>OX457010.1:12752829-17552829 GCA_949752705.1 Callimorpha dominula | reverse complement strand
ATGGATAGAAAGGTGACCGAAGATTTATCGGAGCTTGGTTACTTATAAGTTTAGATCTCTAGTACCTGGGCAACGGCAATTCGATCGGCTTTTATAATAGATCAGGTTTTCTAGAAAGACATCTATATACATAAACTCAAATTGAAAAACATTATCTTAATACAACATTTGGTCCAAATCGTTAGTCGTTTCCGAAATATATTTATTTTCGAGTATTATACAAGCTTTGCTCGTTTAAAGTTATGAGATAGAATTTCTCGAAACCATCGAAAGGCATAGAGTATAATTGATTTAGCTAATTGTGTTTAGTTAAACATTTAATCAATTATGTTATTTACAAAATATCAAAGTAAATCGAATTGTACAAGCACTACATACCTTAATAAATACACATGGCGAATTTCTCACAAAGACTTCGACGACTTTCCTAACGTACAAATAATGTATAAAGACTATAGAATATATACTTATCTCATTTGTCTCAAAGACTTACAGCCATACCAAAGCAAAATTATGTTTTACCCAAAGAGACATAAAACTGTGCTGACTTCAAAACATGATTCGTGCACGCTCTTTCTGTGCACTAGCATCCAGCCATCCGTTGATTTGACTTGATAAATGAATTACTTTACTACCAAGAATAAGCGAGGCCTAGACAATTTTATTCAATTTGATAAATATTCATCAAAGTTGTACAAATAAACAACAGACCGTTACAGTTTGTAACAGAATAGATACAGTTTATTTATTTGTGAAAAGAAATCATTGCAAATACCTTGGAACATTAAACATTACAAAAGCAGCTAAGAAGAAATCGGACTAGTTAAATAGTATACGCACTGTGAGGCTCCCAAGATACTTAAATGTATCTATGGATAATTGGTAGCCCATATATCTCAGGAATCGTGAGTCTTATCAATTTATCGAAGTTCGTGAATTATATATGTAGTAGGTACTATAAACACTAAACAAACTACACTACTACTACGAAGAATGTTTTTTTTTTTTTTTGATATTAATTACTACATATCGGTTCTCGAATTACTTCTTGCCAAATTTCATGCTGCTAGGACAGCAGCAATTGATTCACTTCGAGTATCACCATCGAGTTTCGAGTATCATCGAGCACCATAAATTCTTATTCTATCTTCTATCTTCGGTATTTCTTTATGGGGTAGCATTGACGTCGAAGCATGATGTCGTTACAGCTTTAAATGACCAGGACACACATTACACTGCAGCGCCACTCCTAACGTAGTTCTAAAGTTGAACAGATCGCTATTGTTGAGGTTGCCAATCCCTTTTCACAAAAGTTTTATGTCGTAATCACCTTGCATAATTTCACCATAGCCGAGAAAAACTTGTGTTTCGCAATATTTCATATATTTATCGATTGGTCACGCAAAATACGAAATGCATCTGTAGGCTGTAGAAATAAAACCACGCTTTGAAAGTGACGTGTACCTGATAAAAACAGTTATTATTTAATTTTAATAGGGTCTACGTCATAGATTTTTTCACCTAAACAATTGACAACAGAAAATACGAGGTTAACATGTTAGGTAAACCAGAATTATCTTACTAATATTATAAACGCGACAGTTTGTGAGGGTGGTTAGATATTTTTCGTTACTCTTTCACGCAAAATCGGATGAACGAATGGATAAAATTTGGCACTCTGATAGTTTATGATCTGCATTAACACATAGGATACTCTTTATTGTTTTAAACAAGACCCTGCGTTCAAAGCTGCAGTTAACAACTAAGTAGTACCGAATAAACCTATCATACCGTTTCCACTTTCAAAGTAGGCGCGTATGTCACATTCGGAGCATTTGCTCCCATTCACAAATAGTCATTGTCGATAAAAGATCGCAGTCCGTGCTAAAACCCACTAATTCTACCGTAATTGTATCCCTTTGACTTTTATATGTATAATTACAGAGCTATAAAGAGTATCTATCTAGCTATCCTATTCGCACTATGATAATGGCGGTTCGATAAACACCTATCATTATCACTTTTCTGTTTCTGATAGTATGACTCTCAACACAAATTTATATGGAACCTTAAGGTAAACCCTAAGAAAAATAATAAATACTAATATTAACTTGACACACCTCACAAACTGGTCTGATCCCACACTAGCCTGTACTATGGTAACCAGACTGCTGATAAACATATATATTTCTAAATACATACATATTATAGGTAAATTACGTCCAGACACAGAACAAATAATTATGCTGATCATGCAATTATTTTTCCTGGGTGGGAAGCGAAACTACCACTAGACCAACAGACCAGAGACAAAAATTATCATTAAAATCGCACGTTGTGTTAAAGAATTGTCATGGATCATTATTAATAAGTGTTTTATTTTATTCAACTTTCAAAATTGAACATTGGAAGTTCCATTTTGAAAGAGCAAGGCGAATTTATAGGAGTAAGATTTGAAGTTTGACGAAATAGGAAAATTTAGAAGAGTGAGCGACCACATGTGACGAATAAAACACGAACTTTGTCCAACTAATGCAAGTGGTTAGAAGTCGGAGGATGTTAATCCCGCTTACACCTCTGAAACAACGTAGACCCTACAATACAATCCATGACTCAGATTTATTCACTTTCAATTATTTCGATTTCTTAACTTTTACTTGAACGGCGGTTACAACACAAATAATGTCATTGTAAAATTTCATCAGAACATAAAACAACCATAGTGTCTATGTAAACTAAATAGGGTCAATAACAATCAATGAAGCGACGAAATAATTCGCCGCAATTGGTAAATTTTTGCGCAATTGCGTGACGAGGTTGCTGTAGGTTCGTGTCGATGAGGTAGGGTTTTCCATTATCTACGGAAAACCCGACCTACTGAATATAGGCACCGGACAACTAGTGGAAAGTTGTCAGTTACGCAGTTGTTACGTTTTATTATTTTATGACTACTTCAATTGTTATAGTCCCCTGGTACTTTATGAAAATATACTTAGTTTACTCAAAGGCGGGGCACATAAACAGTATTTATAATATTTTGTTTGACCATGTATTTGTGTTTTTGTGTTTGGTTTGCAGTGGTTGCCAAATTCGATTTAGCTAAGTTTAGTCGTCACTGTAAATCATTCCATGTCTATACTTAAAGAAGGACAAATTTACTTGAAACTAATTAGTCATAACATTTCTCGTGACACAAATTTGAAACGACAGTTTTAAATTACCGTGAATAATATACAATATATACACCGAACGATTGTACACTTTATAAACATGTTATTACCACAATCGCGGGAAGAAAACAAGACGAAACATAATAATAAAGAATAACTAAGTAAATATTTATCTAAAGACATAGACGTAGGACCATAAATAAAAAAATGTCTAATCAACTGAAATAGAAATAGAAATATTTATTTGTCAATGTAGGTAAAATTAATAATCGATGTTACATACTTAAAATAGGTTGCTACATTGTACCTATAGGCATACAAATTTTATTATTGGCTAAAATCTTAACCTTAATTATAACGGCTTATTTATCTAAATCATTTGTCCTCAAATTAACAACACAAAATTAACATAAATAAACTAATCAGACTTATAATCAATAAACTCAGTGGTAGAATAAAAACTTTTTTTAATTAGGAACTCCTTAAAAGCTTTTTTAAAAATATTTAATTCCAAATAAATTTTCGATCAATTTTATTTTACTACGTCATCGCGTCATCTTGTTTTATCTGTGCATTAGGCAGTGATCATACCATTTTAAGCAGTCCTGTTTTTGGTCGTACTTTAAAATAACTTTTTTAGTTTTCTTAAAAATGATAAGTTGTGTTAGTCTAAAAAGGAGCTTTATGACTGTCAATTATTAATCTTAGCCAATAATGAAAAATGCTTTTTTTATGTTCCTTATTATAGTTTTGCCGAAATGTGTTTAGTGACATGTCACTACCAAAATGCGCAATTATTGTTATTTTTCAGGTTTAATAAATATTCTTTTTTAATATTAGTTTAAAAAAAATCACAAGGGCGGAATGGGTGACCAGGAGGATTAACCCTCCCGCTTGGGAGGATTTGTAATATATCTTGCTGAAATAAATATTACAATTTCCAAAGTTTTAAAGACGATAAAAAAAAGGCACCCACAACATGAAGCTCGTGGAAATACACGTACAAACACGAAACTGTCTTTTATTTTTGTTTAAAGGACATAAAGCTATGCGAATCTGAATAAATTAAGTTTCCATTCAAGCTCCGACACCATGGAAGCATAATCAGCAGTCTTGTATATCTTGATGCATCGTGAATGTTTACATAAAGTTATAACCTTGTCTTTGTTTGTTATCAGGGCGAACATACAACGATTTGAACCAGTACCCAGTGTTCCCATGGATCCTGACCAACTATGAAAGCGAGGAGCTAGACCTGAGCCAGCCCAGCAATTACAGGGATTTGTCTAAGGTACATAATAGCTTCTATGATTATTTTTTGCAGCAACATGGCCTAACGATATTTCTTTACTCTCTAGTGCGGGCACCACTTTACCATAGTTTTGAGACTACTCTGCAGATCATATAGAAGTACTTTACCATACTTCTTTATGATCTTCAGATTCTGACAGACCTCCAAACTTAGATCTCAGCAGTATTCTTAAAAACATGTTCATGGAAAATCTAAAGGATAAAGAAGAAAAGGATTGATCATTTATCTTTTGATTGGACGATATATTTCTGGAGACACTAGTAATCGCATTAGTACAAATTTTGTGCTTGCTCTGATGGGATCCGTTTTTTCAAATATTAGAGGTAAAAAATATTAAAGGTTCAAGGTGACAATTACATTTAGGGAATATTAGTGCGTGTCACTCACTATGTAATCCAAAAACTACCACTTGTTCACAGCCCATCGGAGCTCTAAACCCAAGTCGGCGAGCCTACTTTGAAGAGCGGTATAATACCTGGGAACATGAGTCAACGCCTCCCTTCCACTACGGAACCCACTACTCCACCGCTGCCTTCGTACTCAACTGGCTTGTGCGAATCGTAAGTATTTATATAATGATTTTTAGCCAGGAATGTCTCACTCCAGGGCAACAGTTTATTCTATTCTATTTACAAATCCGTGGCTAAAGCTGACATTTTTGCTTAGTTACGAAAGTCTCTGTTTATTTGTCTTCAACGATTTAGCTTTCTGTACGTAAGTACGATATTTTGTAGGACATTTCTCTAGTAGTTTTCACCAACAGCAACAGGAATAGGACTCGTGCGAGCACCACACACTGCCCTCGGCAATCATGATCATTATATTTTTGGCAAATCAATTTATGATCTAAAAAAACATGTTATTATTCTGTTGTTGAGATCACAAATTTTTCTCTAAATGTTGACTGAACTTATTGTTATTTTATTGTTGGGATCACTGATTTGTCTCTAAATGTAGACTGGGCTCATTCACAGTGTAAATTAAAACATAAATGATGGGTAACACCAGCACGTGCGTGAAACTTGCGACAATATGATTCATTTGTCACGGTACAACGCTTTTGTCATGTCACCGAACATTTGACACTCAAATTAGATTTCACCCGACCACTACTAATGATTATTTCGCAGATTGAAATGTAATATATATTTCGTTTATGAACTTTTTTGTGTCAAAGTCAGTTACTGTGATTCAATTTTTTATTCCCGTACAACCCTCGGAGTGCTGTATCGACGCAACAACGATTTCTCTGAAAAAATTCATGCCTGCTCTTTCTGTTACCCCCATCACATCTTAACCACCTTGGTAATTTAGAGGAGAGCAAAACCCTCTTCGTCACTACCTCTCCAGAAGTACTCTAGACTTTTGCACTCTCGCGCTCTGTGTTGTGTGGGATGCATCTAATTCTGCACGTAGTGATTATCGTTCACATTTACACTGAGACACGTCGCAGGTTATGTGTACATATATGTCTGCATTATAATAACAGTGGTTATGATCATATATTGTATAACGCCATTAACTCTTTAGTCTCATTAGACAAGGTTCTTGCATCGTCTGATTATAACGATTATTATCAGCGTCTCGTATTACACCACATTGCCTGACATGTGACAATTCTTCTATGAGGCTTTTAACTTCTGTTAAGTAAATATAATGTATTACTTTACTTCTTGTTCGCGTCGCCAAGCCCACGTTGTATATTCTGCACAGTATTACAAAAGATCAAGTCTAGTCAATAGACATTAGTAATCGGCCTTAAAATTAGGAAATAAAATTTTGGGAGGCTACAAGACTTTTGTTAGCAGATATTCTCCCCTTTCTTTTAATATTCACTCGACCTAAGACACTTATACTATTATTTTATAAGTGTCTAAATAACGATTAAAAAAATATTGGAAACATTGTAAAAACTTTTTTCTTTTATATTATAGGAGGCAAACGAGCAGACAGGTCACCTGATAGTGCTTTATCATTTATAAATAAAGTAAGGCTATGCCGTAGTGCTGTAGTTTTGGTGTAAATAGTGTTTGATTCTTTTACACAGAACAACCACATTATATATTTTTGTCTCCAACAATGAAGTCGACCACTCTAGCAAAGCGAACTATGTAGAAAGCCAGGAACCAGATGTCGTAGAGGTACGACTTTTTTTTTTTTTGTGCGTTGAGGTGCGACTTAGGCCAACCTTACCCTATTACAGAACATGCATGTTGTACTACATGAGAAGTATTTACAATAAGATCAGTGATAGACATCGTTTTCTTTTAGAATAGAATAAACTTAATTGTACACCAAAAGTTTTTTTTTCAATTAATAGGTACATCCAGTGAATATGTACAAAGGGCGGCCTTTTCGCTAGTAACAATATTTACATACAACCTTTGGATGGACAAAGTCGACAATAAATCCTACTAATATTATAAATGTAAAAGCTTGTGAGGATGTATGGATGTATGGATGTTTATTACTCTTTCACGCCAAAACTACTGAACCGAATGCGATGAAACTTGGTATGTAGATAGCTGGAGACATGGATTAACATATAGGCTACATTTTATCCCGATATTCCCACAGCATCGGGACTTACGCGGGTGAAACCGCGGGGCGCTGCTAGTAAATTATATTTTTCGCAAAGCTCGCAAAGCGAACTATGTAGAAATAAGGTTTTTACATAAACTACGAGTATAATAGCATGGCCATACATCTTTCACGTTAATTGTATCTTTAATGGGCCCATCGTTCTCTCTCTAACAAGCAGAGAACAGATTTACATCGAGTCGACTAGTTATTTCAAGTGATAGTCAGTAACTTTGAACAATGGCGCGGTGCTATAAGGAGCATCAAAGACCAGCCATCATTGTAAATTAGTGTACGCATTAAGACGTCGACACTAAAAGTGGTGGTGTCAAAACATACGCATGCGACGACGCGACGTGCGGCGACAGATGCACGAAAGACGAGAGACGAGAGACGAAAGCAATCAAATGTGACAACCGGCGTAAAAGGTTAAAAAATAAACCGCTGCGGGTAATATGCAAAGGGATCCAAGGATACCAAAATCGGGCTTGATTTTGGTTTTACGTAAAAATAATAAATTGAACTTTTTATTTATGACTAACTATTGCCCCGCGCCTTCAAATCTATCCCACGGAAGCGTACATTTTTACGGGATAAAAAGTAGCCTATATGCTATTCCAGACTACAATCTATCTCTGTGCCAAATATCATCCAGATCCGTTCTGCCGTTCTGGCGTGATTGAGTAACAAACATCCATCTATCCAAACTTTTGCATTTATAATAGTAGTAAAATAAAAAGCAACAAATGTGTAAAAGCCAAGTCCGAAAAGATATATAAAATAGTAGTAGTAGCATTATGATTAGTTTTTAAGTAATTAAGTTTCACGTAGATACCTCTGTTTGTATATTTTTTCTCTTTAACATGTCTTGTACGAAATACGGCTCTAAAATTATCTAATTATCTTTTATTCAATAATTCATAATATAAATCCCCAACACGTGTGAAATGACAAGGCATGATGTTACGTCTTAGTGTTGGCAAATCATTCACTTTTAATGTTCATTTGATTTTACAATATTAAATATATTATTAAATAAAAACCTTGCCAAACCAAAAATAAAAGCGAACCTACGACAATTAGGTAGTTGCCTGTTTAAGAATGTATATTTCAGTCTTTATGAAATTAAGTCTTATAAGACGATTTGAAAAACTTTCACGTTAGTTTTTATTTTTAAATGTAAACACAACCATAAAAACAAAGTGATTTGACGATAGCTAACTATGACGTCACACTCTCTACTCGACGTTCAACTACCATAAAATCAAAAGTATTATAAAATCCTTAAGTATTTCTTCATTTTAACCTTCTGTAAATTTGTTTGACAGGAACCGATGACGACAATGTTTTTAGCGCTTCAAGGTGGAAAATTCGACCACCCTAACAGGCTGTTTTCCTCCATCGCCATGTCATGGAAAAACTGTCAGCGAGACACCTCTGATGTCAAGGTCAGCTCTTACTCCGTTAATAGTTTAAAATACATTTAGACTTGAATTGAAGAAGCTCGACTCCACAAGAGAAGATCACAAACATATTTGAAAAGCTGATTGTGCTGTATCAATTTATAGTTTTCTTACAGGATTCTTCTTTTGATTGTATATATGTTTAAATAAACGTTACAACAGATGTACCTAACAAAGCCCTTTAAACTAAGTTCTTTTTTGGGCCTCGTGTAAATACATTTACTGGAGATTAATAGTAATTAATCTCTGTTAGTTAACGCATTAAACGGCACTCAACATTTGAGTTGCCCAGCAAGTTTGGTGTGCTTATTTTTCTATTTTTCGATGCTCTACTAGACATATTCAACAGTTTCTGGATGAACCATTAATTTTTAGAGTGTATTTTCTATCGGCGAATTCGACGACGATGAGATCAGTTAGTGATCAAAAATAATTATAATTTATAAAAAAATAAGTCAATAATGCCGTTACTGCACAGCCTGTTAAAGAGATCACCGTCTCGCTTCTCATACCAAAACTCCTTGACGATTCTTACCGCCACGGCCTATGTTTCCTCAAAGACTGGTGTTCGTTCTATAACGAGCGATTACTTAGGTATTTACTATTAAATTGATTCTCTTAAATTATATACAAACTTGTTAATTAATCCGGTGGCAATATCGCAAAATTAATATGAAAATTAATGCAAATAACAAGAATTACGCATGTCAATATATAACAACAATTATCTCGTATAATTATATAACTTAATAAGTCACCAGCCCCGGCCCGGTAGCTGGAAGCAATAACGTCTCCTAATGAGAAAAGTCCTTTGTCCCGAATGTACCGCGAGGATACAGCCAGTCAAGGAACGCCATTAGACAACTAGAGTCCGCGGTTAGATAATACTTACTACTACAGTAAAATTATTTACTCGCTGCAGACTCGGTCATAAATCACACTGTCATAAACTGCTAACTGCTGCTGGTGTTAACTGCTAACTGAAACTAATGTCATCAGTGTTGCAGATCGGACGCAAGCTCGCTATCGATAAAAGACGATGAATCTGTCGTAAATTTCTGATTGTTTTTTATATTGCTTATTATTGTTATTCTCATCCCGCCAGTGAAAACATAAATTTTATATTTATGACCGAGTCTGCAGCGTTGCATTTTTTCTCTGCTAATGGTTTGGGTTGATGCAATTAGCTCCACGAGAGGGGAGAGTAGAGTTGACAATGCACGGATGACCAACAGGTGGACCGTGTGCTCGTTTTGACCACTAACGATGTAACTTTATAATTGATAGAAAAATGAATGTCAGTTCAAAATCACTAGGTATGAAGTTAACAGTATAGCATAATTTAAAATAAATACAATCTTTGAATACAGCCGTAAGACGTGAAGAGTTACATCTTGACTGTGCTGTAATACTGTCGAAGTACTTTGTCTGATCAAGGTGTAATATACACAAAATATGAATTCTATAAAAATACATTATTGTACCAAATGTTTTTTCCTTCGTTTTTCACATCCGGCATGTATATAAATTGTCACGTCGCTTTTAAATACAATAGTTTATGATCTTTTTTCCTCTAGGAACTAATACCAGAGCTGTTCTTCCTGCCTGAAATGCTGGTGAATAGTTCTGGGTATAAACTTGGAATCCCCGAGTCACCCTCTGGAGATGTTATCCTGCCGCCGTGGGCCTCCTCAGCCGAAGAGTTTGTGCGAATCAATCGCATGGCGCTGGAGTCGGAGTTTGTTAGCTGTCAGCTGCATCAGTGGATCGATCTTATATTCGGTTATAAACAGAGAGGTACAAAACAAATATTTTATTCTGTTGAATAATATGCTGCATCTCCAATTAAAGCTCAAATTTACAACATGATCACTTATGCTTATATTACTTACTTGAAATACTAAATGAGTACTTTCAGCCATGAATGAAATTTGAGATCAAATAAAATCACCCTGGTTATGTTTTTATACAAACAACTTTTTATAGACACTACCAACGTTACCTACTAAAGTTATTTTGGTAGTAACTGAGTAGTAATGAGTAAGTTACTACTTTAACTTACTCATTGCCAAAGTTAATCCCGCTACTTCGGCTCCTATTGGCATAGTATATATATATAATCTGATCAAGGGTACCATGGGTACCCTTGATCAGATTAACCCTATGTACTCCAAGTTCACTTAAATAAATCTTGTGAGTTTCTCTGGCGATAGTAAAATTATGCACCTACTAGGTACATAATTTTATTATCCCCAGAGATAATAATAATTCGAATAACCCCTTTCATATATCGGTAGCGGGGAAGGAATATGATATTGACGATATCGTTTCACGATTCTGACAGAATCGCTTATGTTTTGTGCTTTGGTTGAAAATGCCTAGGTTAATGTCGATATAAACACAAAAGGCCAGAATGAACCTTATTACAGAAACATAAAGCTTATTTGACCATAAATAATTTAAGTGGTCATCGACTTATTGACAAGTAGGTATAAATGTCATTAACTCGAATTGTACCCTCGCAGGTCCGGAAGCGGTCCGCGCAACCAACGTCTTCTACTATCTAACATACGAAGGTGGGGTCCGACTCGACCAGATCACGGAACCTGTGACTAGGGCAGCTATCGAGGACCAGATCCGTAGTTTTGGCCAGACCCCTGCCCAACTGCTAAGTGAGCCACACCCGCCAAGAGCCTCGACGATGCACTTAGCTCCGTTGATGTTTGCTGCGGCGCCAGACGACGTCTGCTTAAGATTGAAGTTACCTTCGAATGCGGCAGTCGTCCATGTTTCTGCTAATACCTACCCTCAACTAGCAATGCCAGCTGTAGTTACGGTGAGTTGCTTTTCTTTTATTATTGGTTAATTTTCAGAATGACAAAGTAAATTGAGAGTGATTGAAAGTGGCACAGTAAATGGATCTCTGGAGTGTTAAAAAGTACGAATTTAGTGCATTAGGAAATATAATTTTATTTTATTTCAGCGTATATGAATGATATTAGTGGTAACTTGTCAGTACTGAATATTAATTTATGTTAAAGATAAAAAAATTATATAAAAGAAAAATTTGCGAGTTTGATATTGAACTAAACGAAGTCTAACTTAATTCGATGTCACAACAGAAAGCAATCAGAAAAATTTCTTAACCAATATAAAATAATGTCAGAGATTAGTTTAATGAGACCTACGCATATACAATACAGTAAAAAAATAACCAAATAAAAATATTGTATAAAAAGCTCCAAAAATGGTGCCTAACGAACAGCACTGCTCTCCTACTGAGCAGACATTCTCTGACCTGGAAAGAGATGTAATTATACATAACTCCGTTAACATACTTCAAGAACTCAGATATAGGCTACTTTAGCTGACCCATGCAAAGCACGTGGACGGGTTCTTCCTTCACAAGTAGCTAAGCCGGTGAGTACTCGCAGGTGTCGGCGGCGCGCGCTTTCGCGGCGCACCGTTGGGGCGGCGGCGGCTGCGCGCACGCTCCGCACGCGCCGCACGCGCCGCACGCGCCCCACGCGCCGCACGCGCCGCGCCACGCGACCGACCACGCGCACCACCCGCACCACCCGCTGCTCATGGACCCAGTCTGGGGTGAGACCGACATCATCGTACATCATTCAAAGATGACCTCTGTGCCGCGACTGCCATATTTGAATGCATGAATATGTCAATTTGCATTTTTCTGAGGATTTCTTTGTATAATATGTATTTGCAAAAAAAGTATATATAACTGTAAAATATATATGTGTTAGCAACGACCACACCACTATTGCTATAAAGTTCCAATGTCACTAAATAACAGTAACAGCATGTTGTCATATGTTTAAGTACACGGGACTTTGTGAAATTTGAAGGTCAAAAAATAAAAGTTTCAATATGCAACTAATATTATAATAGCAAATGACACAATGACCGCCAAGCACGTTTGGTGGAACCTACCTATGTCTTTGCCAGATTCGATTAGATCGTGAACTAATTATTTTGACGCGTGAATACCAGCGTTGCACCGTACAATATTTATTGAATCATTGAATATTTTTGAAACTAAAATTAAGCTTCGAATTGACACCTGTCCAATGTCACTAAGCTATCAGATAAAATATTTAAAAAACATCAGTCTGACTCACACAGAATAAGTAAACCCTAAGCCTTCCACAATAAGCGGGCATACACCCCTTTCATCACCCTGACCACATCGTCTGTGCATTTGTGTATAGCTCCAGATATCCAGTCTAGATTAGAATCAAAAATTAACATGTGTATGTAGCGGCGGGTGGTGCCCAAGCATTATCCCGGCGCCAGTTGGGCGACAACTTCTCCCAGCGCGTGCGCGCGCGCAGCAACTGTTTCGTGACGACGGTCGACTCCAGGTTCCTCATAGCCGCCGGATTCTGGGACAACAGCTTCCGAGTCTTCTCCACTGAGACTGGTGAGGACATCATTAACACCTGGATATATTTAAACAAGTATATTTAGGTATATAGCATATGAAACAAAAATGTAATGACCAAGGCGACGGACTTCCGATTAAGTAGGGGTTCGAATCCCACCCAATACACTACCAATGTGAACCCACCCCTAATACGATTAACCTATCTGGAGGGATTAACATGAATACTAGTAATGTGGGACCCATGTTACTAGTATTCTTAATGATAATAAAAAAAGAACAAAAAAAAAATACGAAAAAAAACATGTCTCTGTAGTTACCTATCTCTATTCGGTAGTTGGTAGTACCATTGGTTATACGCATTGTATACTATAACACTACTTTTAATATAAAGAAACTTGAGACACAAAACTTGCTTGTGTAATAAAGTTCTCTTTATTTTAAATTTGATAAAAATATAAGAAATAAAATATTTCTAATATTTATTTGTCCACTCCTATATTCAGTAGTGCATTGTACAATCTGAGAGCTTACACTTTTGTAACACTCAAATGTCAAAAGTAGAAAATAAATATTTTAAAATTTCTTTATTGGTATCACTAAAGCTCGTCAACACTTACTGAAGTAAATCGGTTGACAAACAAAGGACGAGTATACATTTAAAATACCCCCGATGATTAGAAGAGAGCTGATAATCTTCGAACGGCTGAACAGATTTTCTTGAATACGGTACTTGATTGTCGAGTCAAATCAGTTACTTTTTATTGAATGTCATAATGTTTGGGCTTACATTAAAAAATAATAACGTGAAGATAACAACGAATCGAGTTTTTCAATTGCTTTTTAAGACTTAATTTCATGAAGACTATGAAATAATTTATTTTATTATAGAACACTCTCGATCAAAATCATCTTTTAAACAAAAAAATACTAAATCAAAATGGGTCTATTTGTACAGCGATCCTTTGTCCCTAGGCTATAGGCTTCTTTTTTCTGTACAGCTAAAATAGTTCAAATAATCTTCGGCCACTACGGCGTGGTGACGTGCGTGTGTCGCTCGGAGTGCAACATCACGTCCGACTGCTACATCGCGTCCGGCTCCGAGGACTGCACCGTGCTGCTGTGGCACTGGTAACACACACATACTACTGCTACATAAACATTTAATATAAACGAAAATGTTATTGTCTTTTAGTAATTCAACAGCACCTTATTTAGTTCGTGACGTAATTGCAAGTAAAAAAATATGTTCATATAGTATTTCTAAAAAAGAACAGAAAAAGATAACTGCAAAAACTGCGCTGTTGAATTTATAAGATATAGGTATATTTGATACTTAGTTCTTAAATATTTTTGTAAAATGCTTTTTAGGGGTTTATTTGTGATTTGTCCTGGATTTTGATAATGTTGATCAGTAAAAAGTAAACCAACAATGAACAACACAACAATAAAAAGTATAAAAAAAATACAATATAAAAAGTGGGATTTCCCTGTTGTAAACTCCCGCCTATATTTATTAAATTGCTTTTAAACTTATTTATTTTATACTTAAATTTAAAACAGATAAACTACGGAGGCTACGGAAACTACTGTCGGAAACCCGCACATTCCACAGTTATCTAATAAACTCATTATTTCAATTGACTTTACAGAAACAGAAAGGCCAATTATATTATTATTCGAAAACAATTTTCGTAGAGGGCCCGACCCTCGATAGTATCGATAATACTATCCATAGTATCGATAGTATCGATACTATCGATCTCCAGCGATAGTGTTTTATAATGTTATATATCGATACTATTGAACATTTCGATATTTTGGATAACACTATCGAATAAGTTCCTATTTTTCTAGGTCAACTATCGATAGGGAAACTATCATTATAGCAACAACACTGCAGCAAAATATTTTAGCTGTACTCTTGACACATGTCAAATAAGATAGAGGAGGACTAATCATAGCTTAAAAGAATAAATAGAGATAATATATGTAGGTATATATGTAGGTATATATATTATTTTATCTCTAATATTATTTTTTTAGCCGTGGTTAGTTCTCTTCTATTTTATATTCGTACCTATGATAAATCATGTGATTTATCATAGCAACGCTAGCGGAAATCAGATCAGAGAAAACTAAATAGAAGGCGGAAGATTTTATTTTGTCTACATACGAGGTTAGGACTAGGTATCGCCCGTGGCTGGGATTCGGGTATCCTTCGAGAACAGTAAACTTATTTAGGTTGAAAAGTTTGCCTCTTTTTGTACCACTGTCAACGTGTAAGCAAACATTCATGATGATCGGCGGAGTAGTTAAGGAGCCATCCACAAATTACGTCACACGAATTTCATGACTTCGAATAGAGTGTAATTTAATTATAATTTAGAAGATATAATTTTTTTATTAATTTACAATTAGTGCTTTGTGTTTTAATACTTTAGATTTTGACATGTGACGTTCGGAACTTATAACCCCTCTCCCCCCCCCCGGCCCTAGGCACATAATTGCCCTTAAAGTATGACGTAATTTATGGATGGCCCCTAAGGCTTGAAAGGGTACCTTACAATGAAACAAACAAACTCACTTTCTCATTTATAATTTAGGATAAGGATATTGCAAGCAATTTACCCTCTATTGTAGGTACCTATCGGATTACCATCCGATGTTGTGGTTTCTATGATTATCACACAGTCAAACACTCTTGCCTCTACGTGTTTACAGGTCAGCTCGCCACGGTGGCATCGTAGGCGAAGGTGACACTCCCGCCCCCAGGGTCACGCTGACGGGACACGACGCGCCCATTAACGGCGTGCTGGTCTCAGCCGAACTGGGGCTGGTCATATCTTCTTCTGTCAGTGAGTCTCGATTGCCTTATTATGAAAGTCTTTTACCATTAGATGTCATTCTTGAGTAGGTAAGTACTTTATGTAATCAAGTTGTCTTTTAACTTTATTTTTATCAAATACGAGTATTAAAGTTATTTTTCTAAGAAATTTAAAAATTATTAATAGAATATTTAAATTTGGTTAACAAGTCCAATTTATGTCTAAAATCATAAATAGGTACTATTAATACATAGTTATTATCTGTATTCAAAAATAAGGTTGCCAGTTAAAAAATAATTTAGTAAGGGTAACAAAAATACTACTATTATTAACAAAATATACTAGTTAGTATTATGCGGGAGTTGTCTTTTAAAATATATAAAAAAAAAATTTACTGTCTAAACATTACGTTTAAACGTGTAATTTTCAAAGCGAAAACTTCTTTAGCGGCGTTGTGCACTTTTCGGGATGGGTAAAAAATGTTAAACCCGCGTCAGGACACGTGTCTCTGATCGAAAATTCGTAAGACGGAGCCGAGTTTCTCATATTCTCATATTTAAAAACATATAACATTCGAAATTCAAACATTTATGAGTGGCCAAGAGCGCAGAACTTACAGTGTACCATAGGGTAAAAAAGAGTAAAAATAAAAATTAGGTAATAACATATCTAAATGTATACATAGGTATACATTTATATATATATATATATATATATATATATATATATATATATATATATATATATATATATATATATATATATATATATATATATATATATATATATATATATATATATATATATATATATATATATATATATATATATATATATATATATATATATATATATATATATATATATATATATATATATACATATATATATATATATATATATATTTGTGGGGTTGGAAAATGATACGCTCGAGGATTTATGCTTGGAAAACCGTGTATTTGTATAATCGTTTTTATATGTAATCGTCTTAATCGTCGTCCTCTGACACTCACTCGTTCCGTCGTTCCACGAGAGTGCGAGATCGCATCATCCCTCCTCCTCTCCCCTTTCGCTCATTCCTTTCATCCCTCTCTGTCACACCAAAATCGGATACATGCACTAAAACAATATTCACACGTTTGGATATTTTACAATCCTACACTCGGCCATCCTGACAATATTTCTGGCCTCAGAAATTATAATTCACAATTTCAACAGTTTCTAACATACAATAAACTTAGTAAGCTTAATTGTAAAAGATGCTCAAATACTGTAGTAACATAAAACAAATAATTACTTAACTTATTAATTATCCCTCAAATGCAATGCCTTATCTTAGTAAAATCAGTACTAAATAAAGAACAAAACAACTTTAAATACCAGTTACCAAACAACAAAACCTAGGTGAATTTGTATATTCAAAAGGTATTGGCACTATCAGGCCACTTTTTCATATAGTCTGTTGAAGTGGATGACTTACCAGGTCCTTCCACAGTTGAGTCAATCTTCTCCACATCATATCGATCATTGTTCTTGACTTTAACAATGCGGTATGGGCCTAGGTACTTTGGCTTCAACTTGAGCCCTGACCCAAATTGAGTGCGCTTGATTGCTACCCAGTCGCCTTCTTTGTAAGTGGTACTTTCCTTCCTTTTCTTGTTGTAGTTACGTCTGTTTTCTTCCTGTATCTGTAGAATATGCTTCTTTGCCTCTTTTCTTCGTTCTTCTCTGTCTTGTAAAAATAAATCTTTCTCTTCTTGCAACAGTATATTATAAAGCTGAATATCTTCTTTGATCCTCATCTTGGTTCCAATTAGTAGTTCAAAAGGAGTGCAAGCTATGCTTCTCTGCCAAGTACTGTTTAGTGAGCGCTGTAGTCTGCTTACATGCCTGTACCAATGATCTGGCTGTTCTATGCTGAGCTTTGTTAAAACTGAAATGATAGTACGGTGGATCCTCTCAACCTGTCCATTACCCCGAGGCACTCCTGTAGTAATTGTGCTGTGCCTTATACCTTCTGCTTCACAATATTCCTTAAAGTCTTGGCTCGTAAATGCTGTACCTTTGTCACTTATAATTCTATTAGGATTTCCATAATGTTGCTGATGTATTTTTAGTTTATCTATTGTCTCTTTGCTGGTTGTGCTCTTTGTAGGGAAAATCCATACAAACTTTGTAAAACCATCAACCAGTGTAAGTATATGATTGTAAAGTTTTTTAGTCTCAGTCATAGGCCCAAGGTGGTCAATATGAATAGTATGTAATGGAGCATCTTCTTTTTCCAAAATGTGTAAAAAGCCTTCCTGCTTTCCCTCCTTACGGCTCCCTAGTATGCAGGGGATGCATGTAACTATATAGTCTTCCAACTTTTTCTGTAAATCTTTAATATAATAATCTTTAGTTATAATCTGTGTCATCTTTTTCTTTCCGAAATGCCCGTTTGAGTGCACATTTTTGATTATCTCTGTTTGCATACTCTTAGGTATTACAAGTTGTCTTTCTAATCCCTTGTAAAGTAATCCACTTTCTAGATAATAATCAAGATATGACCTGTTCTTCAGAACTTCCATAATAGCCATCAGGCCCTCATCTTGCTGTTGAGCTCTCTTTACTTGTTCATTTATACTCCGAGTAATCACTCCAATGTAAGGATTTCGACTAAGTGCATCGACATGTTTCATCTTAGATCCCGATCGATGTACGACCTGAAAATCAAATTCTTGTAATAACAGAGACCATCTAGCTACTCTGGTTGATAAATCCTTTTTTTTCAATGTCATCTGGAAAGCCTCACAGTCAGTGACGATCTTAAACCTTAAACCATATAAGTAGTGTCGGAACTTTTTAACACCTTCAATAACTGCAAGTGCTTCTAACTCATAACTGGAATACTTCTTCTCGGCTTCATTAGTTTTACGACTCATATAGTATATTGGGTGTAACTCCTCATCTTCACATATCTGCATCAGTATTGCTGCATAAGCTACACTAGATGCATCTGTGTGTAATTCGGTTAATCGTTTTGGGTTAAATATTTTTAATACAGGGGAACTCCCAAGCTTCTCCTTTAAAATATTAAATGCACGTCTTTGTTCGTTATTCCATACAAAACACTGATCCTTCTTTAACATATCTGTTAATGGACTAGCTATTTGAGAAAAGTTTTGAATGTACTTACGAAAATAAGAGGTTAATCCAATAAATGACTGCACTTGCTTTATAGTACTAGGCTCTGGATATTTCATCACTGCATCGGTCTTATCAGGTGAAGGTCTTATTTCACCATTTTGAACAATATGCCCCAAATACTCTACTCTGGTTGTTAACACTTCACTCTTCTTCCAATTAATCTGCAAGCCATAATCAGATGCTATCTTCAAAACTTCTTGCAGCCTTTCAACTCCTTGTTGATATCCATTAGAGGGAATCAGTGCATCGTCTATAAATAATAGAATGTGACCTTTTGCAATTAAGTCTCTAAATATAATTGAGATAAAGCGTGTGAAATATTTTGGACAAATAGATAAACCAAATGGAGCTCTTAAGAATTCATACTGTCCATGGTGTGTTACAAATCCTGTATATTTTATGGAGTCTTCATGAACCCTCAGATGAAAGAATGCATCCTTGAGATCTAATTTACTAAATACTTTGGACTCGGATAGCTTGTCTATGTGATCTTCAATTATAGGAAGCGGGAACTCATCCTGAACCATCTTCTGATTTATCAATCTATAATCCACGCATACTCTTGTTGTACCATCTTTTTTTTTTACAAGCACTAATGGACTTGCATACTCCGAGAAGCTGGGTCTAATAATACCATCTTTCAACCACTCACTAACCTGTACTTCCACTATCTTCTGCTCAGCCAAGGACAACCGTCGTGGCCGCTGTGCAACAGGAAGATCATCCTTCAAAATAATTTTCATCTTAATAGGTACATCTTTAACTCTTCTAGGTTGGTAATTACTCACAAGCTCTTGAGCCTTAGCACGAATCTGTGAATCAGAGACATAACACACTTGTTCAGGTATTCCGGCGATCATACACCTCAACAGATCATCGGTAGTATGTGACAAGACAGTAACCATACCCTTGTTCATAACCACAGTTGTATCCATCAAGAATGGTTGGCCTAAAATAACTTTATAAGGCATTACACGTTGAGGCACAATATGAAAACAAACATTATAAGTAACTCCATCAATTTCAACATCAATGTTAAACTTTCCTAACGAACAAACTTTTGTAGAACCAAGACCAGTTAACATAACCTTATTACTATCGTAAGATTTAACATCAAGATAAAAGAACATTTCACATGATAGCAAATTTAAATCACTACCGGAGTCTATTAGTGAGTTTACAGGCACACCTCCAATTTTTATATATTTTAAAGATTTATTACGCGAGCAGTCTTTGTTTACATTCATCACATTATGACATTCACAGTCTATGTTCGGTACAGTTCGTTCACGTTCTTTAATGGCCGTATCATTCTTCTGGTCGGTCGCGACGCCATCGCCCTCTGACGGATAAATCCTCGCGCACATCGTTTTACGTTCAATCACTCGGTCTGTGTTCGTTCGCCGATTTGAACTTCCCGCCTGCTGGCATTGCATACCTTTGTGACCGAATGAGTTACATCGAAAACATTTTATGCCGTTAGTACATGAACTCGCCAAATGCCCTGCTTCACCACAATTATAACAAAAGGTAGAGGAACGCCGATTACCATTATTTTCAGGCCTTCTAGGACTTCGAGTTTTTTCTGTTTTATGCACTTCAACATGTTTTTTACTTTTGTTTTTAATTGTTTCGTACACCGCTATCTTTTCTTTTAAAGCCGAGTACGTGGTAACTCCATACAATATTACTTTGTTACTTTCATAGTCTTGGATACCATCAATGATATATTGTATGGCTACATAATCAGGAAACTTCGCACGTTTGCCAAGCTCTTTCATCACTAACACATACTCGTAATAACTTTCATTAGGCCGTTTCTTACGTGCCGCCATGAGCTCATGCATCATTTTGGGGTTCACCGCATCTGGGAATTCTTTCTGGAGTGCCGCTTTAAGGTCTTCATAGGTTTTAAAGGTCTTCTCGGATTTTAGCCACAGTTCAGCTGTACCTGTTAGCGATCTTCTAGCGATTATTAGTTTTTGTTGGGGCGTCCATCCGAATATTTCCTCGTTGTCATCGACATCCTGTGCCCACTTCGTAGAAGAGTAAGTCTTGTCGACTCCGTCAAATTTGGGGATTACGTCCCACCCAAAATGCAATAGGGATGAGGTCTTCTCTTCCGACATCTCGTAATTTTGGCTCGTCTTGGTGTATAATTCAACCTCCCCACGTTGGCCGCCGGTGACCGCGTGCCGCAGTACCCAACAAATCGTATATTTTCTTCTTGATCCCGGACGAGCCCCCAATTTGTGGGGTTGGAAAATGATACGCTCGAGGATTTATGCTTGGAAAACCGTGTATTTGTATAATCGTTTTTATATGTAATCGTCTTAATCGTCGTCCTCTGACACTCACTCGTTCCGTCGTTCCACGAGAGTGCGAGATCGCATCATCCCTCCTCCTCTCCCCTTTCGCTCATTCCTTTCGTCCCTCTCTGTCACACCAAAATCGGATACATGCACTAAAACAATATTCACACGTTTGGATATTTTACAATCCTACATATATATATATATATATATATATATATATATATATATATACACACGTGGTTCTCCAAAATTTGGTTAACTTGCTGTTAGCAGCAATTTTTACATATTTATATTAATTTTATCCAATATTTGCAACTACTAGGCAATATTATAAAGTTCATGTTAGTTGGTCACTCACTTTGATTTATATCACAATGTTTTTTATTTCCGAAAATCGCTTCTTCCTACTCTAAATATCAGTCCCTAGCCATGTAAGATCTCCCAAATTTAGTAAACATTTCACTGTTATTCTGATTCTACTTATATACTTTGGTTTAATTCAACTTACACACGTTTATTATTACATTACTAACCTTGTCATTGCAATTTAATTTTTAATAACAATATTTTTTATCAAATTATTTCAAGTTAAAAAGTGTAAGCGTTAAAAAATATCAGGCCCTAGCTCTTTGCGAAATTCAAAAATACGCGGCATCTAAGCATAAGACGTTTTTCATAACTTACTCAAGCGAAAGTATCGATGTGAAGTTAGATAAAAACACGACTAATGCCGCGTCAGCCATTTTGTTTTTAGTGCGGTCGCCGACTTTGTTGCGAAAACACGTGCTGTGCCAGTCAAACTCTCAGGCCCTAGGTAAGTCGTTTCAAAAATAGTTGATTAATAATTGATCTCATTACTTATTGTAAATTTGAACTTTGTCTGCCTTGTTATTTTGATCACCTGCTGGTTTTGATGTTTATTTTAAATAATAGGTTACGTTTGATTTTGCTTTCATTTGTCAGTCCCTAGACCGTCAGGCCCTCGTCGTAAAAGTGACTAGGGCCTGACGCCAAATCTAGGGACTGACGTTCATACTGTATGATCCATGGTTTTAAGTATAAAATCCGTGTATTTGTTGTAGAATATGGCGCCTAAAAAGAGAACATTACAGTCCAAATAGGAACTCGCAAAAGAAAAAGTCTGAACAGGCAAAAAGACAGAAAGATTAAAAACGACCCTATGTTTTGCTGGAAGAGTACAAAGAAAAAGAACGACAGAAATATCTAGGGAAAAAGAAAAAGGATAAAGGACATGACTCCGCGTGAGCTCAGAAAAGCTCGAAAAAAATGGGTAGCCTACTCATCAGATTATAGAAAAAAAACAAAAGATTGTTAGAAATGCAAATAAATACATGGACCAAAATACGCGGCCGTCATCGGACGAGGACGACATTGCTGAGGTTGTTATAAATAATGAAAGAAGAGTTGAAGCTAGAAGAAGGAGTACTGTGCAACGGAAAAAAAGAAATAGTATACTGAAAAGGAAGGACTTGTGGCGACTTCATGGCACGCAGCCCCGACTCACTGGGACCAGCGGACTTCAGCCCCGAATCACTGGGACTAGCGGCATTCAGTTCCGACTCACTGGAACTAGCGGAATACAGTTACGACTCACCGGAACTACTCACTACTGGCCCTGGCACGCTCCTTAATAGAGCATAGACAGCCGACTCATCAAGATATCGAACTCCGGTCTTGGAGGGGAGTGATGTGGTGACTTCCACATGCAGCAAAAAGAAACATCTACAACCTACTAATCCTGCATCGCGGTATGTTAGTTCTCGCGCCGATTAGTATATATACAACTTCCCAACATCAACCGTTGGGCCGCGGTCCGCCAGGCATGATCACCTCGCCTGGTCGGAGGATCCTCCCTTTGTGTTGGAGGGACATGCCACCCGTTCGTCCACAGACTCATTGATAATTTAAAGAAAAAGCTTGCCAGCGAACAGCAAAGAAACACGACTGAAACGTAGGATGATGAAAAAAAGAAAGCACTTACACCTAAAAGTAAAATTGAAGACATGGCTAACTACCCTAATCAAAAAGCAGAATTGGTAAAAAAAAACATTATTTGGCGAGATTAGCCAGATTCAACTTTTAGATAAAAAAATTGACACACCACAGAAAAACCTCCTTAAAAACGATGTTGCCCAGCCCACTGACACATAAATATAAGATATGGTGACTTGGAAATAAAGCTATTAAATACAAAAAGATGGGATTTAATCGTACAAAATATGAAGCTACGCATAATAGAAAGGGAGTTGAAGAAATCATTCAAAGATTGTATGAAAATGACAAGCAACAACATTTTTAGACTGAAACTAGACTATGATACCTTACAAGTTTAAGATTGTAGAAAGACAATACTACTTACCATACAAAATAACTTAACATTGACTGTTTGTTACAATAATTAGTAATAATATGAAAGTTATTTGAATTTATTAAAGTTAATTTTGCAATAAAAATGTGATTAAACAAACTAATAGTGTTCAGTGAGTCAGTCCCTATCATGTCTCGTCAGTCCCTAGAAAACTGATTTCAAAAAAACTTAAATATCTCTTAAAATACTTAGTAAAGTGACTGGCCCTTTTAGATGCAACCAAGTATATATTATACCCGCAGTATAGAATTAGAAGTTTACTGATAACGATCTAAAAACACCTTTGTCAAAATTAGACCAAAAGTTAACCAAATTTTGGAGAACCACCCATATATATATATATATACACCAATGTGTGTATGTGTATATGTATATGCAAATACATTGTGAAGTTATGTTTTCACTTCTGTAGTGCAGTCCTGACTGACAGACTGTTTTTTTTTAACTGTTTGTTCCTTTTACTTATATTATTTCTTGGATTCAGAGGTATTAAATAAAGTAACATTTTTGGACTATGTGAATTATTGTGGTGTTGGTGTGTACTATAGAATGAGTGTTGTTGTATGTGCAGACGGTCCGGTGCTGATCCACACGACGTTCGGCGAGGTGCTGCGCGCGCTGATCGCGGGGGAGGGCGTGGCGTCGCCCTCACAGCTCGCCCTCTCGCGGGAGGGAGTCGTGGTCGTCGCATACGCGAAGGGACACCTCGCCGCATTCACGCTCAACGGAAGACGACTCAGACACGAGACGCACAACGACAACTTCCAGGTTTCTATTGACGTAATTACTTTATACATTTAAGTAAAGTTAAAGTATTGTTTTTAGAACATTAAAGAGATATATTAGTAAGAATTAATTATTATTTTTGTAGATTGTAACCAAAATAAAGATAGATGTACATCAGTAAATGTGTTGATTTCTAAACAACTGTCCAATAGCAATAGGTAATATATCTATGTTCTGTGCAGTGCCTGGTGCTGTCCCGCTGTGGCGAGTACCTGGTGTGCGGCGGCGACGCGGGCGTGGTGGAGGTGTGGCGCGCCTTCACGCTCGCGCCGCTCTATGCCTTCCCGCCCGCCGGCGCGCCCGTCACCTCGCTCGCGCTCTCGCACGACCAGAAGTGAGACACGCTTACATTATTATATAGCGCCTTCCCGCCCTATTTTTGTCATTTCGGAGATATGACACACCACAGAACCCACTTGACTCTAGTCCAACATTAACTGGACAACTTTTTCAGTGACGACACCAAGCGCTTTATGTCTCCATAGAGGGTAGAAGTACCTCCATACTTACATCTTAAAGTCTTAAATTTAAACATTTATTTAATATGTTTTCAGATTCCTGCTAGCGGGTCTCGAAAACGGATCCCTTGTGGTGTTTCACATAGACTTCAACAGATGGCACCACGAGTACCAGCAGAGATATTAGGCCATTCATACTCGTATAAGTTATTCAATTAAACGTCTGTAGGCGATCGATCTAGTTCATACGAAAATTCGATATAAACCGTAAGCGTTGTTCTTTACTATTCCATGCTGTATATAAACCCTCTCGACTGCGGGTAGTCTGAGATTTTTGTACAGCGCCATCTATTGTGCTCAATGAGAAACATGAATTTATATTGAGATTATGATACGATCTTTAGAAGCATGTAAGTAATTAAGTTCACAGAATAGTAAAGAACATAGTAATTATTATTAATAATTATTCAGGGTGATATGTTTATTTCTTATTTGATTAAAAAATATCGCCCTGAGTAGATATAGTTTTAACAAGAATATTGTTGGGTTGTAAAAGTTTGTCACATTAATGCTATATTGGTTAGTTGAACATATTATCAAAAGGCAAGTAAGTACTTAAATAGTTTTAAGTTAAATTGACATTCCAATATTTTTTAATATAATTGATTTTTGTGAACATTAATTTTATTAAAAGAGTGGTACTTATTTTTGTCTACGGATGGTACATGTTTATAAATATATGGATTTGAAATTATTTATATTTAGAGTATTTTCAGTATTTATTGATTCGTTTTAGATGTTAATAATGTACCATTTTATTGTTTTGTCACGTAACCACGTGACTAATAAAACAACTTCAGGTAAGTGTTGCCAGTTAGCAAAAAAAATGTACCATTTTCTACCCTGGTAGTAACAGGCAGTGTACCAAATTTTTTTTGGGGCAGAAAGATTTAGCTTGATGTAGCAGATAACTTGAACAACATTATAGACATTGTTTGAAGGTAAGGAAGAAGCGACTATTCTTTTTGAACATAACATTTTTTCTTTAATTATATTTAGCATACTCCTTACGTTGGTACGTTCTTCCTTCAAACAATCTCTATTAAAATTATAAAAGTTGGTTTTAGATACCTGAAGCAGCTTATACAATAACATTATTTACGTAGTGCCATAGGGAAAATATTATTTTAATTTAATGCGAAATAGTATCTTTACAATATTGTTTTATATAGAGAAAATCTTTAATATTTATGACTCTTCATATTTATAATTTGGTATGCATTATTTTGAGATTTCATATTTGTTTATTTTATCTTATTGAGTTCATTTATAAGTGCAATATTTCCTTGCTATTTTTACTACTGTGTATCAAATTATGTGTCTTGTAAGATACAGTAATTATTTTAAAATTTTAATTGTCCTTCCCTTTAATGATGCATTCCAGAAACGTGGGGTATTTATATGACATTCCTATTTTCACTTTAGTGCTATTTAGAGGTGGTGGGTAAAGTACTTAATTTTTATTATTGATAATTGATGTTGTTGTAATATTTTTTTGGTTTTTATTAAATGGTTATAGAGAATTATTTTGTTTCTTTTTTATTTCACCTTATTCCATAATACAGCTTTTATTTATAGTAGTTTGATAGAGCTTGTGTGAGTTTAGAAGTTTAGTTACTTCGGCGATCAAACGTATTCAGTATCAGGAAGTTTTTTTTAATAATAATAACAGAAATCATTATAGCATTATTGTACACGTAGTAATGGACAACAACGCGAAAGTGCCAACAGTTTAGTCATTTTCGCTAATTAACCATGTCAATATAATGTTAGGACAAGTTTAGTCTGTATTTATAATGATTAATGCTAAATAAAGTTATGTTACGGTTAGGTGACGTTACTTAGACGTCACAAATACATAGTTTTTTACGCATACGTCGTATAACATTGTATTTAATGTACAAGCAATTAAAAACTATATTTTTGCATCACTACGCCGGCACCGCTCCTTCCGTTCTGTGATTTAGGCTTAAATGCACACCTAGACATATGAAAGTTTATCTTCTCTTTTCCTATCTTTGTGCCAAAACTAAACGTTTATGAGAGACAAATCAGTGATTGTATAATATGAGATAACGATAGTTCATTAATGACTGCTTCAAATGTATGCCGTATTGCTCCTAACTAACCACAGTATTCAATCTACAATTGTTCTTTAAAGAAGCCGGTAAAGAGGATTCTTCTAGTCTTAGCTAATATAAAAATCTATAGTTGAAATTACGTAGCTATTAGATAATTGTACAAATGACTCTTGGAACCCTTGAACTCACGTCCCTCTGTAGATTTAGTGTACTTAGTGACACTTAGAATGTACCTCCTACTTATTATTAATCTAGTCCTAACTCTCCATGCTTGTAGAAAAAGTACTTGTTTTTTCATAGACGCAATTTATACTATCCTCTAATTTTCCGATTCGGTAGTAATCCTCATACATCACCAGCTGCAGCAGTGCGATTCCGGTATCTCTCTAGTATCAAAATAGTTAATTATATATTATACATTGTTAATAACATTTTGTACTCACCTGTACAGAGAACTACTAAATATCAGTATGATCAATGAAAAATATCAAAATACTTCTATTCCTGGCACTTTCACTGTCCAAACTTTCCTGCCTTCACCAATAAAATTACGCAACACCCTAAAGTATTTATTTTGTCAAAACACGCTACACGCAATTCTGTCCATTATTAATAAGATAAATAGTTATAAGTTGATGTTGGGTTAGAAATAATAATAACGTTTTTATTTAGTAGTATAAGAAACACCTTGTATAATATCACTGTCCATTTAAATATAAGCTACATCAATTATAAGCACTGTATTATTATATTGTAAAATGTGCTAAATAATTCATTTTTATTTTACCGTTCAATTAGTTATATTTATGTACCTAAACACCTAAACACGCTAACATAGCGAAATTATAAAAGTTTGATGTTAGCTAAAGTTCATACGGGGTTTGTTTGACTATTTCATTATTTAAGTGCAAGCCTATAACATAACCCATAACAAATATAAACCCAAATACTGCCTTCGCCCTAATAAAATATTGCTTAGTGAATTAAACAAACTCAATACATTTAATGATACAAAGTTGTTGAGCATATTATAGATAAATTTTAGACTTAGTACTTGTAGAATTGTAGTTTCGTAGTAGGCTTAGTTTGGTGAACCGGTCGGCATTTCTATAAGTATTTTAAATAATTAGCATATTTACATTTTTTGTTGTTTAAAATAATTCAAGTGCTACTGATCACGTGTACCCTGCTTTAGCTTGCTTTATATCTTCTCCTTGATAGTCCCAGTAGCATTTGAAGATTGCTAGAAAATAATCAGATTTTAATCATTTTCATTTTGTTTAGCGCCTAGAAAAAGTGTGGTGCGGTTTATTGCACATCATAACATATACTCGGATCAAAATTTAAATAAATACATTGTTTTACTTTATTGTTGGGTACGTATATATTTTAAGTCGTTGTTTTTATTCAATGTTTATTTGTATTATGAAATCTATGTAGTTACTACTAGTTACAATGGTTTCGTGCGCTAGGTCACTTGATAGATAATAATTATTAGACTCGTTAAACATGTTCAATATTGTTACTAATTATTATTATTAGTTAATATTTCACATTACTTCAATTGTAACTATACGTGCACTCGCTTTTTGAAATAAACGCTGACAACTATATAAATTTTCATATGGTTAATTCTAATTATCACTGTTGTGCAATGTGCAAGAGGATTAAATTTGCATGACATGTCTTCTTTCAATATTTAACCCATTAGGGCGATTATGTCCATAAATAAATTATTGTTGTGCTAAGTATATTTGGTGCGTTTGTATGCAATGAAAGGATCTTGAGTAACGAATAAACTGCATTGATAAAAAATGAAATTTTATTTGAATTATACCCAATTGTTCTAAAACTTTGGTAACTACCATAATAACAACCGTAGTTCATATATTTCATGATGGCAACACTTCGCGTTGCTTTGTGAAATCACATTCTCAACTATAAGACGAACAAACGCAGGAGATTCTCAAGTCATCTTATTTTATTTTTTATTTTTATGGGATAGGAGGCAAACGAGCAATGCAAAACCTTGTTGACAGTTCGATCAGTAATCGTTATATTGCCTTTTGACAAAAAGCAAAGTAGCGATTACTGGCACTGCACGTAGTGTCACTGTTTTGCCACTTGTCTACGTATTCTTTAGGTTATACGTATATCGTAACGCAAAAACGTCTTACAGGTAATATACGTATATTACCTATAATATATTACGTTTTTGCGTTACGATTACGATTTTTTATTTAAATTATTACTTTTTCAATGTAGTACACAGATGACAGTTTTTAGAGCGTGTGAGAGAATCTTTGCCAGGAATATTATTTTTAAAATCCTGCCCTGTGTCAAGAGATAATCTTTTATATTATAGCCATTTTTAAATCAAATTCGGTCAGAGGAAAGCCATATTCAGAGAGTGCAGTTTGTGAATGTAAGCAACAAACGCATTCTCTTCTTGTTTTGAGAATATTGTTGGTCGGCCTGGTTTTTATCAAACCTGCTTTTCAATTTATTTTTAATAGTGGTAAAGTAACCCGCACTGAATAAATTTAGGTAGATTTCGAAGAAATGTCTACCTATTGGTTTTGTACTTACCAGTTGTCGAGTTTTCCAAAAATTTCTTCACAGGAGGTCTAGTTATGATCCCTGGACCCTAAAACAGCCGCCAGTTAATAAGTTTATATATATGTATGTATCTACCTCAATTTTACCGGTACGATAGAGGTCGCAATTATGCACCGATAGCTTTCAAACTTGGACGACAAATCAACAGGACAAAAATGAAGGTTAAGTTCGTGAATATTAATATAATAATATATTCCCACAAAGGGGAGGACTGGGGGGCAGATTTAAAAAAAAAAACACGAAATATACCTTTGCGGGCCTGCTGCGGGCCCGGTTTTTTTTTAATAAAATTGAAATGTAAAAGTAATATAAAAACAGAAAACTGGGTTGTAGAGGTGGAGTGAATATGTTTAGTAACTCGTTGTATATTTAAGTTGTTTAAATGTAAAAAGAAAGCCTGGATTGTGTAAAGATATTGTGCACACAAGATTCTTCTAGGGGGGCAACGAATTTTATACCTGCTACCCCCTTGCTACGCCTTACACACTACACTTACGTAAATCACTGAAAGCCCTTTCAGTGATTTAAGAAGGATTTAAGTAAGTGTTCCGTTGTCCCATGAGCATAAAGTTACAAACAGTGGCACCCCTATAAATTCAAAACCTCAATTTTTCTATGTTGTTCGACGTAAAAAGAATTTGATGACCTTTTTTTATTTTTAGATAAAATGTGAATCAAAATGTAATTAAAATGTTGTTTTGTTGCGCCCCCGATCTATTGATTTGACGCCCCCTACATGACGGCGCCCGGTGCGGCCGCACACCTCGCACCGCCCTAGGGCCGCCCCTGGTTGCAAAAAGTTTTTTTTAAACTGTCCATTTACAAGTTGTGACAGTTTGAATTTCCAGGTATTTTAAAACAACTTTAGTTGTGAACAAATGACTTCAGTTTATAGAAATAATGTAACTTTTAGAGATTCTGATCTTTGAGCTATTGTTTTATATAAGATTGAACATCTTTGAAAAGCTTTTTAATAAGAAATAAATCAGTGTTTTTGAATTTTTACTGTTTTTTGTTATTACAAACAATCATAACTATTTATTTATTAAACCAATACTTAATTGCAACAGGCATATGGTCTATTTTTAATCTCTTTCAAAATTAACTAAAATAATATTACGAGTATTTTTATTTGAATTGGCCTTATTGTAATGATACTTAGTCCCTTGATCCCTGTCCTACTTCTAAACCTGTGTTCTACCTCTAAACTACCCCCGTGCAAAATTTCAGGTCTCTGGCACAAAAAACCAAGTACTTTCGTACAAACTCGCGAGGGCCCTTAGATCCCCTAGTCGCAAAATCCGTAGATGAGTGGGGGAGTGAGTGAGTATTCTTTGGCTTTAGTGTGTAATAATAACTTCACACATCTCACACACGGCCGTCTGATCCGAAACTAGGCAGAGCCTGTACTATGGTAATCAGACTGCTGATAAACATACTTATATATTTCTAAATACATACATATTATAGATAAATTACACCCAGACATAGAACAAATGATCATACTCATCACACAATTATTCGTCCTGGGTGGGAATCGAACCCACAACCTCTGGCTCAGCAGTCAGGGTCACTAACCAGTAGGCCAGTCAAAAATAAATATATTACAACATAAAAGTAGGAGAAGAATCAAAACAAAATAGTCCTTTTATATAAAAATACAACGAAAAAAGAAACCATTTGACGTATAAAAATACTTTTGCCCAAGACTTCGCGCTCGTTAATGTGGGTGTATGTTAATCAATTCAGGATGGGAACAGTACTTTTTTCTGGATAAAAAGTACTCTATTTCCTTTTCTGAACCCTTGACTGCGCAGTTTCAAGATGATCGGTTGAGTAGTTGAGGCATGAATCGTAACAAATAAATAAACAACAAACTTACTTTCACATTTATAATATTAGTTAGGATTACAAAATAAACGTAAGAGAAGACGTTTATTTGTAGACTCGAATGACAAACTTAAATAAAGCCTTTTAAATTGGTTGTGATTTAACTAGCTTGTGTTATTAACTCGCAAGGTAGAAAGATGGTTTTAAGTGTCATTCATTATACACTTTTAACTGGGTTTCAAGCACCATATACCACACCATAACAACTGTATTAATTCAAAGAAGAAAAGCTTAAGTGACATAGTCAGGCACGAGTCAGACTCACTCGCACTTGTCCGATTTTAATCCATGTTAGACAACCATGGCATTTCATGTAGCACATAATAATTTTAGCTTTAAGCTGTATCTATTTGGTTACTAATTTATTTCATTTGATTTCCTAAAAGGTTTTGGAACCATCTAAATTAAAATATCAACCATTCGTCAGTCACACTCACAAGTCTCACAACACTCACAACTTACAGACGTGTTAGAATCATCCGATAGTTTGTTTAAACATTAAAAAATCTGTTATACTGGGTTTCTGAACAAATCTCAAAATTGACATTGACATATGTTTAACCTGTTTCCGATCTTTTCTTCGCTCCCGTTGCAATCATGGCGGTGAACAACATTTCTAAAAAGCGAAAAGTACGTTGAAACCAGTGTTAAATATGTCAAAATACACTCAATAAAACGATTTATATCAATTGAACATCCTTTAATTATAAATATTGGGTTTGATATGTTTGTGGAAACTGTGATGTTGGCGGATAGTTTACATCTTGTCAAGAAAGAGCTTGAGCTAGAATTGTTATTCTCCTTGTGTTATTTGTTTTATAGTTCAATTCTCGTATATATCATTCAACTAACGCCTTGATTCAAGTATTGGAGATCGTTGGGTAGTCCTTTTTCTAAATAAATTCGTGGATCATAACATAACCTCTGCGTGTAATTGCAGTTCGTCGGTGACGGTGTTTTCAAGGCAGAACTCAATGAGTTTTTGACTAGGGAGCTTGCTGAAGATGGCTACTCCGGTGTGGAGGTGCGTGTTACCCCGACTAGGTCGGAAATCATCATTATGGCGACTAGAACACAGAGCGTGCTTGGTGAGAAGGGAAGGCGTATCCGTGAGCTAACGTCTGTCGTACAAAAGAGGTTCAACATCCCTGAACAATCGGTCGAACTGTACGCCGAGAAGGTCGCCACGCGTGGTCTGTGCGCCATTGCACAGGCTGAATCGCTCAGATACAAACTCATTGGAGGTTGGTAATTCGGTAGTACTACACTTTCACTTAGCCTGTTTATTTAAATGCAGTTATTACATATGCTCATAATGAACTATTCCGCCTAAATCAAACTTTCTTAAACTAATCTAAGATTTTATTGTTGTCTGCCATAACTATCAAATGACTAGGTATTAAAAGTATAATTATATGAGTTTACAACATATTTGATGTTTCATAGCTTCTAAAGTTACACAAAGTTACTGCAAATAATAATAAATTTGTTCAATTGTATGCCAAATTTTTTAATGATTTTCTGACAATTTGACTGCTATTTGTCACATTTTTATTCTGAGTTTGTGTTATTTGAAATTTACTCTTCTCCAACATGGTGGATCTGATACAAGCTACGGCACATTGTTGTAAATCAATCAATTAAATTGTAGGTTCTAAATCTTGCTTAAGAGAAAATAGCATAACATTTTCAAAATACATGCACAAGTAATGTCTTGTAACTACTGGTTCCAATTATAATCCATTTTTTATGCTTGGTAATATTCCACACTAAGATTCATGTAAAACCCTATAACTAAGCTGAACTGATCAAAGCTTGAGCCTTTTGATCACAAATCTAAAGCTGCCACCTGCTAGTAGCTATAGCATAATGCTACAGCTACTTTAATCTCGTCTATCTTGAATGTTTAGATTTTATATCAAATTATCAAAACCAATGCATGTACTGTTTATAAAAATTAAGATTTGCTTTTCTACCTCAGGTTTGGCTGTGCGTCGTGCTTGCTATGGAGTCCTTCGTTTCATCATGGAGTCTGGTGCCCGTGGTTGTGAAGTGGTCGTCTCTGGCAAGCTGCGAGGCCAGCGTGCAAAGTCCATGAAGTTCGTAGATGGCCTTATGATTCATTCTGGTGACCCATGCAATGACTACGTCAACACAGCCACGCGACACGTGTTGCTTAGGCAAGGAGTACTTGGAATTAAGGTGAGCATCTAATTTTATTTATTTTTGTAGCTACTACTATGTATTTAGCAAAAATACTAGTTTTTCTTATTAAGCTACTATCATCTGGTACCTAATATGAGCAGGTAATATTTGAACCACTTAAGGTGGTAATCAAGATAGCAGGAACTCAGGATGATGCATCTTCAGACTTACTGCTATCTCTATTACGACGGCAGAGTTAGCTCCTTAAGTAGAACCTATTAATCAGCATAAATAAAATAGTGCTCTAGAAAAAACACTAGTAATTAACAAGCAAGATACAGTAGCCAGGTGAGAGGCTGCTCTACCTTCCCACCTACAGGCCATTAAGCGATTTCACATTTTTTTTTTTCTGGTAGACCCTTGTTCGCTGCCTCCTTAATAAGCCAGACTTTTTGAAGCTTCCTGCCCTTTCAAAGTTATTTTAATTGTAACCCCAAAGAGACTGACCACTACTGATCAACGTTATATTGAAGGCCAAAGGTATCCTCACTTGTCCACAACCCACCACACCCACTCCTGTCTCGGCAAAACACTAATCAGAAGCAGCAATGTAATGTCTGCCAAACAAGTTGTTGAGTTGCTGGCACTATCATTGCCCAAAGTGCATAGTAAAGAGGTTTTCCGTCTAGCAATTCAGTATATGCCTTCCTCCTTCCTGCAAAGCCATATGGTATAATAATATTATTTTTTCTACAACTATTTTATAATGAAAGTAACAGTTCCCGCGCGGCTACGCTCACGTGTACATATTTCTATATTTTGCGCGAAACCCTAATTCTTTTTCCAAAATAAAAGTAACCTAAGTTACTCCTTACTATACATAGTGGTTAAACTGTTCCATGGAGAATAAATGCGGATTTATTGTACTCATGATTATCACAGACATTCAATAGTAATCTTTTCCGTTGATACAGCTGTAAGTAGTTACTACATCCTATACATGGCTATTCATGTCTAGAGTAGAAGTATCATGTATCTTAGAGCTAAAAAAGACTGTCAGTCGTAGGACTGCACGTCAGAAATGAAAACACATACACACCTATATGTCCCTGGATATTTCGTGTCGTAAATTTTGTCACTACGTATTTAGTTCACAAGTTTATTAAAGTAAAGATAACACTTCCACAGATAAATTAGAACATATATTGTTTTCACTTTTATTGAACTAATTATATTTTTAAAGATTAATTAAAGCTGACAAAACTCAAAGTTTTGATTAGCACCCTCTAGTGGATCTATATATATATATATATATATTATTAGCATGACGATCAGGAGTTCAGTGCTTTCTCCCCATAGCAAAAGTGCACAAACGTGGCTAAAAAACTGTTATAGGTTTATGATTTGGTACCTGTTTTCAGTAAACCTAATAAAGTAGGCACTGACAACAGTTGTTGTACTTTTGTACATCCACAATTTCAGGGATCTCATACCTGTCAATGGTTTGGGATCTAATAATTGTGGTAAATTAACTCAGCTTGTTTATTGGAGGGTCTGTATCATATAGACTCTGGTACGGTGCAGGCTGGACATACAAGTAGAGTGCTCTCTCAGTACTATCCTTTTCATAGGTAGCTATTTTGCAAGATACTGGTTGTCTCGCTAAATTTGCCTTCAATTTATGTCAATCATAATAAGTTGACATATATGTTTTATTTTACAGGTAAAGATCATGCTTCCGTGGGACCAACAGGGCAAGAATGGCCCTAAGAAGCCCCAACCTGACCACATCCTGGTCACTGAGCCTAAAGATGAGCCTGTACCGCTGGAGCCCACCAGCGATGTTCGCTCGCTCGCACCAGCTCCTCTACCACAGCCCGTGCCCGCTGTCGCTTAGGTTATAAGCTAATTAATAAAAAAAGTGAAAACTTATTTTGTTATTTTAATTTGTCCTTTGGTGTTTTTGATCAGTATAAGCATAAGATATTAGATTCACTTACATACTTAGTATGAGCTGATAATGTTGGAACCACTTAGGTTTAAGATGTAGTTAATTCACCCTTTCGATTTTGTACTCCAAAAGCAAAACCACAAACATGGAATATTTGCTGTGGAATGTAATAAAGAGTCGTGAAATATTAACGATACAAGAGATTAAGGATGTTAACAGGGATAACATGTAAACAACGGTATTGCCAGCTTGGAAGGTTCTCAACAAAATTAATTATTTATATAATTTATAATGTTAAAAGAGAATTCTACATCGGTTAAGTGTGATGCTATGCAGAACGACCACGGATGATTACCTTATTTTTTATGCGGTACATATTCATGAAAAAAGTGTACTTTTTTTGTACTAGAGAGTATATAAAATATGTACTCATATTTTCGCTGTTATAACATATTGCTTTGGACGTGCTAGATAGTACCTTTCTGGCACGACCACTATAGGTTTTAGGTATATATATCAACTTTAAGATGAGAGATTATATAAATCTAATTGTACTCAAATGTACTTCATTTTACAGATAATTTTGAGCAGTCTTACCCGTTTTGAAGCGTTTTTGTTTCTGCGGAACATAAATAGCACACTGTTGCGCCATTACTATTTCTAAGTTTATTTTTTTAATTTAACAAAGCTAGCAAGTAAGCTTACGGCCCACCTGATGGTAAGTGGTCACCATAGCCTATAGCCGCTACTAGCACCTGGGTGGTAAGGCAACGGCCTCGTGAAGCGCACAACGGTCGCTGGACCGACACACCTGGCTGTAGGCAGTCTAAACTGGTGTTGACGGAGATCTCACCACGTTTAACTTGCAGACTGCTCAGTCTTAACCCACTTGACACCAGAATAGTAGTAGGAACTATTACCGTGCCGACGATGCTACCGTCGGCAATGATCGATAAAACATTTTTGCAGAACAAAATAAACAAAAAATTTTTTTTCCGCTATTTTTTAAAACCATATTATCCTTTTATTTTTATACTATTTAAAAGTAAAATAATAAATCCAATTTTATTTAAAGAAACCGTATTGTAGTACCGAAGGAGCTGGCAGTTGATAATAGATTCCATTATCTTAGAGAACAAGGAGGTTATGGCAATGGGTCTATTGTTGGACGGAACCGAGCGGTCACCTTTTTAGAAATCGGGTGCACTAAAGCTGTCTTCCAAGAGTTCGGGACGACTCCTGGAGAATAGGAGAGCCGATAAAGGCGCGTTAGAACCGGTAGCAACTCGGGAGCTCACGTCTTCATGGGAGAGATTCCATCGGGCCCACTCGCCTTATGAATATCGAGGGAAAGAAGTGCTTTACGCACTGAGCTTTGTTAGACGCGAACTTCCGGCATAGAGCTCTCACACCGCGGTATGGTCGGCTATACGTTCCCCCGTCATCCAAAGTCGAGTTGGACGCAAAGAGTTTGCCCAAAAGGTCAGCTCCATAGCGTCATGTGGGCCAATGAATTCAGATCTATCTCTTTGACAAGAGACCAAAATGCACGAGTTTCAGAAGGGAGAGTCACCAGTCTCACCAAATCTGCCAATGTGCTCCGACTTCGCTATGGCAATGTCTCTTTTGAAGGTCTTGGAGGCAAAGTTACGCTGCTTTTTTAATGCACTGGTAACATTCCTGCTTTCGGTGGGATGCCATTTTGGTGTGCGTTCGCGCAGCGGAATGTTGTTGAATTTAAAGATTTTAATTATGCAGATATTTAGTGTATGACGTCGTGTAATTGTGTATGGTAAAAAAAAATTTGTGCATGCAGCCATTGTGGAGAGATTCGCTAAAAACTGATTCCGCTGGGCGAACGTTGTCCTGGCGGAACTTTTTTACGAGAGAGGTCAACAGAAGGTCCATCCGTGAAGGCACGTAGCTCTATATCTGGGATTCACGTAGGCGTTGCTACCAGTTGTGTCAAGCTATATGTCAAGGTAAAGTCGTGAACAGATCTCCCCGCATGATCGGTTTTCCTAAGCTATTCTGATTTCAGCGTGGTGGGCGTTAAAGTCGCCAAGTATCACGATCTCAGCAGATGGGATCTGCTGCAGCACAGAGTCTGTAGCCATTTGGACGTGATCGATGAGTCGGACAGTTTCGGCATCACCGCTATGGGACCTATAGAGGCATGAAAGATATCTGCGTCTCGGTTAAAAAGAGCAAGGCCGGGTTTGCTGTTTCGAGGCGGCGATGAACAGTGTTGAGATTGAAATGTATGCCCCCGATGTCGCAGAAGTCCACAGCAAGCGTCGCAAGGGGTGCCTTGTATGCCTACTCTTGCCCCGAGCAATTTTTGGGGCAGCCAGGGCGTCCACGTTCAGGTGCATTGTGTTCTGAGCGTCGACGCCCAGAGTAAGATTATGCCGGTCAAGCCGGCCCCATACATGCCGAAGCATCGCTCTCCCACTTTAGCAGTACTGCAAAAATTTCATGTTTTTGTCGGTCATTGCCGACGGTGGCGTTCGCTAGGTTAAAGAGTTGGGAATGCTCAGAACCTCAGATTAAACTGTGAGAACACACTACATCCTTATAGAATGTTCAAACTACACCGATATTTCTTTAGCACACAAAAATCCACATTACTGATTTTATTACGAGAGCCCACGACCAAGACCATGTCCGTCAGATAGATGTAATGAAACTGTTCGGTAAAGGTTTTTATACATATTTGAAAATGCGGTCATCGGTCGTCAAAATTCTGGTATTAGGTATTCTTGGAATCATAGTAACTGGATATGGCGATTTTATACAGTATTGACCGTAAATCGATGAGGTAAAAATTTTGGTCATGGGCTCTCGTACCTACTAACTATATTATGTTGTATTTATGTCATTCCCACGTCGGTCAATCAAATACCGCAGAGATCTTAGCAACAGAACGGGTCCAATCACAGACCAGTATTCGATGCAGAGTGTTCGCTTAGCAAAGTGTAACTTGACTATCGTTTGTAAATGACTATATAGGCTGGCCACTGGCCAGAACCGAACGCTATAAGAAATTCCTTATTTAGCTTAGCTTTACGTCCACGCTACCCAAAGTATTGTTTGTGAATACGGGTGTCAGTGTTGAAAGTGTTCAAACGTTTCTGTAAGCATTAGTGTACAAAGATCCATTTTTAACCGACTTCAGAAAAGGAGGAGGTTCTCAATTCGTCGGAATCTTTTTTTTTTGTATGTTCACCGATTACTCAAAGACGCCTGTACCAATTTGAAAAAATGTTTTTTGTTTCCCACTAATTTTATCGAAATCAGTCGAGCTGTTTTTGAAAAATCAACAAATATCTAAAAATTGTATACATTGATGATATTTTCGTTTGCTCCGAAACATCGCTGTCTCATTGGAGCAGTGCGTTTAGTTGACCTACCAATATTATATTTAAACAAAATACATCTACTTTCCACTAAAAAGCACATTGAAGTCGGTTATACTTTTTTTTAAAAGATAATAGTATGCTACGTAACTTAAAATTAATGAAAGTATTTTGGACTACAAATATACAATATGAATATTCATTTAAACTCTTTACCTTGTCAGGATGTAGAACCAGGCAATAAACTATTAGGAATAAAACTAGGAAACGATATTTTCAGAGGTAAGATAAAAAAAATCATGCAATACCAATCTTACCAACATTTTATTTAAAAACCTGTCTACATTCACCCCAAACCAAGTGCGTTATAATTATTGCTAAATACAAGTACGTCAATACAGCGAGACCAGTTTAAATAAACATAATACATAATTTGCATCAACTTAAAAGTAATACTAATCTTGTAATCACGATCACACTTCTTAACAAATGGTTTAATTAAGGGTTTCAGATAAAAACCTACTTTGAAAATGTTTCTGGTTCTATGTACATGAATGTATATATTTTAATTAGTGTATTTCATAGTATTTAAGATTTTCATTATTACTAAGCAAAAAGTGAGTTAAATAACCAACTAAAAATTGATATTTATTTATACATACTTAGATTTTTTATATTAACCATCTGAAAAATATATAGAAGCCACGAAAGCATTATTTTACTGCAAAAATAGTTTGACTTCGTTTGGCTGTCAAGTCTCTGTTAGTTCTCACTTGAAGATATGGAGAGCACGGTATAAATCCTTTACATTGAACACTTACCCTTCTAACTTAAATAACATACCTTCCTAAATTAAAATTGGACCGTTATTATGTTATTTATAGTTCTCGTATTTACTGGGCAACATGTTTGATAGTTTATTAAAACAAACAATATTCAATGTGCCATAAACATTTCTTTTTAACTATCAATAGATTGAATGAGGCATCAAGTCTGTCCTCATCGATAAACTGTTACAAATGCTGCACAACCCATGTCCCTCAGTAGATATGAGAGGATATTTTAATAGAAATTAAACTTAAATAAATACATAAAGTTTATCCCGTAAAATAAAACATTATACTGTCTTTACAATCAAAAGATTATGCTACGAAATGCATTGTAGAAATATATGGGAGATTTTGTACTGCAATGGTTTGGATAAAATTGTTCTTACATGATTAGCGAGAGGTCCGGCCAAAGTATTATTTTGTTCGTATTTCATGTTGACCTTAACAGTATTCCAACATATTTCAGATATAGTATCATTACTATGAAATGCGAAACACAATATTTCCTTTTAGTGTGGGATGTATTGCTATTTTTTAATGATGTGTCGAAAATTTGTAGTTCATACAAACATGAACGTGAATAAATTTGAGGATAATTGAATAACAATAAATTGAAAATGAACACATTTAAAATGTGACTAATGTCATGATTTTTTCGCATTTCCACAGTAATCATCACATCACCTCCCAAAATGAACGTCTGTACGTAGTGATGTAAAGAACCGTAAATTGTAAAATATATTTAAAAGCCTAGGGACACCATCAGTGCGTAGTATTCAGATCACCATACACATTATGTGGTTTTGATACAAAAGAACGTGATGATGTAGAAAGTCTTCTTTCCGCAATGACATTATGGTGTACTTTGACGTTATCTGTAAATATGAAAATAATATTGTCGTTCAATGATTTTAAGTTTTAGAAATTTGTATTAAGCTGAAGATACAATCACATACATATACCATTTCACTACTATTTACTCTTTGAGGTTTATAAATAACTTTGATGTATCGACGTTTCGGTTGAACTGCACCGACAGTGAACAGGGGTAGTTGTCAGTTTGAACAGTGGACATGAACGCGAGCTGTAAGTGGCGAAGTGGATTGCGGTGAGGGTGGCTAGAGAAGGCACTGTACTTACTGTTGCACGTGTTCCATGGGTGGGGCCATGCGACACACGAGCTACACGCAGCTCTGTACGGTGGAGCGGATTACGGAGGGGGTGGCTAGAGAAGGCACTGTACTTACTGTTGCACGTGTTCCATGGGTGGGGCCATGCGACACACGAACTACACGCAGCTCTGTACGGTGGAGCGGATTACGGAGGGGGTGGCTAGAGAAGGCACTGTACTTACTGTTGCACGTGTTCCATGGGTGGGGCCATGCGACACACGAGCTACACGCAGCTCTGTACGGTGGAGCGGATTACGGAGGGGGTGGCTAGAGAAGGCGCTGTACTTACTGTTGCACGTGTTCCATGGGTGGGGCCATGCGACACACGAGCTGCACGCAGCTCTGTACGGCGGAGCGGATTACGGAGGGGGTGGCTAGAGAAGGCACGGTACTTACTGTTGCACGTGTTCATTGGGTGGGGCCATGCGACACACGAGCTGCACGCAGCTCTGTACGGCGGAGCGGATTACGGAGGGGGTGGCTAGAGAAGGCGCTGTACTTACTGTTGCACGTGTTCCATGGGTGGGGCCATGCGACACACGAGCTGCACGCAGCTCTGTACGGCGGAGCGGATTACGGAGGGGGTGGCTAGAGAAGGCGCTGTACTTACTGTTGCACGTGTTCCATGGGTGGGGCCATGCGACAAACGAGCTGCACGCAGCTCTTTACGGCGGAGCGGATTACGGAGGGGGTGGCTAGAGAAGGCGCTGTACTTACTGTTGCACGTGTTCCATGGGTGGGGCCATGCGACACACGAGCTGCACGAAGCTCTGTACGGCGGAGCGGATTACGGAGGGGGTGGCTAGAGAAGGCGCTGTACTTACTGTTGCACGTGTTCCATGGGTGGGGCCATGCGACACACGAGCTGCACGCAGCTCTGTACGGCGGAGCGGATTACGGAGGGGGTGGCTAGAGAAGGCACGGTACTTACTGTTGCACGTGTTCATTGGGTGGGGCCATGCGACACACGAGCTGCACGCAGCTCTGTACGGCGGAGCGGATTACGGAGGGGGTGGCTAGAGAAGGCGCTGTACTTACTGTTGCACGTGTTCCATGGGTGGGGCCATGCGACACACGAGCTGCACGCAGCTCTGTACGGCGGAGCGGATTACGGAGGGGGTGGCTAGAGAAGGCGCTGTACTTACTGTTGCACGTGTTCCATGGGTGGGGCCATGCGACAAACGAGCTGCACGCAGCTCTTTACGGCGGAGCGGATTACGGAGGGGGTGGCTAGAGAAGGCGCTGTACTTACTGTTGCACGTGTTCCATGGGTGGGGCCATGCGACACACGAGCTGCACGAAGCTCTGTACGGCGGAGCGGATTACGGAGGGGGTGGCTAGAGAAGGCGCTGTACTTACTGTTGCACGTGTTCCATGGGTGGGGCCATGCGACACACGAGCTGCACGCAGCTCTGTACGGCGGAGCGGATTACGGAGGGGGTGGCAGGGCGCGAAGTGACGCGTTCGGCGACAACGCGCAGTTCACGGAACGTGTTGCGCGTGTAGGGGTTGCGGCGTGACGCATAGCGCCATGTCACGAAGTAGTAGTACACGAATGGTGTCAGCAGTCCGCAGTATCCACTGCTCACATAAAAAAAACACGGACTTCAAGTACCAGGCAGAATCCAAAAGATTTACTGTATTGTTTGCAGAGGTTTAGAATTATTTTGTTTATTGAAGTTTTATAAGAGTCTTGCAACACAGTTAGTTACTATGCGTTACAGCTTTTTTAACACCCAATTTAAAAATTTAAATCTTTGTAAAATGTGTTTTAATGCTTTTAATGTATTCAATGCTTTTCAAAGGAAGTTTTATAGCGCACAATTAAAAGTGGATTATATTATGTGCACAATTTAAATAGTATTTTTTTTAAATACTGACGTATAACCATCGGGAAGATGACAGACAGAGATATCATATTGATGAAATAGAAGTAATACTAACAAGAATGCCATGAACACAACGAGCGGGAACAGCACAATCTCAGCCAGCGCTGCCGCGCGCAGAATGTTGCGGGACTGGAACTCCACTAGCGATATGAGCAGACGGGCCACCCACATCGAATTCTGACCCAACGTCTGTGAAAATAGATTATTTAGTTATTATAATAATTTTTGCTACTACAACGCTTGCTTTGTATAACATACATTGTTTGTTCTGTATTTATTTGATACACAAAAACCAAAACAAAGAAGGTTTTGGCTCATATGAAAACTATTCGTTACTCAATTGGGGTCACCACCCACGCTATACTTTCACCATCGGTAACCCGCGATTTAGTGATTGCATGGCATAGTGGTCATCATGATAGGGTTGTGTTATGCTACAGTGCCGCAGTGGTCTTAAATTCAAACATGTTAAAAGATTTTCTTAGCTAAGTATTAACTAAAGTACATTTGCCACGTGTCTTTTATTTCTTAGAATTCATATAAATAGTATATTTCATTATCCAACGACAATATCTAACAGACAGACGACCTGGTAAAGAGCAGGCCGCTTCCAATCAGTCTTCTTGGAAGTCATTAAGTGAGGCCTATGATGATGATGATGAATATGGGATGTTTTTTTAGAAGTTTCGTTTTTAAATTACCCGTTATTTCATTGCAATAAAAAATAGGTCAATTAACATTCTAACTTTCAAGAGAAAATAATAATTACTATTTGCACAAATGTATGTATTAAAAACTCAGTTCAGTTTACCTAAAAATTGTTATCAGAAAATAGTAAAATACATTAACTCTTAAAGCACACAATGATAAGAGACTGTGATGAGATCTTAACGTGTTTTGTAGACATCTTACGACTTGCAGCTTAGCCTGTGCGAGTAAATAGAACGTTACAACTTTCTACAACAAACTGGTGACCGCTGCTATCACAGTTCGCTCGTTAAGTAAAGTAACTATGAGAAGGTACAAGTTCGGTGAGAAAGTTCCCTAAAGGGAATGAGTTTGAATTGGTATTTAACCAACACAATATTAAGTAAGTATTTCTCTAATTTTATTCTGTCTTTAAACTAGGTATTCCAAAAAATTATTATAAGAGAAAGAAATGTTATACTCTCAAGTTTTGTAACGGATTCAAACATTATTTTAGGCTAAGTAAAAGTGATATTTACAAATCAGATATTTGTAATCTCTGATATCTTGTGATACGTACTAGAATCTTTTGAGATAAATAAAAAAGATTCTAAAACAAGTTTAGAGAAAACACAGGTATAAAAACATTGATTACGTTTAACTATGGCATTTTAAAAACCGTCGAAATTAAACAATAATGGGAAAAAATATTTATTCAATTGCACTTATGGTTTTTTTTATTAATTATTTTAATAAAGGAGTAGACACCTGATGGAAAGCGACGATGAAGACGAAGGTTGTACACGTCTATCCAAGAAAAACCTATTTACTCTTCTGTTGAAGGTTAAAGGATTAAAATGGTCTGAAAAAATAGACGCAGGCAGTTCATTTCAGACCTTGGTGACTCGAACAAAAATAGACGCAGGCAGTTCATTTCAGACCTTGGTGACTCGAACAAAAAATAGACGCAGGCAGTTCATTTCAGACCTTGGTGACTCGAACAAAAAATAGACGCAGGCAGTTCATTTCAGACCTTGGTGACTCGAACAAAAATAGACGCAGGCAGTTCATTTCAGACCTTGGTGACTCGAACAAAAATAGACGCAGGCAGTTCATTTCAGACCTTGGTGACTCGAACAAAAATAGACGCAGGCAGTTCATTTCAGACCTTGGTGACTCGAACAAAAAATTGACGCAGACAGTTCATTTCAGACCTTGGTGACTCGAACAAAAATAGACGCAGGCAGTTCATTTCAGACCTTGGTGACTCGAACAAAAAATAGACGCAGACAGTTCATTTCAGACCTTGGTGACTCGAACAAAAAATAGACGCAGACAGTTCATTTCAGACCTTGGTGACTCGAACAAAAAATAGACGCAGGCAGTTCATTTCAGACCTTGGTGACTCGAACAAAAAATAGACGCAGGCAGTTCATTTCAGACCTTGGTGACTCGAACAAAAATAGACGCAGGCAGTTCATTTCAGACCTTGGTGACTCGAACAAAAAATAGACGCAGGCAGTTCATTTCAGACCTTGGTGACTCGAACAAAAAATAGACGCAGGCAGTTCATTTCAGACCTTGGTGACTCGAACAAAAAATAGACGCAGGCAGTTCATTTCAGACCTTGGTGACTCGAACAAAAATAGACACAGGCAGTTCATTTCAGACCTTGGTGACTCGAACAAAAAATAGACGCAGACAGTTCATTTCAGACCTTGGTGACTCGAACAAAAAATAGACGCAGGCAGTTCATTTCAGACCTTGGTGACTCGAACAAAAAATAGACGCAGGCAGTTCATTTCAGACCTTGGTGACTCGAACAAAAAATAGACGCAGGCAGTTCATTTCAGACCTTGGTGACTCGAACAAAAATAGACGCAGGCAGTTCATTTCAGACCTTGGTGACTCGAACAAAAAATAGACGCAGGCAGTTCATTTCAGACCTTGGTGACTCGAACAAAAAATAGACGCAGGCAGTTCATTTCAGACCTTGGTGACTCGAACAAAAATAGACGCAGGCAGTTCATTTCAGACCTTGGTGACTCGAACAAAAATAGACGCAGGCAGTTCATTTCAGACCTTGGTGACTCGAACAAAAATAGACGCAGGCAGTTCATTTCAGACCTTGGTGACTCGAACAAAAAATAGACGCAGACAGTTCATTTCAGACCTTGGTGACTCGAACAAAAATAGACGCAGGCAGAAAAAAAAAAGAGCTGTAAAGCATCGCAGTTTGGTTTCCGTCAAGGTTTTTTCACCGAGGATGCAGCCACTGTCCTAACTACGCTTGTTAACGAACAACTTGATAGCGGTAAGAAGTGCCTAACTGCATTCATAGATATAAAAAAAAGCCTTTGACACCGTTTCTGTCCACAGTAAACAGAACATATTACCGGAAAAAAGTGTAACATCAACCAACTTTCAATCCAACAACATTTAAACATTTTATACAATCAGCTAGTCTTAACGGCGTCGAACGTTTAAGGTCATTCCCGTACAGCACAGAAAGAATACCTACGCTTGTAAGATATACATTGCGTAGCGCCAAATTAAACTAATGACTATTAATCCTTAATCTCGCATTTTTGCGATGAACTGACTTTTGTATTGTGATAAATATAAACAGAAAGAGGTTTATGTAAGTTTTTCGTGTAGCTCAAACTTACACACTGTATGTTTCTCACATATAGTTTCGTTTCGATACAACAATTAGAAATAGGGAAAAAAATCTAAGATTTCATAGACACAAATGAAGCTTGTTAAACATGTAATGATTAGAACCAAATAGGATAAATCACTACATATTATAAAACAAAGTCCCTCGCCGCGTCTGTCTGTCTGTTCGCGATAAACTGAAAAACTACTAAAATGATTTTCATGCGGTTTTCACTAATAGACAGAGTGATTCATGAGGAAGGTTTAGGTGTATAATGTGTTAAGATTTTGTCTAAATTGATTGAAATATATTGATGGTTGTTGAAGATGTCTCTACTACCCGTGCGAAGCCGGGGCGGGTTGCTAGTGTAGTATAAATAGTAGGGCCAAGAGACAAAGCAATAGTCCATCATAAGGTAAAATATTATTTAACTTTGTGAGATTCGCGGTAGTTTTAAACTTTTGTGATAAATTTTCACGCGAACCGTAGATTAACACGTCTACATGTCATGTTAAATTATAAATCTAACCTACAGTCTGTATACAGACAATTTATTTTTGTATGTAACTTGATTATAACAATTAAAATAATTAGTCTTACCAAATTTAATTAAAATTTTAGTCAAAACCATACATCTACACTAACACATAGATCTACTAATGAAATGTCGGGAAATTGAAGATACATTATTTAAGATTACAATATAATTAATTGACAAAGACATACAAGATGTCTTAGCTAGCAACATGAATGTGAAGGAAAAATGTATATTCATATTAGATTAAGTGACGTCACTCGTACACAAACAATTAAAATGTACTCGTACAAGGAAGAAATACTAAGGTCGAGTGTGACTATGACTTAATGAAACAGCCATCGCTGTACAGTTGTGTCAATCATCGTTATTTCATAAAATAACAATTGTTTTTAAATCGTCTTATTTAAAATAATATAGATCACACACAATGTCACTGAATCAATAGGTTGATCTAATAAATGGCTGACCTTACAAACAGATTCGTCTCTTTCCTATATATAAATTGATGATGTCAGGGCAAAAACTTCACGTCAGATACAAATTTTAGCAAGGAGGTTGCCAGTATTACATACATATATATAGGTATATATATTTTTTTATTATAAACAAAACTTCCTTTCACTTTTTAGTTATGATTTTATTTTTAAATTAAGAGATTTTGGTAATTATTTTTTGTAAGATTGTGGAACGTAGAGGGACCTCCAATTCTTCTGTTTAGTAAATGTAGACCACCATTGGTCATAAATAAAGTACGGTACGGTTAGAATTTGGAAGTTCCGATGCTAGCGCCATCTTAATTTTTCGGATTTGTGTCATATTTAAATAAGGAATGTCCTGGTTGCCTTCTAGCTGCAGACGAAGACGGTGTTTTCCCTGTTTAGACATCTTATTATTGCACACTAAATTAGACATAGTGATGTCATCAAGCATTTACGATTCCTCCATGCAGTAAATAGTATTATCTTGGGACAGTCAGATCGTCGTTATCATCAGTGTCAAATGCTTTGTTTAAAATGATACCGCAACGCAACCACGTTCATGACGAAACAAAGCAATAATGACTTAACAAACCTTACGCAATATGAATTTAATATAATAAATTCATTTCATCATACTAATATAAGCTAAAAAGTTATGTTTGATTATTTATTTGTTTAAACGCGCTATTCTCTAAAACTACAAGTCGGATATATTATATATGCACGTAAATGAATATTTTCAAATATTTAAGTTCAACTGAGGCAAGCAGCATTCAATTAATTTTAATTAAGATGAATTGGGTTCACAGGGTATGATCCCTCGAAAGGAGGGACACGTTGGTGATTCCAGTCAGAGTTTCTTCGAGGTGAGATTGCGTTTTTATAATTTTTTTAGGGTGTCCGGGCATAAATCGCGATTTTGCACTTGTGTCCGGGGTTTTTGAAGTTTTTGTCCGATGTCGGTATTTTAAGTGATGGCAGGCCTAGGTAGGACAAACGGATTCGCCCCCTTACGATTCTATCGGAGTGGATGACATGACATTCAATGGGTCTGGCAAGTCAGATCAGAGAAGATCTGCGCCACGCTTAGATAATTATAATTATTTTAAGAGTACCTACATAATTGTGAATGTTATTTGGACGCTGATAAGCAACACAGTGAAATAGAGAAAATGGTGTTTTAAGAGGTCATACCAATTCCTAATCAATTTGTTTGAAAAATATCTAAAAATGTACCTAAAAGGTGAATAGGTAGTTTTGAGACAAATGGTTTAATATTATTATTATACCGCACCGAAACAAGCTTAGTTCAGGTTAACAATCAGGGTTATGGTGGCCTGTATTAGACCAATAATTATGACCTTAACAACGTTGCGATTATGTTTAAATCTTCTCACGTTCACACTCGTGATGTGGGTACTAATCTTTAGTCCGTAATGCAATAATATGTAATTTAAGTTAATGATAATATAAATATTCAAGTATTACTTAGTATACAAGCTGACACGGGACATTTACAAAGTAAACCTTAAATTAAACCACACTTTGACTTGACACAATAATTATACCATACTTTATGTTATCAATCCACGTCATCACGCAACAAATTTACTAGATAAGTAATACAATGGATACTTACGTCAAGAATGGTTAATGAGTATGACGCGGCGTGCAGCAACGCGAACAAGAAGATTGGAGTCAGGACCACTGTGTCTGAGTTAAGGATAGGTACATTCTGTTCACCAAATAAACAAATAATTATGTTAACCGCGTAAGAAGTAAGATATATAACAAAATACATACATATGTATGTATTCGTACATATAATATGTAAACTTATTTCATTGTAGGGGTACCTCCCTACAATGGAATAAGTTTACATACAGGATGTGAGTGACACCGTACAGAATCCTGAAATAGTGTATTCAGACCATCATTCTGAGTGGAAAATCATTGGAAATTTCTGCCGGAAAATTATTTTTTTTTTTTGCTTAAAAAAACTTTACTGTTGTTTTACCGAAAAAAAAACAGTAAATACCCCACGGCCAAAAACTGCAATGTAAAAAAGTTATGCATTCAGCTGCGTCGACGGCGCCCTGCGCTGAAGGTTATTCACCGTACCGCACACATACGCGTGTTGCGTTACATTGTGTAGTTCAAATTCACTTAGAGAAAATCTTACTGTGTTAAGTAGTTTTATTCCTAATGAAAATATAATTAGGTATATTGAGGTTGTTCTAAGGAAATCGTATGTGAATCTTCTACTTTTATCATAATTCAATGCGTCAAAATCACCGATAAATTGTAATAAGCTGTACTCTTCCTCCTTAGAGGTGGAATATTTTCTTTAAATTTAAATTAAACCAACCTCGAGTACAACATATACCCAAAAATAAGTCGAGTTGAGAACCTCCTTTTTGAAGTCGGTTAAAATAAATACACTTGTATGTATATTAACATATTATGTGTCTGATTTTTTTAATACAATCCTTCAAATTTCATCTTATGAATATCTACTGTGCTTAAAGCTATTATTTTTATACTAGCAGCGCCCCGCGGTTTTATCCGCGTAAGTCCCGATCCCGTGGGAGTATCGGGATAATAAGTAGCCTATATGTTAATCCAGGTCTCCAACTATCTACGTTCACGTTTATAATATTAGTAGAATAGTAGGATGATTGGAGGTGTAATAAAGTTTATAATATTAGTAGAATAGTAGGATGATTGGAGGTGTAATAAAGTTTATAATATTAGTAGAATAGTAGGATGATTGGAGGTGTAATAAAGTTTATAATATTAGTAGAATAGTAGGATGATTGGAGGTGTAATAAAGTTTATAATATTAGTAGAATAGTAGGATGATTGGAGGTGTAATAAAGTTTATAATATTAGTAGAATAGTAGGATGATTGGAGGTGTAATAAAGTTTATAATATTAGTAGAATAGTAGGATGATTGGAGGTGTAATAAAGTTTATAATATTAGTAGAATAGTAGGATGATTGGAGGTGTAATAAAGTTTATAATATTAGTAGAATAGTAGGATGATTGGAGGTGTAATAAAGTTTATAATATTAGTAGAATAGTAGGATGATTGGAGGTGTAATAAAGTTTATAATATTAGTAGAATAGTAGGATGATTGGAGGTGTAATAAAGTTTATAATATTAGTAGAATAGTAGGATGATTGGAGGTGTAATAAAGTTTATAATATTAGTAGAATAGTAGGATGATTGGAGGTGTAATAAAGTTTATAATATTAGTAGAATAGTAGGATGATTGGAGGTGTAATAAAGTTTATAATATTAGTAGAATAGTAGGATGATTGGAGGTGTAATAAAGTTTATAATATTAGTAGAATAGTAGGATGATTGGAGGTGTAATAAAGTTTATAATATTAGTAGAATAGTAGGATGATTGGAGGTGTAATAAAGTTTATAATATTAGTAGAATAGTAGGATGATTGGAGGTGTAATAAAGTTTATAATATTAGTAGAATAGTAGGATGATTGGAGGTGTAATAAAGTTTATAATATTAGTAGAATAGTAGGATGATTGGAGGTGTAATAAAGTTTATAATATTAGTAGAATAGTAGGATGATTGGAGGTGTAATAAAGTTTATAATATTAGTAGAATAGTAGGATGATTGGAGGTGTAATAAAGTTTATAATATTAGTAGAATAGTAGGATGATTGGAGGTGTAATAAAGTTTATAATATTAGTAGAATAGTAGGATGATTGGAGGTGTAATAAAGTTTATAATATTAGTAGAATAGTAGGATGATTGGAGGTGTAATAAAGTTTATAATATTAGTAGAATAGTAGGATGATTGGAGGTGTAATAAAGTTTATAATATTAGTAGAATAGTAGGATGATTGGAGGTGTAATAAAGTTTATAATATTAGTAGAATAGTAGGATGATTGGAGGTGTAATAAAGTTTATAATATTAGTAGAATAGTAGGATGATTGGAGGTGTAATAAAGTTTTTGCGGTAAACGTCATCAGTGGTTGACACGAGCTTTAAAGAATACGACTTAAAACTGATCAGTATAAAATTACGCTGCAAGACACGAGCGAGGATCAGTAGCTGTAATCATCATCTACCATGATTAACAGCTATTATATATAACACTAATGAAATTCTGGGCAGGGCAGTAGCACTGAGAAATGTTATCGTGGCGTCGTGGAAGAACCATGCTTCAGCACGTATGGGCCGGCTCGACCGGAGTGATACCACGGCCTCACAAAAAACCGGCAATGAAGCAATGCTTCCATTGCTTTTCGCCGAGTGAGATTACCGGAGGCCCTAACCCTTCCTTCCCCCCCCCCCTCCTTTCCCTCTCTTCCACCCTTTCCTTACTCCCACCTTAACGGATCATCAGGTGACCCGTCTGCTCGTTTGCCTTCTAGGCCATAAAAAAAGAAAAAACAATTATTAGTCTAACAAATTCAAAGAGTTGTGAGTGTGGAAGGTCGCCTTGATTTTTGTATATAATCATGTATATACATATATAACTTACGTAATTAACGAGTTTGTGGCAACATAATCATAAAATGTAACTAATATGACATTAACACACCATGGACAAGATTATTAGTCTTTTTTTTTCACGAAATAATACCTAATCTCTTAGATAAAGATCTTGAATACTTAAGTGGACCACGATAATCTACAAAAAAAACGAAACGTCAAAAAAGTGAAAGTGCGTGAGTCAACTTGGAATGTTGAGAGAAAATTGGTGGCTTGATTGTTTATAACAAGTTTGATTTTTTTCAACAGTCAATAACGAAATTAATTAAGAGTTAGAATCGTACTTTTTATAACAAAAATCTTCGTTGTTTTAAGTCATGTATGTGATATTTGATAATAATAATGTAACATTTATAATGGGATTTCAAATTTAAATTTATTGGGTTACAAAGTAACGTAACCATGTAATCCATTTTAAGTATCGTCAAAGTATATATGATTCAATAAAAAAAATAGTTTACAATCAGGGACAAAACAAAGTAGGATGAGAAATATGTACTTGCCAAACTATGCTAAAATGAGAAATATGTCCTTTTTTTCACAGCGTTTTTATTTAGAGACTATGTTAACAAATTGTAATAATTGAAAGTATAAAACCTTTCATTTGATTTACATAAACTAATTGGGATAGTGTGTAATTTTCTTCTTACGATTATACATATATATGAGTTATTCTAAAAACAAAAATAAGTTGTGTCGTGAATTTTATTAACATTAAAGGCAGGGCCTGGCTCATTCCGTATTCGCACATAATATTAAACGCATCGTCATCAGTGAAACAGCACTGGTATTAATTCAATGGTAGTGGTTTAACGGCGACAAAGTAACTTTACAGCACTGTGCTTGTTTAACATAGCTATAATTGATGTGCCTAATAAACATATACATATGCACTAACTTTTGTAAAAAAAAAAGCTGTCAGTCGTAGGACTGCACGTCAGAAGTGAAAACATGACTGACACATCTGTCATCCGAGACAAAAATGCCAAACATGCCTAAAGAAGTTTTCACTTCAAAAAACATTTTTGTTCAATGTTGTGCTAGCTGCTATAAATGATATGTGCCTCTACCTTAGTTTCTACAGTTATAAAGAAAGAGACAGTGAGAGTGGTGAGCAATTATGAACAAAATGAAAGTTGTGTTACTACACAACGAACGCATAATATAAAAATTTAAGACATTGACGTCCATTTCGACCAGTCACTACCCAGTACAGTACAGCCTAGTTTTTAGATCTGAGAGTGATAAATGAAATGTAGTTAGTAAATATATATGTACGCTAGTGAATTTATTTTTGAAATTAGAACAATTAGGGGCAAGCACTGCCAATCATGAATAAAAATTAAAAAAAAAAACATTGTGACACAAGTGTCACAGTGACTTTTGTCAAATGTCACTGTCACGCTCGACTTTCAACTGATTTAGAATCAATTTGTTTTGCATACCTATTTATGTTTACAGATAACTTCAGCATGAGACCAAATTTAACTACTCTAGATGTCAGATTACATTATTTTATTAATAATTTAATTAATTTTACGATTTGCAATATTGATTGTTTCCCATCTCATTTTATATTTTGTATTAATTAAAAATAAAAGAACATTAAATTCCGGATTACCGACTGCAAAAAAACGCTAACGATTAACAGACAAAATACTAGACATCAGAAAAATCGTTGCTTAATAAAATTATAGCTGATGAGGATTATGACTAGGAAGATCATTGTGCTATCCTTACTTGAAGAACGAGTACGCTATGTTTAAACGTGCCGTATTCCAAATGATTATTATAGACAATATAACAGAGAGGGAATCAGGATGCACTTAATTAAAGAGGAACGGTAACCTATTTGCCAATGTTGATTAATACATTAATGCTTTATAAATTTTTTGAAGTGAAAACTTCTTTTGGCGCACCGCACACACATTTTTGTCGTAGGTAGTAAGTTAGGATGATCCACCACACCACGCTCTGAGATGAAAGGCTCGATCGGGTGAACTCGGGACCGCCGAGTGTACCCGAGCGAGAAATATACAGTCAGCTGCTCTTCGCTGTTGTGTCGCTGTGTTTAGTATGTTCAATTAATACGTAATAATTGTCATTATTATTTAATAATTATTATTGGTACGTAATAATAATGATTTTAACAATTATTCGGTTTACATTGTGAGGTTAGTGTGTGTAGTTAGTGGGTTATCGTGCTAATATTAGAGTTATGGGTTCGCGTCACGGTCATACTAATGTGATACTTCGTTTTAAGTTTTCACTTCTGTCGGCAGTCCTATGACTGCCTATCTAATTTGTTTTTAAAACGCAACAACTGTTTAAAAAATCTAGTCTTCTATACTTATCGCACAGTAATATTGACATATATTACTGTGTTTGCCTATCAGGAACTGTTCTCAACATTTTCCCGCGGATTCTTGGAGCAAATCTAAATTATTTTACTTATAGATTTTATATAAAATTCCCTTCTCGTCGATTGTGTCCACTTAACAATTAAGTTTTAATAGCAAAAAAAAAACAATTATTAAATATAATATTTAGGCCAATTAGATTTGTAAATCGGGAGATAATAGCGGAAAATTAAGTAAGATACGATATTTTTTTTTTACTTGACGGCGACGCGACGCTTCGATAGAATTGCACCGATTGTCACAGATGGACTCTACACGTTCGGTGCAATTCACGAAAACAAAATAAAAATAAAATTAATATTCAAACAAGTTTTTAACTCTAAACTTCAGTGAATGAAACTTTAATCACATAAGTTCTAACCATTTTCGCGACTTAAAGGTGCGTTTAAACGAGCAAAATTTTACTGCAGTACGTGGCTGCAATATTGTTAACCGTAGTCCGGCCATCACAAAAACATTTGAATGCAAATTATGTCTGAAACATATATATCTCGGCAATACGTCTGAATCAGTATGGCTCATGTTATGTTTGTCTTGTACACGGGTACAAAGTCTGGCTACAATGGCTGACGAAATCATCCGCGAAGAATACAGAGAATATAGCAACAAAACGCATCGTCTCACTTATGGCAATTTTCATATCACTTAGACAGGGCTTCACCCATGCAACATAACGAAACAACAATAGAGCCGGCCGGGCAATATATCAGTATTTCGATTCATATTCGAGTGTTCTGCAACGTTCCGGCAACACATAAAAATTCAGAACGTGTGGCTACATGACCGGGCCTAATTAAAAATATTGTATATGTAATTTTACCGCCAACTGTTTTGCAGCCATTCATTGTAGTAACAGTATTTCCCATTTAGACGCACAATAAGAGATATTCTTAAATGATATGATAAATATTACATACTTACCTGTGTAGGGAGAGGTGTATTACACCCAGGTAGCTATAATTTTACTCCTAAGTTATAGGAGTGGCTGGTGCCTTCTTTTGAAAAGGATACGCAAATTGGGTGCGACATTCATGAAGATGAGTGAGTAGAAGAGGTAATGCGCGCTGTCTTCTAAGAAGAACCTCGCGAGGAACTCTCTTGACACGCTGATCTCGCGGGCGGGAATGCGCTGGTGTAACCGCAGCGCTGATGTCGCCGCGTTTGCAAGGAGAGCTTTGTAGAATGCTGATACTGGACTGTGGGAATAAACATGCGTTAGGAACGTCTCCTGAAAAAACTTTCTGACACCACTGAACAGAATGGAATGGAACCCACGATCTCAGAAGTACAGTCGTAACGTTACACGTAGGTACTGTTCACTGGAGGCTATTTATTACATGGTACAATTACTTATAACATTATAGATAACTAGCTGCGTGCCGTGGGAATATCGGGATAAAAAGTAGCATATGTGTTAATCCAGGTCTCCAGCTCTCTACATACCAAGTGTCATCGCAATCGGTTCAGTAGTTTTTGTGTCAAAGAGTAGTAAACATCCATACATCCTCACAAACTTTCACGTTTATAATATTAGTAAGATATATGTAACTGATTTATATGTAAAACCAATGAAGCCATTGATTCCAAACACTCAAGACACTTCAATATTTGCCTTTAGTCATCTGCATTTCTGATTCATTTAACTGTTTCTCTGCTAAAGTACAAAACATAATATAAGCTAAAGATTGTGTGATTTATATGTATGATTACATTTTAGATTACATCTATAACTTTAGTACATAAAAAGTGTAGCATTTTTATTAACATGATTGCCATATACTTACCTAATATTAATGATCTGAATTCAATCGATTAGTTTATACTTACCTATTCAATTTGGTAAAGCTGTAGTAATAATTTAAATTTCTTTACGTTTAATTGAAACAAAAAATAAATAAGATAAATCTTACTCTGGTGTATTCATAATGGCAAAAATAAAATGTGAGACCGGGTTTAGCTTATTAATTTCAACTTGCTAAACTAATTAATAGAGTAGCACTTCAGCTATCCAAAGTCTAATAGAACCCATTAAAGGATTGTAGAAAAATGTTGCGAAATTATTACATCAATTGGTGTCATACCGCTGATAGAGAACGCGAGGCCAGCGTGATGAATTTAGGTATCCAATATACAGTGAGCATATATGAGGCATTTTCCCTCTGCTCAATGAAGCTTCCTAACTGTAATGCCACCGCCTATTTCTACTTAATAAATACGCTCACGAGCACGTTTTATAGTAATTACTATCAATCGGAGTTCCTCCAGAGGTGCTACGGACGCCATTAAATACTGAGAATATTATTTATCTGTTAAATTTTCACACATCACATCGCGCGTGCATTTGATTTCTCTGCGTGAGGGGACGTGTGTATATTTCACTTACAATTACTGAACCACAAATACATTAAGGTCGTTCATTTGTTCACGACATGGAAAAAGCTGCATAGTCCACACAAGTAGCCGCTTCAAGTCTAGGATAAATCCGTTGACCAAAGTGCGGAATGCCCGTACCGCACAGGACGTAATAGTTTCGGTTCCATTAATATATTAACAAAATATATTAATATCGAAGCTAATTCATCATGTTGAAAACCATAGGAAGGAGTACTTTGTACACTGTGACAAGAATAACTACGTCCATAGCCGCGTTGCGAATATTACACGAGCGTACTGATCAGTGATTAGGCATATTACATTATTACATAGGCAAAATTTTACTGTTAGTGACATGTTGTGCAATTAATACTGATCTCTATACATATCTATTCAATTTCCCAATTTAAAAAAACTCTTCTTGCGAGAGTTGTTATTTATTCAAACGTAACGCCACCTTTTTTTATAGTATAGGGGGCAAACGAGTAGACAGGTCACATGATGGGATACGACTACCGCCGCCCATAGGCACCTGCAACTCAAGAGTCACAAGTGCGTTGCCGGCCTTTACGATTGCAGTAGGGGAAGGGTAGAACGCTAGGAGGGTTCCGGATGTCTAGGGGAGGTTAATAAAAGCTGATACCGGATCCCTGCTACTTAAGGCGCAGTACGGCAGACCGTGTGGTTTTAGTCGGTTCGATTCCGACACACCGCCCCCCCGAAAACCCCGGTGGGGTGGGAGGAAAGGGTTAGGGCCTTCAGTAACCTCACTCACTCGGCGAAAAGCAATGCAAGAATTGCTTCACTGCCGGTTTTCTGTGAGGCCGTGGTATCCTCCGGACTCCGGTCAAGCCGGTGCGTGCATACGTGCCGAAGCATGGCTCTCCCACAAACAAAATCTGTAGCTAATTTCAATCTACGACTCAATGAACTACACATGTCTAGACTACATTAAATAAATAAATAAATCCTTCTGCTGTTATTTTGGAATGGCCCTAAGCAGTTTTTATTGAAATTAGTTGTTTTTTGCCTGATAACTGTTTTTTCTTTGTTTATAGATAACTTCCACACAAGGTAAAATTAAGTTATATACATATATTATATACATACTACAGTTACCTTATCAGATTTAATCATAATAATTAGGAAGGAGACCTCAATGGAGTGGAAGTTACATAATATGTTGTTAACTCTTAAAAATATTTACTGTGAATAACAAACAGTATTTTTAACAAAAAAAAAAAGTTCTCATTCAATTCAAATCACACATGATACTTAAGACAAGGTTACAATGTTTTTTGTATAGATTATATATTATCCACTTAAAGTGTGAAAAGAATTAAGATTGTTGAGAAACCAAAGGATCTTACTTTAAACTTGCTTATACCTATAATTTTAACACTTAGGTTTATTTATACCACAAACAAACACACAATTGTAGTATTACGGTCAACTCACTCACACTCAATTTAGTCTTAAAGTTTTGCCTCACATTATTTTACTAATGCCAAATGGGCCTTTACATGCATAAAAATATTTTGTAAACAAGAAAAATGGACATGTATGAATAGGAGTAAACCTCAATCAATATTTTTTTATCAATCTTTTTTTTTGCACCTTTGAAATGTTATAAAATACTCATTATGTGTTTGTTTCTTTATTACGTCTACCTATATCATTGAAACAACAGATAAAATTGTAACAGAAATAAAAACCTTGAAAGTTAAAAATGTCAAACAAGGATTATTGGACTAGGTATCTCTGACCACTGGCATTAATACACCTATGATTATATTACTTAGCTATCATTGCCTTCTCAGGGACTTCATTCCTAGGGTATACCTGAGTCCCTTGCAATAGACTCACTTGTGACAGAACACTGTGTGGTTTTAGTTGGTTCTATGCCAACTTATGACTTCATCAGTAGCCATGATGACCCGAGGGGGTATGTACAAAAAAACTATCATCCTCCATGCCTTTTCATTAAGTTGCCTTTAACTAAGTTAAATGTAAGTACCTACCTTTCAGTCTAACTACAATACGATCGCATTTTGATATTTTATGTGAAGCGAATGCCATCAGACCTCCACAACCCAAGTACTAGGCAATATTGAAGTTCTGTAATTAGACCAGGTTATCGGACTTTTAAACTACCCATAACGAATGCCATTGATGTTTGTATGACACCCGAGATCGACAGTTTACCATGCTCTCCAACGCATGTTCATGTGCTGTAAGTGAACATAATTAGTACTTATTTTAATACCACTTACTTGTTAAAAAGAGGTAGTACATATCCTACAGTAAAGAGCACTGTAAGGACACGAATGGCCCATAGGGCAACATCCACTTTGTTAGCAGCTACATGGGCCTTCAGTGCAGGGATTCCCTTCGGTGGGCCTGTATCTCCAGCTTGATGATCTGGTTGATCTGCCATTTTCTTCTAATGGAAAATTTTATATTAGGTTTTTGTCACTGCTTGCTTGCTAAATGTTTTTTTTTTTTAAAACTATAGTTATTAATTGCAGCAAATTTTTCAACAGTGGAGCTTATCACTTCCAAAATAATGTGTTCAACAGATACATAAAACAGGAAAATTAATACCATAAAGTAAGTACTTACTAAACTATTATATTAGAGAATTTAAAACTCAAGTTTCAGTGCACTATTATCAGATAAGAGATGATAAAAAGTGTTAAATATTTTTTTATACTCTGTATCAATCTACACAGCACTCTTTTAAAGTCGAAACTACAATTAAGTTTCGGCTGAATGCGTTTACGTGACTATAGCCCCAGTAGAAAGTGTCATTAGAAATACTTTTTGGAATTTTTATGTAGTTCAGTAGGGCGATAAGCGATATATCAGCAGGTACAAAGGAAACTGAAATTAAAACTTATTATAAGCTATAAAACTCATCTGACTGACACTTATTAACATAACATGACTACCAAGGACACAATAACTAGGAAAACCAGTTTGAATGATCAATTATTAACTAAAATTTAATACATTAGTACAATTAATACACGAAGTCGATTTTAACAAAAATATAAGTCGTTTAAAACAATACTAATACGCAATTGGTACTTACATTTAACTTTAATAAATTAAAATACACAAATATATTTAAATTTTATGATAAATTGCAAATATTACACTCACAACGAAACAAATCGAACATGCATGATTTGCCGAATGACATTTGACAGATCAAAAACTTGCCAGCTACGCAAGGTAGGGCATACGAAAAACCGACTTTATCGATATTTCTTAACCCTATAATTAGTTTTGTAAATTAGGGTGGGTTAGATATATCTATAGAACGTTTCCTACCTAACATATATTATGTATGTTCCTTCAAACAGTTTTTTTATTAATATATAATATAACTAGCAGTACCCCGCGGTTTCACCCGCGTAAGTCCCCATCCCGTGTAAACATCGGGATAAAAGTAGCCTATATGTTAATCCAGGTCTCCAGCTATCGACATACCAAGTTTCATCGCAATCGGTTCATTAGCTTTGGCGTGAAAAAGTAACAAACATCCATCCATCCAAACTTTCACGTTTATAATATTAGTGGAATAATAATAAACTTAGTATTTCGATTTCTCGTGTGAGTTTTATTATGCTAAATTAAAATTACAGGTAACAATATACTTATGTATAACCTTAACTTAGCTTTGACGGTTGGAGGTGGAGGTGAGTATAGGACACAGAATACTTTATTATAACTGAAAACATAGGATTGGTAATGTACTTGTGATATCGTGTTGAGCTTGAGACTACTTGTGGTTTGTTTACGATTAGATAATTGACTGGCACCGGTAACAGCTTTGTAACTGGTAATGATAGTATGCGGTTACCGTCAGGTCATTCCTTGTTTAGTAGCTTAGTTTAGTGGAGTAAAAACTTGAAAATTGTAATAGTCTTTTTAGATAATTCTAGCGGTGTTGGCATGACATTAGTTAAGCTATTTTTAGCTAGCGAGAAAAAAACAGCTGTAGCTGTAAGTAAATGTTTCTTTAATGTTTTTTATTAATGTTTAATGCAAAAAATATATATTTGCTATGGCAAAAACACAAGCTGCACAGCACAAGCCGAGCGGTGTGAAGAGCCGATAAGTGTTTGGATACACTTTGGCTTTCGGTTAAAATATAGTACTCTGTGGCTTTGGCCAAGCCATTAAAAAAAATACACAGCTGGCTGTGACAGCAGCTGATGAAGAAACTGAAGAAAGGAAAGGGAAATAAATCATTCTAACCTAAATGATTGGATTAGATGCTTGATACTCAGCAGAATGTACAAAAGTACTTTTACGAGGAAGCTCAATACCTTGTTTAAATATAATGACACTTATAAAAGATACAGCGTTATAGCCGCTGTATTACAAAAACCCAATATCGGCAAAGTTACTGAAATAAAGGTAGATATAGTAACTTAGACGAATAAAAATAAACGGTACAATACTATATTTAAATTTTCTGATATCTGTTTTAGGGTTGGGTGAAGAATTTACGAAAACAAAAAGACCTCATTTTTGCCGATATAAGTGATGGATCCTGTGCACAAAAGTTTCAAATTATTATTCCAAAAGCCGTTACAACAAAATCTTTAACATATGGGTCTTCAGTTCATATTACTGGTAAAATATCTACTAGCCCTAAAGGACAACTGGAGCTAATTGCGGATAATGTCAATGTTCTAGGCACCTGTGTTGTTTTAGATGGTTATCCATTTAACCCTAGAACGACACACCCACCGGAATATACTCGGCAATATCTCCATTTACGTCCAAGAAATACTTATACAGCAGCAGTTCTAAGAGTAAGAAGTGCACTTACGAAACACATACACGATTATTATGCTTTGAAGAATTATATAAATATACACACCCCTATTTTAACTGCCAATGACTCTGAAGGTGCTGGGGAAGTATTCAAATTACAGCCAGATAATGAAGAGACTGTTAAAGCTATGATGCAAGAGAATAAGGACAAGGACTCTGTTTACTTTGGTTCAAAGACTTTTTTAACAGTATCAGGTCAGTTACATTTAGAAGCAACTTGTAGAGGCATGGGTAATGTCTATACATTGGGGCCAACTTTCCGAGCTGAAAATTCAAAATCCAGGCTTCATTTATCAGAATTTTATATGTTAGAAGCAGAGCTAGCTTTTTGCGAAACTATAGAACAATTACAATTAGCTATTGAAGAACTAGTCAAATATATATTTGTCCAAATTAGAAACACAAATGAAGGTGATTTATTTATGATAGATAAAAAAAATTTAGCTCCAACTTGGGTTAATAAAAACTTTATAACATTAACTTATGATGAAGCTAGACAGATTTTACAGAAAAAAGGGACAAATTTGGCTGATAAAGGAATAAATAAAGAGCAAGAGCTGGTACTTGTGGAACATTGTGATGGTGTTCCGGTCTTCGTGATTAAATGGCCAAAAGATATGAAGTCATTTTACATGAAACAATGTAAAGAAGACAATACAAAGGTAGTGTTTAAATTTATTCTTTTATTATATTTATATAATACAAATTATAACTTAATAATTGCTACAAATAAAATATTTCCACAATACAGAAATCATAATCATTTATTTCAGGTGGATGCTTTAGACCTCCTAACGTCCATCACAGGTGAAGTAGTTGGTGGAAGTTTAAGAGAAGATGATTATGAAAAACTAAAGTTAAAATTACCATCTGAAAAACTACACTGGTACTTAGAATTGCGAAAATTCGGTAATATATCTACTGGTGGTTATGGACTAGGCTTGGAAAGACTACTTCAGGTTTTGTGTAATATACATAACATAAAGGATACAATTCCCTTCCCTAGATGGCCACATAACTGTGACATGTAGAATATATTATGTAACAGTAGAATTAATGGTAATTATTATAGTAAGCACTAATAGGTACTCTATTAGTCATAATATATTGCTTGTAACAATTGGATTGCACCAATCATTGTCACAGTTCAGTCATGGTAACTACCGACAGAAGTGAAAACTTAAAGTTTGGAAAGTAACTGTTTTTTTTTAAGCATCGCTCGACTTGACTCCACTCGATACCATGGTTTCACAGTAAACCTGCAGTGAAACAATGATTGCATTGCTTTTCGCCGCGTGAGTGAGGTTACCAGAGGCCCTAACCCTTCCCTCTACCCTATTCCCGTCCTTCCCCTCTTCTCCCTTCTAATCCCCCTCTCCCCCCTCTTCTCCCTTTTAATCCCCCTCTCCCCCCTCTTCTCCCTTCTAATCCCCCTCTCCCGTCTTCCCGCTCTTCCCCTACTCCCACCTTTAAGGGCGGCAACGCTAGTCATTTACCATCAGCTGAGCGTCTGCTCGTTTGCACCCTATACCAAAAAAAAGAATTGCCTGTCTGGCGCAATACATCACATTAGCATCTCAGCGACACGAACCCATAAGTTTTTCCTCTACCAAAAATCGTTCAATGCACCTAAAGAAGACTTCAGTTCAAACACTAGGGTGTCCAGTCGAGCTGTGACAACGACTCGTACAATTCAATCGAAACATAAGGTAGGTAAACAAAACGGTATCATACTGCTACTGCTTTCAAGTATAGTTAACATTTCTACTATGTAGAAAAGGATCCCTCATCCTTCTCACAGAGCCTTGTTGTTGCCTTTTAAATAATTTCCAAAATTGGGTTAGTCTTTAAAACTGATAAGGCATTGTTATTAACTAGTTGAAGGAATACATGATCAACGCTATTATTTTTTGGCAGTAGGTAAGGTTATTAAGATAACCAGTAACACAAATAGAAATAAACTGAAATATGTTCTAATCAAACAAAGTCATCTGTAATAAACAACATCTCAATCTATAGTAGGTACCAAAAAAACATAAGGGAGAACTTAATAAAATGACTGTTTCCAAAACAACATAATAATGTAATAACAGCTAGTAAATAATATAAAAGACAAAATAAGAGAATATAACTAAATTTAGCCAATGTGATGCTGAACTACAGCTACAACTACCAACTTCTGCTGCTGAGTTAATTTTTTTTATTGTATAGTGGGCAAACGAGCAGACGGCTCAGCTGATGGTTAGTGAATACCGTTGCCTATGGACACCTGCAACTCAAGAGTCACAAGTGCGTTGCCGGCATTTGAGGTCGTACCCGGAAATACCGCAAGCGTCAATTTGTTCCACAGAATGTGTTATTTGCATTGTTGTACTATTGCTGTTTTTTTTATCTACTGCCGATAATCCATCAAATAATTTTGTAAATAAAATCAGTGTATTGTTAAGAGTTGTATTATTTTTCCTCCAAAAATCTTAACCTACTTTTTGTCTTATAAATCGATAAACGCCGGCTGCACGCACGAAAAAGCATGACTTATTGTCATCGTTCCGCCTGAGCCGAGCATGCAAGCGAGAGCGCGGAACAAGCGATAGAGAGGCACGATCGGCCTAAGCGTTCGGCTTGTGGCGCTTTTTTTTTCTCTTGTTTGAGGCAGATAAAATTGTTGCTTTAGGCTAATGTTTTACCAAAATGGGAGATATTTATACTACAAAGCCAGCAAAGGAGCATGTAGCCCGCCTGTTGAAGACCTCCGTGACCTCTACGGGACATACAACACCAGGAGTACTGCTCAAGTGCCTTATACATTGATAGCTGCAGGTGCTCGAAATGTCAAGTGGTGTACAAGTCGCTAACAGACTTTTACGTATCGATAAGGGTATATTAGAGAACTAAGCCAGAAAAAAAATAGTACTTAGTGTCTCATAGATTAAAAACGTAAATGTTGTCGTTTTGACTAATGAAAACAAAGGGAAACGCCATTGGTCCGCACAAACTAAAGCGCAGGCCTCACCTCACAGCTAGCGAGCGAGCCGGGCGAGCATCGTTTCACCTCTTTTTAACAGACTTTAAAAGGAGGAAGTTCTCAATTCGTCGAAATCTTTTTTTTATGTATGTTCACCGATTACTCGAAGACGTCTGAACCATTCAATGATCACCGGATCGGATGATGGCCGTAGATCGGATGATCTGCGACCGATGGGTGACACGGGTCAATGCCTGTCGGGGGTGTTGCGGAAGAATGCAATAGCGATTCTCGCTCCCCCCATCATGGGCAAGCAGTGGAACACCAGGGTGGTTTTTAGTCGCTAAGAGTCCGACAGACCCTTTCTTCCATTTCAATATTTGACCACGCTTACTAGACAATCACTAATAAAATAATTGCACCTTGAGGGAATTAATTTTGTGTTCCGATACAGAACAGCAAGGTGATGCGAAATCATAAGATAAAAGGGATCGAACAGTTAAACACCATGTAGTTTATTTAAACATTTATTTATTTATCATTTATAAATTAAACAAACAAACCAAGTGATGTGACATTTCACCTTGTGATGGAACAAAAGTTTATTGGCAAAAGACAAAACAAGCCACGTGATTGCTTTAGTAATGGAATAATTAATCTGATACCTTTTTTGTTTTCAAATATAAGTATTTATTTTTTTTTGTAATTATCTTTTTTCTCATAAAGCTTTTAAAACTAAAAAGGGAAAGCCATAGGCCGTTAAAGAATGAAATCTCAATAAAACAAAAGCCCTTATAACTCGGAGATTCTCTATAATTAAGTATATTCACATTCATAAATCATACAAGTCCATACAAACAGTGCAAGTAACAATTTGTACCCTTAAAAAATATACTACAAGTATTTACAAAATTCACCGTATTTACACTAGTACATGATATACAACATTAATTCGTCAATTGTAACAAATCAAACACACAGTCGCTGTAAGATAGATAAGTCGTAACTTAAGTTTAATATCACATTTTGTTTCGAACAATTCAATACGCGGATACAAGTATATGATCGGCGGTCGACTGTCACGTTACCACGTAGTTACTCTTCTTCTTCGGTAGCAGTTCATCGTCAGCCGGCTGACATTACATCATTTTGCATGTTTTTTGGGGTTACATACGGCAATGATATACAGTTGTGTTTTAATGATTTAAAAAGCAATATTGGTAGCTACCGTGCAGTTCAATGTTCATGTCAATAGACTCAAACTGCTTGAACTGTATACGTCACGTAATAGAGGCAAGACAAATTATCAATTTTTTCACATCGCATTGTATTACAGGATTGACCGGAGCCACTCTCAAATAATACACGTTTACTGGTTATATCGCGATTTCACGTATATGCTGTCATGAATCAATAAAACTGTATCAGTTTACAAGACAATTACCTACGAAAAGGATGTAGCCAATATCTTATCATCAAATTTATATATCATCTAGCCACTACATTCAATGCTTCATTTCTTCATCTACTAACACTTTTAAGTACCTATTCTTAGATATCACGAAAATTTATTAATTATTTTTATTTATCTTTAGGAATAATTTACATTTATATACTTTACATATATACCAATAACATACATTATTTTATACCCAATCATTCCTTAATTTTTTGACGTAGTCTCTAAATGAGCATTGAATTAAAATCACCGTTGTTGATTATATAATTTGATCTTAAAATGTCTTGCGCATTCGATTTGTTTGAGCATTCGACACATATTATTTAGAGCGTCCAATCAAAGTATTAACCTCTCATTTTTGTTTATAATAATGTAAGTGTAATACGTTAAGATAAGCCCAGTAGTATTTATATACTACTCCAAAATAAACCAGTACTCTCTTAATTCCAGATGTCTACAACCTAAAGGGTTGGAAGACAATAAACAATTTAATGGATTTGAAACAAGTATTTACCGTTCGCGAGAATCGAACCTGCTGTACCTAATACTGCACTTTCAGTGCAATCAACACATACAGGGTTTTGCCAAATAGAAAAAGAGTATTACATAATTGAACATAACCCTGACAGTTCATTGCCTTTACTGACAGGAGGTTGTCTGCTAAATTGAACTCCTTCTAAAGAAGGCTTTAACTTATATTGTAGCTCCGGCTCCTCTCCTGGCGGTAGAGGCTCGTCGTCCACGCTAACGTCTTCTAGTAAGTTTTTATCTTGTTCCTGGTTGGTCGATACAAATGTCGGTAATGTCTTGGAGATGTTGATTCGGATCCCACCGAGCGGTAGAATGTTGGCGGGCGAGTTGGCCGCGTCCAGCTGCAGGTTGCCGTCAATGGACGACTCCACAGTGGCGTGGGTGGTGTCCACTGACGCGGGGATTGTTGCTTCTTCTGCTGTGATGATTGGTTCGTCGTCTGTGAAAAATAACGTCGTGAATATTAAGATTTATTGATTTCTAAAGAGACTAACGGCCGGTAGCGAGTGACGGTTACAATACTCACATGATAATATACATATAAATATGGCTATGTTTTTCTCATTCATTTGAATATATTTAGAGTATTTGCAAGAACGGCTACTCAAATCAAAATCAGCAATTAATTTGTACAATGCAAAAAAACACAATCCAAATGTAATTAAGTTAGTTCATATTATTCTGCCTAGCAACTAGAGATCAACGATAGGTAATCAACCTTGTTAAAAACCACGACTGGGTAAAAACCCGGGTGATTACTAGCAACAATGTCTAAATCGAAATTGCATAGTAATCTTTTAGTTGCAATGCAGATTAAGATCTCAAGGAAATAGCGTTTGCAATTCAATCTACCGATTTGATGTTTTGGCTGCTATTGAGACACCATTATAACACTGAATAACATTTTCATTCCTTAATTTTTCATCTTTAGAAGTTTATTTTCGTTAAATTTAAATAAGACCAACCAGCTTTACTCAAAACTTGTTCAATTAACAAATGCACGAGCCACTATAAAAAAAATACCCAAATCGCTTCAAGTGTGCCTATAAAATTTGAAGTGTGCCCTCGATTTCTCGAGGATCTAAACATCAGATACTGAGCTGATGACCAAGGGACCACCTGGGAAGTATACCCTTTTAAACAAAAGAAGAATTTTCAAATCGGTCCAGGCGTCTTTGAGTAATCGGGGAACATACGTAAAAAAAACATTCCGTTGAGAAAGTCGTCCTTTTTTGAAATCGATAAAAAAAAGAATTTAAATTTTTTAGGGCTATGTACCTGGATCTATAGGCTCCTGTTTAATTTTGACCATGCTGAAGTCAATCTCAGCCTGTCGGTCCCTCTCAGCTCTAGTGGCGGTGGTCTCATCATCCGTGTCATTGTCATCATCCACAATCACTTCTTCCACTGGATCTGCTTTAAAAACTACGTCATCTTCATCGCCTTCCTCTTCTTCTTCTTCGACAATCTACGGGTAATAAACATGATCATTAATTTAATGAGACATTCGACAATTCTAGGGTTTACAACGGTGTCTCCTCTAGCGTGAATTGATACAGTAATTAATCAGTAATTTTTTTAGTACGAGAATTAATATTTGTATAAGACGAGGCCTATTATAACTATGGGTATGAAGTTCAGAGCAACTATCTGACAAAAGACGTCTTTAAGCCAATTCATGCGAAATGTATACATACAGCACTGAACACAATACTTCATGAATATAAAAAGGAGGTGGTCCCTTATTTCATGTTTCCCACTGTACAAGCTACGCTGTACATTGGCCTTTGTGTGTTGTAAGACTTGTAAGTGTATGCGAACTACACTTTTAATGTATATCGGCATTACTGTTAAAATAGGCATGACTTTAATATTGTAACAATTTAACTATATATATAGTATAGTAAATATATTAACAGAGTTGGTTGTCTACTTTCTATTTAACATAACACACCCCAAATTATGCTGAGTTGGGATGTGTCAACTTCACCATCTCCATTGGGCAGTGACAGCTCTAACACCTACAGCGTTGGATATCTTTTAAAGATTACCCAAAAATAGGAAAAGCTAATAAAACGCGGGCTATACCGAAATATGTTCATTGTTGAGTTCCAGTTCACTATTTCGACAAATGGATTAAAATGAGTTCATGGAAAGAATCTTTATTTATTAATATGCATCCAACGATACTCAATAATAAAATAAAAATCTCTACACAGTATGAAACTAAGTCGCTTCCACCCTTAGTACGCTTAGATCTTACGCAACAGATTAATAATGCTGTTTTCATAAATAGATAGATTGATTCAAGAGGAATGTTTAACGTATATGTTACCACATTAGTAGATATCTATCTATAGAAGTCAGGCTAGTAAGTAAATATAAATACTTACTTCTACAGCCTCTGACATATCTTTATCTTCAACAACTTCTACCACAGATTCATTATCAGATTGATCGTCAATAGTTTCATCTATGTCTTTGATCTCAATCGCCTCTTCTTCCATCTTCTCAACGGGTGTTACGTCATCTGAAGACTCTTCTTTAGGTGGCTCCTCTTTCGTTAATGACGCCTGTGAGATTATGATAATTTATGAATAAGTTCGATTGAAATTGTTATAAAGTTTTGTAATAATAGAATTTGATCGCATTGATTAATTATCACTACATATTATTTATTATTTAACAAATTCCCCCGCCCGCGCCGGGTCTGTCTGTTCGCGACAAACTGAAAAACTATTGAACGGATTTCCATGCGGTTGTCACTAATAGACAGAGTGATTCATGAGAAAGGTTTAGGTGTATAATTTGTAAAGGTTTTGTGTAAATTGATTGAAATATGTTGATGATTCTTGAAGATGTCTCTGCTACTCGTGCGAAGCCGGTGCGGATTGCTAGTTATAGATATAATTATCATAACTAATGTAGCTCCATATAGACAACATGATAATGCTTTTATTCTATGATTTCTTAGTGTCTTTTTTTCTCTCTAGCGGAATAATTTTATGTTCAAATAAAATCAAATTCTTTAACTAAAAAAAAAAATCAATGATAAAATTGGCCAAAAAAAATTGAGATTTATCAAATCATAAATGATAGATTAATTTTTGAAAATATAATAGGATACATTATATTATAATTCCTTATAATATAATGTATCTTTATATAATTCCTTTTATGTTTATTATCTTCTTTGGAACACGAGTTAGAGTGTTTGAAAGAAATAGTAAAATGTTCTGGAAATTTTTAGAGCAAAAGGTAAGAGTAAAAGTGAAAGTGGGCCCAATTCGATTGAAACGAGAGCACTAAGTGCTTTGGGGGGTTCGGTGGTAGTGATTTTAGACGCTAAGTGCTGGAATAAAAGTGCAAACGTACCTTGTAATCGTCGAAGCAGAGCGGATGGTAGAAGTCGTCGTCGTGCTTGACGGCGTTCCGGAGGTGCCACTCCTCCTTGTCTTCGTTGTAGAACTGGTGGAACAGGTCCCCGCACAGAGCGCACGTGTGCGCGGCCGGCGCGCTGGCCGCCGTCGACGGCGCCTCGGCCGCCGGCGGGCTGGCGCCGCCCTCCGCGCCCTCCCGGCCCTCGCGCCCGCCGCCCTCCCGGCCCTCCGCCGCGCCCGCGCTAGCCGCCGCCGCGCCCGCGCCGCCCGTCTCGAACCAACTTTTTTCTGAAGGCAACAGAGTATCGATGAGAATCGTCCACTATTTAACCCTTTCAATGAAATGTTTATTAAGGGAACTCTACGAACTATATAGACTTCAGCACTCCAATAGGTAATAACATTTAAATATAAAAGTCATCTAATTTGTAGATAACAAACCAATATAAATAGTGCGTTGTTATGCAACGAGTTTTCAATAAAAATTGAAAAAAAGTGATTCCACAATTCCTCATTTCTGTCGGAAGTGCCAGTCCAGTAGTGTGTAGTGTGAGCTTACCTCTCTCCTCCAAGTCCTCCACCTCCTCGTACTGCACCCAGTCGGAGAGGTCGTAGTGCCAGTGGCGCGAGTGCGCGCGTCGCGCCGAGTCTCGGTCGCGGCGGTTCTGTCGGAAGTGCCAGTCCAGGTGCTGCGAGTAGCGCACCGTGTGCTCCGGCGGGAAGCGCGCGCCGCAGCCCGAGCACTGCATGCCGCCGTACAGGCGCGACACCAGCCCCGGTTGCTTACTGGCACAGAACAAGCTTTCATTAGGTTATGTCACTAAAACTCTTCTCGACGGAGACTAGGTATTACAAAATAATAAAATTCGGTGATTTTATAAACTACTCCTTTCAAAATTAGCAAATACAATGTATACATAAAATAACAAGAACATAAAAAGCAATTTCATTTAGGTGGAGTATACACGGTAGAATCTAGGTCAGTGTTTTAACGAAAAGTTGTACTCAGCCCATGATATATGTAGAATATTTTTACATAATCAACATAGGCACTTCGGCACCACACTATTTCGATTTAATCCTGACTGCCACATTACTTTGTTGCAATACTTTGCATAAAAATAATATAATTTGAATATACAGGGTGTAAGTGACACCGTACCGAATCCTGAAATAGCGTATTCAGACCATCATTCTGAGTCGAATATCATTGGACATTTCTGCGGGAAAAATTTTTTTTTGCTTAAAAGTGATATCACCCTAAGTAAACAGAACATTTTACCGAAAAAAATCAGTAAATATATGGCCCCATACGGCCAAAACCTGCAATGTAAAACATTTATCAGCTGCTTCGACGGCGCCGTGCGCTAAAGGTCATTCACCGTACCACACACGTACGTGTGTCGCGTTACATTGCGTAGTTCAAAATCAAACTATTGACTGTAAATCCTTAATCTCGCATTTTGATAACCTCGCATGAACTGACTTTTGCATTGTGATAAGTATCCGAAGAAAGACGTTTTTGTAAATGTTACTTACACGCTGTATTATCTAACCATCGTACCTCATGTATGTAAGCTATTTCAATTTTTTTTTTTTTTATAATAATAATGTATTTATTGGTCACAAGTACAAATTTACAAACATAATTATACAGATATTATATTACAAATAATCACAATATAATGTACTGCTGGTACTTAAAAAGGGAACCCTGTGCTATAAGTACCAGCAACTCTGTATACATATGGCACAGTTTGGTAATACACTGCTTCAATTTTACCGTAGTACATTAGAAACAGAAATTCTGTAGCTACCAGCACTGAACAAAAATACAATTTAGACTAGTTGGTTAGTTATTGAAATTTAATTGAATATTTTAATTTTTTAATAGATGTGAAAACAAATGTACCAGAATTTACAATACGCCTGAATAACAACTAAAGGGGTCTATTAAGCTTTCATGTATGAGCCATCTATAAAATTATTAATTACTACTTATTTTATTATGTTGCATAGCTACAATGTAATATGTATCAGATGGAACTAAGCCCGATTAAGTGTGAAGGGAAAATTGGATTAGTTTTTAAGCTCTTGATACAGTAGGTAATGAGAAAGGGACATCAGCCCTTCATCGGTTGCCACGTAACCGTAGGTACACATTGCGTTGCAGCGAAGTGAAATGTTGATTTTACCGTAAACGCAGGCTTTGATAATTGTTTTTCTTTTAAATGTTTAAGAAACCTTCTATATCATAGTCTGAGTACATACTTTTCGAAAAAACACTGACTTAGATTCCACGATGTATTTTATTTCTTCAGAGTGAAGCTATTATTCACCGAAATTAAGCTTACTCTGGTGGTACATGAATAAAGTTATTTGCTAAAACGTCTAATTACTCTCTCTGTCAGTCCTATAGCATAACCAAACTAGACAAATAATTGTTGCTGATAGACCTTGTTATGAAACAACCACTACACTACAGTGATTGATTTTTCATTGAATACTATACTTTTTTTGTTATAACTGCAAACACTTTTCTTCCAATTGCTGACATAAATTATTAATTAACAGTAAATACTCACACTCTCATTGTTTCAGGTTTCATAAAATCTACTCGATGAATCACATTTTTATCCTCACGAGGCTTCTGTTTAACTTCGTCAGCCTTGTCTTCTTTACTCTCAGTCTTAGGTTCATTGGGCACTTGGACAATACCAGTTGCTACTAGTTTAGCGAATAAATCACTAACGTTAATGTTTAAAGGAAGTGGTAGTATAAGATTAGGTGGTTTTTCATCTGATGGGGTTTCCAGACCCGGAATCTTTTCCGGCTTCGCGAATAAAGGTTCTGCGAGGCTATATTCCGAACTGGAAGCTTCTACCACGCTTGATGGCATCACACTCGCTAGCATGTCGAGACCTAGAAAAAATATTAAGATTTGAAATAAAATAAGGTTATGAAATAATTTTATTATTGTAGCAACTTTTATAGGCATGTTATTACCAATTTTTTCAGTAATACTTCCATCAGACAGATATTATATGATAACTCACCTAAGCTTTCAGTGTTGTTTTCTGGGCTTGGCGTCTTCATTGGTCTATTTATTGGTTCATGATCAATTTCCATAACATTATTCTCTGGATTCTTGACCTCTAACTTCTCAACAGGAGGCACCAATGGCAAACCGCCGCCTTCCATATTAGTGATCTGGATATATCCGGGTTTAACATTTCTAGGCAAAGCTGAGAATCTAATGAAATACTTTTCTGTTCCAACAAAGATTGGCTTCGGCAGTTCACCAAACTCTACTTTGAATGGCTGCTCGTTTATTAAAACAGTTCTTAATGAGTCTACAAAACGAATGGTTAAAAATTTACCATTGACCAATATCTTTTGGACTTTTGCATCCAAATATACAGGAAACATTTGAGTAGCATTCACTATAAGATTAATTTTGCCCGCAACTAAATCGGTACGTTTTATTTTCCCAATATCAACTTGAGGCATGGGTCCCTCTAAATGCACTAGTCTTGGCTTCCCGTCAATAATTACACCAAATGGTTGTCCCCCAAAGAAACACTCATACCAACTACCATTTATGTACAATTCTCTTGTTGGTGCACCGAATTTGATGTCGAATACTTGGTCATCGATTTCCACTTGTTTATAACCTTCGTTAAAATTAAGAACTATGGAGTCCTTGTTGTCAAATGTAACTCTTCGACAGCCGGGCAAAAACTTAATTTCTCTAGGATCATCCCAGTCCAACATAATAACTGCTGTATCACCATAGAACCTAATCTCTCTAGGAATACCATCAATTTGAATAGTTTTGACTGGATCTTGTTCTATATATTCTAGAACCTTGAAGTCGGTGGGTGGAATAGGGAAGCCTGGAGCACCCAAAGGAGGAGGAGACTCGGTCCTTTCGTAAGGTGCCAGAGGATATTCTCCTTGACAAATCCCCATTTTAGGCGCAGGTAACGGTGGGATCGGCATACGTGGTGGTTCAACGAAGGGCTGCCTTGGAGCCCTCTTATCGAATTTTCCTCTAAAAAAAGGAGGCATTTGGCCTCTAAACCTTCTGGAACCAAAATCATCCCCTCTAGGTCGCTGCTGACCTCGCCACATCGGAGGAAACGGTCCGTACATAGGCATTGGAGGTGGTAGAGGCAATAAACCATGCTTAGGACCATCAACACCATCGCAATTTGGAACTACCCTCATATCGGAATCTTGCAATCCTTGGCTATCAGGTGGGGTGTCCATGAATACGGAGGGAGTTATTCTTTCATCGATGTCTCCGAAGTTGTTTCTTTCACTCGGTGAAGATTTAGGGCTCATTACTTTGTGGTTTTCATCGTGGATCGCATTATTGAGCTTTCTCTTTGAAATTTCAAGCGATTCCCTCTGCTTCGCCTCATTTAGTTTCAGTCTTTCGTTTAACTGCAGTACTTGGTACATCAGCGTATTGTATTGATTTTTATCCAGTTGGCCATCGTTCAAATGCTCTTTAGCCTGTGACATGATAATGGAGATTGACTTCTTGTTAGTGCTCATGTTGAAGTTCTTGTCGAAGTCTTCCATATCTTCGGCTCGAAGGTCAACATCTTCGCTGCTAAGGGTGCGACGCCTTTCTCTTTCAATACCTATAGTAGAATTTTAATGATTAGTTAATTGAAATAACAGTTCTTAGTAGACTTACACACAAGTCTAAGTGTAAGTTGCAGCTACATAATACCTATTAAATAAGATCCTTCATAAAGTCTGCACTGAATCTTAATAAATATTGATTTAAGACTTGCATAAACAATACAGTAGTATAGAAATAAATTATTATTTTCTTTATCTTTGACAATTGCGAATTAAATTAGGAACGAATTAAAAATGCGAATAAGGAACGAATAATAGCGCTTTACGGCTAGAAACTCTCTTAAAATACTATTAGCGTGCTAAAAGGACGCTTGACAAAAGCAGCTTTTTCGAGTTTATAAACTACAAACATAAATAAAGCCTGAACTTACTTGGAGATTTACTAAACAGCAATGGCCTCCCGAGCCGATCTTTTCCTTTTGTGGCTTCAGCAAGTTTTGCTCTCACTAAATCTAACTTTGAAGGTGTCTTTTTATCGTCACGTTTTTTAACTTCATTCCAATCTTTCTTTGGGGAACCTTTCGGTGATAATATTGGCAGTTCTTGTTCATCGTCTTTGTTGTCGGGCTTCGGTGATGATGTGATGGAAGGCGGAGGAGGGGCACTAATTTCCTCGACTTGTGGCAGCTGGCGAAGATCGACGTCTTCGTTACCGAATAGGCTGCAATAAAAAATATTTAACGTTGAGTATGAACTTTTATAATCTAGGATCATCAATCCCAACTAATATTATAAGAGTAATAATTAAAAAAAAAAAAAGAGTACTGTTAAATTATTTAGGAAGGTTATTTTAGTACAGTAGTACTAAAATAACCTTCCTAAATAATGTAGTATTAACGTTGGAAAATGAAAGACTTTGCATTGCAATGGTTTTAAGAACACTATCTAGAATATTCTTTAGACTAAAAAGGCGGTAATAAAGCACATTTTTTCCCTATGGTCTCTACAGAAATATAATACAATACTCATAGTGCTTTTAAACTGCGATCTTCTTTAAATTGAAAATACTTTCTAAGTAGGGCAGTTCCAATTCGAGCAAAAATCTACGGTGCTTACCTCTCCATTTCCGCAGTAACTTCCCAAATTAATATTCATATAACATTTCAAAAATTATATTCATGGATGAAATAGTCTAATATGGACGGATTAATTAATGAGATCGACGCACTGACGCTCTACATTTAAACGCTTAAATTACCACAAAACTACGGCTAACCTTTATCGCATAGCCTATGAAGATATTTGAAACAAATATCTTATTTCAGACAATAAGAAATAAGTTTCCTATTAAATAAGTTATTTATTTCTTAAAAGGAAACTGCAGTCTTGAAAGCTTTCTACTGTCTAAAAGCTACCTACATATGTTTTGACACAGAAAATTATTTTGACTGAATTAGTCCTTATTCCAACAGTCAGACCCTACAATTAATTGTATACACGAGACTGAGATACTAAAGTGAAATGTTTGCTGCAGTTTGTTGACTTTGGTACTTATTAGTTTTTACTATAAGGGAAATTCTAAAATACTGATTACAATAACATGTTGTCCTTTGGCAATATGATGAATTTTATAAAGGTTCCAATGACCTCGCACGTCATCAGGGCGATTAATCTATGCCATAATATATAATGAATATCAAATCTGAAAAGGTTTTTGTATGCTTGTTTAAGCGCGCTAATCTCTGTAGAACTATCAGTCAGATTTGAATAATTCTGTTTGTATTGGATAGAGTAGGTATTCATTAAGGAGAGGCTATGTCACATCACGCTACCACCCTAAGAAGCTCAGCAGTGACCATATACGCAGGTCAAACTGCGAGAAACTGCTAATGAAAAATAGCTGAGCCTTTTATTTTTACTTTCATTAAAGCAAGTTCGTGGAGCGGTAACGCTAAATGGAGAAAACAAAAACGTTTAACAAAATAATAAACCTGAACTGAACAGTGAAAAATAAACTTGTTAGCCTAACTAAACTCCTAAATTAATGTAAATACCTAAATAATTTTCAGTCGGCGCCAAACATACAATCAAGTAAATTAATTATTAAGTAAATCACCGCGCGACGGTGACGCGTCTTTTGGCCGAAGTGTTTTCGAATTTCATTTTTTAACCCCCGACGCAAAAAGAGGGGTGTGTTATAAGTTTGACGTCGATGTCTGTGTGTGTCTGTCTGTGGCATCGTAGCTCTCAAACGGATGGACCGATTTCAATTCGGTTTTTTTCATTTGAAAGCCAGTTTCCTTGCGGTGGTTATTAGTTATGTTTGGTTAATATTGGTCCAGCAGTGTAGGAGTATCAGCTCTTTTCCAAAACGATGTAAGGCGTTTTTGTTATTATTTTGTGTCGGGGGTTTCTTAAGTTTTTAATTTTTGTTTGTAGGTTTGGTGCCAACTCAAAATTTTTTAGGTATTTACATTAATGTAGGTTTAGTTAGGCTAACAAGTTTATTTTAATATAGAACTAGCAGCGCCCCGCGGTTTCACCCGCGTAAGTTCCGATCCCGTGGTAATATCGGGATAAAAAGTAGCCTATGTGTTAATCCAGGTCTCCAGCTATCTACATACCAAGTTTCATCGCAATCAGTTCAGTAGTTTTTGCGCGACAGAGTAACAAACATCCGTACATCCTCACAAATTTTAAAATTTTTTTCACATTCAATATTTTCACTACATATTATAAAACAAAGTATCCCGCCGCGTCTGTCTGTCTGTTCGCGATAAACTGAAAAACTACTGAACGGAATTTCATGCGGTTTTCACTATTATATTGTACTACATGTTATACGTATACGTTTACAGTTTCACCCGCGTAACTCAGATGCCAAGGGAATATCGGGATAAAAAGTAGCCTATGTGTTAATCCAGGTCTCCAGCTATCTACATACGAAGTATCATCACAATCGATTCAGGAGTTTTTGCGCGAAAGAGTAACAAACATCGATACATCCTCACAAACTTTACATTTTTTTAACATTCAATATCTTCACTACATATTATAAAAAACAAAGTCCCCCGACGCGTCTGTCTGTCTGTTCGCGATAAACTGAAAAACTACTGAACGGATTTTCATGCGGTTTTCACTAATATATAGAGTGATTCATGATTAAGGTTTAGGTGTATAATTTGTACCGATGCGAAGCAGGGGTGGGTTGCTAGTATATTATAGAAATGAATGTATACAGAGCCTTTTAACAAATCTCTAGTGCCTTGAAAATTCCCATTACGGACACAACCGTCAACGTCTGTCCTTACGCGTCTGCCCGCGGTAAGCGATGTTCCCCCTCGCCCGCAGTTTTATATTATGGTCGTAACTTTTAAAATAATTGACCAAATTACGTACTTCAAAAGACAAAGTTTATCTACTTTGAATATCAGAAGCGATAAAAGTATTTATTTTCATAAAAAACAATTTGTTACTGCTAAATGTGAATTAGAAATAAAAAATCAAATTTTATTGTATTCATGGTTCACTATTTTGGTACGAATGGCTTACACATAAAAGATAGATATATATACTGTCGCGGACTTTTTTGTAGAACTATTTAGGAGGAACAATCCCACCGTACATTATATTCGTGTAACTCTAACAGTTTTCCCACCGCACGCCAGAATAGCTCGCAGATGACAGATTTTTTCCGACTTACTTAACACTTGTCGTTATATTTTGGCCAATATACACAATATCTTCATAAATTATAGCGTATGTGTTATTCTGATATATAAGCTATATTATTTTAAAGTTTCTATAAAATCCATTCAGTAGTTTTTGCGTGAAAGTGTAACAAACATCCATACATCCATACATCCACACATCCATACATCCTCACAAATTTTCACGTTTATAATATTAGTAGGATAGTAATTAAAGCCACACGTAATTGGTCACTATAAGGCGACCTCAATGCCTTCTTGCCATCTTGATCTCTATCAATATAAGAAAGAGAAAAAAAATTACTAAGGGAAATTGGAAGGTTGTAAAAATACAAAAAGGTTGTCGGATGATATATGAATACTATAGAATCCGATTAATATATAGTTTTAAAATATCTGTATAAACATATTAAATAAAAGTACTTACACATCAAACTTATCAATTTTATTCTTCTTGGCTTTAACTTCCACGTTTTCAGTGGAGGGCCTCTTCTGAGATACAGGCGAAGCTTTGGCCTCGGCAACGACAGGATGCAAGACCCTAAGATCGACATCCTTATTTTCTACAACGACGTCTGGCACATCTGAAAACATGACTTTAATGTTTATGTAGTCAAGGTGCAATATACCTTGGGTGTATTTTATAGCCGCTTTACCTCTTCACTCACAACTTGGTGATGGTATACTAACGCGTGGATCTTGGTCCAAGGTACCTTGCCTTGTGACTCGAGACACGTTTTGAACCTACCTGCCGTATTGTTTACATTTTTCATTTGATCATTACTTGTATACCTACCAGTTAACATCTTTAACAGAAATAACATTTCATTTTACAGTTTTTAAGTTCATATAATTTATTTTTTACTCTGTAATATTGTACGAGCCTATTAAAAACGACGGATAACGATAAAGAACAAAAAACAAAACGATTAAAAAGGTATATCGTAAACACAGCAACTTAAGCAGTAAAAAACTGTAGAATGACATTTTTGCTCAAGATGCAAATCCCTTGAACAACGTGACTTCAGCCTAGTAGGTATATACTATTTCTGCACAGGATATTTTAAGTTTTTTTTTTAATATTTAAACTGTAGTGAATGAAGGATATCTTTATGGGTAGGTTCAAAAATCCTTTTAGTGTCAGTAAGGATCAGTTCCCCAATTACTATTATGAAAATGACAAGTTTCGAAAATTATACAGGTTTCCTAATAAATTATTAGTATTTTTGCAGATATTGTATGGAAATACACTAATAAGGTAATACAATCTTATCAGCTATTTACTGTAGAAGTGGACGTCTTGAAAAAGCAGTTATATGAAACAGAAATCGTTCTGGGAAACAGCTATCTTAAGAAAATATTAGGACTTTTCTAATTCGAGGCATATTTTGGAAAAGGAATAAGTAATAGCCAGGGTGGTCCAGGGGATTATAAGCTTGGGAAATTTCTGGAAAGCAAAACGTGGGACCTGGTCAAAGTGATAGAGGGCTGTTTTAGAAGTCCTAAGGATGAGATGATAGTAATGATCATCAGCATTAGAGATGCGTTCATCCCAAATAAATGAAAAGATGAACATCCCTTTTGCACGTCGTGCTTTCTACACGGCTTATGTGATACTTGATAACTTTCGTGGTGTCGTATTTTCAGACGCAAAATGAATGTTAGAGAAATTAAATCTTCATGTTCCGAAAGGTTTATAAAAAACAGCATTTAAGTAGTGTCTAAGGATCAGACTGGCGATCTCGTGGTTGCGGGTCTATCCCCTCCCAGTACACTACAACAGGGGACTTCACTCCTAACAAGAATACTAGTAATGAGTGGCCTCGTTACTAGCATTTTATATGTTTTACCTAATTATTAGAAAATTATCACAGTATTTCAAAAACAGCTTTTAGATGTAGAAAACATCGCCATCGCATGGCCCGGCATGTTATACAGTAATAGCATTTAAAAACCACAAAATTTTAATATAGAAAACAGTGCGATAGAAAATGTTTCGGACGACATTGATCACCTCAACAAGGTACGATTGATCCAGAATATTTTTCTTGGTAATATTTGCAGCAGTCGACTCCTAAGTATACCAGTTCGGAAACAATTAATTAATCCAAACATTTTAGATGCAGTACTTATCTTAAACTATTACTAACAATAAAAAAAAAAAACACATTAGCTATCGGCACAACTTATTTAAATGGGTATATAAGATACAAATTAACATTTAAAACTATCAAGTCGATTGCATTTTTGGGTGCAGTATAATATTTTAACCTTTAAACACTCATAGGCACATAGTCCAAATACGGTTTGCTTTGTAATAAAAAAGACGTGGATTAGGACCTAATTCTACCGTGGTGGTAGCATCAGTGGGCACACTCTCAAACAAAAGTATTATGCTTATTTAAAGATAATTAATAACTTATATTTATACATGTAATAGACAAAGTCGATTCAACGGTGCACCCCTGTCAATGATCATTCAAGTCCTGACCCAATTTGAGTCAAGAAAAAACAATGATAATAATATAAAACTACTGCTGTATGTCTGGACCCAAATAGGTATATAACCAGGTCTGTTTTCATCCATTATCAAAACTTATGAATCCAGGCCATATGTCCTCGGCTCGGACCCGTTTTGTATAAAACACAAAATTTATAATTATTCGATGTTTCTACAAGAAAAAAATTGTGTGTGTGAAAAGTGCAATTTATGCTTCATAGAAACTTCAAGTATTATGATTCACAAAAATAATAGTTAATAAAAATGTTGTTACCAAATTTATATAGAGCTAAAAGTTATAATGCAAAAAATCAAGGGTATATAGAGCGGTAAATTTTTCCCACCCCAGGGTAATTTTACCCGCCCATTGAGTTAAGTTGACTACGGTTAGTTAAAATCTTAAGGCTATGAATATACACCGGTAACGTCATAAGTCATTTGATGCATACAGCCAACATCAAAACAGAATACAATGTCAACATTATGGGTAATACTAATAAGTTACATTTGCGTTGGTCCGAAATTTCGATCGAAATGCACGTGCTCGTGGTGACGAATAGAATGATCTACCCGTGTCAATCGTAATTGTAGAAAGGAACGTTTTGTTACAAATTAAAATATTACGTGAAAATTAGGGGCAGTCCATGAATTACGTCAAAGGTTAAGGAGGGGCGGTCAACGAAGTGTGACATTGTGTGAAAAGGGGGTGGGGGAGGGTCATAAGCTTCGTGACGTCACATGTCAAAATCTAAAGTATTAAACACAAAACATTACCTGTAAACGAAAGGCTAAAATATACGCTACTACACTTTTACTAAAAAAATATTATTTTAGAACTGCTCTTTTCAGGTCTGGGTGTAAAATTGCAAAATATGTGGCGTCACATCAGAGAGGGGGGGTTCTACAAAAGTGACCTGTGACAAGGGCGAGGGGAGTCCAAAGATCATGAAACTCGTGTGACGTAATTTATGGATGGCCCCTTACTATGTAACAATAATTAACTTTTTAAATATAGACCAAGATATTTTTGTTTTGTACTACGATTAATCAATAGAGATCAATAATTGAAATTATTGACACAGAAATTACGTAAGACTAATGTGAGACTAGATAATCAATAATTACAGAGCACAATATGTAAATCAATAAATTTCTATGGTTCCTTTTATGAAAAACGCAACCTTTACAACCTTACTAAGCTAAGAAAAATGCAAGCCTGAAAACATTTCATTGTGTAAGGTTTAAGTTGTGTTGTGGTTTTGTAAATTTAAGCAGTTACAAGAGTTATTCCTATACAATTTATGAATAATATTCATATAATAAAAAGCTGGAACCATAAGATAAATAAGTCCATAGGTATTTAATACATAAGTCTTTGACTATAACACATTTTGCAGAGACAATGTACAGAACCAGCAGCCATGAAAATTTACTTTTTAATGATCATTAGATTAATATAATTTTTGTATGAAATAATCACCGATGATCAGTTTGTATCCTAATAACTAGTGGCTGCATAGCGCATCCCGTGTCCTACACTCTCTAGACGTAGTATAAAATCCCTAGTTTCAATATTTTTTAGATTTTTTCATTCAAATTTGTCCAGCTATAGCGGCTTTCAGCAGTCTCATTAAGTATTTATCCTCTGGAAATCTATCCACAATAGACGCAATATTTAAATAGGCGTATTCTGCTTTATCTTTTGTGCATTAAATTTTAATACTAATTGGAAAAGCTATAAATTTAGATAGATTATGATTATACATGAAGATAAGTCAACAGTAAATGAGAAAAGTAGACGTACGCAGATTGGTTCAGTGCAGTGCATAGCCACATTTTTGTGAGGAAGAGCCAAAGAGGCAGCAGATAGGTTACGGCAATGAACTAGTAGGTACTCCTGACCCGCAGAAGACGGACCACAGAGAATGCAAAACGCATCTCTGGCCTCCATGAGGCTTTAGGATGGACAGGTCTTCCTAGCAAGTGTGCTAGTACGAGCTGTTGAATTAGAGGGGCAAGGCCCCCGCACTCAACAGTGGGGCGCCTGCTACCACGGCCAAGTCTACCGGGTTTCTAAGGGACTTCCTTCCGGGGTTTCACCTGAGACCGACGGCAATATTTATGTATGCCCTGTCGTTTTAGTCTATCATACCACCTTCATTACCCAAGTAAAAAAAAATCTATTGAAAAACTGTGAACAACACATGGACATAGAAAACCTGCAACCATTAGGTTTTGGAGGTCAATTCCAAGTTTGAACTACAAAGCACTTACAACTGCCTCAAGCGGTAGGCAGGAACAGTCTACACCATAGTGATAATATAATAGAGGAATCGAACTGTATATTCTTCTGTAAGTGGAAGCGTACGGTCGGTAGACAGAGAAAGAAGACTTTTGGTCTTGCATCTCTCTCTGCTCTCTTCATTGATTGGCTGCAGTTTTGGCGCGTTTGAGAGACTTAATGCAAATCCATGTTTGTTGTAGAACACTGTCACTGGGAAACCTATAATAATAATGAAACACTATAACTTAGATAAACCACTTAAATATAAATATTTACACAAAAACTGTCTTACTCTAGTGTATACATGTCTTTGGCTAACTTACTTGTGAAAACTGCGGATGTTATATCACGTAATGGCAAACTTTTTACACACTATACATGTAACAGTCATTAAGAAAATGATTTTTTCTCACATCAATAAATAATTAGATAAAAATATTTTTTTCTGAATTAATATTTTTTTAAAGGTTATCTACACAACATTGTTTTCCGCTCACTATCTGACATATTCTCATTTTCTAAAATAGCCAATCAATCACAAGAGCAGAGAGAGATATGCAAGACCAAAACAATCTTCTTTTTCTGTCTACCGACCGTATGCGATTACGCTTGTTCGCTTCCTTCATTATATTATATCTATGGTCTACACACCCTAGATAATGTGGGCTCCAATATGCCCGACACAGGAAGGTTAGTCTGAGTAGACTTGCCATGCGGCCGAGGAAACGGGTGTTCACGTCCTAACAGATGCACAACTCTCTTTTGCTCAAAAACAATAAAACACAAAAAAATTAGAAATTTTAACAGCACTTATTACCGAATTCTAAAGAGTGGCAATCACAATAGACGAGAATTGGTATTACAGTGACGCTAGAAGAAGAAGTTAGAAAGCAAAGTGATGCTCTCCAAACAGTTGCACGTCCTGACTCCACATTAACACGCAGAGATGCTCATGAACAACAATGAACATACCCGTTCAAACACATGATTGTCCCCAACCCAAACACCGGCGAACAGAATTTGTAAAGAGACATAGAATAACATCGAAAAATAGCTTAGTTCCTTATCAGTCTAAATGTAACATTTCGCCGAATTTGTAGATGGAAATCTGAGAAACAATACTGGAAACTGTGTACTACATACAAATCTTATAATAAAGCAAAATCAAAAGCAACAATAAATTACACATCTTTATACTTACGTACTTTTACAAGTAACTATTAACTATATCACCTCAACTCACAGTCAAATCATATTCTTTAACTCACTAATAAGCTGGACCCAAAAATGCAATAGACGTAATAACGATTTCGAGTTTTAGATAATTAACAACTTGTGACCAAGCATACGTGGATCTTTAACTTTATAGATTTCACTATATTGAAGCTGTAGCCCAGTTCCATGATGTCCGTGTGTTGTTGATGCCCAGATTGAATTGTAGAAGTTACTCTCAACGATTGCACGAGTTTCACTTATTGATTATTTAATAATCCAAAGTATTCAAATGGTCTTTAATGTTGCTGAATGAAACCATTAAATTGAGGGACTTTGTAATATATATGATTTAGGAATACTATATAGGATCAATTTTGTCACAAATAGGTATAGAAAATATCTAGTGATCAGATATTAGATTAAAATGTACTTCAAATTGAGATAGCTACGCCTCTAAAAGAGTAGAATACTGAATTTTATTAATTAAATATAAGCAAATTTAAGACGGGACACAAGTGATGGCTCGGTGAATTCCAGTAGAAGGGTATAAAGTGCCGACGTAAAACACGTTAATATGAATACTCCAAGAGTTAAAAAATATTTTATTTCCACACAACAAGCGTCATATTCGCTCTCGCTTAATACTAACATCACAGTTGTACCGTTAGAGTCGGTGAACGGCTCGCACGCTATATGGGAATCCTCCCTATTGGATAGCTTACTTGGGGGCGGTTGTTCCTCTACAGCTTCCGGGCTTTCCGACTTCTCGCGATTGCGGCGCATGTAGCGCTCCTTGTGGTAGTTGCGGAGCTCCTTGAATGCAACGACCTCGGGCGACGAGGGCTTCGCCTCGGGCTCCGAGGGCGCCACGCGCTCACGAGTTTCCTTCGCCTCCTTTCGAGACTTTTTCTCGGGTGAGCTCACTGGAGCTGGAGGCTCTTTGACCGTAGGATGTTCGGGCTCTTTCGGCGTTTCTTCTTCGCGGCGTTTACGCCTCTCGGCGCGAGCATTCTCCCTCTTTCTTTTAGGTGGATTTGGAACATTCGCGTCCCGTTTCTCGACCGACCGATTAATTTTAGGTATAGGTGGTAGTTTGCTTATTTTTTTAGGGTCGGGGAGGTTTTCCACATAGGCAGGAGTAGGGCCCCGTTCAGGGTCCAATTTCTCTTCAACCTGAGCTCTCCGCTGTTCCTCCCGACGTCGCTCACGCTGAACCCGCCGAGGGTCGCGTTTATCAAGTCTGGGGTCACGACGTCGCGGATCGCGAACTGTTCGCGTGGCGTCGTCGGGCCTGACGTCGATGGTGATGACGTTCTTGCGTTTAATGACACGTTCAAGTGGTTTGATATCGAATACGTTGGGAGCGATGGGTGTAGCCTGCACGGGGGCCACGGGGGCCGCGGGGGCCACTACGGCCACGGGCGGGGCCGGGGCGCTCACGTTGACAGAGGCGGGCGGTTGGTGCCTGACGAGCCTGGGGTCCCGCCGCGCGGAGATTAGGGCTCCACTGACAGGTGCGATGCGACCCGTCGCTTTGTTCACCGGCTGTAAATGGAGACAACGTTGATGCAATCCTCGAACTTGGACTGGGTATATTTTTTGGCATTTTTTTAAAGCATATATACCTCCTACTATTGTATCAAATCTTAAACTGCCATCAAAACCCCAAATAATAGCTCTAAAAAGTAAGAAGTGAACAATATTTTTGTACAGATAATGTAAGTGGGCGAGGCCTCCTATATATAGAGGTGTGTATAAATTTCTCTCTTTCTAAAATATTAACTTGTGACCTCATTCCTGGGCCCTCATGCAAAACAAGTGAGTAAGCATTATTTGTTTAGTTCATACTTTGTACAATCATTTAGGGTTTTAGAAGGTCATAATGCCTTAAAATGCCTAATGCCTAAAAATTATGCACAATGTAGGCATAATTTTTTTAGGTTGTTTAGGTTTACAGAAAGTAGGTACACTTAAACAATGAAGTGGCCTCGTTTTTAAACATTGACCTGGTTGCTGACGAAGTTATTTTGCCAAATCTATTATTCGTCAAGCTTTGAAATCTGTCATGGAGCCTTGACCTGATTGTTTTTTTTTTTGTACAAAGTGCTAATTACTGGCAGACAATAATTTAGTCACAATTAGTTAACTATTATTTGGTCAAGGAGTTCTATTATGTATCCTAACAGATCAATAGCAAATGCATATAGGACCATCTCAAAAAAGAATTATGCACATACTATATAAGAAAAAAACCGGGCCCGCAGAGGTAGATTTTGTGTTTTTTAATTTTTTTTAAACTCTGCCATTTGGGGGAATATCAACCATTCACAAACTTAGCCTTCATTTTTGCCCTGTTGATTTGTCGTCCAAGTTTGAAAGCAATCGGTGCATAATTGCGACCTCTATCGTGCCGGTAAAATTGAGGTACATACATATACACATTTATATATATATATATATATTTAGAATTTTTTATATATATATATATATATATATATATATAGTCTAAAAAATTCTGTATTTATGTACAAATATATACATAATATATATTTTTAAACTTTTTAACTGGCGGTTGTTTTGGGGTCTAAAAATTTCTAAGACATTTTTGGAAAACTCGACTGGTAAAATTAAATGTGTGTATGTATGTATATATGTATGTACCTCAATCAACAGGGCAAAAATGAAGGTTAAGTTCGTGAATGGGGGATATTCCCCCAATGGGTCCTCCCCTTTTAGACTTTTCTTCGAAAAATCTACCTAAAATTTGTAGCTCCGAAACTGTAAACCTTTTTAAAATTAGTAATATTTTTAAATGAAAGGTATTTTTTTTTATTTTACTCTACAATGTAGACTAAAAAGTTTTTAATGCGACTTATATTTTTGGAGATAAAAATAAAAAAACACGAAATCTACCTCTGCGGGCCTGCTGCGGGACCGGGTTTTTTATATGTAAAGATTCTATTATTATCACATATACGTGCAAGTATGGAAGACCAGAAAAATGTAAATAAATCTAAAAGAATGATTGCTTCCGACTTCAATATTGTATTGTTGCAATTTGACCGTCATTAGCTCAACTATGAATAACAATACTGGTTTGTCAAAAGAAGGGAAAAAACTGTCTCTTTTTGTAATAAATACTATTAACTATTGTGAATAGCAACTTAACAAAAACGAAAAACGGTTGACCAACCGAATGAAATACATATCTGTTGGCTTTACCTATTCATATAATATAGACTAATGCCGCGTTCCAATAAACAAGAAACGATTCGTTTTGCTTACCGACGGTAAAATTTCGTTGAATTTTCAACGAAAATTTTACCGTCCGTAAGCAAAACGAATCGTTTCTTGTTTATTGGAACGCGGCATAAGTAGCTCGTTATCGATATTTAAAATGGTAGGTATCAATATTAAATCTTTAAAACAAATACTTGTTTGCACTGATTCAATTGTTTTAATTGCGTGAGTGATTTCCCCTGATGTGTCAACTTAATTGTAGGTATGTACAAAATATTGTTTATCATAACTAGATAATTAACACACTTGTATAAACAAATTGAACTCCAAGGTAATCTAGTAGTGAATGAATATTGAACTCTTATTAGACACATGTTCATTTTATTTTATTTTATTTGGGATGCTTACGGCTTAAATAGTTATAAAATGACATTCGTTGTAGCAGATGCCAATTACAAGCTTCCACATTTAACAAATCATTTAAGTTAAAATGATGAACTACAAGCATCTTGATCACTACATATTATAAAACAAAGACCCCCGCCGCGTCTGTCTGTTCGCGATAAACTGAAAAACTACTGAACGGATTTTCATGCGGTTTTCACTAATAGACAGAGTGATTCATAAGGAAGGTTTAGGTGTATAATGTACCCGTGGAAGCCGAGGCGGGTTGCTAGTGATAAAATAAAGTTAAAAATAATATCTATTAACACCTATTGGTAATAATAATATGTAGGTTAAAATCTACTAGACATCTACTAGATCGTGGATGGTATAAAGTTAACTAGTAATATTGGCATACAGGCTTTGTCCAGGATAGAGCCTATATAAATAAAAAACCAACTATCTTCATGATGAAATAAAGTAAAAATGTATCTATCGCACACTCCTTACAAGTAATATGTAGGTTAAAATCGTGGATCGTATCGGTTAAGGATCGTACAGGCTTTGTCCAGGATGTCATTGCTTGGATAGAGCCTATATAAAAAAACCTACCTCCTTCAGGATGAAATAAAGTAAAAAAAAATTATCACACATCTATTCGTAAAATGTAAGTTACAATCTGATAAACCTTATCTGGACTGTTTCCTTTTGATGACTGAGGATTGTATTCAGTTACATAATAATATTTAATTTTAAGTAAATATGTTTTTGTAGGTAGACCATACCTAACAATAGTATAAACAAGACTACTCACCGGGCCCAAACGTTGTTTGACCGGAATGTTCCCAGGTGCTTCTGAGACAGCTGGTGGTGCGGGAGCCACTGCCGTCGGTGTGACCGTAGCCAAGTTATTCACGACAGTTATGGTTGGCACCTGCAAACAAGTTTTTTATCAATGTCTGGAATTGTGGACTTAATATCAGTTCTGTTCAATTCATTGGGTCTGAATACGGAAATGCTTTCTTTTAATATATATACTGTCAAAAGCCCAATACCATTTTTAAACATACAAGAAAGTTTTTTGTTTTATCAATAAGTAAAATATTTTATTTAATCCTCCAAAGGGTTAGAGGGGCTCCGACTTCGCGGCAACAGCCAGTTCGCGTTACAGATATGCGACCCTAACCTGCTCGAGGTATTGCTTACACTCCCCAATCCACCCGTATAAGGGGCCATAAATTACGTCACATGAATTTTATGATTTTTTGTCCAACAAATGTGACCACCTCTGACAAAGACGGAGGTGGTCGGTGTGACGTCACATACTTTTCAGTTTTCCACAAAGAGCAGAAAGGGCAGTTGTAATTTTTGAAGTGAAAACTTCTTTAGGTGCGTTGGGCACTTTTGGTATAGGAAAAAAAAAACAGTGAACTCGCGTGACCGTCACGCTCAGATGACATGTGCAGATGTGTGTGTGTGTGTGTGTGTGTGTGTGTATGTGTATATATATATACATATTTTCACTTCTGACATGCAGTCCTACGACTGAGTTTTTATTTTTTTTATATGTGTACTAAATAAATATGTAGTAATGTCTATTCTTTCGTATACAGGTAATGTTTTGTTTAATACTTTAAGTTTCGACATGTGACGTCACGAAGATTATGACCTTTTGTCGCACAATGTCACACTTCGTTGACCCCTCCCCCCCCCTTTACGTGTGACGTAATTTATGGATGGCCCCTAAGTAATAATTCTTTCTTTGTACCTACCTATCCCTTTCAATTTTAATATCTTTGCCCGGTTGGCAGCAATAGGCTTGCCCCATATTACGAGTGGGCCCAAATTAGAGTTGTTAAAATGTGGATGTTTAATAAGCCTCTGTCTACCTGTTTGGGGATACAGGCGTGATTGTATGTATATCTTTAAAGAATTTATTGTAATAAGGACAAAGTCACAGTATTTCTTAGGGTCATTTTACAACTAGAAGAAGTATGTTGTAATTAAAATGCAAAATCACTTGAAATTAACTGAATAGCTAAGCTAAAAAAATTGCAAGGTTTAAGTGTAAGACCTTCAGCTTTAAGAGCTTGTTTTTGTGTTTTGCAGACTTGTCAGATAATTTCATATACTTCGTTATCTAAATAGCACATTACAAGATATACAACTAAAGAGATTAATCATGCACACTATTTAAGAGTAAATTGTAATAAAAAAACAAGTTACGGGTCTACAGGATGAGAAACAAATAGAGGTCAATAAACTGTTATTTCCAAGAAATAGATCAATCAATAATAACTACGTAATAGCCCAACATGAATGCATGATGCAGTAATACAAAATTTCCTTCTTTCACTGTCGCTTCACACAAATTCGAGAGTCACCACCTTCAACGTTTGAAATGCAGTTCAAGCTGTACCTACCGAGACCTTGTAACAGATAAATATCGGGATTCGAACAGGCCATGCATGCAGCTTGTTTCTCGTCATTTAATATGTGCCTTTTAGTGTGATTGGACTCATCACAAAAACAACAAGACAAATAACTTTCAGTTTTGTTAACCGACGAAAAAAAAGGAGGTTCTCAATTCGACCGTATAATATTTTTTTTTTTATGTCTGTTTAGCCCTCACTCCGTTATTTATGAACTGATTTTGATTATTCTTTTTTTGTTAGATAGGGTATACCTCAAGGGTGGTCCCATGTCAAGGAAGTCAGGATCTGATGATGGGATCCTGAAAAAATTAAGAGAAACCCTCGAAAATTGTAGGAACGAATAGTGTTTCTGTTTACTTTTCATTACTTTATCAGGTATTGCGTTTAGAAATCATCACATCATGTAGCTGAGCTGATGATGAAAAAAAACCATAAAATAAAAATCTTTTTAACAAAAAATTGAACCGACGAAAAGAACTAAAAAGCAAAAAATAAAAAAACCTTAAGTCTTAAGTATTGAGCTTATTTACATAAACTATCAAATTTAATATAAACTTATTTTGAGTCGGCGCCAAATAATAAAATGATTAATCACTTACGTAGGTACATATAAAATTTTGATAATTAATCAGTTTGTTGTTTGGCGCCGACTCAAAATAAGTTTATATAAAATTTGATAGTTTATGTAAATAGGCTCAATACTTAAGACTTAAGGTTTATTTATTTTTTGCTTTTTAGTTCTATTCGTCGGTTTAATTTTTTGTTAAAAAGATTTTTAATTATTAAAACTGTAGCTTAGTAACACAATTGTGGTAAACACATGATTGTAATAAAAATAGTTCCGCAAACTTCACACATCATTGTTACAAATTGCTAATTTCTTTTTCTGGCGTTTGCCGTATTCAGGTATTTAATTTTTTTTATAATATGTATTATTCAAACACAATTTATTGCACTAAGTAGTTCCGTTTCCCTTATCACTACAATAACAGCAACATACTTAGAAAATATAATTAAAGTAATTACAATATGAGTAAAGTTAAGTCAAGTAAATTAAACTATTTGTTGAGTAGTTCGACTTTGGGGACATTTTTAAAGATCGTTTTATAATTGGTTTTGTGATAAGTAATTATTGTTGTCTCCCATTATTAGATGCATGAACTATTTAAGTAAAACACTCGCTAAGATTATTAAATATCTTTATCTATATCACTACATATTCGGCACGTATGGGCCGGCTCGACCGGAGTGATACTACGGCCTCACAGAAAACCGGCAGTGAAGCAATGATTGCCTAGCTTTTCGCAGAGTGAGTGACCTAACCCTTCCCCGCCCCTTGTGTGTACTTGTGACTTTTGAGTTGCAGGTGCCATGAGCACCGGCGGCGGTAGTCATTTACCATCAAGTGACCCGTCTGCTAGTTTGCCGTTACATAAAATAAGTCGGTATCCCGATCAATGCGGTATAATTTATATTATACCGCATTGATCGGGATACCTGCGGTAATGTACAGTTACAATGAATAATACATACAGCTTGGGTGACATATTTAAGGTCAAATATCATTCTGCAAAGACAAGTAATGCACTGTTTATTCGTTACTAAGGGCAACTACATTCAGTTATGAACCAATAAACTTTCAACATTTTTGCATAACAAGTAATTTGTTTTTTTTTTATGGTATAGGAGGCAAACAATCGGGCTGGTCACCTGATGGTAAGTAACTACCGTCGCTCATGGACACCTACAACTCAACTCCTGATATCTCTAAGAAATGGTTTATTTATAACCCATTTATAAAACTTAAACAGCAATTTTTAGGGTAAATTGTTTTGGGTTAGTTCAACCAGTTAAAGTAGATAATCTCGACACATAAGCTCTAGCCTATAGTTCCATTGTCAGATACACCCTGTATGTACAGTGTGACTTCAGTGTCAGACCAAACCGAAAGAAAGCAGTTTTCTGGATGTAACAGTATAAATAACTTATTATTCAGTAAGAAGTCTTTGACTCTTAAAGTAAAACTACTTCTCTACTTCAGCCACAGGTGCAATATCCCTGCATCTGTGTTTGAAGTAGATAAAAAATGTACATTTCAGATATAGCCGAATTTTAAGGTATGTTAAAATCAAACGGAAGCTTTAATTTAATTTAAGAATACAATTTAAGAAGGATAAATAAAAAAGCATATTCATATCAATTCGTTATTCGTATCAGTTTATAATTACAATAATGGGTATGGTGTCTACCGGGCATAAGGTACCTTTCAAAAGGAAAAGGGATTTTTCAAATAGGAGCCGAGATTCCCAGGGATCTTCTCCACACTCAAAATTTGCAGTCTGTCTTTGTCCATCTTCTATCAAATTTTATACCATAATAATGAAATATTCACCGTAAGTGTAATAGATACGATTTGCCAAAACCTTTATCAGAACATGTGTATTAAATAATAAAAACGTAATTATAATTAATTTTAAAGAAGAAATAAACATTGCATACCTTTTTGACAGTCTTTTCAGCTATTTCCACTTGCCGCCTCATCTGTTCAAGCTCCATCTCCACTTTCTTCCTCTGCAGCATGAGTAGCTCTTGCTCTTTTTTAGCGAGAATGTTGCGCATCTTCTCGTCCTCTTCAGCTGGTGGTGCAGGAGTAACATTGTTGCTGCTAGTTGCAGTCACCGGCTGTTGAATAATATTTATCTTAAGAAACTAGAATGCATCACTTATAAAAGTAACTTTATACACCTAAATTAGCAAACAAGCAAGCACATTTGATGGTAAATGTTAAGGCACTGTACCCAATCATATTATGCTAATGTCTGTAGGCAATGAGTCTATAAATATTATCAACATGACTGCTGCCCCTTTTGCATTGTCAAGTCTCCCTATGAACTGAAGCTTTGGTGATGCTACTCATCAACAGAAAACTAGCACTTTGTTAGTAATACTGTTTAACTAAGTTCTCCAATAAAGTGGAGGCTATATCACAGTAGAGCCTCTAATTCAGCGGCAATAGAGAATATATTTAATTTTCAAAAAAATAAATGAAATTATAAAAATCAAATAAGACTTATCGTAATTCCCTAGCAACAATATGTCCTGCACTACACAACCAACAGAAAATTAAAAATTCGGTAAATTAGGTACTTCAGCGAGTTTAGCTGTTTGTACCTAACTCTTGTAAGTATGAAACATGCAACGTAAGTGCATGCAGGTATTATTTTAAATTTACTTTTGCACCCACTACCTGAGTAAATGGCAGTAAATATTAAGAGGCAACTACAACCATGGGACAACATTAAAATGCACATCATTTTATACTTAATTGGACATTGTTTATCAAGAAGTCGAAAATGAGTTATATATACCAAACTACTCTTTGTAGTCGATACCATCATACCACGAAAACATTCCAAGGTAATTAGCTTGCATCATTATAATTTCGATACTATACCAATCCACATGTTTTAGAGGGCATAATTCTTTTCATCGGTATGTATGGCTTTAAATTACTTAGATCATTATTAAAAAAAATATTATAACATGGGGAAACAAAAACATTACTGACTTATTTTAAAAGTAACTGTGTGGTATAATTATGTATTCGGTTGCACTGGCTGTAGTCACAGGCCGACTCAACCACTGCAACCTGGTCAAAACATCAGGCAATTCAGAGGTATGTTATAACTTTTCATGATTGCGTTAATTCCCATGTGAAAACATAATTATATCATGGAATGCGAAAGTTTAAAAGTTAGAGTAACTGTGTGGATTTGATCCTATTAGTTAAACAATGTCCAATTGTCTTAAAAAACTTGCCAGCACACTTGAGCATAAAAGCCTAAATACTTGTACTTTAACCACTCACAATAGGCATCATACAATAAATAGTCTTAGATAAGCCAGCTATCAGTATATCAATTGCCATTTAACCTTCAAGCTTTTTAAACATCTGCAATGTCATAAGGGGACCCTAGATAATCATGCAGCATGATGCGATGACGCGAATGACATGCAAACTACGTGCTGGCAGTTGATTGACAATTCCTTTTATTTTCATATTATAAATCTGCCTGAGACAAAGGCATTTCCATACCAGCACAGAATACATCTTCACTGTACTATCTAAATCAACTGAATAAAATGATTATACCAAACAAATTTAGTGAATTATCATGCTGCATAATAGACTCTCAATAGGTCCTTCATACAGCATCATGATTCAGCATATGATGCCGCATGATTGTCTAGAGTCCGCTATATGTATGAAAGAATTAGTCTTTTCTGAGATAAATGATCCAGTTGGTACCCAAACACACACCAAATATGATAAGGCTTATGCTGGCATGATGATTATGCTGACAAGTATATTTGGTGGTTGCACATCTCATTTACAATAAAAAAATGTGGTGGAGCAGACATAATTGCTAATTAATTTCAACAAGCCAGTCAAAGTAGGCCTCATGTAACTGATAGTAAGTTAAGCTAATTAATGCTAACTAAATTAAACTTCAAAACAATAAACAACTAAAAAAACACCTTTTTCAGAAAATTTGGATTTACATGGATGTTTGACTGCTGAGGTTGTGCTTGTATTGGCCATGCTGGGTCGATCAAGTTAACTTTAACATCCAGCTGGTACAACTTTGTTGCAGGAAACACATCATGCCAAGTCTCCCGCAACTTGAACATTTGTGACCTGACCTTCTCATCAACCTGTGAAAAAAAAGCATTGCATAAGAACTGTCTTGAAATCCACTTAATTTTTCAATATTAATGTGAAGTAACATTTCACTAATAATTACCAGTTTGAATGTCCGTGTGAACATATTGACGATGCTCTGTGAAAACTTCTGTGTGTAGGCGCCTCCAACATTCTTGATAATGGAATCAACTAAATACAGTACTGGCAGCTTGATGTCAGGATGAACCTGCGTAGAAAAAGAATTTCTAGTCCCAAACCCCAGTAGTCAAGTTTAACTTGACCTTATTACTTGCTCCCAAAGCTCAAGATTGGTAATGGGAAAGAATAAGACAAGAATTTGCTTTATCAACCTTTTTAATTGTTGTTGCGTCAAAAATAAATAAGAATTCAGTTTTAAAATGCTTTATTATCACAATTTCTTGGATATACAACTGAAAAAAATAAGGATTACAAACCCCTGAAAGAATGCTATCTGTAACTTAGCTCTTGATACAGGTATCTCCTAATTGAATATTGAATGTATTTCATCAGTTAGTTCAAACTACTTCTTTATTCAAATTCTATTCAATTTCAACTTTAAAAACGAAAACATTGGAACTATTGCAGTCTGATTGATATTATAGTCTTGTATGTTAAGAATCGTCAGATAGAACAATACTGGAATACAGCAATGTAGCACATGTTAATTTTGGCTCGGTGTGAAAAAACCCTCTCAGTTAATCAAAAGATTGTGGTATAGAAGTCTACAGTGTAACAATATGGTAATGTCATGGGCTGATTTTACTAAATTCCATCGTAATTATCTATATAGTTATCTTCGTCAAATCACCTACTAAGTTAGAGAAAAGAAAACGACTCAAGATATTGATGTCCACTAACGTCATCATGTGAAATTGGAATATAGCTAGGAGATACCTGTTACTGCTCAGACTGGTTACAAACGAGGTTGAATTAGTCACATTTGTCACAATAAACACGTAAAACACGCAACGCGAGCGTGCGTCATAATTTTACGAACACTTTCCCATTATTTCCCTTTGGGTCACGTGACCGTGTGGCTCATATTCCGCGGCACCTCACGCACGATTAATTTTAAAAATTGAAATTCACCTTCTCCAAATGCTTCTCCACTGTTTCAACGATAACCCCGGCGTGGTCGATGTTCTCTTCCGCGAGGATAGTCAACATATTTATTAGAGGTTTGCTGTTGACGGTCAGATCCGCTAGACTCGACGCGTACTCCTCTGCTACCTCTTTGGACATCTTGATGGACGACAGAAGCCGTCGATGTCACCATGCCAAACACAATCTTCAACTGCACATCACTGTAATTGTAACGAAAAACTAAGCTTTATTTGTTACGTGGTTAGCCAATATGGCGATGATATTTTATATCCACGTAGGACACTTACGTTATCGCGTATTTCACAACACGGTTGACGATAAAATCACGATGTGACTGTAACAGCCTCACGTACGGATGGATTAAATATAATTTGAAACACGTACAATTACAGATTTCATCACCCTACAGCGAGTACTTATACGCTAATGGTTTGGAAGCAACTATAGGCACATCCGCTTCGCGTAGAGTGAAAACAAGATGGCCTCTAACGAAATTGGAGGCTCCAATGGTCTCTCTCCGTACCGTGTACACCGTGTTACCAGATGTCTATGTACATTTCCCCCATTTTAAAAATCATACCAAAAGAAATCTGATTTCCCAAAAAGTAACAACAAAACCGGTTAAAAAATTACGAGACATATTACAAAAATCTTAAATTAACCATTATTAACGATAAACTAAAATATAACACTGGGATACTTAACATCAGATTTTAAATGTTAGCAAAGCTTTACATAGGGTAAGTCGAATAAACTGCACTCTTTGAGGTAATGGCATGAGGTTTGTATTACAAAAAGAAATACTCAGTATGAAAAAAAAAATAGGCATTCATGGGACAGCCGACAGAAGTGAAACTTAAACGACGTACTTAAAACGTCACATTAGCAGGTTGGTGACATTAATTAATAAGGAGCTGACAGAACTCAATGTTTAGATTATCGCCATCTTGTGTGGATTTATATATGTATTATTAGCGTGACGGTCACGAGTTCAGTGCTTTTTCCTCATAGCAAAAGTGCACAAACGTGCCTCAAGAAGTTTTCACTTCAAAAAACTGTCAGTCGTAATACTGCACGTCAGAAGTGAAAACATCACTGAGTTAACTGACGCATCTGTCATCTGAGCGTGACGGTCACGCAAGTTCAGTGCTTTTTACCCATGCCAAAAGTGCCAAACGTGCCTAAAGAAGCTGTCACGAACTTCTATAAAGCTTTTGTCTCTTAAGAGCTGTATACAAACACTAGCTGTACAGGTCTGTTAATGTCATGGCACAACAAAAAAAATATATTCATAAAGTAATATTTTTAACTGTCACCTCTCATGTTTACTTTTTGAGTAAATATATGATACGGTTTGAGTCTTTTTATTTTCATTCAGATAATTTTTACTTTTTTACAGGGTTTTCCAGTAAAATTGTAATCTCTATGTGCATTCTAAAGTTTATGAGTCCCATTTGAACAATGTTTGCGATATACAGAAGCGGAGCAGTAGCTGTAAAAGTAAAATAAAATCCGAGTAATTGTAGATTAGTATGGGATGGTGCATGAACATTTTATAATACTAATTACTTATAAATAATAGATTAAAAAAACTAAAAAAACACGCTTTTATAGAAAATCCAACTAAAAAATAGAAAATAAATTTATTATTGGAAAAAAGCGTGGGGTGCATATAGTATCAATAAAATGTTTATAACTATTGACACTATGCATGCACTCCACGCTTTTATAATAAAATGTTTATCACAATTGACACTATGCATGTGATGGATTATATAAAAATATATATGAATTTAGGTACCAACATGACGAATTGGATTTAAAAGCGTGTTTTTTTAATTTTTTTAAACTGTTATTTATTTTTTATTTTTCTTAATCGAATATTGCATTGTCATCGGTCTTTGACAGATGTGCAAAATTTTAATGAAATCTGGCCGTTTAAAGTCTGTCAAAATCGCGCCCTAAGGAGTCGTTTACAAACAAACATACAAACATACAAGTGAAGCTAATATAAAGCGTGTAAAAAAGAATCAAGTGTCATGGTACGTTTACACGCACGCCGTGCAGCCTGGCAAGCAGCATGGCACGCAGCTCGGCGCGCAGCCTGCCACGCAGCGTGCCACGCAAGCTTTTCACACCAGGGCTGCCAGTAAAGACAACTTATTTTATACCGCTAAGACTCGGAAATTATACAAAATCAGTGTTGTACAACTATAGAACGTCACTCTTTGGGGATTTTAGTAAAAGGTGTTTTAACTTTAACGTATAAGGATTTAACAGTTTATCACAGACATGATTTGTTTTAAGTATCTCTATGTGTATGTACGTACTTTTTACGCTACAACATCAGCAATGACAATGTATCCAATTATGCAATGCAATCTACTATACAAACAGGATACAAAAGATAACCGATATTATACCAATTTTGTATCCAATTTACAATCTGGCAGCCCTGTTTCACACACTTGCAGGCATGGTCCGTAGGGTGTTAGTGTTCTGTGGACATGATAGTCAGTGCAAACATGGGAGACGATGTAGACGTAGATCTCGTGGGAGCTACTGCTTTGGGCTTGATCTATTTTTATTAAAAAAAAAAACAGCCCGACATAATTATGCTTGCGAAATTTTACTTAAAACTATTAGGTTTTACAATTAAAAATCATTTATGGTGTAAAAACACTTTTCAAGTAGCCAAAACTTTAAATTTGATTTTTTTATTTGACATGCGTTATAACTATTTTTACATCGAAGAGTGCTTTTACATAATTCATTTCTTATTTAAGTGGGATCTCTTTGAATGAATTTACTATCCTCGCTAAATTTTGAATATAATTTTTTATTATTTCTAATAAACATGAACATAATTAACCATGATAAGCATTGGGGGCGGATTCTTCATTAAATGTGTTTCGTAACTGTTTTAAGGCATACATAAATCTATATTATTTACTGCACATCACTGATATGCGATTAGTTACAATTCTCTAATCGTCAATTTAATCCTAAGAATTGGCACTATTTTGTTTCATATTTTTTTGGGCCCTGATAAACAATATTTATTTTTACTAAAAGAATAGTTCAGAAACATCTTTCTGAAGTCTTCTTTTGCTTTCGATTCATGCATGATAAAGGTTCAGACCACTCCGATATATTTGGTGTCGTCAAAAATTAATTTCGATCGTTACGTCGTCTGTATGCCACGAAGATGAAAACTATACTAACGCGGCCGAGAGCGTGTGTGTGTGTGTGTAAACAGGCACACAAGCACATTCACCCTTTGAAGTGTGTCAAAAAACCGACAGTCGTCCCGATCGGCGCCAAGCGCGTGCACATTCACGCAAGCATGCACAAACAGCCTGTTCACATGCTTGCGTCGTTGAATGTCGGTTTGAACGCGAGCGTGTGAACGCAGCCGTTAGTCATCCTGATCGGCGGCAAGCGCGATCACATTCACGCAGGCATGCACAAACAGCCTGTTCACATGCTTGCGTCGTTGAATGTGCTTGTTGAATGTCGGTTTGAACGCCAGCGTGTAAACCCACCATGACAGTCGTCCCGATCAGCGGCAAGCGCGAGCACATTCACGCAAGGATGCACAAACAGCCTGTTCACATGCGTGTGCTCGTGCATGTGCTCGTTGAATGTCGGTTTGAACGCCAGCGTGTAAACCCACCATTATACGGTGTAGTGGTCAAAGTGTATACAAACACTAGTAGTGGTATAGTATAAAATAAATTGATTCTACTGGCAGCCCTGGTTTTTTTTATGACATGAAATGGAATCAGAATATTAGTGAGAAACTTATTCAGGAAACTCATTATAGACTATTTTATTTCCTTTGGCATTCCATAAAGTAAATAACAATGTCGAAAGTGAATACCGGCGAACTTTTGGACTTTCAAGACTACTCTCCTGAACACAATAATCGAACTGCACGTATTGACGTGGAGGCTGTTCATACAAATCAATATAACAACACAATATCCAATCCCAATTATGCTTTTGAGGAATCTAAAATTACAGAAGAACCTGAAGCTCCACCACAAAGTATGATTTTCAGTTTATTAGTTCTGTAATGGCTAAACTATATAAGACCACTCGAACATAAAGTTTTCTTGCGATTGTGAACAAATCGCTTTTTATCTGGCATCGATTAATTGAGACCCTATTATAATCTAATCACTGCATTAGCAATGCTTTACTAGTAACTTCATATCACTTAATGTTTAACTGGTTTAATAGGGTATCATTGTTCTATGTTGGATTTCATTTAGGACAAGGAAATCATTAAAAACATTGTGTTGGATTGAATGTTATAATTACTTTCTGCATTTCAAATTAATTAATGATCGAAGATAGATAATCATTAACCTCTTTTCTAATTAGTTTCATTACTAATGGGTAAGTAAAATATAGCATTAGTAATGAGTGTGTAGTAGACTCCTCTCATGTGTTCTATTTTTACTATAATGCTGTAATGTGTGAATGTGAGTAAGAATTTTGAAATTTCTACTTTTCAGGTACTCATTGTTGGTCCTATGACATTCACTGATAATTATGTTTGCATGCAATTATGAGCTTTTAGGTTGATTGTTGAACAGGAAAATTATTATTTGGTTTTTCTGTTAGGGTATTGTTAAAATAAGCAGGACATAAACTCAATCCTTATTATGAGAGATTAAATATCATTAGTAAACTATGGGACTGTAATACATTGCTGCACCCACACCCTTGAGAAAACTCCTGCGTCTACTCCATAGAAGCCAAAACATTTTGTGCTTGTTTGGAACTGAAACTAAATAGGTACTCAAAAATTAAAGAGTAATGAACCTTCTATGCATTTTGCAGCTAACCACAACTTCTGGACTATAGAATATTATCAGAAGTATTTTGATGTGCAGACAAATGAGGTGGTGGAACGGATCATATCATCAGTGTTACCACAGAAAGTGTCGCGCAATCACTTTGATGAGAGAATTAAGGGTAAACCGGATTTGTATGGCCCTATATGGATTTCTGTTACCCTTGTAAGTTCTACTTTTATGACTCTACTTTATAATTACCTGTGTATTCAAAATTATATTACCACTAGAAATTATTAACTTCCTTTTAAAGAACTATAAAATAAATACTTTGAGGACATTTACTAAAACCACAGATTACTAAGTAGTTACTATGTAACAGATAAATCACTCCTTACAAAAATATCAATACTTACCATTTTAATTGACTACTCTTTCCAGGCTTTAAAATATGTGTAGGGTTACCTCTTCCATAAAAAAACAAATTACAATTATTATGTGAATTAAGCACAATGCTTATTTGTCATTTCCAATGTTTTAGTATACGAAAATCCTACATGTCTTCTTCCCTTTTCTAAAATCTCAATTATTATAAACTGTATGGTGGGAAATATTGAATAATTTGAGGGAAACATATAGGGTTAAAATGTGTTTTTTTTTAATTACATAACTAACGCTGCCAGACTTTTCTTCTGTTACATTATCTACATTCTTAAACTGCATCTTATAACCATTTCACGTTTCACAATAAATTTTACAGTGCTTAAAGAATATATCAATACAATCTCGAATTAAATTTTTTGTACTAAAAAATAAAAGCATGCAGCAATGCAGCTGCCGGCGATGCCACTGCGCGAGACTAAGGCAGGTGTGGGCGTTATTTCACGTGACTAGTTACAGTAGCTAGCTACGTAACATGTAACTGCATAACTAGTCTCAAACAGAAGAAGACAGCTGAAACTGCAGTAAATGATAGCTATTTATACAATTAAAATTTCATTACAGATATTTACAATAGCAGTGAGTGGCAACATCGCCAGCTACTTACAGAATGCTAACAACAAGTCTTTCCAATGGCGATATGACTTCCACATGGTGTCAATAGCAGCCACTGCCATCGCTACCTATGTATGGATTGTACCACTGGCACTGTGGGCATCACTTAAGTGGACGACTAACACTGATGCACATGATGAAATTGAAAATCAGGTATGTCCAATATAATTCACTGGTTATCAGTAGTTATTAGCATGGTAGTAAGGATAGCTAACTGTGGTGTTCTTTAAAGTGGAAGTGCTTTTCAAGCTAATCAACCCCGGCGTATATCCCGGTATGCCAACCTATCTAATAAGCTATTTTATTAATAAAACTCCATTTACATTATTAAAATGCCTTTGAATACCTATAACAATTTACAGGATGACTCCCATAAACCATTATATGTAATACAGGAATACTTTGTAAAACCAGTTTATTACCTATTTCTAATCAAAATTACTGTCTTATCTGTATTTTGCAGCAATTACGTGCGCACTTCGAGGTTTTGTATAATAAATATTTTATTAAACATGATATTTGATTTTTCAGGATATTAAATCACCCACAATGATTTCACTATTCTGTCTCTACGGATACTCTCTCTCCATCTACATACCAGTGGCCGTATTCTGGACAATTCAAGTATTTTGGTTACAATGGCTCTTAGTATTGATGGCAGCATTCATCTCTGGTGCAGTACTCATATTCTGGCTTCTACCAGCATTGAAAAAGTCTAAATATTTCTTAATATTGGCTGGATTGATCTTGGCCTGTCACTTTCTCTTAGCTGCTGGATTTATGTTATATTTCTTTCACAGACCAAGCACAGTTGTTGACGACACAATATTACCTATTGTTACTACAACAGTTAACTCTGTAGTTGCTAAACAATAAAATGTGTAGTTCAACTTAGGTTTAAGTGCTATGTGATACAGTTTAATATATGATACTTATTCTTTTGCCATCTTGTAACTTCTATGTGTAGTATGGATTAATTAAACTACACGAGTTGATCACCTTTGAAGATAGTATAACATATATATATATGTATGGGCAGCATCAAAGAGAGCTGACCATATTAAAATTGATTTTATACTTAATTTAGTAAACAAATATTTTATAATATATAGAATAATATAGGTATGTACATTGTCACTTTGAAGGTTGTTTGTTCTGCTTATACAATCTTTGTAAATGTTTTGGAAGCATACTTACTTCGTCTTGCAGACAATATTAATAATATTTAAATCCTATTTTTTGTTTAATTGAAGTTACATTGCATTGCAAATGTCAGAATTATATTTCAAATAAGATTTTCTATGGTGTGTTCGAATCTTTCTGTATTTTCGATAACAACAAAATTGTATGAGATGGCTCGAGATTACCTACTCAGTAAAAAGAGAATCGTAAAATCCGTTCACAATACAAAACAAAGTCGAATTAAAAACCTTCTCTTTTTTTTAAATCGGTTAAAAGAAAGTGGCTTGTGAGTGTACAATGCACTAATTATATATGATAATAATAATGCATTAGTCAAAACTAGTATTTTACTAATATGTTAAAATTATAAAAATGTGCGATCCCTTTATGTATTAGATGTGTAAAATTTGTATGTACCTTATAAATATTATCGTGATTAAGTCCCGAGTTACACATCTAATATGTGGTATCCATTCATTTCACATTCCTATTGTAAAATAGTCTCTTATTTGTAAAAACAAAATAAACAAATATTATAAATAAATAGTCCTATTTATTTCCTTGTTATGAATTTCACAGAATCATTTGTCTTATTTACAATATGTACAATAATTAATTGTTCATTCGAACACTAACTCTGTGTTTAATCAGCCAGAGAAAAGGACGCAAAGCTTTTTAGCCATGGTTGTCTATGGAATGATGGCGGCATGTCTTCAGGAGACGACAACAATGCCCCCGAAAGTTCCGAAAGCATGTTAGCTGAAACAATCAAAATAATAATAAGTATACCCATGATTTGGTATAGTGGTTTACTATGACAACGTCAATTAATGAGAAATTGACAATAATTGCGATGTTTTTTTAATAAAAGAAAAATCAAATAGGTTATTCGGATTTTCATTAACCATATATGGAACCACCTCGGGATCACGCTTGACCGAATAAATTCAGATATTCAAATCGGTTAAGCCCTTGCCAAAAAATCAGTGGCTTAGAAAAATACCGTCGCATACAACAAAAAAGGCCATTCATATGTTTTGTCCACCAAAAATCGCTTAACACCGCAAAAAAGTTTTTGACTTAAAAAAGAAAAGAGAAAGAATGAAAAAGGCCCACTCTTATTTCCAATAGTTTGATATCTAATATAAAGTAAGAGAATACCTCGACACCTTTTAAAAATATGAACACACTTGAAACTAGCGTAAAATAAATAATATGTCAAGAAATCTATTTAATTTTTATGTCAGGAAAACCTCAAGATTTTAGATTTTTATTTTTTAATTTTCATTTTAGAGATGTAAGCAAATTGAAATTGGTGAACATTAAAGTTTAATTCAAATTCAAATTCAAAATCATTTATTCAATTAAGACACTAAGTGACATTTATGAACGTTAAATTGAAGCTAGAGTTAAAAATCATAGATCGGCACAAACAGACGCCACAGCATATACTGGATTGTCAAGGTAAATTAGGTGAAAAACACCAAAATCTACTGCCTGTTTGTGTCGATCTATAACTTCCAGTTTCCAAAATGCGTAGGGCCTTATGAGAAGAATACTTTATTTATATTCTTCACCATCCACCTGTTAATGGCAAAAACCGAGGTGAGGATACTTACTATAAAGTTCACTATGTTGGAGGCCCCTCATCAGTTCACAGAACTCGATGAGATGTCCCTCATTATGCGTCAGTAGAGTGCTCAGCTCCACGTCCCTCAGAGCGCACTGGCACAGAACTTGTATACCGCAGCGGCAAACTGACAGTAGTTCTTCATGCTCCGCGGGAGGAACAACGTTTTCTGAAATGGAACATCGTAACCTAATATATTATGTACTTTAATTTTCGCAAAAAACATTATATAAGGTGGATTTAATGATCTCTACTCTTTCTCCCGTCCTTAGAAATGTATTAAATACAGATGAGAATATTTATAATTAAAATAAAATAAATCTTTATTCTGATTTCAAGAACTAGATGAAATTAAAAACTTATAAAACCTTATAAAATAATATATTATAAACTAGATGATTATATAGCTACTAAAATTGCTTAGCAAAATGCTGGTCCTATTCCACAGCCATGCTGTAAATGAGTAGGAATTTTCACTTGTATATTAGTTTTCATCTGACGTGTAACTATTTTGTTTTTTATTCCTAGTACATTTTAAATTTTACACAACGTTGACATTGGTGCCGATTCTATTGTACACTCGACTAAACTAAAACCTGACTTAATTTCTTCATATGAAATCAACCTAGTGTTCTTCGTAATAAGGTCTATTTGTTACTAGCATCTATTTCTAAGCGCCGCTAAATTTCACTAAAACCTGTCAACGTATACTCAACTTTATTTCTATGCAGCGAGAGTCTTCATTTATTCAAACGCTGTATAATTGCTGTATAAAAACTTGTTCAAAACGAACAAGGATGACGTGTTTTTAATCTACACCTACGAAGACGCTTACTAAAAACGCAGAGCAAAAGAGATAGCATTCAACGGATAGCGGCTCTCGCTACGTGGTATTAAAGTTTATTTAAGCATATCAAACTTTAGTCGACAAATAAATTGCTTATTTCGATAGCGACATATGTTACCTACTTGTTTCAATTCGAAATAAGACCTTGTTTGTAAGTGTACAAGGTTTACTTCTTATATGAAGAAAATTTAGTGAATTTTAATTTAGCGGGTGAAGTAACAGAATTGGGGCCATTATCATATGCATATGGACGTTGTAGGTATTATATGACGTAACACCCCTCCTTCCCCGCCACACGCATTCCTGAGCTTTGCATTACATATATAGAAAAAAGCCTGTCTGGTACTGATAATACTACTCTTTAATGTTTTATTTTATTTTATGCACATTTGGTACATTGGCGGACTTAATGCCTAAGGCATTCTCTACTAATCAACCATTGGGTGATGTAGAGAAAAGAAGAAGTAGGTGCAAATACAAATTAAGTTAAATAATTGTACAGTAAATGGAGTACAAACTAACGTTTATCCCCATAATACACAAATAATACGTAACTTGTAGCCTAATATTTTCTGAAAGGCCACATACACAATAGGACATTTCCGACAGGACTGCACGGATGGCACAATGGTTTGGTGGTCACTTCACCACTACGCCGCGCCGAGTGTTGTGGGTTCAAATCCCACACAGGACAAAAATTTATGTGATCCATAAATATTTGTCCCGAGTCTGGGTGTTCTTTGTGTCTGTTGTTTGAATGTTTGTGAAGCCCCCCGCGACACAGGAATATTCCTAATGCGAAAGTTGTATTAAAAAAAAAAAATTGCAGAACATGTCTTCAATCTCAGTATAGTGTACTCTGTAAGCTCTGCTGTTACTATAACCACGTCAATTAATTAAAGTTAACAATGACAAAATACTCACCAATAAAACTACTATCTAAGCTGTATAACATCACAGCGCATATCCGCAGTGCATAAACAATGACTTGTACCAGTACAAGCTGACAATCACATCTGAAAATAACAAGTAATATCTTAAGCCATACCATCTTTCTCTTTACGACCCATACCAAAATCAATATAGCAGTACAATACAGTAATAAAGCTATTTAAACATGACATGGAGTATATTAACTATACTAATAAATTAGGTTAAATTTTATTTCAGAAATAAGTAACAGCGGGCGATGCCGCGACCAAAGATATTATAGCAATGAACAAAAATAATAATATCACATTTCACTGTTATGGGACAGTTCCAATAGAACCTGTGTACAGAAATAGCGCACGTATGGTATTTGTATGTATAGATGCTGAATGTTCAACAAAGTTGCGGAAACAAAAGCAGACACAGATGCCAAGAAATGTGCAGAACTTCCGCATTTGCGGATGCAGAAGCAGAGATCTGTTGCATCACTACTCCATACATATTATTCTTTATTATATATATAATTCTTCTGTGCCTGTGTATGTCACTGAACTCCGCCTAAACGGCTGGACCGATTTTAATGAAATGTTTTGTGTGTCTTCAGGTGGATTCGAGAATGGTTTAGATTTACAATTGGACTCGGTAGATGGCGCTGCGATAACTAAAACGGACAACGTCTGGCGGGTCCGCTAGTGTTATATAATTCTACTATATTCCTACATAATCTTATTATTATCTTTTAAAAGCAAAAGGAATGCTTAAATTATAATTTTTTTAAACTAAACAATTAAACTTTCACTAAAGACTGCTGTGGCCTGCTTTGTCCCCAGAATGGTGTTACGACAAGTGATGAACAGTAGATTTTTTATAAACCAAACATAATTGGAAAACATACTTTTCTCCGGAACAGGTGGACCGATTTCCACGGGACTTTCACTGGCAGATAGCTGGTGTTATAAGGAGTAAATTAGGCTACTTATATTTTGGAAAAAGAGTCAGGGTTCCGCGCGAAATATATAAATATGTACACGCGAGCTAAACCGCGCGGGGACTGCTAGTAATAATACTCTTGGTGTTAAGGACTTTTGGGTCCACGTATTAAACGGCCCAATGGCAACATACTGCGTGGATCACTTTGAAGGTATAAGCGCTTTTTAACATTATCAAAATTCCTCATCTTCAATTTTGTTAAACATTTCTTACCTGGAATTCTCTCGTGCCAAAGGTCCACTATCACTTAAATTACTATACAAAATGATGAGATTTTGAGTGATTTCTACAGCTTTCTCTACCATTCGTTGCTTCTCTATACATTTTAAACATGACTCTATTTGTTTTAGAAGAACTTGTATATAACATGAATCTGAAAACAGACAGATGGTGCTAATAAAAATTTAGTGGTTCAAATAGTATGTGCGTATCTCTTATGGGTAAACTTGCAAACCTTTATTTCTTTAAGTTAGTAGTAGTAACTTTTATTTATAACCCAAAAGTGTGACATAATAGGGTTATACAACGTTGATTTTGTATAATTTCTCATTGGCCCCCCTTATGGCCATGCTAAATGATAGTGTCAGAATGGGATTACATTTGTACGTCCCACGCATTAATCTTAGTACTATCAGGCCTATGCCACTCGTTGTACTTACGTGCGCGAAACAACTACCGGCCGCATGGCCGCTGGCGGCCCTTATACGCAGTCTCGCGCAGTGGGTTGCCGCCGACAGCTGTACCGCACGCTCACGCTTTTATTTTTGAATTTTTACGTAATTCAAAATCGTATTTTTATACCTTTATATACTTTAAATACAGACAAATTGTCATGGTTTCTGGTAGTTTATGTGGTGTACATGGACGTAGATCCAGTAAGAGAAAAAAATATCAAAATTTGTAATTGTTTTTGTTTTCAAATAAATTTTGTTCTATTTTGATGTTTTGGTTTCTGTTAAAAATAAATAAGAGTTAATACGGTTTAAACTGTCACATAGAGATGTTTTTTAGATAAGGATTTTTATGCCCTTCCTTTAATAGACAAATACTTACCTACTAAGTTCGAATGGTAAACCATTCGAATTATACAATTTATTTAATTAATCAAGTGTTTGTTTCGAATACAAATAGTTAATTCTGTAATAAAAGTAATTAATAATGGTTTTCCATTCTAATTAAATATTTATAATAGTAAAGAAAATACGTAATTTTGAAATTTTAATTTATTTAATTAAATTTTAGAATGTTACCTAAATATATTGCACGGCCGCTTTTTAGTAGCCATCCGAACTTGGTCGGGTTATGTAGGTTTTCGATGCTTTGTCAGTATTTTAATTGTTTCTCTTTAATTACAGAATTTAATGAGATGAAATTTTGCATGTGAGTAGTTGAATTAATACACTAATTATTGGAATACATTTTACTATGCAATTCCTTTAGAACGTCGTGATATTTGACTGCTTTGTAAACAGTGGTCTATTCATGGTAAATTGTCCGATAACTCTTTAATTACTAACGGAACATCATTGATACTTGGCAACATGTTGCAGACACTTACAAGGTTTGTATAAACGTGAAAATCTGGACCCCAAAGTGCATACTTTACGAACTAAGACCTAATAAGCGTATTTCACGTTTATATTTTTAACTTTTAAATTCTACGATTTCTTCTAAATCTGTTTTTTAAACAAATATAAACAAATTCAAAACAACGTATGTAAAAATCTACAGCTCTCTTTATAAGCGCTTTATATGAAAACTAGCTAATGGCCAAACGTTCGCGTAGCGGAAACTTGAATTTCTCCGAAGTTTATGCATGCACTAATTTTATTCATACATACACAATTACACACAAATACACACAAATTATTGGACACATTTTTTTTTCTTCTAAGTCCATGGATTAAAAAAAGTTCCGCCAGGACAACGTTCGCCCAGCGGAATCAGTTTTTAGCGAATTTCTCCACAATGGCTGCATGTACAATTTTTTTTTTACCATACACAATTACACGACGTCATACACTAAATATCTGCATAATTAAAATCTTTAAATTCAACAACATTCCGCTGCGCGAACGCACACAATTCCTCGCGTTTGATTGGGAAAACATTTGGATGTAGGTACTCAACTTTAATTAAGGAGCATCAACAATATACATATGCAACATTGTTCTTTAGATTTTTCACTACATCACATCTATAATAATATAATAAAGCTGAAGAGTTCGTTTGTTTGGTTGAAGCGCTAATCTCAGGAACTGCTGGTTCGAATTGAAAAATTCTTAAATTTTTGTGTTGAATGGACTATCCATTTATAGAGGACGGCTATATAACATCACGCTACGACCAATTCTTTAAGTTTCTTTTCTCTAATAGTTTTTTGATGTTTCTCGTTAGAGGTTTGGTTAAGCAAGGTCGCGTGGCTTTGGCAATAAGTTTTTCGGAGAAGCGATTTGTTGTTCAGTGTTTCGTATTAGTAAACTTACGGGGACGTGGTATTAAGTGTTACACTTTTCTAAGTCAGGTAACACACCCGATTTTTTGTGTAATAAAACTTTACTTAATTAACATAACCTTTTTTTATAAAAATATGGATATTATTATTTAATATTACATAAAAGGTAACCCTAAAGTCACTTACGGCAACGCAACCATGCGTTATTGCGAGGCAATAATAATCGTGTTTTAAGAACATTAAATATCATTTTCGCATGCAGGGATCAGCGCTCGGAAAGAGTAGGTAATTAAAACGGTAGGTATGGACGTTTTTGTAGGGAGTGATTTATCTGTTACGTAGTAACTACTTAGTAATCTGTGGTACTATTATAAATGCGAAATTTTGGATGGATGGATATTTGTAACTGTTCCCGTGGAATAAATTTGAAGGCAGCAGCTAGTTATACGTAACCACAGCATTTAATATAATCTTAATTACTTCGTGACTTAATTTTGATATAGTTACCTTTCCTATAGAGCAGCACCCCCTGGTCATAATCAGTCTTCAGGTTTCCTATCCCGCTTCCCGGACAAGATGCTTTTTTAAAAGCATCCCAAATCGACACTTGTGACACCACAAGTAGTATGTGAGTCACAACAAAAGGCATGGGTCGTGATATCAATATTGTTTTAATAATATCCAGCACTTTTGTCTGGTTAAAAGAAGCAATGAAGGTAGAAAATTTTGCAATTGATGAGAGTAGGCCGCTGTAGAGAGTTGCACATGACTGGAAAGAAAGAAAACGTAATACTGATTTATTACTATGAACTGGTGAAGAAGACTGGCGTTGTGTTTGCTTTTCCGATTAATCTCGTTTCGGTATGAGGCCGGATACAAGACATACTCGAGTTTGGAGGGCCTCTGGAAGTCAAGAACGTTTGAAATGACCGATGGAAGAACCGATCTCATTTGGATCAGGGGCAGATTGATGCGGAGAGGATTGTTTCAGGCGTGATCATCCCTTTGCGAAGCCGGTTGGTCGTTTCGATTAATGCACGTCCACACATGGCTAGAGTTACGATTCTTGCCGATGCTCGCATCAACGTTCTGCCGCGCCGTGGCCTGCTCAATCGCCAGACTTCAACCCAATTGAGCACGCCGGGATATGGTCCAAAGAAGAGCACTGCCGAGTGGATGGATGCCGTGCATACCGCACAACACCTTTTTCACTTGTTAGAAAGTGGCCATTCCTCAAAGTGATTTTGATGAACTGATTTTAAGCATGCCAAATCGCTGTGATTTTGTGATTCGTGTCAATGGTGGAAACACAGATTATTATTTTTTTATGTTTACGATAAACATTAAAAAATCCAAATTTTTGCCTTTTTTTCCATTTAATTAACGACATTAACGTAGGTTAATTTCCCACAATTTGCAAAAATTTAAATTTTTCTTATTTTTTAGAAAATATAAGGGATAAGTAAATTGTAAACTTATACATTAGGAATGAATGTAAAAACCCAGTCTGGAAGACTAGGTATGGTAAATATTAATAAGATTTTTTTTTATAGTTAAAAATGTACTTGATCCCTAGACACTTTTGATGTGTATACATATCAAATTGTAGAAAGAAAGTTTAAGATTCAAACATTGAAATCACTACAAGGTAACTACTATAAAAATACTTACAGAATTGTCTAGTAAAATGCATATCCTATTGATAATGTCAATAATATGTGGTAGGCTACTGATATTATTATATTTGAGGAACCAATCCATTCCTCTAGAAGTTTCTATAATATAGGACAGGCTGGCTACCATCCTTCTTGATAGTATGTCTTGCTCTTCTTTATACAATGATCTGGAATTGAATGTCTTATGATAAGAATACTCAATAGATAAACATTGCAGTCAATAGACATGTAATAATCATTATGTATAGTCTGATGGCTGGTCCATGCGTCATACTCGTGAACGGGTGCTGCTTGAGGTGACTGGTCGGCCTAGTCAGCGATGCTTTAGCCTATACTATTATTTTGGTTCGATTAACTGCAACTCTAGCCTCTTAATCCAGTCACGAATTATTTTTAACAGTAGATTTTGTAACTGAATGAAGGTAGATGTGCACCTTGAATGATTTCTATGTTTAATAAGTTCAAACCTTCAACGGTATCACTGAGTGATTTTTATTTTTTAGTACGTTAGCTTTTGGAGCATTTCAATAAAATGAAATTCAGGTGGCATCAGCTTGCATCCTGTTTACCTTTTGTGTAACACTAACACTATTGTACCTGAAGATCTGACTTTAAAAAAGAGTGGCCATGAGTTTCTTTGCCAGTATTCTTCTCATAAGGCTCTACGCATTTTGGAAACTGGAAGTTATAGATCGACACAAGCAGGCAGTAGATTTTGGTGTTTTCACCTAATTTACCTCGACAATCCAGCACATGCTGTGGCGTCTGTTTGTGCCGATCTATGATTTTAACTGTAGCTTCAATTTAACGTTCATAAATGTCACTTAGTGTCTTAATTGAATAAATGATTTTGAATTTGAATTTAAATTTGATTTTTTTTATGTAAGGATTGTAGTTTTTATTCAAAGAGTTAATAAAAAAATTACTGACTAATTGAACTACGCTTAGACTGTTATATTAGTGAACATAAGTTAAACTGTGAAGTACTAACCTGCCTTTAAGTAATTCCTCTCTGCTAACATGTAAATAATTGGAAGTGACTTCAATATACTTTTCATCCATTTCTTTTTGGAATGAAGTTGTCACACGTTGGCCAACTGTCTCCAACTTCAGTACAGTCTCATTAAGAATTGATTTTATAGAATTAAAAATCTGAAAGCAATAAATTATTATCATTTTGTACAAAATTAAACGTCGTTTACACACATGTGCCAACAATTACTTATAGTTTTGGGAACACCCACGTGGTATACCATACACTTCATAACTTTCATGTTCTTTCCTTACACTAAACATTAACTACAAAAATGAAAAAAATTGTTTCATATATTATATGAAGTTACTTATGTTGTATTTAGATCACAAAAAAGTTTTTTGGTCCCTCAACCTTATCAAAAGCTAGTTACATAACTGAATAGCAATTTTAGTATTCAATATTTGTATTAATGAAGTTACATTGTATTTATAGTGATATGTAAATAACGAACAGTGGGACTTACATTAAAATACCTTTCTTCCATTCTATCACAATATCCACTAGCTACTGCAGTTATATCTTCATACACACTGCGCATAACCACTTTACTCCTAGTCTCCTTAGGTACAGGTGTTGAAGGGACGCGATGAAAAGTGCTGTATATCCTACATTTGTTTTGGGATAAGTCTGTACTTCTCTGCAGCTTTTCGTTGTAGTCTAGTATCGAATGTTGTTGGTTTACAGATGGTTCTAGTATATATGACAGGATTGTGTTGAAATTTGTAGTTTCTGTAATAATTTGACACAGATTAAAACAGGTACGGTCCCTAACAATAATTTTAGTATGTAAGTGAAGTGGACTTTTCAAAAACCAGAGAAATAAAGACAGTGAAGAAACTTATTAATTTCTAAATGTAAATTACACTATGTTACAGTTTATAGATTGATATACATAAATGAATATGGAAAATGGGATATATAAAATAAGGTTTTAAATAAAAGTTATATAATACCATTTGCAAAGCATAGGGCAGAAATCTCTAAATATTTGACCTTTGCAATTTATATAAATTAAGAAGGTAGTATTACGAACCAAGATATGAGGGTGGGTCAAAAAGTTGTAAAATATAGTGGGGAGGGGAATGCGTCCACTTTTTTTACTTGGACTAGTTGCAACACCCATTACGGGGATAAATATAAAGTTTTATAAAAATCGGGCCATTATTCACTGAGATACAGTTCAATAAACTTGTAAATCCGGAAGATAATTTGCAATATAGAGAAACTCGAGTTCCTTACCAAGCAAGGAAAACTTCTCAAACTATTTTGGGAGAGATATCTTTTGTTTTTGGGGGCACTTGCCATGCAAATCATGGTTTACAACTGGCTCAACCTCTTTAGGAACCTTCCTCTAGGAAGGCAAGGATTCGATTGAAGATGAATCGAGGCCGGACCGGGGCAGACACGGCAGGAAATTTCGAAAAACGTTGAAAAAATCATATTGAAAGATGTCCTATTAAAGAGAAACAGCTTGCAGAAATGATTGGAGTGACAGTTACAACAATTTTGAACATCTTACACGATCATCTTAGCATGTTAAAGGTTTGCGTAAGGTTTGCAGAAACAGTCGCGAGTTGAAGGTTGTCGCGAGTTTTTGGTTTATTGTGGGGAAAATGAAGGTTGAAGTTTAAAACAGATTGTGACTTGTGTGAATTAAAACTTGGATTCAGCATTATGAGCCTGAGTTTAAGCAGGACCCCCAAAGAAATTCAAAGTGTCCCTGTCAGCTGGGAACAGATACTGGGAACGGATACAGAAGGAACCTTCTTATTGACTACCAAGATTGGAATAATGCAGACAATTAAGAAGAACAACAACATTACCATGACTGCATATCTTGTAAAGTTTTATGACATGTACTTTGTCTTCGGTTTGCACACAAGTTGATGTAGTTTTGACTCTTTTGTTCAGACTTACTGATGAATCATTCTGAATTGTATAGTTATTATATCTGAAATATGTAAAATATTAAACCCATAAACTTGATGCTAATTGCTTCAATTTCTATTTACTAAATCTTATACAACATATGTCAAATATAAACACTTTGCAAAATGTTATCCAACAAAGGCTGTATAACATACTGCCTTTATCAAACTGAAATTCCTTTTACTCATCTTACTATTATTATAAATGAGAAAACTTGGGTGCATGGATGAATCGCCCCAGAACAGCTGAATGGATCTGGATGAAACAGAGATCAACTTTAGTCTGGGTTGGCAAATAAGCTATGTTTTATCCTGGAAAAATGTATGTGGGATATCATGTTGGTGGGGGTCCGTGGATTATGATATTTTTCCTTTTTTGTCGGTTATTCATCTTGTTAACCCTCACAACTGAGTTAAACGCTTTTTAGTGGGTAAATGAGTGATATTTTACTGAAGAGAGGTCCGCATTTCATACCTTTTTATACAACTTTGAAGTACCATATCATATACACACACTCACACCTGTAGAGACTTATAAAACACCAACATTAAGTCATCTATAATTTGGCCCCATTCATGTAATAGAGGGCAAGCCTATTGCTGTCAACCGGGCACTTATGGAATTAATGAAGAGAAAACATTGGAAGAAAAGGGTTATGGCATATATGGATAGATTCTGGAGGTTTATAAGCAATAGCTCGAGCAGGTCACAGTTGCATACCTGTAACTCAAACTGGCTGCTGCAAGTAAGTCCGAGCCTTCTAACATATAAAAAATTATTATAGTAACAATGCATTAATATAATCATAATAAGATTTAAATTTGTATTACCTTTGAGATATATCATTGTTGCCAACAGTCACTTGAGTCAATTTCACTTTTGTGGATTCCAATTTCTTGCATTTTTCTTTTATACTTATTATTTCTAAATTCTGTAATATAATACATATTGTCATGATCATTATACAAAATTGTTCTAGTGTAGCTCCTAAATAAATTCTGTTCATAAGAGAAACATTAATATATGACCCTCATCCACACCTTTTATGATACTGAAAATTATTTTGATAATAATAAGGATTAAATATATAAATATATTCAAATGTAGTTCCTTTTCGCACATAACACTTCGTAGGGTCAGCATCTGGCAAGCCAAAAAAAGCCACAATTCAAATTGCTGACCATCAGCTGATATATTTTTTTATGCCATTTGTGGATTCTGAGCGATACTACTGTAATATCTTGTATACTAGTTTATTAGTTTAATCTGTATATTAATTTTTATAGATAGCACAATTTTAATTTTGAGTTTTTACGATATTTACTATATTTTCATACAATTTATTCAATCCATTAAAAATATATATATAGTAAAAGGAACTTCACTTCTGAACACCTGAACTTCTAATGGGGTGTCCCAAAGCGACATCACATGTTTTGTTTTAAATCAATCATGGATAGATCGCAGAACTATATTTATTTATATCAAGATAAAAAATAATATACCTTAAAATCTAACTGAGTCCTTAAATCATGAATCTGGCTGTTGGCAACATTTAATTTCTCATTATACTCTATCTGAACCGTCTCTTGAGCTTTTATCTTCTCCAACCTCACATTATCAACCGCAGATTGACATGATTTCAGTTGTGTTCTTAATATAGATGCCTCACCTTCCTTAGTCACACATTTTTCTAACAATTTACCATTTTCTGACTTTAATCTAGAGTTTTCTTCTTGTAATTGTAGCAAATGCTTGCCAACATAGTCAGTATCATGACTCTGAAGGACTTTATCATTGTAAGAAGAGTATTGTGATGAATTATTGTATTCATTTGTTTTAGAAATAACTTTTGAAGTTATTCCTGGCAATGGTGAAGATATCCTGTTGCATTTTTCTTTCAAGTGAGTTGATACAGCTGATGGTGGATTAAAAGAGGGTTTTTTGAATGTAAACTCAGCTTTAGATGTGCTTGGCTGTGGATTTAACTGGGTACTTGTGGATCCTGGTTGCATACACATACTGTAGTCTGGTAATTGACTTATGTCATTGTTGCCGTATGCCTCTTCACAGGCCTGGCTCGCAAGAAGTAAGATTTCATCGTCGTTCTCATCACCCCAATTGTTATCATCATTCGTTTCTGAGATTTAAAGAAACATGTTTGAATTTTAAAATACTAAATCTACACCGTATAAGACATAAAGAATGTGGATAAACAGTTTACCTCTGTGGATTTCATTGTTTTGACTCAAAGGAAAGTTGTGATCAGATATGCTAACATCGAGTTTAGCCTTCTTTCTTTCACCTTGCTGTTGAGGATTGTAAAATCTTTTCGACATTGTTATCAGTTAAAATTCATTTTAGAAGGAAATTTATAAATGTTTTAATTTTGGCGGTACATTTACCAAAATATAAATGAAATCCATGGAGAAAACATGTCACAGATTGTAAAAAAATGTTGACAGTAATAGTTGTATGAACAGACTAAATATTTGTTTTTTTTAATGATCAAACAATTTATTATTCTTTTACGTTCTCTACGAAACCTGCTAATATATGAAGGAAACCATTAGTTGGAATAAGACCTTGTGTTAAGAATTTTAACTTCATATTATTATTAAGGTAAATCAGCAACGAATTAAATGTAGTCGATTTGAAGTGTGTCTTTAAAATACGGTTTTTTAGAATCATAGACAAAAACACTAGGCATATTTAGGATTCCCAACCGCCCTATTACTGCTCTATATTTGTAACAATTTCTCTTTGGTTAGTTCGTCGTGGAAAGTCGTGCGAAGTAGACGTATATTATGTCGGACAGTTATAAACTTGGTGATCTAGTTTGGTATGTATTGAATAATGAAGCTATTACCAGTTATTCATAATAATAAATCGTTTTTGGCGATAGTAATACATTCTATGTATTTGTTTCAGGGCTAAAATGAAGGGCTTCAGCCCTTGGCCCGGCCGGGTAAGACGCTTCTTTTTATTGTATTTAGAAATAGAAATAAAAACACACTATTTTGAAGATACCAAATAGTATAGTGACTGATAGTAAATAGTAGAAAAACATTTGTTGATATCGTTGTAAGATAAAACACATGCAATAATGGGCGGGAAAATTCTGATAATAAGGCTTGTGTGAAGCTATAATTATATAGCAGTTTACCACATTAAAATATTCCTAATATGTAGTTATGGGTGTTTGAAGATCGTTAGACAGGACAACCAAAGTGCATAATGATAACAAAATGTTTTGATTATGATAACCCTAATGAGATGTTGTGATGCTTTTCAGGTAGCCATCCCTACGCCAGAACTGAGGCCACCTAAGAAGGCCATGAACGTGCAATGCATTTATTTCTTTGGAACTAACAATTAGTAAGTATTGGATATCTGTTTGTCAACAAAGCAGCCATAGTCATGCTGGAATATTTTAACGTTGATATGAATATAATTTTATGAACTATAAACATTACATACACATTTATAACATAAATGTATTTTTTAATATTACATCTAGAATAGTATGGAAGATGCAGGGCATTTTAGTGATTATCCAATAAGCCTGACTACACATAATCACCGCTTCTTACACAACCAAATGTTTTGACTTAACTGTACTTGATAGTGAATCAATACAAAACTTAAGTATTGAACTATTATTCGAACCACTACTCTTGTTTATGACATTGTTTAAGTCATATATCTAGTATGGAGAAATGTCACATATACTTTGTTTGTGTCATATTTCTTTATTACTACTGGGTTCATATAGCAGTAGAAAGTTTTTAGTTTTATAAATATTATCCCTTATTGTATAAAACTTAACTGAGTACTGTAGTATGAATTGTATTGTGCAGAAATGATCCAATCTACAAACTGCCCAAATTTAAGTGTTGATGCCATACTATCAAAAATTATCTGTATAAATCTTACTGAAAAAATACCTTTTTAATAATTCTAATAATTAGATGTTCTTTTTTCATCTCAACTATGTAGGTAAATGAGTCTTTTAATATGAATACAGATAATTTAAAACAGTTTGGCATTATTGATTTGACAACTTTGTGTATGGATAATTTCTGCACAACACTGTGTTGTATAGAATCTAGTTTACCCTAAATATTAAATATGAATATCTATTAAATGATATGTATGTTCTAATGGTGGCATTAGCTGTTTGATACAGTTTCACCTGTGCTAAATTTTTATTATTCATCCGGATATCCATACCTACCTGCCAATAGTTTGCCATATTGGTCATATAATTTTTCTCTTTTCATTTTAGTTATAACATAATGTTATGTAGCCTATTACCTCCATCAATAAACAGTCCATAGCAGCAACCATTTTCAAATTGTATAAAGTTCTAACACTTCAGAAGTCAATTTTTGGGCAAAAAACATGGGTAACATTATCACGCCTTAAGTAGTCAACGATCATGATGCATACACATCAGGGATACAGTAAAGTAAATAAAGTAGATACCTTTCACCCAGAAAAACAGTAAAAGTAAAAAAGTAAGTGTAGAAAAATTACTTTACCATTGGCAAAGTAAAAATTGCTAGTAGATAAACAACTTTCTATGCATTAAGAGGAAATAAACGGTTTCGATTGTCTTCATAGACAAAGCCAGCAAGCTAAGAAAAAAGTCATCTGCTGTATATACACTACTGCATTTTTCGTATAAGCTTTAGCTCACCACTAATATAAGGGTCGTGATCGCGATCAATTTACACTGACTTCATATAAAAATCAATTTCACATGAAATTACGTTATTTTCTTGATTATGAGAATAATTATTTGCTACCTGTTTAAAGTAATTGCAGAACATGTCGTAAGCTTCGCAAAATACATCCGACTCTGTCTCCTCATCTGTACTTGTATCCAGCAAGATAATTAAAGTGATTAATCATAATTAATGATCTTAGAAATTTTGATATTTTTTTAAGAGTATAAATTGAAGTATCATCTGCGAACATGACCATAGAGGCGGAACCAGAGAAGGACCACAGTCTTGGGAAAATCGTCTACATAGATTTAAAAAATTAGACCTAAAACGCTACCTTGTGGTACTCCATATTTTATTTGCCTTTAATTAGATATGTATTTGGTCTGGTTTTTAATTATAGAGCATATATTTGTCATTACAGTAGGTTGTTCTTGGTTACATTAACTTATTTTTATTTACCAAGAAAATATTTTACAATAATCCCAACTGGTCCTATACAAACTCATTCACTTATATTGAGTATGTTACATCTACCATCATAGGTTATTTGTAGGCCTGTTGATCTAGTGGTTAGTGACTCTGACTGCTGAGCCAGAGGTCGTGGGTTTGGTTCTCACCCAGGCCAAATAATTGTCAGATGCATATGATCATTTGTTCTTTGTCTAGGTGTAATTTATCTATAATATGTATGTATTTAGAAATATATAAGTACGTTTACCAACAATCTGTTTACCATAGTCCAGTCTCTGCCTAGTTGGGGATCAGACGGCCGTGTGTGAGATGTGTGAATTTATTATTACTTATCCGGTTTGTCCACATAATCAAACGGCTCAATAAGGTTACTTAGTAGAACACTTACGTCTTTTTATTTCATTTATTCATAATTTTGTACAGAACACTCAACGGCTGTTTTGCATGAATTTTTTTTGCTACTCGCTTGTCACAAGTAAATTATATTATTCTTAACATTTGTTAAGGTTCTCATAGATGTTTTTTTATGGAGATTAAAGTGGTAGCAAAGCATATTTGATTTGGGTAAACCAATAATGATGTATAAAGTCTTTATCGGTTTTAAATCGTGTGTTGAGTTTTTAGTGCAACTTAAAACCGGTAATTATAGTTTCAACAACGTGCTTTACAACATAGATTTAATATCATAGCACCCTGTTTTGTTAATTTTAGTAAATTATTTCATAAGCCTTTAATAATAAGAGAATGCCCTGGGTGTTAAAAGTTTAAGTTAAAAAATTATATCTTTAACTCGTTAATTGACTTGTTTGTTCAGATTAGTGGTTTAAACGATAATAATATAAGTTAGTACCAAAAGCGAGTGGGGAATATAAGCCCTCAGCAAACCATTCTATTGCACTATTACATTTTCGTGACTACAACAATGATCATCTTACTTGATTAACATCACATAGAGCCTGCGGCGAAGCTCAGGTACATACATCCTAGGAAGAAAAAGATATGACACGAAGAAGCTGTTATATTAAAGTCGAACCACTAGTTGCTTTTTGGCTAGGGTTACGTTTTAACCGGAAAGGTCTATGCCAGATCATGTCCATCGCTCTGAGCGAATTCAGAGATGGCGAGTCCGTCCGCTCCCTCGCTATTTCTCCACTTCCTCCTCTTTTAAGCGAAGGGACACGCGGAGAAATAAATTCACCCAAAATGTTTGTCACCGCTGTCTTCGCAAAACATTAGTCGAAACCAGCAACATCTCCCAAAAGAAAAAAGTTGCCCAAAGTTTTCTAGCCACGCACCAACAAGAATACACCCTGCACTTTAAGATCAAATATCGGCAACAACACTTAAGAAAATGAGTATGTCTTGTAATATATGTTTTGCGTATCTTGCACCTACTTGACGTTCGTGCGTTACCTTAGGCCTTACAGTCTGGTAGATGCTGAAGAGGATATCTGGTAGCTGCAACCCTCCTTTGAGGTCTGTTAGAAGTTGAACGGGGTTTCCCGTTGCTGCACTCTTACACTTATTGCGTGCATTATTTTTTCTTTTTAGTGTATTATTTATTACACTTCTCATGTATTTCCTCCTGTTGTAATACAGTTTGAAAACTCTGTCACTGTGTGTTGTGGAAATATTCCAGCAATAATAAATTGGTTGTGCTGTCTCTCTCCCGTATAGAGCGTCACGAATGCTCTATTCCTGAGTCGGTGTCGATAGCCTACCATATCCAACCACTATTACGTTCTATATCTACCCGAAGGAGTCGCCGATCCGTATCCGAATATAGGATCAAAATTATAAATCCATTTTTCATCTCCAAGCCTTCAACGTAATTTATTTTTTGGTGCATGTGATAGTTTTAACGTTGGTACTTGAAATATTGATGAACATATTATTCCTAAACAGTTTTATATATTCTTTTCGTTGGTGGGAATGTTTCCTATGCTGTTTTTATAGTCTCAAGGTCTCTCTTCTCATTAGATGAGGACGTAGATGAGCATCCTTGCCACGTTTATTTGTGTTAATATTCTACTTGGCTTAAATTCATCGCAACTGTGAAATGTAAGACTCTCAGACTCCCTCACCGTTTAAAGTTCCCTCCTTAGAGGTTATAATAATTTATTGGTCTCAACGACTGAACTGTTATAACCACCCTAACTTTAATTTAATAACAATCCAATACTCATTACCGTTTGAGAAACACTTAAGTAATTTATTCATAAGAAAATAAAGTTTGTATCGAATATTTTACATAGGCACCCAATTATAAGATTATTTTAAATATGTTCCGATACATTACATTAGATTTAAATTATAAGTGTACCATGAAATTTTAGTCGGTTTGATGGCTTCGTAGTGCTTTCGGCGGGTTGGTTTCCACACGTAACAAATTATGAAGGTATGTTCTTGTTGCAAATGTCTAGTCTTCTATTAAAATCAATGATATGTTAATATTTTTGTGGAGATATTAGAAATATAATGAGAAAGCATCATGAACTAATGCTATTTCGTGAATTAAGATTCTGTTTTAATTCTTAATCGGTCACTAGGCCAGCCAAGCACTAAATGAACTAAAAATCATGGTCACATTTAATAACTTTGCCAAGCAATATTGATTCTACGGTACTAAGTGAAGAGTTCAAAAGTTAAGTAGTAGCGATTGGAATAAAAAACATTTTTGAACCCAATTTCCCGAAAAAACCAGGGCCCTATTTCTGAGCCTTGTGTAATAATATTATTATCGATTTTTACTTTAATTATTTATTAAGTCTTTTTAATTTTATTACTACATTTAATATTTTAACTGAATAAGACATTTTTACACATGATATACCATATAATATCATTTACACGCTTTAGTTGGCTTCACTTGTAACTAACAATGTAAAAAAATGTTGGAAGTAAATTGTAACCTAATTGTAATTGTCGCATCGAAATGAACCTTTGTATCATACAAAGTTTCCTTTCGATTCAAATTTATTGTATGCATACATTGTATGTAGTTCGGTCGGTTGATATAATACTATAATTTGGCAACTTAGAGCTGATCTGATGATGGAACCAGGAGATAATTATTGGAACTCTTTTTACTTTTAATTTCCTATTTAGGTGTTTTTTAAAGTGAAGCTTTAGAATCGTTGTATCATAGAAAGAGACAAACATTCATAAATAGGATTTAGCCTGCGAGAGAATGAGATAGAATACAAGTATACAGTGTTTCCTATAATATTTGAAAAGAGAAACAAATTCATAAATAGGATTTAGCCTGCGAGAGAATGAGAAAGAATACAAGTATACAGTGTTTTCTATAATCTTCTTTGCGTCTGCGTACTACGAAGCCTTAAGTGACACTAAAAAGAGTAACAATACAAGAGGATTAGCCTGCGAGAGAATGAGATAGAATACAAGTATACAGTGTTTTCTATAATCTTCTTTGGGTCTGCGTGCTACGAAGCCTTAAGTGACACTAAAAAAAAGCAACAACACAATAGGATTAGCCTGCGAGAGAATGAGGTAGAACACAAGTATACAGCACTAAAAAGACAAATATATTCATAAATAGGATTTAGCCTGCGAAAGAATGAGATAGAATACAAGTATACAGAGTTTCCTATAATCTTGGAATGCTAGCACGTGTCGTTGCGCCTTCGTACTACAAAGCCTTCTTGTGTCATTCGCGTGTATCATTTTTGTGCATTTGCGTATTAAATTCGTTGGTTAATTAATTTAGAAGTTTCACTTCTGCCGTGTGTAAATTGCACACACACTTTCTTTTTTAAATTTTCATAACTATAATTTATTTGTACAAAAAATATAATAAATCGAAGCAGAGAGAATATGTGCAAAAATCCAATAATCAAATAAATATTTATGTTTCTAGTCAGCACAAAAAGTAGTTCTATACCTAGTACCTACATAGGTTTTCGCTCTTTAGATTGTGTAGATAGTATAGGAACTGCAGCTCTGATATAAAGCAAATCAGAGCTGCAGTAGTCTACTGTGTAAGAAGCAAACTCTGAGATATGGGTCTTGTACTTTTCTTTATTTTGTCTCTTACAATCTTTCTTGTCTTTTCCAAGTGGTTCTTTCTCACTGGGAACTATCACGGATTGTTTTTTAGAAGATCAGAAACCAAGGAACTTGATTTATTTTTAATCGCAGTAGTCTCTTTTTGTACGGAAGCTGTTAGTGTTCTCTCTTTGGGACCTTATCCATCGTCTTTTCGAAAGCAATCGGCATCTTTCCATTTGTTAAAATTTATCATTTAATAGAAATAGATAGTATTAATCTGAATTAGTTAAATCTACTCGAAGCAAACTAGAACAAATGTGGTAGTTCGGGACTATAACGAGAATGAAAACTAATAATAGAACACAGCTTTCATAATCAAATATTTGACTATAGAAGATTTTGAGCGTTGTCTTAGTAAAAAAGAATTTTAATTCTTGACGATAACTATCTACATACATACCAGTCTATAGTGACAGTCTTCCATTCTCTCGTACAGATATGTATCTACTAAAATGGATCAAACAAAGAGGCGACTACCTCTTGCCATCATCTAAATAAATGAATCCTTAATGCTGATAATGGCTCCTTGTTCATTTTACCCTTTTTTATTGCATCTGATTGTCGTTTTTATATTGAATCAAAATGAGACGCTCTATCTTGTCTATTTTATATTATTCTTTCATAGCCACTTTCATATCGATGACTAGACTTGCCCCGCGGTTTCACCCGCGAAGTCCCGATGCCGTGGGAATATCGGGATAAAAAGTAGCCTATGTGTTAATCGAGGTGTCCAGCTGTCTACATACCTAGTTTCATCGCAATCGGTTCAATAGTTTTTGCGTGATAGATTCCGTGTTCTGTGGTTTACAACAGTAACAACAGAAGGTAGTAACCGATAAAAACTCAATAAATTTAATTTATTGCATTTTAAGGCAACAAATAAGTGTCGTAAAGGATGAAATAAATTGTGTTCCTATTTAAAAAATATACTGTGTATTACGGTATTTGTTTACCTATGTACATTTATAATGAGGATAAGAAAGGTACAAAATAGTTAATTTTAGTAACACAAAATATCATACATACTGAAGTTAAAATAACCATAGACACAAGAACACCACACAACACAAGAACACAGTTTTAATTTGACAAATATCAAATTGAAACCAGCAATAATAAGTTACCGCGGTATTATTGAAATCGAACATGTAATAATGTTGCAAAACAATATTAATTCAACAAAACAAAAATGGCTTACAAGTTTTTTTCAAAAGATGTGTTGATGACATCAATCATCATTTTCACATTCCTTTCCACAAAGCGCGTATTATTGTTATTAAAGTTTGACGACTTGCTGGCTTATTTAGATACATGTGTAGATCAGAACTTCGAGCGCAAGCTAAGGGATTGCGGACTGTTCATCGAATAGGTAATTTTGCTCATAAACTATTTAGATGGTAATAACTTCCTCTACCAACGAAGTGGCTTTAGGTTGTTCTGTAGGGGTTGTTCTGTAGGACCGGTGATGGCCTGCAGCTAAATGGAATATTTTAAAGAAGTAATTGACTTGAAAGCGTCTGAAATTCTCATTATGAGTGTACGTTGATACCACCATATCCGCTATATGTAAAAATAACCGACAGTCGTTATTATTTGAAAATAGTATGCGAAACGGTATTTCAACCGGGAGGATGGGTAGCTATTGACAACAGCATGATCATCGTAATACGCTGCTCGGACGGACTTTAAATGGTCTTGTAAATGTGATGCTCTCGAGACGATACGATTATTTTAAAATTGGTACCGATTGTGACAAACAGAACCAACTGCAGTTCACTTCCAATGTTGCCTAATCAAAGACATGCGTCATCGCCGCTTGCCAGTACTGAATGCGCCGAATTGGTATTTATTAATTTCATCTCTTGCAATTCGAATTGAAATTCCATCACAATAGGTGTAAAAAAGGGGGCTGTGGCTACCACTTTGGATTTTACGTGCACTAGAAATTGAAATGTGTTACTTGCGCTGTATTATCCAGTGCTATAATTACGTGTAATTGGACTATCTCTAAGACAAGTATCAAAATTAATTGATACTTTACATAATTTTTAATCACTTTTTTTTAAATTGTGAAATGGCATAAGCGCTTGTCCTCCAACACACCTGATGGAAAGTGACTATGAAGACGAAGATCGTACACGCCTATCCAAGAGAAACCCATTCAGTCTACAGTTGAACGTTCCAGCATTATAATTGGCTGGAACAATAGAAGCAGGCAGTTCATTCCACACCTTGGCGAACACTCAACCAAAACTCTCGCGCACTCTAATCAAAAAGGAGCTGTCGAAGCGTTTAGTTGTACTTTTTGGTGTTTTGACAACGAACGATGAAACAAGCTACTTTACGACGATGCTTAAGGTTGTGTAGTTTTATATTCGTGGGCACATCGTCAGTTATAAGCCTAAGGGCTCTTCGGTCAACAGAGTCCACAGCTTCTAGTTGGTACTTAGCTGAGCCATCCCAAAGGCAGGCCATGACTGCAGTACTCCATGCAAAATCGAACTTGGGCTGTATAGAGATAAAGCAGCTGTTCAGAGCTGAAGTACCGCCGGACTTTCGAAATGACTGACAATTTCTTGGAAACTGTCTGTGCCATGGACTCGATTTGTTAAAGTTAAGTTTGGACGTGACGGATCACCGTCACGTCCAAACATAACTGGGCATCAGCCCAGGAGCCCCAGATGGTTGGTAAAGATACACCTTGGAAAATGGGTGTTAGTTCGAAAGTACTCTTTTTCGCAGAGAAATATATTGCGTCCTTTGATTTTCTTAAAGTCGGCCTGTGACCACGGCCAAACGTCAGGCAATTCAACGGTATGTAATACCTATTACGTGATCTAAATCGCATTAATTCCCGTATGTATACAATTGATGTATAGTAGATTTCAACTTATTCTGTACTCACTCGAGTTAAAGTAATGTGGTAGTAATGTTTTCTGGATGAATAGGATCCTATATACATTTCTGTACCCCTAGAACGTGTATGCAAAGTTTCATGATGATCGGTAGAGTAGTTAACGCGTAAAAGCGTTACAATCAAACAAACTCACTTTCGCATTTTTACAGAGTGTATTTGAAAAAGGAACACTTATTTAAATCGCTGAAAGGGCATGACTCTAGCATACAGTTACAATAAGAATTTTTGAAAAAAAAGTCAGTTTACAAGTTATGACCGTTTGAATTTACAGGTATTTTTGCCTCCTTTTTAAAAAAGTAGGTGGAATGTGTAAAGTTAAAGATTTTAAATAGTGCATATTTTTTTATATCGGAATTTTTTATTCATTTACTGCTTTTATGAGAAATGGGGGTAAAAATACCTGGAAATTCAAACGGTCATAACTTGTAAACGGAAAGCTTTTTTTAAAAAATTCTTATTGTAACTGTATGCTACAGTCATGCCTTTTCAGTGATTTAAGTGTTCCTTTTTTAAATACACCCTGTAATATACTAGCTGTTGTCCGCGACTTCGTTCGCGTAGAAATATTATTGAAATCTAGGGTTATATTGCTTCCGCGGTAGTGCAACTCCAATTCGTTCAGACCTTTGCTTGTGCAACTTGTGCTAGGTGAAACTAGTAGGGCTTTCGCATTGATATTGATGACTGGACATTGCCAACAGTGCCTGGATTGAAGACAACAACATTAAACCGTACCACGAGTACAAAGAGCAGCTGATCAAGTCCTGCAAGACTGCTGCCTTCAAGGAGGCTGTCAGCCAGATTGAAGAATTTATTCTGCATCCTGAGGTTAGTGTTTGCTTTTTCGATTTATTTTATTTTTACGCTATCTGTGGATTCTGCGCGATATTAGGTACGGTAATATCTTGTATAGGTACTAATTATCCGTATTCGGGCAACTTTCACAGATGGCGCAATTTTAATTTCGAGTTTTTACAAAATCAAAACCATTTATTTCAATTAAACCATTATGGGTATTTTTGAATTGTCAGGAGTAGTAGTCAGTCAGACTAAGTCAGTCGTGAAGCTAGTTGCCTGTTCCAATACGTAGATCCAGTGGAGAAGAACAGGCAAGAAACTCCAATATTTACTACCTATATTTTGATACAATTCATTCAATCCATCGAATATAAGTCACAAATATTAAATAGATCTTAGGGTCGCCGTCGACGGATCATCATATATACATATATAGCGAAAGGAACGTTCGAAAACCGGATGTAACAATGACATATTACGCGTTTTGTTTTCTCCTGTTTCTCACGCTTTTATACGCAATGCACTAGAGTTTATCCTGTAAAGTACCAATAGGATATAGGTTCATACACATGTAGTAACTGATATGTAATTGATTCTAATGTAATTGTAGCACCAGAATTTAAAATGGTATATTACAACCTTTAAGTTTAAAAAAAAATATGCTTCAGCCATATACACCAACCTCATGCAAACGTCATGCACGTGATTGACGGATGTTCGTTGGTGATTGATGAAATAATATCGACATTAAAATCTCATAATGCAACCGTCAATCACTGCATTAGACGATAGGTCATTCGTCGATCACCGTTTTGATTGTGGTAAAACTGACAGCAAAACCTACCGTGTAATTTGCGCCATAGTGACGACCTCTGTGGCGCGGTTTTTTGACTGGCCTATTGGGCTAGTGGTTCGTTATCCTGACTACTGAGCCAGAGGGTTCGATTCCTACCTACGACAAATATTGTGCGATGAGCACGGTAATTTGTTCTGTGTCTGGATGTAATTTATCTATGTTATGTATTTAGTAACATATAAGTATGTTTTTCAGCAGTCTGGTTACCGTAGTATAGTTGCCGGCAACTAACTTGGCAAGGTTTTGGCGCAGTGGGGAAAAGTTTGCGCATGTACACTTACGTGCAACAAAAAATGTTTGCTGTCATTTTCCTAATATTTTTATAAAATGTTTTTTAGATGAAACAATAAAGAATTCCTGAAATATGTCAATATGATATATCTATGTATATGATAGGTCTTCCTTGTCACCTGTATTTAATATTTTTTAAGGTACTCAATCCTAAGTAATCTAATCATGTTATTTAAAATTCTGCACAGACTGCGCTCAGAGCCATTAAAATTAATATATTCTTTAAAACTTTTTTCCATGTTTTTCTACTGTGGGTAGCTCTTTATTTCTAATGTGATAATTATGTACACAGGTTCTTATTACAGCCTGATCAAAAGTATCGAATATCAATGATCGGTGTTTTTGTACACCTTTTTTCCCGTCGCGTTCTAAAAATGCTGCACTCCGTTTTACTGTCTCTTTCCCGTTTTGGCTTTCTTTTCCATAAAGCAGTAGACGTCATAAACCATTTTTCTGGCATGTCTACGTGAAATAGTATAGAAAGAGATCTATAAATCTACTTTGGCACATCTAATGCATCTTGCCAAGTTAGGCGCCGGCGACTATACAGGCTCTGCAGTTATTATTATTATCTGCTAACCACGCCAGGGGTTGCGGGTTCGATTCCCGCTGAGTATCAACATTTTGGGTGTTTCTATGTATATGTATGTATTTACAAATATGTATCTATGTATGTTTGTGCCTAGTTTGCGCCTAGATACCGATGTGTCATGTCCCTATGTCGGATGTCTTATGTCCCTAGATATTATTTATTTTTAACCAACTTCAAAAAGGAGGAAGTTCTCAATTCGTATGTATATATTTTTTGTGTATGTTCGGCCATAACTCTGTCATATAGAGACGAATTTGCAATATTCTTTCTTTGTTCGAAAGAGGTTTATTCCGAGTCCTATTTAAATTTCGTAAAGATCAGAAAAAATAATTGACATAGCGCTAGTACATGACTCTCCGACTTGATATTTATAATGTATGTATTAGCCTAGTCAAGGAACTAAAATACCTAAATTTTGGATTACCATGCATTTTTATATTTGGATAAATAGTAAAAAAATGCGCTGATTAAGAATTTCGAAACCCGCATTCTGGGATAAGTGGGGCATCATTTTTTTTAAATAATTTAACGAAAAAAAAGACTTGTATTTCGTGTGATATCTCGTTTCCAGTACGTTTTTCATCATATGTACCCAAAACTTTTTTGTTCTCCATTAAATTACCTACAAAATGAGACCTGTTCAAAGTCGCTAAGTGCTTTTGTTTAACAGCAAATGAAGGAGCGTTAAAAAGAGCGTTATTTTCAACATTTGATAACTTTGAAAGGCACGTACGTAGAAATCTGAAACATTCTGAAATTGTAGCTTGTGATGATATTAAAGTGCTATAAATTTCAGCGAGGTCGGATTTTATAACGAACGATATTTTGAGGTATACCTTTTTTTACGCGACTTATAAAACTATAAAACCGATCGCGCTGAAATTGATAGCACTGTTTAATATTATCACAAGCTACAACTTCAGAAAGTTTCCGATTTCTACGTACGTTACTTTCAAAGTTATCTCTTTTAGTCTTTGAAAAAAGACAACTCCCGCATTAGGAATTACTCCTGTGTCGCGGAGGACTTTACAAACATACAAACAACGGACACAAAGAACACCCAGACTCGGGTGGTTTCGACGACCTATGGCGTAACAGTCAGGGTCACTAACCACTAGGCCGACAGGTCAGTCAAGTTTTTAACTGACCTTCATTTTGCTGTTAAACTAAAGCACTTAACGACTTTGAACAGGTCTCATTTCGTAGGTAATTTAATGGAGAACAAAAAAGCTTTGGGCAAATATGACAAAAAAACGCACTGTCGTACGTACGTATTTTACTATGTATCCAAAAATAAAAATGCGTGGTAATCGAAATGTTCATTTTTGTTCATAGAACAGCTAGGTTTGAATGGGCTATATAATTATGTAGTATATTATGAATCAATGACGCGTAAACTATGCTCCCTATGTAACTCTGTATTCCATGTAATGTGAATATTTAGTTCATGGTTTGATTAATCAATCCAAATTATTATAAGACTTTTGAATTCGTATCTTTGGAATTTTATCTCTCTCTTTTCTCTGTTTTCTCTCTTTGCAGAGAAGGCCTTAGGTATTAAGTCCGCCTTTGTACAAAATGTGCATGAAGTATTAATAAATAAATACTTAAATAAATAAAAGAGACAAATCTTCCATTTCTATCATTTTCTCCTTCATCATATCAGAAATTCCCGGACCTGGATGACCACGGCCGCAATACTGAAGAAGACTTCGACAAACTGAAAGATGAGATTGACGAAGAAGATAGTCAGGAAGAAAAGGCTGGGGGTGAGGAGGAGACCGTGGCCCCGGAGGTGCCAGCTAAAAAGAAGAGCGCCACACCAAAGGTAAGAGTTTAAAATGTAGCATGTTGGTCACAGATGAGTCGATATTTGTGACGTTGACGTCATCGGTTGTTGGTCATTCGGCAGAGTCTAAAACGTACAGCCATTTTGTTGTCTGCTTTTCATGCATGTGATGGCACTTTCAACATAGTAAATAAAAAATATAATAATATATTATTTACACTTCACTGGTAAGCAATAACTTTGCTCAGGAGCGCGCGTTTGTTCTGGCGAAAGAGACAGATGAAATTATGAAAAAAATCTTTAGTTTTATATTTTTTTTTATTGATTTAAAGTATAATTAGTATTTTTTTCCGTGATGAATGGTTCTTTTCTGTACCCTAGACAAGTGTACGGTAGTTAGTTTCGACTGTTCAGCAGAGGGCTGACAATGAATAACTTTATCATCACCATCATTATTTCAGCTATAGAAGCTCAATTGTTAAACATACTCGTAATAGACACCTTTCAAAGAGCAGTGTTGCGCCAGTTTCATCCAACGACTTGTACAACAGTTACAACTTAGTTAAGTTGTAATTCATTTCGATATAATATATGTACCTACATATATATGTAATTAGTAATTACCACCAACTTGTTTCGTGGTGTGCTTTAGTTATGTTGTATTCTGTGAGGATCGTTCCATACAAATAAAAATTCCTTGCGTTACCTTTATTATAACAGGCTCAGGTAGCACAGGTGTCAGAATGTCTCCAGAGTAACTAGCTATTACGGGTTTGAGTCCCACCTTAGAAGTTTACTTTTGAAGTTAAAAATGCCTATTTTCGTTGATGACCAGCAGCGTTAACAGTATTGAGATGATGCTATTATCACATCACATTTTGTTGATGTAGGTCGTGTTTTTCGCTCTCAGATGTACAGTTCAATTTATGCATGGCTTGTCACCTCACGATTTCCACAAATGACCATTCTCAATATTTATAGATACGTTTGGGCATTTCAAAGGTGAAGCCTATTAAACGATCATCCTCCGCTGGTATGAAGTCTACTCCTCGCAAGAAAGCTAAGTCAAGTCTTTCGAGGTCCTACACCGACACGGACATGGCGAATGAGAAGCCGTCGATGCTTAATCACTCATTCTCCAAGAAGTCCAGCCTGCTGAATCGTCCATCAAATATATTGAGACCGGTAAGTAACAATTTATTAACATTTATAAGGTTTCGTTCCTCAAAAGATTAAAATGAACACTTATAGAATCACAGACAGATGGACGTCTGCCTGTCTGTCTCTGAACACCCTTTTCCTTACGAACGCGTCGAGGTATCAAAACGAAATTAACATCAAGTATTTATATCTAGGCCTTAACCCTTCCCTCTCCGCTATTCCCGTCCTTCCCCTCTCCTCCCCTCTAATCCCCCTCTCCCGTCTTCCGGCTCTTCCCCCCTCTTCCTCTATTCCCACCTTAAAGGGCGGCAACGCACTTGTGACTCTTGAGTTACAGATGCCAATGGGCGGCGGTAGTCATTTACCATCAGGTGACCCGTCTGCTCGTATGCCCCCTATACCATAAAAAAAAAATCTGATTTCCTTTGAAGCTGTAAAAAAATCAAGCTTCTAAGTCAAAAGATTTAAGCAATATATTTTAATATTATGCTAAACTTTCACATTTTTATAATATAAGTCTTGTATGTACACATGTTGGTATACGTATTTGGTATGGTTGGTGAAAACTGCCGTAGAACTTTGATTTTTTTAACACAAATTAGTTGAACCCTTTGATTATTCTCTTTTACTAGCAGCACCACGCGGTGTCACCCGCTAAGTCCCGATCCCGTGGAAATATCGAGATAAAAAGTAGCCTATGCGTTAATCTAGGTCTCCAACTAACTATCTACATAATAAGTTTCATCGCAATCGGTTCAGTGGTTTTTGCGTGAAAGAGTAACAATCCATCCATTCAAACTTTCATATTTATAATATTAGTGGGATTAGCTTCACTTGAAACTATGTCTGAAACTATGAATCTTGGAAGTCATTTTTAACCTACTTCTAATTGTGGTATCCAAATGAAACTTTGTATGTATATGAAGTTCAGATGACAAAACTATAATTTGGCATCTTCGAGCTGATCTGATGAAGGAGCCAGAATATGGGTAGTGGAACACTTCAGTGGCCACTAATAAACCCCACGATTTTGGCTTCATATGATACGTTTTGATGAGTCTAACAGATTAAGCTTAGTAATGATGGTTTTAATTTGTTTCGCTATAAGTATTTTTAATTTTTCCAAACTAAATTTTTAGTTTAAGTAACCTTCCAAGTGCATGGGCTGATGGTAAGCGGTTCCTGGGGTCCATAAACACTTGCCACAAAAGGCGTGTCAATCACTTGTTATCAACTGCTTGTAAAATCTTCGCAGCCGAAGGGGTCTTCCCAATAAAGCTGTGACGATCTTACTCATTAGTAGAAATAAATATATAAATATATTTTCTTTCTTTCCAAATAAACCACTGAAGTTAGCAGTTTCGACAGATACTCTCAAACAAATAAAAGGTTTCTTATTCAAAACTATACATTAAAAATTAAGCCCACTAAAATATACAGCGCTTATCCACGAACATGCGTGGCTACACAATCGTAATATTTAAATATTTTTCTAATTGAAATTTTAATGATGATTGGCCGTACCTATAAAAAAATAAGTGTATAATAAGGCATAAGCCCGTAGCCCATTAGTAGTTTGCTAATGGGCTACAAGTCAATGCCTTACTATTTCACTATAGACTTTATAAGTGGGAGAGCCATGCTTAGGCACGTATGGGCCGGTTTGACCGGAGTGATACCACGGCCTCACAGAAAACCGGCCTCATAGCAACGCTTTCGTTGTTTCGCGAGTGAGTGAGGTTACCGGAGGCCCTAACCCTTCCCTCTCTACCCTTCTCCCCCTCTGCTCCTCCTCTTCCCTCCGTTCAGCTACTCTCACCTTAAACCCGTGCCCCGTCTGCTCGTTTGCCACCTATCCCATAAAAAAAAGTCATCGAGCCAAATCTACACATCCGACATCTTATCAAAGGGAAGGAGGTCGAAAATTAATATCGCCTCACGCAATTAATGACTGTCCCCTGATGTGCATTTTACCGATGCTTCACCGTATTCTATACCTCGACGGTCGCGTCTAAAAAGAACGCCACGCAGGTTTGACTTGATCGCGAGTGCTCTTACCTATAATTCAAGAAAATCCGTTCAGCCGTTTGAAGACCATCAGCTCTTTTGTAATCGTTCAAGGGATTTGTGAGTCGGGGGATTAAATTGATTTTTTTATTTATACTTGTCCACATTAAGCAATGTATGCTTCTCATTCACATATAATTAAGCAATGGCCTTAGTGTAGGCGATGAAGAGATTACTGGTTCGAATCATTACAGTTCCGACTTAGCGAGCTTAGTTTGATGGAATGAGAAAAGAAGTAACGTATAAAACATGTTTGCAATATTCCTTTTACATCGCAAAATAAGGCTTAACGGACTCCTTCTATCTTCCTCAGGAAACTCCACCTTTGGATCTGGAGAATGTATCTGAGACTCTTTTAGAGAAGAACATCAAGGCGAGCCAGATGAAGTTCGGCTTCCTCGGTCTCGGCATCATGGGCAGTGGTATCGTGAAGAATCTTCTCAATTCTGGACATAAAGTCGTCATTTGGAACCGGACGGCCGCCAAGGTAAGTGAGATGTTCAGTATCACTTGATGCGGCGGAATTAATATGGACTTCTACTGGATGATGTTATATTGAAGGCCACCTACCACCGTTCGGATGTCCGGAATTGATCAAATTATCATCATTTATGAATGTAAACAAGTCTATGTTGTATTGTTTTACGTTTACACGAAATTCCATTCATCATTATTTAGCCAAGTAGTATGAAAATGCACTAGGTGCAATATATGGTCGGATCATGAACTATGAACACAATTCAAAACTGAAACACTAATATTATTTTTATCTAGAATCTTTGGATCTTGCGCATTGGATTTTAGGAATTTAGAGTCCTACCTGCGTCTTTTTGGAAATGCAATGTAGGGTTGATAGATTCGTAAATGCCAGGGCATATGCCGCTGCATAGGACATGACATGCAATTGTACAAAATGCAACAAAGACACACAGATCGGTGTGATGTCAGGAGCCACCTTACGTCGAACCATGTTGTTTTCTAGTTCAGTATCTTACAGCTAGCGAATCCCACGACCATTGGTGTTTGCGTCACCTTCCCGCTCATCAGCTTACATCGCATAACATTGTCAGAAATGTCACCCTCTGCCGCCAGTAGTATTAAAAACTGTAGTAGTATTAAAAAGTTATGTTAATATAATGTCGCAGTAAGTAATATAGACTATTTTAGTTTCTATATCTTACACAGATTAAAAAAAAAACAATATTCGAAAGTATGTAGTTAATATCGTCAATTTGGTAAAATGCAAGTGAGAAACATGGGCAGGTGTGCTCAATATTTACTATAACATTTATTTTATTAAATAAATTTGGGATTTGAAATGTTTTTTAAAATAGACCTTTTAGAGAAATGAATTTTGCCACATCGTGGTGAATTGCATTGAGGTTACTCTGACACTGACATCCAAAAAATGGTGGCTATGTGAGGTATAGTGGGGTTGTTTGCGTAGCTACAAGCGATAGAGGGGTTACCGAGCGATTCTTTCAAAGAATTGATAACCATATTTGATGTACAATATGATACTACTTTTGATTATTATAAACTTTATTTTGGTGTTACTGATCCAGTAAAATTAATTAATGACCATATTTTAATAATTCAATCTTGTGGTGAATAATTGCAATAAACATGAAACTTAAACCTCCAACTAATCATTTATCATAATTATTTGACAATGTTGTAAAATAACTGAATACTTCCTCTCTGCTCCGATAGCAAACCTTATTATTTTGCTTAGATAAAAACCAGGATCCCAGGCTGAGTTCTTTTTTAATTTATGCAGTTAAATAGGTATAGTAATTTTTTTTTATATATAGCCTAATTTGTGTAATAATTGTAGGTCGTACAAAAAATGTTTGTTACGAGGTAGAAGTCGATAAATTACAAATGCATTAATCGACTCGCACGACCGGAGTAATATCACGGCCTCACAGAAAACCGGCGTAAAGCAATGATTACGTTGTGCTTCACAGAGTGAGTGAGGCTACCGGAGGCCCTAACGCCTCTCCCCCTTCCCCTAATCCCATCTCAAAGGCCGGCAACGCACTTTTGACTCTTGAGTTTCAGGTGTCCATGGGCAGCGTTAGTCAGTTACCATCAGGTGACCCGGCTGCTCGTTTTCCCTCTATCCCATAAAAAAACCTATGAGAGGATCGAACCCCCAACTATTATGTATTAAGTGATGTGATACAAGTATTATAATTAATAGGCTTATAAATAGACATATGAATTTCATCCATTCGTCATTCCACTTGCTTTATGACAGTCAACAGTCTTCCGTTTGCTTGTCCTTATACACATCCTTTCATACTATTCCTTTATCTACCATCAAGAAAATAAAAAAATTACTTAGCATGCAGTCGGTGTCTGTCATTGGAGTGCGACTACGCCCTCCACAGTAACAGACACAGACGACTCTTGACTTGACCATTTATATTTGATTTGTCATTCGTACAATACTCTTATTTCACAACAACAAATATTCTTTATGAGAATGCTTAAATTCACAAAACATAGCACAACTATTACGAGGAAAGTTGTTTTTTTTTGTGGTCTAGACACATAGCCGGGGTACGCAATGTTCAGGGTGTGTGTATAATACTTTAAAATCGTCTTATTCCATTTGTATTAAAGCTATTTTGCTTACATGCCAGATAATATTGTTGGTTCAGCGTCGTAGTGACGCAAACAGAATTACTGCGGTAGTTGCGTTTATTTACTTTAATTTTTCGTCGAGTATTTCTTAACAAACTGCATATCGAAGAAAATAGGTATCTTACTCGGTACCTATGTCTTAAGAATAAAAAGGGTAAATAAAATATTGAGATTGCCTTATAATAGAAAACTACTTCTCATTATTCATAGTTAGTTCTCGTTCTGTGTACTCGACAGGAAGAACTTAATATAACAAGGCGCGCCTGTATGTTTTACGTCTCAGTATCACACATTTTTTAGCGTGTATTCAAAATAAAAGTTTTAAAGGGTCAGCAACGCGCGTGTCACCCCTTTTGATATAGGATAACTTGACTATTCTTTCGGCCTTTAGAATACCTCAAATAGAATACTTAACCTATGACGATCCTGAACAAATGATCCCACCGGTAGGTATCACATCTGGGATACCTACCTAAGATACCTGAAATGATAGACTTATATATAAAAATATTTATACAAACTTTACACATTATATCACGTAACGTGTTGCTCAGCTATGTGAATTATTTTGTAATAGCTCTTTGAATGTATCGTGCTGCTTCTACTCGTTCACCTTAAAACAGGAGATTCCGTGTTTTAAATTCTAATTGCATATATTGAAAGATATTCAATTTAAATGTTATATTTATTAATTAAGCACTTACTTATAGATACATATGTACAAATAAATGATAAATTTATATTTCAATGAATGTTGACTTGAATTATAAAGAAAGAAGCAGATATATTGAACATTTGAGATAAACTTACGTCTACAATACATGAAAACGTATGCAATTGTTTTTTTTTTCTTTGAAATTTAGTAATAAAGACAGCTATCAAAAGTGATATCTGAGAGCCTTAATTCTGCAAGCGCAATTTGATTAATAAGATTATCCTAACCCTATCACCACAACACGAAATCTTTCCACCACCAATCACTTTGCCACAAACCTACAACATTAGAAATCAAGCTAGTTTGGATCACTAACATTTAAGGACTTATGTAATTATAATTTAAGCTAAACAATTTAGCTTCATAACTTATCGCTACTGCAAGTATTCATTCATATGTATATTACGAATTTAGGAAAGTAAATGACACTATTAGTGAGCGTACAAATGAGTGAAGTACTGTGTTTTAGTAGGTTTAGAATATACTTAACTTTTTTTTTAAGTTTTAGGACTTGTCAGGTCTCTTAATAAGTAAAATGAAATTTCAATGACTGTAGGTTATGTTATAACGTCACAAAAATGGTTTAGTTGAAGTATCTAGTCTTTACTTTACCTTAGGTTAAGAATGCGTATGGCAATAAGTCTGGATGAAACAGTACTTCTACCTTGTCTATTATCTAAACATTACTGTTAGGTCTGTCAGCGTCAACGAACGGTTAAAATGATTCCTATTGGACTATAGGATTTACTGACCCTCTACGTTCGTTGGTCATCCGTAACTATATAAACTGATATGCAACCAGAGATGTAGTACAATTGACGCTTTTGCGATGTAGTGTTGAATTCCACATAAGCTATTTGTGTTATTCGTGGATAGTCGAGAAATATCCTTGTATTTGAGTAATGTTTAAATTAAATCTACGAAGTCTTATTACAGCGGGTAAGTAAATATATTAGAATACAAAGTTTTGTGAGTGGTATTCATATTTATCAAAGATATTACGGTTTTACTCACGTGTGTTTTTCGGGGTTTCCAATCCCAACTAGTTTTGGATCCGACGGAGGCTCTCTATGAAGGTGGGAAGCGTCCTGCTGCGACGGAGTCAGGTGTGTAAATTTAGGAGACGGTTGTTAAATTTTCGGGTGTGCAGTTTCAATATGGTAGGCGAATGTCAAGTCAAATCAGTATCTTTTTACATATATATATACATACAGTATATGTAATTAATTTAATTTAGGCACTTACCATCAAGTGACCCGTCTGCTCGTTTGCCCCCGGAGCATTTTTTCTATGAAATAATAAAGCATGACATCACGCCTTACGATTGTCAAATCATTGACTTGACGCCTATATACAAAAACAAGCTTTATTTAATTTTATTTTTATCGTGGGAGAGCCATGCTTCGGTACGTATGGGCCGGCTCGACCGGAGTGGTACCACGGCGTCACAGAAAACCGGCAGTGAAGCAATGGTTGCATTGCATTTCGCCGAGTGAGTGAGGTTACCGGAGGCTCTAACCCTTCCCTCTCCCTCCTCTACCCCTCTTCCCCCTTCTCCTACCTTAAAGACTGGCAACGCACTTGTGACTCTTGAGTTGCAGGTGCCAATAGGCGGCGGTAATCATTTACCATCGGGTGACCCGTCTGCTCGTTTGCCCCCTACACCATAAAAAAAAGCCATGTACTACAAATTTTAGCTTGTCGATTAGTTCATAGACCAGAAAGTGTTCTTATGGCCAGTCAGCTCCCGAAACCATCAATCAGATTCCCATCTAGGTCTATAGTATTTATTAAGACAAATACTACAAGCCAACGATGGAGTTCCATTGAATAGATAAAAAGTTCCTATAGACGTTAGACCGTGGACACCATCTAGGTCTATTACAGAGACAATTCAACGAGCCTAAACACGAAGTTGTATTGAGTAGATTAGGGGTTCCACCTCCCCAAAGAGACCACCTCTACGATACCATATTGCATTGTCAGTTACATTAGTATTCACAGTTTCAATCGGCTGGGGGTAACCGGTATAAAAATAATTTGCAAGATTTGATCTAAACTAACAACGCAAGATAAATAAAATCTAAGCGTTTTTGCAGTTCATTATTAACCCTCGAAGCAAAAAGGAGGGTGTAATAAGTTTAACGTGTGTTTCTGGGGCACAATAGCTCCTCAATTAATGGATGGATAGGAAAGGTGACTTGTTCGAGAGTGTTCTTAGCTATAATTCACGAAAATCTTTTTAACCCTTCGAAGAGCATCAGTTCTTTCGTTGAATATATTTTTGAGTCATGGGGGTATTTTAAAAGTTTAATTCATACTTGTTAAATGTTATATACACCATATTATGGTTTATATACATACTAGTAGCACCCCGCGGTTTCACCTAAGTTCCGATTCCGTGGGAATATCGGGATAAAAAGTAGCCTATATGTTATTCCAGGTCTCGAGCTATATACATACCAAGTTTCATCGCAATCGGTTCAGTAGTTTTGGCTGAAAGAGTAACAAACATCCATACATCCATGCTCACAAACTTTCACGTTTATAATACTAGCAGCGCCCCGCGGTTTCACCCGCGTAAGCCCCGATCCCGTGGGAATATCGGGATAAAAAGTAGCTTCTATGTTAATCCAGGTTTTCAGCTATCTACATACCAAATTTCATCGCAATCGGTTCAGTAGTTTTGGCGTGAAAGAGTAACAAAACATCCATACTCACAAACTTTCATGTAATTATAATATTATATAGTAGGATTATGAAGGTATCCAGGTTCTTCTGTTTGAAATCTGGTCACACATAGCCAAGATTATGAATCTACTTTAGTATAATAATTGTTTAACATCAGAATACATAAAATCTCTTCCACATATTGTTGCCAGCTCGGTTTTTATAGATATCGTGACTATGAAAAAAGTAATCCTAGTACAAAGAAATCGGAGCGTTATAAAAAACTAGAATACTGCTTTGGGCAGGGGTCATTAAATAGCGGACCGCGGTTCGGATCCGGACCACCGACCCATTTTGTGCGGACCTTAGGTAATATAATCAGTACAATGTATAACAAGAACTAAACACCAAGAAGTACGGCAGTTTTTTGTCATTAGCTTTGGATATTATGTGTGGTACAACTGTGTGCAACAAATTTATTTTAAACACACATCAAGGCAAGAAATTACATCTTTTACATTCATATTAAACAGCCTTGCCACTTGATTTTTTCATTGATGATGATACGGTTTATAGTGAATTTAAACAAAGTAAATACATGTGAGGAGTCAGGTGGTTAGGGAGGTGGCTTAACAGTCGTCTATAAAAAAGGCAAAACAGACCGCTGCGGTCATATAATTTAAAAACCGGACCCCAAATGAAACTAATTGGTGATCCCTGGCAAGGGCTTGTAATCCCGCAGTCTTCATTTGAGCTGGAAACCAGGACCCTGCTGTAATTTCTTAATTCAAATCAAACATACCGATATGTATATGAAAATAAGAAATTTACTATTAGGCGGGTGTTTTTATTTGGTACTTTTATTATTAGTAAACTCCTTAACAGAGCTCCATGGTTAGGGTTGCAGTGGCTGTCCTTCTCAGGACAGTGATAACTTAGTTAATCTTTCGGATATACCGAAATGACCAAATCATCTTATAACGAGGCTTGTGCCCCGCTGTGGGGTAGTTTCTGTACAGGGTTCACATTGTTTTACATTTTTACGTGGGAGAGCCATGCTTCGGCACGTATCGGGCCGGCTCGACTCCACTCGATACCACGGCCTCACAGAAAACCGGCAGTGAAACAATGCTTGCATTGTTTTTCGCTGAGTGAGTGAGGTTACAATAATAATTATACAATAATTTTAACCCCCTACGCAAAAAGGAGGGGTGTTATAACTATAACGTGTGTATCTGTGTCCGTCTGTGGCATCATAGCTTCTAAACAAATAGACCGATTTACAGATCGACACATCTGGAAAATAAGACCAAGTCCCAAATCTTTCCCCACATTCAGTATGGACTGTAGTGCCTAGGTACCACTATTTGAGTCGGTACTAAGACAAGACGACGAAGAGGATTGTCAATGATTCCGGTTGCAAAAGCCGTATTTTAAAAAACCTCTTGGCTTTAAATGCGTTTTACTGCTTCTGAAATACCTTGTGCACAAAAGATTCATTTAGCATGATACAACTATTTTTCCTTCTGCTCTGAGAATAGACTATAGGGTTCTTAAAAAATGCCACGAACGGGTTTCTATTGAGCCGTTAACAGTCAAAGTGATACCTCTGGTATCGTAATCATTTGCTACCTTAGAGTATCTTCTTTATGTTAATTACTTGAGACAGAAAAGTAGCATATTGTGAAGTCCTGTTATTTACTGAAGTTTGATCCTTTATAATTACTTTGTAATTTTGTGTAATTACTTTGAATTATAAATATACTTGTTTACTTCTGTACTTTAGAAGTAAACAAGTATTTTAGAGGTATTTAAGAGTGAATAAGAAATATACAAGTAGTCTCAATATAAACTTAACCATTTATTCATAAATTGTAAACATAATATTTGGCTGCTTCCTACTGTCACATTCTCGGTACGATAAGTCTTAGTAATTAAAACAAAATATCCATATTTTTTATTAGTAACGGAGTTAGATGAATATATTAAGGACGCATTTCCAAATACGCTTGTCTAAAAAAGTATAAAAACTGAATTAATTATTATAATAACTTGAATATTTTTAATAAGTAGGCACACATCTGTAGTAAAAGAAGGAATGATCTATTTGTTGGTTAGAAAATAAGTAATTGAACCGGCACTTGTTTTGATAAATCCGGTCAGTGTTGTTGCATATGAATAAAACAGTATTTTTCTATGTCTACTTAAAGTAATATACCATTATAAATTGTTGACTTCTTACTACAGAAAAATCAATAGGTTAGAATGCACTAAGTCAAATCAGCAACGTAATGTGATGTATTAGTTGCTGATTTGACTTACTTGTGTCTAACTTGATATGAGGTCGAGAGGGAATGTTGGCAACTTCAAAATGGATAATAGAGAAGTTTACCGTCAAGTTCAATAAGAGAGTTTCTTTTCATCAAACGTTAAATGATGCACAAGGTTAGGGAACGTACCCATACTACGTGACCCATATTTACAATTTTTATAACCGTCCCCCCCTTCAATGACCACCGGTAGTATATGCCAAGACCCTCCCCTTCTAGTTTTCACGTAGTAATAATATATAAGTATGGTTTTAAATAATTTTTTGCCAACAAGTTGCCTGTGAGTTTAAACAGCGCTTAACACTGCGTGTCGTATTTGGATATAGCTTGAAAAAGCATGAGATTCCCCTAGAAGATATTGACTACGTGAGAAAAACTTAAGCCCCCCCTCCGCCCCTGTGACCAGGTGTGATATTTTGAAGACCCCCCCACAACGGGTCACGTAGTATGTGTACGTTCCCTTACATCTTACTGTTGACACATCATTTACTTTATAATAAAATAAATAAAAATCTTTTGAATGTAAATAAATATGTGGCCTTACTTTGGCGAAATAATTTATTTCGAACAAAAAAACACCCTATCGTTATGATGGAAAAGTATTGTTATTAGTTTAGTTCGTACATATATTCGCCATTCAGCATATTTTGTTAGAACAGCAATGAAAGCGGGATCGATCGATCGTTTACTCCTACATTAATGAATTATCTACAATAGTTAAAGTTTTCATTTCACCGTCTTTTTCATAAACAGAATTATATTCTGTCAACTTTTACCATACATATAATCTTAGTAAGATTAACAAGTATAGTTTTGTGAATACAAAAAGATAGTTTTTTTACAATGCGGCCTTAATCGGCAAGTTAAATCCATCCTAGTACACCTTTTATTTACATAAATGTTTAAGTAGTATTTTTGAGGGAAAACTGATTCGCGCGAATCTTAAAAATTTAGTTTTTAAATCAATGTACTTATATTTTATAGCTTCAATCTATTGTGATGATGACATTCGGTGTTTTTATTTAATGTGTGTAATTGTATTATGTAATAACAGTGCGTTTGTTCGCATGGATATGTGGATCAAATAATGTTGTCATGCCAAATGCAAATAAACATTAAGACAACAATCCGAGTGTTTTATTTGTACACGGCTCCATGTCAATCAATTTAGAATATTATTGCAATAGGTCACATTGGTTCAAACTTTAATATAAATATATATATACACATATTTATATAAATAATTGTAAATATACAATTTGAAAATTGAGTGACATATAGTTTTATTTGAGTACTTACACAATTTATTTGTGGTATATGTAGTACCCATATGAAAGTTGCTTTTCCTACAATGTTTGAGTTTGAATCTTGTGTTACGGTTAAGGAGAAGTAACTCATACGTTTAATCGGGAATTTACCAAATACCACTTGAAAAGAATTTATATTTATGTCTAGCTTCATAAGTAAATAATATAATTTGAAAAAATGGGAGGTAATAATATTAAATTAAAGATGTATGATAAATTGATAACATTAGAAGTTTAAATCTTATGGTAACATGGCTAGTTTTAATTAATAAATATATAGTAACTATATACATCATTTATTGTTTCTGTATTAAAACTGGGGATAATTCAGTGGTTTGAGTTTCATATAAATAAGACCAAAGGAGTCCGTTGAAAAATAATTTATTCTCCATGATTAGCGGTTTATTCTTGTTTATATATTTAGAAAATTTTCAACAATGTTTGTATATTTATATTAAGAAACGTTATATAATATAATCATTGCTGGATTGTATTATTTGGCATATCACTGCAAGACTCATTTAATACATTCTGTACGATTGTTACAAAATATATAAATATCATAGTAGTTTAACTTTATCAATACGCGTTATACTACATGTGGAGTGGTTCGAGACGTATGTATATATGGACGATGAACTTATGAATGTGAAGGAGTACAGGCGAGACCGAGGCGCCGGCGATCATGATACACCAATCTACAATAACCGCTCAACAATGGCAACAATACAATAACAACTTCCTTATCCACTTTAAGTCGAACAAATACAAAATGCATAACTCTAAGAGTTTACCCTAAAAATACATCAAAATGGAAAATGATTAAAACAAACAGACAGACGTTATTTACAAGTTCTAATCCCACAGAACGCTTAATAAAAACGGGTTCATTCGATTCACTACTAAGAACTATCGAAGAAATTTTTCATTTCAGTATACTCCTTATCGCCTACCACTAGAGACAGTTTGAAACAACGTCGCTAATGTAAATTCAAATCTAGTCTATCACAGCTTACTTAGAAGTACCTCCGCGGGCGGGTGACGTCATACGAAGTGCGGGCCGCGCGCGCGGCGGCGCAGCGGCAGCGCCTCGCGCACCGCGTACAGGCGCCACTCGCGCCGCCCCTACAAGCGCGCCTCGCGCCACACGCCGCACTCGCCGCACTCCGCCTGCCCCAGCTCCACCGCCAGCAGCACCCGCGCCGCGCGCGCGCGCTCCGCCAGCTCCGGCGAGCTCGCGCTCAGCGCCAGCCGCGCGCGCCGGCCCAGCAGCGGCTCGCTGGACGGCTTGGGCGCCGACGGGCCCGCCTTGGACGTGGTGGGCGCCGGGCTGGCGGGCGGCGAGGGTGCCTCCACCTGCAGCGGCTTGATCATGGCCAGCAGGCGCGGCGGCCCCCTCTCGATCATGTTGATGTGGATGCCCTCGGGGTCGGGCGAGTTTCGCCTCGAATTGACGGACCTCTCGGTCGGCGTGTAGTACACGGACATCTTGCTCTCGTCGTCGAATATCGGATCCGGCAGGTTGGATAACTTCTCTATTTTCGTCTTGAGGTACATGTCGATCACCTCCACGTCCGGATCGAAGGCCATGGAATCGCTCCGACCGCACGATCCGCTACGACAGTTCTCGAAGTAGAGACTGGGCAGGTTCTCCAGCACCTTGTTCAAAGTCTGCTGCTGATACTTGTACGACTCCCGCAATCTCAAAACTTGGTGCGCGCTGAATTTTCTGATTTTATTTCTTTGGAACACGTAGTTCTCTCGTACCCAGTTCAATTGACACGTGGAATATTCGCGTACGCGTTTTACCTGGTAAACCAAAAAAAAAACTTTAAACGACAAAAGTTACTATTAAAAGGTCTCGGTGGTTATCCGACCCCAACTTGGTTGGGAAAAGGCGCGGAGGATAATGGTGGTTATCTTTAAAGATTTCACGTCAGACAATTCAATGGTATGTACTACCTATAGATCGCGTAAATTCCTGTATAAATTATTATATATTGAAAAATTGTTGTTTAATAAAAACTATAACCACAAGTGAGGCGCACGAATACACCGTTCTAATATTAGGTCTAAATCGCTTTGCGATTACACCTTAGTAATTACTATAATCATCAGCTCAATTTAGTAATGAAAACAAACCAATGTTTACCTGGTCGTAATACTGATCTCTCATAGCGCTCAAATGATTGCTCCCAATGTCTCTAATATTGCGTAAATGACTTGCTTGCGACGAGTAACTGTTCTGTATCCAGTCCATTTGCTGAGTACAGTTTTCTTTGATACGATGAACCTATAAAATAGATACATTAAGATTTTTTTAAAGTATCTTACTACAGGAGTTTTATACATGAACGTACACTTACCTGAACGGCGTAATTTTCTCTAAGTTTTTCTAGTTGTTGTCTCTTATATTGTTCGATGTTGTCCAGCATGCAAAAAATTTGTCTGCTGCGTGGCGCCTCACGATTAACGCAGGTGCAACAGCTGCAACAAGTCTCTAAGAGACGAAATCTGGAAATCAAACAATGTCCTTGTTAGACAACCTAATCAGTGTTTACTTCTTAATTCAGTTGTAAGATACTGACCTGTAAAATATGTAGCGCAAGGCCTGTACTAATAGCGTAATTCCTAAAAATGCTGCGGCGCATATTGCACCGCATAATAAACTATACATCTTTATCTCAAACATAGTCATTGGGTCTATGTTGAGTACCACCTCAGCCGTCGCATTGGCGGATGGGTTCGTTGCAAAGCATAAGTAGGTTCCACAGTCTTCTCTATGAATGTCTGCTATGAATAGCGATCCATCTTCGAGCACTCTCACTCTCGATTGGGAAATATCTATAGGGTTATAATACTGGTCGTGGGCGATACCGTGTTTCTCAAATATATCTGGAACTAACACGTCAGGGTTCCAATGAAACACCATTCTTGTCGGCGTTATCCAAGTGACCGAAGGAGAGGGGTTGCCTTCGAATCTGCATTTTAGTAGAGCATCAGTTTGTAGTCTGTATAAAGTCAAGGGACTACTGGATACCAGCGTTGGAGGTTTACAATTTGTATGGTTTAAAATCCTTATCATGTCGTTGGGATATGTTAGCGGACAGCTGAGCTCTGACTTGATGATATCTTTGTTCTTTTCAGCCCAATTGGCGAACCATGCCATACGACAGTCGCATGACCACGGATTGTTGTGCATTCTCAGATCTTGCAAATTTTCTAACTGCTGCACGGATTTTGGTAAAGTCAACAAAGCGTTTGAACTAAGATCCAAGTGAGTTATAGCCGGTGTGTCTACGAATACAAATGTTTCTATTTCATATAAAAATTCGTTATTGGTTATTATTAATTGTTCTAGAGTACTTAAGCCTTTGAAATTAGTATTCTGTATAACAGATAATTCAGTGTGATCGAGGTAGATCGTTTTAATATTTTCGTTATATTGGAAGAGCATTGGCGGCAATGTTTTCATTCTGTTTCCACCCATATTCAGCCACCTTAAATTTTTAAGATACTTGAAAGCATCATGTGATATGTTTTCAAACTGGTTGTTGCTTATATTGAGCTCTCTCAACTTTTCGAAGTTGTCGAATAGAGATCTTGGTATATAATCTAGTTTGTTGCTAGAAATGTCCAACTTCTCCAATTCTTCAAGGTTGACTAGAGCATTAGAAGTAATTTTGACTAGGCTATTATTATTTAGGAACAGTGCTTTCAAAAGTCTATTAGGTTTAAAAAAGTTATCTAAGAAGGTGGCTATTTTATTATGTGAAATATCCAAATATTGGAGATTGCTCATCGGCCCGAAGACCTGGAATGGTATTACACGAAGCCGATTGTATGACAGATCTAGAATCTCTAGACTAGCTAAGTCGATGAATGTGGATCTAGGTATATCTTCGATGAAGTTATGCGATATGTTTAGGTGCTTTAAATGAGTGAGGTGAGCGAAAAGGCCGTGTTCTGTTCTTCTGCTTATTTCGTTTCCACTCAAGTCGATGTATTCCAAGTCGTAGAGCCCTTCGAAAATACCTATTTCGATAATTTTGACTTTAGAGTTGGTCCAGGTGATATACTGGAGCTTAGTCGCGTTGGGACCAAAGGTTTCGCGTTCGAGCCGATCTTGTGGAGCCGCGACTCCGTCACAACGCAGTATGGTGCTGTTGCAGCTGCAGCCAGGAAGGCACGCGTTTGCTGAAGCTGCGCAAATGATTGCCAGCGTTAATACTTTGTGCACCCACTGCATTATTTTAATACCCTCATAGTCTTATTTACTGTAACAATAGAAAATATTGCTGATTTATCTTCCAAATTTTGAAACCAAAATAATACATTATTACAATTTTATAGTCGTCAAACCTGGCTAGATAGTGGATATCGCGCATGATACATCGCTTATCGACAGGTGGACCATGTGCTTGTTTGCTAACTCAGTCGCATAAAAAAGTAAACTAGTGCACGAATTGTTTATTATACTTTTTTATTGCCATTGAATAGATGCAATTGTTTATTTATTTTGTGTATTTTACTATTCATGTTTGAATTTAATCTAAGCACTAACTACTAATCTGAATATGGTTTAAATTAAAAATATAGGTAACAATTACGTTGGCGAACGTACAATTATTTTTATTAGATTACTTACCTACGTTTCATTCAAATAGCTATATATATATAAAAGGTGATATCATTATTTATTGCAGGCTCCGGTTTCGATACTGTTACATTGCATGATATTGTATTAAATACTTGCCCACCTAGACCTAGATTTCAAGGTTCGTTAACTCTAATATGTGCTGCGAAACTAAACACTTCCCGAAACTTTGTGCATCTGTACGTTCATAGTAATGTTCCCGTAATAACACTAGTTTGTGTAACGAGAGAATCTTATTGTACTTAATCAGCTAGTGGAAACTAGTTCAGTATCGCTTTTAGAAAAAAGAAACTGACTACCTAGTCACGATTCATTAGTTTGCATTTTATTGCCAACGCCTTTTATGTTTTACATGTAGAGATAATTTAACAGCACCGTGTATGTTTTATTTATTATCGTTTAACACACTAGACTTCTAGCAAGTACCTTTTCTGTGCCGCCTCACTATCTGTTGTCTACACACCAACACAAAACCGAACTATACGAACACTCTTTGGAACACTTGTAACTAAAAATGAATTCACTAGTGCAGCTATTGACACGTATTCTATAATATTATCAAGTAATTCACCTAACACTCGTCGACATTTTACTCGAACTTGCATAATCCACGTTATTTTATGTTGACAACAGATGCGATGAAGCCAGCCATGCTTCGTTATAATCGGCTCGTACCTTCACCTGTATAACTTTAACTCCATTGCACATTCACAAATTACACTTTTCCAAACATTCGTTAACAATTTTATATAGGAATTTCACAGTAAAATGAATAAGCTTCGCGCTTGGTGATAAAAGAAATACACTGTCACTACGACGGAGGCCGCGCACTGAAAAGAAGTAAATGGCGGCGCTGTGAGTTGCGCGGCGCGTTCTCTATCTTACAAGTGCGCGGTTCATATAGCGTTCTCACTTGCACATTTCGTCAGTCAGCTGTGGGGTTCGGGGACAACCGAATGTTTCCGAACATAGGCGAAAATGCTTTCGGAAGCGAACCGTGTGCGTACGAACAAACACCGACGCATTCTCGCAATATTTCTTGGTGTTGAGGGGATGTATTTCATTTGATAGCGGTTTATGAACAAAAAAACATAAAATATTATACAGTTTATCTGTAATGTATTAAAATAAAATATAGTTCAATAATTATGTATTCTAAATGAAACAATTGTTGTTAAACGCATTGTATGGTTTGAGGACAAAGATAAAGATGTTATGTTTTACTTGTTCGTAACATTAGTAGACAGGTATGAGTTAAACTTATAGCCATTAGTTACGTAACACTGTCGGGTCTCTTATGTAATATTGATAGCAATGATAGTGTCTGAAAGTTGTGGTGTTTATTTAATATCTATATAACTATGAAAATTCTATAAGTAATTCAAAGGTCAACTCACTCAGTAAACGGTACTGTGGTAATAACTTTAGTCTTAATTACGGTCTATTTTCTTTAGTTTTGTGTGAGTCATAAAATTCGTAAGGCGCACCAGACAGTGCGGGGTAGAAATAAGACGGAGATTTGCCAATATAAAAATACTGAAATAGTATAATACCTATACACTTTTATTTAAGTACACAGAGGATAATTATCATAGAATCTTAATTTTTTAAACTAATAATGCATTCGTTTAGCTTACCAGATACGTAGATACCGAACCTGTTAGGTATCATAAATTGAATAAATTTTTCCTTCAATTTCATGCCTACAACACTACCTAACCCAACTCCGAACTTGCATCGTCACCTGATATAAACTAAAACATTCAAAATGCATAAAATAGGATTAAATCTTGCGCTTCACTTGGTTCGCCGGGTCTAAGACGTAAGGTATATAAAATGTCTTTGGGCCTGGTTGACTTTTGCTTTAACCTCTGTCAATAGAAATAATAAAAGTACGGTTTTTAAGATGATTACGCTAACTATAAGAATCACAGATATCTTTATTTTATGAGTAGTTACATAGGTATACTTATAGATCTGTCCGTAGTGTGTGACAAAATATATTTAAAAAAATTCAGTTATATAAATCTATTATAATATGTATAAATCTATTATTTATTTATTGTGTTTTGCACACTTAGAACCATGTTATACCAAGCACCGTGTACTAAGTTTATGCCAGGCACAAAGTACATGAGTAAGATTATTTAACGCCCTAACGCTGACAAAACCTAGTTATACTGTGACATAGTTCACTAAGGGCCTAATGATAATTATTATATTAAAATTATTCGTAAACAAAGTCCTTTAACTAAAAATCATTTAGAATATTTAGTACTGATTAATGTTATCACGAGGGGTTTGCCTATAAATGTCGATGTATCTACGTTCCTATATTAGCTTTTGTTGTATTTGTGTAATTATATATTTTATTTTCGTCTGGTTACTAGATATCCTGGCTCCTGGATTACAGCAATGGAGGTGTACAATTTATGCGGTTTAAAATACTTATCATATTGTTGGGATATGTTAGTACAGGTGCAGCTCAGGTTGGATTTGATGATGTCTAATCTCTTCTCGGTCCAGTCAGCGAACCATGCTACAGTCTCATGACCAAGGATTGCTCATTCTCAGTTCATTCAACTTGAATAGGGTCTATGTTAAGAACCACCTCCGCCGTCGCATTGCCTGATGGGTTCTTTGCAAAGCATAAGTAGGTTCCACAGTCTTCTCTATGAATGTCTCCTATGAATAGCGATCCATCGTCAAGCACTTTCACTCTCGATTGGGAAATATCTATAGCATTATGATGCTGGTCGTGGGCGATGCCATGTTTGTGATATTATATCTGGCACAGATGGATCAGGATTCCAATGAAATTCCATTCTTGTCGGTGTTATCCAAGTAACCGAAGGAGACGGTATGCCTTCGAATCTGCATTTTAGTAGAGCATCAGTTTGGAGTCTGTATAAAGTCACGGGACTGCTGGATACCAGCGTTGGAGATTTACAATTTGTATGTTTTAAAATTCTTATCATGTCGTTGGCATATGAAAGTGAACAGGTGAGCTCTGATTTGATGATATCTTTTTTCTTTTCGGCCCAATTGGCTAACCATGACATGCGACAGTCGCATGACCACGGATTGTTGTGCATTTTCAGTTCTTGCAAATTTTCCAACTGCTGCACGGATTCCGGTAAAGTAAACAAAGCGTTTGAACTAAGATCCAGGTGAGTTATAGCCGGTGTGTCTAGGAATACAAATGTTTCTATTTCGCGTAAAAAGTTGTTCTTTGTTATTATTAATTGTTCTAGAGTACTTAAGCCTTTGAAATTAGTATTCTGTATAACAGATAATTCAGTGTGATCGAGGTAGATCGTTTTAATATTTTCGTTATATTGAAAGAGCATTGGTGGCAACGTATTTATTCTGTTACCACCAATAGTGAGCCACCTTAAATTTTTAAGATTCTTGAAAGCATCATGTGATATATTTCGAAATTGGTTGTTGCTTATGTTGAGCTCTCTCAACTTTTCTAACCTGTCAAATAAAGATGTAGGTATATAATCTAATCTGTTACTAGAGATGTCTAACTTCTCTAGTTCTTTAAGGTTAATTGGAGCATTAGGTGCAATTTGGGCTCGGTTATCATTACTTAGATAAAGTGATTTTAATAGTTTACTAGGTTTAAAAAAGTTATCCGAGAAGGTTGCTATTTTATTATGTGAAATATCTAAATATTTGAGATTGCTCATCGGCCCGAAGACCTGGAATGGTAGTACACGAAGCCGATTGTATGAAAGATCTAGAATCTCTAGACTCGCCCTGTAGATGAATGTGGATGTAGGTATTTCTTCGATAAAGTTATGCGATATGTTTATGTACTTTAAATCAGTGAGGTGCGCGAAAAGGCCGTCTTCTGTTCTTCTCTTTATTTCATTTAAACTCAAGTCGATGTATTCCAAATCGTAGAGCCCTTTGAAGATACCTATTTCGATAGTTTTAACTTTAGAGTTAGTCCAAGAGACATACTGGAGCTTAGTCGCATTGGGACCAAAGGCTTCGCGTTTGAGGCGACCTTGTGGGGCCTCATCTCCGTTACAACGCAGTGTGGTGCTGTTGCAGCTGCAGCCAAGAAGGCACGCGTTTGCTGAAGCTGCGCAAAAGATTGCTAGCGCTAAAATGTTGTCCTACCACTGCATTATATTATTATCCTCACAGTCTTATTTACTGTAACAAAAAAATTATTGCTGATTTATTTCACACACAATAAAGTTAGGTGATGCTTAGATAGTTTATGGAAGGAGTAGTCAAACGTGATCCTGAGGGGTGGGTATTTCTCTGGCTGTGCTTGTTTGCTAACTCAGTAGTAAAAAGAGGGCTAGTGTCTGAATTCTTTACACTTTATTATTGCCATTGAATATACAATGTAGTTAACAATTGTTTAAGGTATAGACTGTGTGTAACTACGTATGTTTGAGCACTACTCTCTAACCTATATTTATTTAGCCTATGTATTTTATAACTAATTAATTAGGTGGCATTCGTACATTTTACTTACCTATTAGTATTACTTACTTTACATTTAAATAGGAGTAATAACTTAATGGCAGATTACACTTCTCAAATATTAGTTAACAATTTTATTTACGAATTAAACAGTTAAAATGTATAAGCTTCGCGTTTGGTGATAAGAGGAATAAACTCACTACGGCTGTGACCGCGCACTGAAACTGAGTAAATATCTCTATCTCACAAGATCCTGGTCTGCATAGCAGTCTCGCTTCCCCATTTGCTCAGTCAGCTGTGGGGATCGGAGACGACCGAATAAAACCGAGCTTAGGCGAAAAAGCTTTTGGGAGGTCGTTGTCCGCTTGGACGAATAGCGTCTTATCGTAATTCGGAAGTATAAAAATTATTTATTTCTTATATTTCAATAATTCTAAATTTACACTTGGATCAATGCAAGGATTATGTAATGCACACGCTTCTTATCTACTTGATTTGAAGCTCAACAAGCGATGAAAGTACTTGATACTTGCAAAAATTAAATAACCAAGTAAACGTATAAATAAGAAGTTATATATTCACGTTATATATGAATGAAGCGACGGCGACGAGACGTAATTATAAACAGGAGAATAAATTACGCGTGACATCTGGTCAGCTATTACCTATTTAACTTGGATGTAAAATAATGTTTTACGAGTGCTTTTTTCTCTATACAAGTTACAAAGGGACATGGGCCATGTCAAACGTTTGCTGTTATCAATCACATTTATAAATACGTTTCTAAAATACATATTTATACAAGGGAGTGATATGACCTGATATTCGTTACAGGGCGTAGTGCTAAAGAGATCTCTAGACGATCATGCGGCATGACATGCTGAATCATCATGCTGCATGAAGGACCTATTGAGAGTCTATCATGCTGCATGATAATTCGCTTGGTATAATCATTTTATTCAGTCGATATAGATAGTACAGTGAAAAGGTCTGCGCTGGTATGAAAATGTCTTTGTCAAAGGCAGATAAATAAATAAATTCAATTTTGTTCGTGGGAGAGCCATGCTTCGGCAGCGCACTTGTGACTCTTGAGTTGCAGTGCCCCGTCTGCTCCTTTGCCCCCCATACCATAAAAAATCAATACAATTAAACGGTCATGCATGCATGATAGCACGTAACGCAGTGTCATGCCGCATGATCATCTAGGGACCGCTTAAGACTTGCAGGCCATACACCAATAGCTTAGAATTAAAGCGTAAATCGCTAAACGAGGCGTTATCTTATGTGTTCTCGCTTTAGAATCGCGACACGTACATCAATTAGTGATATCAGTAGGTAATGATGATGTATCATGGTTTTATAATTATATATATATGTATATCTGACTAGCCGTTCCCAGCAGTTTCACCTGCGTTTATGGTCGCTGCTCCGCTCCTTTTGGTAGAAGCGTCATGTTATATACCCTATTATAGCCTTCAATTCGAACCAGTAGTTCCTGAGATTAGCGACCAAACAAACAAACTCTTCAGCTTTATAATATTAGTATGGATAGATTTAAAATTTACAATTTTAATGTATTAAATTATTCTTGATAATATGGCCTTACTGTAAAAATCGCGAAATATGTTTGAAAATAGACGACCGAGAAAGTTTGTGAGGATGTATGGATGGTTTTTGCTCTTTCATGCAAAGACTACTAAACCGATTCCGATGAGACTTGGTATGTAGATAGCTAGAGACCTGGATTAACCCATAGGCTACTTTTTATCTCGATATTCCTACGGCATCGGGACTTACGCTGGTGAAACCGCGGGGGGCGCTGCTAGTACCTGATAAAATATTGAATAAGTAAAATAACAGTAATCTACATTGTTAAAGGTCAATGTGGGTCATTATTTCGTAAGCACTCTGTGATTATTATCAATGCGGAAGAACACGCCACTTGGGTCAATATCGGCCACCGTTATATGCCTAGCTATATTTTATCTGTCAGATTTCAGTCGTTTATTACGACTGAAATCTGACAGATGCCAATATTGACGATGTCTATCGTACATCTATAGGGATACATCCGCCATAGTCGATTCTCTTCAAACATATGTATATGAAAATGTGTGTTTTAAATAGATATAAAAGGATTTAATGCAATTTCAATTGTGGTGGTTACTGCTTTGCTATGAATCGTAGCATAATGTTATCTGCCACAATAACAATCTGTATAAAAATATTAATCTTATCGACTTCCTATAATTAACGCCTTCAATATATGTACAAGAGCTTTGTAATTGGTACACATTATAATACTTCTTCAATGTGTACATATTAGAAAACAATAAAGTATACGGGATTAGCCATAAAATTTATATTAAAATAGTCTAGTTCAACTCAAATCAGTATTCAGATTTAAAGTTGTCTATACTAATATTATAAAGAGGAAAGATTTGTATGTGTGTTTGAAATGTGTTCACACAAAAACTACTGGACCGATTGCGATGTTACTTGGTATGTAGATAGCTGGAGACCTGGATTAACGCATAGGCTACTTTTTATCCCGACATTTCCACGGGATCGGGACTTACGCGGATGACACCGCGAGGCGCTGCTAGTATTACATAAACTGGCCTGTTGGTCTAGTGGAGTGACCCTGACTGCTAAGCCAGAGGTCGTGGGTTCGATTCCCACTCAGAAGAAATAATTGTGTGATGAGCATGATCATTTGTTCTCTGTCTGGGTGTAATTTATCTATAATATGTATGTATTTAGAAATATATAAGTATGTTCATCAGCAGTCTGGTTACCATAGTACAGGCTCTGCCTAGTTTGAAATCAGACGGCCGTGTGTGAGATGTGTCAAGTTATTATTTTTTATTATTATAACATTTTTGCAAGACATCGCTTATTTCTCGAGATCTAGTTATCTCATATCGATAATTCTACGATTACAAAGTTTATATTCATGGATTTCCTTATCTTAATGCTGTCTAAAGACTAAATCGTTTAATCAAGATGCGCTGAAACGCGATGAGCGTTTAATGCTTCATCTCTCAGTCGCTATCTTCAAATTTTTTGACCTTGTAGGGATATACGTGCAGAACAATTTTAAACTTATTGCAGTGAATTGTACTGATGCATGCATATATAAATTATTATAAACCTCGACTCACCTTGTTAATGCAAACTTGAATATTAATCAATTTATCTACCTTCACTTCCATCTCTGCTTCCGGGCTTATATCCGAATTCGCTTCAAAAGTATTTCCAGAGCTACAGATTTGTATGGAGAATGTTGTACATTATTGTCGTCAAATAGAGATAATTACACTCGATCAAAATGCTTACGTGACGTTACGGTATTTGGACGACTTTTATTACTTCCTTTTATGTGTCAATAATAGTTCCAAAAAATGTGGGAAACAAATTTTCCAAGTTTTTAGAAAAATTGGCAAATCGGGGGAAAAGTGGAAGTTTTTTTTTCATAAAATTAAAACAAATTTATTGTCATTTAATCATAAAACATGAACCATTTGCCAGCTAAAAGAATAACGGATTGCTGCCGTCTGATGTTGCTTAGAACATTTTATATTTTTACTTCACAGTCTTAACGATCAGATGACGTAGGACGTACTTATTATTTATTTCAAAAAATATTTTGCAATATTCCAATTCTATGTAGATAAAATCAGTAAAAAGAAATCTTTGGTAAATCTAACTAATCTAATTGTGGCTCCCTGATGGTCGCCTAGTATAGGAGTACCTAAGAAATTAACTACTGTTATTTATAGTAATGAATAAAAGTAGTTAATTTTTTAAATTTTAATTGTCTGTTGAAAACTTGGTAGCCAAAAAATTTCACCCCGAACATGAGACACGACCTAAAGTCCCTCTTTAGTTATCTCTTGTTCCACAGTCAGTCGACTTTTATATCAAACAAGTCAATTCATTCGTTTACAGTTCATATTGTTTCTTGTTATCTAGTTAAGTTATCGCACACATTGACGTATCGTAAACACTCGACTATGCCACAGAGCGATACACACGCTAAAGATAATATTACATTAAACATTGTTTATACTGACCCACATGGCAATGAATTACTCCATCCTGTTCAAGGTTTGAAATTGTAACCAAAAATTATTCTTACGGGGAAATTATTCCCGAAGTGAATGTTTTGGACTATAAATATCATATATATATAAATCACACTGTTTATTAGTGAAAACCGCATGAAAATCCGTTCAGTATTTTTCAGTTTACCGCAAACAGACAGACAGACAGACGCGGCTGGGGACTTTGTTTTATAATATGCAGTGATGATGAATCTCTCAATATTGTGCGTACAAACTTACATTTGTAGTTGGAATGTATAGGAGAACATTCTCTTCAACTACAATATTAAGTTTGTTTTTGGGATCGATGGTAGATACATATTATTTATCGTATCCTCGATGCAAGTTCACGATACTATATAGTTCAGATTAACCGCACCTGTCTGTAAGACACAATTTTTGCCAAGAGGATAAATCAAGTGTACGCCATGCGATAGATGACTGAATAGTTGAAGCTAATAAATAACTCCTTAATAAATTCTTTCATAATCTGTATTTCTTGCCTTAGCTAGGACCGCTTTATTATTATTATTCCTCTTTATTTATCTTAATACTTATAAATTACATTTTTAAATATGTACAAAACAATATATATATATTTAAAAATATAAAAAACAGTAGACCACCGACATCGGGTACAGGGACCAAGACACCGGTGGTTAGGGCTCCAAAGACAGGAACCTCCTCACTATACGGGCCGTGTCAAGGAGAACGGCCTTCTGCATCAGTCCCTTGATCCAGCCGTCTAACGCGAGCCTCTTAAGGTGTTGATCGAGGCTCTTGGCTATTAATCCATGTGCAGATATGACAATCGGAACAATGATTGCCGAATCGATATTCCACATATCAACAATCTCGTGAGACAAATCCAAGTATTTTATTTGTTTTTCTTTTTCAACTTTCACGAGGTTCTCGTCATGAGGAACAGCGATATCGACAATCATTGCGCGGCGCTCTAATCGGTCTATCAGCACTAAATCAGGTTTATTAGCAACAATAGTTCTGTCAGTGATGATAGATCGATCCCAATACAATGTGGCACGACCATTTTCGAGAACTGGGTCGGGCACATACCTGTAATATGGCACCTCTGAATGCACAAGATTGTATTTAAGGGCAAGTTGTTGATGTACAATCCTGGCTACTTGATTGTGCCTATGCAAATATTCCCCGTTGGCAAGACGAGAACAACCAGAAATAATATGCCTGATAGATTCACCGGGACGGTGGCACGCCCGACAGATGTCCACCGTACCATCTTTTAGGATATATTTCCGATAGTTATTCGTCATAACAACTTCGTCCATAATTGCAAAGACAAAACCTTCGGTTTCTCCGAAAAGATCACCAAACCGTAGCCAAGATGTAGAAGCTTTAAAGTCTATATCAGGCCCATTTAGGGCTCGATAAAAACGACCATGAAGTTCTTTGCCCTTCCATACCTCCCTGCGATCATTAGTACTAAGTACTACAGGCTTGCGCCAGTTCTCTTTAGCCAGAGCGAGCGGAGTGAGTCCGTTGTCCACTGCTACCACACTACGATGCACTCCCACGTCAGTATGAAGAAAATATTCTCTAAGGTTGTATATCTCGCGATTGTGTAGGGTCTTAATGTTTAAGAGTCCACGACCCCCAAACTTTCGCGGGATATACAACCTCATTACCGATGAACGTGGGTGGTGCATTCGGAATGCAGTCAGCAGTGTACGGACTCTCCTGTCAAGGGCATCCAATTCGGTCTGAGTCCATCTAAGTATACCAAAGGAATACATCAGAACATCATTATTATTATTGTTGAAGTGTTTACCGCCACCTCGACCATTTCTGGTCTTTTGTAGCGCTCTTTTTGATTTACAGTTCACTGCTCAGACTTATGGCTTCGAGAAACCTGGTGTTCTGGGTAATGGTTCTGGGCCATGGTGTCGGTTGGCTGCACCGACTTTCCCGAGTTCATCGGCTTTTTCACTGCCATCGATGCCTGAATGGTCTGGTACCAATCTTAATGTAATTTCGTTTGATTGCCCCAGTGTGTTCAGGTTTTCCTTGCAGTTTTGTATTAGCTTTGAGCTAGTCTCAAAACTGTTTAGTGCCAATAGCGCCGCTTGGCTGTCTGAGTTGATGTAGATGTGTTGTAGGACCGCTTTAACAACTTAAACCTAGATTATTAATCTATGAACGAGACACGCATCACGTGGGGTTGAAAGGTCTGTGTTACATGTTACACAAATAGTCACATTGTAACGTCTTACACCCACAAGGTCGGCATTGGGCCGAGACCATAAACTTAGTAGGTAGGTATATATCTGTATATTAAGTTTATGGGCCAGACGGATGCCCGAAATGTCATATTTCTATGGCTCCGTGATGTCCTCTCACTCACATTATTATTGGTGCTAGATAATATTACTACTTGTATTAAAATATAATAGAAATAGATTGAGATGATACTAAATAGCTGACTGTTATCTAAAGCATTGTTCTCGTGGTAATTATACTAAATAGAGGTATTTTAGATGCGACGTGTCATTATTTTGTTTTATATTTTACAAGCACGTAAGGCAGTCTCTAAATTGTTTATTATCATTATAGTATGAAAGCCAATCCACTGGTTTAAGGTATTTTTGTATCTGCGTTACTTATAAATGCCCTATCTATATAATATGTATGTATCAATATATCGCCTCCCGGCAAAAAAAGTGTCATAATACAAAAATATCTATTTCGAGAAGACACCACTTTTATACCTGTGAATTGAATAAAACAGCTAATAACGATGTTTTTACAACTGACCAAATGCAACATTTGCTATTTAATGCTATAAAAATGTTAAACGTAGGCACCTAACATGTGATATGAGTTATGACACTTTTTTTGTGATATGACACTTTTTTGCCCATAGGCGATATGCACAAAAATATATGGCCAGAAACTACATAGATCACATAGATCTTTTCAGACACTTTTAAGTATGTATGTAGGTTGTTATTTCTGATATTATGTAAATCCAGTTCAAAGCAAATGTGTTCGTATCTAGTCGCAATAAAGTCTCAAATCGCATGGAGTACAACTGTTTAGCATTCTATTCCATTTGCAAACTCATTACAACGTTTTCATTAGTTAAATTAATTTCTTCATCTGTATTATTTAGAACAGGCCCATAAAAAGCGTTAGGTGATCCGGATGGAATTTCATCAACTTGTTTCGTCCGCCCCACGTGGTGCTTTTCTCTATTACATTAATTATTGTGTGAAAGAAATAAAAGTATTATGCTGAGAGTATCTAGATTTCTAGAATATCGTTTTGATAAACGCGCGTTAACCAGCATACGAATTTTGTTCAAGTCGACCACACGATAACTCGTGCACGCGCGTTCCAAAAGCGCGCGTCGAATCAAAACACGGTCAACGCCTGTCATCTAAACATAACCTATTAGAGCGGTTGTGCTATAAATTCATTTATAATACACGTGAACTTTTGTTGTATTAATCACGAGACTTCTTAAGATGTACGCGTATTCAACTGTAAAAGAAACTGGGTTCAGGGTTACACTGTAACATAACAGAGAATATACGTTTTTTTAACACACTTTTATTGGCTTACAAGTGAGCCAATAAAAGTGTGTACAAACTATGTAAACAAGTCTTGGAAGTCAATTTTAAACCTACTTTTTATCGTCGTATCGAAATGAAACTTTTTTTTTTAAGCATAGTAGTAACGTGGTAGTAACTTTGTATGATGTACATTTGGTTCGCTATTAAAACTATCGTTTTCTTAAAGGTAACTTCAAAATACATTTTACACGATTCAGATGAATATATGTTCTTTTTATTTCTTAATTTGTCTGCGTCAATAACCCGGAAGTGAGAATCACCCCATTCACTTACTATCAGCCGTACGTTATTTTTATCACATTAGGTCCTCTTAGTATTTTTGTTAAACATCACTATGCGATTTAAATAAGAATAGAAATGACTTATTGTGATGTCGTTCATAGCTGTCAATTGGAACCACTTAGGTAGAATGAACAAAACAGATATTTTTGAAATCCATTCGTTTACAAAAAAAAATTGTTGTCTGTAAAGTCGGTTTACGGACGATAATTTAATGTGATAACATCATGTCATAAGAAAACAGTGGAAGAGAGATAGATGCGTCACAAGCCGAACGCTTAGGCCGAACGCTTAGGCCGTTCGTGCCTCTCTATCGCTTGTTCGGCGCTCTCGCTTGCACGCTCGGCTCAGGCGGAACGTGACAATGAGTCATGCTTTTGCGTGCGTGCAGCCGGCGTTCATCGATTTATAAGACGTTATCACGTCAAAAAACATGAAAAATCGGATCAGATATTTGTTAAGTATAAAAAGCTAAAGGCGCTGGACGCGTTTAGCTTTTTGGCTAGTCAACATATATGTTGACCTGTCATGTACGGAAAGTCTATACAAATTACTGTTTTGTGTTTGAAGTCATACTGGCCAATGAAATAAACCAAAACATTAAAATCTAAATAAATTATTGTTGACGTAGCGATCACTAGTTATTTGACAGATTTCGACACGTTACATCTGCGACAAATGCTAACCACACACCATTGAATTAAACAAGTTATGTATCTTGCTTGTGTAAACTAGCAGTACTAGCACCTTTTATTCATTTATGATTAAAAGCGTCCGTTTTTTTCTTTCTTCTTTAATTGAAGAAATGAGATAGCTATACAAGTCTGACTAGACACATGAAAGCGATCTTGGCCTTGCTTTGGAGAGCTTCCAATACTGTCTAATGTTACTGTATTGTTCCAGTGGGGAGTAGTATAATAATTGATCTTTAGTTACATAGTCTCCACTATCCTCAGATTGTTCTGAACATTTAAGGTTTGATTCGTTTATGAACACCGACATTCTCATCATTAAGTATAGAGCCGACTTTTTTTAAACAAGTTGGCAAAGCAGCATAATAAGGTACTATTGATCGTAAGCTGTTAATGTTCCCTGTAAACAATATACCATAACCATACACATTCACATCCTCTCCCCTGGAGCTCTGGTTTCCTCGCCAACAACACATTTTTTTTTTGCTCTTTTGAGGCCTATACTAATCATACCACCCCTTATGGAAGATTGGTAAAAGAAAGGGCATGAACGCACTGACGAAACCCCGAAGATCACACTTGTCTAATCCCAGTGAAACATAGACCATTCTCGAACAGTCAACAACAAATTTTATCGAAACTAAATTCGAGCACTAAAATACAAAATAGAACAAAATGATAAGGAAAACGGCCAATAAAAACTATAAGTAGGTACTTAAAAATAGATTAGTTATCATGAATTGAAACATTAAGTGAAAGTAATCCAAGTTGTATGTAGTATAATATATTCCATTCTGATCAAGTTATTTTATTAGGTAGGTACTGTCATACATTACCTATAAATTGTTTGGAAGAAACGTATAATGGCTCATCTACTATTTATTATGGTTATTTGTAGTATCAACCAAACGAATGTCCCTGGTCTTACTGTATAAATAACAGATCATCGGTGTAACGAAGACGGTGTTTGCAAATATTGTATTGCGATATTGCATTCCAACCGTTGAAATGCATAGGTATTCCTTTGAGTAATGGTGTACTTTTTTGCGCTACCGTATTTGTAGGATTTAAGTACAGTCATGTAATCACTTAAATTTTGAAAAGATAATCTACCTACAAAGCCCAATAATAACATTATAATATTGTTTGAAAAATGTTCCAATCGAAGACAAATACTGAGTTCATCAGGTTAATCTAATCACACTGATAACAAACAAACTATACTAAACCGTAAAAACGCTGTGATAACGTACCTAATACTTTGAAGTGTAACGTTGTTGAACTTACATACAAATAATTAAATATACATATTGTATGTTTATGTGTTAGTATGTGTTAATTTAATGAAAATCGACAAGGTCATTTGGTTTTGCACAGTATGACAACGCGTATTATTTAGACATTTATAGCATAAATTATTTATATATTAGTAGAAAGCCTTAGTCAAACAGGTATTTGCGCATAGTGATTTTGTTTAGTAAATGAGTATTGTGAAAAGAGACGCAAAAGGGGACGACTAAAAAACTAAGACAAAATTATCTCGTATAATCCTGGGTATATAAAAAAGAGATGCATGTAAAAGTTGTAATGGAGGAAAACCTACCACTCACGGTTTGTCCGACTAAAACGATGGACCTATCTTTGAAAATACCAACGTATTCTCAAATACTGAACTAGGACCATACATATTACATAGGCATGGAAGTTTCAATTTCCTTTTTTCAAATACCCCCTGTACGGGTGTATTTGAAAAAGGAACACTTACAATAAGATATTTTGTAAAATAAACTATTCGTTTACAAGTTATGACCGTTGGAATTGCCAGGTATTTTTGCCTTCCGTTTTTCATAAAAGTAGGCGGAATGTGTAAAGTTAAAGATTTTAAATCGTACAAATTTTCTTACTTTGAAATTTTTCATTCCGTTACTAAGAAAATCCCTTTGATTATGTAAATGGAGAATCTATAAAAACTTCGAAATTTTTTAAGTTACTTTTTATGGATTTTCTCAATAACTGAATGAATAGTAGAATAAAAAAACGTATGCATCTCGAGACGCCCGACAGCAGTGATAACTTAAACTAATCTAAGTTGAACTATTGAGAAAGGGAAGCCAGACAGACTGGCGCCGTAACACGTTACGCAACGAAGACGTTTACCCTCCCATAAGAAGTTGTAACTTCAAATATGTTATTAGTGCCTCTGCTAGTTATTTTGTGCCTCCCGTGTAGATATACCAAAAAGCTCGTCTCTTTACCTACATCATAGGTACCTGTTTCAAGAGCTTTTCAGGCGTATCCTTTAGGCATACCTACGGGTATCGGATTCTTCTGACTCAGCAGACTTCGACTCCCGTCACGAGTGTGTGCACTGGTTTGAACAAATAATGTTTCATTAAAGCCATGTCTCACAAGTATGTCTGAATTGAGTGCATTTATTGTTACAAATTTCAGCTAATCTTACGAATTACACTTAAAATATCATATTTTAATGTTAGCTAAGGACTCTGTTTTAACTGCGTTAAAATGTTAAATACGTATATGTAGTTCCTCAATAAATGTGGTGATAGGTAGTTGAAACTCGTTTATTTATTTATTTAATACTTCCTGCATTTTACATTGCACGGGGCGGACTTAATACCACATTGCGGCATTATCTACCAGTCAACCTTTGGGTGGTTCAGTCAAGGACATGGCAGGTGCCTAGGAAAACAAATAGCCGAATACAAAACATACATATACATCCTTGCAGATAAATATATATATAATGTAAACATATATAAATAAATATATACATGCATACAAAATAAACCTATGGTTATGGACCGGATATTTCTGCTTACTGTAAACATACACATATTGTTCAGGATTGGGATTAGTATAGATAAGTATAGCTAAATTTGGCCACTTGGTGTTTGCCTCAGTCCCTTTTCCTATCCGAGACTTGCGGTATCCCTTACCCTAGGGTTCTCTCCCTACCCATTTTTCCTTATTCAAATGAATTTATTTCCTCAATTTTTTCCGTCTTAAAACGACTACATTCCCAAGAAGGGTTGGCGTCAGACAGGAGGCCGGCCATAAAAGCAACCAGCCAAAACCCTTTCCAATGTTACACAATGCGCCGACCTCAATGGAAATTGGAAAAAGGTCAGGAAGATGATGAGTATAGCTTAATTTAATACAGCATTGATATGGAATATTCTATTAAGTCGCGTGGTTCGATTACAATGTACTTAGCTATACCTACACGAATGTGCTGTGGAAAATAAACTGTTTCGTTTCAGGCATTGAAACACTGACGCGGACGTAGGTACTTTAATTACAATTTAATTAGCGCTTGTTATGGTTTTCTAATTGAATTTGTGTTTATGTTGCTGTTTTAACACCATTCGTGTTTCATTTGTACAACTGCTTGTGCATATAATATTATCTACGTATTAACGGGAATTAACGCGATCACGAAAATGTATTACATACCTCTGAATTGCCTGAAGTTTTTGCTTGTGCATACTAAAAATAGCAGTAAACTATCATTTCCCTTAATATGCATATTTAACTGACACAACGTCACGACACGTCTAAAGCGTTTCTGACAACAACTATTTGTTTGATACCAAGATCCCAGATTTTTAAGTGTGCTAAGTGAATCTCTTAGTGGGTGGTCCTTCGTGTTTTTTTAACTATCTGATAGTTCATTAATCATCTCTTTGCTTCGACAATGTAGAAAACTTTTGCAAATTATTATTTATAATCTTATCTTTGTCGTAATCTCTTTTGTTTATCACAATGATAATTAATTATTTTAATTTTAAGTTAAATGCCTGACGTCATGGAAATTAACGCGCTTATTCATAATACACTTTAGAAGCCTTGGCCTCAAGCTGACTTACACAAAGATATATAATATAACGCATGTTACGGTTATTTTGGGGAACAGGGTCCTTTTATTTTCTGGGACATTCATAACCGGCTCGTAGCAATCAAATCAAAATCATTTATTTATATTAAACCACTATGGGTATTTTTGAATTGTCAGGAGCAGTAGTTAGTCAGACTAATGCCGCGTTCCAATAAACAAAAAACGACTTGTTTTGCTTCCGGACGGTAATATTTCCTTGGATTTTCAAAGAAAATTTTACTGTCCGTAAGCAAACCTAATCGTTTTTTGTTTATTGGAACGCGGCATAAGTCAGTCGTGAAGCTAGTTGCCTGTTCCAATTCGTAGATCCAGTCAAATCTCTGGTTACATTGCTTTTATGCGCAAGTTAAATGTGAGGACAATGTAACGTATTGTTCTAAACTATTAACTACTACTATATGTAAGTAACAGCAGCCCGGAAATGGCCAGCCCCAACCAACGGCTCTCGTTCACGAGCACGACGCACGCGCCAGCCATCGTCCACTACAACCATAATAATAATAATAACTTAATTTTTTTTGTTCTCTCACACAGACTGATACATAGATAGTATTTATTAATAGCCCCGAGCTCTTATCTAAGTTTTCCTTTAATGTACCCTGTAAGTCAATCCGTTTTAACCCACCGCTGCAAGTACCAAGTGCTACTACAAACTATAGGCAAAATAGTCTTATAGTGAGAGCAAGTAGAAACATTAACAGGCTATGTAGACAGTGCGATGTTGACCCTTTTTGGACCAGTGTGCCCGCGGCAAGAAGGTGTTTGAGTCTAAAATTTTTCAAACCTACTAACTGATGTTATGTTTCATTGCGAAGTACGAGTAAATTTGTTTTATGCATGTGTTTTTGTTTAGATAATTGTGTATTTATCTTTCTGGGTGTTACGCGTGATGTGTTTCAATGAGTTTGTTTGCATATATAGATGTAGTAATTAGTGTGTGTGCGTGTGTGTGTGTGTGTGTGTGTGTGTGTGTGTTGGTGTTTACTGGTAGAAGTGTATAAACTTTTATCTAGGGACCTACATTAAGTAAATTTTCAGTTTCCTCATAACTCATGGACTGAGATTTTTTGTTTGCATTAATCGGCGTGGTGCGTGCCGAAGCATGGCTCTCCCACGATATCCACTTAATGTTTGAGCCGTTTATTTTGATTACATAAGGGATTGAATTTGATGAGAGTGTGCTGTTTGAGAATGGTATATAAAATATAAAATTGCCGTACTGCAATACGTCACTGGTCATCATTACGATGATTGGAGTTTATAAAACCTATTATATGTCGATAAACCTTTCATTAATGGAAATCGGAGTTTAGCCTGCATTGCATTTTACTTACATCTCTGTCCAAGGTTACAAGTTTATAACACTCCGATACATTATTGTTAAATCTAAAGATGACAGATAAAATAATAAATATATTTTAATAGGACTTATCTGTTGTTGTTGAATGTGATTTGTAAAATGTTTAAGGGTAACACACTGTAACCCTCACGAGGATAGATTTCAGAGGGCTTCAACAATATGTAATAATTTAAAATATAAAAAAAACAGAACTGCCCTGCCAAAAATGAACTAAAATGGCGCTACACAGCCGCCATAGTGTTATTTTTATATTATATCCAGTGTCACTCGGAATTGTGTAAGGGTTCTAACGATAACCCATGCATCGAAATCTGATCAGGCATTTAGAAGTTATGCTGGAATAAACAAACTCACATACATACATGAACCTTAAAAACATTACACTCCTTATTTGGGCAGTCGTATAAAAATAGTTGTTCATGCGACAACTAATAGGATTTTTTTATAAAAGACTAGCTGCACCCGGCATGCGTTGCAATGCCATTTTTTAATTTATTTTATATAGATTTTTTTTTGGTCAGGAACGCCCTACCAAAGTTTCATCACAATCTGATTAATAGTTTCGGAACGCATAGAGGACAAACATACAAAAATTGAAATGTATTTATATAGATAAGGTTCCACGAATATTGTATACAGCATTTCTACAGTTACTGTAAGTAAACACGTGAGTTCTGATTGTTCTGAATGTTGGTAGATCAACTAATTCTTTTGCACAAACAACAGTCACGATAAAATATAGATAACCAGTACATATGCACTAGCTTATAATTAACATAAAAAAAGTATAATTATAACCGACTTCAATGCGCCCGAATAATTATACGTTTTTTCTTCATCCCTTAATTTTAGAACTTTTAGAAGTGGAATATTTTCTTAAAATTTAAATGGGACCAACCTTGAGTACAACCAATTCTATAAAAAAAAGAATTATTGAAATCGGTTCACAAATGGAGAAGGTAACACATACGTACAAAAAAAAAACAGTTAAATTGAGAACCTCCCCCTTTTTGAAGTCGGTTTAAAACGAAAGGTCACGTGGTGTCTCTTTTATTAATTTTATTGTTCTAAGAGCCACAGCTGAGGAACTTCCTGTCCCTCGTTGTTAAGAGACGGTCTTAATAATTTTAATTTCTATAATAATATATAGTAAACTAAAAACAAGCCGCATATCACGTGGCTTGTAATATATTTTTTTATCTCTTTTGCAGTTTTATGTTCTTGCTGTATAAAGTTGTTTGCATTTTAAATTTTAATATCTTATACCTACAGAAGCTTATAAATAACAATGAAATAGACACATTTAAATTTAATAACACTATTTTCGTACTAAAACCGTGAGATAATGTTTTTTATATTTGCTACTGAAGAAAACAAAATTATCAAGACCACTCAACAGCGCACTTATAAAGTTATTGTACAATTGTTTATATAAATGACAAGTAAACTGTTCTATGTATAGCCCAGGGGTCATCAAATGGCGGACTGCGGTCCTAATCCGGACCGCCAAGCTATTTTTTGCGGACCTTAAGTAAACAGTACAATATATAAATATACTTACAGTATATTTTTTGCACATTAATATTAAAAAAGGCCTTAGTATTTTTGTTTTTGATTTCTTCATTGATATTTATAATACCCCAAATGAAACTAATTGGTGATCCCTGGTATAGCCAAACTGTTTTGGTTCAATAAGTCACTAGTGTACACAAATCGCACTGCTATTACGAGACTGTATCAACTCAAAATAGGGTAAATTTGATATAATTCATTTTTCATACGTAAATATCAATTCCCTACGCGTCAAGAAATATAAAATAATAATAATAAATTGTAATAAGCCAAATTTTTCAACATAACAACTAAAAATAATTCATATTTTTTTAATTTGTTCAGACAGAGTATTAACTCAAAAAAATTGGAAATAACGTGACAACCTGCAATGTTTTAAATAATTCATTAATACAGAAATCCCTTAATTTTGTCAATAATCTATATACAGTGTTCACTCTTTATAATCTTTAACAGCAGCGAGTAATCAGTTTTCTGTCGTTTCTGAAAAAGCTTCATTTTGAGTTGATACACTCTTGTACTCGTAATAGCAGTGCGAAATGGTATTGAACTAGAGCAGGAACTTTTTCGTAATCGCTTTGAACCCTCCCGGATAAGATCCATTCGCCTCACACGACACCGACGGATCATGATGAAACAGTTTATTCTTAGCCCCGACCTCTCACGGTCACCTATGTCTGGTTTAGGAATATTCCGGCAGTAATCATATGATTACGACAACGGCATACATTCTTTTTCACTAAGCTCCAGACCACTTAGCTCGAATTGTGTAAGAAATACGGAGAGCGTACGTCATTGTCGATTTAATCCTTCTTTTTTTTAATACCTCTTTCTGTTATTTGGCTTCTTAAGCCGATTAAGTCTATCTATTTTTATCTATACATGTGTGTAGGTACATACATAGACTGGGCACACAAAGTGTACATCAATATGTTTTCGTGTATAGATAAATAATAATAAAACTAGAGATCGCGAGAAACTGGTGGTCGAATTTCGACCATAATTCTTTTTTCGTTTATTTCATTGGCCAGTATAACTTGAACTGTCATAGTAGAACCTTACGTACCATTCCAGGTCAACATAATATCTAGACGCGTGTAGCTTGATGTACCCGTTTTAAGTATTTTTTTTTAATTTGTAACATGTTGTTTAAAATTTTTAGCTTTCTGCACTTCTTCTATACTTACATAAACTATCCAAATTCCAGATTTCTGTTCTCTTCACATATTAATATATAGATAACATAAGTTACTTCTATGATCATGACTAAGCGTTTGTTAGAAACTAGCTAACTTTAAATGTAAACGTTGGAGGATCAGTTGTATTTAATTGGCTATTTATAGTAACAATAAAATATTAATATATTTGTAGTAAACAATATTTTTTTGCTTATGGATAAATTATAAATATTTTATTTTTGCAATTTGCGATTTTTTATCTGTTGATTACAAGACCCGAAACGCGGAAGGCCGTGTGTCATCACTCATCACGTTTCACCTTCTTACGTTAGCTGTAAAAATACCTTGAGTGTAATAAATCCATCATATTTGAATTTGTGTTAATATATAGAACCAGGATATATAAAAGCTGATAGTGCAAATATACACCAAGTCGATTCATTTATGATCGGAAATTTCTTTCCGATTTTGCTCTTTGTAAGTACACAATTAAAAACAATACAACATTATTTGTAGAAGTTAATGTGAATATTTCTTTGACAGTATAACTCGTAGTATGTTTTATTTAATTCTGTCTGGTTGATATTCAAATTTCGATATCAAACAGTTTGGCTTCATTGTTAGTTGACCGATAGAACCCATTATACTGGATTGAATAATACTTTTCCATTTCATTTGGTAGCTGTAAAGTGACCTAGATATACTAATCACCTACTTTTATGTCAATGATTTATGAGTACAAAATGGTGATTTCGGTTTTATTTATTGCTGGGAGATCGGCTGATGGTGGATTTCTCGATATCATACACAGATACATCAACAATAATTACAGGTCTTCACAAAATAATATCCAGGTTTATCAGATTTAATCTTCGTTTCTCGGCGTGCAAACATCTTTTTACGTTTGGAGATTTAGGCCGTACTTCTACACATTGGCGAAAACCTACACATTAGGAAAAAACTATATAATCCTTTAACTCCTCTCTACAACGTCGTAGTTAGTTTTGTTTATTTGATCAATCAATCAATTAGACTATTGTAGTCCACTGCTGGACGTAAGCCTCTCCCAATGTGTGCCATAGACCCGGTCCTCAGCCTTCCGCATCCAGTCTATCCTAACTACCTTCTTCAGGACGTCGGTCCACCTTCGTCCTACCTTCCGTTTACCGATTCGTGTCTCCGTTTTTTCGGTCTCCAAACCCAAGATCCGATTGCTCCAACGGCCAACGGTCATTCGGCATACGTGGCCAACCGATTGGCACTTCAGCGTGCTTAATCTATCGAAAGACCGAAAGAAGAATATGAAACGAACTAGAAATCTTTATACACGGTAAAGAGCACTAGTTCATTTCATATTTATCAAAGCATATCGATTGTCTATTCAGCAATGCGATTAATATTATTGTAAAGGCCAACCGCCTCGAGTAACATAGTGCGTATCCACCCAATGACTTACTCGACTCTAATCAGTACTGAGTACGAAGCGTTTATAAAAAGAATTAGATTGAATAATGTGACTTATCTTTTTTTTATTCTTATAGTCTGTTGTGATGGGTCACAGTTCGGCTTATTATAAAATAAAGTAATAAATAAAAAGCTGCAAAACTGGAATCCAACGTCAGCGTCATCAGCTGTTAGTTCACCTTTGGTCCAACGTTTTGATAATATGCTGTTGTGATCATACCTTATAAAATATCAATGTAACGTATGCAAAAGTTTTAACCTTGTTCGAATAACAATTAACCTTACACATTATGGTACTGTTACCTAACCATTAGATTTCCTTTCATAGAATTTTCTAGTCGTTCCAGTGGCAAACAGGCATAAAGAAACCTGGCTTCGGAGCTTTTCGTCGATGAGCTATGATGAAACCTGACCCACATAATATATTGACGTTGTGTAAACGATCTGAGAATTGAGATGTTAAAATTAATAGACGCTTGTCACATAAATCATGGTGTAATAAGGTCATTCGAACCTATGTAAGGATGTGTATGTTTCAGCCACTGGCTTTCTTTCTGGATATATTCTTCGTTCTGGATCGTCTTGAATGAAACTTTGAATGTCTAAGTAGGTATGCCTAGTTAAGCTTACAAAAAAGTTTTAAACTAGTGTACCTAATGGTGAAGACTGTTAAAGGATGCAAGGAGGAGGAATTTGCTCGTGTCATCAAAAGGTTGTCTACCACTGTCGTCCTTTTCACAATTAATCCTCAATATGACAGCAAAATTTTTACTTAATTTTCCCTAATTGTTTTTTATAGTAATTGGAATGATCGCGTGGGGGACTGCCTAGCCTAGATCGTGATAATGTAACAAATTTATCATATCACCATGTTAGATTTGCGTAGTCGATAACGAAACACTTGTTTCTACGTTAAGTATTACTTTTATTTTTCATACTAAACTGATGCTATGATATGAAACACATACGTCAGAGAATTAGAATATTTTCATATTGTATGGTTGACTAAAAATATGTACATTGCGTGTGGTATGTCTATTAATGTGGTCGTCGTTTTGTGGGAGCCTAGTTTTAAACTTGGAGATGTACGAAAAAGGTTTAATTTCTTTGTTTTAAGAAATATAATATAGACAGTGATTCTGCCTAACCCTCAGCACGTTTTGTTCTGATGTATTTATTGTTAGGCTTAGTCTGAATATGCTGCAGTTTACAATGCCAAATTAAATTGCTATACCGAGAAATTCAATTTCATATTTAAAAATATCAATCGACCATGCTTTAATGAATTTTCCTTACAAAACCCGATCATCGAATATAATTTGCGACGTATTAAATAGGTGAGCAAAGCATACGTTACTTGTGTAATATAAACATAATCAGTACGAGGGCGGCACTGAAAATTTCGGGAATCAACGAAGTGACACAACCTTACTATTTAAAAATGTATTTATTGCTTTTCGAAGTATTCTCCGCGAAATTTGACACATTTTTCCATACGATGGAACCAATCATTGAAGCAACCATTCCATTCTTAAGTTGGGGTCTCCGAAATTTTGTAGGCGTCCACAGCTTCTTCAGGTGATGAAAATCTCTGACCACCCAATTTATTCTTTATTTTAGGGAAAGTATAGAAATCATTAGGGCTTAGGTCGGGGCTGTACGACGGATGGTCTAATAATTCTATGTTTTCTTGCTTTAAAAACTCTTTTGTTCTGTGCGCGGTGTGAGAACTCGCATTGTCGTGATGGAGGATGTTGCGGCGGTTGCAGTTCTCTTTACGGAGTTCAGAAACGACCTGTGGCAAACAAATGCTAGCATACCATTCTGCATTAACCGTTCTTTGTCCCTCAAGAGAAATAGTCGCAACATGGCCGGTTTTGGAGACAAACGTGGCCACCATTTTTTTTGCAACACTCCGTGAACGAACAATTTTGTTGGCTTTAACTCATTTTCGAACACCCAAACTCGTGACTGGTTTTTTGTTTTGGGTTCGTACGCGTATATCCAGGATTCATCACCTGATACGATGTTGTATACAGCATTTGAGGATCCTGCGTGGAATCTTTCGAGAGTTCTGACGCACCCAGTAACGCGAGCCGCTTGTTGCTCTTCACAGAGCGAATGCGGTATCCATAGGGAAAACAACTTTTTTACACCTAATTGTTCATGCAAGATTATTTGTATTTGACTCGTGCCAATGTCTAAAGTTGCTTGAATTTTGCGGTATGTCACATGTCGATCTTCCTCAATCAGCTTACGCACAGCATCAACGTTTTCTTGGGTGACTGCAGTTTTTGGACGACCTTGACGGGGATCATCACTGAGCTTGACACGTCCACGTTGAAATTCAGCAAACCAGCGACAAATTGTGGTTTTGGATGGGGCTTCATATCCAAATGCAGAAATCACCCGGTCAACACACTGTTTTTGCGTTAAACGACTTCGAAAGTCATAATAAATCATCGCTCTTATTCTCTCGAACTCTAATTTTCTCGAGTCAATTCCATTTTCTCAACGACTAAACAAGTTTGACAAAACCTTGTGATAAGACCGAGAATCTTTTTTTAAAAAAATAAATGGTATTCGATTTTTAAAACCAAGGAGTTTTCAATTAAAAAGATTTTAATATGACAGAAACAGTGGAAATATTAGATTCCCGATACTTTTAGTGCAGCCTATGTAATATACTCGTCATGCCCTGACAGTACATTATAAATCCTTATAGGCGCTCTTACACATAAAATTGACTTTCCACAAGTTCGAATAAGAACAGGTTATCCGATTTGAACTCATGATAGAACATGATGGATCACAGGTCTTGTTGACTGTCGATGCGATCTAATTGTATCGATTGTGGTTACTTTTAAATATTATGTGGGTTATATTTACAAAGGCCGGTCAAGGTTGATACTTGATATAGATTCGGCATTTTAGGATGGATAAGGTTATGGTTTACTATTGAAATGTATACTTAAATTTTTGCTTTTAAAAAAGGAAACTAGGTGTAGTTATACCATTTAAAAAAAACATTGTTGTACTCGGGAAATGTACCTTCTCGACTACCTGATTTTTCCATGAAGCAGGTAGTCTCCCAGTCATGAGTCAAGTCTCTCGGGGGTCCAGGGAGTTCCTTCCTAGGTTATACCTGAGCCCCCGGCCATGGAAACCCGGACGGAACACCGTGTGGTTTTAGTCGGTTCGACTCCGACGGTTTCCACTTAACAAACTTACAATTAAAGGACACAAACTACACCCAGACTCATAAAATTTTATTTCTCAATTGCACAAATATATCTGTGTCTTTGTTGAGTGGTGGGGGACCCACAACACTTGACGCAGTCTTAGACGTTATTTCGTACTGTTACGGCTTATATTATATACCGAAGCTTGAGTATCTAGCTTTCGCCTCTTTCTAACACTCGACCCACCTGATAGTAAGGGGATTTACTACAGCCCAGCAAATCCACAGATATGAAACTCCACCTGTTATCAGCTCGTTGTTAATCCTATCTTACACTCGCTATGTGTTAAATATTATATCAGTTTGTCAGTCATTAGTGTGCCGTCATCAAGTACACTATGACACAATCTATTTGCTTGTGTAATCTCTTAATGTCAACAAACTTAATTAAAGTTAAGACCTTTTAAAGGTCATCAGTTCATTACATATTATAATCGCACCGCTCCAGCTTCTTAGTTAATTAAAAGCGTTAAGTTTTCTGTTGTACGATACATTTTATTTTAAGCAAACAATGAACTTCAGGATGGGTGCGGTAAACGAGCTTGGAGCGAATGGTTTACTGACATCTTGCTGTTTTTAAAATGTACAATATAAGACTCGAGTCTCAATTTCAGCATCACGTTAGGGTACTTGTTGTAAAAGAATATATATAGAAGATAGGTAAAAATTGGAACAGAAGTGCTGTCGTCCACAGGCTGTTTAGACTAAAGAAATAAACGTATCTAAATGTGTGCTACTTATGTAGTGATGTAACGAATGTTGAATTTTTTACTTACCCGAACGCGAATGTCTGTTTTCTGTAGTAGATACCTACTACAGAAAACAATTCGTACAAATTATTTAAAACAATTTTCAACCAAAGGTCAGATCGTGAAAAATATTTTGGATATACCTAGTTGGGAATGACGACTCAAGCTTACCTTTTTGTTCAACTCCAAAGCCTCCCAAAAGCAGGGTAAGGAAAGTCCAAATCCTATTGAAGTTTCGATTAAATTATATAATATTTTTTATTTATTTATTTATTCATCTTTATTGTACAACTTTATATAGTAAATAGTGCAAAACAAGTTACCAATGTTAAGGTATAACAATCGGCGGTCTTATCACTTATCTCACACGGTGATTGTGTAGTTTATAAACGTAAAGAAGACCCATTTTTTTGGTCAAATCAAAATAATTATTAGTATTCTTTCTCCTGTAGCCAGAGAATATAATTGGTAACTCCACTTACAAGTGTACCCAGTGAAAGAGTTTTATTTTTTATGTTTAACTTTCTTTAACTTAATTACAAAAAATTTCAATGTTGTTTTCTTTTCAATATTTTGTTAATATTTTTATTAGACTAACATGGGCAAAAGAGAAAGTATTTCTAACTCAGTTGCCGATCTCGACCATCCAATAAATAACCTTTTTTATATTCAAATTTATACTGGTGTTAATAATGAAAAAAACGTAAATCTTATCATTTGTATTATCATTCCATATCCATAAAAATTTCTTTTTCATTTGCCAAAAACATACGGTAAACATTCACGTCGTTTCTTACGAATAGTCGAATACGAATGTCAAACATTATCGAATCTTCAGCGGTTGACATTAAAGATACAAGACTTTATATAAGCTTTAAATTATGATAGTCTGTTCTAAAGTTTACTATGACTGTGCCCAGGATTGGCTTCAGCACTCCTTAACAGACAACCGTACAGACACAAAACTTTATACATATATTATGAATTGAATTATGATAGTCTGTTCTAAAGTTCATCATGACCTGCAGCGCTCAGGATTGGCTCCAGACGAAGGAATTCCTCAATGACTTACTTCGGAAATGGCTTAAATCGGGCAAACTATGAGTAAAGCATAAAAAGCTATTTCAAATTTTTTTATAAGTAGGTATATAAAAGTTAATAATTACATAAAAATATTTATAATAAACATTTAGGTAAACTATAATCCCCTTGAACAATACGAATGAAAAATATATGTACATGTTTACAACAACATTCGTATAAAGATAACAGAGCGACGCAATGTCTAGACAAGTAAACAATTTCAAAATTAGGTATTCATGGAATTTGGAAGCCATAATCCGGTAACCGCAACATTTTTTTTTTACCAACTAAGGCTCAAATAACACCATTATTTATAACTATGTTTGCGAGAGGTTTGTAATTAAGGGTTGGCCTTTAGGCAAAAACCCACACCACCACACCGCCTACGGTCTTATTTGCACAGAATTTCCCCGTCAATAGTATGACGCCAAACCCTGATATAAGCGGTATGCATATGACATTTAGTATGGCCCGTCGAACAATTGGAGGTACGTTTAGTCTGGACGCACATTGAGTGCGTATTATGTGGAATATCCCATTGCAGAAGCATGCAGAAAGCAGCTCCAGATGCAATTTGCTGCTTTCTCGCATGTCTTGCACCAATTAATATTTGCTGTTTACATCATACGCGTCATACTGTCTAGTTTAACCAGTGTAGTCCAGATTCTGTGTGCAAAATCATACGCTCTTTAATTATTAAGAGAAATTACGTGAATGCTTCCTATTACTGATAGATGCATTTTGTGTGCATGTCGAGACTATGAAGACCACTTTTACACATGCAAGTGTAATTTTCATTGAAATAAGCTGTACATTTAACGTTGTTGGCTTCGGTTTCCATCAAGTTTATTATGTAGTAGGTACTTACGTCTTATTATTTCAGTATTATGATTGGCAGGAGATGGGTTGATAATTTAATGAAAAAAAAAAACATGTTTAAAAAAACCATTCTGAAAACCGCATCAATATCATTCAGTCAATTCAATAACCAATAACACAAGCATTTAGCTTAGCTGGAGGGGTTAACAAGAATACTAGTAATGTGTGACCCACGTTGCTAGTATTCTTGAAAAAAAATGAAAAAATAACAAACACGTACATAAAATATAATAGTGGTATATTCGCACCAAGATAGGTGCTAAAGGCTAATGGCTTTCCACACGCAGAAGGCAAAGATTGATTTACGTGGGCTGGGTTCGATCGAAAGGGGTTTACTCTTTCTCACCATCCGTATCCGACGCTCTCGATTTAGAACAAGACTAATAGTCATGTAAGGGTCATAAAAAATCATTTCCAAGATGCGTTAACGTTTAAATTTCAATGGTTATGAGGTAAATCAAACGTCACTTGTTAAATCGTCAGCTGGTTATTTATCGTTACGAGTCCACGCATTCAGGTCGTAAACCAAGCCGTAATTGGTATGTCCCAACTTTAAATTGAAACGTCCAATGTACTCTGTATCTCGAGCGAAGTTTCTTTAATGAGTGAATACACATATTTGATTGGATATGTAGAAATCGTGCATGTTTCGATTTTTATTCGTACGCTTAAAGCTGCCAAAATAAACTGATGATCGGTGTGTCGAGTATCGGAGTAAATAAAAATAAGTTATTGGATATATTTGAAATCTATTTGTGGCACACAGAATCGTGGGCACTGATAAATGACGTCTACATTTTTAAATAATTGAATAGGTATGTTTATATTTTTAATTTTTAATTTTGAATTTTTACGTCTTATATGGCCATACTAGATGTCCTGTCTTGATGATAACTGGTTACTGTAAGCGTACGTTTACAACGACTATAAAAGCAAAAAAAAATAGTGTTCTTTCTTTCAGGCTCTGAGCTGTTTCTTGGTGTTCAGAGATGTTACTTTGAGAAATAATTTACTACAAGTATTTGACTTTAACTAAAATGCCACAAACTTTTTGCAATCAACTAACATCCTCTTACTTTACGAGATCATCGTAACAAGTTCAACTTAGAATGCCTTAGATAACATATTCGCCGGAAGCCTCATGTTATTCGGTGACACTCGATACCCCAAAAATTCTGTAACATATCGTGAACATGTCAATATGGGCAGGTAGTGGGGGTTAAATAAATACCGTTTTAATCCAGTTAGGTTGCTTTGTTTTTTAAAGGTTCTTTGCAGGAATAACTGAAATGTTTTTCTAATAGTTCCCATTGATATTACAATTCTATTAACTTTATTTATGTATTTACGAGAATTAACGCGATCACGAACGCGTTAATTCCCGTAAATACATAAATAATATTATATCATGGAACGTGAAAGTTTTAAAATTAGTAATGCTATTAACTGTTCAGAGTATGTCTTTATCTGAAAATCTAATGAAACATCAACTCAAGTAGTTTAATGAGAAGGCCTAATATGGAAGGCTTAATATTCGTACCAAAACAAAGTGCAACGATTCAATAGCATCAACTGTCTGTGACCATCCAGGTGTGTAGTTATGCGTTGATGTTGTGTCACGAACAAAGGAATGCGCGAATTGCTAGTCGATGACGCAAAACGCGCACCAATTAGCCCAAACCATTTAAACAAATTTATCATTGCCTCGCGAATGTCAAACAAGATAACGTTAGTCAAATTATTTCAAATTCTTATTTAAACTGGTATTTATGTAACAAGGCGGATAAAAAGGTTCGTGTTTGTATAAAATATTTAAATATAGGTATAAAAAGAACCATAAAACCCCCACTGCTTAGGTAACTACTTAGTGAAATTAAAAAGATGGAGACAAGATTACGTAGACACATAATAAATAACACATTGAAATAAGTAATATACACCAATATTAGAATCAATTGGTGTGTTTGTGAAGCACTTTCACCTTTCTTATACTATTTAAAAATTGATTATTACCACAGAATACATAATAGTACCAGTATATTACTCTAGATGACCCTAGGGTAATTATTTCTTCAGAACGGACGAAGTACGAATTATTATAATAATGGTTGTCTAGAAGTAGGCCTGCCATCACTTAAATTGCCGACGCCGGACAATCTCTTCAAAAATCCTTTACACATTTGTGAATTCGAGATTCTTTCCCGGACCCCTTAAAAAAACGCCGGTTGCATTTTTTTTATTAACTTAAACAGCTTGTTCACCTAATAATTATAAGTTGCCCCTGGCCAGATTGTCTGGGTTTCACCCGGACGCTTTTTGAAAACCCCGCCCGGACGCCCTCTAAACTAGGACAAATCCGGGAAAACCCGGATGGATGGCAGCCCTACCTGGAAGAGATAGCAAACTGCGATTAGATCGCTAATTTGCTAGTAAGTATGTGTTTACATAAAAGTAAAATATTGTGTCCTATTGATTGTGTAAAGAGTACATCTATCTATCTAATTCCGTTTATTGCAGTAAAGTAAAAAAAAAAAATGCCATGGCTTTCTCGATGATTATTTCTTCATTCATCTTTTTATGTGAATTTTATGTTAATAATAAAAACACGAATACCATTCATACCGAAGCGAAGCGGTAAACCGGAGTAAGAAAAGTCTGAAGATAAAGTCACCGAATAGCCTTCATGTGCCACCGAACATAACCGTAGCTAGCTAGTAACTAAATTATATTAACAACTAACAATTATAAAGATTTCAAGGAGAATTGGAAAATGAAATAAAAACGATTACAAACAAATTATTTGAACCTTGATTTGGACAATGTCTGTCGGGTCAGCTAGGAGGTAGTAATAGAAAATACTTAATTGATCAAATCCGGTGGCGTCGGGGCGGCAGACCAAGAGAGTTTGCTCCCAACCGGCAAGGTTATTTATATATTTGATAAGTTCTAAAACAAAAAGTTTGTCTTTTATTTTTTTGCTTTAAAGTATATGAATATAAAATTTATAATATAATTTTAATGTATGTTTGTAAGACACCACAATCTCGAGAGAAAATCCTCTTGATAAAGCCTGGCTAGTGTAAACACACAAGAGAGTGCTACATTACGCAAAATACACTCATTAACACATTTTGTACATTTCAATCGATAGGTCAACTTTATCGCATATTATTATTAACGTGACCGCTAATATTATTCCAAACATTATATTTTTTGTCTTAATCTTCCCTTACCTTATTCAATGTGTATTTTAAATATAGACAGTAACATAGAAAAAATGTACGCTAATGTTTTTGCAATAAATTATATTTTCTTTCTTATTTCTTTCATTAAATCTGGAATTATATTTCATATTCAAGTAACCTACATATCTATACTAACATTATAAAGCTGAATAGTTTGTTTAGTTGAATGCGCTAATCTCAGGAACTATTGGTTCGTTTTGATTTTTTTTTAGTGTTGGATAGCCTATTTATCGAGAAAGGCTATAGGCTATATAACGTCACGCTACAAGCAATAGGAGCGGAGAGTCAACTAAATTTTTTGCAAAAACGGAGAATATTTACAAACGCGGACGAAGTTGCGTGGGTCAGCTAGTCATCTATAATAATATTATACAGAGAAAAGATTTATTCGTTTGTTGTCAATAAACTCTGAAGCTACTGACCCTATTTTAATCATTCTTTCACAATTAAAAAGCAATTTTGTTTAGGTGTTATTTAGGCTATTTTATTTTACAACTACTTATATTATAAACCTACGAGAGTAAGTAACAAAGTAGAGATAACAGATTAGCGCTAAACATGCAACAGAGTGTTCTAAAGATAATTCGTGTATCAACGCTTACCGTGGCTTACTTACGTCTCTCGGTACACAGTGACCTGGTTACTACATTTCAATAGCGCAGGTGTGCTATATTTAGCTCACCGTATCCGGGTATTTATATATAAACTGGTATTTATATTATATACATAACCATAGAACATACTATTATGTATTCTATAGTTGAGTGGGGTGAGTGGACATTCTGTACATACATTATTGTACTATGTACAGAATGGCCTATTACTCTCCTCCCAACGATTCGAAATACCTCACCTCGGCCGGAGCTCAATAGAGTATGAATAGAATACCACAGGTAAGGGAACACTGGACAGCCACTGTAGCTATGCAATATGTTTTGGACTTGGAATAATATTAATCGAAATCACGTCCAGATCCAATGTATTACATCCCTTGTATGTTCGGTTACATTTAGATTTCCGTTTATATTTATGTTTACGTTATGTATACAGCTATACAATATAGTTGTATAAAAAAGTAGAAATTGTTACATTTGAGATTTATAGCACCTATGAAAAAATTAATTAAAAGGAACATGTAATTATGTAGTTATAAACAATCCAATTTAGTGACTTCACTTAAAATATTGGTGAAATCCTAGTTATTGTATGCAAGTTACTCATAGATAGATTCAACGCGACCGTTCACGTGCACGTACACACCTAAGCACGTGGAAGTAGTTGTGTTTAAACTAACGAGTAACTCTGAAGTTTCAAAACCACAGATTAAAAGTAACAACATTTGCGCGAGAATGTTCCATTGGGTATTAAATTCTCTAAACAATAAGAAAAAAGAATTTATTACTTAGAAAAATACCAAATGTTAAAATAATAACAAATATTATGGTACATAATAACTTGACTACCCAGAGCAATGAAACTCTGTTTGTTGGTAAGGGCATCACTGCAGAAGGGCTTTACAGATTTGATTATTTTTTGTTTCAAAAGGTAATAGTCCGAATTAGGTTTTTAGGAAATGAAAAAAAATTAATTTTGGCGAAAACGAAGGAAAATGTGGGTGAAAAAATGATTTTTGTAATTTGGACAGGGCAACGTCTATCGGTTTAGCGAATATCTAATGAATACTATATCGGCTGATTGTAGGTTGCTAGGTGTTGTACATGCGCGATTGTGTTTATTACTCAGCCGTTCCTCGCAGTCTCGTTTATTGTCATTATTCCGTTCCTAAAGGGCGTAGTGTGATGTTAAACCTATTACCTTCCTCAATGAATACTCTATCCAATACAAAAATATTTTTTCGAAGCCGACCTAGTTCCAGAGATTAACACGTTTAAACTAACAACAAAAAAAAAACATCTTCAGCTTTATTATATTAATGATATTAGTATAGATGCCCTATAGCTGACATCACAGTGTACTGAGATGATAATTATGATGTTTATTATGTGACATTTTTGTTTTTGTAAACATTCTCCTGATCATGTGTTCATGGTTCGTTCCGAGCTAATATTATAAATGTCAAGATAACACTGCATGTTTATTTTTAACGTGCAGATGTTTTAATAATATGATTGGGTTTGCGTAAACTCTAGTAGCGGTCTGTCCGTTAATAGGGTTCAAGCAACCTAATTGTAATGTTTTTATCGCGATAACCGACATCCTGGATGGCGGATTCGCAGGCCTATTTAAATGTATAATGAATTTAGTACATTATTTTCAATTATCAACATGAATGTTAAGATTTAATATATTATCTATTAGTTAAAGTTTTAGGTAAAGACATGGCGTTTTCATTTAATTCCCAAGGACTGTTTTCTTCGGTTCGATAAATGTAGATATATATATATGATAATATTTTTTATATTTTATAACTCACTATGCTCGCCTGCGTTTATGATCACTGCTCCGCTCCTATTGGTTGTAGCGTGATGTTATAAAGCCTATAGCCTTCCTCGATAAATGGACTATTCAACACCAAAATAATTTTTCAATTCGAACCAGTACCTGAGATTAGCGCGTTAAACCAAACAAACTGTTCAGCTTTATAATATTAGTATAGATATCCTATATCTTCCCTGAGTCTACCTAACCTCTATCATATCGCTTTAGATCTCTTCATGCTAACTTCACATCTATGCTATACATTTACAGGCATTTGTTGGCTTCACTACCACGAACTTGTAATTATATGTACCTATACAGGTACATATATATTATTTTATCCTATGGGAGTATAGCCGTGATTTTTGAAATTTCTAAGTCACGTAAAGTTTGGTGGCAAACAAAGTCATTCCACAATTTAACGATAGGTAATTGTTAAAACAGAATTTTTAATATTTAATACGAGCAGTTGCCACCGCATTATACATTCTCATTGTTTCTGCAATTCTGTATCCACCAAGGCCAAGTATTATATTATATAAATAACGTTATTCAATTTTATTTAGCTACTATTTTTACTTGTTTTGAGTGTATACCTATTATGTGTATAAAAACACATTACCTTTATTAAACTCATAATTAATTTCTTGTACATTCATAGATATACACATTTTAATTTTTATTTAACAAGGTGGCAACAAGCACGCGACTCGCCTAGTAAGCGGTTAGTCATATTTTATCTACACTACCTGTACTGTTACAGTCTGGCGATCGCCATCACCTGCCTAGAATTTTATTTCACGCTTGGGAAATGTTTGAAGATAGACAGCCTCCGAGTCCAAGACTCGATGCTCTGACCACTGATATTCCTCATTGACATAAGTTAGAAGATTATTAATTTTCAAACTTATGTATAAGTATATCTCCTCACACCTACCTTATTCTTTTTATTTATCACACATCCCCTAGAATGATTTTTGCCGCATGGGTGAGGTTACCGGAGGCCCCAAACCCTTCCCTCTCCCTTCCTCTCCCCCTCTTCCCCTACTCCCACCTTAAAGGCCGGCAACGCACTTGTGACTCTTGAGTTGCAGGTGCCCATGGGCGGCGGTAGTCATTTACCATCAGGTGACCGACGAGCAGACTCGTTTGCCCCCCTATATCATAAAAAAATATATAATTTAGAAATGAAGGCGTAATCTAACGGAGGGACTCTTCACGGTTGGTTAAGGATCGTGAAAGTATTGCTAGAGTACAAAGGCAAAGTTGTCTGAGGATATAGGCGTCCAGAGTTATTTACCACAGAGTTTAATAGTCGATTGCTGCACATACATACAGAAAAACTAGCCCATCACTAACCTACATTAAATATACAGAGGCATCAAGATCGCAAGTGATCCAACAATGGTGTTAGTCAGGAATCCTACATAAAAACCATTATATTTACTCACAAACTCACTAAAACCAATTCGCTTTTGTACGCATCAATGTATACAATACAAGCAATATTACTCATCACACTTGTCGACGACTCCAACACGCGGTCCAACAGGTTTGCCAAGCTAGACAAAAACGGTCCACTCATCAAACTATTAATGAGTCCACACGCGGTCCAACATGTTTGCCAAGCCAGACAAAAACGGTGCAGGGTCCGGAGATGACTCACGCGTCGTACATTGCACTCGGATTAGCTTTGTGATTTGTAAATAAATGCGACACCATCGCAGACCTGCCTTTCAGTCCACAGCAACGAAGGAAACAAAGAAACTATATCCATCTAATTTGGTGTTTATATCATTGAGGTAGTGGTCATCGCAGCTTACCCACGCTTACAACTAAAGGACTGTGTAACTCGCACGTAATCGCCGCTGCAAAAACCATTTTAAGCAAATTTTGAGGATACAATATTTTAGTATTTTGAGAAAACCAGTAGACAATTCGAGCGTCCTCAAAAAGCAATACACAAACGTTCTAGTTTTAAAATCCAAAGATGAGTTCCTGCCAGGCGGGGTGATAGCTAATTAGAGATTGAGATGTTGGCCACAATGACTAAAACACAAGAAAACACATTATTCAGTTGAAAGAACACACGTCGCAGTCGGAGGTGGTACCAATTAAAATTAATTACCTTATTTTTAGACTATATTGTTATGACTCTGATTAATATGTCTCTGTGACTATTACTTCTTGCTTCTTACTTTCAAAATTAAGTGTACCATATTTGATTCAATTTAGTTTTGTAAATGGTTACGAGGCAACAACTGAAAGTAACCTTCGCAAACAATTTAATATGGAAATGGATTATTTTCTAACGAGGCACCTCTCTGTAGTGGAATTGTTCTGAAGTGACGTCAAACACCAACGTGTTAATGATAATATATTCTTCAATAATTACTCGTTACAGACTACATGTTTACGGTTGCCTTGCGAGAATTTTAAATTCTTATTATATCCGAATCTTCGAGAAAATTAACGTTCGCGCTTAAGATACGCCGGCACATTGCCAAGATGTGTATGTACGGCCTGTATCCGAAACAATATTACATCTGCATAGCCCAACTATCAATGATTTTCAAGGCCTAGGAATCTCGGGACCTATAATAATAAGTACGCAACCCAATAGACAGAAAATAGGACAACAATTATTTTCGTTTATCAAATTCTGACATTTAAAGACAATGCAGTTACTTTAAACAGCCTAGTCGACAACGTCAACATAATTTTATCATTTATTTGTACGTAGGTAGATACTTTCGTGAATTCGCAGCAGAAAATAGTCCTTGTTCGAAAAATATTCTACCCAACTGATAAAACAGCTTAGCTAACTTTGAAAATACTTCAAACGGTATTATTTTGTTGTTTAAGTTACTAATACCTTCACCACATATATAATACTTATCTATACTAATATTATCAGGCTGAAGGAGTTTGTTTGTTTGTTTGGTTGAACGCTCTAATCTCAGGAACTACTGGTTCTAGTTGAAAAATTATTTTAATGTTGGATAGCCCATTTATCGAGGAAGGCTGTAGGCTATATAACATCACGCTACAACCAATAGGAGCGGAGCATCAATGAAAAATGTTGTTAAAACGGGGAAAATTTACAAACGCAAACGAAGTTGCGCGGGTCAGCTAGTAGGTACTTACTATAATAAGAAATCTTAGTTTTTTTATTGATTGTTTGTTTAAACGCGCTAATCTCTAACACTGTCGGTCAGATTTCAATAATTCTTTTTGTATTGGATAGAGTATTAAGAAAGATTAAAGGCTATATAATATCACGACCCTGCGAAGAACGACTAGTGTTGTTAAATTTTTTAATGGGGTCATTAGTTGATACCTTCTGCTGTTAGTTTCAATACCATCTCCTATGTTTGACAAATAACGTGCTACCTAGTTTCTGCTTTTAATTGACTAACGGAATGTATGTTCGTTCGTATATTACTGTCATATTGGCCCTGGAAAAAAAAAATCCCAGATACTATGTAATGCTCACTTGTATAATTATAGGTCAGGAAATTAGAGTTTGTATTTACAAAAGAACAATTTGTATTTATTTACACACGGGAAAGGCCGTAGTTTTGAGAGTTAAGCTCACCTCATATAATATTATAAACGTGAAAGTTTGTGAGAATGTATGAATGTGGGGATGTATGTATGTTTGTTACTCTTTTACTGTTTATGTTGAACCGATTGCGTGAAACTTGGTATATAGATAGCCGGAGACCTGGATTAACACATAGGCTACTTTTATCCGGATATTTCCACGGCATCGGGACTTACGCGTGTGAAATCACGAGGCGCAGCTAGTAAACAAAATAATTACTTAAGTTTGTGAGTATGACATCCTTCGTATACTGCGAAGGTTGTCCGACTCAAACTGCAAGACGAATTGTTTTCGGTGTAGTCCAAGTTTTGAATGTACTAGAAATTGAGAGATGCTGGAAATATTGAAATGCTTTCTATACTATATCAGGTATCTGTTTTACAACATGTAAGCCCCAAAAGAAAAACCGCATTTTTCAATAACAGTCAAGACATTTTCAAGTACAGGTAGAATTGTTATTTAGATTGGAGCAAAATAGGTAAACCTTCATAATGTTGGACCTAGTAACACTGATTTGTACTGACCTATGTATGTATAAGAGATGACATGACCACGCAGTAGCGAACTGCCATCGATGAAATAATTAATCGTTGTCGTGTACTCAAGCAGTAAATATTATGGATAGGCAAAATGGCGCACCTCCCCCGCGAGCCATTAGTAAGAGTAGTAGTAGGATGGATAATGGTATTTCAATACCTGGGCCACTTAACTTAACTCAGAATTTATTTTTTTGCTAAAACCGTGTTTTATGGAAAAACCTATATAGATAACTTAATTTGAAGAATATGAATAACTATACATATGCAATACCACTCTATCCACTATGCGACACCTCACTGATCCCAAACTAGGCAGAGCCTATACTAATGTAATAAATCAGATTGCTGATAATATACTTATATACTACTAAATACATATATATTCTATAGAAATTACAAACAGAACAAATGATCGTGCTCATCACACAATGACTTGGCCTGGGTGGGAAACGAACCCACGACCTCTGACTCAACAGTCAGGATCACTAACCATTAGATCAACAGGCCTATAATGTATTTGCTGCTTTTATAAACAAGTGAATTAAATAATTTAAAAAACCACTTTCATTTGCCTGCTGGAATTGAGAACATCTAGTTAATAAAATACAATAATGCGGAGAACCGCATTCGGTACAGCGTTATATTAAACCTAGAAAGGTTTAATATAACGCTGTACCGAATACGCAACATAACTGATTACTCAATCAATATTACTGTCAGCTCGTTAGCGCAATGAAACGTCACAATAAAAATTATAAGTTAGGCTTACAAACATAAATAAAATAACAGTATTATGTTCAAAATCCTCAGCTACAATACTTTCTGGGAAATCACAACACCTATGTAGTTGAAGTCCATTGTTAATGTTGTAAGACAATGGTTAAACCATTCCCCGTCGCACACTTTAAACACACCTTTCTACTACTTGCATTCGTCATTATACAATTTATTCTTTTCAAAATATTTCTCGAGACATTTGCTCCAGCGGGTGACAGGCCACCTGTCAGTAATGTCATAATTTAACCTTTCTATGGACTCCCGCCAAAATGTTTGTATTAACGTCACCCAGACGCGTCGTATTTTAATTAAATATTATTGGATTGTTCATCATTCTGGGTGTTTCTAGGGTTACGTGGTGCGCCGCCATTCGTTATTTAATGGGCTTTTCATGTATTCTGAATTTATTGCTTCATTATTATTTTGTTGCTGCCCATCGATTTAACCTTGGTATCGAATAATAATTTGTGTTGTTAGGAGTACCCACCTAAGTGTATTTCATAGTAACGGCTTTTCATTTACTAAGTTGATTTAATAACATTACTAAGCTCGGCACTGGGTATAATATGATAAATAATATCGATCATTAATCGATAATTAATTCGATAAATCTATGCATTTGTTTGATTTACTTTTCCTTTTAAATACGCTTATATTAACTTTACTTGTACCTACATATTTATTTCATTAATTAACAAAACAAATTTTGAAATTCATATTAAAGCTACTTGTAAATGTCGTAGTATCGTGTGGGAGAGCCATCCTTCAACACTTATGGGCCGGCTCGACCGGAGTGATACCATTGCTTCGCCGAGAGAGTGAGGTTACCGGAGGCCCTAACCCTTCCCTCTCTCCCTTTTTTACCCCCTCCCCGCAGTCTCCCTCTTTCCCCTTTCCTTTACTCCCTTTATCTTAAAGGCCGGCAACGTACTTGTGACTCTTGAGTTACAGGTGTTCATGGCCGGCGCTAGTCACTTACCATCAGGTGACCCGTCTGCTCGTTTGCCCGTTATCCCATAATAAAAAATAATATTAATAATATACTATAAATTTGACATCTTAGTGTTAATTTGATGATGGAAGCTATGAGGTGGATAGTGGAATCCTTCAATGCAAGTAGCCATAAACCCTTCGAGTTTGGGCTAATATGTTATTTTTTTCGTTTTGCCAAGTCCAACGAGACGAAATTGCTTGATAACGCTGGTCTGATGATGAAGCCAGGAGGCGGATAGTGGATCCCTTTTTCACTTTTTAAATCGGTTTGCCATTCAAGCGTTTCGTTTTTATTTTGTTTCGGTTTTTAGTTTTATTAACTACAATTATTTCCGCTCTATCCAGCTGTTTGAAACTATTTGAAAGTAAATATCGTGAAAGTAACTATTATGACTGCAATTTAGGCGCCCATTACACGGTAGGTTTTGCTGTCAGTTTTGCCACAATCAAAACGGTGATTGGCGAATAACCTGACCGAGACTGAGACCGACGCGACGGCTTAACGTGCAATAATACTAGCCATGTGAGGCTTAACATCCTAAGACTGACCTGGCTAGTATTATTGATTAATATATATTTATGTTACGCATTCATCGGAGATAAGTGCTTTAAAGGCATCATTTTTTTTATGGTATAGGGGGCAAACGAGCAGACGTGTCACCTGATGGTAAATGACTACCACCGTCTATGGGCACCTGCAACTGTGTTAGTAGGGGAAGTAGTGGGAGGAAGAGGGGGAGAGGAGGGGAAATCATAAATAAAATGGCCCCGAAACTCCTCGAGATACAACACGTGACTAAAACAGTATATCTAAAATCAATATGATATACCTATGTAATGTACATGAGACTGCTTAACTACAGAGAGATCAAAACCTTTATCTGCGAACATAAAACAAACACAAGTTCAGTTTTAAAAACATTCCGTCTCACAATATTTATAATTATTTTATTGTTTTGAGACAAAAGAGGATTTTATATTAATGAGGTAATGACATCCTGAAGGCGGTTTATTTCCATACGTTTCAAATCTATATCATAAGTAAAATTAATAATATCCAGTTTTCAAGAATGTAATTACATAGTAATGGTATTTTTAAATTAGGAAACTTATGTTCTACTAGTCTATAACAGTAGTACGAAAATAATTATTAAATTTTATACCCAAAGTGTATACTTTCAACATTACTGACAAACAAAAGAACAAACTAATATTAAATGTTGTTCTCTAAAACTCGTTTATCGATTCATTAATTAACAGAAACTTCAAGGATTTTATGTTAAAATATAATAAATTAAGTCAAATCTACTGATTTCGTTGCCAACAGCTTCCATATTTTAATTAATTTTCATTTCAATTGACTCGAGAAACGAAAGTTTTCCAGTTCATTGGAACAAATTTATAAATAATAATGTATGGAATTTAAGCGGAGGGGAAAAATACCAAGGCACAAATCTATAAAAATAAATAAAATTCAAGTGTCTGTTTGTAATGTCATAATAACGGCATTTTTACAAGATACTTATACAAAAATAAAAAAAAATAATAAAATTTTATCTCTTTGTCCGTTTGTTCTGGCACGTTTACTGGCAGATGGTCTTACAAGGTCTTACAAGGAGTAACTTAGACTACTTTTATTTGAAAAATGAATTAGGGTTCCGCATAAAAAATAAAACTATGTAAAAGCGAATGAGGCCGTGCCAGGCACAGCTAGTCTTCTATACATAAATTTACTTATTCTTTAAAGATTCACCGTTTTCAAGTTTTTTCCTCGACGTATATTATTTACTCCAAAGGTCATTTAATAGTTACACAGACAGACTGTTTAAGTCTAGCCGCCCCTCTTTACTTTAGGCACGATCTTGTCCTAGATTTGTATTTCTGGATAACACTTTCAGAATTATGTAACGTTGTTGATTTAATATTAAAAAGCGTGCTCGGTTTAAGGCCATAGCTATGATGTCCTTATTGTTGTCTATACATACAATGTTCCACATAATCTAAATCGGGCTGCCTTTCGATGTTATCACCTAATGTACTATATTCTTGTCGAATAAATATCTTATCTTATTTCGAACAGTAACAGTCTGATAACTTATCTCTACAACTATACAACTAAATATTAAAATTTGCCATTTAGAAATAATTTAATCAATACAAATAAATTAAATTGAAGTGTCTGTTTGTAATATCAAAATAATAGTTTTTTAAGCTCGTACAGTTATTTGCACAATACCTAATGTCTAAAAATCAGTTTTAATTTTTTGTGTCTGTCTGTCTGTTTGTCGCTGCTAATGTCCGGAACGGGTGGACCGATTTCCAAGGGACTTTCACTGGAAGATAGCTGGTGTTATAAGGAGTAATTTAGGCCACTTTTATTATGGAAAAATAATTAGGGTTCTGCGCAAAATATATAAATATGCACACGCGAGCGAAGCCGCACGGGAAATGCTAGTAGATAATATAATATCTTGGGACAAACCCAAACCACAGATTACTAAGTAGTTACTACGTAACAGATAAATCACTCCCTACAAAAACGTCCATACCTACCGTTTTAATTACCTACTCTTTCCGAGCGCCGACCCCTGCATGCGAAAATGATCATTAATGTTCTTAAAACACGATTATTACTGCTTCACAATAACGCATGGTTGCGTTGCCGTAAGTGAGTTTAGGGTTACCTCTTTTTATGTAATATTAAATATCTATATTTTTATAAAATAAGGCTATGTTAAGTAGGTAAGTAAAGTTGTGATGTTATATAGCCTATAGCCTTCGTCTATAAATGGATAGTCCATCCAAAACAAAATTTTAAGAATTTAGCAATTCGAACCAGCAGTTCTTGAGATTAGTGCTTCAACCAAACAAACGAACTCTTCAGCTTTATAATATTAGTATAGATGTGATGTAGTGATAAATCTAAAGAACAATGTTGCATATCTATATTGTTGATGCTCCCTAATTAAAGTTGAGTACCTACATCCAAATCTTTTCCTAATCAAACGCGTGGAATTCACTACACGAGTAGATGCGTCGTTGTCCTTGACGACAATAGTGCCGATAAAATCTAAAAACGAAAAGTTTTGGTCGGCTGGACGCACCGCTAGCGCGGTGGCGTTTTGCTTCTGGATAAAAAAATAAGGTACCTAAGTACTAAATATTTTATTTCTTGTGGTTATGGTATTCTTATAAATATAAACTAATAAAGTATCATTTACTTAAAAATTATAAAGATAAGGTATTTAGTACTTACCTAAGTATATATTTTTTTCCATAAATAGAATCTTAAAACCATTTCAAAATTACGTATTTTCTTTACTATTATAAATATTTAATTAGAATGGTAAACCATTATTAATTACTTTTATTACAGAATTAACTATTTGTATTCGAAATCCGAATTAAGTAGGTATTTGTATATGTATTAAAGAAATTGCATAAAAATCCTTATCTAAAAAACAACTCTATGTGACAGTGAAAACCGTATTAACTCTTATTTATTTGTAACAGAAACCAAAACATCAAAATAGAACAAAAACAATTACAAATTTTGTTAATTTTTTCTCTTACTGGATCTACGTCCATGTACAGCACATAAACTACCAGAAACCATGTCAATTTGTCTGTATTTAAAGTATATAAAGGTATAAAAATACGATTTCGAATTACGTAAAAATTCAAAAATAAAAGCGTGAGCGCGCGGTACAGCTGTCGGCAACCCACTGCGCGAGACCGCGTATAAGCATAAGGGCCGCCAGCGGCCATGCGGCCAGTAGTTGTTTAGCGCACGTAAGTACATCGAGTGGCATAGGCCTGCCCAAACTAAGCAGAGCTTGTGCTAACTGGACAGATTTGTTTGAAAAATATCTAAAAATCTACCTAAAAGGTGAATAGATATTTTTTCAAACCAATTGATTACGAATTGGCATGACATCTTAAAACGCCATTTTCTCTAAATAAAGTATGTGTGGCTTGACACTTTTGCTTATCAGCGTCCAACTATACTAGATCATGGATAAATTTACATAGATACATTTTAAATACCTACATATTATACATAGAAACATACATATCAATGCAAATAGATATACATATTCAAGCATATAAATATTTTAACTTAATGGGAATCTACCCACGTCCCTCGGCGTGGCAGTCAAATGCACTACCACCGCGTCACAGGTCGTCGTCGACCTTTATTCTACCTAGTGCAATAGATGTACATCGTTATATACCTCTGCGTCCCGATCACTTTTTACATCATCTACAATTTATTTACTACTATTTTTAATCGAAAGTCCCAAATTACCATTGGCACAAGAAACGATCCATTACCGCTAACACCAATCCAAATTCGGTACGATGATGTAACAAATCCAACTAGTACTATGACGCTATGTGCTAACACCTACCACGCCTTCTAATATTGCAGTGCCCCATTGTTTGTCGAGTCATCGCATCGATGTTGTAGTTAAGATACAAGTACTCGTACATTATCGATATTGGCCCCATCGTATTGTACAGTAGTATTACAGATTGTACAGTGCCGACGAAAGCATAGGCTTGCGGATCTTATTCTTTATAAGTAGGATGTACTGACTGACTATGGGTTTGTATTTCGTTCCGTAATATAGCTGTAGATATAGCCTGTAGTACTATATTTTGAAGTACCTGTTCTTATTTATTTTTTTCTTAAATAAGGCCTTAACTGGTTATTCTATCAATATAAGCGTAGTTAACAAGTTTCGTTCTAGAAGATAATTATTTATTATATTAATAATTATTTAAGTTAGAAAGTCGTGATGTAAGAATTTTTAATTTAAATGTCAAAGACTTGTGTCTTGGTCAGGTCGTGTGATATCCTTTCACATTGAATGATTCAGATGTGAATCTTTCGTAGTCACGGAGTTGAACTAGCTAATCATGCATAAGTATAATGCTAAATACGAATTTTACGCAGTCGTTTATTATTTGTGTATTTACTAACATCTTATTTTCCTTAACCAGTAACCATTATACCTTGTATAAGGAAATCCAGCCAAGTAAACAATCTTCAGGATAGTAAAATTGTTGTTGTTGCCGATTTTTCTGTATCATGTTTGCATGCACTTCGATTATTTATATAATGAAAAAATAATAAGACAATGCTGCTGTCTGCCAACAACTGTCGAACCGGTAAAACATCACGTTTGACCTACAAACTCTAACAAACGGTTTCGGCCGACATTTTGAACTTTTAATTATCGCCATTGTTTCCTTAATAGATCATTTGTATGTACGAACAAATGTAATTATATTATGTATATGAGAAACTGATCTTTTAGGAACAAATATTGTTAAAACGCTTCTTGAGCTGTATGTAATGTATAAAATAAATGTAGAAGATTCAATTCCTTCGCCTTAATTTTCTTTGGACATTTTTCCCTCAACATATTCAAGTTAGCCAACAAACACTCATGGTGATGATGATGATGATAGGCGGTCACAGATGCTCATAAACTGTAGTACATTTCTATTCTATGCTAGTGACGTCACTTGTGGATAGGTCAGCTTACATACCAGTAGAAAATTTGTTAGTGGTCAAATTAAGAAAAACAAAACAAAGAGAACCACACACTGAAATCTACGACTACATATTTATGAGGGGCTAATGCTCTTAAAGACTAGTCAGAACGTTCGAACATTTAGATACTGTAAAATGGCATCCTTCCATTGTCTTCCTTATTTTACATAGTCGGTAGCGTAAACGTGCGAGTGAAATTACTGACGCTCATTTGATAGATTTAGTAACAATGTAATGTTGTAAGTTGGTTGATGACCATAGGCTACCGTGACCGCTTTTCATAGGGTGGGCCACTGTAGTGATATTTTATATATGCCAATGTATAGCGAGCTATCAAAAGACCTATAATTGTGAGCAATATAACCAAGCCACGTGTGGAGAGACAGTTTCGTCTTAATCTCTTTCATTACTTCGAAATTGCTTACACGAAAGGTTTTCGTAGTGTCCCGACCGTGACCTAGAAAGATTCGCCTATGGATAAACACAGTAAAGTTTGTGATAGCGAAAAAAAAAAATTTGTGTAACTCGTTTTCGATAGAGAACGTGCAAAACCTATAAACCTTTTCTGTTTACCTTTATGGATGTCACATGATTAAAATAATAGTAAACATACCTTCTGGCCTTCAGCTGTTGTTATCATTTAAACTTAAACACTACGGGCCCTGGCCTCTAACTACACCTTGAGTTCTGAAAATCTTAGACTAGAGTTTCTTTATTTGATCGCGCAAATCTCAGGATTTAGTCGGCTTTCAAAATTTACACTATTAAAGTTATTAACTAAATGTCATCACGCTATGATACGTAAGTAGCTATGACGCCTATGCTTAGTAATCATTAACGTCAGCCAATCTTGTAAATCTCGCAAATCTCTTTAGATTTGCAAGTACAATCCAAATTAATCCAAAATTTTACCTGTTTGGTGAAACTTTGGGTCAGGTAGTAAAATATAAATGACCATGCTTTTTGAGATGAACAGCTCTAAACTTACACAAAAATAGCACGTGTATGAATGATTATGAAATACGTATAATGTCTTGATTTTAGAAAGAATTGAGAGCTCGGCATAGATAAACATCATCTACCGAAAGAGATAATTTGTATGCGTTGATCGCCCAAAGTCTAGGATCGTTAGCATAATATACAAATTTATATCCGAGATATTATAAATAGCATGTTGCAGATATAGGTTTTAAGAAAGAATAACATTATGCTTTGACGTATTATTTTGTTTGACCTGTTTATGACTGCGAAAAAAAATTGCGTGAATTTTCTTCGTCTTATCCTAAAATGGAATTAAAGAACTTATCTCACGATAAGTTGTCCATCCGGAATTCACTAAGTGTTCATTCTACAGTGATGTCGAAAATAATGGCTGCCTATGGCAATTTTTTGCGTAGTTTTATGCAATACATGTAAACGTTGTCTTTCATATGGAGGATATTCTTCCTCAGTCGGGATCCAAATTAAAAAGAAATCAGTTGAGCTTTACTACAGTCTTAAAAATCTTCGCGTGTGAATTAATAGACTTGCTTTAAAATTGTGACAAAAACCTTAACCACAGCGGATTCCTCAAGAAGAAATATGAATTTTAAACAAACTACACGAGATATTTATGTAATATCCGGTGAAGATGGCCAGTGATTCTGAAATGTTTGAAAGCAGATTACACTTGTGCCTTGTGCAGGAACACATTGCAGTACCGTTATGCTGTAATACTCATTTATGCAATACCGTCGGCGACGTCATTTTACTAATAACGTGTTGTGTGTCGTTAGCTTCATCTTATTAATTCTATTGCAGCTTGAAGTTTACTATTCATTCAGTGTCGAGACACATTATGTTCGCGTTTATAGGTCGCGTATGCGTATTTCGTAGCGTCTATAGGTAGGTAGACGTAGCCGGTATGATGTTTCTAGGGCTGCCACTTTCCAAAGTTACTGGAAACGAGATATCACACGAAATGTAAAAAAGTCTTTTTTTTCCCGTTAAATAAAAAAATTACGCCTCACTTGCCCAGACGCATTTTTTTACTATTCATCCAAAAATAAAAATGCGTGGTAATCGAAATGTCCATTTTTGGTCATAAAACAGCTAGGTTGATTGCGCTAAAATATTCATTTTGATAAATAATAAATAAAGGTCAAACTTAACCCTACCTGCAGTAAACTTAGTCCATTCAAAGTGTTGAATTCTTGAGTTGGTGCCAAGAATACGTTACGTTATGGAAATGGACACTTTTTGTTATCATGATCATAGATAGATAGATTACACTTTACATTAGTACTTTTGTCAAGTTAGGAGTAAGAACAAATATTTTGCATGCCTGTGGACCGATTATGGTTTTGGGACAAATTATATAAACCTGTACTTAACACCTCTATTATTTACCCATAATCGCAACATAAATGGTTTGATTTGATTTTAGAATATGTAACAAGAACTGTATCGTATCAATAATTTACAAAGAACCGATCTTATTACTTTGAAATGTGTGTAATATCGCACGTATTTGTATTGTGCACTAATTGTATTAATTTGATTGCTCTCTGGCGCACAACATTTATATGCTTCGGAATCAGTTTTTACTCGCTTTTCCCCTATACGAAAGAATACTATTGTATAATTGCATTAGTATTGAGGAATAGAAATACTTAAATCAGCTCCTCTATAACACATTTCTGTTGCTGTTGATAGCTCTCAAGAGATCAATGACGTTATATAAATATATACTGCTCGCGTTGCCCACCGCTACGATATCATATGTTTAACCGTAGCCTAGATAAGTTATGGGGTGACAGCCCTATCTGTATTTAAACCTGGAACGTGAAGCTAACGCCATATGTGCAAACACTGACATTGACCTTCGTTACTTACAGTTGTTTGTCGTGAACCAGTGTTACCTACTTTATAGCAATTTTATTGTAAATATGCTGAACGCTTTGATGCTTGTCTGACAACGTAAAATTTGAACTCTTAGTCTTTTATATCTACGGTAAATTTAGTTATTTCGACGGTTTGAATATCTACATTAGCGACATTTGTACATCATGATATTTTTTAATTTAAATAATTGTTTATTTGCTACAAGTAGCTTAGAAGTCTACTGTTCCTATTTATTTTCTGATATTCAAAAACATCTATCATATACCTACATAGAAAAACATTTAACGGCAAAATGATCACAGCCGGACATATAGGTAAATTATGTCATATATAAATAAATTATGTTATAAAACAAAGAGAAATACCTATAAATGCAATGTTATTTGCTCAATTGGAACTTACAGAAAGATATCTTAGTTCAATATGACATAAAAGAAAGGTCGCTGAGCTTCATAGCTAAGAGTCACATACAACACGTTTTCCTTTTACACACAAAAGCGACTCTAGTGTTAAAGAAACCGCTGGGGACTAGCGCATGATGGCCGTCACGGTGCTCTCAGAGTCTGTTTTATGTGTGTGCGTACATGGCGCCACGGCGGCAGACGCGTTATCAAACAAAATGGCGGCGCGTGGCGGACATTGTGAGCCAGCGGTCGTTAACGCGGCTAGAACGTTGGCATCGCGCGCGACGATCGATTGTGTATGTAGCGAGGGCGACACTCACTGACATCTAGCGGCGGATTGTTTAACTGAGTATTTAATGCAGATGGTATAGATGGCAGCTAATGGTGTTTCTTATGGAATACTTATTGGATCTAATATTGTTTGTCGGCCTGGAACTTAGTCACAGTTGCTACCATGCTTTGATTATATACATCAATGCTACCATGTATACATATGTCCATTGTAAAAATATGTAAAAATAAACCCATAGACACAGATCCAGCATATCCGTGATTACGTCTAGCATGATTGATTATTTTAACCGCGTTTCTTTATATCTTGATTTTATTAGCTTCACTTGTAACTAAGTATGTACTATATGTATATGGTTTATTAGTAGCCACTGAAGAGTAAGTACCATTTCCACCGAATCTGTTGGGACTCTTCAAAAGAATAATATCAGCCCAAACTTTCTAGTTTATTCTTTTTGAAGAGTCCCAACAGTTTGGGCTTAGTAAGAATGTTCTGATGATGAAGCTAGGAGATGAAAAGTGGAACTATTACTACTTTTTTAGTTTCAACTACACTATATTTAGAATTTTTTTTATATATTATAGTGGGCAAACGGGTCACCTGATGGTAAGTGACTACCGTCGCCCATGGACACCTGCAACTAGAAGTTCTTATAGTTGGGCGGCTCCAATTCGAGCAAATATCTGCTGTGCCTCCTGTAAACATTTCTGTAGATTTGATGTATAACTGTAGTGTAAACTACAGTCCTTACATTTAGTATTACCAGAGGTGTTATAACTAATAAAAATGTTTCTTTGTCCACAGTGTAAAGATTTCGAGAAGGTGGGTGCCACTATTGCCGTGACGCCGTGTGATGTTGTCGAAGAGGCAGATATCACATTTTCCTGTGTTGCCGACCCTCAAGCAGCTAAAGAGGTAAACGTTTTGGCTCTAATGTCATTTGATCTTAAGAAATTAGAAGCACTCAGGAGCAGGAACTCTGATTAAAGTAGACTTATAATATTTACCTAAAATTCTTATACATATACATAATTCATATAACAAATCTTGCAGTAGGAATATTTTGATATTTTAAATGCGACTAGCTGTTACACGCGGCTTCGCTCGCGTGTATCTATTTATCTATCGCTATACTTATCACGGGAACAGTACATTGTTCCGAAGAACATATAGGCTACTTTTTATAGTAGCCTATATGTTCTCCCGACCTCTTGTTAATATTCATGCAAAATATTAATTAAATCTATTCTTGCGCTTTGTGGGGACATACAGACAAAGAGACAAACATTCTATAAACTACTTTTTGGCTTCGGTATTGTTTGTAGAACACAGCAAGTATTCATTTAAAAAAATATTCAATGTACAGTTATTACTTTGTTACGATTATATGTATAGACCTTGTTCAGCCCTTTAGATTCTGGTAAGGTAGAATGGTGATGTCAACAACTTGGCGCTCTAATTGGTCTATTACCACTATATCAGGCTTATTGGCAACAATAGTCCTGGCAATACAATGCTACCCAGCTACGCGTTGCTGTGGTTAGATAATTTGCAATAACAATAAAAATATAAAAAAAACTATCCTGTCTCAGGTTGGATCAAACTGCACACATTGTGAAAAAGATCATTAAAATCTGTTCATTAATTTTAGGAGTTCATCGCGAACAAACAACGTGACGAACCTATATTATTATCATTGTTACTTATGGCCTGGCGAGCTTACGCCAGAGCTTTTGGTTAACCGCAGTCTGCTGTAGACGTCTACCTACTGTATCTTAAATCCCAACCCGTCTATAATTTTAGACAATATTCTTTCATTGGTTAACACTTCGTAAACTTAACGATCTGTAAACATGTGTAGGATTACCGGACGAGTAAAGGTCAGCGCGTTTAGATCTTTCATCTAAAGTTTACGGATCAACTGCAGGGTTGATGTGTTAATCAAGTGGACACTACCCTTATTGCACTCGATTTTTTCTATATTTACGACATATAAATGAGGTTGAATGTGTGTATAAAATAAGTGCAGATAGGCATGTCATATCTTAGGTTGATTCAGTATAAGTATGTCCTAACGGTAGGTAATATAATTGTTCTAAATGTTATTGTTCACTTGTTTGTGTATTACTTATGGGTCCAGGGGCTATTCTTTAGTTTAATGTTTAAAATAATAACTTGCATTTAACTAGTATTTTCAACACACGTCGCAAAAAGGAGGGTGTATCTGTGTGTCTGTCTGTGGCATCATAGCATTTATAGCTCCTCAACAGATTGACCGATTGCATGTTTTAAAATAAATATCCTTCGTTGTTCTGTAAAATTGTGTTAGCTCTTCACATTGTCTTATTCAACCAAAAGAATCTCCTGATAGATTTTTTGATGTTGAAATACAAAAGTGCAATTATTGTATTGCATTAATATCAATACAATTAAGATGGTAAACGAGTATTCGGGTCGTCTGATAGCTACTTCCATTGTTGCCAATAACACTTGCAACGCATAGTGTTAGGTACCTAAAATTGTTCCCTTACAACGCGCTAAAAATTTCCTTTTTTTGCATTCGGTTAAAAAGAGACTGCGCCAGTCTCCCGCCCATAAACCGCTCTGTACCCATTAAATCAGAATGAGAATCTATCAATTTCAGACATCAGAATCAGAGCATACATAAAGTTAAAGCAATATCATGATTTTAATAATAAAAAAAATTGATTGTTTAAAAACAGATGGTGTTTGGCAACTGTGGTGTGCTCCACTGTCCGTCCCTAGAGTCGAAAGGCTACGTGGAGATGACGTCCATTGACGCCGACACCTCACACGACATCGTCGAGGCCATCAGCGGGAAGGGCGGACGGTATCTCGAGGCGCAGGTAAATTACTTCACTATTACGTACCAAAATATAACATTAAGTTGTAAATGTTAAAGATCATCGCAAACTCAACGGTTAAAAGTTTGGAATAACTACAGACCATCCAGGAATTAATTTATTTTTCCAAGCTTTTTGATCTCTACGGCATTTCCTGAATTGGATTTCTCATTTTTCTTAACTTTGATTTCTTATAAATGTCTAGTAAGGAATCAAAAGAAATTAAGAAACGTCATAACAGTGCTATAGTAAGTTAGTTTAAGAAGGAATTAAATGGGAATTAAGCTCCTGCTTCTTTGTCGATTCATTCTTTGTGAATACAACAAGCTCATAATCAAAGACATATGGTTGTAGTAACAGGTTTATTTCTGGGATGCCAGATTAGTTTCGACCCGTACATGGGCCCTTTATCTTGGTCGAAGCGACCTGCCCGCATCGCTTTCCGGTGCCACACCGACGCGGCCGGTCGCTTTACTCCTGACCCCCTGAGTACCACTTACGAAAGTGTTATTCTAAGCTAACGGTATGCGCTACATTTTCCAGATCCAAGGCTCAAAAACACAAGCGGAGGAAGGCACCCTAATAATCCTGGCGGCGGGAGACAGGACGCTGTTCGACGATTGCCAGTCGTGTTTCAAGGCTATGAGCAAGAACTCATTTTACCTTGGTAGTAGTATGCTTATCCGGTTATGGCCGCGAGGAAACTTGGACGTTGACAATTATGCTTTTTGTTTTAGAGTTTTGCCTGCGATGCTTTCGTTTACACATACACATATATATATATTCAGCTTTAGAGTTTTAATAATATGCATTTACTTCACACAAACAGCTTAGTTGGAGGGATTGAAAACAATATTATTATTATGTGACCCATGTTACAAGTGATCTTATTCTAAAAACAAACGTAAGAAGTTGGAAGAAGGAAATTTGCTATGACAAGTTATTTATTTTTTAATGTCCTTCTTTAAATATTTTTTAAACAATAGTTATACTATATTTTTTAGACTGCACGGATGGTTTAAGTGGTCATCTCGCCTCTACGCCACGCCGAGTATTGTGGGTTTAAATTCCACACGGGACAAAAATTGTGTGGTCTACAAATAGTTGTCCCGAATATTCCTAATGCAAGAGTTGTCTTTAAAAAAATATAAAAATTAAACAAATAAATAAAAAATAAATGATTTAGTATGTTTAATAACCCAACTACCAAAGTAGTTGTACTTAGTGTTTCCAGATTACTTACACCGAAGCGACTGCAACTTTAAGCCTAAATAAATATGACTAATAACTGATTTATTGTAGACTTGTATTTATATAAATTATAATAATAGTAACTTCAGATACCTCACACACGGCCGTCTGATCCCAATCTAGGCAGAGCCTGTACTATGGTACTGATAAACATACTTATATTACTATATATTACTAAATACATACATATTATAGATAAATTACACCCAGACACAGAACAAATGACCGTACTCATCACACAATATTTATCCTGGGAGGGAATCAAACCCACAACCTCTGGCTTAGCAGTCAGGATCACTGACCACTAGACCGATAAACCCTTGACGATTTCTTTGTTATATTTTCTCAAATACTTTTTTATATTTATGGTTCGTTCTATTTATTTTGCATCGCGGGTTGATTTTTGGTTTATAATTACATATTTTATTTGAGTTTTTATATAATTTAAATGTCAACGTTTAAATCTGAGCTGCCTTATTAAAGCTTCTTGTCATCAAGCTTAGGGATAAAGAGGAGAACAAAATTAATTGTAGATTCATGAGATACTCACGTTGCATGCTAATTAAAGGTTAGTTTCATTAATACTCATCCACAACCTGGCATAAGTGGCATATACAAAAGCACCATCATCCAAGAGAACAATGGGTCTAATGGGCAATGGGATAATTCAAGGGCTATTCTTTGCTAAATTTCATTCATTACCATTGGTTTTGAGGATTCGTTTCATTTTTACAGACAGACAGAGTTACTGAGTCATTTCTGATATTATTTCGAATTGGCAGCATTTTATGCATTATTTATAGTTTGTGAAGTACAATTAAGTACTTACTTATATTATATTTTCCAGTTAAGAGTTGTTAAATTATCATCCGTTCACTGTATCGTATATTTTTACTGCTGATAAGTTACTATTGGTGTCCAAAAGCATAACTAATGGAGAACAGGGTTTCTTTATCTGCTTAGTATCATCGCTCCTTACAATTACAGGACAAATTGTATCCTGTATATGCTATGGGATAGTATTGATATTATTTTCATGGTTACCTACTAAAATAATATGAGAAAATATATAACAACAACAAAAATTAAAATAAGGATTTTATGGTGCACTCGTCAAATTTTCAATGCTGTGGGTAATTTTGCAGTGGGTGCGGTACAATCATGAACTATCATGTCATTGATTTTTCATGATTACTGCATCACTGTTGTTTGTTATTTGAAATGTTTTGGACATTGTTGACAAAAATGTTTAGTTTTAACACTCGATATTGGTGTTTAATTTATTGTGTCTTAAATCTGTAGTCGTTCCGGGGAAGTACTTTTTACAAATTTTGTAGGTACCAGTGCACTAACAGTATAAAATAACAATATCAAATTGATAAATGTACGAGTACTTGTGTTTGTTTATATTAAAGCCTTGCTGTGTTAAGCTCCGTGGTACAACATAGTGTCTAACTAAGTATTACTTGTATAAGTTCGTAACAGTTAAATTGTTTAGTAAGAAAGTAAATTATGAAAAATGTTTCATAATTAATTACGGTGGATGCACGAGAGGATGGATGCATGAGAGGAAGGGTGCGGTAGGTAGTACAGTCCACAACAGTGAACACGCGTCCCGTCCCCAGGCGACATCGGCAACGCGTCGAAGATGAACTCGGTGCTGCAGGTGGTGGGCGGCGTGTCGCTGGCGGCGCTGGCGGAGGGGCTGGCGCTAGCCGACCGCGCCGGCCTCAACCAGGCCGACCTGCTCGACGTGCTCGCGCTCACGCCGCTCGCCAGCCCGCACCTCATACTCAAGGGACGAGGTGAGTACTCAACACTAGCCCGTCCCCGTACCAAATATCAGAATCGGTCTAGTGGTTAAACATTTTATCCTCTCTTTTAGGATTAGTTATTTATTAGTTGATGTTATTCCGCCATAGGGCTCAAAAACATTTCGAAAACATTATTACTAGCTTTTGCCGACATCACTCTCGTAAAAGTAATTCTTTTATCTCACTATCACCCTATGACCTTTTTTATATCCTTGGCGTTTATACACGTTGTATGCAAAATTTCATGATAATAGGCTGAACGGAACGGTAGCGCATAAAATATGAACACATTGATTGTTATATATAGATAATATCGAGTGCCATAATGAATTTACGTATTTGTAATTTTGTAAATGACGATCCAATTAAATATCCTCTTTTTTTTTCACGGTCAGGAGATAAATTTCCAAAATACCTGAAATGTCTTAATTAATTTTCCCTTTAAAAGTTTTTTTTTTAATTATTTATCTCTACCTACCTACTTCCATACACGAAATTTATCTGCCAAACTTAAATTTGTATCATTTATACTTTTTGAGATTTCGTGATGAGTTCGCTTTTATATAGATATACGGTTTTACTTTCTTGTGTATTTCGAAGATGTCGACTAGTTAGTGACCCGCCCGTGGTGTTCCAGCGATGATCGAGTCGGCGTACTCGACGCAGCAGCCGTTGATGCACATGCAGAAGGACCTGAAGCTGGCGCTGGCGCTGGGCGACGCGCTGGAGCAGTCGCTGCCGCTGTCGGCCACCACCAACGAGATCTTCAAGCACGCCAAGCGCCTCGGCTACGCCAACCACGACGTGGCCGCCGTCTACATCCGCGCGCGCTTCTGATGAGCGCGCGCCCGCATCGACCGACACTTTTAGCGTTAGACTAAATTAGATTTCTACTTGAAGGATGTTAGTTATTTCTAGGTGATTCTGCCGGCGTCGTGGCGAGTCCTGGCGCTTCGAGATCGTTTAGAATCTTGAGTTTTATCAAAGATTTTGGCCGCTCCGACCCTCGCCGACGTAGTCGGTTCCTCTAAATTCTCCCGTGACTAAAATGCGGCCGAGCCTCGGCCGGTCCGAACCGTTATATTTTTTTATCAGAATCGTAACCGTAGTATATTTCGATCGGTTCTCGTCTCAGTTTTGTTGACGTGTACAGTAGAATGTTAACTTTAATCTGACGGTGTAAAGTTAAGAATTGTGTGCTATGAACATGGAGGACAATATATTAGCATATTTCGTGTAAAGAGAATACAAAAGTATGTGAATTTAAATGAAATCTCGACTTGAAAACTTGAAAACGATGGACATTAAAAATACATATAAATATATATTTAAATAAATCACGTAGTCAGAGGTACAATTTCGTAGTAAACGCAAGAACAAATCTGTTTACCTTATCTGTTCTGAATCTATTTATAAATGTGACTGTAATTATAAAATAAAATGTCATCAACTTCATCACCTAATTTTCGACATTTAAAAGCTATTTAGATAATACTTCTGGATATCCCTTGGCATCTTTGAGTAACATACCTACATGTAAACATAAATAACTGAATATCCCTTTATACTATATATACAGTCAGTGACAGCGACTTCGAAGGACCAAAAAATCATGGTACTTACTAAAGCTTTCTAAAATTTAAATGTATAGGCATTCTGTCAGTTTAAATTATTGCTGACTGTACAAACATTTATTGCTGTTATTGTATCGGCATCCATCATATTAGTTATTTTGTATCTATTAAACTAAATACTGATTTTATATTCGGTAAATTTTAAGTTCGTATGATTCCTTCAATCACGTGGTCTGCTTCTGATATGCTGTTTTCTAGGTGTTGTTTTAATCAGATTGTTATTTTAAAATAAAATGCTATTCTTAGTTATTGCCTCGATATAAGTAGCAAACCGCTAATACCTTCTTTATTAAGCGGATTCTCAATTTTCATTTATTTATTACAAAATAAAGTGTTAAGTTTTATAACACACAAAAATTTTCGGTATAAATTTTAAATTGACTGCTCTCGTGTGATTTTTATTTAAAGCTATCTTCTTGTCTATAATTCTCTGTTATTTTATTTTCCTTGTTGTATGTCTATGCCTAACTAAATGAAATGAACAATAGAACCAAAATGCAAACATTAGCAATTATAAGTTATGACTTTAGCAATTATAAGTTATGACTTTACTTGAATTAACCTTCGCGGTTTGAGAATGTTACACTATTGTGGGTACGAGCTCGCGGTTCTGTCAGGTTGGGCTTTGGTTGTGAACATCTGCAGACATCGTCGTTTGATTTCATTAAAAACATTCAGTCGCACATTATAAATAAAATTATTTAATAACTGCTAATTATTAGTATACATGCTTGTTACATTGACACCTGCAGGGTTTACTTTGCAAATAATAGAATAAATGGTCCAATATTGTCTTTGAACCTTTCGACAATAGAATTTTAGTTTTTGGGGTTTGTCTGTTAATAAGCTTTTTTTATTAAAAAACTGCATGGATATGATAGCAATAGGTGAAATCTTCTCTACCCAGGAATGTTTCGTTCTCAATACAAACTAATTATTTTTACTGTTAAAAAAACGTTAATTGTAAGACAATTTATATTTAAGTCCCAATGCAACATCTGTTTAAATTAATAAACGGTTTATACAAAATTCTCATTTTATTGTAGCATTGTTGTTAAGAATATCCAAGCAATAAAATAAAATAAATTTATAAAGTATTGAAATTCTCTCTGATTTTTTTTGTTTAATAGAAATATTTAATGAGTGTGAGTCTGACGGAAGGTTTTTTAAACATCCCCGATTTTGTGCAATGTGCCAAGATTAATAGATCATGGTTAGTTTATCTATTATACTCTGCCCATTCATTTAAATTCTTTTGACAGTTGCTCGAGAACGTAGCTTTTTTATAAGTTGGATACCTCTTCGGGTACCATCTCACCCAGCACTCGGTGAAGGGGTTATGTCGAAATCGAACTGACTAAAACCACACGGTGTTCCGTCACGGGTGTCTACCTGTCCACAAAGCAGGTAGTCTCGCAGTCGTGAGTGGGAGCCGTGTCACCCATTTTAGAAAGGAGCGCGTCGAACACGTCGCGCTACCGTACCGGGCCTATTTGTTCTGTTTGGCGGCGGGGGAGCGCCCGACGCCTGAGGCCGCAGGTCATGAGGTGCCTTGCGGCGCCTGGTGCGTACTCTTCGTGACGGGAGAGTGCTAGTCCTCTCCCGTTCACTTTCCGCAGCCTCTTTGGCGTACATCACCTAGCAAAATGAGGCGGCGGAGTCCCACGCGCTCCCGCTCCGTACCATAGTTAGCACCGTGGTCTCTAGCGAGAGATTCCCCACACCTGTACAGTAGCTGTCTTGAGGTGGTGGCGCTGTTGGACCCACGCTGGACACTCAACTAGGGTCTGGAGTGCAGTGTCCTCGGGACAGCCTCTGTGTTTGAGAACGTAGCTGCCACAGTTTTATAAAATTAAACTTTAAAAAACGCTGTTAGAAAAATACAGATTATCTATTCTTATTTGATTATATTATATGTAATCATTAGTAGACATAATGATACTGTTCAGGTAGTATTTCTTTATATATTTTTTTTTTATTTACGCCATTAAAAATTTATGTTCCATTGTAAGTGATGTGAACAAATATTTCTACGTCATATTGAAAAATAGACATTAATTAAATTATTTCTAAATAAGTATATGAATAGCATTTCGTTGTAGTTATGAATAGTTATATTTAATTACTAGCAGCGCCCCGCAGTTTCACCCGCGTAAGTCCTGATCCCGTTTGAAAATCTTGATAAAAAGTAGCCTATGTGTTAATCCAGGTCTACAACTATCCACATGCCAAGTTTCATCACAATCGGTTTAGTAGTTTTTGCGTTAAAGAGTAACAAACATCCATACATCCATACATCCATACATCCTCACAAACTTTCACGTTTATAATATTAGTAGGATATTTGCAATACAAACTAGATTCGTTCGGTGAGTCCTTTGTAATATTAATAGTCAATTCTTATGTATCACTTATAAACAAGTTTAGTATTTTTAGCTTTGCAGATTAAGTGTTTACTTTTTTCAAATCGATTAAAACTTCCTCTTAAAAAAATCAATTGTTTTTAATCGAATCGGGAAAATTTTTGATCATCATTAGTTGACTATTATCGAACTGTCAACAAAAGAAACGAATGGAGAGTATAGTTACGTTATTACGTCATGATATGCTGTAGATATGCACGGGGCCGGACGCAGTTGGTGTGTTGAGTTAAGTAATGACGTCTGTTCGGTTAAATGTAAAAACCACAACGCTTGAGCACAAAACGAAGTATCATCTCAAACAAAAAAGATGATGCATTGGTCTTAGTATCGTTACAATATTAGAATTGGTGTTATTAACACTTTCAGTGCCACCCCAATTTACACTGTCCTGTACGATGCCGCGAACAAACCCGTCGGTGTTGCCGGCACTGGAAGCTGAAATAAATAGACACGCTAGGCGTGTGCACCGGCATTGTATGTAAAACATGTTTTTGTGGAATTTAAAAGTAGCACAGGAGCCACTTCAAATTTGGTTAACTTATCAGTAGTTATCAGATAATTAAGCTACACTGTTATTTTTAATACATAATACTGCTTAATGTCTAAAATATTGCCAAAACATTGTGGACACGCCAGGCGTGTCGACGGCTCTGAAAGTGATAATTAAATCCTGCATAACTAGGCGTTGTTTGCGTTTTAGATATATTAAATCTCCAAATATTCTTGAATGGCGGAAAAAATAGGCGGTACAATTGTTCGTTTTGAAATTTTGAAATAGGCTATGCATGTTGTAATTGAACGTCGTAATAGCGTCATCTATGACCTGCCCCTGGCAACAACATCTATGTTATACGAAGCTTTTATTGTGACTCCGATATATCGCGTTTTCGTGTGAACATGAACTCATAGAAAACTCCAATACCTACATGGTTAGTTTAATAATTATTTAGTTACGTAATGGATGTAATTCGTATTAATAATAGTTGTAGTTTAAGCACGGGGTTGAAGAGTTAAGCATTTGTTGCAATTTAAACAATGTATGTTGCGTGTTCACTTTAATTATTGTCAACCTGCGAATATTTGAATTAAACTGTTTTAAATATTTTTTTTCTTTTATTATGTTTTTTTTTCTTTTACACTACAGTTAGTATTTTACTTTATTTTCTTAATTTTGTTAACACAATGCAGATACGACGCTACGCTTAAAAAATCAAATAAGAAATACCAGTAATGGAATACTAATGACATTGAGTCTCCAAAAAAACTCATATATGATGCATTGTGAGTTGTTGAGAAGGTCACTATTTAATAAGAGTTCTTCATGGGTTTCGAATAAAAACTTGCGAGCGGTATTCATATGAATAAATTGAGGATATATGGTTTGACTCACGAGTGTATTTCGTGGATCGAGCATCCATTAGACCGCATCTCATTTAGTTGTTTGTTTGAAAGCTATCGAGTGTTCTTAGCTATAATTTAAGAAAATCTCTTCAGCCGTTCAAGGGTCACCAGTAATTTTTTAATCGCGGAAGGGATTTTTAAGTCGGGTGTATTTAAAATGTTTAATTTAGACATACTTGTGTCAAGAACCTAAGTCGAAGAGGCGACTACTAAGTACTAACAACATGCACACTAGTATTTACGCAGCAACTACTTAGTAATATGTGCTAGTATTGTCAGGCCTATGCCACTCGATGTACTTACGCTGGCGGCCCTTATACGCAGTCTCGCGCAGATGGCACAGAGTACTTTATTATAACTGAAAGCAGGGGGTTGCCGACAGCTGTACCGCGTGCTCACGCTTTTATTTTTGAATTTTTACGTAATTCGAAATCGTATTTTTATATCTTTATATACCTTAAATACAGACAAAGTGACATGGTTTCTGGTAGTTTATGTGGTGTACATGGACGTAGATCCAGTAAGAGAAAAAAATTAACAAAATTTGTAATTGTCATTGTTTTCAAATATATTTTGTTCTATTTTGATGTTTTGGTTTCTGTTACAAATAAATAAGAGTTAATACAGTTTTCACTGTCACATAAACTCTATGTGACAGTGAAAACCGTATTAACTCTTATTTATTTGATAAGGATTTTAGATAAGGATTTTTATGCTATTTCTTTAATATACATATACCTACTTAATTCGAATGGTAAACCATTTGAATTATACAATTTATTTAATTAATCAAGTGTTTGTTTCGAATACAAATAGTTAATTCTGTAATAAAAGTAATAATGGTTTACCATTCTTATTAAATATTTATAATAGTAAAGAAAATACGTAATTTTGAAATGGTTTTAAGATTCTATTTATGAAAAAAATATATACTTAGGTAAGTACTAAATACCTTATCTTTATAATTTTTAAGTAAATGATACTTTATTAGTTTATATTTATAAGAATGCCATAACTACAAAAAAAAAAATCTTTAGTACCTAGGTACCTTATTTTTTTATACAAATACAAAACGCCACCGCGCTAGCGGCACAGTGCGTCCAGCCGACCAAAACTTTTCGTTTTTAGATTTTGTCGGCACTATTGTCGTCAAGGACAACGACGCATCTACTCGTGTAGTGAATTCCACGCGTTTGATTGGAAAAAGATTTGGATGTAGGTACATAATCAACTTTAATTAAGGATCATCAACAATATACATATGCAACATTGTTCTTTAGATTTATCACTACATCACATCTGTACTAATGTTATAAAGCTGAAGAGTTCGTTTGTTTGGTTGAAGCGCTAATCTCAGGAACTGCTGGTAAAATTTTGTGTTGGATGGACTATCCATTTATAGAGGAAGGCTATATAACATCACGCTACGACAAATTCTTTAAGTTTCTTTTCTCGAATAGTTTATTGATGTTTCTCGTTAGAGGTTTGGTTAAGCAAGGTCGCGTGGCTTCGGCAATAAGTTTTTCGGAGAAGCAATTTTTGTTGTTAAGTGTTTCGTATTAGTAAACTTACAAGGACGTGGTATTAAGTGTTACACTTTTCTAAGTCAGGTAACACACCCGATTTCTTGTGAATTAAAACTTTACTTATTTAACATAGCTTTTTTTATAAAAATATAGATATTTAATATTACATAAAAAGAGGTAACCCTAAACTCACTCACGGCAACGCAACCATACGTTATTGCGAGGCAATAATAATCGTGTTTTAAGAACATTAAAGATCATTTTCGCATGCAGGGGTCGGCGTTCGGAAAGAGTAGCTATTTAAAACGGTAGGTAAGACGTTTTTGTAGGGAGTGATTTATCTGTTACGTAGTAACTACTTAGTGATCTGTGGTATTGTTCAAATAATGTATAATATAGGCATCTATAAAAGAATATATGTAAGTACATAATAATTATTTTAGTGTAGATTAAGTTCTAAATTTCTAGTTATCATGTAAAGTATGTAGTAGCAAATAAAGGTTATTTTCATTTAATTTATCTTATTATGTCAAGAAGAAAACAAATCCTTTCCGTGAATTTACGCTTTATGATGAGAGATATTGTTTTCATAATTAATATGAAACAACGTAGTTAGGGTTAAGCCAGTTTTTTGTATGTTGACGTCAAAGTCATGACACCGTCGTTTTGTCTTTTAGGAATATTATTCAATAATGCATGTATGTACCTACACTCTTGAAACTTTTAATGGTGATTATAGACGTCAAGAAGGACTGAATACAGTTTTCAGCTTCTACGTTTTCTCATTGAGGCGGTACGATATTTTTTTGGGTTTTCAAAAAAACGCGATTACTTTGTAGTATTCTGTCACAGATTCGCACAAATTAAGACCTACTAGTGTATGTTGGTTCTACAGGCCCACATACAATGGGTTTTGAGATACACGATTCTGTAAAACGTTACCCCAGCAGGAAACGCAACAGCGGGTTGATAGTATTATGTATGCTTCAGACAAAGCAACCCTTTTTTTTTTGTAATGGAATAGGCGTTTGTTTGCAACTCATCTGATAGACAATGACTATGAATACGAAGATGGTGCACGCCTATCCAAGAGAAGCCTATTCACTCTTACTCTTGTTTCACATTGAATCGATGATTTGGACCCCCGGGCTTAAGTTTATAAGGTACATAGCTAGCTAGGTACCCATTATCATTCGCAAGTACCAACTTATTAAAGAATGCATGGTATTTCCCTGAATTTCGTAAATATTTAGTAAAACAACAACCACGAGAAATTATGGGGTAAATAACATATAATGTACATAGGTCCAATAAAACGATCGCCAAACTGATAAATAGACGTTTATGTATAAAAACACGGTGCGAGCACGTCACGTGGGACGTGCGCTAGAAATAAGTTCTCCTCTCTTGTAAAGCGTGCCGCTGGCGCTAGCGCTGACGCTGCTCACCGTCACGCTGCTGGAGCTGGACACGGCTTGCCTCGTGCCGGACGTGGCGCGGGCGGCGTCGGCGGCGCGCCCGCGGGAGCGCGCCGGTGCCGCGGCCGGCGCGTCGTCGCGCTGCCGCAGCACCACCGCGCGCGCGTCCGACGTGTTGCGCTCTCTAACACATAGCGTGGACACATACTTTACTACACGTAGTATAAAATAATACATTGGCAGACAGCTACAACTATAAATATGATAATGTTGAACACGTCTCTGGGCTAATAGTATATCTCTGATTCACGCCGTGTCGCGTGTCCATCATTACACATTAGGTATGTATGTATGAATATAAATATACCATATGAAATATTATTGTGTGTAAAGAGAACACACACCATTAAGATCGACTGTCCGACATTTCAATAACTTATTACGTAGGTACTAGATATAACCTTCAAAAGGATGATGTATTCACTTACTACGGGATAAGCTAGATTCGGCTAAAATATCACAATGAAAATAATACTACTACTTATAAGTATCTACACTCCATTAATTCACAGTAGCAAGGCTAAAAGTCATAACAAGCAAGTTGGATTTATGAAGAACGGGCGAATCATTAGCATCACCATATTATTAGTAAAATGTGCATGGTCTTGAATTTATTGTATGCAAAGGTCGTAGCGTGGCACCATTATATTGTTTCCACTACTTCTACCAACGATAAACAACCTAAATTGTAGGTATTTCATAAGTCACCTGCTGAGCGCCATGAGTCTGTCAATGTCAGGCGAGGGGCGCCTTAACTCCGCCGCTGATGTCAATGTAACCCTTAGGGGCGTGGGGGCCTGAGGAGGGGGGCTGGCGGGCGGCGACGAGGTGCAGGATGCCGATGTAGATGAGGATCCGACTGCGGAGTCCCGTTTAGCAGAGGACTCGGAGCCAGATGTGGACCGCCGTCTTGGTGACGGTCGGGGTTGACGACTGTTGGGACTGAAGGCCGCTGGGATGTGAAGCGATGCGGTGATAACGCAGCTGTCATCATCTGATCCGCCAAGTGTCTGTAATGACTGTTAATAAATTTCACTGCTTTTATTTATTATACTAGCAATCAATTTGTACGTAGTGTAAATAGTGTAATAGTCGCATTCGGCGGCAATGTTGGTTAATATTAGTAAAAGAATTATGAAAGTCAGATCAGTAGTCTCAGAGATTACCCCCTCCCCCCTATATCCAAACTTATACATGGTCCGGTGTCCGGCCATTTCATGAAATGGTTGTATTTCATGATATCGTATCGTTTATTCTTGTACATACATATAGATACATGTACATATAGGTACTCGTACCTATGCTCCCGGCTGTGATATTATCGAATAGAAGTGCTGAATCGACGTAAGACGCTATAACGTGGGTAAACTATTTTATTACGTACCTAATATCTGCCAAATCCCCAAGTTCTTGTAAAGACGCATATTATGTTTATCTACTATCTTATCTTGTGCATATTTCTGATACCTATTTTACTTAGTTAGTGTGTTGCTAACTGCAAATTATATTTTGAACAAATATTGCTACAGTCTATTGTTTATATTTAATTTTAGTATTATCGTTATAACTTCCACAACAGATGCAGGATGTTTTGTTTCAACGACGCGACGCGTCAAGGTTACATGCACTCGCTCGTTTTTTTAAAGAAAAGCAGGCAATTTTCAAAATAATTTTGTAATATTCTCCTCTGCTATTCCACCCAAAGGTTGTCTAGAAGACATAGCTATTAGCGGTAAGACTGCCTATTGTTTTGACAGTTACCTTTTTCTGTTTATAATGAGATGTACAATAAAGAATGTGTATTTTTATGAAATAAGGACTAATAACTATTTGTGCATAAAGCGTCGTCGCATGTGGGGATCGAAGCGACAGCAGTTTGCACGGTAACCATTTTAATGACTGAACCATCACTTTCATTCCTGGAATAACTGGATAAATGTTTTTTTAGAATATATTGGTTCGTTTGTAAAACTATTTATTTGTGATCATTTCTTTCTTCTGATTGACTGATACAATTGCTACAATATTCAATTATAAATATGCAATAAATTAAGTGAATATTGATACAATAAAGTTTTTATTGTAATTCGTAAAATCCATGACGGCCAAAACCAATATCTAAAATAATTTTTAAATTAATAGTAGGTATTACTATAAGTTTTAATTGGCAAAAACACTGATTAAGCAGTACATACTAACGCAATTTGTAGCTGTAACTATACCGTATTATGTAGCAGTATAACTTATAGAATGCAACAGTATATGTAGGTATCTATTTAATACTAATAGTGTGGGCGAGTTCTCCGTAAAAAAAAATTCCCGCCCACTTTTTTAACGGGATAACTAGGAGAAATAGCTAAGTATATTTTCGGCCAATTGAAAGTTATGGACCGATTTGGACTCAAATAATCTCATTTTTTTCATCTTCTCGAGCACTATTTCACCCTATTTTGGAATAAAAAAAATCTTTCTCATTGAAAATCGCAAAAACCTGTTTTACGGACCTTTTCGCATTTTTTTCACATAGATTCCGTGGAAATTTGCTTTCCAAAAATATTAAATATTTTTCACCTAATTATCTCACGAAAAAAGGGGAGGGAGATTTTTTTGGAAATATGGGGCATAATCGGGCATATCTCGACTACACTACTACTGACTCAACAGACGTACTGTCAAAAATGCTATAAATTTTATGGGAAAAATTACCATTTATTCCGGGTTTTCTCCGTTTTCAGGACAACTTTTCCAATTTCTCTTTCCCTAAAAACCTGATTCGTACTTCACCGACTATCAGCTCGGTGCGGTGGTACCCCCCTTCGGGTTTTCACACGTTAAAAAAAAAAAAAGTCAACTCTGTCCAACCATTCCCAAGTGAACAACGAACAACATTTAATTTTTATTTATATAGATGTATCTAAAAAATAATAAATATTAACGCAAATACCTCATTGTAGTCACTGGCGGAGTCATTGGAGTCAGGCGCGGAGTCGCGCGCGGCGGGCGAGCTGCCGCCGCACACGACGCCGCTGCTGCCCATCTCCTCGCTGCTGCCCGGCCGCACCCTGCGGGGACGTGGAGCTACTTGTATACATTGGCCGACTTTGTTGGCGCGTATCTATTTACTAAAGTGATGAACTCTTTTTCACCGTCTCATAATTGTGATCAAAATTTTAAGAACGGAAGCGATTAAAAGGAAAGCGAGCCGCCTGTATATACCAAAATAATGTACCATGTCGTTTTAAGTCGGTCATAGACAGCGATACAAGTGAAAAATCGGACAGTGGGAAAACAAAATCCAGCATTATTCACGGCAAAGGACGAATATCCTCGAAATACGAGAAACCCTGATAGGCTTGTACTTGAGTTTACGCCAAGATCTACAATGTACCAAAAAAATTGCTACGCAATGTGAATACAAGTCTTTAGTAAGTTACCAGAATGTATAAAAAATATATAAAACATTCAAGAAAAAGCTTAGAAATTGGCTGCTAGAAAATACCTTTTATGATATAAAAGAAATGTAATAAAATTAAAGAGATAATAATTATTTGTCACATATTAGTACAGTTGACATTACATATATTCTTAGGACTATGATAATTTACAGACAAATCTATTAATTATATTATTAGACCATAAATTAAATATTATGTTACTTGCAAGTGAATCATTGTAATTATTTCACATGCCTTTCAGAGGCTAAATAGATGGACTGTACGCACTTGTAAAACACCTGTATGTACTATATTTTATGTGAATAAAATATTCATTCATTGATTCATACATGCATTCATTCAAATAATATTACTATAATTACTAACGGATTCGACAGACGTTGTCCTGCCCGAGATGGATTTTCATTTGGCATAATAAATTTGAACAAGAAAAATAAAAAAGAAAACCGCGTCACCTACCGAGTCCAACTGTGTAATGTGTAATTACACCACGCTCTACGGGTACCTCGACTCATTGCCAAGCGAGTATCTACAGTACTAAGTAAACCATCCAAGCACTCGTTCAAACATATACAAAAAAATTACTATAAATAAAATGAGAATCCTAGATCCCGATTACAGCGCCACCTGCCATTATACAAACTTACCAATATTATAAATGCGAAAGTAACTGTCTGTCTATTACGCTTTCACGCTTAACCCACGAACCAATTTTGGTATATTGTAGTGTGGTATTGGTGGGAGATAAACAGAACCTTGGAGAAGGACATAGGCTACTCTTTGTCATAAAATAAACCTTGAAGGTGGCAAAATAGGGGATCAAAATTTGTATTGGAGACCAATCATTTGTCAAGTTATTTAAATGAGTTTTGGTATAGAGATAAACAAGATTTTAGGGAAGGACATAGTTTACTTTTTGTCGCGAAAATAAACCTTAAATGTTATCAAATATTCAAATCAAATCAAAGTTTGTATGGGAGATCAATAAAAAAAAGGTTTACAGGAAAAAAGGATTTTGTTCATAGGCAACTATAAATCTTACTTTTGAGTAAGAGTCTTGCTTAAGAGCAATCAAGGTTATCGAACTCACAAACGAAGTAAGAGCCAAAAATACCTTAAGGTAAATAAGCGATTCTATTTACTTATTTTTGCGATTGATGAAAAATTTACTACCCGAAATACTCGTTTTACGGAGATGAAGTCCCGGGCACCGGCTAGTTAGAGTAGATAGTATCTTTTTCTTTTATTGTGTAATGGAATAGGCGTAAGTCTTCCAACTCTACTGATGGAAAGTGACCATAAAGACGAAGATGGTACACGCCTATCCAAGAGAAACCTATTCACTCTACACTTGAACGTTTGAGGATTATAAATGACTGGAAAAATAGACGCAGACAACTCATTCCACACTTAGGCGACTCGAACTAAAATGGAGCTCAACGCATTTAGTTCGACTTTTTGGTGTTTCGACAAGGAAAGGATTGAACTTCTGTCTCCGTCTAATAGTCCGATAAAGGAATGGTGAGGGTTCAGTTAATTCGAAGAAAGCTTATGCACACTCACCAAAGTGAATCCTGTAGAAAACCGATAAGCAGGCGACTTTACGACAGTACTCAAGGATGTAGTTCCCCATTCGTGATAATATAGTCATTTTAATTTGAGTAAAAAGATCGATCGAATCGATGTTCGCATTAGGCAGTATTGAGAATTCTGTGTTTTAATCTGCAATGATTTTCCAACTATATACGTAAATTGTTAAATACCTGGTAACTATAGTCATGGCTGAGGAGAGAGATCCCGAGGAAGTGTCAGACGCTGCAGTCTCTCTCGTTCTTCTGCTGCGCGAGTAGCTTTTCTCGCTGCGTCTGCCAACAACAGGCAGGGAGGTCAATGACTAACAAACAATTTGAAGAACATTGTGGTCTATTTTGATTACTTATTTAACCAACCTAACCCTCTAAATATTTTAGAATTTATTTGAGATTTTAGAACTTTCTTATTTAGTTAAATAATTACTAACTTTTGTACTCGGCTTCGCTAATTGAAGATTTTATCATTCAATTCGAGAACCTACGGGGTACGGGAAAGTGTTAGGCTTTTCCTGTACCTCTAACAATGTGTATGCAATATATCATGATGGTTGGTTGAGTAGCTAAGGCGTGAAAGTGTAACAAACTAATAAACAAACCCTCTTTCGCATTTATAATATTACACAATTAACTTTTTGCCAAGAGAAGTTCTATTTTGGTCCCATTGTCTTAGCATGGGTGTCCATTCTTAACACATTGAGACTCCTCCGAGCCTCGGAGAATATGGAGAATATGTTAAGCCGTCGGTCCCGGTTTCTATACGAACATCTGTGACATTCGTTACGGGTAGTTGGAGCTCTAAAAAAAAGTCCGACAACCTAGTCGAACTACAGAACTTGGATATCGTCTAGTACTTGGGTGGCGGAGGTCTGATGGCAGTCGCTTCACGTAAAATATCGAAGACTCAAAGCCGACCCCAACTTAGTTGGGAAAAGGCTCGGAGGTTGAAAAAAAAACATTAGATAAAGTTGGATTTTAACTTCCACGTTTTTGTTTAATTATATATGTACATAATAAAACATATAGTTAGGCATTATGTGCGGACATTGATCAGGTAAAGAACATAATTATATGTATGTATCTACCCCCATCGCTCTCCTACTCCTCCTCCATCGCACACTTACAGAATGCAACAATGGCTTAATATTTTAAGGATAGGAATTTGATTGCACTTTAATTTATTTACCTTTTTTTTTCGTGTGGAAACCCCCACCGGTCATCACCTCACCATGGCTACTGGTGAAGAGGTACGTCAGAATCGAACGGACTAAAACCACACGGTGTTCCGTCACAAGTGACTCTATTGCAAGGGACTCGGGTATACCATAGGAAGTAAGTCCCCGAGAACCCTGGCAGACTCTGGCCGCTTCAAACAAAAGGCAGCCACACTATTGCGTGCTGGCCTTGCCCCTTTTCCGGTTTCAAGAAGCGCACGCGGAACTAGTCGCGACACCTTCTCAGGCCTGCTTCTGCTCGGATAACGGGCAGCCTCACCCGTCACTCCCAGGTCAGTGCTCATGGAAGCTGAAGGTCATTCTGCGCTCTCCGGCGCCTGGTACCTCTTTTTTGGGACGGGAGAGTTCTAGTCCTCTCGAATTCCCTTTCCGCCGCCTCTTTAACGGACATCACTTCCTTAATACCTCTACTATGTAAGTACTTAAAATATCTGTATTATTAACAATCATATGGGTCAAGTTGTCAGATATAAATAATTTGAATTGAACATGTATCAACCAAAAGTATCAACCATGTTTTCCAGTGTCTTTAGATATTCAATTCAAGTTTCAAATACAAAAATGTTAAGTGCCTACAAAACACGCATTTTGTGTATTATTTTTGTAATGACTGACTATCACTATCGTGGAAATACTTACCTAATGGAATAGTAAAATGTGTTTTAGGTTGAGGACGATGCGCGACAACTTACTGAATAATGCGATGATCACAAAAAAAATATGATAGGGAAAATAACGACTCATGGGGTTCGAGTGGTAAATACCTCGGCGTAGGCACATTTCCTGGCCCGCCGGTCGCCGCAGCCCCGTGAAGGAACTGTTCCCTCGACCACACCTGTCTCAGAGTACTGTCTGTGTTCTCCGGGTTCGATTCCGCCGCACACCTGCGGAGGACAGGCTTGGGTCACACACATGCATGATATATGTACATATGCACCAATCAGGACTGCTGAATGCCTTTGGTAGTGACAATGAATCAATTCAAATCTTCGTGCTAAACACAATGTTTTAGGATATGTACATGATTACAACGAAACATACATTTTCTATCTTTTATTCTACTTGTACACTAAACAACTGTTAAGGACGGAGGATACTTGACTCTTCTAAAAAATATAGGGATAGCTCAAACGATTTCCCGGTAGGCGCTTAACCGATTTTAGCCAGCTCATTTTACGAAGTTTAATCCATACAATAATCATGTATGGGCCGGCTCGACTCCGCTCGATACCACGGCCTCACAGAAAACCGGCAGTGAAACAATGCTTCCATTGCTTTTCGCCGCGTGAGTGAGGTTACCGGAGGCTCTAGCCTTTCCCTCTCCCGTATTCCCGTTCTTCTCCTCTCCCCCCTCTCTCATGTCTAATCCCCCTCTCCCGTCTTCCCGCTTTTCCCCTGTTCCCACCTTAAAGGGCTGCAACGCACTTGTAACTCTTGAGTTACAGTTGCCATTGGGCGGCGGTAGTCATTTACCATCAGGTGACCCGTCTGCTCGTTTGCCCCCTATACCATAATAAAAGTCTTATAGATAACCGTTGCTTTAATATGCAACGTTTAGAGAATTTCCATTTTGTATCTACGATCGAAGTCTCTTGAATGCCAAACAATTAGCTCCTGATTCCAAACAATTAGCGACCAAGGACAAGCAGTAGTCTTGACAGATTCACATCAATTCGAATCAAACTCTATATAGAAATGGTTAAGTACACGAAAACCAAAATTTTTCCCTGAAGCCGCGTCAGCACTGTGGTTAGTTGTGGATTTCTAACAATGTGTTAATGACTTACTCGGCTCTCCTCAAGAGTAAAGAGTCGAGGTGCGCAGGCGCCGTGTGCGCCAGGTGTATGTAGGCTTCGTGGAGAAGCTCCGCGGGCAGCGTCCATAGCTCGCCCTGACGCTCCACGAGCTGCCGAACTACGTTGATGACGTCTGCTCGCTCCGATAATTGTTCTACACTGAAAATTGGATATAAGGATTGTTACATCTGATTATTTTTAACACGGGTACCATGTGGAAAACTACAAACATTATTTGTAAAGTATGAATCTATAATTAACAGCGATAATCGCTTAATTGTACGAGGAACGATGAAACTAAATCGATAAATAGTATTGTTTGTTCTATTAATTATCACCTTTTCGAACAGAATATTGCATTACGCGCCCCAAGTGAAAAATGCTATGAATTCTACGAGTATAATAATAGACTTAAATAGACTCACAATGGTCCCAATTCTGTTACTTCACTCGCTAAATTAAAATTCACTAAATTTTCTTCATATAAGATGTAAACCTTGTACACTTCGAAACAAGGTCTTATTTCAAATTGAAACAAGTAGGTAACATATGTCGCTATCGAATTAAGCAATTTGTTTTTCGACTAAAGTCTGATACGCGTTGAATGCCATCTCTTTTGCTCTGTGTTTTTAGTAAGCGTCTTCGTAGGTGTTGATTAAAATAACGTCATCTTAGTTCGTTTTGAACAAGTTTTTATACGGCATTTGAATAAATAGGGAGTCTCGTTGCGTGGAAATGAAGTTGAGTATATGTTGACAGGTTTTAGTGAAATTTAGTGGCGCTGAGAAATAGATACCAATAACAAATAGACTTTATTACGAAAAACACAAGGTTGATTTCATATGAAGAAATTAAGTCAGGTTTTAGTTTAGTCGAGTGTACAATAGAATCGGCACCATTGGTGCCGATTCTATGTCTGATTCTATGAACTCCAATGTCTCCTTTAGGCCCTCTAGTTTAATTTTAAGATTAAATAATCAAATCAAGTGACTTTCCTGTGGAATTAAACTTTAATTTAGTTTGTCTTCTCACTCGATGTTATCTATCTTTCCATGCTTAAACGAAAATTATAGCTTAAAAATAAGGAAATATTATATTTTATTTAAATATCCCACTCAATATGGTATGCATTTTTTCGCCATTTTGTGAAACAAATCCTACATTGACCGACACTTGAAAGATTTTATATAAATATGCGTGTCAACTTTTTTAACACCTATCCGAAAAAAATGCAGAAAAAATAGTATTAAACAGTAGCAAGGGTAAAAATGTCAGTTTTAAAGTAAAGTACATATCAAAATATTAACAAAGATTTTACCTATTTACTCTGTTAAATAAATAAATTTGTTGAATGCATAATCATGCTATATATATCTTTTCAGTACTTTTGCGTTTGGGTTTAGCAAAGAATAAAAATAGGGTCGAGTTAAAAATATTAAATTAAATTTTAAGATGGGAACACGCATTTTCCAAAGAATTAATAAAGATATTGATTTAATGTGATGATTACGGAATAACCTACCTGTGTGATAAAAAACCTTTCAAACATCGATCAATAGAGGATTATGTGACAGCCTGCCTTTCTTTAATTTTTAATACAAAGGTAGGTACCTGGCTGTCTCATTAGGTTTACTCCTGTGGAGTATGTTGGGTGCGAAGATGGTGGCGATGTTGGCGGCGTTCATCTTGTTGCCGACCTCGTCGTCGTCCTCGGAGTGCGCGGCGAGCTGCGCGAGGAACGAGAGCAGCGCGTTGAGCGTGTCGCGGTGCGCCGCCGGCAGCAGCTGCACGATCAGACGCAGAGCCTCCCACTGGAAGCGACGGTTGTGGATTTCTGCAACAGTACAGTACTATTCATCAGTTTATTTCCATTATGATCAGGTTCCTTAGGGCAGTATAAACGTGCTCTCTTAGAAGCTTGCCATTATGTAGTGCCTTTGTTATAGATACACGTTCCTTCTCTGTTCAAAGGGGAGCGAAGAAAGCTGAAATGGAGTCAAATAGTTCCCATGGGTTCAGATTCCTAAGATTCGTTTTTGGTATCTAGGAAAAACCCGAAGAAAAGAGAGTCAATAGCTTCCATGCAGTGTAAATATATAACTGTAAATCTGTTATCATATCAGCAGCAATACCCTAGACCTACATACATAGTCTTACACAGAATTTGACCACACACGCATACTCACTTTGTGTTAGCAAAAATGCTGGATACAGGTCCCTACAGAGCAGGGGGTCGGGTAAATCCCTCAGAAACTCCTTGAGTAGCGTCGCCACATCATGCGGAGACACAGCTGCGTCTAACGCTGCTTCCTGACTTCGTTCCCAGTCCTCGCGCAACTGGAAAAATGGTAAAACAGGGTTGAGTTTTAGTATATAAGTGTATGTCTTCTCATCTCATCTCATCTTCAATCCGCTTCATAATAAAAGGCACTGTAACTTTTTAAGGTTTTAGTGTGATACAGACACAAAAGCCGCTAATTTTATTTCACACTGCTTAAATTAGACTCGTTATTCGACTATGTATTTTTGCAATAATAGCTGTATTTTTTAAATTTAAATAGTTGCACAGTTACTAAGTATAGGTACTCTAGCGACCCGGCCTAGCGGGTAGCAATAATGTTACATTTCTTGGTAAATTATCTTTTAAACGTTTTTATGCCATGTCGGCGATAAACAAGCATACGACCCGCCTGATGGTAAGCGGTTACTGTAGCCTAGGACTCACTTGCGCATTGCCGTTCCTTTAAAATCTTATACACTTTTTTCTTGTAAACCCCATACTGTAGTTCCTTAGGGAAATTCTCGGTAGGAGCTCATTCCAAAGCTGGAGCATTCGTGGGAGGAAATTCCTCTGAAAAACCGTGTACCAATAATTTAAGTAGATTTAATTTTACATGAATACATTCAAAATCTTATTTTTCCTGTATAAATGCAGATAATTACGGTAAAACCATATTCTAATCTGTTTAGTAGTTTTCAAGAGTAAATAGAATATGCAAATATACAAATTCTCTTTGCATACTAAGTAGGGAAGTAAGGATGGACATACTCGATTGTTGCTATGACAGGATTACCAACAGTAAATCAATCCGGCAGTTGTTTGTAGACTCCACATCAACACACTCCGCGTATGAGTAAAACACGCTCCGACGGAATTAGATGTTTTCACGAACGTATTGGTTGTTGCAATCGGCGGCCCCGTTGGCCCACATGTAGGCCATTTATTTATTTAGCTTTGCTTTAGGCTCTCTTCCACTCTAAGTATTATTGGTGTAACATTGTTGGTGGACCAAGATAGACTTGCCACAAATATTTAATTACCTTATATTGTTAATCTTTACTAGGTATATTCAACTAATAGTTTTAGTGTATTCTTGATTACCATTAACATATGTACGTATAGTATGACCGTAATCATAGGGTTATATGAACCAACAACAATGTTACCAACATATTCGTAGTCATGTAATGTAGCAAATTTGGAGAGCCATGCTTCGGCACGTATGGGCCGGCTCGACTCCGCTCGATACCACGGTCTCACAGAAAATCGGCAGTGAAACAATGTTTGCATTGCTTTTCGCCGCGTGAGTGAGGTTACCAGAGGCCCTAACCCTTCCCTCTCCCCTATTCTCGTCCTTCCCCTCTCCCCCTCTCATCCCCCTCTAATCCCTTTCTCCCCTCTTCCCCCCTCTACCCCTCTCCTCCGCTCTAATCCCTTTCTCCCGTCTACCCCCTCTCCCCCTCTTCGCCTACTCCCCCCTTAAAGGGCGGCAACGCACTTGTGACTCTTTAGTTACAGGTGCCCATGGGCGGCGGTAGTCATTTACCATAAGGTGACCCGTCTGCTCGTTTGCCCCCCTATACCATAATAAAAAAAAAAAATGACTAGCAACCCGCCCTGGCTTCGCAGAGCAGAGCATGTATTGATTTTTTCCGACCTCCTCAACAATCATCGTCATGTTTCGGCTATTTTACACAAAACTTTTACAAAGGTATACACCTTAACCTTCTTATTTATAAAAGACAACTCCTATTTGTAAAAGACAACTCCCGCGTTAAGAATTATTAATCCTGTGTCGCGGGGTGCTTTACAAATATACAAAGAACGGACACAAAGAACACCCAGACTCGGGTGGGAATCGAACCCACGACCTATGGCATAGTAGTCAGGGTCACTAACCACTAGGCCAACAGGACAGTCAAATTCCTTATGAATCTTGACTTCAAGTGGTTTAAAAATGTAGCGAATTACCTAAAAGTCAGACAACCTGGTCTAACTACAGAACTTCGATATCGTACTTGGGTTGTGGAGGTCTGATGTCAGTCGCTTCACGTAAAATATCAAAGCTCGGCCGTGTCGTAGTTAGACTGAAAGCCGACCCCAACTTAGTTGGAAAAAGGCGGGGAGGATTGACGATGACATTTTCTCTCTAAATAAAGTAGATCTTATGGGTATGCTGAGGTGGTTTGAACACGTCGAAAAAATGCGAAACAAATGACAAAACAAGTATATAAGGTGAACATTAGTGGGGTTGCCGGTAGAGGTCGACCATGCCACGCCGAACATACAGGCCTGTCGGTTTCGGGTACTTCTGACCTGACATACCCGAAATGTCGGTTTCGGTCGGCCTCTTTGAAAAAATCCCGTGGCGTTTGTAAGGATAGAAGTGAGTGGCGGGCTGTTGACTCCGCCTTTCCGCAAGGGAGAAAGGCGTGAGTTTATGGATATACGTATCTAAAATCTCTACTGCATTCTCAAAATATTTGTGAATCAGAACTTTATTCATAAAACAAGTAGTTACTCGACTGTATCAAAGCGTCCTTATAGAGTGTGATATCACATCGTTTATCAGTTAAAGCTAGTGATGAAAATAGTCTAGAAAGCATTCTTGATTGGCAAGATAACGGTACTGTTCTGGCTTTAGTGGCCACTCTATTATTGGAACACACCTATTTGATTCCGATGATCTCACACTCTAAAATTTCCAGACAAGGTACACTTTAAAGGTACAAAGTAATTGTTATGGTACATTGCATGCATATTGTGAATATTTAAATCTTATTAAGAATGTTCTGAAACCTCATTTTGTCGTATATTTTTCCGAGAACCAATTAAACTAAATGATAATCTTAACCTCAAATAGACCCTCGCTTTGTGTGTTAAAAATATTTGTGTTTTAAAACGACGATCTCTGTGGTTCGACGGTAGTGTATTGCACTGCCACGCCGCGCCGGGGGTCGCGGGGTCGATTCCAGCTAAGTGCAAATATTGGAATGCATGCATACGTCTATTTGCATTGGTGATGTATCTATTTGCAATATATTATATTATTGAAGTGATAACTTCTTATGGGAGGGTAAACCGCTTCGTTGCGTAACGCGTTACGGTGCCAGTCTGTCTGGCGTTTAAGTTATCACTTCTGTTGGGGGTTCCGAGACGCAAACTTTTTTTTTATTTTAATAATTTGTCTTCTATAGAAACGACAATCTGGGCAGTTTTAATTGAGAAAAATTTACCCTAAATGATAAAAAAAAGTTATAGCCTGATGATGAAATATCAATGATAAAATAACAGTGCTAGCACAATGGTTTAACCTTTTGACACGGCCTACTGTTGTGCTTTGACTTTTAGAAGTTATTTCTTTACTCGGTTTTTCACTTGTTAAATAGGTTAAAGGCTAATTTATTAATGTATGGCTCACCTGTCTAACTCTCTTTTTGGAAGACGACACTCTGAAGAGGCCGAGCGTGTGCATGCCGTGCCTCCGCAGGTGCGCGAGGCAGGCCGACACCACACCAGGCACCTTGGGGCCTCCACCACCCGCCTCTTCAAGCCCTGCCCATCCCCATTCTCCTGAATCGCAAGATTCACTCTGAAAGTACAAGAAAAATTCTATAAATATGTATACAGATAATAGGTAAAGATGATGTGTGAATGAAATCTTAGGAATATGTGTATCATCCCAAAGAATACTTTGAAAGGTATCTTATAATCTTCACACTATACCCGTAAATGGTAGATGAATTATAAGTTTTGATGAAATCTGTATTTGTAAACGTTGACAGCGGCGAGAATCTTACTAATAGGTATTATGCAGGCGATAGTTCGTGAGGATGGATCAATGGATGGATGGATGTTCGTTACTCTTTCAAGCAAAAACGGCTGAACGGATTTTCGATAAAATTGGCCAGAGATATAGATTATATAGTCTGGAATAGCACATAGGCTTTTTATCCCGGAAAAATGTATGGCTCCCGTGGGATAGTTTTCACCAAAATTTCTACGCGAACGAAGTCGCGGGCCACAGCTTGTAACACACGATGTCTTCACAACAATAATTAGGCCGACCTAAGTAGTAAATAATCCCCTTCGGAGCCATAATATTAATAGCTCAAGTACGCGAATATGAGTAATTACGCAGTTCAAAGAAGCCAACACTGTTACGATAGGTAAACAAAACGTAACGTGTTTTTTTCTATCTATTCTTAATTTCTTAATATTCGATCACATTCACTTGATCGTATACTGTTTAGGTCGCAAACAGGTGTACAAGACGCCGCAGATGTAACTGTTTAAGTGGTCACCTCGCTAACTGTCATCGCGTCGAGTGTTGTGGGTTCGATCCCCACATGGGACACTGCGTTTTGTGATGGATAAACATTGTTTGGAATCTGGTTGATTTTGATGGACACTAAGTTGTACGACACCATATCAATACGGTTCTAGACTGTCAAGTCCAACCAATTCTTCTTTTTTAAACATAAAAAGGATACAAGTTGTGGAGAAACATGTATGAAATAAGGGGCCATGACTTCATACCCCCTGTTGTCTATACATTTATTTTTCAATTAATTTTCGAAGTCATACATATAACACGAAATTTCCTGAAGTCTTAATTTTTTTTAACAGCGGTCTCCAACCCTATCGTTGTTTTGTAAATTCTCAGCGAAACAGAGATTATTAAAAGATAATTCTTTCTAATAGTAATAAAAAAACAGCCAAGTGCGATTTGGACTCGCACATGAAGGGTTCCGCACCATCGTACAAGATTTATAGCAATACAAACTCTGTGAGCATTTCAAACGTCTTCTTGTTGCCACTATTAAGATAGACCAAAAAAGCAAAAAAAAAAAACACGTACCCAGGAAAACCCTTTAATTTTTAAATTTATTTTCATTATTGGTTGTTATAGTGGCAACAGAAATACACATTTTGTGAAAATTTTAAAGTGTCTACCTATTACGGACCTGTCAGATCAGATCTGTCTGTCTGTCACCAGGCTGTATCTCATGAGATAAAGCCTGGTGACAGACAGACAGACGGATAGTGGAGTCTTAGTAATAGTCTCGTTTTACCCTTTGGGTACGGAACCCTAAAAATAGATTTAATTATGGCTTGACTTCTCTTCTAAAGTTTCTCAAGAGATATTAGTAAAGGATAATTCGAAAGAGTGTGAAAAAGTTACAACACAACAACACCTTTAGCGACCCTTTACCTGCTGCGGTGGCCGTATTCTAGCAACTTACAAGCATGGTGTCTGCTTGTTTACTACCTTTGCGATCTAAATAAATTTACCCTCGTATGAAAGACTATGACTGTGTGTAAGAGTAGAGGTTTAAAGAAGTATTAATATATAATGGCGGCACAAAATATAGACATTGAAATCACGCCTGTTTACCACCGACGGAGCAGATAAAGGTGTAATCACAAATATATTTTGGAACTCGTCATTTTGGTTCCACATTATAGGGGCCAGACTTTTACCGGCTACCGGGCACGCCTCCAGAGTCCGTGCTACTAATGAGAAAATCCTAACATAAGAACGAAATCTTCGTTTTTCCAGTGGTTCCGTAATGAAAGCTTTCGATTTTACTTAACAGTTCCGTCTACAGCACTTCTAAGAAATTTGTTAAAAATAAGAGTTGTTACGTAAGTGACGAGGTGGCCGAGTGGTTAAGGCCTTGGACTGCTAATCCAATGTGCTCTGTACGCGTGGGTTCGAATCCCATCCTCGTCGATAACTTTCTTTTATTTAGAATGCTTACATTACATCTAAAACCTTAACTATACATTGATTACGAATTTCAAATCTTATTAAAAAAACAAAAGATCTTATTTTTTTATGCAATTTTTTTTTGACAAATGTAAACCAATATTGGAAATGAAGAAAATTTATTTTGTTTTGAAAAGTTTCTCAGTCATTTAACATTGAAACATAATTAACACATTCCTATTTCAAATTATTCTCGTCGTTTTAAAAATAAATTATATATTCGCAAAACAAAACGTAACTTACGTAACAAAGCAGGACCTTGTTGGTGCCGTTAAAAAAAAGTCAGTGTCAATGAATTAGACGTTTCGGTATGACGTCACAGGTGTCCGATTACCTGCCCGGCCTTACCATCTCGTGATTAAGGCCGCGATAAAATTATCGTATGACGCGATCAACGTACTCGCTTATATATACCCTGTCCTAAAATAACTAAGTCTATAATAAATTCGTTGAAAATTGCTTACCTTGTGGGTTTGTGAGTATTTGTTTTAAATAACAAAAGGTTTGGAATTTGAATTACGGGTTCCGATTCCGATTGTTTAATATTATTTGCAGCAGGAATTAAGAGTTTTGAGCACAAAGTAACTTTACAATTTTCGTTTAAAGTTTTTTAAAAGTTTATATTATTTTTAAAAGTTTTGAGTGTGATTATAAGTGTGATAGTCACTTATCATGGGTTGAGATGCAAGTGTAGCTCAACCGATGGTAAGGGACGATGCAATGCACGACAGAGCACGCTTGCATGGAAGACCTATTGACAAACTCGTGTACCTTAAAGTAAGTATGATGTCCATGTTAATCTGTTTGACTCCAAATTAATAATTTCGTTGGGCCCTCGGCTGGATTCTACCAGCTCGTAGCAGATACACATTAACTTCTAATTTTCATAAGTCGTAATTTTGTAACAAATTATTTTCTTTTTTTAGAAGAAATAAACTTTTTTTTTTAACATTAGAAGTAGTGTGTAATAGACTTCTTCGTCCTTTGATAACAGGGAAACAATAGGTACCGACAACCCTTTCTCACTGATACAACGTCTTACGATCGAAGTAATACCACAGATAAGATAATAGTTAATAAGTACTCAAATCTTAGTAACCTTCGTATATATGTAGGTACTTATATGTCCATATTATAAGTATATTCTATTAAGAATGAAGTTCATCAAATCAAAGAAATAGCAGAAGTTGTAATCCAAGACATCAATCTCTGAAGTATTTAGTCACAAATTACTGAATTCTTCAAAGATTGATGTGTTGGATTACAACTTCTACCAGAAATACTGTACACATTTTCGTACGAACATATTCGCATTGGATTTATGTTACTCTAGATATCTCAAAACAATGTTTACTCATCAGACCGACAGTTATCAACAAGTTGGTATTACGAAGTAGAAGGTATTTACGAAGATTTATTGAGTCATGGTGAAGTGCTGCAGTGGTTGGCATGTGTCATATCGACGCGAATCGCTTACAGTTCGCCTGTTGTCTGGTTGTGTGTCTGCGCAGTGATGTAATTATTGGTTCAAGTTGATTTATCGCTGAGCTTGTTGCCGAGGTAAATATGGAATTGAGCATTGAGTGGGCAGTTTCGAATAGATAAGAATTTTGTTCTTTGACATACCGTCGCTATGCCAACATCTTTGCCGGTAAATAGTATTTCGTTTACCTTGTATCTTATGTGTAGGGAGGTAGTTATAAAACGGTAATAGAGGTAAAAGTACCTACGTTAAAGCTCCAAATATGTATTAGGATCAATAGTGGGCTTGAAGTACATTTATTATGATTATGTCTTAGTATGAGCTAAGTATAAACTATTTGATATGATGCTAGTCAACTTGTCTTAAAGAATTAATGTCAGTAATAGTCTGGAATAAAAATCTTCAGGTATCAGTAGCGAAAGAAATAACTCAGTAAGTACCAAAAAAATCGATAATTTTGCAGTACCTATCGCTGACCAACACGAAACTCTGAAACACCCAACAAAATTAAATCATCAACAATATTATACGGATTATTTATCTCAACATAAGATATATAGCTGAAACATAAACTGCTATCGGTAATTATCCATTTGAAAGCTTTACTGCGACTGGTTTAAACAACATTTTATGTGTTGGCTGTTGTACCGGTAGGTTTCAACTAAATAGCGTGGCACGTGAAACGGTCACAAATGTAATGGTTTATAACATAGTAATGGCCATTAGCCACATTGTTTCATGGATTTTCTGGAACTTTGTGAGGTTTTAGAACGGAAATTTTATTATGGAACTATTTTCTTGGTTACACCGACTACTACTTTACACTATACTACGACTATCTTGCTACAATATCTATACTTATAATACATCTGTAGCAGGATGAATTCTGTACATTGAATATATTTAAAAAAAATCGACTGAGGGGTATTAAGATATCGATACTGATGCCGAATATGCGATTCAAACAATTTTTGTCTGTCTGTCTGTCTTTCTGTCTGTCTGTTTGTATGTTCATGATATGATGACTCAGAAGATACTGAAGGGATATGCTTGAAACTTAGTATGATAATAGTTTGAGTGCCTGCGCAGGTTATAGGGTACTTTTTATCCCGGGTTAAACTTTAGTTCCCACAGGAAAATCAATGAAAGCTGTAATAACATTGTAACGTTAGTAGAATGTATATACTTATTTCTAAATTTACTACAGCTACATTTTTTTTAAATATATAGACTAATTTACTTTTTTAAATTATTATCGTTTTTAACCGACGAAAAAAAGGAGGTTCTCAATTCAACCGTTTTTATACATATTTTTTTTTTTAATGTAAGTTTAGACCTCTCCGTTATTTATGAACTGCTTTTGATTATTCTTTTTCGTTAGATAGGGTATACCTCAAGGGTGGTCCCATGTCAAGGAAGTCAGGATCTGATGATGGAATTCTGATTAAATTGAGAGAAACTCTCGAAAATTGTAGAAACGAATAGTGTTTCTGTTTACTTTTCATTACTTTATCAGGTATTTGCTTTTAGAAATTATCACATCGTGTAGCCGAGCTGATGATGAAAAAAAAATCATAAATAATAAACCTTTTTAACAAAAAATTAAACCGAAGAAAAAAACTAAAAAGCAAAAAATAAATAAACCTTTAAAATAAGCTTAATACTTAAGACTTAAAAGGTTTATTTATTTTTTGCGTTTTAGTTCTTTTCGTCGGTTTAATTGTTTTTTATATTTTTTATAAAACTACTCAATTTAATTAACTAATAAATATTAAGAGTACAAAGAATCGATTTTTACCTGTGATTTAAAGAAACATTATTCGTTACATTAGATTTCACCTGCAAATAGTCATGTCTGTTTGAAGGATTTCGAGTGAATGTATATTTTCAATCGTAGGATATCATAGGGGAATATGCTTTTCTGTGGTGATTGCTGAAGCAACAGGAGTTTTTTTCTTTGTTTGGTGATCCCAGAGTAATCGATAGCTGGTTCTTGACTATGCCAACGAGCTATTTGACCTCTACTATTAGCCTGTACTATGGTAACCAGACTGCTGATAAACATACTTATATATTTCTAAATATATACATATTATAAATAAATTACACCCAGACAGAGAATAATTCGTCCTGGGTGGAAATCGAACCCACGACCTCTGGCTCAGCAGAAGGGAAGCAGAGTCTCCCGTGAAGAGGGTGTCTGGAAATCGTCCAGTTGCCGTCCGCTAGCCAGCGCTGGGTGGATCATTGAAGGCAAAACGTCGCCGTACCGACGGTCAACTCATAAACGGTGCTGTGAGGCACACCGTGTAGTTTTAGTTGATTTAAGCCTGATATACGGCCTCACCAATAGCCCGGTGAGGTGAGCTTCCACACGAAAAACAAATGAGTAATGTTACCACGGCCAAATTATGTCGTTGTTTCACGTGTAAGCAACCAAAACAACCTTTTTTGTACGTTCCAGGTTGTTTCACCGCCAATACAGTTTAAAAAATCCTGCCTGGAGAAAGATGTACCATGCAATAAGCGACAAATTGCTGTTTTCGCAATACATAGTACATTTGAAGTCGCGGGCACAGCTAGTTCTTAATAATTAGTTTTAATATTAATCACATTAAAAGTAACACTTGATTAATCTCATTCACTCTCATTGCTGTGAGTTCGGCGATTCTCAGAGGTACTTGAAAGAAGGAATTTATTCAGAAATTAATTGAAGAAGTAGGAAATTAATCCATTTTTCTTTTTGGTTAAGTTTTATAAACGATACTGCAAATATAGAATCTTTGGCAAAATAAGGAAAGCACTAAGGACTATTGGTTAAAACCTATAGTACCTAACCTGCCGGTAATCCCACTCCACAGTACCCCAAGAGCTATTTTTTGTTTAAAATAATAGGTATATGATAAAGCACGTGAGAGGGGGAAGGAGAGGAGGGGGGGGAAGGGTTAGGGCCTCCGGTAACCTCACTCACTCGGCGAAAAGCAATGCAAGCATGGCATCACTGCCGGGTTTTCTGTGAGGCTGTAGTATCACTCCGGGCGAACCGGCCCATACGTGCATCACTCTCCGACAATTAATTATCATAATTAAGATAATTCGAATAAACTCAATTTGGTTCTGAATTCGAAAATGTCAGGAGTGAAACGTTTTTCTAGAACGCTGACATAACGGTATCTCAACTAATTAATTACAGTAGTTTACTTTTAAATCTGCATTTATAGGGCTTGCTTTGAATGATAACAGTCATGAAATAGTAGGTAGTTGTTGTATAGTTAGTGTTATTGGTTGAACAATAAACGGTTGCATGGTGGATAGGCCCAGGTGCACTGTCGCGTCACTAGTAACGTGTCTTGGCGCAAGCGCATGAACTATTTCTGCGCGCTCGAATAGTGACAAACGTAAGACCAACTTAACTAGATCTGTTGCACCTCCCGCGAGGCATACATTACGTCAAGGTACAGGGGATTATTGGAAGCTTTGAAAGGCTCGAGTTATAATGGTTTATGTAGAACTACAAGCATTGTCGTCTGGTTGCGAATATAAATAGACTTCGGATATAAGATGAGTGACAGAGTTTAATTCATTAGTCCATTGATAGATTTATGTTCTGATTTAGGATGTCATTCGTTGATTTGACGGTTTAATCAATTTTATCTTTTTGATGTAGTTAGATAAAATTGGGTTAAATAATCCTAACAAGGACCAAAAGGTTCTGCACTTCTGTTCTTTGCACCACCATTCAAATTTAGAACTCATTGCCAGCACACGTGTTCCGTTCGACGTGGGCGTGGACGTGACAAGACATCTCTCGAGGCCGTCAAAGGGAGGACCACTGTCAGTGCAATTACTTGTCGTTTGACGAAAGTAAGTGGTTTGATGAACTGCCTACCGTTTTATTAGGACTTAGAGCAGCTTTTAGGACAGTGGTATCAGTACAGAAGAGATAACTTATATACATGATATACATATGTAGAAAAATTAAGAAGTATAATATTTAGTTTACAACCGCAAACGCGAAACGATAGAGATTCAAGTAAGATATTTGTACATAAAAACTTACAAAAACGATGATAACGCGACTGGTTTAACAGGAATCAATATAGTGTATTTATATACCAAATATTTGTAGGCAAAACGTGCCTCTATAACCACCATTACAGCAACGTCAGTATCTATAATAGTGGCGATGGCAATCTTTTGACATAATCTACCATACCATCGTTCGAAATGAGGGCATACTGACGAGCTATAATAAATAAGGTTAGGAAATGCAGGATGATTATTCGAATAGGACTTGACCGGGACCCTTCGTTCTACAGGAGATCGTATCTAAAACAAGTTATTGCTTGTTACTTGATAAACAAGCGTAGGGCCTATGCATGATATAGGTACGTTGTGTTGCAATATATTTAAAGGTATTTAGGAATGATTGCCAATGTTAAATTCTCTCGTGGGTTACAAAAAAGGACGTGTTGAATGGTTTCCAGGAGATTTTCAGTATTTAACGTAACGTGGACAGATCTGAATAATAATTTCAGATAGAATGTAGTTTTCTTTTTTCAAAGATGTTAATTATTTTCCCAACATAGGTACCTACTTTTTACCTATTGGAGTCTCTTTTTTTTTTGTGGACGAGGTGGAAGATTCTACATGATGTCTTCCACCTTGGGAGGCGAAGGGTCTGTCGGACTCCGTTATTGCATTATTCCGCAACACCCCGACAGGCATTAACCCGTCTCACCCTAGACGGGTCCCGTCATACCTAATGGAAATAATATTTAGAATCACGTGTCCATCAATACTATGTGAATACACTCGATTTGTAGGTTGGTTATTGAGGGTTAAAAGTATTGTTGAACTGGCTTAAACAAATGACAATCAACAGTACTTAATACGTATAAAGACACGCCATTAAGAAGGTTATCGATGCCACTCACATCATCCCCTTTTTCGAGGGCGCCGAGTGACGCTAGTGATGCTCTGGAGCCCCCGTGCTGCTGTCGGCGGAGGGCTCTCTCGCTCTCCACGCACTGCGCGAGGGGGATACCGAATACGCTGCCACTAGGCGTGGACTCTGAAACAATGGTATTTATTATTGACTCTTCCACTCATTAAAGTTTTAGGTTAATAGTGAATCGAAAAGATCTCTGCTAAATATTTATAAAAGTGGAAGTTTCCACAGATGGATAGGGCCATTGGATCCCGCCATGCCGTACCATTACTACTAAGCCCATATGTATCCTGTTTGGTGTAATTTATCGGGGCCTGACACCACGCCTACACTTCTAATACCAGGTTAACCATTTATGCGTTGAAAACCCTATCGAGCTGGATGAGAGCAGCCTAACGCAGCTCTGGTGACAGTACACATCAGTAGAATTACAACACTACGTCCATCGTCTTATTTCACCTGCCTCTTCTCTATATTGGAGGTAAGCTGAACCTTGGGTAGCCCCGGAGAAGCAATTTGTTGTGCCCTATTTCCCTATACCATTTTCAATCATCTTTCTATCTCCTTTTCAGGCCATGTAATATTTTACATAAACCATTCCATCCAATGGTTGGACCATCTCAGGACTAACACTTGTATTCATAAATATTTTAACGATAAATTTGTATATGTACTTATAATTTTACAAAAATGTAATATTTCTGTGAGCCTATTAGCATGAATCGGCTAAATGCTAAGAAGAATATAAACGTTTGTAATGAGTGTGGACAGGAGCTACAAAGGTCGCGGCTATTAGTAGCTGCGCAGGCGCCAACGCTTATGCATGCGGTAGCTGGGACTAGTATGAATACTAGAAACGAAAAACCATACAGCAGTCTTATTGAAAAGTTGTTTAGATTCTTGAGTTTAAAGTTGATTGAAGAATTTTGTAAAAAACGTTTTATAATATCCAAATTCTTGGAGTAATAATAATGTGACTACTAGAAGGACAAAGGCACTGATTGTACGTTCAGACCAGAGACGACCTTGACGTGCGGACCGCAGCCCAACGTTTGAAGTTAGGAAGTTGCATATAAACTCATTAGAGTGAGTACTTTTATTGTGCAATGCAGAGTGAGGAGTAAGAAGTTCAACTACTTTATTGTAATTAGATGGCGCTGAGTATGACGCTATAGCTGTCATCAAATAATTAAACCTTAAATTAATAATTCACGGTTCAATATGTGCAAGATAGTATACAGTTATACTACGTAGTTCAATCAGTAAACGAACTAGCACAGGCAGCGCCCGTTCAGAAAAAAATCACAAATGTCGAGCAAACACATTAAACTCCGTAAAATAAAACAACCATTCTTTGTTTTGTCGACAATTCACATATTTCTGGACACACCTTTTTCTAAATCAACTACTTAAAATAACCAGCCAATTTCCTACAAAATTTATTTTAATTTTCCGTGACACTTACATGTTTCCTACTGTGATGAGAGATTGGCTCGAAGAGTAGGTCAGTACATATTTCTGTGAGGTTCTACCTACGACTAAGTATTTCTATTTTAGCCCATAACAATCATAGTCAAAGAATATGAGTGGGTACGGTGTGTTTACACAAAGGCAACAAACTACTCATATCTTGTTGGTATTTTCATGAATAACATTTGAAATAATTTTAGGAACATTGTCTCTATGCGGAGTACGTACGTAGTATTTATATTATTAATATAAAAAAATATATATTTATATCGTATATAAATCAATAACATATTTCTAGAGCCTTCTTAAGAATATGTTTTGTTATTTTTGAGTTTTATTTTATTTCAAAAAGATTTCTGGTGAATGATTGTAAATTTATTGTATCTTTCATTTATATATTACACCTTTACTCATTGTTTCATGCGGAAATTCAGGCATTTTATTTAGGTTTATTTTGGATAGGCATGTACCCCGTTCGTCTTCATCGTCACTTTTCATCAGGCGAGATTTATTAATGAAAAAAAAATGAATTGGTCGTTACCACGAATGATAAAACGCCGGACCTACTTCCGTTTCTCCAAGATATAATAGAGTAGAAACAGAATGCAACAGTTTTCAGCGCGTCTCCTTTAGGCTATGCCAACCAACAAGTGCGAGATATACCACTGAAGCGAAAGGAAGTCGACGACGAAAATGTAACTACTGGGCTTACAACTTCAGGTAGACTGAGAGCAATGCAGGCTGGTTTGAATTAGATACGTGTTGTCAAAGACATGTTTGTAACTAATAAATTAATAATAAAATTTAATTCTACTGCACAATTATAGCAAAAGTAGAATAGCTCTGTTGCATTAATGTGAACAGACAAAATAGACAGAGCCAGCGTTTGTATTTTGCTTGCAATTTGAACTAGCTCCAACTGATGTTTGTGAAAGGGGTAGTTTATTTAAAAAAAAAGGGCTCAAAACGCGTATATTTAATTTCGTCTATCGATTACTCGCTTTGCTTAGTTGGTGGTACTCTTATCTTCCTGTAATATGCGATGTAGCAAGCTCATGCTGCTCACGCGTGTGGCCTCTTTTCTTCTTTTGTTGCCAGCGTTCCTAAGTGTAAAAAACAATTTGTAATAATACTATTCTACCCATCTGTAACGGAACACCGTGTGGTTTTGTTTGGTTTGATTTTGACATACCACTTCTCCGTTAGCCATGACGAGAGGTGATGACTTGTGGCGGTTTCCATATGTTAAAAAACAAGGACACAAGCATTGAGAATGAGTTTAGCGTTTGGTTGTTTCTGCATTCAAAACGTTTAAAAGTGCCAGAAATCAAGGTACCTATGTGCATGTAGAACATCCTTAAGATGAGGTGAAGTCCCCCACTTTGAAGATGAACTAACAGGTTTTGGCAACAGTTCAAAGTAAACATTAAAAAACAAGGTTATAATGAGAGCAGTTACATGTGTTTTATTCATATCCTATCATATTCTGATAATTCTTTGAGCAACTGGCGTGATATAATAATAATAATAATAATAATAATAATAATAATAACTGGACACATCTCACTCACGGCCGTCTGATCCCAAACTAGGCAGAGCCTGTACTATGGTAACCAGACTGCTGATAAACATACTTATATATTTCTAAATACATACATTACTATAGATAAATTACACCCAGACACAGAACAAATTATCGTGATCATCACACAATTATTTGTCCTGGGTGGGAATCGAACCCACGACCTCTGGCTTAGCAGTCAAGGTCACTAACCACTAGACCAACAGGCCAGTCGCGATTTGTTATGTGGTCTGCGATGATCCACGATTGACAAGATTATGCCTTATCCATTACCCAATTAGAAACACGGGTACTTTCTAATCAGTGTCAGTGGACCCTTTTTTGTCGTAAAGAATCATGGGTCATCATCTCACCGGGGCTAACTTAAACTACACGTTGTTCCGTCACAAGTGGCTTTGTTGCATGGGATCCGGGAATACCCTAAGAAGGAAGCCTCCGAGAACTCCAGTAGACCTTACTGCGTCATTGATTGGGTTTGAAACTAAGGGGATTCCCCGAAATATTTTTCGTGTGGAAACGCCCACGGGTCATCACCTCACCGGAGCTAATGGTGAAGTGGTATGTCGGAATCGAACCGACTAAAATTACACGGTGTTCTGTCACATGCAGGCCAGTTGCAAGGGATCCGGGTATACCCTAAGAAGGAAGCCTCCGGGAACCTGATTATTCTAATTCGGCTAGAATGTTCCCCTATTAGCGGTGTAGGTTCTGTGGAATAATATTTATTAAGTTTATATAACTCATTTATTAAATAATGTCTAAGTGAAGTGATTCAATCATTTCTGCTCTCAGTTTGTTGTCTCACACGATTTAATAACTATACTTAATTTATATAAATACTATACACCTTTTTCTTTCGTTTTAGAATACTTAGACTTAGAGACTTATAGGTTGACAGATTAAAACACTTTTGAAACCTTCAATAATTTTACAAAGTTTGCAGGTGAAACATAAACATAATCTTCAAAACAACCCAGTTCCATAGAAAGCGCAATAAAACCAGTTGGGTCTATCAAAAATATGTGTGTTTATCTCTGTTAGTCTCACAACAATATATATTGCGGGGCGATGACGGACACTTCTCACTGGCCGGTAGACTGCGCCTATTTTTACACAATTGTGTACGTGCTAGCCGCTTGCGATATTTTCAAGTTTATATTTCTCAGGCAACATTTTTCCGTGAGTCAGTCGTTTGATCGATTTGATTCTTGGATTCAACGGATTGATAATGTGTTTATTGATATATGATTGTACGGACTGTAGTAAATGATAGAGGTTGTTTGTTTCTGTCCATCAAAGCTTATCTACCTATATCTAGATACATGGTTGGCGGTAAGGTAGTTGCTTGTATAATGTTGTTCTAATAAATTTCTTTTTAAAAAAGCATCTTGTCTTCTACAAAATAATGTCAGTACAAAGTATGTACATGCGTGTTCAAACTTAGTCAGAATTATTCTCAATTTGGAAGGTATAAAAAAAATCTTAGAGAAAAGACTGCGTATTTGTCTATTTGCTCTGAGTGATAGGGAATCTATATTGGTGATATACGTAATTTGGTGATATCTTTTAAGAAATAATACCACACAGGAACCCATACAGGCATAGTCAAGAGTCAGTACTAGCGAGTTGCTACGAGTGTGATGTGTGAGGAAGAAAGGTATATATTACGTGCTTCAGTAGATACATGGGTCCTGCGTTTAGTAAACAAACTTTTTTTTTTTATATCAGATATCACCAATATGCCTTCCTTTACCATCCACTCTGTGATCTCTAGTCTTACTATGACAACGACGTTTAAATCTAGGTGTAGGTGTAGAAAGTTTGAATCTAAATCCGTAAGTATAAGATTTATTTGGGTGTTAATCTTAAGATATTGAATTAGAGGTAAAGTAATAGGTGAGGTTGTACATAGAGCAGCTGGAAACGGTTAAGTATTGCAGGACTACAGGAAAGCTAGATATGTTTTAGTTACAGATAATATTAGAATTTAACAAAGACAGCTGAAAATATAATAATAATAAAGATTACAATAAAAACTTTCGTGAGTGGTATTCATATTTATTAAAAACTATACGTGTGACGCCTGGCACCGTCGCGGCAGGACGCTTCACTCCTTGAGAAAGGGCCCCCGTCGGGTCCGAAACTAGTCGGGCATCCCCGAAATACAAACGTGAGTAAAACCGTATAGTTTTTAATAAATAATAATAAAGATACAATCTTGCATGTAAATCCACTTAGAACACTAAAGCACCTATGTAATTATGTTCGGCTGCAGCGACCATCAAGGCTAGCCTCCCCCATTCCCTTGGCAGTAATAAACTGTGTCACAGGTACGTTAACGATAATCCCCAACAGCACAGTTACAGCCAACACAAAACCAGTGCATATGCAGTTATCGTGGATTTTTGTGACTTACTGAGTCCCCACACTAGGTTTGGGCCTATTTAAATAAGGACAAGATAAGAGAATAAGTAAAAATAACAAATACAATAAAAACATAAAGATAGAGAATATAATTGCCGTATTAAGAGGTGTGTGAGTGTGTATTTCGTTGTTGTGCACGATTATATGGTGATGATACGCATGCATGGAGACTTATGTGACTGTATTTGTTTGTTATGTTTTGATTGTTTTGATTTGCAGTGGTTAAAGTCAACGGGTAAACGTGTAAGATTTTATTATAAAGATGAGAACTAATGACTTTGTTATATCGTTTGGCCAGCGTAGTTCTGCAAAGGATCGTGGGACATACCTTATTTAAGAGACGTTTTGTGTTGAAAATGCTTGGGTCATATATTATGATAAATTTACGTGTTTTTAAGAACAAGTTGTAGAATTAATAGTTGTAGAACTGTAAGGGCTGGAACGTCTAAGTAAAGTTCCTGTGAAGGGTACTCAATACTCATACATTTATTGCGTTTCATAATGTGATACAGATGTCAAGCTTATAATTAGGTTACAATTATGGACCCTATCGGGCACAGCTCAATGTTAGGAGAGAGGGTATCGAAAAGGTTTCCTAGACATTACCTTCAACAATGCCCTTTGAGCTCTCTCTAACGGTAAAATAATAGTTTTTGCTGCACCACCCCAGGATGTTATGGAGTATGGTAAAATTGATTGTGCTAGAGCAAAATAGGTTATAATGAGAGTTTTAGTATCTGCGGCATTGCGTAGCAGCTGAAAAGAATACTATACTCTGTCCATTCTATATTTTATTATTGACAATTGGACACACAGTTAATTATTTATTTATTAATGCTTCATGCACAGACTGTACAAAGGCGGACTTAATGCCTTAGGCATTCTCTGCCAGTCAACCTTGGGGTGATGCAGAAATAAAAGTGGTAGGTGCAAAAGACATGATAAAGAGAGAAAACAGAGAAAGAGAGAGAGAGAGAGAGACAGAGAGAGAGAGAGAGAGAGAGAGAGAGAGAGAGAGAGAGAGAGAGATGTTATTCCAAAGATACGAATTTAGGTCTTATAATAATTTTGATAGATAAATCAAACCATGAACTAAATATACACGTTAAATACATAAATAAAATACATAGGTGCAAAGTTTGCTATGTGTCATTGATAGATAATATACTACATAATATATACATATCATAAACATACATATATACACACATAGAGAGTCATGTACTAGCGCTGTGTCAATTCCGCCAACTCATTGTGGAGCAGATCCCGTACTCTCCTCTTAAATGTAAAGCGGTTTGTGGACATCCTGATTTCGAGTGGGAGTGCATTCCAGAGAAGAACTGCTTGGACATAGAACGAAGAGTTCACGAAATCGGAGTTATGTGGGGGACATAAGAGAAGGTTGTTATTTGTAGAACGAAGATTTCTATTATGATTTGAGCACAAGAACCGAAGGTAGGGAGCTAAATAAGAAGGTGGAGATGGAGAGTTAAGAAAAGAGAAAAGAGAAGTTAGTGCTCGTAGATTACGGCGCTGGCGAATAGGTAGCCATTTTAATTCGGAACGTAAAGCAGACACGTGGTCATACTTGCGAAGATTGAATATAAATCGAATGCAGTTATTAAGAAGACGGTCTAGTTTGTTGAGAAGGTCTGCATTCAGGTCGAAATAACACACATCACCATAGTCGATGATAGGAATGATTAGGGACTGCATTAGGATAGTTTTGGTTTTAGTAGGAAGGAAATTTTTTAACCGATATAAATTTCGGAGAGTGCCAGTCACTTTCTGGCTTACGTGAGTCACCTGGGCACGCCAATCAAGGGATGAGTCTATGTGCAAACCCAGGTCTTTAACCACTGAGCTCAGGGGTATGAATGAGCCATTGAAGACTACAGGTGAGATGGTAGTAGAATCTATCCTGCACATAATACGTTTGCTTCCAACAATAATCGCCTGACATTTTGCAGGATTCACGGATAAACCGAACTTCATCGACCAGCGTTTTATTGACTCTAAATCGTTGTTGATTTTATCAATGGCTTTCGATATGTCTTCAATGCTGGCCTGTGTATATAGCTGCAAGTCGTCGGCGTATAGGTGATACGCACACTGAAGTTCTTGAGTTATGAGGTTAATATACATTGAAAACAAAAGTGGAGATATAATACCGCCTTGAGGGACACCAGTGTAGAGATCACACCAACCTGATGAGAAGTCATCAATGCGTACGCACTGTTGTCGTCCCTGAAGATAAGTGGAGAACCATTCCAATGCTTCTGAGGAGATCATAAGATACGATAGAATGGATAGTAGGACTTCGTGACTGACGGTATTGAAGGCATTCGAGAAGTCAATCAAAACTAGGACAGTAACTTTGGTGCCCTCCATGCCCTCCCTAATATCGCCAGTCACTTTAAGGAGTGCAGTAACAGTGCTGTGACCGCTCCTGAAGCCAGATTGAAGAGGACTTAGGAGATTACTTTTAAGGACAAAATGTGAGAGCTGTTTGTGTACACAAGCCTCAAGGACTTTGGATAGAAATGGAAGAATAGAAATTACTGATGACCTAAAATGTTGACGATTTGATTATAAATAATAATCGATTATTCAAGAAGAATTGAAAAATGTAAATAGTTAATTTTTGCCAATTGAGTTGAACTTATTTAATAAACTGTATTACCCACGATTAATATAATATACATAATAATTGATTATTAATAATACAAAAGACTCAAAAAAAAAGTGACGAATCTAGCGTGTATCATCTTTAAAATCGTCATTAGTCCAAGTTTATAATTGAATTTCAATATTTTTTTAGTTATTTACTGTAAATATAAATAATCGATATTAACTATAGAAATAGTTTATATCGATTTTTGGATATGCAGTAGAAACATTTTTTCACATTATTAGGATAATAAAACGTAACTCTTTTCATTGCGTATAACAATAATGATTTATTTAAATATAAATACTACTCGTAGTATCATAATGTCTACTGTGGTTATAATAAATGGTTATAAACAGTATAATCATATGAAAATAGATAATCTATATATTTTTGTGACAGCGCATTTTAACGTTTAATTTTACAAACTCTGGCACAGTTACGTTCTCAAGCCACTTTTTATCTTATATTTTGCAGAACCGACTTATTCGTCGTGTGACATATGGCCGAATAAGTCCTTTCGGATTACAAGGATAATAATGATTCTTTTTTTTCTGGATAGTTTGATGGTAAGTAGTTACCGTCCTCAATAAATAATCGCCATACCAGTTGACAGAACTACGCTTATAGAGCCAAACTATTATCTTATCTGTGGTAGAGCTTACGGCTAACCATGATCTTCTGTAAGGCGGAGGAAATTGACTACAATTCAAGCCGAATCTAAAATTTCTTTGCAAAATCCCATCCGAACCCGTCTAGCCATTGCAGCATGAAGGAGTAACTCACACACTCACAAATTTTCGGTTTTTTAACAACAGTTTATTATAACTAATAGCGTAAATGTAAAGTATCGTTAATATCTAGGTCGTGTGAGAATAACAAATACAATGTCCAGACGACGTTACGCTTTGTTACATATCGGCTGAAGGTTGCAGCTGGTACTTTGTGTACACTATTGAAGGTCGAGTCTACATATGTACATATGTGTGTACAGTAAGGACGGACGCTCGATATCTACGTGAGGGAAAGTCTTTGTAACCCTTGTTAAGCAAAGCTTAATAATGCTTTGCTTAATAAAGCTTTATAATAATAAATAAATATTGTATTCCAATCATGTCATGTCAATTTAAGGTTGCATACTGACGTCCATTATAATTGATTTGCATTTGATTTTTTTCCCTTAGTATCGTATAGTTGACATTTATATTAAATTGACATGGTTATTATCTTGAATTTGAGATGACATTTTATGTAAATTTTTTTTTCTCTATTTTATAATTATTAATAATGCGAATAATGTAATTAATATAAATTATGTAATTATTTTGCACACCGGCAACGATTGAATATGGTATTGCGCCTTTATTATTTTTTAACTCTACCATCTGTGTTTGTACACCCATATTCTGCAAAAAAATTAATTTCATTTCATTTCAAACTTCGGCCACGAAGTAAAGAAAGCTAAAACTATTAATTAACTAACTGTTGCCCACGACTTCGTTCGCGTGGAAATATTGGTGCAATCCCAATATAACTAAATTGACGTCTGCACAAATATGGACATTTTCGCGGACTCGTTACCCAAATATCGTAAAATGCTGTTGTCTATTGCTGACGACGAATGACGAATAACGTTTGTAAGAGGTTAATCAACGGCCTGTCATTCTTTTCTCATTGTTTTTCCTTTGCACCTTTTGGTTGTATCATTTGCCAACAAATGTTAATCTAACTAATATTGTATGTGTATTTTTTTTTTTAACTATTCATTATTATATCTTTTGTATCCTCGTCTAGCATAACTTACAAAGCGCGAGTGTTGCATTATATTAAATTAATTAAATATTAGTTATTAGTTTTAAGACAGACACTGAAGTAAAAATGTTAATATCTTGGCCGACTTTTTTCTATGAATGCAATCAAAGCTTTTATGTAATTGCTGTGTACCTCTTTAAGTGACAAATTCACTCAAATATGATACCAATGCCTCTTAACATACTGAATTGTATTAGTGAATAAGTCGTAAAATACCTATTCTAAATAAATAAATCTATCTATTTAACCGTACATTTTTCCGGGATAAAAAGTAGCTTATGTACTATTCTAATCTATAATCTATCACTGCGCCAAATTCCATTCAGATCCGTTCAGCCGTTTTTGCGTGAAAGAGTAACAAACATCCATACATCCTCACAAACTTTCGCCTTTCTACTAAGAAGAGAAGATATGTGTTATACATTTAAAAATCATGCGAAAACGGCTACAAAAAGCTATAATTAGACCAGTATATATGTTGACATGATAAGATTTTATTCGAACATGACCTGTCAAGAAAGTCTTTACAATGACAGCTCAAGTTATACTGGACAGATGTATAAAACTAAACATTAAAGTTAATTCATTATGGTCGAAATTCGACCACCAGGCGATACCTCGTATTAATGAATAGCTGTTTTATTTTGGTCACTGCTCAAACTATTTGATTTGAGGTTAGTCCACCACGATCGCCTGGTACGGATTGCCACTTTACACAACCTCAACATTATTTATATTATTAAATTCCACTTCTCTGTTAAATCAAATGACAATTAATTTATAATTCGCACATTAAATTCAGAAAATGAAAAGTGCAGACGAAGTGAACTCAAACCGCCTTACACTAGACACTGATCGCTATAGATACGGTCATCACTGCTTTCTAAATCAAATAATTTATTTCTAATAAACCAATAATAGGTATTTTTATATTTTCAGGACCAGGAGTCAACCAGTCAGTGGTGAAGCTAGTTGCCTGTTCCGATATGGGGGAAAAAACTTCAAGGACACTCTTTTTCAACATGTTTTCCACAAATTTCTACTCCCTCTAAAACTCTTAGCCGATAAACCAATACTAACTAAAATTATAAATGCAAAAGTGAGTTATATGATAATAATAATAAATAATTTTATTTCAATAAGTAGTTTGTACATTATTTAATATTATTTAAAATATACGGTTTTACTCACGTGTATATTTCGGGGATGCCCGACTAGTTTCGGACCCGGATTAGTTTGTAAATGGCATAACATACAGAGTTGTTTTACATACCTAAATGTTATAGAGAGAAATGTGTGTGTTCGTGTGTGTGTGTGTGCGTCTGTGGATGTGCCATGTTGTATGTGTGTTTGAGAAATGTGTGTGTGTGTACGACTGTGTATGTGCCATGTTGTATGTTTGTTTGCGTTTGTTTGTTTTTTTAAGCCTACAGGGTGGGTGAAACATAAACTATCTCACTTTACTGTACAGTGGTTAGAAGCTCCTCGGTATCACAATATGTTAACGTCTGTAACCATTAATTAAGCTTGTGTTTTACCTCATACGTAGTCAAAGCGTAGATATTTAATTGTTTGTGGGCCTGTGGTGTAGATAATTAATGGGTGTGTTGTGTTATTATAGAGCCTAGTATTTAGGCCATTAGAGTTTAATGTGTTTGTTTGTTATGCTTTACGCCTCAATTAGGTACTCAACCGATCATTATGAAATTTTGCACACATTTTGTTAAAAACACATACCAAAAAAGGACACAGGGTACCTGTTATCCAGAAAAAAGTGCTGATCTCAAAGGATAGAAACTGACTTTAACGCAAGCGAAGCCGCCGGCAAAGCTAGTGACTATTAAATGCAATGTCTGCTCCACATTTTCCGTAAAGCAAATAGAAATGGCAAGTTATTTTTATCATTTACAAATATTCTCACAAATACAACAATGTTGGAATTCTCTTCGTCACCTCTTTGCTCTACTACACAAAGTATTCATACATATATATATTATGTAGTATGCCTGGCGCCGTACGAGTACATACCTACATAGGTATATACTCGTATGGCGCTAGTTCTGCAAAACATTTTTTATTTTGAGAGTTCTTGTTGCCAAGTCGTCGTGTGCGTCTGTATGTCACAAATGTTGAATTCGCAATATTTTCATTTTTTTTCTCGTAGTGCGTGGTACACGTGTAAAAATTAATTTTTAAATGAACCCTTTTTTAATAAAAAAAATATATTGCAGTATACCTTCATTTACAAATACAATACCTTTTTGTTTTAAAAAATCTATTCTGATTCTTTTTTAACTGATAATTGGGAAATAATTTATTAAAAGTTGTATGTGAAATAACTTAGTATTTAGTTCCCTTATATTAAACTTCAATCTATTTTATGTTTATGTTATGGAGTTTTTCCTATATGTAACTATCTAGTTATCTACAGTCAAACATTTCACACAGCCTCGTTTAAAGGGCGTATTAACAATTCCCTCATACGCGAAGACAAAGTATTTGAAAGTAAAATACTCAAAGAACACTGCAATTAAAAGTTTTTTTAGAATAGTGTTCTTGAGAATTTCATAGAAGAGGAAATAGTGTTGCAGTAAAGAGAGCCAAAAACAATAATGTTTAGTAGTGCGATACCGAGAAATCGAGAATTGAGGATAAAAAATATTGTGAGAAGGTAACAATAAGTAAGTAATCTATCAAAAAAAGTTGAATATCCTCAATTCAATTACAAAAAATTGTTACCGAAGGTTATGAATTACGGGTTATATATACTCTTTTTTTTATGGTATAGGGGACCAACGAGCAGACGGGTCACCTGATGGTAAATGACTATCGCTGCCTATGGGCACCTGTAACTCGAGAGTCACAAGTGCGTTGACACCTTTTAAGGTGGGAATAGGGGAAGCGGGGGAAAGGGGGAAGAGCGGGAAGACGGTAGAGGGAAATTAGAGGGGAGGAGAGGGGGGAGAAGGGAAGGACGGGAATAGGGTAGAGGGCCTCCGGTAACCTCACTCACGCAGCGAAAAGCATTGTTTCATTGCCGGTTTTCTGTGAGGCCGTGGCATCGAGCGGAGTCGAGCCACGAACCCGATTGCCCGATTTCTTCTCATATGGCCGTTTGAATTTGGTTTTAGGCTGCGATAACCGGTGTCCACATATTTTTAATTTCCCACCGGTTGGCATTAGGGTAGTGCACATGGTGATAGTCCAAGGCGAAATGATAAGTGTGACACATCTGGTTTTTAAGGCACTGGTTTCCAAGAAGGAACTATGCTTGTTTACGACCTTGCTTGTTTGATAAAAAACTTCATCAACATTGAAAACCAAATAAAAGTTTTTCCTTATAGCCATAAAAATATTGACATAGTGACGCGATAAAGTTGTTTATGTAAACGTATTAATAGAAATCGTTTCTGTGAACGATGGATTGAAATAGCTGCAATTACTGCCAAACAAATATTCAATATTTTTGTTTGAGTAATTTTATTACACACTAGCAGCGCCCCGAGGTTTCACCCGCGTTAGTCTCGATCCCGTGGGAATATCGGGATAAAAAGTAGCCTATGCGTAATCCAACCCTCCAGCTATCTACTTACCAAGCTTCATCGCAATCGGTTCAGTGGTTTTTGCGTGAAAGAGTAAACATCCATCCATCTATACATCAAAACTTGTACATTTATAATATCAGTAGGATTTAAGATCTGAAATCAACGTATTAAGCAATCCTGGGATAGTCCAATATTGGAGAACCGTAAAAGGTGTATGTGAAGAACAAGGAATAAGAATGGTTGGTTTACGAGTTATGCTTGGGAACAGGCGCTACTTCTGATGACTGGTGAACCTCAAGGCCGACCAGTTAATAAGTTACCAAGACTGGTCGACCTTCAGTATGACATGAAGGTCAACCATTCAATAAGCTACTAAGACCACGAGGTCTATGCGACACCGTCATGCGTGTTAAATTTTTTTACTACTAGCGAGGCAAACAAGTATACAGTCTGCCCAGTTGCCGGTTCATATATCCTCAAATATAGTGGAAGATTAACTTCTCTAGGTCGTTCCAAGTTTGAAAAGATAGCTGCTGTGCCCTATTTACTTTTATATGAATGTTCCTGCACTGTACCACCTGCTAATCAGAGTCACAACTGAAAGAATTAAGCGGCTTAAAATATTTGCCATTTCCGCCTTGGCAGACGTGACACTCCCACCTACTATTGCTAATATTCTGTTGCACAATCTATCTGGAAAGAGCAACATCTCTTCAAGGAAAAAGGCGTTGCCTTCCATTGCAGAGAAGGCGGTTCTATTGCAGACTACGTGGTTTTCTAGCCTAGCCAAGCTCATCTGTGCTATATCTCCTTGTAATAGATATAAAATAAGAAAAAGGAAAAATCAGCTATTTTTACAACTGGTCTTCAAAGATTTACTGATCGCTTTGTTAAAACCTTGAAATTTTAAAAGAAACAAATGTTATCTTTAAAGGCGTTACGTACCTGCTACTGCGTTACGGGTAAAACATAAAGGGTGTGTATAAAATATATAACTTGTCTGTAATCACGGTGTTCCGCGAAATATATAACAATTCACTATAATGTACAATTCTACAAAGACGATGAAAAGACACGGTTTAACTAACGACTGACGTGTTATAAATCTTATGCCTGGACTGTTCAAGGTTGTAAACAGTTTTATTTTATTAGTTTATGTTTTAATAAATTTATTAGACTTTGACATCTTAATCAAGGAGGGAAATCGACTAAATAAGAATCGTCAAGAAATTAAGATTCATAGGAAGACAGGTCAACTGGTTCACTATCTTGTGTGTGTGTGTGGTCCTAATAAAAATGAAAATAAAAAAAAATTACTTAAAGGGTGTCAAAATAATTTTATATTTAAAGTGATTTTGACGAATTTAAACTTTATTTTATAGCTTGATTGGGGGGAAAAGGCTTACTTAATTGATTCAACTCGGATAGTAGTAATGCTGTTTTAAATAAACGCTTAAAGTTCATGTCAAACATTTTAAACTTTAAGATCATGGCAATAAGTTCTTTTCTAAGACACAAAGAAATAACAATAAATAAAGACGTATTTTAACGCGTCCTTCAAATGACGTATCGTTTACCTGTCTACGACATCTGCTACGGCGTAGGCGTCTACGGTATGCCTACAATGTTTACGCTAACTGCGATATAAATCGCGTAGTTGTTTTTTTTTCTATGTATTTTCAGGAGACTGAAACGTGCCTTTGCTATAAACGATAAAATATCGCATAGCATTAGTTAGGAACAGATTGAGACAAGGTTGGAACCAAAAATACTCTTAATGCTTTTTTCTCAAAACTCACTTTTCTGTGATAAATTTGCAGAGCAATTCACCTCCTTTATACTTAAAATTATCCCACTAAAGTATAAGCATTCTTGTGGTATGAAACCCTCATATAAAGTAATAGCTGACCCACGCAACTTTGTCTGCGTTTTTAAATTTTCCCCGATTTTGCAACATTTTTCATTGATACTCCCCTCTTATTGGTCGTAGCGTGATGTAATAAAGCTTAAAGCCTTCCTCGATAAATGAGCTATCTAACATTAAAAAACTTTTCAATTCGAACCGGTAGTTCCTGAGATAAGCGCGTTCGCGGTAACAGCCAGTACGAGTCTGACCTGCTCGAGTATACGCTTACACCCCCTAATCCACCCGTATAAGCAATATGCCTTTTCTTCCACTGTCTTCCCCTCTTACGTTTCCCCTTTTAATATACTATCAATTTTCCGATCTTAATTCCCAAAATGCCTGGTTGACGGGCATAGGCGTGAGTGGAACTTATTTAATTGCCAAATGTGGTTGTTTAATACTAATAATGTAAGTGTTTGTATGTATTTATAAATTGAAACATTTTGAAAATATCACCTTATGCGCAAGGGCGACTACAATTAATTTAAATTATAAAATGTAGAAGTTCTAATTTGTTTCTCTTTGTATACGATTATACTGACTGAATTTTACATTATACTGACTTTCAAACTTTCGCGTTCCATGATATAATAATTAGTATTATTACGGGAATTAACGCGATCACGAAACAGGTTTTACACACGTCTAACTCCCTTAGAAATACATAGTTTTACCTTATGATCATTAGTTGCATTAACATTATATTTTTCTCCGGTTTTACCTAAAACTCATTTTATATTATTTTATATCCTAGCTGTATTGGATACAATATACCTTACACTGTTTTTGTTTTCAAAAATAAAACTCTGTCATTTGGAAATTGAAAAGTGAGCGTGTGTTTTTATTGCACGGATCTTTTTCAACAGGAAATTGCTAGCCAGGCATTAAATTTCGTTCCCAGGTCCACCAGGTACCCATGGCTGAGTGGAAAGAGCGACTTGGGCAACCGAGCGCGGGGCACGTCACAATTCTGGCGGTCAGGCCCGTTATGGAGGAATGGTTAGAGAGGCGTTATGGTAGCCTCTCTTACCGGATGACGCAGGTGCTTACTGGGCACGGCTGCTTCGGGAAGTACCTGTGTCGCATAGGCCGGGAGCCAACACCTGAGTGCCATCACTGCAGGGGCCATCCCGAGGATGCTGCACTCCACACCCTAGTGGAGTGTCCAGCGTGGGTCCCACAGCGCGATGACCTTGGAGGTGATGTACGCCAAAGAGGCGGCGGAAGGGGAACGGGAGAGGACTAGCACTCTCCCGTCACGCAGAGGACGCACCAGGCGCCGTAGGGCACTTAATGACCTACGGCCTCCATGAGCGCTGGTCTTAAGGCGCTGGGAAGGTTAACCCGGCGCCGAAACTGAAGGGGGACACGGCTCCTACTCACGACTGCGAGACTACCTGGTTTGTGGACTGGTGGTCAAGTCTGTCGGGGGTTCAGGGAGTTCCTTCCTAGGTTATACCTGAGCCCCCGGCCATAGACACCCGTGACGGAACACCGTGTGGTTTTAGTCGGTTCGATTCCGACATAGCCACTTCGCCGAACGCTCGGCGAGGTGGTACCCGAGGGGGTTTCCACACGTAAAAAAAAAAGGCATTAAATTTCGTTATGGAGGAACACGATGTGATTTCCTCCCAACAAAAAAAGAACGTTTCTCCGACCAGGGTAGGTGATCCTGGCTGGCGCGCTGCGGCTCAATTTTCATTGCGCGATACATTCGGATTACCTTCGTTACACGATGCTATGTGGATGTCACCACATCACTTTATGACTAATATAGAAAGAAATAAAAACACACAAAAACTTAGGTCTGTAATTAAAATAAAATAAAAAAAAAAATTATAATTAAATGATTTCATTTAATTTCATCAACTTGGTTAATATTTTCGGATATTTACCGAGTTGGCAACTAGTTTTTTTTACCCAATATTTATTTTAGAAATATAAATGAAACATGTAAATAGATATGGCCCTTATCTGCCCCACGTGAAGATAATCTAGAACAGTTGCGATAGTCTCACTGTATTTATAGAATGTTGTGTGTAAATTTAGACATGCGGTAATAGTTTCATAGAATGGCTAGCGAATGTTATACAAGATCAAAGGTAATTTTTTTGGCCATAAATGTTTATTTTTAGATAACCGTGTCAAAGATATGTTAAACATATATGATATATTAGTATAGATGTCTGTTTGTGTATTAAAGTATCAGCGGCATTATAATCAATCATTTTTACTTTCATTTCATATTCAGTGAAGTTTGTATGATTGGAATTTGACTTAGGCTGGTCAGATAAGAATAAATCATTACTAGAAAATTGAGATGAGAGATAATAATAACATGACACGTCTTACACACGGCCGTCCGATCCCAAACCAGGCAGAGCCTGTACTAGGGTAACCAGACTGCTGATAAACATACTTATATATTACTAAATACATACATATTATAGATAAATTACACCCAGACATAGAACAAATGATCATGCTCATCACACAATTATTTGTCCTGCGTGGGAATCGAACCCAAGACCTCTGGCTCAGCAGTCAGGATCACTAACCACTAGACCAATAAGCCAGTCTTTATAAGATATATCACTTGCTGATCATATTTTAAGATGGTAGTAAAGAGGTGACATCCTAACTAATATTATAAATGCGAAAGTGTGTTTGTTTGTTTATCACCATGAAATTTTATATAGCGTTGGCCAGAGAAGACATTGAGGGAGGCCTATGACCAGCAGTGGACGTCCTATGGCTGACGATGATGAGCGAAGCCTTGGGTAACAGCTAGTCAACCATACTATTGAAAGGTCTGCAAATGAAATCCCTATAAGCGATCACAAACGGATCGCTTACCATTAGGTGGGTTATGCGCTATCTTAGTGGTATAAAAATATTTTTATGAAACAAAATTATAAATCTTAAGAAGTTATTATAACGATACTTAATACGAGTTAAAAGTAGATTTATTATTATAATAAAAAATCATTAATTCGATGTCTTCAAAAATGTCACTAAATCATTTTACGTATTATACCGACATTCATAACAAACCAAAGTACATATTAGGATCACTTTGAAATAGAACTGAGTTTACACTAATATAGGTACTAATATACTGCCTTGACGGGTCTGAAGGTCTAGTGGTCTATTCCTACCCAGGACAAACAATTGCACTATCATTTGTTCTATGTCTCGGTGTAATAATATCTATAAAATGTATGTATTTAGTAATATATAAGTATGTTAATCAGCAGTCTGATTACCATAATACAGGCTCTGCCTAGTTTAGGATCAGACGGCCGTGTGTGAGATGTCTCAAGTTATTACTATTACTGTGAACCTTGCGAACAGCGACTTGAGACTTCCTTAGCTTTCTATACAATGCTATATGAGACAGTGTCAAATGCTTCTGAGAAATCGAAAACTTGAATGGGGCTATCTGTGTCTTTAGTTTTGTGAAAGCTTGACGGTATATCAGATCGTTATAATGGTTTAAATGTACATACCCTTATCCTTGTCATCCTTCGCACGACTCTGGTCGAAGAAGCCCGTTGTAAGCGCCTTCCTCTTCAATAGGTAAGCACGACGTTTTGGCTTCGTCGTTGCCACAGCGTTTTCTGGACAAAATACCATTATAAATAACTCCTTATTTTGAAGTAGAACCTTAATAGGTAATGCTTGAAACTCGAACATTTCATACTTGAACTCAATACTAGTATGAATACCTTATTTAGCATTTTTAGAATTAAATTATCATTCTTCGTTAGTTGAATTATCATTATCATTTAAGTGAGAGAGGCCTACGTCAATGATAATTAAAAATGATGATCATTTATAATTACGTAGACGGGAATTAATGTTATCAATAGGTATTACATCCCTTTGAATTGCCTGACATTTCGATATTTCTATATATTGGTCCATAGTATACCAAAAAAGGCCCAACAAGCTATAATAAAATATATTTTGTAGCTAAAAATTTAATTTAAAAGTGATTTATGAGCATTATTTGCCTTTTATAGCATGTTATTTGGACGCATAGTTAAGGAGACATTGGAAAATTAAAATAATTCAACACACGGCTCGGTCATAATCATAGACATGACTATAATTGTAGTGGTATGATGTCAACGAATGAAATACCTAATGGTTTTTTAACTTTCGCGACATGTATGCTGGTATTACAGACGTGTATTTATAGATGGGTGAATATGACTCTAATATGAATAAAAAATTTATTTTTTACGAAACCTGCGACTATCAACTTTATGTAACGGAGCTAGACATAAAGTAATTTTTTTTAGAAATAATAGAATAGAATAGAATAAACTTTATTGTACACCAAAATATATAAATCATTTTACAAGGAATAGTTCATCTAATGTATATGTACAAAGGGCGGCCTTATCGCTAAAAGCAATCTCTTACAGGCAACCTTTGGATGGACAAAGACGACAATAAATAGTCGAAAACATGGGTAGTTTTGGTGTAAAAAGTGCTGATGTGGGAGATACTTTGTTTAGTTCAAAGAATCATATAAAATTTTTAAGCATACAGCATTTAATATGGTTTAAATAATAATAATAATAGTAGTAGTTGATAAAATACATAAATGCAGTCATTCTTAGCAATACTATATTATTGTGTACACTAGTACACAAACATGCATAAACATACATACAGAAACACATACATATACAAACACATATATACGTATATAAATATAAAAATAGTGATGATATATAGAGTTTACTGCTCCGTGAAGTTTACAGACAAGATAATACAACAGGTATAAAATATTTTAAACAAACAATAGATTAGGAAGTTAGGAAATGTTCTTTGACCATCTTCCTAAAGACAGGCAATGTTTGGGCACGTCTAATAGATAGAGGCAGAGCATTCCATAGTCCAACAGCCTGCACAGTAAACAATTTATCCTAGAACTTAGTCGAGTGAGTTGGTACTGCCAGTTCCAGAGATTCAGATGACCTCAAGGATCTTGAATGTGTGTCATTGAGGAACATAAAGCGTTCCTTTAAATAAGTGGGAGTACAGGGATGAAATAAAATACTATAAAGTATGGAAAGAATATGAGCATTCCGTCGAAGGCGAATGGGGAGCCACTTGAGCATATTTCGAAATTCAGATACATGATCATATTTGCGTAATCCAAATATAAATCTAATACAAAAGTTTTGGAGGCGCTCAAGTTTATCGAGTTGCTCCTCAGTGATATCGAGATAACTGACATCAGCATAGTCGAGTATAGGAAGAAGGAGGGATTGTGCTAATGCAATTTTAGTGATCGTGGGTAGAAAATTACGCAGTCTTCGCAAGGAACCTGCCGATGCTAACAATTTGCGACTGACCTCACGCAATTAGGGGCCCCAGGATAAGGTATTATCAATCAAAATTCCTAGATTTTTAACACAGGTACTCATTGGTAGTGCAGTACCGTTGAATATGATGTCCGGTAGTTCAGTCCAATCAATTCTAGCTATCATTCTGGGACTGCCCACAACAATATCATAGTTCATATAGTTTTAACTGGACCAGCAGTTGGGCAAACGGTATTAATACCTCACATACCTATAATACCTACTAATTGTTACTAACTTTAGTACTAAATTTAAGATCTATTGTTATTTTAATGTTGTGTACAATAAATAATATTCTATTTTAATTTACGGCGATAAACGAGAGCTTAATCCAAACCAACAGTATGGTGTATGGTGACAGCATTCCATCGGATAGTTATCATATTTGGGATCACAGTTGTATAGAAAAATTATAATGGAGGATTTTTTTAAATTATTTTTGTCAAACCTATATTTTGTTTGAAAACACAGAACTATTTTTTGGACACCTCACACACGGCCTTCTGATCCCAAACTAGACAGAGTTAACGATAATCACTACATATTATAAAACAAAGTCCCACGCCGTGTCTGTCTGTCTGTCTGTCCGCGATAAACTGAAAAACTATTGGACTATACTGAACGGATTTTCAGGCGGTTTTCACTAATAGACAGAGTGATTCATGAGGAAGGTTTAGGTGTATAATTTGATAAGATTTTGTGTAAATTGATTGAAATCTGTTGATGACTGTTGAAGATCTCTCTGCTAAAAGTGCGAAGCCGGGGCGGGTTGCTAGTAATAGATAAATTACACCCAGACACAGAAAAAATGATCTTGCTTATCACACATATATTTGTCCTGGGTGGAAATCGAACTCACGACCTCTGGCTGAGCAGTCAGGATCACTAACCACTAGACCGACAAGCCCGTCGTATTTATCTACTCTATTTTCTGGAACTAGGAAGCCCAATTCTTGAGCGATGTAACAGACAGGCATACATATATCACGACGCTATGACCTTTAAGAGCGGAGCAATGACCATAATCGCAGGTGAAGAGACCGGGAACTGATAGTTAAAAATAAAAGTGTTTATCCGCGGCTGCAATACGAAGCGCTAATACGACACTTGTTTTGACTGAGCAGCACTATTGGACAGGTCACAGTGTGCCTACAATTGTGCCAATACCAATACACCTTTATCTTCTAGTACAATAATATATTAGTCATGAAAATGTTGTTTATCGGGTGATCGTGTTACCATAAGATTTTTTTTTTTACCATACAATGTTATACAGATGGCGCTTAAAATATAGTGGACAGTCTTTTAACCTTTTGAAAGTCATTGTAACATACGTTTACATAAATGGTAAACGTAAATAATTTAGAGTTTAACATTGATTTTTAAATAGGGCTCATGGCTAAGTGGTAACCGAGTAGGTTAGCATATTACAAAGTTAAGTAATACTAGCCAGGTCAGTCTAGGATGGGTGACCATTCTTAACACATTGAGATCCCTTCGTGCCTCGGAGAGCACGTTAAACCGTCGGTCCCGGGTGCCATACAAACATCTGTGGCATTCGTTACGGGTAGTTGGAGCCCTAAAAAGTCCGACAACCTGGTCTAACTACAGAACTTCGATATCGCCTAGTACTCGGGTTGTGGAGGTCTGATGGCAGTCGCTTCACGTAAAATATCAAAGTTCGGCCGTATCGTAGTTAGACTGAAAGCCGACCCCAACTTAGTTGGGAAAAGGCGCGGAGGATGATTGATTTTTAAATATTAGATATTGGTATGTCCCAAAGTTTAAAGAGAAGGTATCCTCTTTAAGAGCGCGGTTGGCTTTAGCAAGTTTTCTGATGGGGAGAAGGGTCACCAAGGCTCCATGGAACCAAGCAAGTGTTGATAACGAACAACTAACACCAACAGTGATACGATCGTGTCTAGACTGTAGCTTCTTATCGTGGGAGAGCTGTGCTTCGGCACGTATGAGTGAGTGTTACCACGGCCTCACAGAAAACCGGCAGTGAAGCAATGGTTGCCTTGTTTTTCGCTGAGTGAGTGAGGTTACCGGAGGCATCAACCCTTCCTCCCCCCCCCCCCCCCTTCTCCCCCTCTTCCACCCTTCGCCTGGTCCTACTTTAAAAGCCGGCAACGCACTTGTGACTCTTAAGTTACAGGTGCCCACGGGCAGCGGTAGTCATTTACGTACGTACGTAAACAACAAAAAAAAAACAATATTGCAATTATTGCAAAGGGTTTTGGCTTGTTTGTTTTATGGCCGGCCGCCTGCCTGACGTCAACCCGTCAATGTTGTTGTTTTCAGACGGGACAAATGAAGAAGGTAAATTGGGGTAAGGAAATTGAATAGTGCGGGGGAGCTAGGGTAAGGGATACCGTAAGTCTCGGATCGGGACTAGGGAGTGAGACTGGAGTAGCTCGAAGAGGCCGGGGTCACTTATCCGTATGTCCGTCCTATGATTGAAGAAGCTACTAGGACAGGAACTAGTTGAAAAAAAAAAATAGTTTGTTGAAGACAGTTTTTCTTTTCCAAAATATCATTTCACTCTTCTCTTACCCACTAAATTTCCCAAAACATACACCACTCTCAAAATACCTGATTGCAGGACTAGACAGTTATGACTCAGGTGTCAGAAATTTGTGCGATTTCAGTGGCTAAGTGTGGAGACAATGCAGTTAACGCATGCCGCATGCCGCACATTCTTGCGGCTATTTATAACACCGTATTAATGCCACACTGACACAGCCCGAGCCGTCACCTGACCTATCTGATGAGTTTGTTATGTGCAATGTGCTGATGACAAAAAAATATTGGACGTTTTTGTGATGATTAAAAATATGTGGGAAGTGTAAACCAAAAATCAATTAATATTTATCGTCGTCTTCGTCGTCTCTTGTGACAAATCTTACGCTATTTTAACTGAGCAGTATCACACCATGTTGTGTAAAAGTGTCATAAGGATAAGCTTGTTTAATTATTTCTTAGGATGATTGTTTAATGCGTTTAAATCTTAGATCCAAAATTTAAAAAAAAATCGCACTTCCTCGCAAAGTTGATATAACACTTATACAGGGTGTATTTGAAAAAGGAACACTTACTTAAATCATTGAAAGGGCATGACTCTAGCATGCTGTTATAAAAATTGGTGGATCGTCGGCGGTAGGCACTTACCATCAGGTGATCCTTCTGCTCGTTTGCTCTTTTTTTATGGGATAGACGTATCCCATAAAAAAAGAGAACACAATGTAGGTTGATGATCTTTTTTGTATTATACTTTCTTTTTTGTTTATAAATTTTATTTTCTTCAAATAAATATTAGGCTCCATTGCACCGTGAGGCGAGCTAAGCCATTAGCCACTCGCAGTGATGAATTCGATTTAGTGACTAGCTCACACTTACGTTACTTATTATGAGAGTCAATTGGCGTATAATTGGGAACTATGAATAGGAACATTCTATATTTACACGACTGCCCAAATTAGAGTGTAATGCTTTCAGGGTCTATGTACATACGTTTGTATGTGAGTGTCTTTATTCGTATCAGCGGCTGTATGTTTTTGGCAGATCAGTTGCATTTTTTTTTAATTAGTAACTTGATTTCTTTTGTGGTGGACAGTTTTTAGATTTTTGTAGTGAAAGAGAGTGAGAAAGATAAGTTGGTTTTTCAAATTAAGTACAAAAGGGTCACAATCTCTGTTGTCTCTTACTTCGCTAAGGACGGCTGTGGATTCTTAATTTTAAAGTTTTTCTATTTACTTCTGATTAAATTAATCTTCATCAAGCTCGACGTAAACGGTGGTCATTCTAATCGAACATTATGTCTTGTGCTTGTTTCATAAGTCCTTTACAAGCGTGAGTTGTCTTTTAAATATGAACTAATAACAATAAACATAATGCGAATAATACATAATGCGTCCGCAGAAATTGAAGAAATTCGTTCGTTGTTTCTTTTAGGCAAATATTAAGCCATTTCATCATTAGGTTTATAATTAAATTCAAAATATATTTTCTCCTAATACCTGAATATTTAATTAGTGTAAGGCACATATGTAAACATCACTCGTGTGAACCGTTGAGGTGGGTAGTGCGTTAAATAAGCGGAACAAATGGCATCACTGCATCATCACATATCAGGGCTGTGTTCGTACTCTCTTTTGAATGTTCGAGAATTATTGTTCCATGCAGATACGTTTAGATTAACATGCATTGATGCGTTAGTTTGCATATGTACATACTTTTGAATATTCGAGAATTATTGTTCCATGTAGATACGTTTAGATTAACATGCATTGATGCGTTAGTTTGCATATGTACATACTTTTGAATATTCGAGAATTATTGTTCCATGCAGATACGTTTAGATTAACATGCATTGATGCGTTAGTTTGCATATGTACATACTTTTGAATATTCGAGAATTATTGTTCCATGCAGATACGTTTAGATTAACATGCATTGATGCGTTAGTTTGCATATGTACATACTTTTGAATATTCGAGAATTATTGTTCCATGCAGATACGTTTAGATTAACATGCATTGATGCGTTAGTTTGCATATGTACATACTTTTGAATATTCGAGAATTATTGTTCCATGCAGATACGTTTAGATTAACATGCATTGATGCGTTAGTTTGCATATGTACATACTTTTGAATATTCGAGAATTATTGTTCCATGCAGATACGTTTAGATTAACATGCATTGATGCGTTAGTTTGCATATGTACATACTTTTGAATTACTTTACTATTCGACCTTCGCCTTCGCCTTTTACCACGGCCTATGTACCCTACATTGGCAGTTTTAAAATGCAGTTCAAATGTATGTTCATAAACACGCCATCGCGTTAATTTCCCAGTAATATAATTGTATATCATGAAACGTGAAATTCCAAAACAATGTGACCAAGAAGCAGAGTAGTCTCCTTTAAAAAGACTTTACAATAACTAGTAAGATTTTTTAAAGAATCCAGTCAAGCTAACATTTACTTATGACTTCATGCTGTGAAAGAAAGAAAGAAAAGTATTTATTTATAACAGATATAAAAATAAATAAAAAACTATCTCTAAAATTTATAATAATTAGGAACTAAATTAAAGCAGAGAGAGAGAGAGAGAAGAAAAAAAAAGAAACAGGCCCCATTCTGTGCGAGTCTAAAATGGAAGCCATCTCAACATATGCTGCATGTATGACATGCAGCGCTGGTTTTCAAAAATTACAATTCAACTTTACAAATACACAAAAATATAGTACATGACAAAATACAAAATGAAAAAAAAAATATTAAGAAGTTTTTTTTGATAACACGCGCAACACATTATACTCATGTTGAGAGATAGTAAAAGAGAACATAGTTCACTGGCACTGGCAACCCACACATGCTCCCACGAGAAAGTGACGCCAACCATTTGACAGATGGTTATTGTCAAATATCAGATTGGATTATCAATATTTACATTTTGTTAAATGAAACGAGCTCAAACTCACTTAAAATCTGTAAAAATATATAGAACTTGTGTATTAATGGTTACATATGTTGAATGGAAACTAGTTTAGTTTGTATTACCGCAATGATGCTCCATAACTATTATTTGCCTCTGAGGTATCTTGTGATCTGTGACTAAAAACTAGTTATTAAACACAACAGTTTATTAAATATTAGAACTGAGACACACTGACATGTCATCGTGTGTTCTCTTAACGGCTTACCCGCTTTCCCCGCAGAAAAGCAGGAGGCCCTGATTTATAAAAAGTTTATAGTACCTACTCGATAATTGTTAAATTTAAATCGATGTTTCTGGAAATTGTAATCCAATTTTTAGCAATTCTAAAAAAATATATTTCACAGTTGCAATTAAACGTAAATAAAAAAAATCTATAAGTATTAGTTTAACAGCTAACGGTGGCAAACGCGTACCTTGCCAGCCCTATTCGTGTGTCACCGCCGCCGCCGTGCGCGCAAACTAATACTCTTGATAAAGATTTATTAGACAACAGTATATGTTATAACACATAAAACACATAAAAGTGTATAAGCCAGCAGTGTGCACGGTACCACTTAGTTTTATAATATTTTATTGGATAGAAGACACAAACATCAGGGCAGTCCACTACTAAAATAAACACATCGTAGAAATCTTATACGCGTTTTAACTTGATATTTGTTGCTTCATAAATAAAAAAAATGTTTTTGGAGATTGAAAGGAGAAAAGTTCAAAGACTATAATAATTATGATTTATTTGAATGTGTGTGGACGTAAAACTTGTGTGGGAAATTGTTTGAGCACCAACAATTATACCTATAATTGCTGGTGCTCAAAAAGTATCGTATATACACACGTTAAACAAGAGGTAGAATCAGGTCAGATAAAAAAATTCATTCGTGCATCTCTGGTCGCACAGTCAGCATCAAATTGGTAACACAAAGTGTCCTTATTGTTAGATACAACCAAAGTACTCAATAATAAATATCGCTACAACCATCGTGTTAAAATTTTTGACTTGGTGTCAAAAGTTTGTTCAAAGTCATGGGAGGACAAATTCATAATGTTCAAATCGCTCAAATAGTCAAGTATGGAACACTGAACAATTAATGCGGCATGCAGAAGGCACCTTTAAATAAAATCTAATTAAAATAAATACAAGCAATTTTACCGTACCGTACCTTAACAGCTTATAACACCCACTGCATGTAAGGAGCAGTATTTTTTGACATGAACGTGAAACACGATATTTTCCTATATTACTACCTATTAAGCAAGCGGATATCGAATTCAGGCCTATCGTTTCTGAGCCCAAGCCACAAGATGCCACAGGACCACAGAGGCTTTCATTTTTATCTATAGGCATTTATTTATATTGTAGGTAAAATACCAACATTCTTAGGTATAGGATATAATTATGGTCAAGGTCCTCCCCAGAGCAGGGTGCCTGAGACCGGCTGTCGGGGTGGTTTTTAGTGGAAACACCACATACTCCTGGCTCCTGCGTCCCCGAGGAGCCGGAGATAGGAGTAAATACGTTACGTGCAAGCTCTGTCTATTTATTTAAAGTAATCTCTAAACACGACAAGGATATAAAAAATTCATCGAGCGATAAATACCAAAAGGTTGACCGGCAGAGAATGCCTAAGGCATTAAGTACGCCTTTGTACAATATGTGCATGAAGTTTTAATAAATAAATAAATAAAATATTTAGTTTTCAATTAATGTTACCGTATTTTTAACATTTCGGCTGTTTGGTTATGCCTGTTACCATCAAATTCAAATTCAATATATTAATTTCATAAAATTGTACATCAATTATTCGAAATCGACCATTTAAAAAATTGTTATTATAATTTAAAATTATAGATCAACACACAGAGTCACCGCAACAATAGTTTGCTTTGTCAAATGTAAAATTAAAAAAAAAATCATATCTGCCTGTGTCGATCTATAACCGCCTATTTCTATCGACACTGTGATTGTTGTTATACAAATATATATGCGACTATTTGACTGGATTACGAATTTGTGATCGTCCCATGACTTTGAACGGATAGGTTGGTGTGAACAATTTGAACACGATAGACGTCCCGATATTATTAAGTACTTTAGTTGTCGCCAATAATTTGATGTTGTCTGTACTCTACGGTAAAAGAAGACGTGTTTAAACATTGTTTTTATTTTCTGCTGTTGAGTGCTAAAGCATCCCATAGGGGTGGGTTGGTGGTGGTTAGCAAAGCCCGTGTGACGCTGATGGTATTCCGATTAACTATAAGTAGGTGATGGTTCCATCCAACAGAATATCCTTAAACATACACGTGTATTCTTACGGCTTGATTACTACTATATTCAAGTTCATTTTAATTTTCAATAGAATAAAAATTAAATGGATTTACGGCCGTGTTTTAATTAATAATATTTTTTTTTTAACTTTATGCGATAGAAGGAAAAGCCGATTTGAGTTCAAATGAATTGAAATCTCTATACTATAGACAACCGCGGTTATACAGTTAGTGTTATTTATTTTTGGTGGTGAGGAGAGTTACTAATAAGCTAGAGAATAAGACTAGAGTAGCTAGTATCTGGCATAGCCACCGTTTACCTTTTACCTTCAATAGGGTGCTTGTTTGCCAACATCATTGTATAAAACAATTTAAATGGTTTTTTTAATATCGGTTAAGGTTGTGTCAGATAGCGGAAGGGGCGAAATAGCGACGCGACATGAGCAAGGTGTAATATACTAGTTAATATGGAAGATGTCACACAGCGCAGTCGCGCGCGCCGCTCGGCTAGCGGCCTAGCTACATACATTATAACCGCTCACGCTTCGTCAGCGCCCCGCCCGCAGTCTGACCAAACCTTAAGACTGTAATCCATAGCTGTTGGTCAACAGAAGTCGTAGAATTGGAATGATAAACATTTGCAATATAAACATATCTTAAATAGTTACATAGTGTCCTAAAATTAAAAGGGAACGAATTAATCATTTTATTTTTATGCACAGCACACGCGTGCTTCGTAATTAATGAGTTGTGAAAATTATTTACGACATTGTGTAAAATACTGTCTGTCGGCCCACAGAGACCCATCAAAACTAATTATCAACATGCAGACCTGTTACGTTTGAAGACTTCAAATAAAAGATAAGTGGGCATTTGAAACAGCAATAACAGTTTAATTTATATGTATTATATGTTGTTAATTTATATGTATTATATGTTGTTAATTAAGAAAATGAAATGAAAGTAATATTAAAAGTGTGTCTGAAGTACCTCAAAATGTACTTGAAATTATGAATGTGATTTCATTTTTACAACGTGTGTAATCTGCAGTAGATTACATCGCATGTTTGACTAAGAAAATTCTATCCAAGTTATTCAAGTGTTAGAAGGCGACGGCGTTGTAGCGCTGTATTGTGGATGGAACAAAAAGAATGTAGAGAGAAAATGATGGTTAGGAATTTCGGTACTGAACCGACTAATGCCGCGTTATAATAAATAAAAAACGATTCGTTTTGCTTACGGACGGTAAAATTTTCTTTAAAAGGAAATTTTCATCTTAGTCACATCGTCGCAAATGCTACGGTGTGGTTGAGATGGACCTTAGCGGTCGAATAAGTACATGAATTACACGTGTAAATGATGTGTGAATTGATTAAGTACGATGTATCTATTAGCTAAACTTAGAACTTCGCACAACACTCAACACAACAATAATAATCAAACAATGTTGTTGTTGTTTGTGTCGTTTTGTTGATCTTAGGCTTGCAGATAATCCATTTATATATCAAAGTACTTCAAGCTTTTCGTTATAACTCCACAGATAGGTGTAACTAACACGTCACTGTCACTCCAAACTTATCGAACGAGAAAGCGGTCGATAAAAACTATAACCATTAATTTATCAATAAACAGATATCTGCCTTACATCGCAACTAAACAAACGACTCTTGAAACTAATGTGATAACTTTACTATCAAGTTTAAAAACCTTCAGAATAATCTTCAAAGCAAATTTTAAATGAAATAGTAGATACAATCAACTATATTAATCTCCCTTTTAGATTGATAAAAAGAGGCAACATGCTGTTTTACATAAATTCAATTAGGAGCAAAATAGTTGGGAGTCATTAACTTGTCAATTTCGTTGATGAAAGGCTTTTGGAGTTCTGTTGAAATTATATATAGCTGGGTTATGTAGTGCTAACAGATTTTATAATTATCAGAACTGTTGGAAGGTTTGAAAGGCCTATTTTAATATCTAACTGTTTTCAAATCATTAATTACCTCAACCAGAGAGTTGTGTTGTGAGAGTAGTTAATGATAAATCATAAAAGTGGCGACCACTTAAACAATTACGCCGTCCGTGCAGTCAATAACAAATTCTTACCCGTATTACTAAAATCAGATCAGATAGAAAGGGGTTGGATGTGGCATTGAAATTAATAGGGTATTTTAGTGTACAATCCAACGTGCTACTATGACGTGAATCGGACGCGTCTCTACGCACACGCATCCGATATACTCCGATACAGTTCGATATAGACACTCGTCATCTTCTGTGTACGTATTCACAACAGTAACACGTAAACGATTTAGTTTAATATCTATTATAAAAAAAACTGATTTATAGTCACTTAGATATTGCAAAGAAGTATAGGAGTTATTCGGTAGTAATCTTGATTGTGTATTGTTATAACTATTTAGCTTTTTAACCCCCGACAGAAGGGTGTTATCAGTTTAACGTATGTGTCTGTCTATGGCATCATAGCTTTTAAACCGAGATCTATACCGATTGTGATTTGTTTTTTTTTGTTTGAAATGTGACTTGATCGAGAGTGCTCTTAGCTATAATTCAAGAAAATCTATTCAGTCATTCGAAGATCTCTCTTTTTTAATCGTTGAAGGGATTTTAGGGTCAGGGGTGTTTTACATTTTTGACTTATACTTTTTCTGCTTCTATATGGCACGTATACAATGTACGGTGTCGTACAAAGGACGGTGTCGAGAATATTAGACGAAGACGTAAGGTTGTATAACCGACTTCAAAAACAGAAGAAAGTTCTCAATTCGTTGGCAGTTTCACAGCTTTTTTAGCAATAATTCTCTATCAGTTTGTATGATTTCAAATTATTATTTTTGTTAGCAAGGACATAGGTAAATTTGAAAATAAATCAAACTCCAAAGCTGAAAAACATGAAATATGTATAATTTTAATAATATCAATAATAAACTACTATAATTACAAATTATATTTTTAAGAAGAATATTCAAATTGTTAAACTACGGAAGTCAATACTGCGGCTTACATTCGAGAATAAGCCGCTGTGCTGTAAAAAGCTGTAACACGTAATCTCATTCATCTCTTGTGCAGTGCATTCCTCACGCCTGTCACTCCCAATCACAAGAGAAGTGAGAAATTCCTCGCTAAATATAGCGTAACCCGATTGCGTACAAGTGCCCGATACTAAGTACGTACGGACAGACAGCTCCGTATGAGAGAAATGATTGAATACAGTTCAATTGAGCGGAGAATATTGTGATGTCATCGTGCTGATGACGCATTATCTATAATACGAAGGGAATTTTACTGGTTAGGTGTCCTGATAGATATGAAAAATGGATATACAGCGATATTGCAAATAGATCTATTAGAAAAAAATATAGATTTTTTTATTTAAAGTTAACATAATAAAATGTTAATAAAATCGTTACCTTATTATAATACCCTATACCTGGGTCCTTTGCAATAGACCCACTTGTGACGGAATACCTTGTGGTTTTAGTCGGTTGGATTCCGATATACCACTTCACTGTTAGGTTTGGTAAGTGAAAAATCTATTATAATGTTCATTAACATTATAATAACTACTAATTCCACTAACAAAAACAAGTGACTGATTTTTTCATTATAGCCTAATAAAATAATTTAATATTAACCTGACGCATGTTACAAAAACAGGTGAAACAGCCAAGAAATAATATTAGAATTATTCTGAACAGAGGCGAACAATAAAACCTACAGAATTATTTACGGAGACGTTAGTTACTAGAAACGTATATAATCATAACTATAAATGACGTTTTCAGATCTGTCACAAAGCTAGAAACATACCAAGCAAATAGGGTTGACCAAACTTCCTTCTTTTGGTGTTAAATAAAGATTATTACTATTATTTGTGGCGTCGAAACACTGTACTACTCGTATTCCATAAACGCGGTAGACTGGAAAATAGAAAGTGGAGCACGGGACGTCCCTAGACACGACGTCTTTTTAAAAGTGGTAGTGGGCGGTTGGCTTTACCTGAAGGCGATGGAGATAATCATCCATCGCTCTAACAGAAGCAAGACCGAGACGCAGGTGCGTGGGTTCAGCGAGAGAGGAAGGACAAATGCGGGCACTATACAGTTGGGTCGCTTGCTATTCAGGGGCCAAGTTTACCGGGGTTCGTAGGGATTTCTTTTCTAGGTTACAGTTGAGTCTTTCACAATAAGACCCCGTGACGAAACTGTGTAGTTTTAGTCGGTTACATTCCTAATTACTACCTTGTCGCTAATCCGGTGAGGTAACGATCCATTTGGTGTTTCCACACATAAAAAAACGGTGCAGAACCACCATTTGTGCAAGTGATGCGGCCTATGCTTCAGTGCTGAACATCTCGATCATTACCATTTCGGTCAGGGAACGTTATATAGACATAATTAACGTATAGATATAAGATATCTATTAGGTGCTATTACTACTAGGTACATTACTAAATTAAATGTTAAAAGATGCGGAGTAAGTTTACATGGGATTTTAATTTTCAAAAGTATACTTTTAGCAGGCATTTGAACCCGGGACATCTTAGCGACTGAGTTACCTGATGGGTTCGGATCCCCTTCTAATAATTGACGTTTCCAAATAAAACGTTTTACTGAGAAAACTATTCACTTCATGAATAGTTTTCTCAGAGTTTTAATTTCTCGAGCAGCCAGAGCCAAGTTCTGAATCCAAGAAACTATACGCGTAAGAATTAAATTAAATTGAATTTTTAATTTTTAATGACTGGCCTGTTGGTCTAGTGGTTAGTGATCCTGACTGCTGAGTCAGAGGTCGTGGGTTCTATTGTCGTTCGTTCTGTGTCTGGGTGTTATTTATCTATAATATGTATGTATTTAGAAATATATAAGTATATTTATCAGCAGTCTGGGTACCATAGTACGGGCTCTGCCTAGTTTGGGATGAGACGGCCGTGTGGGAGACGTGTCAGGTTATTATTATTTGAATTTCAATGGGCTAGAAATTGTTTGCATCACAAACTTTAGAGAGTAATCATTTCTGTGTTTGAGATTGTATGTCCAAAGTATAATATTTAGTATTAAGCTTTATCTAGTTGCTATAAATATTATTCGTAGGCAGAATAGGGATTTAGGCGAAAAAACTAAAGGAATTTGGAACATCCGTTTTCAACACTTATTTTAACGCAAAGACGTGAACTTGCTACAATTAATTTAAAATTAGAATCAGAATGAAAAACTTTGAAATCGAAATCTACTGTCTCGTTCTACTGCAAATGATCGTGCATGTCTGGTGGGTCTAATAGCGGCGCGGTGAGTGGAACTGAGATAGTTCACAGTTTTGATTCACGCTCAGAGGTGAATTCGACTTACCGTCATCGTGCTCGTATTCAGTGCAAAATCCATTTTATTTTAAAAGTATGTATCCTTGTAAAATCAGTGCATGAATAAATAGTGGTCGACAGTGACTAAGCCATCATTTATCAACTAATTTTCAATAACTAAATGTTGATTTTTTTGAAGTGACAACTTCTTATGGGAGGGTAAACCGCTTCGTTTCGTAACGGTTTACGGCGCCAGTTTGTCTGGCGTTTAAGTTATCACTTCTGTCGGGCGTACACGCGCACACGTTTTTTTGATCCAGTTAGGATATGTCAACCTCATCGTATCTTAATCCAAAGTGAACATAAAAAAACTTAAGATTAATTACATGATTGGTGAACCATGTTGTTGTTCATGGGAGAGTCATGCTTTGGCACGTATGGGCCGGCTCGACCGGAGTGATACCACGGCCTCACAGAAAACCGGCAGTGAAGCAATTCTTTCATTGCTTTTCGCCGCGTGAGTGAGGTTACCGGAGGCCCTAACCCTTTCCTCTCCCCCTCTTCCCGCTTTTCAATACTCTCCCCCTCTTCCTCTACTCCCACCTTAAAGGCTGGCAACGCACTTGTGACTCTTGAGTTACAGGTGCCCATGGGCGGCGGCAGTCATTTATCATCAGGTGACCTGTCTGCTCGTTTGCCCGCTATACCATAAAAAAAATAAAAGCAACTGTAATCAGATGACATAATTTTTTGGCTGGTACTGACCTTGGGCAACTCATCATACTTTGAATTAAACCCACATTCAATCAATTAAATTTAAGTTCTTTTAGCAAAGCTTCACGTTTAATGTTATTCCTGTAACAATCCATCAGAAATTTTGATTTGTATTGAACTAAGAGATAAGATAAATATTGTGAGCCAACAGAGCGAGCGCATGAAATATTTATTTAGACAGCCCTAAAGACGAAATAGATTACACGCGATTCATGTCACAGAGTCATTTTAATGACGTTTATTAGAAACATTTGAATAGATAGATTCCGATAAAAGATACTATTACTATTCCGCGTGAGGAGCTGTCTCATACTAAAAGAAAGTGATTTAACACTCCCACCTACACCGCATTCTTAATTAAAAATAATCGGGACAAAGACGAAATATGTCATGTGATTGTTTGTTACGGGGATTTAGAGTTGCCAAGTTGGTTTCTACATAAATACAGAGTGTGTAGGAACTTTGTCCACTGTTGTTATGATAGAAGCTACATGGTAGCATACAGTGTTAGTAAATTTTGATTGGTAAGTTTAATGATACAAAAAATCAGCAAGTATTTAACGGTAACATACACACGGAATATAATAATGGTGATGAGATGTTGGACGCAAACGAACTTAGTACGTAGTTGACATAACAGGTAGGACTCACTGATAGAACACTTTCGTTTTAAGGCATTGCGGTAAACTCGACGTCGTTTGCCAAATGCTGCCCAACCTAATTAGGTCCTTCTGGTGACTTCTTTCTCGAAGTTGTTTCTACTGAGCTGAATAAGCTGCCCCAAGTAGACATATTCTTGAATAACTTCGAGCGTTGAACCTCCTATGTCAATCGGTCTGAAATGTTCATTGAACATAACCTTGATTTTGTATAAGTTCAAACCGTAGGTGCTGTAATAATTAGAAAAACACTTGAGCGTCTTTGGAAGACGCAATATCTTCCTAATATCTTCTTTTTTATAGTCTGAGGGAGAATCCTCTACTGGTAGATATCAGTAAAATAGCAGAGAGTAACGGCGGGCAAAATCTTGAACAAGTCACGTGTGTGTTTTCAGCACATAACGGCAAAATCTCTACAATGGCTAAGAGATTTTTGATGCCGATTTGTGATGCTAAGATACTGAATCAAATACACCAATTAGTGTCCAGTAGCTCTGGTGCAGATGACACTAGTACCTCATGGGAGGCTAAACTTGTATAAGTCACAAGTTGATGTGCTAAAGAAGCAGTCTGCTCTACAGTGAAGTACTTTCCCTAGCTTTGATATGTGTCTTATGAAGCAAAACGAACATGCGAGGCCAAAAGAGCCTGAGTGACTGTTTAGGTATGTTGATTAATGCTGAATCCATGGATGGTTATTGTTTGATGACTAATATCGGGATGCTGATTTTGCCTCAGTCAGTTAATTGTATATTATAAAATAATATAAGTATATATATATAAATAAATATAAAATGTATATAAGTTGTATGTTTGTTAAGTCCTCGCGAGACAAGAACAATGCTCTTTGAAAAATATGACAAAAAAATTCTTAAGCAAGGCACTGCATGAAACGCCTGGTTAATCAAAATTTTGCGAAGACAATTTTCACAACAAGGAAACTGTTGAATTCTAGTATATTTTCTTTTCAATATTCATTGTTGTTCATTCCCAGATATTGCTCAACTTCAAAAAGACGAAAAGCCTTACCTACTGAACGAGTTAGGTCTTTATAAATGGGAGACAAGTATTTTAATTGTCATCTTTGGTGTTTTGCCAAATGTTTCTCGTCGACAGGTCAAGGTTTTCTTTAATAGGTTTTAATAGGTTTTTGTTGTTCTCTAAAAATATTTAATGCCTCCAGAAAAAATAGTTTTCGGTTGTTTATTGTGTGGCATGAAAACTTTACACAACGATTATCGAATATTTGATTCGCAAGGGTAACCCGCACCTAAGAAACTCGTCACGTATGAAATTAATTCAAGAATTGTCCTGCAAATGTTATGGAAAATATATATCAGGGTGAATTGATTTCGTGTAATTAATGAATTGGAATTCATGAGCTGGAATTTTTGCAAGGTATCTAAACCGAACTCAGTTCAATAGAAAACCAGCGTTACACAAAATTTTGTTAGATGGAACATTATGCTGAGATGGTGACCTATGCAGGCCCGCACAAATGTACAAAAAACCTTTTAGACTTTAAGTTTATTATTAATATTAAGATAATTATTTTAACAGAAGACAACGTCGCGCGTTGTCAGAAGGTGAAGGTTCTAGGTGAACATAACTGTACGATCTCCGTACACGATTTGATAGATAATGCTAATGATACTACTCGATAATATACTAGATGATTTATTGATACAGCTATTATTCAAGTAATTACAAATAATGTTATAAAATATATGATTCTAACTGCTACGCTATGTTGCTATGAGTACCGTCCTATTGCTAAACGTGCACTGACACTAAATTAGTTCACACTTCATATTGTTACTTATTTTGCTGACCGAACGTAATGTACGGTCATTAGCCCGTACAATAACTGTAGGTAATTAGAGCTGTGCTATCTGAATCGCACTTTATTATGTCGCAGCAAAAGTCGCTATTTGTTTAAATTATTTTGTGGAGAAGGTCTTCTGTGCTGGTTATGTATTATGTGTCGTTGAAGAGTAAAGGGGGACTAAAAGATCTATACTAGATTGCGGTCAGTAGCATCTTCTGATCACGTTACTAATACTCATGGTTATTCATATAAATAACTATAAATAAGATACTGACAGAGTTAGCATGTACGTATAAATAGAGACTATAAAAGACAATCTACCAACCAAACATCCTACTATGTATAGTATCATGGACCCATGTCAAATATAGTGAAATTTATATTTAAAATTCATTCATGATATAAGAATCTGCTATACAATTGGAATATTCTGATAGCATTAATAATTTTGAAGAGTTTAGAATTTTAGAAGCAGAAGTAGAGTGAAGAGAGAAATGAAAAATTTGCAATTGGCAAAATTTCAAATTTACCCTAGCGCATCTTCGATAAAATATTTGTTCATCTTTTGAACAATATTGCTAATCTATATATTTTGTCATCTGTAACACAGCGAGAGATGTCACAGGTTCGCATGGCATCTGTGGTTAAGCTGGTTATAAGTATATCTACTCGTAAATTGTTGAAATAGGGAGGGGTCCTACAAATGTGACCACCTGTGACAAAGACGGGGGAGGCGGTCTAAAAATCATTAAATTCGTGTGACGTAATTTATGGATAGCCCCTAATACATATATTTTAAATAGAGAAATACTTGAGCTAATCTGATGATACTGACTGATGATGATATTACTAATGAGCATGCCAACATTTATACCACGATATGAAATCAGTAGTTTCAAAGTCCTTTGGTTTCTTTTCGCTACTTGAAGTGGAATATATTCGACAGAGTATTTATCATGATGACATCAGTTGAATAATGGTAATATATTATAGATCTGCACTTCTCTGACCTGATTCTGATCTTTTAGTAGGTAGTTAGGTCCAAACCTTCTTGAAAGTTCAACGACTCCTAGAAGTCCTAGACACATTTTAGTAATAAACATAAATTATTGCTATGTTTTTACTAAACACTTATACGTCACAAATTTTCAGTCTGCAAAATCAAACAGACAATAAAAAACAAAATATATCTCCAACGAACTTTCATATGAATTATAAGCAATTTAATTTCAATATGAAATTCAGAAAATACTACTGAAATGTATGTCAACACGCTGTATATGTCATAATGCGTGACGTCATCGCGCGTCATGTTTACGTAAGGCAATGGCGGCGCGTAACGTATTTGAAGCGTTTGAAAATAGAACGACATGTCTTGTGTCAGAGTATTTATAGATGAGTGGGTCACCTGTAATTAACTACAATATTTACAGGTGTTTAGTTGGTACTTTGTCAACTTAATTTTCAATGGTTGAAGAGGTTTAGTAATGGAGATCGGGTTAATTGATAGATGGGTAACCATTTACTATGAAAGAAAGATTATAAAGGTGGTGACGCTAAGCGCCTTCCTTGTTATTAATATATTAAGCAAAAAATAAATTAGGTAGGTGAGCTATATATTTGATAATATAATCATGGTTTAGGATAGTTAGAAGATTTTCTCTTTCAGAATATGAGTTGTTATTAGGAGCTCGGCTATTAAACGATGGCGTGTTGGTATAGTGGTTAGTGATCCTGACTACTAAACCAAAGATCGCGGGTTCAATTGTGTGATGGGCACGACCATTTGTTCATATATCTGGGTGTAGTTGCATCTATAATATATATGTATTTAGTAATATATAAGTTACCATAGTACAGGCTCTGCATACTTTGGGATCAGACTGTCTGTATTCCTATTGAAACAAAGGCAAAAGTAAGACTTCATTCATGTATTTACAACAGTATTTCTCACTAGTTTTAATTCGTTATAGTTCTTAGTCTGACAATCGAGGATACGAAATATTTCTGCTCGAATATAGGTCAAAGATATATCTTTACTCTATAGTAAGTATCTATAACTCTTTCGGTCTCTTCAACAGCATTTGTTTTTTTTTTATTTTGTTAGACCTAATTAACGAATCTGCTATTAGGGCCAGTGATTAAATGCCACTCAACTTTAAGACGTCGTTGCGTCTCATGCTCTCTTTATATTAAGTAAAATTTAGTGTTTGAGTAGGTATATTATAGTGATTAGTGTTTGAATATTTAACTTTAAATTTACATATCTATGTTTGTACTGATTAAATTGAAAAATAAACTTTTTAACTAAAAAATAATCCGACGAAAGAAGAAAGGAGTTGAAAAATAAACTTGTTAGCATAACTAAATTCCTACACTAATGTAAATACCTAAATAATTATGAGTCGGCACCAAACATAAAATTATCGAAATCGTACTACCCTGTAAAAAGATATACGTGGCCATTTGTAAAAAAAAACTTTTGTTGGTTTGAGAACCTCCTCCGTTTTTTCGTCGTCTTTAGTTTAATAGTAAAACGAAAATTGGTAATTTAATTGATGTATTTATTTCTAATTCACACTCTAAAAGAAAACTAATAATTGATTAAAGTCAAAACAAACACAATTTGTAGTTTTTAAAAATAAAAAAGGAGTAACTGAAAATGAACGTTGTTCAAAATATCTTACTGTTAAAATATGCCAGTTATTAAGTTAAAAGATATTCTCATTTTTAAAAATCAATGAGTAATAAGTCAAAATTATAAAATTACTGGGAATACTTATTACTCACCCTTAGTTTATGAAAACTGATACTGGCAGTAATCAAGGATAATCCACACAAATACGGCAGAAATGGAGACTTAACCAAGCTTAGTCAGTTTTTTCAGTAATGGTTTGCCTACTTTGGTTTCGTTGAAAGTGTTGATTCTGTTATACAAAAGCATTTAATAAATATTTGTAAGAAATGGCCCTTTTACTCGTGTCTAAATAAATATTTGTAAGAAATGGCCCTTTTACTCGTGTCTAAATAAATATTTGTAAGAAATGGCCCTTTTACTCGTGTCTAAATAAATATTTGAAAGAAATGGCCCTTTTACTCGTGTCTAAATAAATATTTGTAAGAAATGGCCCTTTTACTCGTGTCTAAATAAATATTTGTTAGAAATGGCCCTTTTACTCGTGTCTAAATAAATATTTGTAAGAAATGGCCCTTTTACTCGTGTCTAAATAAAATATCTCCAGTATATTTAGCAAAAAGAGCGTGGGTAAAGTCTTTACATTTTATTAAATTTCTTTGCTAAAATTAACTAATCACTGATATCTTACAAACAATGTTATATAGTTGTTTTCTATCTGAATTATCTAGTTATCGAACATCGGCGCTGTAAAGTGGGATCAACAAACAAACTCTGGCATCTCACCAAGTTTCACAACGCTGCCGCCATCGCGCGCACCTCTCATACATTTGCTCGCCTAAACTCATATTCTGTACGGTGACGTTAGAACTTTCTACTACTGAAGAACGGCAATCAGAAAATTGAAAATCTGCGTGTGACACTGTGGGTTTATTGCTTATTAAACAACGATAGTAATCTTGATGTTTGGTACCAACCCGCTACCACTTGATCGCCGACGCCGAACTAAAGACGCCTCATAAGCCATTATTCTACTTACTAGCCTTATTAATGCAATTAGGTATTTAGTTTCATGACAGCAATACTAATATATCATCACTATATGGGACAGACATTGTATATTAGCCCTAATATTGTAATATATTTTCCACTTAACAGTCCACTAGCGCATATTACTCAGCCCCTAATAGCCTGGTCTTTCATTCATTTAGCACGCCGTTTTTCCTCAGGTGATTAGACCAGTGAAAAATAACTGTTGACACATTGAAATATTTTATACAGATTGGTCAATTTATATATTTGTTTACGATAGATGAAAGTTAAATCTTTCATGTTGAACTTTTAATACAAAAAGACAAGGAACGATTTAATATCGTGGAAATATAACTAAATAAATAAGAGATACCAGGCGCCAGAGAGCGCAGAATGATCTCCGACAGCCATGAGCGCTGGCCTGGGGGTAATGGGTGGGGCTGCCCGTTATCCTAGCAGAAGCAGGCCTGAGATGGTGGCGCGACCGGAATGGGACCAAGGTCCTGCGCATGCAATGGTGTGGCTGCCTTCTGTTTAAGAGGCTGCTAAGATCTGCTGGGGCTATCGGGGACTTCCTTCCTAAGGTATTCCGGAGTCCCTTACAATAGACTCACTTGTGACGGAACACCGTGTGGTTTTAGTCGATTCGATTCCGAAATAAAACTTCACTATTAGCCCCGGTGTGTGACCCATGTTGCCAGAAATAAATAAAAAAGAAATAGTTTTATAAACGGGTTTTTACTTTTTTATTAGACCCTCGCTTATTTAGGAAATGAGTGCAGTCTCATTATAAATCTACACTCGCACATAATCGCACACCTGGTGTACTGTTTTACATTACATTTGTTGGTTTGACTGTCCAGCGGAAGGGATAATAATACTTTAATTACATTAAGTAAAAATACCTATTTATACATAATATTCTAACCTTTATTTAAAATTATTTAAATCGATTCCAATTTTTGTCTGTAAATTAAAACAGATTAATTGAAATCCAATGTTTAAAAATGTTCACCTACACCAGGAAAAATCTTTTTTAATTTTTTTTCAAAGCCGTATTTTTAAAGCTTAATCAGCTATTTGCTGGCTACATCATCATCCTCCTCCGCGCCTTTTCCCAACTAAGTTGGGGTCGGCTTTCAGTCTAACTACGATGCGTCCGAACTTTGATATTTTACGTGAAGCGACTGCCATCAGACCCCCACAACCCAAGTACTAGGCGATATCGAAGTTCTGTAGTTAGACCAAGTTGTCGGACTTTTGTTTTTAGGGCTCCAACTACCCGTAAAGAATGCCACCGATGTTGTATGGCACCCGGGACCGACAGTTTAACGTGCTCTCCGAGGCACGGAGGGGTCTCAATGTTTTAAGAATGGTCACCCATCCTACACTGACCTGGCTAATATTACTTAACTTTGTAATGTGCTAACCTACTCGCTTACCACTTAGCCACTTGGCTACACATAACAAACAAAATTTTAACACATCATAAAACTATCCTTTCCGATATATTTAATAATAGTAATAAATAAATATAACAAACCTTCTGGTATCTTGATGGCAGTGCCGAGATTGATCTGTTGCAGCCTGGCGAGGGCGGCCTGCTGAAGCGCTCTCCGCTCCACCTCGCTGAGCGTGAGGAGCGAGGTGTCGGTCAGTCGGACGCAGCGCCCGGCGCCGTCTGCCCAGCAACAGCTGCCCTGCACATAACGCGCGACGTCATCACACCACATTCTTTATAGTATACTAGCTGCGTCTCGCGGTTTTAAGTTTTACCAGTGCAAGTCCCGATGCCGTCTCCAGGTGTCCAGCTATCTACATACCAAGTTTTATCACAATCAGTTCAGTAGTTTTTGCGTGAAAGAGCAACAAACAACCATAAATCCATACATCCTCACAAATTTTCTCGTTTATGATATTAGTAGATTTTATCAATCAGATTTGGGATTATGGGAGAGCCAAGCTTCGGCACGTATGGACCGGAGTGATACCACGGCCTCACTGAGAACGGCCAGTAAAGCAATGATTACGTTGTGTTTCGTCGAGTGAGTGAGGTTACCGGAGGCCCTAAGTCTTCAATCTCCCCTCCATTCCTCTACTCCCACCTTAAACGCCGGCAACGCACTTGTGATTATTGAGTTGTAGGTGCCCATTGGCGGCGGTAGTCACTTACTGTCAGATGACCCGTCTGCTCGTTTGCCTCTATCCCATTAAAAAAAGGTATCCCTCACAAAGAGTAGTTTTTAGATAAACCTCTAACAACGTGTATGCAAAGTTTCATGATGATCAGCTGAGGGGGTAAGGCGAAGCGGTTAAGATGAATACTAGACAAACAAACAAACAAACAAAGTCACATTAGTATTTATAATATTAGTTAGGATAGCTGTGTCCTGTATAATTTGTCTTTGGTGCGTTGTTGGGTCTTCAGTGTACTCGTATAGTAAAGTCGTCCTCAGACTTTTTTGTTTAGATTTTAACCCCCGACGCAAAAAAGACAGGTGTTATCAGTTTAACGGCAATTAACGTGTGTATATGTGTCTGTGTATCTGTCTGTGACATCATAGCTCACAAATAGATGGACCAATGTTGATTTAGTTTATTTTGTTTAAAGGTGACTTGATCGAAAGTGTTCTTAGCTATAATTAAAGAAAATCTGCTAAGCCGTTCCAAGATCATCGGATCACTCCACACATCTAACACACGGCCGTCTGATCCCAAACTAGGCAGAGCCTGTACTATGGTAACCAGACTGCTGATAAACATACTTATATATTTCTAAATACATACATATTATAGATAAATTAAACCCAGACACAGAACAAATTATCGTGCTCATTACACAATTTTTTGTCCTGGGTGGGAATCGAACCCACGACCTCTGGCTTAGCAGTCAAGGTCACTAACCACTAGACCAACAGGCCAGTCGGGGGTATTTGAAATTGTTAATTTATACTTGTTGGTCGACACATTTATACCTAATCTTTAACATATATATGCATAGCAGAAAATACAAAAATGAATTTAAAATTCATTTATGTATTTTCTGCTACTTTTTTTTTATTTTGTTTACGATGTAATTCTTTTGCATACTTCATGCAGTAAATTTAAAAAAATGTTAAAAAAAAAAGAAATATGCTCATGTTAATTGCTGGTTATTATGGCAAGTTGATTTTATGAGTCCTAAATGTATCTTTGTGAGAGTGTAAAAAACCCGTAAAGATGTATCTCAATGATTGTCGCATAAATGTCACGAAATATTTGTAATAAATTCTCGCCTGGTGCCCTACACTTACATACACATCATTATAATACATATTATATGTTTTTTTTTTGATGAACCATATCATAATTTTCTTAGTGAACTTTTATACCGGGGGATGTTTCCTAAAAATAGGGCGTAGTCCACCAACTCCAAGTCATATCTTAAAAGTCAATACTTAGAGGGCTCGGTCTTCCGCCGCATAAGCAATATAACTACCTCCTCCTTTTTACCTACCCGTCACTTTTAATTAAAAAGTAGCCGGTCGACGGCAATAAGCTTGCCCTTTATTATGTGAGTGAGAGCAAAGGTAACTCCTCACTCACTCGGCGAAATCATTGCTTCACAACGGTTTTCTGTGAGGGTGTGGTATCACTCCGGTCGAGCCGGCACGGGTCTCCCACGAATACAAAAGTCAATAAAATATTAAATTAACGTTTTACGTATTAAGGTTAAAGTACGTAAGCTCTATAGATTTATTGGTAGAATCATCAGAATAGTACTTTACAAGTTAGTGTCTTTATTATTTACTAGGTGCGCAACGCGGTTTCAATCGCGTAAGTCCCGTGCTGTGGGAATATCGGGAGAAAAAGTAGCCTATGTGTTTATTCAGGTCTCCAGCTATCTATATATCAAGTTGCATAGCAATCGGTTTAGGAGTTTCTGCGTGAAAGAGTAACAAATATCCATACAACCTCACGTTAATTCACTTTCACGTTAATATTAATAGGATGTATTTGTAAGTATACAGGTGTTACAGTAAGGTGTCGACACATTTCAGGAGCGTTATATTAGCTTTGAAAATACGGAAAGTAACGTTTGTCATAATGCATTATACGCGCGACGCTTTTTTAATAGTAAAAAGTTAATAATAATAGTATTCTTTATTGTGGATCATAGGTAAGTATATAATACAGGTGTTATAGTTTTTTACATTATCTAGAACAGCTATGTCCCGCCCATTGGACTTACAATATTTACAGTAATTTGAATATGAATTTAATACATTAAAGAATAATATAAATTATGTCAATATGTCACAGAAATTGTATTTAACAGGAAATAATAATGAAAAAATAGAGAAAACTGAACATATCATGATTTGGGTATAGAATAATGGAGCAGAGATTTTTCAGCCAAGTAATCCTTTACCGTATAATAATATTTACTTATTAACAGGTCATGAAGTTCCTTTTTGAACATGGTTATTTCTTTAACCACTCTGATATCTCTCGGAATATTGTTGAAAATGCGCAAAGCTGTACAGAGTATACTTTCATGCATCAGATGAGTCTTGCTAGCGACTATGTGCAATTTATCCTCATGTCTTATACGCTTACGGTAGTTAAATAGCTCAGAATTCTTTTTGACAAACATGGAGACCTCCAGAATGTATAGACTTGGCAGAGTTAAAATGTTAAGTTTTTTAAAATATGATACACACGATTCAGTTTCCTGCAGATTGAACATAGCCCTTATACAGCGTTTTTGTGCTATAAATGCCCGGCCTTTGTCTGTACTATTACGCCATATCTTAGCGTTGAACTAACATAGCCATGGTATGCTGCCAGAAGAGTCTTTTGATTTGCTATTTTTCTTAACCTGTTGAGAGCATATGAAAACTGACTTAGTATTTTACAGACATAGTCAACATTGTCGCATATTTCGAAATACTACACTCCATGTCCACTTGAATCGCTAGTTTATAGCACAATTTAATTTGGTTGAAGTTTACATCTCTACACCTATGTGTTTCGTATTACTGGCCCGTTGGTCTAGTGTTTAGTGATCCTGACTGCTGAGATAGAGATCGTGGGTTCGATTCCCACCCAGGCCAAATAATTGTGTGATGATCACGATTATTTAATTTTGTTCTGTGTCTGGGTGTAATTTATCTATAATATGTTTGTATTTAGAAATATATAAGTATGTTTATCAGCAGTCTGGTTACCATAGTAGAGGCTCTGCCTAGGTTGGGATCAGACGGCCGCGTGTGAGATGTCTCAAGTTATTATTATTATTGCAATTGATTTATATATAAAAAACAACTAGCCATTCCAAGTTTCACTCGCGTTTATGGTCACTGCTCAGCTCTGAAACGTCGTAGCGTGATGTTTCATAGCCTATAACAGAGATTACCGATCAGTTTCATTTGGGGTCTGTTTTTCACTACATATTATAAAACAAAACGCGTCTGTCTGTTTGTTCGTGATAAACTTAATAACTACCGAACGGATATTCTTACGGTTTTCACCAGACGGAGTGATTCATGAGGAAGGTTTAGGTGTATAATTCATTACGGTTTCGTGTAAAATGGTTGAAATATGACGATGATTGTTGAAGATGTCGGAAAAAATCAATATATGCTTTGCTATGCGAAGCCGGGGCAGGTTGCTAGTTAAATAATATGACAGTCGCGGTCGATTCCTACTTTTTTACAATTTTTTTCTAAGACGCTTCGTTACGTGTATTAAATTTTGTTAAAACTCAAATAATACTAAAAGTCGGTGCGCATAGTTGTATCACACGTTATTTTTTAATCCCACTAGTAGTTAGTCGTAGGAGGGGCTCGTGGCTAAGTGGTAACCGAGCAGGTTAGCACATTATGAAGTTAAGAAATACTAACTAGGTCAGTCTTAGGATGGGTTACCATTATTAACACATTGAGATCCCTCCGTGCCTCGGAGAGCACGTTTAGCCGTCGGTCTCGGTTACCACACGAACATCTGTGGCATTCGTTACGGGTAGTTGGAGCCCTAAAGAGTCCGACAACCTGGTCTAACTACAGAACTTCGATATCTTCTAGTACTTGGGTTGTGGAGGTCTCATGGCAGTCGCCTCACGTAAAATATCGAAGTTCGGCCGTATCGTAGTTAGACTGAAAGCCGACCCCAACTTAGTTGGGAAAGCGCGGAGGATGATAGTAGTTAGTAGTAGAGATAAACTCTTCAACTTTATTCTCGTGTATAACTAGCCACCAAGCGCTGCTGTGGCTAGAGAATTTGCAATAAAAAAAAGAATAAAAAAGACTATCCTATCTATCAAGTTGGACCACAAACTGCACACTTTGTGCAAAACTTCAGTAACATCATTCAGTTCATTAGTTTAGGAGTTCATCGCGAATAAACAACGTGACACAAAATGTTTCTATATATAGATAATAGATATTAGAATATTTTTTTTTTAATTTCTTATTGTATACTAGATATAGATTACATAATTATCTTAAAAACAAGGAAACGGTATGTACAAGGGCGAGCTTAACCCAACTCTGAGTTTTCTTCCAGCAAACCTTGGAGTGAAAGAGGATAGTAGAGAACGCTAAATACAAAGTCATGTGTAGGTACGTTAAACTAATTAGAAATAACAATTAATAAAAATACTTGAACAAACTACAGTAACATACACTACTAATTCTCAATTTTTTCAATGTTCAAAATATTAGTGTTTTAAACTACCACATAATTTATTTTTCACACACAATTAAAGATACTAGGCCGGTAAATATGGTTCTTTAGTCAGTGAGTTTTATAATGTGACGATATCTATAATATAAAAATTGTAAATAAGGACCTTCACGACACATATTAGATACTAAACAACACATGATTTAGGTCACCAGTCCGAATTAGCGCCCAGAACAGAATGCAAACAGGAAAGCATATATTAAAAACAATTTTCAGTCTCCCAAGGTGAACTGGAAACTATGACAATATTGCAAGAAAACTTTTCTAAAACTTCAAATAGTACTATAGACTATTAGGTAGTAATAGTATTTAAAAAAAAAAAATATTTAGCGTTCGTTGAATGCATCTAACAAATTGGACTGGGGCCCAAAGTCAAAATTAATATTTGAACGGCGACATGCTATAGACATCAATTATCACGTTTACGTTTATATATTTAAAATACATTTGTCTGTCCGTCGGTGTGTCTCGGCGGGATATTAAAAAGCTGTAGTGAGTCAGACCATTTTAATAAATATGTGTGGCGTGTGGTCTCTCTCTCTCCGCCTACATAGCGCTTTGATAGTCCGTTTATACCTACTCGTAAGTGGGATGCGGCGAGCCACTGTATAATATATTATATAATATCAACGAAAAATGTTTGTAATCGTCCACTGAACTAGCAATAACGATATCATTTAGGCAGCATTATATATATAAATAATATTCATAAAATACCTTTAAAAAAGTAAAAAGTTTAATAGAGAATAGCTAATAAGAAGTCACCAGTCCCCAAAGCGAAATTACAAACCAATTTTTTTACTGACAACAAAATAAAATCCGTAAAGCTCCGGTGTTTTTACCTTAGGTTGTGAATATTTCTACAAACGAACAATGTAGTAATACCTTAAAAAAAACATTATTATGGATATTAGTAGCTGTAAAAGAATAATGCTAAATTATTGTATTTGTTAAAAAGTTATTAGAAACCAAATAACTGACCTGACACACAAAAAAGTGCAGAAGATATTTGTTTACTTGGCGCCGACTCAAAATCATTTACTTACATTAAATTGTGTGAACACTTTATGTTTCGGTTCTTAGTTTCTTTTATAAATATTTTCGTTAAAAAGTTTTTGTAGCAAGATGCGAATAAGACAATGCGTTATGAATAAAAATACAAACTGCAATAATCGGCGATAAAGCCATTATTTCGTAAGGGAGTGACATTAATGAAATTATAAAGAAAACTGTCCTAAAATTCTAAAGTGCAGAAGTTTTACTCAATGGCCAAGTTATTTGCTATTTGCATTTTATTAAAATAAGTAACATTATTGATTAAAAATTGTATCTGTATTTTTTTGTACAATTTTTGAGACAAGTAAAATTATAGCAAGTGTACCTATTTATTGAAATAAAAAAAGTGTACGAAACACAATTATTAAAAACATTAAACTTTCCACATTCCACCTGCTCTTATGAGAAACGGAGTTAAAAATACCTTGAAATTTAATATTTTTTTTAATAATTTTTTTTGTATGCTGCTACAGTCATGGACCTTATAACGATTAAAGTAAATGTTCCATTGTCACATGTAAATTGAAACTTATTTTTTTAACTTATTTAAATATATATGGAATTAATTATGTGTTCGTAAAATAATGTTTGGATTATGAAATTGGCTCTTGATTGACACTAGGTGCAGCGGCATCTCACACTCAAGAGAGATGCCGCTGCATCTAGTGTCAATACATTACAAGAAACACTATACAGTACATTTTTTACGTATAATGAGCTCAAGTTCTCTTGAACTTGAGCTCATTATACGTAAAAAAATGTACGTACTACATGTTACTAAATTTTGGGAAAGTTTATAGTTACAGTTTCTTGGAATTCCATAGCTAGCTTGCCAGTATTAAAATAAGAAATACCATTTAGCCTAGGCACTAAGTAAGCATTACAAAACGTGCATTAAAATGTTCGATGGACGCCAAACCAAACAAATCGAAACATGACTGAAAATCGAAATGGCTAAATTCGTGTAATTCAGACATTAATTAATGAGCAACAAGCTTTTTATCTGAGTTAGTCACAAAGGTGGCAGGTGGCGAGTCTAGCCAACCTGGCAACATCTTTGTCCTGTTTATAGATCTGCCAGCAATATTAATAGGAATTCTGATTTTCTTGGGAACTGCAAAATGTATTTTTCGACCGTTAATACTATGACATATTATATAAACTATGATGGCCCAGAAAATCTTTTCGGGTGATTCGATATTGCTTAGCTCAAGAATGGTCTGGTCCTTTTTTTTTTTGTTGACGAGTTGGAAGATCTTACATGGATGTCCTCCGCCTTGGGGAGGCGAAGGGGTCTGTCGGACTCTTACCGACTAAAAACTACCCCGGTGTTCCACTACTTGCCTATGATCTGGGGAGCGAGAATCGCTATTGCATTCTTCCGCAACCCCCGACAGGCATTGACCCGTCTCACCCTAGACGGGTCCTGTCACCCGGTGCGACCATCACCCATCGGCCGCACTCCTCTGTGAGCGCGCGCGGAACACTGCGTGCCTCTCGGGCCTGTATCTGTTCGGACGACGACTTCCCCAAAAAGTTCGCCGCCCGCAGGCCACTTCCTAAGGTGGCTGGAGGTCATTAAGCGCCCTCCGGCGTCCGGTGCGTCTGCTGCGGGCAGAGAGAGTCGTACTCCGCTCCCTCTCCCGTTCCGCCGCCTCCTTTGCGGACATCACCTCCTCACAGAAGGAGGTGACAGCGTTCCATGCGCTCTCGCTCCGAACCATGGCCAGAACTACGGGTCGGAGCCAGAGACTACCCGCAGCACCGACTGCCACGACGAGATCACGGCGCTGGTTAGCTCAGGCTGGGCATAAGAAGGGTCTGGTCTGTTTTATCCCAACTAATATTATAAACGACGAACGCAACTTCGGCCGCGTTTGTAAATTTTCCCCGTTATTGCAAAAAAAAATCTAATTCCTATTAGTTGTAGCGTGATGTTATGTTATGGCCTACAGCCTTCTTGAATAAATGGGCTATCCAACATTAAAATATTTTATTTTTATTTTTATTTGAGCCAGGAGTTCCTGAGATTAGCGCGTTAAACAAACAAACAAACTCTTCAGCTTTATAATAGTAGTATAGATGTGAGTTTGTTTTGCCTTTGATATTCGTTAGAAGGCTCGGATTTATTACAGGTTCGTGGGAGAGCCATGCTTCGGCACGTATGGGCCGGCCGGCTCGACCGGAGGGATACCTCACAAACTGATTGCATTGTTTTTCGTGAGTGAGGCTACCGGAGGCCCTAACCCTTCCCTCTCACCCTCTTCCCCCCATCCCCTACTCCCACCTCAAAGGCCAGCAACGCACTTGTGATTCTTGAGTTGCAGGTACCCATGGGCGATGGTAGTCATTTACCATCAGGTGACCCGTCTACTCGTTTGCCTCTTATACCATAAAAACAAGGGCTAGGACTTTCCGGCAATAGCCAGTGCAACTTACAGGTACCTGACCTGATTGAGCTACTGTTTACTATCCGCAATCCTTCTTGAATACCTTTCTCTTACATTAGACTCCCATCTTTAATTCCCAAAGTGCCTGCTTGACGGCAATAGGCTCCCTATTACGTGATTGGAACCAAATTATAGTTGGCAAAATGTGGGTGTTTAAAACGCGTATGCCTACCCCTTCGGGGATACAGGCGGATGTATGTTTGATACGTTTTTACACACCTTAACTACTAAACCGATCACGTTCGCATTTATAATATTTAATTAGCAAAGACTTACAGCCGAAGGTAATTTAGTCTAATGTGGAAGTGCTAATTTTTATAGACTACTTCAGCTTTGTTAATATAGTATAGATTTTTTTTTGTAAACACTTTTTTTTTGTATTATACGTAGAAACGCACAGAATAATGTAAACTAATGTTTGTACTCAGCGGGATTCGAACCCGACACCCAAGACGTTGCGCCACATACATCGTTAAGTTATGTTGTTAATTATCTAATTAATGTCTTTTTTTAAAGATTGAGTACTTGTAATTGTTTACGTCAATCAATGAAATCCACACACACTCTTCAAATGATCTCTTTCGAATGTACCTAGCACAATAATCAGGAATCCAGGATAAATATAGCGAATTATTTTGGAATCACTGTAAATATAATTATGTATATTTAGAACGGTATGAATTATTCTCGACCGAGAGATTTCGACAAGCAATATTTCAACAACACTCGATGCCACTTGTAACTGGCTGGGTTATACAGAGATCAATCGGATGAGAAACATTCGTCTGTTGCTTTTAGAACTACAAAGAAAATTTAATAACAACGAAACTAATAAGAAAGTACTACATTATTACGTGTCGGTAATTACAAGAAATAATATTTCATTTCTTTAATAAATCAAGGAAAAAAAATATGTGTGTGTGTGTGTGTGTGAAATTTTTAAATCATTAATTAACATAAAAAAATTAACCAACGAATTTGAAAACAAAAATGATACACGTGACTACACCACGTTGACTATGATGAATGAATGTTTGTCTCTTTTTAGTGTGACTTTTTCGTTTAATCACCAAAATAAAGTAATTTTAGTGATTTGTGTCAAAATATGCAATTATTGATTTTATACATATTGGCAAATAGTATATATTATGTACGGCAGTTCGACTTACAAGTTTGCGATACTGACCTTACCGCGCTAATGCTTACCAATCCATCCGTATAAGCAATACTCTTTCTATTGCCTACTTCTATTGCCTGCCTTCCCTTTTCAATATACTCCCATTTCCCCATCTTTAATTCCCTAAGCGCCCGGTTGGCGGCAATAGACCTAACCACAGCTAAGATAATAACCTAACTTCTATTACGTGGGTGGGGCTAAATTATAGTTGGGAAAATGTGGGTATTTCTAATTAATAGTTAACAAAATGCAGCTATGACTACCTCTTGTGTGTTGATTCGTAAATTTATTCATAATATTGTTTTAAATAAAAAGTTTGATTTATCTAAACTAATATTATAAAGAGGAAACATTTGTGTTTTTGTATGTATGTTTGTAATGTTTTCACACAAAAACTACTGGACCGATTGCGATGAAACTTGGTATGTAGATAGCTGGAGACCTGGATTAACGCATAGGCTAGGCTTTTTATGCCGACATTCGAACGGGATCGGGGCTTACGCGGGTGAAACCGCGAGGCGCTGCTAGTTTATTCTAAAGTTGAAAGCAGTTTGTATCAGCAACGTAAGTTTTATTTAAATATATTTTGGTACAAAGTTTATTAAAAATAAGCATTATAGTAAGTGGGCTACCACTACCACTACCACTACCACTACCACTACCGAAACGTAAATAGAAGTGCCAACATTACAAGCGCAGATTCCTCATAATTCATTTAACAGAATAGGATAAGTTTAGTAGCATCACGTAAGCTATCATACACTCATACGTGTATCCTTGAAGGATTAGGGAGAGCTATATTAACACCCACATTTTGCGAAGTATTATTTGATCTCACAAACGTTATAGGAGCAAGATTATTGTCGTCAACCGGGCACTTCGGGCATTAGAGATGGGAAAACTATTGGACGGGAAAGCTAGGTAAGAAGGGAAAGCAGAGAAGAAAAGCAATCAGTCAGGGTCGCATACATATCTCGAACTGTCTGTTGTCGGAAAGATCGAACCCTCTTAACTATAACATTCTTGTAAATCTACATTTTATTGGGTGTTTCGGTTGTAGGGTAAGATGATTAACTTATAGCAGTTCTTGAACTATCCCTCTGGAAGCTGTTTATTTGAAGCTCAAACTCTCAATTTCTTCAATTAACTCAATGGACTCTCTAAAAGTTTATTCGCGACATCAGTAGTGTCTCTATCTCGCTGCCAACTATTTAAACATGTGATTCTTAACACGCTTATATTAGTTACTGGCTGACTGCCTGTGACCACGGCCAGTGCAACCTGGTCGACACGTCAGGCAATTCAGAGGTATGTAATACCTATTTCGGGAGTGCGTTAATTCCCGTATAAATACATAATTAAGTATATCATGGAACGTGAAAGTTTAAAGTTAGTACGCTTTTGTTAGCTTCACTTGTTCGACTCGCCTGTTGGTCTAGTGGTTAGTGATCCTGACTGCTGAGCCAGAGGTCGTGGGTCCGATTCCCACCCTGGACAAATATTTGTGTGATGGGTGTAATTTATCTATAATATGAATGTATAGTACAGGCTCTGCCTAGTTTGGGATCAGACGGCCGTGTGTGAGATGTGTCCAGTTATTATTATTATTACTTGTCAATAACTTTAAAAACAAATCGTGAAAGTCAATTTTAACAAAATTTTAATTATTATATCGTAATAAAACTTTGCACGTATATGTAGTTTGGACGACAATAGTATAATTTGACTTTAATTTGATTGAATATTATTTGACTGGATTGTTGGTCTAGTGGTTAGTGACCCTGACTGCTGAGCCAGAGGTCGTGGGTTCGATTCCCACCTGAGTCTGGGTGTTCTTTGTGTCCGTTGTTTGTATGTTTGTAAAGTCCCCCGCGACATAGAAGTAATTCCTAATGCGGGAGTTGTCTTTAAAAAAAAAAAAGGATACAAAAATTGTCTTACTATTAATAAAATTGTCATAAACTTTGTAAACAAATCTTGGAAGTTTTCATTCAATGACACAGACAATACAGTCAATAATTTTAATCAACTTTTAATTGTATCAAAATTAAATTTTGTACGTAAAAGTAGCTTGGATGACAAGAGGTACGATATGGCATCTGGGAACTATTTTTATGTTCAGATATAATGTTTGGGTTTAATATAATATCCGAACATAAAGGGGGATTAAAGAAATCCCATCTAAATGAATATTGCCGTGGCTTAGCTCGCATTAATGTACATTTTATCTAGCCGGACAACCAACCCGGGAAAAAAACCAGGATAAAAGTACCCTTTTCTGCACCCCTGGCAAAATGTATATTTATAAATATGTGAAGAGAATTGTTTGTACCCCTTTTTAGGAAATTTTTCGAACGTAGTAACGTAAATTTTGGAATATTAACAGTTTATATATAGAAGAAGTGCAAGCAAAAGCTAAAATTTTTAAACAAAATTTCTTACAACTTTAAAAATTACGTGAAAACGGCTTATTGGAATTACACGCGTCCAGTAATTATGTGATTACCTGTCATGGTAAGTAAGTATGTACTACGATAGCTCAAGTTATACTGGTCTATGAAAAACCATGATCGAAATTCGACCACCACGCGATCTCTAGTAATATTTAATTAGTAAAGACTTACCAGCCGAAGGTAATTTAATAATAATCATCTAATGTATATGGACGATATAAAATTATATGGAAATAGTACACAGTCATTGCATCGTCTAGCAGATATCACACAAACTTTTTCAAACGATATACACATGGAGTTCGGGATTGATAAGTGTAAAACATTTTCTGTTACAAATGGCAAAATTACCTCAAACATCTACACATTACAGTCAGGAAAAACAATTGAACCTCTAGAACCTCACACTTCATACAAATATTTAGGATTTCAACAAGCCAGGCAAATTAATCAGAAGGCAACGAAAGATACCCTTACACGAAAATTCAAACACAGACTTAATGCTTTATTCCGTTCTCAACTAAATTCTCGCAATTTAATTAAAGCGATCAATAGCTACGCAATTCCCTTATTAACGTATTCCTTCGGCATAATAAACTGGCCAAAAAGTGAACTTACAAACCTACAGCGCACCATAAATACAACATTAACAGCTCACAGAAAACACCACCCTAGATCCTGCGTGCAAAGGATGACCCTTCCGAGAGAAGAAGGCGGACGAGGCATAATAGATGTCAGCAATCTACATAACAAACAAATCACATCACTCAGACAGTACTTCCACCAACGATCACAACTCTCTATACTCCACGAGATTATAACACTTGCAGATAGACGCTTCACCCCACTTAATTTAATAGATCAAAACCCGCAATGCAACGAACATATAATTGAGTTTAAAGAACAGATTGCCCAATGGCAGCAGAAATCCTTGCACGGAAGCACGGAAGGATCTGCAGCTATCATATGTTGACAAAGCAGCGTCGAACGCATGGCTGGGGCGTGGAGACCTATTTCCTGAGACAGAAGCATTTATGATTGCAATCCAAGATCAAGTCATTGATACCCGAAATTATCAGAAATATATAAGACACGCACCGAATCTCCCCTCAGATGCATGCAGACGCTGCCATACCTGCCCCGAAACTATACAACATATAACTTCTGCTTGCAAATCTCTGGTACAAACTGATTACAAACATCGACATGACCAAGTAGCTGCTATAATACACCAACATCTTGCTCAAAAATACAATTTTATAGAAAAAAAGAGACCCTATTACAAATACAATCCGGAAACAATACTAGAAAACCAAAGTCACAAAATTTACTGGGACCGAACTATAATAACTGATAAAACCATTCACTACAATAGACCAGACATTACACTTCACGACAAATTAAACAAAACTGTATATCTCATCGATGTAGCAGTACCGAACTCCCATAACGTCCAATCCACTATAGCTGAGAAACTCACCAAGTATCAAGATCTAGCAATAGAGTTGAAACGGCAGTGGCGAGCAGAAACTATCCATATAGTTCCAATAGTCATTTCCTCATTCGGGATCATACCCAAAAGTCTTCAACGCAGCCTGGACATCTTGGAAATACCGCAACACACACTTCACATAATTCAGAAAGCAGTTTTACTAAATACCTGCCGACTTACTCGTAAATTTCTCACCACATCATCAATTTCTTCCACATACACCATCACTTAAATCCTAATTGCACTTGGCTATGGCCCGTGTAATAAGACTATCATTGCCCCTTTTATCAAGGGTGATAACCAAAATAACAAAAATAATAATAATAATAATAATAAAATATTTGTTTTTATTTTTTTATAGTGAATGTATTTAAAAATGTAATTTATATGTATATTAAGTAAATAAAGAGAATAATAATATATCTCTTTATTGTACACCAAAATGATTTGAAGAGTAGAAGCACAGCAATGTTTTGTGGTAGATACAATTGGCGGCCTTACCGCACTGAGGCAATCTCTTACGGGCAACCATGGGATGGAGCGAACATAGGATATCGATTTTAGGGCAGTATGGTGTACGCTCAGTAGGTATATAATATAAGTTAAATAAAGATGACGTATCTTACATATAGTGTAAGACTATACATACAAGAGGGCAACAAACAAATAAATACATAAGCAAACATAGGTATAAAGATTCACATATAAATCGAATAAAACATACAAATATAGGACTATACTACATTAAGTCAAATAAGAAGATAACTAGGCAATTAAAATATGTTGATATCATCCAGGTAATGTTCTTTTACCAGTTTCTTAAAAGCAGGCAGTGACTGTGCACGTCTTACTGTCAAAGGTAGGTTATTCCATAAACGAACGGCTTCTACAGAGAAGGAATTGTCGACGAATTTCGTAGAATGTCTAGGTAGTTTTAATATTAGGTTCTCCGACGATCTCAAAGATCGGGAATGAGTGTCGTGTAAGAAGCTAAACCGCTTTTAAGGTAAATAGGAGTTAGGGGATTAAATAGAATGCTATATAAAAGCGAAAGAATATGTTCATTCCGGCGAAGGCGTATAGGTAACCACTTGAGCTTTTTTCGATAATCAGAAACATGATTATATTTGCGTAGTCCAAATATGAATCTTATACAGAGATTTTGGAGTCTCTCAAGCTTATTCAATTGGTCTTCGGTAAGATCTAGATAACTGGCGTCGGTATAATCAAGAATAGGAAAAAGAAGGGATTGTGCAAGCGCAATCTTAGTGGTGGTAGGATGAAAATTGCGAAGTCGGCGCAGGGAACCTGCAGCGGCAAACATTTTGCGACTCAGTACTTGCAGCTGTGGACCCCAGGATAGGGTATGATCGATATAAATCCCAAAATTTTTGACCTTGTCACTGAATGGAATGTGTGTACCGTTGCAAGTGACTTGTGGTACAGTTGTCCAGTCAATTTTAGAGATCATCCTCGGACTTAATCTAATCCTCGGTAATTTAGTCTAATCTAGATTTGCAAATTTTTATAGTCTATTGTAGTAGTCTTAGTAATCTAATTGGCATACCTAACGGTTAAGTTCCCGCAAAAAAAATTGTTTCCGAATTGGTTGTTCGTTAATGCGAGGTAAGACGCGGTCAAACTAATTAATAAGAGATACGTATTTCTCTTTAGTCCATTCTCTCTTTACGCCAATACTCAGAACACATGATCCCACGATCAGTGGTGTGGCACTTCCTTAGGATTTTTATAGTGCTCAGAGCCAATAATGAACTTCCATTAAAATGTCAAAAGTAGGAACAATGGCGAATACTTTCAATGAATTAAATGTATATTTTGTACTAAAAGAAAAATGTATATGAATCGGCACATTTTGTAGGTAAGGCCAAAACGTACGTTTGTAGCAACACTACTTTTTGCAAACAATCTTCACGCAAATTTTATGAAATTGCAGACTCATATTTGATATATAACATTATCGTGTGTTCTACTCACTCAGGATGTGTTCACTCTCGATTTAGAAGCATTGAAATTAAAATAATTAAAAAAAGAAATGTAAGCAGTGAACACGTTGTTTGAAATTCTGTAGCAATTTTGATATACAAAGTGTAAGGAGAATAAGGAATAATAATTAAGATCTGTTTACACACACTAGATACAGTTTAATTGAGTTTATTGAGAATCACGTCTTTCTTTGAAGTCCGTTAAAAACTAAAAAAAAAGAATATCAAATTTTAACACAAAGACTTAAAAAATATAGCTTCAGTCGCGCATGGCTCTTTAAATTAATTTTTCACGAAGAACCTGGTGTTTAAAAGTTCCAGCAATTTTAATGAACAACATCGAGTGAGCGTTTATTTCGTTGCTAAACAAAATTCCAAGGCACACGTTTTGCGATTCGAATCACGTGTAGACATTATAGGAACGGTATTTTAAAAACATTGATCACAGAATAAATAAAACCAGTATCTCTAAAATTCGTACAAGTATTGACAAACTGGTTGGTATGAATCTAGTTATAATGACAGGATCAAGGCCCTTTTTCTTTAGAATGGCTACTTAAAACTCATCCAGGTCTGAGTTCCAAAAACACAATGTTTGATAAAGTACAATTTCATGACACCCTAATTTGCTTTGAAAATAGCTGTTGTATCGGAACAGCAAAAAGCTTTATAAGCATAAGTATGTTAGACTGAATAGAAATAGATAACATACAACTTTAAAAGTAATGTTATAATATAAGCACACACCACAACAACAAGGGTAACACTACAGAGACTATAATGCGACTGACCTGAGGTGTCCATGTGGCGGAGACTCGCGACGAGCTGCGGCTCCTCGTGCGCCAGAGCCGCTTGCTCACACTCTGCACCACACTGCTGGAAGACCGCGACTTCTGCATGCCACCTGCAGGAGGAGCAACTGCAGGTGCACTTCGACCAAGCAGCGTTGAGAGAAACGAATGTGACGCGGTAGGAGACACTGGCGACGGAGGCGATGTCGGCGTAGACGCGATAGACGCAAATTGTAAATCCCGGTACGTCAAAATCCATCCCTCCTCTGTCTGACAACCCTTGTGGAGCCCGTCATCATCAACATCACTCGGCATCCGAGGCTTTATGTTTCGCAAATTCTTATCGTAATTTATGCGTTTAAAACGGTCCGCCTTATCGGCGTCGACACTCTTTTTGCGCGCCATTCTCAGGTAACGCTTGATAGTGTCACTAACGGACTGCGATACATCGTCGTGATCCACACTCGATCGCCTCCGCGCTGGTGGCGGCCCTGTCGGGCTGGTTGGCACTGTCTGCGCTTCCAACTTTTCACGATACGCGCGTTCAAGCTCCGCCAGTACTTCCTCAGGAATTGTGTATGTCTGCGTTCCGCAATCCACCGTTTTGTCCTCCAATGATTCGTAAAAAACTTCGATAAGTGGGGGCGGGGACATCGGTGGTGATCGCAAAGAGTCCTCACTATCATTAAAACGAGTAACAGTTCGGCCTCGCGGTACACTCCTAGAATTATTAGCATTAACGGCACTGAGGTAGCCACTAGGTCCAAAACCGCTAGGGCCACTACCGCCACCGCCACCACTACCACCACTTCTACCACCTCTGTATGGCTTTGTTTTACGAAGGTCATGGTACAGTCTTTTCATTAAACTCCTATCGGTCAGCAGATCCTGCACTATATTGTCTCTGTTTGGGGATTTTATGTAGTACCTGCTAAGGTTCTCTAACAGAGTCCTATCGCGAGTTGGGTTCGTGTCAGAGTCACATGGTAGCCGCTCCGATTGTTGCTTCAAATACTTTCTTAGCGAGCGAACTAACTCCTCTGAATCCGTCAGTCTAGTGGGGCCGGAGTCATCTTCAACTTTCAGGTACTTGCGCAATAAATCAACTAAACAGCTTTCATCTTCCTCAGGAAGGGCTCGACCGAGCGATGTCACAGAATCCGTCGGTCGTGATTGTGCCGCTGTGCGACCGGTAGCCGCATTGAGTTTTGGAGATGATGCTGCAGGTAACGGTGTGGCAAAAAAGTCCCGCCGAAGTTTTGCGATGTCAAAGCGACCCCCCGAGGTGTGGCTTATAAACAAATCGGTGGGGCGTGCCGGAGGTGTGGGTGCTTCTTCTACAGGAGAGCGTGCACGCACTGACCCACCGCGAGCACGTTTCTTGCGACGAGGTCGAGGTAGAGCTCCGGGATATGAACTCTTGCGCCACAGCAGGAAGCGTGGCTCTTTGGCACACACCTCTTGGAAGTAGGCCTCGAGCCGCGGCACGTCCTCTGCGCGGTTTTGCGCGCCATCGGGGATAAGGCGCCGGCCAGCATCTGACATATATTTCCATGTCTTGCGTGTAAGGAGCCAGCGTTCCCGCGGCTTGTCACGACGTCGCGCCACCTTCGTCATGGGGTCGGGCGCAGGTTCGAGGCGGGCGGGGCGGCGGCGGCGCTCCATGGCCGCGCTCTCATGGGTCAGGCGGGAGGCTCGCTGCTGCGGTGCGGCATATTCGACCTCGGTCCGCGCACCTGCCCGCGCGAAACTGAACACTGCTCCGCACCGTGTAGTATATTATACGCCGAAATAGACGTCCGGTTATAGAGCGGCCGTGAACTGGATAGGTTGCGCTCGCGCAGCGGCGGACCGGCGCTGGCGGCGGTTCGGCACGGGACTGCCGCCCGTAAACAAATGCGCCCGCCCACATGGTCCGCCCGCCCTGCGCGCTCCGTCCGCCCCGCAGGTGCCCGGGCGCTTCCTTGACCTATGTGGTGACATGCTCTAACATCCGTGATTGGCGATGGTCATGGCTCACTTCCGATGCATTTAAAATGCATTTGCATAAGCATTTTTGAAATTTTACACTATCATTTTTTTTATCCTGCGGCTAGATCATGATGGTATTGATGTCTGTATGTGACCAGAACCTATTGAAGTATAGAATGTTCAATGATAGGGCAGCTACCACGATGTACCAACACTTGTGTTAGCAAATGTCTGTATTTACTTTAGTGAACACCTGTGGCTGTCTTCAGCTGTTCCATGTTATTTTAGCATTTGGCGAGTGCTTGCATGACTCTTACGCGAATGTTGTTCCAAGACGCATGAATATTTAACTTTATCACGTGTATTATTTAATTAAATGCATTAATTATTAAGATTATCGATTGCAGTTGCCTCATGGGAGTATTTATTTATTGAAATAAGAAATATAATGAATAATTATTTATCATTACGCATGAAAAGTAACTTCGTGTAATTATACTTGAAGTTTGTTATCTTTTTACGACTAAAACGATTTTGACTGGCCCGTTGGTTGTGGTAAGCCAGAAGTCGTGGGTTCGATTCCCACCCAGGACAAGTAATTGTGTGATGAGTACGACCATTCGTTCTGTGTCTGGTGTAATTTATCTATAACTAGCAACCCGCCCCGGCTTCGCGCGGGTACAAATTATACACCTAAACCTTCCTCATAAATCACTCTGTCTATTAGTGAAAACCGCATGAAAATCCGTTCAGTAGTTTTTCAGTTTATCGCGAACAGATAGACAGACACGGCGGGGGACTTTGTTATATAATATGTAGTGATACGTATGTATTTAGAAATATATAAGTATGTTTATCAGCAGTCTGGTTACCACGTTCTGCCTAGTTTGGGATCAGACGGCCGTGTGTAAGATGTGTGAAGTTATTATTATTATTATGATCGGATTTTACAAAGAAGTTTGATATTTAGAGAAAAAGACTTAAAATAATAAAACTCTAAATCTGAACTAAATGATCACTAATATTTTCAGGGTACATTACAAGTCGTAGCGTAATGTTTTTGAACTATAAATCTTAATCTATTAACTTTCGGCATTACAATGTGAGTTGATACAGCTGTCAATTGAGTGTTACCTTACTTCTTTATATGCTTATCTTATCATTTAAATTGTAAATATTAAAATAAATGAATATGTCTACGGACGGTATGAAGATCGTCTACGGACCGCTTTGCGTAGCCGACAACGTTCGTTGCCATATTTTTTAATGTTTTCTGCACAAAATCCCACTAATATTATAAATGTGAAAGTTTGGATGGATGGATGTTTGTTACACGTTCACGCTAAAACTACTGAAACGATTGCGATGAAACTTAATATGTAGATAGCTGGGGACCTGGATTCACATATAGGTTATTGTTATCCCGATATTCATACGGGATCGGGACTTACGAGGGTGAAACCACGGGGTGCTGCTAGTATAACATACAATTAAAAACGATCGCAATGAAATACATTTTATAAATATGGGCTTTTATACCACACTAGAGATCGCCTGATGGGCGAATTTCGACCTTATTTCATTGAGTTTGTACTGTTATTCTATATATAAACTGGACGCCTGTATCTTCTTGTAGCCATTTCGGCATATGTTTTTTAACTTATAACATAAATTGATAAAAAAATTAAGTTTTTGAACGTCTTCTCCTACATACAAATTTTAAGTAATTTCAAATTTCATATTTGTAAGCTTGTATGAACAATTCTATTAAAAAATTAATTATTGAAATAAGTTCAAAAAACGGTGAAAATATCGCGTAACCGACACAAAAAACAGTCGATATGAGAACCTCCTCATTTTTTAAGTCGTTTGAGAGAACAGACTACGGCTCTAAAAATTAACTATTAATCTCTTATATACCGTTAGACGTCGGATAAATAAAAGGCATCATGGCTTATAAACATTACCGCAAAAAATTCTCGATTTATACATCTTCTAGTAGCGCCCCGCGGTTTCACCCGCGTAAGTCCCAAACCCGTGGGAATATCGGGATAAAAAGTGGCCTATGTTAATCCAGGTCTCCAGCTATCTACATACCAAGTCATCGCCATCGGTTCAGTAGTTTTGGCGTCATCCATACATCATACATCCTCACAAACTTTCACGTTTATAATATTATATATAGTAGGATAATACTTAAGTTTTATAACCATAAATAAATATTTATCTTTCAATAATGTAAAACTATATCAAAAAGAATATTACATTCACAACTTTTGTATTTTTTTTTTAATTTTAGCGTGATAATCTATCATAATGTAATTTACACTTTAACGGACTGAAAAGTGGAGGAAGTTAGCAATTCATCGGAATATTTTAGTTATAACCTTTTTTTTCATGGAAATTGTGCACTTTAGTTGTGGTCCCATGTGACTTGGCGAAGGTGTGATAAAGGGAAATTGGTAAGTAAAGTTCATGGGGATTAAAATCGATTGTACTTTTATAAAAGTTGGGTTTTGGTGCACTTAATGTCAGGTCAGAATTGGACCAATGAAAATCACACGGTGTAGGGTCGCGTATTCTTGCTATAGCAGTATGCTATTATCTAAATCCCGAACGCTTATCAGGCCTTAGTATTTAGATGGCCCGCCAACTAATTACATAAGCCTGGTTCTACAAGCAATTGTAATAATTACTATATAATAATTGTATATAGTAGCTGTAGTAATAAAATGTAATATTATATTATGTGCATGTGCTTTACATATATGTTATGTATATGTTTTTAAAACTTAAAATTTGAGTTACATTTTAGCAGACATACCTACATAAAGATTTCGATGCAAAATAAGATTAGAAGCACTATGTATTAACAACTTATTAGTAAATTACGTATAATTCTATGTAGTACAACTACATACAAATACCTTCTTAGCTCAAAATTCTTAGGCTTATTCTTGCGCCTATAAACCTTTGTGACAATTTGTCGTCTGACATCTTGGAGAAGTTTCTATCTGAAGGACACGCAAGAACAGCAAGTCATCGACACAAAAGTGGCTATATAAAATGAGATTGACTGACAAAACGAATTTGAGCAATCATTTTATGTCCTTTCTTTTTGGGGACTTGATTATTTTTGTGCAATAAAATGACCTTTATGTGTCCACGTAGATTTCTAGTAGTTTTTTAAATTATATTTTGAAGATGCATATAATGAAACGTGTGTTCATGTCTGAGGTGCAGTCCTACGACGACTACGACAGTTTTTTTTTTCATTGAACGGTAATAGATTCCAATATTTGCTTTATGGCAATTTACCTAATTTATTTAAAAAAAAAAGCATAATGTTTTCAGGGTACATGTAGTATCTATGTTACGATTTTGTCCATCCAAAGGAGATTGCTCTTAGCGATAAGGCTGCCTATTGTACATATCCACTTTGTGTATTTTTTTAAGCAATATGTCGTTGGTGTACAATAAAGATTATTCTATTCTATGTATTTATGTATGTGAGTTTCTTTATTTCACCGTAACTTCTATATGCCTTAACAGATTTGGATGAAAGGGATATCGTTAGAATCCTTACATCATCCCGAATGACACTGGTTATAAAAAAATAAACAATATGGAGGTTATTTATGTCGCCATTTTTAAATGTAATTAGAACTTCGACGCAGACGGGTTTTTGTTATATTTAATAATTTATTTTTAAAGACTGGACCTATAAATAAAGAAGAGTGTTTACCTTTAATACGAAGAATATGTTAAAGTATTTCTAACCCACAGGCGTAAAAGGAAATTTAGGAAAATTACGTAAATTTACAAGTTACTTACCTGTCTTTGTAAATATATTACAATAAATTCGCCTCGAAATATTTATTTTATTTAATTATTTCCTATATACAAAAAAACAATATTAATTCCCTTCCCTCCCTCCCTTCAAAGGTCGTAAAGAAAGACGTTAATTGAAACATTTTCTTGACTTTTAATTAGACAGATTCTGGTGTGCCTATGTATACACCAATATCTCAACTGCTCCAAATCAGTCATCGTATGTCGAATGTTACATAGTAGACATTATTCAAACTCATTTTCGAGTATATGAAATACGGTTCTCACCTGACAAAAAATCTCTATCATGCGCGTATAATCATCTAGGTCTAGTACAAAATAAAAGCCATCACATACAGTTTACTACTACATTGATCATAGAGTCTTAAATTATATTGAGAGTTACGACTTAATCACGTCACACGTCAATATCTCAAGACATTAAATGACTGGGAAATATCCCACCAATAAGCTTTAAAACAATAAAAACTACGTATTATTGAAGCATTGAACAAGTAAAAAGTGAAAATGCGTGGAAAACTCTGTGTGTATCGCCTATCAGCACATTCTCTGAACAGTCCCGTGGACCCTCTGTCGTATACGTAGCTATCTTGGCCACTTATAAAATGCTCTGTTATAAAAATAGTCCAACCGAATAACATAAACAACGTATTAAGCGTTAACATGCCACCAACGCCATCTAGTTAAACGTGGGCGTAACACAGTGAGCTGCAAGTTTATAAAACACAATCGTTTAAGCTGCGAACGTGTTTGCTCCTCAGGTTCAAAGACTCGCCGCTAGATGTCGGAACTCATTGGATTGTTTTCGAACGAACACAATGGGTATATTAGTATTTATATTTTGTTATTCCCATAAATTAGGCGACATAAATGTCTAATGAAATAAAATTTATTTTTGGATGCAGCTACTTTCCAACAATATTAATGCACTGTCTGACGTAGTTTGCCGCTATAACTGCACAGTGAGTTAGAAATTCGCAAGTAGTTAGTATCAATGAAATTATACGGATTAATGATGCTATAACAATTGTGTATTATAGTTTTGGCTTGCGCTCGCGCATTGTATCACGCGTTCCAATTTTTGCAATTCCATAATGGACTATAGCATTGTGCCGTTTTACAGAACCACAATGACAATGGTCGGCTGCCAGTGAGTTTATTACAGGGAATGTCAATGGCGTCAATGTAATGGAAAGACAATAGAAGAATATGGTAAGTGATAATCATAATATTATGGTTTTAGGTCAATCATATGAAGGGTAAAGGTAATATAAAAATATAAAAAAAACAAAGCATAGTCTACTTAGAAGTAATAAGGTAAAAGAGAGTATATAAAAATATGAATAAAGTTGCTGATTTGTAATCGATTATAATATAGCAAGAGCTTCATAATTTATAATTAATTATAAGCTGTATTCATAAAATAGTAACAAAAAACTACTAAGGTTTTTAAACATTTTCCGGGACATGTTTAGAACTGAGTTAAAGTAAGAAGACATTTATTTTATAAAATAGATATATTAACAATGTTTATAGAAACAATATATATAGATATAGTTTCACCTCATAAAGCTTCCTTATAATGCAAAGAGTATACAAGTTACAAGAAACTATAACAAAGAAAAGATAAGAGATAATCTAACTTTGAAAAAATACAGAAAGAAACAAAAATGAGGTTCCAAATAAGCGTAAATTTTAAACTTTATTTATCGAATTCTAAATTAATTACTAGTCCCCACTAACTAGGCTAAGATTGATACTCTAATATTGGCAGGCAATATAGCCATAAATCAAACACGGGCCAATGTAATTATTAAAAAGTTAATAGCTAAGTAATTCACAATAAATTGATAATAGTCGATCGGTTATCTTTTTTTTATAACTAACATTAAAATGTACAGAACGGTTGTTGCCAAATATTTAATAAACTAGGCCATTGATGATGACGATAAGTACTTTACGGCGAAATCTCTATAAACTGCTTCAAGACCTAGAGAATTCTGGCACTTGACACCATTCCCAAACTTCTATGAGCTAATAGATTATATCTCTTAGATCATATTATGTAGATATAAATTAAAACAAGTTGTTTTTTATTTTCTTGGAACAACGAATTTAGTTTATTTAATAGTTTATCTAGAATATTTTTTGTATTTATCTTGAAAGTTGCAAAATTTTTGTCAAACATAAAATATTTATATATTATATTAATATTTAGTGTTTTTTTTTATTAAGTTTAGGCATTGAATAATGACGCAGGAGGAATGGATACCCTGATACTTGGCAAGGGTACTCTACCAAGTATCCAGGGTACCCGTTCTGGAGAAGCTTAGTAGTAGCATCTAAGTCTTCAATTATGACCACGACAGTGTTTAATAAATTTTCCCAAATCTATATATTCTTGTTTCAATCCAATTGAGATTAAAAAAGGTTATAGCACACGTTTTAAACATTTGAAACCATATTTTAGAATTGTTTGTCTGATGGGTGACTTTATATTTTGCAATCATTATGAGAAATGTAATAATAAATGACCATCGACAATTTTGATCAAAAGAAAATTACTAATATATTGTCAGTCTGGAGTCTGAACGCTTTTTTTAGAATTTTGATGACGCAGTTTTGTATCGTAACAGAAGACAAATAGACACAATCAGTCGAAGGCTATGTATCTAAAACAATTAGATCGCAGAAGTTCACATATGTTGTATAATTGTCTTATACGACTAACACAAACTATGACAACTCCAAAATTAAATTTAAAAGGTTAAGTTTGGAATCTCGAATTGTGGGTAAAAATTAACAACAAATACCGCCGCATCTCGTTCGCCGCTACCCCACTTGGATTTTAGGAAGTCGTGTAAAAAATATTGCATATTTCACTTTACATGAAATTCATCTTGATTTTATTGTACCGTAAGTGTATTACTAAATAAGTTGAGTTTAGATTTAAAGTTGAATCCAGTAATTAGAGTGGCCTTTTCCAAATAATTATTGTGCCATCATTTTTGATTGGGGACTAATCTCCATGTTTGACTTTGGAAACCTAACGACGATATTCGACGATGACTCAAGTTGGATGTTTTTGAGCTTGGGCAATAATAAAAAAATCACAGTAGAAAGAAACAAAATAATCCAAAAATGAAAGCAACGTCAACAAATGAACCGTTTTCCAATTCTGATCCAGAGCATTAAGAATGAGCATAAGTAGCTGAAATAAAAATCCTCAAAGAGACAGAGAGAGACGGAAATATATTTGCAAGCGGAAAGATAAATGATACTGTCTCAATTATTTTGTCGGTGAAAAATGTTGTTTAGACAATTTCGGGTGTAGCGCGGTGGTCGACCCGGCACAGTCTAATGAACTTGTGGATTTAATACGGGTTGTAGTCATTAGGGGCATGGTGACATCTAAACTGAACGTAATGAGGTAAATGGTTTCCCTGAATTAATGTAACAAATACTGTTGAACTCTGGCCCTAGCCAGAGTTTTCATTCATGTTTTGTGTGAATTGAAAATATTTTTTTTTTTGTTTTAAATGTTATTTATTGATCATAATATTTCTTTAGAGATTTTAAAGGTTTTTTACCATTACAACATTTATTTTATACTTTGAAAGCAAAAATGTTATTTTGTTTTCTCATTTTTATTGATATTTCACTACGATATCTTCTTACATTAATGTTGTCTCAAGGTGGACGAATTTATCCCATATAGGTATATCCCATATTTCAATTTTTTTTTAAATATTGTTTTATAATATAAATACTAGGAGTTTTCGTAAAAGTTTTATGGGCTAAAATTGCCCAATAATGTAATTATTAAGCTCCAAATTATCATAATGAGTAACGTAATTAGGGCTGACACCCGCAAAATGATCAAAAACTAATATTAGTGAAAATTATTATTTGCTATGTGTTCGCTCTTCGATCATTCAATTTGGCGCGGATAGTATACCCCGCTATCTCGACCAATGGGCGTCCGCGTTACCGCGCTGCGATTGGCGTGAGCGTGAGACTACGAAGACAGCGCCACCAACCGGAAAAAAAGTAGTATCAAAACAAAAACCGCGCGAGAGAGGACGACGAAAAACTGTCTTCGAAAGTTGCCCTTTTTTAAGTTTTAACTGTAATTGGGGGGTTACCGGTGATCACCGTGTGTTCATTGAGCTCAGACAATCTACAGTGAAGTGCAGTCGTGCCAGCCACCTTAGCCAAGAAATCACGCAGCCTCAAGCCTTGGACGTTCCAGCGGACAGGTTAGTGGGTTTTCTACTTCGCGCTGAATTTGTTGGTGATCGAAGGGGAGAGACGTTCTCTCTAGGCATCTCCGTGAGAGCCTCAGTTAGTCCTCTTTTCGTTAAATCTCAAATACAGTCCATTTCTCTTAGTGTTCGTAACATTCACACGTGGTTGTCGTACACCACATTTGCTGGTCCTAATCGAGCCGGATTAGACTTTGTCTATCAAAATACCTATTTGTCCTGCGTAGTAGGTCGTACTTACTATAAAAATACCTAATATCATTCAATACTGTAGTGGGAAACAGTTGCGAGAAGGCACCCGGGCGAGTCCATTCCGTTGGTGGCCACGGTATTTTAAATTTTGTCATAGAATAATCTTTATTTCCCTTTTAAAAGCGGGTAAGGCCATTTTTTGAATTTGGAGTACAATGGCTACCGAATTACAAATCAAATTAAAAACATTAATTTTCCAAAAGGAATATTTATTTACAAAATTACAAAGAGTTTATGATTTTTCACAGTCGGTGTCAACGAAATTTATACCAGAATATTTAGCACAATTTGCCGAGTTAGAAAACGTAAGAACTCGATTTGAACAAACTATTCTAGAAATAATGCAAATTGAATTGCAATTAAAACCCGACTCTAAGCTTACTACAAAAGAGTTAGATTCGTTTGATACATTGTACTCAGCCTGTAGGGTGGTATCATTAAAATATAAATCAGATGCTCATTCTTCTAAGAAAAAGACTTCTGAACAAATTAGGCCTTCTTTACCTAAATTACATTTATTTGAATTCGACGGCCAGTTCGAAAACTGGACCACCTTTTATGATACATTTCTTTCGTTAGTACACGAACGGGATTTCGAGGATATTGATAAATTCCATTACTTGTTGTCATGTGTTAAAGGCCCAGCATTAAATATTGTAAAGAAATTACCGATTACCGCTACGAATTACCCACTTGTTTGGCAGAGTTTGGTCGATAAATATCAAGATACTCGGGCGTTAGTAGGTAGGTATCTCGATAAAATATTACTATTTACGCCGCTGGTTAAAACTACCTCTGCCAGCTTGAATCAGTTTATCGAAACATTCGATCACTCATGGAAGGCAATTGAGGCTTTAAAAGTTGAGAATTTGGGGGATTATTTAATCTGTCATTTAGCATTACGCGCTTTAGATATCAACACTAGAAAATTATTTGAGGAAAGTCGCGATCAAGACACATTACCGACTTTCGCAGAATTAACATCTTTTGTCAATAATCAAATTAAAGTACTTGACCGAACGTATCTTTCTCCAACTGTTCCGGTATCAACGGAACGTAAACAAAATTATGTTAATAATAAAAATAACTTTTCTAGCAATAATTATAAATCACGTTCGGTGCCTTCAAAGGGAGTTTTTTCAGTGTCGACCGTGTCGACCAACAATAATAAAACTGGTTACCAAAGTAAATTAATTTGTCCTCATTGTGATAAAAATCACATGATTTATAGATGTGAATCATTTCGCAACTTATCGGTGGACGCAAGGATTGACCGTGTCAATTCCTTAAAATTATGCACTAATTGTCTAAAGGCTAATCATGATGTCTCTTCCTGTAAAAGTACAATGAGTTGTGGGGTATGTTCGCGACTTCATCACTATTTATTACACAGAGGTACGAGCGCGCCGACCGTGTCGCGCGCACCCGATTGTCCGTCCCTGTCACGCGCGCACGCGCAGCCAGCACTTGCACCTGAGAGCTCCGACACACAGCTAGTTCTACACAGTGTAGGTGGAATGCCCGCTAGCGGTGTAGTGTTAGGTACGGCGTGCTTATACATTACGGACAGTTGTATGAACTATCAAGATTGCCGTGCAATACTTGACTCGGGCGCACAGTGTTCGTTTATTACAACGGACTGCGCCCAACGTTTGGGATTACCGCGTAAACCTTGCCCTTATACTATTTATGGCCTTGGGGGTGAACCTGTAAAAAATCAGGGGATGATAACTTGCACTATTGAACCGCGTAACTTGAACCGTGCTCCAGTTATCTTAGATATGGTAGTAATTAGCACAGTATCGGGAGATATGCCTAACGTAACATTCCCGTCAACCGTTATTGACGAATATAAACAATTCAACTTAGCGGATCCGTTTTATTACAGACGTGCTCGTATAGACCTGTTACTGGGTAATGACATTGTTTCCGAATTAATAATAAATAAACCTATAACGATAAAGCCGGATATTCCGCAAGTTATAGAAACGGTTTTCGGTTTTATGGTGAGTGGAAGATTGTCTTGCCTTGGTACTAATATAAATAAAATTTCACATTTATCCTTTTCAATCCAGGAGGAAGATAAACTTGATGTGACACTGCGGAGGTTTTGGGAGATAGAGGAAGTACCCTGTACGCCCCCTATTAACCCTCTCGACCAAATCGCAGAGGATATTTTCGTAAAATATCACCGTCGCGAATCTGATGGACGGTACGAGGTACCTTTACCACTCAAATCAGACCACCACCCTTTAGGTGACTCGTTGATGATGGCTGAGCGACGTTTGCGTTACACTGAGCGTAAGCTTATGAAAGCACCGGCTTTACTTACCGCTTATTCGGATTTCATGCGGGAATATGAGACGCTGGGTCACATGGAGGTGTATCGTGGTACTGAACCCAGTAAATATGTCATTCCGCACCACAGTATATTGCGTCCGGGCAGTACGTCGACTCCGTTAAGGGTAGTGTTCGATGCATCGGCCAAGTCGAGTAATAACGTCTCACTTAATGATGTTCTATTAACCGGTCCAAAACTATACCGTGATATAGTTGCAATAATATTAAATTTCAGACTTTTTGAATTTTGTCTAGTAAGTGACATATGTAAAATGTATCGCGCTATTAATTTACGAAAAAGTGATCGTAGCTTCCAACACATTTTGTACCGTGGTTCTCAGTCTGAACTGATACAGACCTACGAATTGAAAACTGTTACGTATGGACTTAGTTGTTCGCCTTTTCTTGCGATACGCACCTTGTTACAGTTAGCCGATGATGAGGGGGAACATTTTAAATTGGCGCAACAAGTTTTACGGGAAGGAGTGTACATGGATGACATCTTATACTCCATGCCTAGGTTGGACTCGGCCTGTACGTTACAGGACGAATTGATTGCTTTACTGAGTCGCGGAGGTTTTCAACTTAAGAAGTGGGCGAGTAATACCACTGAGTTACTACAAAGAATTCCCGTAGAGCATCGTGAGTGTCCCATTGACTTCATGAAAGACGATAACGAGTATACTATCAAGGTATTAGGTTTGCATTGGGTACCATTGTCCGACCGTTTTTATTTTAATGTAAATGCCACTAGTCACGTGAATACCAAACGTTCCGTTCTAAAACTATTAGCATCCATCTATGATCCCGTAGGTTTTATTTCTCCTTGTCTGTTTGTAGCTAAAGAGATTATGCAAGACCTGTGGAAGCTCGGGATAGGTTGGGACGAGCAGCTACCACCATCCGCTGCCAAGCGTTGGTCGGATTTTATTAGTGAGCTGCCGTGCTTGTCTCACATTCACATTGAGAGACATATGCTGTTACCAGGCCAATCAGAGTGTGAATTGGTTGGTTTCTGTGATGCTTCGTCTCGTGGGTACGCTGCGTGTGTCTATGTGATTAGTCGCAATGATACGGGTTATACCAAAGTACGCTTGGTAACAGCCAAATCAAAAGTCGCGCCGCTCAAACCACTGACTATCCCGCGGTTAGAACTGATGGCAGCTTTACTGCTTAGTAAATTAATAAAATATACTTCTAGTAATTTAAACCGCGTTACAATCACTCAGATTACCGCGCTCACGGACTCGACAATCGTATTGTCTTGGCTTCAGATTGAAACTTATAAATTAAAAACGTTCGTTTGTAACCGTGTTGCACAGATAACAGAGATTCTTTCCCCAAGACATTGGAAACACGTAAATAGCGAACAGAACATGGCTGATGTATGTTCTCGCGGTGCTAGCCCTGCACAGCTAGTGGCCTGCAGCGCTAAGTGGTTATTAGGGCCTGACTGGTTGCGTGAAAGTCGTGACAGGTGGCCAGTGACCTCGTACGTCACCGTTAACTTATCCGAGGTTGACGAATTAAAAATTAATACAATTATGTCGTTCGTAACGACTACTAACTCTCCACAAGTTACTGAATCTAAAATAGAATTTTGTGAAAGAATATTTCAACAGTTTTCTTCTTATTTTAAATTACAGCGTTGTTTCGCGAGAATTCTGAGATGGAGGTATAAATCTCAAGACTCAGTAGAGTCTTCCATAATCACTACGTTCGAATTGAACCGTGCACAGGACGTTCTTGTAAAAATGGTGCAATCGGCGTACTTTGAAATAGAAATTGAAAAAATATTAAAAGGTCAAGCTTACATCCCTTCATTAAAAAAATTGTCTCCTTTTTTAGACAATCTAGGATTCCTCAGGGTGGGGGGTAGACTCTGTCGGGCAGAGCTACCTTATACTAGCAAACATCCGCGACTCTTACCAAAAGAAAGTAGATTCACTATATTACTAATTAATTATTTTCACATTAAATATCTACATGCAGGGCCGCGAACATTACAAAACATATTAAATCAAAATTTTTGGATTCTAGCTGCTCGTCGCATTATTCGGTCGGTATTGTCGAAATGTAAGATTTGTCATCGGTGCAGACCGTGTCTGGCACAGCCGAAGATGGCCCCATTACCTGCCACGCGCTTACTTCCTAATAAAGTTTTCGAGCACGTCGGTGTTGACCTAGGCGGTCCATTTTTTATAAAGGATAGTTTACTGCGCAACGCGAAAGTAAGCCGTGCCTACGTAGCGTTATTTATATGTTTTTCCACAAAAGCGGTACATTTAGAGATTCTGTCAGCGTTGTCCGCAGAATGTTTTCTGGCCGCTCTAGACCGTTTTGTCTCTCGTCGAGGTCTCTGTTCGTTTCTTTATTCTGACTGCGGTACTAACTTCATAGCCAGTAGTAAACATCTAACTGAAGTCCATAAATTTCTGAGTGATCGATATGTAAAAGATAGAGTGATTGAAGGTTGCAGTAGTAGGCAGATCGTTTGGAATTTTAACCCCCCAAGCGCGCCCCACATGGGTGGACTTTGGGAGGCCGGTATAAAATCGGTAAAGTACCATCTAGTGCGAGTGGTAGGCGAGAAATCCTTAACATTTGAAGAACTCGCCACCGTGTTCTGTAAAATAGAAGCCATATTAAACTCGCGCCCATTGTGTCCTTTGCCAGCTAGCGATGATCCTGGCGATTGTAATGTTCTTACTGCGGGACACTTTCTGATAGGAAAAGGTTTGGTATCGGTACCTGAGTACAATGTTGAGGACATTGCGATAAATAGATTGTCACGTTGGCAATATCTACAGAAGTGCTCTCAAATGTTCTGGCGTAGATGGAAGGGAGAGTATTTAAATACTCTACAGCAAAGAGCAAAATGGTTCACCTCGAAAGGGGAAATTAAAGTCGGCGATATTGTATTAGTAAAAACGGATAACGTACCTCCTTGCAACTGGCCACTGGCTCGTATTGAAGAAGTCCATCCTGGTGAGGATGGCATCATCCGCTGTGTAACTATTCGTACTCAAAAGAATCTCCTTAAGAGACCAGTTAACAAATTGAGTCCCTTGCCCTATATAAATTAGTGTACGTAAAGAATTCCATTCCCTTAGTTTAAGTGACACTTTTTCTTAAAAAAAAAAAAAAATTTTTTTTTTGGCATTCGTAATGCCCACTCTCCAGTTAAACTTTAGTTTACCTTTTTTTTCATTATAGTTTTATTATTTTCCCTGATCCCGTGGATCTTTTCTTTAAATTATCGATTCCTTCTAGCCCTGCTTCAGTTTAGGTAGGGAAACCATCAATATGGTTTCGGTGGGGGGTGTTCGCTCTTCGATCATTCAATTTGGCGCGGATAGTATACCCCGCTATCTCGACCAATGGGCGTCCGCGTTACCGCGCTGCGATTGGCGTGAGCGTGAGACTACGAAGACAGCGCCACCAACCGGAAAAAAAGTAGTATCAAAACAAAAACCGCGCGAGAGAGGACGACGAAAAACTGTCTTCGAAAGTTGCCCTTTTTTAAGTTTTAACTGTAATTGGGGGGTTACCGGTGATCACCGTGTGTTCATTGAGCTCAGACAATCTACAGTGAAGTGCAGTCGTGCCAGCCACCTTAGCCAAGAAATCACGCAGCCTCAAGCCTTGGACGTTCCAGCGGACAGGTTAGTGGGTTTTCTACTTCGCGCTGAATTTGTTGGTGATCGAAGGGGAGAGACGTTCTCTCTAGGCATCTCCGTGAGAGCCTCAGTTAGTCCTCTTTTCGTTAAATCTCAAATACAGTCCATTTCTCTTAGTGTTCGTAACATTCACACGTGGTTGTCGTACACCACACTATGGGTCTCTGGAAGAGATCGCTTTTAGCGATAAGGCCGCCCATTGTACTCTGATTTGTAAGATAATTATTTTTTCAACTGTATTTTATTAATGCTGAACAATAAAGAATATTCTAGCTATCTATATAAACTTGATGCGGCGGACTGCCAAAGAATGCCATGCCAAAGGCCGTGGTATCACTCCGGCCCATACGTGCCGAAGCATGGCTTTCCCACGAAGGAAAAGTTCTCTCTCTCCTCTGCAAGAGTTCTCTTCTCTCGACGCGAGCGAAGCCGAGGGAAAGCTAGTTAGTGCTATATATAATATAGAACTAACTTTTGTCCGCTTTGTCGATCAGTTCGGTTGTTCCTCATGTACAGTACCTACAGTTCTAGTTCCTTATCTGAATCCGTATCATGGGGAGTGCTCCGAGAAATTGCAAACGTTTCGCCATCGTTCAACGGGACAAAACTTTCACCCCATCACCTGGATAATTGACACTCCACCACTGTGCGTGCTCCAGAAATGTCTTGCCTCGCACAACCAATCTTTGGAACAAATTGTCGCCTGCGTTATTTCCGGACCGATACGACCTTCAAACGTTCAAGAAAAGAGCGTACTCCTATCTCAAAGGCCGGAAACGCACTTGTGACTCTTAAGTTGCAGGTGTCCATGGGCGACGCTAGTCACTTACCATCAGGTGACCCGTCTGCTCGTTAGCCCCGTATATTATATATAAAAAAAAAAAATTTCAATCATTCAAAATTTCATCATGAAATTTTGCGCTAATTTTTTTTTTTGTGTACCTTGAAAGCTTAACAAATAAAGAAGCAAACGAATTTTCGTATTTATACTGATGGTTAGAATGGCGTCTTTAGCGTGATAACCATTGTGGACTATGTATCTTTCGTGTATTGAATACCATAAGTAATATATATAAGATTGTACTTATGTAAAGGAACTTTATAAAAACACAACCATGAAGATCATTAAAAAGGCTAAGTTGTTTAAATCGTAAAAATGAATATTTTTATGTGGTGATGATTTTCCATATTTATGTCTTACGTGTTTATTATGAGTATTAAACATATCCTCTACAAATCTTTTATCACACAACCAATCAAAAAAATTACATGTTTGTATTACGAATACATCGTTAATACTATAGGAGATATTCACTTTTCTGAGATTTTTTGTGATTCGGTCAATGTTCTTTTTATTAATGTTTTCTTCTTTTTCTACATGTGGTCATGGTTGTTGCTTTTTCTTTCATTTCGTTACATTCTTGAATTTTTATTTCATTTCAGAAGATTTTCTGTTTCCCGATTTCTTCCTTTTTATTGACTTCAATTGCAACTTTTTTTGGTCGTATACATTTAGATTTAGATCATATTTCCTCACATTAACAATTCTCTATAATTCATAAATCAACGTTTATTCTGTTAATATGGCGTCATTAATAACCATAAAATGTATATTTTCTTATTTATGTGTCTGTCATCAACATCGACAGTGCGGTAATAGATTTTGACGTTTTGTTATTATCACCGATAGATTATGTGTCTACGCCGACAACCGAATATCCAGACATTCCGCACGTAAAATTACTGTGATGTATTTCACAGTTAAACTCGTTTCTCTCTAGGCCGACTAAATGACATTGAACTTAAACTAAAATATAACATAAAACATTCGAAGCAACTGAAATAGAAAGCAACGTGTTTAGAGGACAAGGAGAAACATTTCCTGAGTTTTTTTCAGTTCGATACCAGATTCAATGTTTCTAAATCTGTTGATGCAAATAAACAAACGTATGAGAGTTGTGTGATTGTTCTCAAAAAAGTTAATTTTATAGTTTTTCGCTTTTCCTAAAGTTAAACCAGGCTCAAAACATTTAGGTTTTATATTCATAGTATACTAAGGTAACACCTGACAACAAATACATTACCTGAGAATGTAATATAGGATTGTATATTAGCTCTAAATATTTAATCTAAATATGTTGTACGCTTGCTGCTTATGGACATAAGGATGATCGTAAAAATGTCACCACTTGTTTTAACATCTAAACAGTTTCATTTCCAAGAAGCAATGACTCACAATCGTAAAACTGAAATGATTAAAAATTTAATTCTAAGCGTATAAACTCAAAATTAAGAAAATTTCTTCAAAATTATGAAAGACACACCTGTTGTGGACGCCACCGAACTATTTATGTAATTATTGAGATGTTTTAAATGTTTTGATTCGATGTTTTGTAAACTCTCAAGGACTGTTTTATCGTATTAGTTTTATTAGAGAAGTGTGTCTTATTTCAGGTACATTTTAATTGCATTGTTCAACATTGAAAAAAAAAACATACAGTAACGTTATTCTCAAATATTTACCTAGAACAGAACATACGCTTCTAAAAAGACTTAATCATTAGTACACAAAATAAAATTTTATAGATGATATAGACCGTCCGTCCCAAATAAGAAGAAAATTAAGACTAGGACTACCGACTGAATCCATTCGAGTCTATAGAAGAAATGTAAAGACCCAAAATACTTCTGGATTAATTAGCATTAAGTTCGTTACCAGTTTCGAATGACTACGATCTCTGCTTATTTTTGGCTAAACAGGGTATATTATAGTTGTATCGTAAAATAATGAATAAACAGATTTATTCAATATTTCAATGATATGCTATTGACAATCTTGTGAAATACAATAATTTATATGTCGTGGTTTTAGTTTTCAGTTTCTGTTCACCATATTACTTCGTTTACGCGAAAATATTATTGAGCTATTCAATTATTGATTTAGTGTACAAATTGGCTATTAAACAGCGACAAACGATTACAACATTGAACCTAATTTTGTATTAACGATCGATCAGGCTAATTGTGTACGATAGTCTGAATCAATAGCGTGGATTCATGAAATGCCAATTGATTTGGGGAAATAGCAGACGTTACTTGATGAAATAAACAATACAGCTATTTCTATTTAATTGACTGTTGTTGAAGTTAGGAATGAAGACACAAGTCTATAGATTTTATCTATCGACAACGCTCCAAATATGATCATGTTAATATTTTTATATCGTTCTGCGATAGAATTTACATTATTCTATTTCAGTTTTACATCATAGTTAAGTATTTAAAAATTGTCCTTATTATTTAGATTAATTTTTTGATCATGTTCAAACCTGGTTTAATCTTTAGCAATAACATAAACAATGTAATTTTATTATTTGAATTTACCATTTGCATCGTTGTCATCAACATTGTTATTATGAGACAAGTCGTCAATATCAGTGTTAATCTTGTGCTTACATCTATATTAGTATACTTCAAACTTACATGAGTTATTATAATTCACTGAATTCTCTACTTGTATGCCCATGATGTCTCGTCACACCATCCTGGTCTAAGTGATCCTCAAACACACTGCGTTCCACTTGATCACTTAATCACTTCACTTTGTGTTCACTTTACATTTTTTCACTTCACTTATCATAGTTTTTACATTCACATCGATTTTAGGCTGTGAAAGAATAACTTTTTGATATTATTAACTTTAAATTAGACTGACACTTTTCAAAGTGTTTTATCTATTGCAAAAAACATTCATTCTATTTTTTTCAAATATATTTTTTAAGAAGGTTTAAAAAAATCCATATGAATGCGTATAGTTTCGCACTTGTGAAACTGGAATGTTGTGTTCTGCGCGCGTCGTGCTTGCGCGAGCGTCTCTCGCCGTCTCTCGCATATCACTGCGCGCGCATCTGAAACCAATACAAGACTCCCTTTATTTTCGTTGCCACCAGAATGCGGAAAATAACTACAAGATTTTCGACATTCGTTTCTTTTAGGGTTCTGCACCTGAATACGAAAGAACTTTTAGATATGTGACCACTGTGTTGTTCGCCGGTCTGTAAAATTTGTCAAGACCTTTTCCTATATAATAGCATCACTACAAGTATCAAATTCAAAACCTACATTACGTTACTTTACGTTGTTGGCAAACCACAATGTTTGGACAGCGACCGATATTTAATGAAGTAGAATTGATCCGCAGATCGCATACATTGGTCCGATCTGATCATCAATTTGACCGTATCATCTTCGATCTATCATCACGGATCGATCTTCTAAAAGATCGGATTGGATCGTCGCGTCTCTAGTTCCGTAGTAAGGTTGTTTGTGGTTATAGACGCCAGGTATCGCTTTTGCGGTACGCTTTAAGTTTGTACGGAACTCTTGGGGCTGGAGTGTTGGAAGCACTTGTCAATTTTAGTTTTTTTAGTTCTATTAATAATAATGAATGAGTAAACAATATGTTTTTGTGTCACCGTGACGGCTGTACTTTTCTTTTTGTAAATAGTATTTTTGTGTAGTTTTTATAATCTTTTGACACAACTCTTTAATAGTATTACAAAGAAGTGATGAAATATATTATTACAGAGCCATGCACCTTCAGTGATTAGGTTTACAAGTTGTTTAATGGACTATCGTAAATAGAAGAATCAATCTACATATAAAAAAACTAGCAATTCCCCGCAGTTTCACCTACGTTTATGGTCACTATTCTGCTCCTAAAGGTCGTAGCGTGATGTTACTTAGCCTATAACCTACCTCAATGAATACTCTATCCAATGCAAAAAGAATTATTCAAATTCAAGTGGTGGTTCCAAAGATTAGCGCGTTTATACAATCAAACAAAAAATCTCTTGAGCTTTATTTTATTAGTATATATATCTTTTCGACTAAAAACGGGTACCTCGAAATGTAAATTTGAGGTTTGGAAAGAGAAAAAAGTCGGCTGGAGCCATATCCGGTGAATACAGTGGATGTTCGATCATATTTATTGAGTTTTTGGTCAAAAAATCGTTCACAATGATGGCGTTGTGAGATGGCGCGTTGTCGTGGTGTAATGTCCAAGAATTTCCTTTCCAAAAATTTCTTCATTCCGCATAACGCTCAAATCTGACCTTCTAGCAAGAATTCCGAGTGTACAACACCTTAATAGTCAAAGAAAACAGTCAACATTACCTTGACTTTTGATCGACTTTGTCTTGGTTTTTTTTCGGTTTCGGTTCAGTTGGAAGTCGCCAGTCCGAAGCTTGTGTTGACTAGTTTGCATGACAAACTCGTAAACCCATGACTCATTACCAGTAACAAAGCGTTTTACGAATGTAGGGTCGAAATTGACTCGTTCTAGCATGTCTCAGCGACTTTTACGCGATTGAGTTTTGAAGAAAATTCAGATCTTTCGGGACTAGACGAGCGGCAACGTGTTTTATGCCCAAGCGATCGTTTAAAATGATACGAATGGATTCGTGAGATACAGAAAGTTCAGCGGCTATCTCTCTCAAACTTGAATGAGAATTTTGACTATCAATTTCGTTCACTTTAGCTTCATGTTAACTTCAGTCGAAGACGTTGATGGCCGACCAGAGCGAGGCAAATCTTCGGACAAATCTCGACCGCTTTTGAATGCACTGTACCACTCATATGCACCAGTTTTTGATAAAGCTCATTCACGGTATGCTTACTGTAGCATTTTCAACATGTTGTTCTGAACATTAAATTCAATTTGCAATGCAAAATTTGAGACACTCTTTGTACTCTGAAAACTCTTTGTTCGATATTTTATCCATTATAAAAATCGCAAAACACTTTTGAGATGAGCTTACAAAATCGAGTACTGAAAACAAACTAAATGACAGAAATTGCTCAAACTTCGCGCCAATATAGAAAACAGTAGTGCCAACTTAACCACAAAAAGAATCATTTGAATTGAATTTGGAATTTGAATTAAATTATCAAGACTTTTTTGACAAAATGTAAAAAAATCGTGTCACGCTGTTTGTTGCGATAAACTCCTAAACTAATAAACCGATATTAATAAAAATTTTATCACATTATCTAGCCGGATAGCTAGTATAGTAATTATAAAGACGAAAAACTTCAGGAACTTTTATCGTTTCTGTTAGACAACAGATTTTTTTTCTTTAGTAAGTAGCTATTATAATGTTATTTACAATAGACCCAATACAATAGTGTATAATATAATAATACAATAACACTACACTGTGCTCGAAATATCCGAATTTCTAAAATTATTCCCTTGTCTGAATAATAAGTCTGTTTGTAGTGAGGAATAAAATATCTTCTAAGTGTTTTTGTTGTTCATCAGAAACATACGGTTGTAATGAAAAACATTTTTTTTTACTAAAACATTGGTGCCGCGTTCCAATAAACACGAAACGATTAATTTTACTTACGGACGGTAAAATTTTATTGAATTTTCCACGAAAATTTTACCGTCCGCAAGCATAAGTATGTACATTTTTACCTATTCCTTATTGTCGTATCGAAATGAAACTCAGTAGGTATATATGTAGTTTGGATGACAATATTCTAATTTGGTTTTTCTTTTAATGGTATAGGGGGCAAACGAGCAGACGGGTCACCTGATGGTAAATGGCTACCGCCGTCCATGAGCACCTGTAGCTCAAGAGTCACAAGTGCGTTGCCGCCTTTTAAGGTGGGAATAGGGGAAGAGGGGGAGAGGGGGGTTAGAGCGGAAAGACGGGAGAGGGAAGGGTTAGGGTCTCCGGTAACCTCACTCACGCGGCGAAAAGCATTGTTTCACTGCCGGTTTTCTGTGAGGCCGTGGTATCGAGCGGAGTTGAGCCGGCCCATACGTGCCGAAGCATGACTCTTCCACGTAAGTGATATTTTGGGGTGATCTGATGATGGAGCCAGGTGGATAGTGGATTTCTTCAGTGGTTACTAGTAAACCCCTCGAGTTTGGGCTCATAGGATTCGTTTTGACGAGTCCAGTAGATTGGGTTTAATAACGATAGTCTGATGATGAAGCCAGGAGGTGCATATTAGAGCTATTTTTTTAGGGTTCCGTACCCGAAGTATAACCAACGGGACCCTATTACTAAGCCTCCGCTGTCCGTCTATCTGTCTGTCAGCGGGCTGTATCTTATGATCCGTAATAGGTAGACAGTTGAAATTTTCACAGAATGTGTATTTCAGTTGCCACTATAACAAATAATGACAATAAGTAAATAAAAAATTAAAGGAATGAATTATTAGAAACGTGTGTTTTTTGCTCGATCTTCCTTGTACGATGGTGCGGAACCCTTCATGCGAGAGTACGACTCGCACTTGGCCGATTTTTTTACTTTTTAATTCGTTCGGTTTCCATTAAATCGTGGTTTTTAGTTTTACTTAACTATAATTATATTAGTAGGATACCATATCAAAAGCACTTTCTTCGCGCGTGGCTGTAATGAAAATTATAATCGTTGGAGACCCTTCTTGGAAATAATCAGATTGAGTGCCTTTATATCAGAACCCTATAAGTCATTTTGGAAACCATGTTTATTTCATAATTTGAGTGTCTGCAAAGTTCCTTTCAAACCGAACAGTTTGTTTGTAAAGAAAGACTACAATCTGCTGGTGAAAAGCAATGCGATGATTGAAAAATACCGTGGGCATCACTTCCAACAATTTCTCAAAACCAACCACACATTGGCACCTACTTGTCTCTTCAGGGGTTATATAATAGGTCGCAAATGGATTTTAATACACCACAGGTGGAGAAGTGAAGTATAAGAAGTCGGAAATGTTTAACTGTCTTGTTGTCTCCTGTAATTGGGATGCTTTTTAAGTCCAATAAAATTTTTTCCTAGACAATCAGAAAGAAAATCAATGGTTTTAAACCATTGATTTTCTTCCAGATTGAAGAAGGAATCCCTTGTTTTTTTTGTATTATGTTTGTACACAGAGATATTATTGGCACCAATATTGTTAAACCGCCGCGCGGCCAACAACATTTGGAGGAAGAACGGAGCCTACCGCCTATGAAGCTCCGTCTCTTCCCTCAGTCTCCCGACTCTGCTTCGAACAAAAATCTGCTTCTAAGTCAATACTTCAGTAGCTAGAACTTAGAACAATTAATTATACACCTGTACAGCGTATTTTTGTAGTGTAATGTGTTCGATTCCGGCATTTAAGTGTTACGTCATCTTAAAAAGTTGTTGCACCACAAAACTACTAATCCAATGATTCGCAGTTGGTAGAAATGTAAAAATAGATTGTCTATCAACATGTCCGTTGGAAACTGTAGTCCACTGATGTTGCCGATGATTCCCAAGCGTTTAATCTTGTTCAGCTAAATATTTGGTTTGTTCCTGTCCTAGTTATGTTCGCACCACTATTAATATAGTGTCAAAGTTTACAGTTACGCATAGCCCCACGAGAGTAAAGATGCCTGTTGGAATATTTCTCACAAGAAGTTAAAAATGGATTGTTTTTGCAAGATAGAGCAACACTTCTACCAGGGCTGGATTTCTTTGTTGGGTGGATAGAACTGCATAGGATTGGTCACTCCGGTCACGCAGACTCACGCATGTTGGACAACATAGATGTTGAATATTATTTTTTGTACGGATCGGTATCCATTAGACAGGTCAGATGATTGATTGATGAGGATGCGATCTCCGTAGTTAATATGTCCTATTGGTATAGTGGTTAGTGATCCTGACGGCTGAGTCAGAGAACTTGGCTCTGCCTAATTTGGGATCAGACGGCCGTTTGTGAGATGTTTCAATGTTATTGTTATTATTAAAAGTTATTAAGTTATTATTATTATAGTCGATTCCCATCTGTACGAATTGTGTCCAAAGTAAAGAATGGTGTCACTTTTTTAGTTGTAATAACTGTAACATGTTTTAAAAGCCTGTAAAACATACGCATTTTAAAAACACTCTACTTGTAAATTTCTAATATCTTAAATGCAATCCTGACATGCCAAAAACAATGCCACTCTGAGTGAGGCCGCGAGTGGGAGACGTCTGCGTGTGCCTAGACGTCACCTAATTGAGGGGTTTACTAAAAAAGTGGGTCCCGCGCTTTTGTGGGCAGGCGCTAGGAGAGGACTGAAGGTCTTGATATAAGCTACTTCCGAACCTATCCCGAAGTATAGCACACAGTGTTATTGTAGTCAGTTCGATGTCTATACACCGCCCATTCGAAAACCCCGGTGGTGGTGACGGCCCGTAGGGGTTTCCACACTTACAAAAAAAAAGGAGTGTAGTATACTAGGATGCTAAGCTCTGACTTCCTCCTGCAGTCATGTCAAGTAAGGCTCCTGAACTTTGATAATGAATTTAAATTAGAATTATAACCGTGTCAAGTCCGCTGAATAATATCTAAACGTGAAAGAGAATGAGAGAAACAAAATAAATTATCGTCGTTTTATATACGAGCGGTGGATGCACATTACTCGTACATATAAAAATTATCCAATCATCGCTTAGGTAATAGAGTTTTGATTTGCATGCAGATGATTTATTTTTATCGTAATTTCTAGGGTTATCACACTTTTTTGTTGTATTTTTATACCACTAATGTATACGTAGATGACCTCTTTGCTTGTAAGCGGTCACCATAGTAGCACTGACAGTTTTACACGGCCATACCTTCGTTGGTAAGTATTAAACATTGCTATGTTACTGGGTTCATAGAAAGATGTTAAACATATAAGTTAGGTGTCAACCCTAATCAGCACTAACAACTTGTGTTTTTGGTTCAATGCGCTAATCTCTGAAACTACCAGTGGGATTTGATAGCCCACTTTTTAGGAAGGTCATGGGGTATATAACATTACACTATGATCCTTAGGAGCGTAGCAGTATCCATAAACGTTGGTGAAATAGCGAGGAATGCCTAGTCTATAAATAAAACACTCGTCCATCGTGATCATTTAATATATATCGTTGTTCAACATCCGACGAATATGACTCGTCAAGTTGTCATCGGGCGCAGTTAAATGTTATGCGACGTCAAAATTCTCATTTTAATATTTTATGGCGTCAATGACGTCATTCAACGAAAGGTCGATGGAAAAGGTTGCTGCTCTGTCATAGACAATAGACAAGATGTAGTTATGGACAAATTTATTCGGGTTTGATTTGAAAAAAGAATATACCATTAAAGTTTTCTGCTGTATTTATGTTTCCCGTCTACAATTTTAGAATACTACTTTAATCGTGGGAGAGCCATGCTTCGGCACGTATGGGCCGGCTCGACCCCGCTCGATGCCACGGCCTCACAGAAAACCATCAGTGAAGCAATGCTTGTATTGCTTTTCGCCGCGTGAGTGAGGTTACCGGAGGCCCTAACCTTTCCCTCTCCCCTATTCGAGCCCTTCCCCTCTCCCCCCTCTCCTCCCCTTTAATTCCCCTCTCCCCTTTTCCCGCTCTTCCCCTACTCCCACCTTAAAGGGCGGCAACGCACTTGTGACTCTTGAGTTACAGGTGCCCATGGGCGGCGGTAGTAATTTACCATCAGGTGACCCGTCTGCTCGTTTGCCTCCTATACCATAAAAAAAACTACCCTAATTAATTTACATAAATTACACAACTTATCAGTTAACCAAAGGAAACGGTCGCTTCTATATTGCGTTTGTTTGTTTGTGTGTATCCAAATGCCAAAGCTACGTGAGAACGAGTCACGCGGAGGTTTGTTATCGCAGGAACTGTGCGAATGGAAATGTAGCTTTTACGTACGTGATAAAAATCACGGCTTCCGTGATTTATAACGCATTTTTTTTAAACACGTAACTGCTGTGATTATTAGGTTATATAATGAACTAGGCCTTATGTCAGGTTCACAATATTCTAGACCAGTAAACCAGTGACTCCATCCAGTCCAGTGCTATGTATATCGTTTACATTATTCCAGTCATTCAAAAGCCATTGAATCGGTAACACTAAAGTGACAATTATGTGTGATGAATGAAAGATCATCAATCTAGTAACTGGATTGGATTGCTTACTAGTACATTCCAAAGCCAGCATTCCAAAGCATTCCAGCGCTGGTTTTGATTGCTGGACTGGAATAATGTGAACGGGGGGCAGTTATGTGTGTAGTGATTTTGTTGGTTACTGCACAACATCGTCTCCTTCTTCCTCCGTTTAATTTATATCATAAGGACAATAAGCAGATCGTTCTCAAATAAATATACAACAGTTATGCCGAAACAAATCGAGCGTATTGGCCGCACTCCCAGGCAGGTGTTGATAGCATTGGTGAGCTAATGAATACGAACCATTGCAGACTTACATTGTGACGTCATGTGACGTCATTATTTCCTATGAAGAAGTTTTTAATGTATATTTAATTTAGTCTATTAACTACTAGGTGTAACAAAATCTGGTTTGAATTTGATTTCAAGGGTGACATTACTTTGAATCAAATTCGATTAAGCTATTCTAAAAATTAGTTCTTATTAACTTCGTAAATTAAAGGCGTTTTGGTCTCATTATTGGTGGTATTTCGAGGTGAGTTGGTATCTGGTAATAATATCTCAATCACTAACAATATTTTGAACCAACAAAAAGATGTATATATTAGCTGTGCCATAATTATTTTCTTATGAGTAGGTATATGTTACATAATATCAATGCAAAACTTTGTTTACTGTACTGCATGGTTCGATATTAATCTCCTTTCTTTGACAATTAAATTGTCTGTATTTAAGGAAACTAAGATTTTTTTCCGTTTCACTTATAATAGAAACGAAACAAAAAGATGAAGAATAGATAAAATAAAGTTAAGAAGAAATCTAAAATACACCTAGGTATCAAAAATATCATTTTAACTAATTATAAACTCGACTCTCAAAATGTTTTTCACAAAACTTTGAACATTTGTAATACTGTTGTATTTTTTCAGTCCTATGAGATTTCCTAATTTCTTCAGGTCCATCATTTATACTCTAGAGAAATATTTATAGAGAATTATGAACGTACAATATTTGACATCTACACTTACTCATCCACAAAACTGAAACATACGTCATAAAAAGTGTATGAAAAAAATAAACTAAAAAGTGTGTGAATTAAGAAAACTGTCTTTTATTCGTAAATAGATAAACTTCAGCCATATTGTATTAGATATTTTTATACTTAGTGCTTTGACGTCACAAGTCTAATTCGACTCAGGCTCATCATAAAGCGCTGTACGGAGCAAGCGGGCAGGGTATACCTAGTCGTTTGAATAAGTATTATAAGTAATTTTGAACTGTCGAAGACCACAAAATATCTAGAGGACCGCAAACTGCCAGGACTTATTCTACTAGGAAGATTGTGAAATTCATAATTCGATGTAACCCTGAAAGGAAACAAAAAAATATTATCGCAAGATATAATGATTTCCTCAAATAAAACATAATTATGGGTAACTTTAATCAATACATCTATACAAATAATTAAATAGTAGGCTGTTTGTAATGTCAAAATAATAGTTATTTTTCTTTGCATGATACCTATGCCTAAAAATCAGTTTACAAAATTTTTGTCTGTCTGTCTGTTTGTTTCGGTTAATCTCCGGGACGAACGGGTGGACCGATTTAAACGAGACTTTCACTGGCAGATAGCTGGTGTTATAAGGAGTAACTTAGGCTACTTTTATTTTGGAAAAAGAATTAGGGTTTCGCGCAAAATATATGTTTAGGTACACGTGAGCGAAGCCGCGTGGGAATTGCTAGTAAAATATTTATTATCATTGCATAATTGAAGTGAAAACTTCTTTAAAAGGGGAAAAAGCACTGAACTCGCGTGACCGTCACGCTAAGATACATATTATAGATCCACTAGAGGGCGCTAATCTAAACATAGAGTTATGTCAGCTCAGTTCTGTTTAGGACGATTTGCTTGAGCTGGGGGAAGAAAGTCAAAATGCGTACTTAGTAGTTATCTAATCATAATGTAAGTTGATGAGAAGTAGATGAAAATTCAATTTCAATTGAATTTTCATCAAATTTTTCATCATCAGATTTTTCAATAAATTAAAAAAAATTGATGTGTATTTAAGAATTTGTTTGTGCCTATTATAAAGAGAATAATCATTATTTTTGGTTTAAGCAGCGCAATAAATGAAAATTTGATTACTATTTTAATACGTTGATAAAATAATTTCTAATAAAAATTACATTCTAAAAATATTCCATAAGAACCCAAAACTAATGTTTATTTTATCAAAACGGACTTGAAGTTGATGGGTTCGCGTCACCGACGACGCTAATATCGTTATCAGTTTTCACTTCTTTCGGGAGTCTTATGACATGACTACCTATTTTTGAAGTGAAACTTCTTTATCGACGTATGGGAGAAATTTTGTAGAAAAATCGTCACGTTTTTCGGTTACGCGCCATGTTGCTTTTTTTATCAAAGTTTAGTATAGTGACGTAAAGAATATAATGTAATATATTATAATAATAACAACAATATATTAGTTTTGAAGTTTGGTTTGAAATAAGAATAACAATATATTAATTTGAAAGTGATAAAATAAAAAGACTTATTCAAATTTAAACGAATTTACAAGAAAAGTGAGAGTGATTATATATTTCGTTTTATAATTTCTTAAGGCTTAAGCCTTATCTACCCCATTTTCGTGAAGTTGCAAGATGTAGAAAAATGATATGTCGTAAAGAAGTTTCACTTCTTACCTGTGTACTCTGGTACACACACACATTTTTTTTTTATCATCAACGGCTGACTGCCATTTAAAAACCTTATTACTTGTCACAATCACATCAGAGACAATATGACGTAAATGTTCTAAAAGCGACATAGACCTAGCCATTAGTGAGTAAATACTCTTACATCAAAACTCAGACTCATGATGACTAAACCTTTACCAGACACAACTGAATAATGACTCATTACATACGTTTGTAATTTTGTAGAGATTATTGAGAATTCTGCTATTTATACCTACTTAAGTTTTTTTTAAATGTCTCAGTGACATAAGTCATTACTGACAACACACATTAATACGTACGTCATACTTGTCAATGGTTTATAAACAATGGCCTAGACGGTGGTGGCCCATGAGTCAGGCGCACATTGATTTCGGCCGAGTTACACACGTATCAGACTGATAATTATGTATTACATAATTATGCTATATGTAGATATATGCTATACGGGTTGAGGTTTATTAACCCACTTCAAAACAGAAGGAGGTTCTATGTTTTACTGTATATATATTTTTTTTTTATGTATTCATCGATTACTCAAAGACGCCTGGACCGATTTGGAAAATTCTTCTTTTGTTTGAAAGGGTATATATACTTCGATTAAGGATCTGACGAAAGGATCCTGGAGAAATCGAGGGCACAAATTTGAAAAACAAATTAATGAAATGAAAAATAAAATGAAAGCACAAACCAGAGTCCAGCACTTCGCTAAACATAAAGCTGATCTGGACGCCTTTTTAGACAGGCCGTTAGTTCAGTTATTTATGCCTTTGTTGTTACTTACTTATTATGTGTATTGATGTGTCTCTTTGTCCTGTTCTAAATAAATGTTCATTCATTCATTCAAATGTTCATACTTAGATCAGTAATTTATAGGGCTCGAACTTCCTGCCAATAAGCAGTACGAGTTACACAGGTCTGCGGCCATATACATACATCCAAGATATATCCCTTCCCTTCCATTGCCCTCCCTTCTAATTTTCAGTATCCTCCCAATTTTCCCATCTCTAATTCCCAAATTTCTCGATTGACTGCAACAGGCTTGCCCACTCCCAATAACGTGAGTAGGACCATTTCAAAAACTGGTTGAGTGGTTTATGCATGGAAACGTAACAGACAGACAGTGTCATTTATAACATATATATATATACTCACGCCTATATCCTCGAAGGGTAGGCAAAGATACATTAAACACATACATTTTTAAACACAAACACACTCACGTAATAGGGAACAAGCGGGTAAAATATACGAAATATACTCTGCAGTAAAATCGTATATCTTTAACCAGTATCGTTAAAATATCTGTCATATTTACATAAACATGATATATGCGCCATACCACGCTTCTTGAACCACCTACTTTGAAGCTCGTGTTACTTTATGAAATTATTTCATAATCCCTTTTTATATCATTTGGTAAATGTTTTATGTTTTTTAAAAAGATTTTCTTGCAGTCGTTTGGCGTTAATGACAATCAAATACCAGCTACTGAACCGATGTTTAGTAGCAGGTATTTGATTACGTTGTAATCTATCTTGACACTTTTCATGTAAAATAATAATTATAACTACAAGATATCCTGCTTAAAAACTTGATATCTACAGGGAATTAAGAAAAATATTTATTCTGATCTGATACAGAGATCGAAAAACATATGACACTCTAGCACAGATTACTAAGTAGTTACTACGTTAACTCTAGATGTTACGAGTGACTTCGTTCGCCTGGAAATTCAAGTCTCTCCCACGGAACCTTTACATTTTTTCCAAATTTCATCCAGATCCATTCGGCCGTTCTGGCATGTTTGAGGAACAGACATCTATCCATCCTCACACGCTTTCGCCTTTATAATATTGGTAAGATAAGATTGATAAGTATTATCATGGAAAAAAAGTACTAAGCTTCCCTTTCGCCTCGCCGTTCCGTCCTGCTTTCGTTGAAATACTGAACAAGACTTTAAAATAAATATATAATAATACTCCTAATCACAAGGGTGGGCTAATCACACATTCAAGTGTTAGGTAGATTTCGAAGAAATTCTACCTATTGGTTTTGTACCAGTTGTCGAGTTTACCAAAAATTTCTTCACAGGAGGTCTAGGTATGATTCTAGAGCCCCAAAACAACCGCCAGTTAAAAAGTTTATATATGTATATATGTATGTACCTCAATTTTACCGGCACGATAGAGGTCGCAATTATGCACCGATCGCTTTCAAACTTGGACGACAAATCAACAGGGCAAAAATGAAGGTTAAGTTCATGAATGGGGGAGCCCTTTGGGGGATATTCCCCCAAACGGCTGGGGGGCAGATTTTCAAAAAAATAAACACGAAATCTACCTTTGCGGGCCTGCTGCGGGTCCAGCTAACCTACTGTAATTAGGCAGGCTTCACAAACTCTAGTGAACATTATGGGAAAACTCTCAATTATGCAGGTTTCACCACCACGTGCGTTCTTTCATTATTGCTCTTACAGTCTACGACGTCACACGTCACACCTGCGCGCGTTTTCCCTACGGAGTGGCGGCCGTCCACTAAGTAGGTATATTTTTGATACTACACCACCAAGGGAGTTAAGTTTTGTTATAGTCGCAGGTATTTATAGACAGTTGGGATGTGATTACCTATTAACATCGACTGTAAATCCTATCGATGTAACCATTTAACCACAGAGTAGCAGACCAAAAAGTGGCATATCGCAAGCCAGAGCAATCATTGACTAGCTTCATTCCGTCAACTGTTTGCCAGAAAATGTTGGCACGGTAAGCTATCAGCGACAAAAATAATTTTTCACTCACGCTCGAGGAACTGTAGTAAGTTATTAAAAAAATATAGACTTCTCTTATGTGTGTCATCAGTGATCACGTTCGAGGTAATTGTTGTTTAGGTTTTTTTTTAATTAGTAGATGTTGTATTCTGCAGCCAAAATTATACATTTGTACCAAATATTTTTGTTTTAATAAAACAAGTTCATAATAGCATTGCCGTATGTTCTTTTTTGTTTTTTTTTTAAAGAATAATTGCATAACAAAATAATTGCATACAAATTTTGCCCTCCCTGGAACGACAAGAACAAATTTAGCCCCTCGCTGGGCTAAAAACTGGATACGCCCATGCATACAAGGTATACCAAGAATCTGAACTGTTTTTGGTAAATTACATAAATAAATTAACATATTTTGGGGGTCACACCCGTAGCATCATCATCACTTTTTACGGCTGTGATGATCACTGATACCTGCCCTAACAGTAATAAAAAATCCTTTTTCAAAGGCTTCCTTCTCATACAAATTAAAACTCATTGAAAACAGCTATTCACGTAGAAAATTGTATGTAATTGCGCAAAGTTCCAGGTGTTATTAACAGATAAAAGTGAAGGAAGTGAGCTTCGTTTGAGTAATGCCAACAAACTGTAACTAATACGGTATTTTGAGATTTAGGCACCATTTTGGGGGGAAGTGTGTTTCAGGGCCAGGTGGCGTCTGGCAGAGGTTCGGTACTTTCCGACTTTGAGTACTGTGTTTTAGTGTTTGTTATTATAATGAGTACACGAACTACGCGATAATTCTATGTGGGTAAGATCGCTTGCGATATAGTCACAATTGGGCAGTTTTGGTATCCTATGGTTAAAATATTTTACAATCTTCATAAAATATGTTATTACATAAGACTTTAAACAATCAGATTCGTTATTATTTTCAAGTTAGTTTTTGTTTTTTAGGGTTCCGTACCTCGAAAGAATAAAAACGGAACCCTTATAGGATCACTTTGTTGTCCGTCCGTCTGTCTGTCTGTCAAGACCCTTTTTCTCAGGAACGCGTGGAGGTATCCAGCTGGAATTTATATCAAATACTCAGGTTTACTGTCCTTTAGAGCTGTGAAATCAAACTTCTAAGGCAACGCAATGAAAAGATACAGAAGTTTATACCGCAAATTTCCGCAAATTTTCGACACTCGCAAGGGAATCAAAACCTACAGGGTACTGTGAACTCAGAATCTTGAAATTTGGTACGAAGCAACGTCTTATAGCACAGATAAAGAAAAAATTGCGAAAACCGTACATTTTTAGTTACATCATATAATAAAAATATTTTACGGAACCCTCGATGCGTGAGTCCGACTCGCACTTGGCCGGTTTTGAATTATTAAACCCAACTATAAAAGTAAATTATTTGCAGATAGCAAAGAATCACGTCATATTTTGTTATTTCATAAAAGTTTCTACAGAAAGTACCGTTTCGACTTTGAATAAATATAAACTTATTTGAATATATAGTAGTTTGACAGTCAACTAACGTAAGTATTCCCTTATGTACATGCTTTAAAAAACAAATTAATGAGTGGTGTTACACGACTGCCCAAAAGAAATTTAATGTTTTCAGGGTTCATGAATGTGTGTATGGATATGAGTTTTCTTTTTCCATCATAACTTGTAAATGCCTGAGCAGATTTGAATGTGTGGGGTCTCGTTAGAATCCTTACATCATCCCGAGGTAACAGCAATGCTGAGCATATACCTGATTTTGCGCATGCGTGACGCACATAGCAACATGTAAATTGAAAAACTACAAACAAAAAATTTTTAATATATTGTGTTTTCCATATTTTTTGACAAATGCCATTATTCGTAGACAGAGAATCCACAGATTACCACAGAGTACAGACGTTTTTTATCCGACCATAGATAAGGCTCATTTCATTTTTTATTTTTGTCATTTTGCAGTTTGTTTAATTTTCTTTCCTTGTATAATGTTCTTTGATTAAATATGTCTTGTGTGCGTCTAATGTTTGTGCAAAATAAAAGGATTTTCTTTCTTACTTTTCTTTCTTTCAGGTATATTGGCAATTTTTATCGAAAAAAAAAACATGGCGGCTGTATCACGCCATTTTTCATTTGCATATTTTTCTACACAAAAATATAAACATACCATACAAATATTTATATTTCGTTTGCAATTTTTTAAACTTTATTTTGTTGCCCAAATATTTACAAACATTAAAAAAGTGTAAAAGTTAGCCAGCTCAGTCTTAGGCTAGGAGACAATTATCATGAATAATGAATTGCCTACATGATGATAAATTGTAATAAGTAAGTATTCTTCATCCCTTAATTTCCCACTTCCCACCCTTAGAAGTGTAATATTTTCTTCAAATTTAATTGGGACCAACTTTGATTACAACCAATTCACTTAAAAAAAATATTTATTGAAATCGTTTCCCAAATGGCAAAGATAGTAGTAGTACTTTTGATTGAAAAGGTGAAAGAATGAATATCACAAAATTATAAAGCTAATTTATTTATTTACACATAATGCACTGATGTATGACATTTTCCCTACAAGTCATTAGATTTTATGAACATGTAACCACAAAGCCACCTTCGCATCCTTCCTGAAAAAAACACTGAAGTCGTAGAATAGAAGAATAATTTCTCTTTTATAGTTGCCTTGACTAACATACAGCATAGAGCTTTTTGACGCATCTATATCTACTTATCTAAAGGGTGTCTCAATAAGAGTGCACGATTAAAATTTCACGCCACTTTTTTTCTTTGGAGGTTGCAGCTCTGGTATTCGACAGCTGGCATCAACGATTGTTCCGATTAGTAAAAAATGAGCGCTACACAACTGAACAACGAGTTATCATTGTAAAAACCCATTACAAAAATGCGGTGACTGTGAATGGCATTCGTTACAGGAACATGCTAACGGAGTTCTTGTGGCCTCAATTGGTTGGTATGGATCTGAACGACATGTGGTTTCAGCAGGATGGCGCCACATGCCACACCGTGCACGGTGTGTCAGGTGGCGCCATCGAACGCACGGTGCAATCGATTTATCGAAGCAACGGTTTCCAGACCGAGTCATCTCCCGAAATTCCGATGTCAATTGGCTACCAAAATCGTGCGATTTAACGCCGTGCGATTTCTTTCTTTGGGGTTTTTTGAAATCTCAGGTCTACGTGAATAAACCACAAACAATTCCTGAGCTCAAAGCCGAGATCCAACGCGTCATCGGTGAGATAGAGTCACATCATCTTTTTTCTTTTCGTTCAAAATCTCATCTAAAATTTCATGAAAAGAGCAAGAGCCTGTGTTCAGAGCCGAGAGGGCCATATGCCGGATATTTCATTCCATACATAATAGGAACATGTCTACTTTACAATGCAATAAAAATATCATCACTAGCTCAAAAAAACATGCGTTTTATTTTTAAATTAAATCGTGCACTCTTATTCGGTCATCCTTTATTTTTCATCATCATGACTCAACCAATCATCGTGAAATTTTGCACAATGTCGGGGATATGGGTACTTTTTATCCACGAAAAAAGTACTGTTCCCCAGAAATGGAAAATAAGTTGAAGCCGGTGGCAAAACCAAGTACCTATTAAATAAAAGGTATGTCTTTACTCAATAAGAATTGGCAAATCTTTCTGAGTGAGTCTCATATTCCTTGCTAACTATTTTTTTTCTTTTTTTTTATATTTTTGTAGGTTTTCTCGACAAGAAAAGTTCATAATAACATAAATAACGGAACCAAGCTTTTAAATCAAATCAATCCCGATCCGTATAAAACAGAATGGTTGCTGTATCTATCTATCTAATCTAATACCTCTAAACGAGCAATTCTTGCACATATGTATATAATCTGAATCTCGGAAGGGGGTTTCGGGGGCGATAAATCGATCTAGATAGGTTTCATTTCAAAACCGAGCAATGCTCGGTCATCCAGGTACTTTATTGTTACGAGAAGAATACTGGCTACGGTGGTGTTTGATAAATAGAAGACCCCAACTTAGTTGGGAAAAGGCGCGGATGATAAATTAATATGCAAGGACCCTTGCATATTAATTTATAACTAAAATAATAATAATAAGTAAAGTATATAACTAAAATATTTAATCACTATGTTAAATATTTTAGTGTTAAACATTTATCTATGAAACTAAATTTTAGAATAGCTGAAGTTTATTTAATATAAATATTTAATCACGTGATACTACAGTCAGTCAACACACACGGCACATAATACGTGCAAGAGATAGTAAATAGTTGGCAGCCTAAAAATGGACTCCAAACAAAAACGATCTTTGATTGTTTTTCCTTCAGAATATGCGTTTCCTGCCGTTGACGGACATTTCTAAACAATGTCTTATCAACTAGGACGTAATTTCAATGTTTTTAATTATTTTTATTACGAAGATATTTTCGGACAAATGCATGTCATATCAGGCCTCAGGTCTCTCACTAATACAACATTATGTTTATGCGTAGATTTTGAAGTGCATATTTTTAGTTTCATGATCAAGTTACTGTATCATAAAATTGAAGCTATTTTAACTGCAAGTTACTGATATTCGTGATCTTTCTGTGATACTGTGGTTAGGGGTGTACAATTTTGGGGTTTTATATATTTTTTTTTAAATGTCGATAAGAAGCGCGGCGAACAACATGTAAAGTTTTCTTTTCTTTGTCTCCAAAAAAAATTATATGTGTTTAGGAATATTTATTAGATTTCATGCAATGATGATCTATATATCATGATGAGCTATATTTCTAGGTGATGCTAATTGTATTTCTGCCCAGATACATTTCAGTTAATCCCATAGGAGTTCTTTATCTGGCATGAATAAAACTGGTTTATCCAGTGATGACCTAGTTTCTTAGAAATCATTCCATTAGTAGTACGTTCAATAGCAACAAACAGATACACGTACATACTTTTAATGTTAAAGATCTCAAATCCCTTGTGAAGAAGGACATGCACGCTGTCTGGCACTTATGAATCATAATAAATAATAATACGAATCGTATTGCGTCTGCGCATGTCCAGAGCACATTAATTATTTCAAATAATTTGCGTCACACGGTCAGTGGAAAATACATATTTATTTTACCTATTTTTATTTATTTTGGCAAACCATTTATTATATGAACGATAACCTCTTGCTTTTATAACAGAGAAATAGAATTCGATCGGTTTAGTAATTTACCTTCAGGATAAGGAATATGCTTATATGGATGAAGATGAAGAAGGTCAGAGTCGCATACCAGTAATTCGGACTGACTGTTGCCGGAAAGTACAAGCCCTGTTACTAATCCTATCTACTAACTGTTTTTTGAATCTGAATCTTTAGAATCGTTGTGGTTTGAAAATTGTTTGAAATGAAAAAGTCACACTAAAAAGAGACAAACATATTAATAAATAGGATTAAGCTAGAGATAGAATACAAGTATACAGTGTTTCCTATAATCTTTGTCTTTGCGCCTGCACACTACGAAACCTTCAGAAAATGCGTCATAGTCAACGTGGTGTATCATTCACGTGTATAATTTTGGTGCATTTGCTTGAAAAGCTTGTCTGTGAGTCTGTTATCTTTCTCTTAAAAAATACTACTACAAAATTTTTTACTAAAAAAAACTTTTATACGGTTTATTTCACGATAATATTTCGGGGATGTCCGACTATTTTGGGGTCGTTGTCGGTTGCAGGCTATACACGAATCCCCGAAATATACACGTGAGAAAAACTGTATAATCTTATTTAATATGAATGCCACTCATGAAAGTTTTTATTTTTTTATGAAATTTTCGGACAGTTTTTGTTAGTTCATCGGCTGAGAAATACTCTCGTGTAGTCACGGAGTTTGAAATCCCAGGTTATCCAAATGTTAAATTGGGAGCTAACATACATCTTTCCCATACTTAAAATAAAAAAGGATTGATCGAGGAAAGGAGATTCAAAGAGGAAACAGAAGAATGTAATTTACTAAACATGCTTATTTGCAGAATGTCAACAGAACATTTTTTTTAACACTTCAAACAGATTAAGAAGAACCAAAATAATCGGATATATTATCAACGAGTCACGAAAATTACACAGACAAAGCCTGTAATGCATACTAAGGCCATTAAGATAAATGTTTAATTTCTTTACCAGTAATATGGTAAAGAAAAAATTGTGGACGTCTGCAGCAACAAGAGTCCCTATTAAAAACCTTAACTTAACATGCCCAATTATGGGCGTCTCCATTACTGTTGTGTTCTAGGACAACTCTCTCAACTCTTTTCTAATTGATATTATAATAATAACAACTTGAAAGACCTTCAACACGGCCGTCTGATCCCAAACTAGGCAGATCCTGTTCTATGGTAAACAGACTGCTGATAAATATATTTACATATTTCTAATATTTATAGACAAATTACACCCAGACACAGAAGAAATTATCGTGTTCATCACTCAATTACTTGTCCTGGGTGGGAATCGAACCCACGACCTCCAGCTCAGCAGTCAGGATTTCTAACCAACACGCCTGTCAGTATATGGCTTTTTTAAGTAAGTGTTATCAATGGATGTACTGCCTTCATGTTTCTAGCTAATTCTAGTTCAAACAACTCTGTGATCTAAGCTAAAACAAGCCATAAAACATGCAAAATATACAACCTGCCACAGTATTAAACACTTTTAAAAACACTTCATAAAACGATGTCGTTGACATTAAAAATTTCATGTTTGATGTGTCACCAATGCCACTAATTCTAATACATATTTTACTATCCCGTTACAATATCGGAATAAAAGGAGGCTTTATGTTAATCCAGGTTTGCAGCTATCTACTTACCAAGTTTCATCGCAATCGGTTCAGTAGTTTTGGTGTGAAAGAGTAACAAACATCCATCCATCCATTCAAACTTTCACATTTATAATATTAGTGGATTAGTGTATAGTGGAATTATAAAGTTCTACCTACACTTATACAATTTATTCTAAGTACTATAGTGCCATTCTAAACACTATATTCATCAACCAGAGTGTATTGAGTAAAGATGTAGGTCACTAAGACAGACAGAATGCTACCAGGCCAGGTCCACTCCGCAGTGAAGGTATAAAGCTACAAGTACATGGTGGGGGGTCCTTGGAGTTTCTTGCCTGTTCTTCTCCATAGCATAGAACAGACAACTAGCTTCACGACTGACTTATCTTGACTGACTCGTACACCTGACAAAATTAATTGGTTTGGCATAAAGGGTTTTGATATTGATTTTGATATATTTCGAGCTATATCTAGGTCATACAAGTGACAACACAGATGACATTGCTCTTAGAAGAGAACAAAAGTGGTGAAGGATGTAAAATGATGACACAACATTGAAAAAATATTCATCTCGATGAGCAAAGCATTTTCACAAAACCTTTATCGGCTTTTTTACATATATAACGATCCTAAAATATAGAGTGGCGTTAACCTAATCTTTCTCGGACCGGTCAACGCGTCTAAATAATTAAACAACTTTTTAACTTTTCAAAATATTTAAAACTAAATTCCCTAAGATTTTAACTGCTATCGGAGCCAGCTATACAGGAATCTCCACGCTCCACCGTACTCATAGTCCTGTTTCTTTTCTACTAATGAGTAGGGTTACTAAAGCTTCATGTTAAGACAGGAGGTGTGGCTTTACAAGTATTATTCGAGTGCAATTAGGTTTATTTCTCGGAACCCAGCTATAGTGAATGGGTTTTTATGTTATTTTTGTTGAATTCCTAATGCCATATACTACAATGTTTAGTTATTGACGTCGTGTCGATTTTGAATCTTGAAAATAATGTAATGGTGCGTTTACACGCACGCCGTGCAGCCTGGCAAGCAGCACGGCACGCAGCTCGGTGCGCAGCCTGCCACGCAGCGTGTCAAGCAAGCTTTTCACACCAGGGCTGCCAGTAAGGACAACTTATTTTATACCGCTAAATCATGTACTATTATACAAAATCAGTGTTGTACAACTATAGAACGTCACTCTTTGGGGATTTTAGTAAAAGGTGTTTTAACTTTAACGTATAAGGATTTTACAGTTTATCACAGACATGATTTGTTTTAAGTATCTCTATGTGTATGTACGTACTTTTTACGCTATAACATCAGCAATGACATTGCATCCAATTATACAATGCAATCTACTATACAAACAGGATACAAAAGATAACCGATATTATACCAATTTTGTATCCAATTTTACAATCTGGCAGCCCTGATTCACACACTTACAGGCATGGTCCGTAGGGTATTAGTGTTCTGTGGACATGGTAGTCAGTGCAAACATGAGAGACGATGTAGACGTAGATCTCGTGGGAGCTACTGCTTTGGGCTTGATCTATTTTTATTGAAATAAAAACAGCCCAACATAATTACGCATGCGAAATTTTTCTGAAAACTATTAGGTTTTACAACTAAAAAATCATTTATGGTGTAAAAACACTTTTCAAGTAGCCAAATCTTTAAATTTGATTTTTTTATTTGACATGCGGTATAACTATTTTTACATCGAAGAGTGCTTTTACATAATTCGTTTCTTATTTTAGTGGGATCTCTTTTAATGAATTTACTATCCTCGCTAACTTTTGAATAGAATTTTTATTATTTCTAATAAACATGAACATAAATAACCATGATAAGCATTAGGGGCGGCTTCTTCATTAACTGTGTTTCGTAACTGTTTTAAGGTTTTAAATCTATTTTATTTACTGCACATCATTGATATGCGATTAGTTACAATTCTCTAATCGTCAATCAATCAATCAATACTAACTTTAATCCTAAGAATTGGCACTATTTTGTTTCATATTTTTTTGGCCCTGATAAACAATATTTATTTTTACTAAAAGAATAGTTCAGAAACATCTTTCTGAAGTCTTCTTTTGCTTTCGATTCGTGCATGATAAAGGTTCAGACCATTCCGATATATTTGGTGTCGTCAAAAATTAATTTCGATCGTTACGTCGCCTGTACGCCACGAAGATGAAAACTATACTAACGCGGCCGAGGGCGTGTGTGTGTGTGTGTGTAAACAGGCACACAAGCACATTCACATTTTGAAGTGTGTCAAAAAACCGAAAGTCGTCCCGATCGGCGCCAAGCGCTTGCACATTCACGCAAGCATGCACAAACAGCCTAAAAATTATTTTAAAATTCATTATTTACTATTTTCTACTAAATCAAAAAAAAAACATTTATTTTTTACACGCTTTATATTAGCTTCACTTGTATGTTTGTTTGTAACCGACTCCTTAGGGCGCGATTTTGACCCACTTTAAATTTTTAATCATAATTCAAATTTTCAAATTCAAATTCAATATCTTTATTTCATGAAATTGATCATCAATTATACACAATTTGTTAAAAATATAACAAAAACAACGGTATACAATTATACGACAAAAAAAATATAATTACGCCTAATTACACTCAACTATTTGGATCGCACATAACTGTAACTGCTAACCATTTAATTAGTTTGTCAACCGAAAAAAAATATTTTGTATGCTATTATACTAATACACATAAGGCATATTTTATGTCACAAATTAAAGGAATGCTTTAATTCATCAAACAAAGGTAACACTAAATGGTTTGTGTGGAATGTAAAAAGCTTTGTTAACTTAAGTATTTGTGTTGTACTGAATCATTTGTTTATTTCCATGTGTGCGGATATTCACGTTTAAATAATCCTTTCAGGGACCGTATCCATTTCACGAGAAATGGGGCGAACGCATCAGGAAGCGCCCTCGTAAAACAAAGATAAATTATCAGATTTTAGTACTTTATTTGTGTGCTAAAAACGTGACAAAGACATGCAAAAATATCGATTTAAGGGCTTTTCAGACGTAAATCTCATTTTCTGATTTTACAAGTTTCAGAATAATATATGATCACCTCAAGAGCAAAAAAATTAGACGCACGAAAAGCGGTACTACAGGAGTAGATATTATGCAAAGGAATAGCTTAAAAAATACATAAATAATACTACATATGTTGGAGGTTTGCAGGTGAGTTATTATTCGTTCTTTTTCATCCTTAATTTTTCTTTGTCATTGTTTTCCTTGTCTTTATTAAACTTGAAAACAGTAACGAATATAGTTTTTCACAGTTGTTTCCTTAATTTCATGAGAGCTGTTATAAAATTTATTTGAACCATAGGAAACTACCTCATTATGTACCTATATACAATATAAATTTATTATGTCGGAATTTCTAGAAATTCTGACATAATATATTTTTTATTTTTTATATATATTAATTAATTTCATAATAGATTTGGTTCAAATTTTGTATTTAAATAAGGTTACCTCACCTGGATTTAGCGTGCGTAGAACCTGGTTTACGCCGCGCCGGTACTGTAGCGGTGAGAACGACAGGGATATACAATTATACATTCCATGAAAGATTTTGACTCTGACTGATTTTGTTGGTGGATTATAGGCTTTTAGTTGTTTGGGAAAATAAATAATTGTGTTAGTTACTGTTAATAAGTAAATTGGTAGTATAAAAATTAATTTAGGCTTATCATTATTTCGTCAGAAAAAAGTACCAACATATTTTGATATAAATCATATTTTATTTTTATTTTTACTATATCTCACTTGCACTTGAAAAAGAAAAACAAACCCTTAATAAGATTACTTCGTTGCGTGTCTGTTTATTAATATCAAAAACATAGATCTACGATCCTATGGGATAGAAAAAAAAACAAATCGTTTTTCAGGAAATAAACCTAAATAGATAAACTTAAAATACTAAACCTTATCTAAGTACAAAATTTCATCTAAATGGTTACAGCCGTTTCCGGGACACACAAAATAAATGTATATTATATGTAAATATATAGGTACAAGAATTGTTCGTTTAATATTATTTAAAAGTTAGTTACATTTAACTATCTACCCCCGCAGAAGCCCTACGGATGCGAGCGTGACTCACACGTCCGGTTTTTTATTCAACCTTACGGTCATTGACATAAATTAATATTTCTCTTTAATGTATTATTTTAGTGATTCTTATACCAATGGTTTTGTGTCCGAAGCAGTGCCAACTGAACATCAAAAACATTAATTGAACAGGACCTTGATGAAAAGGCCCAAAGCCCAGTTAATTGGTACTAAGATTGAGCTATCAACATTGAGATGTCATAACAGACGCTTATGATTGAAAGGTAACATGTCTATAAACTATGTTATACATGCGAGGACGTTCTTGACGTAGAAAAATATTATCTGAGCGCCTAAGGACGTGGCGCGGGTGTTAGTGGAGATGATTCAATAAAAAAAATGAGGGTGTTAGAAAATGGTTGTTTGTATTCTGTTAAAGATTAATCCTTTACTGTGTGGGTCGGTCAGTGAACACTAAGGGTTTCCGGTAGAAGTCACACCATGCATGAATATATTCTTATATTCGCCATGCAAAAGGTGTTCATCGATTTATAAGACATTAAAAAAACGAATAACGCATCATACAAAAGCCGATATTTTTAAGTATTTTAAAAAAATGTATAGCCATTGTCCCTCAGGATTACGTAGGGATTCTAATGATACCCCATACAAATCTATTTTCTCACAAGTCACATACATACATTAACCCTGAAAACATTACACTCGTTCTTAGGGCAGTTGTGTTTAAAGACACTAAACTTTCGTTACCTATTTATACAAATATAGATTTCTTACAGTTGCCTTGTGATCCAAGGTTCATATCTATCTGTTAGAGTTATGATATATGTATGTACGTCGTACGTGTGTTAGTTTATACAAGATATGTGTAAAAAAATGTTGCTTTCATATGCAAAAATTATGTATGAGAACATCTTTTTTTTTTTTAAAGGACTACTAGTAACGTGGGTCACACATTACTAGTATTCTTGTTAATCCAGCGAAGCTAAATGCTTGTGTTAGGAGTGAGTTCACGTCAGTAGTGCACTGGGTGGGGTTCGAACCAGCAAACACTCGATCGCAAGTCCGACGCCTTAGCCATTACGCTAAAGCCGCTTCAAAAGTTCAGTTGCACACTGTGCATATTGCCTACAGATTTAATTTCATTAATTTCATGGATGCTATGAAGAACTGATTTTGTTCCCAATGGTTTTGAAAATGTATCGTTTCATTCAAGCGGTTAATAAAGCCTATTTGGTACGGATTAGTAAATTTTGATTATACTTAATTTTAGCCTTGGAGCCCTTGGGAAGGGAAATGGAACGGAATGTGTAGAAATGATCTAATTCTGTAACACTATAAAAGTTAAATAAAAATAGAAAGAAGTAACAAATAAGAGATGGAAGTTGAAAAAGTACTGCATTAAAATATATCCCACAACGACGATGTTTATTTTAAATGTACCGGTTAATTTTAATTCGTGTACACGCTTTATGTGATGCCGAATGACTATAGATAAGGAAGGCAATCGAGGTACCACAACCGAGCTGCTTACCAATTGTGACCGGTAACCTCAAAGCCGTAATGCGCTATCTTCTGCTCTCACGTAGTGATACTTTGACACGTTTTTCGTCTTTACACGAAGTATCTTCAGGAATCATTTGCTAGCTCAAACCCTTCCATATAGCTTGTAAGCGTGAAGGAATAACGCAATTCCGAATTCATTATGTAGTACAGCATCGTTGACCATGAACTTTAGAAGAGGTGAAATGGGGCATAGACCAAAAATGGCTAGCCTATAATGATATTGCTTTTGGCAGGTAAAGGTGAGGTGAAGGCGGAAATCGTTGTCACTAGCAAATCTATGATGGGCTTTTTCCTAAAGGACTTCTACACCAAGTCATTAACCGTAACCTCGGCAACTGTCATTTATTCGTAACGGAAACATTTTTCAAACGTCATATTTCGACGAAAACTCCACTCACTCAACTTCTATTCATCGCAACGAAACTAAATGTGCTTCTAACAAATAGTTTTAAAACTTACAGTTATTTTTTTTAGACATTAGTTCACTTGTAAAGTACGTATCTTTGTTAGATCTTTATCCCCGTAGGGGTAGGTAGAGATGTATTAGACACCCACATTTTGCCAATGATAGTTTGATCAAACTTACCTAATTGGAGGCAAGTCTGTTGTCGGGCAGCAGGCTTGAAATCTACCGAGCACTTTGGGAGTTTAAGTTGGGAAAATTATGAGTAAATTAAAAGGGATAAGTAAGAAAAGAAAACAATGGAAGGAAACTGTTGGCCTAGCGGTTAGTGACCCTGACTGCTGTGCCATAGGTCGTGGGTTCGATTCCCACCCCAGTCTGGGTGTTCTTTGTGTCCGTTGTTTGTATGTTTGTAAAGTCCCCCGCGACACAGGAGTAATTCCTAATGCGGGAGTTGTCTTTGCTTATACGGATTTATTGGGGACTATAAACAATAGATCGAGCAGGTCTTGAAATGGTCAGGGTCGCATACTTGTAACTCTAAGCTGTGCTGAGCCCTCTATGTTATGGGACCTTTTCCTATCTTTCGAAAAAGTGAACTTCGTGATAAGTGATAAAAGTAATAAATTAGATATTACTACGCTATATTTGAATGGCATTAACTCCATTCAAACTCCCGCTGAAGTTACTCCTGTAGGTACCAGTTTCAACACTACGGTGAAACGTCTCGGAGTGGAGTTTGATGCATATGATACTTTTACTATTAGCATCATAAGTTAGACGCTTTTGGGAAGCTTTATTAGGCGACTGATCGGTAAAGCACTTAATCGCACAATTTTGGCTCAGTGTTCAGTCGCAAGAAATTGCCGAAACGGATTGCATTAATGTATTCGCCAGACGCTGGCTCTAATCAGCAGTAAATTGCTAAAAGACTCGAATATAGCCTTAACAAGACGTCGAATATAGCCTTAACAAAGTGTGAGACGAAAGAGAAAAAAAATTTGAAGGCTTTTAGGACAGACCTAACTATCCAGCTTTATAAAATAAATATGTAACTTTATAATGAAATGATAATAATAAAAATCGCAGTTCAACTGACATACCCAAAATATCGTGTTTATTCCCGTCATTGTATATTTCACAGGTAACTTTAAAACTCATATAACTGCCCTCACCTTTATAGGCTGCGATGATTTCGTTCCACAAGAATCTGAATTACGCTTGTAATTTTTTTTTAAGCATTTAACATTCACATGGAATCCCAGTTTAACCGACTTATTTACGTTACAACAAAAGAAGAACACTTGTTTAACTTAATATTTATATTTGTATTATGTTCTTGTTACAATAAAGTATTCAATTGCTAAATAACTAATTTATGCTAATAAATATGTATAGTTATTTACATAATTATAAAAATACCTATCAAATAATAAAACAAAATTCCTTTCTCCGATTATTGCTTTTTTGTTTACAACATGGCTAGCACCATTCCGTACTTTCACGAATTCTATGCAATATTCCTAATAGTTCTCGTAAAACTGTAATAAATGGTTTAACATATTTTTATAATAGGCAAGTCCAATTAGATATTAGTCGAATGTCAAACAAAAATGTCTATCTCGTGTATCATTCGAAATTTAAATAGTTGGATATGTGTAAAGAGGTTATGTTAATAAAGAGGCCAGTACCCCGAGCATGATAGATGGGTGGACTGCTTGGAAGAGGATATGACTAAAACGGGAGTAAGCAGTGAGATAACGAAACATAGAGGAGAATGGGAAAAGAGAACACATGGCACGGATCCCTAATAAATTTGGAAAAACGGTGGAAGATGATGATACCCCGAACATGCAAGCAAGTTAATGACACAATCATCATCGTTGATGAAATTAAGACGTATTTATGACGTAGTTCTGTATCTGCATGTTTCTATGTATGTACAAAATGAAATGTATTTAAGTATGTTCATCCGTGTTTTGTAAGCCATTGATAAGCCTCGTAGGAGAGCCATGCTTCGGCACGTATGGGCTGGCTCGACCGGAGTGATACCACGGCCTCACAGAAACCCGGCAAGTGAGTGAGGTTACCGGAGGCCCTAACCATTCCCTCCTTCCCCCCCCCCCCTTCTACCCTTCCTCTACTCCCATCTTAAAGGCCGGCAACGCATCAGGTGACCCGTCTGCTCGTTTGCCCCCTATGACATAAAAAAGCACTGTGTACCTATGCTCTGTAAACTGAACAAACATATATAGAGACAGTCAGCCTGTGTCGACGGCTAGTAGAACCTGCTCGAAACGTCAACCAATTCAAAAATATGTATATAGCGTCATGCCCACAATCACCACGTTATTTCAATAAATTTATGTTCTACCGTAAATGTACTGAATTTGACGTAAATTGACTACCTCTCCTCTATCTCTTTCAATTATCCTCTTGAAAAAGTTCAAATTTCTCGTGAATCCTTGAGGGTTCAAGTTCCACACGGGACAAAAATTTTCCTCTCTTTGTACAGAAACAGTATAAGCTGACATCACTTTAATTAAAAAAAAAAAAAAAAATCAATATTGCACGATGTGACGTCACCCGTTACGTAGCACTAACAGAAAATTTCTACATTCAAAAATTTAATATAATTTCCGGTGTAACAACTTTATTTATTTTAAGTATTAGTATACATGTTATAAACTCACGATTGGTGATATTACAAAAGAAAAAAATAATGTTTATGAAGTGGAATTGGAAATTTACTGGTTACCTAAATCTTTTTTAGGTTATATCCGGTAGCCGTTATTAAATCTAACTCCAGTGTTGCCAGTCTAATCAAAAATTTCAAGCAAGTAGGATACAGCAGGTATGAGTCGGGTGTAGGGCTAAAACTGAAGTGATGTGTTCTAAGTACCTCCATATCTCCATAATGGAGCATCTCCAATTCGAACATAATTTTGCCAAGTTTATTTATGATTGTTAACTTTTAATCTCTCTGGTTAATAGACTCTGGGACTAACGATGAAGTGATATATCATCTAACCGGGATCTTTTGTAGGGTGTAGTAAACCATACAAAAGACCACAACAGGGTGATTTTTCGTTCTTTTGACTTCTGGGTCATTTTTAGCAAAATGAAAATCTTTATACAAATACTAATCTCTTAAATTCTAAATAATACAGTATTTTAGGACAATTACCAATGATTAATTATATTTCTGCAGGAGAACAATGACGCAGAAAAATTTGGATGTAAAAGAACGAATAAGCTAACTGCTTACCATTTGCGTGCTCGTGTGCTTATTTACCAACTTAGTGATATACAAAAATCAACTTACAATAATTTGGAATAATAACACATACTACATAGAAACACACATTTTTACGTGGGAGAGCCATGCTTCGGCGGCGGCGTATGGGCCGACTCGACTTCGCTCGATACCACAGCCTCACAGAAAACCGGTAGTGAAACAATGCTCGCATTGCTTTTCACCGCGTGAGTGAGGTTACCGGAGGCCCTAACCCTTCCATCTCCCCTATTAACATCCTTCCCCATCTCGTCCTCTCTAATCCCTCTCTCCCGTCTTCCCGCTCTTCCCTCCTCTCCCCCTCTTCTCCTATTCGTACCTTAAAGAGAGAGCGGCAACGCACTTGTGACTCTTGAGTTACAGGTGCCCTGGGCGGCGGTAGTCATTTACCATCAGGTGACCCGTCTGCTCGTTTGCCCCCTATACCATATAAAAAAAAAAAAAAAAACACAGACCAATTGAGATAGTGACATAGACACAAATATTTGGGAATCTTGACTTGTTTGCCAAATTAGTTGTTTAAAAAAATGCTATTATTGTGTAAATGTTTTGTAAATTTTACTATTTCTGTATTTTATTTTCTTAAAACCACATAGTAATTATTCTGTTTATATCAAGATAATAAAAAAAAAACTATTTACGAGGTCGTCTATAACACGACACGTTCTAAATTCAAACTCGCGCGAACATTAAAATGGCGGAAGTAACGCAACACGTGGTGATGTCACCTATGACGTAGATATAACCGCAGTTCACCGTATTTTACGATTTGCTTATACCGGTTTTTTACAGTGGTTGTGAATATACAATAAAGTGAGGTATGCCGAGATTAATTTACGGGTTTTAAGGAATTTTAACGATTATGAATTTCTTGATGTAGGGTTTGTTTATGAAAGCGATTATTACACGTTTAGCAATAATTGTTTTTAAACTTTAGGGACTCATATATATATTAATAGTGCGTGTGTACTTATAAACACGACGTTTCAATTGAATTATCGAAAGTCGAAAAGGACAGAGTATGTAGGTATATTGTATAGTTCAGTTTATCATGTAAACGTGTTTTTAGTTTTATAAACTACCAGCAATGGTACATAGAAAAAAAAAGTTAAAAAATAATGTTAAATAAGCATGTTAATCCCTACATATTATAAAACAAAGTGCCCGCTGCGTCTGTCTGTCTGTCCGCGGTAAACTGAAAAACTACTCAACGGATTTTCATGCGGTTTTCACTAATAGACAGAGTGATTCACGAGGAAGGTTTAGGTGTATAACGTGTTAAAATTTTGTGTAAATTGATTGAAATATGATGGCGATTGTTAAAACATGTCTCTGCTACCCGTGCAAAGCCGGGTTGCTAGTAATTAATATGTCAGAACTGCCCCATTGCTGGCATACACACTTAACCACGCTGCTGACGTACTACGACTGTAAGCACATGATTAATTAATTGATACTAGTGGTCACTCAGAAGTCGAAATTATACCGTGTACGATGCAATATGCAATAAGGGTTAAATCCTATCTAGTTATTAGAAAACAATATACCGAAATTTGCAGAATAAATGAATATAAATAGTAAACGTGAAGAACCCATCATTCAGAGCAGCGAAATGTTATTTATGGCGTTCCTCAAGGTCATTGGGCCTTTGCTCTTTACAATCTACATTAACGACTTACCAAAATCTACGCATCATGATATGGTTTTATTTGCAGACCATATTACCTTGACAATTTCTAATAGTAATAATGACATAATGAATTATAAAACTGACATAAACAATTCATTGAAAACTATTATTCACTGGTTAGACATTAATGACTTAAGGATTAATGTAGCCAACGAGGAGAATCACCAGAATCTCTTCAAATAAATTATAATGATAAGGCAATAGAAAATATAAACTCAACAAAGTTTCTCTACTTAATCATTGATAAACAACTGAGCTGGAAACAACATATAGACGCACTTAGCAAAAGTATTTGTAGGTCTGCCTATACACATACACTGTCCAATGTCGGTAGCAAACACGTACCGATAACAGCTTATCACGGCCTATTTGCATCCCTCTTGCGATACGGAGTGATTTTCTGGGGTAACTCCGCAGACGCAATTAGTATTTAAAGTTCAAAAAAGATGAATTAGATCAATGTTCAGATGAAAAACTACAAACAGCTGCAAAACTTATTTCCAAGCAAATAATTTACTAACGCTACCCAGCCTCTACCTCTTTGAGATTTCTCTCTACCTATTTCCCACCTTAGAAGCTACGGTTTCTCGTAATAGGCGTAACAACAGCTGGCTCCGTTTACCTGTGGAGACGGAGCCTGCTGTTGTCTGTTATTGAAACTACTGAACAGATTCAAATGAAACTTGGCATAATTGAAATTCATACTACGAGGTAGGACATAGGATACTTTATATCCCGAAATTGAATGTCAAAATTTGTAGTTAGTTGTACTAAACGTAGTCAAAAAATCTCCGGCAATGATGTAAGTGTGTTTAAAGTATCTACTTACTCAAGGTTGGCTTATCTTTGAAAGCTAACGGTACTATAAAATTGTTATCTTACGCTCGACTTTTATGAGATTCGCTGGAAATTGAGCATTTATTTTGCGATTACTTTTTTTATTTCATTTAGAACTGAGTATTTGTGAATGCAATATAATACTGTGTTACTAAGAAAATACGTATTTACTTAACTTCCACTGTGTAAAAAACAAAACTCTATCTAAAGTCCGCTTAATAAGTCCGAAAATCTGGCAAAGTGGTGGAATAGCACCGATTTCAAAATTTTTTGTTTGTACTTGTTCCTTAGACCTTCAGGAAAATTCATCACCACAAACCAGTGCCTTGGTATAAAATGAAAAAAATTAGGTAGTTTTCACACCCCCAAAGCGTAAATTGTTTTTTAAATTCAAAATTTCAGCTTGGAAATCGTCTTACAAATAATAAAAATCGCATCGTAATCGGTCCATTCCACATTCCACAGAAAGACACACAGATACGTTCAACTTATAAAACCCCTCTTATTGCGTTGAGGGTCAAAAAAAGGTACAAACAGCCTCCTCCTTTTTAAGTCGGTTATAGCAATAACATTCGTCGCTTTAAACGTCAATGTTAATGTGTTGTGTTAATTTCAAGAAAAAACATACTACATCTGTCTTTAATTTCTAAGAGTTTCTCTCGTCTTCCTCAGATATCATCAGCAGATCCGGATTTGGTGACAATGGGACCACCTGGAGAACATACCCTTTCTAACAAACAAATAGTTTTCAAATCGGTCCATAGATAACTGAATTATCGGTGAACATACTTATAACAAAATACATACAGTCGAACATAGAACCTCATCCTTTTTTGAAGTCGGTTAAAAAAATACTATAACGAGTACTGATACTTACAATAATATTGATAACTGTTAAGATTGTATTATAAACTTGTTTGTTAGTGTCGAAACCTAACGGCTGCGATAGTTTACATTTAGCGATGCGCAAATCGCGTCATTGATCAACTGAATAGCATAAATTGTATTATTTTTAGACAGTAGTCCCGCTGTTCGAGTCCGAACGTGACGCGAATCAGTTAATAGAACTAATATCACTAATATCACAGTATACGTATATACATAAACTGTGCTAATATTGTCTACTTCGAGCACTACGTACTTATAAACGCATGAAATAGAACGGAAATTAAATTTATTATAGGAGAGTAGTACCTGAAATTTATAGATACGGATAATTTATAGATTGAAAACTGGGCAGAATTAATTTTAATTGATAATTGGAATAGGCATTTATCTACTATGTCACCTCACCTCAAGGATAAAGACAAAGATGGGACACGCCTATCTAAAAGGAATTTATTCACTCTACTCCTGAACTTCCCAGGACTATATTTGTTTGTCAAAGTTTTGATTGTTTTGAAGCTCAATTATTACTAGGATTGTTTTAAGTGGTCTTTAAATGGGCTACATATTACTGGTATTCTTATTAACCTCTAACTAAGCTGAACCTGTATGTAAGTACTGAGGGTAGAGGACACTTGGTAAATCCACAACCACTCGATCACAATTCCCACGGCGTTAAAAAGCTGTTATAAATATATTAAAATTGATTTAAAAGGCTAAAATAGTGACTGTTATCACGTGACTGCAAACGCCAACGAGTTCCAATACGTCATTAACCGATGAATAAGCTGTCAGTTGGTGTCATAATTTTAATTACATTTTTACCCATACTACTCTACTACATGGAGAACAGTCAGTTAATCGGTTAGGGACGTAATCAAATGCGACGTGAGTGTTTTAGCGGGAATTTTAAAAGTAACTTTATTTTTGAAATTTTTTGCTTCTTAATATTGTTTTTTTTTTCGTTAAATAAGGGCCTAGTTTTAAATTAGAAGCGGTTCTGATAAATTCTCAACATCCCCATTGGTGAGTCAGTTTATTACTTATGTGTGTTCAGTTGTGATGCGATGACAGTATGGACTCAAATCCTACGTCATGAAATATCACAGGTCGCTTTGTTTTTAATACAATGACACTTCGTACGAAAACCCTATAAAAATCAAATGACCGACTTAAGAATAAAACCCAGGAGTAGAGAGTATATGCATTCTGTGCCCAGGACTTGTATCACCCCTTTACTCCGGTAATTTTAGCAAACATTTCCATTAGATAGTATGTCTGTCTATGGAGTCTGGTCTAGTTACCAAATTAAAGAGTTTTAAGCAAAAATTATTATGTCAAACCACTTACATACTAATATTGCATGCCGTCCCCGCAGTTTCACCTGCGTTTATAGACACTGCTCCGCACCTATTGGTCGTAGCGTGATGTTATAGCCTTCCTCGATAAATGGGTTATACAACACTAAAGAATTTTTCAGTTTGAGCCAGTAGTTTCTGGGATTAGAGCATTCAACCAAACAAACGAACTCTTCAGCCTTATGTATAGTATAGATTTGAATGTTAATTTGTTTATTTGTTACGCTTTCACGCCTTTTCTACTCAGGCAAAATAATAATATGACGACAATAGAGTTCCTGTGTATCATGTCATATTAAGTCGCTATTGCCAAGAACAAATAGACAAAAATGTGTTCACCGAAACAGTGCATCATCAACCTTTATAATATCAGTGATGATTGATTTATACACCGCAAGAGTTTTTCCTAAAATAACAGAATACAACAAACATGGTTAATTTTGGCGCCAAACAAAATTGGCGGCCATGTTTTACTCTTTGGTTGTTTATTTTGAAGACGGAGTGGTATCCGACCATCATCTTAAGACGTTTATTGCGCAAACACTCATAATTCATACAAAGTGAGATGTAATCTGCGTACTTTACTCAATAATAATTTGCTATTATTACTTTATTTATTAGACAATAAAGTTAAACATTTTTTAAAGATTAATTTAACAATGACTTACTAACTGTTCGAATGAGTTACATTTTTTACCCGCAGGGGTAGGTAGAGTATTAAGACCTACGTTTTGCCAACTATAATTTTGAGCCCACTCACGTAAGGCTGCGTTTCCAGCAGAGATGCGCGAGATGCGTAGCAAGGGATGTGTTTGTTAAGAACCAATAGAATCGCTTTATTTACCTAGCCTCACTCAGCTCAGCTCCTCTGTACAAAACAAGCGAGGGATGTGTGCGAGAGATGTGTGTGAGGGATGTGTACGAGAGATGTGTGCGAGGGATGAGTGCTAGACGGTGTTTGTTAGAGATCGATATGCACTGTACACAACCTCGCACCACTTATTTGCCCACCGTTTCACAGCGTCGCTACGCATCATCGCACCGTTTGACGGCCTATCACATTTCTGGTGAAAACGCTCAAATCGTTTCACAGCTTCGTTACGCATCCTCGCACCGCTGAGCTACCTCGCACATCTTTGGTGGAAACGCAGCCTAATAGGGGCAAACCTTTTGCCATCAACCGGACACGTTATGAATTAAAGGTGAGAAAATTTAGAGTGGAAAGCTAGGTGAAAAGGAAAGGAAAGTAATATTCCTTATGCTATGCAGGTGAGGGTCGCATATCTGTAACTCCTACTGGCTGTAGCCGGCAAGTCAAAAAGGAGGGGATTTGGTAAGATTTTGGTACGAGGAACATAACGTCGAACATACACATGTCATGATGGACAGGGTGCTATGTATCTGCGACACAAAGTAAGGATCCTTCGAACAGGAGAGGCGACTAGCTCGCCTATTGCGAATTAGGTTAGGAAGTGGTATATATAGTAGATAGAACGAGAAATTTTATTGCGCGATGCAGAATGACGTTGAGAACATTTTGCTGGCTGCTGCAGGGGAGCGCAACCGTTGGGATTATTGACTATATTGTCATTTGAAGGTCATCTTTCCTATTACACATCAATGTTGTTTATCTGCTAGGCAATCCCCACTAAGTGTGAAAGAATAATAAACAAACACTTTGGCACATTATATTATTATGTAGCTTAGTTAAACAGAAACGATTCTGAGAGCTATTATGTTTTAATGTTAAACATACAATATAATATGTTGTATGCACGAAGATCCGTTGCAATATTCTGAAATGGGTTTACGATCGATAATAAACATTGGATGAAACAGTGTGGTTACAGTAATAGCGATTATTACAAGCGAAACAACATATTTAATAGAGTCTGTGTTTTATGACAATACTTTTACTTCGATGGTCAGAGGGACGCTACTTCTATCAGCAACTGCATTTTGGGAAAGAAGGATACTTTAATAAAAAATTAAACCACATGTTCAGGGTATATAGAAGAAAGAAAGAAAAAACTAACTGTTGATTGAAGTAAGTGTTCCATTGTCAGATACACCCTGTACTCGTACGTATAAATACGCAATTTGTCACCGGATTTTCTTTATTTTTATTAAGGAGCTATTTTTGAGAAAGTATCTATAGTTAGTTATGAAAATATGTTTTTTTTTTGCATATAATAATGCAATAATAATAAATTGAATGAATTGCAATCGAAGTCGGACCTCTTTACGACGAAAGGTTTAAAATAATTTAAATATTTAAATTTGTACAATTACGTATCTCATCACGCTACATTATAATTTTTTATCCCAAATCAAACTATTTGTCGCCTACCCATAACTACTAATATTTTACCACACCTTTCGTCTGTAACATCTTTCGCGTTTGGTACAACCACACCCTACCGATATCCCTTGACGTCAAACCGACTCATTACCGACCCCGACTAGTGGTTTGGTGTGACTTATGTACTGTTGGTCAGTCAGCCATTGAAGCTCGTTTTATGTATATGTTTGACAGCTAACTTGATCGAGAGTGTTCTTAGTTATTATTGAAGATAAGATTTTAATAGATAATAATAATATAATAATAGAATAGATAATAATAAGAGTTTAGATGTTCGAAGAGAGTCGGTTATTTTCTAATCGTCGGAACTTATATAGTCCAAAAGGAGCGGTATTGTAATGGTTTTCCAACGGCTCTAAGCATTTTGACCACATTGTTAGACTATTCAGTAGGAGGAATAGCTTGATACCCTTTCTTCCCAGCTATTGTCTGATATTAAGACTATATTGCCACTATGCCACTACTAGTATTTAATGTGTTACGCATACAAAACTGTAATAAGGGAATAAGAAGAGTAATGTAACTCAAAATAGTCTAGAAAAATACCCAAATTTTCGGTGTTTATCACCAGAAAGGGAAGCCTTTAGCATTGCGAGGTCCCGGGTGACAGATTTGTTCGAGGCCCTTGCTCTTTGAGGAATTTACGTGAATTGATCATATATTTAATGTAGATACTTGACGAGAAATGCAAAAAACAATACAGTTTTAAAATTGTATATAAGAGATTGACATAATCTATGTCAACTTTCTTCACTTTTGTATATAATGGTACTGACTAACCAATTGACTGTTTTATTTTCCCCTAAATCGTTCCAAGCATCGTATCTATGGCATAGTTGATATTTAACCCTTTCGTGGACTCTACACTGCATTTCCACCTAGTTTCAGATACCAGTTTTAGCAAGGCCACGGGCGGTCGCCTTGCTTGCCACCCCCTAAGGCCGATACTGGTTACAAGCCCAATAACTGTTCCTCGACGAAATTTATAAAGTAATATAAATATTAAAAGTAATCTGTAAAGTATTGTGATGGAAAACAAACTAAAATGATAATTATAGTGATTTGTAGAACTGCTAGTTTTAGTTTTTTTCACTCGGGAATTTCCGAGAACTACTTTTTTCAAATTCAAAATCATTTTGATTCAATTAAGACACCAAGTGAAATTTACGAACGTTGTATTGAAGCTAGAGTTAAAATCATAGATCGGCGCAAACAGACGCCACAGCTTGTACTGGATTGTCGAGGTAAACTAGGTGAAAACACCAAAATCTACTGCCTGCTTGTGTCGATCTATAACTTCCAGTTTCCAAAATGCGTAGAGCCTTATGAGAAGAATACTGGCAAAGAAACTCATGGCCACTCTTTCTAAAAGTCAGATCTTCAGGTACAATAGTGTTAGTGTTACACAAAAGATAAACAGGATGCAAGCTGATACCACCTGAATTTCATTTTATTGAAATGCTCCAAAAGCTAACGTACTAAAAAATAAAAATCACTCAGTGATACCGTTGAAGGTTTGAACCTATTAAACATGTAAATCATTCAAGGTGCACATCTACCTTCATTCAGTTACAAAATCTACTGTTAAAAATAATTCGTGACTGGATTAAGAGGCTAGAGTTGCAGTTAATCGAACCAAAATAATAGTATAGGCTAAAGCAACGCTGACTAGGCCCACCAGTGACCCCAAGCAGCACCCGTTCACGAGTATGACGCATGGACCAGCCATCATCTCCTTCGCCATATCAGAGGGAAAGAAATGACCCGCCCCATGCCCTATTTTCGGGGTAAAAGACCCTATGTCCTTCTCTGTATCCCTGACTACGTGTATACGACATTCGACATGATGGTCGGTTAAGTAATTAAGGCGTGAAGGCGTAGCAAACAAACTCACTTTCACATTTATAATATTATTAGGAATTTACGATTAGCTATTTCGCCGGTAGGGAATCCAATTCCTACTCCGCACAAATATTTATAAATATATATTTTTTTTTATGGTATGGGGGGCAAACGAGCAGACGGGTCACCTGATGGTAAATGACTACCGCCGCCCATGGGCACGTGTAACCCAAGAGTCACAAGTAATAATAATAATAATAATAATAACATAATATAATATATGGCAACACTATAATATGGCAGTCGTAAAATTTTCACCTCTTATCCAATATTTTTATTTTTCTGTATTTACAAATCCAATTATATATATTTTCAATAGTATTTTTAAAAATTAATACCATAAATAAATATACATATGAAAAGAAAGTTTTTAGTATGTAAAAAGCCAAAAATATATGAGTACGACATGACGTTTATAACGTCATGTCTAATATAATTGAAATCATCGATAAACGATGGAGCCATTGAATTAAAAGAAGAAGAATATGACTGCTAATGTTAACAAGATCCAGAGCAAGGACTGCACCCTTAACATCCCCGGACTCGTCACTCAGCTCCGCCGCCCGGCCCCCGGAAACGGCATCAAGCATACCGGCCGCTGTGGATGCGTCGAGCTCAACATCGAGTGACGAGTTTTTCTCTCCGCCGACGTCGCCAACACCTGTACGACGGCAGGGGAGAGGCCGGCCACCGACCTGCTTGGGACCCCGAGGCCCACCGGCTTCGAATAGGGCCCCCGCTACCGGTGGTAATGTGCATCGCATGAAATGGACATCCTCGATAAACGAGAACGTCATGCGAGCATATTTTGTGGTTACAGAGGGAGGAACTAACCTCACTGCGTATCGTAATCGTATGTTGTCTCTGTTTCAGGAACTTGAACCAGCTGTTAACGTTACGGCACAAAGGCTATCGGATCAAGTACGGGCTATTCAACGATGTCATTTGTTGGATAACTCCGTGCTTGATAGGCTACGCTTGGACTTGCAGAATAGCATTGTTACTTCTCCCCCTTCACAAACAGTGTCACAATCAATTTCTGGGTTGCTACGACCTTACCCAGCTGAGGGTGGAGAGGACAGTGGTACTTCATCTGTAAGTACTCAGTACAATGAACAAATAAGGAACATTTTGGAAGGTGCTATTCGAGAATATCGGACCATGAGTTATGACAACAGACCTCGTTTACCGCGTTTGCCAATGCATAAACGAAATAAAGCGCTAGTGTGTGCCTTTGATTCTATATTAGGTATTTATTTAGAAGAAAGCACAAATCTCAGTGATACACACTCAATTCTGTACTGTGCGGCTGTTGCAGCATGTCGAGTAGCAGGTGTTAAATTTCCAGAAAATGATACCGCTACTCGATCAAAGCTTGCTGCTCCGGCGTGGCAGTGCAGGATTGAACGTCGTATCGCTGAGGCGAGGGCACTCATTGGCAAGCTTATCTGTTTCAGATCGGGTAACACGCGCCCGAGAGTAATGCGTTTTGTGAACCTGGCTTTTTCGGGAACTGATATCAGTTCCTGTAATTATGCAGCGCGAGTCACAGAGCGCATTGACTTTCTGAAACAGAAAGTTTATGCATGGGCAAACCATATACGAAGGTACAAAAAACGAGTGGACCGATATACTCAGAATCGTTCATTCCAAAGGGATGAGAGGTGGGTTTATAGAAGGTGGGAGCAGCCTGATTTAGTGAGTGACACACATTTCCCAGATGCTGAAATTACGAATACCTTTTGGCGTGACATCTGGGCGATGCCTGTCACTCACACAGAGGGTGATTGGATGCGAGATGTCGAACGTTCGTGTGAGTCGATTGATACCATGGAGCCAATAACAATATCGAATACTGATATAGCTTATGCAGTTCGTTCGCTGCCGAACTGGAAATCAGCGGGACCGGACGGACTGCATAACTTTTGGTTAAAGTGGCTCCGTAGCTCACACGTACGATTGGCATCTCAATTGCAATCATGCTTAGAATCAGGTTCGCTTCCGACTTTTATGACCACAGGCGTAACTCACCTGCTCTTTAAGTCTGGTAGTGCCACGGATCCCAAAAATTATAGACCTATAACGTGTTTACCCACACTTTATAAATTACTTACGTCTATTCTGAGAGTGAAGATAACATCTCATATAACTAACAATACTATTATGGCTTACTCTCAGAATGGATGTAAAAGTGGGGCCCGTGGCACTAAAGAGCTCCTTATTATTGACACGACCATTAACCAACAAGTTCGTCGTAATCGAAAGGATTTGGCGACATGTTGGATAGATTACAAAAAAGCCTATGACTCTGTACCGCATACGTGGCTCTTGAGAGTGATGGAGTTGTACAAGGTAGATACAACTCTATGCACTTTCTTGAAGGCATGTATGCGGCAATGGAGAACGGTGCTCTACTATCCAGGATGTCGGCGGTCTCAGGGTTACGGCGAGTATATTAAGATCAGGCGGGGTATATTTCAGGGTGACAGTTTGAGTCCCTTGTGGTTTTGCTTAGCTTTGAATCCTCTCAGCACTTTACTGGAGCGTTCAGGGCTAGGCTATCGTTTACGGAAAGAAGGTCAGGTTATATCCCATCTCCTTTTCATGGATGATTTGAAACTGTTTGCCTGCAACAATTTCCAATTGACACAATTACTTGAGGTAACTGATACCTTTAGTAAATGTATCAGGATGGAATTTGGTGTGGATAAATGTGCAGTCATGCATGTAAAAAGAGGCAGGATTGTGGAATCTGAGGGGATGGAACTCTCAGATTCCACACACCTTAGATGTCTTTCCGCCAACGAAACCTACAAGTATCTAGGTATGACACAGGCGTTAGGTGTAAATGAATTGACTATGAAGCAATCGTTACAGGAACGTTTCTTTGGCCGCCTGAAAAAAGTAATGAAAAGTCTTTTGTCAGGTGGTAATAAGGTGCGGGCCTATAATGATTGGGTCATACCAGTCCTAACCTACTCCTTTGGCATACTTAGATGGACTCAGACTGAACTAGATGCCCTGGATAGAAGAGTTCGTACACTGCTTACCGCGTACCGAATGCACCATCCACGTTCATCGGTCATGAGATTGTATATCCCGCGGAAATGTGGGGGTCGTGGTTTTTTAAATGCCAAGACCCTCCATAACCGCGAGGTATGCAACCTTAGAGATTACTTCCTCTCCGTTGACCTGGATGTGTATCGGGATGTGGTGGCAGTTGACAACGGACTCACTCCGCTTGCTCTAGGAAAAGAGAACTGGCGCAAACCAGCAGTACTTACTATTATAGACCGCAGGGAGATATGGAAGAGCAAGGCGTTGCATGGACGTTTCTATCGGGCCTTAAATGGGCCCGATATAGATTTATTAGCATCAGTATCCTGGCTACGGTTCGGTGACCTCTTCGGAGAAACTGAAGGTTTTGTCTGTGCAATTACAGATGAAGTTGTTATGACGAATAACTATCGGAGATATATCCTGAAGGACGGCACAATTGACATTTGTCGGGCGTGTCATCGTCCCGGAGAAACCCTCAGGCATATAATTTCTGGTTGTTCTCGTCTTGCCAACGGCGAGTACTTGCATAGACATAACCAAGTGGCCAGGATAGTCCATCAGCAACTTGCTGTTAAATATAATCTTGTCACTGTCGAGTTACCGTACTACAGGTATGTGCCCGACCCAGTTCTCGAAAATGGTCGTGCAACATTGTACTGGGATCGATCTATCATCACTGACAGGACTATTGTTGCCAATAAGCCTGATATAGTGGTGATAGACCGATTAGAGCGCCGAGCAATGATTATTGACATCACCATTCCCCATGACGACAATCTCTTAAAAGCCGAAAAAGATAAAGAAATAAAATATTTGGACCTAGCCCACGAGATTGTCGACATGTGGGATGTGGATTCAGCAATCATTGTGCCGATAGTCATTTCGGTCCATGGGTTAATTGCTAAGAGCCTCGACCAACACCTTCAGAGGCTCACGTTAGGCAGCTGGATTAAGAGCCTGATGCAGAAGGCAGTCCTCCTTGATACGGCACGCATAGTGAGGAGGTTTCTATCTCTGGAACCCTAACCACCGGTAGCTTGGTCCCTGTACCCGATACCGGTGGGACACTATTTTTTATATTTTTAAATATATTTGTTTTTATTTTTTTATAGTGAATGTATTTAAAAATGTAATTTATATGTATATTAAGTAAATAAAGAGAATAATAATAATTTATTCGCATTTAGTACAACAACATTTTCATTACATTAGATTACAATAATTAGAATAATGTACATGATATGGTTGCACAATTTGATGCATATCTTAGAAAATATATGTAACTATCTCCTATACTAAGCAGAGCTTGTATGATAGGAGTTAGTTGGTTCTCCATTGAAGATTTTTTTGTCAACCGGGATATTAAAAGGTGGACTACATTTGTCGTACAAGCATGCATTAATATAAAGTTTTTAACAAATTAAATATGTATAAAGATTATAAAAACTACACATAAATTTTTTCAAGTAATGGATATTCATAAATTTGATACAGAACAGCTTGATAAAAGGGTCTCAGTTTGATCATAATTTAGTCAGTAACCAATTTTTTTACTTGTTTTTTATTTCGTGTTTGTTAAGGCTATATATTGATAGTAGGTTATTCAATCTATTATATATCCTCGATCCCAGAACATAATACTGGCGTCTTGCGAATGCAGTTCTACATCCGATACTTGGACATTTTGCAGTTCCGGAACGAGTTTGATCAGTATTCCTAATGTAGGGTAAGTTTGAATGTCTACGCAGTACCGTCCGAAGGATGTAAAGCTTTCTCACAGTGAGCACCTGACACTCCTCATAAAGTTGAGTGGTGGGATAGTACCGGGGCTTAAAATGGATCACCTTTAAAACCTTTCTCTGTGCCCTCTCTAGACCAAGGAAGAGCATTTTATATGGGAGGGGGAGAGGGGGATTAGAGGGGAGGAGACGGGGATTAGAGGGAAGGAGAGGGGGAGAGGGAAAGGACGGGATAGGGGAGAAGGAAGGGTTAGGGCCTCCGGTAACTTCACTCACGCGACGAAAAGTAATTCAAGCATTGTTTCACTGCCGGTTTTATGTGAGGCCGTGGTATGGAGCGGAGTCGAGCCGACCCATACGTGCCGAAACATGGCTCTCCCACGTAAGCATGGCTCTCCCACATGCTATAATTATGTGTTTACACGGGAATTAATGCGATCGACGAAATCTATTTCGTGATCGCGAATAAATTCGTGATAGGGTCAATATCGATCAATCAATCAGCCTATTGCAGTCCACTGACGTACATAGACAAAAACTCAGAAAAACTCTAGCGACGTGGGTCACACATTACTAGTACCTACGTATATTTACCTCTCCTGTTTAGAATATTGTTGTCACGGCGGTAGTGCGATAGGTGGGGTTCGAACCAGGAACCACTTGATCTCAAGTGACCGCCGCTTTCGCCATTGGCTCAATATGTCGCCGAATATTATATTATTGTAATCACCGGTTACCACTTAGGATCAAGCAGGCCGTATGCTTGTTTACCAATTCTCCTAAAGTCCTAACACGAACCAAGCTGGCACTCCGTACCTCGCCGAAGGTCGACCCACCTAAATGATAATAACTCTGCTATATTTGTTCCGAGCGAGCGACACACGCTATAAGAAGCTCAAAAGTTATTCTTGTTTGACGAAATCGGTAAAAGCGGGTGCAAACGGCTTTAGACGACGATCTGGTCGCTGTAGATACTCGCATAAAAAATTACCATAACATAAACTCTAGCGACTTCGTTGACTAGGTACCAGCTGTGCCCGCCGCGGTTTCGCTCGCGTGTATGTACATATTTATGCTTTTTGCGCGGAACTCTAATCCAAAATAAAAGTGAAGTGAAAGTCCCATAGAAATTGGTCCATCCATTCCGGATTAGCTGTGACAAAAATAGAGAAAAATTTAAATTGATTTTTTGGTATAAGTACCGTCTAAACATTCAGATGCATTTAACAACAGTAAAACGCTGTTATTATGATAATACAAAAAGACACTCCAAATTTATTTATTTGTATAGATGGAAAATACAACACTTTACTAAAGGCGATGATATTTACTATCGACAAGTGTTGTAATATAATAAAAAAAATAATAAATGGTTTTGTCCTTTGACTGTCAAATTACGCGCGTGGTGTAATATAAAAACCGACAAATTTTACAACTAATTTCCGTCGTATAACATCTAATTCAATTTGTTAAATGAAAAATAAAGAAATAGACAAGTCGGAAGAGTTAAAAAACAACCATCTATATTTTTGCTTCTTACACGTTTGCCCAAAACATGAGAGGAAGGAGTGTAATGCTTTCAAGGTTCATGTATGTATGTATGTGACGTTTTTTTTTTATATAACTTCTAAAATTTATGCAGTATCGCTAGAATTATTTACATCATCTATCAGTCATTTACAAATGTATAAATAAATTTCTTCAGTTCGTTTTTTGGCATAGCTCGTACCTATGTTTAAGGAAGCTACTAAGTCAAATAGAACAACTAATATGTAATTGAATTTTATTAATTCTAGGTAATCGGAGAGAAAATGTTTGATTTTCTTTAAAAACCTTGTGATCGTTTTCATTATAAGGAACTTCAAGAACTGTCAGTTTTTTTTTAATTTTACGTGGGAGAGCCATGTTTCGGCACGTATAGGCCGGCTTGACTCCGCTCCGCTCGGCTTTACAGAAAACCGGCAGTGAAACAATGTTTGCATTGCTTTTCGCCGCGTGAGTGAGGTTACCGGAGGCCCTAACCCTTCCCTCTCCCTTATTCCCGTCCTTCCCCTCTCCCCTTCTGATCCCCTCTAATTCTCTCTCCCGTCTTCCCGCTCTTCCCCTATTCCCACCTTAAAGGGCGCCAACGCACTTGTGACTCTTGAGTTACAGGTGTCCATGGGCGGCGGTAGTCATTTACCATCAGGTGACTCGTCTGCTCGTTTGCCCCTATACCACAAAAAAAAAAAAAATTTTTCCGGGTAATCTCCCAACTTTATGGACTTTAAAGGATATTTTAAAAAATTAGAACAATCCGTCTCGTCTTTCTGTAGTGACGTGCTTACCAATTAACAAATTATACACAGGACAGAAATAGGCGACAGAACAGAATACAGATTTTTACATGGAGAGATCGTGATAAATTAGTGTAGTTATGTATCATTTGTATTTTATTTTATATGAAGAACCTTGAGCAATATTCATCAATGCGCGGTTTGGTATTCGTTCCACAACTGTTTGTTTTGCCTCGTTGATTACACCAGTAGTTAATTCCTCTAACCAAGAAAAATACTTACGGTAGGAGAGGGTTCACATCTGAAATGCACTGGGTATGGTTCGAATCCGTAACCACTCGTTTGCAAGTCCCTTGGCTCAATGGACATGCATGCTTACCGAATAATAACTTACATTAATTCTACTATTTGTATTAAGAACTATTATCATCAGTCTATCGCCGTCCACTGCTGGAAGAAGGCCTCCCCCAAGGAGCGCCAACTATCCCGATCTTAGGCAGTCCGCATCCATCTGCTGCCAGCCACGTACTTCAAGTCGTCGGCCCATCGTGCCGCAGGGCGCTACACTAGGATTGCCTGATCTCGGTCTCCACTCTAGCATATTAAGAACTATTCAACATAAATTGAAACCTTCATAAAAATCAAAAACTTAGCAGCTAGCAGAACGGCCATTATATAAAAAAACCGAGCCCGTAGCAGGCCTGCAGAGGTATATTTTAATTTTTTTTGAAAATCTGCCCCCCAGTCCTCCCTTTAGGCGAATATCCCCCGTTCACGAACTTAACCTTCATTTTTGCGCTGTTGATTTGTCCTGCAAGTGTTAAAGCAATCGGTGCATAATTGCGACCTCTATCGTGCCGGTAAAATTGCGGTACATATATACATATATATATATACATATTAACTGGCGGTTGTTTTGGGGTCTAGGGATCATAACTAGACCTCCTGTGAAGAATTTTTTGGAAAACTCGACAACTAATACAAAACCAATAGGTAGACTTTTCTTCGAAATCTACCTAAAATAACCATAAACATTCAATGATTTCAGTTGGACAGAAGACCAGTTTATGGATTACTGATTAGTTAGTATAGTTAACTACTTATTGTCAAGTTGGCACGTCAAGTGACTGGATCAGTGTGAACCCGACATTCAATCTCATCGCAGGCGACGTGCCAATACATGCAACTGCACTAATTGAACACGCTGTATTAGACGCAATATTGTGCTATTTATACCCCTTTTATATCTCGTTTGTTTATGTAATGTTCATTGGACTATTGCACCACTATCCAAAATCGCTATGAATCATGTATCATCCGTGTATCACTCCGTCGGATGCGAATGAATGCTTCACTTTACTTACAGGTACATTTTGCTATCATAAATATTCTAACTAGTGGCAGTTAAAAAGGTTAAAGGTAGTAGCTAAAAGTGTGGTGCTGGGTTTCTATTGTCAGCTTCTTACTCTTGAAAAGAATAGGGAAAAGATGAAAAAAATGATTCAAGCTTCATAAGAAAGAACACTTTTTTTTTCTTTAAAAAGAATACTAGCAACGTGGGTCACACATTACTAGTATTCTTGTTAACCCTTCCAGCTAAGCTACATGCTTGTCTTAGGAGTGGGTTTACGACGGTAGAGTACTGGGTGGGGTTCAAACTCGCAAGCACTTGATCTCTAGTCCGACGCCCAAACCATTACGCTACCTTTTTAACTGTTCAGAAAAATAATGTTTCATCCATAGTTAGAGTTGGTTATCTATGGACACTGTAGTGCATACGGATGATGCTATTCACTATCCTGTAGAGTTCCTAAACACATCTATCCCACCTGATCTTCCGTCACATACACTTATCCTCAAAGTCTGTGCTCGAGGTGAGTCAGTGTATATACTGCGGATGCCTCTTATACCGTCAGATAATCCATTCGAGTTTAAAAGACTGTGTTCCCCCAGGGTCAGTTACTGAAAACAAAAGGAATCAATCTGAGGGTGGACTGCTTCTCGGACGGCCAGTTTTACCTGACCAGTTCGAGAGTGAGTTCACTTAGCGACCTGGTTTTGTTAGCAACTGAGGGGAAAACCTGTTATATTGTATATAAAGAGATATTTAATAATAAAAATAACTTCACACATCTCAAACACGGCCGTCTGATCCCAAACTAGGCAGAGCCTGTATTATGGGAACTAGACTGCTATATACTATATACATAAATATCACTTATTTCTTTTCTTTCATATACCTATTACATCAAAATCCACTAAAATCAAAAGGGCGGACAAAAGATAGTTTTAAAATAAAATCAATAATTACAAATATTGTATGAGTCAAATCTGCAAATAATTACAAATATTGTATGAGTCAAATCTGCAAAATTTGTAAATGCACCATTAAGAGGTTTAAATTGAGATTCTGGAACAGAGATAAAGCTACATAGTCAAAACTTTGTGTTACACATGACCTAAGCAACATGAATATGAAGCTTATGAACTTCTAACTGTTGGGCTGATACCAAAAGTTACTTACTTCAAGACACATATGTGACTTACAAGAGATCCACGGATAGTTGAACGTTGCCTACGAATCGCAGAGTGTCATGCTCCCTGTTTTTATAGATTAATCTAGAGGTTAGTGACCTTGACTGCTGAGCCAGAGATCGTGGGTTCGATTTCCACCCAGAGCAAATAATTGTGTGATGAGCATGAACCTTTTTCTGTGTCTGGGTGTAATTTATCTGAAATATGTGTGTATGTAGAAATATATAAGTATGTTTAAAAGCAGTCTGGTTACCATAATACATGCCCTGCCTAGTTTGGGATCAGACGGGCGTGTGTGAGATGCGTCAAGTTACTATTATTATTATAATCTTACTAAATCTCCTATAAGTTGCAGTCTGACTCGCGCACCAAGGGTTCCTTAGCAACGTGTATAAGATACGTCACATCGGATTAAAAGACGAACTTGACTTTGCCGTTCTAAAATACTTTAATTAAATAAAATACTCAACTGGCCTGTTGGTCTAGTGGTTAGTGACCCTGACTGCTGAGCCAGAGGTCGTGGGTTCGATTTCCACCTGAGCCTGGGTGTTCTTTGTGCCCGTTGTTTGTATGTTTGTAAAGTCCCCCGCGACACAGGAGTAATTCCTAATGCGGGAGTTGTCTTTTTTTATCAACTAACAACAAATTTCTCATACGTCTGAGTCAATATTACCTACTAAAAATTACCATTCAACGTGAACAAAATCCAAATAACGTGGAGTGTTACGTCAGAGCGTGGCGATTGCAATTCATGCAGAAATTAGCTATCAAAGTTTTGCAAGAATTTATGCTTGGTGGCCATCAATTCTTGAAGAACCTAATTTCTGGGAAGGATATTCAAAAAAGACGGCCACTAACCACTACTGCCAGCGTAGAGTCGTGCTCTGCTGCGTGCTAAGAAGTATTCCCAGAGTACCTTTTGGGAAAGTTTGGCGGAAACTTCTTAATATAACCGTATGCTTGTTAGTGAAGTTAGTCGTAGAATTAAAGTGAATAAGTAAGTAACAAAAAAGAAATAAAAGAAAATACCCAAACAAACAAAATAACAATTATAATCCTGGAACGATCAAGAGTATAGTGAATGGGTTTCTCTTAGATAGGCGTGTACCACCTACGTCTTCATCGTCACTTTACATCAGGTGAGTTAGCAGACAAGTGCCTATTTAATTATTATTAAATAAAAAGAAAACTCTGTCTGTCTATAACGCTTTCACTCCTTAACTACTCGGCCTATCATTATGAAATTCAGCATTCACGTTGTCAGTAGTATATAGAAGGACATACCTTGCAATCAGAAACGAAAACTATTTCCGAGGGATAAAAAACTATTTTAACCACGGAGGGAACAGGAGTGGACAGGAGTTTAGTGATTTAACGCGAGTAGTCCTGGTGTCAAATGATCTAAAAAAATTATGTTAAAGACGTGGCCTCGCTTCTGTTTTTTATGATTAAGTACTTAATTCGTCACAGTAAAAAATGTTCCAACTGTAAACAAATAAACGCAGATATGTTTAGTCTTATTTACATTGCAACCCTGGATGAGTACTGGCCTGTGGAACACATAAATAAGAGCAAGTGTACGACAGACTCTTGTGGACGTCGTCACAGTGTCTTTAAATAGAAATGCATCATGTGATGTATTTGTCAGCGTTGCAAGTAATGCTCAGTGAGGACTTGTTTGTATACAACACTTGGTTTTAACGATAGAAATGATCTGTAGACTTTTCTACATTGTGATATAAACTTAAATATCCATAAAAAAGCCAAAAATAAGTGGGTAAAAACGTTTATTCCACGTCCGATTTGCGGGTTTCATAAAAAAATGGGGGTGGCACCTTGTTTCAGTTCGGCCAAAAAACGGCCAAGTACGAAATAGCGGCAATAGAAATACACACTATGTGAAAATTTTAACTGTTTACCTTCCTCTGAGGTTTACCTATTACGGTTCAGAGATACAGCAAGCTAAGAGACAGATGTGTGACACCGAAGGCTTAATAATAGGGTCCTGTTGATACCGGAGTGGTCTCCCTGTGCGGTAAATAACATTTAATAAACGTTCTCGTACGTAAAGATGTTAAACTATTCAGCTACATAGTACGCCTTACTTCGGATACACTTTGCTACAATAGGATAACACATAATGGCTTTACGATAGCATTAAACGATTTATGCTGCCAATGCATTTTGCAACAACTCGTACAAACATAATGCTAAGACAAATATTTACGCAAAGGAGGGAATCAAATAAAAAAGAGTAAAACGTGCTAGTAAATTATATTTTTTAATTCTACATATAGGCGAAAAAAGGTTACAGCAAGCTTGAAAGCGGTCATCGTAACTGATAGATGTTTAAAAACTTAAAAAAAAAAGAGAAAACACCAAGTTGGCAACACTGACTGTCGATAGGTAAAATATGTATATTAAAATCTGTTGTTTACCGTTTATAAAAAAAAGGAGCTACAGGTGTGGATATGTTCATCAATTATTTGGCAGCGGTTTGATCGATTTGAATTATTTCAACTGTATTCAATCTAGTTAAACCCTGAGGTGGTCCAATATATTAATTTAATATTTTTGATATTCCAAATGTGAAACTGAGTTTTTTGTTTATTACTTTGTTTGCTTGTTATGCTTTTACGGTTGACACACGTTGTCTGGGATACAGAACATTGGGTACCTTTCACACCAAAAAAGTAATCAATTAAAAATAAAGCAAACGAAGCCGCGGGCAAAAGCTAATGGTACATCGAATTATAAACAAAATTCAAAAATCTACGCCATTCTGGTGACACACCCGATTTCTGAAAACCTAATTAAAATATTGTTCAACTAAGTCACATTAACAGTGGTGTTAAATCAGTTCAAGATTCTGAAACGTTGACCAAAGAAAAAATTACTTAACTATGATCAATTTCATTGAACATTCGAATGGCATTTAACAAAAGATTTTGGAGTAAAATTTGACCTAAGCTCTATTAACTGATCCGATGATCAAATCAAAGTGTCTTATCATGCTTTGAGCAGCCTCAATATCACTTCAATTTATTGTTGACAAGAGAATTGACATACGATTAGAATTAGATTTCATAACAATTATCATTGTCATAGTAAAATAAGTGCACAGATTACATTTCCTATAACACAGAGTCAAACTCAAAAGAAAGTACCACACATACCTATCAAAAAAACGTTTGATACCCACCACCCAGAAGCTCTTTTACTTTTAATAAAAGAGTTTCCGAGAAGCGGGACTTAGATTTGTTGAAGTTAAATGCTTTTTAAAGAGAAAACAATTACTACTCCGAAGTTAAAAAACATATATTCACAAATTTATACACACTATATTACTTTTTAAAACTACACGTCAAACAAATGATTCACAAAGCGATGAATTTAAAACCACTTGTCAAATCAGGCGGTAATGTTGGCTATGCCAGTGTGCATGACGTCCGCAGTGACCGTGTGTGACGAACTATGGTGACAGATGTGACATGACAGCTGAACGTTTCTCACAATGCGATCATTATACGGGCATGTTTAATAGCAACTAATTACTACCGGTATAGTCACGGGAAAAGAACACGGTAGTTGTAGGCGATAGAAAATAAAAGAATCGTGTGTTGAGGTAGCTAGCTGTGGGCGCTCGCGGAAAAGTTGCCTCGTATTAACTACGTATGTATCTGTCAGTGTAACGGAATTGACTGTCACCTCGACCGCCCTCTTGCGTTTATTAATCAAAACAACACCTAAAGATAAGAAAGTTACAATAAAAAATATATAAGAGTGTCGCCTACGGTAGTAAATACTTTATAGTGAACTAGCCGTCCCCGCAGTTTCACCTGCGTTTATGGTCACTGCTCCGCTCCTATTGGTTGTAGCGTGATGTTATATAGCCTATATATAGCCTTCCTCGATAAATGGGCCATCCAACACCAAAATATGTTTTAATTAGGATCAGTAGTTTCTGAGATTAGCGCGTTCAACCAAACAAACAAACTCTTAAGCTGTAAAATATTAGCATAGATAAGTCATACCTAATGCACACGTCGTCGAAACGCTCATGTTCTCTCTCTGCGAAAGAAGATCAATGCAAATAGCCAAATTCTGTACTAGCTGTTGTCAAAAACTTCGTTCGTGTGGAAATTTTGATCAGGAACTGTAATTTTTCCGGGACGAAAAGTAATCTATGTGCTATTCCATACAATAATCTATCTCTATACCATATCGAGATCCAATACATCCATTCAAACTTTCAAAATTATAATAGTAAGATTCATGCATACATAATTATATTTGCACTGTGCGGAATTCGAACAAGCGACCTGGCGGCCAAACATAGATAGATCTCCAAACACCCTTCTAAAGAGAGTTTAATTTAGTTTAATTGCACAGATGCATGGCGAAAGCATTTAGCAGTACATTTTGTTTCGGTTTCAAGTAATTAATTGTCAGACTGATAGATGATGGCGCTTTCAATAACCGAATGCGGAAAGTTAATCAATTTTATTGATGCCATAGATAAATAAAATTGATTAACTTCCCGCACTTTTGAAAATACAATTTTAACAGTCGTGTCTTGAGTCTCGACCCGAAAGTCTCGGGACTCGAGACAACAAAATTTACAAAAAGTAGCAGGAGTCCTGCGACTGTCCTGCGGCAAGACTTCAAGACACGAGACGTCCCGGGACCTAAACTCTAGTTTATCGGCACCGGTGACAGTGACCTCTTTACATCAGAACGAGGCAATACTAATTTCATTTAACTTTAAAAGGAATTTGCGCTAAAGCATGCAAATGGAGGAATAAAAATCAAGTCTTCAAAAAAGGAGGCTCTGTATTTACGCGATTTTCTTAAAAAGTAATAAACCAATTTTCATGTTTGTTTCACTAACGTATTCTACATATTTTCAGGAAGGTTTTAGTATATAATACAATAGGTATGTATTAGTTCATTTTTAACAATCAATTTCGTTAATCTTTTTTTTTGTTATATATTTTTACTGTAATGTTAATTTGACATTACAAGTTTTAAAGTTCATCGCCACTCTGACTTATCCTCAAACGTGGGAAGTGTTTATTTATTAACCAGAATCCCGAAGGGATTTGCTCCCACGCATTATGACTAAATAGTTTCTTGATAGAAGAAACTTATTCAAATAATGATTCACGTGAAGAGTATGTTACTCATACGTGCCCGTAGGACGAATCTTGTCGGTCCAGAAATCATTTTCACGTAACTGACATTTTTTAATTTGTAAATATTGTAAAACCACATTTGCTATGAGTTGTTCCTTTGTCAGTCCAGAAAAAAGTAATTAAATTTTACGAAAGCAATATTATTTTCCCATGAATCTGCCGAAAAAAAAACTATTTGATAACCGTAGAACCGGCACTACATTGTATCTAAAATGTAGACACAGGTGATCTCATTTCCATTTCTTAAAAGAAGAAAGTGTTTTTTTTTATTAAAGAATCACGTTGGTCACACGTTACTAGTATTCGTATTAACCCCTCCAGCTAAATACTTATTAGAAGTAAGTATGGTCACGTCGGTAAAGTACTGTGTGGAGTTCGTAACCGCAGCCGTAGCGAACGTTATTAAAACTATAACTATAGTAAAAAAAAAATATTTTTTTATAAAATCTTTTTAACAAAAAATTAAACCGACGAAAAGAAATAAAAAGCAAAAAATAAATAAACCTTAAGTCTTAAGTATTGAGCTTATTTACATAAACTATCAAAATTTATATAAACTTATTTTGAGTCGGTTATTTTGAGTCAAATAATAAAATGATTAATTACTTACGTAGGTACATATAAAATTTAGATAATTAATCAGTTTGTTGTGATACGTGATAGTCAAATTTTTAAGGAAGGTAATAAATTATTTAACATCAGGCGACGGCCTTAAGAGCAGAGCAGATACCAAAACCACTGATGAAACTAACTCATGTTTCCCTAATACATAGGTGGTAGACGCATCGATATCAATCTTGTACGTTATTCCTATGCAGTGACAGTTGCTTTTTCTTTAAATGTCTTGCTAAAATTAAGCCATCTGTTCTACTCTTCGATAATCTATTGATAAGTGTTCGTAAATTCCGTCTTACTGTACTCGGAGTATTCCATGCAGCAAGTCTATAAATTCTAATTCTTAAAATGATATTAGGAGATAGGTAGACTATTTTATTCCAGGTAAAAAAAAAATCTACTTTAAATAAATTACTGTTTGAACTTTAGTTTACGCACGATGTTCATTTAGAGCGAACTTGTTATGGCTTTATCGCAGTTTTGTTATTTTTACAAACGTTATTTATATACACACAAACGTTCGTGCGGTATATTTTCGTTAGTATATGCTGGTGGTGAGTACTTTTAGCACTCATTCCACTCCTGTATAGAAATATACAGGGTGTTAGTGAAACGCTCCCGAAAACAAAGACGATAGTACTAATGGTAAATGGCCATAAAAGAAACCTTTGACTGGCTTGTTGGCCTAGTGGTTGGTGACCCTGACTGCTATGCCACAGGTCCTGGGTTCGATTCCCACCTGAGTCTGGGTGTTCTTTGTGTCCGTTGTTTGTATGTTTGTAAAGTCCCCCGTGACACAGGAATAATTCCTAATGCGGGAGTTAATTTTATTTTTTAGAAAGACATTTCTATAAAATAAAATTTATAAACCGCCCAAAACCCTTTTACAACGTTATGCATTGCGCTGATCTCAATGAGAATTGGGAAAAGGGTAGGAAGATGATCAGGTATACATATATGGCGCAACGGTAGAGCATTCCACTGCCGTCTACCGTCACACTGCACTCGGGGGTCGCGGGGTACATTCCCGCTCAATGCTAATAATCGTATGTATTATATGTCTATTTGCATTTTTTAGAAAGATACTTAGCTAAAGCTAGAACCGAATAGTCTTGCTAAATATTCATAATAATCAAACCTAAATTCGATATTCGATTATTCGTTGAAATGACATTCGCGCATCACTAATAAAAACCGACACATCCATTAGATCTACGTACGCGCAATCTGACCGCCATGTCACCGTTCGACGCTGGCGCATTACACTCCACGCTTAGCTGGCCGCAGTGACACTGTTTTGTAAACACTCGCACCTATACTCCTGGCTATACGAGACGTGTTAGTACTTAGCGAGGTGTTGTATAACAAATATACTGTTAGTACTTACAGCGGTACTGTGATTCCCCATTGACGATTTAATGTGTTCTAAATTCAGTGTAAACTAACTCGATTAACTAACATGCCTTAACAAGTATAAATTAAAAACTTAAAATATCCCCACTCACTACGATTAGAAATTCGAAAGGCTGGCCAGTTTTTTTGAATTTATAGCTAAGAAAACTCTCAGTCAAGTTGCCTTTCTAATAAAAGAAAACTAAATCAAAATCGGTCATTCCGTTTAGGATGATGATGATGCCACAAACAGACACAGCAAACACGTTAAAGTTATCCCCTCCTTTTTGCGTCGGGGGTAAAAAATGCTAAGAGGTATCCATAATTCAGGCTAATATTTACAATTAAAAAGTGGGTACATTTTTAGCTTCTTGTCATGTTTGAGCTAGCCCTATTATAGTCAACTATATTAAGGTCGAAACAAATTGGCCTAAATAGCTTCTTACAAGGTTTTTTTTTAAATCCAACCCCTATCTACAGCTATAGCTCTCAAATATAGAATGATATCTAACATCTGATAGGAGGAAGGCATAATAAATAATTGAATTGAACTGGAACCGTATTCCTAAATTGAAAGGTTAGCTAAATACCCCAGTAGCCACACCTAAGTAGTACAGAAAACCTTCGGTATACAGCACCACTTCAATAGTTTTCTTCTTTTTATGGTTCCTTAAGACATAATAGTCTAGACATCGTAATAGGATAGACTAATAAACATACAGGTGATGACTCGACATGTACACTAAGCGGATCTTGTTTTCACTAGGGTCATAAATATCTCACTAAGGACATATAAAGCTTATTAAACCCGTGGTGCCTGATCTGCCTGGCTTTTTGGCTATTTTTCTGGAAAGGGAAATAATTAATATTATTTGGAAATAAGGGAAATAATTAATATAATGAATACAGTTTACCGTAGCGTTTTTGAAGGATAGAGAAGAAAGAAAGGTAAGGGTCCCTTTGTCTCTGGGGGACACAGTGACGCGGTGGTCATTCCATGTGTTTATTGTTTTATTAAATAATAAAAAAAATTACTGCTCCAATTCACTCTTGAGTTAATTCCTTACCAGTTCCAGAAAGGCAATGAAAGGAAAGGGGAGGGTGTAAGCGATAGCTCTAGCTGGTCAGTCTGGTCAAGTTCGAGCCCTCTAATATCTTATTCATGCTTAAAAATATTTGCACTACAAATATTTAGTTGGCGACCCCTGGAGTGGCAGTTGCTCTGTGGCGCGGTGGTAGTCCGCGCCACAGAGCGCTAGCAGTGGCAATGTGGGTGGGACAAGTCGTCTATTTTAGCAATCTTAATACGTCTTTAATAAAACCAGATTACATATGTATTCCGGAAAAACAAGTGAACATCTTTATCGTTTGATGTTTAAGAAATATATAGGGTGTCAGAAATCCAGACATTTCGCTCAAATCACGGAACAAAGGAAGCGGTAATAGGTTATAATATTTCTTAAAATGTCAACAGAATCTTTTAAGATCCGGCCAACGAACGCCAACACCTAGTAATTTTCACTACGATAATAAATATGTGATAATTTGATTAGGACACATAAATATACCTATATAAATGTCTATTTAAAAAAAAATCTCATTATTTTCTTTCTTTATTTTGTTGGATAGTGTAAATGATGTTTTTGAGAAGGATAAGAACAAGTTATCGGAGTAAAGCGCTGCTGTCGAATTTTTAAGTCTATTTGACAAGTATTGCACAATTGGAATTGGTTTTCAAAGAATTTTATAGAAAACTAGTTACGCCCCGTGGTTTCACCCGCAAAGTCACGCTGCCGTGGGAATATCGGGATAAAATGTAGCCTATGTGTTAATCTAGATCTCCAGCTATCTACGTACCAAGTTTCATCGCAATCCGTTTTAGTAGTTTTTGCGTGAAAGAGCAACAAACATCCATACTTCCTCACACACTTTCACGTTTACAATATTAAGTAGGATTTTCAACAAGAGCGACGTCGGAGCGGGCCGCTAGGAGTGATTTTCCAATTTTTAATACATATAGATTCTTGTCCGTCAAAGAGCAAAAGAATATTGGAAATAGAACCCTACGTATGGATGTAAATAACTCAGAGTAGAAGAAGATCCAAGTAAAAAGAAGAGGACATTTTGGTTAACAAGAAACGAAAAGGTAAACAGACGTCCATAACAGGAAGATCAAAACGATTTTGAGTGGTTCATTGTTTCCGCTTATAATTTAATCTATAAAGGTTTTGTTTAAAATATTTTATCAAAGTTCTCTAAAGAGCTATTTTATAGTATTAAAAAACACCTGATACTCACTGACTATCCAAGTCACAAAATTTATTTATTTATTTATTTATTTATTTATTTTCAGAAAGATACATATTGTTTACAGATAATCCTTACACAATAGTATATAAGTAGTTGTCAACATCAAGACCATTCTAGTATCATAATTATGTTAGTAAATAAACCATTAAACAATTCTAAAATCGCAATACCTCTCTACACACAAAGCTGTGTTGTATTACTAATACAGATATCGATAAAAGCATTTGCATCGACTCTTGAACATCATAAACCGCTTTGATTCTATCGAGATCAAAGCGTTGCGACGCTATGCCAGATGGTAGATGATATCGGACAAGACGCGTTTATGTAACCCACATAAGATGCAACAATATCTAGGAATCAGTTGTTTTGCTAGTTGATTACCAGTTACAAATATGTCTTACCATGTCACTGCATTTTTTTCATGGTATGGTATGGTATTGTAAGTGACTACCGCCGCCCATGGACAACTGCAACTCAAGAGTCACAAGTGCGTTGCCGGCCTTGGAGGTGGGAGTACGCTCTTATCTTGAAGGTTTGAAGGTCGTATCGGTCCGGAAATACCGCAGGTGTAAATTGGCATGCTTAAAACTTTAAAATATTTGGAGTATTTTATAAAACAAAAGTAATCAAGTCACTGAAAAGTAATGCACGTGGTTGGTTTACGTTTAATAATCATTTCTGAATAAATTAGCACTAAACTGAAACCAACAATTGTTGGTGTACAATAGGCAACAAAAACATACTTTTTTTAGTACTTGACCTGATGACTTAGGTACTGAAAAGTCTTCCGAATGTAATGTTGGAAGTGTTACGACAGAAACCTATGCGTATTTTACTGCGTGCGTAAATCAAAAATAACACTCACTTAATCCTTGGGTTCTCGCCATATCATAGGTTGACGAAAAGATATCTCTGTAGGTTTCCCATTAAACTAGTTCCTTCTAATTCTTGTGGCATAACAACACGTCTATGGCACCCAATATTTATCATGGTTGTCTAAACCAAAGTATGCACGTTAACACTTCGTATTTAAAGTGCCGAATATAAACTAAAAATTAACCAAAATGAATCCACAGAATTATCATAAAAGCGGTACACTGTAAAAGGGGAGTCCGTTACTGTAAAGGAAGCCGGTCTTGACGGTGCGCCGGTCCAATTCACTGCCATTTACGGTTAATGGCGGTCAAAAAGAGTCAAACTAGTATGACAATGATTACTAAAAAGAATTACATAGAACAGTTATAAGCGTATAAACGGTTTAATCCAATTATGATAATGATGATGACGACTTTATGTATACTGACACTAAAAATATTATTGTGATCGATTATCTTTCAGTAACAGGTGCATAATTATCTACGAAATCCGCCACGAAATTGCGTAGCGAAATTTTGAGTACTGCCTAGTGTTATCAGACCGATACCATATTGTGTTCGGACTCACTGAGCTATGGATATCTATTTTACGCCAAAATAATTCTTGTGCTTGGATGTCATTTTAGAGTAATTTCCCTTCAAAATTGTTCCACGACATATTGTCATAAAACATTATATGCGCGAGGATAAAGCCCTACCACTGACAACTTATTTCTAGGAATATTCTACCCAAAAATGAAATAAACCAATTAAATATTTTTATTTCAATTCGTCGTCGTTAAGATGTTTCCGTCAATGCGGATGTGTCAAAAATTCTAGAATTCGCACACTCCAGTGCGTTTTATTTATAGACAGTCAATGACAGATGACGAAAGTGCAAGCGCGAGGCCTTTATCGGCGTCTAGATTTATTATGGACGTAATTTATAATATCTTTATTGGCTATTTTGTGTTTCTAGCGTTGCAGAATCAAGTGACGAAGATGTAATAATAATAATAACTGGACACATCTCACACACGGCCGTCTGATCCCAAACTAGGCAAAGCCTGTACTATGGTAACCAGACTGCTGATAAACATACTTATATATTTCTAAATAAATATTATAGATATATTACACCCAGACACATAACAAATAATCGTGCTCATCCCACAAATATTTGTCCTTGGTGGGAATCTAACCACTAGATCAACAGGCCTGTCATTATCACTAAAATACATGCAATGAAGCAGTGAAGGACCGTTGGCTTCTCACGCCGCCGCTGTGGTTTGACTTCGACTGATATGTACACATGCTTCAATATTGCTGTAATATATTAAAACTAGCTTTTTCCTACACCATTTATGTCTAGATGAAAGGAAACCAGTGCACTTTTCAATAACCACTAACAATTTTTTAGAATAAAAACTTTCATGAGTGCTATTCATGTTTGTTACGAATCTACGGTTTTTCTTACGTTCAGGAATGCCTAACTAGTTTCGAACCCAACGAGGGCCCTTTTTTAACCGATGAAAAAAAAGGAGGTTCTCAATTCGACCGTATAATTTTTTCATTTTTTTTAATGTCGGTTGTTGTTTGGCGAAGACTCAAAATAAGTTTATATAAAATTTTATAGTTTATGTAAATAAGTTAATAAGGTTTATTTATTTTTTGCTTTTTAGTTTTCGTCGGTTAAATTTTTTGTTAAAAAGATTTTTATTAAGGGATGAAGTGACATTCCGTGTCGGATGCAACGCCAGGAATTAGTTGCGGATCCCCGAAATACACACGTCAGTAAAACCGTAATCACAGTGAAAATGTAGTAACCGTAAAACCGTAGTAACCGTAAAACCGTAGTTACCGTAAAACCGTTATCCTTTATGAGTACTGACAACGCGACACCGTATGTAAAATTGTGATCGGTTTAGTAGTTAATCAATGAACTGCCTCACAGTTGATTTGTCGTTCCTCTTCGTCATGATAATACCTTATGTTTGGCAGCTTGTTTAATCTTCTATGTTTAACTGTTCTGTTTGATTTCAATAAGCCCATTGTTATATTCAATATACTATGATATCACAATTAATGGCTACAGACGTTTGGTCAGTGTAGTTACATAAGTTCAAGATCTCAAATAAAATTATTGGCTTGGTCGCCGCAGATGGAAGATGTTTTAAAAAGGACTAGTTTTTCTTGGTGATGGTAAGAAACTTGAGCGATAGACCCCTCGCTCCCCCATTTCTAGCTGAAAAAGTTCGTTCAATCCGACCTATTCCACTGTTAACAGAAAACATTCACAATCAACAGTAACCAAATCAGATCAGAACAACAACAGACCTTTTAACTTCTTTGTCAAGGTCCAAATAAAAAAGAACTGGGCCCGCAGCAGGCCCGCAGAGGTAGATTTCGTGTTTTTTATTTTTTTTCGAAAATCTGCCCTTCAGTCCCCTCCTTTAGGGGAATATTCCCCATTCACGAACTTAACCTTAATTTTTGCCCTATTGATTTGTAGTCCAAGTTTGAAAGCAATCGGTGCATAATTGCGACCTCTATCGTGGCGGTAAAATTGGGTACATACATATATATATATATATATAAACTTTTTAACTGGCAGTTGTTTTGGGGTCTAGGGGTCATAACTAGACCTCCTGTGAAGAATTTTTTGGAAAACTCGACAACTGGTACAAAACCAATAGGTAGACTTTTCCTCGAAATCTACCTAAAAGGTATTACAAATTTAGGCAATGTCAGCAATTTTCTTTTTTTTTTCTACTATACTACCTTTATGAGAGACCTGTGCTTCTATTAATCAGACAATGCCTAGTTTGTACAAGATAATCAAACACGTATGAAGATTTTTTTTTTTATATTATATTATATAGGGGCAAACCAGCAGACGGGTCACCTGATGGTAAGTGACTACCATCGCCCATGGACACCTGCAACTCAAGAGTCACAAGTGCGTTGCCGGCCTTTGAGAAAGGAATACGCTCTTTTCTTGAAGGTTTGAAGGTCGTATCGGTCCGGAAATACCGCAGGCGACAGTTTGTTCCAAAGATGGTTGTGCGAGGCAAAAAAAATCTGGAAAACCGCACAGTGGTGGATTGCCAATTATCCAGGTGATGGGGATTAAAGTTTTATCGCGTTGAACGATGGCGAAACGTTGCGGCCGCTATAAGTCCGAACAATTCCTCGGAGCACTCCCCATGATAAATACCTCCAATTTAATCCAGAAAACGTCTACTCGGCATTACGAGTTTACATACGAGTACCACGTTCGTTGTGAATGTCAAGTTCAGAATAACAAATTCACGTGTGATAAAAGCATCTACCTAACAAGCAATGTATTTCAAACGTCATAATTGTAAACTTTCGACAACTTTAAGGATAAAATGCAGCCATTCTCATGTCTACGAGGCTACGTTGTTTCTTTTTTTAAACGACGAAAAGGAGGAGGTCCTCAAGTCGACCCGTGTATATTTTTTTATGTATGACCACGTATAACTTTTTACAGGGTAGTCCGATTACGATAATTCTCTTTGGGTAGGGCCTACTTCGAAATTGGTCAAATTTTAATTTAAAAAAACTTCAACCCAGAGGGTGGAAAAATCGGGGACGAATTGTTGTGTGAACCGATTTTGTTGAAACTTAAGTTTGACGAAAGAGGAAAAAATGAAAAGTGAAAAATAAACTCGTTAGCCTAACTAAACTTCTACAGTAATGTAAATACCTAAATAACTTTGAGTCGGTGCCAAAATTACAAACAAAAAATGAAATTCGAAAACACTTCGGCAAATAGACGTATCGCCGTCGCGTCAACGTAGAATCGCGCGCCGCTGCCATCATTTTACATAATATTAATTTGCTTGTTTGTATGTTTGGCGCCGACTCAAAGTTATTTAGGTATTTACATTACTGTAGAAGTTTAGTTGGCCTAAAGAGTTTATTTTTCACTTTTCAGTTTCTTTCTTCTTTCGACGGTTTATTTTTTGTTAAAAGTTTTAGTGGTACTTAGTCACTGTACTACTAATAATACTTTATGCTTGATACAACAATGACGTCTGTCTGATAGAGACACTAATATTTAATGACCTTTCAACACACATAATTCACGTTTTTATATGCAGGAATCACGTAGATACGCTTTGCTATGGTTACCAATTTTTTAAATTTTATCATGGATATATTTGATATGGTTTTGGTAACTAAATAAAAACTGCATAGCCTCAGAACCATTATAAATTAAATAAATATGTTCTGTATAGCTCATTATCAACTTAAAAATAAACACCACAGACTAAAAAAGCAATAAACGTTCCATTGAAAACAAATACCGGTTCTTGTATGTACCGTAAAAATTTCATTCAACATTCAAATATCGAACGATCACAATTAATAAAACATTGGTAGGTAGTTATAGAAAAGTGATGTAAGTCTATTTTAATATCGGTTCATATGTAGTTAGTCGTAAATGGGATTAGATTGTAATAAAAGACAATTCACGGGCACTCGTGAAGTAAATCACTCACTATCTCTTTAAATACGAGGTTATAAATCTCTAACACGATTATATAGTATCTTTAATCTTTTGATGCCGGGGTGTGTTTAGCCGTTAAAATGCGAACGAAAAACCTTCTTCAAAGGCGGTTCGTGTTCGCACCTTGTTCAAATGCCGTGTTTTTGTAAGAGTAAGTTTGTTAATCTCTCGTTGCCTTCTGTAATTTAACTTCAGCATGTCGGCTTTGTTTATTTTATTTCTAATAGTTTTCATATGAACTGTTTAAAATAATATTTTATTCGGCGTCGTTATTTCTTCCAACAGATCAGATGAATTTAATTACCACTGACTCAAACATTGCACACATCTAGGTTTAAGTCAGTGGTTTTTTTTATAAATGTTCACCTTCTGTAGACCAATCCCAGTTTTACGGACGTGTCGCTTGACTGCCACTGAAGTTTGTATGTAAATTGTAAGATGTTTGCAAAATTGATAGATACTATATTACAAACCATGTTAAAAAAGTGTGTCCTTGGAGTTTCTGGCCCGTACTTTTCTAAATACCAATAATTGATATATTTGTAATCAAGGAATTTCAACTTGATTTGTATTGAAATACGACGACAACCCCGTAGGCCGCAAAATAATAAAATTTAAAACAAATTTCATCTAAATCTGGGGTTTTTAAGTACAGCGTCCGAACTTAAATTAAGAAATACTACGTATACAACTATTATATCTAATACAAGCCTTATAAATAACAGGAATACATTAAAAGACATTACCATCGCGTCCATGCAAAATCTTCCACGATTATGGAAACCGGACACTCGTGAAAACTATCGATCGTAACCAAGTCATACGACAAAATCGATAAAACCGATTCCTGTCCAATAACGAACACACTTCACTGGCTGATTCAAGTAAACCACTCGTAAATTCAAACGCGGTTTCGAAATTCAAAAATTTTCAAATGTCACGCGCGGTCGCTTGGGCGGTAAAACTGGAGGGCGGTCCGGCCGCCGCACGCGCGCTTGCCACTGAAACTGGCGATTACGTGCCAACTGGTGCCATACGTACGTCACAACCAACATTCGGCAAATACGCCAACACATCTAACTACCGATTTCAATACGTCCAGATTGTTTACATAGCGACTTATAACAGGATGAAATTGTAATTCGTCGGGTTGGTGTCACTCATTCGGCCAAAAGCGTTTTGGCTTGAATTAATGACACATTAAATCGTGTTATTTTGATGTTAGTCTTATAATACGGTTGATATCGATGCTAAACAAAGCTTATGAAGGTTCATGCAGAATTGGAGTGAGGACGATGCGCCGGCAATGCTCGCGACTAGACGTACTGACTGGAAGTATTTTTGTTAACACGTTTGTGCTATCTTGATAGAAAATAACTCTTAAATAAGCCCAATTATATGACAGTAGAAAGAATGGCTAATTGCGTTGAAAGTAGATCAGCTATGGACCTAGTTTCGCGTTAACGATGACTTTAAATTGCCAAACTCTGGGATTTGACTGGTAGACTAATTCCAGTGCTCTGTTTATTATTGCTGTGCATTATTAAAACAATGATAATGTCTGGCGTATAGTTCTGATCAGTTTTATTGCCAAACTTACCTACTTTAAACTAGAAATACCCACGTCTAATTTGCATAGAAGGTTTACAATGATATAATATAGATCCTGCTAGAAGAGAACACGGGAAAAACTCTTATAACTAAATACTATATTTGTGTTTAGGTCTTTAGGGCTTAAGGGCGTGTTGGTCATCAAGTCGAAATCACCCGTGAAGAAGACGGGTTAATATGTACTTATGCTACATGTCTTAGCTACACATTTTAAAGAAGTGCATGATTTCTTTTTGGTAAAACAATGTTATTAAACATTTATATGATCACACAAATGTTTTTTTTGTATTTTTATGGTTTATTTTAGTAAAATGAAAGTTTTCAAAATCAAAAATCAGTCTTAGTATACATCAATTTAATATTAAATTATTTAAACAGTTAATGAAATTGTTATTACCTCTATCGAACATTGGTCCCGCTTGGCCAATAATAAAGATTAATTTAAGAAGCTGACGATCAACCTTCAGGAATGAAGAGGCACATAAAGAAGAAGAAAAATAAAATCGGACTTTATTAACAAATTTGCATTAAATTCTGCTTTTAGAGTTAGGTAGGTAATAGAGTTAAGTTTGCACTATCCAACTTATTTTTTTTAAATTATTATATAATATAATTAGCGCGACCTTAGTTACCGTAACCAACACTATAAATATGTGTAACAGACTCACAGAAGCGAAATAACTCGGAACTAAAATGATACAAATGGTTGGCATGGAATACCGTTTAGCAAAAAAATACACACTGATCTAATTGAGTGTATGGGGTAAGGTGGGGAGGGGGTACCACCCTCAACCTCTTACATATACCCCATATGTAAGGGGTTGAGGGTGGGGTCTATTTAAAAAATTCTTAAATCCCTGAGCAGATGTCCTTCCACTGATGCAAAGAGATTATCAACCCTTTCTCATTTAGAAAATGTTAGGCATACTTCTGTTTCAGTGATTAGGTGCCTTCATCCACCATGGCCATGGCCAAAAACGGATGACTGCACAGATGGCGCAATGGTTAAACTGCTCGCCTCGTCACTACGCCGCGCCGAGTGTTGGGGTTTGACTACCACATGAGACAAAAATCTGTGAGATCCTGAAATCGTTATCCCGTGTTTGAATGTTTGTAAAGTCCCCCCCGACACAGGAATCATTCCAGGAATTAAAAGAAATAAAAGTCAAAACTACATTTCTTAAATATTTAAAAAAATATTAGTAATTTTTATAGACTCTCTGAAAAGGACGTGATTGACATTAGCTAACCTCCAAGTTGACCGGTTGATCCGAAATGATGACCAGTATCTGCATCTGGCATATCTGTCGTAGAAACATTGTGGCTTCAACTCTGTTACAACCAGTCTGTGGTATTCTCTTTAGGGTTCTACCAGAAAGACAGGTGAGTAACTTAGTACCACAGTGAATATACATTTGTGTATGAGTAGGTACGAGGTCACGCACTAGACAATGTGAACAAGGCCCAACTACTTGGAAACGGGCGGTTATAGATTGACACTAACAGATAGCGATCTTACGCGCACCTATTTGCTACATAGTATTGTTTTTTTTATATATTAGATAGATAGATAGATAGTTAGATGTACTCTTTATTGTACACAAACCAATAGGTTACAATATTTTACTTATATCTACTTACTAGCTAATGTTATGTACAATTGGCAACCGTATCGCAATTTGCGATCTCTTTCAGGCAACCATTGGATGGATAGAGAAAACATAGGTGAAAAGAGAGGCTGCAGTGTACAGTATATTACTAGTAGCACCCCGCGGTTTCACCCGCGTAAGTCCCGATTCTGTGGGAATATCGGGATAAAAAGCCTAGCCTATATGTTAATCCAGGTCTCCAGCTATCTACATACCAAGTTTCATCGCAATCGTTTCAGTGGTTTTGGCGTGAAAGAGTAACAAACATCCATCTATCCATCCAAACTTTGTCATTTATAATATTAGTGGGATTAGTTTTACTTTCGTCAAAGCAAAGTATTGTTACGGTGACATTGTGTTAATCTATAACTTTTTATTTTAGTTTAAAAAAAGTTATAAGTTAAAAAGAGTTTACCAAATAAAAATATTCTATCTATATGTTTATCAGTGTTTTAGAATCAACACTAGAAGCTATGCTTACTTTGGACTTATAAAGTGCGATGTAATTATGTATATGTAGACTATTATTCGAATATTACCTACCTGTTAATGTACAGTATAGGTCATCCGAAGGTGGTCTGTTAAGGTCGCCTCCCACGGTCCGTGGTAGAGACGGACGCGGACGGCCGGTGACCATGGACAACCACCCACCAAGGCCCTTCCAACGTACCGCGGATCTGTAAGGACGCGTCTGCGATTTCACGGACGCTTCTATTCCCACGGTGCGTTGGTGCGGGCTGGTCCACGTCCATCCTTAATATTACGTGATAGGCGACCTTAAGAAATCATAGACTTTTTTTTTATGGTATTGGTGGCAAATTTACTACTTAACGCCTTAAGTAGGAGGGATCCGGGAACAGCTTTTGTTAAGACATCCGGAACCCTCCTAGCGCCTGCCCGCAAAAGCGCGGGCACCACCTTCTGGTAAAAACCTCTCAATTAGGCGATGTCCAGGCACACGCGAACGACGCCTCCTCGCGGGGGGCCACTATAGCGGGTGGAGGGGAAAACCCGTCCCGTCCACCCGCGGCCACACTCAGGGCGGCATGAGGTGCTGGCAAGCGCGCCTCCACCGGCCGGTTCGCTGGCGGCGAATTAGGTCCGAGTGGAGATCGTCCTCCCAAACCCCATCCGCCGCCTCCTTCTGCAAGATGACGTCCTCACAGAAGGTTGCGACCGCGGTAAAATTCCTGTCGCTACCGGCCATGGAGCGTATGACGGCCGGTAGCAAGAGATCTCCTCCGATGACTGCAGTGAGGGCCCGACGCTGCGTCGCCCAGGCGGAGCAAACCGCCAGAGTGTGCTGAGCCGAGTCCTCACTGCAGTCGCAGTGGTGACAGGCGGGACTCAGTTCCCTCCTAGCGACCGAGTGCAGGTACTTCCCGAAGCAGCCGTGCCCGGAAAGAACCTGCGTCAGTCGGAAGGAAAGGGTCCCGTGCTGCCACCCTGCCCACTCGACGATGGTCGGCTGGAGCGCCTCCACGGCGGCAAAGCCAGCACGTGGAGCCTCCAGCCGGGACGACCAACGAGCCATGGTGGCTCGGCGAGCGGCCTCACGCCATTCGCGTACCTCTTCGGGCGGGGGCCGACTGCCGCTTCCCGCCCGGAACTCAGCCGTTCGCCGATATACTTCGGCGAGCACTTCCGCCTCCAAATCCCACGGGGGAGCCCCGGCCAACGCGCACGGCGTCGACACGGTGCGGTAGCCGCGTATGGCTCTAACCGCCAGCGGAATTGGGGCCTCCGGTAACCTCACTGGCGAAACACAAAGTTTCTATGAGGCCGGTTTTCTGTGAGGCCATGGTATCGCTCCGGTCGAGCCATACGTGCCCAAGCATGGCTCTCCCACTAGACCGCGATAAGACCGCCCTTTGTAATACAATAAAAACAGTCAATCAATCGATACAAGCACAGTTCGTTTTGTTATGTTAACAAATGTCTATTCTGTGTATAATCTCTGAGATTAATACGAAACAGTACGAAAATATACTATAAACCGTGACCTTCCTTGAAGGTTGAGCGGAGAGATGGAGTACCGGATCAATCCAATCTGTCCAACTCAATGTCAACTTATGATTTCGATTGAAATAACACAAATATGCTTTTACAAAAGTAAATGAAAAATTCCGGTGTTTATTAAATACATATGGTTTTACTAACGTGTGTATTTCGGGGATGCCCAACTATTTTCGGACCCGAAGGACCCCTTGAAGGTAAAATAGAGGATCAAACTTTGTATGGGAGACCAATCATTTGTCAAGTTTATTTTCATGAAGTACTTAGGTGCCATCCATAAATTACTTCACACGTTAAGGTCGGGGGTGGGGTCAACGAGTGTGACTTTGAGTGACAAGGGGTGGGGGGTCATAAGCTACGTGACGACACATGTCAAAATCTAAAGTATTAAACACAAAACATTACCTGTAAACAAAAGACTACATACGCTACTATTTAACTAAAAAAAACTGCTTTTTTCAGTACTGGGTGTAAAATTGCAAAATATGTGACGTCACGCCATGGGGGGGGGGGCGCCATTGGGGTTCAACAAATGTGACCACCTGTGACAAGAGGGCTGGGGGGCTCAAAAATTATGAAATTCGTGTGACGTAATTTATTGATGGCCCCTTATTCAACGCACGATTCTATGAAGTCTCGGGCAAAAGCTGGTAATTCATAAGTTTTGAATGATTTCTTTCATAACATTGACCTATTTATAACATAAATCAAGCTATTAATATCTGGTCTAAGTTGTACTGTCATGACAGGTCAGCCTACTTGCTGGACACAGCTAGCTCGATGTAGCCTTTTCACGTATTTTTTTTTAATTTGTAACATATTGTTAAAAATGTTAGCTTTCTAAATTTCTTCTCTATATAATCTTAATGTATTCCAAGTTTAAAATTCCTCCGTGCGCGAAATTTACTTAAAAAGGGGTACAAAGCATTCTCTTCACGGAAATATATTTATAGGTAAGTGTGGAACGGGTGGAGGTGGAGGAAGGGGTGTTAGGTCCCTCCAATACTTCTACTACCTCCAATAGTCTTCTGACCAGGCGAGGTGATCATGCCTGACGGACCGCGACAGAAACGGTTGATGTTGGGAAGTTGTATCTTATTACTTAAAAAAAGCAATTCTTGTATGTATGTATGTATTTATATTTCCGGTATCTCGGAAACGGCTCCAACTTGATGAAATTTTATATACAGATACAGTTTTGCATTTTAAGTTGTGCGTAGTTGTATTTCCTATAAAAACGCAATTTTACAAAAAGCGAAGCTCGGTTTTTCAGGTAGGTACTATATATACTAATCTGCGCAATAACTTTCATAGCGCGATGCAGGATTAGTAGTTACTACGTAGTCTTCGCTAGATGATGTTAAAGTTTATTTTTGCTGTATGTGTAAGTCCCACAATAAGCTTAAAACAAATATTATGTACATTCAAAATCACTATGTCTCTAAACCAGCCGGTTCTCTGTAGCTCGCTAGTCCGAAAATTCTGATTACAAAAATCAGCGAATGACCCACGCTGACCCGACATACATTACAACAAACCCATTTGGATATTCTCAATAACATGACACCAAAAAATATCAAGAACATCGACTTTTTATATTCTTTATTCATTTTAAGATATATTTACAACTTATTTCCTTGAACATTGCTTACGTAACGGTGTTCCTGAAACCATATGATTTCAGTGTCTTTGTCCTAAGTGCCAAGAACAAGCTATTTATCACCTCAACAATCTTATTTTGAGTGATTTAGGGGTGTCACCTCTCATTTCCCACGAACACGGCGGCTAATACAAGCGCTCTCAAAAGTTATTAACTGTTATTTTCTAAGAACACAAATGATACAAAGCAGATTTCGTTCTGCGAATACAAACAGCTTCCTCTTTCTGTTGCTTACGTGTCTGATGAATGGATTTTGCAGAATTTTTTAAAGGATTATAAAGAGTTTTTTGAGTACATACTTTTAGGATTGCTACCATTTTAACTTATTTAAAACTAGCTGCACCCCGCGTAAGTCCCGATGCCTATGCGTTAATCAAGGTCTCCAGCTATCGACATACCAAGTTTCAACGCAATCGGTACAGTGGTTTTTGCGTGAAAGAGTAACAAACATCCATCCATCCTTCCAAACTTTCACATTTATAATACTAGCAGAATCCCCCGGTTTCACCCGCGTAAGTCTCGATCCCGTTGAAATATCGAGATAAAAAGTAGCCTATGGCTGATTGAGAAAAGCTTTTATTCCGTAACAGAATACCTAACGATGTATAATAAATGGCACTAGACATAGACATTAAGTTTTCATAATTTAGAATGCATGTTATTTTATAAACATTTTTGCATGCCCAATTTAGGCAGAACATTCTGCACCTAGTCGTAAGACACATTTGTACCATCTTTATGACAATGTTCTTGGCAAATAAAGATTATTATTATTATTCTCTTTATTCATTTAAATATACATATAAATTACATTTTTAAATACATTCACTATATAAAAAAAAAACAAATATATTTAAAAATATAAAAAATAGTGCCCCACCGGTATCGGGTACAGGGACCAAGCTACCGGTGGTTAGGGTTCCAGAGACAGAAACCTCCTCACAATGCGTGCCGTGTCAAGGAGGACTGCCTTCTGCATCAGGCTCTTAATCCAGCTGCCTAACGTGAGCCTCTGAAGGTGTCGGTCGAGGCTCTTAGCAATTAACCCATGGGCTGAAATGACTATCGGCACAATGATTGCTGAATCCACATCCCACATATCGACAATCTCGTGGGATAAGTCCAAATATTTCTTTTTTTTTGTCTTTTTCGGCTTTTAAGAGATTGTCGTCATGGGGAATGGTGATGTCAATAATCATTGCTCGGCGCTCTAATCGGTCTATTACGACTATATCAGGCTTATTGGCAACAATAGTCCTGTCAGTGATGATAGATCGATCCCAGCACAATGTTGCACGGCCATTTTCGAGAACTGGGTCGGGCACATACCTGTAGTACGGTAACTCGACAGCCACAAGGTTATATTTAAGAGCAAGTTGCTGATGGACTATCCTGTCCACTAGGTTATGTCTATGCAAGTACTCGTCGTTGGTAAGACGAGAACAAACAGAAATTATATGCCTGAGGGTTTCTCCGGGACGATGACACGCCCGACAAATGTCAATTGTGCAGTCCTTCAGGATATATCTCCGATAGTTATTCGTCATAACAACTTCATCTGTAATTGCACAGACAAAACCTTCAGTTTCTCCGAAGAGGTCACCGAACCGTAGCCAGGATACTGATGCTAATAAATTTACATCGGGTCCATTTAAGGCCCGATAAAAACGTCCATGCAACGCCTTGCTCTTCCATATCTCCCTGCGATCTGTAATAGTAAGTACTGCTAAGTAAGTAAGTAGTAAGTAGTAAGTACTGATCTGTAATAGTGCTGGTTTGCGCCAGTTCTCTTTTCCAAGAGCAAGCGGCGTGAGTCCGTTGTCAACTGCCACCACATCCCGATACACATCCAGGTCAACGGAGAGGAAGTAATCTCTAAGGTTGCATACCTCGCGGTTATAGAGGGTCTTGGCATTTAAAAAACCACGACCCCCACATTTCCGCGGGATATACAATCTCATGACCAACGAACGTGGATGGTGCATTCGGTACGCGGTAAGCAGTGTACGGACTCTTTTATCCAGGGCATCTAGATCAGTCTGAGTCCATCTAAGTATGCCAAAGGAGTAGGTCAGGACTGGTTTGACCCAATCATTATAGGCCCGCGCCTTATTACCACCTGACAAAAGACTTTTCAATACTTTTTTCAGGCGGCCAAAGAAGCGTTCATGTAACGATTGCTTCATAATCAATTCATTTACACCTAACGCCTGTGCCATATCTAGATACTTGTACGTTTCGTTGGCGGAAAGACATCTAAGGTGTGTGGAATCTGAGAGTTCCATACCCTCAGATTCCACAATCTTACATCTTTTTACATGCATGACTGCACATTTATCCACACCTAATTCCATCCTGATACATTTACTAAAAGTTTCAGTTACCTCAAGTAATTTTATCAATTGGAAATTGTTGCAGGCAAACAGTTTTAAATCATCCATGAAAAGGAGATGGGATATAACCTGACCTTCTTTCCGCAAACGATAGTCTAGTCTTGAACTCTCCAGCAAAGTGCTGAGAGGATTCAAAGCTAAACAAAACCACAAGGGACTCAAACTGTCACCCTGAAATATACCCCGCCTGATCTTTATAAACTCGCCGTAACCTTGGGACCGCCGATATCCTGGATAGTAAAGCACGATTCTCCATTGCCGCATACATGCCTTCAAGAAAGTGCATAGAGTTGTATCTACCTTATACAACTCCATCACTCTCAAGAGCCAAGTATGCGGTACAGAGTCATAGGCTTTTTTATAATCTATCCAACATGTCGCCAAATCCTTTCACTTTTACATCCATTCTGAGAGTAAGCCATAATGGAGTAGTTAGTTATATGAGATGTTATCTTTACTCTCAAAATAGATGTAAGTAATTTATAAAGTGTAGGTAAACACGTTATAGGCCTGTAGTTTTTGGGATCCGTGGCACTACCAGATTTATAGAGCAGGTGAGTTATGCCCGTGGTCATAAAAGTCGGAAGCGAACCTGATTCTAAGCATGATTGGAATTGAGATGCCAAACGTACATGTGAGCTACGGAGCCACTTTAACCAAAAGTTATGCAGTCCGTCCGGTCCCGCTGATTTCCAGTTCGGCAGCGAACGAACTGCATAAGCTATATCAATGTTCGATATTGATAATGGCTCCATTGTAGCGATCGACTCACACGATCGTTCAACATCTCGCATCCAATCACCCTCTGTGTGAGTGACAGGCATCGCCCAGATGTCATGCCAAAATGTATTCGTGATTTCAGCATCTGGGAAATGTGTGTTACTTACTAAATCAGGCTGCTCCCACCTTCTATAAACCCACCTCTCATCCCTTTGGAAGGAACGATTCTGAGTATATCGGTCTACTCGTTTTTTGTATCTCCGAATACGGTTTGCCCATACATAAACTTTATGTTTCAGAAAGTCAATGCGCTCTGTGACTCGTGCTTCGTAATCACAGGAACTGATACCAGTTCCTGAAAAAGCCCGATTCACAAAACGCATTACTCTCGGGCGTGTATTACCCGATCTGAAACAGATAAGCTTGCCAATGAGTGCCCTCGCCTCAGCGATACGACGCTCAATCCTGCATTGCCAGGCTGGGACACCAAGCTTTGACCGAGTAGCGGTATCATTGTCTGGGAACTTAACACCAGCTACTCGACATGCTGCAACAGCCGCACAGTACAGAATTGAGTGTGTATCGCTGAGATCTGTGCTTTTTTCTAAATAAATACTTAATTTAGAATCAAGGGCACACACAAGGGCTTTATTTCGTTTATGCATTGGCAAACGCGGTAAACGAGGTCTGTTTTCATAACTCATGTTCCGATATTCTCGAATAGCACCTTCCAAAATATTCCTTATTTGTTCATTGTACTGAGTACTTACAGATGAAGCACCAGCGTCCTCTCCACCCTCATCAGGGTAAGGGCGCAGTACCACAGCAGTTAATTGTGACACTGTTTGTGAAGGAGGAGAAGTAAGAGTCCTATTCTGCAAGTCCAAGCGTAGCCTATCAAGCACGGAGTTATCCAACAAATGACATCGTTGAATGGCCCGTACTTGATCCGATAGTCTTTGTGCCGAAACGTTAATAGCTGGTTCAAGTTCCTGGAACAGATACAGCATACGATCACGATACGCAGTGAGGTTAGTTCCTCCCTCTGTGTCCACAAAATATGCTCGCATGACGTTCTCGTTTATTGATGTTATCCATTTCATGCGACGCACATTATCACCGGTAGCGGGGTCCCTATTCGAAGCCGGTGGGCCTCGGGGTCCCAAGCAGGTCGGTGGCCGGCCTCTCCCCTGCCGACGTCCAGGTGTTGGCGACGTCGGCGGAGAGAAAAACTGGTCACTCGAAGTAGAGCTCGACGCTTCAAAAGCGACCGGAATTCTTGAGGTAACTTCCGGGGGGCGTGAGGCGGAGCTGAGTGACGAGTCCGGGGATCTTAGGTGTGCAGTCCTTGCTCTGGATCTTGTTAGGATTTACGTAGCAGTCGTATTATTGTGTATTTTTTTTACATATTTAAAACTTCCTTGGAATACATATATTTATTTACAGTATTAATTTTTATTAATACAATTAAAAAATATATAATTTGATTCGTAAATACAGAAAAATAAAAATATTGGATATTGGATGAAAGTTTTAATATTACTATTATTATAAGAGTTCCTACATCCACCTCCTGGATCAGATGAATGTTGTTTAATGTCGTTAAAACAAAATCATACGTACCCAAACTCAAGGGGTTTACTAGTAGCCACTGAAGAATTTTACTATCCACCTCTTGGTCCCATCATCAGATCAGCTCTAAGCAGCCATAAGCCTGGTCTAACTACAGATCTTCAATATCGCCTATTACTTGAGTCGTGGAGGTCTGATGGCAGTCGCTTCACGTAAAATATCCAAGTTCAGCGGTTTCGTAGTTAGACTGAAAGCCGACCCCAACTCAGGTGTGAAAAGGCTCGAAGGATATAATTATATATATTCAATTAATATAATTATATAACCTTTATTCCGTATTTCACTCCCTTAAAGTTTTATTTTCGCGACAAAAAGTAGTCAAAATTCAGCAAAATACATTCAGTGGTTTAGGCGTTTTCTCATTTATAAAATTTAAATTTGATAACCGCGTATAAAACAATGGACAGGCCTTGTGCTTGTTCAAAAACGTCGTGTTACAAACGGCAACTTAAGTCTGTCTATCACTACATATTATAAAACAAAGTCCACCGCTGCGTCTGTCTGTCTGTCTGTCTGTTCGCGATAAACTGAGAAACTACTAAACGGATTTTCATGCGGTTTTCACTAATAGACAGAGTGGGGTTCATGAGGAAGGTTTAGGTGTATAATTTGTTGAGATTTTGTGTAAATTGATTGAAATATGTTGATGATTGTTGAAGATGTCTCTGCTACCCGTGCGAAGCCGGGGCGGGTAGCTAGTTGTTACATAATTCCTGTGAATCGGTCCTTAAGATGAATTAGATGCGTAATTTTAAGAAGTGAGCTTCAGTGACTAACACGCAGTGGAACTCGTTTATCTGTTCTGAAAAGATTATAATAAATGTGTTCAAATCGCGGGTATGATGATGAAGTATTTAGATTATTAGTCAGCTATATTCGGTGGTGTGGAGGAACGGATGTTGTGTACCTCCAACAGAAAGGGAGGATCCTTTGACCAGGCGATGTGATCACACCTGGCGGTACTAATCGGCTCGAGAACTTTAATTGCGCGATGCAGGTTTGTAGTTCAGCGTGTCTTCGTCAGATAAAATTGAAGTATGTTTCGCTGTATGTAGATGTCACCACAGTGGCAAACAAGAACTTGAAGTGAACAAGTTAAGCGCTTCAAATTCTATTAGAAATCTAACGTGCATAGAGTACATATAATTCTTTACATTGAGAATTGAATTATCTTCTCGGGTGCACTGTACAAAGTACAAAAAAAGATTAATGCACTTATTCCGTCAAAAGCAATAAACCACATCAAAACTGTTTTAATGCGCATCTTTGAACTTTTATTTAGATATAAAGTATTGAAAAGTAAATTTTGATTGCATTCATGTCTTTCACTTTGTTCTTCAAAGATATCATTGAACACAATAAAAGGTTAATATAAACCTCTGAATGCAGATGATTGATATTTATGTACATTCTGATGCTATTCAATTTACAGTTATTTTGAAAATTCTTTGATTTTCTAGAATCATCTATAGATTAAGTACCTATCCACATTTTTGTTTCTGTACTCCTGTAAAACAATATGTTTATATTTCGCTGACGGTTTCCTTTTAAATTACGTGGGCAGCGACATTTAAAAGGAAATCGTGGTTTCTAATACCAAAAAGAAGGAGGCATTACTAATCAATTATCAAAGAAATACTATTCAGTATTCTTGGTAAGGTCATGTGATCGAAGATCCTTAAAGTCGTGATACAAGGTTGACCACGGGCTCTCTCTCGGGTCTGTCCTTAACAGATTAAAACTAAACTTGTTTAGCAGTCCTTTAAAAAGTTTTCTTGGCACTAATAGAGATAAGAGCATTAGTATAAACTTATGCTTTTGCTTATTAGCTACATATTATATTATTACTTTTTTTATGGTATAGGGGCAAACGAGTAGATGGGTCACCTGATGGTAAATGACTACCGCCGCCCATGGGCACCTGCAACTTTAGAGTCACAAGCGCGTTGCCGGCCTTTAAGGGAGGACTGGGGGTAGGGTGGAAGAGGAAGAGACGGGAGTGGGAAGGGTGGGAAGGTGGGAAGGGAAATGCAAGCATTGTTTCACTGCTGTGTTTCTGTGAGGACGTGGTAACACTCCGGTCGAGTCGGCCCATGCGTGCGGACTATTTAACGACTGTACGTGCCCTTGTTTACCGCTCTGAAATCTACAACCCGTCCGCCCTCTCACTGTTTCTATACTGTACCCTGGCTTATCTGAGGAACACTCAGAGAAACAGAGTGGTCCAAAACGATCGCATAATTTCCCGTGTTATAATACTCTACCAACTCAACACTATCGCCGCAAATACAAGACTTACAACTATAAAAATAGATTCGTAACCCCAACAGACAATTCTGAGTCAAATACTAAATAAAGCACGCGCTAAAATGACCAAAAAGGCTGTTAGCTAGGCCAATGACAGATAACAAAATGAAAACAAGTGTAGCGATCCGTACATACGAGGCACTTTCTGTTACTAAAGCAACTTTGTACAACAAATAAAAATAAATAATAATTTACACAGCATCAATGTACAGAGCAATGTACAGAGGGAAAGGGAGGACAAACAATAACAGCCATGGCGAACAAACAACAAGTTTGAAATATTGCCCACACAACGACGCACCACGCACGGCGACGACCCTTGGTATGACATAAAAATACTCGACCTGGCCTTTATAATGATCGTAAAAAGACCTTGATGTAACATAAAAATAAAGGCCCTGGTCTTAATAACGATCTTAAAAAAGACATTTGATCAATACAATGAAATAAAACTGAAGTGCCTGTTTGTAATGTCTAAATAATATTTTTTTAATCACATACAGTTTTTTACACGATACTTATGCCTAAAAATCAGTTTTTAAAATTTTTGTCTGTCTGTCTTTCTGTTTGTTTGTTCCGGCTTATCTCCGGAACGGTTGGACCGATTTCCACGGAACTTTCACTGGCAGAGCGCTGGTGTTATAAGGAGTAACTTAGGCTATTTTTATTTTGGAAAAAGAATTAGCGTTCCGCGTAGGATCAATTACTACATGTTTAATAATAGAGTCTGCCTTGTATTGAAAAAAAATGTTAAATTATAAGCAACTAAAAATCGGCCAACCAAAAGTTGGCGATCTGTGTCAATAGTAAAATGAAGTGCGTTGACGTCATGAGACACGATGGCCGACAGAGCAGTTGGAATTGGCACTCTTCCAGAAAAATTGCTCAATTGCATAGAATAGATATTCGAAGGGTGGAAATGTTCAACGGTAATGACTTTGAACAATGCTGAATACAGTATCTATCTATACAACGTATTCATTATAAAGTAGTTGGGCACCGTACATTGGGAACTCTCGTGTTTAATTTCTAGGGTTCGATTCTCACTCAGTTTAAATATTTGTATGCGTCAATATTATTTATTGCATTGGTCTGAGTGTTTGTAATTAAGTATAATATGTATGTATTAAAAAAAAAAATATTTGAGTGTGTTAATTCATGTTCTAGTACCCACGGTAAATGTACAGTTTACTTTGGGGTCTAGACAGCGATGTGTGACGTCCCAGAATATCAATATATTATTATAATTAAATAAAATTTTAAAATCGTTAAAAAAACATACGGGTTAACCTCCGTTTTTTCGTCTGTTTAAAAATTGCCTCTTTTCACCGTTGCGGTAATGTTACCGTGTGCTCGTGATTCTGCGTTTGATGCTCGGGTTGAAGACACTGCTATCTGATTTAGTAAATACATGTAACGCATCCATGCACGGTATGTATCGCGCCTTATAGCGCGGGATTTTGTGATTTAAAGATTTAGATGCGTCTATACAGGGTGCTACAAATGGTGAGCCCAAATTTTTGGAGCGATTAGCCGATAAATAGTTGATTTAGCTTGAAAAAAGAAAATTGTTTTTTGAAAACATTTTTTGTATGACTTTGTTTTACTCGGAAAATGCTTTTCCTAGGGTGGTGGTGGTGCCGTCATAGAGGATTGGCTCGAGAGGCGACATGGCAGCCTCTCCTACCGTCTCACGCATGTACTCACCGGACACGGCTGCTTCGGTAAGTACATGTGTCGTATAGGACGGGAGCCAACGTCTGCGTGCCACCACTGCGGAGGCTGTCGCGAGGACACTGCACTCCACACCTTAGTGGAGTGTTCAGCGTGGGTACAGCAGCGCCTCAACCTCGCGACGGCTATCGGTGGGGGAAGCATCTCGCTGGAGACCATAGTTCTGTTTATGGTCCGAAGCGAGAGTGCGTAAAATTCCGCTGCCTCATTTTGCGAGGAGGTGATGTTGGATAAAGAGGCGGCGGAAAGGGTACGGGAGAGGACGAGTACTTTCCCGTCCCGCAGAAGACGCACCAGGCGCCGGAGAGTGCAGAACGATCTCCGGCCTCGCTGAGCGCTGGCCTGGGGGTAATAAGTAGGGCTGTCCGTTACCCTAGCAGAAGCAGGCCTGAGAAGGTGGCGCGACGTGTTCCGCGTGCGCCTCTCTTAACCGGAGGCGGGCAAGGACCCCGTACTCTATGGTGTGGTTTTCAGGGGTTCCCGGAGGCTTTCTTCTTAGGGTAAAAAGGGTGGTGGTGGTGCAAATTTATAAACAACATATTATTAGTTTTTATGTAAATTTCAATGATATTAAATTTTATATGCAGACATTTTCAGCAAAATCTGGTTATTTCATCACCATCCTTGAAATACTCAAGTAAAATTTCAAGTAAAATTTTTCAGTTTTAAAATAAGATTTCTGTATTAAATTTTTATATTTCTTTCTTCCTTTCTTTAAATACATCTTGCTGTAACGCCCTGTATATTTCTTGGATCCAGCATGCTTATTATGTGTAAATACATTATTTACAAATAAATTGCCTTCATTGTAATGAATTTGTCCACTTAATCAAATTGATTATTCAGGTCTGGTTGACCAGATCTAGGTTCCAGATGCGAGTTCTAAGCTGTATGGTGTAGAGCTAGCATGCGAAGAAGAATGGACGTCACGAGCCACTCTTTTCAGAAGTATTCAAGTTGTACTAACTTTTAAGCTTTCGCATTCCATGGTAATATAATTATGTTGACGGGAATTAACGCGATCTCGTATTTATTGTACTCTGTCGTGATCAGCCACCACGGCCAGAGCGACCTGGACTCTATCTGCAGCAGCAAGCTGTTCGAATAGTTGAGCAAAAACTAAACAATGCAAAAAACAATAAAAAAGTAAGTTACTCAAAATTATATAAAATACAGTCATGCTCAAAACTCTCCTCAGAATAAGAACATACGAATCACACATGTCATGTCGTTCCTTTGTTCTTAATTCCTCATCACAAAACGTGATCTTGAACAATATTGTCTTTACTCCAAACTCATAACATTGCATTTTATTGTTCAAAGGCGTTGAGTGATTGATTCTTCTCGGAATACGGTATATTGTTGTATTCACAAAACTGCGTTAACACGAATTAAGTACAGACTTTAACTGCTCAGCAATAAAGATGTGTGATCTAAGGAGGTGATGAGAGGTTTTTTTTATATGGGGATGGTGGGGAAAATGTGAAAGGAATGCTTGATATTTAAATTGTAAGGCTCGTTACGTTGATTGTCGTACTTTTATGCTGTTTGCAGTATTATTTTACGGCTAACTGAAATATAACATCATAAATGTGAAACTGAAAGTATTTGTTGACAGAGAATTTACTTTTATATTATTATTTTTGATTAAAGATTTTTTAAGTAATAAGTAAATTTAATTTAAGTCTGACTTTTGGGAGCTATGAACTGTCCTGATTATAGCTAGACTATTGGACTTATGGTATTTTGTAGTACTTTATCTTTTTTTTTTTTGTACTCTCTTGTCCCGAAGAAGACGCACCAGTCGCCGGAGTGAGCATAAGGATCTCCGGCCACCATGAGCGCTTGTCTGGCCTGGGGTTATCCACCCCAGGCCCGACACGGGCGGTGCGACATATTCCGAACGCACCTTTGAATTAGAGGGGAAAAGCCCTCTGTACACCATAGCGGCATGGCCTGTTATTCAACAGGTGGCCAAGTCTGCCGGGTTCTCAGGGATTTCCTTTCAAGGGTTCACCCGAGACCCTGGCAATAAGACTACAGGACGGAACACGGTGTGGTTTTAGTCGGATCGAGTTCGACATACCACCTTTAGCCGTTACCACGTTTAGCCCGTGGGGGTTTCCACACTTAAAAAAAAGGCTATTTTTTTTAACTATCTCTATCTTAAAAAATAGTTTAAGTATTGCGTTCGGCACATTTATTAGAGGTATTCGTCTTTCTAAGAGTGATGTTTGTTGATAACTAGTTTATGTCGTGTACGGTAACGTCAGGGTGCCCTTGGACTGCGTTGGCGTTCCTTGGCCTAAGGTTTATAAATATTTTATCGCTTTTTTCACATGTTATCAATTTTATTTCATTTCTATTCTATTACCTTAAAACCCTGTAAGGTATGAGGTAAAAACTTGTACAAATGTGAATTCATTGCTCTCGAGTGTATTTTTCAAATATAAAAGAACTTTCATATAGTTTTTACATACGAGTGTGATTAGTTTCCGTGATTTTCAGGTATCTTTACGTGAGCAATGAATCCATGATTCATTGCTCTCGATTGTATTTAGGCATTTGGCGTGTACTTAGAACATTTTTTTATCGATGACGCTATCGATCGACGCTGGCAAACATCATACTCGTACTTGAGTGTCACCGTATTACCTTTCACATTACTTCTGAAGAGAGACAGATGTATTAAAACAGAAACAACACATATTTTGTAAATTAGACGCCTATGATTTTTTTTAAATTTAGCCTTTTAACATGAAGAAAGTCCTTGGTGACGATCAGGAAATAACCCCTGTGTCGTGGGACTTTATCGAATACAATCATTTTGTCGTTGTTTTGAGGTCCTGTTTTCGTTTTCCAGGTTAGTCTATTTGTTATCTGGATTTTATATTAGAAAATACTCAATAGCAACACTGAGTCTGCAGATGTATCCAGTAGAGGGAAACAGCTTCACTCTCTAATAAAGAATCCTGGCGCCAGTATTATACATCTGTGGGATTACCTCTGCAAATGGCAAAGTCGTCAGTATAAAAAAATAATCGTTGAAGATTAGCGAACTTAAACCAACATGGCATCCATTTATTCATAACTGTGTCTTTATGAATACCGCAAATAGCGCAGTATTGTATCTTTGATCTTGAAAAAAGAAACAAATAACAAATTTTGTAATTATAAACTGCAAACAAAATCCGTCATCAGTAAGAATATTAATGTGATACAAGCGATATAGCATGTTGGTCGTGACTGTACAAGTCTGCTAAGCCACGCATTCGTTTACGTCCGTTTTGTTGCAATTATTTAAAATAAAACGCATTTAGCATTTGTTTGTATTTACATTTTATTTAAAAAGGTACAAAATATACAGGCTTTAAAAGTATGCTTCCACCGCTGATAAGAGGACAGGATCAAAAGGGTGAATCGAATGGGTGAGAATTGAAATCTCACAGACCCATGTCTACGAGAAATTAGTAACTGTAAATGTTCAGCATTAGGTTAAAAACAGAATTTAGCTGATCAGCAAAAGTCGGACAGCAAAACAACGATTTAAGAGCCATATTACAGAAACTAGATCGGATCGGAACTCAGATCGGCTTGACCCCTTGGCGTTGCGTAGAGATATAGCTTCACTCTGCATTCTCTATCGCATGTATCATGGGGAGTGCTCCGAGGAATTCTTCGGGCTTATACCGGCCGCAATGTTTCGCCATCTTTCAACGCGACAAAACTTTCATCCGCATCACCTGGATAATTGGCAATCCACCACTGTGCGGTTCTCGAGAAATTTTTTGCCTCACACGTCCAATCTTTGGAAGAAATTGTCGCGTATTTCCAGACCGATATGGCCTTCAAACGTTCAAGAAAAGAGCGTACTCCTATCTCAAAGGCCGGCAACGCACTTGCGACTCTTGAGTCGCAAATGCGTTGTGCGGCGTTGTCAGGTGTCCATGGGCGACGGTAGTCACTTATCATCAGGTGACCCGTCTGCTCGTTTGCCCCCTACAATATTAAAAAAAAAAACTTACTCGAGCCTCAAGAAAAGGTTAAATTATGAAAATAATTTCTAAACGAATGTTATTTTGGTAGCATACTTAAGTAAGTGAAACGACAATCAAGAATCACTGGAGTACTGTCACTGTATCACTACAAGTACACAGGGCTTTTGACACAGGGTCATATTACAAAAAACATTCTCCTCAGCCTCAGCCGTGTAAAATTTGTTTCAGACGTACTTTGTATTTTGAACTATATTAGTGAAACGTCAATGAAGAATCACCTGCAACTGCGTAGCGGCAATTGTTACATGTTGTTGAACAGTGCTTAACTGTCGACTTTCTGTAATAATTTGAGTATTGTATTGTTAATCTCTACTCATGTATCGTGCTGTTTCATTAATCATCATTGAAGATAGTCCTAAGAAAATTAATCCTTAACAAGAACCGGGAAATTTAAAGTGAAATAAGGGTATACAAGAGAAGCTTACTAGTTCAAATGCTATGACTAATTAAACGACAAACCCCTCTGCCTTACAGAATATTGCAGGCAAAAATCTGTCTTGTGTTCAATGTCAGAGTAGTATCCACAGAGTAGATCGAATTAGTTGTCTCGAGTCTGGATGTTCTTGGTGTCCGTTGTTTAAATATTTGTGAGGCTTCACCGACACAAGAATATTCCAAATGCGTGAGTAGCCTCTTAAAAAAATAGAAGTATAAACTTTACAGCCTATAAGCGATACTGAAGGTTTTCGGCGTATATGTAGGAATTTTAACCAACCACTTAACATCAGGTGTTTTGCTTGTTTGCCATTAAAAACTATTCAAGTTAAGTATAAAACGTTCAGAAGAGTAGAAAATAAAAAGAAAAAGTCCACCCAAGAGTTTTTATGATAATTTATTATGGCAGTAATAATAGCTTCGATGTACAGATTTGATTATCCTTTTTTATTAGATAGGGATATATTGGTACCATAAAATAAAAAAAAAAAAAGTAATACCCCGTAAAAGAGTGGTAAAAGAGGTAATGAAAGCCATGATTTAGATGCGTTGAAGTTGGTTTGTAAAACATTTTCAAAAATTCAAATACTAATACAGCCTCTCTCCGTCGTAAGGTGCTCCATCAAGCTCCGGCTGTCGCACCCCCTCCGGGGGCAAGCCCCAGCGTGGGCGGCATCCGTTGTGAGCATGGTAGCGTGGGATACGGTCATCTCGTACCATCTCATATGCCAGCCGTGCTATACTGTTCTGGTATTCTGACAAACCCATGTGCCAGTTCTCGGGTCTGGAGTAACCTTGGACTGTAGACAAAGTAAAGAAAGTATTGTTCAAAATGATTATTAAGTACTGAAGACCTCTGTGGTGCGGCGGTAGTGTATACGACTGACACGCCGAGGTCGCAGGTTTGATTCCCGCTCAATGCAAACATGTGCATGCATGAGTACATCCATTTGCATTGGGCTGGGTGTTGCTATGTATAATATGTATGTATTTACAAAAAAATGTATGTGTATATGTTTATCCTTGTTCTATAACTCATAGTACAAGATCTGCTTAGTTCGGGTCTAGATAGCAATGTGTATATCACACAGGAGTCCCCAGCCAGATGGACCCACGACCTGAAGAAGGTGGCAGAGACTGGGTGGGGAAGGCGGAGGACTAAGTGCTGTGGAGCGCAACGGGAGTGCCCTGATAATAATAATAACTTGACACATCTCACACACAGCCGTCTGATCTCAAACTAGGCAGAACCTGTAATATGGGAACCAGACTGCTGATAAACATACTTATATATTTCTAAACACATTCATATCCAACTAATCCCACTAATATCATAAATGTGAAAGTTTGGATGGATGGTGGATGGATGGATGGATGTTTGTTACTCTTTCACGCAAAAACCACTAAACCGATTGCTATGAAACTTGGTATATACATAGCTGGAGACCTAGATCAACGCATAGGCTACTTTTTATCCCGATATTCCCACATGATCGGGATTTACGCGGGTGAAACCGCGGGGCGCTGCTAGCAATTGATAAATTACACCCAGATACAGAACAAATGATGATGCTCATCACACAATTATTTGTCCTTAGTGGGAATCGAAACCACGACCTCTGGCTTAGCAGTCAGGATCATTATCCACTAGACCAACAGGCCTAAGTCCAGCAGTGGATTATGATAGGCTGATTGATTGATTGATTCTGAGTATGTCCCTGGGTATAACTATTTGACAAGGGGCAAGGCATTTTTGTTGGTTTTGGGAAATAAGTTCGATTGGCTGAAAGAGTCAGATCTAATCCTATGAGGTTCCACGGTTCTGAACGCGACTTCTACTCGTTTTCGTGCAATTGCCGTAACACTCAATGCAGCGAGTGTTGCGACAGCGACACACAATCGATTCTAGCCCATACTAGTATAGGAAGCGCCAGGATGGAAGAAGAATGAACTGCCTCCGTATATTTTTCCAGACAAATATAATCCTGGAACGTTCAAATGTAGAATGAATAGGTTTCTCTTGGATAAGTGTGTATCATCTTCGTCTTCATCGTCAGTTTATATCAGGCAAGATGACAAACGCCTATTCCAATTATCAAAAACAAATGTTATAGGTAATTTTTAATCCCTACGCAAAAAGAGAGGTTATAAGTTTGACGTGTATGTGTGTCTGTGTCTGTCTGTGGCATCGTAGCTCCCAAACGAATGGACCAATTTAAGCGCGTTTTTTTTTGTTCGAAAAGTGACTTGATCGAGAGTGTTCTTAGATATAATTAAAGAACATTTCTTCAGCCGTTCGAAGATCATCAACTCTTTTCTAATCGTTGAAGAGATTTAAAATTTATGATTGTTTTTTATATGACGACGTCACAAATTATCATTTTATACAAGTGTTCTACAGAACGTATAATTTTGACGTTCAATAAAGAGATGCTTATTTGTCTTGACAGACGTCTACCGCATTAATAAATCTCTAAGACAATTGGATATTATTACAATGTGAGGCAAAATGTTTTGTTTAACGTGTTGCTGACGTCCAAACACTGTTATTGTAACGGACAACAAACACCGGGCATTTTCACGAACTCCTGCGCATGTTGCTAATTCAGATGCACTTCCTTTACTTTGTGTTATAATTATTTGATGTTTTGCATTTTGTTGAAAATAATATTTCATTGAATGTAATTTTGTTGTCTGCATTAATATACAATATTAATATCTTTGTTGCCCCGCAAACAAATTAATTTGTGCTTTGATGCCTGTTAAATTTATACATATTAAATTTATAAATATGATTAAAATGTTTTTGTCACAAAATAAAATAAATTTTAAGTACGAGTAGTTAAAATGTTAAAGTAAAGAAAATTGGGTAGAAAATAAGCATATCTAATGCCACGTTTTCGTTGAAAATTCTAATATATAATATATAATAATAAACTTACTATAGGAACACGGCATAAATGACACTAACTTTACTATTATATATTTTCAAAAAATACAAATATGATAAAGTGTTAAGTAGTTAAAAATTAATTATTAGGGCCTCGTTCGCCTTACTCGGGTTGATAAAAAAAAAACAAATAAAATCATTGGGTAGATACCCCTAAACGCTAACTAATATCCCGTTTGATGTATGAAAAGGAACTTTACATAATTAAGTACAAACGATTAACAGTGGCAATAATGCATAAAAAAGTATTTATTTATTTTTTATTTTATTTATTTCAGGAAAGCTTACAGACCAATGCGTGCACATATGTATAACTAAATACATTACCTAAATTACTATTTATAAAATATAAATCTTTGAACGCTGTTCATCCATTCCATCCATCCCTCCCTCCCCTCCCATCCCTCATGAACAGGGACAAACGTGACGTACTAGATTAAAAATACAACAAACAACAACACAGGTAAGTTTTTTTGCAATGTTCTACGCTTTTGGTCCTACTTGTATGTAAAATATCGATGGCTTAATTATCATACTTCGTATCTTCATTTGGTCAAATTTTACAGGAGGAAGCAAAAACTATTTTATTAAGTAACTAACTATAAAACATAGACAAACAGCTTTATTTACAATTAAATATAAATTGCGCTTGTTTCTTGTAAATATGATTTATATGTGATAAAATGATTATTCATTATAGTTCTTAAATAATAAGTGTATGGATTTACAAAGTAGGTTTTATTTTTTGTAAATATAAAAAAGAACAAGTAGGAAATACGAGTGATTACATCATGTTCGTTACGGCATTTTACACTAGATGACATCAAAATTGAAATACGAAAATTTTAGAATTAAGAAGTTTCAAAATTAAGCCATTGATAAGTATGATACCTGCATTTTCTACAGGAAGAACAAATAATACATATATTTTCTCACATTATTCTATCAGCTATAAAAAAAAACATTGGAATTTAATCCTACTGGATACAGTTATAAATACAATTTTACAGTACACTGGGATTACATTGAGTTACAAACATATTTCAAAAGGCGCTATTTAAATAAAGAAAAAAGTGAAATCAAAAGTAATTTTAGTTTCTCCCTACATTTTATACCTAGTTTCTACTTATACAATTAATATTTCTTAATTACATATACAAATTAATGACAAAAAACATGAAGGTAATCCTAAACCTTAATCATTATCATTACAATAAATATGACAAAGCTACTGAAAACCTCATAGATAAACATACAACGAATGCTAACCTCTTAATGAAACCTCATTCTACATAAAAAATAAGTGAAATTCTAAGTATACACACATGTAATTAAGAAACTAAGTACATTTATTTCATTGAAACTTATTTGTTATCAAATCTTACTACTATTATAAATGTTTAGATTTTTTTATCCCGGCAAAATGTATGATTTCCGTAAGATATTTCCACGCGAACGAAACTCATTACAAAGAGGAAACTGATATTGTAAACTTCTAAAACTATTGGCGGAGACAAGTATATACAAATATTCATAAAATAAACAAGTATTTTATTTACTTTTGCGTTTTTGAGGTCTATTCACCAATTTATTAACTAATATTTGATCAGTTAGGACAGTTTACCATCTGTTACCAAAAACTCTGCCGTTAAAAGGGACCAGAGAAGTACCAGGGACCTTACTAGACGCGTATGGATAATTTAATTGCCTATTCGCCCGCTTTGGTATGCTTCTTAATACAGGCTCACTAAAACTTGTGTTTAGTACTTGCTGGATTTACACAAGTAAAAAAAATCATATCTTAAGCCTTACCGATTGCTTTATATGTAGTACTAATAGTACTAACTAACCTCTGTAGTGTGTTCTCAAGGGCTTCAAAGTCGGTGTACTGAGATCGTTCTCATACATTTGAGCAGCTATTTTCATTAGCACCGTGTCCTTCATCGCCAGCTTTGGAACCTCGACAGGAGGGGCGACCTCTTCGGTGACTTTCTTCTCAAACAATTCCGAGCAGGGTTTGAGCTTCTTCTCACGAGGTTTGAATTTGCGATATTTGAATACTATTAAAAACAAAACGATGTTAAAGACGCATCCATATACTTTAATAGTTCTATATATTTGTACCTATATGGCCAGCTGGTGTTCCTGTCCTAATGGCCTCTCCAGGCATAGGAAACTCGGGTACGCGACCCCGGCCTTTGCGAGCTACTGCAGTCTCAGTCAAGTTCCCTATCCGAGACTTACGGTATCCCTTACCCTAGGTTCCTCTCCCTACACATTTTTTCTTATACAAATTTACCTTCTTCTTCCTCGTCTTAAAACGACTACATTCCCAAGGAGGGTTAGCGTCAGGCACGCGACCAGCCATAAAAGAAATCAGTCAAAACCCTCGCAAAGGGCTATTGATATTATTTTTGTATATAGGGTTATATTTCTATGTAAGATTTATGTACAACTATAAATGAATAAGCTTATTTTGATATTGAAATCAATTACAAAACATTTATGGGCTGAAATCAGCAACTTCACATAACGTACAAACAAACATTCACGGTTATTTCCCTAAGAGAAAGGAAGAAATGATTAAACAACCACATTTTGCTAACTACATGTAATTTTTATTTTAAAATTCCACATACGTAATAGGGGCATGGGGCACGCCTATTGCCACCAACCAAATTGCCCAACTTTGGGGAACAAAGATGTGAAAATTGGGATTATTTTGAAAGAAAAAAGTTGGTAAGAACGGATGGTAATGTAAGGAAAAGCATATTGCTTATACTGATGGATTGGCGGGTGTTAGCCATAGATCGAGAAGGCCAGGGTAAGGCCAGGCTAACTTAATATTCGAATCTTAATAGGGATTCTCTTGCCACAATTAAGAAGCCATCCACCCTCCACGTAATAGTAGGCCACGGTAATACTCTTGTATATCTGTTAGTGCTGGTTGAAGGCACCCGTAAGTGCCAGCTGCCACTTGCTTACCAATTTCGTAGTTTCGAATAAAAGGACCATAGGACAAATAACATATTGAAAGTAAGCTGTAGATCAGAGACCCATTAATGTTGAAATAGTTCTAGCAAACATAAAGGCCCTTCATAACTTCGGTCGGTCCTGCGTCACGAGTACCAAGCCACGTAACAGTAGATCACTCGGAAGATTAATATTCAAACATACCTTGATCGAGGTGGGAACAGTAATCGTTGAAGTAAGCTGACTGTCCACGGACGCTTTTCATCGTCGTCTTGATAAACTCCTTGACTTCGTCGTCCGTCCATTCTTTCTGTATCATAGAAATATTGAGGCATATCAAGAACCAAGTATATTTGTTTAAAAAGTTACACTTCAAAAAACTATATTCTCAATTTGAATTTCTCCTCTAGCTTGTTCACTGTAATTAGATCACCTAAATTGATACAATACATTGAAACTAGTGGTTATTTTCCCAAGGCTGAAATCAATTATTAAACAGTTTTTAAGAAATTAAGTAATTTTTTAAGGCTTTGGAAAATGTTATTCGTAACTTTTTTTGGGTTTAACCAAACCAAAGATAAATGATTTGATAACATGAGCTATGACGTCATAAATCAAAGTTTTTCCTTACAAGTTTTTGACGTTTAATAAAGAGGAACTAATTTGACTTGACAGTACCATAAAGGTTGGGGTAGACAGCAAGCGGGGATGTCGGGATGTCTTAGTAAAAGCTGTTCCTGAATCCCACCTATTTTAGGCGCAGTCCGGCACACCCTGTGGTTTTTAGTCGGTTCGATTTAGTTCGATAGGTCCAACACGGCCCCACCGCAAACCTCAGTGGGGTGACGGCCCAAAAGGGCTTCGAAAAAGAAGACAGCAGTTTTTACTAACTAGTACATTACAACCTGCTCACGCCGCGTTGCCGTCTCGCCCCACCCTCTGTATGCCACTACCTTAAAACTATAAAGATAAGAGAAGAAGTGCTTACATCCTGAGTGCCAACTTTTGGATCTAACCAATGTCCTTCTAATTCCGCCCATCGATTCTCTGGGCGGCACCTGCATTACAACGATTTATATAAACGTAACACGCACGTCACAAAACTTAAAGAGATAATATCTGATTATTTATACATTTTCATTCTAATAATAAAAATATAATAATTTAACCCTCGTTTTTGTACACACATAGCAGCATGATTTTATTGAAGGAGATATAAAATCAAAATTTGACTATATGTATATTGTACAGTAACATACAGGGTGTATTTAAAAAAGGAACACTTACTTAAATCACTAAAAGGGCATGACTCTAGCATGCAGTTACAAAAAGAATTAAAAAAAAAAACTATCCGTTTACAAGTTACGACCGTTTGAATTTCCGTGTAAATTTAAAGATTTTAAATCGTACGTTTTTTTTTTTTTTTGGAACTATACACTCAGTTATTGAGAAAATCCATAAAAACTAACTTAAACATTTTTAGAAATTTTTTTTTCTTGATTTTCTTAGTAACGGAATATAACATTCGAAACTAAAATAATGTGTACGATTTAAAATCTTAAACTTTAAATATTCACTTACTTCATTAGTTCATTCAAACGGTCATTACTTGTAAACGAATAGTTTTTTTTTTAAATTCTCATTGTACCTGCATGCCAGAGTCATGCCCTTTCAGCGATTTAAGTAAGTGTTCTATTTTCAAACACACCCTGTATATTGGTCAGTAACATACATTGTACTAGCAGCGCCCCGCGGTTTTACCCGCTTAAGTCCCGGTACCGTAGGGATATCGGTATAGAAAGTAGCCTATGTGTTAATCTAGGTCTCCAGCTATCTACATACCAAGTTTCATCGCAATCGGATCAGTAGTTTTTGCGTGAAAGAGTAACAAACATCCATACATCCACACATCCATACATCTATACATCCATACATCCTCACAAACTTTCACGTTTATAATATTAGTAGGATATTGAAATATCATATTCTATTACAAACCTAACAAAAACTAACAGATCTAAAAGGATTTCTACATAACACAAAAGAAGTGTAGCCTTTTTCGGCGTGCATATTTTTAATTCTATATAGATTTGATTAACTTCTGTTTGGAACGAAAGTTAGTTTGTTACGTTTTCATTCCTCACCTACTGAACCGATTATCATAAAATTTTCCATACACATTGTTAGAGGTACAAAAAAGGACACAGGGCACACCTTTCATTATGACCAGTGCTGGGCAATAAGTAATAGTTATAATTAGTTATTGAAATTCTTAGAATTTGAAATTGAAATACATTGTAATTAATTTCATTGCACATCCAAAGTAATTCCAACTACAATGTAATTGAATACTGTGTAATAACGATGATATATACCTATCTACTACATTTTAATTTTTTTTTAATTTTATGATTAAAAATTTAAATTATTTTATAATTCTATTATTAATCAGATTACACAAGTAACTAGTTACGCCCATCACTGACTATGACAAATAGTTCCCGAGGGATAATCCCAAAAGTAAGTATATTGTAAGAGTTCTATTCGTATTAATGAACCTTACGATACATGGCATATGTTCCTTTATTGCGATGATGATAAACTATAACCTTTTAGTTCATTTTTAACTCGTGCAGCCGTTCTTCTGTCCGATTTAGCCGAGATTTATCCTGTTTCTTAAAGACTATGCACATTTACTTGGTTGTAAAAATAACAGCTGTCTAGATATTCAATCTTATTACTGACTATATTTAAAATACTTCTGAAGGGCTCAAGAAAGGGTTTAAGAAGAGCTCGCATGGTGACTGCGGTCCACTCATGTATGTATCAGATTGAGAACTTACATTTGAGTTTTCCTGATCGGATGCTGACGATACTCATCAAAATATTCAGTTAAGAACGACATGGTTCACGTTTTAGAATTTAACTGGTATTTATGAAGAAATATGTACCTGCAAAAATATAGATGTATTACGTAAAATGTCAAAATAACGTCAAAATCATGATGTCAAAATGAACAAGATTATAAAAAAGGTCTATAAAATCAAGGTTGCTGTTTACGCATAGATATTTTAATCATAACAAGCTTCAACTCGATCATAGAATACCTAAATGGTATTTACTTATATTAAAATGGTTTAAAATTTTGAAAACTTAAGAAATAGATCGAAACTAATGAATTTAGCAGCAAACGATTTTAGAAAAAAGAAAATGCTGTTATATAGTAATTTTTCTTTAGCAAATCCAACCGACGCGCAACGCCATATTTTAATGAATATAAAAGGGCCATCTAAAAGACATTTCATATTTTAAAATTTGATTAATTAAGTATTCCCATGGTATAGGCCTTAAACTGCGAAGCAACTAGGTATAAGCCGTATAAATATTTCCTTTGGCATATGATTGAGAGCCCAGACTTTCTAATCTATCAGAATTTATAGGGAATATAATATGTTTCCGATATTACTGAAATGAATGATACATTTTGGCATTCTTTGTGACACGATATTGCATTTCACACAGTTACGTACAAAATGGCATGTAAGGATTAGGAGGGCTGACCCCAAGAGACAAAGCATATAGGCTCGGGAGAATAAGATATATTTAATCTAAAACGATTTTCATGTAATATTATATTTCATTATTTTGAAAATTAATCACGATCAAATAACTACTGGGGTCAAGGTTACCTTCCTAAGATTATCATCCGTAATTCCCATTGTTTTTGTGTTTATCTGCAGTCACAAAAATAACTCTTGCCGATTGTTTTTTCTTGTTAAAATAAATTATATAACAATCTCATGATTCCTCAGGAAATGTAACAAGGATATTGAAAAAATATATATAAGTTGCTAATTTCAAACTATTTTATTTAAATTTTAAAATAGACGAAACATTAAAACGAAACGATGACACATTAAAGTACATTATTACATGGCAACGTAATAACTACTACATAATATATTTTAGTTTATGAACTACTACGTCCTCAGGTGTTATTTCATGCTAGTTTTTACAGAACAGCAACTACCATAGATAATATACTATATAGGGAAGCAACTACCTTCAACTACCTTTTTGACGACTATGTGTTTTTAAAGATGGACGAATAGACGTGCATTTTTTACGTTTTTGTTATTTAACTTGTATAATTATTAAACACTTGACATTGGCGGAATTCCTGCGGTGATTCTTCGCGCGGGATAGAGTCCATTATAAATATATATATATGGACTGACCATAAACTTAGTATAACAGCGTAATTTCATGGGACTGATACAATATTCAATTATAGCAATAAAACAGAAAATATAATATAAACTGACATTTGTTTTCTTGATCTGTGACGGTTAACACATTACCTCGGAATCCCTAGTTTGCTGTTAACCTACGCGTAGTACTGAGAGCTCAAAACAGTTCAGTTTCAAAGTCAAACTGATCTCTTGCCTCCCACGTGATGGTACTAAGTTAGCTAATCAACTGAAACAAAGTATCAGTTTGTAATTTCTTTCCGACTTTCTTTCATAATAAGCTTAGAGTTATTGCGGTTTTGCATGTCGACTAAAGTTAGTTATGAAGTCGTCAACAGTTTAGGCGAATATGAAGCTAACAAATTAAGTTACGAAATTATCTAACGATGACGTTCTTCGCATACATTTTATTTTAGAACCTGTTTAATAAGAATAGATATAATAAAAACAAAATATGACAGAAGGGAAATTTACATAAGAAAATTATAGTTGTCTTGTTTATTTTGGGCCGTTCGTAATTTCGTCCCAAAACAAACTTTTAGGACTATAGTCTCATATATATATACATATCAAAATCAATGACAACTTGCACATCTAATTTTTTGGGAGAAGATTTTTATAGTACACTAGCTGCCCAGAGCTGCCCCGACAGACTTCGTTCTGTCAGAAGTTATTGATTGACGACAAATGTTTGACAGCTGGGGACATGTGTTTTAATTATTATTAATTACTCTGTGTTTTTTATAGAAAAAGAAAAGTGTTGTTTTTACTATTTTCCTCGCTATTTTTACGCTTTTTACGAAAAATAAAAATAGCCGAATTGATCGAGCCGTTCTCCAGTTTTGCGCTTAGCAACACATTTGGCAATTCATTTTTATTTATATAGAAGATGTTTCAATTAGAAGTTGAAAGTTGAACGTTAGAGGGCTCCGACTTTTCGGCCATAGCCAATTCGATTTATAGGTTGCATACCTGTAAACCTCGACCTTCTCGCGCTAATACACTCCCCAATCCATCCGTATAAGCAATATCAATTTCCCTCCATTGCCTTTCCTTCTTGCCTATCCTTCCCATTTAATATACTTCAAATTTTTCCACCTTTAGTTCCCAAAGTGCCCAGTTGGCGGCAATAAGCTTAGCTATTTGAGTGGGATCAAATTATAGTTGGCAACCTGTGAGCGTTTAATATACGTCTACTTATCCCTTCGGGGATACAGGCGTGAGTGTATGTGTGTATTTTTTTATAACACACCGCGATTGTGCAAGTGTACAAGATGGCTCGATAGTTCTCCGCGCAATCAGAACTCCTACAACGACATTAGAACCGATAATAGTCCTGCCAGTGTATATTTATCCAACAACGTACAACGTCTGCCGTGCTCCAATACTGATTATTTAATATTTATTCTTTGTCAAAGTAAATAAGTTACAGAAAAATGTTGTCAACCTCATCGCCGTGACCTTTCATCGGCTCACGATTTTTATTCCCGCGAATGTTCGTGACCATAGCGTCTAAATCACAAGATCGCGGTATTTTTAGTACTACATAGTGTCGTAAAACTGTATCTGCATTCTGAAGGTCATCATCGATCAAAATAATGTATGTCCCGTACGATTTTGCGGCTTTTTCTTGATAGAACATAACGTTTATTTAGGTATTACATGTACTTGCAATTTGATTACATGAGAGTACACATGTAACAACTTAAATATCATAGTTGTATCACCACAATGAATGTGGTTTGTGTGGTTATCGAGTTATAGTCTTCTCTACTGAATGAAATGGACACGTTTTAAATAGTTATTTTAATAATTAAAGATGGTCATCCATCCCGACTGAGCCGTACTTCGTCTACTACTGAATAAAGTGGAGAAAAAAATAACCAAAATGCATATTACATCTTTATTACCCATGAAAATCTATTGCATCAATCATAAAATTGTTGATAAACCAACACAAATCCTTTATCCGATTGCATCCATTGCTTTTCTTAATATTCTTTGATATTTGCGGAAGTTTTTCACCAAGCATAGGACTTGTATCGGTTTAATCCATCTTTTATCGGCGGTGGAGTTTGTCGCGCATAATAATGGCGCCCAACTTGGACACTCCGTCCTGGTATTCTGTTTTGCCAAGAGGTGGCACGGCTGATGATGTTTCTGTGGGGGAAATAATTCAAATTAAGTTGATTCTACTGTGAAAGTAATAAGTAGATAGGTTGATGTAATGATACCTCTTGCGGATGCAGAACCAAAATTTCAATCACTTACGGTACTTTTGATAGCACCATCGTATATTTTTGAGTTTAAACATTTAAAGTTTCTATAAAATATTTATAAATAACTGACTGTTTTACATCTCTGGAACAGTCGTCTAAATTTATGGTTATTTCCTGGCCTGGCTTTATTAACGCCGAATCTTACTGATACTGATTCATTGATGGATGTTTGTGACCTTTTACGAAAAAAACGGCTTAACGGATTTAGATATAAATTGGCACACAGATAGTTTATGACGTGGATAAACAATAAAACGCGGTCGAAGCCGCGGGCAAAAGCTAGTATTCTATAACGGCATCAGTATTCAGACTTTCTTGGAAACATATTTATGAAGATAATTGAAAGGAAGAAATTCTGGAAAACCTGGTGTAAGCATTTACCCTTTATCAGTTAAACTTAAAAGAGTGAGATAGATTTGTATTGTTTTATGAGTTCCCATTCACCTTTAATTATCAATCAGCTCTGAACGTACAGTCATTAACATATACTGATACTGTTCTATTAATACGTAAAGGTGCTCTGCTTCCATCTTCATCATGTAAACCGTTAAGGAAGTTCGGTAGTTGTCCTGTGTTTTTAGACATCCATGCATTTTGACTTGGCTACAAGCTACTTACCGCATTTGGCTCTTGGATCTGAGCCAGCACCAGCACTGCCCTGCTTAGAGATAGTCCTAGGAGCCGATTTTCCCCCCGGCTTAGGCCCAACTCGGCATGGATCACCAGGTAGTCGCATTGGTTGAGCGCAAGGGCCCGAGCCGCTTTCATCTGCCGCTCGCTGAAGGCCTTCAAACTGGGCGCCAGCACCTAAAATAAAAACAAAAAACTTTATGAATATAATAGTTTAATATCTGTTCACTAAATACCAATCAAGGACATGGTCAAGCACGAGATTCTCTGACAATTATTGCGGACAGCCCAGATGTACTCTACATCATTAAACTTCCACAAATGCCCCACTTTCATCAAATGACTCCCCACCATTTTGATCAGATCTTAGGTCCTGTGGGGGAACTACTTACGCTTCAAATACACACATATACAATCCGTGATGGCTCGAGAATCTGTGTTGACTCTTGCCTCGTAATAAGAGCTGGTGAGAAGTATTACACAATCTGACAATAAAATATTGATGTCATAGCATACCTTTCTCGCAGTAGTCGACTTGATAGGTTGTCTTATTGCGATCCCTGTCAATACGTTGCTTGAGCTCAGGAGAGGCCTCATTCTGCAAGATGCTGTACAGCATCGGGTATTTGGATTGTAGCTGTTTGAGACGAATTATTACATTAATTAACTGTATTGTGGACCATACAAATTTAATTACCAAGCAGTGATCTAACCATCTATGTCACCAGCATCAGTACAAGTTACTTGTACGAAATAAGTATTCTGTTAGTGAAGGTGTTACTAATAAATAATAGTTTAAAAAAAGTTTTTTAAACCATTATTTTTTTTATTTTTTTTAATCGAATATTGCATTGTCATCGGTCTTTGACAGGTGTGCAAAATTTGAATGAAATCTGGCCGTTTAAAGTGGGTCAAAATCGCGCCCTAAGGAGTCGGTTACAAACAAACATACAAACAAACACAAGTGAAGCTAAAACGTGTTATATATATAAAGCGTATAAAAACAGAGATTGCAGCCGAAACCGAGACCAAACTTTCGGCATCGGTCTCAGTTTTGGCCGAAACCGAAACTTTTTAGATATCTTAACATGTCTATAATATGCTGAAATCTAGTGTACTCGTATATTAAACATGTTAGAAAAATAATTAAATAAGCGGCTTTAGTGTAATGGATAAGACGTCGTGCTTTCGATAATTACCTATACGACCCACGTACCCAGACATTAATAAAAAAAATTAACAAACATACTAAACAAAATGTTATTCTTCGAAACTGTATCAAAATGTTGATAAAAGTCCAAAATCGTTAGAATGTATTGCCGGAAAATTCCACTTTTTTTTTAATTTTTCGATCTTGTTGCGCGCGGTTATTTGCGATACCCGCACGTTGAGCAATGAATTATTAACTGTAACATTGCGTAGCACGAATAAAATTAATCATTATAAATCCTTAATCCTGCATTTTCATGACAAACTAACTTCAGTATCGTGATAAGCATCTACAGGAAGACGTTTGAATAAGTTTTTTTGTACAAGTTACGCCTTCCTTCACACTAATTACACCTTACACTAAGTATTATTCTCATTTCTTCGGTTGGTCACTATACTAGCAAAATATATTCAAACTTATTAAAAAAATATTCTTTGGCGACTTGGAAACCTATTTCAAACGTTACCTTGTCTAAGAAGGCATTTGGTTGATCATATCTTGATGTGGGCGTCTCAGGTGCGGCTCCAACTCTCACTGGATATAACTTCGGGTCCAACATCGGTCCCATGATCTGGAAACGGTTATCACTTAGTCAAAAAGAACAATTTAGGGGAAAGTGACATTTCCATAGTTAAAAAAAGTTTCCAAAATCCCATGCAGTAAACATATGGCTTACTATGACCACAATAATGTATTAAAATAATTACAGGTTCAGGTAATCAAGGTGATTACATCAAATTATCATCCAATCCATCACATACATTGAGCTCCAACTCAATCTTTCATTGTTAATACACTTCCTCCCGAAATATCTACCTTCCGTTTGCTTTCGAACAAAAATACAACACTTTGATTGAAACTACCTCATTCCGGCTCCATCCGCTCTCTTTCCCTGGAGGCAGAGAAGGCATCTCCGCCCCAGAGTACTGCGGACACCGGCAATCCGGAGGCCGCGATTGCTGCATACATGCCTGGTAAAAGGCTAATTCCTGCCCAGATAACTTGGGTACTCTGAAAAATGATATAGAGATTGAACTAGTTGCGAGGGAGAAATATCATGATTTGTAAAGACGATACAAAATGGCTCCTTATTCTAACCTCGCTAAGTTAAGGAAATCGTCATGAAGGAACCAAAAAATTTGCCCAAGCTACGGATGATCTTTTCAAGCTATCGCTAATAGCGATGTCTTCCAAAACCTCTATCTAGTTCTATCATTTCTTTATTTTGTTGTTTAGAGAACATAAGCTCTGTCTAAAAGATTTCGTATTTACATCAGTGTGTTGACATGCAATTGTCAAGTCCCTGGTTTGACCCGTAGGTGCGAGAATATGTTATTAGGTTTTTCTGTTAAGAACTTCGCGACGGTAAGCCATTAAATGCTCGTCCAAAAGATGAGCTTAACCACGAAAAAATTTTGAATGTAAAACATTTTTTTCGTGGTTCATGGAAAATCATGGTTTGGTAAATGTTTCGGAATCGTCCATAATAGGCGCACGGGATGCAAACGCCACCCGTTGGCGCTCGACAGAGTCTATGAGTCGGCGTACGACACCTCTGCATAGTATTGTTGCAGCGTACGAGTAGAACATCCGACGTAAAAACTGACCTACCTAGTTAGACAGTGATTTCTTTGTTACGTGATTGTAGTTTTTGCGGAGGTATAGAAAGACTTCTGTAACTCTCGAATATTGATTGATTGATTTATTTACAGTGACTTATATACTAGTTATTTACATTAACTTGAGAGAGGGGTTGGCGCGTGTAACTGTATTCTGCTGACGCCTTTATTTGTTGTTATGGCAGTGGACGTGATCTCTTATTTGTTTGTACGTGAGTGGTTACTTCCTTGTAGATATCACGCCGCTTACTCATGACTGCCATAGAATTCCCCCCTTTATAATTTCCTGCGGTTTTTTTTTTTTTGCTGGATTGCTGTGCTGTGCCTGATTTTTGTCCTCCGATTACATGGTTTTGCTGCTCTCTTGATGCTTCATTTATACGTTGCTTATTTCTTTGATAACTTTTGTTATTTTTCTGTCCATAGCTTTTGACGATTTTCTTATGATTTTATTATTGTAATTGTTACTAGGATCGCGACTAAAACGGCGATCCATACCTTTATGCTATCTATTTCTTCCGGTAATCTTGTATGGTTCCTGTCCGCTCTTGTTGCCATTTCCCCTAATTTGGCCAGTTCTAGGTTGTCGGAAACTGCTAATATGGAAGTGACTGACGCAGGGAGCTGTCGGAACCATAGTAACCTAATGGTATCGTCGTTCATTTTTCCGCAACTAGCTTCCTTCAATTTTCTCAATAGTTGTGATGGGGTCGAGTCACCTAAGTCCATTTCCGATAATAATTTGTGGAAGCGGCGATGTTCGCTTTCCTCGTAACACCCTATTAGGCTGTCTTTTATTGTGGTGTATTTGTCGGTGTCTGGCGGGCAGTGAAGTATGTCGCTAACCTGATGTATAACATCTTTTGGCAGCTTTGAGATGACGTTGTTATATTTGTATTCGTCGCCTTGCTTCTGTGGAGCGACGATTGCCTCGAATTGTGGAACGCGCTCCGCAATGGATATAGCAGCTACCATCTGATCGTTAGTTTCTCCTGACGAAGTGCCCTGAATTTTAGTGGGTGTTACAATGATTGATGCCATGTCGCGATGTTTCGTTTCTATTTTCTATGAGCCTCTTGAAATTCCCGTTGGTGGAACCCGCTTGTGGGAAGCCAACGGAAATGTGCTATTCGCGAGTTTGGCAATCAGTTGAGACCGGCAGGAAAAATCCCAGTCCCGTCGCTCAATATTGTGTCCGTAATCAGTTGAGACCGGCAGGCAAAAACCGGGTCCGTCGCTCAACAAGGATCACATCGGTGTCACCAATTTTGCGGAGGTACAGAAAGACTTCTGTGACTATCGAATATTGGTTGATTGATTTATTTACAGTGACTTATATACTAGTTATTTACATTAACTTGAGAGAGGGGTTGGCGCGTGTAACTGTATTCTGCTGACGCCTTTATTTGTTGTTATGGCAGTGGACGTGATCTCTTATTTGTTTGTACGTGAGTGTTTACTTCCTTGTAGATATCACGCCGCTTACTCATGACTGCCATAGTAGTGTATGTAGGGTAGAACACATTAGTTATATGCACTATCTCGTGCTTATTGTAGACATCACAGGTTAGTGAGTACTGCATGAGCCACAGGCGACTTCAGACGTGTCAACTTGCGTATCTGTAGTGAGTGAAGTATACACATGCACGCGGGGTACAGTGTATAAAGGGATACACTATAGTAAATTCGGGATTATAGCTTATTTTACTGTATTTTCTTGTCCACTTTACTTCCTACCAATACAACCCACCCTTCTTACAAAACTATGGCCGACGGACAAGATAAAAATAATGTGCAGACGATATGTTATAAAAATTTAAAACAATAATCTTCCAGCAAAACCATGTGATGACAAGATGTAAACTTCCGTGAATTTTTTTTTCCTATTATTATTAATTATCTAATAAGAACAATCAGTATTTGTTCTAAATGTACTTATCATCATCATTTGCAGACTTTGGACATCCTGTGCTCCGTCTTTCCTCAAAGACTCAGAAGAAGCGAACTTGCGACGAGTTTATCTGACTACCACTTTCACCTGGTTACCGGAATATTTAGTTTGGGTATTTTCCAATTCATCCTAATGAACCTCATGAATGAATGAAAATGAACCTCATGAATGAATGAAAGTGAACCTCATGAATGAATGAAAATGAACCTTATGAATGAATGAAAATGAAAAATGAACAAATTAGTTACTTTATGAATTAGAAGTAAATTCTGGTAAGTCTAAACTTAACCAGATTCTACTACATGATCGTTTCAGCGTTAAGTAGCAGTCTATTTAGATCTATTTTACTCACTCAGCTAATCCGCCTCCATGGCCCCCGCCACCGCCGGCCCCAGAACTGGCCCCTGGTAAGTTGGGCCATAAGTAATCCTTTCTATAAGTCGTTAAATAGTGATCCATCTGCTCTCTGATTCATTTCATTTATTTATTCATCTATTAATTTTATGATTTGACCTAAACGTGCATTGTAAAAGACATTTTTTTTGTGTTATTTTGACATTTCATTGACAGGAGGTCGTTGACTAGATTTGTATTTTTTTTAAGATGTGTTGCATGATTTTGGTTGCATGATTTTGGAAAGAGGGTTAAAGCTAAGACTCAAAAAGGAAAACGTCTCCTGAATACATTAGTGAGATGAAGAAGGAAAGAGAAGAACTTCCTCATTGTCACTGTCTCATTTCCTGATAAATAAAACGTTGACCACTTGACCATGTTAAAGCCTAAGACTGGTCGCAATGTAAAAGACCGGACAAGTGCAAGTCTGAATCGCGCACCGAGGGTTCCGTAAAAAAACAATCTTGTCTTTAGTTAGTACGTCCATCTCGGGAATCAATTCTTAAAGATTTTGGCCGTCTTTTCCGAAAGACAAATTTAATTTTGCAGTTCTGAAAATACTCTGTAATACATGGACTTACGAAAAAGTCGTTCCAACCGCAAAGTATAAGTTTGTAATCACTAAAACTATTTTCTTTATGTGAAATAACAACAAATATAACGATTTTCAGATTTTCCCTGTACTTGTGCTGTGAGATCTTGCTTCTTACCAAATTTCATAATGTCAATGGGAAGTACCCTATAGGTTTTGATTTACCTGCGGAATGTTCAAATTTGGTCAAATCTAAGGCTTAATTGGCCGTATTTTTGATTGCATTAATTTCGAAGCCTGATTTTTTTACAGCTTCAAGGGACTGCAGACATACTTAAGTATTTAGTATTAATTTCAACAAAAAGGGTCTTGACAGACAGACGGACAACAAAGTGATATAAGGGTTCCTTTTTTCCTGTTGAGGAACGGAACCCTAAAAGCAATTCAAAAAAAAAATGCTCCTGCATTTTGAATTGTTTTTAGGGTTCCGTGAAGGTGAGCAGACATTTAGCCACCCTAAATGTTGTGTCGTGTTCTGAGAAGTCAGTCGAAAGATATGCAAGTCTACTCTTGTCATAGCACCGCTCAATGTTTGTATCATGTTTGTATACTCTTTGCCGCTCTTTACCAAAACTTTCTGCACCCACAAACAACTGAATAGGTTGTATACTCTGCAGTTTAAAAGACCTTTTTAACATTATAGTTGCAGCACAGATTTTTGAAGTGAAAACTTGACACGTTGGGCACTTTTAGTATGGGGAAAAAGAACCGAACTTGCGTGGTCGTCACGCTCAGATACATACGTATATACAGCTGTGTGTGTGTGTGTATATAATAAATAATAACATAGGTCACAAGAATAATAAAAGTCACAAACCAAATGTAGAGTATCAATAGGTAGGCTGTAAAGGCTGTACAATAACTATATTAATTCTAAGTGAGAGACTACTGATATGTCAGTCATGTTTTCACTTCTGACGTGCAGGACAGTTTTTTTTAGTAACGCGAGTTATACCTACTACTATTCTTGTTAACCCCTCCAACTAAACTAAAAACTTGTGTGAGGAGAAGATTCACGTCGGTAGTGCACCTGGTGACCGTGGGGTTTAAACCACTCGATCGCAAGTCCAACACCTAAACCACTATTCTGCCCCGCTTGCCTATTTGTATCTCCACTTACAAAAATATTTAATGACTGCCTTCAATCAGGCGTTTTCCCCCACTCTCTAAAGAAAGCAGTAGTGTGTCCAATCTTTAAAGGGGGCGACAGACATCGTGTCGAAAACTACCGGCCAATTTCCATCTTGCCATCTATATCAAAAATACTAGAACGTATTATAAATGTGAGGCTTGTTAATTATTTAGAGAATAATAGTTTACTATTAATTAACCAGTACGGATTTCGAAAAAATAAATCAACTGAGCTAGCTGTTAATAAACTTACAGATCATATAACTTCAAACTTAGATAATGGGAAAAAATGTTTCACTATTTTCTTAGATTTAGCCAAGGCCTTTGACACGATTTCCGTTTCCATATTATTGGACAAACTTGAGAGACTAAGTGTTAGAGGAATGCAACTTAAATTGTTTAAAAGTTACCTAACTGGCCGAGTGCAATGTGTTCGAGTAGGGAATCATGGAAGTACTACCCTTCATGTATCGCACGGGGTTCCACAAAGCAGCATATTTGGCCCTACGTTATTCCTCGTGTACATAAATGAACTTACAAACTTAAGACTCTCCAAAGGCGAAGTCATATCTTTCGCAGATGATACTGCACTCTTCTTTTCCGCCAACACTTGGGATGAAGTCTTTGTTGCTGCACGGACATGTTTCGGTGCTGTTAGGAACTGGCTAGATAGAAACATCCTTACCCTTAACGTAGATAAGACGAAATATATCTGTTTCAGCATGAAGGGTGTCAAAGAAAATATTGATTACCATAAAATCATATCACATGAATGTCAATTAGGATGTAACTGCTCATGCCTCTCACTGGAACGTGTACAAGCAATAAAATACTTAGACATTACCATTGACAGCAGTCTTAACTTTAAAGAGCATATAAAACTATTGTGTGGTAGAGTAAGAAAGCTAATATATATCTTTAAAAACCTCAGGTATATTGCTGACCCCGAGTTGCTGAAACAGATATACTATTCACTCTGTCAATCGCTCTTGACGTACTGCATCTCTACCTGGGGTGGCGCCTTAAAAACAATGATGAAACCGATCGAGATCGCATAGCGCGCGATATTAAAAGTGTGTACCTTTAAGCCTATTTTCTTGCCTACTGCGATGATATACCAGATTGCCGGAGTTCCAACTGTTCGACAACTATTTATACTGAGTGCTTCTCTCCTACAACTTAAAAAACAGATCTTTGACCCACACCTTTTAGAGAAACGAAGGAAGGATATTGTTTGTCCCCGGTCCCAAGTAGTTATACTTGTAAAACGAAATTTGCCCAACGTTCTATTAATTTCATTGCCCCTTTTATTTATAACAAAATCAATAGAGCTATAAATATATATCCTTTGACAAAAGTGCAATTAAAGAAACAGGTATGTGATTACTTACTAAAGCTAAACTATGAAGAGAACTACTACTACATATAGCTCAGTAAATAAAAGTAAACAACAATGCCTTACATCTTCATAAATAAATTACGCCTACACAACCAAACATACATCCTCCCACCACACACAGGCACACGCACAAGCACACGCACACACACACACACGCACACACACACGTATACGCTACTTTATCCACCCTCTCATGCTCATACACGTACACTATCACTTTACACAAAAGAGAGGACACTTGCATGCATACTTCTTTTTTACTTTGTTGAATTAATAATACTTAGTTTTATATTCAAATCTTATTAAGTTAATGTTAATGGCTATGATAGCTAGAGATTATTATATCCGAGAGGATTGGCGCTGATAGCCGAAATACAGGCTCTGCCTAGTTCGGTTACAGATGCTAAACTCATTTGTACTTAAAAATTACAGCCTACCCATAGTTTGTAATCTTGTATACATTTGTGAAAAAATAAACATTATTATTATTATTATTATTTTATATGCAATAATACTTGGTAGTTGCACTTATAGTTGTCAAACGTTACATACAATTTAAATTCACTACTACTTTTACAAACGTGTCTTTAGTATTAATAAAAAGCCAGCCAATTCATTTCATTATTCCAACAAAATCGGCAGACAAGCAAGCTATGAGCGCATTACTCTTGTATGGTAGATACCAACCTACTCTTTTACATACATACTGTTATGGAAGCCTAAATTGACGAGCGGGCGCCATCTATTAACGAGTAGAGGAAATCATAGACGGTTAGAATTACCTAAATTGAGACGCACGCCATCTTTTGACAAATAACAGAAGTAATAGTCTATTTATAGAATGACCTAGAAGATTCCAGAGGGGTTTCAAGTTTTCGGGAATATCAAAATCAAAAACTCTCTATGAGATAACGTTCAAACTATGTAAAAAAGTTAGTTATAATTAAGCGATGCTACGAGTTAACTAGTGCCAAGAATAGCGAGTAGTACAATTGATACAGATAACTATTTTGTATAAACGTTCATCCAGAAAGTGTTACCAAGGAACTTATAAAGTGGAAGAAGCCGCAGACAATTAGCAGTTTCTAAAAAGAACATTCGATTTTGAAAAGTTAGAAATGTGTACCCGCACAACAGGGTAGATGACTGTCAAGTCCACTGACCTCTATTATACAAGATAATAGTCAGTGGTCAAGTCAAATCTAATATTTTTTTATTAAACATCAAAACGAAGGCTTGCTACATTCTTGTATGAAATACTAAGGCATGACGTCACACCTCAGTGTTGGCAAATCATGCTCTTTTTATGTTGACTTAACAATTATAAAATAAATTAAAAACGTTGAATAAAAATGGAGAACAATTTTCGCAGTAATTTAAGATGTGCATTGCCTGACTTAGAAGAAATAATTTATTTTAAAGATAGAAATGAATTGCGTAACGTCATTCTATAAATGAGGTAAAATACCATGAATAAAACACCTTGATTATTTCCAAAGCTATAATTAAATTCATAAAAATCGCATCTATCAATCAATCCTGTATGTATAATAGTAAGGGTTCATCCAACGTCCATATTTTGGCTCTTTGCGCGGTTTCCCAAAAGGATTCTTTTCCAAAATCACCTTGCCTAGCAAGCCGTGAGCGGTGTTGTATGACGTATCGCCTGCACGCACGCGCAGAATACGACGAAGCTCAGCTGTGGAAGACAATGAAATTGAGTGGAAATATCGTCATTATTAATTTTATTTTAAATTCTCTATATTTCTGTGTTAGTGGTTCAATCGCCGATTCATCGAGTCCATTTTTAAAGTTTAGTCATTTCGGTAGTTGCTTAAAGTCAAATCGGTATCTTTTTCAAAACGTCAAAACCTTACATCAACTACAATATTACACATAACAAGATGCCATTTTTTTTCTGCAACATTTTTCATTGATGCTCCGCTCCTATTGGCCGTAGCGTGATGATATATAGCCTATAGCCTTCCTCCATAAATTGGCTATCCAACAGTAAACGAATTTTTCAATTCAAACCGGTGGTTCCTGAGATTAGCGATTATTATTATTATTTTAACCAAATAAACTTTTTAGCTTTATAATATTAGTGTAGATAACAAAGCATGACCTAATTGCCGCGAAACTTTTAGACACACACAGTAAAAAAATAAAATCTTATTCCTATTTAACGGCATGCATTTATCATGCTTTGTCCTGATTTGTTTACATTTCCCTAAAGACTATCTACAAGTTATATTTGACAGAGGTACCTACACCCATTTGGAAATCTATTTTCTCCGGTTTTGGGCTAGTGATACTCTAACACCCGTATTCGCAAACAATGCTATGAGGACTCACAGTGAGCCCGGAAGCATAAGGTCGGTAATTTCAATTCTTAAACAATACTTGAAGGATAGACAACTCTATGCGTTCTTTTAAAGGAACACTCGGGCAAAGTAGCTCGACAGCTATTTTTAACCGACTTCAAAAAAAAAGAGGAGGTTCTATGTTTGGTTGTTTGTATTTTATTAATGTCTGTTCATCAATATTTCCGTTATCTTTGGACCTATTTCAAAAAGTATTTTTGTTGTAATATTTTTGTCTGGAACCCATTTTTAATCAAAGCGAAAATATTAACGACCACCACCTACGAATTGTATCCTTAATTTAATATCACTATAGTATAGCACTCCAGCGAGGCATTTCTATATGTTACCAAGGTTATAGAAAAAAAATGGAAGTAAAACTTACTCGTCAACTTATTATCAAACTTGGGCTTCATAGACATCGAGGAGGGAGTTTCAGCGTATTTTTCAGGTTTAGGAGCGCGGTGATTGGCTCGATGTGTGGTGTCAGGAATATCTATGTCGTCTGGCAGCCGCAGGGTCTGGAGAGCGCGGGCTCGACGCGCCAAGTTAACGGACATGAAAGGGAGCTCTACGGTCAAAGGAGTACAGAAGTAATACATTTATTATTAACCAGCTGACCCGGCAGACGTTTTTATATCCAAAGTTCAACGAATTGTTTTAATTTCATGGAAAATATTCCTTCCAGTTTTCCCTGAATAAACCATTTTGAAGGCAAATTTTTCATAAAATTTTTGTGATATAACAATTTTGACTGTTACGAATATTTTATAAAAAAAAGGTAGTGATAGCGGTTTACCTGTTCTCAACTGATGCTCTTAACAAACAGAATTTAATTTTTATTTATATAGATTAAGAAAAACAAATTCTGCAATGAAATAAAGACTGGAAGAAAAAAATACCTACGGCATTAAGTCAGCCTTATACAATATATTTGCAGAAAGTATAAATAAATAAATGGATTTATAAATAAATTCAATTTTATTTCTTAAATTAAATCAAATAATTTACGGAAAGTAAAGTTTTTCAATAGGGACGCTCGAACTTTGACAGCGTATTTTTTTTTATGGCCAAACGAGCATAGTCACAAGTGCGTTGCCGCTCTTTAAGGTGGGAGTAGGGGAAGGAAGGAAGGGGTGTTTGGGTCTCTGGTAAATAGCGGCCATCTTGGTAAAGCGATATGCCCTAATACCGCTCGACTACTTTCTGTGGCGTTACGTGAAATCTCTGGTTTATGCAGACAAATCACAGACAATTGCCGTCCTGAAGGCCAACATAGCTAGCGTTCTTCATGAAATTGAGCCTGATTTATGCGAAAATCTCGTCCAAAATTGATTAATCAGGATACCACCTCCTGCAGCATCACCAAACAGCGAGCTTTATTCAATCATAAATTCATAGACGCCCAATAAACATCAAGGAAGACCACGACTGGTCTAAGGCACTCAAGAGCCTGAATAAAGGGCTATCATAACAAAGTATCAAAAGAACTTCAAGAACTCAAAAGATACAAAACCTGTGCAGTAGCAAGAGTCCTCACCGGACACTGCAAAACTGAAAAAACATATGTTCAACCTAAAGATGAGCGAGAACACAATATGCAGATTCTGTCAAGAGGCAGAAGAAACTGCAATGCATACTCTATGCTCTTGTGGCCCACTAATGCGGCACCGACGTATTAACCTAGGGTTGCACATCATGCAACCGCAGGAAATACAAACAATCACTGCTGATAGGTTCTGGAGGTTTCTCGAAGCGATAAGTCTCAGCAGTGAACTGTAAAAAAAAGTGCGCTACAAAAGATCAGAAATGTTCGAGGTAGCACTAGGCACTTAAAATAATAAAAATAAATACCACCTACAGGGGAATCGCAGTAGCCATTTGGCTAAATTATATTCCATACATAATGTTATCCAATCTCCTTTAAAATAAATTGGGGCAATATCACTTACACAGGTTTTTTTATTTCATTTCAAAGTTCGAGCGCTCTCAATGAAAACCCCTTTACACACACACATCGACTGAGTGCCGTTTATAAGAAATACCAGTTTTTTCCTCAACAAATTTGAAGCAGTTATTTTCAAATACCACGGGATCTCGTTATGCCTAATGACAAAATTATATTCCTTCTTAAAACCCTTCAACTACCGGCCTTTATGCTGCATATTCACCGAGATATGCAAGGTAACAAGGCCGTGCGCGAGTAAAAAATCCACCAACAGAATTGGGTACTCCATTTCTTAGCCTTGCGTAGCGCAGCTCTGATGGAAAAGGGCTAGCGGAGTTGGGTATTTGTACATACAAAAAATCAACAGATGTGTGCGATGGAAGCGCACAAAGAATGTGTGCAAAAGATGCGATTGAGGAATTGTGAGAGAAACACGAGCGAGGAATATGTCCTCACAGTTGAAGAGTTGCACATACGTGTTCTCGTATCACTCAGCTACATATTGCTTTACAGCTTTGCTACGCATCCTCGCACCCCGCAATGCCCTCGCACAGCTTTAGTGGAAACCTTCACACTGTTTTACAGCGCCGCTAGACATCCTCGCACCGCTTGGCTATCTTGTATATCTTCTCTGGTGCAAAATCAGCGTTAACTTCCCTGCATTGGATTTATTTGTGGAATGCAATGCAGTAATTACCGAAAAAACGAAAAATCTCAATATTCTTAGTTACCTCTGGAACAATACTCCACTAAGTACTCTGTCCTCTTCAAGTCTTGTATGTCATTTTCTATAGGTTTTGGATCAATATCTTTACTCATATACTTCTGTGTCAATTTCGGGTGATCTTCTGCAAACTAAACATTATAACATATACATAACAAATACTTATTGTACTTCGCAGCACTTAAGTGTTCAAAGTTCATCACTTACTGTTCATCTATTTCTATATAAACTTATTGAAGCTGTTACCCGTGGATTTGCGTGTAAAATTTTGATGAAATCTATCCCACGCGAACCGTAACTTTTTCGAGATAAAAAGTCTGTGCTATTCCAGACTTTAATCTATCTCTGTGCCAAATTTCATCCACATCTGTTCAGCCGTTTTTGCGTAAAATCGAGTAACAGACACCCATCCACTCAACCATGCATCCTAACAAACTTTCACCTTTATAATATGAGTAAGATTACACCAACTACCTATTACCAAATACCAATATTACTGCGGAGGTACCTGGATCGAATCTGGACACCTTCATGTTTAGAATAGGTATTTTTTTAACTTACTGAATGCATTTACTCTTTCTACGTAAAATTAACTTACCCTCTTCACAGCGTCTTTATAATACTCATGCGTCAATGGACAAAGTTTGTCGGGAAACTTCCGCGGTTGTTCCCTGGCTCTAAGGGCGTCACGGCTATACCCCACGATTAGACAGTCATCGTCGATTGCCTTACGACGTGGACTTTTACTGTACAAATTAGTGGTAACAAGAAATTAAAAACAGGTAGGGCTCTGTTTCAGATAAAGTATCTATTGAGAATAAACACCTAAAAAAATACGAAATATTATAAGTAGTGTATAGTGAAGAAGAGTGACTAGGTACACACTTATTCCGACGAGAAAATTATATGTTTTCTAGGATAACATGCGCCGTATAAGTTAGACAGCCAAAAAACCATAAGTTTTAACTGCACGGATGGCGCAATGGTTAATGTGGTCGCCACTAAACCGCGCCGAGTGTTGTGGGTTCGATTCCCGGACAGGACAAAAATTTATGTTATCCACAAATGGTTGTCCCGAGTCTGGGTGTTCTTTGTGTCCGTTGTTTGTATATTTGTAAAGTCCCCCGCGACACAGGAATCATTCCTAGTGCGGGAGTTGCCTTTTATAAAAAAAAAGGAAAGAAAGCGTCAGGACCCCTGGACCAACAGAGAAATTTGATGTTTAAAAAATATCAATGAAAAAAAAATCTACAAAATATGTCTTTAGGCGTTTTTCGCTGTCAATCGAGGTACTAAATATTTTATGTTAGGTATCAAAAGCACGTTAAGCCGTCGATCCCGGTTGTCATACGAATATATGTGGCATTCCTTACGGGTAGTTGGAGCCCTAAAAAGTCCGACAACCTAGTCTCATACAGAATTTGATATTGCCACTTGGGTTGTAGAGATCTGATGGCAGTCGCTTCACGTAAAATATCCGAAGTTCCGCCGCTTCGTAGTTAGACTGAAAGCCGATCTCAACTTAGTTGGGAAAGGCGCGGAGGATGATGATGATGTATCAAATAGTAGCAAAAAGGTAGTGCATTTTGGTATTTTCTAAACATCACATATGTGATCCTGACTGCTGAGCCAGAGGTCGTGTGTCTGATTCCCACCCAGGACCATATAATTGAGTGATGAGATCGATCATTTGTTCTATGTCTGGGTGTAATTTATCTATAATATGTATGTATTTAGAAATATATAAGTATGTTTATCAGCAGTCTGGTTACCATAGTACAAGATCTGCCTAGTTTGTGTGAGTGACATCAAACCCTTTTTCCACGAATATCTGTATCATTATTTTGGCCCGTCAAGAGTGTTATAAGTCGAGTATAATATTTATACACTAGATTTTTTTTTATACCACATACATTTTGACGACCCATGAGGCTTGGCGGCAGAGGTCACGGGTTATTCGCGGGTATTCCGCAAATGAGGCACTTTTCTCAAAGGCTCAAACTCATAAAGTCTAATACCTTTAACCGAGCAATTCTTGTATATATATATATATATATATATATAATTTGAATCTCGGAAACGGCTTCAACGATTTTCATGAAATTTAATATTCAGGGGGTTTCGGGGGCGATAAATCGATCTAGCTAGGTTTCATTTTTAGAAAACGTAAAAAAAGAAACCGATGACTGGTCATCCAGGTACTATATATTATTTTAATAGATCTACCAAATATTTTAACACTTACGGTTTGACTTTCTTGTCAAAGTCCACCATGGTAACAGACTTAAACTCAATCTCTCCATCAAATACAGACATCTTAATATATTACCTTTTAGAAAATATATGATTACAAATGTATGTCGTCTATTTCACAATCACCTACAAAATAAAAATGTTGAGCTTCATATACAATGACATTTCACAATAAACAGAGTGTATGGTAGGTACATAGAGAATTTTGAGCCCAATTTTCTACAATATATAAGCACTTCTATGGTTTTTGAATAAAAAGACAATGAGTCTATATTTTTCTTTTGTTGTGTATAAACTCCTTGCATAGAATTTGGCCAATAGTAAGTATTTCTAGTAACAAGCTAAAGGCAATTTAGTGGTGGTTAACTTCTAATATACAATTTTTTTGTTTAGTTGACTATGGACCGACGACCTGAAGAAGGTAGCTGGGATGGACTGTATGCGGAAGGCGAAGGACCGGGTGCTACGGCGCAGATTGGAAGAGGCCTATGTCCAGCAGTGGAGTAAGTGGACTGCGATAGGCTAATTGATTGATATATGGTGTTTATATAAGACCCCTTGCCCTCCATTAGAGCTCTAGCAACCCCACTCGATCTCTTACAGCCACCGTACGCACAATATATCAAGTTTCTTACGATTAGGTCACTTTTTAGAAGCGCGACTGGTCGTTAAGGCCCGCTCATTTGATCACTAATTTGATATTGAGTGTAGTTGCAGCAAAATACGATGCAGTCGAGCGTAAAAGTGGCCGTGATTCAGTATTAATGCAGACGCAAAGTGATCCGTAGCCGATGCTATACTATAAGTGATGTGGCGGATACCCGTATCTGTATCCGCGGATATCTGAGGGAGAAAAAGACCCATATCCGTATCTGTTACTTTTTGGCGGATCTTGAACGGCTCTTTTACGTTATTATTTTTTATTACGCTTATGAAATTCCAAAATTATTTTGCTAAAATGAAATATCTAATGTTATTGAAAATTTATTATAAGATACTATTTGTCTATCTTTAACTATAACGAGATCAAATCCCAAACCTTTGTGATATGTGTATTAAAATATTTAATAAAAAAACACGCGCAATGCAAGTTGAAACATGTCGTGTCATTCATTCTCTATGTCAACTGTCCTGTCAAGGTCACGTGTATCAGCATCAACTGAGAAAAAAACCTGTGCGTCTCTGGACGCCCGACGCCGACGGAAGTGATAAATAACTTAAACGCCAGACGGACTGGCGCCGTAACGCATTACGTAACGAAGCGGTTTACCCTCCCATAAGAAGTTATCACTTCAAAAAACTTGAGGTCCGTATCCATATTCACAGATCTAGACATTTATAATCCGTATGGTATCCGCGGATACACCTACATTTTTAACGATCCGGCACATCACTATATATTATGCAAGATCCCTGAGGCGCCAGACGTAACCCATTTCCTGAATAACAAAATGTGTCGTACGGAATAGTATGAGTAAATATTGTGAAGGTTAACATTTATTCAATGAAATTAAAATTAAGGAGCTTTAAATGTTAAACTTTTTCTTTAACATTGTAAAATAGTGAAAGAGTTAATTTCAATCAGTCTCTAAACAATAGAATCTGTTACCTATGTAAGTATTGTAATAACTAATTAAAGGTCAGCTGTGGGCCCCTGCGCCCCTCAAAAGGCTTCACCAAAATTCATTTGCGATCAATGCTCTCGGATCTCGGTGGCTTTGGAAAAAATACTAGTGGTGGTTCAACACAAAATAAAAGTACATAACATGTAATACAAATTTATATTTTATACTATACATTTATGATGTGCATAACAAAATAACTGGTATTCTATAATCAATAATATTCTTTATAATTACATACATACATACTCCATCTCCCAAACCTCACCACGATAAAGACATGTACAGACTGACATTTTTGTCGTAACTGGATTTTACTGTTTAGTTAAATATTATATTGCAGTTTTGGTAAGTAACAAGTTATACTCGAATAAAAACTTTCGTGAGTGGTATTCATATTAGTTAAGACATACGGTTTTACTCACGTGTATATTTCGGGGATGCCCGACTAGTTTCGGACCCGACGGGGCGGGACGGGACGGCCGCGCCGGTTGCAGGTGCCAGACTCTCTGGCACCTGCAACCGGCGCGGCAGGACGCCTCACACCTTGATAAAGGGCCCCCGAAATATATACGTGAGTAAAACCGTATATGTTAACTAAGTAACAAGTTGTATGACAAGTGATATGATGAAGTGCTTTTAGATTTCGACAATTTTCCTTAGGCCAGTCGTATATGATCAGTTTTCTGATTCGATTTCTTCTGTTTTCAGTCACCGGAACTCGGGAATCTAGTGCGAATTCTACATGGAATATTATTTTTTTAATACAGAAAACTCCAAGTTTCAAGTGACAGGAGAATCGACATGTGCGCTAGGTATAAAAAGACATTGAGAAACTGAACCAGGAAACCAACCATGTGCTATGTGGAACTGCTTAACAACGTGATATCTAGAAGATAACGGTTCTATTTATAGGGTCACTTGTGTTTTTGTTACACACCCAAGTAAGTACACTTATTAAATAGATGGGGCAACGATTTGATAAGAAAGACTTGAAGAATGGTATTGTGGTAAGTGCAAATAGTGTCCTATATTCTAATTTTTGTTCATACATTTGGCGTTTTAATCTCAAAAACTCAAATGTAACCCTACGGTTTGAGGTTTTGAGATTGTCTTCTATATCGTCAACATCTCCTTTCGATGATTCAATTAATTGGTTACGTCTTTCAAAATGACTACAAATTAACTATTTCAATTCAAAACTCAGGCACAAAGTCGCACAGTCTGTACACGCCCTTATCATCTAGAACATAAAATAACAATTAAATTTTTATCTTAGCGAGAAATATCTAATGTCGCATCTATATACAAAACATATAAAAATGGCATCGTTGTAACTATAAATGAAGTAAGCTCGTAATTTAGCAAAGTTTTATATAATTTTATACTAAAATAACTAAAAATAAAACTTTCAGATATTATGATCCAATAGGATAACAATTTTATGATTACATTTACTTACTTATTACGCCCAATTATTTTTTTTTTATATTTTTATTCACATAAGCAAAAAACGAACAGACTTTTTGAAAGTTCCATGGAACTAAATTGTTCAGAATAAAATCGATCCACAACGAAGTCATTCCATCTGAAAGTCTTATTTCCGCTCGCTTATATATATTTTTCTATAATATTTTACAATAAAAAAAGAACTAACTACAATAAGTCAGTCGTCTTGTTGTTGCGAATGATTCAATATCTACAAGTTTTTAAATTTTCATTTTACAATAAATGTTAGAGATATTTATGTTTTTGTCTAATCTTTTGACCTTATTATCGTTTTGTCATCAGAAATCTAACATAAGGGTGTTAGAGCGAACTTTTTGTAGGCCTTTTCGTCGCTAAAGTTAAATATCATGGCCGCAGAAGAATAAAAAAGGTAGTATTTTCAAAAAATATATGTAAGGGTTAAATTTACTAAAAACATTTTTAAGTTATTAATTTTAAGTAGGAAGATTTCAATAATTTACAATGGTATCTTACTAGCTATATAGAAAAAAAATATCATTTAAGTATTAGAAAATATACCCGAATATGAAAAAAATTAGGATAATTTGCCTACGAATCTGTAAAACTGAATTAAATATAATTCTAACCTACACATAGAAAGCAAACGCTATAATAGCAAAATATTCTGCATGACAAGATAAGACAAAGGTTTTTTTAGTTCTTTTTTTTTAATAAATATAAAAAAAGAAACAATTCTGCAAAGGGCTCAATTAACACTGGGCAACCACCCATTCAATGGCGATGTGATACTTAAATAATCATAGTCAATACCTTAATTGGCAAACCAGTCAACTCCACTTTTTGTAATAACAAACCGACAGAGAAAAACCGCTGTAGTATAAATTGTAATACATGCAGAGAATTCGTTGTACCTTTTTTTTAAGCAAATTTTGCGCACGGAGGAATGTCAAATTTGGAATAGGTACTTCAAGTTTATATAGTGCAAAAAGCTAACTATTTCAACAATGTGTTATGAATAAAAAAAATATGTAAAAAGGGCTACAACAGACTACAAATAACCAGTATGTACCAACGTATATGGTATGGTCAACACCTGTCGTGGCACAGAAAGTCAAGTTATTTCAAAACTTAATGAATACAGGTCGATGTTCGACCGCCAGGCATATCTAAATAAAATAAACAAGATGTGAAGTATTGTACATTATTACACGCTAGGATTTTGTTTAATTTTTCGAAAAGTAGCCTACAAAATAAATATAAAGTTTTAAGGTGTCTCAGAAATTTACTGAAATGAAATTGGCTGGTTTACCATGTTTCCGTATGCATATATATATGTCTATTACTGGGAATTAACGCTATGATTTGAGTATGTAGGTACGTACACCATTGAAACCAGGTTACTGGCTCTTGTTATAATAGGCTAACTCAGTTAGGATCGTCAGTGATCGAAACCTCCGGCAGTTCGAACTGTATTTGTTCATACCCAACACCATCGCGTTAATACCATTAATATAATCATATATACGACACATTCAGTAATACTAAACAATATTTTTTAAATAATAATAAAACACAAAAAACATAAAAACAATACATTTTTGGGTACGTTTTAAATTAGACAAAGCGCGACAGATGAATTAATCGTCTATATTAAATAGTTTATATTAATTATTAGTTTCAAGGCTTAGTCAATAGTTTTAGTTTATAATTCAAAATAAAGTAAAAACTGACTGTAGTATTAATATCAGTGAATTGATAAAATAATATGATGATAACATTTCATCTAGGTTACATTTTATGTTAATTAAAGATGTAAATTCAATCAACTCACGTGTAAATTTCGGGATGCCCGACTAGATTTAAACCCAACGGGGGCTCTTTATCAAGGAGAGGCGTCCTACCGCTTACTTCCACAAGTATGTCTCACATGATGTCGTCGGCTTCCTTATTACTATATATATATATATATTACAATAGACCCACTTGTGACGGTACACCGTGTGGTTTTAGTCAGTTGGATTTCAACATGCACACTTCACCGTTAGCCCCGATGAGGTGATGACTGCAGGAGGATTTCCACACGAAAAAGAAGGCATAGTGTTTACATTCAGTAATGTTTCGAGTTCGATCTTGTACTGCACATGACGTACAGCCTATGAGCGTTAAATGACGTCGAATCACGCGTAGGGATGATGAGTTAGAAAAGGACTTATCGACCGATAGACAGAATACAAAACAGTCGAGAATTTTTAACAATTTCCCTGTGAAAACGCAGTAAATCAATTAATAAGATAACAGGGTACGTTCATATGTATAAAAGAATTCCAAATCGTCCAATTAAAAAATGCCAGTGCGCGGTGGCCCTAACAAAGATTACTACATCTATATTTGCATGCCACTTTAAATATTTACTGACGAGCCAACGAACTGAAAATAATTAGTTAATCTTATTAATAACGAAACGAAACTTATTATTTAACGAACTCTAGGCGTTCGTCGGCACCAAGAGATCTCAGTCACATTCATGAACGTTTGATTTTGATGATATAAGAGGGCATCCTGTTTGGACTGACATCCTTGCCACGTTATCAGTCAGCTTTGGATAGACGCTCTAAAATATAAAGAAATAATTAATAAGAGTATAATTAGACATTATAAGTATAGCCTCTCATACTTTAATAAATTACCGCAACTTTGTTTCCATAAAAGCTTTTCAATAACCAGTGGATTCGAGTAGACCTTCACCATGACTAATTGTTAAACATCACCGAGAATTACGTTTACTTAATTTTTCGTTCCATAAGAATCTTCTATAAAGTATTAGAAATCATAAAAAAAGTTGAAAGAAATCGATTAATAGTTCTCAAGTTATGGCGCGACCAAAAAAAATAGGGACTCGTTTCTATATATTTAAAGATTTAATAAATATGCAAATGAACGGATATTAGAAGAGTGAGAGGAGTATAGATAAAACAATATAGAGAATATAGAGAAAACTTCAGCACAAAAATAGTAAAATAAAATTAATAGTAAAATTTTCAAGATAATTCCCATCTACAATAGTTTATCAAGAACGCATTCAAAGATTTCATTAAAATAATGCTTAAATTGTTGATATTATATTAACCTAATCAATGTTTTATAAGTAGACACCAGTTTATATTTATAAAATCCAATTCCACGAACTCGCAGGCTTATGTAGAGAACCTATATTTTCTGATAAGTATGTTAAGCGTAGTAAATTTTATTTTTTTACAAAGACTTTTTCTATACAGCCAGTAAGAAATCATTTAAGAAATCAAAAACAAAGCCACAAAAATATTTTTATTAAAATGACCAACCTAATGTGAATGCACCCTTAAATATAAAAAAAATATTGTAAAATTGGAATCTGAAAGTGGAACGACGAAGTATCCCATTCCGTTAGGAGATATTATATACAAGTAGCAATACTAATTCTGTAAAAAAACTAATGATTTTTTAATCTTATGAAAACAAACACTTATTTAAATATTATTCTCACTGGTATATAGAATTAGGTATCCCTAGAACATATAGCCTCTGGAAAAAACAAAAAATCTAAGCTTTGCATCAATTTTTAAGTCATTAACGGAATTAAACCCACTGCATACCTAACAGTGGGCATATTATTTTTTAACCGACTTCAAAAAGGACGAGGTTCTCAATTCGATTGGGATTTTTTTTTCTCTAATTTTAGCCTCATAATTATGAAGAATTTTTATGAACATTTGAATACCTCACGATATTTTTAAATTTAACAACCTCTCTATTCATACCCTGTCCAGCCTCTAACTGTTCCCGCATAGTAGAACTACCAATAGAAGTTCCCAATTAATATGACAAGAAAAAAATACATAATTGAGGGATGTGAAACAGTTGAAGTTTGTGTAGGACTCATCAAATTTTATGTCCGGCGTTGCATTGCTGGGGACGCAGAAAAGATATCGATATATCGATAAAGTATTAATTGAATCAATTCTATCAAAATTAAATACGTTTAATGGTAGGTATTGGTGCCGATTCTATTGTACACTCGACTAAACTAAAACCTGACTTAATTTCTTCATATGAAATCCACCTAGTGTTCTTCGTAATAAGGTCTATTTGTTACTAGCATCTATTTCTCAGCGCCGCTAAATTTCACTAACACCTGTCAACGTATACTCAACTTTATTTCCACGCAGCGAGAGTCTCCATTGATTCAAACGCTGTATAATTGCCGTATAAAAACTTGTTCAAAACGAACAAGGATGACGTGTTTTAATCTACACCTACGAAGACGCTTACTAAAAACACAGAGCAAAAGAGATGGCATTCAACGGATAGCAGCTCTCGCTACGTGGTATTAAAGTTTATTTAAGCGTATCAGACTTTAGTCGACAAAAAAATTGCTTATTTCGATAGCGACAAATGTTACCTACTTGTTTCAATTTGAAATAAGACCTTGTTTTGAAGTGTACAAGGTTTACATCTTATATGAAGAAAATTTAGTGAATTTTAATTTAGCGAGTAAGTAACAGAATTGGGACCATTGAGTACTTTTTGAAATTTAAGTACTCATAACGTGAAGACGGCAATGGTATGTAGGTGATACCAATCCAACCGGGATTGGTTTCACCTCCAACAGGAGGTATAAAATGTGCAATGGTTTCTTTACATTGTATCCTTTTGAGTGATTTTGGTTTTACGTCAGTGTTAGAATTGTAGAGAGAATTAAAAGAGCTAACTATAGAAATATTTAAGGAAGATGACTAGTAATATTTGCTTAATGCAGCACATAACATTTTTTTTTAATAAATTCGGTAAGAAAGAGAAATGAACAAAATAAAATCAAATAATAAGCAAGGAACATGTTTTTTTTTACATACAATCGTAATCGTATCGATACTTCGGTTGTCGACACTTTTTGACGACACTATTCATGAGTAGAATAAGGATACTTCTTTTACCACACTGTGCTAGATATTAGACTTACCCAAGCTTTTGCCTTGAGTGGGTATTTTTTTTCAACGTTAGGGATTGTTTTTATTTAGGTTAAAAAGAACTTATTTAAGTTACGGCTATTATACAGGGTGTATCACTGAAGGGGCTTGACTCTAGCATGCAGGCACTGAGTTATTATTAGTAGCGTACAGAGTAGACACCGCGAGAAAAAGTCTGTAACGCGAACTACGGTCCCTGCACCGCAGTGGAAACAAATCTTTGTAGCAGTTCGTTGGGCAACACGCGTAAACGCCATGAAAATCACGGTGCTTAGGACCTTACGCTCGCGAGAAAACTACAACTCAAAAACGATCGAGCGCTGCTTGTTAATACTGTAGGATTTGACTACAAGTTATTGTTTTAGCGCTGCAGCGCTTTTTAGTTTTAATTCAAATAAAAACGAGTGTTCTGAGTGGCTTCTCTAGTACATAATATCTCGATGCATGCAGGTTGGTCACAGGCTGACTGACCACGGCCAGTGTGACGTGATCGAAACGTCAGGTAAGTCAGAGGTATGTCATACCTCGCGTTAGTTTCGCGCACCTTCTGATCGCGTTAATTCCCGTATATATATATATATAAAGATAATAGCGTGTGTTGTACAAATAAAAACCAGCCAAGTGCGAGTCGGAACGCGCAAGGATTCCGTACCATTATCTATACAACATTTGACACTATATTATAACCTTTTTTTGGTTGTATGGGAGGTCCACTTAAATATTTACTTTATTCTGTTTTAGAATTTGTTGTTATAGCGGCAACAGTAATACATCATCTGTGAAAATTTCAACCGTCTAGCTATCACGGTTCATGAGATACAGTCCTGTGACAGACAGACTACCGGACAGTGGAGTTTTAGTAGTAGGGTCCCGTTTTTACCCTTTGGGTACGGAACCCTAAAAAGTGACATCTCGGTCTTTTCTCCTCTTAAAATACTCACTTATCCTCAACTTATTTGCAAGAATGACTTCATACAATACCCTAGCACGTACCATACAACATTTTTCTAAAATATCTAATAACATCAAGCTTCCTTAAAAGTTAGAGAGGTTATTAGCTGCTCCTACTACTCTTATCTTCTCTTTTACAATCTTCTCTTTTACCTCTGCAGTCTTACAAGTCCTTTAGTTTCTAACCTAGACGTATAAACTCTCACTGTCAATTCCGCTACTCACAATAGTTTTATCAATAATACCGAACGGGTCATGTCGGGAAAACATGTATTTTACACTGCTAAGATAGCATACAAGTATATGAGTTAGCAAACTGTAAGTGTCAGTATCAGAGTTGGTGATCTATAATTACTTAAAGGTGTGGTATACGATCGCGTCAACTTATTCGTAAATAGTCTCAATAATAAAGTATATATTTATTATGCGTAACAATGCAGTGATTTTCGAAAATAATGACACGTTAAAATTATGACTTTCAAGCTTCAGGCAATTTTCAGAATAGGGAATATGCATGTTGTTTAAATTTACTTGATTAATTTTCCCTTGAATCTTTATTGTCCACATATTATGCCTAAACAATTATTTTCTTATTTAGTTCGTCTTTAATTGCAAAAAATATTAATTAAAATATGCAAAATAAGGGAGCGAAATTCAACTTTGCAAAACGCTTCACTATTGGTCGAAACAAAACATGACGTCAAATTCCCCGTCCTGTCATTTATCGGCGCCTATATTCGTAGTGTTACGGAGAAAGATAGGTGTTTCTGTGGTTTTTGCCCTTAGCTAGTGCAATTTAGGCATTCTAGTGATATTAGAAATTATCTAGGACGATGACTGAATGTAGTTTTGTCAAAGAACAATCGGACAATCTACCGAAAATAGGCAATACTTATAAAATGTTTTTGAAACTTTATCCATCGTCTATTAATTACAATACATAGTAATTACAACTGAAAATCGGTATAAAATTACTGTAACACTTCAAGTAAGTATACTAAGTTTATGAAACAAACACTGAGCGTGATATCTGACGTCATCCAAGGCCCGCGAAATATGGCGGCGTTTAAACAGATCAAATTTTATCGATGTTTTTAATGTAATTTTAAAAATTAATTTGAACATTGCCGAGGTTATTTTATTAGAGTAGAATGATGGAACAAGTCAATAAAAGATAAAAAAAAAAATACAGGCATATTCCCTATTAAATGGTAGGCATGCCTACGGTATGGTAGGCCTATCTAAAGAATTATAAGTGTTAAATGACCTCGTGTGACCAAATAGTGTAGCTTTGTGATTTTGAACTTTATATAATAAGTCACAGAGTACAAAACTACTTCCTTTTAAACTTTCGCGTTGCATAATATATAATTATGTATATGTTCGGGAATTAACGCGGTCACCCTAGTCGAAACGCCAGGCAATTCATAATATATGTAATACTTATTCGGTCGCGTTAATTCCGGTACGAATACATAATTATGTGCAAAACTCGTGGGAGAGCCATGCTTCGGCACGTACCTATGGGCCGACTAGACTGGAGTAATACCACAGCATTTTCATTGCTTTTCGCCGAGTGAGTGAGGTTACCGGAGGCCCTAACCCTTCCCTCCCCTCTTCCACCCTTCCCCCTCTTTCTTAAATTATGTTTAAAATAACATTATATAAAGAAGGCAAATGGTACTAATACTAAGCTACTTAGCTTCTGACTAACCACTTTCCGTACGTTTAGGTAGTCAACAGTCAGTGTGTTTGATTAGGTAAATATAACGTGTGGCGGTATGACATGAGTACCTCGAAAGCTTACGATTAAATTAGAGGACTCGCAAAGGGTCCGCTTGCCCGCTATTACGTCAGTGGGATCAAATTATAGTTGGTAAAATTCGATTAGCCTTCGTCGATACAGGCGTGAGGGTATGAATGTGTATGTATACAAATTATGACAAGTATAAAGGGGTATTTAACGAGTTAGAACAAGACGAAGCATGGGTTGATGTAGATCACATATATTGTCTCTGTTCTAGCTATAAATTGTCGACGGTATCTAAACCTATTGCGTTATTGGGTAGGAGCCGATGGTTAGAATAAATGACTTAAGTCTTCATGAAATTAGGTATTATTTAACAATTAAAAAAAAAAAAAATTTTCACATCGTTATTATTTTTAATTATTAAACGAAATGGTAAAAGAAAATGATTTGACGACAGCTAGGTATGGTTATTTTATCCAAATATCTATGGAGCGCAAGTATGTACTATTTTGACATTCTATAAAGAGATTTTATATATATATTTATAAGTATTTTTTTAAATCTGTTTTTCAACCTTTTTTTGTTTAGTAGCTATGGACAAACTTCAGTGTTATAAATTTAAAAAAAATATTCGACAGAGCTATAATATTCTCAATAATTTTATGAATTTCGAATTTCGAACTCAGTGTTCGATAATGACAGTAAAAATGGATGTTATCTATGACCAAACTGGTGACATTAAGTAAGAATTCTAGTTTTGTAAAAAAATCATTTTACTGGTTTGATTTGACCATAATATGGTATTTCACTGTCAAGTCACGTTTTATTAAATGTCAAAATGGTACGTTCTATAGAAATTTGTATGAAATAACAATTGTGGCGTCATACTTATCTATCGCCAAATCATTTTCTTTTAATGTTTGAAAATAATAAAGATTCGAACTTTACAAATTTTAATATAAAACTCAATTTCATGAAAACTATGAAATAATTTGTTTTGAACATAGACAACTACCAAACTCGTTTACTTATTTCACTTGGACTTTAACGTTTTATTTCCAATGTTATTTACAGTTGTATTATATAATTTTAGTACATAAATCAGTTATAGACGATACGAAAATTGTGTAAGTATTAAGGTTCTTCTGAGATGTTCGTTTCCTGGCCCGAACATGATGAAAAACCCGACGATACCCGAACGGTATTATTCAACTAGCATGTCTATACTTGTCTTAACTTAGCGGTGGTCAGTATGAGGGTCGGACGTCCTCGCTGCAAGAGTTCGACCTCTGCTATGGGACCCTGAAGGGCACAACCAAGTCCTCTAGATGTTTCACACGAAGCTCGGAGAGGGCGGCGGCGGATTTCTTTACCGCGTTCGTTATCTGAAAGCGAAAATAATTCATTAATACAATTTAAGGTAATTTTCTTTTCAACTTATTTTAAATAATAATTAATATTATGAGTATTAATTGTGAAATTGGTAATATGTATCATACTTTTATTTTCATTTGTTATGTAATGCACTTGTATTCTTATGTAATTTGACATGTAAGTGACCCTTACCAATAACTGACTATTATGACTATTATTATGAATACGTATACGCTACCATGCGTGTCCGGTGACCTTAACCGATATCCAACAGGTTTTTAACCGACTTCAAAAAAGAAGGAGGTTCTCAATTTGACTGTTTTTTTTTGGTGTGTTATGTTAACGCAAGTCCCACAAAGAAGTAAATTTTAATAAAATATTCCACCTCTAAGGGTGGAAAATTAAGGGATAAATTAGACAGTTTTTTTTTTAATTTACCTTGTTTACACGGTTTGTGATTTAAACTCATTGAAGACGGTTCATACTTTTTTTTTAAGATAATTATTGTAGCCATAGGGACCGTAGTCTGATGACCGTCATCTTTTTGCGCCTTACAGTGCTTTGTGAATTTACTGCATAATATTCTGCTTTAGATTGGATTCCAGTACAACGAATTTCTTCTAAATAGTTCGATTGCCAAACATGCTAATGTTTTAATTTTTTAATATATGAAGAAAAAACTGGTAAAATTTATTATTACCATTATTACCATGCGTACGTACACATTTTCATATCAGTTTATTTTTTAGACCCAATTTACACCTTTAAGATCATAACATTACTGATATTAAGTAAATATTGTGTTAGGAGTGTTATCAGTTAAAAGTGATGAAGATTCTCTTATGATCGCTACATGATTTTTTTAAAATAATTAGGAACTTTGTATTATGTACAGCGACCTGTCGTTTAATGATTTAATAAGAAAGTACTCACAAGGTCCTTATCAGCGAGGGCGAGTGGTGGGTTGGCCAGCACGCTGGCGCGCTCGGCGTGCGGCAAGTCGGCCAGCAGGCGCGGCGGGGGCGCCGGAGCCGCGCCCATCCCCGCCACGCGCGCGCTGTACACGCGCACGCGCTCGCTGTACGCGCTCGCCTCTAGCGCGTAAGGGCCTAGCGCCCCCACGTCGATCACGTTACTGAAATACAACACCGCACCGCTCGTCAACAAGTATAAATAAAAAAATTGAAATACCCAAGACCCAAAAAGCTTTTCAAAGATTAGAAAAAAGAAAAGATTCATGATCTTCGAGCAGCTGAATAGATTTTCTTGAAATCAATGGTCGTGGGTTTAAAACAATAGGCATACTACATTTACTTGCAGGCAAATAATCTTGGTGTCATGGCAACGTTACATAGATGTAGGACAGAGCAGATCTGCGCTCGACTCAAAATCACCCGTTTAGTGAAGTATCTACTTTCGTCTGAGCAGTACGCAGGTAAACTTAATACATCTGTTGTATTTTTGCTGATGACTAGAGATGCAGATCAAACCTCTTCATGAAGAGGGGGATAGGACATAAAACTGATAAAGCATTAGTGACCGCAGTTACCGAAATTATAGTGCAGTTAGCACCCGGTAAGGGTTGCCCAGGGCTTGTTTGTCAACTAAACTTAATAAAATTAAACTATGGTACCATAGTCAAATGTCTTTTACTCCCCTCAAATATCGTTTAGGTGTCTCCACCAAATATTTTACTATCTTTATGGTTAAAGAAAACAAAGAAATTTAATGAATTCTTGATTACTAAAATTAATTAACATTTAAAACACTGTTGATTACGGCAAACCAACATACATAACACTCTCATCAAAACCTTTCAATATTTACTTTAGTAGACAGCTCCTGAAAAGCAATATATCGTAAACTCCAGAAAAACTCGCAAAGGTGATTCTATTAGTTATCCTTAAAGACAACCATTACTGTTTAAACAGTAATGAAAAAGAAGTAGATAGAAGAATAAACATAGCGTGGAAGAAATACTGGGCACAAAAAGAAATTCTTAAAGGAAGTTACAGCCTAAGGATGAAAAAGGTTATAATGGACTCGTGTATACTCCCAAGTCTAACATATGCAAGCCAAACATTGGTGTATACTGAAAGATTAAAAAACAAAATCTCGTCCAGCCAACACGCCATGGAGAGAAGCATTCTAAAACTAAGGAGAATACAAAAAACAAGAAATATAGATATCCGCATAAAAACTACATTAACTGATGCACTTCACCATAGCTTAAAACAAAATGGAAATGGGCAGGACACATAGCTAGATATCAAGACAAAAGATGGACGTATCAAACAACAAAAGTGAAAGGCCCACCTGGGAAGAGGAGTGTAGGTCGACAAAGGAAGAGATGGGTGGACGACATTAGTAACATGAGAATGATGGATGAAAATCGCCAAAAACCGCGAAGAATGGTTCAAGTTGGAGGAGGCTTTTACCCAAGAGGGACTACACAAATCAACAAAAACTACTTAAAATAACAGCTCTTTGAAATGCTATTGTTAACTCTGTGAATGTGTAGATAAATAAATCTTTATTATTATTATTATAAAGACAACCATAGAGAAATATCTCCTAGATACAACATAAATACAGATCCTGTCTGGATTTATAACGTCGGGTAAAACTCACGTGGCAGTCTCATGAAGTATCCTGTTGAGAGCGCTCTGCTCATCAGGTTTTTTCGGTGGAGTGGACGCCGATGCGGCAGGCACCGGCGTCTCTTGTTGCTGCTCCGTTACTTCTAGCAAGTGCGTCCTTTCGTTTACTACGTTTTCCTGAAAACAGTCCACAATTAGCAAAATAAATCATGTAAATCAGAAAAAATACGTACTTATGACCGAAAATACTTTTAATTTATACCAGGCTTGACACTGTCGCCCTGGAGGCTCCCGGCTCCCTGTGACTTGAATCATAGTCAACAGTCCACCTAGTAAGGGGACGTCCCACGCTCCGTTTTCCAGATTGTGGTCGAAATTCAAGAACTTTTCTACACCTCCCTGTTGCCATTTTAACATGCTTATGGTAAGAGCTATATCGGTTACTTTAGTTCTCTCAGTTTCCTTAGACATTTATTTGAGATATAATCAATGAACGAAATTCGAAAAAAAGATACATAAACACAGTAAGCTAGAAATTTGTGATTTTGCAACGCTTCTGACGTCATAGCTGCCTTTCTACGTATGTTACATGTATATGCTAATTAATTAAATCTCCGATCTCCTTATCGACTTATAACCCTCGCACGTTCAATGGCATAAACTCGATTAGAATAATAAACTATCAATATAGATATCATGATGAACTATTAACGTAGTTCTATAAAATTTTAACAGGCTTTAAAAAGTTACTATCTTAATTTTGTTTACTTTTTTCAAATTGTTACATGATTTTCGTCATTCAATTTTTTTGATGAGTCTTTGCTTATAACAATCTACAATAAGCCATTAAAACTTGATACCGAAATCGGGGAGAATTTTTCATAATAATTATGTATTTTCATTATGTATTTAGATATTTTTTTGTAATGGAGAAAAAATAATGACATAAGGATTTCGGCGCATTGAAGTCGTTTTTTTAAATCATTATTAATAATTATTATTTATTACGCTTAATGTATTAGACACTATCTCTTGGAATCCCCTAGATTCAGCTTGGTATCTTTCAGAATATCACTGACAAATTGAAATCATTTTTTATCTTTTGTTTTGTTTATCAGTAATGTTCCTACATACAATAACAGTGAATGACTCATCGTGAAATGACACATACTCAATCACTGCACTAAACTGTATTTATGTACCTACATATAAAATTACATAGTAATTGTGTGATGTAATTGAATACTTTGGCTTGTAAAACAGATGTGCTTGTTTTGATGTATTATGATATCTCATAGTTACATTATTTATCCATCATTTGTTTCTTGGCAGAGAATAGGTTACCTCATATACGCAAATTTTAGCATCATCGCATGGTGGTGTCAGGGGAGGTCCACTCGTCACTTTAGGCGTAAAGCTACAAGTACGTGGCGGGCTCGAGTAATCGTGCTGATTATTTAGTGGGCTGTCGCACGCCAGCCAGGTTGCATGCACGCAAAAACAGAGTAATAGGCACATAACTTTCTGGTAATTAAATATTCTGATTTAAAGGATTAATTATTATTTAAAAAAGACAACCCTAACGTGGCAGCCGATAAGAGTTACGCGACAGAAAGAGAGGCAACTTCTAGGTGAATATAACTGTAGGTAATTAGCGCTGTGGGATCTGAATTACGACTTTATTATGTCGATGCAACAGTAGCTATTTGTTTAAATGATTTTGTTCAGTGAGACTTCTGTACCTATACTATTATGTATTATGTGTTGCTGTTAAAACTACGTGGTTGCACCAAGAACGCGCTTTTAAGCTTTTTGTTTTAGCAACAGCAGCTACATCAGACTTTCAGGAAACAGCTAAATTGATGGTTGTTAATATTAATGGCTGAGGAAACAAGTTGAGGGATGGCGAACTAAAAATGTACTACCGCCGAGCGTGGCTCCCGTCCCGTCCGCTTTCTGTCCCAGCCTTAAAAGTATTGTGTGTATGGCCTAAATAGCGTTTAATACTTTTTTCTTGACTTTGAAAATGTTTTTAAATTTAAGATATCCACCAGATGTTCTCCAGTGTTACGAGTAACCTGCTTCATAGAGAACATTATATAATTCCGTAATCGTTTGAATACCTGTGTATAACATAAGATTCGAACACACCATATGCACAAGATTTATTCATTTAATCATGCATTCTATGGATCTTTGTAAGAGGAAAATAAATACAATATTATTATTATTACATTATGTTCGAATATTAAACTAAATATAAGGTACAGAAATACTTGATGTTTGATACTTTTGAAATTTTGTATAATTTCCAACAATTTGTGGAGTATCTGTGGTAACCTTGGATACAAAAAAATAAATAATACATAATTATATAGATAATACATAGTTTTTCCATGTCAGTGTAAATCTGATTTTCACATGGATATCCAATAGGTTTGTATGTCTAACAAGCCTTTTTAAGGAGTACTAAGAACTCCAGTTCAGACATCACTATTATTTTTGCAATATGCTTAATCCCCAACCTGTCAACCGCAAGCCCAATATCATAGCTATTATTTCGGAAATACCATCAGAGCTATTTATTAGTGGACTCTAACTCCAATGTGAATAAATATGAACCATGGTTATTTTTTACTTTTTTTATTTGACCTCTCTGGACTTATAACAACTCCAATAAAAAGACAATAATTGAAACCTGTTCACATTAGGCATTGGGAAAATATACCATAATATACACACACAATAGAACCTCTTTTTTAAAAGTTGGTTAAAAAGTTTGTCTTTTCATTTAGGAAACTACACATCGTCTCAATCAAAATATCCTTAGTTACTTTTATTACTTAAATGGCAATAGTGATAGGTGGGTGGATACTCAATGGATGAGAATTCTTTTTTGCTGTTAATATGTGAAGCATAAATTGTATAATTTTCAATATTGTGTTTCATTGGACTTTTGGATAGATGTGAAAGACGTGAGACAGCAACACAACAACAACCTATTGATTTAACATTTGATGATCATCATCATCAATATGACATAAACTGCTATATATTCTATTCTAATAATACTGTAAAAGGTCAAAATTTCAAAATTCAAATTTATTCATCTAAATTTCAATTCAAAATTTGAAAACTACTAATTCTACAATTAACACATGCCAACACGGAATAATCATTAAAATTAGGCAGCCTAGGTTTTATACATATAATACGGTCATCATGTCTTGAGTGAGTTAAATAAACTGTCAAACATTAACATTAATGTTGAGATTAGTCTTTACTACAAATCTAATGACTCAATATTGATTGGTAAAACTTCAGGGACCCAACAGTATAAAAATACCCAACTACTTTACTGACAGTCCTGTTAGTAATATATTCTTTGTTTTGCAGTTACAGATACAAAATACCTGACAACCATTAATGGCCTTATCTGTGTCATCAGTGTCAGAATTTTTAAGGGAAAACAAAGGGTATGAAAGATATAGTTTACAGAACAGGTTTTAAAACCTGAATGTTGGACCATTAGAAAGTTTGTAAGCACAAAGGGCTACTATACAATGCTGAGTAAGATACAAATAATAAAAGGTAAAAAGGTAAAAGTCACTTTTTAACAAACTCCAAAAAAGGAGGTTCTGTATTTGATCCATATGAATGTATGTTTGAATGCAGTAAATTTCTTAAAAAATAATGGACCCATTTTCATGATTGTTTCACTACTTCTGTCTTAAATCAAACTATTTATAATGTATGATTAGAGATGATAAATATACAAAGCTTCCTAAAAGATCAAAACAATTATCTCTACCTCAATGAACTATATTTATTTCCCTTCCAAATTGTTTATAAAGTAAACTAGATAAAATGTCAGTCAACTAGGAAATCATAAAGATAACCAACAAGTACTATTCAATGTTACAGTCAAAGTTAGGAAATTGCAGTTGCAGGAGAACTTAGCAGTTGAGAAATTCCCGAAAAATCATATCTATTTTACCAATATTACGTTATTCATTACAATCTCATGTTTTATACAAGACATATACACGATTTACAATGCTTTAGAATACTTTTGATGTAAATATGAAAGATAAATGTACCTGCGGATCGTTGTCTTTGTGACAAATACTATAGCAACACCCCATGACGGCGGTTTTTAGCGAATCGAAGCATGAATGCAACGTAGTGTCTTCGTCGTCGGACTGCATAAATATTTGTATTGTCTCTCGATGCGGATAAAAATAGAAAATTCCGTATTTCGCAGCAGGCGAAACTCAGAAAGCAACAATGACAGGTAGGATGACATCGAACATAAAATGTCAAAATATTACATTTTCGTTCGGAATTAGACTAAAAATAGAGAATTTATAACGCACTTTTAGGTTCAACTCACAGACCTGTATTTGAGGAAGACCTGTGCTCCAAATAGAAATATCTGGATTATATTATTAATAATTTAATAATGAGATGCCTTGTTTAATATACTCATCGTAACATTTGTTTAACCTGTGTTCTTTGTTTTCAAAAGAAGCAGACGTTGTCAAAAGCTTGTCAAGAATGTCAAGTGATAGTTCTATAAAAAATTAAATTATAAAAAAGTTAAAAACACGTCAACTGTGAAGTGGCTCGTGTACTGAATCTAATTATTTTTTAATTAAAATGTTAAGATATAGAGGTAAAAAGAAAGTTATCGATAAAGTAAAAGAACTCGATGCTTTTCCGAAAGTGCCAGAAGAATACGTAGACAGTACACCGGTAGGCGGCACATTTTCAATTATCACTTTCTTTATTATTATGTGTCTAATATATAGTGAAGTTTCCTATTACCTAGATAGTAATTTAGTGTTCAAATTTATGCCTGATACTGACATGGACGAAAAACTCCGTATTAACATTGATATGACTGTGGCAATGCCATGCTCAAACATTGGTGCTGATATTCTTGATTCTACATCACAAAGTATTTTCGGTTTTGGTGAGCTACAAGAAGAGGATACTTGGTTCGAACTGACACAGGAGCAACAAGACGCCTTTGACGCTTTAAAATACATTAATTCGTACCTTAGTGAGGAGTACCATTCTATATGGCAATTGTTGTGGAGAAAAGGGCATGGATCGATTCGTGCTACTATACCACCAAGAAAAACAAAACCGAATCGTCGTCCGGACGCGTGCAGACTCCATGGAGTACTAACATTAAACAAAGTTGCTGGAAACTTCCATGTAACTGCAGGAAAAAGTTTACATTTGCCAAGAGGTCATATACATTTGAATATGCTATTTGATGACACGGCCCAAAACTTTAGTCATAGAATAAACCGTCTCAGTTTTGGTAGTCCAGCTAATGGAATAATATATCCTTTGGAAGGGGACCAAAAAATTACAAAAGATGAAAATATGCTCTATCAATACTTTATTGAAGTGGTACCTACCGATGTTGACACTACATTTGAGTCTATAAAAACATTTCAGTACTCGGTTAAGGAGCTGGAACGCCCTATAAGTCATTTAAAAGGGTCCCATGGAGTTCCTGGAGTATTTTTCAAGTATGACATGGCTGCATTAAAAATTAAAGTATACCAAGAAAAAGAGAATTTAATGAAATTTATTTTAAGATTATTTTCAATTATTGGTGGAATATATGTGATAGTCAGTTTTATTAATACATTAGTTTTGGGTTTTAGAACAGCCTTTTTAAAGAAAGCTGCACCCAATATTTTAGCCCAGAAACAAGCATTTGATGCTAAAAGACATCCACAGACTAATCCGTTACTAGTGATACCAGATTTAAGTGTTCCCATAGAATTAAAACTAAAAGAATGATAGTAAAATATTTTGTATATTATTTTTAAGAATAATAGATATTTTATTTTGATTTGTATATTAAAGACTTTAATAAGTAATGTATTGCACATGATTTTTCGAATATTATTCTATTTTGCTGTAATTATTCTTAACTTTTTGCTATTTTTTCTTTTTTTCTTGATTAGGAATCATTTGCTGTCAAGAAAAAGTAGAAATCAATTTTATATATTGTATACCGTCTAGAAACTCTAGAATACTTTATTAGGTAAGAGTAAGTTTTGGAAAAGTCTATAATTGCATTATAAAGTAGGTGTTCCGAATCAATTTTTACACATTTAATTTCACATAAAAATTAAAGACCAAGACTTACTTCGTAATTTTTTTAATGAAGTGTCCCATACTTTAAGTATAAATGTAATAATGTATAATTTACTTCAGATGTGGTAAACGAAAATGACATTTATGCTCAAAATTATGGCTACTGTAGCTACAATTGGAAACTATTTTTTTTAATATTAATTATGTATACTGAATGCACTTGATTATTTTCACTTTGTATGAACTAGTTATTTCAAATATCATATTATTGCTTCCGGTTTTACTACTTTTTTTACTTTGCAATGAAAATCAAGACTCAGATAGGCATGACATAACCACAAGCAATAACCACAAAAGATGGTTCTTTCAGAAGTTTGTAGGAAGATAGTTCAAATCATTATTTAAATACTTAATGAAAAAAAATTTCTAAAATAATTGGTACGATATATTTCAATAAAATATATTTTACAGGCAGGTGTTTTTACTTTTAACACTTCCCCTTAAATTGGACACGCGGGGCTAGGGGGGTTTGTTAACGGTTCTGTCGTCCGTCTCTTTTACCCTTACTTGATCAATGAATGCTCTGTCTCGGCGCACGCTCTGCTTCTCTTGAGTCGTTTTGTTCTCATCGCGCCCAGACGAACCGGTCGCCATTCGTGCGGCGGCATCGTCTCATGACGAACGTGTTGCGTTCGGTCAACGAACAACGTCGAAAAGTTTCCTAACTTTTTTGAGGCCCATGATACAAGACCTTTTTCCTCAGAATAGAGCAGTGCGGTGAAATAAAAGTGGTCAATCTTGACAAGTGCTTGTGAAGTGTTCCTACGGTTTTTGAATGCGATATCAATTTACCGTTTGCATTGTACTTTACTGTTTTGTTCAATAAAACGCGCGTAAGTAAAGTTGCTATATTCGCCGAGAGGGCCGTTTATGGTATAGTTTAATCTTGGGAGCTGACGTTGGTGAAAGTAGACCTTCGTTAAGTTCAAAAGGACACGGGCGCGTGCAACTGGCTCGAAACGACACGTTTCGCCTGCACTTTGCGAGAAGGTGAGCGGCATGAATTACCTACCTACTTAGTTACTCTTCAAACTACAGTTATCTCTTCAACTAGAGATTTATTTCATGACTGTCTTAATATAATTCTTTCACTTAACAATTAAGTTAAGCGCCGTTATTTAACTTGCTATCAGTAGGTTTGCTTAACCGGTGTTTCTAATTATCGCAACCTTTTTTCGCCACAGGCAATGAAAAAAGAGGCTCTGGTATCGCAGCTGACTTTGTAAACAAGTAAACTTGAAAGTTAACTTTAACCTCTTGTTTACGCGCACATACAAATTTATACATTTTATCTTTACTTGGTTTCAACAATTTATAGAACATTAATTAAGAGTGGCAACCAGCTGAACGGCATCGATGCCATTCATGCTATATGCATCGCCAACTGTAGGTCAGTGCCCTATACCATTACCTGTTGACTCGCGCTCCCCGTCAAGCCGGTTCTTCTACAGCTCTACAATGACAAGGGTCACTGAAAAACGTCAAATTTGAACAGACTAGATGGAATATTACCTATATCAAGAGCTAATTGTCATTCTTGCTGTGCGTGATTTAATCCACCTTCATTCTAAAATAAGCCCGACAAATAAGTCATTTTTATAGCTATGTTCGCACTACTGCACGCAATTAAGTATTAATAAAACTTTACAGCGCAGCAGTGATCTAGAATCAGTTTAACGATTGAGAAGATTATTAGCCAATAAACAAGGTTATAACTTTCTCTCAGACAGATAAGAAAAAGAAATTATTATGTGAAACATTTTATTGTGAAAAAAAAGTTTTGAATATCGAAGGATGTGTCGTGGTCGATTTTAATCTCTGACGTTTAGTTAGTACTGCACAGATCAGAATCGGATAGTAATAAATCGCGGAATTAAACAATTATTTTGCGTAGGTCAATATCACGTCTGTAAATTTGGAATATACGAGGGGTGATCCAAAAGTAATGAGAATGGGTACATTAAAATAACTATATACTTAAAAATAAAATTAATTTTTCTACATAGTCTCCTAATAGGTCAATACATTTAGTCCATCTCTTTTCTAAACCAACGATACCCTTCAAAAAAAAACCTTTATCTTGACTCTCCCAAAATGCCTCTACAGCGGCCATCACTTCGCCGTTATCCTCAAATTTCTGGCCCCGGAGGTGTTCCTTGAGCCGAGAAAACAAATAAAAGTCGCTGGGGGCTAGATCTGGAGAATAGGGTGGGTGTTCAAGCAGCTGGAAGCCAGCTTCTTGAATGGCAGCCATCGCAACTTCAGCTTTGTGTGCAGGTGCATTGTCTTGATGGAACAGAACTTTTGCGCGCAGTTTACCCCGTCTTTTTTCCTTGATGGCCTCTCGCAATCTTTTGATTTGGTCAGCATAGTAGGAGCCTGTTATGGTAGCGCCCTTATCAAGGTATTCAACCATAATTATTCCCTCAGCATCCCAGAAAACAGACGCCATAACCTTGCCGGCAGAGCTTGAAACTTTGAATTTCTTGGGAGTCGGTGAAGATGGCCTTTTCCATGTCATTGACTGTTGTTTGGTTTCGGGATCAAAATGATGAATCCACGTTTCGTCCATAGTCACAAATCGAGCCAAAAAAATATCTTGATCCGCCTGGAACATTTCAAGATTGGTCCTTGAAATGTCGAATCGTTTCTTCTTTTGTTCGTCGGTTAACATTCTCGGGACCCAACGTGCAGAGACCTTTCTCATGTTCATCTCGGTAGTTAAGATCCTTTGAATGCTACCAAATGAAATGCCTGTGTTCTCAGCTAAATGACGAATGGTCACTCTTCGGTCTGCCAAAACCAGATCTTGAACTTTTTTGACGTTTTCTTCAGTGAGGGAGAAGGACGGACGGCCTTCGCGGTGTTCGTCTTCCGTGGATGTTCTTCCCATCTTAAACTCCTTGCACCAGCGTGCAGTTGTAGAATATGGAGGAGCAGAGTCTCCCAATGTTTCCACCAAGTCAGTATGAATGTCATTGGTGGACATTTTTTTCAAGCACAGGTATTTGATGACGCTTCGCACTTCATGTTTCTCCATTTTGATGTTATCACTCCGACTGCTAGTATTCAAATGAATGTATATTTTAAAAATGACGTCCTATTTATACCATTTTTTGTCAGGGAAGTTGTGAAGGATTAGGGAGTTGAAAAAATATTTTTTTAGAATTTTATTATTACTAGAAATATCCGTTTATCATTACTTTTTGATCACCCCTCGTAAGACACCTACATAGGTAACAAAACCTGTTTGAAACATGTTTTATTTTGCATATTTTATGTATTAGCTGTATGTGTATATGTATAGACACTATAGACCGAACATACGAATATTTTTCGCGCTGCTGGCAGTAACAGTGTCACCTAGTTTGAGTTGTGGACCTTGCACTATTAGTATTAAGACTTATCAAGTCTTAATGATATCACGGCAATAATAAACAAATAATAAATTATTTGAATATAAGATTTTGTTATTGTAGACAAATCTAGGTGTCAACTTGTACTATTATGAAACCATTGTATTTATAGTATTACTAAATATATAGGTCCTTAACTCATTAATTAGACATAGGTAATTAACTATGGCAGAAGGTTAAGTTTGCGATACATATAAGTAAAGGATGTGTAAATAGCTATTTTAACCTTCAAAAGAATACATTGATATGTAAATTAAAGTAGTTTTGCCTACTTGACCAAGAAGTGTGATTATTTAGTTGGTTTGTGTGGCCCCGTTACCGATAACCGAGTTTAGACTACTTTAGACTCGGTTGTCGACTAAGCTGTCGGAGCATCATTATACTACCTACATTGACTAATTGTTTTTGGATAACACTTAAATCTAAACGAATGATTCTTAAAAATTATTCATGTAGATTGACTGTCGAAAGATGAGCAAAATATTGATTAAAGATTGTGATGTACCTACCGTTACTCCCGTGTGTATTTCGGCGATGCCGGACTATTTTCCAACTTGTCGCATCAGTTTTAGGTGCCACCGTCAACGACGAGGCAGGTCGCTTTACTCCTTGTTGAAGGGCTCGAAACTAATACCACCACCGGATTTTTTTTTGTGTTGACCAAAAACTTTTAAATTATATGCTTTGCGCCTCGACTGAAGCTAAGAATGAAATGCTTTATTTAAAAAAAATATATGACAGACACAATATTATTCTCACAAATGAAACCTTTTAAGGTAAATATTTATAGTTCATACATTCTCTCCCTAAGACCTTCAGTAGATCGTTTTTGTTGATCATGCGAGCTTACTTTTTTTATTTACATGTGTTTAGGATTGGGAACGTGTCCGGGCGTGCTAAACAAAATAGAAACGCTCGCAAGTGTGGGCGTGACAAAACCACCCCGATGTTAAACAATAATATTGCGATGTATACTAATAATAATAATGTAATAAAGCTGAAGAGTTAACCTCGCGAATCTCTGGAACTATCAGTCAGATTTGAATAATGCACGCTACGATCCTTAGGAGTGGAGCAGGGACCAGAAACGAAAGTGGAACTGCGGGAAAAGAAGAAGAAAGAAAGAAAGAAACGTTTTTTTTTTGCAACACTTAAAAAGTATAAACAATTTTGCAGTTATGATTACCGTTAGTGCCAAAAGACTAGTCCATACCAACACTCCATAGTATAAAACAAAGTCCCCCGCCGCGTCTGTCTGTATGTTCGCGATAAATTCAATAACTATAAAACGGATTTTCATACGGTTTTCAACAATAGACAGAGTGATTCATGAGGAAGGTTTAGGTAAATAATTTGTTAAGGTTTTGTGTAAATTTATTAAAATATGATGATGGTTGTTAGAGATGTCTCTGCTACCCGTGCAAAGCCGGGGCGGGTTGCTCGTAATATTATAAATGCGAATGTAACTGTTTGTTTGTAATGTCATGTCACGTTGTCACGGCTAAACGGCAGAATGGGTCGTAATGAAATTTGGCGTGATTATATTCTGGGAAAGGACATAGGCTACTTTTTATCTCGGAAAAATGTACGGTTCCCGTGGGATAAATTTGAATTCCGACGCGAATTTGCGGGCAACAGCTAGGTAATTATTATTATAACTTAAGACAATCGAGGGTTAGAAATAATTTTTTAAAGCAAAGGCTTTGAACAAATGACAAGGCACAACTAATATATAATTTAAGTAATTTATGTCTGTTAAAGTTAAACTTTGATGAATCGCTCAGGAAAAATTTACTTCACGAGATTCAAAGTTTGTGTCAAGACATTTTTATGGGTATAATATTTTTTTTTTCAGAGTAACTGGCATTATCTATATAATTAAATTAAAATTCTCATTAAATCTGTAGTTCGCATTTTTTTAACTGCTTTACAATCTAATCTGATACACACACATGTTTCTTAGTTAAATGTCGAAAAAAAAATCATTCATAATATTTCGTACTGGCTGCGCCCCGCGATTTCACTTGCGTAAGTCCTGATGCCGTCCGAATATCGGAATAAAAAGTAGCCTATGTGGTAATACAGGTCTCCATACCATCTGCATACCAAGTTTCACTGCAATCAATTCAGTAGTTTTTGCGTGAAAGAGCAACAAACATCCATAGATATCACAACCTTTCACGTTTATAATATTAGTAGGGTATATAAAGATTTGGCGATCAATTTCGATAGTGATATGGACATATACTAATAAATAATCTATGATTGCTTACTTATATACACATTGAAGCGACGGAACTTCTAAATTACGTCAAGTAAGCTAGTTTTCTATTGCTTCTTTTTATTACCGTCTACCAGACTATTGTATTCCAAAAATTTATGAACAATTGGAATCACAGAGAACCGAGACGTACGCGTAATTACTCTTTGATTATAATCGAGAGTTGATACAGAACCAATTCGATGTCCGCTACACAGGGTGATATCTGGGGTGTCTTTAAGCACCAGACGGGTGGTCTTCTATAGGATTAAAAGCGTTATTAAGTAGTTCTTCTTAATTATCTTAGTATATTGTGTAGTGGGTAGGCTTGCTAGAGTTCTATAGAGGTTTGGGCTGGTCAAAACATCTTCATGTGCCTCTCGCCGCGTGCGCCACCTCTGGAGCTTATAATTTGTAACTAGCACTTTGTACATTCATAAGATCTTTATTTCCTACTAAAAATAAACTTAAAGAAGTGTATGAAATCAAAACGTCGACACTTCATATCTTTCTTCTCTTATAAATATTTATTCAGTTGCTGCGACCTTGGCCCTGTTCCATCTTTCTACTTCTTTCGTCTATTCTTGTCTTGTTTGTTTTAAACCATTATTGACCAACATATTCATACGCGTTTCTCTTTAGTTAGTGAAGGAGAGTTCAAATATCGTTTTACAATACTTTAAAACCGAATTAGAAGGGGCATAGGCCGTAAAATTAGTTTCTGTTACTTATGGATCTTCTGGTGTTACAAATGTTATCAGGATTTTACCTTACAATATTTGAGACTGGTACAACCATAGGAATATTTCTACAACAATACAACACAATGATCTTTTTTTGGTTAGTTTAAAGCTACGGTGTATTCACCGTAGTTTTAAACTAACCTATTCTTAAAAAAGCTGTAAAAAGAACTGTTTGGCTAAAAAAAATGTGCTTTTTAACACCCAGCTGTAAATTTCCAAATCAAAAATCTATTCATGGCAGGATGCGGACGCCCGCATCCACGCGGTAAACAGTGGTTTTTTTTTTGTAATACAATACATTTGAGAAGCACTTGTGTCTTCGTTCTCTGAGGTCGGAAACGTTCGATGCGGTCAAGCAGTGTTGAGCGCAGTCGGAAAGACCACTTGTGTGGTGAACGAGAATATCAGCGATCACGTTTGAAAGGATTGGTAAGACCTTCTCAGAGGGAAGAGGTTGTCAATTATTTTAGGTATTCTAAATATGTTTATAATAGGAGTTGTGTTAGGTACTTACAAGTATGTGTAGTACCTATATTCTTCTTCTTATAAAACATTTAATAACATTACAATGTCACAGAGTGTGTCATGTAGCACGTTACCTATAATTAATTGATCTATGGCACATGTAAGTATTTACATATTTCTGTAAGTACTCGAACGTATAGACTGAACAGTAAATAAGCAAAATTGCAGGGCTGCCAGTAAGGACCACCTATTTTATACCGCCGAGTCTCAGAACTTATACAAAACCATGTACTATTAAACCAAATCAGTGTTATTCAACTATAGTACGTCACTCTAATGGGATTTTAATAAAAGGTGTTTTAACTTTAACATATAATTTAACATTTTACCACAGACATGATTTGTTTTAAGTATCTCTATGTGTATGTGTGTGTACGTACTTATTACGCTATAACATCAGTAATGACATTGTATCCAATTATACAATGCAATCTACTATACAAAGAGGACACGTAAGATACAGAAAATTGTTTTTTGCGCTCGAAGAAAAACTTATGACACGTATAAATATCGGTAACCAATATGAAGAAACACCACTACAATGGAACTAATGTACGATGTGTCAAACTACATTTTCTGGTCAGATGAATGTCAATATTTATAATGTGGTAGTAATGTTAAAATGTAAAACCACAGATAAGATAATAGTTACTGGTAAAACTTATAGCCAAAAATACCGATACCGTTAAGAAGCTGTGTCAATCTAGGTTTCTAACTATCTACATATCAAGTTTAATCGCAATCGGTTCAGTAGTTTTTTAAGTAACAAACGTCCATACATCCTCACAAACTTTCACGTTTATAATATTAGTAGGACTATACGGGAATTAACGCGATCACGTAGGTAATAGTTATTACATACCTTTGAACTGCCTGACGTTTTGAGTAGGTTGCACTGGCCGTGGTAAGACAATTCAGAGGTATGTATTTTTATTTCGTGATCGCGTTAATTCCCGTATATATACATAATTATACAGGTTACCAGTTTACTTTGACCTCAACATCCTCTAGACTAGTGTGTTGGTTAAGTTTATGCAGCTCAATTATTTAATTTATAGCTTTTATTATCCATATAGACGGTTCAACAGTAGAAAGTTGTAAGCGACATAGTCTAAACATGAAAAAGGAAACTGTAAGATTTCTGTCGCTGTTTAGGATATTTTCTATTCGATAACTAGGTACGTAGATATCGGTTACGTAATTTAGTTAAATAAAAGTGTTAAAAAAATACTTTGTTACCTTCATTCGGGATCATGTCAAAATAACAGGTACATAATATTAGGTGCGTATAGTATTTATCTAGTCCAGTGAAAGTGATAAATAACAGTTCCTTTCGAGTATGTGTGATACTTTAATCTTGCCGTCGCGTATATCATTTGTGAAGAACATGGTTATTTACTATACTTAACACAGGGATTTATGGCCGTTTGAATTCTGTGTGAAATTATGCGTTAGTTGCAGATTACAGTTTTTTTAAGTGATAATTATTGCTTTTGTTATTTACAATACGCGGTTCATTGCTAGGCATAGTTATGGCAATGGCAGTAGAGGTTGAGACGGTATAGGCAATATATGAAGGTACTGACAACTGACTTGAAATGTTTTTCGACGATTGTTTTTTTATCAAGATATTTATATAAAGATTATTTTCATGTTTTATTTAACGGACGAAAAAAGGAGGTTCTCAATTCGACCGTATGTATATTTTATGTATGTTCAGCCCTCACTCCGTTTTTTATGAACCGATTTCGATGTTTATTTTTTTGTTAGATAGGGTATAACTATATACTGATAAATTATCTAAATTTTATATGTAGGTCCGTAGAAATGGAGGAGGCTCTACGTAGGTAATTAATCATTTTAATATTTGAAAAATAAGTTTATATAAATTTGATAGTTTATCTAAATAAGCTCAATACTCGAGACTTAAAAGGTTTATTTGTTTTTTGCTTTTTAGTTCTTTTCGTCGGTTTAATTTTTATTAAAAAGATTTTTAGTTATTAAGTTGTCAAAAACCCTGTACATATTTATCTATAATATGAGCTATCAGGTGGCCTGTGCGCTACATACCATGTAATGTGCCTTTCCCTATTTTGGCTCTTTAGTCTTATGATTTAACAAGATAGCTGTGCCCTGCGCGGCTTCGCTTGCGTGTACACTTTTGTATTTTATGCGGAACCCTAATTCTTTTTCCAAAATAAAAGTAGCCTAAGTTACTCCTTACAACACCAGCTACCTGAAAGTCCCGTAGAAATCGGTCCGGAGATTAGCCGAAACAGACAGACAAAAATTATAAAAACTTATTTTTAGATATTGTGCAAATAACACAGACGCTTAACAGACACTTCAATTTTATTAATTTGTATTGATATCATAACTTGTACTATGGGTTAGAACACATGGATACATCTGCACTAATATTATAAAGAGTAAAGATTTGTATGTAAGTATGTTTGTAATGTTTTCACGCAAAAACTACTCGACCGATTGCGATGAAACTTGGTATGTAGATAGCTGGAGACCTGGATTAACGTATAGGCTATACTTTTTATTTCGACACTCCCACGGGATCGGGACTTACGCGGGTGAAACCGCGAGGCGCTGCTAGTCTTAGATAAATAGAAACAACCAAACTAATACAAATAGACATGTCATATTCATAAATACAAATATTTACACTGAACAGAATCGAACCCGTAACTCCCGACGATGGGCACGCCACGGAGGTCGTTAAAAGTAACAGTTTCAAATAAAGTTAGATATTATATTGAAATAAGATAACTGTAACTTGTGTTCATATGATAAACAGCTGTTTTAAACAAAGGATTGACTCTCCATTAAACACTGTTTCCAACGTCATCACATTCCGTAAGGTGTTCGATGAGCCAACGGCTCCATCAACAAACTCGTTACAGAAATAATTGTACGCATATTTTAATTAATTTATTGTATAATTTATTTCTTTGTTTCATTTTAAAGGAATGCAACAAAGTGTTTTTGTTTCAAAACACGTTTAGACGTCATCATGAGAGTAGATGTTGAGACATTCAGTTGAAATTATTTGTTTTTTTTTTATTAAAAACAAAAAACTAAGGCTTACAGGAATTAATAATTTCGGCATAGAATACTTGTGTACTATTATTATAAAGAAAGACCGTTACCGGAGGCCCTAGCCCTTCCCTCGTCCCCTCTTCCCCCCTTCCTCTACACCCACCTTAAAGGCCGGCAACGCACTTGTGACTCTTGAGTTGCAGGTGCCCGTGACGTGACGGTCAGGAATTCAGTGCTTTTTTCCCATAGCAAAAGTCCACAAACGTGCCTAAAGAAGTTTTCACTTCAAAAAAAACATGTGGGAATATAATTTTCGTAACGAACCTTCGATTCTGTCGCAGAGACATTATGTCCCCTATAACCTATAACCCTATAAGTTATAACAGTTATAAGAGAAAAAAAAAACAATAAATACCCCATACGGCCAAACACTGCAATGTAACCAATTAAACAACATTTATGCAATCAGCTGCTTCGACGGCACCGAACGTTTATGGTCATTCACCGTACCGCACAAAAATGATATATACCTACGTTGCGTGTACATTGCGTAGCGCAAAATCAAACTACAAATCCTTAATCTTGCATTTTTATGATGAACTGACTTTTGCATTGTAATAAGTATCCAAAGAAAGTAGTTTTTATAAGTTCTTCGGGACGGTGATACTTACACGCTGTATATCACCATTCACCCTACTCTTTAATAAAACATAATATATAACGTCTGTTTCGTCACATCTTATACATATAATTAGTATCTTACAAGAATCTTCTATATAATTGTATGTATTAGAAAGTTTTGTCGTGTAATAAAGCAACGTAATAAGTATGTTTATTGATTCAGCACATGCCGTGTGCTGAGTTTCGTTTCATACACGTGTAGTTATTCGCCAAGATACTTATCAATTTTCATGTGTAGTTTGATCACGCATAACTGGACAGATACAAATTGCAGATGGCGTGTTTGAAAAGGTGTTTTACGGCACGAAAATGACATTACGCTTAATTGTGTATCATGTGGTATATGATATAAGTAACTAAAATCCGAATACTAAATAAATAGAATCCGAAACACAAGGTGTAAATCGTGCGATGCGAAACTATCGCCATTTAATTTGCCAGTGTAAATATTACATTACGCTTTTATTACTGATAATCCGTTGTCTTCTGTAGGGTTAAAGTGCTTGTGTTAAATACTTGGTTTCAGTTTTGTGGGTTTACGTCGGTGGTACCGGGTGGCATTCGAATCCGCAACCACTTGATCTTAAACCCATTCTACTACTTGCCAAGTTGCCTTATGCTATGGCCGTACGTTCCTGTAAGATTTGACATGACGCGTTGAATATTCAAATAATTTAGTGTTGCCAGTAAAAAGGAAGTAGTGTTCACTATATTGTTTTAATACGAATATTGGCTACGTTTACTATGCCATTTCACGTGAACTTTGCGATTCAAGGTGCCTTTAATGCCGCGTACCATGACACGCCGATTACTTCCAACTAGCCTCTGAGGACACCGAGTTTCTGTCTTATCTGTTTACTTATTATATGCATAGATATATAATATGTATATGAAATGCGTGTAGGTAGAAGCAAACGTGAATATATCACTCGTTACAAGTGTGATCTTGGTAGTCAAATATGGTACCTATCGCTGCAAATATTGTAATATGCATATGCTAAACATTATATAATCTATGCATATATAGCCAACAGATAAGACAAACTCGTTGTCTTTAGAGTCCGCATGTGTTGCACAGATGATCAATGCAAAAAAAATGCATAAGCATAGTAGCTAGTATTTGTATATCTTGTTATAATTTCTATTAAACGGTTTTATTTAACTTGTGTTGTGTCTTGCGTGGTCTAGTAATTGAAATTTTACCCACTTCCTGTTGACCGATTGATCTGAAATTTGATACACACCTTTAGTTCTGATGGCAATACAATTATGTATATTCAGTATCATTGTAAATCAAAGATGTCCAAAATCAAAATGGTGGATTATATTCTTTGAACCCATCATCTCAATAATAATATGGATATCAAATGAAAGGGCTTGACTTGACTAGTAGAATACAGTACACCATTAAAAAAAATCCAAATCGGCGGCAAAAAATGGCGGATTATATTTTTTTATACAGGCTGAATCTGACAATGGAAAACTTAATAATATGTTTAATTAAGTTTAGTTACTTTACAAAAAATTATAACTATATGCCTTTAGTGGTTTAAGGAAGTGTTCCATTAGCAGATACACCCTGTAATACCACTACTACCCTATAATAATTTCAAAGTCGAAATAAATCTAAAGTCTAACCCTAAAGTGTCCATATAAATATCCCTCTACCCTCTTATTCCCAAACAACTAGCGAAAAGACCGCCCATTGTACCTAACACTAATATTAGTATTAAGATCATTTGTATTTCTATGTATGAGGTGTACCTACCTACAATAAAGCATATTCTATTATATTTATTCTTTGTGTGCAAAAAGTAAAAATACATACCCCATATTACATGTATATAACATGTTTGTGTACCAACACTAATTAATAAAGTATGTATTGTATCAAACTTTTACAACATGTGTGAGTGTTCGATAAAAAATCTAATTAGTTAGACTATGACGACAAGGCCGTGTGTGGTTTTTTGTCTATATTGTTCGAATAAGTTCTAAAGAACGAAGTTGCTACGTTCTTATAAAAGTTATTTTGTAAAGCATGTCCTTTTCCGATAAAAGCTTCCTTTAAAAGACACCTGTCGCTCTTAAGTTCATTTACCTGGAATTCCCGGCAGAGAATAAAGTTTTTCTTGCTCATTCGTAAAATTGCGTTAAGAATAAACCTGAAAATGTGATGTGATAAGAAATGAGAGGAAATACAAAAAGAAATCCGTCTTTTAATAGGATAAATTGACTAAAGAAGTATACATATAGAACAATGTGATTTATTGTACATTAAAAACAGGCAGATTGCTCACTAAAATATCAGAACCGTAATTTAGCGATATTCATATACTTCTTATTAAATACCTACAGCAAAATATGTTTCATATACCAAAGACAAGGCCGAACTATTATAGGACTACTAATCCTGCATCACGCAATAAGTATTCCCTCGCTTATTGGTAGATATAATACAACTAACACATTTCAAATGCTGGATCGCAAACAGGCATGATTACCTAGCTTGACAGAAAAATCCGCATAACTGACTTCTGAAAGCCATATCCTCAAAATAAAAAACTCCAATTGTGGTATGACCTTCCTTCCAAGAAAGTGCAAATATACAAACACAACATATATTATGTTTCCTCCAAGAGGTTTTTTTATGAATTCAGCAACTCGCAAGTATCAATTCCATAATTTGTATTGTATCCCTTTTTACCTACTTAACGATATCATCACTACATATTATAAAACAAAGTGCTTCGCCGCGTCTGTCTGTCTGTTCACAATAAACTGAAAAACTACTGAACGGATTTTCATGCGGTTTTCAATAATAGACAAAGTGATTTATGAGGAAGGTTTAGGTGTATAATTTGTAAATTTTTTTTGTCAATTGATTGCAATATGATGAAGCCGAGGTACGTTGCTAGTATAAAATAAGTAAAAAAAACAACGGTTTTATTGCAGATAATGTACTTAAAGCTAAAATACAATTAGGTACCTGGTACTACACTCCACTCATCAATCAAGGAAATTTATCATACTAAAATTAAATCGTTGGGCGTAACATTCATTACATGTTATATTACGGCGGGAGAGGGTTGTAAAAATTATATAACGTATATCAATATATGTAATATAGTAATATATATCAATGTATTTTGTGGCGGCGGCCATTTTGGATATACAATGATGCTGATTAAACGGATTAAACACATAACTGTATTGTCATCCGAACTAAATGTGTGAAGGGGGAGCGGTAACATTTCAATTACTAGATTTGACCCACACAATACACAAAAAAAGGCAAGCTAAATACGGCACTATTATTTACGAAGTAACTATTATCTTATCTGTGCTATTATCTAAAATTAACGAATTAGTGTGTAGCTAGCTTAATAAAACATTTGATTGTTTTGGCTCGTGGCTAAGTGGTAACCGAGTAGGTTAGCACATTGCAAAGTTAAGTAATACTAGCCAGGTCAGTCTAGGATGGGTGACACGTTAAACCGTCGGTCCCGGGTGCCATACAAATATCTGTGGCATTCATTAGGGGTAGTCGGAGCCCTAAAAAGTCCGACAACCTGGTCTAACGGCAGAACTTCAATATCGCCTAGTACTGGGGTTGTGGAGGTCTGATGGCAGTCGCTTCACATAAAATATCAAAGTTCCGTCGTATCGTAGTTAAACTGGAACTTAGTTCCCAACTTAGTTGGGAAAAGGCGCGGAGGATGATGATGTTTGTTTGTTTAAACGCTCTAATTTTCAGACTACAATTCGGATTGGAAAAAATCTTTGTCTATTGGATAGTGTATTCATTGAGGAAGGATATAGGCTATGTAGCATCTCGCTACGACCTTTAGGAGCACAGCAATTATCATTAACGCGGTGAATGGCTTGTCAAAACTATTTTATTAAGTTAACCAATGTTACCTTATGCCACAGAATACATAATAGTACCAGCTTATGTTCAATGCTATTGTATGTGGTCTATGTAACTGGTTTCACAGAACAATCTATTGTATTCTTTACGTCGTGTGATATTAATACTGGATGTTTTTGACCACACGAGTTACTGTTTTCATATTGTAATGTGTTATGAAATGACCCAGTTATAATGTTTTAATTAGCAGTAATTACCTTTGCAGTTTGAAGGTTACATCGTCTGGGATTTTGAGTTAATTGTATCTGATTTTATATTTGAATATGGAATTGTAAACGTAAAAGTAACATTAATTAACGTTTACTGTTTTAATTTTGTGTTTTTTGAAGTTTTTTTTTATAAGTAAATAACTTTTTAATTAGATTTTGTAGGAAGGTGAAGTAATGCGAAACTTAGAACTAAAGGAGTATAATATTTTTGCGGTTAGTCTTATAAAAATAACTAAATTCATTTAACTAAAGATTTGATTTAAGAACCAATTATAATTTTATTAAATAGGTTACCAGTTTAAAAAAAAGGGTAGTGGCATTATTTAGACGAAGTTTACGATTGATGTTCTCTTTTTAAAGACTTCCATATTATTAGTATTTTCGCACCCATTTATATTTTAGTTAGGTAATAAATCCTAACTAATATTACAAATGCAAAAGTGAGTTTGTTTGTTTGTTAGGCACTCCTTAACTACTCAACTATTGAAATTTTGCAGACATTGTTAGAGATACAGAAATAAGTATGGGGTACCTTTAATCCTACTAACATAAGAAACGTGAAAGTTTGTGAGTATGTTTGTTACTCTTTTACGCAAAAACTACTGAATCGATTGTGATGAAACTTGGTATGTAGATAGCTGGAGACCTGGATTAACACATAAGCTACTTTTTATTTATTTATTTTAAACTTTATGCACATTTAATACATTGGCGGACTTAATGCCTAAGGCATTCTTCACCACTTTTTATATTTACTACTGTTTATCCCGATATTCCCACGGCATCGGGACTTACGCGGGAGAAACCCCGGGGCGCATCTAGTCTATTAATTAGTTGACCAAATCTACAGTTACGCCAACTTAACCTATATTTATTGAATTTTATACTATTGAAGAATAGAATTATCAGATTGTTAGGAGTATATTTTATTGATCTTTTCTCTTTAGATTCATTGAACGAACTTTATGTATGCATGAATGAAACGGAATCTTGGATTTGAATTTGGAATAAGAATTAGTAATTATTGCTCTTAGGAATTACTGAATTTGGAAAAAAGTCTAACAGTAACGTGAATAGTCAACGTTTCTCAACATTTAATATATACTAATAAAATTTTCCCCGCGGTTTCACCCACGTAAGTCCCGATCCCGTTGGTATATCGGGATAGACAGTAACCTAATATGTTAATCCAGGTCTCCAGCTATCTACATACCAAGTTTCTTCGCAATCGGTTCTGTAGTTTTGGCGTGAAAAAGTAACAAACATCCATTCATCCATCCATCCAAACATTCACTTTTATAATATTAGTGGGATGTATAACGTGTAAAGCGACCTCATACCCTAATTACAGGGTCGCAATATACCTAAAGGTTTTATTTCCTCCAGGTAAACACAATCAAGCTTTATTACAGAGACACAGCGTTCGCCTACGCTTTAGTTAACTTACGTTCACGATTTTTGTATTTTAATTCTTGTTTTTCGCGTTGAGAAAGACCTTGTATTCTAATGTCTCTGTCTGCTTTAGAACTGCATCTTTACAACTTTTTTCTTTTAGAAACGTTTCTAGAACTGTCGAGAATCGTCGACCCGGTGAGCTAGAAGTTTCTTCATTCACCCACACATTTTCGAGGTTCTTGTTTGGCCCTGTAAACGTTACACACAAAACTATAAATGTCCCTATTATGTAAACTAAGCGCCATGTCTGTTCCCGTGTATTTTTCCATGTTTTTTAACATTCGAATCTACTTAACAAATAATTTATATCCATCATGCAATTTAATTTTTGTAGTGACAACAACTTCTTTAGGCACGTAGGACACTTTTGGTACGGGGAAAAAGCACTGAACTCTCGTGACCGTCACGCTCAGATGACAGATGTGTCAGTTACGTTCTTACTTCTGACATGCAGTCCTACGACTGAGAGTTTTTTTGTGTCTTAATACGATTTATGACTATTGAAAAAAATGAACTTTATTTAAGACTCTCGACTCGAATGAAGAGTATACGTCAAACTTATTGTTGTATTTTCGTTCGGTTTATGTTTGCATAAGCTTAAAATATTTAACAACGACCTGCGAACGCATAGGCTTTTATAGAAACACAAAAGCTTTCACTAACCATATGCGTCTGTTGTCTCTAAAAGACAACATAGTCACAAATACCTATGTTAACTTCCAACTAAATTGGCATAGGGGCATACCTATTTGAGTACATTAATGCCTTAGTCATTCCAAGCCAGAAAAAGGAGATATCAAGTCGTACCCGAAGCTACGATTTGTCCAAAACAGTATTAAAGCACCGCTAATAGCACTATTCCCCTAAACCACTATTCAGCATGTAGTGTGGGAAGTTTGAGTACCATTGTTCTATAGTTGGTGTGGGCCGTAATCAATCCTATCCAAAATCGTTAGATTTAAGTTTATATAACCTCTTAACTCCTCTCTAAAAAGGCTGACGATAACCAATCACACTTAAAGTAAAGATAGTCACTAAGGCTTTACGTATAAGGAGTAATCGCATTCAATGATTTGACAAACTTATAAAAGGTAATACGTTATCTACAAGTGCTGAAGTCTAGAAGACATAATTTAAACAAGACATATAACCATCGTGAGCGTCATCTAATTAACTCAAGGTCTTAGTAACTACCGATTCTGCATCGCGTAATGAAAGTTCTTGATTAGAGTTTTATACATATAACTTCCTGATATCTTCCTTTAGGCGTCTCGCCATGCATGGTGGCCTTGCCTGGTCAGACGATTAATTTATTTTATTGACGTGATAACGCCTTATAAATCGATGAACGAAAAAGCATGACTCATTGTCACGTTCCGCCTGAGCCGTGTTGCAAGCGAGAGCGCGGAACTAGCGATAGAGAGGCACGATCGGCCTAAGCGTTCGGCTTGTGACGCATCTGTCTCCACTGTTTTCCTAAGACGTTAGCACGTAAAATTATCGTCCCTAAACCGACTTTACAGACAACCAATTTTTTTTATTTATTTAATACTTCCTGCATTTTAAATTGCATGAGGCGGACTTAATGCCAAGTGGTATTATCTACCCGTCAACCTTTGGGTGGTGCAGAAAAGGACGTGGCAGGTGCATATAAATATAATATAGAGAAGTGACAAACTGAAAGCTCAATCACATACCTTACACATAAATAAGTACATAATCCAATAGCAAAGCCTGGAAGGATTGTCTTTTTTTTTAAATTGGTATGCCAACCAAAAATTAAAATATTCAGAGCATATAGCACGAGTTTATCACCAGGGATAGACCACCAGAGTGACGTCATTTAGAGGACAATGAATGTAAAAAGTAATCTGAACAAATGTAGTCATGGGAGAATTTACCTGTGACTATGGGGGTTCTTGCAGAGCATTAGGTATTCTTCTTCGATCCTGCTTCTTATGTAAATGTAATGAAAACATAACCTTCGTGCAGTTTTATAACTGAAATGTCAGGCGTGGATGTACATACATGTGTAATTGTGTGTACATTAAATACCCGCATTGTGTTTCGTCGCTGGAACATTAACGTTTTTACGAGGCAAACATTGCTGAAGGTTACTGTACCGTTGCCTAACAGAAAAACCACGTTTTTTTCTTTGTTCTACATCAACATACTTTAATGTTAGAGCAGAGTTTGTACCCAGATTTTTGTAAAATTTTGTTGGCGATAATCAGACCTCAGTCAAGATCGCTCTTCAGATTTGAATAAGAAGCAGATGAGCGGCTAGCAGTTTGTGGGCTACTGTAATAATAATAACAGCTTCACACATCTCACGGCCGTCTGATACCAAACTAGGCAGGCCTGTACTATGGTAACCAGACTGCTGATAAACATACTTATATATTTCTAAATTAATACATATTATAGATAAATTACACCCAGACACAGAACAAATGACCCAAAAACCCTTGACAAATAATTGTGTGATAAGGATTCATCATACAATTATTTGTCCTGGGTGGGAAAATAGGGTCACCAACCAGTAGACCAACAGGCCAGTCAAATTAAATTAAACCTAATATTGCAAATAAGCAGTCCACCGGTACCTATAAAAACTTAAAACAAGGATGACACCGCATTGTTATTCCTATCTCTAAACCGGTCCGGCGGCTATAACTGGAAATCGGTCGGTTGACAACCCTAGCCACAAATAGAAACAACTATTAGTAACCATACAAACATACACTCGCGCCTGTATCCCCAAAGTTGCAGGCAGAGACGTATTAAACACTAACATTTTGCAAACTTATTTGATCCCATAGGGGCCTAAGTCTATTACCATCAACCGAGCACTTCGGGAATCATAGATGGGCAAAATATTATAATATACTAGCAGCGCCCCGCGGTTTTACCCGCGCAAGCCCCAATCCCGTGGAAATATCGGGATAAAAAGCCTATATGTTAACCCAGGTCTCCAGTTATCTACGTACCAAGTTTCATTGCAATCAATTCTGTAGTTTTGGCGTGAGAGAGTAACAAACATCCATACATTCATACATCCTCACAAACTTTCACGTTTATAATATTAGTAGGATTGAAAGGGAAATCTAGGTATGAAGGAAAGTGATTTTCAGGTTATTCTACAATTATTATACAGGATGTAAGTGACACCGTACCGAATCCTTTTTGCCGGAAAATTCATGTTTTTTTTTCCTTTTTTTGCTTAAAAGTGATATCACTATGAGTTGACTGTAAATCCTTAATCTCGCATTTTTGTGATGAACTGACTTTTGCATTGTGATAAGCATCCAAAGAAAGACGTTTTTGTAAGTTATTCGCGACGGTGATACTTACACGCTGTATACGCCGACCAAATATTATTTATACTTAAAACAGTTACTAATTGTGAAAACTTGAAATTGGCCTTCATATATTTAGTTCTTGTATATTAAAATGCTAATCTGTAAGTTTTCCAAATAAAATAAATTAAGTAAATTGCTTATAATGATGAATTGGGGAGTGGAAGAAATAGCTCAAGCATGACAACAATTATAATCCTGGATAGTTCAAGTGTAGAGTGTTTCTTTGACAGGCACTTTACATCAGTTCTTGGAAGAAAAACACACAAAAAAAAGGAACTGACTTGGCTGATAGTGACGTAGTATAATTAAAATGAATATAATTATAAAAATATCTAGTATAATCGTATTTTTCTTAAATACTAGCTACCCGCCCCGGCTTCGCACGGGTAGTAGAGACATCTTCAATAATCATCAACATATTGCAATCAATTTACAGAAAACGTTAACAAGTTATACACCTAAACCTTCCTCATGAATGACTCTGTCTATTGGTGAAAACCGCATGAAAATGCGTCAGTAGTTTTTCAGTTTATTGCGAACAGACAGACAGACGCGGCGGGGGACTTTGTTTTATAATAGGTATGTAGTGATAATAGTGTGGATGAGCATTTGTTTGCTTTAAAGTTTTTTTTTTACTATCCCTCGGGAACAGTACTTTTTTTCGGAATGAAAAGTACCCTAGAAAATGTGTATGCCAAATTTCATGATGATTTGTTGAGTAGTTTAAGGCTTGAAAGGGTAACTAACAAACAAATAAACAAACTCATCATTGCATTTATAATATTAGTAAGGATCTTGTTGTAAAATGGCCACTTAATTCGTTAGAATTTATTAAAATAAACGTGAATAGTTCCTCCTTCCTCATAAAAGCAAGAGTAGAACAATCCTCTACACGACAATAGCTAACCGTCCGGGTTATCCTATTGTCTATTAGGATTACGCTAAGGCCTATAATACCGCGTAAGTCCTTTAGATAATGCTTCTTCACAATCCCTTTTCATTGGTCTGATTTCGTAATATGTTACTAGTCAGCATTTTAGATCAAAAATTATATTTACAAGATATATATATATATATTGTATCGCTATTTCTCTTGCTTTTTATTACATGTTTTGTGTCACTACGGCAATCATTATAAAGTGGAATTAAGTTAATGGAAAACTATTCTCGTGAAATAATACAGAAAATAGATTTTCTTGTTTTTGTGTATTATTTATAATATTAAAATTGACGAGGATGACTCCATTATTTATAATATTAAAATTCTCCATGACGATATCCTATATGACTATAACATAATGACTACACAGGGGTTGCTTTAGAGTCCTTGCCAAGCAAAGAAAATACACTGCTTAATATCCATTCCGGCAGTCCCGTCAAACAACAGTCAAAAAGTACTTGCTGAGATTTTAATTAGCGCTAACACCGCGAAAATAAGACGAAGATACTGCGCTCAATCACCATGAAGCCCTTTTTAACCTATTTCAAAAATGAGGATGTTCGTTCTCATTTCGACATTCTTTTGTATGTATTGTAACTAATACTAAAGATTGGTTTCAATTAAAATTGAAGAAAATATTCCACTTCTAAAGGTAGAAAATTAAAATACAATATATCATGATTTAGGCTCATTGAACTGTGTAAAGTGCATAAGCATATCTACTTATATATTTTCCCCTAATTAATGGAACTCAATATGTTCCAGACGATAAAATAAGCATCGTCTCGCATAGCACGGTGCGGCGTGGCATGCCATCACGCCAACCCGGAGTTAACTACGTGCTTTAAACTCGACAATGTATCGCCTCGTGTACACTTATTGTGCATCTTATACTGATTAAGTCTTGAAGAGTAATATTGTACTCACGTGCTTGTTTCGGTGCAGCGAATAATACCGACGCGACAGGTTATCTTCCTTGATAAAGGACTCGATACTAGTTGAGCTTCTCCGACTCATACCTTGAGTATACAGTACAACAAGTGGTTGTACCCTTTTTTATGGCAAATTGGCATAAATCCGCTTACTGTTAAATTATTGTAGAGCATAGAAATATATGCAGTGAAACATGAAATATATAAAATGGAAATTCAAAATCAACATTAATGCTGAAAGAGACGATGGTTGGCTTTGTAGTATGATACATTTATTGATTTGTCCCCAATATTATATACTAGCAGCGCCCCGCGGTTTCACCTGCGTAAGTCGCGATCTCGTGGGAATATCGGGATAAAAAGGTAGCCTATATGTTAATCCAGGTCTCCAGCTATCTACGTACCAAGTATCGTCGCAATCGGTTAGTAGTTTTGGCGTGAAAGAGTAACAAACATCCATCCATCCATCCATTTATCCATCCATCCAAACTTTTACATTTATAATATTAGTGGGATTTAAAGATTAAACTTTAACTTTAAAAAAAGAACTAACTTCTTTTCCTTCACTGCCAAATGAAGTTTGAACCTGCAACTCATTTCAAATGGTTGAAGTGGGAAGACTTCAACTCTGTTGACTCGCTTACCTTCGAGTTTCTTTTCAACAGTATTCCATATGTTCATTGAATCCTCTACTGACTGCGTCTAGGAACCTGATTACCGTCAGTGACAGCGTTTGATTGATTGTCAGATATGAGCTATGAAATAAAAGAATTCGTCTAATTTTCTAGAACTAGCTAACTAATATTTCTGCGGCCAGCGATTTGCTATAAGTCTATAATTAATTATCGTTTGTAATACTTAAGTGTACAGTTATGTATTGTCTCGAGTCTAGCGTTGTAGTTATACTACGAGTATGAGAAGAATCCGAATTGGACATCTTTTATAAACCACACCCAACACCAACCACACTCTTTGACCTCTCCTTTTTATTTGCTAACTCGCAATTTATTTTAGAGTAATAAGATCTTTATTTTTCAAGACTTTAATTGCTGAATTACGTGGAACTGTGCACGTTTGTAGTTTAATAGGAATTTATTTAGTAAAGGTAAGTCATCAATTCATTTTATATAAATGTAAAGTTAAAAGTAACGTGAATCCTTCTATGATGGTTTTAATGTAAAAAAATAAATGTCACTGCTTTCGCAAAAAACAACATTTTGGCAATATATCCTTCGTCTCATTAATATAAGATAATTATATCTCGTCGATTAAACAAAATTATCCATGTATATAAGGGGTTTTTTCCAGTCCTATGATTCACAGAACCTATTCACTATCCGAATCATCTTGTTATAAAAAATCTAATTCATATCTTGAAGGGTTTTCCTCGAACAGGCATGTATGCGTCATCGGGCTCCATTCCTAATAATATATTCCCGTCAGCAGATTCTGAGTCATACACTTTATGGGCGATAGCTCCACCAATGTTTCGGGATACGGTTCAAGGGCAATTTTTAATGTAATATGAGTGTTTGTTTGGATAAGAATATCCATATGCTCTTGAAAGAGCAGTCGTGGTCAGGCATGTTTTTTGGAGGCACGCAGCACTACAGCTCCTGTCTTTGCTCTTGTCGCTTGCTGATGATAGGCGAGCGTTTTCATTTATGATCGAGTTGGTCAGGGCTTTTAGTTTTTAGTTGGCAGCGCATCGGAGACCTCCCACGAGACTCTTTCCTGCACCACCAGCTGTTCCAGTGCATCCTTAGGGCGCCTCACATGAATGAAGTAGAAAGGATTCTGGAGTTTACTACTGTGAAAGTCGTTTTTGAAGCCGAGCTCACATTTGTGCATCGCTGGGTCCAAAATATGCGCAACATCTTCCAACACCACGTCTCCAGGTTTTTTTTTGGTTTGTAGAAAAGCTTAAGTGCGAGTTTCTTCAAAAACACGTCAGCGAAGCCAATTTAAACAATACCATCTGGCTTCTACTACTATAATCCTGAAACTAACATTATAAATGCGGATTCTGGATTGGTTCTTTGTTAAACTTTTATAACGATATTAAAACGAGCGAAGCCGCTGTTAAAAACATGTACAGTCAGATGTAGCAGGTGCAACGCTGTGTTGAATGTAGGACTAAGATAAGAAGATGTCACATTGTCACATACAAACATTGTAATCACTTCGACCTTCACTGCATTATCATAAACTTGTTAATTTTGTTACATCATACACTGTATAATTAGACTTGCAAATAAATAAGTGTCGTCAAAACTTGACTAGATGACGGATAGTGATATTATAAAGTAGAAGTTCCCGCGGCTTCGCTCGCGTGTATATATTTTGCTCGGAACCCTAATTCTTTTTCCAAAATAAAAGTAGCCTAAGTTACCAAGTAGCCTAGGTCCACCCGTTCCGGAGATTAACCGGAACAAACAGACAGACCGACAAAAATGTTCAAAACTGATTTTTAGGCATAGGTATCGTGCAAATAACTGTATGAGCCAAAAAACTATTATTTTGACATTACAAGCAGACACTTCTACTTAAACTAGTTACCAACTAGGTACCAACTAGTTACCAACTGCGTCTGGCCTCTATATCCACAATAGATCTGGTGATCCTTCTTACCAACTATTTATCAACTAGTTACCAACTAGGTACCAACTAGTTACCAACTAGGTACCAACTAGTTACCAACTAGGTACCAACTAGTTACCAACTAGGTACCAACTAGTTACCAACTAGGTACCAAATTGTTACCAACTAGTTACTTCGTGCTCTACTGTAGCAGTTGGACGGCTTCATTTGTGTAGAAAACTTTTATATATTACCTTCTCATGCAGATGATCCTCCTATGTAAAATGACAAAACGAAAATTATGCAAATACTATCAATATTTTTTAATTCTAGTCTATACACACATACGATGCGAAAATACACAATATACTTTATATTGTATATTTTCGCAAGACTGATATCAGTCAGCATGACCGTATAATGTCGGTTCCGAATCATCGAGCATTTTGTTAATAACGATAAATCACGACTGATTTTAAAAAGGACAGCAAAATTATTATGTTTTTCTTGCCATAGACTATAAACGAACCATGTGCCAACCTTAGTGATCTAAGTACCAAAATTGTAGAATGAAATCATTTATATTTAAAAGACTCTCGTAGCAGCTCGCTTGCACTAATTTATTATACGAACTCCGCATTCCTAGTGGCTTGGAGCAGCCTTGACCTCTGGAAGGACTTCTCTAATGAGCTGTCCTTTACACAGACTTCTTGTCACACTTAACTCGTAAGCGTTCGATAAATCATTTAGTTATCGCATACACAGGATGAATTTGAAGTTATGAAATTTCTACAGCAAAGTTTTACTGCAGGTATGTAAGGATGCTAAGCAAGGTTCTCTCCATATAGTATACTAGCAGCGCCCCGCGGTTTCACCCGCGTAAGTCCCAATCCCGTAGGAATATCGGGGTAAAAGTAGCCTATGTGTTAATCCAGGTCTGCAGCTATCTACATACCAAGTTTCATCGCAATCAGTTCAGTGGTTTTTGCGTGAAAGAGTAACAAACATCCATTCATCGATTCATCCATTTAAACTTTCACATTTATATTATTATTGGGACAACCAACTGTCTAATATTTAGTCAAAGTTCTTCCAAATGAGGTGATTACGCGGTGTAACATATTTACGACAACACAAGTGGATATTAATGAGTTTACAGTCTACTGTCATATTTTTTTAGTTCATGCATTGATTTGTAAGCAATTATTGATTATTGCGCCTACTTTTTCCACTTCAATGGTGCTCTTACAAAGGAAAAGCTAGCTCAAAACTTATGTATGTTCTATCTCAGTCAGCTAACACTATTATACAATAAATCTTAGAGATTTATAAGGCGTTTGGTGTCCATTACACGGTAGGTTTTGCTGTCAGTTTTACCACAATCAAGACTGTGACTGACGAATAACCTATCGTCTAATGTAGTGATAGATAGTTGCATGATATTGATTGCCCCGATATTATTTCATCAATCACCATTCTTCAATCATGACTTTCGGAATTGATTGGTGCTTGCATGACCGTGTAATGGACATATAAGTGGATACATGATAGCTTCTTGTGGTTAAGGTTTTGTGTTCACTGCAAACGCGCATACATCTCGATAATATTATAATATTTCACTTTATCTGCCCGTTACATATATTTCAGATTAACTAGTAGAGTTCAGTCGAAGTCAGTGAGATTACCGGAGGCTTAGAGTCTCTCCCCTCTTCCCCCTCTCTCCACCACTTCTCCTCTCACCCCTTCCCCTACTTCCACCTTAAAGTCTGGCAATGCACTTGTGACTCTTGAGGTGCAGGTGTCCATGGGCGGCGGTAGTCATTTACCATCAAGTGACCCGTCTTTGCGTTTGCCCACCTATCCCAAAAAAAAAAGTGACCATGATTCGTTTGTAGTACAAAAAAAGCGCAATGAACTCAGGAAGCTCCTTTTGTATTAAAACTTCAACTGTCGATCTTCTTATTAAGAACGTGGTCGATTGCATAAATTTTACTTAATTAAAGGCAATCTTCAAATCATGGCGCATTTCATTTTAGATAAGTGTAATGCCTTAAAGTTCCAGGCTTCCAGTCTAAAGCCCTTTGTGTATTAAAAAAAGTTAGACAAGCTAGCCTTGTGACGTTGCTTGGAACCGCAACTGCTGATGGTCTACCAAGCCAAATAACAATAATTTATTTCAGGCTGCATAGGCCTATAGATAAATACCTTATTCTAAATATACATACTATAACATTATATGTTAGTAAATATAACTTGAAACTAAGTTAGTAACACTACACTACTTGCACTAAGCTTTTGTGCGGTCAATTGGTACTTGATACCAAATAGTCTACCGTTCCTCTATGAAGTATTGCTGCCTTATCTTTTATAGAGCTGCTTAATAACCCCTGGAGACAATGAAGTCTATTGAAAAAAAAGAACAACTAAGCTCACAAACGATAATAAGTTTCTTTTTATGTAATTTTTAATTGCCTCCATCGATGTGCAACAAGCTGTCTAAATTTCTGAAACAGTGCTCTCACCATTTTTTATTTTAGACAACATTTTTGCCGCTTAAAGAGTGCGGTGTCATCATAATAAGACCAAGTACGCGCCTCACGATAGCCTTTCGGCCTTTGGACATTTTATCGGTGCGAGGTATAAATAAGGCGCCCAACATCGCAAATTTTTCAAGGACCGTAAATAGGATCTCGCATATTATTCATAAGGTTGGAATATATCGAAGGTCCCAACCCTTGAACTTTGAACTTTAGGGATCTGTGTAATTTTTGGACGGTGATTAAGGCCGTCCCGGTATTAGGATCACTCGGTCGGACTTTTTGAAATGTTTATGTTGTATCAACTGTAGTGGCTATTTCTGGCGCATTTTGGCACAAGTCCGACAGCAAATATTCTATCTCTTTTTGAAAGTGCTTTATTTATATTCAAAAAAATATCCAACATTGCAAAAAATATATTATTTAAAAATAGTTACATACCTTGTTGAGCTTTTTAGGTAGTTAGTAGAAAAGATAGTTCAAGGAAAATCAAAACATTAAAGTTATCAAAGAAAAGCTATTCGGAATTGTCATTACTCACCACTAATTCCTCTTTGTCATGAGGAAACCCCACGAGTTATCACTCCACCGGGGCTAAGGGTCAACTGCTACGTTGGGAACAAATTTATAATGCCTGTAACCCTTTAAAATTCCCGGTATTTGCCGGGGGATTCATTCAAAACCATTATATCTTAAAGCAGAATGACTTGATCCGGGAACTGAAGTAGTTTTACGTGAGACTCGGTAACAGGCTTGACTACTTTTATAATTTTGGATGGTTAACGCGCGTCACGATATTTTTAATCGTTGCTAATTTATATGAAAGTAAAATGGATGCGATATAAAGACGTTCTTAATATTTCATTAAGAATATCGTTATGCCCCACACGTCGACTGCAAAAAGCCTCTTACACATATCTCGGGAGTGATGTACCGAGCCTGTCCGAGTATTTCGGGCGCCGCGCTGGCGTGAACTTTAATATCACAACGCATATTGTACACGGGCCCTAACATCCATACCGTAACGACCCGTGATATGCAAAATAAAAAAAAACCGACTTCTACTAATACCGAACAGAACGTTCTTTTTTGTAGTCGGTAAAAAGTTGATATAAAAAGAATTGGTCCCCTTTTCTCAACATGTCGAATAAACTTTTAGAACCGTTGTTGGTTGGTTGTGTGATGTCCCTCCAATTCAAAATGAGCATTTGCCAGGGTATAGGTGAATATTTACTAGGGTTCACATGAATTTCCTCTGGAGACTATACCTCAGACGACGGCTATAAGACCTTGTAATGGAATACCGCATAGTTTTAGTTAGTTCGAGTTCTTCAGACCACCTTGCCTTCAGACCGTCATGTCAGTCCCGATGAGGTGACGACCTGTCGACATGTCAAAAAAAGGTGAACACTCCTACAGAGTCGTCGCCTATACTAATTGGCAAGAGAAATTTCATTATGCGATACAGGATTAGTAGCGTAGCTAGTAATTAGGCTTATTTACTTTTAGATGGCTTTAGGTATATTGACAGAACCTTTTAAAGTGTGGTCGTGTGCCAAAGTAAGCAAACCAAAACACAGTCGTAGTTTTGAATATACATTTATAAAGATTATCTAACTAGTCTGTAAAAATTTGTGAATACAATTATCATTTGCAGACGTAGAAATTAATTAATTAGCGCCATAAGCAAGACTAAATATGTATACTGTTTAAATGAATTATTATATCGGATATAATGAACTGGTTGCTGAGACGTTTTTGCACAGCAAAGAGTTAATTTTACCAAAAATTGCATCACGGCGATATATTTTTCGTCTTGTCGGATACTTTCAGTCTGCGTATTATTAAAATACTCAAAAACGAGATGTTAATTAGCGTATCTTGACAATCGTGGTTTGCTGCACGAGAGCTAACGCTTCATAATTTCACCCGCATGCTACTAAACGGGACAGTAGACTCTCCTTCCCTTTCGAGAATGAGAGGCACGAATGCGACTCCTCACCTGTCACAGTAATTGGGTGATAGGCTGCAACTAATGCTTACTGGTGTCGGCCTTAGAGACTGACAGGTTGCCCCTAAGGTCTACGCGAGGTCATTTGGGTGATTTTTAAAGAAGGTCTTTTTCTTTTGATCCCCAAAGAGTAGTCGTTCCTCTCCGTTATCGGTTAGTTTGGAGCGAACTCAGACTCAGAGACGGGAAATCCGTCACGTTTTTAATCCCCGACGCAAAAAGAAGGGTGTTGCAAGTTTAACCTGTGTATCTGTGTATCTGTCTGTGTCATCATAGCTCCATAACGGATAAACCCATTTTGATTTAGTTTTTTGTTTGAAAGGTCACTTGATTGAGAGTGTTTTTAATTATAATTCAAGAATAACGTTTAAACGTTCGAAGACCATCAGCTCTTTTCTTAACGTTGAAGGGATTTTTCATTCAAAATGTTTAAATTATTCTACTGTACATATTCTCTGATATTAAGAGGGACACGCGGATGGACAGAGCGGCTAAAAATGTGAGTGATTCCCGCCTCGGCAACATTACCGGGAAGCAGCTCCCGTTGCTCGGAGTAAACCTCAAGAACGTTTTCTAGACTTTTTTTCCACTGTCATCTATTACGAAAGGTTTTTATAGCTTTTTATCCAGGAAACATAATTCTTACATCTGTATTTATATAATGCTTATACATAACTTATGAATAAATTAAGTAATTAAAATGGTTTTATTTCGTGTTATGTTATGAATCATACGAGCCAACAAACATATCTTCATATTTTTTTGCAGTTAAAGATGTTCATTAAAAAATATCACTTTCATAACACAGCTAAAACTCTGTTTCTTGATCGACTCACACAGTATTATATAAACACTACTACTTAATAATATTTATATTATATTAATTCGTCGGATGGTTAATTAATTTTCGCTTTGAATAGAGAACTTCTGCATTATGTTACAAACCATAAAGTGCTACCGAAAACTTTTTTAAATTTTTTGTGGACAAAAACGTCACCGATTGTCCGTCGGAGGAACATTTATATTCAAGAACTCCTACTTTCACTCCTTCCGAATTAATTTGGGTGGGTGAAAGGAGGTACTTCTTTATTTGAAACGAACAATTAGAATTTTAAAGGCAAATTTGAGAACAAACTGAACTTTGTTGTGCCAAAAAAATCCAATACCCTATGGGAGACAGCTACACACATGACAATGCTTCAACTGCTTGTTATTACCATCATCATCAAATTATATCAAAATCATTTATTTGATTTGAACCAATTATAGGTATTTTTGAACTGTCAGAAGCTTGTGGCCTGTTCCAATACGTAGATCCTATATAGAAGAACAGGAAAGAAACTCCAAGGACACTTAATTTCCACAAGTTTTTTGCAAGTTGGGGGGCGATATAATGAAATAATAGTTAATTAAAGTTGGTCGTGGCATTAGGAGAGTTTAAAACGTTTTTGCTAAGTATCATGTTATTTAAGTTTAGATAGATAGATATACTCTTGTTTGTAGACAAACAAATTATGAGTTACAAAAATTTCACACATGGCGACCTTATCGCAATTTGCGATCTCTTCCATGCAACCTTTGGATGGATACGGAACACAGGTGAAGCGTACAATATAATATACTCGAGACCTTAATATACTTGAAAGTTTTATGTACAACAGAAAGTTGAGTCTGTGTTTATATGACATGCCTCCCGCGAAAGAGGCTTGCGTTCTATCCACACACTTAAGGAAGTCAGTCACGTTTGTTATCTTAGTATAACGGTATACCATACTAGCGCTTACCTGTGGCTTTGATCACGTAGCAATGTTGAATTAACAATTCTATACATATAACAATCAGCTCTTCCCCGCGCGGCTTTGCTCACGTCTACATGTTTATATGATTTGAACAGAACCCTAATTCTTTTTCCAAAATAAAGGTAACATAAGTTACTCATTATAATACCAGCTATCTGCCAGTGAAAGTCCCGTGCAAATCGGTCCACCCATCAAGGACATTAGCCGGAACAAACAGACAGAAAAACAAAAATTTTAAAAATATATTTTTTGGTACATGTACCTAACGTGTTAACATTCGGATGCATTTAGTAAAATGCTGTTATTATAATATTACAGACAGACACTTTCATTGGAGGAGGACATATTTTTGGGACAAGAACTTGACCTGACTAGGCTGGGTCCAAAAAGACCACGGCAGGACGTTAATGGGAGTCATTGTTTATAATTAAATGGTAAACCGTCGTGTGTACTTTAGTAGCGCGCTGCAGAATCATTAAGCTTACAGCAGTCCGCCCATCTCTCGTTTAAATAAATTTAAAATGCAATGCTAAACTTTCCAACAGTTATTTGTTCGTGTTATTTGATTTAAGTTTATATTTTCAAATATTGTGTGCTATAATAATGACAGCAAAGCAATTGAACGAGAGTATACACTCGCGTTCAATTGCTTTGCGGTTTTTTTACCTGACAATCTTCTTTCGAATTCAAATTTCGAATTTAAATTATAAGTTTGAATTTTGTACCTACTGCGCAAGCGCAAACTAGCTGCGTTCACCAACGAGTTGTTATGACTGTACTGTCAACAAATAAAGTTGATGTTTTCCACGATAGTTTTAAAGTGTTTAAGAAGTATTTAAAACGAATGAATCCTAAGGGTAGCACATAGTTTATTGCTACATCTCGTTTGACATGCAATTGACTTTTTTTTTTCAATATTTCTGTTCAACGTTACTTACTTTTGCTTGCTGCAGCTATTATTGTATAAGTATTAAATGATATGTTTGGTTTTAATTGGACTTCAGGTTTTAAACTATAAACTATAAAACTCAATTTTGTATAATGCTCGATCTGTTGTCTGCTACCGTAACTATTACATAAAAAATAATCATAAATAATAAAACACCCCCGACTCAAATATAACTTCAACGATTAGCAAAGAGCCGATGATCTTCAAAAGGCTGATCTTTTCTTGAATTATATCTAAGAACACTCTCGATCAAGTCACCTTTCTAACTGAAACAACAACGCACTTAAATCGGTCCATTCGTTTGGGAGCTACAAAGCCACAGACAGACAAACCCCTTATAACCCCTGTTTTTGCGTTGGGGGTTAATAAAAACGAGGTGTTCCTGTAGTATCTGCGTCGACATCTTGGTTGGTTCTATTATAATCTATACTGTATAATCGCGTGAAAGTTAAAAACTTGAGATCTTACCAATTAACCATAGGTTATCAGTGTCTTGGGTTCCCGTTGACCCTGCGGGGCGTGACCGTCAGGCGGTAGCGTGCCAATTAGCTGCAAGGGGTCAGGAAGATAACAATTATGACCTTACTATACAACTGTTTAGGGCAACGCATGATGCGTAGTATGCTTACTTATTTTGAGGCAAATTTTCATTTGCCTAATGGACCGACAAAAACAATTTTTGACCATGGACCAACAAAAAGAAATTGCTCCCACCCAGGCCACAAAAAAAAGTTACCCTCCTGAACAAAATGCTGGCTGCCCCTGCGTAGAATGATCGTAAATAGATTATATAAAATCTTTTCAACAAAAAATTAAACCGACAACAACAAACTGATTAATTATCAAAATTTTATTTGGCGCCGACTCAAAATAAGTTTATATAAAATTAGATAGTTTATGTAAATAAGCTCAATACTTAAGACTTAAGTTTTATTTATTTTTTGCTTTATAGTTCTTTTCGTCGGTTTAACTTTTTGTTAAAAAGATTTCATTTAATGGTTTTTTTCATCGTCATGATGATGATGATGAAAAATAATGATGATTTTTAAACGCAATACCTGATAAAGTAATAAAAAGTAAACAGAAACACTATTCGTTCCTACAATTTTCGAGGGTTTCTCTAAATTTTTTCAGGATCCCATCATCAGATCCTGACTTTCTTGACATGGGACCACCCTTGAGGTATACCCTATCTAACAAAAAAAGAATAATCAAAATCGGTTCATAAATAACGGAGTGAGGGCTGAACAAACATAAAAAAAAAAAAATTATTATACGGTCGAATTGAGAACCTCCTTCTTTTTTCGTCGGTTAAAAATTAAAATGCATTGCACTTACGGTTTATATGAATATTGTTTTAATCGAAACCTTACAATATAATTATATCTTTCAGTTAGTGTTTGGAAGCATTTCACATTTCTGAAGCATTTTACGAATTATCGCCGGAGAAGAAATGACTGACGAAATTTGTACCTGGCTCGTGGACTATACAGGCTCTGCCTAGTTTGTTTTGTTTGTTTGGTGAGATGTGTCAAGTTAATATTATGACGATTTCAAAGTGACAAAAAAGTAACGCTTTTATTAATTTCACTTCTCATAAAATTGCCATACTGAGGGCCTTATATTAAAATCTATTCTTAAGGAATAAACTTCAAAAAGATTCATCAAAATGTTTGTTTGTTAATCAGTTACACAGATACACAGTTTCTGAAACTAAGCTGTCCACATCATCAGTTGTTTACGAGGTTGTTTTTGTTTCATTTGAAACGTGTTCCCACGTCATTTTTCTTGATTTTATTTTTGTGATATGTAGAAGAGCCATCCCACAATATGCGCTTTGTTTCAAATATTTCAATGAATTAAAAAAAAAAAATCGTCGTCCCACACTATCTCCATGTTTCGTAAATAAGTGGAACACACGTCTACACTCGTACGCATCTGTTGCGAAACTGAAAACATGCTGAGTAATGTTTACTGAAACCAAATTATGTGTTTCTGAAATAAAATGATTTGTTTCAGAAACACATTTATTTGATTCAGAAACACGTAGATTTTGTTTCTGAAACAGTGTTTATAAACAATTGTTTCTCAATGAATACATGGCTTAAGTATTTTTTAACTATGATCCAGTATCGATGGAAGTGTAAAAATAATTATCAAAATGGACGTTCTGAGTACCAAACAGACAACAGCGAAATTGTTTAGTTGGTAACTATTCGGTCTGTTTCGTATGAAAATTCGGAACAATTTCGCAACAATTTCAGATGGGACAGATGAAATACTATTTGTGAGTTATTAGAGCAGAAATACTAGTTTCACTTTTTCTTTTGGTACACATACATACTGAATATGCTTAGGCATTTGCCGAACATAAAAATATTTTTTATTTTTGGTTACAAGTTAAATCAAAGAATGTTAGAAGTGGGTTGTTTTTTTTATAAGTGGATCTAGTTCACTTAAGTATGCACATTCGATGACGCTAGATTCGTGTTCGAAATGAGCGATTGTTGTAAACGGTTGTGTAAAAAAGGTAAACATGAAACTAAACGATGTAAAGACGAACAAAAACTGTAAAAAAACAAAAAATAATAAGAAAAAGTACAAACATACGTACTTATTATAAAAAAACATTTTCCGGCCAAGCCGATCAAACCCTGTTTCCATTTTTAAATCTATCTTAAAAGGTTAAAAAAAAATCTCATATATATATATATAATTAACAGAAATAAGAATAAACTCTCCGCATTACCCGTGATTTTATCCTGGTTAGGGAGAATACCGATTAACACAATAGCACTTAACACTTACAACCCCATGGGATTGCAATGGGGTGAGGGCAGCAACCATAAGAAGACTCGGAACAAATAACTGAAAACCACTTTAATATTTTTACGAGGGCTGGCAACCCTCCTGTATTCATCACTAAAAATTTAAATATTTTCTATTCCGTTTATTTGCAAGCGCGCCCACTTGAATTAACTCTGTTTTGACATTTACACAATTGTTTTGACGACTGGGGTCGCGGTGGTCGTTTTGGAAACGTAGCGAGGTGACTATATACAGATTAGTATTAGATAAAAATTATCTAATTTTGTTACAGTGTTCTAGGGCTCATAGTAAAAGCCATGTTTTATTAGGTTGATTTAGATCTCGACTCGACTTTTATAAAAGCAAGGACATGCACTAACCAACTAGCGTTCTATACATGTACAAGAAAATTTCAATGACTATTTCGGTTTTCGGTATACCTTCGCTTACCCTGTATACATATATACACACATAGATATATAAATAAACTTCCACATGTTTCCTTCCGAAGTTGGCAGAAAATACGAGAATACAGGCCTTCATTTACTTCTACCTCACGAGTTTCCCCACCTCACCAGTTTCGGACGTTTCTGGCGTGTCCTTAACCAAGGCTGAACATTATCTTGTTACTTTATGACATAAGACCTTTTGCTACTCTGTTCCCGCTAAATAAAGTTTAATTTGATTTTATATGAAAAAATACCACTTGACCAAGATTCACTGGGAGAGCCATGCTTCGGCACGTAGAGGCCGGCTCGACTACGCTCGATACCACGGCAGAAAACCGGCAGTGAAACAATGTTTACCATCAGGTGACCCGTCTGCTCGTTTGCCAAAAAAAATGAAAAAAGAAGACAAGGATTATTATATATTTTTTGAAGTCTACATCAACTGTTTTGTTCCTTATATGTTTACTTAATTTTTTCTCGTTTAAAACTTGACATAGCTTGCCTGTTTGTCTTCTGAACCATAGCGCTTACGGATATAATTATGCATTCTTTATTTTATCGTTTCATTTTGTGTACTTCTATTTATAAACACCTTTCTTCTTTGGCTGGCCTGTTGGTCTAGTGGTTAGTGACCCTGACAGCTAAGCCAGAGGTCGTGGGTTCGATTCCCACCCAGGACAAATAATTGTGTGATGAGCACGATCATTTGTTCTGTGTCTGGGTGTAATTTATCTATAATATGTATGTATTTAGAAATATATAAGTATGTTTATCAGCAGTCTGGTTACCATAGTACGGGCTCTGCCTAGTTTGGGATCAGACGGCCGTGTGTGAGATGTGTGGAGTTATTATTATTTCTGTTTAGCAGAGAGCAGACACTTTTCAACAGTTAGCAATTGTGTAACTTTTTCTAGGTGCGGAGGAGTTAACTATGTAAGTATGTACTAAACTCTTAGTAGGAATACGGATTAAATTCATTGGACCTATCAGACTAATTCCAGTTTACACTCGACAGAGCGTCATAACTCAATTGTCAAACAGTAATGCAAATCTGACCTTATTTTATGCAAAAATTGACTTTCTGCCTTATTCCGTTCTAGTAGAGCACAATTTCGGTTGTGGATATAACAAAAGTGACAATGGGACCGAATTCAGAGTAACTGACTAACTGAAGTATGTTAGAGCCCATTCTTACTGAGCAATGATTCTGCAACTAATGTTTTGCTTTTTGAAGTGATAACTTCTTATGGGAGGGTAAATCGCTTCGTAACGTAACGCGTTACGGCGCCAGTCTGTCTGGCGTTTAAGTTATTACTTCTGTCGGGCGTCCCGAGACGCACACGTTTTTTTATTTTTATATTTATATATGCAAAAAGCTTACAAAAATAGGAAATGCATAATCTTGCAATATATTTTGCATAAATTTAGCTTAGACATTGATTGGCATTGCGACATCGTTTCGGTTTTGTCATAATTAACACAAATTAATCGTGTTTAATCCTATTTGCATTTAAAGTAGGTACTGTCCAGTAACTGTTGACAAAATAGAACCAAACTTTTTTGACCTTCACTCCTTATTATAATTTAATGCAACTGATTTTAGAATGCACGAAATGTACAGCCGTTTGAAATTTTAAACGGCTGTATAATTCGTGCATTCTTGTAGCTACTAATATGAAATAATAATTTTTGGGGTCACGCAAAATAATTCTCTTATATTAACAGCAACCATACATTTCTAACTTTCGCTACACTGGTAATACCCTAACGTGGGAAAGAGTATTCAAATATTGCACCGGGCATACAGTTTCCGACAAACAGTTAGCAATGCGTGTACGGACCTTAAAATGTGTAACTGAATTATGCTTGTCAGCGATTTAATTCGTATGTTACGAAACAAGCAACGCGATCTATTTCAATGGAGATTTACGATGTGATGTCGAAATACAAGTGGGATTGATTTTTACATACAAAACTATTATGTAATATGCATAACTCTTAGTTGTTATAAGCAAATGAGATAGAAAAACTAATATTCTAATATTCGGATAGTCAAAACCACTTGTAATATTACTTCCTTCTCATTTTTAGCACGCTTTATCTCTTACCGGCGACCCGCCCCGGCTTCGCACGGGTGCAATGTATATACTGGTGTGGTGAACAATTTGTCGTCATATTTCAACAAATTAACACAAAAACAATACGTACAAACCTTCCTCCTGAATCGTCGTGTTGCGTGGTTTGAAAGAGCTAAGTACAGACGGCAGGAAGCTTATTATAAGTATTATAACTATCTTTGCAAACGAGTACACGGCCCGTATGGTAGTAAGTCATGATCGCCTATTACCCTCACGACTGTCATTGTTTTCGATCCTTTTCTCTCTACTACTCCACTACTAGTTGCTCAACTGCGGTTTTTATACGACAGTCGTCCGAAGTAGATCTCTGAATCAGTAGTTGTCAACTACTGAACTGAACTCTTTTATGTAATAAGCGTTTACCATCGGTTACTGCTTACCATCAGGTAGGTCATAAACTTATCTGCTACCTAAGTTATATACAAAAGTAACAGATTTTATATTTCCATACGGTGGCAGACATGGGATCTATTATGTACACCGCTAAAACGGAAAGACATATTAGCATACAATGTGATCAATTGACGTAAAGCCAATACGAGCTGTGAATAAAAAAGGTTACTCATTCATCCGGAGCCAATTCCTCAAAAATGGCGTTCGGTTTCAGACAACAATATGTTTGTTGTTTAAAAAATAGGTATCGCGTTTTTGCGATATTTCGTAGGCACCACTATACTGATTGTGAATATAGCTCTAAGGTTAAAGAAATATATACGATTCTCGAAGGCTTCCTTCTTAGGGTATATATGGGTCCCCTGCAAAAGACCCACTTGTGACGGACCACCGTGTGATTTAAGGCGGTTCGATTACGACATTTCACTTCACCGCAGGCTCCGGTAAGGTAATGAACCCGTTGGGGTTTCCACACAATAAAAAAGGTAACATAAGACATACGATGATAAAAACGTAGTCTAATTATTTTTTTATTTGTTCCAGGTAAACCAGACTCGGATAGCAGCAACTCGTAGATAATCCTAGTTAGGGCACAGTATACGTAATAGTAAATACAAACAGGTACAGAAAGCTCACCCCGCAAAGTCATTTAAATAAATAGCAACTCTTGCTTCGACATAATAAAGTGCAATTCAGGTCGCACAGCGCTAATTACCTACAGTTATATTCACCGAGAAGATGTCTCTCTTTTCATCGCGTAACTTATATCTTTTCTGGCGATTTAAAGAATAATTAATCTGTATATTTAATTACCTTCTTCCAGTCTTTTTTTTTAAATAAAAATTATAGATCAACACAATGACACCGCAACAATAAGTTGCTTTATGGAAAGTAAAACAATTAATATATAAAAATAAATAATACCGTGTTGCAAGATCGCTATCTGCCGATGTCGATCTATAACCGCCCGTTTCCAAGTAGTTGAGTCTCGTAAGAAGAAATCGGGCAAACAAATTGTATGTGACTATTGCTCTAATTTTGTGAATAAATAACGTTTCAAATAAACCTACACTTAAGTACTAACTCGATAGTTTATATTAGATACGAACGGGCGACGAGACGCGACGCGTGAGTAAGTATCGAACTAATGTGCGACCCGAACGCATTATAAAATAACCCCTAATGGCAGTAATAATATAATAGATCTAAAATTCCTTATGAGTTCCAAGACGTTTAATCTATGTTGGTACCTAACCTTTCATGTCTAACTTTTTTTTACGACCACGGTATCGTTACAATTCCATCGAAACATCAGGTAAACTAAAAGGTATCCATAGCCTATAAATATTTTCGAGATTCATACATCTGACTTCGTAGGTAACTTGTTGAACCTTCTCCGTTATAGTCACAGCGGCGGTGGAAATCGTAGAGGAGTTGTTTAAAGATAACCCCACCAAAATGACCAAAATCAATAAAATATAATTAACTTTTTAAAAAGTATTACCGACTTAAATGCGCCGCATATCGCAGTTAAGGGATGTGCCGGTACTTCTAATTAAGATTAACATGTTTGTTGAGTAATTGAGATCAAGTAAAAGTAATTAGCGGTCTGTAGACAGATTCTATAGAATGATTGAAACCGTCCAGGAGCTCCAACTTGGCTATGAACTACTTTATGACGTCAGAGAACAGACGCGCGCTTCCCCTAGAAATCAGGATGGCCACCAATCGTTACTCATTTAAAGATAGTAATTAGCAAAATCAACTTGCCCATAGTTTATCATGTAAATCGATATATTGTGGGATAGAGAGAGGTCCAATACGTGGACTACTCCTATGGTGGCAGAGCATGGCTTAATTTTACTACAGAAATGAACAAATTTGGTAAATAATTAAAATCACATTTAAAGAACTGATGATATATATTTAATTTGACAAATTACTGATTAGTTACCGTAAGCAGTTACTGTAATTAATTACAACCAATGTTATTGAATATTACAAACATAATAACTTATTATACCGTCTGTTTAATTAAGCAATTCTCGTTGACAGTAAGTTAAAGTGGTATTATGACAATAGATATCTTTCCCTTCTAATTAAGCAAATTAATTATAGTTCAAATATGGGCTTCATATATGTTATGTTCATATAATAAGTTTCAAGAAAGTTGTGACACTTTTACAAAACTTTTTTACGGCATGTGTTGCACACTTACTTACTTGTTGCACACTTTTACAAAACTTTTTTACGGCATGTGTTGTATACGTTTCAAATTACTGTAATAATCACGTAGTAAGGAATTCTGTACTTTAATGGCAGTTAAGACGACGGTTTTATTTTCATATCACTGTATTAAGTAATCTGTAAATCGTGTGTGTTTTGAACCTCTGCTCGATGAAGAACATGATGTAAATAACAATAAATTCTGAAAAGGCTAAAGGATATTTTTTGGAAAAATAGTGTCTTAAAAATATAAGGGCTAATTTAGCGCTAGCCCCCAGCCAGGTCTGCTGTCTGCTGTTCTGTATTTGGGTATTATAGGAGAAGTATTGTACAAGTTTTCATCGTGCCTCAAAAAGCTACCCAAAAATGTACTAGCTCTCGGACTATAACTATTTTGATATGATCACTAATGTTTGACCATATCGCGAAGTAGTCGTTTAGCTGTTCATATCATCAAACGCCGATTATTCATTGATCTGGCGAGGCCTTATCATAATGTGACCGACCACTTCATGAAATACGAATATTTCTTGAAATGGTCAATTTTAAGATCGGACCACGACATCACTAACACTCCAATTAAAACAGAAACCAAACCTGCAGTACCCAAACTCATTTAACACTAATCATTATTGTATTTTGTTTAGTACAAAACGCCACCGGTATAGCTTCAACAATAAAATCCAAAATCAAAATCTCATGTATCTTCGTTTGTGACCAACGAAGCAATAAACTAATATTAAAAATAATGAGCCACTCTCGCAACTCGTTAACACACGAATGTTGAACAATGGTTTTGTAACCGCTTTGTGAGGATGCAATCGTGTTTCACGGTAAGATTAACAGATGACTAGATTATGTTATCAACAATAGACAGACTATTGCTAAATATTCACTTACATTTAATTTTTAATAATAGTCCAGGACGTGTAACACATCGCTTTCTAAACCCAAACTAACCATAGCTTGTACAGGTTCTAGGGCATAAACATACTTAGATTAATTTTGGTTTATAAATACACACATTATATATAAAATACCTTGCAAATAGACAATATCTACATTTACGAGTATTTTAAGTATCCATCCATGTCTTAATGGTCAAAGGTTTGAAATGTCTTTGTAAAATATTTTTTGATGTCGTTTACGTTTAGCAAAAATGGTATCTTTAATCTGAAAAATTTTGAATCAAAATTGTTTGTTTTGTCTCCCCGCTCTTCCCCCCTCTTCCCTAACTTACGCCTTAAAGGCCGGCAACGCACTTGTGACTCTTGAGTTGCAGGTGTCCATGGGCGAAAATAGTCACTTACCATCAGGTGACCCGTGTGCTCGTTTGCCCCCTATAATATAAAATATATATATACTGGACCCCTATCGCTTTATGCAGCCGTTTTTATATATTTTTAACTTCATGGCACATATTGTATAAACATTTTAGCTTTCGTGCACTTACACATATAAACTTTAAGAACTCTCACGTTGCGGTATCTTAAAATTTGTCACTTGAAGGTAGAATTTTCCGACACACACCGAAGAACAATGCTCAACAAGTCCATCCTGCATTCTTCAATGACATAACCCTCGATCGCTGTGTACAGAATCACTCAATTTCACACCAGTCATTACCGATTCCGTAGACAATGCGCAGACGCTTATGCAATGCTATGAGTTCTACAAGTTGATAATGGCCTGTGATGTCACGGTGGAAAGCTTTGGTAAGACCATATCGAAATATAATCGTGCAAGATCATAAAGGAGGGTTGCCATAGCAACCAGCTTTAAGAGTAAGAAGTGTTATAGCGATGAGGCCCTTGGACCCTAAGCACGAGGTTACACACTAGCAAATGAGCACCAGTCTATTTTAGTGTTGAAGGCTATATAACACACGGCAGCTTTTTGAAGGTAATAATATAAAAACCCTTCAAAAGAACACAGCTAAACAGTATTATTTGGACAGCAAAATGTACCTGTTTCTTGTGTTATACAAGTTTACAGAAACCAGTTATCTCTTAACATCCTACCGGGCGGGCTGTGGGTGCTTCCAGCCTGACACCTTGTTTATTTAATTTTTTGTATGAGCTTACCACTATAAACATCGCTGCTCACATATTTTATAATTGACAAGCTTCTATAAAACATACAACTATTATACACATTCATATAAGTATATATTATATATTGCATGTTTATAAAAGTTCATATAACATAAGCTCTTCCGTTCAAATCTTTAATAAATCAATCATTACTGTAACTGTGTCCCCCTTTCTTAAATTGTACCGACACTAATCTAAATACGTTCCATAGTGTACAAAGGGCTAGGGCTCGAATTAAATAATTATATAATAATTAAATAAAAATATATTTATGTAGCTTAGATCAGTGATATAAATGTAGAGGGAAACTATTCACGGTATTATTTGTAACGAAATTCTAATTTTGTACATAAAAGTTTTTAATATAAAATTTTCTAATCGGGTTCTAAAAATCACAAAATACAGCTCATATACTCATAAACGCTCTTAAACATTGTGTAGCGTAAATGTAGGTAAAACAATTTGCAATAAATATGCACGCTCCACTTAAGATCAGTTTCACATACGAAGACAGTGGATGCAAACAATGTGGTGTAACCCCCTTCCTAGAGATAGGGCTGGCTCTTTATTTAAATAATATTACTATTATTTTAATAGGCGTGACACTTGATACTTTGCACTGTATATTATTGACCTACTGCCCAAAAAAAAAATTAGGCTGTTTTGCGAGGGATGGTTCATGGCGTCCGATATGGTAAACATTCACGGCTTTTCTCAACTATAGGAAAGCAGGGTAATTAATTCAATGATGTGCTGGTATGTTTCATTACTGAATTTCTTGTATATACTGCTTGTTTAGTAAACAAGCATGCAGGTTGCTGGTAAAATGATACTAGTAGTCCTGATGACAGTGAGATAAATTATATAATACACCGGGAGACCTATCCATTGCCAGCTAGCGATATATAGTCGACTGGTCAATAAAGGGTGCACCTAACATTACAACAGTGTTCACAAATAGGGCTATGGTAAACCTACCAGCAGAAAACAAAATCATGGTCTACTGGCGGTTTTATAGGTGAAGTTATGGACCGATCTCACGTGTCCAATACGGTAGTTAACTGTCAAGTCAAATGAGTTACTCCTTGATAAACTCCCCTTTTTTTGTCTACATTATTAGTCTATATTATTATTTTCTTTTTAGATATTTTAATTATTTTCTTGTAAAAATTTGTGTGCCAAAATAAATCTTTTCTTCCTTTCTTTCTTTGTTAAATATCAAAACTCTTCACTTCACGTCACGTATATCGTCAAATTTATATTTTAATGTTTGAGTTTTGTTATTTTCACAAAAATTAAAATAACAACGCATGTATTTTTTCAAATTCTCATATAAAACTTAATTTCATGATGACTATGAAATAATTTATTTAAAATTTTGGCAACTACCCAACTATACTCTTTTGGACTTAAAAGAGTATAGTTAAGTAGTTCTTCTTCTCTTTTGTTGAAAGGATATACGTAACACTTCTTTCCTCTACATAACAAGCGTTACACCACTGTGGTCTTCATATAGTCATACCATATACAAGTCTTCCTCGTCGTAATGTAGAAACAATTGTAGTTAACCTGTATTTTTAAATATACTCGTCACACGTGTTGAAACTATGACATTTTATATAATGTTAGTTTATAGTTGCTACAGGAAAACAACAGTAGATAACGTAACTTTAGTTATGAAATATGATAATATCGCATTTAAATATGAATTAGTAAGAATCTGTATCATATTACATAGTCGTTCAATATTAATATGAATGAAATGTTTAAGTAAACGATTAAGAAATATGTGTCGCTTATTCTCTTTTTATATACAGCCAGCTCGATCTGAAGACAAGGAGTACTAGATAGTATCCATAGTCTGTCGCAAGGACAGTTTTCTCCCTAACCTGTTGCCAGCTTCTAGCTCAGGCGATAAAACTTATTATTGAAAGTACAACAATATTGTTGTCAACTGTTGGGAGTGCAAATATCACGCCCATGTCCCCGAAGGGGTAAGCAGAGGTAGAATAAACATTTTATCAACTACTTGCTGTGCCCGCGACTTCGTCCGTGTGGAATAGTGTCTTTGGGTAGAATTTTTAATTATTTAGTCTAATTGACAATACTTCCATACAACTTTTCATCCCCACCTTTCAAACCCTTATACCCCCTTTTCGCATTAAAATGTAGCCTGTGTCCCTTCTCAGGCTCTAGACTATCTGTGTACCAAATTTCATTTAAATCGGTTCAGTAGTTTTGGCGTGAAAAGGCGACAGACAGACAGACGGACAAACAGACAGAGTTACTTTCGCATTTATAATATTAGTAAGGATAATTTAGTTCCACTCACGTAAAGGGCAAGGCTATTGCCGTCTCTCTCAGGGTATTAAAGATGGGAAAATTGGGAATATGTAACTCCACCTAGCTCCGTTCTTTTTTGGAAGTGAAAACATCTTTAGCGGCTGTTTGGGATGGGTAAAAAATGTTAAACTCTCGTCAGGACACGCGACCCTGATCGAAAATGTGTCCGACTTTCATATATTTAAAATACCCATACCAAAAAATTATTTCACGCCATCTGCGCGATACTACTGTAGTTTGATATAGACTATTATCTATATTATATTAGTTAAGGCAAATTTCCCAGATTCACATTTTAATTTCGACGTTTTACAATATTTACCATATGTTATTTTTAAGGTGGGAGTATGAAAGAGCAGTTTCTGCGTACAAAACTGAGTAGGTAGGTAGTTCAAGCTGTTTGCAGCTAAGCTACGAAGCTAATCTGCTGTGCCCTACATTCTGATTGATTAAACGTGAATCATAATTTTAGCCTTGCGTTTTTTTTTTATCATACACTTAGGCATTAAGTTATATTTTACGCCGCAGGAGCTGTAAAACAATTAAACATTTTCAAAATAAAATTAATGTCGTTGGTTTTCGATACACGTGCCAGCCCTAATCTAGAGCTGTACTCGCATTAAGACGAGTGCATTCGTCCGACATTGTATTACGTCATCAGTTCATTGCTCTAAGCATGCCTGATTTTTATTGTTTTGCGGATTAAGCGAAATTGCTTAACGCTCATAAAAGTTTATTTATTTAAATTTAGTTTCAGTTATATCATTTTGTTAAGCTCATTCACTATTTATATTCCTTAATAACTACAACTACGTAATACTTAAATATTCAGGAAGTAAATAGGAAATATGGTAACAGAACTAAAGCATATTATCTTGCAGCAGACTGTTGTAAACTAGAACTTAAAATAATTAAAAAAAAAACCAGCCCGCAGAGGTAGATTTCGTATTTTTTTATGAAAATCTGCCCCCCCAGTGCCCCTCTTTGGGGGAATATCCCCCTTAACTAGCTATAACTATAAAGATAAGGCCGCCAATTGTACAAGGTTTATAGTTTGTAAGATTATGTACGAGTATATGCAGTCTTGTATAATTTCTTATGTTTTGTACAATAAAGAGTTAATCTATCTATCTATATTCACGAACTTAACCTTCATTTTTGCCCTGTTGATTTGTCGTCCAAGTTTGAAAGCAATCGGTGCATAATTGCGACATCTATCGTGCCGGTAAAATTGAGGTATATACATGGATATATATAAACTTTTTAACTGGCGGTTGTTTTGGTGTCTAGGGATCATAACTAGACCTCCTGTAAAGAATTTTTTGGAAAACTCGACAACTGGTACAAACCAATAGGTAGACTTTTCTTTGAAATCTACCTAAAAGTAATGTTGAATTCGGTTTACATTGTATTTGAAAATTGCACAAATTTAGCGCAACTGTTATTACAATTCCTATCAATACAGCAATATTGTTATATTTCGCTAACGACCCGATATGAAGGCGTTGATTATAGGTAATAGATGTAAACATGGTAGTGAGTTTTCTTATACATATGTGTAAACAGCGTTTTTGATAATACTATCGTCGGTCTTTCTTTGTACGCTGATATTACTAGGGCGGTTATAGATTTTGTAATCTTGTTAGTAACAATTTCTAAGTGATTAATTTCATAATATCAGAAAACCATGTGTCTATCGTTAACGAGTATTAGATATATTTTTTTTTATGGTATAGGGGGCCAACGCGCAGACGGGTCACCTGATGGTAAATGACAACCACCGCCCATGGGCACCTGTAACTCAAGTCACAAGTGTGTTGTGGGAAAAGAGGGGGAGGGGGGAATAGGGGGAGGGAAGAGTTAGGGCCTCCGGTAACATCACTCACGCGGCGAAAAGCAATGCAATCATTGCTTCACTGCCGGTTTTCTGTGAGGCTGTGGTATCGAGCGGAGTTGACCCAGCCCATACGTGCCGAAGCATGGCTCTCTCACGTTATACGAATATAGTGAACAGACAGTCGCGTATGTTTTAATTTACGATACATGGTACCAAAATTTCGATTACTCTCAAGCATGTAAGCTCGAGTGTCGATCTGCATAAAACTGGATGAGGAGAACTGACGATCGAGCCCAGTGGCGTATATTAGGAGAGGCCTAAGTCATGCAGTGGACGATGAAAGGCTGGTGATGATGTAAGCTGTACGAATTTTATCGTCGTTGCAAATAATATATATTAGCTAGTTTACATTTATTACCCATATTCCAGGAGCCCTTGCTGAAATAAGCCACAGTATATTTTTGACCAAATTGCCTTGGATAGGTGTCACTTGTGCGATTACGAGTGTTAAGGATAATCGCTTATATGAGAGCGTAATGTGGTTATTTACAAATGAGTTGAAAAAAGGTGTCATAAAACATAGAATAGATCATGATCGTGGACCGAGCTGAACTGTACTTGAAATGTTGCGCTGGCGACGACTTCTGCCATTGGACCGCAACAAGTGGAGACGCATCGCGAGTACAAATGCTAAGAGTAAACGACTAAGGAGGAAGACCATAGAGTAAGACTGTAAGAGGCTTTGTTACCAACATCGAAATTACCATTTCTATAAAATACTTATATTATTCTTGGAAAACGTGAAAGTTTCCTTTTCACTTCAAGTTTGGAACCAGTTTGGAATGTCTTAGAAAATATAGTGTACAGGATCTCATTTCCGTTAGAATATTATACGTTTTAACTTTTACCGTGTTTGTTAGCGTTAAACAAGGTTGGAGCTCTTAACTCTTTAGATAATTTCAAACTTAATTGACAATGTCAGAATACTTAAAAGCTTTTAAAAGTACGGAGGCTTAAGAAAACCTTCGATAAGATGATAATGAGTGACTGCAATTTTAAATGACAGCGAATTAAAGGGGTTGGCACTAACTAAGGATGAATTAATATTGCTGCCACAAAAACCGGTGGTGGGTCTTAAGTCAAGCCCTATACCTATATATATATTTTTTTGTATGTATGAACACACTTATACGCTTTTAACAGGGTAGTCTGATTTCGATTATTCTTTTTTTTTATTGGATTTAATTGGAACCAACTTTTGTAGTTATTATTTTATCTTGCCACACAATTAAACGGACTGAATGGACTAAGATAAATTCTTTGTAACAAAAAAAATTACCGTTGAAAGAAGAAAACAACTGAATAAGTACCGAAAGTATAATATTATCTAAATATTTACGGGAATTAACGCGATCACGAAAAGGTATTACATACCTCTGAATTGCCTGACGTTTCGACCAGGTTGCACTGGCCGTGGTCACAGGCTGACTGGCTCAGCGGTGCACGCCCTCAGTCGTCGACATCGTGAGTATGTGCGTATTTTAAGCAATATGTCGTTGGTGTACAGTAAAGATTACTATTCTTCTACTATACTTTTATTAGGTTATAAAGGCTTAAAGTTCGCATTAAGGTTAATGAATAAGTCCAAACACGAGGTGGCTGCTGTAAACCGTTGCGGAGTTCCCTCAATCAGTTTCAGTCTCCATCATCGCATCAACTACATGTGTCTGTTATGTTGTAGTGTCATGCACAACATAATGTGTACAAAGTTTCAACACAAACATTAGTCTCCTATTTTTCTACCTTTTGAGTTGATTTTATATTAAACTAGCAGTTCCCGAAGGGCTTCGCTCGCGTGTACATATTTATATATTTTGCACGGAACCTTAATTCTTTTTCCAAAATTAAAGTAACCTAAGTTACTTCTTATAACATAAGCTATCTGCCCGTGAAAGTCCCGTGGAAATCTGTATACCCGTTTCGGAGATTAGCCGGAACAAACAGACAGACAGACAAAAATTCTAAGAGTCCAATCGTGACCACGATCGGTGGAATTTGATCGAAATGTCGGATAACCAAGAGGTATTGTACCTTTTAAATATTATCGCGATTAAGTCCCGAATTACATCTAGTAGGTATGTATCAAAGTCGCGAAAGTTTAAAAACAAAAAAAAAATACTAAAACTGATGTTTAGGCATAAATATCGTGCATATAACTTAATGAGCTTAAAAACCTATTATTTTCACATTGCAAACACTTCAATTTTATTTATTTGAATTGAAGATGATATAATTAGTAAACCTTTTTGTAAGTACTCGTAATATGACATCATTAGACTAACAGCAGTAGAAGCGTAAGTTGTCTTTTAACCATGGCAAACATTTGTAGAACTGGTACACTGGTACAAGAGCGAGATTTTAGAGTCCTTTCCAAAGTTTCCCTGCTTCGGAATTCTCCATACAGTCCCACTTAAAAATAACACTATATATTAAAGCGCATTTAAACAGCACTCCTAGTTTCTGTATATACGTGCATATTATATCATTTATTCAGTAGCATAGTTCATTATACGTGATTATAATTTTAATACACATCGGTCGTATTGGATGCAACAACATGGACGCTAGTCACGTACCAGATTAATGGAGTGATGTCGATATGCTGTTAATCAATTATTACAAGTTACACTTTGAATGTTGTGGAGCTAGTGTCCGACTTGGATTGGCAGTGAAAGGATTATGTTGGAGGTTTTTCGTTATCGCTGTATAAGGAATCATTGATGGTTTTTGTTCTTTTTATGGTATAGCCCAAATAACTTCTTGACTTTCATTTGCATTAAGTAGGTTAAATAATTGTATGGCGCATCAAATACGGTTCAGGCGAAACTGACTGACTTTGTTATTGTAAAGCCCGGTTCTTTTGGTATTTTACATAATTATATCTTGACTGTTACCTATTTAAATTTAAAATTTATTAAAAAAATAACAATCTTAAAGTGCAGTGTATATACTAAAATAAAAAAAAAACTACATATAGAAATAATACTTGTCAAAACATATAACATGTATGTCCGTTTCTTCTTACGCAAATAAACAATTTGGTTTCGAACTTCTTAAGTTATACAAAACATACACAGTATTTTTTTAAAGGCAATCCCGCATTAGGAATGAGTCCTGTGTTACGAGGCACCAACAACGGACACAAAGAACACCCAGACTCGAATGGGAATCGAATCCACGACCTATGGCGTAGCAGTCAATGTCACTAACCAGTAGACCAACAGGCCAGTCATTACATTACATTCATCATCATCTACCTGCCCCTTTCCCAATTTTATTTGTAATTGACCCAATGTAACATTGCTAAGACTTTCGGCTTGTTTCGGGACAGAGGAAGAATGTAAATGGGGGAAAAGGAAAACATACTGCAAGTCTCGGATTTACAAACGGGACCGCGGGAAGAGGCGGGGGTCATGTAGCCGTATGTTGCCGTTTGAGCCCGTCCTGTGATCAGAGAGGCCAGTAGGACAGGATTATCAACCCGCGATCTTGAAAATATATAGTATAGTTATTTTTTTTATACAGTCTCATTAGTATCTTGATCGACTGGCCTGGTCTAGTGATTAGTAATCCTGACTGAGCCAGAGGTCGTGGGTTCGATTCACACCCAGGACAAAAATTTGTGTGATGAGCACGATTATTGGTTCTGTGTCTGGGTGTAATTTATCTATAATATGTATCTATTTAGAAATATATAAGTATGTTTATCAGCAGTCTGGTTACCATAGTACAGGCTCTGCCTAGTTTGGGATCAGACGGCCGTGTGTGAGATGTGTCCAGCTATTATTATTATTTTGAAAACAAAATGCATTTTTTTAAGTGTAAAAGAAAACTGCAGTATATTTTTTCAAGATTATTAATTAAAGGTCCCTAATGGAACTATAACTGATCTCCGTACTCCGTGTGAGATCTCCGAAATCCGAAATGTATGTACAACTGTATATATACCTGCTGTTGCTATTGAATAGAGTATTCATCTATTCATTGAGGAATTTTATAGACCATGTAACGTCACGCTACGACCTTTAGGAGCGGTACAGTTGTGGAAAACGGGGAGTCTTTAATAACATTGCAAAAAATGTTTTGAACTATCTAAACGGTCTTGTCCGATCACGCGTCAGGTCTAAATAAATGATTCATCAATGGCGTAACAGATTCATCACTCATCTGACATGTGAATGACAATAGTGGGATACAAATGGCCGCAAGGGTGAGCATTGATTGCGAGGACTTAGTAATCTAGGTTAGGGGACGATGGGCACTGGCCTTATACTCAATTATATTACTATACTAGCTGCGCCCCGCGGATTCACCCGCGTAAGTCCCGATGCCGTGGGAATATCGGGATAAAAAGTAGCCTATGTGTTTGTCTAGATCTCCAGCTATCTACATACCAAGTTTTATCGCAATCGGTTCAGTAGTTTTTGCGTAAAAGGGTAACAAACATCCGTCCATACATCCACACATCCATACATCCTAACAAACTTTCACGTTTGTAATATTAGTAGGATATTGATGGATATATACAAATTCAATATCTTTAGTTCATGAAATTGGACATTAGTTGTTCGAAATCGTCAATTAAAAAGAAAAAAACATTATAGATCAACACACAGAGAGACATCGTAACAATTGGTTGCTTTGTCAAATATAAAATATAAAAAAAAAAAAATTGATTTATTCATTTATTGATCGGTCGAATCGATTGTAGTAATCTATAGTGACCTACTGACAGGCATCACTAAATGTTAATGATTATAATAGCTACATTCGACGAAGACATTAAATTATTATACATATAATAGATACATAAGAAAGTACACATTTACCTACATATAAAACCGAGTTATCAATGCAATGTGTACAATGCCAAAAATATTAAGCAACAGTTTTTTTAATCGTCATCTATTACAACTTTCGTGTTTGATGTGTTTCAACAAGCTGGGTATAAGCAAGGAATAAGCCATTTTTTTTAACGTTTTATATTTTTTCAATAGTGCTGTTTATTCAATAGTGCTGTTTATTCATAAAATGCTTGTTGATTTGTTCCTTATAATGTCTAGTTTACTAACAATCAATATTAACTAATCGTGCCAAAATTCAATGTGGCTGCGCCGGTCGGGCCACAGGTTAGTTCGATGCTTACTCACGTACCGCGTCGCGTCATCCGGTATGTATCTAGACTATCGAGTTCTTAGTACGAAGCTTAGGTTTATTTGTTCACAAAAATAGAGTAATAGGCACATCACTTACTGGTAATTAAATATTCAGAATATTAATTCTTCGTCGCTGCGTCATCAGGATAGATAAGACTCGCGCGATAGAAAGAGAGCCAGGGTGTTCTAGATGAACATAACTGTAGGTAACTAGCGCTGTGCGACCTGAATTGTAACTTTATTATGTCGGATTAAAAGTCGCTATTTATTAAATGATTTGGTGCGAGAGACTTCTGCACCTGTACTATTATGTATTCTGTGACTGGTAAAAGCCCAAAAACCTTTACAACGTGGGTTAGAAAAACATAGCTATCGAAAAGTGGGCTTTTCTTTCTTCTTCACTTTCTTGACGGTGCACCTCAACCTACGCTTTCGAGGATAGACAGTCGTGATTATGTAAAAATAAAGAGGTACACAACACATACGTTTAGTGTAGTGTACCAGTAATATACTGCAACCTATTAGCGGTTTCTGAACGTGATATCTCGTTAAGTGGTGTTAAACTGTTGCTTCATGCCTTGTTCTCTCATAACGTAATGTCCAATGCACTGTACGTTATAATTAAGTTCACGTAATATAAAATGCTTTTATAAAATGATGTAAGAGCACTTAATATCAATTACATATTCAAGTAATTTTCTTTTTTTTTCAGGTACCGAAATAACTGGATTGTAGTGGCTGAATAACTCGCTTACCAACTGAATACATCTAAGAAGGTAGATAAAATGTATTTAATTAGAGTATTATGTGATGTTCATGACACTGCGCTAGTCGGTAAGGTGGGATCCGATTATTATGGATACTAGCGTATCCCGGCTGGCTGTCTGTCACAAAGTCACTGGTTAACTTTATTAACCAGTGACTTTGTGACAGACAGCCAGCGAGGAGGCGGGGATTTTTTTTTATTAATATTTGTTTGTTGTTGTTGTTTGTATTTATATTGTATGTGGTGTAAAAATATTTCGACTCACTGGTGTACGGGTTAAATTCGAATGAATTTGTAAAGCACCAGTTATGACTAGGTACGTATTGTAAAATATTGTTATTGGTAATTAAATAAAAAAAAGAATTGAAGCCCATAAGCTTATTGAACATCGAAGCTATTACTTCCATTCAAAAAATAAGGTAATAGTCGAATGACCCCACTGATATTGGCGAAAGTCATTTAAAAAATAAGGTAATAGTCGAATGACCCCACTGATATTGGCGAAAGTCATTTAAAAAATAAGGTAATAGTCGAATGACCCCACTGATATTGGCGAAAGTCATTTAAAAAATAAGGTAATAGTCGAATGACCCCACTGATATTGGCGAAAGTCATTTAAAAAATACCGTTGACAAAAATAGTAACAGTTCGACAACAATATAAGCAATAAATATATAATACGTCAGTAACCAGCTTAAGTAAGCCAAAGTCGTTTTATCTTACAAACATTGTTAAAAATTTCTTAACAATGGTAACATACTACTGAAGTAATAATTAGAAGTCATTAAGGTCATCCCATTACCCGCAGCTCGTAGTTTTAGTAACAAAACCCATATTAAAGCTATAAATATGTGCAAACTATACGATTCTGTCTATTAATCTGGTTTTGAACGCCGTAATGGTATCTAAAAGTACAATAAAAATATCATTCGGATACATAATATTACGTAAATTAAAACGACACTTTCGTCTCTATCATAAATAGAAATCCCTAATACCATAAATGCTAATGGAAATGTTTGTTTGTTTGGCTTTCACACCTTAACCTCACAACCGATCGTCATAAACTTTTACATACGCGTCCATTAGACTCTCATGTAAACGTCAATCATTACCAAAACACATGATTGACGGATGTTCGTTGGTGATTGATGAAATAATATCGACAATAAAATCTCATCATGCCACCGTCAATCACTGCATTAGATTGTGGCAAAACCTAACGTGTAATGGGCGCCATACACGTTCAAGTGTAGAGTGAATAGGTTTCTCTTGAATAGGTGTGTCGTGTGTACCATCTGTCACTCTCCATCAGGGAGTGGTCTTCCAGCTTCTCTTCATACACGTTGTTAAAAAAAAGGACTTAGGATAGGATCAGAATCGATTGACGAAATCTACGTTAACGCGACTAAAACTGCAGTCAAAAACTTGTGTAATATCATTTAGAATTACTATCTGAAGTATCTAACTAAATATTCAGCGTGAAGCAACGCATCATTAAGGTCAAGCGACCCATTAATGCTGTCGAGGATCGTGTTTGCATCAATATAAAATTAATACTATTTTACAATGAAATCTTAAAGGTTATCACTACTTATCACCATATCGGCAATTTATCATTCGAATTTCTAAATTCAAATTGTGACTCTCATTACAGTTTTAATAGTTTCAATTTCATATAATATTTTTCTAGACATACATAAATTTCAATAGTCATAGTATTAAAAGTGCATATTGGAAAACTTTTGTGAGTGGGAGAGTCATGCTTGGGCATGTATGGGCCGGCTCGACCGGAGTGATACCACGGCCTCTATATATAAAATTATAATACGGTTTTTGATAAATGACTACTAGTCGGACATCCCCGAAATATACTCGTAAGAGAAATTGTAAATAACTTTAATTAAAAGTTGCGTAGTTAAAATGGGAATTAAAATATATATAACAGACACTTTCAACTACTGACTAATGAATATTAACTTTACATAGTTTATCAAAACAATACACTGTGACTTGTTAACAATTAATTTCTGACTAATTAATGGAAATTAATCACTTATAAAAAAGGTAAGCATGCACAAATACTTGCACGAACGGTCTCAGTATTTCACACCTGCAGTTTGTCAGATCATACATTAACTTTCATACTATAAAGGTGCGTGACAACTAAAGCGTTCATTTGTAGCGAGCGAAAAGTCCCGTCGAAGTGATTTGATAAAAGCTATTATAGTAATGTTTTACTGTTACAGCGTAAGTATAAGTAGAATGACATATTTTTATATGCAACTGAACTGAACGATATATTTTAAATAATATATTATGTATGTTCTGAAAAGACTACTTACCGTACAGGTCTTTTTTTTTCTTTAAAAGTGTATACCAACAGTACCCAGTACAGTAGTAAGTAGATACATTTTGTTAGCTATGATTTGGTCACGTTTCTGCATTTCGTTCTGCAAAAAAAAATCTAAGAGAAAAGTCTAGTAACAGTCGAGTCCAACCTAGAAATGGAATAGAGGATTCAAAATCGCGTCCAAAACAGAAACAAACAAGTCCATGACAGGAATCCACAATCGAGTACTTTAAACATAATCACTACTTATTACTTGTGCAACAAAACAGCACTCATCTTAAAGATTAAGTTAGAAATTTCTAATATTTCTTTCGGTACACTAACGACATTCATACATTCTTTTAAAACGGTGACTAATATTTTAAATCAATTAAAATGCTTTCATAATACTCACTTTAATAGTGATTTTGAAGTAGCTGTAGTAGCAGTAAGAAAAATAAGATAAAAATTGTGTAAAATTTTATTCAAAATCAAAATTATTTATTTCAAGTAAACCCATTGCAGGTATTTTGAATTGTCAGGAGTAGGAGTCAGTCAGTATAAGTCGGTCGTGAAGCTAGTTGCCTGTTCCAATACGTAGATCCTATGGAGAAGAACTATAATTATATATTGACCAAGCATATCCTTGTATAGCCGCGAAGTTTTGTAACAAAAAACTATATTTTTAAATGATATCTATTTAAATATAGCGTCTATAAAAAGATAAGCATCTTAAATCCTGCACTTATAACTTTTAAGAGTTTCAAATCTAAACGTATACGAATGCTGTAGTAATTAACATTTATTTTAATGCCAAGGTAATTCTAAATGTACAGCTTGAAGGAATATCTGTCGCATTTGGACGGCCATTCAGTTCATGATAGATACCAGGCCGAAATGTCAATATTGGTGAAAAATATATAACATTTATCTTTTATTACTCAATACTAACTTGGTTTAGATATAACTGTCAGGGATTAAAAGAAACTGTTGTTGGCGGTCGTTGCTTTTACGAAAATTTTGTTATATTATTTTATTTTAAATATATTCAGTATGGCGCAACATTACACTTTTTTTGTTTTACACAAGTAATTGGCTAACTATATGTACACTACAGCTGTTAATTAGCGGTTACAACGAGTCACTCACACGGTTCCAACCATTTCGAACCTCCATGCAGCTCTGGTAAGCTTCGATAGTTCCCACTAATAGACCGTCTCTACAAAGGGATATAGAGGCAGGTCTGGCTGGCCTGGCCTGGATATATAAAATTTAAGAAGTGAAAAAGTTACATTGAGCGAACCGTGTAGCTGTTGAAAACGATAAAAAATCTGAATTTAAGGCTCCAGTTATGAGTTAAAAACGGGTACATATGTATTTAGAGGAGCTGTTAGCCCAAATCCGGCAATACCCTGGTGATCAATGTGGAACAATTACAAAATATCTATTAAATTTTATACCTCATTGACAAAAAAAAAATTGTATGACTATGCGACTTTGACATTTGAAACGTATAGCAATATATTAGCTTTCAAACAAAAGTTTATTTCCTGGTTTCGTCAACGTCCCCCGTTGTAGTGCATGTAGCGACACATGTCCGGTTGCACGTGTCGTCGCAGAAAAGGTGCAAACCTTAGAATTACGCACCTGGGGCCTGCTGCAACACCTTTCCTCGTTATGAAATGAAACAAAACATTTAAAACTTTATGAGTTACTAAGTCGCGATGCCCTCAGAATATCGGGATAAAAAGCCTATGTGTTAATCTAGGTCTCCAGCTATCTACATACCAAGTTTCATCGAAATCGGCTAAGTAGTTTTTGCATGAAAGAGTAACAAACATCCAAACATCCATACAACCTCACTCCTTTTACGTTTATAATATTAGTTGAATGGTGGAATTTCTATCACAGTATTTATAAAAAGGTAGAAGAGTAAACAAAAACAAAGTATTCAATATATACACAGATCCTGTTTAGCTCGACCACAGTAGGTCTAGTGTAATGTATTATAGACTATTATACCTTATCTTTATCGTGACTATCTTACACATACTAACTTTTAAACTTTAGCGTTTTATGATATAATTATTTATTCACACGGGAATTAACGCGATCACGAAAATCCAGTGATAAAAAACATGCCACCTCGCTTTTATGCGCAATCGGGTGAACACCAGAATAGGGACACACCGGTTTATTTACAGAATAGGGACACTAGTAGTTAGTATAGTATATGACGGTACATGGCGAAACAAAAATATAAAAAAATATCGAAAATGTGCGGGTGGATGAAGAACCTTCTACCTCGCGATCTCGACGACGGAGGGCTTGCACCACTGAGCCAGTCAGCCTGTGACCAAGGTCAGTGCAACCTGGTCAAAACGTCAGGCTATTCAGAGGTATGTAGGAGACCTGGATTAACATGTAGGCTACTTTTTATCCCGATATTTCAACTCTATCTGGACTTACGCGTGTGAAACCGCGGAGTGCTGCTAGTATAGAATAGGTCACTCTTGTTAAACTCCGAACAAAAATACATATTTGCGATTCGTTTAAGTGGATCTTAGGATTAGGCCGATAGGCGTGGGGAAGCCTGCTTTCCCCGGGATAGGGCTTGGCTAGGCGCGGCGTCGATCCGGGGGGGACCTGAAATAATATGGTCCGGGTCCTCCCCAGAGCAGGGCGCCTGAGATCGGCTGTCGGGGTGGTTTTTAGTGGAAGCACCACAAAAAAAAAAAGGTGCTCAAAACAGTAGAACACTTCGTAGAAAAACTTAACAACACTTAAAACTAACTTAATAAGTCCCAACACCTTAAATATTCCCACTGAAGTGGTTACAGAACCTTATTCATATTTCCCTGAAAGTTTTAAGGATAACCTCTCGAGGGCTTTCACTAAAGTAGCTATTTAGTCTCAGATGAGGCTGAAGTTAATACTTAAAAGTTCTAAATGGTGAGTGTTTTATACTTTTCTTCACTCTCCCTGCGGAATATACATGTTGATAATAGTTGGAAAGGTTTCAGTGTACTGCAAACGTAGTACTTGATATTTATTAATAAGTATCTATACAACAATAAAATTGTAAATGATCACGCATGCAATAACTATTAATTTACCATTTAAAATATCGGTGGTCGCTTGCCATCGGGTTACCCGTCTGCTCGCTTGTCCCCTATACAATAAAAAGAAAGAGGAATGGAAGAATAAAACATATTGCGCCGACTACCCCAAGTAAAAAAGGTAGGCAGATGATGTGTTGACTAGAGTATTTCAAAGTTTTCTTACTGGTTTAGTGGCGCCATCTAAAACTATCTATTTCTAGCCTAGTTAAAACATCGCCACGAATTCGACAAGCAATTTGCAGTAACATATTTGCCATGTGTATCAGTTTATTGGGCCGATAAATAGGTGTAATTTACCGCTCCAGTAAACCGAGCAAACCTACTTCTGATCAATGTTTATTGTTTACTATTGTTGTAAGGTACACTGGTGAACAATCGCTTCGTAGTAATACTTTGTTATCAAAAGTATGTGTTGAAGTTTATTTATCAACATAACGGGTTTATTTAGGCTACGGTGTTTGAGGCTTCACTGCTTATCACAAAGTTTGTATTCATTTATGTACGTACATAACTTATGTCTTTCATTCATTTATGTACGTACATTACTTATGTCTTTCATTCATTTATGTACGTACATAACTTATGTCTTTCATTCATTTATGTACGTACATAACTTATGTCTTTCATTCATTTATGTACGTACATAACTTATGTCTTTCATTAATTTATGTACGTACATAACTTATGTCGTTCTGTTTCCGAGACAGGCAATAATAATAGTCGATTTTAGAGTTCTGTACCTACCTCAAAAGGAAAAATGGAAAGCTTATAAATTCACTTCGTTGTCCGTCTGTCTATTTGTCTGTGTGGCGACTTCCACATACAGCAACAAGAAACATCTACAAGCTACTAATCCTGCATCGCGCTATGAGAGTGAGTTCTCGCGCCGATTAGTATATATACAACTTCCCAACGTCAACCGTTGGGCCGCGGCCCGCCAGGCATGATCACCTCGCCTGGTCGAGAGGATCCTCCCTTTGTGTTGGAGGAACATGACACTCGTTCCTCCACAGTGGTGACCCCGACGTGATTGGAAGCAGCCTTCATGAAGCAGATCAGCAGCATCATCATCGCCACCATCGTATACACTCCTACAGCAATGAGCGGTAATCAAGTCTCAGCCAGCCAGCATCCTCGGCCTCAACAGGGATACCACACGCCTGCAGCGACCGCTCCAGCCTGGTTACCCCTACGGCCTCATCAGCGTCTAGGCACAGCACACTGCACCTACGGTCCACGTAAGAAGAGCATCTCTCTCCCGTCTACGCAGCAGCCAGCCACTACGCAGCAACCGCCCCGACTCACTGGGGACAGCACCGCACGCAGCACCGCACGCAGCACCGCACGCAGCACCGCACGCAGCACCGCACGCGGCCCCGACTCACTGGGACCAGCGGACTTGAGCCCCAACTCACTGGGACTAGCGGCATTCAGTTCCGACTCACTGGAACTAGCGGAATACAGTTCCGACTCACTGGAACTTGCGGCACTCAGTTCCGACTCACCGGAACTACTCACTACTGGCCCTGGCACGCTCCTTAATAGAGCATAGACAGCTGACTCATCAAGATATCGACCTCCAGTCTTGGAGGGGAGTGATGTGGCGACTTCCACATACAGCAACAAGAAACATCTACAAGCTACTAATCCTGCATCGCGCTATGAGAGTTCTCGCGCCGATTAGTATATATACAACTTCCCAACGTCAACCGTTGGGCCGCGGCCCGCCAGGCATGATCACCTCGCCTGGTCGGAGGATCCTCCCTTTGTGTTGGAGGAACATGACACTCGTTCCTCCACAGTCTGTGAAGATTCTTTCTCTCTCTGATCCGTGCCGACGACCAACTAGACCACTTTTGTTTGCCTCATAATTTTTTTTGCTGTAACGGGTAAAGGAGCAGACGAATCACCTGATGGTAAGTGACTGCCGCCACCTATCGACACCGGCAACTCAATAGTCACAAGTACGTTGCCGGGATTTAAGGAGAAGGGGGGTTCGGGACTCCGGTATCCTCACTCGCTCGGCAAAACACAACAAATTATAGCTTCACGCTAGTTTTCTGTGAGGCCGTGGTATCACTCCGGTCGAGCTGGCCCATACGTGCCGAAGCATGGCTCTCCCACTTAAGATGCATGTACTTGATTTGTCGTTCCTTCAGTTCTCATTCAATATAACGACTGGCCTGTTGGTCTAGTGGTTAGTGACCCTGACTGCTGAGCCAGAGGTCGTGGGTTCGATTCCCTCCTGAGTCTGTTCTTTGTGTCCGTTGTTTATATGTTTGTAAAGACCCCCGCGACACAGCAGTAATTCCTAATGCGGGAGTTGTCTTTTAAAAAAAAAAAAAAATATATATATATATATATATATGTTGGTCTGTAGATTAGTTTGTCATATTTCATTTATAAGATTTTATGATTCTTAACCTAAAGTGACGGTTTTTATTTTAATTTAATTTTCAATAAAATAACGTTGTGAACTTGGAGTGAAGAGAACTAACAGTGCGTAAGTATAAAAATGTCTGTCTTACGATGAGAGCAAAATAATCGTTCCATCGATAATGGAACAAAATTTTAAGTTTTACCCGCGTCTTTGGTATATGGTAATGAATATGCTATCTAATACAAAAAAAAAACAATTAGAATCCGACAACGGTACGGTATTTCCAGAGATTAGCACGTTTAAACAAACAAACAAACAAACAATATAACTAGCTTTATTATATGAGTATATACTTAGATGTGACGCTATTGGTAGTTATTTCATTTCTGTCAAAAAGAAGCGCGTGATCTTCCTTCATCAAATGGTATCAAAATGTTAAAACCGCTAAATAATTACTTACGCACTGTTAGAAATTCACTGATAATTTGTAAAATAGAAAAACGAGTTAGGACAAGTTCATAATGAAGTGTTAACGTGTTGAGTCATACGTGTTAATTAAATGTGATTGATCAACTAGCCAAACACGTTTGAACTACAAATTTAATTAATCTGTTGAACTTTGTCTAACGATTATTGTTGTTATTAACATATAACTTTGATAGAACTGTTGAAGAGTAAATACACTCGAGAACAATAAATCGGGGTCACGTAAGGAGCATTCTGGTGTTGACAAAGACATTTCGGTAATAATTTATAGAACTTTAATGTTAGTTACTAAGTTAGTATAACAATTAGGTAGTTAATATTATTTGGCAAATGTGCTGTACTAGTTTTAAATACCTAACATCTAAAAGAATCACATTTAAGCAAATAAATGTGTTTTTTTTTTATGGTATAGGGGGCAAACGAGCAGACGGGTCACCTGATGGTAAATGACTACCGCAGCCCATGGGCACCTGTAACTCAAAGAGTCACAAGTGCGTTGCCGCCCTTTAAGGTGGGATTGGGAGAAGAGGGGGAGGGGGGAAGAGGGGAGAAGGGAAGGACGGGTATAGGGGAGAGGGAAGGGTTAGGGCTTCCGGTAACCTCACTCACGTGGCGAAATGCAATGCAAGCATTGCTTCACTACCGGTTTTCTGTGAGGCCTTGATATCGAGCGGAGTCGAGCCGGCCCATACGTGCCGAAGCCTGGCTCTCCCACGTAAAAATTCTGATTCTGATTTGATTTGAAAATTTGAAATAAATTGTGTTTAATAGATAGATAGATAGATAGATAGTACTCTTTATTGTACACCAATAGACAATGAAAGTAATAAAACTTCTTGGTTGGTGTAAAGTTATGCCATCAAAAACGTCAAAATAAAAAAATGGGACTAAACGTCTCAAGCGTCGCGTCGTAATGGCGTACGAAGTAATGGCAGCGCGTGGAGGTAACACAAAGTACTAAAATTAGAGAAAATTGTAAAGTTGTAGAAAAATGTGGTGTATTTTTGTTTTAAGATCACCCTGGTATTTTGTTTTCTTTCTGTATCTTTTATGAATAAAATACAAAGTGACAAATACATTTTATTACTTTAATTTAAGGGGTATTCAATTGCCTACTAAACACAATTCATTTCACTAAGCCAGCATTCTTAGTTTACTAGATTTTTACATACCTTTATGTGACCCGGATTCATTGGTCTGCTCTGGAGTGTAGTAATTAGTCTAATAAAGCTATGTTCTAAATGATTAATTCAAAATAACTATTTAACTAGGAATAGCACACGCAGCATTGGGTTTGCTTGATTCTTCTTAGTGTCAAATGTTTATGTACAATACATACCCCTCTCCTGTAGCGGCTGTAGCATCGAAAACTCAACTATGGCATCGCTTCACGTCGCTGACGTCAACTTTGCACGCGAAGGCTAAAGGTTTCCGCCAATCTTTAAAAAAAACCTACTGTCGGATATTTATATAACTCAAGTTTTTGGTATGTCGGCTTCAGTTCTACCCGTGCTCTTCTGCGAGTGCCAGAAGAAAACGACGGCTACAAAAAATAGTACATAATACGTTCTTAGCACCGCTTCACCCTACGTCGAGTTCTCGACTTTGAACGGCATCAGGCCTAAACGTTTCTGCAATTCTTCTTAGTATACAAGATGTACCAACGGCAGGTCCTTCTTTATGACGACACTGTCTCGGGAGATTTATAGAGGGATGCAACACTACGTCACCTGCCTGTACGACTTTGTGTTGTCTTATTTCTAGTACAGTAATTGTATTTTATATTGGCCTTTGTTGCTACTAATTTCGTCATTACCAAATAAATGCTGACTGGTACACGAACCAAAAAAAAAGTTAGCAGTTATTGTGTTATATTTTGTTTAGTTATGCAAATGTTAAGAAAGCTCTGAAAAAAATTCCAGACTTATCCCTAACGAACTAGGGACCGTAGATCGTCGGCATAGCATACGGGTTGCCCAATGAATCGAATCGCCCCAGTAAAATATAAAAAAAACCTTTTTAGGGTTCCGTTTGTCCAATTGAAACATGGAACTTTTATAGGAACAATTCGTTTTCCGTCTGTCTGACTTTCTGTATATAACCGCCCGCGCCCCTTAAAGTTTCCCATAAACATTCCAAATAGTGTTAGTTAACCGGTATTTGTTGAAGGTGGAGCAGTTGCACAGTCGAGTGACTCTATTTCATACAGAAATCTGCTGTGTCTTTCAAAAACTATATAGTATCATATCCTTACTATCAAATGTTACCACAATGAAATAAAAAAAAATCTACTTGAACAATAACATTTGGGATGTGAGCTGCACTTCAAATTATACTTTCTATAATTTTAATAACCGAGACAAATTAACATTTAGTATTTGTAGTTCGCTCTTTGTACATCAGACAGCTTAAAATAGTCCAGTGACATCTTACTTGTGTTCAGTTCGTTCCGCTTTTCATATATTTTAAGCCTAAAGTTACTACTTAAACTGGGTTTTGTACATAAATCTATGTTTAAATTAAATAAAAAAATAAAAATTCTTCAGACAAACGAACAACGGAGGTTTAGTAAAAGGGTTCTTGTGGCACCCTATCAGCTCAGTTTTTCCTAGATCGAACTTATTGTGATCTGTCCGTTTAATTTCTCTACCAGCAATAAAGCAGGCATTATAAACACTCGAAAGACATACTCGTATATATAGACTTCGACAAACGTACATCCACAAGCTCGTAAATTATTTAGCGTGAATCTATCTTAACCCTCCGCACGTCACTGTCAATGTTCCCTTGGTTGTAATGAATACAGTGGAAAAAAGCTAGAAATGAGAATTGATGACCGTCGTCTAGTGAAAGGAGTTTGTTAAGTAAAGTAAGAAAAGTAATGTGCACCACTAATTACTTATGATATAAGTACATCTGAAGGCTGTCCAGACTGCGAGAACCACCCATTGTATTTCTGTAACTATATAGCATATTCATCATATTCTTGTGCATGCTATGAGATGCTAGCCCAATTGAATGGTTATATTACGTACAATGGTTAAATTATATAAATCTTATGTACCCTACCGCGTACAAGTGTACCGCGTTGAAGTGTAGCTAAACTACACTAAGTTATTTTTTAGTACTTACCCCAAGATATCTAGTGATTCGTATAAGATGGCGACTCTCCTCAGAGATTTAACTGATCGAGACAGTCTCATATATCCTCGCCCGATATAGCCCGAGGTCGTTTACCTTGGTCTGTAAGACCGATATTAAAGTTTTAGCTCCGCTATGATGCCGCTGTCATTTTAGGGTTACTTTTATAATTTGTATAAAACATACTAAGTTAGTGTTTATATTTGTATGAAGGTAATAATCACTACATATTATAAAACAAAGTCTCTCGCCGCGTCTGTCTGTCTGTTCGCAATAAACTGAAAAACTACTAAACGGATTTTCATGCGGTTTTCACTAATAGACAGAGTGATTCATGAGGAAGGTTTAGGTGTATAATTTGTTTACACGTGCGAAGCCGGGGCGGGTTGCTATTATAATATAACATTGCTTTAAACATTTGAAACACCAAACGCACCCAAACGTGTTATTTGTGCACGATGTGAATACGGATAAACGAACTTTGATACTTTTTAAGGTTCTGTTCTTCAAAAGGAAAATGGAACCCTTATAGAATCACTTTGTTAGCCGCCTATCTGTCTGTCAAGACCCTTTTTCTCAGGAAAGCGTGGAGGTATTAGGTTGACATGAACTTCAAATAATTTTGTATGCGGTCTCTTCAAATGAAGCTTCTAAATTAACGCAATCAAAAGGTACGGCCATTTGAGCCTTACATTTTAACATTTCGCACGTAAATCAAAAATACTTCTCATTGACTTAGAATCATGAAATTTGGCGAGAAGCAACCACACACAAGTACCTAAACAAGAAAGTCGTTAATTTGTTGTTATATCACTTAAAAAAAAATCTTTTGCGATTACATATTTATATTTTGCGCTTGGAAAATTGATTTAAGTTTGTCACTTGAAAAAAACAACACCTTCGAGTATCGATTCCCGATATAGGTTATCTACATGAAAATTGTATAGAACTCTTGGTGTGCGAGTGAGACTCGCACCTGTCCGGTTGTTTTAATGTATATTTGCGATCTTGCGATCAAGTGGTTGTGGGTTCGAACCCCACCCAGTGCACCGACGTGAACCCACTCCTAACACAAGCATTTAGCTTATACTAAGTTTTAAACTTTCGCGTTCCATGATATAATTATGTATTTCCACGGGAATTAACGCGATCACGAAAAGGTATTACATACCTCTGAATTACCGGACGTTTCGACCATATTGCAATGGCCGTGGTCACAGGCTAACTCTGACCATAAGACCAACAGTGAAATACATAATTATAGCATTTAGCTTAGCTGGGGGAGGGGGGTTTACAAGCTTACTAGTAATGTTTGACCCACGTTACTAGTATTCTCTACTAAAATAGTATAGAATCACCCAGACCAACGCTAATATGAAAATCTTTGCAATCTAATAAAATATTTTTTAGTTGATACGACTTTATTTACTTTAAAATCATCCAATCACTTTAAATTCCTATGCCTTAGGGATTTATGAAATATGGGGTTATGCTCCAGGAATACTGATGAGGACCGTCTGCTGCTTGAAGTGGCATTAATTAATATCGTATTACTTACCTAAGCTCGGGGCAGCGGAAGGTTTATTAGGTGCGCATCCTAAGTAATCACTACATATTATACAACAAAGTCCCCGCCGCGTCTGTCTGTCTGTTCGCGATTAACTGAAAAGCTTTTGAAGAGATTTTCATGCGGTTCTCACCAAAAGACTGAGTGATTCATGAGAAACCTTCCTCATGAATCACTCTGTGTATAATTTGTTAAAGTTTTTGTAAATTGGTTGAAATATAGTGATGATTGTTGAAGATGTCTTTGCTACCCGAGTGAAGCCTCGGTGGGTTGCTAGTTTTAAATAAACAAAACACTTTCTCTCGCATCTCATTTAAAGACATTTAGGTAGGTATATTGTTGTTTGAGAATATGAGCAATTAATTTGATCAGTTACAACAAAGCATGATCCGAACTGTAGGGAAACATAGAATTTTGTTACTTAGGTTAATACATTTCTAAACAGAACACAACACAACGATCAAAATGGGATATATCTTATCTTATTCTGACGACAAATACGGTGCAAGACTTATTATTTATTATGCCCGTTCAATGACCACTAGTGACCTAAGTACCTGGGCGAACAGTCATGACATCGATAAACTAAAGGCTATGCGCAGTTTGATGGGTGTATTATTTAATAAGCAATAGTCGTATTCCTGCTATAAAAGGGTGTGTGTTTACATAATACGGAAACTCTTGTTATGGATCGAAGAACATCGTGAATTTATGCATGACGGGCGTTTGTTATTAGTTTAACTACCTAGAACTACTATGATTCAGCCACATTTTTGCAGATTCATCTAAAAAAAAAATGATACAAGGCATGGCCCTATCAACAACTGCTATTTTCTAGGTAAGATCCAGGGATGGAACAATCCCACTAATCATATCCCACTAATATTATAAATCCCACTAATATTGCTCTTTCACGCAAAAACCACTGAACCGATTGCGATGAAACTTGGTATGTAGATAGCTGGAGACCTAGATTAACATATAGGCTACTTTTTATCCCGATATTCCCACGGGATCGGGACTTAGGCCGGTGGAACCATGGGGCGCTGCTAGTCTCATATACTTTTTTAACTGCATGTATACCTTAGAATTACTGACACTCAAGTAACTGTAAATGCACGTTAACAGTTGCTAACGATATTTTACCTGTCAAAGGCAACAATTCATTTAGTCGGTGTGTTGTCGATAAAATTGGTGGACAATGCATTCGTAAGTGGAGCAGGCATCAGCGACCCGGATACATGCAGCCCGAGCACTAGGGTTGGCAAAACATACAAGTTATTATTTCTAAACACAAATAACAATATATAAGGCTGTTGACTACTGAAACCATTCATTGTATTTTCACAATTTCAAGCCTCGCTATCTCAAATGTTATTAGGATGTTATGTTTCACTAGGAAGACTGCTCTGCTCAACATAGATAAGCAGTACAAAACTGCAGAGCAAATGCTGCGTTTTAAGTCGCAAGTCTAGTCGCTCACGAGTACTTGCTCCTGTATACCAGCCTGGGTATTTTGACTTAATAGAAAGACGTCCTGAAATGCACTAGATTCGAACATTACTAGAGCGAAGATACATTTTATGAGTATACTTGTTGTATTGCGTAACATAATATATTTGTACAGCGCCCTCTAGTAAATGTGACCTGAAGCTTTTATAAGAAATTATTCTGTGAATACGCTGATCATAACTGTTTATGCAGTATTCTTTCGTCAAAAGTCAGAGAAAAAGCTTCCTTAGGGATAGTCTGTAAACGATCCATATTGCGCGGAAGACCCCTCACTTTGTATTAGAAAAAATATTTAATGTGCTGCACTATAAATTCAGTAGATTTGTATATAAGTTGTTTGTATATGAATTGTATAAAAACATATAGCCTAATATGAACGTTTACGCAATTTTAGATGTCCAAATCGGGCTTTACGATACCGTAACTGCATAGCGTTATTACCGCGTACCGTCCCGGTATTGGAGCTTATAAATAAATCCCGAGGTACATGACTAATACGTATACAAATCGCGAAAGCCTAAAAATAATTAGATTATGTAATACTCAAGTTAGAAACGAAAAATATTTTACGTTATAACTATAAAGTGTTCAATAAGCTATCGATTGACAACCCTAGGCCACGTTGTCGCAAACACGTTGCGACAGTGTCGGACTCGCGCTAATGACATCTCTTTGTCTCGTGGGCCATTAATGTGAGGCTTTTGGGTTATTGAGCCCTAATATGTCATGCGCGTACTCACCTTGCAAGCGGAGTGACCGCTTAAATATACCTTTATAATTATCTACTAATCACCAATCTTATTTAATCGCTTCTAGTATTTATGGACCTTTGATTTATTGACTTTTGAAAGTAAGTTTTTGATTGCTCATTTTTTTCTCGACCATAGGTACCGTCGCGACCCCTTACTTCGCCTGGGTTTTGACACTTTTTTCAACAGTTCTTTCGGATTTAAAAGTATTTTGAATTATGTAACGTGACGTTAGCCACAATTTATCCTCAAAATCTTGTCATGTATGAAAAATACTTGTTATTTAACAGTTTTATGCGCGGCTTGTCCAAAACAAATCGTGGAAATTTTAAATTATGTGAAATTAGGCGAAGATAGAAAACACAGGCGATGTTACGAGCCTCGACAGTGCCCTTTAACATTTAATGTATCCCTGGCAACGTGCATGCAAAGTTTCATGATGATCGGATGAATGATACGGCAGCGCATAAAATACGCACAAACAAACATTGATGTATATACATATTATACTCGTAAAATGTCTAGAAATCGCAGAAAATTTTAACTAACGTCGTCGCCTTGAGGTTCAAATTCGACCGCAATTCCGTAAATTATTGATAACAGCAAAGCTGCGTCGAACGTAAGAAAACAACTTCCCAGATAACACTAAAGATCCTCAGATAAACTCAGTGTTTTAATTTTCTCGACACACGAAAGCAAATCCTTTGTGCTTCTATAAATATTTTGAAGTACACAATTTGTGAACTTCCATCTTGATCTGAGAGGTTTCCATTTCGTCTGTTCACTTTTATTCGTCTTCATTTCAATTGTAAACGTCTTTCGTCTTTAATCCTTTTCCTTTCCTTTGTTAATGAAACTTGGAGCTGTATCTTTTCTTGGCTTTGGATGCTTTTGTTGTAGATTTATTAACACAAGAAATCGCCTGGTGGTCAAATTTCGACCATAATGCATTGTTTTATTTTTTTAGTTTATTTTATTCGCCAGTATAACTTGAATTATCATTGTATAGACTTTTCATAGTTAGACTTAATAGCCGTTTTCACGTAATTTTTATATTTGTTAAACATTCAAATTCTATACAGGCGTAACAGAAAGGAATTGACATAAAAATTCATAATTTGTTGTTAAGTAATGTGCACCTGCTCTAGGATAAGCTTTTTCTAAAGAAAAAAAAACATTTTTTTTTTCAAGCTTAACCAACTTTTTGTCGGCTACACATAACGCTCTTAAAATTTGACCACACCTTTCTGTAACATTCTGTAAATAAACTATAAAAAAGTATTCCACATTTCACGTCGCTCTGTTTGCAACATTTTCTTAGAAATGAGTACAAAGAATTCTTTTTACGTATTAATGTAAAGAAGAAGCTATGTGTTATGGTCTCCAAGCGAATTAATGCTTTTCTTTCGCTTACCACCAAAGTAAAAGTATTTACTCACTTTTCCTTTCATTGTATACCGAAGATAAGAGACTATTTTGACCGATCAAAGGACAGACATCTTTTGTACACTATTTATATATTTTATCCTTAGTCCGATCGAATCGACCAGATCATTTGATAACAAATCTCAAGAGTTATCTAACATCTCTTTTTCGAGTATCAAGCGTCTTTCTTATATTGGAAAATATTTCATTTAATTTATTTAAAACTGCATGCACATTTGTGCAAAGACGGGCTGGCTGTTCTCTACCAGTAACTTACTAGGCTGACAGGTCAACCTGTGACCACGGTCAGTGCAACCTGGTCGAAACGTCAGGCAATTCAGAGGTATGTAATACTTTTCGTGATCGCGTTAATTCCCGTGTAAGTACATAATTATAGCATGGAACGCGGAAGTTTATCAAATTTAAAAAAGAAAGAAGGAGGGTTTAATAGATTTCTGTTCCAATAAATGCTGTCCGAATTCTGAATTAAAACTCATTTGCGAAGTTCTGATGTCATACTTAAGAGTAACGCTACCAGAGCCTCATGGGATTGGAAGTGTTTATAACCACTGGCCGTGTGTTGGTAACTAAGTTGGCAAGTATTAAAAATATATATAGTATTTATTTAAGATCCATTCCCTGTGATTTAGTATTTGAACAAATCGCATAAACATTTAAATTATTAAGATAAAGCATTCATATCTAAATTATTCACACATTATTACTACCTAACCGCATACACTTTATCCAGGACAAAGATAAAGCAAAACGACATTACACAGCATAATGCAAAGACTAAAGTCAGTCAACAATCCGATAATTAATTAGGCACACTTTCATAAAATGTTTACCTCCTGCGATAGCCATCTCCATCTTCTTCACACCTACAGCCGCTATATATATCTGTCTCGAACACGCGGCAGAGATTGCCTTGAACTTGCAACATTTTGTGGACCGAAACGAAACGAGTGCATAACATCACGCGACGAAACGCTTCATTGATCATTTAGTTTTTTGATCTTCATCTCTTGAATAGAAAAACTGTCTCAGAAAGCTTGACGACTTGATTTATTTGGATCAATGCTGATATACATACAAACTGTAATTTATACTACAGTGAACGACTTGAAAAAAGAAGGATATTTTTATGTATGCGATTTCAATCAATATTAAATAGACATTAATGATTCTTCTTTAACTCGCTAGTTAAAAGTATATCAAGGGAGGCTCAAAAAATAAAAGGAATACCAACCATTGACAATGGTCGTAGAACAAGTACACTACAGATCAAGGGAATTAGACGCATTGAAATCTGTTGTACTTTTTTTAAAGGCAATTATTTTTGTTAAGTTAGATCTGCCGCGTCTAAGGTTTGTACTAATTCGATATGTATTTCGCGCAGTCGGATTTGATTTTTGGACGATTTGTGTTTTTGACATAGGCCTACGGATAACATTATACTTCATCATAAACCAAAACATTTTTCGAAGCTCATACACACAGTAACATTTTCAGATTTAATTACAAGAAACAGCCATTTTCAAAATATTACGTAAAATATCATTTGAAAACTTTAAAGTGCTCTCCTGTGAATTTACCATCGGTTTAATGATCCGTCTATGACTGTAACCTTCAATGTTACATAAACCATTATAATACTGCAAAGTGCAGATGATTAACTCGAGTTGACAGGAGGTTGCATTAGCAGTCGGTTACGTCAGCAGCCCTTGGATGCAATTTGCAAGATTCCGGTTTTTAACAATAATGTGTAACAGTAGGTATAATAAATATTTATTTAATATAGCGAGTTTTGAATATAATATTTTTTTTACAATAATTGAATCGGTAGCTATGTTTTTGAGCCGTTAGGGGTCGAACGCTAGGGTCATGGGGTCCGAGTGCTCGTTCCGTTTATAAGGAACAAGCTAAGCGACTGATCGACACTTCTCGTGACCAGAAGACGGACCTCTTTCTTGCACAGAGAATTAGGTATTCAACTTGGCAATGCTGCCAGCCTCCTGGGAACACTGCCAGTAGGCGACGACGGGGAGGAATTTTATGACGCATACAATAGTCCGTATAAATATATTTTTTAAATTAGTTTTATTAAATTAATTAAAAGATTTGTATGTACAGTATTCAATAACAGTATGTAAAGAAATATTGTTCATATATAAGATGTAATATAATATTCATATTTTTTTTATAACAAAAGATATACGATTTTACTCACGTGTGTAATTCGGGGACGCCTGACTAATTTCGGACCCGAAGAGGCCCTTTGGCGAGGTGTTCTTCACACCTCCGTCCAATCGCATCGGTGTCAGGCGCCACACGTGAGCAAAACCGTATGTATATCTATACAAATAAATAAAATTGAAGTGTCTGTTTGTAATGATATAATAACTCTTCGGAACGGGTGAACCGATTTTCACGGAATTTTTACTGGCAGATAGATAGCTGGAGTTAAAAGAAGTTACTTAAAAAGAAAAAGAATTAAGGTTCCGCTCAAAAATATAAAGTGTGCACACAGCACAGCACAGGACAGCAGCGCAGCGGCACAGCTAGACTTTACTAGATATGATTACCACTCACAATAGTTTTTATTCTAGTTTGAAACTTTCATCACGTCATATGAATAAATATTATTATACAATTACATGGACCGGAATTAAAGAGAAGGTTTGAGACTTTGGAGATAAAAACAAATTACTTTGATTTGCCCATAGTACTACGAACAATTGTTTTTTCGTCTTATACAAATAACACTTTATTTCTTGAGAACTGTTCAATAGTTTATTTTAACCACAGAAAACTACTCTATCGGTATAAGTCATAGAGACAAGTAATAACATCAACTTTTTTACTTAAAAGACAAACTCAAAATTGTGTAAAAAACTCTTCAAAATTCGTTTAACATTTTCCACTTCACCCATTTTCTGAGTACGTACTGCAAAACTAAGTTTTCCTACGTTGTACATTAATTCAAAGAGTAACGCAGCCTAGGCACCAGGACTCGTTTTTCCCCCTTTTAAGCCCCATTTTGTCGTCATCAAACCGGCAGAATGCAAAAAGGTATGTGGCACCTGTAGCTAAGTGCACTTGCACTTAACCTAATTTTGTAGCAAACGCCAAAAACAAACAACATTTAATCTTATCGCCATAAAAATAAGATTAAGTATTGCGTATCAAGCTATGTCAAGTAGAGGGCTGTTTAATTCTGAGTGGAATGCAACGTATAACGGTGACGTATTTTTTTTCGACAAGCTTATATTGAGTGTTATTTTTTTACATTTCCATTAAAGTTTACGTAAGAAATATAAAATATATTGATATAGATGTCACATCCGAATAATTTTAAACTGTATAATTCCATGATAACTTTAATACCACTAAGGTGGTAAACAAACATAAGGTCCTCCCCTATGGAGTAACTACTTAGTAATCTGTGCCTATGGTAAGCACTTATTATATATAGTCAATGCACCTTTGCAACATTTGTAACGGATGTTTGCACAACAAGTGGTGTCCGACGCGCGTTATATAATATGTGGAAAGGAAACACGTTTAACACGTTTTAACCGTCTTCAAAAAGGGCACGTTGGGCACTTTTGGTATGAAAAAAGCACTGAAGTCGTGTGACCGTCACGCTTAGATATATATACACAGATGTGTGTGTGTGTATGCAAGTTATGTTTTCTGACGTGCAGTCTCACAGGTTTTTTTTCGATGTGAAAAATTCTGTAGGCACGTTTATGCACTTTTGCTATGGGGAAAAAGCACTGAAGTCGTGACCGTCACGCTAATAATACATATATAGATCCACTAGAGGGCGCTAATCTAAACATTGAGTTCTGTCAACTCTTTATTAATTAATGTCACCAACCTGCTAATGTCACGTTTTAAGTTCGTCGTTTCGTTTAAGTTTTCACTTCTGTCGGCAGTCCCATGATTGCCTATTTTTTGTGGGTACCTATGTTACGCGATATCGTCATTGAGTCATTTGTGAAACGATTCAATAATTCTTTATTTAATTAAATTTATCGTACTCAAGGTTGGTGTGGCATTTAAGGAAGAAAATATTCCACCTCGGTGGAAAATGAAGATGAAGAATACAGCTTATTAATCAACCACAGACTAAAGTCTAGGGAAAACAATGCCAGGAAGATAATTACAGAGAAAGATTTATTGATTTAAACAGAAGAAGATCATTCTCTTCTTGTAAGATGTTTTAGTAAAGACTATTTCATTAGCTTATCTGAGACCAGTTGTTTTATTTTTAACTTTTATTTATTTAAATCTTTATGCACAATATGTACAAAGGCGGACTTAATGCCGATGGCATTCTCTACCAGCCAACCTTGGGGTGGTGGAGAAATCTTATAAGGTAGGTGCACAGAAATCACATCCATTCTATCTATAAAATCAATACAAGTTACACACAGTACATAAACAGAAGTACACACTATTACTTACATAAAAAATATAACAAAATTATAATATATATTCAAATCATATATACACATATCCATATAAATGCTTACATTATATTCATACACTATGAATACCGAAATACAGAGTCGAGTAACTAGCGTCCAACTCATTCAGTCATCTCATTGTGAAGGAGATCACGAACTTTCTTTTTAAATATAATTTTACTCTGTAGACATAAAATTTTCAATTAAAATTAAATATTTCTTTATAAAATACTAGCGCTACTAGTGCAACCTGGTCGAAACCTCAGGCATTTCAGAGGTCTGTTATACCTTTTCGTGATCGCGTTAATTCTCGTAAATACGTAAATAATATTATATTAGTAGAATGTTCAAAATTGACCAAAATGTCGCGTAATGTATTTGTTACGTTAAAAAAAGAATCACACTGTGAACCTACTCATTTTCTGAAGTCGGTTTATAAAATAAGTTACAAAAATGTGTCCTTTATTTTGAGTCAATATTTACAAGAGAATTACCTAAAATATTTAAAGAATTCAGATAATCCGCATTTAAAGCTGAGATGATGAAAGGAATTTCTCAAGATTTATCTCCCGTTTTATTCACAGCGTTTTATCCTCAATAGCAATATTAATATGATATGTCGATACATTTGCCATTTTGCCGCTCAATCTGAGTAGACCCTGAGTCGGTATTTAGGTATTGCAAGGGCTTAGAGAAATAGTTATTTGGCCTTACCTTAAAGCAAATAATATATAAAATCAATAAGTTTCATCTCTGAGATTAGAAGCTTTTTTTAAAAGGCAAAAAAAGATTTCTTAAGTCATATGATTTTTATTGTTATAATATAACTGAAGATACAAATAAAATATTTTTCTTTCTTCTTTCTTTAATGATAATAACTTGAGACATCTCACACGCGGCCGTCTGATCTCAAACAAAATAGACAGAACCTGTACAATGGTAGCCAGACTGCTGATAAACATACTTATATATTTCTAAACACATACATATTAAAGATATATGACACCCAAACACAGAACAAAATGATCATGCTCATCACCTAATTATTTGTCGTGGGTGGGAATCGAACCCACGAGCTCTGGCGCAGCAGTCAGTGTCACTAACCACAGATCACAGTCACAGTCAATATTGAGAACATATTACGCCAAAAAAAATTACTGCCGTGTGCTTCACTGCCCAAACATAAAAAAAAACCTCCGACCTATTTAACTGTGTTGGACATAAAACATAGTTTCATCTTTCATATTTAATTGAGGATATTTTATGATTTCTGTGAAACATTTCCTAGTTTACCAACAGAAGTGGAATAAAAGGCGCTCGCCTGTTCATCGTTTCGAGCGATTTAACTCATCGCAGCAACTGTCAGCTCTCGTGAACAAGTTACTGAACTGTACTTGTTATTATTTAAGTGAAGGAACAATACTGTAGTCTAGGAAGAACTATAAACAGACTCTTTGGTGAGGTGTGAGGCGGTGTTCTATTGAGTTATTTATTAAACTGTTTGCACATTTATATAAATATAAATAATGAGTTAGGTATAATTTTCTTCTCGCAGCATTTATTTTTTTCTTTTGTTTGTGAACCGATTGCCTTTCAATCGGGTAGATGATATTAAACTATCTACAGCGTGGAATCCAGTGATAAAAAACATACCACCTCGATTTTATGCGCAGTTGGATAAACACCAGAATGGGGACACATCAGTTTGCTTACAGAATAGGGACACTCTTACAATAGTAACGGTACATGGCGAAACAAATTTATCAAAAATATAGAAAATTACGGATTCGACTACGGAGGGAGTGCACCACTGAGCCAGTCAGCCGGTGACCACGGCCAGTGCAACCTGGTCGAAACGTCAGGCAAACATCAAATACGTGATCGCGTTAATTATCGTCAACATAATTATATTATCATGGAACGCGAAAGTTCAAAAGTTAGTTAGCCTGAAAAGAACTTCAGTGTGTCTTTTATCAGAACTGTTTAACAGAAGTAATCCCACGATGCATTATTTTCGTGTAACGGTTTATATAGACCACACCAAGATACTGGACACTCTTCCTTATAATTTGGCAATATTATACAATATCTTTATATATACCTATATCTTTATAGCCTGTCTGTTACTCTGTTAGCTGTGATGGTATGGAATGGTAAAAACTATTTTTACTGCGAAGTTCCATCAAAATCTCTTCAGTACTTTTTGCTTGAAACGAGTATTTTCCTTTTTAGAGTTTGTATTACACGTAGTAGAAGGATGATGAAGCTGTAATTCGGGAAAAAAAATTATCGATACATTATTAAATTTTCTTATGGTAGTGCATATTGTTTTTCAAGTAAGCATCTCGAATTTAGCATTTCTAAAGCTTTCTGGCTTGACAGTTATACATACTCGTTTATATGCAACCTGGTCGAAACGTCAGGCAATTCCAAGCTATTTAATACCTTCGTGATATAAAGCTTGTACATAGGCTGCACTAAAAGTGTCGGGAATGGAATATTTCCACTCTTGTTTCTGTCATATTAAAATCTTTTTAATTGAAAACTCCTTGGTTTTAAAAATCGAATACCATTTATTTATTTAAAGAAAGATTCTCGGTCTTATCACAAGGTTTTGTCAAACTTGTTTAGTCATTGAGAAAATGGAATTGACTCGAGAAAATTCAAGAGCGATGATTTATTATGACTTTCGAAGTGGTTTAACGCAAAAACAGTGTGTTGACCGGATGATTTCTGCATTTGGTGATGAAGCCCCATCCAAAACCACAATTTATCGCTGGTTTGCTGAATTTCAACGTGGACGTGTCAAGCTCAGTGATGATCCCCGTCAAGGTCGTCCAAAAACTGCAGTCACCCAAGAAAACGTTGATGCTGTGCGTAAGCTGATTGAGGAAGATCGACATGTGACATACAGCGAAATGCAGTCAACTTTAGACATTGGCATGAGTCAAATACAAATAGTCTTGCATGAACAATTAGGTGTAAAAAGTTGTTTTCCCGATGGATATCGCATTCGCTCTGTGAAGAGCAAAAAGCGGCTCGCGGCGCTTACTTGGTGCGTCAGAACTCTCGAAAGATTCCACGCAGGATCCTCAAATGCTGTATACAACATCGTATCAGGTGATGAATCCTGGATATACGCGTACGAACCCGAAACAAAAAACCAGTCACGAGTTTGGGTGTTCGAAAATGAGTTAAAGCCAACAAAAATTGTTCGTTCACGGAGTGTTGCAAAAAAAATGGTGGCTACGTTTGTCTCCAAAACCGGCCATGTTGCGACTATTTCTCTTGAGGGACAAAGAACGGTTAATGCAGAATGGTATGCTAGCATTTGTTTGCCACAGGTCGTTTCTGAACTCCGTAAAGAGAACTGCAACCGCCGCATCATCCTCCATCACGACAATGCGAGTTCTCACACCGCGCACAGAACAAAAGAGTTTTTAAAGCAAGAAAACATAGAATTATTAGACCATCCGCCGTACAGCCCCGACCTAAGCCCTAATGATTTCTATACTTTCCCTAAAATAAAGAATAAATTGCGTGGTCAGAGATTTTCATCACCTGAAGAAGCTGTGGACGCCTACAAAACGGCCATTTTGGAGACCCCAACTTCCGAATGGAAATGTTGCTTCAATGATTGGTTCCATCGTATGGAAAAATGTGTCAAATTTCGCGGAGAATACTTCGAAAAGCAATAAATACATTTTTAAATAGTAATGTTGTGTCACTTCCTTGATTCCCGGAATTTTCAGCTCGTAATAACTGAAATTATACAACTTTTCAAAACCCTTCACAACTGCCTCGTAGTGGCTTGTTGGTTGTACTCCAGTCCAGAGTTTTCATACACAAATGACTCATTCAACTGCGAACTATACTTAACTCCGTCGGGCTTTGTCTAAGATGAAGACATGCCGAAATTTTACTATTTAAACATGTACCTCACGTTAAGTTCCTTTGTGTATAACGTGTAAGAGTGTTTCAGAGGTTTAACGTAGCCTTTTCTGCATTGCTTCTCATATCTCAAGATATGCACGATGATTTATTATTAAAAATATATATTATCTGATCTCTAAAGATTTGTGATGTTTAAAAGCATGGAGATCGTTATTACATGAGTAAAGGAAATCAAAACTTAAGGTGTGTGTAACAGAACTACTGTCAATTTAGTTCCTCTCAGGACTAAATTGACTATGAGCAAGATGCGGTGAGCTCATTTTAACTGTGTATAAATTTTCCAAATATCCAAAACAAAATATAAATATTATTAAAGTTCGAAATCTTCTTCTTCTCTCTCTCTTTAGACTAGATTCTCATTAGTAAATAAAACACCGAAACACCTACTAATGATCCAAATATTTTCGGAAAATTCGTGACTACAGATATAGATAAGTATTATTATTAACTATATTTTAGAAGCCCATACTTTTCATTTTTAAAGTACTGGACTTTAATATTGAAATTCATATTTCGCAAGGAAGAAAGGGCTAACCCGAACTCCAACTATACGCATTTGTCCCGAAAAGTCCGTAAAAAGAAAACAGAAGAATGAAAAGAAATAAAAAAAACTGTGAAAAAGAAGAAGACAAAGTAACATTTTGTCCGTTTTAAATTACCGTTACCGTTTTATATTACGTTTTAATCTGATCCAGTATTATTTATACTGCATTCTGCATCATTAATGTAGGAATGTGGCTGCATCATAAATATGTACTTCATTAATATTATAATAATTGTAAGAACGTATGTTTCCGGGTACATAGTGTGTTCCACCTCAGCTTTATGGCGTGACATTGTTCCGTTAGATTGCGTTTCCACTAGAGCTATACTGACTGTATGCGAGGAAAAATCTTTTAAAAATATTAATTACTTATGTTAGTTATCATGTTGGTGCGCATGTTTCTCGACCGCCTAGCTACTTGAACAGCTATATTGAGAAGCCATCTTATCGTGGCAGGGCTTGAAAACAAGTTCGTCCTGCATGATTGTTAGACCGAAGGCGAAGGGGTAGTCAATCAGAGGTGTAAATAGCAAGCGTAGGCAAATATAATTTGGTCCCACTCACTAAAGGGTAAGTAAAATTCCCAAATTGCCTGGTTGACGGCAATAGGCTTATTGCCGTCATCGGGGAATTTGGGCATTTTAAGGATGCGCCGAGTGTTGTGGGTTGAAATCCCACACGGGATAGAAATTTGTGTGATAGACAAATAGTTGTCCCGAGTCTGGGTGTTCTTTGTGTCCGTTATTTGTATGTTTGTGAGGCAATCACGACACAGGAATCTTCTTAATGCGGGAGTTGTCGTTTAAAAAAAATTAAAACGAAAGATAAGAAAATTTGTAGTATATTGAAAGGTCAAGATATGAAGGCCATGGAAGGATATTGCTTATAGGATAGATTGAAGAGTGTAAACCATAGTTCGAACATGTCAGTATCGTATACTTACCTGTAACTGGAACTGATAACACCCGGAAGTCCGAGCCCTCTCACATTGATTGATTGTGAATTCATGATGGTATAATGGTAAGATCGCAGTTCCAATGTAGTGATTTTATTAGAAGATAAGTGGGCCGCGCTGATTGGTGACATCACTAGTGCAGCGAGTGTAAAGATTTTTCATATTAACACATTTTTCATTATTACATTAACGTGTAATGTGTGTCGTGAAGACAAACACACATTACTAAAGTGTTTCTAACCATACTAAGTGTATGACAGTGTGTCGTGACGACAAAAGTGTTTCTAACCATACTAAATATATGACAGTGTGTCGTGACGACACAACACACGTTACTAATGTATCAAACAATTTACCATACTAAATGTATGAAATGATTATGCTTCTGGCGTGTCACTACACCACATGACACAGTGATGTGTTTCTACTGGTAAGCGCCTACATCAGAGGGACCCTCTGCTTTTTTGTCATTCTAGTTAGTTATTATGAGACGAGAATTGAGTAGAATCTACGAGAGATACTTATACAGTTTTTGTAGTGCTGTTGCCTCCACAATCGCCACAGAATAAGTGGCAAAATAACAGTGTTTTTTTTGAAATGTTTCAAAATGGACGTCCCATTTTCAAGTTCAAACGATCTCGTTTAAATTGTGCTTCTGCCTTTTTTAGATATTTCTAGAAACTCAAACTAATACAGGTAGCTCAGTATAAATACTGGTACTATTATGTATTCTGTGGTGTAAACAAGCTCCAAACTAGCATTACGCTTCTGTTGGTGCCTTGTCATTAGCGCGGACACGTTTCCTCTCTTAAATTTACTAACCGTAAAACTTGCTCATTAACGCCGTCCATGTTTACTGCAGTTTGTCGTTTGTCGTGTGGATGTATACAATATTATATATAGTATACCCTGAATCGTGAAAAATATAAATCATAATTACCATAATTTTATTAAATTATTGAGTAGAGCCTCAGAATGTTTAATTTAGATTATTTAAGTATACATACAGTATACTATAGACATTAAAATAAATCATATTTATAAGAAACGAAATACATAAAATTCCATTAAAGTTAGGTTTAAAAACCTAAACATAACTATCATATTGCAATAACTAAAACTTAGTAAATATGGATCTATTTTACAGTATACGCTAGCATTTTGCGAATGTATATTATTATTCCTTAATTATTCTTAGTATTGTAGATTTATATGTAAGAAACCACTGATATAAACTATGAAAATCACTAACTGCCTAGTTGTTCGTACCTCCGTACTTCTGTTCGCATTCAAGTCAACGTTCTCCACTTATTCCTACCCTTTCAAAACCCGATTCATTAATATTTATCAATCGACCAATAGCATTGCGTTACCGGTATAACCAGTCAAAATAATGTCTAATAACTTTTTTTTATTAAATAGTGAACTGTGTTATCATCTATTACAGTTTGTCCCTATTTTTAATAAAATAAATAAGAGTTTTTGATGTGGCGAGAACATTATATGTAATAGGTTTCCAATTTATTAAATCAATCTATTAAGTTATTCTAAAAAAAAAATGGTAACAGAGAATTAATGACATCGTAAGTAGATAAACCAAAACAGGTAAATAGTAAAATTAAAAACAAATTTGTGGTCAAGATACATGATAACATGACGCATATATGTTTTTTTTTTATCGAGACGAAGGGGTCTGGGAGCGAAAGTTGCCATTGCATTTATCGGCAACCCCCGACAGTATGTACCATCCATTGTACATAATTAAGTTGTGTCATCGCATTTTAACAGTTAAGTACACAATATTAACTACACCATACTCATTAAAAAATAATTAACCTAGCATTTGGGAATTTCGACGTTAAGCATTCCGTCTTGTTGTTATGATCCTAGGGGAAAGAAGAAACCCTAGTAATAAATAAAATAAAATCTTGTATTCAAGTAAAACCACTACAAATTTATTAAATTTAAATTATTGATCATAACACATGGGCTGAAAAGTCCCGGGCCTAACACATAGATGGCGCTAATTTTATTGCAGTCACCTTTTTTTCAGTTAATACTAACCTTCAAAAGACAGCTGTTAGAATTTCATGATATTCTATTCATTAGTTTGTGAGTTATTGTGCTAAGAGTGACGCTACTTTTGTTATTTTCAAAACAATGGATCAAAAACAATTTCATGTTTTAATTTTACAATGCTTTTTGATGGGAAAAAATACCATTCAAGAGAAGACTTCAAACTTGGTCGTAGAGACACCGATGATGCAGAACGCAGTGGACGTCCAAATGAGGCGGTAACACCAGAAAACATAAAAAAATCCACAAAATCGTTTTGAATCATCGAAAAGTTAAGTTGCGTGAGTTAGCTGACATCGTAAAGATATCAAAAGAACGTGTTGGCTTTATATTGCATGAGTATTTGACTATGAGAAAGCTCTGTTCAAAGTGGGTGCCGCGTTTGCTCACTGTTGACCAAAAACGAGAACGTGTTGATGATTCTGAGCAGTGTTTGGCCATGTTTAAACTTAAAACACCGGAATTTTTGCGTGGATATGTGACAATGGATGAAACATGGATCCATCACTTCACTCCAGAATCAAAACGATCGTCATCTGAGTGGACAGCAACTGGTGAACCTCGTCCAAAGCGCCCGAAAGCACAACAATCGGCTGGAAAGGTTATGGCCTCGGTATTTTGGAATATTCATCGACTATCTTGAAAAAGGAAATACCATTAACAGTGAATATTATATAGCGTTATTGGAGCGTTTGAAGACCGAAATTTCAAAGAAACGACCGCATATGGCAAAGAAAAAAAAATTGTTTCATCAAGACAACGCACCGTGTCACATGTCAATCAAAACAATGGCAAAACTACATGAATTGAACTTCGAATTGCTCCCACATCCACCGCATTCGCCAGATTTGGCTCCCAGCGACTACTGGCTGTTCGCAGACCTGAAAAAAAAGCTCGCCGGTAAGAAATTTCGCACGAATGAAGAGGTTATCGCTGAAACTGAGGCCTATTTTGGGGCAAAAGATAAATCGTTCTACAAAAGTGGTATTGAAATGTAGAGCGGCGCTGGAATGATTGCGTTGCTCTTGATGGAGATTACGTTGATGAATAAAGCTAATTTTGAACCAAAAATTGTGTTTTCTTTGTTAGGCCCGGGACTTTTCAGCCCATGTGGTACTAGATGTCTATCCAACTCAAGACTTAATTGAGATAATATTTATAAGTTACACATCTAATAATATGTATCCATGTCGCGAAAGTTAAAAATGTTAAAAAGAATTATTAATCATTCTAATTACTTATTTCGTTTTTAAATGTATGTATGTATATGGGACCTCTCTTAATTCATATTTATTAGAAACTAGCAACCCGCCCCAGCTTCGCACGGGTAGTAGAGACATCTTCAACAATCATCATCATATTTCAACCAATTTACACAAAACGTTAACAAATTATACACCTAAACCTTTCTCATGTATCTCTCTGTCTATTGGTGAAAACCACATGAAAATCCGTTCAATAGTTTTTCAGTTTATCGCGAACAGACAGACAGACGCGGCAGGGGACTTTGTTTTATAATATGTAGTGATAATTTCAGATTCAGATTACGGAAAGCCATGGCTTTAGTTGATTTGTAAACTGCACCCTAATGCATCACACTGCATCACAATTATTCAGTCTTACTTACTACTTATTGTGTGTTTCATTTGTTTCAGGTAATCATCAGGGTATTCAAAAAGACTGGGGAAACGTCTAGGTATCTTTTTTTAATGGTAAAGGCGGCAGACGGAGAGGCGGGTCACCTGATGGTAAATGACCGCTACCGCCGCCCATCCGCACCTGCAACTCAAGAGTTACAAGTGCGTTGCCGGCCTTTAAGGTGGGAGTAGGGGAAGGGTTAGGGCCTCCGGTAACCTCGCTCACTCGGCAAAAAGCAATGCAATCATGCTTCATTGCCGGTCACAGACGATTGAAATATTCACAGAATATTATAGTGTCTAATGTTGTATAGATAATGGTACAGAATTCTTCGTGCGCGAGTTCGACTCGCACTTGGCCAGTTTATTAGTTTTAAGTTCCTTTCTTCTTCCGTCGGTTTAATTTTTTTTTATTTATTGCCCCACGATGCTAAAGTTGCTTGTATTCTGTTTAACTATCAGCTATACGATTGTTACTTTCAATTTAATGCACGATTTAAACGTCACTAAACTTTTGCATCCAAAAGATCGATTTCCCAAAACAATTTCACCCCTCTTTTAGGAACAGGGAAATCCTTTTAATTCTTTTTAAAAGTTAGTACAGCCTGAATCCAACAGTCGGAAAATTAATAAATACTGCGGACTCCGCAGTCTGATGGACCCTTTTGATTTTATCGGAGAATCGTTCGGAAGCAATTAAACTGAGATCAACTGGATGTCAAGGCGACAGACATGTTGGGCCACGAGAACAGCGGGTGTTTGTCGACTATACCAATTGTTGTTATTGTTTAATTGCTATTGGAGTTGATCGGTTCTAGTTTAGTAATTAATTATTGATGTTTGATTGGGATAATAAAAGTCTTGCTGTGCTAGGTGACGTTATTTTAGTGTTGTTGATATTGCGGTGCTTAGATCATGTCGCTCATGATAAATAAACGGAGGGGACTTGCTTGTTTTTAAAACAATTCAGTTTTTTTTTTTTTTTTTAAAGACAACTCCCGCATTAGGAATTACTCCTGTGTCGCGGGGGACTTTACAAACATACAAACAACGGACACAAGGAACACCCAGACTAGGATGGGAATCGAACCCACTACCTCTGGCTCAGCAGTCAGGGTCACTAACCACTAGACCAACAGGCCAGTCAAAGTCATAGTTGGTAAAAAACGTATAAAAATGTCCCTCGCGCATTGAGAGCTTAACCAACTCTTTCTGGGCCCTATTTCTATAGGGTAAATACAAAAAAGAACTGTAAAGAGTTGGTCTTTTTTTTTAATTATTACACCTCAAACCGCCTGATGGAAAGCTAGAGTTAGGTCCAAAAACAAGACCACCATTATAGATACGGATGATACTAAAATAGTGACCCTCAGCTTGACGGCCATACGTTATATTTGAATCAACTTAATTATTACACCTCAAACCGCCTGATGGAAAGCTAAAGTTAGGTCCAAAGACAGGACCACCATTATAGATACGGATGATACTAAAATAGTGACCCTCAGCTTGACGGCCATACGTTATATTTGAATCAACTTAATTATTACACCTCAAACCGCCTGATGGAAAGCTAGAGTTAGGTCCAAAGACAGGACCACCATTATAGATACGGATGATACTAAAATAGTGACCCTCAGCTTGACGGCCATACGTTATATTTGAATCAACTTAATTATTACACCTCAAACCGCCTGATGGAAAGCTAGAGTTAGGTCCAAAGACAGGACCACCATTATAGATACGGATGATACTAAAATAGTGACCCTCAGCTTGACGGCCATACGTTTATTTGAATCAACTTAATTACGCTGTTATCCTACTAATATTATAAACGTGAAAGTTTGTGAGGATGTATGGATGTTTGTTACTCTTTCACGCAAAAACTACTGATCTGATTGAGATGAAACTTGGTATGTAGATAGTTGAAACCTAAAAGTAGCCTATGTGTTAACACATAGGCTACTTTTGTGCCGAAATCCCCACGGTACCGGGACTTACGCGGGTGAAACCGCGGGACGCAGCTAGTTTATAATCAAGTGGCGTGTCAGAGGAGATTATTGTAATCCTAATCCTAATGAATATTATAAATGACAATTCACTTTTTAACTACCTAAACGATCATCTTTAAGTTTTTTTTTAGAAAGAATACTTTAACGCGAACAAAGCCTCCAGCAAAAGCTAGTTAAGATATGAAGAAGGGGTCGATTTCTAGTACATGTTTTATTATACAACTAAGTTTGAAATGCTGTTACACACTTGCAACCGACCTGTCTAACTGAAATTTATTTAGATATTTGTTTATGTAGGTGTATTTATATATATATATATATATATATATATGTATATGCATGTATTTGTTAGTTTTTAAAAAAAAAATTTTTAGTTTTTTCGGTATTCATTTTTACACGCCTATATAGACACCTCACTACACTGCTTACACGAGATGTCGCCGGGCGTAGGCCCTATCAGAATATCAGCGCTGCAATCTTTATGGCTGCAGCAATATGCTGAGATAGGTGCCTTTTCTGGCGTTGCACAGGGCAATAGTTATTTACAGTTTTATTTCTTTTCATTTTTTATTGTAATAATTGTGTGCGGTCCTGTGAATGTCAGAATAAATGTTTCTCTTTCTTTCTTTCTTTCAAAAATATAAGGTAGGCGGGCTTTCCGAGTCTGCGACTTTCCTGCAGCTAAAGTAGAATTGGTTAATTAAATGCCATTTACATCGTAACTAAAATCTATACTTCTATACTAATATTATAAAGAGGAAAGATTTGTATGTAAGTATGTTCGTAATGTTTTCACACAAAAACTACTAGACCGATTGCGATGAAACTTGGTAGGTAGATAGCTGAAGACCTGGATTAACGCATCTAGGCTACTTTTTATCCCGATATTTTAACGGGATCGGGACTTACGCGGGTGAAACCGCGAGGTGCTGCTAGTAATTAATATTATGAATACGAAAGTAAGTTTGTATGTTTGTTTGTTACCATTTCACGTCTTAACTACTTAACCGATCATCATGAATACACGCTGTTAGGCATACAGAAAATAACGTAGGGTACCTTTTATTCAGAAAAAAGTTCTGTTCCCGAAGGATTGCAAAATACCTATCGCACGAGCGAAACTGTTCAGTTTTCAATGCAATGTTCTGATGTTATAGAAAATAGATATAATTATATAGATAGAAAACACACACATATATATACATATACACACACATTTGTATATATGTCATCTGAGCGTTTTCCCTATACCAAAAGTGACCAACGTGCCTAAAGAAGTTTTCACTTCGAAAAATTGACAAACGTGTTCTGACGCGGCAAGTGTAGCGTGAGTAGCTTCGCGCCTTTCGCGGCCACAATCTGATCAACTTACCCACTAACAACGACTATCACAGCTTACGGCTTTGTGCAGGCCAGATATAGAAGCCATAATGCTCGCTTTGTTAATTATATTACTTATAAATTTGTTACTACATATATACTTGTAGAATAGAAAAAAAATTACAATTACAAAGAGAAGGTACAAATCCCACTAATATTATAAATGTGAAAGTTTGGATGGATGGATCGATGGATGTTTGTTACTCTTTCACGCCAAAACTACTGAACCGATTGCGATGAAACTTGGTATGTAGATAGCTGGATTAACATATAGGCTACTTTTTATCCCGGTATTCCTATCGGATCGGGACTTACGCGGGTGAAACCGCGGGGCGCTGCTAGTTTCTTATAAGCTAGTACTTGTACAATACAAAGTTAAACTTTCATTAGTTCGGAAATGTTATGTTGAAAAGAGATCATGAATCCCTTTTATGAAATAAAACGTTTGTAAGGATGTGTGTCCATGTTTGATTTAGTATGTTTGGTACTCCTTCATGCTGAAACGGCTGAACGGATTTGGATGCATTCAACGTCAGGGATGCAATTCCCGGCTCTGTGCAAATATATGCATTGGTCTGTGTGTTTCTATGTAGAATATGTACATATGTATATTAAAGACCTTCGGAGTGGGTGTCAGGCGCTACAAGGACCACCACAGTGTAGCGCCTGACACCGACGCGCTTGGTCGCTTCACTCCTTGATAAAGGGCCCCGTCGGGTTCGAACCTATTCGGGCATCCCCGAAACATGCGCGAGAGTAAAACGTTATACCTTTAATAAATATGAATAGTATGAATACCACAAAAAGTGGTTTTTAGTACGTTTGTCCGTTTTCTACAACTTACAGTACAAACTACTAAGTTATCTAATATGTACCAGAATATTATATATTATTATTATTTGACGGGCCCGTTGACTAGTGGTTAGTGACCCTGACTGCTAAGCCAGAAGTCGTGGGTTCGATTCCCACCCAGGACAAATAATTGTGTGATGAGCATGATCATTTGTTCTGTGTCTGGGTGTAATTTATCTTTAATATGTATGTATTTAGAAATATTAAGTATGTTTATCAGCAGTCTGGTTACCATAGTACAGGCTCTGCCTAGTTTGGGATCAGACGGCTGTGTGTGAGGTGTGTAAAGTTTATTTTTATTATATGAACGAATAGGCACACTTGCACTATACAGTATACACCCTTTAAAGCGCGGGCTAGAGGAAGTAGTTTGACAAAATGCAATATTCTTTTAACAAATTCAGTTGCGTGTAGGTATTTGATAGCATTTTTATCAAATTAAAAGTACCAAATTACTTTAAGAACCAATTAAATGTCGATGCAAATTATTCAAACTAAATTATCGCCACATTTCGCTACAATAAAGCACATATATATCATTGATCAGACACGTTCATACGTGGCATACACACAGCCAGTCAAGGTTGCAAGTAGGAAGCGACGCTGGCGCATGAATCATTTAATTTTGATTGCTTTGTGATGTAACTCCTTGCACCTATTATTGAAACAATAAAACAACAACTTTAGATAGACAGATAGAAAATCCTTTATTGTACACCACATTGAAAGCTGAATCTCTAGACTCCTAAAGTCTGTGAGGAGCATGTTAAACCGTCGGTCCTGGGTGCCATACAAACATATGTGGCATTCGTTACGGGTAGTTGGAGGACAACCTGGTCTAACTACAGAACTTCAATATCGTCTAGTACTTGGGTTGTGGAGGTCTGATGGCAGTTGCTTCACGTAAAATATTTAAGTTTGGCCGTATCGTAGTTAGACTGAAAGTCGAACCTAACTTAGTTGGGAAAAGGCGCGAAGGATGATGATGATGATGGATGAATGTTTGTTAATCTTTTACGCAAATGCGGCTAAAAGGATCCGGATGAAATTTGGCATAGAGGTAGATTATAGTCGAATAGCACAAAGGCTAAAATCCTGTGGGATAGATTTCACGAAAATGCACCTTACCCTGCCTGCACCTTAACTCCTTAAACAATAATGAAAAACTTTTGCGTACAGTTTTCAGGGGTAGAACAAGAAGAAGGAGGTACCTTTCCGGGATATCCCAAGGGATAGTGAATTGATTGACAAAATCCACATAAATAGTTAGTTAGTTAGAAGGAACAATGGGAGGATATTTACAGGCAACTTTTGGTAGGAACAAAAGACAAGATTAAACGGTAGCTGATAGCGTACAAAAATATTAAAATGTAACCTGTCCATAACCCTTTCAATTGATAAAAAATTGTGAACGAGGACTTTAAATGATTTTGAATTGGATGGGTTATCATTCCTTAGTGGTCCTATTATATTTGAATCGAGGCCTGGTGGTCGAATCTCGACCATAGCAATTTATTAACTTTAAATTTTTTTGGGTTATTTCATTTTCCAGTATAACTCGTGGCAGGTCGACACTGGTAGATATACTGGACACGTGTAGCTTGATATAACCGTTGACATGTAATTTTTTGCTTTCTGCACTTTTGCTATAGGTACATAAGCTCTGAGTATTTCAAATTTCACGTTACTCCGTTCGCGAAATTTGCTTAAAAGTGCGCACAAAGAATTCTCTTCACATAATATTATGTATAACGAAATTTTGAGAAAGAAAAATCATATCTACTGTATTTAATATTATCTACGTATTAACGGGAATTAACGCGATCACGAAAAGGTATTACATACCTCTGAATTGCCTGACGTTTCGACCAGGTTGTGTGTGGCTGTACCTTTTCGTGATCGCGTTAATTCCCGTTAATACGTAGATAATATTATATCATGGAACGCGAAAGTTTAAAAGTTAGTCTACTGTATTTAATTATTCAAACTTCCGAACGTCTATGCTGTGTGCTCTATATTGATAGATAATATAAATAACGATGAAACTTAAAATGTATTTTTATGGTATAGGGGGCAAACGAGCAGACGGGTCACCTGATGGTAAATGACTACCGCCGCCCATGGATACCTGTAACTCGAAGAGTCACAAGTGCGTTGCCGGCCTTTTAAGGTAGGCGTAGAGGAAAGGTGGAAGAGGAGGAGAGGGGGGAGGGAAGGGTCCTCCGGTAACCTCACTCACTCGCTCTCTGCACTGCCGGTTTTCTTTGAAGGTTACACTGGCTGTCCTGACAATCAGCCAGTGATGGCGTGATGTTCTTGTCTTATAATGCCTCCTTAAAGTGCCTCCGCATATAATGCATACGCTGATCACGACATCACGGCAAACAAACACTTAGGTAACTTTAAAGTTATGTCGTTATTAATAATAGTTATTTTTAAGACATGAAGCGAAGAAAGCGTGATATGCCATCACTTCCTTCTTTTTGTTCGGCTACGTCAGATGACAAGAAAGACATCGACATATGGGTATATCAGTTGGTTAGCTATTAGTTTTACAGTCAATTCCTTCAAACGTTACCTCCTAATAAACGTGAGAGCAGCAAACGTTGTTGATATGTGAAGTAAATTTGACTGGCCTGTGGGTCTAGTGGTTAGTGTTCCTGACTGCTGAGCCAGAGGTCGTGGGTTCGATTCCCACCTGAGTCTGGGTGTTCTTTGTGTCCGTTGTTTGAATGTTTGTAAAGTCCCCCGCGACACAGGAGTAATTCCTAATGCGGGAGTTGTCTTTTTCTTATAAAAAAAAAATAATTATGAGTAATGAGAGTCATTGAAATCCCATAATCTACACAACATAGAACAAAAGTTTCGCAATTAGTTTACATAACAAATGTCAAACATAATCCCGTATTTAGGAGGCTAAACAGGTCAACCAAATTAAATTAAGTTAGGTATTTCGCTTTCTCATAATAGGATTTTACATAATGCTCCAGCGTACTCATTAAATGCGTATTAAGACTTCCTGAATTGTGGCGAATTATGTAAAATGGAAGTCATGGAATCTCTGGTATTCATTAGAATTTTCGAGAATATTATCGTCCGCTTTGTTTAATAATGAACTTCCGAGGGTCGGTTATTTAGCAGACGGTTTTTTTGTTCACTTGTACAATTGTACAGGTAACAGCGAGCGCCTAAGGTCAATTTCATACAAACAATATGGTCTATTCCGATAAGGTTTTATTAACCCCCGACACAAAAACGACGGGTGTTATAAGTTTGACGTATCTGTGTGTGTGTCTGTTTGTGGTATCGTAGCTCCCGAACGGATGAACCGATTTTGATTTTGTTTTTTTTTATTTGAAACGGGAGTAAGTCTGGAGTGTTCTTATATAATTCAAGAAAATCTGTTCAGCCATTCGAAGATCATCAGCTCTTTTCCAATCGTTGAAGGGATTTTCGAGTTGGGGGTGTTTTAAATTGTAAATTTATAGTTCTATATTTTTTGTTCGTCATTGATATAAATAAATACAATTGAAGTGTCTGTTTGTAATTTTAAAATATTAGTTGCGCGATAACTACGCCTTAAAATAAGTTTTTAAAATTTTTGTCTGTTTGTTCCGGGTAATCTCCGTAACGGGTGGACTGATTTCCACGGGAATGTCACTGGCAGATAGCTGGTGTTATAAGTAGTAAGTTATAAGAGTTCTTTTGGAAAAATAATTAGGGTTCCGCGCAAAATATATAAATATGTACACGCGAGCACTGCTACTGCAGGGCTTTTTTTTTTTTGTGTGTGCAGAAACCCCCTCGGGCCGTCACCCCACCGTGGTTTTCGGTGGGGCGGTGTGTCGGAATCGAACCGACTAAAACCACACGGTGTGCCGTACTGCGCCTTAAGTAGGAGGGATCCGGCAACAGCTTTTATTAAGACATCCGGAACACTACTGCAGGGCCTACGGTAACCTCACTCACTCGGTGAAAAGCAATGCAAAGATTGCTTCACTGCCGGTTTTCTGTGAGGCCGTGGTATCTCTCCGGTCGAGCCGGCCCATACGTGTGTCCTCAGCTGTTACATTGTACTGATTTTGTAAACTATTAACAAAGTACCGAGGCTCCATACTTGTTCATAGATTACAAAACCGGCTATGCAATGTGCTGCATTTCAGCAATCCAAATATTGTGTTAATATATGAATAGTTTAAATTGTAACTACTAAATTAGCAAACAGTCGTTTCGCACCTCGACTCAGCGCATTTCGCAAATTAATTATCACTACATATTATAGAAGTCGGTTAAAAACAAAGTCCCCCTCCGCGTCTTTCTGTCTGTTCGCGATTAATTAAAAAAACTACTGAACGAAATTTAATGCGGATTTCACTAATAGACAGAGTGATTCATGAGGAAGGTTTAGGTGTATAATTTGTACCCGTGCGAAGCCGGGGTGGGTTGCTAGTATTAATTAAATGAAATATTTATAATCAAGTAATTTTTATTTTATCACCGGAGCTATTGATTGTATAAAATTTTGCAAGTAATTGTAAAGTCATTGCAGCGACCACCTTTAACAAAAATAAAATAGAAATATATTTAAAAAAATGAGTTCTGTAAGAATACATAAGGGAGCAACGTTGCTGCAACATGCAGATGTAGAAACTTCGTCAGCTGGCGCCCTGCCAATGTCGGTGATATTAGGAAACACTTGTTATTGTATACGTAAGAAAACATGTGTTGAAAATTGCTTCATACCTGACGTCACAGGGTTTTTTTTACTCAATAAAGGCATAGGCATTTGTCTTCAAACTCACCTGATGGACAGTGACGATGAACAATTAGATGGTAACCTATCCACTCTACTTTTGAAGGTTCCAGAATTATAATTGTATGGAATACTGGCGACTCGAACCAAGAAGGAGTTGTCAAAGCGTTCCACTTTTCGGTGTTTACAGTTTTTTTAAATTGATATACTCATGTCTCTTTATCATCGGAAAGGTATGCAACAGTATATTACAAGATCTTTTCGCTATCTACATAGGTATATATTATTATATTTTTGATCTCATGTACACAAAAGAGGTGCCGAGTCTCTTGTCGTCTACCGGAACTTTTTAAATTGAGAATTTTTGACATATACTCGTAAACCCACTAATAGCAGCGTCCTTTACGTATCCAACCAAACCAACCTAAAAAACAATGTTCGTAGTGCTCCGTGACCGTAGTTACTTGTAAGGTACAGACTTATAATTTGCGGATGGAAAATTGTCTGTGACGTACATCGATGTATTTGGGTGAGTCTTTTTGGACCTGCAAAGTTAAGTTTATCTTTCAGAAAAACGGGCAAAAATATTCGAGGACCGATTTCCGAGTTGGACGTACTGTCTGCATACAAGTTGTCTCTTAAACCATTTAATGTGCAAACAAAGTACTCTCATAACATTTGTCACGAATGTATCATGTAAGGACGCCAACTAATAAACAATGTTTTTATTTCTATTCGCTTAAATGTCATAACATTCACATAAATAATTACTGACAAAATTTACAAGCAAAGGAAGTTAAATATCAAATTTCATGACGCGTGGCTGTCGTGGTATTTGTGTCTGTAGTCTATACTAAGTCGTTCATTAGCCTTTTCGTTAATAGCTTTATGTAACATGAATATTGTTAGAGTTATGGATTTCATATCCATAAAATGTTTACGGTAAGTAACACTTGTGTTTGAAGTACGAACATTATACATGTAATGTTAGAATATTCACGTAACGTCATATTTGGCCCGAAAATCTTCATCTGTCTTTCTTCCTTCTTAGGCGAGGAGTACTTATTTTTGGCTAATGTTCTAGATTCTGTCTTGATGGAGTGGATTTGAAGGATTTTGTTTTTTTCTTCATGAGTCATAGTGGAGAAACTGCGTCTTTCGTATGTCGCAGTCTTTTGTTTTATTTGAATAAGTGGAACCGCTGCCTGGAGCGGTCACATACGGTAACTGGGGCTTTTCCGAATAAGACGAAACAAAATCTGTTATTTTTTCAAGGTTATTCTAAAGAAAAGATAAGGTAAGGTAATTATAATTATTCTGCGTTTGGTAGCATTTTTATTGGGGGTGAATAAACTACAAAACAAACGATCCATGCGAGAAGTATTAACCTTAAAAGAAGACGAAAGCGTGGACCTATCCAGTATCTATCAATATTATAAAGAGACTGCGAATTTCGTGAGCTTGTGTGTATGTGGTGCCACCACTTGTAAGGCATTTTATACCAGATGACCATAGGCCCTATTATAGCTAGCACTAGTTATAGATAAGATAACGCAATGAAGAATGACTGAAAGAGAGCCTTTTTTTCCACAGTAGAAGAGCATCGGAGCATAATCGATGCGGGGAGCGACACCTCGACCCTACCGCATTCATGAACTTGCACTTCACAAGTGCATATGCCACGGTGACTCATCGATTGTAAAATTCCTCGCTGTGGATACGGCTCATCCCACTATCCTACTTCCTACTTATATATAAAGGTGAAAGTTTGTGAGGATGTTTGTTACTCTTTCACGCAAGAACTAGATAGATAGATAGAATATTATTTATTGTACACCATTCATTGAAATCCATTGAAACAGATCTTATCTTAAAAATTAGAGTACAATGGGCGGTCTTGTTAGACTACTGACCGATTGTGATGAAACTTGGTATGTAGATAGCTGGAGACCTGGATTAACATATAGGCTACTTTTTATCCCGATACTCTCACAGCACCGGAACTTACGCGGGTAATAATATAATTAATATTTTAATAAATAATATAACGTTCTGACTTTATAATAAATACACCCTTTCTTAGCTATTATTGAACATTCTCCCCTTCACGACTGGTGTAGAGGATACGTAAGAAATGACGTTCAATATTTGAACTTCAACCGCACTAGTTCGACATGAGTCATAGCAATGAGCAGTTGTATGGCATCCCATTCACGACACGACTATCTACAAATTAGTGTAGTGGTTATTTGAACAAAGAACGGCTTATTTGTGTTGTCATTGCGATATACAAGTTAAATAATGAAGATAACTCTAAAACTAACTTTTAAACTTTTCCGTTCCATGAAATATAATTGTTTTCGGGAAATTCGTTAAATCATAGGCCTTGGTAAAATGTCTGAAAAAAATGTCGACCAGTGCAACCTAAGAATTCTACATATCTCTGCCTCGAAAATATCTTCAACGGTTAAAAAACAGCTGATGATCTGCGAATTTTCTTGAATTATATCTAAGAACACCTATCCACCTATCTCGATGAAGTCACCTTTTTTTTAAACTACCAAAGTTAAATCAAAATTGGTTTATCCGTTTACGAATTATGATACTACAGACAGACACATGTTAAACTCAAACTTACGCTACTCGAGTATTTACATATAAATAGGCAAGGACGCAATAGTTCAGAACCTTTTTTTCATCTTTTGTCAAGCGATTCGTATAATTCGACGCAAAAGCAAAAAGGAGGGGTCACAGGTTTTGAGTCGGGGGTATTTTGACCGTTTTTTTTTGCACTTGTTTATTAACTTATAATAAGCATTAGGGTTATTAATAAAAAAGCTACCTATCATTTTTCTAGTTCAAATTCATTTATTTCAAACAAAATAGAGTACAAAAATGATCTTAATTAATGTTAGTATCGTCTATTTTACTGAACCACAGCATGTGAAATGTCAGGTTAGATACTACAATCATGATAATCCTAATAATATTGTAAACGCGAAAGTTTGTAAGTATGGATGGATGGATGTTTGTTACTCTTTCGCGTAAAAACTACTGAACCGATTGCTATGAAACTTAGTATATAGATAGCTAGAGACCTGGATTAACATATAGGCTACTTTTTATTCCCATATTCCCACGGGATTGGGACTTACGCGGGTGAAACCCCGGGGCGCTGCTAGTAATTAATAATACAATCTTAACTATAATTAATGATATAATTTTGATAATAGTTAAACAGTAATTGTGTTAAAATTAAAGCAAAAGTAAAAAAATTGTAACAAAAATAAAACTAACAGTGATTAGTTGATTACAGTGACAATTTGATACCAGACTGCACGGATGGTGCAATGGTTAAGGTGGTCACCTCGCCACTACGCCGCGCCGAGTGTTGTGGGTTCGAATCCCACACGGGACAAAAATTTTTGTGATCCACAAATAGTTGTCCCGAGTCTGGGTGTTCTTTGTGTCTGTTGTTTGAATGTTTGTGAAGCCCCCCGCGACACAGGATTGTTCCTAATGCGGGAGTTGTCTTTTAAAAAAAAAAAACAAAAAACAAACCAATACAACTAATCAAAGACGTCACCTATTGAGTAAAATGAGACTTTTCTAGCACCCATTGTCTTAATTTAAATTTGAATTTTGCTATTGGTAGATCCTTAATATGTTTTTCATATGACAAAAAAAAAACAGGAACAATTTCAACAACCTGAACTTATACAAGATCAACGAGGCGGTTAGTTAAATAAAGTGATTAATAAAATATCACCTCAACAATTTTTTTTAACTGACCACGAAGCGTATAGAATCAATTACATAAGTTAATCGTTGTACTCTTAATTAGTCTTTACAATAAAATTACAATAACTTTCGAAATAAGAAATACGCTTTCCTTTTTTGTACGAAAACTATTAGCAAAGTTGTCACTTGTGCTTGCTATAAATCACGTTGGTGTCTTAGAGAATTAACTGGAGATCGCCCGGTGGTCGAACTTCGACCATAATTCATAAAATTTTGACTGTTTTGTTTTATTTCTGGACCTATTTGTAACATAAATCAAGCTATGAGCTGTAATTGTATAGACTTTTCGTACTATGATAGTATAACATATATACTAGACAGATGTAGATGTAGCTTTTTGTAATGCAAGCATTGCTTAACTGCCGGTTTTTTGTAAAATCGTGGTATCACTCCGGTTGATCCGGCGCCCGGCACATACGTGCTGAAGCATGGCTCTCCCACAACGAAAGAGTAGTAGTAGTCGTCGTTAGTAACATTAGTTGGGAAGTTAGAATTATGTTTTATTTGATTGGGTTAGATTTGATTGACTGCACGGATGGCGCAATGGTTAACGTGGTCGCCTCGCCACTACACCGCGCCGAGTGTTGTGGGTTTGATTCCGGCACAAGACAAAAATTTGTGAGATCGACAAATAGTTGTCGCGACTCTGGGTGTTCTTTGTGTCCGTTGTTTGTATGTTTGTAAAGTCCCCCGCGACACAGTAATCATTCCTAGTGCGGAAGTTGTATTTTTCAATAAAAAAAAAACCTCGAGTGGCCAAGCATCGGTTATTTACCTTACCTAAATTACCCTCCACTTTTTACAACATACGCATATGTTTAAGGATATTATAGAAAACATTAAGTAAACGCTTACGAATAAACTTAAAATATCGTTCAATGTCACGTACATTGCCACATTAAATTCATGCAAAAACATAAGCACACAACAGTAAAGTTCTACAAATAACATCTTTACGATCCATTCTTACAACAACAATTACTCATATAAACATTTTCTTAACCATAAAGACCAAGAAACTTACAAGTACCAGATAAAATACAAAGATTAAGACAAAAATGTATGCCAAGTCATTATGTAGGAGGAAGCTCTTTTATCTCTACATGTCGAACGATTATTCAACCGTGTAAATGTGTAGGAGTTGATTGTAGTCGCGAATGGTCGTGCACGTGAAGCCTTATCTGAAACGTGCGAGATGATTCTACAGTTTTAGGTTATACTTCTGTAATATGAAGTCATTTAAACCATTTCCTGTAATTAGTGTCACTGGTTAGTATTTGTTATGAAATGTGAGTATTCACGGTCGCTTTGTGCCTACCGTTGCCTAGAAGTATTACCAGGCTTTAAAAATTTGGACATGACATGAAATATGTAATGATGACTGCATTTTGAAAGAGCCATGAAAAAACATAATTTTTAACTCGACAGCATTTTTTGCAGGTACGTTACGAGATATCTGCTTGAATTAATGAATGAAATTAAATACCTAAGTTACTAAAATAACTTTATAAGTAAGATTACCTTTAAAACAAAACTTTACAACAAACATTATTTAAGTTATAACTAATAGTCCATTGAAATGTTACATTTTTTAGGCCTTACCTTGCGTTTTTTAGAGGACGCAATTTTATTTTTTTGATGTGTAGGTGGGGTAAGTGTAAAGATAAAATCAAGTTTGTGGGGTCGCCACCCTTGTCCCACGGCCGCCATCTTGAAAATAGGGGTTGAAACTATTTTTCAGGCCTAATCCACGGTAAATAGTACTCACTTCGGAGCGCTGTAAAACCTTAGCTATTGACTTAATGAAAAAATGTTGCTTATAAAAGTTGTTCCTTAAAAAACGATCTACAAAAATGGTCTGATATCGTTTTTTCGTAAAATGATAAAAAAAAAGTTATATCAAAAAATATAAATTTTTTTCTCGAATTTCTGAACATTTTCACTTATAACTTTTTTATTTATAGTTCTACGACAAAAAGTTACTGGACCAAAGTTATAGAGAATTTAATTTGCAACAAAAAACGTTAACAAATTTTTTTTATCAGATAAATAGTTTAAGAGATATATCGTAAAAACCGTTTCAACCCCTATTTTCAAGATGGCGGCCGTGGGACAAGGGTGGCAACCCCACAAACTTGATTTTAGCTTTACACTTACCCCCCCTACACATCAAAAAAATAAAATTACGTCCTCTAAGAAACGCAACCCCAAATGTAACTTTTCAATGGACTATAAGTTAAATATAAAAGATAACAAACATGCAGACTATTTATAATGTGTACTATAATTTTTCTTTTAAAATTCCTATTTCTCAAACTCTAGTATCTTACAAAAGTACGGCATTGCAACGAAACATGCGTATTCATATTTTTAACGTTTTTTAATGTATTTACGAGATTGGTGTTCCACAAAATAAAATAATTAAGCAATATATTAATTAATACATCAGTATTACTATGACATCACAAGACGTAACGTAGCAACATGTTGTTACAGAGCGATAAATAGAACACACAATAAGTTTCTTGGAAAGGGCCTCATTATGTAAAGGCGCTTGATGATTCATTGCCTCATATCCGTTGTGGAGTGTGTTTTGGTTCAAGTTTTATTTATATGGTATGGTAGCAAAAGCTGAGTATGACAGATATAGCAGTCTATAAGTAGAATTAACGCAGTTGAGATTCGATCGCTGCTTACTACATATGTATAGAGGATATTAAGTTGATAGAAACAGGAATGCAGACATAGATAGATAGATATAAGATAACACTACTGTGTACTTTATTTGGACACGAAGGTTTTACAGGGATTATGAACCAAGAAAGGTTTAGCTTCGATGATGTGCCGATATACATACATTATCGGTGTGGTTGAAGTGACGAGAATTGAACTGGCCCTTGGAACAAATGCGCACTGAAGGAATGATAAATCAAGTACACCAGACAAATTTAAGTAGGTAAGTCGATCGGAGTTGACTTTAAAAATACAGATGCTGTTCAAATTGGTCTCTGAAAATGGATGAGACAGGAGCATCCAAATCGTAAAGCTGTATGACAGTGACTGGCTTGCTGTTAACTTATTTTTTTTATTACATATTAAGAAAGAAAAAGAAATAAAGAACCGTATTTATTTTGCACTTGTACAAAGGCACAAGAGAGTCGAGGAAAAGTGTCACAACAAAAAGCACCTCTGCATGAGCCGAAAATGGTCGTTAGCTCAGCATTGTGCTACTTCAGAAGAAGCAGCACTGGTATTATGCTAACACCACACAGAAACAAATAAATACGTAGTTAAAAGAAGGGTGTGGACCTCCCGCTTCCATTGTATTTATGGCCAGAATAAATTATGATTAAGAAAAACTAAAAAACGCCCTTTAATACCGACCGTAATCAAGTACCTAAGAAAGAGTTCCACTATCCACCTCCTGGCTCCATCATCAGACCATCGTTACTAAACCCAATCTATTGGACTCGTCAAAACGTATCATATGAGCCCAAACTCGAGGGGTTGACTAGTAGCCACTGGAGAGTTCCACTACCCACCTCCTGGCACCAACATCAAATCGGCTGCAAGCTGCCAAATTATAGTATTGTCATCCGGTTCATTTCGATACCACAATTATAAGTAAAAAATTGTTTATAATGTATGTATTTAGGTGTATGTGTATATATATATATGGTACCGTAGGAATATCGGGATAAAAAGTAGCCTATGTGTTAATCTAGGTCTCCAACTATCTACATACCAAGTTTAATCGCAATCGGATCAGTAGTTTTTGCGTGAAAGAGTAACAAACATCCATACATCCATACACCCATACATCCTCACAAACTTTCACGTTTATAATATTAGTAGGAAGTAGGATATTAGTATATATATATATATGTATTTGTGTATCCGTATGTAATTGTATGTATATATGTTTGTCTTAATATGTATGTGAGCATATACTAGTAGTAGATACATATTAGTACATATTATATATTTGACACCATCCAAAGGTTGCCTGGAAGATATTGCATTGTGCATTTTATGTTTAAGTTGTTTTTTTATACGTATAAATATTATGTATTTGGTGTACAATAAAGAGTACTTACTTACTTACATATATAGTTAAAATAGCTGGAGTTTGAAATACTTTACAAAACTGCGACAAAATTTTTCATAAAAGTAAATTGCAACTTGTTATTTAAAAAGAGCCTAAAAGATATGCTATCTATCACTCATCCGTGGTATTGTCACTCAACCGTGAGGGAAAGCGATGGCATCGCTACAAAGATTTGACACAGTGACCGCGCCCCATAATGTAGATTAGTTACACTTGATCGAGTCTTATTTAATATATTTCTATTTAAAAATGTTTGTTTGTTATCTTAAAGATAGAGCTTAGAGTGTGAGCTGCAGGTGTTACATTTATCACGTAACGAACTGATCAGAAGCCTTGTCTGTCTGATTAGATGATCAATCCCCTCCCGCCCCCTTAAATAGGATCTGACTGGCCTGACTGCTAAGCCAGAGGTCGTGGGTTCGATTCCCACCCAGGCCAAATAATTGTGTGATGAGCATGATCATTTGTTCTGTGTCTGGGTGTAATTTATCTATAATATGTATGTATTAAGAAATATATAAGTATGTTTATCAGCAATCTGGTTACCATAGTACAGGCTCTGCCTAGTTTGGGATCAGACGGCCGTGTGTGAGATGTGTCTAGTTATTATCATTATTATTATTATCATTACGATTTTTTAAATAAATTCTGTATTTTTCATTGTACATTTTCAAATTGCTACATTCTCCTTTATTAATTTCGTTTTGCTTCTTGTGCTGCGCAAAATGGTCTAGATTCTAAATGTAACATTATTATTGGAGATACGCGTATCTTAACTGTCAATAAAATAAAATTTAACCCCCGAAGGAGGGGTGTTATAAGTTTACTGTGTGTATCCGTGTCTGTCTGTGACATCAGCTCCTAAACGGGTCGACTAATTTTGATTTAGTTTTTTTTGTTTCAAAGCTTAGTTGGTCGAGAGTGTTCTTTAGCTGTAACTCCAGAAAATCTGTTCAGCTGTTCGAAGATTATCACCTCTTTACCAATCATTGAAGGGATTTAAGATTTTATCTTTTTAATTTTCAATTTATAATACTATATTTCTTTCTTGGGAAGTAAATCTCCTATTCGTAATGAAATTCAACCGTGCAAGTGGAACACAATTCTTTTAATCAATAGGATACTTTTGTATATCTGTAGGGTCTCCAGATTCATGGTTAACAGGCATAGGGTTAGCAATATAAAAGTGTGTGTTAAGAACTTATAATGCGCATGTTCTTAGTTCCTGTAAGATATGTTGGCGAGGGTCTGATAGCAGTCGACCCTGGAAAATCTAATGCTAAAAATCAACATACATTTGAATAATAACGGTAAGAAGAAATGTGGCCGAAGATTTACGTATTTGAAAAGTAATTTTAATTTTTAATCATACATTATAAATGTTATGCAAAGGCGTAACAGTGATCGTGCGTCGATCTGTTCACGGTCCAACTCCCAAGTTAATGGAGGTTTTACGTCGTATTTAGCTCGTGGTGAAAGACAATACCTTGCTTTTTAATGGAGTTCTGACCGTCATTAAAGGGAAAGATAATTATAAGTAATCCATTTCGGCAACTACGCCTTATAATGATCTTTTAAGGGTGTACCTTTTATCTCTAAAAATGTGTATATGTAAATGGATGAATCTTTGACAAAATCTTTAAAAATCTTACATCTATACTAATATTATAAAGCTGAAAAGTTTGTTTATTTAGCTGAACGCGCTAACCTCTAAATTATTTTAGTGTTGGATAGCCCATTTATCGGGGAAGGTTTATAGGCTATATAACATCACGCTACGACCAATAGGAGCAGAGCATCGATGAAAAAAATTACAAAAACGGGGAAAATTTACATATCTCTGTCTTATGTGACGCAGACGAAATTACGCGGGTCAGCTAGTCCCACTATCCCACTAATATTATAAATGTGAAAGTTTGGATGGATGGATGGATTGATGGATGGATGTTTGTTACTCTTTCACGCCAAAACTACTGAATCGATTGCGATGAAACTTTATGGAGATAGCTGGAGACCTAGATTATACATATAGGCTACTTTTTGTCCCGATATTAACACGGGATCGGGACTTATGCGAGTAAAACCACGGGGCGCTGCTAGTATTCTATAAACCTAACTGTGCTTCACAATCTTAACTAAATTTGTTTGTGTGATTGTCTTGCACGTCTTAACTACTCAGCCGATCATCATGGCATTTTGCATACACGTCAGGGGCCGGTACAGAAAAAGTTTTATTATTATTATTATTATTTTAAGTGCCTAGTGCTACCCTCGACCATTTCTGGTCTTTTGTAGCGCACTCTTGCTTTAAAGTTCACTGCTCAGACTTTGGCTTAAAAAAACCTCCAGATCCTATCAGCAATAATTGTTTGTATTTCCTACGGTTGCATGACGTGTAACCCTAGGTTAATACTTCGGTTCCGCATTAGTGGGCCACAAGAGCATAGAATATGCATTGCAGTTTCTTCTGCCTCTTGACAGAATCTGCATATTGTGTTGTCGCCCACCTTTAGGTTGAACATATATTATGTTTGGTTCAGTTTGCAGTGTCCGGTGAGGATACTTATTAATATCTTTTGAGCTCCAGAAGTTCCTTTGATGCTTACTATCATAGCCCTTTATTAAGGCTTTCGAGTGTCTCAGACAATTCGTGGTCTTCCATCTCTTAATTGCCATTGATGTATATTGGGCGTTTATTTTATTTATGTTTAAATTTTTTTAAAAGACAACTCCCGCAGTAGGAATATTCCTGTGTCGCGGGAGCTTTACAAACATTCAAACAACGGACACAAACAACACCCAGACTCAGGACAACTATCTGTGGATCACAATTTTTTTGTGTGGGATTTGAACCCACAACACTCGGTGCGGCGTAGTGGCGAGATGACCACTTAAATCACTGCGCCGTCCCGTCCGTGCAGTCAGTGCACTGCAGTTTATAATTGGAATAAGCTCGCTGTTTGGTGATGTCGTGAGAAAAAGTCTTCGGGTACGTTTCATATAGGTAAAAGTGTCATTCTTAAGGGATATCTTCATTAACGAGCGAAGCGTCGACCAAAACGAGTTTTTAAGATAATTTTATCAACATCAACACATACTTGCTATGTTAGTTTTTTACTGCAACTTAACACTTGATTACTTACTGATCAAAGTGTAAACCAGACATTACTTAAAGTAAGATCTCATTACACTCTCATTATACAAACAATTATATTAATCGAAAATTACGAACTTAAACATCTGAGAAATCAAATCATTCCGCTATTTCCTAAAAACACACTCAAATTAAAAGTATTTAATCACAAGACGTATTTCTTAACAAATTTTAATATACCTACCTACTATAAAAAGAACGAGTTGTCGCTCTGTCTGTCGTCGTCACGGTAGCTTCCCTCAATAATCACCGAGGTGTGTTGACCGAGAGAAACCGAAGCACCACACACGTACAACATTCAATTGCGTTTACATTGCATTCATAGCTTCGTAATAATTTCTAGATAACTATCTAATTATTACAAGAGAAGCACGAAGAATTTTATGTGTTGTTTCCTTGGTCGGTTCTTTACAAGACGTTGACCTTTCAGATCAATATGTTTCTGATCGTTAATAATTAAGTTCATCATGATCATCGTTTAGGTCTGAGCCTTAATACTGCTTACTAGTCTTAACTAACATTATATATGTGAAAGCGATTTTGTTTGTTTTTTACTTTTTCACGCCAAAACCACAGATTACTAAGTTACCCAAAACTACTGAACCGTTCATCATTAAATTTTGCATTCACGTTGCCGGGAGCACAGAAAAAGACAGCGTCATCATCCAGAAAAAAAACTATTGTTGCCGAGGGACAGACAAAATAAATTTTACGCGACCGGAACCGCGGGGCGAAAGCAAATTATTATAAGTAGTACAAGGGAATTTAAAGCAAGTATTCGAACAGTTGTAAATCGGAATCTGTCAATAAGCTTGTATAATGTCAATACCTCTATGATACCAGGATTATGCTCCTAAAACCAACAGCAGGGTTCATAATTCTTTATTAAATAAGTGCATTGCATTGGTTACCATAACGTACTGTTGAATATTTTCCTGTTATTAGGAACAGTTTTAAACGTCCAAGCTGGGATAGATTGGACGTGGAAGGCGGTGGACCGGGTGCTATGGCGCATGTTATGAGAGGCCTACGTCCACCAGTGGACTGCGATACGCTGATTGATAGCAACAACCTCACCACTATTGCTATAAATTATCAAGTCCACTAATTAATAGTAACCGCTATGCTCTTACATCCATCCGCACTGAAATGACCGTTATATCATTAAATTTATGAGGCACGTTTGCCTTTTTAACCCCCCATCGCCGATATAACTAATCATAATAATGTCTACAAACTCATTTTTATTAAATAGTGAACTGTTTTATCATATATTATGGTTTACCTCTGTTTTTTATGAAATAAATACGAGTTTTTGATGTGGCGACAAAAAGCTTACCTCATTCCTCTATAATAGTCTATTGGCTTGGTGTATAACAATCATATTTCACGTGAATCTATTGAAGTTTACTGAGTTTGTTTGCAGTCTCCGTAAGTACTCCGTTTGCAGACCCAATAAAAATTTATGTGACTTACGAATCGATTCACGAAACGTACCACACAATCGCAAGCACTAGCAAATATTTTTACTAACTAAACAATTGACTGGCCTGTTGGTCTTGGCCTGGGTTGGCCTGGTGGTTAGTGACCCTGACTGCTAAGCCAGAGGTCGTGGGTTCGATTCCCACCCAGAACAAATAATTGTGTGATGAGCACGATCATTTGTTCTGTGTCTGGGTGTAATTTATCTATAATATGTATGTATTTAGAAGTATATAAGTATGTTTATCAGCAGTTTGGTTACCATAGTACAGGCTCTGCCTAGTTTGGGATCAGACGGCTGTGTGTGAGATGTGTGGAGTTATTATTATAATACTACATAATCATAAACGCAGTTGAATACATCAAGTGCACTGCTGATGTTATTGCTACAAAATACACCGAATTTAACTTCGTATCGAGCTATTTAATCTGATTTACCAAACAAACATTCTTGACTATACTTGTACCATAAGTATTGCTTTAAATATCTAGATATCATTCCTTTATCTAAATGCCAATTTGTTCAATAATCATAACGGAACATCTGGCTACACTCGTTCAAGATGCAGTAACCTGCAAGTCCATCAAAGCAACTATAATAAATACTGGTACATCTGACTCACGCGCAGATGTGAGTTACATTCCTCTGAACATACAAACAGTAGCCCTTGTTATACATAAACTTACATATAACGATGAACTAAGCGAATAAACAGGTGGATGGATGGATGATGGTCGCATTGAGGTTGAAAATCGACCATAATAGGGATATTGAAAATTTATTCAAAAAATTATATTCTATTCTTAGAAAAAAACCTTAAATGAAAAGAAAAAATCTGAAACAATAAGTTACTTTTAAAGTTTTCTGTATAAACACTCGCATCTGTCGTAATGATTTTGATTACGTTACTATTGTTATATTTAAGTGGTTAATAATAGGATACCAAATGTCAGCTGTGAGCTTGTTTATCGGTTAATGACGTAATGGATCTGGTTCAATTTGATTAGTGTCAACATCCTTATTCATTAAATAACAATTAAGCTCTGTCGCAACTTGCAGATAGGGTGAAAACTGTTTCCATTTTTTTATTGATAAAACGAAAGCTCGTCGTCACCTACTAAACACAATATTAGATTTAAAAAAACTAGAAAAATTCGCTTGATAAACGAATCAAACTAAAAAGTGGTAATTTTTTTTATATTGGTACCTAATCCTTATGTTATGATATTATTGTATTGTCATCGGCACTTGACACGTGTGCAAATGTTCATGCCTTTAAGTTGGTGAAAATAACGTTGTAGGTATATCTACCTACAAAAAATAATACGTCAAATTGTAAACTGTAGGTTTTCAGTTCATAATATTCCGTCAGTTTATAATATCGCGAGATTGTTTATAAACTGACGATTTTCACAATCTTATAGTGACATCTGACGGAATATTCTGAACTGAAAACCTACAGTTTACAATTTGACGTATTATTTCTCGATGGTTTATAATCTATCAGTGTCAAATCGGCGCGTGACGGAGTCAGAACGCCTTGCGCCACCTTGCGCGCTGATTGATAGAACGTGAAGTGTCCCGAGTCCCGAGCCGCCATGGTAGATTAGGTTAGGTTATTTCGATTTTTATTTCGGTACTACACGTGACATACCTGATAATAAATAATTAATTGTGAATTATCGTTATTAAACGACACCTATGTTTGTTTCCGAACTATATGGTTAAAGAACGAGTTATTCACGAGAGAGAGAGATGTTTACAATTCGAGAATTTCACATTAATAGTTTATAAACTATCGAGAAATAGTATCTACGTTAAATTGTAAAATGTAGGCTCAGTCCATAATCTTTTGTCAGTTTATAATATCGCGAGATTGTTTATAAACTAACGATGTTCACAATCTTACAGTGACAGATACATACATACATACATAGCTAACTAATTAAAGCTTGTTAAAAAAAAGGACATCGGTTTAGAAATAGATTAGAAAAAGATACTAAGCTGTTTTGAGTGATATTCATATTTATAAACTAATCGGACATCCCTGAAATGCACACGTGAGTAAAACCATATTATCGTTTATACATATTTATATATAGAAGGTATGCGTGTGTGATGTCAAGTCAAGAAACTTGTTGTGGCAAGATGCATTCCAAAGGGCTATAAAACTAGCTATAACATAAGGATCTCATTATAAATTACGTGGATTATGCATACCTGAAATAACTCGCATTCATAGCCAGTTACTCTGATATTTTCTTAGAGACTTATCGCTCGCTATTCTTGGTATTTTCTTATTCATTAAAGTTGATCTTGGCTTACAGGTGTCATAGGTCTTGAAATGTAGGATTCGTTCCATAAAGAACTGTAGCTAATACGATATAGCTTCGTAGTTAGTACGTGATAGTTGCCCATGATTAAAATAAATTATTTGACAGCAAATTGTGACGTCACAAGTTGGTATTCCATACAAGTATCTACTGAACGTACTCTTTTGACGTTTGATGACGAGAGATAGATTTGACTTGCCATTCAAAAGTAGATACTGTTTAAAATAAGCTTCTTTTCAAAATTCGAACGGATATTAATAGATTCCTGAATCAGAGATTTCACTGGATATTTGAAATATTTCACAAAGTTATTTACATAATAAGTCTTGCAAAATCCCAAAGCGATTAGTTGTCCTCATTTTCAGGTGTTTAAAACGCAATTTGACTACGGTTACACTAAGACAGTTCTTCTAGCTATAGCGCCGTCGCATTCCGATCAACGCCATAAATAGTCCGGGGCCCTTCTACCATGGTACAAACTTAGCACTGTGTACTGAGTTCACTGCAGTGATTATATATAACATAAGTACGTACTGTGTTGTGTTTCATTAAATATGAGCTACAGTTCAACCATTAGTGGATTAATAACTTTTAAACTTTCGCGTTCCATGATATAATATTATCTACGTATTTACGGGAGTTAACAGCACCGCTGAGCCAGTCAGCCTGTGACCACGGCCAGTGCAACCAAGTCGAAACGTAAGGCAATTCAGAGGTATGTAATACCTTTTCGTGATCGTGTTAATTCCCGTAAATACGTATATAATATTATATTAGTGGATTAAATTTAAATTAAATTAAATTTATATTAGCGGAGCAAACCATACTAAACCAGAGATGAAATAGTTAAAAAAACATACATATCTTTAAGACTGAAGAAGTCTTGAAGATATAGCACATATCTTTGAAGTCTCAAAGATGTGATTTTTTTGTCAATCAATCTGTTATCATACTTATCATTCTTATATTTTAGATTATAAACTGTAATGTGTAGCTTAAAACCATCTAGGAAAATTACAAACCATTCGCAAAACTCAGCCTACCGAATAAAGTGTTTATTATCCGTTGAACTGAAACTAAATTTTGGACATTTTAACACTATCATAGACTAAAATTTTCGGCTAAAATATTCACCAGCTCTCCAGCTTGCAAATATATATATTCTTACACGTTTCACATCACAATCAGGAAATTGAATTGATTGGAATCTCGGATATTTCCTGCATATCGGTCTCGGTAGAAGTGATTGGATTTGGATGGGGCTTGCTCGAGAATATCGGGTAAGGCACGGATTGGAAATGAGCAAAATGTGGTTTTAACAACGTTTTAAAGGTAAATAGAAAGATTTACAAGTTGGACGTTTAGAAATGAGAACATATTAGTTAAACACTTGAATTTAGGAGCAAAGAGGTTATCGCTCTTGGCGACTCTTGGTTGGGAGCTTTTCGTCTCGTTTTTAAAATCGTGTTTGAAATATGTTTCACGTCCTGCGATACATTACGAGTATTAGCGGTCGCTTAGGAGTTAAAACATGGCCGTAGTTCATAAAATTATTGATTACCACAAAACTCCATTAAATACACAAAAAAAACTTTTATTCAGAGCACTAAAGCTCGCTAGTAGAAAATTGAAAAATATGTTGAAATAAGAGCACGAACAAGAAAACAAACTGTACTGTTTTGTCCCTACTGATTTATATCAATGTAGATAACACATTGGAAATGAAAGCTATATCATTTTACGCCAATTGGTTACCACTGAAGGGGATCGTAGGAGAGCCATGCTTCGGCACGTATGGGCCGGCTCGACCGGAGTGATACCAAGGCCTCACAGAAAACCGGCAGTGAGTTTCTGGAGGCCCAAACCCTTCCCTCAACCTAATCCTTCTTCCACCTTTCCCCTACTCCCACCTTTAAAGCCGGCAATGCACTTTTAACTCTTGAGTTGCTGGTGCCCATGGGCGGCGGTATTCATTTACCAGGTACCATCAGTTGACCCGTCTGATCGTTTACTGAACACATGTATATCCCTTGAGTAAAACACAAACTTCTTAGTGAGTGTAATTGTTTAAGGTTCCCCAGAACTTTGAAATAAAGATTAAATTAATTATTCTCTAACGTTTATGTGAAAAAATTATACTAGTGCAACATTAATAATAATTATGAAAAAGTCTATTATATTCAATAATAATAATAACTTGACACATCTCACACACGGCCGTCTAATCCCAAACTAGGCAGAGCCTGTACTATGGTAACCAGACTGCTGATAAACATACTTATATATTTCTAAATACATACATATTATAGATAAATTACACCCAGATACAGAACAAATGATCATACTCATCACACAATTACAAGAACCCTAATTTTTTCCAAAATAAAAGTACCCCAAATTACTCCTTATTATACGAGTTATCTGCCAGCGAAAGTCCCGTGGAAATCGGTCCACCCGTTTCGGAGATTAGCCGGAACAAACAGGCAGACAGACAAAAATAAAAGATTTTTAAGCATAGGTAACGGGCAAATAACTGTATGACCTTAAAAAACTATTATTTTGACATTACAAACAGACACTTCAATTCTATTTATTAGTATTGTTGATGGTATAAAAAGCACAACAATATTCTCTTATATTTCTAACAAAGTAGGTAATATACTAAAGTATTTATGGATACTTTGTTATTGAAGTTTTCTTATGATACAGTTCGCCAGGATATCTCTTGTTTCATTTGTGATACGTATTATGTCTCGAGGGTAGGTGGAACATCAGACATATATCGATTGAAACCTCAAGGGATGTTAGACAGGTAATATTGCTGCGAGAGCTGTAGGGATGGGACACGAGAACGACGAACACACTGCTATGTGTTATTTAAAGAACTTTTTAAAATAAGCAAAGACAAAAAAACCAGTTTGGTACCTTTTTCTTCCTGTGAAGCGATTTTCTTTTTTTTAACGGTTGTCGCCACATCAAAAACTGTATATATATAATCTATATATATAATAGATGATAAAACAGTTCACTAATCTATCTATATAAATGAAAATAAATAGCCAAATGTGTTGCTAAGCGCAAAACTCGAGAACGGCTCGACCAATTCGGCTAATTTTCGTTAAGGCACAAGGAAGGTTCTTATGGAGAGAAAAAACGTAAAAATTGGGAGGAAAATAGTTCTAACAAAACTTTTATTTTCCTATAGAAATCACAGAGTAAATAATATAATTAAAACACATGTCTCCAGCTGTCAAACATTTGACGTCAATCAATAACTTTTGACAGAACGGAAGTCTGTCGGGGCAGCTATTTAATAATAAAAATATTTTTAACAAAAAATTAAACCGACGAAAAGAGCTAAAAGCATAAAATAAATAAACCTTTTAAATCTTAAGTATTGAGCTTATTTAAATAAACTATGAAATTTTATATAAACTAATTTGATTAAAACATTAAAAAAGGTAAAGTACGCCATAAGTGACATTTTCTGGTATACAAGTCTGTTAGAATTTAAAATTTGTATATTTTAATTATAAACATGTTGTCGCCACATTAAAAACTCTTATTTATTTTATTAAAAATAGGGACAAACTATAATAGATAACACAGTTCACTATTTAATAAAAGTAAGTTAATAGATATTATTTTGACTGGTTATACCGGTAACGCAATACTATTGGTCGATGGATTAACAAATTGTGGGATTATAAAAGGGTAGGAATATGTTTAGAACGATTGACTTGAGTGCAAACAGAGGTACGAACAACTTGGCAGTTGTTCGTACCTCTTGCATGTTGTTTTCATAGTGTATATCAGTGGTTTTGAGACTGTTCCTAACAAACATACTAATTAATGCACAAAATCTTTGAAGAGTAAAATTCGGTTGATATAATTTCAACAATCTGGTATCAAACGGCCCATCACTATCGAAGTGTTCTATTGTTATCATGAGCTTTTCTTTAGAAAATATTAAAGTCAGACTCATCTATTTTAAAACATGATAGATTTTGTTATCCCTAGCTTCTCAACAACGCGCTCCTTTGTAGGTTGTTGTGTGAGATGAGACTGACACTTAACCTAAGTTAAGTTTCTTGGAAATGAGAAAATGTTTTGATATTTATGGGTAGAAATAGGTATTTATTTGTGTGATTTCTTAACGTGTTCTACTGGCTTGTTGAAAGTCACAGTTTGGTACCAAACCAAGTTATTTATGTGCTTTGAGCTAAAATAACGCCTTGATGAAGTAGTAAACACCTTAAACCCCTAATAAAAACCTTATATACTATTACAACTACTTCAAAATAAGATTTAAATAATCAAATTACTTGTAAAAACAAGCAATTTGAGGGCGATGCCATGTGTCTATACGATGTTACTGTAACGTACCGTACGAAATACATGTTGACCTTTATTTTTCTCAGTAGTCCGCTAATTCAATTAAAATAATTAATGTGCGCCACAATTTAGAACCTTATCCTTTTTAGTGTCGGTTAAAAATATTGTTTTTTCATTGTCCCACTGAGTTATTGCTAGTCGTCTAGGGCTAAAGAAAATGTCTTGATCTTTTATCACTCTTCTGAACGAAATATCAATTCGTATAAAATAGACGTGATTTTAAACTAACGTCATGATTGTGTTCGTATTCATATTGTATTCTACAAACGTGCAACCCTTTAAAGGTCTCAGACGGTGTTAATGTGTTGTGGAATGTGTCTGGCATTTAGTGTGTCATTTAACTTGAACTATATAGTTATGGTTCATAAAGCCTTTGCAGTTTAACCCTCACAGGAATTACGGCGCGTCGAGTGGTAGCAATTTAAGCTTTTAATTCCAAGACGCTTTGTCACCCATTCTAACAAAGCTGACTTAAACACCATTTGTAATTTGTCGGATATACCTAATAAGTCTAATAATTGTGTGTAATAACTTCGAGCACTGTAAGGTACACGATATAAGTCAAAATAATTATAGTTTATAAAAAAAAACACTCTTTAATAGCGAAGAGAATTAAAAAAGTAAAATGTAAAAGGGTTCCGTACCATCGTCAAACAAAATATTAAGATAGCGCATAAAAAGCCAAAAAAGACATGTTTCTGGTAAGAGAGCCTCCTTTAATTTATTTTTATTTTCATTCTTCCGTGAAAATTTCAGCTGTCTACCTATTTCGGATCATGAGAGACCTACAGCCGGGTGATAGATAGATCGATCGATCTTTCGATCGATTTTTTGGTCAGGTAATTTGCAATAAGATTTTTTTGCCTTGAAAAAATAATAATGTACACACTGGACACATCTCACACACGGCCGACTGATCCCAAACTAGGCAAAGTCTGTACTACGGTAACCAGACTGCTGATAAACATACCTATATATTTCTAAATACATACATATTATAGATAAGTTACAACCAGACATAGAACAAATAATCGTGCTCATCACACAAATATTTGTCCTGGGTGGGAATCGAACCCACGACCTCTGGCTCAGCAGTCAGGATCACTAACCACTAGACCAACAGGCCAGTAGTAAATGTTTAGTAATCATCAATAGTTTGGTAACGGTTAACGGTACCAGACTCACTTCGATTCTCAATTTTTTTTTTTAGTTAGAAGCAAAATTCGGCTGACCCCTTTCACTTATGACAATCCTTTTTTACATACATGTTATACAAGTATATACTAAAGCTCTCTCTCTCTTGTTCATGAATTAGGGCGCAGGCTGAACGAACTGAGTGGCTACTCTCGTTCAGGGTTGTTCCTGGTGCAGAGGTTGGCAATTGCCATTCAGCGTGGGAACGCAGTAAGTGTTATTTGCACTTTTGCGCCGGGAGCGACAAAGCTGGTTATTTGTGCAGGTTTAGTTTATGATATTTAATGATAATTATTGTGAAGGTTAAATAATTGTATTTAATAAAGTAAGTTATGTATTAATCCTTATCAAAATAAGCTCTGATAAAATAGATTAATGGAAGTAAAAATGTGTACTGATCCATGTGGATTAGTTTTATTTACTCTATAAATGTGGTCTGAGAGATATCGTTATTGATTTAGGTACAAAAGAAAAATATATAGTGTAGGAATATTATATTATCATTTATCACGCTCCAACTTACGAGGATATAATTTGGGATTTAATGGTAAGTACGATAACACGAGTAAGTACGAAAATACGATAACTAAATATATAAATAAATAAATAAGAATAATAATAATAATAAATAAATAAAAAGAGGCCAGGCCGAAGAAAGTGTTAGCGCAACGGAAAATGCCGACCGCGTGTTGATTTATTTTATTTACGCCATCTGTGGATTCTGCGCGATACTACTGTAATTTGGTGTTGGTTTTTTAATAATTATAGATAGATAGATAGATAGATTACACTTTATTTGTACACCAGGGTTGTACAAAGAATATGTAACAGGAGATGTATCATATCAATAGTGTACAAAGGGCGGCCTTATCGCTTAAAGTAATCTCTTCCAGGCAACCTTGGGATGGACTGGAGTTATTTTATTAAACAGGTGGTAATCGTTGTTTAAATTAAAATGTGGTTAATGCTTATCATCTAATACATACATACAATACTCAATAATTATGCTTACTTATACTTATTCAAGTACTCTTATATATATAAATAAAAATACATATATACATACACATATACACAATATACACCATTATCCATATATTAGTGGGGCATATTTACTATATTTTGATACAATTTATTCAATCTATTACATATATATATTTATATATAGCGAAATAAACTCTGTTCCGACCTGGTGACCCAAAGGCACCTCACACGGTTTTAATTTATCTAAAGACTTACATTATCCGCAATCCGTCAATCCGTCACAATACAACTCTGGCAAAACGTCACAACAAAGTTGTAAGTAATTTCTTAACAGAATTAACAAAATTCTAAATTTCTATCCACTTAACAGTTACAACTTTCACAGAACCTTTAAGACATGGCTACGCACCTTGAACTATTCGGATACAGAAAATCTTTTAAAAACTACTATCTAACTGACTCATACATAACGTAACTTCAGACACATACGCACACAACACACAACACAAACACACACACACACACACACACACACACGCGCAAATACACTTGATGTGACATCCCTCTTAGTTTTATGTTATTATTTTTTTTTTCTAAAGGTTTAGTAAGACTGGGTCCTAAACACAGGCTTGCCTACCTTAAGGGCCCAGTAGCGATATAGTGCTACTGTAAAGATATTAGGTACTACCGGAAGTGCGCGTCCTCGTCGGGGCCTCATTACTTGTAACACAGGTTTATTCCTAGCACGGGAGTGGTACCCCGGCGTGGTTGCGACTACGGTGGACAAAAAGTTGATATTGCTATGGTAGTAAACTATGTACACTTTATGTCACTTCTTAATTAAGAAATAAAGATTATTATTATTATTATATTTTCAAAATATACATACGGTCGAATTGAAAACCTCCTCCTTTTTTCGTCGGTTAATAACAATCTTATGTGGATCAGTGTTGTTTATTTACTCTAGAAATGTGCTTTGACAGAGATCCGTTATTGATTTAGGGAAAAAGAAAAATACAGACGAGGGCCCGGGTTAAAAAGGTCTCAGGGCTCTCGGGAGTTTATAAATGAAAGTCCTTAGTTTTTTAAACCGACGAAAAAACGGAGGAGGTTCTTAAGTCAACCCGTATATTTTTTTATTTTATAATCGTCAAATTAACATTAAACATGAATGAATTGACAACAGTAAGACGTGACGACATGCCTTAGTATTTCATACCAAAATTTACCGAACCTACCGTTTAATCTACTAATCCCACTAATATTATAAATGTGAAAGTTTGGATGGATGGATGAATGGATGGTTGTTACTCTTTCACGCAAAACCTGTAGATAACTGGAGACCTGGATTAACGCAGAGGCTACTTTTCATCCCGATATTCCATCGGGATCGGGACTTACGCGGGTGAAACCGCGGGGCGCTGCTAGTGTTTACTAATTTGATACTGGTATTGGTATAGGGCTCAGTTTCCGCATTTAGACTCATAGGCGGTCCATTATGCGTTCAGATAAGGTTGACTAGTTGAGCCAGCCTAGCTCCTTCGAGAAGCACAGAAGCCTCCTGGGGCGTTCACAGGCTTCTAGAAGCGACTTCACAACCGCGAGGATGTTTGTACGTTGTGTGGCCAATCCCTCGCCCTCTAGGATAACGTAGACGGCCGTATAAGATTGTTTTTATTGGTGTGCGTTTCAATATTCAGTAGTTTTATAACATTATAATATCAGTTTGAGTTAGTCCTTCAACGAAAATTACTATTTTGCCCTTTTTCTAATAATGAATTTTATTCCTTTCATTACCACCCCATCTTGCCTATCTCTCCCTTTAACTATACTCGCAATTTCCATCCATTCCCAAATTGGCCGGTTGCCTCTTATTCCGGGAGTACATTATGTATGAATTTTTCTCAAATTGATCCTTCGTAAATTCCTCAACAGCTAGCGCCACCTAGCACCAACATAACAAAACTCATTTGTTTTTCTCATGGCACTAGTCACGCTCAATTATGCATATACCTTAACTACGAACAGTAATCATCCGGAAACAACACAGAACCTTGAACTTAACGCGAAACAACTTAACACCACATTGACTAACATAACTTGATCCAAACACAAACAGAAATAAACCTTATTTAGTTAATTTAAGGTTGTTTAAGAGTGGCTGATATTATGGTGATAAATTAAGTTCAATGGCTTGTAGAAAAAAACTGGTACAGACCGTGGGTTCCAGCACGAAGCCTCGGTGTGCTATTGTCTCTATAGAAGACTTTATTTATGTGGTATTTATTGCTTTTAGTGGTTTTAATTATATCGATTTATTGACATGGAGATTTGTAGTTTAGAAATTATAGTACTAATCTAGTACCTAATCACGTACGTAAATAACGAGTATATGGAGGAATACCTACGTGTTATATCTCTCTAACTCAAAGAAAAGATACTCCGATCAGGGGAGGTGACCATGCATGGCGGACCGCGACCCTACGGTTGATCTTGGGAAGTACGCCGCCATTTCCTGATTTGCCTGCCTAATACCCGCCATAGTTCAAAGCTTAATGCTTGACGGTTTGTCCAACCATGTTTGGGCAAATCGAAGCTGTAGGGTGACCAAAGTAAAAGCAAATAAAATGAAATTTAGATAATATAATAAAATATTTTACTAGTCAATAATATTTCTGTCTCTGGAACCCTAACCACCGGTAGCTTGGTCCCGGTAGGATGTAGTGTCTTTATATTTTGAAATGTTTTTTTTTATATACAAATTCATTAAAAAATTAATATATATTATTATGTTAGTAAAGAGAATAATAATATCTTGACACATCTCACACACGGCCGTCAGATCCCAAACTAGGCAGAACCTATACTATTGATTGATTGCAGACTGCTGATAAACATCATCTTCCGCGCCTTTTCTCAACTAAGAGGTCGGTCGGAGATCGCTTGGGGTCGGCTTGTAGTCAAACTACGATACGGCTGAACTTTGATATTTTACGTGAAGCGACTGCCATCAGACCTCCACAACCCAAGTACTAGGCGATATGGAAGTTCTGTAGTTAGACCAGGACTGTTGGACTTTTTAGGGCTCCAACTACCCGTAACGAATGCCACAGATGTTTGTATGGCACCCGAGACCGACGGTTTAACGTGCTCTCCGAGGCATGGAGGGGTCTCAATGTGTAAAGAATGGTCACCCATCCTAGACTGACCTGGCTAGTATTACTGAACTTTGTACTCGGTTACCACTAAGCCACGAGTCCCTCACTGCTGATAAACATATTACTAAGTATTATAGATAAATTACACCCAGACACAGAACAAATCATCATGCTCGTCACACAATTATTTGTCGTAGGTGGGAATAGAACCCACGACCTAAAAAGACTTCTAGATAATAAAAGTTTGCCTAGTCATGCTCGGACAAATAGTTTGTAGGACGGTCAAGGTAAATCAAAAAAATTTTGAATATATTTGTTTAATAGCGTTAATAAAAAATGTTCTACTCTAAAAATATATATACAGTTATTTTATTTTGGAATATTAAAGTATGTAATATTTAGAGCTGTAGTAATTACCCTACTTTTTATATCCTTGGTAAATAAAAAAAGTACATCATTTTGTAATAAATCATTCATCCATATAACAAAAAAAAAGTTGTTATAATTAACACAAGGCATAACAATATGACGCCGCCATCTTTTCGCACATACAGCTGACAGAACGCAAACAGCGCACTATCTTTGCAAATCGGAACTACATTACGATGCGACGAGCCATATTTGGATGTAAATTATATGAGTAGATAATTGAAAATGGGATATGCAGAAATAAACAGTGTAGAAAAGTAAAGGTACCTACAGTCAGATTACTTTACAATAGGAGGTTCAATGGCTATTTCCTTAAAACATACATAAGTTCCCATAGATCAAGAGAAGATCAGAATCAGAATAGCACCCAGTCGCCTATCGTTCAAGGCGAAGGCTTTCCTCTCTCAAAACTTAGCAGGATCATCACAACATTACTACTTTATATATAATAATGTGTATGTAAATATGCATGTATTTATTTTTTATGTATGTGTGTATGTTTTTGTGTATATATTTAAATATGCCCATATTTTACTCCTCGTTTCTTTTTTGTTTTGGTATTTATTTGTGTTTTATTTATTCTAAAGTTTATGATCTAAATTTAGTATACCTACTTCACCCACTTCTACACCACCCTAGGGTAGACTGGTAGAGAATGCCTATGGCACTAAGTCCGCCATTGTACATTTTTGTGCATAAAGTTTTAATAAATAAATAAATAAAAAAATACCCTTTATTCGCTATGGAGCCCGAATCAATATACCTAGTGTAAAAAAAATACCAGCAGGTTTCATGACTTACTTACGAAAAGTTTGGATCTACAAAGCGTTACGTAACGTCCCTAAATGTAATTATAATTATTATATTTTCTATAAAGACGTGAGACATTTTAGAGATCCGGTACAACCCACACAGGCTTTCCTTCAAAATATACAGAATAAGTATTATGAAAGTAAGATTAAAATTTGATGCCTCAATTTTGCCAGATCCCAATATAAAGATGTCGATACGACGCGTCTCCCAACTTGGTCGAGTACCGTCCAATTTATGGAGTTTTATATCGCATTTATATATATTTTTAAGTTTGTTTCGCTGACGTAATTATCTTCTTCACCAAATATATTGTAAAAGTACGTGAATGAAATGCTCCATCTAATTTGAATATTATTTTAAAACCGGCCGCCGTTAGAAGCTTTATCCACGTGTATCTCGATTGCCGAATAAATATATTAAACCAGTACTGAGTAATACAACTTGTTTATGTGACAAATCTAATTGAAATCCTGTTAGCGGTAAAGGCGCCTGATTGTGTAAAAACAAATTTACTGACTTTACGAAGGGACACTCACATAATTCTGAAATTTTCCAATATATTTCAAGGCTTACAGTGTTACGCCAAAAAGTTAACATCATCAGCGGTTTAATTCCGATTTTTTCATATATTTTGAAAATTCATTAAATTCTTATAACGCTTATGCAAATTTTGAATAATTTTTGATAAAATAAAAATTAGTGTATGCCCCTTTCCAACTACAAAACTAGTTTAAAAAAATATTTACGATTGGTTCAAAGGTTTACTCTCGAAGAAGATATAAGAAGAAATGGAATAAAAACTTTACACTAAACCTACCAGTAAACCTACGAATAATAATCGACTTAATTACTAAACTCCCAAAATTATATGGGTGTAATTTTAAATGGGCGTCTAACAACAACACTACGATTCATTTTACACCTTGAGCAATTCCCTCGCAAAGATGCGTTTTTGCGGAGATTCGAAATTAATATATTACATTACTTTAGGAGCTTACTTATTACTACCAGTTATTATTCTCTTTTCAATCCCTTTAATTTAATTATTAACAGCGGTTTTTAGTTGACTTGAGTTTTGTTCTTACGCCTCTGATTTTTCTATTGTAATTGTCTGTAATGGTCACTGGAATTAAATCGGTCATGTAAGACACTAAAATCTACCGAATCTTCTTCCTAAATCCTTAAATGTCTTATTATTTTGAACTAAGTCTTAATAGTTAATTTATATTTTTAGTTCAGATAGAACATTTAATCTTTAAAAACTATTTTTGTCGCTGTTTACCGTTAAAACAAATTGATTTTTTATTAGCATAATATTAAAATGAGTAACGGAGAAAAAGATCGCCATTTTAGAGAAGCCTAGATTGAACCCATTATGATCACAATACTTTTTCCTCGTAGATATTTTATATTCATGAGTCTCGTAACTGGTTCGCGTTATTTAAGTAAGAATTAATTTCCAATTTATGAAATATTTGCATATTTATAAGTTTAAATACCTATATTATAATTTAAAGTAGACGTAATTTATGAATTCAATCTATAGGGATTATTAGTACAGTTGATTATACAGTTTTGGAATTCAGTACTATTAAAACTTAAAACTTCATGCTCGCGCAGAAATTATCCCACTAATGTTAGATAGATAGATAGATAGACAGAACATTCTTTATTGTACACCACAGTTAGACAAAAATTAACACAGTTTAGAAGCAACATACTAAGCGGCAAGTACAATGGGCGGTCTTATCGCTAAAAGCGATGTCTTCCAGACAACCTTTGTATGGAAACAACAGAGGAAGATAATCGGTAGCTGGTGGCGTACCAAAAATATTTAGAACTAACAATCAAATAATAATAAAGGAAATTAGGTGAAAAGGAATATGTGAAGTATCTTCTACACATACGTACATTTAAACACATACATATATATACATATACACACATACATATATATACATATACACACATACACATATATAGTGATATAACTATAATAATTAGTAAGACATTTTAGTCTATTGCACAACGTGAGAGAGTTGTACACCACTTATAGTGTTAGATAGTATTCCTTTACAAGAGCCTTAAAGGAGGTTAAGGTTTGAGCTCGTCTAATCTTTACAGGTAATACATTCCATAAACGGATTGCAGTGACTGTAAAGGATTTATCATAAAATGCCGTGGAGTGTGCAGGCATTTTTAGTTGCAAATTTTCTGATGACCTTAGAGATCGCGGATGTGTACAATGTAGGAACTCGAATCGTTCCTTGAGATAGGAAGGTACCGAAGGGTTCAATATACTGTTCAATGAACAGTATATTGTATAGAAGCGAAAGAATGTGAGTATTCCGGCGAAGGCGTATAGGTAACCACTTGAGTTGTTTCCGAAATTCAGAGATATGATCGTATTTACGCAAACCAAATATGAATCTTATGCAAAAATTTTGAAGTCGCTCAAGTTTGTCTAGTTGGTTCTCGGTGAGATCAGGATAGCTGGCATCTGCATAATCGAGGATTGGAAGTAGAAGGGAGTTAGCAAGGGCAATTTTGGTAGCGGTTGGAAGAAAGTTCCGTAAACGTTTTAAGGATCCTGCAGAGGCAAACATTCTGCGACTTATTTCCTGCATCTGTGGGGCCCAAGATAAGTCAGTGTCTACCTGTATGCCCAGGTTTTTTACTACTTTACTAAAAGGTATCACGGTGCCTTCGAATAGAACTGGTGGAAGTAGTGACCACTCAATCTGTGCGATTTTTCTAGAACTACCGACAATAATAATTTGGGTCTTCGATGGGTTTACCTGAAGACCGTGTGACCTACTCCAGTAACTAATCTGGTCCAAATCTTTGTTGATGATGTCAACAGCTTTAGGTAAATTTATCAGTGGTGTATGAGTATTTATCTGCAGATCATCAGCATAGAGGTGGTAGGAAGAAAGTAATTGGTTTGAGATAGAATTGATAAAAATTGCGAAAAGTAAAGGAGACAAAACGCCACCCTGGGGCACACCAGCAAATGTATTACACCAAGTAGATAGAGTGTTGTCAATGCAAATACGTTGTTGGCGGCCACACAGGTAATTACAAAGCCAATCAATCACCGTTGGAGATATGTTAAGTGAGGTAAGTATACTGAGCAGAACATCGTAATCCACTGTGTTGAACGCATTGGAAAAATCCAAAAGCGCGAGCACAGTGAGACTGCCACTTTACATTTGAAATCTGATTTCATCGGTAATGTTAACTAAGGCTGTTACTGTACTATGGCCAGGTCGAAAGCCAGATTGATATGGATTGAGGAGGTCATGTTTGCACAGGAAAGAATGAAGCTGGGTATGAACAAGACGCTCCACAACTTTGGATAGGAACGGTAGGATTGATATCGGTCTATAGTCAGAAAAGGACGAAGGATTAGATTTTTTGGGTAAAGGAATTATTTGGGCTTCTTTCCATGTTGATGGAAAGGTGCCGCTAGAGAGGGAGTAGTTTATTATAAAAGTGATAGTAGGTAGGATTTCGTCAAGTATAGGGATGATCATTTTACGGCTGATAAAATCACTTCCGACAGCATTAGAAGTAATCGATAGTATACTCTTCTTAACATTACAAGCCGATAACTGATTAAATACAAATTGTGGAAAGTTAGGAGTTGGCAAGGATGAAAGATAATTTAAAGTATTTGCCTTTATAGTCCTATCAAAGTTGGACACGGCTGAGAAATGTTGATTAAGTAAATCAATGTTTGTTCCAGACTTTAGCTGGTTCACCGTTTTGAATTGAGTTATGGATGTATTGGCGTTGCGCGTCCCTACACACCTTATTGCAATGATTACGTATAGTTATATACTTTTCACGGTTCTCGGAGTTCTGATTCCTTTTCAATTTAAGCTTGGCTGTAGCTTTCTTAGCTAATAATTAATAATTAATGTTGATGTTTGTTACTCTTTCACGTAAAAACCACTGAACCGATTGCGATGAAACTTGGTATGTAGATAGCTGAAGACCTGGATTAACGCATAGGCTACTTTTTATCCCTATATTCCCACGGGATCGGGACTTACGCGGATGAAACCGCGGAGCGCTGCTAGTAATAATGTTATAAAACACGACAGTTTGTATGAATGTGTGGATGGATATTTGTTACTCTTTCACGTAAAAACGGCTGAACGGATTTGGATGAAATTTGGCATAGATATAGTTTATGACCTGAATTAACACATAGAATACTCTTTATAGTGGTCAATGAGGCCTATGCGAGCGAAGTCGCCGGCAAAAGCTAGTGTGAAATAAGGACATAATATCATACGCACGCGTATATTATGTACCTAGCACCTACGTGAGTACGGGCTTTTTCTGCTTTGTGCGATCTTGTGCTACGATAGGAAAAAAAAATTGAAATACGCGCGTTTTAAGTTGACCGGAATGAAGTAAGCGGCGAGTGGTGTCAAACATTCTTGTGTCTAAATGGTGGGAGGTTTGTCAAAAGCAGAAAATCGGTTCACATTTTTCCGTTCACTCTTTAGTCATTAGTCGTCATCTGAAAAACCCAACGTCTACAAGGTCAACTTAAAATGCACCTATTGACACTTGAGGTTATCTTTAGAACTCAAAAGGGTTAATTACAACTTTTACACAAACACTAAAGAACAAAGGAACAGTTTTTATTTTTAAATAATTTTACATGAAATTGAACCCTGCTTTACTAGCAGAGAAAACAGCACTACGGGTGGCTGTTTTCTCTGCTAGTAAATAAGATAACAGAGTTTCATTGTAGGATTGACAACGCGCTGGTGACCCCATTGCTGTTATAAATCGTCGAATGTTTATAAGCAGTTGTCACAGCTTACCATCCCACGACCGTAGCTTTTCTTGCCAATTTACTTGTATAAACAAACTAGCCAAACTAGAAACTTTTTGCCTCGCATGACCAATCTGTGGAACGAATTGTCGCCTACCTTCAAAACTTCAAAATAAGAGCTACCACTCCCACTTCAAAGGCCGACGACGCACTTATGACTTTTAAGCTGCAGGTGTCCATGGACGGCGGTATTCACTTACCATTAAGCCCGTCTGCTCGTTTGCTATACCTAAAAAAAAGCAACATTCCCGTTCAAACCAAAACACACACAAATTGGTCCCAACACCCAAACATAAAAATCAATGGAACTAATTACAATTTCTTTTCAGGTCTTGTGGGGGCCGGTTACCATGGCAACCGCTACTGAAACAAACCCCTGAAATATCGGGTGAGTACAATGTATTATCTCTACATGGGAGAGTAACCAATATTAAACCGTCGCTTAAATTGAACCACATCTAAGGAATACAGAAGTGGTCCAATTTAAGCGCCGGTTCAATATTGTTTACTCTGTCCTATGTATCAGACTATCTACACTATATATAATATATTATTATGTACCTATATGTATGTAACAGTATGGGTGAGTAAAGGACTGGGTTAAAACGAGGTCTATATTTTGAGATATTTTAAATTATTGGATATTTATTTAATATTAACTACACAAATATTACTTGCCTAAGTGGGGTAGAAATGCAGGGATGTTATTTCTACAAAGTGAATATTAGAATATATTGGTTTTCGTCGAGTGGTATGCAACTATACATGTAGCATAGTGTACCTACTACATGAGTTGCGTGTATAGTTGGGATATTGCAGATCTCATAGCACAATTTATAGACACGACTGATAGATTTGTTTAATAATTAATTTTATAAGATTTTTTTAGACTGTTGGCTTTTAAAAACGTATTTAGATACTGTATGTTGGTCTTTCAAAACATGATTGAACGTTGGTGTTACTACGGCGCGGCGTTCTCGTCGGCGTAATAATGAATAATGGAACGTCATATATTTGTTTAAGTCACCCTCATAAGAACAATAAAAAAACAAAAACATAAACTCATTTCTTGATTCTTTTAAAAATCAATATAAAAAACATTTTTTGTTTACCATTATCATTGATTATAAGCTCTTCACCTACGTGTCAAATATGTGCTAAGAAAGGCCTTACTGCAACGATAGTCTATCTGTCCAATTCTTCACTTCGTAAGCCATTGTCACGTTCGGCAATTAGCCAGCTTTAAAAATTGAAAGTATGAGTACAAAGGTACAAGGTACAACAACCGCATTTTAAGGTAAAAATGCGAACATCAATCACGAACATCATTATTCTAAAAGTCGTTTTGGTTCTCAAAACACTTGACATACCAAACAAAGCGAAAGGATAATGATGCCTCAATTTATTCTCAAACATTTTTATTGTAATTAATTCTGATTAATATTGATATCAATAGCGGAAGAAAACGGATTATTCATCGTGAATTTTTAATGGAGCTGACAGTGACGTAGTAGTGTCTGGGTTAAAGAACTATGTACTGCTGTTGTTTATAGTTTGTTGCTAGGCAACGGTGAATAAGGGCGCGTTTATATGAGACAAATTTATTCGCGCCAACCCAACACGTTCGACTGTTTGTGCCTGTCTAGAGACAACGTTGTTACAGCAAAATAGGTTTTTTGACAACAACGCTTTAAATAAGAAATAGCAATGCAGTAATCGCGGCGATGAGAAAGGAACTGAAAAACGAAAAATGAAGTTGTTAGATTAACTAAACTCCTACACTAATGTACTCGTACATACATAACTTTTGCTTGCTTCTATGTTTGGCGCCGACTTTTTCGAATTATCGAAATCGTACTACTCTGTCAAAAGGTATGCATAGTCATACATAAAAAAAATCGGGCCCGCAGCAGTCGCGCAGAGGTAGATTTCGTGTCTTTTTAATTTTTAAAAAATCTGCCCCCCAGTCCTCCCCTTTGGGGGAATATCCCCCATTCACGAACTTAACATTCATTTTTGCCCTGTTGATTTGTCGTCCAAGTTTAAAAGCAAATCGGTGCATAATTGCGACCTCTATCGTGCCGGTAAAATTGAGGTACATACATATATACACATATATATATATACTTTTTAACTGGCGGTTGTTTTAGGGTTTTGGGATCATAACTAGACCTCCTGTGAAGAAATTTTTGGAAAACTCGACAACTGGTACAAAACCAATAGGTAGACTTTTCTTCGAAAAATCTACCTAAAACATACGGGTTGACTTGAGAACCTACTTCGTCTTCTCGTCGGTTAAAAAGTAGCATACATACTGCAGTCAGCAGTAAAGGCCTTATGGCTAAAATAATATTGAAGACAGAATTACAGTTACTTTTTAAAGAGAGTTATTAGTTGTTGTCCAAGGTTACTAGGGCAAAAAGATATTTATTTATAAGGAATGCTAGCATCATGGCTTACACACTACTAGTCGTTAACCCGTCCAACTTAGCGAAATTTTTATCTTAGGAGTGGATTCAAGACGGTATTAGTACAGGGTAGGCTCGAACCTGCTATCGCTTGATCGCAAGACCGACACCGCCATCAGGCCACTTGCCGCTCAACCTTAATATTTTCAATTTGCAGTCTTTGCGTACTTACAAGATTTAAAACACAATTTTTTTAGTTACACTATACTAATAAATAAAATTGAAGTGTCTGTTTGTAATGTCATAATAACAGCATTTTACTGAATGCATGCGAAAATTTACACGGTGCATATACCGAATAATCTTGTCTGTCTGTTCCGGCTAACCTCTGGAACGGTAAACCGATTTCCACGGGACTTTCACAAGCAGATAGCTGGTGTTATAAGGAGTAACTTAGGCTACCTTTATTTTGGAAAAAGGGTTAGGGTTCCGCGCAAAACTTATAAATATGTACACGCGAGCGAAACCCCGCGGGAACACCTAGTATGTTATATCTCCGACCAACAAGCAGCTTTAAACAACGCAGATTTCTGCCTCCTTTGGGACTGTGACCTGCTTGAAAAATTGCTCAATTATCTTGATTTACTTTTCTCGTTTTATTTTCTTTTCACATCAGTCTACTAATTGTAAATGTTGTTCTGTTGTTTGTCAGGTTACTAACACCCACACGATCTCACAGCATTGTATGTGTACTCTCATCAATCACTCTTTTTTATGAGACGTCATATCAACATTAATTAATGACCTGCTGACAGCCCTACGCTTTCGAGCCTGCGTCACATAACATTCAAATATGGCACATATTTGACATATTTATTGTAGTCTAGTGTAAATTTTGCTATGGTTATTATTACTGCCTTTTCGACTACCTTTTGCCTGTAGCATCTCCCGCGTTAGCCTCGTTTACACCGGTAAAGAATATCCTGTGTTAATTCAGGTCTTAAACAACTATATGTGTGCCAAATTTCATCCAAATCCCTTTAGCGACTATCACTACATATTATAAAACAAAGTCCTCCGAAGCTTCTGTCTGTCTGTCTGTTCGCGATAAACTGAAAAACTACTGAACGGATTTTCATCCGGTTCTCACTAACAGACAGAGTGATTCATGAGGAGGGTTTAGGTGTATAATTTATTAATATTTTGTGTAAATTGATTGAAATATGTTGATTATTGTTGGATTGTTGAAGATATCTCTGTTACCCGTGCGAAGCCGGGGCGAGTTGCTAGTACTTAATATTAGTAAGATAGTGATATCCTGGATTTGATTTCCGAATCGGGCAAGTCGTTACTGAGTATAAGACAGTACATGGTAGACAGTAATAGTCTTAGTTCCTCATAGGAATATGGAACCAAATCACTACATATTATAAAACAAAGTCCCCCGCCGCGTCTGTCTGTTCGCGATAAAGTCAAAAACTACTGAATGGATTTTCATGCGGTTTCCACCAATAGATAGAGCGATTCAAGGGAAAGGTTTAGGTATATGACTTGTTATGGTTTTGTGTAAATTGGTTGAAATATGATGATGAATATTGAAAATGTCTCTGCTACCCGTGCGAAGTAATATATAATATTACTAGCACTTTTGTCTATATCTTTTTATATACATATGTGTTAGTAATAATGGAACGCAAACACTTTAGAACCACATTTCACCGTTTGTGGCGCTCATTAGAAGTGCTTTTTTTTCTATATCTATCACTTTTTATTGCCAACAATAAAACTAAGTTGTACGGAATCGCATATATTTTATTTACCACAATCACGCAATTTTTTCCTTCATAGTAGCAGAGCGTGGTTCTGATGTGGTACAGTTGGTAATATTAGAACGGGAGGAATACAACTTCACTCAGGGAAATACTTGTTACAATTTGAATTATTGAGGGTATAATTTTTTCAACGTGGTACTCGACTACTTTCCTCTGGCAAAAATCAGCAAAATGAGCTCTTCAAATAATTTTAAGATTGAGAAGCTAATTGCGAGATAAAACTTTGCCACCTGGAAATTCATTATGAGGACATATTAATTGGAGCATGAGGATCTGTGGTGCTGTGTGAAACCTTCTGAAAATGTACCTGTTGATGCTAGGAAGGACGTCAAAGCGAAGACTAAGCTGATTTTACTTCTCTACCCACAAAACTACGTCCATGTTGAAGAATGCGTAATGCGATAGACTTTTATACCATCTACTGAGTGTGCAAAGAAACGAATCTACTGATTATTTATCTAAATTTTATATGTACCTACGTAGAAATGGACATGGCTCTACGTAGGTAATTAATCATTTTATTATTTGGCGCCGACTCAAAATAAATTTATGTAAAATTTGATAGTTTATGTAAATAAGCTCAATACTTAAGACTTAAAATGTGCTCTTTGCTTTTTATTTATTTTCGTCAGTTTAATTTTTTGTTAAAAAGATTTTTGTTTTATGTTTTTTTTTTCATCATCAGCTCAGCTACATAATGTGATGATTTCTAAACCCAAATACCTGATAAAGTAATGAAAAGTAAACAGAAACCATTTCTTCCTACAATTTTCGAGGGCTTTTCTCAATGTTATCAGGATCCCATCATCAGATCCTGACTTCCTTGACATGGGACCACTCTTGAGGTATACCCTATCTAACAAAAAAAGAATAATCAAAATCGGTTCATAAATATAACGGAGAGAGGGCTGAACATACATAAAAATATATATATTTATACAGTCGCATTGAGAACCTCCATTTTTTCGTCGGTTAAAAAGAAAGAAACATACGAATTGATTCGAGAACCTCCTCCATTTTTTCATCGGTTAAAACTTTGAGTGATACAGAAAAACCTTACATTTCAATCAGGGTGAAGAAATAGAAGCATGTCAACAATAGGCGCAATTTAATTCCATTTAGTTTTAAAGCGAAAACTTCCAGTGAGAGGTAATTGCCTCATCGTACGGGAGGCCTGGGAAGTGGGCCAGATATTACGTTATAATATTCTGGTCACGTGCATGATGGTTTATTGTCCAAAATACTGGTTTTTAATGAGCTTAGTATGTTATTGTTGTTGTGTTTATGTTAGTTACGTAGATATTGTACGTGATATGCAAATTGACTATTTAGATATTGTTGTTGTTTAGAATAAAATGATTACATAAATATGTATACAGATATAGGTAAGTGAAAGGAATATTATGATAAAATGACGAATGTTATGATAAAAGACTCGACTCCGCATGAAGATGTAGAGTTTAAGCATTCGAATAACACGAGATGATACTAAGAGAGCAAAAAAATATATTTAAGAGACTTAAGTTACCTACTACTCTTTTCTCTCTCTCACTCTCTCTCTCTCTCACCTTAACAACAACTTAATAACAAAACGAAAGGAGGGTTCCTTTCGTTTTGTTTTAGTCTAAAGACATCATCCGTGGCGTCGTCATTAGCATTGCCAATCTTACCTCCTCCATGGAGTTTTGGTGACTCTACTCATCAGTAAATAAAAACAATGGTATGCTGATAGAATGTAGAAAGTACATGTTCCCCAATAATATAAATAATATAGTTCCAACAATATTACATACTTACAGTAAATTGATAACTTCCTTTTCGGAATTCGGTTAAAAACATACAATTTTTTCAGTATATTCGAAAACTGAAGCTGTAGTGTGAACGCCTCAGGGAATTACGCTTTTGCCGTTTCTCAGAGACGAGCTTAAAAGGTATCCTTAATTAAAGTCAGTAGGTACGTACCGAATAAACTTTGGCCTTAACTCGTCAAGGCCAGTATGTAACTCTAAAAAGTTAATGTGTCCTTGACCAAACAGATGTTTCTAAGGCCTCTGAACTTAAGTGCCTGAAGTACTAACACACGTAACTAAAATAAACTTTCAGGTTGAACATTATCATAATAATAATTATGTTGACGGGAATTAACGCGATAAGGTACTTTTGATGCATCTGAAGTTTCGACCAGGTTGAACTGGCTGTGGTCACAGGCTGACTGGCTCACTGGTGCACGCCCTTCGTCGTCGAATCCGTGAGGTGGAAGGTTCTTGATCCACCCGCACATTTTCTTTCCGAGCTTTTAAATTCGAGATCGCGTTAATTTCCGTGAACATCAATTGTATTATTATAAAGAAACGCGCAAGACTAAAAAAAAATTATGTTCTTACTCATCATCATCATCCTCTGCCTACCCTTGTCAAATTTTATTTGAAGTCGGGGCAATATGTTTTATTCTTTCATTCTACTCTATCATTCGTCATTTCACTGCATACTCCATTTCTAGCCATATCTTCTCTCACACAGTCCATCCATCTTTTCTTTGGTCGTCCTCTTCTCTTCTTACTATTAAATACTAGTAGGTTCTTACTATTAAGTACTTGTCTCAAATAGTTTAACAAGCAGTGCAAATGATCTTTATTATTAAAAATGATACGTCTGAAAACTTTTTTAAGTGTTTCTCATCATATGATCCAATAAATATAAAAGTATAATAACAATAAATAATTGTCAAAATAAACAAATACCAAAAGTACAGATAAGATAAATAGTTACTGCCAAAAGTATTTGCTTAATATATTTTCAGATTAACTCAGAATTTTATTGTAATAATTTGTATTATCATATGTTTAACCATCAGTAGAACTTATGTGATACATTTCTTAAGTTTATGTTATTATTATTCTGTCTGTCTCCAACTATACTACTTAGTTCAGACATTTTGGACTTAACGCAATTTTGAACTATGTTAGACATTAGTTAAAATTTTTGTTTTTCCTAATTTTTAGCTCATTTTTCCATTAACATTTAATTAAGATTTCGACTTTTTCTTTTTTACTTTTGTTGTGCTAATAATATATAAGTCTTTATACTATATTAAGGCCATCGAATTTTTTGAGCTGTCTGTTCATATTACACGAGAAACTATTTTGCGTTTGAATTCAATCTAGAAGAAATATTGTAGAAACAACACCTTAAAATTATGGAGAACCATTTTGTTTTAAGACTGCTTTAAAAAACTTTATTGTCAAACCATACACCATCATTTATTTAATTTTGTTTGAAGTTAGATTGTCTAAGTCTTGTTTAATTCTCTGCAGTTAATTTTAGAAATCCTGAAGTTGGTATTTTACATACTGATTGTAGATATCTTACATACTAATATTATGTCTTAAGTATTACATAGAGATATCTTAAAAATCGAAGGTAGGATAGGCTCATAAATCGTACTGAAGTGTGTCTGTAAATTAGTATGAAGACTTACTTCAGTTAATCTGTAAACACTTTTACATAACTCTGTCTTGGTCGATATTTAGTTATTGTCTTGAAGATATCTACAATACCTTTATTGCTACTTGGGACATTCCATTTTGTTTGAATCGTACTCTCTTGTGCTTATGTTAAATTCATAAAATAATACAAAATTAAGCGCACTATAAGCGTTCTTATATAGTTTTGTAATAAGTAATTTATTAGTTCAGACACAACGTTCAAAACCTAATAAATATTGACTACTAGCAGCGCCCCGCGGTTTCACCCGTTAGTCCTGATCCCGTGGGAATATCGGGATAAAAAGCCTATATGTTAATCCAGGTCTCCAGCTATCTACATACCAAGTTTCATCGCAATCGGTTCAGTAGTTTTGGCGTGAAAGAGTAACAAACATCCATCTATCCATCCATCTATCCAAACTTTCACATTTTTAATATTATATATATATATTTATTGACTATATTTCTATATCGACTAAATGATAATATATTTTCTGACATTTGAAAACATAAATAATGAATGAAATTACCCTTTGTCGAATTTATAGGTTCAACCCACAAAAAATAAATTACGCAAAGAGGCTCATTCTTGGTTAAACTTATATATACTGTCAGAAATAGCAAATTTGCTGGTGTTCTGTAGCTCATCAAATGTAAATTTAATTTGAAAATAATAAATTATTTAACATTAGTGAAACTGACGTAACAAAATCATGTTTTTGCGAAACAGCTAACAGCCCTTACGTCGTCCCATCTCATTTGCATCTATTTAAAACGATAGAGATGGCATAATCAAGGCAGTCAGCATCTTAATGACCTACTTGAATTTATAACCGTTACCTATAATTTAAAAGATAATCATTTCACATAATTGGTTTCTGTAAAACGCTTTATTCAATTTATTTTATATTTAATGCTGTAAAACCAATATGAAAATTTAATTTTGAGAGAACAGTTTTTAGTTACTTTTAATGGCCAGCTGTGAACAGAGAGCTTTAAAAATAAATCATCAAGTTGAAACAATGTTATGTATGATAGTAAGAGGTGCCAATTCTAGTATTACTACTCTGTATCAAACTAGACTAAAAATCACTAAGATTTGGTTTGGACTCAACTAAAATAGTTTGAGCAAATTTTTTAGTTTGAAAAAATTTAGGTACATATTACAAAAGTTTGTGTTTATTATGTGTTCTTCGACGGACCATGTGTTTGTAAGCGTGTGTATACAAGTGTATGTATGTATGGACGTATAATTGAGTGTGTGTTATCATAATGACATGATCAAATTTCTATTGTTATCACAAGTAGGTTCATAGCCATTGAATATTTAACTCTTGATGTCCATGTTGGTAATGTTAAACCAAAGCAGTTTTTCACTTTGTCCGGTTTCCGAATGTTTGGTTAGACCAGCAACGCGAATAATTAACTAATCATATCCCAAATCTATTGAAGTATATATTGGCTTGCTAAAAGCAGAGATTTGTCAAATACTGCAAAATGTAATGTTAAATGTAATTCGAATGTTCAATGAAATTGATCATAGATTAGTAAATTTTTCTTTGATCAACATTTCAGCAACTCGAACTGATTTGACACAACTGTTAACTTGACAGTTCTGTTAGTTAAAAAATATTTTGATCAGCCTTTCAGAAAGCGGTTGTACTCGTGTGAAAATATTTTGGACTTTAATCACGATTCAAGGTTGCGTTTCCCCATTATAATAACCACTAGCTCTGGAGTACATAGAGAAGAAAGTTTATTTAGTTATGTAAGACAACTCCCGCATTAGGAATTACTCATGTGCCGCGGGGACTTTACAAACATACAAACAACGGACACAAAGAACACCCAGACTCAGGTGGGAATAAAACCTACGACGTGTAGCATAGCAGTCAGGGTCACTAACCACTAGGCCAACAAGCCAGTCGTTGTATTGATTCAAATGTCTAAACGGCATTGCTAGGACGTGCTCCCGTTCTGGCCGAGTGTTTCCAACGAACTGTATAAATATTGGTTGTGTTTGGTTTGCACAAGTGTGGCCGAGCCGGTCAATCATATGTAACTAGAGTAGGTACAGCGGACATGTTAGCGAAGACAGAATTAAAGAGTTAATATTTGTGTTAAAATTTAAAGGGATACTTAATAATGACAATAAAAAAAAATATAGACGCTCAAAAAATAACTCAATTAAACTGCGCTTAAATGCAGTTGTAAGCACATTTGAGCTATCAGACGCTTCGTGCCCCCGCTAGCGGTGTGACGTTTCAGGTGTAGTGTAGCCGAAAAATCCTAAAACTATGCTGTAAAAATTCAAAGAAGGCATGAAATGCTTGTGCATCTGTCCTTTTTACTCTCGCAAGCGTACCACGAGTGTAATAAGCTCCATTGTGGTAAGTAATAAACTACAGATGCTATACATTGCAGTTTTTGAATCAAACTATTACAGCATACATTGTATGGTCTGGTTTATTCTTACGATAGCATATTAAATGCATGCACGTAAAGTATGTGGAACTATCTAGTGCTACTATTTTGTTGGAGATCGTGTATCTATGGTACACTTGATTTGGGGCCATCAATAAGTTACATCACACGTTAAGCGGGGGGGAGGGGGTCAACGAAGTGTGACATTGTGTAACAAGGGGTGGTGGTCATAAGCTTCGTGACGTCACATGTCAAAACCTAAAGTATTAAACACGAAACATTACCTGTAAACAAAAGACTACATACGCTACTACACTTTTACAAAAAAAAAAGTAGGCAGTCATGGGACTGCCGACAGAAGTGAAAAGTTAAACGAAACGACGAACTTAAATCGTCACATTAGCACGTTGGTGACATTAATAACGAGCTGACAGTACTCAATGTTTAGATTAGCACCATCTAGTGGATCTATATATGTATTATTAGCGTGACGGTCACAAGTTCAGTGCTTTTTTCCCATAACAAAAGTGCACAAACGTGCCTAAAGAAGTTTTCACTTCAATAAATTTGGAACTGCTCTTTTCAGTTCTGGGTGTATATTGTAAGATATGTGACGTCACACCAGGGGGGGGGGTTCCACAAATGTGACGAAGCCCTGAATTTATTTTATACTATCTGCGCCCCGCGGTGTCACCGTGTCCCGATGCCGTTTCAATATCGGGACAAAAAGTAACCTATGTGTTAATCCAGGTCTCCAGCTATGTACGTACCAAGTTTTTTTTTTGCGTGAAAGAGTAACAAATATCCATACATACTAACAAACTTTCACGTTTATAATATTAGTAGAATACCATGGCGATTTATTCACGTTTAACTGCAACGTCACGTGTTAGATTCGCGGTTGCGGATTCGATTCTCGGGTCAGTGCAAACATTTGTACGCATAAAATAAATGGATATAAGCGTTTCAGTGCATAATACGTACTTGAAAAAAAATGAAGGTTAGTATATTTATGCTTGTTCTAGAACTTATAATTTCTAGAAAGCGAGAAAATTTAAAGAGAAAAACTAAATTGGCAAACCATACAGGTCGTTGTTTTGATTGGACTGATTGTAAAAGGTGTTCCAAAAGGTAATAATAAAGATTAATAATTTAATATTAATTTTGTTCTCGTACCTTTTCAGAACACACACTTTATAATGATTCTAATCAAAACAATTAACCCCAAAGAAGACAAAACATCTCAGCAAAAACATCCTGATGTGTTTCACAGGAAAATACTATCACCCATTTATTACCACTACACCCCTCTCGCTCCCACTTGCGACGTTGTGTAACGTCGTCTTTTTCTCGCGCAGCATCCGTATCGATCGGCACGGTACCCTTGACCTTGGGTGGTGTGGGACTTCGACCTTGTACCATGAAGCTTGGATGGGTGTTTAACAGATCGTGACCTTAGTAAGGGGTTGGCAGAGTCTTTGTTTATAATACATTGCAAGGATGAGCCTAGGATTATCTAAAATGCTATGTAATTTGACTTGTTTTGAGATTAATATTTTGCTTTAGTTTTTTTCTGGACTATGATTCTTACGAAATAGCCTTCAATGAGACTAATCATTATATTAATACCTGAAGAAATTATTCTTTGTACCCCTTTTTAAGAAAATTTCGCGAACGTAGTAACGTGAACTGTGGAATATTTACAGTTTATATATGGAAGAAGTGCAAAAGCTAAAATTTTTAAACAATATGTCTTACATCTTTAAAAATTACGTGAAAACGGCTTAATAAAATTACACGCGTCCAGTATATGTGTCATGGTAAGTAAGTCTATACAATGACAGCTCAAGTTGTACTGTCCAATGAAAAAACCTTTATTAACAATGTTTTATTTTTGTAATATTCTTTATTTTAACCAACTTAGAAAAATGATTATGGATGGAAACTCTTACTGATATCATAAAGGCGAAAGTTTGTGAGGATGGATGAAATGATGAAACTTGGCAGAGAGATAGACTATAGTCTGAAATAGCACATAAGCCCGGAACAATGTACGGTTCCCGTGGTATAGATTTCACCAAAATATTCATAAAATGTGAAAAATCTGTAAAAAAATTAAGGGAGGAAAGATAACACTTTTCACTACATAACTTTTAAGCGCTGGCCCAACACTCCATTGTCCAGGCGGAGCAAACCGCCAGCACGTGCTGAGCCGAGTCCTCACTTCAATTCCCTCCTAGCCGAGTGCAGATACTTCCCGAAGCAGCCGTGCTCGGAAAGAACCTGCGTCAGTCGGAAGGAAAAGATCCCGTGCTGCCGCCCTGCGACGATGACCAGCTGGAGTGCCTCCACGGTGGCAAAGCCAGCAGGTAGAGCCTCCAGCCGGGATGACCAACGAGCCATGGTGGCGAGCGACCTCACGCTCAAAGGCGCCCTGTGTAATTAACGTAGTTTTTTTATTTACTTTTTATAATTATACTTGAGGCTTGGGCGCAGGTCCTTTCATAATACCAGCGCTGCAGTCTCAGGCTGCAGCAAAATGCTGTGATAGATGCCTTTTCTGGCATTGCACAGGGCATTATAATTACTTGCGGTTTTATTTATTTTTTATTTTTATTGTAATAATTGTGTGCGGTTATGTAAATGTCGGATAAAATGTGTCTCTTTCTAATTTAAAATCTTAATAGCTTTTGCATATAGATTTTCAAATGCGTCTTTAGCCTTATACGTGTTTAACAATTTTACGACGTTTAACAAATACAAATCGACATATTTATAGAACAATCATATCTTAAATCTAAAGATATTAGATTATTGATTTCAGCCGTTAGATTCACAGCGACTCGTAAACGTTTTTGTAACTTTCTCTTCTAGTAATTATGGGGTATCCTTGCCCGTGATAGATTAAAGTGTAACACTGTTCCGCACTTATAGCAGCTTTCAAGCCTTCGGGGTTAAAGGAAATCGTGTACTATGTGAGATTTTATCAAACTAGTAAGTAATCAATACAAATAAATAAAATTTAAGTGTGTGTTTGTAATGTCAAGTTTTTTAAGCTCATTCAGTCATTTGCACGACACCTATGCCTAAAAATTACTTTTAAATTTTTTTGTCTATCTGTCTGTCTGTTTGTCGGTCTGTCTGTTGTCCGTCTGTCTGTTTGTTCCGCCTAATCTCAGGAACGGGTGGACTGATATCCACGGGAATTTCATTGGCAGATAGCTGGCATTGTTATAATTAGTAACTTAGATTTCTTTCATTTTAGAGAAAGGATTAGGGTGCCTCTCAAAATGTATAAATATGAAAACGCGAGCGAAGCCGCGCGGGATCTTCTAGTTTTCTATAAACACTGTATTCTATTGAATCACAGTTATCATAAACTAGCTTTTGTCTTCTTCTATGCTTGCTAATGTAGATTTTGTCAATCAATTCACTATGCCACGGGAACAGGACTCTGGATGAAACTGGGTAGGTTTCATCCAGATCCATGCCCTTTTCTGTACCTGCAAAATTGTATGAAGATCAGCACTCAACTTAAGACGTGGAAGCGTAACACGCAAACAAACAAAATAACATTCACATTCATAATATTATAGTTAGTATTACGATTTTCAAACGCTATTTCATAAGTTAACTTACACTTACTGACTGCTAATAACCCAGGTAACTTTGTTTTTATACGTTTGGAAACTCCAAACCAAACCGCAAAAAAGTCCGGTGCCCGCAACTTCGTTTTCCTAGAATAAGTACTTCGGTTAGTCTATTTTTTATAAGTAAATAGCATACCTTATAAAATTTAACGCATTTATGGTTTTTCTATCTTATGTGGGTTTAAAACCCCTGAGCGCGGAATATACCTAGTTTTTGACATGCGAAAACACCCACGGATCATTACCTCACCCGGGTAATCACAAGGTATTGTGTGGAAGTTGAACCAACTAAAACAACTCCAGTTAACAAGTTAACGAGTAACGCCCGGTTCCTATTACTAAGAAACGATTCGTTTTGCTTACGAACGATAGAATTTTCGTTGAAAATTCAAGCCCGGTGTTCCATTAAGGAGATCTAATTGCCGGAGCCTCAGGTATGCCCTAATGAGACAATCCCTGTGAACCCCGGCAGACTTAGCCATATTCAGAGCCATTATGCACACGGTCTGCCAAATGGTAAGCTGTTATCGATTCCTATAAAAGCTTGATGCAGTACGTAGAAGTTGCTTTCTATAAATACCTTTGTCATTTTTCAAAATAATGATATTGTCGAAAGTTTGTGTTACATATAAACCTATTCTAGGGCAGTAATGTAAGCTATAGCGATAAGCCATAAGCCTCTCATAATGGTACGAGACTCTTGCCCCATCAGTGGGACAGTTTAGATTTGTAAATCGGTATTTAATCGCCATAATGTTTAAGATAAGAGGTGTAATACCTTTAATGCCACGTTTAAAGGTTTATCCGTACATTTACAAGTTGCGAAAGTTTAGAAACAATTAGTTACAAGGAGTTTATGTACAGTGCTGATATTATTGTTATTATTATTGACTGCTAAGCCAGAGGTCGTGGGTTCGATTCCCACCCAGGACAAATAATTGTGTGCTCAGCATGATCATTTGTTCTGTGTCTGGGTGTTATTTATCTATATGTATGTATTTAGAAATATATAAGTATGTTTATCGGCAGTCTGGTTACCATAGTACAGGCTCTGCCTAGTTTGGGATCAGACGGCTGTGTTAAGGATGTGGATTACTTGAATCCCGGTTATTCAAAATTGCAGTAAAAAAAACTGTGTTAACTCGTAATGACACGTTTATTGGTCAGTAGCAAAGTGCCGAGTGACTCGAAAGTTCTGTAATGACATAAAAAGGGACGTTCAGGTCCTGCTTGAATATTGTGAGCGTCGCTTCCATGTGGATTGCTTCCATTATTGTAGTAGGCGTGAACATGCCCCCGGCCGTTGAATGCTTGCATTCAACAGAAATCTGCCAGTAATGAACATATTTAGAACACGTCCTTCGCAAGACGCCGATCGCAGTCCTGACTTCAGCAACTCGCGTAATACCATCTTGGCCTTGGTGAAGAGCGGCAACACGTCCCAGCTTTCACTTAAAGGGCGGCAGGTTGTCATCTCTTATACTGACGAGAGAATTTGGCTTCAGGGAGTCCTTGGAAGCTCGCCATTTTACACGAAGCTGGAGCTCGAACACGTACTCGTTACTCCATCTCGACCAAAAGTGCTGTCGCAACTGGTCGATCCTCTGATGACGAGCTAAATGGAGGTAAGTTTCAAATAACCTTGACAGGAAGGGCAGTAAGTGATCTTCTAAAAAGTGATCTGGAGTGAGAGGTCTTCAGGCTTCGATGACAAAGAAGTGAGTGGCGTCGAATTAAGTATCGCCGTGATTTAAACTGCTTAATTCCTCGTAGGTCATGGTACAATGTCCCAGCACTCCAACTATGTATTATGTCGATTCCTAATATTTGTCGATTAATTCCCGCTTCCCAAGGACCACTAAAATGTGCAGCGTAAGCAGGTACAAATTAATCTATGATACCGTCATGAGCTAAGCCATCCGATAATGAGTTACAATTGCCCCCTACAAGTTAGAATTTTCGTGGTATGCTCTCACAAATGTGGTTCCGGTATCAGAGTAGATATTAAAAGGCTTGCCTCTCCGAGACATAAATGTACGTAGTGCCCATTAATGCATAATCATGGCTTGTCAAATCGCCCACAAATGCCAAATATATGACACAAACAAATATACCTAATGATATAAGTACGACTTTCACAAGTTTACATCCACGACTTACACTAATGCGCTCGTGTTTATATAATAATTTAACAAGGTGGTGAGTGGACTGTAATAAAATTATAAGTAATTTCTAGCAAGAGTATTTAGCTATAAATGTAGTCTACGGGTCAACCCGTGTAGTTTATTCTTGTCGAGAAATACACTTAGTTTCAATAAATGATTCTTCAAAGGAAGTTTGTTTTTATTTTACTTATTTTTATTGAATAATATTTAATATTTAGGATGATTTTCGTGATTTAATAATTAAAGGTTTAAAAGACTGTTGTATTGTATGTAGCTTATCTTCTGAAAATTTTGAAGTAATATTGTGTTTTTCCATAAATTAATAAAGACACAGAACTACACAACATACAGAGAATAATCTTAGGTAACTTAATAAAAGTATATTTAAGTTGGTATGAACAGCAAAATAGTACAATAGTAGGTAGCACTTGCGTTACAATCTACATGAAGTTTGTAGTTGCACTACTTTCACGCAACACTCCGAATGAAGTATGACCGTCCAGTTGCGTTATTGACACACTGTGACATATGCCCTAAAACTATATACTGAGAGATAAATTCCAGGGATATATTGTCAAGTGGGGGCTGATTCAAATTTCTATGCTCAATAGCTAGAAAGTATCGTTTATCACGACTAAATGAATCACCTAAACTGTCTGAAGATTCCTTGAAAGGAATCTTTACGCCGAACTGACTGTCTTAAAAACGTGAAGTATTTTTTATTATGAAGTGCTCCTCACATAATCTCTCCTCAGGAGAATAAGAAAATGACGAATGCAAAAAACTAATTAATTGGTTTTTGATGTCATCTATATCAGTTATAATTGAAATTATGATTTAAATTACTAATTGGAGTAAAGTTGCATATTAATATTAAAAGAGATTAGTTTTAAACTACATTAATTGGGCCACTTATTACCCAACCGAGCTTTGTATCGTATAGCGCTGGCACCGCATCGCCTAGCACAATTTTGTTAGATTCTAACAATGACCAAAAAACGTCAGCTCCGATAATCATATCTATCGACGCAGGCTTATGAAAGTAAGGATCCGCTAAATGTATATTTGACGGAACGTCTAATGCTACCTGTTTAGAAGGCAGGTTATCAGTAATAGTTGGCAAAACAAAACAGGACAGCTCATTTGAATACGATTCATTTAATGATTGAATGCGTACACGGCACATCTTGTTTACAGATGATACAGAATTATTAATGCCCCGAATGGACTTATTCGTGTTCAAATAAGGTAAATTTAATTTATTGTGTAGTTTTTCTGTTATTATGCATGATGAACTACCAGAATCAAGAAGCGCGCGCGCAATATGTTGTTTATTATGAATGTCGTAACATTTAACTAACGCAGTGGACAACAATACGTCACCTGGAGTGCTTGCATTCGACTGTGCGGTGAACACATTAGCCGAGAGTGAGACATGAGCGGCTTCAGTAGATAACTCGTGCTCGTTGTCTTTGTCGTTCGTTAATGTGTTTACCGTTGGTTTAGACTTAAACTCGCTATTATGAATCAGTGTATGGTGTTTACGGTTGCATATTTTGCATGCAGATTTTTTGCACTGATTTGGATAGTGACCGGGACGTAAACAGTTATAACACAGTTTATAACAAGCAATCAACGACATTCGTTCGCTGACGCTTAACGCTAAAAACTGCGGGCAAGTGTTGAGGTTATGATTATCGTTACATTTTGGACAATGACTGTGTGAACTAGAACTAGTGTTTGAAGTGGAAACCATAATCCTAAGTTTTGTGTTTTGCTTTTGATTACTAACGTTAGACGGACGAGACATTTCCAATGTTTCAATCATATCAGCGCGATTTCTTAGAAATTCAATGAATTTATTGAAAGGAATTGACTTCTTTTTGTCTAATTGACCTTTATATTCCTCCCATTCACGGAATGTTTTGAAATCTAATTTTTTAGAAATTATGTGTATCAACAATGTGTCCCAACCGTGAACAGGTTCACCTAGTGTACTCAAAGCACGTATATTCTTATTTGTTTGGTCTATTAAACCTTTTAAAGATACGGACGACTCCTTAGTGATCGGTTCAATGTTAAACAGGGCTGAGACATGGTTATATATTAATAAACGCGTATTGTCAAATCTCTCGCATAACAGTTCCCATGCCGTAGTGTAGTTTTGAGATGAAAATTCTATAGAATGTATAACCACGGCGGCTGAGTCCGCTAACGATGCTCTAAGGTAATGGAACTTATTAATTTCGTCTATATCGCTATTGTCATGGATGAGACTTGTGAATGTATCACGAAACTCGAGCCAGTTTTCATACAATCCCGAGAATGTAGGTAATTTGATCGTGGGCAATTTAACAAGTTGATGTTTAGAACTAGATGTAGAATGTTTATCATTTTGTTCCGTTGTGTTATAAAAATTAATTATTTCTTTACTCTGAGCTAAAAACATATAATATTGAGACTCAACGTTATTTCTTTCTTCATACTCAACGTCTGGGTTATCAGATAAACATTCTAACTGTAATTGAATGTCATTAAATTCCTCATACAACTTTTCCAACCTTTCAACACGCAATTGCAACTCCATTACCTGACAGGATGTTAATTGAGTAGTTTTTAATGTGCGTAAGTAATTACCAAAGACTGTTATTCTGCTTTTACAACTACCTCGCTTTTTCTTAAGCTCCTTATTATCAGTCACCTTGAGAAGTGAAACTTCCTTAGGGTCAATCATCTTGGGAAGCGAGTATTAATAGACCTGTAACGTGACAATTATATTGCTAAAATAATGTATATAATTTGTATTGTAAAGTTTGAAACTAAGTTATATTCTTATGACACTTTTTGTAAATATATTTAATAACTGTAAATTATTGTTTTTAAACACGTAAGATAGGTACTTAATTATATGGTTATAATTGTAATACAGTTGGGTTTGTCAATTGCAATTTTTCAAATGAATTACTGATCAAATTAATCTAATCTGTACAATTTATGTGTAAATGTAATGTAATTATGTATAAAGTAGGCTGAAAAGTTAGATTGCTAAGTTAACTAATAATTTACAATGCGAACATTAAAGGTTTTTAAGTAATTTGTACAAAATTAATTATAAGTAGGTAGGTACGCAGGTAACTAATGTAACTTTAACGTTACTGTACTGTATTGAATAAGCACTGTTATCTACGTATTCCCTATATTTTATACATATTTCAACCTGTAGCATGTAAATAATGCCAATTACATTAAATGCACATATGTTATAAATTAATTATACAGTAGAAAAATAATGTTACTGACCTTGAAAAGTTTTGAACTAACCGATGTTTTATTTTGAAATATTACCTGAACCTTAGAGTGTTGGGTTAATTATAATAAATGTTATTATACTCGAACGCCGTTTTATTTAATGTCCAAGATAATCTCACTTTTACCACCACGTAGTCACGTAGCTCTCACTCCAAAGTGCACTTATTTTATATCTTGAGATAATATTCCTTTTTTTTGCTGCTTTTAATAAATCCGGATCGTATAGGACCAATGCTAAGGATGTGGATTACTTGAATCCCGGTTATTCAAAATTGCAGTAAAAAAAACTGTGTTAACTCGTAATGACACGTTTATTGGTCAGTAGCAAAGTGCCGAGTGACTCGAAAGTTCTGTAATGACATAAAAAGGGACGTTCAGGTCCTGCTTGAATATTGTGAGCGTCGCTTCCATGTGGATTGCTTCCATTATTGTAGTAGGCGTGAACAGGCTGTGTGTGAGATGTGTGGAGTTATTAATATTATTTTTCTCTTTATTCATTATAAAACTTATTATTTAAATTTTTAAATACGTATAAAACAAAGTATATATTTAAAAATATGATAATTGTATAACACCGACATCGGGTACAGGGACCAATATACCGGTGGTTAGGGCTCCAAAGACAGGAATCTCCTCACTATACGGGCCGTGTCGAGGAGAACTGCCTTCTGCATCAGTCCCTTGATCCAGAATTATTATTATTCTCTTTATTTACTTAATATACATATAAATTACATTTTTAAATACATTCACTATAAAAAATAAAAACAAATATATTTAAAAATATAAAAAATAGTGTCCCACCGGTATCGGGTACAGGGACCAAGCTACCGGTGGTTAGGGTTCCAGAGATAGAAACCTCCTCACTATGCGTGCCGTATCAAGGAGGACTGCCTTCTGCATCAGGCTCTTAATCCAGCTGCCTAACGTGAGCCTCTGAAGGTGTTGGTCGAGGCTCTTAGCAATTAACCCATGGGCCGAAATGACTATCGGCACAATGATTGCTGAATCCACATCCCACATGTCGACAATCTCGTGGGCTAGGTCCAAATATTTTATTTCTTTATCTTTTTCGGCTTTCAAGAGATTGTCGTCATGGGGAATGGTGATGTCAATAATCATTGCTCGGCGCTCTAATCGATCTATCACCACTATATCAGGCTTATTGGCAACAATAGTTCTGTCAGTGATGATAGATCGATCCCAGTACAATGTTGCACGACCATTTTCGAGAACTGGGTCGGGCACATACCTGTAGTACGGTAACTCGACAGCCACAAGATTATATTTAACAGCAAGTTGCTGATGGACTATCCTGGCCACTTGGTTATGTCTATGCAAGTACTCGCCGTTGGCAAGACGAGAACAACCAGAAATTATATGCCTGAGGGTTTCTCCGGGACGATGACACGCCCGACAAATGTCAATTGTGCCGTCCTTCAGGATATATCTCCGATAGTTATTCGTCATAACAACTTCATCTGTAATTGCACAGACAAAGCCTTCAGTTTCTCCGAAGAGGTCACCGAACCGTAGCCAGGATACTGATGCTAATTAATCTATATCGGGCCCATTTAAGGCCCGATAAAAACGTCCATGCAACGCCTTGCTCTTCCATATCTCCCTGCGGTCTGTAATAGTAAGTACTGCTGGTTTGCGCCAGTTCTCTTTTCCTAGAGCAAGCGGAGTGAGTCCGTTGTCAACTGCCACCACATCCCGATACACATCCAGGTCAACGGAGAGGAAGTAATCTCTAAGGTTGCATACCTTGCGGTTATGGAGGGTCTTGGCATTTAAAAAACCACGACCCCCACATTTCCGCGGGATATACAATCTCATGACCGATGAACGTGGATGGTGCATTCGGTACGCGGTAAGCAGTGTACGAACTCTTCTATCCAGGGCATCTTCTATTCAGTCTGAGTCCATCTAAGTATGCCAAAGGAGTAGGTTAGGACTGGTATGACCCAATCATTATAGGCCCGCACCTTATTACCACCTGACAAAAGACTTTTCAATACTTTTTTCAGGCGTCCAAAGAAACGTTCCTGTAACGATTGCTTCATAGTCAATTCATTTACACCTAACGCCTGTGTCATACCTAGATACTTGTAAGTTTCGTTGGCGGAAAGACATCTAAGGTGTGTGGAATCTGAGAGTTCCATCCCCTCAGATTCCACAATCCTGCCTCTTTTTACATGCATGACTGCACATTTATCTACACCAAATTCCATCCTGATACATTTACTAAAGGTTTCAGTTACCTCAAGTAATTTTATCAATTGGAAATTGTTGCAGGCAAACAGTTTCAAATCATCCATGAAAAGGAGATGGGATATAACCTGACCTTCTTTCCGTAAACGATAGCCTAGCCCTGAACTCTTCAGTAAAGTGCTGAGAGGATTCAAAGCTAAGCAAAACCACAAGGGACTCAAACTGTCACCCTGAAATATACCCCGCCTGATCTTAATATACTCGCCGTAACCCTGAGATCGTCGACATCCTGGATAGTAGAGCACCGTTCTCCATAGCCGCATACATGCCTTCAAGAAAGTGCATAGAGTTGTATCTATCTTGTACAACTCCATCACTCTCAAGAGCCACGTATGCGGCACAGAGTCATAGGCTTTTTTGTAATCTATCCAACATGTCGCCAAATCCTTTCGATTACGACGAACTTGTTGGTTAATGGTCGTGTCAATAATAAGGAGCTCTTTAGTGCCACGGGCCCCACTTTTACATCCATTCTGAGAGTAAGCCATAATAGTATTGTTAGTTATATGAGATGTTATCTTCACTCTCAGAATAGACGTAAGTAATTTATAAAGCGTAGGTAAACACGTTATAGGTCTGTAGTTTCTGGGATCCATGGCACTGCCAGACTTAAAGAGCAGGTGAGTTACGCCTGTGGTCATAAAAGTCGGAAGCGAACCTGATTCTAAGCATGATTGCAGTTGAGATGCCAATCGTACGTGTGAGCTACGGAGCCACTATAACCAAAAGTTATGCAGTCCGTCCGGTCCCGCTGATTTCTAGTTGGGCAGCGAACGAACTGCATAAGCTATATCAGTGTTCGATATTGTTATTGGCTCCATGGTATCAATCGACTCACACGATTGTTCGACATCTCGCATCCAATCACCCTCTGTGTGAGTGACAGGCATCGCCCAGATGTCACGCCAAAATGAATTCGTAATTTCAGCATCTGGGAGATGTGTGTCACTCACTAAACCAGGCTGCTCCCACCTTCTATAAACCCACCTCTCATCCCTTTGGAAGGAACGATTCTGAGTATATCGGTCCACTCGTTTTTTGTACCTTCGTATACGGTTTGCCCATGCATAAACTTTCTGTTTCAGAAAGTCAATGCGCTCTGTGACTCGCGCTGCATAATTACAGGAACTGATACCAGTTCCCGAAAAAGCCCGATTCACAAAACGCATTACTCTCGGACGCGTGTTACCCGATCTGAAACAGATAAGCTTGCCAATGAGTGCCCTCGCCTCAGCGATACGACGTTCAATCCTGCACTGCCACGCGGGAGCAGCAAGCCTTGACCGAGTAGCGGTATCATTTTCTGGGAATTTAACACCAGCTACTCGACATGCTGCAACAGCCGCACAGTATAGAATTGAGTGTGCATCACTGAGATCTGTACTTTCTTCTAAATAAATACCTAATATAGAATCAAGGGCACACACTAGCGCTTTATTTCGTTTATGCATTGGCAAACGCGGTAAACGAGGTCTGTTGTCATAACTCATGGTCCGATATTCTCGAAGAGTACCTTCCAAAATATTCCTTATTTGTTCATTGTACTGAGTACTTACAGATGAAGTACCACTGTCCTCTCCGCCCTCTGCTGGGTAAGGTCGTAGTAACCCAGAAATTGATTGTGACACTGTTTGTGAAGGAGGAGAAGTAACAATGCTATTCTGCAAGTCCAAGAGTATGCTCGCATGACGTTCTCGTTTATTGAGGATGTCCATTTCATGCGACGCACATTACCACCGGTAGCGGGGGCCCTATTCGAAGCCGGTGGGCCTCGGGGTCCCAAGCAAGTCGGCGGCCGGCCTCTCCCCTGCCGACGTACAGGTGTTGGCGACGTCGGCGGAGAGAAAAACTCGTCACTCGATGTTGAGCTCGACGCCTCCACAGCGGCCGGAATGCTTGATGCGATTTCCGGGAGCCGCGCGGCGGAGCTGAGCGACGAGTCCGGGGATGTTAAGTGTGCAGTCCTTGCTCTGGATCTTGTTAGCATTAGCAGTCATATTCTTCCTCTTCCTTTAATCCAATGGCTATATCGATTATCGATGATTTCATTTTTATTATTATTCCTCTTTATTTATCTTAATACTTATAAATTACATTTTTAAATATGTACAAAACAATATATATATATTTAAAAATATAAAAAACAGTAGACCACCGACATCGGGTACAGGGACCAAGACACCGGTGGTTAGGGCTCCAAAGACAGGAACCTCCTCACTATACGGGCCGTGTCAAGGAGAACGGCCTTCTGCATCAGTCCCTTGATCCAGCCGTCTAACGCGAGCCTCTTAAGGTGTTGATCGAGGCTCTTGGCTATTAATCCATGTGCAGATATGACAATCGGAACAATGATTGCCGAATCGATATTCCACATATCGACAATCTCGTGAGACAAATCCAAGTATTTTATTTGTTTTTCTTTTTCAACTTTCACGAGGTTCTCGTCATGAGGAACAGCGATATCGACAATCATTGCGCGGCGCTCTAATCGGTCTATCAGCACTAAATCAGGTTTATTAGCAACAATAGTTCTGTCAGTGATGATAGATCGATCCCAATACAATGTGGCACGACCATTTTCGAGAACTGGGTTGGGCACATACCTGTAATATGGCACCTCTGAATGCACAAGATTGTATTTAAGGGCAAGTTGTTGATGTACAATCCTGGCTACTTGATTGTGCCTATGCAAATATTCCCCGTTGGCAAGACGAGAACAACCAGAAATAATATGCCTGATAGATTCACCGGGACGGTGGCACGCCCGACAGATGTCCACCGTACCATCTTTCAGGATATATTTCCGATAGTTATTCGTCATAACAACTTCGTCCATAATTGCAAAGACAAAACCTTCGGTTTCTCCGAAAAGATCACCAAACCGTAGCCAAGATGTAGAAGCTTTAAAGTCTATATCAGGCCCATTTAGGGCTCGATAAAACGACCATGAAGTTCTTTGCCCTTCCATACCTCCCTGCGATCATTAGTACTAAGTACTACAGGCTTGCGCCAGTTCTCTTTAGCCAGAGCGAGCGGAGTGAGTCCGTTGTCCACTGCTACCACACTACGATGCACTCCCAATTAATTAATGATTTTTTTATTGTAAGGCGTTGTACAAGTGTTTTCATCACCATTTAAAAAAAATGTCTCACACTGTATTGTATCGGTTATACGACAAGGTTAAGGTTAGAGGTAGGGCAGAGAAGATATTATTTAATTAGACTCGACTTTTGGTTCAATACACCGTAAGAAGATTGCAAATAGCACTTAGTGTACAGCGAGGTTTTCTTCTGCTATCGTCTTTGGGAGCAGAAAAAACTTATTGGAATTTGTTCAAAAATTTAAAAAAAAAAAAAAAAAAAAGAAATGAAAAATTGAAAACCTTTTTTTGAAGCTACCAAATTCGTTTTAAAAATATAATTTTATACAGTTTTTAAGAAATGTAAAATTATCGGTTACACGCATTCTTGTACTAATCTTCAAAAAGTACCAACCATATTTCCCCTACCTTCATCTATAAATCTTGAAAGAAGTACATTCTTATACATATATATATTTATTTTTTATGGTATAGGGGGCATGCGAGCAGACGGGTCACCTAATGGTAAATGACCACCACCATAGGCACCTGGAACTCAAGAGTCACGAGTGCGTTGCCGACCTTTAAGGTAATAGTATTGAAAAGGCAGAAGAGAGAGGGAGGAGAGGGGGAAGGAGGGTTAGGGCCTCCAGTCACTTCACTCACTCGGCGGAAAGCAATTCAAGTGTTGCTTCACTGCCGGTTTTCTATGAGGCCGTGGTATCAGTCCGAGTCAGAACGAGCCGAAGCATGGCTCTCCTACGGTGATAAATAATATTAATAAAAGCTTTAAAATAGTAAAATGAAGCAATACAAACAGACTACACGAGACTAGTTAAGTATAAAGTTTATTACGAAAATGACAAATCCCTGAGAAGGCTTAATTAGCAGTATAGCCATAATAATGTAGAACACGATTTACAGTCCATCGCAACAAGTACAATAAACTTCTGTTATAGCCCCGTATATTCAATAGAAAATATAGCCGCGATGTTAGGTAGTCCCCGAAGTAATGTAACTTAAAGTAACTACGATTTTGTTCTTCATTCTCAGAGCCATTTCTCGTAAATAAAGTGTTTTAAAAAAAGTTGCGAACAAGCATATAGGCTGCTTTGCTGGTATATATGACTACTTGTGCCTATAAATACGCGGTCGCGTTAATATACATGTCAGTTAACAATCAGTTATTATATTCACGTTTTTAACATGTTTTTAAATGTCAACCCAAACATTAAAAGATAATGAAAAGTTTGTTCCGGCTAATCTCCGGAACGGGTCCACCGATTTCCACGCAACTTTCACTGGCAGAAAGCTGGTATTATAAGGAGTAACTTCGGCAACTTTTATTTTGGAAAAATGATTGGGGTTTATCTCAAAACATATAAATATGTACATACGAGCAAAACCGCGCGGGAACTCCTAGCTTTTGCCAGCGACTTCACTCGCTTAAAAGTTATTTTTCTATACCTCAGGGATAGTTTTATTTTACTGAACGCAAGGTACCCTTGAAAACGTGTACGCGTGTGATGATTGGTTGATTAATTAAATCATCAAAATTTAACAAATAAACTAACAAACTCACTACCTGACCCGCGCAGCTTCGTCCGCGTTTGTAAATTTTACCCGTTTTTACAACATTTTTCATTGATGCTCCGCTCCTATTGGTCGTAGCCTGATGTTATATAGCCAATAACCTTCCTCAATAATTGGGCTATCCAACACTAAAATATTTTTTCAATTTGAATCGAATATGTAGTTACTGCGCCTTCAACCAAACAAACAAACTCTTCAGCGTTATAATATTAGTACAGAAGTATAGATTTATAGTAGTAAGATTTTTTTTATTTTTTTTTATCGTGTGGAAACCGCCACGGGTCATCACCTCACCGAGGGTGAAGTGGTATGTCGGACTCGAACCGACTAAAACCACACGGTGTTCCGTCACAAGTGAGTCTATTGCAGGGGACCCGGGATACCCTAGGAAGGAAGCTTCCTAGGGTATCCCGGTTCTTCCATGGTAGTTAGATTTAGGATATATTTATGTAGATAACATTTTTCACTATCTAGAAACCATAATAATATTAAAACGTAAGCTGTTTAATCTATTTATTATCATCCCTTAAAGACCAGTAAAGTCGAAGTTGAGATTATCAAAATTAAATATTAACAAGAATTTATTTGATCTTTAATCTCTTAGATCAGTGGTTTACCGTTAATTGTGTAATTAAATGAAGAAATTTCATCAAGTTGGAGTGATCCGGCAAGTTGCTGACTCGAGGTTTCTTGTAATTTAATTTAGTAGATACCCTCCTGTGGTTTGAACTGTATCCATTTTAACTTATTGACACTATAATAAGTAAACTTGTGTTAAATTACTACGTTATCAAAATCATTTATAAAAACAGGCTTTAATAGCGAATTTGACTGGCCTGTTGGTCTAGTGGTTAGTGACCCTCACTGCTAAGCCATAGGTCGTGGGTTCGATTCCCACCCGAGTCTGGATGTTCTTTGTGTCCGTTGTTTGTATGTTTGTAAAGTCTCCCGCGACACAGGAGTAATTCCTAATGCGGGAGTTGTCTTTTTATAAGAAAAAAAAAAGAAAAGAAATTGTTGTTACCAAGTCCAATCTGATGGGCTCGTAAATCGAATCATATGAGCCCAAACTCAGGGGGTTTACTAGTAGCCACTGAAGAGTTCCACTATGCACTCCTGGTTCCCCTACTCCCACCTTCCTCAAAGGCCGGCAACGCATTTGTGAGTCACAGGTGTCTATGGGCGACGGTAGTCCTTTAGCATCAGGTGACCCGTCTGCTCGTTTACCTATATAATAGGAGTTCTTTTCTAATTGCGGGTATTTAGGATGATGCACCGATTGTATAATTATTATAGTCTCTTGTATATATATATAATCGTCTTTCTTTATGTACAAATGGTAAATGATTTTATATTTGCACATAAGCCGTTTTAGACACTTTTATTTTAATTTTTTTTTTTACACTTTAGGCACAAAAAAATGTACAATGGCGGACTTAATGCCGTAGGCATTTTCTACCAGTCTACCTTAGGGTGGTGCAGAAATGAGTGAATAGGTGCACTAGGTTTAAGTAGAAAAGAAAACAGAAACTAGGAAAGATGACAGGAGAACATATATATATATACCTATGCATACATACATACAAATACAAATAAACATAGATACGTTCTAACTTTCACGTTAAATATATAAATAAGTATAATGTAATACTGTTGTGATGATTCTGCTAGGTTCCTCAAAATGTGGGTTGGTACTTTCGACTTGAACGAAAGGCGACTAGGTGCTATCCTGTTTTTCAGAGGTAGAGCGTTCCAGAGGAGGACAGATTGAATAAGAAAGAAAGAGTGAACACACGCGAATGTATGAGTGGGGCATAACAGAAGAAGATTGTTTGTAGAACGGAGAGTTCTGTTGTGATTGGAGCATAAAAACTGAAATAAGGATGTTAAGTATGTGGGAGAAGTAGGTGAGTTGAGAATAGAATAAAGAGTGGTGAGAGCGCGCAGCTGGCGGCGGTGCTGAATCGGCAGCCAGGAGACATGGTCAAATTTACGAAGATTAAAAATGAATCGAAATCAGTTATTCAGAAGTCGGTCGTATTTATTGAAGAGATCTGCATTCAGGTCGTAGTAGCACACATCACTATAATCAATAATGGGGATAATTAGGGTCTGTACTAGCATCGCTTTTGTCTCGGATGGAAGAAAGTTCTTAAGCCGATATAAGGCCCGTAACGTGCCTGTGACTCTCTGGCTGACGCTAGTAGCCTGAATTTGCCAGCTGAGGTTGGAATCGATAAACAGGCTCAGACCCTTAACAGAAGTACTTAAGGGTACGATTGATCCGTTGAAAGTAATACATGACAGTTTATCTGGATCTAGCCTCCTGATCATTTATTGACTGCCAACGACGATAGCCTAGCACTTGGTCGGGTTTACAGTCAAACCAAACCGGTCAGACCAACCATTAATAGGTCTCTGTTAACCATAGAAATGGCCTCTGTTGTGTTGTCTATGGTAGCTTGATGGTAAAGTTGCAAGTCATCGGCATAAAGATGATGCGCACACTGAAGATTCTGAGTGATGAGATTGATGAATATTGAGAATAATAGAGGAGAGAGAATGCCGCCTTGAGGGACACCAGAGTTAAGATCACGCCAACTAGACGAGGAGTCATCGACACGGACCGACTGCTGGCGGCCTCGAAGATGTGACGAGAACCATTCCAGTGCATCAGGTAAAATCATGAGATAGGACAGGATAGACAGAAGGATATCGTGACTAACGGTATTAAATGCGTTCGAGAAATCTACCATAGCCAACACGGTAACTTTGGATTTCTCAATTCCTGCCCGGATGTCACCAGTCACTTTCAGGAGAGCGGAAGTTGTGCTGTGCCCAGGTCTGAACCCTGATTGGAAAGGACTTAATAAATAGTTGCGATATACAAATTGCGATAACTGGTGGTACACACAGGCTTCAAGCACTTTAGATAGGAAGGGAAGAATGGAAATTGGTCGTAAATGATTCTGATGGGTAGGACTTAGGATCTTAGGGAGGGGGATGACAAACGCTTTACGCCACAGTGAAGGGAAAATCCCTGAGTCAAGAGAAAAGTTCACTATATGCGTAGGCACGGGGAGAAGGTGTTCGACTTTTATACCTCGATTTCTTCTTTAAAGCTTGACTAGCCTTGAGAAGAAACATCGAAACAACTCAAGGATCCAAGTCTACATAAATTCAAACTGTGCACGTGCCATGTAGGCGGTCGGGGCGTTCTTTACACGAAATAACCAATTCAGTTTTGAGCTGACTAGTCACGACACACACTAGAATAGCTAAGTTGGTAATCATGGAAGTCAACCACATCTTAGGGAGCTCCACGACTCCAACCGGTTTGCCACCGCAGTCAGACATTTATTAAGCTAGAAAATGCTGGGTATGTGCTGTATGGTCTACGCCAGATTGTATGAAAGGTTTAATGATAATAGAGAAAGCTCATGAGGTAGTTAACTTACTAATAGAAGGAAGTGGCGCGGGCTGTTGGCCCTGCCTACCCCGAAGGGGGATAGGTTTGTGTTTGTGTTTTCTATGTATGTAACTAAACCTAATGATGGTGTGTTTGTTTCCAGGAGGGGGGCGCGGATGTCGGGAGGTGGTGGCGCGGGGCTCATGTCGTGTGTGCGCGAGGGCTCGCTCGAGCCGCCGTACCGACCTCCGCACACTGACACACACAACCATGGTAAAGATCCTTTTTAACTTTCATGTTACGTGATTTACGATTATCTAAATGTGGAGCGCGTCAGCGTATGTACATACGCTGAGCGAGTTCGTACGTATTGTGAAACATGTAAATTAGTTAACATTTTACAGACAAACAAAATTTTATGTGTGACTACACTAATACATTATGTTGTTACCTGTTGAATGTGTATAAAAATAATATTAACGAAACTAAAAGCTGATTATTTTGCAGTTTTGTAACGTTTAACGTTAACTACAAAACAATATTGATTAGTCTCGTTATTATCTAAAATTGTTGTTAACTAGGACAGTAGAGAAAGTTAGTTTATCGAAATATTAATATTTTATCACCAATTTTAACGTAACTGATCAATGCAAGATTGTGGAGCTTTTTTTCTAATGTAGCTTTGTATTTAAGTAATTAAATCAAAATTAAAATTATTAAACCAATACTAATAATATGAAGACATAGTGCGAACTTTACGAGTTTGTATGTGTGAACGGTAATCTTCGGAACTATTTAATATTCTTCCACCATTTCAAAGGAAGGTTATTCTCGAATGACATACGCTATTATGTATACGTGAGTAAAAAGGGAAAGAAGTTACTTACGTCACAAATACAGCAACGCGTTGAAACTCTATTACATTTTTATTTTTATATTTTTATTTTTTATTTAGTGTACATTAATAAATGAATGTTAATGTATGTTCCAGGCGAAGGCCGCACGGGTCGTTTCCTCCGTGGTCTGCGGCGCATGTTCAAGCGACGCGGGAGCGGCACACGCACCGATGCTTCGCCCGACCCCAAGAGCAGCTCCACCAGCGAGCTGCTCGACGCTGACCGACATGCTCGGAGAAAGTTAGTGTTCTTTACAACTTTTATTAAGTACTATATTGAATAGGTATGTAACATTTATAAGTTAAGTAAAGAAGGACTATAAAATTAACTCTAGATTCGACATATTCGATAGTAGATATTGTTGCGAAATTAAAGTGGGAGTAGGCTGGCCATATTGCTCGTGTTGCAAGGCACAGGTAGAGTGGAGACCGTGGGGCGAAAAAAGTCTACGAGGAAGACCACAGATGCGTTGGCATGACGACATTAAAAGACTGGCGGGAACAAAGTTGTTAGAGACTGCTTAAGACCGAGAAAGATGGCATAAACTGAAGGAGGCCTACACATTAGCCGTTGAAAAAGACTAAAAAAGAAAAATTTATAGTTTACTTTTGCTTAGTTTGGGGTCAGAGGGGCCGTGTGTGAGATGTGTGAAGTTATAATTATTATATTAGATAGTCTATAGAAGAACCATTATAATGCCCAAAGACAATAGGTTTAAAATTTTGAACAAAAAATAGTTAAATTTAAAAAAGTCCACCCTGATCCCCACCCGACGCAAAGCTGCCCATTACACAGGCCGCGTTTCCCCGCTGTACGGCAATGGACAACCTTTGCGCCAAGTAAGACCCGGAGCGACTGTCTGAATATATTCTATAGAATAGAATATATTCTGGTATACGCGGATCACAATGAAACCTTCTAAATAAATAGAACAGAGGAAATCAAATAGTGGACTTAATGTCAACAGGCAGAAAAACCAAATTCGTGTTGTACATTATTTCCATTGCACAATAGTTATTTATTTAAAAATACAGAACCTGCAAAATGGCAAACTCGATGCTATGACATTGTTTACCAGTCTACATGAGGGTTATGCAGAGATTTGCATAAAATGAAATGAATTACAGGTACATTAATTTATAATGTACCTCTACTTAATTTATGCTCTAAAGGTATCATATTATTTTTAACCTACTTCAAAAAGGAGGAGGTTCTTTCTCTTCTTCGCTATTTGTGAACCCATTTCAATCATTTTATTTGAGTTGGTTAACTGAAACTGTTTTTAGTTTTTTTTTTAGCTATGATTTTTAGTAACTTGGGATTATTTATCCTAGTTCTGTTCTGGTCAATCACTGGTGACTGTTAGTATACACTTGGTGTAACTGCAAAAAAACAAACAAACAGAATTTGTTTCATGTAGCGCCATCTATGAGTTAGTGGTTGTACTTTGAATGTACTACACCGCCACCGAGACGTCCCTGATTTTTAGTGATCAGTGCTACTCTATCCATTAGTTTATTTTTTTTGACAGTTTTTTGAGAACGTCCTCAGTATTGGTCTCACATTGTGATTACAAAAGCCATTAAAATGTTTATAACTTGCATCGAATTCCTGTTTAATGTCATTATAGGTAGGTAATACCTATAGGTATATATACTGGCTAGGTATTAATGATGGTAAACGGACGACACCAGCTCATTCCAAATCGTTAAAACCAAATCAATCATTCGCTTGTCCAAGGAGAGGAGCCGGAACAAACAGACAGAGAGACAAAAATTTTAAAAACTGATTTTTAGGCATAGGTATCGTGCAAATAGCTATGAGCTTAAAAAAAACTATTATTTTGACATTACAAACAGACGCTTCAATTTTATTTACTTCTATTGATTATATATTAACGTTAGTAACATAGCAATACAAAAGCATGACACGTTTGTTTTTAATTTCATATATTTTTTTTAAATAAATAAAGACAATTATGATAAAACCTTCTACCACCATTGTAATACTTAAAACTGAAGAGTTTTTTTTGTATGATTGTTTGAATGCGGTAATCTCTGGAGCTACCAGCTAGATTCGAAAAAATATAAATGTTTTTGTATTGGACTGCGGGGAACGACTAGTCTTTAATAAATAAGAAGAACAAGACCTTCCGAAGTAGGAATCCTTGTAGTAATCCTTAGGAGAAGACCGTGGTCGTGGCCACCGATGGTGTTGATGGCGTCACTCCCTGGTTTTGAAGAATCCTCTCCTGTAAAGAGTTTATATCTAAAGTAAACTTGTCTGCTAACAGGGATGGTGCATACGGCAGCGGGCTATCCGTGTCCCACGACTCGGTTTTCACCGGCGAGCGCTCCGGCGACGAGTCGAGCGACGAGCGCGCGCCCCCCGCGCACCTTTCCCACCTTGCATCATCTCATCGGGTGAGTCTACTATCTCAAACAATTAGAAACATTTTCATTTAAACCAATTATCGGTTAAAATTGACAGGAGTAGGAAGTAGTCTGAATCAATCAGTCGTGACGGTAGGCAATTAGCGTTCCTATACGTAGATCCTATTTAGTAGGTCAGCCAATAAACACCAAGGAAACTCTTTTTTAACATCTACTTCCTGCTCTTTTCCCAATTTTCATTAGGGTCGGCGCCATGTGCAAAGGGTTCGATGACATGCAAACTACGTGCATGACATGCAAACTACGTGCTGGCAGTTGATTGACAATTAATTTTATTTTTATATAAAATTTATAAATTTATTTATTTATAAACCTGCCTTTGACAAAGACATTTCCATATCAGCGCAGAAGACCTCTTTACTGTACTATCCGTCGACTGAATAAAATGATTATACCAAGCGAATTATCATGCTGCATGATAGACTCAATAGGTCCTTCATGCAGCGTGATCATTCAGCATGTCATGCCGCATGATCATCTAGGGACCGCTTAAGACCAATTGGATTGCACTAGAAACGAAATAGTTTCCGAAATTAAAAACTATCACTTATTAAAAACAAAAAGTCTATGACGGATAACGTAATAAGGCGGCAGCGGCCTTAAATATAGTCAAATGTGAAGTTTAATACATTTTGGCCCTCGTTGTATATTTTAGTATGTAAACAACAAAAGTCTCGTATGCATTAACATGAGGATTACCCAACCCACACAAGATAAAGCGTAACAAAGCATTTTCAGCTGACTGACTTCTCCCTGTATAGATAAAAAGTGTTGGAATCTCATTACATTTTCAATAGGCTTACACTACGAGACAATGACGCACTCAGGTAATCCTCTTGTATCTGACGTCATTGTTACGTCATTATTTAACCTAACACAAACCTATTTTTAACACGCTTTTTTAGCTTCACTTGTAATTAACAAACTATGTAAAGAAATCTTAGAATTCAATTTTAGCTTTTCTATTATCGTATTGAAATGAAATTTTGGATGTATATATGTATATACATATATATTATTATTCCTCTTTATTTATCTTAACACTTAAAAATTACATTTTGAAATATGTACAAAACAATATATATATATATAAAACAGTAGACCACCGACATCGGGTACAGGGACCAAGACACCGGTGGTTACGGCTCCAAAGATAGGAACCTCCTCACTATACGGGCCGTGTCAAGGAGAACTGCCTTCTGCATCAGTCCCTTGATCCAGCTGTCTAACGCGAGCCTCTTAAGGTGTTGATCGAGGCTCTTGGCTATTAATCCATGTGCAGATATGACAATCGGAACAATGATTGCCGAATCGATATTCCACATATCGACAATTTCGTGAGACAAATCCAAATATTTTATTTGTTTTTCTTTTTCAACTTTCACGAGGTTCTCCTCATGAGGAACAGCGATATCGACAATCATTGCGCGGTGCTCTAATCGGTCTATCAGCACTAAATCAGGTTTATTTGCAACAATAGTTCTGTCAGTGATGATAGATCGATCCCAATACAATGTGGCATGACCATTTTCGAGAACTGGGTCGGGCACATACCTGTAATATGGCACCTCTGAATTCACAAGATTGTATTTAAGGGCAAGTTGTTGATGTACAATCCTGGCCACTTGATTGTGTCTATGCAAATATTCCCCGTTGGCAAGACGAGAACAACCAGAAATAATATGCCTGATAGATTCACCGGGACGGTGGCACGCCCGACAGATGTCTACTGTACCATCTTTCACGATATATTTCCGATAGTTATACGTCATAACAACTTCGTCCATAATTGCAAAGACAAAACCTTCGGTTTCTCCGACAAGATCACCAAACCGTAACCAAGATGTAGAAGCTTTAAAGTCTATTTCAGGCCCATTTAGGGCCCGATAAAAACGACCATGAAGTTCTTTGCCCTTCCATACCTCCCTGCGATCATTAGTACTAAGTACTACAGGCTTGCGCCAGTTCTCTTTAGCCAGAGCGAGCGGAGTGAGTCCGTTGTCCACTGCTACCACACTACGATGCACTCCCACGTCAGTATGAAGAAAATATTCTCTAAGGTTGTATATCTCGCGATTGTGTAGGGTCTTAATGTTTAAAAGTCCACGACCCCCAAACTTTCACGGGATATACAACCTCATTACCGATGAACGTGGGTGGTGCATTCGGAATGCAGTCAGCAGTGTACATTTTTATTATTATTTACATCATTGGCTATTAAGAGATGGAAGACCACGACTGGTCTAAGACACTCGAAAGCCATAATAAAGGGCTATGATAATAAAGTATCCAAGGAACTTCTGGAGCTGAAAAGATACAAAACCTGTGCAGTAACAAGAGACCTCACCCTCACCGGCCACTGCAAACTGAACAAACATATGTTCAACCTAAAATTGGGTGAGAACACAATATGCAGATTCTGTCAAGAGACAGAAGAGACTGCAATGCATATTTTATGCTCTTGTGGCCCACTAATGCGGCACCGAAGTATTAACCTAGGGTTGCACACCATGCAACCGTAGGAAATACAAACAATCATTGCTGATAGGATCTGGAGGTTTCTCGAAGCCATAAGTCTGAGCAGTGAACTGTAAACCAGAAGTGCGCCACAAAAGACCAGAAATGGTCGAGGTAGCACTAAGCACTTAAAACAATAATAATAATCATACAAAGTTTGGATGCCAATACTAAAATTCGGCATAATGGAGCTGATCTGATGATAGAGCCAGGATGTGGACATCGGAACTCTTCAGAGCCCACCAGTGAACCCCTCGAGTTTGCGCTCATGTGATTCTTTATGGCGACTCCAATAGATAGACTAGATGAAATAAATCTATAGGTAGGTACCAATAAAGTTGTAGAAGTTTTTTGAAGTGAAAACTTCTTTAGGCACGTTTGTGCACTTTTGCTATGGGGAAAAAGTACAGAACTCGTTACCGTCACGCCAATATAACATATATAGATCCACTAGAGGGCGCTAATCTAAACATTAAGTTTGTGTCAGCTCCTTGTTATATATATATGTGTGTATGTGTTTTCATTTCTGACGTCCTACGACTGACAATTTTTTTTATTTGAACTCGCAAATCTCTGGAACTGCATAAATGAATGTAAGAATGATCAAGTCGGATTTCAAATATTTTTCTGGCATTTGATAGCTCAATTCTATAGGAAGGTTACGAGCTACTTCACATCACGCTTAGCGATGGAGCAGTGATAATAAACGCTTAAGCCTCTGCTTAAAATGTCCAGTTTCCGTTAACATAGTATCTATGTGCTTCCAGATTTTGCGCCTTATTAATATTCAGGGTGAATTTGCCCATAAGACAAGAGCAGAAATGTGAAAAATTCAGAAACAAATAACTCCTGTAAATAACAAGCACCGAATCACAAGAGTATAGGACTTATTTCATACAAAGAACCACCACATCAAGGCCATATACGCATGATTATACGGTATTGAATGTAAAAAATTAATTTAAATTAAAAATTAAAATTACAAGCCACAGTTTGGCAGTGCGAGTAGTGTTGTAATTCTGATGATAAGGAGGATCAACAAAGTTCAGTCACCACTGGTGATGGTGGATCTAGTAAATAACAGAGGCGACAAGCATGTATGTAAGGTCTGATGAATGATGAATAGGCGCGAGCTGTAGGTCAGGAAATGTCATGTCGTGGCAAATGGCGTCCTATCGTCTCCGCCAACTCTGGACGGGAATAAGGCGTTAGCTTAAGTATGTATGGTTGTAAAACAGGTGTTGACAGGAACCGTTAACCGCCTTCCATCAGACGGGTTGCGTGATTGTTCTTTGTGGTATTGATATGGCCGAACACCATCGCGTTTCGGTACCGTTTTAGTGTTTTAATATCTTAACAGATGGCGCTACTGGTAGTTAGTTAGTTCTAATATGTTTTTCTTTAATACACATAGATGGCGTGTTAGAAGGTTTGTAAATGAAATGTAAGCGATTAATCGTGAAATAAAGTAGGTTCCAGGATACCGCTTATTTCTACTATTATTTACAGATATAAGTAGGTACATATATCATATCATCAACATATATATAGGCACTGGAGCTCTCCGAACTTTATACCGCCTGAAGAATTTCCTCCCCACTAAGACAAAAACTTCCTTAATGCAGTCCCTAATCGTTCCTATAATTGACTATGGTGATGTGTGTTATTTCGACCTGAATGCAGACCTCCTCAACAAACTAGATCGCCTTCTCAATAACTGCATTCGATTCATTTTCAATCTTCGCAAATATGACCATGTGTCTGCTTTACGTTCACAATTAAAATGGCTTCCTATTCGCCAACGTCGCAATTTGCGGGCTCTAACTTCTCTGTTCTCCTTTTTAAACTCCCCATCGCCACCTTCTTACTTAATTCCCCACTTCCAATACTTGTACTCTACTCATGACAGGAATCTTCGTTCCACCAATAATTTGCTTCTTTTATGTCCCTCTCACAGCTCCGACTTCATCAACTCTTCTTTCTATGTACAATCAGTCCTTCTCTGGAATGCGCTCCCTCTCGAAGTCAGGATGTCCACAAACCGCTTCACGTTTAAAAAGAAAGTACGAGAGCTCCTCCACAATGAGTTAGCAGAATAGCCTCAACGATAGTACACGACTTTATAGTGGTATTTGTAGTGTATTCATATATGATATGTATATATATGATATGTGTGAATATATATGTACTCTGTATAGGCATAATATAAATACTTATGTATGTTTATGTATAAGTACTCGTATATGAAACTGTGTATATTATGTAGTAATGATATTTAGAAAATTGTACATGTAAGTAATATAAATGTTAGTTTGTTTTATAAATAATTTCAAATGTATCTTTGCACCTACCTTATAGCAGTTCTATACCACCCTAAGGTTGACTGGTAGAGAATGCCCTAGGCATTAAGTCCGCCTTTGTACAAATGTGCATGAAGTTTTAAATAATAAATAAATAAATAAATAAATATATATAAGTTAAGTGTTTTAGCATTTGCTATTTTATAGATATGAAATTGCAGTTAGTTTGTATGTAAGGCTTATGTACGGTTATGTAAGGCTATTGGTGATTCATCAGTTCATCACACATCACCTCACCACATCAATCACCAATAGGAAACAACATCATCTGTGACTTATATAGAGCGTATAAAAATTGAAATTTTACAGAGAAAGAAGCAGATTATTTTTTAGTTGTATAGTCGCGGGATACTGACAGTGTTGTATAATTAAAGTAGTACAAAACACAATGACGTCAAAACTTCCGGTTACAAAGTCACAATACATCATACAATTACACCAACAATCCCACGAAGAATTACAAAACTTTGTCGTATAGTTAATTGTTTGTAGAATTCAGAAACATCTTACGTTAACTGTTACAGCGTCAGCTATAACTATATCTAACACACATTTCCTATAATAGCCTCCCAAATAAATGACTGTGAAAACGGATCTTTTTAATCTAAAATTAATTACCTGATAACTTTTTATTTTAACTTGTAACCCACTTTGTATTATTCAAAAAATCAAAATCAAAATCATTTATTTCAATTAAACCACTATGGGTATTTTTGCATTGTCAGGAGTAGTAGTCAGTCAGACTAAGTCAGTCGTGAAGCTAGTTGCCTGTTCCAATTCGTAGATCCAGCGGAGAAGAACAGGCAAGAAACTCCAAGGACACTCTTTTTCAAAATGTTTTTTACAAATCTCTGGTTACATTGGAATAAAGTTCAATATTGCACGTTACACTACAGACGCTAGGCGACGGCGTGACGTTTGGCTGGTAACCCCCACAGGTCGTCACGTCACCGGAGCTAAACGGTACGGTTCTATAATGGACTTGAGACGACTAAAATCACACGGTGTTCCGACACGTAGTCATATTGCCATACGGCCTCAGTTGTACCCTCAAAAGGAAATCCCTGTGAACCCCGGTTGATAAACCTTCATCATCATCAGCCTATCGCCGTCCAGCGCTGGTATACTTACTTGAATCTAATATCAAGCCTCTCGATTTAAAAATCTCCAGCGCTAGGAACATATCCCCGTGTCAATGTTATCTTTTGAAATAAATGTTTAAAGGCTAATCCAAGAATCGCCTAATTTTTCTTTTATTGTGTAATGGCATAGGCGTTTGTGTGCATACTCACCTGATGGAAAGTGACGATGAAGACAAAGTCCGTCCGTAGTCCGGTAAAGGAATAGTGAGGGTTCAATTAATTCGAGGAGAGCTTTCGCATACTCACCAAAGTGAATCTTATGAAAAAACAAGAGACAGACGACTAATACATAATCAAATAGTGCATTAGTTTCCCTTTTTCTCTTGTGTCTTAGCACCAAAATAAATGCCTTCTCGTTGCCGTCTTGCTCGCCCGTGGTCCCGTGCGTCAAATTTAATAGGGAAAAATTATATAAATAATATCTGCACCATTTTTACGACTATGTTATACTTACAACTAAAAATATAATACTACATAAATTATTATATTTTATATGATAGGCACATTACGGTAAGAGCTTATTTTTTACAATTACTTATCACAAAATATATTTAATTTTAACACTGGTTCTGGCACTCTGTGCCTACGTGTTTTATTAAATAGTAAATTATATGTATTTTATAATTTATATATATGTATGTATGTATATATGTGCGTACACTTTATATATAGGTACTTTATTTAAAGGTTCCAGTTGAAAATCAGCGCCTGATTCTCATCTGGCATTAAGCTGAACCTATTTTGGTGCAAACGCGAGCCATGTTATTGTTGTTCCACTGATTCTTTTGATGTACTTATTTTATTTTCTGTATGCCGATTTCTGTTTAATTTTTTTTATAGATATAGGTATATTATTTGGAATAACTTGTATCTTAGCACCAAAATAAATGGATTTTCTCTCTTCTTTCCTTTTCTTTCAATTCTTCTTCTTAATTATGTGTGGTTTTGACACAATCTTAGTATGCGTGTCTAAAAGGATACAGTAACGATGAGTACGTTAATAACTATGTTTACGGAACTTGACATTCACCACAAGAATATCTTTTATCTTATTTACATTATACACATAACGTTTATTGTAGAAACTCTGGCTAATAACACGTTGGCCCGTGTTTACACGGCACCGCCATTGTTTCCAGCGGAAGTGCTGAGACTGTTCTCCTAGCCTATCTAGATAACTATGGGTTTAGAAAACTTGTTCGGACTGTTACTTTAATATATGTATATAAAACTGTATTTATAACTAGCAGTTCTTGCGTGGCTTCGCTCGCGTCTACATCAATAGAAATAAATACAATTGAAGTGTCTGTCTGTAATGTCAAAATAATGTTTTCTTTTTAAGCTCATACAGTTATTTGCACGATACCTATCAAAATACCTTAAAAATCAGTTTTAAAATTTTTTTTCTGTATGTCTGTCTGTCTACTTGTTTCGCCTAATCTTCGGAACGGGTGAACTGATATCCACGGGACTTTCACTGGCAGATAGCTGGTGTTATAAGGAATTCTTTTTCTAAAATAATAGCAGACTAAGTTACTCCTTATAACACCAGCTATCTGCCACTGAAAGTCCCGTGGATATCAGTTCACCCGTTCCGAAGATTAGCCGGAACAAACAGACAGACAAAAATTAAAAAAAAATGATTTTTAGGCATAGGTATCGTGCAAATAACTGCATAAGCTTAAAAAAACTAATATTTTGACATTACAAACAGACACTTCAATTTTATTTATTTGTTTTGATGATAACTTAGCCACAACAACACGTGGCCGTGTAGCTAGTTGTTTATAAATTTTACCTTTCAGCACTTCTTTACATAAACTGTAAGTATTAAAATTTCGAGTTCCTGCGTTCACGAAATTTTCTTAAAAATACGTACAAACAATTATTTTCTCGTATTAACGTAACGTCATTATTGGATACTATCTCCGGTGTGGTTGGTATTTGATTAATTCTAATGTCGTCATGTTACGAGTATCAGTAGTTATTCAACGAAATGGACTTCGAAGAACTAACCCAAGTTTATATTTCGTTTAATATTAAACATATAAATGTAATCAAAATCTAAACAAAAACCAAATGTTTGTAGCGTGACTGTGCGTAACCTAAGTAAAGGAGCGTCCATTAATTACAAAATCTATTTTTCTTTTAATTTAGACCCTTCCCCCCTTTGCTGAAATTTGATGAGATTTTGTGAAACCCCTCTAGAATCTACCGTGAGACTAATCTCACGGTAGATGAAGAAGTGATGGCAGGCCTAACCCTGCCATCACTTAAATTGCCGACGCCGGACAAACTTAAAAAAATCCGGACACATGGGTGAATTCGAGATTCATTCCCGGACACCTTAAAAAAGAACGCCGATTCCATTAAAAATGTTAGTTTGTTAACGATCCACTTTACAATTTTAACTATTCCTTTAAACAGAGTTTCTGGACACTTTTTTAAAAACCCCGTCCGGACGCTCCCCGGACGCCCTCTAAACTAGGACGAATCCGGAGAAACCCGGTCGGGGATGGCAGCTCAACGTGAGATTAACGATTAATTAAATGTTGTACTAAAATTGTTTGAAAACCTCAGTTCTAGTGAGATTTTCAAACATCTAGTACGTGTTTCTAGACTTTGTGGACGTAGGTTCAAATCCCACTTCTGACACCATGTTATATTGTGAATTAAAAGTCCAAGTATGATTTGTAAAGTTATACTTTATTCTGTGAGTACAGTTTTCTGTGTGTCATGGCCGCGTGCCCAATAGGAAGGGACAGAAGTTTTGGGCATAGACAATATTACTTTTTTAGGGTATGTAACACTCACCAAGTTCAAAGCACGGTAAAAACTTTCATGACGTTTATTTTTCGTAAAACAACTCGTCTCGGCACCGATCGTCACGCCAATTACTAAAGTTTGATGTACGCTTCCTATTCAAATAGAAAGTTTTAAAATAATCGCAATGTCATTGGGTTCATTGCATAATTTCTCAATGCGCAGTCATCATATTTTTTGCATTTATTGAGGTTTACGGAAGAGAGTGTGTTAAGTGATTACCCATATACCTTCGCCGAAATCCACATATTCTATCGCTTTTATATAGCATTCTATTTAATCCCCTAACTCCTATTTACTTTAAAAAACGGTTCAGTTTCTTACACGACACTCATTCCAAAACTTTGAGATCGTCAGAGAACCTGATATTAAAACTACCTGGACTATCTAATTCGTCGACATTTCGTCAACATTTCGCCGTACATACAATATCCTATATTTCTATGATTTATTTGATTTATATGTGTATCCCTATACCTATCTTTGTATATATACCTGCTTATGTAATTATTTATATTGCTCTCTTGTATATATATTCTCACACTATATGTAAGATACTTTATCTTTACTTAATTTGTATAATATACCTACTGAACGTACACCATACTGGACTACGATCGATTTTCTATGTTCGCTCCATCCCATGCCATGGTTGCCTGTAAGAGATTGCCTCAGTGTAATAAGGCCGCCGATTGTATAAGCCACCCAAAATTGCTGTGCTCCTACTCTTTCAAATGATTTTGGTGTACAATAAAGAGATATATTACTATTATTAAGTAAAAAGGTGGAAATATTCCACGGGAACTGTTTATTTTCGAGGATAAAATATAGCTTATGTAATCTATCTAATATCAAACAACTTTCGCATTTATAATAGTAATATAGAAAGATTGTTTTGCTTTTTATCGCTGTTTGATCGCTTTTTCCGATTATTGAAGTGATTATTGGTATATATAAAAGTTTTTATGTATGTATCTAAGCCAGAAGCAGAAGCGTCCACTGATATTTAAAAGCTGTGGTCTGATGTGTAATAAAATGTAGTAAAATCAAAATAAAAGCAAGTTTCAAAACAAAAAATATTTTAGTAACTGAAAAGCATGATGTTCTTGATATTAGTCTGCGTAGTTTAAAAACTGGATAGTTCAAAAATTTGACTTTGAACTGATAAAAATGTAATAAAAAAATATTTTTTTCCAAATTCGATTTGGATTTGCCAACCTTAACTGGTTCTGTGGGAGATCATTTCTTGTGCCAATTTTTATGATTCTAAGGCAACGAGGTAGGTATACCATTGATTTTTTTGTAAATAACAAAATATGCAGCTTGAATGGCATTATGTGTATACTGAGTTGTTTCAAAAGCTTTATTTTTCTGACAAAGCTTTATTATCTAAAACTCTAGTGTGTTTAAGCCTAACCTTTGAACGTCTTTGGCACAAAAAATCAATGCCTACATTACACGAAATAAACACTAAAACGATTACTTTAGTGGTTGGTTAAATAATCTGGAAAATCAAGTTTTCATTATAAGTAATGAAAACTATGTTAAATATTATTGTCGAAAATTATGTAAATTTTATTGAAATCTAATAATATGAAAAATGATATTCCAGATTATTTAACAAACATTATTATTATTTACTTATTATTTACACCTTTAGGTGTAGTTGTTGCACAATTGTAACGCTATGAAGTCAATACTCTTATTAATTAAGGCTGTTTTCAATTGAATATTCCTGTTTCGTACCTACTTTAGTTCTCTTAGCTAATAGGTATCACCGAGTGAGCGAAGCGAAAACATTATAATGAACTTCGCGAAACTTGTCTTGCAATTTTCCTATTTATTTGCCTGTAGTACTTTTACGGGGTATTGTTAGAAATGCATTGCCTCTAGACGCCTAATTTTTTGAAAAACAATATGAACAGAGGCCGTAATCTTTCCCTCTCCCCATCTTCCCCCTACAATTCCCCCTCTAACCCCTTCCCCTACTCCCACCTTAAACGCACTTGTGACTCTTGAGTTGCAGGTGCCCATGGGCGGCGGTAATCACTTACCAGATGACCCGTCTACTCGTTTGCACCCTATCCCATAAAAATGATGTCCGAGCCCTCTAACTCCAACTTTCAAAAATAATAAATTGTAGGTAATTAGTTCTATAGCTTGACTGACATACTCATCATCTCAAACAAACGGAGGTTTTGTTTGTGATACTTTACAGCCAACCAAACCGTGACTCCAGCTTTTGGCCATGTTATACTGCAATATAAATCAATTAGCAAATACAAGCCCACACAGCACGTGATCATTGAACCATAGAAGATGTAGTAACAGAAATTCTATATACCGCCTTACGATCAGCGCGAATGCCGTTGTTCTGATATGCTCTCTTGCGCACGCTACACAGAATTCGATGCGTGTGCGCCGGTTGTGAAGACCGTTTCACACGGTGCGTTTTGTTAGAGACTGTGACGTCACTGTAGACGGCCAGCACGTGCCGAACTGTGTCATGCAAAAAATGAAATCAAACACCGTGGTTGCTAGGCATTTATTTTGTTTAAATATTTTTTTAAACCAAATAAAAATGAAGGAGACCACTACACACACTACAGAATTCTGCTTGAATTGCAATTGCAGGACTGGGTAAGTGTGGAGTAATTCCCTTTTCTTAATGTAAAATTAACTTACATTGTTAAGTTAAGGCCTAAGCTAAGTAAGGCTAAGAATAAGGCCCGTCTGCTGGTAAGCGTCTTTTGGTGGGGATAAACACGCAAAACACATTGGGTGTCACGATTTACTGTAGCGTGTAGTTATTAACTAAGCGAGCGGATCATTCTCCTGCTATATAAGACCTAAATAGCAAGAGAAAGTTGCGCGAGTATTGTCAAGTAATTGCCAGTAATAATAATTAATTTGTAAGTGCTGTTCCTGTCCTAGTGCCATCTCCAATCATAGGACGGACATACGGGTACGCCTCCCCGGCCTCTTAGAGCTACTGCACTCTCAGTTCTCTTTCCGATCCGATCCGGTATCCCTCAACCTACCTCCCTTACCAAAATTTTATCTTCTTCCTTTGTTCTGTCTGAAAACGGACCACATGCCTAAAAGAATAGCATCGTTTTGTGTGGTCAAAGTAGCGTCAGGCAGGCGGCTGGTCTTAAAATATATAGACCAAAACCCTTTGTAATGTGAAAAAAATAATTCTAATAATAATTTTAAAAAAATAGGCAGCCATGGGACTGCCGACAGAAGTAAAAACTTTAACGAAACGACGAATTTAAAACGTCACATTAGCAGATTGGTGACATTAATTCATAAGGTTTTGACAGAAGTCAATGTTTGGATTAGCGCCCTCTAGTGGATCTATATATGTATTATTAGCGTGACGGTCACGAGTTCAGTGCTTTTTCCCCATAGCAAAACTGCACTAACGTGCCTAAAGAAGTTTTCACTGTATTACCAATATGTTCAACCCAAATGAAATGGATGGACGCGGATTGCCTGTCCAGCAGTGGACGGCGATAGGCTGATTATGATGATGATGATGAAATGAAATTGGCAAAAGGGCAGCAAGATGATAAATATGTTGGTGGGTTAAGTTAAGCCCTTGTCTTAATCAGAAGACAGAAGACAAACATCCTGGACCTGCGTCTGCTAGAGCAACAGGCCTTTGCCCACAGGATAGCGGTGATGGAGACCGGGCTGGTCACTAAGGGACCCCCGGCGCCTGGTGCTGCAAGATGGGATATTCCTCCATTGGCATACGTATTATCTTGAGCTAGCATGAGCCAGAGCTCACGGCTTTCCTTCTATCTAGGTAGTCAGTATCATCAATTGACATTGTGAAACAAAGTCAGAGGTAAAAAATGTGAGCCAATCGCTAATAAAAAATCATAACCCGTTTATGGATAGACCATGGCAACCTCGGTTATTTAAATAGTTTGAATCAGGAAGTTATGAATCTAAATGAAGTTTCTGTTAACTTGTGTACAGGAAAATATCAACATATATGGATAGTATGTGTAAAGTGAGTCACCTTGCAACCCATAGTCCACGCTATGCAAGTTAAACGTACGAAGTTTACCGATATCATTAACAAGCACACAATCGTGTGAAACAAGTGTAGTGTGTGGCAGGCTTTATTCAGGTTTTTTTTTTGCTATCCGATAGGATGAATCACACACAGTCGGTATCGCGCGCGCGAACTCGCCCGCCGTTCTAAAATGATATTTTGAATTTAAAATCAAACTGTATTCGAATAGTGCTTACTGTGAATTGTGTTTTAATTTGTTACCGTTTTGTGTTTGAATTTGGAATGTGCTCGTTGTTGTGTTTCAAAAACTAGACAGGTTATTTTTTTTAAATGGGTATTTTAAAAAGTTTATACAATTGGTTTGAAATTTAAGCCGTTAATATTATGCAAACTGTAGAGAACGAAATTGAATGCTTGGTATTCTCAAATGAAACAGAATTTATTGGTCTTAGTGAATACTCAAATTATTATTAAACTTTCGAGAGTAAGTTCAATGAAACTTCGCGCTACCAATAAACTTGTTTACTTGATTAGTCACAAAGACTTTGGCGTTAAAATGCATTTATCTCTAATGATATGATATAGACCATAACCTATCCGAATAAACAGTGATAAGATAAAACTTACACACAAACTTTACTGTGTACAAAACACTATCTACAACAAAACAATATAGTACAACAATTATCAGTTGACTCAGTTTTGAAGCCTACAAGCTGCAAGCAAGCAAGCCTACTTTAGAAATTATAAATTGAAAAGCCAACAACTAGATTCTTAAATATACCTAATTCGTTTTTTAGAAAATTTATTGAAAAGGGTATGCTTAGGTGGATCACATATCCTACTAATAATGTAAATGTGAATGTTTGTGAGGATGTATGGACGTTTGTTGCTCTTTCACGGAAAAACTACTGAACCGATTGCGACCTGGATTAACATAGGCTACTTTTTTATCCCGGTATTCCCACGGCACCGGGACTTACGCGGGTAAAACCGCGGGGTGCAGCTAGTTACTAATATTTTTGTTAACCCCTCCAGCTAAGGTAAATTCTTGTATTACGGTTGGATAATAAATAAATAAAAGTAGTAAAAGTAAATTATATTACTATGAAGGTTTAACCTAACTGGACTGCCAGAATTTGTCGGATTGCCGTGGCATCTTCAATGCGTTGAATATGGTTTACAAAGTTCCTCAAGGAACAGGAGAGGGTCATTAGAATTTTTTGTGGTGGTTCGGTTTCGGTACACTTCATTGTCAGCCGGACGTAGCCTCCGAAAGAGGATACCCCATCTGAACTGGAAACTGATTTACCAACATATCAATACAGGGGTGACAACCTCTGTAATCTGAATCTCGGAAGGTTAATCTGTAGTCTTACTGGTTTGACTTCTGTATTACAAAATCTATAATCTTCCATTCGTAAAAGTTTTCTTTATTCTTGGATGATGGTAAAAAAATAGCAAAACTCGAGCAATAGCGGTCATTGTCTGGAGTATGACCGCTAGTGCTCGAAGCTCGAAGGACCATCGCCCTAAATATGTAGGATTTCTTACTCAATACTTTTCAAAGCTAGACCCATCAATGAGAGAGACCAACTTACCCGATATCTGTGAATAAAACGACAATTTCTTTCCAATTTTACATTCTTTTTGCGGCACGTCAATATGTTTTGTATTACACTGTCTGGGTCTGCCGAGTCTCGTCATAATCCCTTACATGCCTCTAAAAATAGAACCACTTAATTTCAGCTAATTAACGAGTCTATTTCAAGTCTGACTCAAATGTGGGTTTGGTCCTGACTCATACAGCCGCAGATCGATAACTTCGTACATATTACTTCTACACTGATGTTTGCTTTTTAAACAAGAACGACCTTTTGTTTGATTTAAATATAAATATATTGACTGGACTTGCAGCGATTATAACGTTAACACAAGGGAAATAATCAATACTTCAAAATATTTATGTAGGTGACGTTTACTGTCTGCAAATGAACACCACAGCCAGAACCAGAGTTTTCCAATATATCAGCTTGTATTCATGACAGTAGTCAATATGACTAATTGTGTGATAAACCCATTGACTTGTGTGGTGTCTGTGATGGAATGTTGCGGCCAAATTAAAATAAGGAGACCAAAAAGATAGAGACTTAACGCACACCAGATTTGTGATCGAGTCAGAACCGATGATTAGATATTGTATTTAGTTCAAATACGAACGTTCAATGTTTAAATGCAGTCTTCTGGTAGCGTTACCAGTTGATAGTGATGCCGATTAATTCAACGAATTAAAAACTTAATATTGTTAAAATGAATTTAATTTACATTTAAAAGCACAAGTCCTCAATTTTATGATAATGATTAATGTAATGAAATGCATGTGAGTGGGTAGAATGTGGGCAGCCAGCGATATATGAATTTACTTGTTTCTGAAGGACAGTGTCCGACATCATTAAAATACGAAGAGATAAATATAAACAAATTAACATTTAGCTACTGGCTGAACGACCAATATGAAAATTACAATCGCATACAATCGTACTATAACGAAATATCATCACTTATCGACCTATCTTGTTTGTCAAGTGTTCAATCTCTTCATCATTGCAACCTCATAGTCCCAGGTGTTTCTTATCATAGAGATTCTTGAAAAAAATGCAATGTTAAAACATACAAGATAACAACATAGTTCTCATCTATCGTCGTTTCACATCGTCGCGGAAAGTACCGATCGGAAACAATTACTGTAGAAAGGACTCTCATGCTTTAGGGATAGGGCACTCATTAGATTGCAATTGCGACCTTTAAGTGTATTTATCTAGCAGTAGAACTTAGCAGCGTGTCAATATTTAACGTTGTTCATGTGTTGCGAGAAGTGCTACTATTTATTTGCGCAAAAAAAGACTCTAAAATCGAACTCGATTCGCATGAATAAAAACCTAGCGGCTATTTCCACGGGACTTTCACTGGTAGATAGCTGGTGTTATAAGGAGTAACTTAGGCTACTTTTTTTGGGCAAAGAATTAGGGTTCCGCAAAAAATATATAAATACGTACACGCGTGCGGAATCGCGCTAGAAACAGCTATCTTTAATAAATATGAATACTTACCACTCACATTGTCAGAGATACACAAAAGAATATAGGGTATCTGAATTGATTGACAAAATTATATCGCGGCTTCCCGCGGGTAAAAGCTAGCTATCATTTAAAACCATATTGCCATATGTAGAAATAAGGTTATTATTAAAAACGCTATAATCATTATATCTACTCTTGTAATACAGTACGTGGCGCTTGCACCGGCTGTGGCGCCAACCTGGTGTTTAGTGTAACGTAGTACCTGAGTATGTATGCACTTTGCAAGAGTGAGATTTCCAGCAACCATGACCAACTGGTGGGATGAGGCTGAGTGTTATAAAAAAATAAATTATAGTTGAAAAAGTTAAAAAGACACGCTTTAATGACAAATCGAACTAAAAGATCAGTATCAGGTCAATTTTCTTATTGTATTGTTCCTGATGTTATGATATTATTTATACACGTGAGTTAATTTTGAAGTCCCTCAAATATCTTTGAGTTGATGAAATAATTTCGAAAGATTCCGTTACATCACTGCATATTATAAAACAAAGTCTCCCGCCGCGTCTGTCTGACTATTCGCGATAAACTGAAAAATTACTTAAAATCAAAATATTTAAGGGTCTTCAGTTAATTTGTAATAAATATTAAAAGTATGTTAAAGATAGTTATTAAAAGCATTCTGTAAGACATTATTTATTCAGCCTTCTGCATTCCGAATCGAAAATGTATTATGCACTTCGTACAGTAGAATAAATGTATAGACTTAGAAATAAAGAGAAAGGTATGTAGCCGGTCCCGTTTTATATCCCCGACGGACCGGATCCCTACTGCGGTCTGCTGATTGCTGAACCCTGTTGTTTCTTGATCACCAGTCATTTCTATTATTTATAGTAGACTAGCTGTGCCCGCGACTTCGTCCGCGTGGAATAGTATCTTTGGGTAGAATTTTTAATTATTTATACTAATTGACAATGCTTCCATACAGCTTTTCATCCCCGTCTTTCAACCCCTTATACCCCTTCTTTCGCATTAAAAAGTAGCCTATGTCCTTCCTCAGGGTCTAGACTATCTGTGTACCAAATTTCATTTAAATTGGATCAGTAGTTTTGGCGTGAAAAGGCGACAGACAGACAGACGGACAGACAGACAGTTACTTTCGCATTTATAATATTAGTAAGGACTAGCTAATATAATTAATACTTCGAGTAGCCTATTTTTCATCCCCCATTTCACTCTCTTCAAGTTTTATTTGCGTGACAAAAAGTATCATGTGTTCTTCTCTAAACTCCTGTTTATCTCTATACTAAAATTGATTAAAATTGGTTTAGTGGATCAGGAGTGAAAAAGTAAGGGACAGATAGACCGATAGACAGAAGGAGTTACTTTCACATTAATAGTATTGTTATAGATAGTAGAAATGACTGGCTGATTGGACTATAATAAAGCTGCAGAGTGTTTTGCTGTAGACCTGTATTTGAAAAATTCTTGCTTTTGGATGCCCTTTTTGGGTACTGCTCGCTTATCTGTTATTGTTGTTGTTGTTGTTGGATTACTGTGTTCAATAATATGCGGACTTCTGGATAAAAAATATACACTAACTTTTAAACTTTCGCGTTCCATGATATACTTAGTTATGTATTTATACGGGAATTAACACTGGCCGTGGTCAGCCTGTGACCACAGCCAGTGCAACCTGGTTGGCAATTCAAAAATATTGAATACTTATTTCGTGATCGCGTTAATACCCATATAAATTCATAATTAAGTATAGAATATAATTATGCTTCACATACATACATATTAGTACCACTTATAAAATATACATACTTAAATTCACGACCTAACGTCGTCAATGGTGGGGAGAAGACTGCTGACGACGTCTGCAAATTACTGCGTCAGCATTATGTCCCTACAACCCGATTGTTGAAGAAAATTATAGGCTAATAACAGACCCGACAAACGTTGTCCTGCTGGAACGTAAAAAATATTATTTCTGGAACCCTATTGCAGCGCCATCTACCGGGTCCAATTGTAAATCTAAATCATTCTTAAATCTACCTGAAGACATACAAAAAAATTCATTAAATTCGGTCCAGCCATTTAGGAGGAATTAAGTGACATACACACGCACAGAAGAATTATATATTTAAAGATTCAACATAAATAAATAAAGAAATAAACATCACGCTATGACTCTTAGCAGCGAAACAGGGGGTGAAATTGTCTTCTGAAGACAGTTCTACTAACTGTCATTTAGATGACAGATAAATTCTTTATTAAGCAAAACATACAAAATATACAAAACTGTATATTTAGTACAAACTAAAATAAGGGACCTTGTAGTACATTTGGCGGGCATTGGGCATTGGGCAATGCATTCCACAGACGGATGGCCTGAACTGAAAATGATATATCCATTAAATTCGTGGAATATGTTGGCATTTTAAATGTCAAGGTCTCTGAAGACCTAAGTTCCCTTGAATGTGTATTGTGTAAGAATTCAAATCGTTCTTCGAGATAAGGAGGAGTTTTAGGATTGAAAAGTGTACTATATAATAGTGAAAGGATATGAAAATTCCGGCGAAAGCGAATTGGTAACCACTTGAGCTTATTTCGATATTCAGAAACGTGGTCAAATTTGCGCAATCTAAAGATGAACCGTATACAAAAGTTTTGAAGTCGCTCAAGTTTGTTAAATTGGTCCTCGGTGATGCGGTGATGATTTAGTGCTTTTGGTATTCAAAATTATGGTAGATTATTACCCACGCACAAAGTTACAAAGTTGTTGTTAGGAGATATACGTTGCTCGTTCCTTCTAAGTAGAAAAGTTTTGCAATATTATAAACAAAATTTACCTTGTTGTTGTTGTGGGTATAACAGTAATAGACTTTTAACTATTTTATTAACGGACTTCAAAAAAGAGATCGTCTACAATTTGACTATTATTTTTTGTGTGCATGTTACACGATATCTTGCCAATTATGAGCTGATTTTAATGATATTTTTTTATTTAGCTACCTAATAGGTAGTTTTTCGATGTACAATAAAGAGTTTTTATTATTATATGAGTACATTTTATTAATATACAGATCAAATCAAGTTTAACACGTAAATATATTTTAAAATATCAAGTAATGCCTACTTATATAATACTAATAATAATTAAGCCAATTATAATAATACTATTATTTTCCGGGAAGAAGGCATGTCCATATAGGACATCGTGATGCAAGGACAATGCAAGTACATAAAATCATTCTACTATAATATTCCGACCATTGCTAATTATACATGAATAATATAAAGTTGTAATAATTATGTGTGCTTTCATGTGTATATGTGTATGAACTAATATGTTGGTTACTTCTTCATACTGACACGGCTGGAAAAATTTGATTGAAATTTGGACTGCAGATAGTTTACACCGCGGCGCGCGGACCACGGTCAAAAGATAGTTATATTTTTAAATGTTTTGTTATCGTGTCTTACACAAAATTATGAATTTGTTTGTCACTACATATTATAAAACAAAGTCCCCCGCCGCGTCTGTCTGTCTGTTCGCTATAAACTCGAACACTACTGAACGGATTTTCATGCGGGTTTCACACATAGAGTGATTCATGAGGTAGTTTTATCTATATAATTCTTTATGGTTTTATGTAAAATGGCTGAAATATAAAGATGATTTATAAAGATGTCGGTAAAAATCGATATATGCTCTGCTACCCGTGCGAAGCCGGGGTGGGTGACTAGTTAGGATCATTGAACTCTTACAAATAGCCGTATGTATCCCTTAGACTTAAAACTGCACTTAATTAGTCTTTATATTTAAGTATCCGTCACGAATGTCATTACCAGCCGGCATTACAATATCATACTCATTACATTACTCCTTTTGCATAATGTTTCTTTAATTGTGAAGAAATTACTCGTATGTTCTAACGGTTACTCAACGGTACAGTCGCAACACAATAATCCTTGAAATTAAACTGTTTTGTTAAACTGTTCTAAAATAGTTTTAAAGTTATACTTCTTTTGGCTCGTTAGGGAAAAATGGTGATAGAATTTTTTTACGATGCGTGCACAACGTCACAAAAAACCGACACCCTGAATTTAGTTAGTCAACATTTTAGTTATTCAAAAAAGCTCCCGACTTCACGATTTTATTTCAAATAATATATCGTATCGTGGTGACTGATATTTATTAATAACTGGCTGCCCCGACAGACTTCGTTCTGTCAAAAGTTATTGGTTGACGTCAAATGTTTGACAGCTGGAGACATGTGTTTTTATTTACTATGTGGTTTGTATAGGAAAATAAAAGTGTTGTTTTACTATTCTCCTCCCAATTTTTACGTTTTTTATCTCCATAAGAACCTTCCTTGTGCCTTAACGAAAATATGAAAAAGAAATTTAGCCGAATTGGTCAAGCCGTTCTCGAGTTTTGCGCTTAGCAACACATTTGGGATTCATTTTTATTTAAATAGATATTTATTGATTTAAAGATAATTTACTGTGATTATAAGTGATAAAAATGGTTTGTACTTATTACTTTGAGTACGTTTGTAGAATTTGTGATTAGTTGACGGCATGTATTATTTATTTTGATATGTCAATAAACTTAAATTATTTAACTAGCGCCAAAAAAGTATAATTTTTTTACGTGCGTACATAAGTACACACACTTTTTGTTTTTGTGTTTAAATAGCGGTTCAATAGTTGAGGGAACTTTGCAACTCCTGATAAAGATTACGTGAGTGCGGACTTTTATACAGGATGGTACAGAAAGGTCTTTTTTTTATGGTATAGGGGGCAAACGAGCAGACGGGTCACCTGATGGTAAATGACTACCGCCGCCCATGGGCATCTGTAACTCAAAAGTCACAAGTGCGTTGCCGCCATTAAGGTGGGAGTAGGAGAAGAGGGGGACGGGGGAAAGAGTGGGAAGAGGGAGAGGGGAAGAACGGGAATAGGGGAGAGGGAAGGGTTAGGGCCTCCGGTAACCTCACTCACGCGGCGAACCTCTTTCATGTGGCCATGAGTTTCTTTGCCAGTATTCTTCTCATAAGGCTCTACGCATTTTGGAAACTGGAAGTTATAGATCGACACAATCAGGCAGTAGATTTTGGTGTTTTCACCTAATTTACCTCGACAATCCAGTACATGCTGTTGCGTCTGTTTGCGCCGATCTATGATTTTAACCCTAGCTTCAATTTAACGTTCATAAATGTCACTTAGAGTCTTAATTAAATAAATGATTTTGAATTTGAATTTGAATTTGAATTTGAAATGCAATGTTAGTATTGCTTCACTACCGGTTTTCTGTGAGGCCGTGGTATCGAGCGGAGTCGAGCCGGCCCATACGTGCCGAAGCATGGCTCTCCCACGTAAAAACCACGGTCATATTTTAGTGTCGTATAGTAGACCCCGTGAATAACTTAAAGCGCTAAGAATGTTTTGAAAATTCGTTATTTTAAATGCAGAAATTATTTTGAAACCGAAAACTTGAAAATGGACTGATAAAGCTAATATTTCTGACATGGCTGACATGGATGAAACAATAGGTATTTAATACCAAGAATATTGATAGAATGCCCAAATTTTCTGAAAATGTCTGCCATAAAAAATTAAAAAAAAAAAGAAAAAGATTGGCACAAAAATTCATAATGTGTTGTTTGAAATGTGCATCTACACTAGGAAAAGCATTTTCCGAAAAAATGTTTTTTTTTTAATATTTTTTTCCAAGCGAAATCAACTATTTGTCGGCTACACATAACGCTATTGTATATGTCACTATATCATCACTACATATTATAAAACAAAGTCCCCCACCGCGTCTGTCTGTCTGTTCGCGATAAACTCAAAAACTACTTCACGGATTTTCATAGTTTTCACCTATAGATAGAGCGATCACTCCGGTCTCATTTACGAATGCCACCAGACCCTGGAACGTCTAGCCTCTGCCAATGTTCTAATTCTTCAATGGATCAAGGGGCATAGCGATTCACTCGGGAACGACGCCGCCGATGAGCTGGCAAGGAAGGGATCTGTAACGTCAGTGGCAGGTCCAACTGTACTGCTGCCACTTCCCTTTAATCAACTTCTTGAAGCGCACAACGGCCGTTGGGCCGACACACCCGGCTGTAGGCAGTCTAAACTGGTGCTGACGGAGGTCTCACCACGTTTAACGTGCAGACTGCTCAGTCTCAACCGATTTGACATCAGAATAGTTGTAGGAACCATTACGGACCACTTGGCCCTTAACCGACACCTATTCACTATCAACGCGAAAAGCAGTTCTCTATGTAGAGGCTGTCTCAACGCGGAGGAAACGGCCGCCCACGTTGTCCTGGAATGCAAGAGAGTGGCCACACAACGGGCAAGTATCCTCGCGGGAGCGAGGTCGCTCCTAGAAGCCTGTGAACGCCCCAGGAGGCTTCTGTGTTTCTGGAAGGAGCTAGGCTGGCTCAACTAGTCAGCCTATCTGAACGCATAATGGACCGCATATGAGTCTAGATGCGGAAACAGAGCCCTATACCAATAGAGCGATTCATGAGGAAGGTTTAGGTGTATAATTTGTTAAGAATTTGTGTAAATTGATTAAAATATGATGATGATTGTTGAAGATGTCTCTGCTACCCGAAGCGAAGCCGGGGTGGGTTGCTAGTGTATTAATATATCAGATTAATATATACAAATGGCGGCCTTATCGCTGAAAGTCTAGAAAGTATCATAAGATTTATAAAAAAACAGAATCGGCACAAATGTACAACAGATTTTTAAAAACATCATGAAAGTTTATATATCAATATTAATGAACTAATTAGTGTTTCGGTTATAAATAAACAAGTTCTCTTCAAAAATTTCGTCTATAACGGTTTGAGATAGCAAGCATATGTTTTTTAATCTTAATTTTTAAATTACCAATAAAGTTCTGGGAATCATTAAATTAATACGTGAAGAGAATTCTTTGTACCCCTTTTTAAGAAAATTTCGGGAACGTAGTAACGTGAACTGTGGAATATTTACAGTTTATATATAGAAGAAGTGCAGAAAGCTAAAATTTTTAAACAATATGTCTTACAACTTTAAAAATTACGTGAAAACGGCTTAATGAAACTACACGCGTCTAGTATATGCGTTGACCTGTCATGGTAAGTAAGTCTATACAATGACAGCTCAAGTTATACTGGCCAATAAAAAAACAATGGTCAAAATTCGACGACCTGCGATCTCTCTAGTAAGACTAAAATGGCCGATTAAAACATTATAGAAGACTTGGAATGCAAGTAGTACACGCCTTTATATTTACTGTGGTAAACGCTAAAAAAAATACAACATTTCTAAATGAATTAAACCAGTCAATAATCCTCACTTTCAAATGATTTACAAATATTCAAATCATAGACACGCAGAATATGTTTAAAAGTGCAGTAAAAACCCAAGGCTAGTAAATTTTTTAAATAAATAACCATACCTATTGTTAAAACAGAAATGCATTAATATGTTTTGAATTATCTTGTATTTGAATAATAATTGTAATGTCAAGATAATATATAGTTTATGTTTAATCTCATACATTTGCATGATAGCTATGCCTAAAAATCAGTTTTTGAAATTTTTTGTCTGTCTGCCTATTTGTTTTGGATAATATCCGGAACGGGTGGACCGATTTCCACGGGACTTTCACGGGCCGAAAGCTGGTATTATAAAGAGTAACTTAGGCAAATTTTATTTTGAAAAAATAATTAGGGTTCCTCGCAAAATATAGAGATATGTACACGCGAGCGAAGCCGCGCGGGAACTGCTTGTTATTATTATAATAATAACTTTCGGAAGTTTTATTTAAATTAACAAAAGGTATGTAGTTGTACTCGCACCTGACACCGACGCGACATACGACAGGGCGGTTCGCTCGTTAATGGAGGGCCTCTGTTGGGCCCAAAACTAGTTGTCCTCGAAACAAACAAGTGAGTACAACCGTACTTACGTACATTATGTATCCTAACTATCCTAATCGTAACTGTTAATTCATATTATACTAGCAACCCGCCCCGGCTTCGCACGGGTAACAGAGACATCTTCAACAATCATCATAATATTTCAACCAATTTACACAAAACCTTAACAAATTATAAACCTAAACCTTCCTCGTGAATCGCTCTATCTATTGGGGAAAACCGCATGAAAATCCGTTCAGTAGGTTTTCTGTTTATCGCGAACAGACAGACGCGGCCGGGGACTTTGTTTTTTAATATGTAGTGATTTGCGAAAGTGAGCCTTACGCCTTAAATACTTAACCCATCATTATAATATTTCGCATATACGTTGTCACGATTACACAAAAGGACATAGGGTATTTCTTAGTAAAAAAGAACTGCTCCCGAGGGATAAAATAATAATTGTTACGCGAACGAAAGCGCGGGCATATGCTTGTCTGTAATAAATATGATATGCACTATGTAACTTTTAAAACAGAAAAAATAGCAAATTAAATCGTCTTTTTTTATATTTTTTGTACAACTATAATTTAGCTAACCCCGCCTGCTGGCAAGCTGTTGCCGGTTGTGAATTGCTAACTATATCCCCAATAACTGTACTCTATGGAGCTCTAGGGGTCTCACTAAAAGCAAAATACAATTGCATTATTCTCTTCTCTTCTAAACTACACAGGAGACGCTAATTCGAGCAAAAACCTACTGAGCCAGAAAAGCTCATGATGTCACGGAATAGAGATTAATTGCTTCACAGAATATGTATTTTCATTCATGTTACACTTACAGCAATGACTTAATTTTTTTTATGGAATACGGAACGAATACATAACAGAACTTAATTTATTCTCACTAGATAATAGAAATCGAATATAAAATCTGTTAAAAACTATATAAATATAAATACTAAATACATAAAATATTGATCTCTTTAAACGCAATAAATTCTCAATATTTTTTCGCAATCAACGATATTAGAGGAAATGAATTGTGTTCTCTACCTTTGCACGCGTCTTAAGCTATACATTAATTTCAATCCTCAGTATCGTCGCGGTGTCTGCCTCCACTTTCCAAAATTCTCTTCGCATTGTAAAATACACGGCTCACAATAACATAACAGTGGTTTTGGTTCTCTCAATCGTGCAACAGTCTTTTATTAAAAAAAAAAGTGATTCTCTGTTCTCTTTGGTGCGAGGTTTCAAACTTGAAGTGACGGTTTTCGAATTCCATTCTCGTTTTCGGGAATCTTAGAACAGGGTTTTGATTCGAATTTTAAATGTATAGTTTTTTTTTTATTATTCAAGCAGAAAAAGTTTAGATGGCGTTTAAAATTGTGTTTTAAGTTAAAGGTAAGCTCTGACCTTATATGGTTAACGTTCACGACATTATTGACAATATTCTTATTTGAAATGTATTAATTAATTTAACGACTCTGTTTCAATGCATGACGTGTTTAAATTGTTTGTTTAGCCATACCACATGTCAATTATTTCTTGTTAATAAAACGATTATATATTTTAATATTCTGTTGATACTTTATTTACTTTAAAATAAATTAATATTATTCTTCTTTTTTTATTTAATATCATTTCACAAGTTTACGTTTTTTAATGTAAGTATATAATGTAATAATTGTTTTGGGGATTATAATAATTGTAATTGAATATTCGTTTCTTTTATTTTAATTAAATCAAACAAAGAAAGAGACTCCAAACAAAACAATATCTATTATACAATATTTTCTGATAAGTATTTTTTTTATCGAAAACCGAAAATGGAAATTTGAGACATTTTATTATCTTCATTATTTCAGCAATCGAACATTCATGCAAAGATAACTTAGATTGGAATCTAGAATTTTTTTATAAAAATGTTGACGTCACAAAAAACAAAAATGGCGCGGTCGTTATCGGATGCAATACGGAATATCTGGAATATGGCCTGGCTGCTAGCTACAAAAGTGTTTCTGGTGAAGTACCTATTTTATATTACTTCCTCCTTGCTTATATATAATATATTTTATATATCGCACTGCTATTACAAGAGTGTATCAACTCAAAATGAAGCTTTTTTCAGAAACCACAGTAAACTGATTACTCGCTTCTTGTTAAAGATTATAAAAAGTGAACACTGTATATAGATTATTGATAAAATTAAGGGATTTCTGTATTAATGAATTATTTAAGAGATTGCAGGTTAACAAGTTATTTCCAATTTTTAACTCAATACTCTATTGTCTTAACAAATTAAAAAAAAAATATGAATTATTTTAAGTTGTTTTGTTGAAAAATTTGGCTTATTACAATTTATTTTATTATTTTATATTTACTGACGTGTAGGGAATTGATATTTACGTATGAAAAATGAATTATCTCAAACTTACCCTATTTTGAGTTGCTACAGTCTCGTAATAGCAGTGCGATATATCTTCTATTTAATTATAAACATCTTACTACCATTAATTGAAAATTTGAAATCCTGTTTTGCTAAATATTCCGCTGCTAGGCACCAGCTTCCTCTCAGTACGTGAGGGGTTAAGCGAGAGCTTACCATGATGACCTGAAGGCTGATGGGTTACACAAACTTTCTATAACATAATGGAAAACTCCTATATGTCACGCCATTACAAGTGATATTTAATCAACCAAATCAAATATAATAAAACCGAAGAGTTTTTTTGGTTGAACGCGCATATCTCTGGAACTGAAAGTCGGCTTTAAAAAAATCCTTTTGATGTGTATAGCCCAATGCTTGAGAAAGGTTAGAGGTTAATTAACATTACGCTATGACCTTTAAGAGCGCAGCAGTGACCATAAACATCGTGGAACTTTCGGCTAGTATACGCATGTGAATCGGGGATCGAACTTGTATAGTCATTGATGCCAAGATCCATTCAGCTATTACCGCTAGTCAGTTTTTGTTTAAGAATAATATTGACATTGGTTACACTCAGGCCTCACCAACAAAAACCTAAAAAAATCCGGACACATGGGTGAAATCGAGATTCTTTCCCAGACACATTAATAAAACCCCGATACCATTAAATTTTTTAGCTTGTAAACGATTATTCATCTAATAATTATAATTGACCTTGGCATAGAGTGTCCCGGACACTTTTTGAAAACCCCGCCCGGACGATCCCCGAACGCTCTCTAAACTAGGACGGATCCGGGGAAACCCGGACGGTTAGCAGCCCTAGTTACACTATACTGGTATTCTTTTTAACCCTACTAGGAATTAATGGCGGTAGAGTGCTTTTTGGTGTTCGAACCTGCAACAACTTTATCGCCAACCTCGCTACCGGTCGCTTAGATTATTTTTTAAGTAGATAGACATTAAATTGACTCAAACATGAGTCTTGTGGTTTAGCTTTTCATTTATTGCAGACTTGTATTTGTCGTTATAGAAAGTTATTGTATGTCAACCGGTTTTCAATTGGATGATATAGCGGTATTTCGTTTTAATGTACGAGCAGAACTCTACTGCTGTCATCGGTTTATTAATTCCTTTGGGACAGATTTACGATCGGTTTCTGTAGGTAATTTAACTAACCGTATGTCTAATCTCTTGTCAAGTAAATATTGAGTTGCTGTAAGCCGTCTGGTGTCAAAATGCTGGTTCATTTCTGATTTTAATAAAGTTATGTTTATTTTGTCAGTAAAACATTCATTATTAAACAGTTTATTAAAGGAATCGTGTAATGACCTTTTTCCTTTATTTGTATTTTTTACAACAATAGTAAATTCGCAATTGTAACTCGTAGTTATGTAAGTTGTTTTTGAAATTGTTATTTACATTTTATGAAATGTAATATTCAATATAACGCTTCTGCCTCTCATTATTTTAAACATCAATCTAATGAATACATATACATACAATACATACATACAAATTAATACAATTGTATTGTCTGTGTGTAATGTCAAAATAGCTTTTTTTTACGCTCATACAGGTATTTGTACGTTACCTATGCCTAATAAAATCTTTTTAACAAAAAATTAAACCGACGAAAAGAACTAAAAAGCAAAAAATAAATAAACCTTAAGTCTTAAGCATTGAGCTTATTTACATAAACTATCTAATTTTATATAAACTTATTTTGAGTCGGCGCCAAACAACAAACTGATTAATTATAAAAATTTTATTTGGCGCCGACTCAAAATAAGTTTATATAAAATTAGATAGTTTATGTAAATAAGCTCAATACTTAAGTCTTAAGGTTTATTTATTTTTTGCTTTTTAGTTCTTTTCGTCGGTTTAATTTTTTGTTAAAAAGATATTATTTTATGTTTTTTTTCATCATCATGATGATGATGATGAAAAGATGATGATTTTTAAACGCAATACCTAATAAAGTAATGAAAAGTAAACAGAAACACTATTCGTTCCTACAATTTTCGAGGGTTTCTCTCAATTTTTTCAGGATCCCATCATCAGAACCTGACTTCCTTGACATGGGACCACCCTTGAGGTATACCCTATCTAACAAAAAAAGAATAATCAAAATCGGTTCATAAATAACGGAGTGAGGGCTGAACAGACATAAAAAAAAAAAAAATATTATACGGTTGAATTGAAAACCTCCTTTTTATTTTCGTCGGTTAAAAAGCAGTTTATAAAATTTTTATCTGTCTGTCTGTCTGTTTGTTCAGGCTAATCTCCGGAACGGGTGGACTGATTTCCACGGGACTTTTCAGTTAAAGAATCTGCCAGTGCAGATAGCTGATGTTATAAGGAGTAACTTAGGCTACTTTCATTTTGGGAAAAGAATTAGGGTTCCGCGCAAAATATATAAATATGGACACGCGAGCGAAGCCGCGCGGGAACTGCTAGAATATATAATAAAAATCTCGTGTCACGGCGTTTGTGGTCGAACTCCTCCGAAAAGGCTCGACCGATTTTAATGAAATCTTTTTTGTATATTTGATAAGTATGAGAATAGGTCGTAAAGTATTTTTTAACCTTGTGCCCGCTCGCTCCCATTTTTAAACGTTAAAAACGTGAGGCCTTTTAATATGAGTACGGCATTTTGATCAATACTTCAGGTCTAATAACATCTGAGTATTAAGCTACAGCTCAGTACCGCACGGCTTAGATTTTGGCTCTTTTTTTTAAGATTTCTTAATAAATTAATACGTAATTATTTTTACGGGAGTTTACATGATCTTAATTTAGTATCTGCTAGTCAAGCTCTGTTTGGTATAAATAAATTTTGACTTATTATAGTTATATCAGTTATTATGGTTAGAAAAAACCTAAAAAAACTAATTTATTCACTGGTGTTTTGGGGTTAGAGTATGGGCCATTTGTAAATCCGTGTTTCAGTTTGCGTGTGCTCATTACACTATTCTTACTTACCTTAAGGTAGTTCGTTAAAAGAGTTTGTGTTTTTTTTTGGAACTTAACATCTAATGAGAGGTTGCAAATACACACCCTGCCTAATGCATCATGTATTTATTAAAAAAAAACACTATAATTATAAACTATTTTGTGCATTTATGTTGATAATAGTTAGCACGTACAACTCACCTTGTATCAATTGTTTTGTCATCCGTGACCGCGATTGGTATAATTTGATCCACACGTCGCGTCGTAACCAAAGGCGCTATATCATCTAAAAGCTTCACCTGTAGGTGTTCAATTTGTATGGTTGTATAGTGATTGAGGGTAACATACCATTATGTCTACCGTCCAAGAGTCTATGTATATCACTGCCATATTTTGAAATGAACAGAATGAGACTCTAGGTTTACAGACACCTGTACATTTATCTCTAAAGTATAACACAAAAACGCTTCCTACGTCTTAATGCTTGGATCTTTTTAACTACACAACGGATTTTTATATTTTTTATTCGGTTTTCACCAATTGATAGAGCGATTCAAGAAAAAAGGCATATACATATGGCTTCATATTGTTTTGTGTTAGTTTGTATAATGATATGACGATATTTGTCGACCACATTAGTATCTACGCTGCACCCGTGCGAAGCCGTTTCGGTTTCGCTTGTTTTAGAAAAAAAGTCTTTCGTGAGTGAGAGACATACGGTTTTTAACCGACGAAAAAAAAAAGGAGGTTCTCAATTCGACCGTGTATATATATATATATTTTTTTTGTGTATGTTCAGCCCTCACTCCGTTATTTATGAACCGATTTTGATTATCTTTTTTTGTTGGATAGGGTATACCTCAAGGGTGGTCCCATGTCAAGGAAGTCAGGATCTGATTATGGGATCCTGATAAAATTGAGAGAAACCCTCGAAAATTGTAGGAACGAATAGTGTTTTTGTTTACTTTTCATTACTTTATCAGGTACTTGCTTTAGAAAATATCACTTCATGTAGCTGAGCTGATGATGAAAAAAAATCATGAAATAAAAATCTTTTTAACAAAAAATTAAACCGACGAAAAGAACTAAAAAGCAAAAAATAAATAAACTTTAAGTCTTAGTATTGACCTTATTTACATAAACTATCAAACTTTATATAAACTTATTTTGAGTCGGCGCCAAATAATAAAATGATTAATTACCGACGTAGAGCCTACGTAGGTACATATAAAATTTTGATAATTAATCAGTTTGTTGTTTGGCGCCGACTCAAAATTAGTTTATATAAAGTTTGATAGTTTATGTAAATAAGGTCAATGCTTAAGACTTAAAGTTTATTTATTTTTTGCTTTTTAGTTCTTTTCGTCGGTTTAATTTTTTGTTAAAAAGATTTTTATACTCATGTATGTAGTTCAGGGATGCCCGACTAGGATCGGACCCGACGGGGGATTTTTGTCAAGTGGGGGAAACGACTTTCCACTCATCCCCGAAATACACACCTGTTCTTAATAACTTGTAAATTTCTGTTTGATTTGAATCGCCCCAGTGGATTGGCAACATAATCTGATGACACTGCAACTGGTGTTGTGAGTGCGTTTAGCTACCGGTAACTGCTTACTGTAAGTGGCCCGCGTGCTTGTTTGCTAACGATAAAGATTTAACTAAGTAACACTTCAGTTTTGTAATATCTCTTCATGCCCGGTTGCTATAATCAAGAAACAATTCGTTTTGCTTACGGACGGTAAAATTTTCTTTGAAAATTCAACGAATCGTTTTTGATTATAGGAACCGGTCATAAAACGCGAAGGGAATTCTTTATATGCAGTTTTAACACAAAATGTGGCAGAAATTTAAAATCACATATTTACTGTTTGTGTGTACATCACGTTACACGCGTACAGTCTATTCCAAAACAGGTCAAGTTATACTGGCCTATGAAATAAACCAAAAGGGAATTATTGTCGAAAATTGACTACCAGAAGATCTCTAGTTAGTGCAGATATGTCATAAAAATTTATATTTGATTTAACTACTTGAGTATTTTGTAACGCTGTAAATTCCAAGTAAAAGATAAATAATAGGATATAAAAAGAAGTCTAGTCAACATTAGTTTTCCTGTAAATATTTGTATCTGACATAATAATGTTTAATAGTATTTACCTCAGTCTCACTTAGCTACAGTCATCATTATTATGCTTTTAATACTTAGAATACTGATTCATATTATGTTTGTAATGCATGCATCAGCATAGGTATGGTTATTTCTTATAATCATACATTATACTTACTTAATACTTTAAGCGGCGGTAGCGTAATGGGACTTGCGAGGTTGCGTCAAGTGGTTGCGGGTTCGAACCCCACTTAGTGCACTACCGACGTGACGTGAACCCACTCTTAACATAAGCACTTAACTTTAGCTGAAGGGGTTAACAAGAATACTAGTAACGTGACCCACGTTACTAGCATTCTTTAATGAAGAAAAAAAATACTACGCCTAATAGGGATGTAACGAATGTTAGATTATTCACATTCTCGAATGCAAATGCGAAAGTTGACTTTGAAATAAATCACCTAAAATGTTTGACAGATTTGACATTACGCGTCTCATTTGACTTTTATTGATCCGAGGTCAGAACTTGAAAAAATTGTTTAGATTTACACAATTATAATAATAATAAAAGGATGAGAGACACTATGGAAATGTTGATGCATTGTATTGAGAGTGATGGAGAATTAGAAAATGAAACTCCAAATACCTATTGAAGTTTGTATATGATAAACGAATTGCAAATGAAGAAGACCCACTTCTTTGGTGTATGATTAATAGCAACAAATATGGTATTCTTTCTCCTATATCCAGAGAATAATTAATACCTCCATCCACAAGTGTACCCAATGAAAGGGTTTCAGTGGAGCTGGACTTCTTTACACGCCTCACCGAAACCGGCTGCATGGAGAAGGAGCAACAAACCTTTCAAAGTTCAACATTCCTTTACTTTAATTTAGTTACCAAACATTTCAATTCTTTGTTTTTTTAATAAAGTTGTGATTTTGTTAATATTTCAATTAACTAACAAGACAAACTTAGTTGCCGAACTCAAGGCTGTTGCAATAGGTAACTGTTTTTTTTTTAATACAAATATAAGTAATGAAAAAAGATATAATTCTTATCAGTATTCCATATCCATATATGTATAATTTCTTACTGTTTGCCAAATAGATTTACCAAACATTCTCATTGTTTCTTGCGAATACGAATGTAAAAAATATGTGGACATTCGCAAATGCGAATGCGAATATTCGTTACATCATTTATACGTGATACGTACTGTTTTGAATTTTAGCTCTTAGTCTCGACTAAGAGGTAAATTAGTATAACATTATGTTGTTGAATTTTACATACATACACAGGCTGTGTTTTAATTTGTGCGAAACTAGTCGTTCTTTAACTAAAATTATTTAAGCACTTGCAAAAAACCTAGACGGTTAATACCGACATTTTTTTGAATTAAAAAATGAAGTCAAAAATATTAGTTTTGTACTGCAATTATAATAATTAGACATTGTGAAACTTTATTTAACGTCGCCTCGTCTTTTGAAAATTATTCAATTTTATTTTATAAATTGAAATATTTTTAAAAGAGAATGTGAAGTTAGTGCACTTGGTTTTAAACAAATCTACATATTATTTAATTAAGATCATGGACACTGGATATTTCTTTCGTTGACGTCAAATAGCTCTATGTTGCATGCTCCAAGGCGTTTCTAACAAGAACTTAAAATGTTAATACAGTCTCTATGGTCACCCACGCATTACAAAACAATTCTAAAAGGTTACTCTTTCTTTTCGTAATTTCTAGAAATATTCAAACAACCTGCCTGAGTTGTAGCGGATACCGTTTCAATTTCCGCACACTTTTGTTTTTTTTTTTAATGTAACAAGTGTTACCATTTATTTTGAATCAAAAGTAAAAGAAAGAAAAGTAAGCCTGTCCTTTGACCCTGATGGATAATTTGTCTTTTAACCGACTAAAAAAAGGAGTAGGTTCTCAATTTAGATGTTTACATTTATATATAACGGGTGTAAGAAACGGCCTGCCGAATCTCGAAATTGTAGAATTAGACCATCATTACGAGGTGAATATCATTGGAATTTTCTGAGGGAAAATTCATATTTTATCCTTAATGTCGCATTTTTATGATGAACTGACTTTTGCATTATGATAAGTATCCAAAGAAAGCCGATTTTGTAATTTCTTTGCAGACGGTGATACCTACCCGCTGTATATTTTCTTAAGTATATTGGGGCCCTTACTCTGTCAATACCTGGGAGATCGAGCTTCGCTCGCTTAACGTATACATAAGCAAGTTAGCTTGCTTATGTATACTCTAAGTTCGCACGGTAGCTTTTTGTAAAATCGTCTTTTTTTAAATATTTTTTTTTGGAAAATTGCTTTTTTACAGTACATACAACTATGCAGTTGAACTTAAAATGCAAAACTGTATCTGTATATACAATTTTATCAAAATCGTTAGTCGTTTCCGAGATACCCGAATATACATAAATGTATGTACATGTATATAATGAATACATACATAAAAGAATTGCTCGTTTAAAATAATAAAATATATACTGATATTCAAAATTCTTTTATTGTTCGAAAGAGGTTTATACCGAATTTAAATTTCGTAAAGATCTGAGGATGCGTTTATTTTTTATCATGATGTAGGCGCATGAAAGTCGGTTATATACTTTTTTTAAAGTGAATTATTACTTTTAACTCGTTTAAGAGTAATAATTAACTTTAAAAAAAGTATCACTGTCAAAAATTAAAAATTGTGCTGTTCTAAATAAATGGTCATTCATTCATTCATTCAAAATAATATGATTATCAGAAATTAGATGAACGTACAAAAGCATTTTGAGGGCGGTGAATGATCTATAAAATATCATTCATCTCATGATATTAAATGTTAAAAATATAAGTAATTGGTACTCTTAATTAGTTCCCTTCTGCCTCTGAGCGATTGTAACAAATTAATCTATCATTAATGGCGAGTAATCACCGTGATGGATTACTTGTTTAGTTTATAAATATTGCTTGATTAAAATGGAAGATCCAATGTATATTAATGCGTTGATTAATGGCCCTTAAAAATAACGTTAATTTTATCTGAATCGAAAAAAAAAATTGTTTTTATAATGCTTCATGGTCTTGTTAAACTGTCTTGAAACTCTATGGCAATTAAAAGGTCATAGAAGAGAATATTGCAAGGATAGTGTTGTTCGGTGGTGCCAATAGTTCACGAACTGGGGGAAATAACGCGTAAGTGACAACTCATTCGTTAAGAGGTTTTGTGAGCACAACTACCATCAGGTGGTTTGTCACTTAGTTTGTATAAAAATTTATACAAACTAACTACTAAATATTATAAAGCTGAAGAGTTTGATTGTTTGGTTGATCGCGCTAATCTCAGGAACTACTAGTTCAAATTGAAAAATCATTATTGTTATATTATTGTTATTAATTATTAGTGTTGGACAGCCCATTTATCGAGGAAAGCTTTAGGCTGTATAAAACCACGCTACTACCAACAGGAGCGGAGCAGTGGCCATAAACGCAAGTGAAATGATGTTCTATCCATATGTAACAATAATATTAATTCATGGTCAACAGATTGATCAGAAATTGCCCCGATAATAAAATGGTTTTTGGTACATTTTCATGTGAATCTGTAAACTTCAGTTGAATATTATTCTTACGTCCATGTAAACCATCCCTTTATCTACATATAACCCTACTTATAATTAAATAACAAGAGTTTTTACATTAAAATCAATTATTACATATTTTTTTCTGAAATTTCTGAATGCATTATTTATCAAAAATGTAGCCTTAATACAGCAGTCAGATTAGGTAAAATAATAAAATGTTTTGTTCAAAATATTAAATGATAGACAACAAGACAACGTCGCAGAATGCATATTAAGATGTCAAAGAGAATGGCTTTAATGCAAGCTTATGCTTGTTTCTAAAGAGTGACATAATATTTAGTTCAAAACATGTAGCGATACACAATGTCACAGAACACAGACTTAATACAGCTCATACCTATGTCCACGGGAGTGACATATTGTTTAGTTCAAAATACTTACTATTAATTAATGTTATAGAATACAAATAAGTATACCAATATGGTTTTAATACAGACCTAAGACTATGTCGCAAAATCACAGAAAACCGGCACTGAGGCAATGCTTGTATTGCTTTTCGCCGAGTGGGTTAGGTTACCGGAGGCCCCTCTTCCACCCTTCCCTCCCCCTCCCACTTTTTCACCTTTCCCTCCACCCTTCCCCTACTTCCACCTTAAAGGCCGGCAACGCACTTGTGACTCTTGAGTTGCATGTGCCCATGGGCGGCGGTACTCATTTACTATCAGGTGACCCGTTTGCTCGTTTGCCCCCTGTACCATAAAAAAAAAATACTCATCAGTAAGAAAAAGCGGAGCCGATTTTGGTCCCTAGACACAATTGTTTCTAGACACAAAGGATGAAATGTGCATTGTAACACAAAAAGGTTAAGCTCAGTATATTATGTAGAATAATGTTCTGACGAGCTCACTATTAACTACATATTATGTTATTGTGTTATCACTGCGAAAGTGAAATTCTAGTCGCTTTTGTTACGTGGTCGTGGAAGCAGGTCACAGGAGTGATGCGATGTAAGACCTGTAGATCAACTACGTTGCTCTAGATATTATATAGCTAATAATGTAGTAAATATAGTTCAGGCGTTGTAAGTAGGGTTGCCAACATTTTCCGTCTAGCCCCTAGTCCGTTTTAGTTAGTAGTTTAGAAGTGTAACGTATGATATGGTAAGGGACTTCATGCCAATAAATTAGCATGGACTTAAATTTGTTAACGTTTTAACAAGGGCATTTATCTATAGAAGTCTTGTTACTAATAGCATTTTTTACGGGTGAAAGAAGATTAAAGAAAGATAGAGAAAATTTGAGTTTAAATATAAATACACTGATACATACTACTAATAGTAAGTTTAATAGTAAGTTATTTGTTTTGAAACTATATTGTATTTTTTTGAAACTATATTGTATTTTTTTGAAACTATATTGTATTTTTTTGCATCTTGCAATTTTATTAAGTGAGCTTAGCGTTCGTTATTACCTTTTTTTTTTACGTGTGGAAACCCCCTCGGGTACCACTTCGCCGAACGCTCGGCGAGGTGGTACCCGAGGGCGTTTGTCAACAAGGCGGTTTGCAATGACGACAATGACACGCATGGTATGCCGTCGGGTCCCGGGGCGGTATTCTTGGCTTGGAGCCGCTGTACCGCCACCCTTAGTTCCACCCGAGTTATTTCGGGCACGTCGTCGTTGTCTTCCGCGTCGGGTACTTGTGGAGGAGCCATTGACGGAGGTGTATGTTCCCCCAGCGTTGGAAACAGGGAGCACACAACCCCCTCAAGCAGCTGAGTCTGGAGTGTCTGGGTCAGTGGAGGGGCCTGCCGCCGCCGTTTACCCCGCATTATAAGGTATGGTCGCCCCCAAGGGTCACGGTCTAGTGTCTCCAGAAGCTCCTTGCGGGCTTTGGACTTAGCCCGCTTTATCGCTGCTTGAAGGGTTCTTTTGGCAACTCTATAGCCCTCCAGATACTCCTCCTCTGGAGCTGCCGCGTCATCTGGGCGGCGAAGCGTTCGTTATTACCTACATAGTTTCGGTGTTGCATAAAAAAGAGTAATCAAACCAACTGACATTTGTTTTGTAACGTGAAAATATCTTGATATTTTTTATTTTATACACAAACCTGACGTATAGGATAATCCCACTATCCCACTTATATTATAAATCCCACCAATATTATAAATGTGAAAAGTTTGGATGGATGGATTGATGTTTGTTACTCTTTCACGCAAAAACTTCTGAACCGATTGCGATGAAACTTGGTATGTAGATAGCTGGAGATCTGGATTAACGCATAGGCTTAATCCTAATAGGCAACTTTTTATCCCGATATTTCCACAGGATCAGGACTAACGCGGGTGAAAACGCGTGGCGCTGCTAGTACTATATATTTTATAGTATAGTTTACATTTACGGGTGTCAACCCAAATTGGAACTACGTAACTACGAGTAACTTAAGCGAGTCTCACGTGATGATGGCTACAACAAAGAATATATTCTACCTAAGTTGAGCTAGCGATAAAAGTAATCGAATACCTCTTATAACTTGGGCTTAACATAAGAGAATACCATCTATAAGCACGATACAGCTCGTAATAATAATCTTTTGACGATTTACAGATGTTTACGGTTTTTTAGATTTTGTAAGGTTTACGCGTTTGAACGGTCATAAATGTTGGATATTACGGTATTATCGAATAACCGTTAACTTTTTTTGGGTATTCGCAAGTGTGAGGAACGTACTCGTTACTTTTGAGGAAGTTAAGAATTTATAATTATGACCGAATTCGCTCTAATGTTTCCTCGCGGCTTTCCTTACATAGCATAGATACATAATTTACTTTTTATTTGTATATCAGTTAGTAATAATATTTTGTTTTAAAATACGATTGAATCATAGAATAAATATTTAAGAGAAACTAAGCCACACGAAGTGTGACATTGTGTGACAAGGGGTCAGATGGTCATAAGCTTCGTGACGTCACATGACATGTCAAAATCTTAAGTATTAAACACAAAACATTACCAGTAAACGAAAGGCTTTATACGCTACTAAACTTTAAAAAAATCCTACTAATATTATGAACGATATGGATGTTTGTTACTCTTTCACGCCAAAACTACTGAACCGATTGCGATGAAACTTGGTATGTAGATAGCTGGAGACCTGGATTAACGTATAGGCTACTTTTTATCCCGATATTCCGACGGGATCGGGACTTACGCGGGTGAAACCGCTTGGCACTGCTAGTATATAATAATCTTAGAACTGCTCTTTTCAGTTCTGGGTGTAAAATTGTAAAATATGTGATGTCATACCAAGGAGGGGGCGGGGGGGTCTTAGGGAATAAATTAACAAAGCGTGTGTTATAATTATCCAAAAGGATTTCAGGCAAAGCCCTATTTTTTTATCCTTCCGGAACATAACTTTTTGTATTGGAAATTTCTTTAGACACGTTGGGCACTTTTGGTATGGGGAAAAAGCACTGAACTTGCGTGACCGTCATGCTCAGATACATATTTCAAATTAAAGTTAAGTTAAGTTTCAAATTAATATTAAATATTATATGACGCTGACTCAAAAATAGTTTATATAAAATTTCCTAGTTTATGTGAATAAGCTCAATACTCAAGACTTAAAAGGGTTATTTATTTTTTGCTTTTTAATTCTTTTCGTCTGTTTAATTTTTTGTTAAAAAGTTTATATTTAATGATTTTTTTGTGCTTTGCGTCATCTTTTATTACTATGACAACTATACTATTATCTTTTAATATATTTAATACTAAATATTTTAAAACGCTATCAAATGTCTTTTCGTTAAAGCTTATTAAGTGGTTTCTGTCACTAAAACTACAGTTTTTATATGTAACTTCTGATTGTTTAGAAAATGTATGGTTTCCATCATCAGCACGGCTTCATGATGTGATGATTCCTAAACGCAAATACCTGATTAAGTTATAAAAAGTAAACGAGTTCGAAGGTTTCTCTCAATTTTATCTGGATCCCATCATCAGATGCTGACTCCCTTGACATGGGACCACCCTTGAAAAAAGAATCATCAAAATCGGTTCATAAACAAAATAATATACGTACGGTCGAATAGAGATCCTCCTTTTTTTTCGTCGGTTAGCAAATACGTACTTATTTATAATATTATTCAGGACTAGCAGTTCCCTAGCGGCTTCGCTCGCAAAATGAAAGTAGCTAAAATTACTCCTTAAAACACCAGCTATTTGCCAGTGAAAGTCCCGTGGCAATCGGTCCACCCGTTCCGGAGATTACCCGTAACAAACAGACAGACAGAAATTTTTAAAATTGATTGTTTGGTATTCATACAGTAGACATTCAGACGCATTTAGTAAGAAGCTGTTATTATAACATTACAAACACACTTCAATTTTATTTATTTGTATAGATTTCACCGGTAAAATCATACATAAAAATATATGCCTGTTATAAATATGAGGCCTGTACAATCTGACCATTTTGTCCTTAAAATAACACTGTCGTTTAAAACCATGTTATTGTTTTGAGTCGTCGAACTCTGTTGGACATATCGTATAACAGCAGGTAAGTTTCGTATAACAATGTGATTTGTTGTTAATACTCGAGAAATTATACCTAAAAACAAAGTAAAATGTCCGCTTGCATTTTTCACACGGCACGCTTACGGTAAACTTACGAAATTCGAAATGAATCGGTATAATATCATTGGTCATTTTACGCGCGCTTCGACATCGTGATGCAGCATGTAGCCAATCGCGATAGAGTAAATGTTAGGGATCTCTGCATAATCATGACACACCAGTGAAATTATTTTGTATTCTTCTGCTCTAATTACTATTAGTAGGTTTTATCATCTCACAATAAGCCATCATTCTATATACTCATGATGTGTGTGTGATGTAAATCTGAGTTAAACTCGTACCCCAAGTCAGAATTTGAATATTCTGATCTTTATCACACTTCTGACCTTGAAAGAATGACTGTTAATATCGGCATCGAATGCCATGGAAAAAGATAATAGAAATATCTTAAATTTATCGGTTCTTGGTATGTATTAGGACGTTATGGTGATATTATACAGCTCTTACCCCTAATCGCCTAAACACATTCCCGTATTGGTTTTTTAGAACATGTATTTGCACGTTGCTTATTTTTTTTTATGTACTTATTAGTCATTTATGTGTAGTACCTGCCATATAATTAACGTGTTAAATAAAAATAAATAGGTGTGGGTAAGTTTTAGTAATCTTTTTATCCTAAAAAAATGCTGAATGCTTGTCTTATGTGTGAGTTCCCTTAGGTAGTGTACTGGGTGAGGTCCGAACCCGCAACCGGTCGATTGCAAGCCTGACAGACGTTTCAAATCATAACACACATGTTGTATATACTTAATGTTATTTACTACTACTACTTTCCCAGCCGATTTCGGCTATAGTGACTGCTACTAATTATTATTAGCAGAGGAGCTAGGATGATCAGTTCTCGCATGTGCCCTTTGATGGCTACATTATCCAATTCTATGTGAGTAAACATACGTGTAAAGTATTATTAGAAATATAATGGACAAAAAAGAGACACAATATATTGGTTTTAATAACGATCTCGTATGCCGGAGGTTCGGGTTGAAATTTACCTACACTAAATACAGGCTATTAGCACAGATTACTAAATAGTTACTACGTAACCATTAGCTTACTTGAAGAGGTTAACAACAATAGAGTGCATTAACTAATTATTAAAGTGTTTAAATATATATATATATATATTATTATAAGAGAAAGTGCCTTAATCTTTGCTCTTTGACATTTTATTAATTACTCTGTATTAGAAAAATAGATTATGGTAGACCATGGCTATATATATAATATGTATATATCTGTTATATAATATATATTTATGTAGTAATATATAAGTATCTTTATCCAATCTGGTTACAGTAGTACAGGATTCTGCCTAGTTAGGTATTAGACGGCTGGAGGTAGTTTTTTTTTTTGTGGTATAGGGGGCAAACGAGCAGAGAGTCACCTGGTGGTAAATGACTACCGCCGCCCATGAGCACCTGCAACTCAAGAGTACCAAATCACTCCGGTCGAGCCGGCCGAAAAAAGAGACACTTCATTTAATAGTTTTATTAAGTACACATTACAGGGGGGGCTCGAGGCTAAGTGGTAACCGAGTAGGTTAGCATATTACAAAGTTAAGTAATACTAGCCAGGTCAGTCTAGGATGAGTGACCATTCTTAACACATTGAGACCCCTCCGTGCCTCGGAGAGCACGTTAAACCGTCGGTCCCGGGTGCCATACAAACATCTGTGGCATTCGTTACGGGTAGTTGGAGCCCTAAAAAGTCCGACAACCTGGTCTAACTACAGAACTCCGATATCGCCTAGTACTCGGGTTGTGGAGGTCTGATGGCAGTCGCTTCACGTAAAATATCAAAGTTCGGCCGTATCGTAGTTAGACTGAAAGCCGACCCCAACTTAGTTGGGAAAAGGCGCGGAGGATGAGGATGATGATTAAGTACACATTACAACCAGTACCCATTACCCAAGTACACATTAACGCTCTAGTTATAGACAAGGTGTTCCTGCGGTTGTGGTCGCATCATGTCAATGCTAGAAATGCTTAAGAAGATACGCAGACATCACACATTACGGTGACATATTATTAATATGTCACCGTGATCCGATTACATATTATCATAGGTTATACTAACTTTTAAACTTTCGCGTTCCATGATATAATATATTATTTATGTATTTACGGGAATTAATGCGATCACGAAACGTCAGGCAATTCAGAGGTATGTAATACCTTTTGTACTGTATGTACAAAGTTAAGTTTGTCACTCGGAAATAACAGGCAATAATCTTCGAATTTCTGAGCTTGAGTTGCATTCCTTTATGTAATGGTTCGTAAAAAAAAGCTTTTATATTGTTGTAAGTCTAACCTTTCAGTTATTCATTCCTATATTTTTTTTTATTAAATAAGGCATAAAATACAAGTATTCGCAAAATACTAATATTCTTTTAAAAACATAGGGTTCCGCATATCCTTAGAAAAACAGAACCCTTGCAATATCATAGAACCGGTTCAAGTTCCTGTTCGTTACACTCTTTTGGTACTCCATTTGTAGCAGCTTGTTTTTTATTGACTAAATTTACATTAAAGTAACACTAGTGACTAAATAATTTCTTATAATATCTATATATTTTTAGAATTTAAAAGAAAAAACAAAGAAGTAAGTAATTTATACAATTATTACCTGTTATCTCTCAGAGTACAGTACGTAAGACCTAAATAAAAGACGAGTGTTACGAAACCCTCTCTAGCAAGCTCGACTCGCACTTGACCGGTATATTTAAACGATAACTAGAATTTGGGTCGCAAGATCCGCACTTCGCATAAGCATTTAGCTCATTAACGTTTATTACAATAAAATGTATAATAATTTATAATTGTATACTTTCTTCCACGTAAGACCGCTAAGATTTATGTTATTTAACGTAAATAAGTAAAAAAATAAATATTTGGGTAGCTGTAATAGAATTAAGGTTATTCATCTTCTCTCTCTGACACTTGACACACTTGAATACATTGAAAAATAAAAATTAGTCCTCATTTTGTTCGACCATGACTAGCGCATTCCCGAGCTATTCAGACACGTGAATCTTTCTCTATCTTTTGTCTTGGTATTATAATATATTATTATAGTACTTACTAGCTATTCACCATCAGTGCGACAGACAGTCCTCTATGCAGAGGATGTCTCAACGCGGAGGAAACGGCCGCCCACGTTATCCTGGAGTGCGAGTCTGTGCTTCTGGAAGGAGCTAGACTGGCTCAACTAATCAGCTTATTCGAACGCATAATGGACCGCCTATGAGTCTAAATGCGGAAACAGAACCCTAAATACCAATACCAATACCAATAGTGCTTACTAGCCACCCGCCCCGGCTTCGCACGGGTAGTAGAGACATCTTCAACAATCATTTTCATATTTCAACCAATTTACAAAAAACTTTAACAAATTGTACACCTAAACCTTCCTTATGAATCACTCTGTCTATTTGTGAAAACCGCCTGAAAATCCGTTCAGTAGTTTTTCGGTTTATCGCGAACAGAAGGACGCGGGGGGGATACTTTGTTTTCTATTATTACTAGCAACCCGCCTCGGCTTCGCACGGGTAGCAGAGACATCTTTAACAATCATCAACATATTTCAATCAATTTACACAAAATCTTAACAAATTATACACCTAAACTTCCTCATGAATCACTCTGTCTATTAGTGAAAACCGCATGATAATCCGTTCACTAGTTTTTCAGTGTGTCACGAACAGACAGACAAACAGACGCGGCGGGCTACTTTGTTAAATAATATGTAGTGATGTAGTGATATAGAAGTTTTTTTTTAATATTTTGTAGCCACTGTAGTGGCAAATGTTTTTTAACCTGTGCTCCCTATGATACACTCTTCTACCACTGTATTAGCAAACTATCTTGCCCCTATTAGACGCTCTAGACTGATAAATATGCTCATCACAGCTTAACACGAAAACAAAGGAAGATTCACACATTTGAATGGAATGTGAGAGTTAGAAACAATAAGATATTGCGCCAAGTCGTTCATTGTTACGTCCATTACGACACAACACTTAGTTTATGCAACCTCCATCGCGATCTGATGACCTGGTACTTGGTCAATTAGAACATTCGTCTCGAATTAGTTTAACAAGCTTTTTAGTAAACAATTTACTAGTTTATGACCCCGACTTCGATCGCGTAAGAGTAATTTTTCCATACTTTTTTCCTCTATGGCCTTCTATGTATAATATCTAGTACCTAGCAAGGTATATATGCAAAATTTCATGATGATCGGATGAACGGTATCGGTAACGACAGCGCATAACATACGAACAATGAAATGGATTAAAAAAAAAATACACTTACTTCAAACAACTCCACAAATATTTCAATTCCATTTCAAAATGAAACACCTGATCCACAGACTTCATAAAAAAAAATCGCGGCAAAAGTATTGCGTAATAACACTATTAATACATAGATAAGAAATATCATTTGAATTTAGAAGTTCCTTTTTTTTATTTATAGATAAAAAGGATTTAAGGAAATACCTTTGCAGGCAGTTAGTCTAAAGACAAAGAATGTGAACTCTTTTTTTGTTACCAAACCAGTTTATTGTAAGGAACACTAATGATTTCTAGGTAAACATAATTGAAATATTCTTACAATATTCGGTGTTATCTTTCTTGCATGAGTTCACTGCTAAATGGGTGACTAATGTGCTTTATATTTATTTTAGTAATACAAGTTAGTTGACCAATGAACTCTGATGGGGATATACGTGGCTAATTGTTTGTGTGGTTTATAATAAAAGTACTGCTAATTTTATTTATTAAAATTTATGCAGTACAAATAAATAATAAAATATATTAAACGGATTATGTGATAATGAAGTGCTAAATAAAGAAAAAGTTAAAAACCTTATTTAAATAAAAAAGAACACGATTTTTTTGTGCCAATGTGAAAGTGTTTTTTTTTTAATTGACTAAGGTCAGCTTTAGTGTAGTGCCAATAATGCCAAAGAGAGTATAAACTGTTGATCTCATTAACTAGTGTTGTACCGGCATGAGTCAAGGATGGAAAAGAAGTTTTCGATGGATAAGAGAAGGAAAAATAGCACGGTTATGGGTATGTTTCATTTGTTTTGCTCTAATAAATATAAACTACTGAGTAATTTACCTACATTGCTTGCTTTAATCACCTATTCTGACAATTCATGTTCTTGTAACTGTTTTCCTTTATGAGTACTTTGAATTGTTCACTGCAAGCAAATTAAAATTAAATTACTTATGTGTTTAAATGTACCTACGTAGCTACGTCTATACTCTAATGACTTTTAACCAAAGATATAGTTCATTTACATAGAGTTTTATTAACCCCCCACGCAAAAAGGAGCGTCTGGATGTCTGTCTGTGGCTTTATAGCTCCTAAACAGATGAACCGATTTTGATTTAGTTTATTTTGTTTGAAAGGTGCCTTGATATAGTGTTTTTAGCTATAATTCAAGAAAATCTGTGAAGTCTTTGAGCTCTTTTCTAATCGTTAATGGGGTTTCTAAGTATGTATTTTAGAATAGAAATTATTAGGAAATTATTATTTTAAAATTTTAATTTATGCTTATGATTACCCGTTAAATAAAATTACATCTAAATCTTCCTTGTGATTAAAAAAAAATATGTATAATTATAAAATTTTATTACATGCAAAAAAATACGACAGCATTTTAGTGTATGTATATTATAGTAATAATTATACACATCTATAATATTCTTGATTTAATTACAATGCTGCGATAAGGCAAAGGATGTTGCGCATGCGACGCTGTTGTTGATAATGTTCGCTTATAATAATGTAATTGTTATCAACATCGGGCAGTAGGTAATAATTCCCGATCTATCTCAATTGAACTAATTAATATTAAGCCATAGCATTGTCACATAATACATAAAAGTACCAGGTATTGTTTAGTATTATACATAATAGGAATTTGAATCATATTACAAATCTTTTCTATTTGGAGTGAATCGATTATCATTTAGGGCGCCTGGTATGAAAAAAATATGAAGAGTAAAATAGAGATAGAGAGAGATATATACATATATAGAGGGATATATAGAGAGAGAAAGACAGAGAGAGAGAGAGACAGAGACAGAGAGAGAGAGAGAGAGACAGAGAGAGAGAGAGAGAGAGAGAGAGCGAGAGCGAGAGCGATAGAGAGAGATAGAGGTTAGCGGTGCCCTAACCCTTCCTTCTCCCCCCTCCTCTTCCCCTCTTCCCCTACTCCCACCTTAAAGGCCGGCAACGCACTTGGCAAGTGCCCATGGGCGGCGGTCCGGGAGTCATCTACCATCACGTGACCCGTCTACTCGTTTGCCCCTATAACATAAAAAAAAGGGAAGGCAAAGGAGGTTCTATATTCAATCTGTATGTTAGTATGTATGTTTGGATGTCGACCAGTTCCCTGATCCACTCGAGCTGTTGCTGACGCTCCCCAATCCATCCGTATAAGCAATATCCCTTTTCTCTTTCATTACCTTTCCCAATTTTACCACTACTACTCCCAATTTTCCCATTTCTAACGTATCCGGTTGACGGCAATAGACTTGCGCCAAGGGCGTACCGAGGGGTTCAGTTGAGGGCAGCTGCCCCCCTGGCTTTAACAAGCTTACGTAGTACTAAGGTAATTTTGAGCCCAATTTTTGATTTGCCCCCACCATTGGACCTACAAAAACAAATTTTGCGGCCCCCGTCTCTGCTAAAAGCTGGGTACGCCCATCGGCTTGCTCTCTATTATGAGAGTGAGGCCAAATAATATTTGGCAAACAAAATGTTGGTGTTTACCTTAGATGTGTAACGCATTTTTGGTGTGTAGGTAGAAGTGCCTACCCCCAAGGGTGTATGAGGGGTATTGTTTCAAAAAACGCAAAGTCTATTTTTGACATGTAACAACCTTATAGTCTCGGCATCACTATTTCTCGCTTGTAAAGCATTATAACTTTATAAATAAGTTATAAAATGTTAGTATAAGCAATATTTTTTTAACAATAAATACAAGTATATTTATTACAAAAATACTACAACTTTTTTTTAATTTTCCTATAAATACTGCCATGTTCGTAGCCAGGAGCAGCCCTAGGGCGGTGCGAACGGTGCACCGGGCACCGTTATGCGGCGGCGCCGAAATCAACAACCGAGGCAACAACCCTCAATAAGTAGGGGGTGCCCAAAATATTTATGACTAAAAAAAAATGTCATCAAATTCTTTTCATGCTGCATAGTATAGGAAAACTAAGGTTTTGAATTTATAGGGGCGTCACTTTGAGGTCTCGCACCACCTAAAAATGTAGCTAGCGCCGCTACCGCCACTGTGCGTAGCCAATTAATAACTGTATGGTATTTATTTCTGTATCTAAAAATATGAGTACAAAAACAAGTTTATCAAAACCATTACATTTTTCCTCAAATAAACAATAGTTTACTATTATCCTTAATTGTTATCTCATCTCTACTAGAAAGTCAAGTTTATAATTTTAATGTTTGCTTTGTTTCTAGGCGGAGTTAGTGGCAGCAGTGAGACGACGAGGGCGTGGCGATGGTAGCGATGATGATGAAGATCAGGGTCTACCTCAAAGTCCGCCAGCGTCACCACCCACTGATAAGGTTGATAAGGTAAGAAATGTTTGAATATGTCACTTGGCCCGGTGTGTTCATGAAACTGGTTCGAGTAAAAATATATAAGCGGTTTTCGGTATAAAGACTCATAGTCATAACAGATAAATAATCTTTGCACATTTAAAATGATCTAGGAATAATAAATTTTTTGATAACAAAGATAATTGATAATAGCGTCATCTGTGGATTAAGAATGTAACTAAGTAGAACTTCAATTAACTGTACTCTAATTTTCGTATTTTATTAAACTTTGTAATATTCACTACTTTAAAAAAACTACAATAAAAAACTTTCGTAAGTGGTATTAATATTTATTAAAAACTATACGGTTTTACTCACGTTTGTATTTCGTAATAAATAAAAAAAAAACTATTTATTTTATTCGTATTTTTTTCAACTATGACAACTATTAATCCATTTTGTTTTATTATAAACTTGTTAAGACTCAGCTTGTAGCGCCACCTAGGCATTTTCATATGCAACAATAAACTCTTTGGTTGCAGCTGTTGCAAGAAATTTGGACAGATGTCACTGTAATAAGTAAATTGTATAAAAATATTCAGATTAAATTTCATGAGAATTTAATTTTATTGAAGATTAAACCTAATTTAAATATTTTGTAGCTTCGTATTGAAGATTAAATAATAGCAAATTATTAATATATGTGACATTGTAGTTCTTTATCCCACTATCCCACTAATATTATAAATGTGAAAGTTTGGATGGATGGATGGATGTTTGTTACTCGTTCACGCCAAAACTACTGAACCGATTGCGATGAAACTTGGTATGTAGATAGGTGGAGACCTGGATTAACATACTGACTACTTTTTATCCCGATATTCCCACGGCATCGGGACTTACGCGGGTGAAACCGCGGGGTGCTGCTAGTCAGTAATAAAATAATACGTGTATTGTACCTATTGATTAAATAATACGTGTAAGGGAACTTAAACGTATTTTCAATACAAATAAACAAAATTGAAGTGTCTGTTTGTAATGTCAAACTAAAAGGGTGCGGACCCGTGCTTCACCTAGTTTCTCCACCTGGGTGAAGCACGGGTCTATATAGGGTCCCGTGCTCCAACTGATGACGTTATTGTACAGTGATGCAGTAAATTGTTTTCCCTATATGATTCAAAAGATTTAAACAACAACAATTATTTAATAGGGGTGAATATGCCTAAAAATGAGTTTTAAAAACTTTTGTCTGTCTGTCTGTTTGTTACGGCTAATCTCCGGAACGGGTTTACCGATTTCCACGGGACTTTTACTGGCAGATAGCTGTTGTTATAAGAAATATTACCAGCATTTTTTAACCGACGAAAAAAAGGAGAAGGTTCTCAATTCGACCGTATGTATATATTTTTTTATGTATGATGGCTGAACATAGGTACCATGTTCAGCTATCACTCCGTTATTTATAAACCGATTTTGATTATTCTTTTTTGTTAGGGGTATACCCATCACCCTCGACTCAAAATTAGTTATATAAAACTAGCAACCCTATTTATGAGGAGGAGGAGACATCTGCTACGAACGGACTTTGCGACAGGGTCGGATTTAGGGGGTCTAAGGGCCCTCGCCAGTATGTCGATAACGCAAATGTCGACTTTAACCATTATAAGTATTACTGTGTAACGGATATGAATATTACATATTTTTATATAAAAAATGTATTGAATTCTACATCACGTAATTTTAATTTGTCATCATCTACTGGTAATTATAATAATCCGTGTAGGCGAGTGACGAAAGCGTCAACCGTTAGTTGCTTAGCTTTAATAGGATTAAGACATAGAAGATTATCATAATTATCTTACCAAACTAGGTCACTGTCTTCTGTTATTAGGTAATTGTTTGTTTTATGTTTTACGGAAACCGTACAAGTATTTTAGGATAATTATGTTAGCATAAACTCACAACTATTGCTATAAACTATCAAAATAACAGTAACTGCTATGTTGTTTGTACTCGTACCTCCATCAGCACTCAAGTTATTGTTATCTACTTATAATAATGCTTACCTAGCCTTTTATCACCCTTCCATTATCAACCGACCAATAGCGTTGGCGTTCGATTGGTCTGTTGGCTTAGTTAGGTTGTTGTTGGCCTGGATAGTGACCCTGACTGCTACGCTATAGGTCGTGGGTTCGATTCCCACCCAGGACAAATAATTGTGTGATGAGTATGATCATTTCTTCTGTGTCTGGGTGTAATTTATCTATAATATGTATGTATTTAGAAATATATAAGTATGTTTATGAGCAGTCTGGTCACCATAGTACAGGTTCTGCCTAATTTGGGATCAGACGGGCGTGTGTGAGATGTGTGAAGTTATTATTATATCACTACATATATAAAACTGAAAAACAACTGAGCGGACTTTCATGCGGTTTTCACCAATAGACAGTGATTCATGAGGAAAGTTTAGGTGTATAATTTGTTAACGTTTTGTGTAAATTGGTTGAAATATGATAATGATTGTTGAAGATGTCTCTCTCTACTACCCGTGCGAAGCTAGTTATTAATATAAAATTGGGATTATATTAAAAGGGAAGTGTGTACGTACACCATTATTTTCAGTATACCCCAAAATTTAAAGTGACTTATTCTAAACCTGTTCTATAAAATGTTGCAATAGTTTTAAAACCATTATATTATGTCCCGATAACATATTAAACACTAGCAGCGCCCCGCGGTTTCACTCGCGTAAGTCTCGATCCCGTGAGAATATCGGGATAAAAAAGTAGCCTATATGTTAATCCAGGTCTTCAGCTATCTACATACCAAGTTTCATCGCAATCGGTTCAGTAGTTTTGGCGTGAAACAGTAACAAACATCCATACTCACACACTTTCACGTTTATAATATGAGTAGGATTATTCAAGTTTCGTACGCAAATAGTCGTGCGGCGGCTTCGAGTCTACCAGAAATATGCTTCCCGATATCCTCAAAACTAGCTCTCAATCGTGTACTGTACTATATATCCACCAAGTGTTATTTATGGACATTCTAAATACTTTGGTAATAGCGTGAAATTCGCATATAAAACACATATAAAAATAAATTAAAGTGCGCGTGGTTGATTGAACATTGCGCAGACGCAGACGCAACGGTGAAAGTATTGTGGCGAGGTCGGTACAGCTCTTGACTTCCACGATATACTTGTAGAGTCCGATCCTCCGAGGAGTTATTAGTCCTCTGGGAGTAGGTATAACCTGCATACCAATATATTTCCTCAATACCCATATCAGGGCTACATCACTCACTCGAGGTCGCGTTTTATATACCTACCAATTTAGCTATCCGTCCACGGTAAAAGTGTCAGTAGGGGCGACAACGCACCTGAGAGCACGCACGCACGGTAGAACGGTATTCTCCGTAAATAAAAACAAAATTTCAAATCGAACTTATTATGAAGTGTAGATGTTTAGTTATTGCTAAATGTATTTATTATGTTAAATTGCGTTATTGCTAGATGTTAGTGATCTGTAAAATCCTTTAAAAATAAGTTGCAAAAATGATTTTAGCTATTACTTTTTTATCAATATAATATAAAAATACTTTAGGTGTTTATTCTTTACTCGCCATTGCATTATAAATTGCATTATATTATAAATATATTTTGCATATAATTAAAAATATATTTGCATTTTGCATTGCATTATAAATATATTCTATACAATGTTGCACTAAATCAGGTTTTGAGTGATTAGCCAGAGTGAAGTTATAATAAATGTAGTCTATTAAACCGTCAATAATAAACCCATAATTTCTACGACAGGTGACGAACTTAGTAGGTGTGGACTGCCAGCGTATTCATTTGTGGTATCTTGTAGGCAAGGCGAACTGACGGCTGCTTCTCTCACACAATATGTAATATAGTTAGAAATATAGTGAAAATAATAATAAGAGCTACTGAAATGTAAAACATATTGAGAGCGCCACGGATTGAGGTTTTTATTTGTTATTTAATACTTTTGTGTAATATAATATGTAATACAAAAGTATTAAATTATTAGAGTATCTTTCTCTAGTCTACGCAACAGCCATTACTAGCAACCCGCCCTAGCTTCGCACGGGTAGCAGAGACATCTTCAACAATCATAATCATATTTCAACCAATTTACACAAAACCTTAACAAATTACATACATACCTAAACCTTCCTCATAAATAGCTCTATCTATTGATGAAAACCGCATGACAAACCGTTGAGTAGTTTTTGAGTTTATCGTGAACAGATAGACAGACAAACGCGGCGGTGTAAAATGTAGTGATGTAGTGATAGTGATGTATATGTCTACAGCATCAACATTTTATGTTACTATTATATTATAATAGGTAATTAAAGATATAAATTTCATAGGGGAAATAATTTTATTTATCATTATATAAAACTCAATACCCATAAATTTTATTATCAAATGTGTGTTCCGATATGCACTGCGAGCACTATAAGAACTGACGTCAATTTAGTATACTGCGAAGCCGTTCCTTTATAACTAGCTTTACTGGTTACTGTTTAATACGGAACACAGTCCAGTATACTGCCATCTATGTTTTTTGGCGCTGTTTTGACGTGAAAATAATTATCATATAATTATAGGTACAAGTTATCTTTGAATGTAGTTATATTTAAAAATTTAATATTCAAGTCAATTGTCAATTGACAATTACTCGCATAATAAAAGTAAATTTACTTTTTATTAAAAGAAAATATTGTTTTTTAAGTAACCGAATGCATAATAACTTTATAACCGAATTATTTAAATGGGGCTATGTACGGTAAAAGTGATGAACATATTTCGACAAATAATTGTTTATTATCTAACTGGAATAAAATTGTAGTTGATCACATGATCAAAGCACTGAGAGCACCTTTCCTCGAAAACGCCAGTGCTCACAGTACAAAAATGGCGACGACTTGTGACGTCATATACTTCCCTAGGATACTGCGGCAGTATACTGTCAGTCCATAACGGAACGAAGTTATCCCCAGTAAGAGCACTGAACAGTGCTCGCAGTGTATTTCGGGACATACCCCAAATAAATAATTTATTTCATTATTTGTGTACTTTGTACAACCCTAGAGTGTCCGGCAGTTCGGCTACATGCACAGACGAAGGTCGCGCGGTGGGCAAGGCGTTCTCAACTTTCGAAAAGCGTAAATAAGATATATTTCTGGTCGCAGCTAACGCCAGTTATTATTATTTCAATTTTGTAGGCTATTATAACGTAGGTATTTTGAGTTTTGTATGGGAGTGATGTATCTGTTACGAAGTAACTATTATCTTATCTGTGCCGATATGTACAAAGAGTATAGAATAATTACATCATCACTACATATTATAAAACAAAGTCCCCCGCCGCGTCTGTCTGTCTGTCTGTCTTTTCGCGATAAACTCAAACACTTCTAAACGGATTTTCATGCGGTTTTCACCAATAGATTTGGATGGAGATGGAGAGATGGAGAATTGGTTGAAATATGATAATGATTGTTGTAGATGTCTCTACTACCCGTGCGAAGCCGGGGCGGGTGGCTAGTATATATATAAATATTAAATGTGTAATTCGGGACTTAATCGCGATAATATTTAAAAGGTACAATACCTCTTGGTTACCCGACGTTTCGATCGAATTGCACCGATCGTGGTCACGAGCGCGAGCGGACTATATAAATAGACAAAAACAAAACAGTAAGTACCCTTTTCACCGATGCACGATGTTGTTTGTTTAATACCTATTGACGAGCTTTAGTGTTATCAAAAAAAAAATTAACAGATTTTTATTAAAAATAATAATAACTAGCTCCTGCCTAGCGGCTTCGCTCGCTATTAAGTTATTTTTCTATCCCTTTAATATACTTAGTATTTTTTTCTAGATTATAAGGATGTCCTTTTACATTGTCCTCGCACATTTTATTTGCGCTTGTATACAATGTAAACAAGTAACTTGTAAAAAACATGAAAAAGAGCGTCCTTGGAGTTTCTTGCCGTCATCTACGTGTTGGAACAGGCAACTTGCTTCACGAGCGACTTATACTGACTGACTTCTAGTCCTGAAAATTCAAAAACACCAATTGGTTTAATTGAAAGAGATAAATTATCAGGAGCACCTTAAGAAATTTCAACATGCTTTGTTGTTACATGGCACACTGAAAGTTCTGCGCTCCTGGCCGCTCATAAATATTTAAATTCCGAAGGTTATATTTTTTTTAAACATAAGAAACTCAATCATTGATTTAAAATAAATTGGCGGGAAATCGCAGGTCAATGACTTTTTAACAAAAGTTGAAGTTCGTCGTCCGTAGCAAAAATAGAATTAACGCGAAAAGATTTTAGGGTGATGATATTTTATGATTTTAAAAGTTCAATGACTCCGCAAGACTGCACTGGTCGTCTTCAAAATGCTTTTGGGAGGGAAGCACCCTATTTGAGCACCGTAAGGCGTTGGTACGCAGAATTTGATCGTGGCCGTGTTTCTCTCCATGAGGAAATTCGTGAAGGTCGGCCCTCAACTGCGATCACTGAGGAAAATGTGGCTACTGTCAGGCAAACTCGGCGTATCACCTATAAGAAGATTCAAGGACATTTGGGGATTGGTATAAGCCAAATTCAAAAAATCTTACATCAACATTTAAAAGTTAGAAAACTTTGTTGCCGCTGGATTCCTCATGAAGTGTAAAATAATGTTGTAAAAAAAGCCACAAAATCAAAATCCCCACACAAAAATTATCCCTTTGAAAAACTTAATATAATTGCATACCTTCTCTGGTTACTTGTCTTCAGGGCTGAGCTACCATTTTTATTCATTCTTCAATCATATTTACTTCTTTAGGCACGTTTGTGCTCTTTTGCAATGGGGAAAAAAGCACTGAACTCGTGACCGTCACGCTAATAATACATATATAGATCCACTAGAGGGCGCTAATCTAAACATTGAGTCCTGTCAGCTCCTTATTATTAATGTCACCAACCTGCTAATGTGACGTTTTAAGTTCGTCGTTTCGTTTAAGTTTTCGCTTCTGTCGGCAGTCCCATGATTGCCTTACAGTGTAGTGTAAAAATGTAGTCTGACCAAGCTAGTTAGTAGTAAATCGGATTAGTGCTAAAGCTACTTACCAAAGTTGCTGCAGAAGCTTGTAAAAGCTTTAGTTAATCCAAGTTTCCGGGCCTTAGAACAGTAGTTAGTTCTAACTTCAATCTCAATTGGGTTAAAATGGAAATATAGACTTGTAATAATCTAGGAACGCTCTGAGTTAATAACGTTATAAGAGATTTTTCAGATTGTACAGTTGGTTAATTTTGGAATATGAAATTGGACCCTTGTCCCAATTTTCTAAATTAACAAACCATAGTCTGGATAATACTGCTGTTTCGATTCTTTTCTTATACCTACATACAGTTTTTTATTATACTAAGTGGGTAATCTTATTACGTCAGCCTTTGGAGAGTAAAGTTTAAACTTTTATGTATTAATTTACCCCCTTCAAAAAGGAGGAGGTGCTGACTGATTTCTATTTGTTATTTCCGTCAATTGATAACAGATATCAATAACTCGAGATAAAAAGATTGATAAATTGAATTGTAACCAATTCAATGGATGTGCTCAAGGTTGATCCAATTTGTTTTTAAATTAAAAATTCTTTCTCTAAGCGTGGAAAATTAAAGGATTAAAAATACAGCTTATTGCTAATATACCATGATTTATAGACATTGAAGTCGGTTATATTTTTTTTAAAGATAATTATCATATTTATTTATGTACATATATAGAAGCGGGGGTATTGCAGTACTTTATAATCTGCAGGTGATATACACAAACATTGTGCTTTCTTCCTATCATCAGGCGGCGAAGAAGCATTCTTATTTGCCTCGATAGTGGTATAAAATATTAACAGCCAATAAAAAAGACCGGCCGCAAGCTTTTGTCACAGTGCTCTTCTCAAGCATGCTCTAAATACTGTGTTGCGAGAATGGTGTTAAAATTCAATAAACGTTAATTATTTTAAGAACAAATCAACATTGACCGCTGTCTACATGCGCCTGCAAAATATATGTAGGTACATAGAGGTAACACGCGATGTAACATGAGTGATTGCTATCGAAGTGTAGTTTTAAGGGATGCATAAGGTAATTAATTCGCTTTAATGTACAGACGCCGCCCCGCAGGCCATAGCGGATGCGAGATTTTTTCCTAATGAAGTAATAAACCCCTTAATAGGTTAGGCCTGACTTAGTGACGGACGCGATTCCTGTCTAGACAGGCTAGCTGCAATCGAATGAGCCCATTGTGCATATATTTATAACTGTGTATAAGCCATTGTCTGTGGTCCCGTTGCAACCAACGGTCTTTCTTTCCTGCGTTATTGGCTTTAAAATTATGACACAAACCTATTAAAAATGCATTTTATGTTCCGATTATATCCTCTTACCTACATATATTATCTTGTGAAAAAAAAATATTTATCACTCTTTAGTGAACTATATGTAATATAATACTATGTAATGATAATGACGGAAGTGTATCTCTATTAATTAATCTGTTTATAATTAGTATTGATATATTTCAATACAGAAAATATTGATTGCTTTTTAAGAGCAACCCCTACTTTTCGAGTTAAGAAAATGTAAAAATATGTTGCAAAGTTACGGGTTGTATGCGGTCAAATATTACAGTAATAACTTGGCACATCTCACACACGGCTGTCTGATCTCTGATACCAAAGTCGGCAGAGCCTGTACTATGATTACCAGACTGCTGATAAACATACTTATTACTAAATAAACTTAACATAGATAAATAAATTACAACAAGACACAAAACAAATGATCATGCTCACACAATAATTTGCCCTGTGTGGATTTCGAACCAGTCACTCTGCAGTCAGAATCACTAACCACTAGATCAACAGGCCAGTAAATTTTTCAAATCTTCGGTTCTACAAGTACTTATTAATATACTAGCAACCGGCCTCGGCTCCGCATGGGTAGCAGAGACATCTTCAACAATCATCATCATATTTCAACCAATTTTCACAAAACCTTTACAAGTTATATACTTAAACCTTCCTCATGAATCACTTTATATATTGGTGAAAACCGCATAAAAATCCGTTCAGTAGTTTTTGAGTTTATCGCGAACAGACAGACCGGCGCGGCGTAGGACTTTGTTTTATAATATGTAGTGATAGATATCCGACTAATATTATAAATGTTGAAGTTTGGAAGGATGATGGATGGATGAATTATGGATGTTGTTACACGTTTACGCCAAAACTACTGAATCGATAGCGATGAAAGCTGGAGACCTGGATTAACATATATGCTACTTTTTATCCCGATAGTCAAACGGGATCGGGACTTACGCAGGTGAAACCGCAAGGCGTTGCTAGTATGTTATATATATATTGGGATGAGCCTCAAGGGTAATTTATATTCCTCAGAATAGGATGTGTAATAAAACAAATGCCTTGACTATATAAACACAAGGAACGATCACTTCTTACCACTAAACTAGATACAAACCCTGCTTTCCCAGTAATAAGAAAAATGCTTTGAAGAAGTAAATAAATTCAATAAAGTATCACATCATTCCGTAGCTATTCTTATTTACCTTGAAGACTAAAATGATCGCCTCGACTTATTTCTAGACATATGACATTCTTAAGGCCATATTTGGTGGTCGTATTTATGGCTAGGATGTCTAGTTTTTACGACCATCTCTGTTCCCGTCCAGGAATGCTGTAAAGCGGGGTTTACCGTTACACATATAAATACAAGATAACTGTACCTACAGTTTAATTTATAGATACATTGTTTAACGGCAGTAGTTTTTGGCAAGAAGTTACTATTATTTATATTTAGTAACAGTAGTAGGGGAGATAAAGTATTATTTTGATATTTAACGTCATATGCACTATGAATTGAAGTTAAAACTGCATGCTAACTTTTAAACTTTCGCGTTCGGGACTTTACAAACATACAAAGAACGGACACAAAGAACACCCAGACTCGGATGGGAATCGAACCCACGACCTATGGCATAGCAGTCAGGGTCACTAACCACAAATGTGAATAGTAAATATAAAAACTAAATTTGTGTGTGCGCGCGCGTGTGTGTGTGTGTGTGTGTGTGTGTGTGTGTGTGTGGGTGTGCATGTGTGCATGTATGAGTGTGCGTGCATGTGCGTGTGCGGGTGAGTGTGCAGGGTACCCATCAGTATAGTTCGAATTAAATAAGCCATATTATCTTTGTGGCACAAGTAGGTTTTCTGTATCATCATAATTTAGGTTTTGTAGCCATGTCGTTAATACTGTTTTTAATTTAAATTTATTGAGGGAGTATATGCAAAGGATTGAATTTATTTTATTGTATAGGTATGGGCCTAAAAAATAATATTATGTCAGTTTGATAGATTTTATGTTTCCGTCTTTTCGCTGCATTGATTAAAGGATCGTAGTTGGTTAGTGAGTGAGACTTAAGAATTAAACGAAATACAAAAAGTTGCCGAACTGTATAAACATTAAACTTTTGGTATAAGTCTCTTGTGGGGTACAAGAAGGGTAGGTAAAGTACTACCTTTAAGACACAGGATTATTCCTAATGCGGGAGTCGTCTTTTAAAAATAAAACAAAAAAAACAAAACTGCATGGTTAAAGATTCGTCGTTTAAAACTTTATACAAAATCATATATATTATATCATATATAACTTTTAAAATCAAAAGCGTTCGATGTTTTAAAATATACAATTAAAACAGCGCGTCAGGTGTCTCTTACCAAGTTGGAACGAAGTTCATTTCGCTATATATAAATATATTTAATGAATTGAATAAATTGTTTCAAAATATAGTAAATATTGTAAAAACTAGAAATTAAAATTGCGCCATCTTTGAAAGTTGCCTAAACTAATAGGATAACTAGTATCGCGCAGAATCCAAAGATGGCGTAAATAAAATAAATTAACTCGCGGTGAGCATTTTTCGGCTAGGCCCCATTCGCCGTGCGTGAAGTGTAACGTGCGATAAGGAACTCGTTTCAAAAATACATACATACCTACACGACAGCAGTCAAAACTACTTTTGACCAAAACCAGCAACTTGACTTACTTTTAAAAAGTTCGTTGATATTGAAATTCCCAGTAATCGTCTTTAAAGTTTCCTAACACTATATATTTCTCTATTACAACGTATTACACTTCGTGCACAGTTTCAGAGAGAGAAATGATGAGATGAAACATACTAGGCACATTGGTAGGCCATAAGTATTATAACATAATAATTTGAAATACATATCTTAATCCAAAAGAAATTTATTATAATTTACATATATAAATGTGGTGACCCATGTTTATCGGTTTTAACAGAAAATTGTATATCTATGAATGAAGTACCTATATAAAAAAATTATTAGGTTTTTTTTAAGAAAGAATGTAATCGATTATTTCATATTTTACTCAAATCATTTGTGAATGTGTTCAGCAATTACTTATCTTACAAATATAATTAAATAGTATTACTGCGGTGATTCTGCAAATTTCATTTAAAATCTCCAACTTTCATCTTGGACATTATGTTAGGGGCCTTTCTGTATTAAGAGATAGCTTATTCAAAGCACAGATAGAATAGTTAAAAAGAAAAAAACAACAATAGAGGTGAGACTATCAGGTGATGCTGTCTGATATAATCGATGATTAACAATGGGTAACATTGGACAGTAACTCTATTTGAAGTGAAAACTTCCTTGGGCACGTTAGTCACTTTTCGTATGGGGAAAAAAGCATTGAACTGGTGTGACTGTCACGCTCAGATATATACCGATGTGTGTTTTTACTTCTGACGTGCAGCCTTACGACTGACAGTTTTTTTCTTCTTGTTTTGTCGCTCTGAAAACCGCAGGAATGTCGGACTCTAACAAACTAAAACCGTATGGTTTTAGTTTGTTAGAGTCCGACATTCCTGGATTTCCACCATGGGATCTTATCTGCCAGGGCCTAAGGCCTGGAAACGAAGTTTTTGTGAACTTCGGCAAACTTCACGCGAACCTATCGTGGACTGCGGGGGGCCTTGTCCCTCTAATTTAACATTAGACACCTCTAATACCTACAATTGGTACTCATAAGGTACAGTTAAGAATGAGGTAGTATGTGGGTAGTGTTAAACGAATTACTAAATGGATTATAAAATCAATAATACTTTGACATGAATTGACGTAAGTAGCAACCCTGACCGTCAGCGTGACCCTGAGTGGCACGTTAATTATTCAGAGTTGTATGCCTTGCACGTGGTGCTGTGGGGTTTGAAGACTATCATTTGACTTTGGGGTATAGCTTTAATATTAATAGGAATGGAGTAATGGTGTATTGTATATGTGTTGTTGTACGATATATATTGGAAAAAGTTTTTTGTCCTTTAAAAGTTCTACTGTGTCCAGAGCCAACACTTGCACACCTATTTTATGTTTCAACCGTTGCATTGTCCGCTTTTTGATTCCCACTCTTTGCCGTTGATCAGGGTGTTTCTATATACAAGTATAATTATGTAGGTATTTACTAAAGAAAATGTGTCTTACTGTTCACAGAAGAGTACCACTTCTGTGTAGGTCTAGAAAGCGCCGTGGCCTTTGATATTATTATTACTATTTAGTGTGAAAAGTACTTTCTTCTTACTCTTTCTGATTCTCTTCTGTCTCTACCCTATTATTACTTCTATTTCATACAAATATACATGTCTCAATACACGCCATTCGCTCTCTAGGCAATGGTCATAGACAGGCCTGTTGGTCTAGTGGTTGGTGATCCTGACAGCTGAGAATCCAGTCGCTTCCCTCTCCGGAGTAATTAATTGTATGATGAGCACGATTTTTTTTTTGTGTCCGAGTGCGATTTATCTATATGTGTATGTATTTAGTAATATATAGATCAAAGTAATAAAGACTCTTGAATGAGGTCCCTCATTCAAGACTCTTTATTATTTTGAGCTTACCTTCTTAAAATATTTGATTATGTCGAAGCTAGTGATATCCCTTAGTGCGAAATTGTTTTCCCCATCGAAGTAACTGTGGCGACTCTTTTTACCAATTATTACATATATGGTTATTTAAAAGATGTATTATTTGTTTCACTTTCGACCAAGCAACCTATTGTTGCGTTAACATTGTGTTGATCTATAATTTTAGTAAAAAAAGACGTTATCAAACAATTTTTAATTTTCTTATGAAATAAAATATTTGACTTTGTCTTTAATTACCCGCGTTCTTCTGTAAGATATACTTCTTCAATTACTTATATCATAAAAAGGGCAAACATATATATGGCTTACCTGTCGCTCATCGTTTCTTTTGGACTTTTTGCAAGAAAGCACTCTATACGTTCTTTTGTAAGAACTTTTACTATTGTCAGTTCATAAAATTATAACAAGGCGTCATTCGGAAGAATAATGCAATAATTCAGAACTCAGAAGATGATAAAAACGGATATACATATAATTATCATATATTACACAAATGGACATAATGATAAGTCCGATGTTGAATTAACTACCAGCCTAAGCCTTGACAGCTAAACCATTTGATAAGTAAATATGTATTTAAAATATTGAAGCTTGTCTAAGATAAAATATATAAATCGGCAGAGGATAGTAGTTCAGATATATGTAATAACGTAGAAATTTTACATACTAACTTTTAAACTTTCGCGTTCCATGATATAATATTATCTACGTAAACCGTGGTCACAGGCTGACGGCCAGTGCAACCTGGTCGAAAAGTCAGGCAATTCAGAGGTATGTAATACCTTTTCGTGGTCGCTTTAATTCCCGTAAATACGTAGATGAAATTTTACATATTATTATTTGTGATGGTTTTGATGCGAGGAGTTTTTTTTTCTTCTATTCACTAACGCCTTCGAGTATCTACTTATAGAGAAATCATAAGCGTGGTCGTTCAAGATACAGCGAAAACCTGGTTGCTTTTTTGGCTCATTTTCCATGCGACATGTATGTCAAAATGAACCAAAAAAGAGAGAGAGAGTGATTTATATGTAGTAGGTATGTTCTACAAACATACCTACTACATATAAATCACTCTAACGATCTGACATATAGACCATCTAGTGGTTGTTAGCCTAAAAGAAGTAATTAGTATTGCCAACCTTTGATCTCCCTCTAAATTCCTCCCTACAAGCAGACCAAGTACTTGTTGCCAGCTGAGTTTAATGAAAAAACACATTGCCTCAAAATTGGTCTCACTGAATGAAAAATAACTCCTTCATTCTCTTGTTCCAGTGATACTTCTCATAGAGCAAATAATAGATCGTAGAGATGTATCTCTATTCGTTTACTTTAAATTTCATACAATCATTGTTTTTTTTTTTTTGCTTAGTTAAATGTGTTATTGCATTTAGTACACCGTCATTTAGAGAAATTAATAAAGTAAAGAATATTTTACCACATGTGAGACTGAGAGGTCATATTCTGTCACTGTCAGAACGTTCACAACCATATCATAAACCAAAATCAGTGTTTACGTTTGAACTAAAACTAAGGTCAACCTGTCAAAATTTTGACTCACACTCCCTTTTAGGAGACGCGATCTCCCACATAATTGTCTTCGTATAGGTATATTCATACATCTACATTGAATGTGAAGCTCTATTCCAACGTCGTCACCACCGCAACGTACATATCCATTTAAGGCTTCCACTACGTATCAACAAGCGATTCAGTCTTACCGCGACCTTTGCGTTGAGCGCACGTGAAAAAAAAAATACATTTTAATCTGCATTTCTGACAGTTCCTTTTTCGCGCGTTTGATAATTTTTTTTTGTGTATTAAATTCTTGATGGATTTTGTTGTGACTGGATATAGTTTTAATTTATAGTGCAGTTTAGTGTAGTATTATTAAGTTCAAAAGTGTTTTTTTCTTTCGTTTTTTGTTGTTTTGGTGAGATCTATAACGCTTTTTATCTTTAGCGTGTATTGACATATTTATGACATTTTTGTATTGAGATTGAGGTTCTTGAGAAAAATAAAAAAAATGATAAAAATATACAAAAAAAATTACATCGAGTTATTATTATATATATTTATATAAAGTAAAAAACTGTTGAGTATTTTTTACTCATTACTATTTTATTTAAAACACCCGCGTAAGTCTCGATCCCGTGGAAATATCGGGATAAAAAGTAGCCTATATGTTAATCCAGGTCTCCAGCTATCTACATACCACGTTTCATCGCAATCGGTTCAGTAGTTTTGGCGTGAAAGAGTAACAAACATCCATACATCCTCACAAACTTTCACGTTTATAATATTAGTAGGATTAATTTTGCATCTTGATTATTTATAACTTTGCCAAGAAACATTTCATATATAATTAAGATGATTGATGTGTAGCTTAAAAAATATTAATCACTTTAGTCTATAATCTATATTATTTAGATACATGATATACCCCAGAATTTATTATCAGTAACTCAGTATAACATAATAGTTGGCAAACTCTCCAAAGTCAATAAAATTAGCTAAGTTTTACATGGGGCTCGCTCATGGAGTTTCCCATCGCTAAACGATACTGACATTACATTCACACAATATAAAATGTCATTGTGAAGTTGCGAAATGCCCACATTGAAAAATGTTGACAATGGAAAGTAAAATGCTAGATGTTTTCTTTTGCAAACCGAGGGAAAATACACTTAAAACATTTTAAATTATATCAAATACAATATAGATTCAATTCAAAAAAATCTTTAGTTCATAAAATTGACCATCAATTATTCGAAATCGTCGATTTAATAAATAATTATTATAATAAAAAATTATAGATCAACACACACAGAGTCACCGCAACAATAGTTTGCTTCGTCAAATGTAAAATGATTAAAGAAAACAAAATGGATAACATAATATCACATCTGCCTGTTTCGATCTATAACCGCCTACTTATATTACTCTATAACTACCTAGAAACCAATAACTACTACTACTTCAATTTCTCAAGGAGTATTTAAGCTCCTTGCCGTCATAACTGATCGTAACATCAAGATAGTGTTCTAGATATGTCTTTAGATATCGATTGTAAATATTCTGGTCGTGCTGTTATATTGTAATATATAGTTATAAATGAAAAAAAAAAAAAAAATGGAGGACCGGTTGCTGTAGCGCGAATTGGGATAGCAGTGGATTGGTATTACGTAGTCCAGCAGTGGGCTATGATAGGCTGATTAATTGATTGATATAGTTATAATATTATAATTATTATCACTACATATTATAAAACAAGGTCCCCAGCCGTGTCTGTCTGTCTGTCTGTTCGCTATAAACTGAAAAACTACTGAACGGATTTTCATGCGGTTTTCACAAATAGACAGAGTGACTCATGAGGAAGGTTTAGGTGTATAATTTGTTAAGATTTTGTGTAAATTGATTGAAATATGTTGATGATTGTTGAAGATGTCTCTGCTACCCGTGCGAAGCCACGGAGGGTTTCTAGTTATAGATAATTTAAAGCCGTATTCGTTTTAGGTGGAAATCGAAACCTGGCTCAGCAGTCAGGTCTAACCACTAGACCAACAGGCGTGTCATACATTCGGGATTAGGGTCGCGAAAGCAATCGCAATGCCTATAGTGACATCAATATGGTTGCAAGTTTTTATAGCTACGGTTAACCGCTTACTATCAGCGATATATCAGAATTAAATCTGAATCAGCATTTTTTTATTTTTTTCATTAATTTTAATTACGTGTTCAGTTCATTTTTATAATGTCAAATCAAATCCATTATATCCATCATATTACCGTAATAAAAATTATCATAACGATTCAACTGCGTGACTGTACATGTCATTTGAAAATCGTTTATAAACGGTGTTACACAATATGGCAGTTACCTAAATACGTACATGAATGTTAGAAAAAAAAAATTAAATCTATAAATCAATAGAATGTTAGGAAAATATGAATGTTTGCATCGAAATGTTTTATTTTTCTTTTTACAACGAGACATATGGCAGTAGGAAACTACAGCTTGGTGACAGTTACATGTCTGACACCTTAAAAGTTTGGATTGCGGTCGCATGCGTGCGTCATTGCACGGAAATTAATAATAAATCTGAAATCTCTAATCTTTAGATAGGAACGACGTTTGGTGCTTATTCCTTATATATTTAAGGGGCTAGCTGACCTGACAGTGTCCTGTCTTAATTATGAATTTCGAATTCGAATTGGTATAATTTGCAGCGCGCATACTGTCAAACGCGCCAACTGTCAATCTACTGACAGTTATGTCAAAAGCGCTAAGGTTACATTAGAAAAGTTAATATGGAAACATCCACGGGTAACACCCTACCGGAACTAGCGTGAAGTGGTATGTCGGAATCGAACCGACTAAAACCACACGGTATTCCGACAGTCCGTCACAAGTGGGTCTATTGCAAGGAACCCGGGTATATCTTAAAAAGGAAGCCTTCAGGAACCTTATTTAAGAGAAGAAGACCTACGTAACTTACGTATTTAAGATAAGTAAGTTACGTAGAGTTACGTAAGATGATGTGATGTGGCAGGTTTAAAACTTTTTGACTATTTTTGTAAAAAAAGTCAATGTTGTATATAAGGGCAAGTCTCTCACTAGGGAATTAGGATCGAATTCACAACACTCGATGCATAAGCAGTTGGTGAGGTGACTATTTAATCTCTTCGTCATCTGCGCAGTTGGCGCTTATAGACAACGTAACAAGTAACTTTGTAAAAAAATAAAAAAATATGTTGAAAAAGAGTGTCCTTGGAGTTGCTTGCCTGTTTTTCTCCATAGGATCTACGTTCTGGAACAGGCAACTAGCTTTATGACCGACTTATACTGACTGACTCCTCCTGACAATTCAAAAATACTAACAATGGGTTTACTTGAAATAAATAATTTTGATTTTGATCATATTTCTGCTGGAGTTGGTATCCGAAGATTGGTCTTGAAATATTTTCTATACCACTGTACTGGCAAACAACGCTACGCCTAACCCCGTAATCACTCACGTTTGCAACACAGCAAAGCATTTCTGATAATGCTGATATATACATACCTACATATATGTTTTTGGATATGAGATATTTGTGACACGTTTCCCCAGTGATGAATAAATGATAAAATTATACCTATTTCATTTTATGAATATGTCTTCCTTTAAACATATATTGTACAATCCACGTAATGTACTCCACTCCACTGTAATGATGTAGCGAAGAGCCCTGAGAGATATTCTATCAAATAAATTTTTTTTTCTGTCTTTAAAAAAGTACTTACACATTGGGTATTATCGGTTTTAGACCTTCGGGTCCTTGATTTCAAACCTACTTATATTAGTTATTATAGTTAAATTTTTCTTTCTTACCTAAATATACTGTTCTCTACTTAACGTATTACTATCTGGTAGAAAAATATTAACTTTTAAACTTTCGCGTTCCATCTATATATATATAAAAATGAATCCGAATTTCCCTTAGTCACGGCATCATGCGTGAACGGCTGGACCGATTTCGCTAATTCTTTTATGTGTTTGTTATTGTCAGGAGAAAGTTTTTATGAAAAAAAAAATTAAGAAAGTTGCGCGGAAAATTAGAAAATTTAAGAAAACTTACGACCATATTAACTTTTCTAATGTAACCATAGCGCTTTTGACATAACTGTCAGTAGTTTGACAGTTGGCGCGATTGCCAGAATTCGCGCTGCAAATTATACCAATTCGAATTCGATATTCATAGTTAAGACAGGACAACGTCTGTCGGGTCAGCTAGTGATATATAATTATTTATACGGGAATCATAGTAATAAAAAGGTAACAGGCTGTCAACAGGCTCTTGCACTGTCAGACTCTAGCCAGTGCATCCTGGTCGAAACGTCAGGTCATTCAAACGTATGTAATAACTACTGATCGCGTTACTTCCCGCCTAAATAATTATATGAAAAATACTATATATTTTTTTAAACAGACATTAATACGTCTAAATCATCAACATTTGATTTATTGCTTTCTAAGTTTTACGTTACACTGAAGAATATTACCTAACCAATAAAAACAGAGTCATTAAACTTGTTTACAATTACCGAATATGTTGCTTAACATACACACGAAAAAAACGATTCCAATATAATTTAGAACATTCTTCTTTTTGTAGTCAGTTAAAATAACAACTAAATTGTCCAAACATACGTTAGGTACAATTCAAATCAGAGCCAGACATTAAGAAATCACATGAATTCAATCTACAGATTTTTTTGGTTTGACGATTTCTATAGCGATAATTTTCGAGCAACTAGAATTTGCTATAAGTCATGTAATAATATTCCGAACATGATTATGTTGCTTGTTTAATATTAGTCTATATTAATAGTTATGTCAGTGTTAAGGAACGCGTTAATAAATTACTCCGGATCGTGAGAGTGCGATTATATGAGTATACACCGATACAATAATGTTAATATATCAACATAGACAGTACAATGTTTGTTTGTTTTCACAACATAGAAAGCATCTCTCGCTCGCAAACATACAGACAATTGACAACAGTTTTTATTTTAGTACCGGTTTAGTGTAATCGTACGCAGTAAACTCATTGATAATTTGAAAAACGAACAAAGAAAGAGACAAAATACATACGTCAATGTAGTGAAACATCTTCTTCCTAATCTCAGATCAGTCATAAACTCATAATCCATCTGTAACTTTTTTTATGCTACGTAGGCGACAAACCATACGGCCTGATTGTAACTGCTATAAACCTTAGAGTAACGAGAGAAAATCTTGATACGATACTAGCTACATCTGTAGATATTTCAAGGATTTCCTCTATGTAACGACTAATTCAATTTCTTTTATAGTATGTCTGTAAACTATTATGATTGATGTCTGCAAAATATTCCTTACATAGATTTTCCATCCATAACAAGTGGGTTACGATTGTTTCAATTTCACTAATTTGAACAACAACAGTTACTCAACCGCCGATGGTTGCGGCGTAGCGGTTACGGTTACCACACGTTCTAAACTTGACAACTTGCCCGTGACTCTAACGGTTGCGCCCGCGCAAAAACGTGGGATCACATGTTATGCACCTCTAAACACAATACCCGTTTTAAATAGAGAGACATGACAGAACTAGTAACTGTACACATTGTCTTGATATTGCGACATTTCCAATCGATTCTGCAGTACTGAGGTTTAAAATTGTTTATACTTTGTACGTCTGCTGTCCTGAGTTCTTGGATTTGATTCCCGAATTTGGTTTTTCGTTATTTTGGTCAAGAAATACTCGGTTGCAGTCCTACAGTTTAGAAAGGTGCTTGGTATAAGCTGTCCGGGAGTGGTGGCTGTCCATTTCATAGGACTAGTGCTAAATTTGGGGAATGGCAGATTCAAGAGGTTTCAAAAGGTGGGTTTCATACACTTTTCCCGCACAAAAGACACTTTGATTTTGCGTAGGTATGTACATACAATAGTTAATGGTTGTTTGTCATCCATTTTTGTAAGACACCGACGTCCTACAGCGTAACCATCTTCTTCTCCAATGAGCTAGCCGGTCCTACCGGAGGCCCTAACCCTTCCCTGTCCCCTATTCCCGCCCTTCCCTCTAATCCCCTCTCCCGTCTTCCTCTCACTTAAAGGGCGGCAACGCACTTGTGACTCTTGAGTTACAGGTGCCCATGGGCGGCGGTAGTCATTTACCATCAGGTGAGGTGAGATGATATACTCCTATACCATAAAAAGAAACCTCCAGATCCTATCAGCAGTGATTGTTTGTATTTCCTGGGGTTGCATGATGTGCAATCCTAGGGTAATACTTCGGTGCCGCATTAGTGGGCCGCAAAAGCATAGAGTATGCATTGCAGTTTCTTCTGCCTCTTGACAGAATCTGCATATTGTGTTCTCGCTCATCTTTAGGTTGAACATATGTTTTTTCAGTTTTGCAGTGTCCGGTGAGGACTCTTGTTACTGCACAGATTTTGTATCTTTTGAGCTCCAGAAGTTCTTTTGATACTTTGTTATCATTGATGTGTCTAATCGGAGATATAAAGTATAAGATGTCAACAAAAAATGGCAGGTAACTACATCATGAGTGCGTGTTGATCGACAGCGTAATACACACGTAAACCAAACACGATGTAATATTTTCGGTTGGGCGCATCCAATGATTTTAATCTTTGTTCATAGCTAATTCATGTCGTAAAAGGAAACCGGATAGTTTCACTTACTTAACACCACTTGGCAATACAATAGCTGTCTAGGAATGCAAGATTTTGGCAACTTGCCATTGTAGTAGGTATCTGTAACATTAAGACCTTGTTTGTTTTAAATTGTTAGAGGAATTATCTAAATCGATAGTCTATATAAGCAATTGACCTTCTAAAAATCATATGCCTTGGTAATTAGTGTAGTTAGTGTGTGTGTATTTATTACCTCTCAAAATCGTGGCGACCTCTCTTTCGTCTATTTTCAGTATATTTAAACCCCTTTAATTTTCATTCTACTTTACATAATAACGAATAATATTAATTAATTGAGACACCACACACACGGCCGTCTGATCCTGAACTTGGCAGCGCCTGTACTATGGTAACCATACTTCTAATAAACATACTAATATTTTACTAAATACAGACATATTTTAGATAAATTACACCCAAACACAGATCAAATGATCGTACTCATCACACAAGTACTTGTCCTGAGTGGGAAATCGAACCCACGACCTCTGGCTCAGGAGTCAGAATCACTAAAAACTAGCCCAACACGCCCCTCATCTATTATATAAAATCTATACTTTTTTGGTTAGTTAATGTTTCGAGCGAATCGTAACTTTCATTTCGCATTTAAAAACAAATACTTGTTTTGCCTTCAATATGTTTATCGATTATTTTAATTTATGGAGCCTTAAAGAGAACGAGAGCATGAAGAAGTTAGTTAATCATCTAATTAATTTGCAGTATCAAAAAATCTGTCCGCCGACCCTGACCCAATCTTTATTTACAGAAAACAAATTTCAAAACGAAATAAACTAATTGCTTGCGCCATTGTTTTAAACGATAGAGTGTTGCTAACTTAAAATAGAATAGAGCACGATTTATTTGTTTGAGGGTTCCGTCGCAATTAAATTTTTCCCGAACGATGTTCTTCTGATTAGCCTGCTTAAACAAATAGAGACTATTTGTTAGTTCTGAATACACATAAATAAATAATTCTTTAGTGTATCTCTTGGAAGTTGGTGCTAATATAGTTATATCACTTATATTCGGTAATTAATTAAAATAAAAAAAAAATTGTAGTACAACAAATTATTTACCTGTTATTTAAGTGTTTAAATATAGTTGAAACACTTTTATGGTCCATAATTCTATGGGTAAATTTTTTGAGACTGCCCTTAAGTTATAAATAATTAAAAAATAATCATTCCATATCTCTTCATAGTATAAAACCAAGTCGCTTCCCGCCGTCTGTACGATTAGATCTTTTTAACTACGCAAAGGATTTTTTTATGTATACCCATATTCGCAAATGAATGAATACATAAATTTCTTTCTTTCTTTCTTTCTTTCTTTCTTTCTATATAAAATTTTAATTCGGTTTTCATAAATAGATAGAGTGATTCAAGAAGGTTTATATGTATACCTAGTTTTATTTTGTTTTGTGTTGATTTGTTGAAACATGACGATAATTGTTCACCACATCTACATTGCACCCGAGCAAAGCCGGGGTGGGTCGCGTGGAATATAAGACATATTTTTAGATCTGAAGATATTTGAGAAGTAAATCCACCTGTGACCCTGTATCGTATCACACTCATTACTAGCATTATGAGTTAGCACAGTTTACTTCTATGGTGTGATGGGGAATTGTCATCACACGAGTGACAGCTCTGCAAGTGTTTATAGCTTGCAACTACTTATCACCCGGTAACCCACCTGGGTTGTGTACCTATTTGATAGAATACAATAATACATTATCACACTGTTTATAAATTTGATGATCCTGAAGAACGGTGTAAGGAATTTCTCACAATTAATTTATGAATTCAATGCGGATTTCGCACATAAGGAACCCTAACACAGATCGTGGCGTTACCCAATCTCGTGCACAATGCCGCCCGTTCAAGTGCGTGTTGTACGTGGGCAGAGCGTTACTAATCGTCTTGTTCCTTCAGCGCTTGCGCCGATTTTGATACCATTCATGCAAAGAGTGTCGGTAATTTATTGAATATTCGTTATTACGTTAATATGAATTTATTGTTAATTAAGTCAAATATACTTGCAGAATAATATTAGTTAAGGCAACGTTATAGCAAAGCACTTCTCTTTGCGCAATAAATAACCAAATATACAACGTACCCATATTTGAATTCTGAATTCATATAATTATTTTATGTTCAAATGCTTATGACTACAAGCAAAAAAAAATTAAACATCAATCGGGGCCCTACTACTAAGTAGGGCCAGATGTGTATTTCGGGGATGCCCGGTTATCTCCGGACCCAACAGGGGCTCTTTATCAAGGAGTGAAGCGATCTGCCGCAACGGTTTCAGGCGTTTAAACACACTAGAGTAAAATCTTATATCATTGTATTAATACATAAAGAGAATTCTTTGTAGGCCCTTTTTAAGAAAATTTCATGAACATAGTAACGCGAATTTTGAAATATTTACAGTTTATATGTAGAAGAAGAGCAGAAAGCTACAATTTTAAAACAATATCTCTTACAACCTTAAAAAATTACGTGAAAACGGCTTAATGAAATGACACGCGTCCAGTATATGTGATAACCTGTCATGGTAAGTAAGTCTATAGAATGACAGCTCAAGTTATACTGGCCAATAAAAAACCATGGTCGAAATTCGACCAACACGCGATCCCTAGTAGTTAATAAATATGAGAACCACTCACGAAAGTTTTTATTCTAATGCATATCTGGGTTAAAAAACTTGTAAGCTATGCGTAGTATGCGCTGCTATAATGTCACAGAACAATATCACTACATATTGTAAAACAAAGTCCTCGCCGCGTCTGTCTGTTCGCGATAAACACAAAAACTACTAAACGCATTTTCATGCGGTTTTCACCAATAGATAGACCGACTCATGAGGAAGGTTTAGGTATATAATTTGTTAAGGTTTTGTGTAAATTGGTTGAAATATGTTGATGATTGTTAAAGATATCTCTGCTAAACGTGCGAAGCCGGTTCCGGTTGCTAGTTTCTTTATAATTTTCATATGAACGTGCAAAATCTAATATGAAAAATGCGACAAAGTTTTTCCCAAAAAAATTGTTAACATAATTATAGTGAAATCATTCTTATCTACCAAGCTATGAAACAGCCATTGACCTAGTTACCGGCTCCATGTCAGCGTAGATCCGCGTACAAAAACACGCGCCTACGCGTCCTGCCGATAATGCATTATATGTTGTATACTTTCTATAATTTGTTATGTTTATGTAAAAATACCGCATTAGGGTTTGTTACTAATTGGGAAAACTGTAAATCGGTTGAACGATGAGAAAAGAGCTGACGATCTTCAAACGGCTGAACAAGTTTTCTCGAATTATATCTAAGATCACTCTTGATACGTCACCTTTCGAACAAAAGAAAACCGCACTCAAATCGATTCATCCGTTTGGAAGCTATGAAGCCACAGACAGACACAAATGGGCCTGATATTGGGCTATGAAAATTCGCCAACTAAAGACCTAGGTGCAATTCTGAAAGTAAGCAAAATACCTAAGTAATTTCCTTTTAATCATTCTACGGCTTATTTCAAACGGTTCTTTTTGTAATGTTAAAGCATTCAAACAAAAACTCGAACTTAACGTCGACTTTGCAACTGGTGTTTGAATTATAAATTATTATATAATAGGCGAACTGAACTCGGAAACTAGCATCCGGCAGAACTAAACAGAAACATTGGACATAATTTTTTATACAATTCTATTTTTTCCTATATGATTATTTCGCAACATTAATGTGATTCGTTATCCAATAATGTAAAGCTAAATACCACCCCGTAGTAATTTATCTTCCTATTAGTAAAATAATTTTCAGGATCGAGTTAGTAATTTCAGAGATTACCCTACATCCAAATTTACAAACTATAAAACGTTATCACTACATATTAGAAAACAAAGTCCCCCCTGTTAGTCAGTCTGTTCGCGATAAACTACTGAACGGATTTTCATGCGGTTTTCACCAATAGACATAGTAATTCATGAGGAAGGTTTAGGTGTATCATTTGTTAACGCCTGTGTAAATTGGTTGAAATATGATGATGATTGTTGAAGATGTCTCTACTAACCGTGCGAAGCTGGGGCGGGTTGCTAGTAATAAAACAAAACGGTTACCGAATCCCACGGAGAGCTTCACTAATTACTGACAGAACAACCGCTTATAACGAAAAACAAAAGAACTCCTGTTGCGGAAAATTAAATTTATCCCACGAGAACCGTATTTTTTCGGGATTGAAAGTAGCCTATGTCCTTGTCCAGAATATAATCTATCTCCTTGCCAAATTTCATTACGATCCGTTCAGCCTTTTAGTCGTGACAAGGTAACAAACAAACAAACACAGTTACTTTCGCATTTATAATATTGGTATGCATATCTGGTCTTTGAGCATCCTGCTTTTCGAAGTACTCGAACTTTCACCCAACTATACTTACTACGAGTCTTCAACAATAAATTGCACAGTGCAAGACATATAACATAAAATATATAATTTAAAACGTATGTTTACACAATACGTCACTGGAGTTTAACTGTGACTACAATTGAACTGTGGAAAGCGCATAGAAAGCGTGCGCAAGAGACGACAGACTTTACCAATATATCATGACCGATTATTAGTTATAGATAGTATGGAACATGAGGTCTGTATAAAATGGATACAATATGTAAAATTGTGTTGATCTTTTGTTATGATTATAATGTTTTAAGGTATATGTCGTTATCAAACTGGTTTATTTTGTGGAAGAGCTAAGTATTTATTTATTTCAGTATACTAACAGCATACATAAGCAGAATTGACAGAGAAATATATAATAATATAAAAGTCTGGTATGCATGCCCATTACAGGCACACGCATCATTTACCAACAATTACCACCTATAAATAATTACTAGATATCGCGTAGTGGGCTAATTTCGACCATGGTTTTTTCATTGTCCAGTATAACTTGAGCTGTCATTGTAGACTTACTTACCATGACAGGTAATCACAAGTACTGGACGCGTGTAATTTCATTAAGCCCTTTTTTCACGTAATTTTTAAAGAATTCTCTTCGCGTATTAATATAATGATTACAAACATAAATATAATTCATGTGTAGAATAAAAGTAATAGTAGGTATAAGAACAAAAAATTACAAGTTAATTTAAAGTTGAAACTAAGTCTAATTTATATCTAAATCAAAGTTAAATCGAAATGAAATGAGATCAGGCTGTTGAATTTGTGTAGGGAGACATAAATATCTAAATTTCCTGTGCGCAGATACCAGTTGTATTCTCTACACATTCTAGTGAGAGGTGTGTTAAGACCTAAGTTAGTTTTACGTGTACAAGGTTTTTTTAGGTTAACTTTTATTGATGAAACAAGGAACTACTATCTATTATACTAGCCGTCCTCTGCAGTTTTTTTTTTATGGTATAGGGGGCAGACGGGTCACCTGATCACCTGATGGTAAATGACTACCGCCGCCCATGGGCACTTGTAACTCAAAAGTCACAAGTGCGTTGCCGCCCTTTAACGTGGGAATAGGGGGGAAGAGCGGGAAGACGGGAGAGGGGGATTAGAGGGGGGGGAGGGGAGGACGGGAATAGGGGAGGAAGGGTTAGGGCCTCCGGTAACCTTACTCACGCGGCGAAAAGCAATGCAAGCATTGTTTCACTACCGGTTTTCTGTGAGGCCGTGGTATCGAGCGGAGTCGAGCCGGCCCATACGTGCCGAAGCATGGCTCTCCCACACAAACCGCGTTTATGATCACTGCACAGTGACCATAAATCCGAGGACTTTCTGGTACGAATTCTCAGCCCTTTTTTTTTTTTTTTTTGTGCGTGTGGAAACCCCCTCGGGCCGTCACCCCATCGGGGTTTACGATGGGGCGGTGTGTCGGAATCGAACCGACTAAAACCACACGGTGTGCCGTACTGCGCCTTAAATAGGAGGGATCCGGGAACAGCTTTTATTAAGACATCCGGAACCTCCTAGCGCCTGCCCGCAAAAGCGCGGGCACCACCTTCGGGTAAAAACCTCTCATTTAGGCGACGTCCAGGCACACGCGGACGCCGCCTCCTCGCGGGGGGCCACTATAGCGGGTGAAGGGGAAAACCCGTCCCGTCCACCCGCGGCCACACTCAGGGCGGCATGAGGCGCTGGTAAGCGCGCCTCCGCCGCCCGGTTCGCCGGCGGCGAATTAGGTCCGAGTGGAGGTCGTCCTCCCGGACCCTTTCCGCCGCCTCCTTCTGCGAGATGACTTCCTCACAGAAGGTTGCGACCGCGGTAAAATTCCTGTCGCTACCGGCCATGGAGCGAATGACAGCCAGTAGCGACAGATCCACTCCGATGACTGCAGTGAGGGCCCGACGCTGCGTCGCCCAACTGGGGCAAACCGCCAGCGTGTGCTGAGCCGAGTCCTCACTGCAGTCGCAGTGGTGACAGGCGGGACTCAATTCCCTCCTAGCGACCGAGTGCAGGTACTTCCCGAAGCAGCCGTGCCCGGAAAGAACCTGCGTCAGTCGGAAGGAAAGGGTCCCGTCCTGCCGCCCTGCCCACTCGACGATGACCGGCTGGAGCGCCTCCACGGCGGCAAAGCCAGCACGTGGAGCCTCCAGCCGGGACGACCAACGAGCCATGGTGGCTCGGCGAGCGGCCTCACGCCATTCGCGTACCTCTTCGGGCGGGGGCCGACTGCCGCTTCCCGCCCGGAACTCAGCCGTTCGCCGATATACTTCGGCGAGCACTTCCGCCTCCAAATCCCACGGGGGAGTCTCGGCCAACGCGCACGCCGCCTCTGTTGACACGGTGCGGTATCCGCGTATGGCTCTAACCGCCATCACGAATTGGGCGTCCGACAAATCGGGGCCGACCTCGCACAGGTGCCGGACGATGCGGGCAGAGAGGACCCTCTCAAACAATTTACCCGCCTCGTCCAACAACACGATGGGCCTGTAGGCCGCAACCGAGTCGGTAGGCCGTCCCGGCTTCCTTAAAAGGAGCAGCTTCCCGCTCTTCCAGCAGTCAGGGAAGCGCCCGGACGCCAAGCAAGCGTCGAACACCTCCCTGAGGCGGTCGGACATGTGGTCGAGGGCTAGGGCCAACACTCGGGCAGGGATCCCGTCTGGCCCGGGGCGGTGTTCTTGGAACGGATCCGTTGAACAACCGCCCCTACCTCCGCCTCCGTGACGGGCGGAACACCATCCTCCTCGTTCTCCCCGTCGTCTCCAGCCAAGGGGGCCATCGACGGGGGTACGTGCTCCACCCGTTGCGGGAAAAGGCCCTCAACCACTCCCTGCAGGAAGCTGGGCTGGAGAGTCTCCGTAAGGGGGGGGCCCGACGCATGGAGCTTTAGTTGCGCCGCGCGATATGGGCGACCCCAGGGGTCACGATCGAGACTCTCCAGCATCTCCTTTCTTTTTTCCTCTTTGGCGCGACTAATGGCCAGCTTCAGAGTTTGCCGCGCATCTCGGTACTGCTCATGAAGCTGGCCCTCTCCCCCATCATCGCGGTGACGCCGCCGGCTGCGGGTGTAGGACCTCCGGGCACGAGTACAGGCCGCACGGAGGTCCGCCAACTCCTGGGACCACCAGTAGACCTCCTTCCTTGGAGGCCGACGACCTCGAACGCGGGGCATGGCCGCATCGCAAATCTGCGTGATCGCATCGCGAAAGCGGCCCGCCCCCATGTCTGCCTCCTCGGTCAGAGGCCGCGGAGACAGCCAAGAATAAATAATAGCTGCCTCCTCCAGTAAGTCCCTGTCCAACTTGGTAACAGCCCACCGCGGGAAACGGGAAGAACGCCGCGCCGTGTGACCCCTTCTGGGGTCCTGGGTTCGGGAGAGCTCGTATCGGATATAGAGGTGATCCGAGAGCGTCTCAACCTCTTCCAGGACACGCCAGTTCCTTATTCGTGCGGCGAGAGCAGGGGTAGCGAACGAAAGGTCCACTATCGACCCCCCCTGCTGTCGCACGCACGTGTTGGTGGAGCCTCTGTTTAGAAGACAGAGGCCCACCGAAGCCGCCCACTCCTCTACGGCTTCGCCCCGTGCGTCCGTCCTGGGGGAACCCCACGCAACGGACTTTGCGTTGAAGTCCCCCAGCACTAGGACGTGCCCAGACGCTAGTCGCCGCATCGAGGTCTCCAGGTTGTTAAGAAAAACCTCGAAGTCGCTCAAACTCCTGTTGGGGGAGAAGTAGACACCATATATGGTGATCCCCCCCCATTCGGCAGCAACATATCCAGTACCCTTGTCTCTTAGCGACAAGGGCGGGGAATGAGCTGCCGTGGAGCCGACGACTGCCACGGAGCCGTCCCGGTCACTCATCCAGTTGGAACGGGGAGGAACGTAATAGGGCTCCGCAGCTACGGCTACACTGACCGACCACTCCGCCATGGTTTGCAAGAAAAGATCTTGCGCACCGGCAGAGTGGTTGAGATTCGTCTGGACAAGGAAGCTGGAGACTTGGTCCATTTATGAAACCATCTCTACAGCCTCCTCCATAGGCGACGACGTTGACGCACGGCTGACATCGGCGGTAGCCTGGGTCGACTGGCTAACCCCCGATGTTTGCTGAGAAGCGCGGGCAGGCTTGCAGCCCCCCTGGCCCATCTGGTGATTGGCGGGCAGATTACCCGCCGCACATGCTGGGCAGTGAGGGGCGGCGGAACATTCCGCCGCCTTGTGCCCCGGTCGACCGCAGCGGAAGCAAAGTCCGCTGCAGTCAAAGCAACTTGCGCACTTGACGCGTGTGTGCCCCGATGATAGGCATTTGAAACACCTCATCGGTCTCGCCGTCAGGACTGTGACTCTGGCGTTCACAAAACCGATGAGGAGCCTGCCGGCGTCGCCCAAGGTTTTAGCCGACGCCACGGGACAACTGACCCACACCGCGCCAAGGCCCCCTGGACCGGGACGGATGGTGCCAACCCTGATGTGGTCCGCGTTGCAACCTGTCTTCTCCCGAACTGCAACGCGGACATCCTCGATCGTGACAGAATCGTCCAGGCCCGAAATGCGCAGCTCCGCGCACTTGGTGGGCCTGGCAATCTTCACGCCATCCGTCATTGGGAATAATCCCCGCAGCTTCTCAGCAAAAGTGTCGGCCGCCCTCACACCTTCAGCCCCAGGGAACTCTAAGACCCCAGCTCCCGTCTGGGCTACACGAATTCTCAGCCCTAACCTAACCTAAACGCACTTGTGACTTTTAGGGTACAGGTGCCTATTCGCGGTGTAGTCACTTACCATCAGGTGACCCGTCTGCTCGTGTACCCCCTCTATTCCATAAAAAAAAACTGCTGGCACCCATGTCACTGCCCCTCCCCTAAGGGTCCTAGCAGCCTACCCTTCCTCCAAAGTTGTGCTATCAATTACATACAGGATTTTTAAACTTTCGCGTTCCATGATATAATATTATCTATGTATTAATGGGAATTAACGCGATCACGAAAAGGTATTACATACCTGTGACCACGGCCAGTGCAACCTGGTCGAAACGTCAGGCAATTCAGAGGTATGTAATACCTTTTCGTGATCGCGTTAATTCCCGTTAATACATAGATAATATTATACATACAGAATGTTTCAAATCCGACTGGTCGAACGCGTTCAACAAAAAAAGCAATACGTTTATGATAATATATATAAGCAAAGATTCTAGATACTTCGTAAGTTATTTTTTTTATTTCTGAATAGTATTATAAGGATGTGTGTTATAAAGATTTTTTTTATCTTACTTTATAATCAATATTTGATGTAATAAAACTAAGAGATTGGACGTTTACCCGCACTTTTGAACACACATTGCCTGCAAGTATGTATATCAGGCCCATTTATTAACCGACAAACACAAAGCAGGTTAATTAATTCGAAGCGTAGGTACCTATATTTTTTGTATGTCTTCATAATACGCATAACATTTTACAGAGTTGTCGGATTTGGTCATTTTTATTGGATAGGAAATTAAGTCTTAATTACCTAACTCCCACACTAAAACGTACTTATGTCCCCAACTAAAACGTATTTTGAAACGAACAATAAAAACTATTAAAAACTTAATTGATAACAAAAAAGTTTTTTAACAAAAATAATAGTGCTTAATGTAATTAATTAGCTTGCTTTTATTTTTAATATTGACATTGATTGATGTATTTTTGTCAGCCTATTATTTATGATTATTCGTACATTTATTATTTTTCGCTTTTCAGTGTCGTTTCAGTGTTTTTTTTTGTTATTAATTAAGAAAGTTTAAATGCTCATACTCGTCAACAAAATACAACGCCAATAATAATGCCGCCAACGTGACAGACAGTGTGTCTACTTTTTTTGCGTAGTGGTTTACATGCCATTGAGCACGACACAAAAGACTATCAATAATCCGGTTTATTATCACAACCCTATCATTATAATTACTCATATCAATAATATGCAATACCTAATTATTTATTGCACCCAATTATGACTTTTGATAACATTAATTTTAGTTTAAACGACAGGTGTTGGGAGGAGATAAGGTTAGGTCTAGGCTAGGCCTGCCATCAATTAAATTTCCGCCGCCGGACAAGCTCTTTAAAAATCCCGGACACAATTGTGAAATCGAGGTTCTTTCCTGGACACCTTAAAAAAAGCGACGATAATTATTTTTTTTATTTAACTAAACAGCTTGTTCATCTAATAATTATAAGTTGCCCCTGGCACAGAGAGTCCGGGTTTTACCCGGACACTTTTTAAAACCCCACCCGGACGCTCCCCGGACGCCCTCTAAACTAGGACAAATCCGGGGAAACCCGGACGGATGGCAGCCCTAGGTCTAGGCCAATAGGTTGGTTGTGTAAAATCTAAAAATAACTGGACACGTAGATATGTTTACAAACAAACACACAGCGTCTCTGATGGTGAGAGGTTATCGATGCCCAAAAACAGTCACCACAGCAGAGTTGCTTATCGTAATAACTCCAGAAACACAATACTCTGCTACTCGGTCGTGTGTACTCCTGGTTCGAAGTACTGTCAGTCAAAATTTAAATTATAATCTGTCATTGTTAGGCAAATTTTAATTAATTTAAGGTGATCTTAATCATATAAATCACTACATATTATAAAACAAAGTCTGTTAGCGATAAACTGAAAACTACTAAATGGATTTTCATGCGGTTTTTACTAATAGACAGAGTGATTGGTGTGTAATTTGTTAAGATTTTGTGTAAATTGATTGAAATATATTATGTTGATGATTGTTGAAGATGTCTCTGCTACCCGTGCGGAGCCGGGGCGGGTTGCTAGTAGTTATAAAGAAAAAGCCGACTTCAATATGACTAAATGAAAAAAAAAATATATTTGTTGAATTTTTTTCTGGAAAATTTATTTAAATGCATAAAATGAAACAGTAAAACAAATACTAAATCAAAATTTTGTAACATACTTATACTTATGATTTGACATGCATGCACGGATAGGGTGAAATTCTATGATTTCCTTTCTTAGTAATGAAACCCATAAAACGGTCTGATATACAACTGTCCAGATTGATTTTGAAAGGATGTATGTACCTAACACTTCCTATTTTCCTATATGTCATTCACAACATGATATTATATTAGCTATAAGAGAAGTTTCTAGTAGCCATCTCTGATCTCTCGTGATAGCAAATACTTAGATAAATAAATGATATAGTGATAACATATGTACATAATTCTTTTATAAAAAAAAGTCTAAATATTTGTTACTGGTGTACATATTATTGCCTCTGGAACATCATTACACGATTTGATATGCCATGTCTTTTTTTTATTCTTACGCAGAGGTATATTATTATAAATAACACACATTCGGCTGCAATGTTTTTTGACAAAGCCGTTTTGTGTCTGCTTATTTAAGTACTCCTAACTAATATTACAAATATTTGTTTGTTTATAGGGTGTTCCGTCACAAGTGGGTCTATTGCAACTGTTTACAGCAATATTAAAAGTACCTAACCGAGGAATAGAAAAATAACTATACACAAGCGACGTCACGGCAATAGCTAGATTAGATATTATATATTCTCTAACAAATCACCTGCTATATAACATACGTTCGTAATTACACAGACAGATGACATCCTGTTCGATGTAGATACCGCGTCACCCTTCTTCCGCTTCCCATTGGATGCCGACCATACATACATACAGTTGTTAGCTTGTATCACAATTTACTGTATACAGCAATATTATATTACATATATATGTAGATTTTGGTTGTTATATGGATGTAAATGGTTTTGTTTGTACATATTCTAAAGTTTTATCTATGATCGAGATTGAGATAACAGAATCAGGGCTCTATACGCACTGGTGCAATGTAGATACTAATGTGGTGAACAATATTATCGTCATGTCATTATAAAAATTATAATAATAAATCCACACATCTCACACACGGCCGTCTGATCCCAAACTAGGCAGAACCTGTACTATGGTAACCAGACTGCTGACAAACATACTTATATATTTCTAAATACATACATATTATAGATAAACTACACCCAGACACCAAACAAATTATCGTGCTCATCACACAATTATTTGTCCTGGGTGGGAATCGAACCCACGACCTCTGGCTTAGCAGTCAGGGTCACTAACCACTACACCAATAGGCCAATTTTTGTTAAAACAAAACAATATGAAACTATACATATAAACCTTCCTGTTTAATCGCTCTATCTATTATTGAAAACCGAATTAAAATCGGTTGCGTAGTTTAAAAGATCTAAGCGTACAGACGGCAGAAGCGACTTTGTTTTATACTGTGTAGATATAGTGTCCTATCTGAGTCTGCAATGAAACTTAGTGTGTAAAATATGTCTTTCTATAACAGTAGATATGATATCAAGATATAATCGTTAATATTTACGCGGTAATATATTAATTGTATTTTACTGCCTGCATTAACTACACATTTTAATAGCTAGCTTATCAGTAGTCTTTTAATAAAAATTAGAAGAACCTTATTTTTACAGGATAACATTTATTTAAAAAAAGGTAATGAATGGGGTTTCCCTAGCCTCCTCCCATAATGATTTTATGAGAATACCTGTCTGCTGGCCGAATAATTTGATAAGTGTTGACTCGTTATCGTGTTTAATGTTATATTAAACAATTCGTAATATTTTAAATGTTTCTATAATATTATTGATAAAGGTAAAGTTGATAGTTTCAGCATTGAGAAAAAAATAATGGTCGCCAGCAGTGACTTAGACTAACAATAATTAACATATAATTAAATAATAGTCTTTTTTATTTTTAGTTAAGCCATTTCCATAATATAAGTAAGTATGATAAGTTATTTGATAAAACAACAAACATTACATACTTATTAAGACGATATTTATTTTAAAAAGGACACTATTGCTAATAACTGGTTATAGAAACATTTGCGTTATGTTTTCGTGCTATTTAATTACATATCACTCAACATATCCCCTCATTAGCATTTCCTGTGCAGTTTCCTTTACATGTAAATCTCTCGCAGATTTTACCATAAATTATAAAATTATAAATGCTAGAATATACCATACTCTATTGACTTACCAAAGAGGACATTAATCTATGATTTGTATTTTTAAGTGACACTATATTAACCCTAGATGGCGCTTTTTAATATGATTCAAGAGAGAGAGAAATTCCGAAAAAAACTCGTACTAATCACTTTGAAATTAAACACTCAACTCTAGTGGTATTACTCATGGAAATCTAACTCACTAACTCTCTGTCTACTCTGGCAGAAAATCTCCTGTGCTGGATCAATAATAATAATCACTGGATTGTGGTCGTGTGCTTCGTTCATGTTCGTGCACTTGTCTGCGAACATTTGTCATTTACACAAGATATTTAAAAATAATTTTGTAAGATCGTTCAAGAAGATCGTTTTAAAAATATTACCTGGGACACAATATTGCAGTGTTTTCATCAAGCCTTTTAGGTCGATAATTTTTTAAAGGAATAGAGTCACCAAATTACAAAAAAAAAAATTATAATGATTACTTATCCGACAGTATAGGAATGGCTGCATTTTGGAACGAGTTAACACTTTCACACCAAGTAAACATATTAAATTAACACTTTCTTCTGCGACCATAATTACGTTCTACTAATTATATTTGAATCCATTTTGATGCAGTCATATACGTCTGGTAAATTGAATGTAGGCACTTTTACAGAGGTAAATATACCTAATAAGTACAGCGAGTTTTAACGAGGACTGAAGAAATATAAATGAGGTACCTACGTAAGGCAAACTTGTAAAATGGAGTCGTTCGGGGTCGACTTTCGACAAATATATATTGATCATATTTTAGCTATTAAGCGATTAAGTCGGATCCCAAACTAGGTGGAACCTGTACTATGGAAACCAAACTGCTGATAAACATACTTATATATCACTTAAATCATGCATATAGTAGATAAATTACACCCAGACACAATCAAATCGTCGACGTCGTAGAAAAACAACGAATTTCATTTTTAGTGACTTTACACTTTAAGGTTTTAAAATTATGTTTTACGTAATATTTTGAAAACGGTTGTTTCTGTTAATGAAGTCTGAAAATGTTACTGTGTGTATGAGCTTTGAAAAATGTTTTGTTTTATGACTAGCAACCCACCCCGGCTTCACACGGGTACAAATAATACACCCAAACCTTATTTATGAATCAATCTGTCTATTGGTGAAAACCGCATGAAAATCGGTTCAGTAGGATTTTTTGTTTATCGCGAACAGACCGACGCGGCGGGGGATTTTGTTATATAATATTATGTTAAAGTATAATGTTTTCAGTAGGTTTATGTCAAAAACAAAAATCGTCAAAAAATCAAATCCGCAGTTTTTCTACGACTGCGACGAAATGATGGCGCTTATCACACAACTATTTGTCATGGATCTCTGGCTCAGCAGTTAGGATCATAAGACTAACAGGCCCGGCATATGACACTGATAAATGTGATATCTTGAAAGAAGGACAAATCAGAGGGATTCGAAACCAGCTATCCTGTAAGGTTAGGAGCAAATAGAGGGCTATTGTCGAGACGAGAAAACTGTATGTATCACCGGCCAAATTTATCATCTACCACCCCACGATCGAACATCATTCGACATCATAAAACAACAAGTTTGATTTTCCCATGTAATAATATTGTGACAGTTCATTGTTAGAGATACGGTCGACCTTATCGCTATTGAGATTGCACAGAAACTTTTGTCAAAACTAGATTAGGGGTAGGTAGACCATTTTACGTGTAAAAATTTTATGTAATGGACACTTTTTGAAAATAAAAATAAAATTTATCAAACTTCAAGTAAATATGATTTGGTTCTGACGTGAAAAGCCTTGACCAATATTTATTTTGATTGTTATTCTTTTAGCAAGTTTACAACCAATTTTATACGTATCGTTGGAATTATTTACCAGACTAATTTATCACACAACCATTTTTTAATATCATTAATTTCCTTCTGTGGTGTACAATAAAGAGTTATCTATCTTTCAAGAAGATAACTGTGAACCCCAGCAGATGTCTTAATATTCTTAGTTTATAAAAATATATATACTAAAGTAAAACAACCGAAAGTTCGATGTCTAGGAATGAATGATTTTTTAACCGACTTCAAAAAGGAGGAGGTAATGAAATCGACTGAACTGCCTTTTTATGTATATTAAGTGATATCTTCGCCATTTGTGAACGGCGGTTTAATCATTTCTGCCTTTATTGAATTGGTTGTACACAGGGTTGATCCCAATCAAATCTGAAGAATATTCCACCTTTAAGGGGGGAAAATTAAGGGATGAAGAGTGAAGCATTGAAGTCGGTTATATACTTTTTTAAAGTTAATTAATTGTTGAAGTATTGCATACGAAGGCTAAACACACTAAATATCGACAGATGACAGTACTAGTCACTGTTAAAATATTTCAGTAGAACAAAAAAAAACATTGAAAGCTCAAAAAATATTAAATACATGTAGAATTAACATACATTTCCATAATCTATACTGCATGGTTATCGGTGACTTCAGCATTGATACGATCTATGCATGTATTGTATGATAGACATATATTATCTCTATATTGCTCTTCATTTTATATCTCTGATCGCGATAATGCGTAATAAAACATATCGATATATTATTATGGTCGAAATTTATGTAGTTAGAAAGTTCGAGATAGCAAAAATTTGCTTCGCGTGTTGAAAACTATCCCAGATGAAATTCTTGTAACCGTAGTTACCAGTACAAATATAACACTAGCAAATGTTGCGGATTGAAAGCAGAATATTTTTTAGAAAAAATCTATAATTTTTCTTTTATTTTACTACAAGGTTTAAGATGGTTGAAGGTTGTTACGCAAAACGACGTGACATATAGCCATGTCCCACAAGTCGTTGAGTTTCTTTTTAAATATTTGATTTTGTTGTGATGATGTATGTTTTTAATTATTAGCAGACTACCAGCCTGCTAATAATTAAAAACTAATATAATTAAGATAAAAATAGGATTCTCAAAAGTTCACATTAAAATGTCACTAAACCATTTACATTATTATTCTAAAAAATGCTTATAATTTTGAAATTCTGTACTTATCTTGAAAAATAGCAACCCGCTCCGGCTTCGCACAGGCAGCAGAGACTTCAACAATAGGGAATATGCATGTTGTTTAAATTTACTTCATTCATCATACAAATTTAATTGCAAAAAATATTATTTAAAATATGCAAAATAAGGGCGCGAAATTCAACTATGCAAAACGCTTCACCATTGGTCGAAACAAAACATGACGTGACATTCCACGTTTTGTCATTTATCGGCGCCTATATTCGTAGTGTTACGGAGAAAGATAGGTGTTCCTGTGGTTTTTGCTCTTAGCTAGTGCAATTTAAGCATTCTAGTGATATTAGAAATCATCTAGGACAATGACTGAATGTAGTTTTGTCAAAGCACAATCGGACAATCTACCGAAAATAGGTGCATCATATGACTATATATTTTGCATCAAATCCAGATTTTACGTCCGCTGAGGTTAAAGGAGTGAAAGCCGCAAGGTAATTATTATATTACTTGTTATATTATAATCTAAAGGATAGGTAAGATATGTATAGTTAGTTATATTCATGAAGTTTTATTGGACTTTTGTTACCTAGTTTAAGTAGACAAGCAAGTTGCCTTCTGCTTGATATTTAAAACAAACATAAACTACTGCTGACTAATTCACACTATACTAGCAATTAAATTGTAATATGCTTACATTAAAGTGATCTTCACAACAATATAAACACGATATTGAAGATACTTCATCTCTTCTCATTAATGTACACCATTGTTTTCACACTTTACATTATTATTTTGTACTGGAAAAAATACTGTATAGGGTGTACTTTTTATAGTGTTTTTACACTTAGGGACAAGGCAATACCTATAAAATTGTTTTTTAACTTTATCCATTGTCTATTAATTACAATAAATAGTAGTTACAAGTGGAAATCGGTATAAAATTACTGTAACACTTCAAGTAAGTTTATGAAACAAACACTGAGCATGGAACGTGACATCATCCAAGGCCCGCGAAATATGGCGGCGTTCAAACAGATCAAATTTTATCGATGTTTTCAATGTTATTTTAAAAATTAATTTGAACATTGCCAAGGTTATTTATATTTTTTATTAGGGTAGAATGATAGAACAAGTCAATATAAGATAAAAAAAAAAACATGCATATCATCATATTTCAACCAATTTACACAAAACCTTAACAAATTATATACCCAAACCTTCGTCACGAATCGCTCCATCTATTGGTGAAAAGCGCATGAAAATTCGTTCAGTAGTTTTTAAGTTTATCGCGAACAGACAGACAGACGCCTTGCCCCTTATCCAAATTTGTTTGGGGTTTGCGCAATATGTTTTCTTCTTCCATTCTTCTCTATCATTTGTCAGTTCAGTGCCTTACTCTTAGCCCTAGGGAGTGATGTCACAACAACCCTTGTCCACTTATTCGCGTACCCGGGTAGGCCCTAACCCTATCGCACTCATTTTTACTATTTATTTTATCATTGCTTGGTTTTGGCCGGTTTGCTTTAATACATATGTATAACATAATTCACGTGAATCCACTTATTGCGTCACTTGATAAAGTAGATAAGGTGTTAAAGTATAGTCATAAACATAGATGTAGATATATTATCTTGATAATTTATATAAATAGGAATATAAGATTATGATATGGTCTGGTTTATTAAAATTAGGGTCATTCATATGCCATATTATTATAGTGCTAAAACGTATTTTGTATACTTAAATTTATTTTTATTATATTTTTGTACTTAGATATAATACTGACTTAGGCTGCGATAATCAATTTTATTCCTTACAAACTTTGTAGGGTGATTACCTAACTATTTAAGATCATTCGCAGGGATGTTATAGATATTAAATCTGGATAATACATATATATATAAATAATATCATAGTAGTTTTAGACACGGTTTCGGATTATCCGATAGTTTCGGATAGTTTTAGTTACGGATATTAGATTATATTAAGGAATCGTAACTGAAAAAATACATAGGTATGAATAGGTAGGATTTGTAAGTGAATATTATAGCTGCCTATTTTTAAGCGTACCCTTACATAATAAGGCAAAAACAAAATAATAATAAGCCAGTACAACATTAAACAACAATTTCAGGCATATAGAAATAATAAACGCCAACCATTACCTGCCTCATAAGGCACCGCACCTTTCCGAAAAAAATATCAGATTCTGTTATGGTTTCGGATAGATTTTTATTTCAGACATCCGCTAGTCCATTCCTTTATAATTATAATCCAAATGTTTAAATACTTTTATTTTGAATTGATCTATTTTGATTTCCTTTGAAATAAAAAAAAAGACTGTTCAGGTAATATGTTATACTAGCAGCGCCCCGCGGTTTTACCCGCGTAAGTCCCGATACCGTCGGAATATCGGGATAAAAAGCCTATATGTTAATCCAGGTCTCCAGCTATCTACATACATAGATGCATGCGCACGACTCTCACAGCTGCCATGGAAGTAGCTCTAGACCTAGCACCACTAGACCTATTTATACAGAAGGAAGCAGCTGTGGCAGCCATCAGACTCAAACACCTGGGTCTGTGGTACAACCGAGAGGGTTCCCATTCCAAACTATGGAATGAACTAGTGGAACACCAACCACTAATAGCTGCCCCATGCGATAGGATCCCCAAACAACATATCTTCGAAAGGAGATACCGAATACAGCTATATGAAAATGAACGAGATCAATCTGGCATAAATGAAGTCCGAATATACACGGACGGTTCTAAGATGGGGACAGGGACTGGAGCCGGAATTTTCTCACGTTCGGCTCGGTTTCTCACGGCGTTCGGGCAGCACAGTTCCATATTTCAATGTGAGTGCGTTGCGATAACCTACGCCGCTACCGCGGTCATGTCAAGATGTATAAAGGATTATAACATCCGCATACTGTCGGACAGTATGGCTGTAGTAAAGGCCCTGGAGGGCAACACCATGAACTCCGGTCTTATTTACGAATGCCACCAGACACTGAAACGTTTAGCCTCCGACAACAGGCTAATCCTTCAATGGATCAAGGGGCATAGCGACTCACTCTGGAACGATGTCGCCGATGAGCTGGCTAGGAGGGGATCTGCAGCGCCAGTAGCAGGTCCAACGGTGCTGCTGCCACTCCCCTTTAGTCAACTTCGCTCATGGGTAAGACAATGGACTCGGGAAACGCACAACAACCGCTGGGCCGACACACCCGGCTGTAGACAATCCAAACTGGTGCTGACGAAGGTCTCACCACGTTTGACTTGCAGACTGCTCAGTCTCAACTGACTTGACATCAGAATAGTAGTAGGAACTATTACGGGCCATCTGGCCTAAATCGACTCCTATTCACCATCAATGCGACAGACAGTCCTCTATGCAGAGGCTGTCTCAACGCGGAGGAAATGGCCGCCTACGTTGTCCTGGAGTGCGAGGAAGTGGCCACACAACGGGCAAGTACCCTCGCGGGAGCGAGGTCGCTCCTAGAAGCCTGTAAATGCCCCAGGAGGCTTCTGCGCTTCTGGAAGGAGCTAGGCTGGCTCAACTAGTCAGCCTACCTGAACGCATAATGGACCGCTTATGAGTCTAAATGCGGAAACAGAGCCCTATACCAATGCCAATATCCATAGTTTCATCGCAATCGGTTTAGTAGTTTTTGCGCGAAAGAGTAACAAACATCCATCCATCCAAACTTTAACATTTATAATATTAGTGTATTAGTGTATGTCATATTTATGCCATCCATTCACAGATTGCGTATATATTAAGGTCTTTATTGACCTGTTGTTACCTGAACCACCCCCGTTAATCATTACACTCCTGTCCATCCAAAGGTTGCCTGGAAGGTAATGCTTATTTGTGATAAGGCCAACCATTGTGCAATTAATGGTTTTTGTTTTCGTGGTGTTTAATAAATACTTCTTACTTACTTTAATAATATTATTACGTCCTCGTAAGTCTTTTCAATCAATCATTTATTTGTTGATCAAGGGTACACAGTGGCATCTACCTTTACTGGCATGCAATTTTATAATAATAATTTATAATACGAACTCCTTATGAAACGTTTTACTGTGACGATACTGAACAAGAACCCAGGTGCCTAGGTTCACATGTTTAAATTTTGAAAACCATATGAAAATATACATTAATCATATTATATACAAAGAGAAAAACAAGAGCCTCAACCTCACAATAGAACAATGACTAATTGTCAATACAATGTCATTTCAGTGTAACTCAACGTAAAAATAAATTAATCATGTGTAATTTAGTGTTAAGTGTGAATAAGTGATGAGTGATCAATAAGTTATATATAATTGTAATAAATATGATGCTGTACATGACTAAGGCTGAGGAGGTGCCAGTGAAGAGGCCTCCTAGGAGACGACATATCAGTGCCAACATAAAGGTTAAAAAAATATATTTTATAATACGCTTTTTTTAACTGGAAGCTCTTATTCCAACCGCAGATGGAACTTTTTTTAATGTAGTAACCATTTTGTAGTATTTTTTTAATTTAATAGACGGGCCTATTGGTCTAGAATAGGCCCGTCAAACCAAATTAAAATTAAGAAACGTTTAGACGAAACTTGGTGCCTAATAGATAAAAAAACTAAAAAAAATTGGTACCCCTTCCCCCTTCGGTACCCCTGTGTTTATAACATACATATAATAGTGATTCTTTAATATAGATTCATTCAGGAATATAAGTTTAAAAGTCAAGGTTCAACTTTGTTATTTTACTCCTTATCCTACTCTCTATCTCTGTTGATTACTTGGGCCATCCTTCACGGTCCCTTAGTAGGAGTTGCTGCTTATATTTCCGCGTGATCGTGAGGTCTTCAGTTTAATTCCCTGGTTGAAGTAGGATCATGAAATTTGAAAACATTCTCGGTAGACGACATGGCGACACTAAGCTCGTATTTAGTGGTAACAAAAATATAAGTAGATATGTTCGTGTGTGTAACGATCCTCTGTCTACCCCTGCAGTGATATATACAAGACCTGACCACTAGAAATTTAAGTAGATCTGGCGTTCAGGTCACATCAAAACTTATGTACGTATACATCCGTTGAGGTTTTTAATAGAAACTTCTATAAAACAAATGCTAGCAATAATACGCAAAATATGTGGTAGACACAACATTGGGCCATTTCAAATGAATATTTTGTAAAACTAAAGCCATTATTACGAGTAACGTTCCGGTAGACCAGTCGGGCTGAACAAAGCATGTTAACGCTGCATGTATCCGGCGTGAGATTTATTTGTAATGTGATTATCTACAGCGATAACGCGGTTCAATGTTTAATGTTGGAAAATTGTACTTAAAATGCGGGTTTCGTACTGTTTCGTATCTACTGGTTAAATTATTATTTTTATTTCTGACTACGGGACTACAGTACGCACAGAACGGTAAGCATTTAGTGGTGTGGCACTAGGACTGGCTAACTTAGCGGAGTAGTGAAAAAATATAGGGCTGGCTAAAGGTTCTTCAAGTAGCCCTAATCTAATAAATGACAGTCATAGCTGGAATTGTGTGGATATGTAGGTAGATAATCTACGAAAATACTGCACAAATTCGAAAGGAAAAACAATTTGTCTATGTATAAACAATGTAATTTCTAGATAATTGTTCAAGTTTTGGCTCGCCACTTGTTTAATAAATATAAGAACAGCGACGATTTGACACTTTGACTCTTACCTAACTGTCTCTTCTCTCTTTGTCTTCAGCGGCACCATGCTGGCATATCACAGTCGTCGTGCAGCGACGGCTCCTTGCTCAGCGTCGGCTCCTCGGAGATGGATGAGGACAGCTCCAGTGGACATCACCACTCGCACGAGCATTCTAGGAGCGATCAATTCGATCTATACTGTGAGTACCTACCATTATATTTCTGTATTAGACTGGTAGCTCTGATTTTACATTTAAATTGGGGAAATAATCGGCTAAGTTAGTTTTTTTTTTAATAAACACGCACACAGCCAGCCTGATTGTAAGCAGGCACTTGCAACAACTAAAGGTGCCACTCTTACGTTATAAGCAAGAAACGGAGAACGTAATAGCATAGTGTCGTGAATGCTTTTTGCAATTGACGTAATGAAAATTGTCATCTTTTTATAACAATATGTTTTTTTGACATAAGAGCTTTTAAATACCTTCGTTACTCTGGCAACACGTTTTTTTATGAAAGTGTCGATCATTGTCCGCCATTTCTAGATACAGACTGGATTGCCACCCTACTAAATGAAATGATTTCCCAACTAATATCATAAACTCGAAAGTGAGTTTGTTTGTTTGTTACGCTTTGCCACATCCGGAAAAAAGTCAATACTTTTTTGTTCCTTCTGTCAATACTTGAGGAACACCTGAGCGGAGCGTAGTCGCGGGCTAAAGCTAGTAATCCTATATTAGTGGTCCAAATACTACGTCCAAAGAATACTTACAAAACATTTAAAAAATACTTAACTTTATTTAAAGACTTTATAATGTTTGGCGACTTGTTTAGACATTCTTATTAGCGCGAAACTGAGTTCTGGTCTGTGTAAATTCCTTTGTTTAAAGGACCAACTCTTAATCTCCGTATGCAGTCTTGTCAACAGCCAGCAGAAACATAGCATAATGCTAGGAGTCACTACCGTCTAAATTTGCAAAGATTTGACTGCAACGGTCTTGTTAAAATTCACCTCTAAACATTTCAGCCACATCGGAGCCACCGTCAGGCGTGGCGCCACTGTCGCACTCCGCCGCCAAACACAAGATGGCGGTGCGGCCCCGACGCACGCACGGCGCGCCCCGACGGAAGAAAAACAACCCAGTTAGTATACACCATTGAAGTACTGCACTGTAGGTAGGATCACTTATACCGCTTGTCTAGCTCATGCCTGCAGCCCTGTGATGTCACTAACTATAATTAATTGAAATAATTAGACAACTCCAAGATATAAAAAAAAACAGGCGGAACGAACCAAAAATATTGGACACAACAGGTTGGTCGACTTAACAGATAAGCTAAATGCTCAAAAAAAAAATTAAAGATAACAAAAATAACAATATACATTATATGGTCATTGACATTAAGAATTTATAAAGCACCAACTCAAGCAAGTAATTTACTTAAACGAGTTTACAAGAACACTAATAAGATGGAACCTAGGTTTCTTATAAAAAGCAGTTTTATAGTTCTTGTGTAACTCCAAAAATCCAGATCACAAATTTACCGATGTCAATTATACACGTTGCAGCTTCTTAAATAACTATAACATTGATATATGTAATAAATATATAATTAAGGCCAATGTAGAAGATACGAGCCCGCCTCCTTTTTAAGCCAACTCCTGGACTAGGAAGTTATAGATCGATACAAGCAGGCAGTAGATTTTGATGTTTTCACATAATTTACCTCGACAATCCAGTACATGCTGTGGCGTCTGTTTGCGACGATCTATGATTTTAACTCTAGCTTCAATTTAACGTTCATAAATGTCACTTAGTGCCTTAATTGATTTTGAATTTGAATTTGAATTGAATAGGAACGATTCCTGTGTCTTAACAAATATTCAAAGAACGGACACAAAGAACACACAGACTTGGGACATTTTTTGTGGATCACACAAATTTTTGTCTCGTGTCCCAGAATGTGATGCTTACACCAAAAATTTATCTTTTCATATTAACCTTTTAACTACTCTAATGGCTTCGTCAATAGTGAATCCCTGTCTGTATTACACAGGGATTGAATACAAACCCGCAATATTGAAAATTGAAAAAGTAAGAACACAGCCTCCGCTGCTGTTTTTCTTACTAGATAGGTACCTTTGATTTCGGATCAGCTTGACCCCTTAGCTGTTGCGTAGAGACGTAGCGTTACTAGTACCTTTGATTTCGGATCAGCTTGACCCCTTAGCTGTTGCGTAGAGACGTAGCGTTACTATGCATTCTTTAGCACATATAATAGAGAGTGCTCCAAGGCATATACCGGCCGCAGCTTTCCGCCATAGTTTAACTTCCATCCCCATCACTTGAACAATGGGCACTCCACTGTGCGCTTCTCAAGAAGCTCTTAGTTCCTACCTTGAAGGCCGGCAACGCTCTTGTGGCTCTAGAGTTGCAGGTGTCCATGGGCGGCGGTAGTCACTTACAATCAGTTGACCCGTCTGCTCGTTTCCCCCTATCCCATAAAAAAATCTTTTGTATTTATAGAGTATCACAAAGTATGCTTATTGTACATTTTGCTTAATGTAAATTTGAATCTATCTTACGGCTTAATTGGTGCATTAACTTTAAATGACGGTGTCTCTCATCATTTCCCTCGCAGCTACTTCATTTTGTATCCATATTTCCAGATTGCCGCATCAGCCTTGCCCATAACGCCCGAACTGAACGAAGAAATGACACGAAGCACTACTCCTGACGTTAGCCACAAAATCCCAGAAGTGGTTACTGGTACGTACTCCAATATATTACTATACAGCGATTTACAGAAAGGTGTCGCCAAATATTAGAAGCGTAGATATGTCGCGTAAATTAGTTGATGTAGCTTGCTGTTTTTTTCTGGTTTAAGTGCACATTTATAAACTGACGTGTATATTATGAATTTTTATGTCAATTTCAACGATTATGTCTTTTTGATTATGCGGACATTTTTTATTTGTATGAAATACCCATACTTTCATTTGTGTTAGCCCATGCGTACGAAATATTAACTTTATCGCTTAATATTAGCTATCTATTTAATATAGGATTTCTGTACAAAAAAAATATAGTAATTTTCTTTTACGTTATTCACGGGGTCTAATATACGACCCTAAAATATGACCATACCTTTCTGTAACTCTGTATGAAACCATAGTGCATAAAATATATAAATTCAATATTGTAAATATTTGTCATTTCAGAATCATTCTCTTCATCGACCATCACGAAGCATCATATAATCGTCAAAGAACAACAACAGCGTATAAACAAGGAACTCCAAAGGGTCATAGAGACTCCTAGTGATATCAAATTAAAATCATCCTCTTTACCTCCTGGATTAGCTTTAGGCCACCTTGTAGGCCAGTCGCCTGCTAAACTTAGCATAGCAGAGTCCAATACTCCTCGATCTTCAATCAAAAGAAGCCAGTCAAGCTCTCAAGGGCAGGCCCTTAGAGAAACATCATCGAGACGCGAGGAAAAAATCCACACTTATCATTCAGAAGAGAGGATGACAAAGTATCGTATGGAGAAGAAAGCCGAAGAATCTTGCCTTGAGAAGAAATCTAAGTCAGATAAGAAGACGGAAAACGAAGCGATACGGTCGTCTAAGAAAGAGGAGTCGTTTTTCAGTAGACTACTACTTAGAAAGAGCGGAAAGAAATCTAAAAAAGATCAGACAGACGGAGATGGTCAACAGGACCTTAAAAAGTCTAAAACAGATAAGTCCACAGCACTATATAAATCTGTTGATTTGGAAAGAAGTTTTCATGAGGGACAAGGGTACAAGCCTGTACCTGCTGAGAGAACACACAAAACTGCGGGACAAAAAGCATTCGCCAACCAAATGCACAAAAGGTTGGACAACAAAGGTGCTTATGTACAAGATAGTGCGTACAAAGACGTGTATAGCGCTGCAAAAGTACCTGGCCTCGAATATAACATAACTGATCTCAAAATTGCTGAAGAAACTGATAAAATGTTGAACTTAGAAATGAAGAGTCGTTTGAGCAGACGCGATGAATATTCTGAAACGATTGAGCGAACCAAAAGGACGTCTTCTAAGCAAATCGTAGACGATAAAAGGGAATCGTTCAACTTGCACCTTGATAAAAATAAAAGACCCATGTCAGTTCAACGATTGGTTGAACCATTCTCTTCTAAAGCATTTATTAGTAATGAACTGCTGAGCCGAACGCGGGAAGAATCACCAGTGATGTCTGACGAGGAGCCTCCCATTAGAGCGACGCGCATTAAGAAAGTACACAATGATTTTAGTCTATTTACCAGCGGCAGTATGCCCAAAAATATACCCTATTTTAATGCAAGCATGATGGCATCCACGTCCCCTCCAAAACCGGTTAGACATCAAAGTTCTGATAACATAAAACACAGGTCGTCTGAGCACGTTTCCGATTTTTCTGAAAAGATAATCGAAAGCAAACGCGAGTCTGTACGCCAAACTAATAAAACTGAGGAATCTTATGTCACATCGGGCATAAGGTCTTTGGGAGACGAGTACGTTGAAACTCGCAGCAGTATTGGAAAGTCACACAGCTTCCGTTACGCTTCAGAAACGACATCTACAAGCTCCCAGGAGAATCAGATGCCCAGTCTGCCAGCCATCGTCGGCATATCTGAACCTTTACTCGAAAGCTGGGAAGTGAACTACAGGAGAAACTTGAGCGAACGAAACGATTTCTCTAAAAGAATTTCGGCTAGAAACTACAATATAATGCACGGGTCTACTGATAACAACTATGATAGCTTGCCGAGCACGGATAGCAGTTATATGGACAGCCTCAAAGCTGACAACGGTGATGACAGGAAACTCTTCACTAATAGCATTCATATCTCGATGGATAACAAACGTGACAGTGATATTTCTCAAATAGAGGCTAAAATCGATGATATTATTAGTTCACCTAAGCCTATTTTAGCCCCAATACTCAAATCTAGTTCTTTAGATAGCATTAAAAGTAGCCCAGAGAAACCAATCGAAGACCGAAGGAAGACAATTTCTGTCGAAAGTGCTTTGAGCTCAAAGAGTAATGTCCAAAGGGAATTAAAAATAGAGACTGACAGTTTTATATCAGTGACTCATGTAAATAAAGAGCAAACGGCCGTCAAAATGGTTGATGTCCCAAAAAATGATGAAAAGGTTCAGAAAACTGGGTCAAAACATGGTATTCCCGAATTTCTTCATATTCAACTAAATAAGGTTGATGCGAAACCAGCCACTAACATTGTTTTGACAGCTAACGTAACGCCAAAGAAACTCGATAGTCCACAAACCGAGAAAGAACAAGATATTGAATGTTTTCAGGTTACTGAAACCAGACATGTCCCTGTTAGAAAAGAATCTATTAAGATCAATAAACTTGTTGAAAATATAACTGACAATTTTCCAAGTGAAAAAGATTCCCCATTAAGCGGCCGAAAATCCGTTATCCCAGTTATTCCTCCAAGTCCTTCCACACCTAAAGCATTTTTCAAGAGAAAAGCTGCTAGCGTTGAGTTACAAGACAAGCCTGAGAAACCACGAACAAACTCTATGAGTACTGAAGGAAGCACTGAGAGAATTTTTGACAATATATCCATTGATAGAAAGTCACATTCAAGTTTTGGAAGCAAAAGTTCCATTCAGAGCACAGACAGCAATGATGTCAAAACTCCTGACAGAAATGAGGAAACTGTCATCTATCGTAAGAAACCTGGCATATTGTCTAAAGAACTACGTGGAGATAGGAAAAATGATGATGAACCAGAGTTGATGAAAGTTTTCGCTCGCAGATCGTTAAAACTCAAAGATTCCGAAGCTGACAGTATTGCTCAGGACATAGCAGCTTCCAAAGAAGACAGTGACGCTCCAACAAGAACGAGCAAAATATTGAAGAATGAATTCAATGCTTCTATTAAATCTAGAGACAGTGATAAAGAAAACGAAGATATTGTCAAAGAAGAAGACAAGAGATTGGTAGACATAGCTGCAAGAGTTAGTCAGTTTGGAGCACCACATTATCAAAGAAGCGCAAGCATTAACAGTGTTGCAAATCCTAAGAGAGAGAGTGCGCCAGTATATAGAAACAGTGAAGTGAACAAATATAAAAAGGAAGTATCAGATTCAACACCGGAAAAGCGATTGAGAAACAGGACTTTTCCAGACCCCTCAAACGACAGAGAAGATATTAAGAATATCGCTAAAAGCGAAGCTATGGCTTACAAAGCCGACACTCTGTCCAAAAGGCCGTGGCAGAAGGATGAAAAGTTCAGATTATCAGTTGAAAAAGAAAAGAGAGAAAGTGCTGTGATAGATGGAAATATGGAGAAAAATGAAAATGGGAAGGAGAAGGGAGACAGTTCAGAGGCCGATGCCTCTCCACAGTTTAAGGGAATTCTTCAAATGCGAGCTGAATGGGAACGACGAGCAAAACAGGGCATGACCAAATAAATTCTGGTGCTAGGTACAAGGTACGATACTTTAACAGATAACTAGTTGGTACTTAGGGAACAGTACGGATGTTTCAATATATGAATGATATTAATGAAATGTTTCGATAATAAATGTTATGATATGTCTATTGATGTTAATAATTAGCTGTGTTAGAGCGAAGGACAAGCGTAAATGGAGTCATATTAAATAGGAAATAAGCTTGATAAATATTGGTGCCGCCAAAATGAACAATTTTATTTTCAAAGCCATTTCGATAACACGAGATTTATAGGGTTTCATCACAGGGGCTCTTATTGCCGACTTACCTCACGATTTGTCTTCACCAATTTTATTACTTTTTTCTTTGCAAAACTTGCATTGTAGAGAAAAAAAAATTGCATTTCAATCAAGTCACTTAATTTGTGTTTAGATATGTTAACATTTTTATACTAAAGCAACTTGAACATGTGTTGAGAGTTTGTACGATGTGGGCTGGATATATAGCATTTTTATGGATTTCTAGTGTATATTTTGTTGAATTTATATGAAAGTATATTTTTAGTCTCTGCTATATTTTACACCATTGTATTTTTTTGAATTTATTTAAAACATTTAGGATTTGTTAGGTACTTTTGTAAATAAAACAGCAAATGTTAAAAGAAATATAAATTTATGAATATCAATGCATATTACGCAATTGAAGGCAAAATACATTGCATTTAAATTTTTAACGAAATAAATATTATATCCTTTTAAAAATACCAACCAGGATCGTAAATACTCTCTCCACCTTTTCATTCAAAAAAGTATATTCCTTGTATTACCAGACAAAAAAGGATTCAAGATTTTTAAACTCTAACAACACTGCAACTGGACATGTCAGTGTTGACGTATTCTGTCAAGTGACAAGAGCCCCCAGTAATATGTCCGCGGTACCAAATGGCAATAGCATAAAATAAGGAATTTTAGTAAGATTACTAATTCTTATTTCTGACGCATTTAATAATATTTCTAATGGAGAAATATTTTACAGGACGACGGAGTTGCTGTAAGAAATCACGTAACATAGACATATAAATATATAGATATAAATGTTGTAGTTAGTACATTCTGATCGGCAAATATGGAATGTTACAGATAATTAAGTTTATCCAATGTTAAGCCAATGTATTTTCGAGAGTTATTACAATAATATAGCTAATAGTTTATATTTTATTAAACCGAACACAATATTGTATTGAACCGGTCACTATTAATGTATTGAAGTGAAATACAAATTTTATTCATGTAGTTTTTGTGTCGTTTTATTTCATTCTTCCCACTACTGTTGTCGTATTACTAATAGGGCGCGCCTGGTGCCTATATATATTTGCAAAAATCTGTCAGTTACAAATTATTTCATTAAACTGCTATAAATACAAGAAGATCTCGGCTGGCCTGTTGGTCTAGTGGTTAGTAACCCTGACTGCTGAGCCAGAGGTCGTGGGTTCGATTCCCACCTAAGTCTGGCTGTTCTTTGTGTCCGTTGCTTGTATGTTTGTAAAGTCCCCCGCGACACAGGAGTAATTCCTAATGCGGGAGTTGTCTTTAAAAAAAAAATAGTATATACTATACTCTGTCCATTCCTTTAATTTCCATTTGACAGTTGCTTGAAATCGATTGAAAGTTCCACTTAAATAAAATCGTTTATTGTTTTTAATCGATTCGGCAATTAGTGATGATCTTACACGTGTTAGTTCGTCACCAATTGACTACTTGTCGAACAGTCAAAAAGAAAATAAAATAATGGACGGGGCATAATAGGTAAGCTTAATAGTAAGGCTTTCTGTACGGGATTTGGATATTGTATTTCCTTTCAACCAAATACCGCAGTCAACTGACACTTGTTATATTTTTAGAGCTCTTGAAAGTGGTGTTAAGAATGTTTATAGCATAAGGAACTGCTTACCGATGACTGATTAGCCGAGCCGAGCCGAGTGCTTATTCGATGCAGTCGTGTAAAAGAAACCATCACCTACGTTCATAACTGTGCACTTGCAACTTTAAGAAAACAAGTCACCATCATATTTCTGTCCATCCTAAGTCGGTGCAATATGCCTTTTGCGTCCACACACTTGTCCGCCGTCATCTATGTGCAGGCGGAGGGATCTTAATGTGTTAAGAGGCCACTCTTCCCATCTACCCATCCTAAGACTGCCCTGGTTAGTATTACTTAATCTTGTAATATGCTAACCTATTCTGTTACCACTTAGCTACGAGCCCCTCATATGTAACATGCAAGATTCTAATTCTTTTATTTGTGTGAAATGGGTACATCAGATCTTAATAAATATAATATGTTAGTTTCTCTATTTCTATCGCAAGGGCATTTAATGATATTTTAACTTAATTATCATACTCGTAAAACAATATAACACAATGTCATTCAACTTCAAAAAGCATTGATGGAACTTTGTTGGAGTTCGGGCACAGACAGACAGCTGATACTCGGCGTGTCCTTCACTACATATTATATATCATATATATATATCTGTCTGTCTGTTCGCGATAAACTGAAAAACTAAACGGATTTTCATGCGGTTTTCGCTAATAGACAGGAATTCATGAGGAAGGTTTTGATGTATAATTTGTACCTGTTGCTAGTATAATATAAAATCATGTCATATAAAAACAAATCTCAAAACGACTTTTAAACTTTACAAGTTGGTAGTTTTGCTGCATATTGTAGATAAAACAAAGAATCACCACAGGAGCGCATGTAAAACCTTATATTACGTGCATTATTGGTTGAAATTTGAAGTGCGAGGTAGCTTTGATTCTCCAATAGATGGCGTTGAGTATATAGAATGTATAACCTTCTGATACATTTTAAACATTGTGTGACTCATTTGGACACGTCACCGTCAAAAACTAGAAGCTTATTTTGGCATGGCCATATTGGCCATCAATCCTAAAATGAGCAGTCGTTACACCACCTTGTTTTTCCATAAAAGTAAATCTAATTACAGAACAATTTATTTAATCCATATCCATCCATTAGTCAAAATATGTTGAGTAAAAGGAAATTGTGACTGCGCGTCGGCTAATAAAAAAATCAAGTTCGAATTGGTAGCCAACCTTAAAGAACGCTCGTTAATTGTAGCCAAAAGATGTGATTTATTAATGAGCCATAAAGATCAAAGAAAACGATATTTCAATGCGGAGAATCTTATTACTTTAAACGATCAATTCTTGTATATATGAAAGAAAGAAAGAAAGAAAAAATATTTCTTTCTATATGTATTTATATTTCGTGTATCTCGGTAGTGGCTCTAACGATTTTCATGAAATTTTGTATACAGATACTGTTTTGCATTTTAAGTTCAACTGCATAGTTGTATTTCCTGTAAAAAACACAATTTAACAAATAAAAAAACGTGTGCGTCTCGGGACGCCCGACAGAAGTGATAACTTAAACCCCGGACGGTAACGAAGTGGTTTACCCTCCCATAAGAAGTTATCACTGCAAAACAAAAACAAAATGACGATATTAAAAACTACCGAACAAAGCTCGGTCTCCCAGATACTTATAATAACAGTGTACTGGACAATCAGCTATGTTGTTAAGCACAAGATTATATAAAAATACTAAAGTAAATTACATCTACATACAACAAAAACATGCTTCAACTTTATCTAGCGAAGACAAGCCGAACTACGTAGTAACTACAGATTCTGAATCGTGAAAATAAAGTTCTCGCCCCCATTATTATAGGGGGACACGACATCTGTTCCTTCACACCATGCATAGATGGCGCTGCCAGTACCTGAATTCAAATATATTTTATTAAAGGAACTCAATTCTAGTCTATTGTTTTGGGAAATTGAGCACATTAAAGTAATATAGGGCATTTAATCTTTACTGTACTAAAAGTAAAAAAAATACAATTTTCTGGTCTCTACAAAGGAAGAGATAAAAATATGATATGGTTAGTATAGTTTTCAGGATGAAGAAATGCTTTCCCGTATTTACGAAATAATCTTCGTCTTGCTCAATAATTCTTATATTCTTGGGTCCTTCAGCGATTTCTTTTTTTTATGGTAGTGGCAAACGAGCAGACGGGTCACGTGATGGTAAGTGACTACCTTCACCCATGGACACCTGCAATTCAAGAGTTACAAGTGCGTTGCCCTTGAGATGGTAGTACGCTCTTTTCTTGAAGGTTTGAATGTCGTATCGGTCTGGAAATAACGCAGGCGACAATTTGTTCCACAAATTGGTTGTGCGAGGCTCAAAAAAGCTTCTTGAGAACACTTGTGGAGTACCAATTATCCAAGTTAATGGAAGTTTTGTCGCGTTGAACGATGGCGAGCTGCGACCGGTATAAGTCCGAACAATTCTTTGGAACGCCACTATGCGATAAAGAAAGCAGAGTAAAGCTACACCTCTACGCAACGCCAACGCCAATTTGAAAATTTCGTCTTAATAATATAAAAAAAAAACTTAAGTTTACTGATATGTTCATTATTCTAACTTAATAATCTTACTAAGACTGTAAAGGCGAAAGTTTGTGTGAATGGATGTTTGTCACTCTTTTACATAAAAACGGCTTATCGAATCTGGATGAAATTTGGTACAGAGATAGTTTATATAGTAACTACATCTTATATATTTCATATAATAGTCTTGAAAAAGGCCCTTATTTTCTTCAAATTTAAATGAAACCAACCTTAAGTATAACCAATTCAATAACAAAAAGGTACCCGTATTACCTATTGCAATCGGTTTAAAAATGGCAAACCTATCGCGTAACAAACACAAAAAAAATCTTGTCGTCTTGAGAACCTCCTTTTTGAAGTCGTTTAAGAAAATAATGCCAGGATTGGGAGGAGTCTGAAAGTGTGTTTTTACGTCACTTTATCTCTTAAACTGATTTTCTAGGGCATTAAATAGAAAACATTAAGATAATAATGAATTAATCAATTAGAACGGTCCAGCTCGTCTTGCTCGCGATGATCTTTTCTATCAGAGAAGCAAAGAGCGTCGAATGATCTGCTAACTCCAACTCTCTCTCCTCTCCTCTTTTTTTTTTATATTTGAGCTGCCAAAATGACTCTGCCCCGCCTGATGGAAAGCACAAGCAGAATCCAAGAGTGGTGGTCACCATCCTCACTGTGAACAAGGACAGTGCAGCATGGTGACCAGCACTATGGCGGCCTAGTGAGATGCTTTCTTCATACCCCGCGTAAAGGACCCGGGATCATAGTGGGACGGAAACACGTGCGCTGGTAGTGAGTTCCAGGTTTTAAGCAAGCAGCGGAGCAGGGTGGTCTGCGTCTTTGATATGAGGGGTGGTTGTTTGTTGGGAGAGTCATGGTCAGGCCGGATATATTAATCTAAAAGTTAAGTTGTTCAGGGTGCCTGGATATTGTTGGCGGTAGATAAATACATGTTACGAGTCACATTGTGGTTTTTGGAGAAACGAATCTGATACAATTCAATAAGTAAAAAAGTAGTATTTGAGCTCATAAACGTATGTACATTTCTATGTCGAGTGTCGAGCATAGAGTTCGTAGTTTGTGTCGGGTTTTAAGGCTTTTTGTGTAAATATATTTTATTGTTGGAATTTTAAGTATATTCATAATTTACCATTTTGAAGGGGATTTATGATGTTTCATATCTTCCGTACTTTTTTAGTCAACGGCATTAGGACCCCGTGACGGAACACCGTGTGGTTTTAGTCGGTTTGAGCCCCGGTGAGGTGATGACCCGTGGGGGTTTCCACACGTAAAAAAAAACGGATGAATGATAAAATAAATTTATTTTCAATGTTATTAAACATTTTCGTAGTTGTGGTTTCAAAAGTTTTCGATTGAACCTTCGATCGTATAAATATTCGAGGTGATAAATATTTGGTGTTGTAATTTATCCAAGTGACGGGTTCAACGTCATAGGATTTGATGTAGTGTACAAGACGGCTAAAAAAACAGCTCCACGTAATAAAGTGGCTAAAAAAATCAATTCCTTGAGATGAAACAGTTACATCCTTTATCAAAATATACTCCCTTTCGCATATTTCGGAACGCAACGTGTCTGAGGATGAGGGTGTTTCACGCATGCGTATTGTACCCCCGACTAACTAACCCCAATACGACAAAGCGTTCGCCTCCATTTTATTTCCATTTATTTCCTAATTCGAAACAGAAAAATACATTTATGAACTGCCGTAAATGAACAATAAGTATTAAATGAAGTGATATGATATTAAGTGCGATTGAAATATTGAGTTTGAACTAAGAAACAATTTAATAAGAAAGAACTAACCAGTGCTTACGTAATATTTTTTTTTTAAATCAAGATTGTGTAAGTGTACGAATAACGCAAAGAGGTGAGTGTGTTTTTTTCTTTTACTGCTCAAATACTGTAAACAGTCAAGTCTAAAACATTTTTTTGCCATACATTTATATGGGATTTGCAATATTCGTAATAGAATTGTGTTTTATATCATTAACATGACCTTTTTCGTTAAGGTTAGCGTTTGCGTCTTAAAGAGAACATGTAATTGGTTATTCGTAATAAGGTTACATAAACGGTGGTTCGGTTCTTATATGACTTTTAGATAGAACAGTGTTATTTTAATCTGATTCTTGTCTACATTCATGGGTATTAATTTCAATATATTGTGCTACGATTAGAAATACCTTCTTTAAAGAATGGTTTGAGAAGACAATTCGCAATTATTCTTGAGTATTTCAAGAAATAATATCCACAAAAAGAATTGAATATACACAGTATTAGTAAAATAATGTTGTTTTTAAGACTGGTCACGTCGGTCATGGACACTCATGGTTTCGGGTTGTTTATTTCATATCTACGCAATTCATAGACTTAATAGCACAAGTCTATGAATTGCGTAGGTAATAAACATAATTCGAAGTGACTAGAGTTAGATAATTAAGCCAAGATAAATTCACATGATCGTTGAGTTTATCTCACGATGTGTTATTTGACATTTACGCTATTTTACTGTGATAGATATGAGAGAAAAGTATTTTTTTACGCAATGTAATTTTTTTTTACATAACAAGGAGGTTGTAAACAAGGATAGGCAAATGGTTAATGTTGCCAATGAAGGGTTGCAAATTTAAATATCACACATGCGTATTTAATATGAAGAATTCTAACGTTGAAAGCTCAAGATGACTAATAGTACATCATGGAAAATTGCTTACTTACAACATATATAATAATGCACTGCACTGACTGCACGGATGGCGCAATGGTGTGGTCACCTCGCCACTACGCCGCGCCGAGTGTTGTGGGTTCAAATCCCACACGAGACAAAAAATTGTGTGATCCACAAATAGTTGTCCCGAGTCTGGGTGTTCTTTGTGTCCGTTGCTGGAAAATTTGTGAAGCCCCTGCGACACAGGAATACTCCTATTGCAGGAGTTCTTTAAAAAGAAAACGTATATGTTGAAAACTCTTTCATACGCATACCTTCACATAACTATGTATAATCATATATATCCTTTTCTATTTATATATTAACTAGTATAATAGCAAATAGCACTATAAGATGGTAAAAAAAGGTCAAGTAGTTGCAGTGGTTCCTGAGTATTTAGTGTTTATTTCAATCAGTCACTAAATAAAATGTGTTCTATGTAAGTATGGATATAACTAATCAAAGGCCAGCTTCGCACCTCTAAAAAGGCGCCATTAAAGATCAATTTTTTTGGAGGAAACCGTTTTTCGCATTTGGTTTTCTGCGACACTTGCCGCGTAATGCCTAGAGCGATCGCTGCCCTCGCTTGCCAGAGCTGGCCCGGCGGTCCGAGGATGTTAAGACGCTGTCAAACGGTGTGATGGTTTCCACTGAAACTGTGCGAGGATGCGTAGCGAAGCTGTGAAAGTGTATGTACCTGAGTGGTGTGAGGATGCATAGCTGCGGACTCTGCTGACTGATACACACCATTTTACACACATCTCTCGTTCGCCTCCCTCGCACGCATTACAAATACCTAGTTCCGTTAGCCCTTTCCCATCAGAGCTGCCCTACGCAGGGCTATGAAAATTAAGTAATACTATTGGTGGATTTTTTCCTCGCTGACGGCCTTGCTACCTCGCACATCTCTGATGGATATGCAGCCTTACACGCCATCTAAGTAATTAAACCCCTTAACGGAACCTTCGTAGGGATGTCGCTACGCCGTAGCCTAACAGCTATGGCTACATAATGCTAAACGTGATCTATGTCTATGGTTATAGACATATTGTGATATAGATCAGGTTATCACTTTAATGTAATTTCATTACTTACATGATATATCTATTCCTATATAACAATTGAGTAGATTCCCATGTTCAAAACAATTTATTTCACCTGAGTCAAGGAACGCAATATCTAAAAATTGCATTAACGCTTGTATTTTAACGTGTTTTATAATTGTAAAGACAACATTGAAAGTCAATAATTTGACAACAGTAAAGCGAGATGTCAGGATTAATAAGTTTTCATAGTTAATTTTAATAAATATACTAATTTGACTTGACATACACCTACACTATTGGTTACTTTTAACGTAAAAAGAAATCTATGTCAGGCTTAAAGTTTGTCACCTGAATATGATATAAGATACCACCAAAAATGGATCCATTCTATTAACGAAGAATCCATTCTATCCTATGTGAATGAGAAATGAATACTTAGAAGTCATTAGACCTAAGAACTTGGCTCTTTCAAAGGTAAAACTTTATCAAGCACAGAGCAAAGACACTTTCGTTCCACTTTGCATAACAGGCTCCATCAATAATCATTTTCGTCTTTATTCAAATTTATAGGAGTTTGTCGAAGAGTTTCGCTAAGAATTCAGGTGCTGGGCCCTCTAAGGTAGATTGGGTATCGATTATTCGGAGTTTATATGTAGTTACTTGTCTTTGTTTGAGATTCAAGGTTTTGGGAAATATTTTAGAAGCTATTGTCAAAGTCTCTCGCAAAAGCCAAGAAAACAGAAAAATAAGTAGCCAAAAGGACAATAACTTGTAAACGTATAGCTTGAAAAAAATCCATTGTAACAGCATGCTAGAGTGATTTAAGTAAATGTTCCTTTTTCAAATAAACCCTGTATAAATAAATAGGCTTATTTTCAATATCCTTCCTTCCACTGACCCAAACAAACAAACTTACCCATGTCTATCAAAGTAACTACACACCTAGCTAACTTAACCGCACTGTTTGTCTGTGTGACGTATGGTACGGGCAGCCGCAGCTACCCTTGTTTTATGGGTAGTAGAGGGGTGGCTAGCGTGGGAAATTAGGTCATTTAATGAAACGGGTAGCTGTTGAATTACTGTTGTTTTTATAACAATAAAATCGATAAAAAAGGGGTATTCAAATATTGGATTTTTTCCTCCTCCGAGCTTTTTCCTAACTAAATGGGGTCGGCTTTCAGTCTAACTACGAAACGGCCGAACTTTGATATTGTACGTGAAGCGACTGCCATCAGACGTCCACAACCCAAGTACTAGGCGATATCAAAGTTCTGTAGTTAGACCAGGTTGTCGGACTTTTTAGGGCTCCAACTACCCGTAACGAATGCCACAGATATTCGTATGGAAACCGGGACTGACAGCTTAACGAGCTCTCCGAGGCAGTCAATGTATTAGGAATGATCACCCATCCTAATACTGACCTGGCTATCATTACTTATCTTGCAATGTGCTAACCTACTCGGTTACCACGTAACCACGAGCCCATCCATTCAAATATTGGATATTTTTCCCAAATAAGACTAAATATTCGTCTACAGAGTAAATATTCGTCCATTTTAATCCTTAATTTTTTCTGCGTCATTGTTCTTCTGCTGGAATATCATTGGTAACTGTCCGAAAATACTTTATTATTTCAATCAAATGACAATAATTTAAATATTCTCAATGATTTTTTGTGTTGCAAAAGTAAAATGACCAGGAGGTAAAAGAAGAAAGAAGCATCCTACCACTTATTACTCTCCTAACTTAGGAGGATAAGCAAGTAGTACAGTAAACTATTGTTCATCCGACAAGGATAGATCTTCCTTCACAATACCTATCACTTAGGTGTGTGTTGTGTAGTCTGTGTGGTCGCTTACCATCAGGTGACCCGTCTGCCCGTTTGCCCCGTATCCCATAAAAAAACAATACAGTTGGGTTTATTCAAGTACCTACTTTTGGCTTCTACTGTAATGTTGAGAGTATTTCAGTAGCCACAGTAAGTAAATAAATAAATCCGGTTAAATCTAACACTCGCTTGATCTAAATATATTACCAGCAAGGATCTTAAAATTGACCATAGATTCTTTAATAAAAAAATAAAAGTGTATAACAAATAATAAAATATAATGATTAAATAAAAAATGACACAGAGTAAAAATTACGATCTTCACTGCGGGGTGACGCATAATAAGGGGTGAATTTTATGAAATACTTCACCCCTCATACAAGACGTGACGCGTGTACGTGTTCGCGTCTTCGAGTTTACTAAAGATTGGTTTTATATTGGAACCAAAATATAATAATATTTCGCGTAGCTATCATCAAGTGAGTTAAATATCAATATAATACCAGTTTATATTAAATACACATTTTTATGTTATAATTGATTTTTATCTGTACATAGTTTATAACAAAGTCGCTTCCCGCCGTCTGCCCTCTGTACGCTTAGGTCTTTTAAATTAAGCAAACGGGTTTTAATGCGGTGTTTTATGAATAGACTATTGTCTATGAAAAAGTCATTTAAAACTAATCCACTCAATATAATAAACAACATATCTGCTCAATAAATATATAATTATTATTTGTAGTCGATACATGTCAGATCACGCAAGCAATATAAAACAACCTTTCAAGTTGGGTAATAACTTATTTCAGTAGAGATTTTCCTGTGAAATCCCCGTTCGTACAGAGCAGAATATTAGTTCTTAACCAAACATTTCACAAAGTAATTTACACACAAACTAAAACAGAATTATACAAGTTAAATCCATTCTAAAGCAACTTTCTGTTTTACTTTCCTAGATAAATAGCCATACAAAATTTAATTTCCCAAGCTTTAGCCTAAGGTTTATCGTTTAATTCAAAATTTAGTGAAAGGGGCATTCACTTGGTATAGCAGAATAGCTAAGCTGTTGCGAAACGTTTGTGGGATACAAAGGTTTCGAGGATTTTGTGATTGTTAAAAGAATTTTGACAGCTATCCTGCAAGTAAATAAATATTCGAGAATGGCAATGGATAGTTGAGTATTATAATTATGTATGTATACGGAGATTAACGCGATCACGAAATAGTCGTTACATGCCTCTGAATTGCCTGAAGTTTCGACCAGGATGCACTGGTCGTGGTAACAGGCTGACTGGCTCAGTGATGCACGCCCTTCTTCGACTAGTTAATTCCCGTATATGTACATAATTATTTCGTGGAATGCGAAAGTGTAAAAGTTAGTTTAGTATTGTGTTTATTAGTCTGTATTACCTTGATGTGCTAACAAAATAAATGTTTTTTCTTTATTTCTTACTGTATTACTGTATTTACGGCCAAAAAGCGATAAAAATGACAAGTATTTTCAGAAATTAGCGCGTTCAAGCAAAAAGAAACTCTACAGCTTTATTATATGTGTTAGTTTAGATGCGCTAAGACAGATATACTAAGATATAGAACCCTTAGCTGGTCATCCGAGCCCTCTCCGGTGTAATAATTGAAATAACGATGTTATTATGTGTCATGACAGCGAGTAACTGTAATGTAATCTGTCAAAATTTTAACTGTTTATCTGTTGCTTTTTTATATTATAAATGTCCAAACAAAAAATGGCAGACGGATTTATATGTAGATATTGTAGCTTGGTACAGAAATAAAGTTCCGGCTTTTTATGAAACCCCAAAAATGTATTATAACGCACAAACGACGGATAATCCTAAAATATTGACAAAATACCTATTGAAATTTCATCTTTAAATCTTTTAATTTCTCCTGAGCCAATATTGGCAACGGTCGCTTATTTCCCCCGCTCGTGGGGTGGCCAGGTAATGAGATTAACGAGGATTTTCCCCTTATTACGGGACACGACGAGTCGGAAATTAAAAATATTTCCCCAGTTTCTATATGAACCGGAGCACATTTAGTGAGTTTATTAAATTTTTTTCTCATCTTCATACTTAGAGTAATTTATTCGAGTTTATAATATAACTAAGTTTTTAGACAATATATTAATAATAAATAAAAGATTTATTCTCTTTTCACATATAAAATGGAATAATGCAATCGTGCCATAACTAAATTTCGCCTTTGCGGAAGACTAGTACCTGATGTAGAGTTTTGTGAAGAAACTTGTATTAGGTCACCAGGCCCTCCACCGTGAGAAAATGATTGATAGCAACCTTAAAGAAGAATTAGCACAAGCAATTTAAAAACACAAAAGAGGCACAAAGAAGAAAATCATAAACGAGAAAATAACAAGCTGCTTGTACATTAATTACAGCTGTTCAGTACGTTTTGAAGAAATGATTAGCTGATGTAAGAACGTGTTGAGTGTATGGTGAATGTGATGCAAGTGTGTAGGTTTAGGGATTGTGGTGGTGGTGCAGGGGTGGTGTACTTGGGCCGCGCACAAAATTTTAAACCATTTCTATTTTATTATATAGATTGTATTGTACGAGTATACAATTGAGAACAGCGGGAAAGAGAATGGATCAAAAATCGGTTAATTTGAGAATGATTTTTTCTCACTTTTATCAATAAACAGCCAAACTTACTTTTTGGTTATAAATTGAGGACCGTTAATTTTTTTGTAAATATGTAGATAGTATAAAAAAATTATCTACGTAATAAGTTAAATGTGCAAGTTTTCATAGTGACCAGTCGAACGATGTTTGAGTTCAGTAAACTCAAATATATGGGCATACATTTTTATTTATAAATTGTTTGTATTTTTTTCATCATCTAATCTCAGAGTCTGTCTGTTCAGAATCTCTACAATAAAATATGATAAATGCGAACGTAACTCTGAAAAGTAGTAGAAACGAAACGCAACGATTATATTATTTAAAAAAAACGAACCGCAAATAAAACTAATTGGTGATCCCTGTTCTAAATATTTGCATTTTTTTTTAATCGCGGGAACTACATTCGAGATATGACCTGTAATTAAAAAAAAACAGTTAAACCGTATTGCCTTAGGTCTAAAACTAGTTGCAAAACATCTGTAAACACGTCCGTTCACTCTGGTCACAGATAAGATTCATCTTTGTGCCTTAGATTACAATAGAAAATGTCAAGTGCGTTAATTAGTGTGAGTCGTGTTGATCTTTTGTTGGCGTAACAATGACTGAGAACACACTTAGCTTTCTAGGTCACCTGAAGGAAGCTTTGTAACTATTTGGGTTAATTTGTTATGATTTTATTAGAATACTCGCCGTATCCCGCGGCTCAGTTGGCGGTATATTTTCTAAATAAATCCAGGTACCAATCGGAAACTGTACGTTTTGTCTGCATTATCCCACTAATATTATAAATGTGAAAGTTTGGATGGATGGATGGATGGATGTATGGATGTTTATTGCTCTTTCACGCCTAACTACTGAATCGATTGCGATGAAACTTGGTATGTAGATAGCTGGAGACCTGAATTAACATATAGGCTAATTTTTATCCCGATATTCCCACGGGATCGGGACCTATGCGGGTGAAACCGTGGGGCGCTGCTAGTACAGTATACAGTAATAAATTATGTATAATGTATATACCTACGTGGTAGTGTGTTTAATAAACGTATTTTCTTTCTTTCTTTCTCTTTCTTTTATTAAAATAAAATCCCTATATCTCTTTCTGTACCCCCAACAACATCATGTTCCTGCTCTTTTCCTAATTTTCCTTGGGGTCGGCGCAACGTGTAACATTGCAAAGGGTTTTGGCTGTTTCTTTTATGACCGGGCCGCCAACCCCTCCTTGGGAATGGAAAGAAGGAAGAAGGTAAATTTCTATAAGGAATAATGGGTGGGGAGAGGAACCTAGTTTACTTGGCGCAATAGATGTTGATTGGTTAATAGAGTGAGACATTTTTCTTGTTTTTTTTTTCTTTACTGTGGATATTGTGACGAAATAAAGATTAAATGTGTCACCGAATTGTACACAATATTCATGCATTAAATGTTTTGACATTTGTTTTGTACTTTGAACGTAGTACGCGCTTAACCAAACAGCTAGAAATTCCAAAAAAAAATCGTAATGTGTTGCCTTTGTGTGCTTTTGATTATCCTTTAAGGGGGGCGTGCCACTAGGTATTAATTTTGGAAATAATTTCAATGTAAACTCATCGCACGTTTACAGATTTATTATATGTATATAATAAGTTTATAATATATAAAAGATCTATCATTACATCAAAATTTGTATTGTTCACTGGTAGTAAGGAAATACGACATGACATTATGTAATGGTGGCTACAGAGTGACCGATCAAAACACCGGTTACTATGAGCAAACAGCCGTAAAGTTTGATTGATGAGTTGGCTCAACGCGCTCCATTTTTATTGATTTGTTTTTATATTCTACTTTTGCTTCTGAAGAGATGTTACACTGTATCATATTATCTGGGACCTAACGAGCGGTGAGAGGAATTATTGGAAGTTAAAATATGCATTATAAACTACAGGTCAGTTCATAAAGCACATTTCCGATGTCTAAAATTAATTTAAATTTCTAATTCTGATATTGAGGGTCTTAAAGAACCTCCTTACATTCGACAATCTATTTAGACTGAAAATTTCTGAAGAAGACCACTTCTGCTTGGTCCAATGCAAAGTCCGCAAAAAGAACTGCGCCTTTGTCATAACTTAAATCTTTCCGGGCCTGCTTTTATTATAGGCTCACGTATGGCACACCGTGTGGTTTTTCGGTTCGATGCCGACATACTGATATACCGAAAATCAGTATTGATGATGACCCGATGGGGTTTCTACACAAGGCTACAATGTCTAGAAAGCGCTTTGTAATAATATTCAAGACGACGCCGCCAATGAGCTGGCAAGGAAGGGTTGTACAACATCAGCGGTAGGTCCAACTATACTGCTGACAATTCTCTTCAACCTATTTCGCTCATGGGTACGGCTACGGGCTCGTGAAGCGCACAACAGTCGCTGGGCCGACACACCTGGCTGCAGGCAGTCTAAACTGTTGCTGACGAGGATCTCACTACATTTGATTTGGAGACTGCTCAGTCTCAACCGACTCGACATCAGGATAGTTGTAGGAACCACTACTGCGTCTACCTTTATCCATGAATCCCTAGCCTTGACAAACAATTCAAACGCCAAAATTGTTACCAGCATGAAATACAACATAAAAAAATTAAAACGAACAACACAAAGCCATAATTTAAGAGCATCTTTTAAAAGAATTTTCTCACAATATGTTTTCAATAGCCATTCAATTCGGTTTGAATACAATATTTATCTTTTCAACGGAAACATTTATTTGAAAATGGGTTTTGTGCCTTCGTCCGTACAACATATTATTATTAAGATTAAAAATATTTATTTTTCATGAAGAGATAAGAATAAAAAAATTTGCACGTCGGAAAATATTTAGCAAGAAAATTCAAAATTTGTCAAATTTAGTATTAAAATAAGGTTTAATAAATAGGTGTAAGATTTATATTTTAGAGTTACAATAGATATTATCATTTATATAAAGTACCTACTGAAAATATTCGAGTTTTTTTGAGTGACTTCATATGGCTATCTTAAAATGAGGATTAAAAAGAAGAAAGAATATTTTTTACGAAAAGCGTCTCCTGGTTTAAGGTCTTGACATTTTGAATTTCCATAAGTGTTTACCAATTAACACCAAGTGGTTCAAAAGAGCGGGATTGATTGGAACTAGATGTCTTTCAAAAGCACGTTCCACAAACGTTACGGTAGAAGATCCTGACGGTAGACGCTCGCTTCTTGCAAGATTTCTAACACTTTGTATACTTAAGGGTTGGTTTCTCAAGTCTTAGCTTCGTATCGACTTTTAACTTATAATACAAACTTCAGACTTTATTGGTACTTAATATATTATATTAACTTGTTCAGCTTTCGTTCAATCTATTTCTCTTCTCCTTTAACTGGAGAGAAGATATTTATAACAAAGGCTTAATCCTGTGTCTTGACAATTAGGATACCTACGGCTGTACATTAGTCTTGAAAGTCTCGCAAGTCCCAAAACAAAAAGTCCCAACAAGTCCCATGACAGCGTAAAAACTTTTTCTCTTGGCGAGGTGCAAGTAATAGTTTACACTTTTCGCTGAATATTCGAAATCAAAATCATTTATTTCAACTAAACCATTATGGGTAGGTATTTTTGAATTGTCAGGAGTAGTAGTCAGTCAGACTAAGTCAGTCGTGCAGCTAGTTGCCTGTTCCAATTCGTAGATCCAGTGGAGAAGAACAGGCAATAAACTCCAAGGACACTCTTTTTCAACATGTTTTTTACATATCTCTGGTTACATTGCTTATATGCTCAAGTTAAATGTGAGGACAATGTAACGTATTGTTCTAAACTATAAACAGTCACGCAAACTACTACTATGTGTAAGGAATAGCAGTTCAGAAATGACCAGTCCCAACCAACGGCACTCGTTCACGAGCATGACGCACGCGCCAGCCATCAATTGATATCAAAGGGAGTCGAACGACCCGACACGCACGCCACCATCGGCAGGGCGTCTAAGCGGACACAGCATACTCAGAACTGCCAGGCAACATAGCAAATTAACTTAATATGTTATTGACTACACAGTTCTCACATGTACAATTCAAAATTTACTAAATGTAACATATAAATTGGTGTCAAAATATAAGATAATGTCAATGTTTTGCAAAGTTAACAATGTCAATAATAATGATTAAATTATTAATACATAGCATGTCAGATAAAAACTACTAAATAAGTGAATATTCATATTTCTTAAGACCACCACTCATTTACAGTGTGGCTGTGGAGCAGGACCAGCATTCAGCTAAGCATTTATATCAGCTAAATAATCGTCTAGTTTATAATATGCTTGTTTACATAGTGTGCGTTTAATGCAAGTTTTAAATTTATTCTCATTTAGTTGAAGAATATTAGGAGGTATTTTATTATAGAATTTAATACAGTACCCCATGAAAGATGTTTGCACTTTTGTTAATCTAAATTTTGGTTGTACTAATTTATTTCTATATCGAAATATTGACTTTGCCAATTTGGAAGATCTTTCTATCAGATATATTATATCGTGGGAGAGCCATGCTTCGGCACGTATGGGCCGGCTCGACCGGACTGATACCGCTGTCTCACAGAAAACTGGCATTGAAGCAATGGTTTAATTGCATTTCGACGAGTGAGTGAGGTTACCGGAGACCCTAACCCTTCCCTCACACCCCTCTCCTCCTCTTCCACCCTTCTCCTACTCCCACCTTAAAAGTCGGTAACGCACTTGTGACTCTTGAGTTGCATGTGTCCATGGGCGGAGGTAGTTATTTACCATCAGGTGACCCGTCTACTCGTTTGCCACCTATCCCATAAAAAAAAACCAGAACAATTACCTTCACATATATCTATTGTTTAAGAGTCATTTTGTTTCCAGGAAGTGGTGATGAACAGAGCGCGGTGCTAGGTGATGCTAAGCGGCGCTATCTTGAGCGCAGCGCCTGTGTCTCTGCGCGGTCTGGCGCCAGGCCTGCCAGCCGCGCGCCCCGCGCTCCTCGCGGCACTCGTCATGCATGCCCTGCACGACCACCGCGTCGATGATGAATCCAGCTTCATAGGTCAGTTTACTTTTTTCTTATCTTTCAATAGCACCTTTGTAGGTCTTGCTTGGTGATACTCATCTTGAAACCTTCTAAAGCAAGCTTGATGTTTTTAAGACAAAAAAAAACGAGGAGCATCTCAAGGAGTTTTTTTACGTGAACTTTTACTATGCATATTTGATGTGTAAAACGCTTACAACTGGAATTAATCGCGATAATAGGTTTCTATCGAATCGTAGTCATGGATACCCGTGACCACGATCGGGATAATTCGATTGAAACGTAGCGTCGGGTAAAAAAAAGGTATATACTTTATAGAAATTGCCTCGATTAAGTCCCGTTTCACAAACCAAATATCTCAAAGAAGACTAAGTAAGATTTCATGCGAGATGAGTAACAGGATTTCTCTATCCAATTTCTTTCTGTCTACGTCTTTAAAATACGTAAATTATAGGTAAAATATGCTCATATAGGTACTGAAATAGTCATATAGTACTTGAACGCTAATGTGACGTAAGTACCTTTTTTTTACGTGTGGAAACCCCATCCGGCCGTCAACCCACCGGGGTTTTCGGTCGGGCGGTGTGTCGGAATCGAACGGACTAAAACCACACGGTGTGGCGTACTGCGCCTTAAATAGGAGGGATCATTATAAATTGACGTCATTAAACTACATAAATAAATTATAAAAACCTGAAACTGATAACATGACTTCTACAATAACTTCAACATGAATGGTTTTATTGTAATAAATTGTAGGTACATTTTTATAATGCCTACGTGCATAGTTGACTCAACTACATATTAATTACTTTCTACGAAGCGGTGCGGTGTGGTCGTGCGGGTGGCTTATATTTAACAGCTAATATGGGGTTAGCTTACCTACGTTGAATGAGTAATGAAAATAAAACATACGTCAACATGCAAACAATGTACGTACGTGGGAGAGCCATGCTTCCATAGGCCGTCAGTGAAACAATGTTTGCATTGCTTTTCGCCGTGTAAGTGAGGTTACCGGAGGTCCTAACCCTTCCCTCTCCCCTATTCCCGTCCTTCCCCTCTCCCCCTCTCCTCCCCTCTAATCCCTTTCTCCCGTCTTCCCGCTCTTCCCCCTCTCCCCCTCTTCCCCTACTCCCTACTCTACTTCTCATTCATCCTGATAAACTCTCACGTTTATAATATTAGTCGGATCTGTTTTTCTCATAGCTTAGCAATCGGTCCGGTGGTCTCCCTAAGCTAATACGCTAAATTTTGGTAGTGAACAAGCATAATAACAACATAGATACTTTGAAAATCAAAATTATTTATTTCCCAGTAAGTAAACCCATTGTAGGTATTTTTGAATTGCCAGGAGGAGTCAGTCAGTATAAGTCGATCGTGAAGCTAGTTGCCTGTTCCAAAACGTAGATCCTATGGAGAAGAACAGGCAAGCAACTCCAAGGACACTCTTTTTCAACAGGTTTTTTTTTTTACAATGTTACTTGTTACATTGCTTATAAGCGCAATTTAATGTGAGGACAATGTATTTATTTATTTATTTATGTAACATAATATTGTACCAAAATAGAAAAGAAAGCCACAGAGCTGCTAGGTAACATAGAAAATTAACTTAATACTTAAGTGACTACACAGTTCTCACATGTCAATTCAAATTTTTTTAATTAACAAAAAATAAAAAGCGTATAATATTTGATACCAATGGTGACACTTCCACGATACCCACCAAATATCTGTAACTATATCGATTCTATTCACTACAACAAATAGGCCGGCTTACCTCTTCTTTCTTTCTACTGGAATTGGAGCCTCCCGGTTCTGGTATACTTACCAACAGCCTTATATTACGGTCACAAGTGCTCTATAGGCAGATATAGGGTTAAGTTTTGGCAACGCGTGTGACACTACTAAGAGTTAACAGATTTTATAGATACCAAATACCATGAGGCGTGTGGTTATTTGAAAACTTACATAGTTGTGTAATATCCATCTCCTGGCTCCATAATCGGACAATCATTAACAAGCCTAATCTGTTGGACTCTTCAAAAGGAGACATATGATCCCAAGTTCGAGGGTTTTACTAGTAGGCACTGAAGAGTTCCACTATCCTACGCCTGAATCCATCATCAGATCAGCTTCAAAATGCCAAATTACTACTACACATACAAAGTTTCATCTTTTGTTTTATGGTATAGGGGACAAACGAGCAGACGGGTCACCTGATGGTAAATAACTACCGCCGCCCATGACCACCTGCAACTCAAGAATCACACGTGTGTTGCCGGCATTTCTGGTGGGAGTAGGGGAAGGGATAGGGGCGAAGAGGGGAGAGAGGGAGAGGGAAGTGTTAGGGCCTCCGGTAAACTCACTCACTCGGCGAAACATAAGAAAAATTGCTTCACTGCCGGTTTTCTGGCCTTGGTATCACTCCGGTTGAGCCGGCCCATACATGCCGAAGCATGGCTCTCCCACGAACAAAATTTCAATACGACAATAATTGAAGTAGATTAAAATTGATTTCCGAGATTTGTTTACATAATTAGCTACAAGTGAAGCTAATTATGTAAATTTGATTGTAAACGTAAGTAATTGTATTAAAACCGTGTTAAATAAAATCTATGTGCCCCTCTTACAATTATTTTTACCCTAATGTAGACATTCTAACATTTTCAAAACGTAATACAAAAATATCCCAAAATTGAACTAAATAATATCACACCTACAAATTTGGCAGTTCTTATTCACCAAACCTTTAGAACCGACTTAATAACATACTCGTACATCGTATACTTCCCCTCATATTAACGAATACACCCGTTGCGTTGTGACCCCTGCCGATCATATCAGCATTTGCAAAGGGCTATCATCACCATCTAGTGTCAACGCACCCATGGCCACGTAATAAACAGCATATATCATGGAACACGAAAGTTTAAAACTTAGTTCAGCAGATATTTTGTCGTTTTATTCTCCTCTATCTAATCTAAGGCAGAAAGCTTAGGGTACCTTGTCACTCGTACCTCCACTAATACTTTTGTTATTCAAAACTATATTAAGGAAATTTAATATAGACCATGGCATGTCATTGCACCCACGATAAATGTTCCATGTTCCATGAACTGGAGAAGAGTAATATCAATAACATTTTAGCCATATATTTGATATAAAAGGAAGTGAAAGATTTATAGTTAGAATAAAATATAATTAAGTATAAAACAAAAACAGCCAAGTGCGAGTCGGTCTCGCGCATGAAGGTTTCCGCACCATCGTTCAAAATTAATATATATATATATACTATATAGGTACTTTTTTATTTATTTTTAATATTTGTTGTTATAGCGGCAACAGAAATACATATTCTATGAAAATTTTAACTGTCTGTTACGGATCATGAGATACACAGCCCGTTGACAGACAGACGCACGGACGGACAGAGAGCAAAGTAAGTTAAGCTTAGTAATAGGGTGCCGTTGGTTACCCTTCGGGCACGACACCCTAAAAAGTATCACCGACCCCAATGCGCCAAAACTATGATAAATTCTTATAAGCTGTATTCTTCATCTGGTAATTTCTTCAACTTTTTAGGTGGAATATTTTCTTTAAATTTCAACTCATTTTTTTTTAATTGAAATCTGTTCAAAAATGGCAAAGATATCGCGCAACAAACCCAAAAAAGCAGTCAAATTAAGAACCTCTTTTTTAAATCCATTAAAAACATTTACTTTGAATAATGTACAGAAAGAAGAATTGAGATCAAATACTACTTACAAAGTTTCAACAAATGTATATTTAACAACAATATCACTAAGATTAATTATGTTACAAAAATAGTACAATGAGTACGTTTTACCAAATTGTGTTAGATGTTACTTAAATAGGAAATTTCTAGTAAGTTATTAATGTATTTTACAAAATGTATATATGTGCAAACGTATACATATGTGCATAACAGCACTACGTTGGCCTCGTGTCATGCAAACGTATCCATAAGTGTAAAAATAAAAATAAATATTTATAAAAATCTAGTTACATTGCACATCGTATTTGATATAAACATAAATGAGTGAAATTTTCACAATAATAACACATTTAATTCAGGGAAAAAAAACTGTATTTTTTGTTAAATAATGACATGTCAGCATAATAATAGATATGTCTCTCATTATTCCTTTGTCTCAAAAATGTTTTAGTTCCAAAAAGATTATTGTTATTCTCTTAGATCATTTACATAAATGATCTAAGGTTTCTTATTAAAAATTGACAGCCCTATATGGCAGTCATTCAGTTAGTATAACTAAAAAGATTGGCTGTTACCCTCCCCATTGAATGTCGATGGCCTCAAATTTACCCTCTTTGAAGTCACGATAGTACTTTATTTTTGTACTTCAAAATGACGAGCAGTTTCTTAACAAGAAAATGTTTTGAAGCATATAAACATGGTCGCCCGAAATTATTTTCAACTAGCAGTTCCCGCGCGGCTTCATTCGCTTGTACATATTTATATATTTTCTGCGGAACCCTAATTCTTTTTCAAAAATAATAGTAGCCTGAGTTACTACTTATAACACCAGCTATCTGCCAGTGAAACAAACAACATACTAAGATACATTTTCTTTTTGTAAATACATACGAATTATACATAGAGACATCCAGATCAACCCAAATTTACATATATAAGCCTACAAATATTTCAGCAAGTGATGACTCTCTTCTTGAATACGTCATGTTTCTACCCTCTGTTTTATATACACTCATTGTTTTCCTTGCTCAAAAGAAAAAGAAATAAGACACTGATGTTCAAGTACCTTTAGACCACCCTGTATCAATTTCGTCATAGCAAGCAATCTTGGGGACCCTTCAATATGAAGAGTGTCCTGCCCTGGGTCTATTGTTTGATATTGTCACAGTAATTACACCTATATCCAGTGGTCAAAAGGCAACCATATATCTTGAGTATAAGTTACAGCCAAGACAAAAGAAACTCTCATGCGTAGAGATTGGATGTATAATAGCAAATGTCCTGAACCTCCGACCAGGCGGGATTATCATGCCTGGTTGGCCGCGGCCCAACGGTTGATTTTGGGTAGTTTTATATATTTATACTAATGTATGAAACAGTATCTAAATTAAATGAACAGATTCATACAAATATTATATGCCGACATGATTAAGTTTTTAATCGTGAATAATTTAGATAGGTATAACAAGTCTCCGAGAATCCAACTCCTCAAGCATGTCCAAACTGGTATTTTTAGACGCAGAAATATTTGCGTCTTTAAACCTTTAATTAGGTATGACGTTGAAGCTAGACTAGGCTACGTAGAATTGCTTATAGCAGTGAAAAACGCTTTCAAGAGTAAAATTTTGTAACTAATTTGTAAGTTTCGTGACAATTATTTTTTTTTTTACAAATATTAATTTATTTTTAGTTAAAATGTATAAAATACATAAGAAAACAACAATCGGAATAGGAAAAAAAGTGTGTGTGTGTCAGCTTCGACGCACGACTGGCTGACAGAAAACGTAGACTTAACGCTTTTATAAATTTCACTTCCATGAACATCGATTCTTAAGGAGTAAACTCCAATAATACTGATCGGATAACAATAAACCTTCCTTAACAAATTAGAGAAAAGAAATCATTGAAGTTCTCAATTTGGCAGACGTTTTCGGTAATGGGATTGATATATTCATAAACAAATTTGTATGTGGATATACCAAAGAGAAATCTCGTGAAAATTAAAAACATAATCCGCTCAGATAAGTAGGTACTCTCCGTTCTACTCAATGAAATACAAATAAACTCTGCTATGTAGCATTGTTTAGGTCAATTGAAATCGATTCACAATTTTTATTAAGTACAATTATTCAACTTATAACTTTCTATACGGACCTCGTTGCAATTAGGTTTTTGGAATTATAGTTATACCTAGCCATTGTGACCGCAAAAATACAGGAAATACAAACTATTTTACGTTTAAAGTAATAATGATCACTCCGAAACAAAAAAAAATGCATAAAACTATAAATTGAACATTTGAATGCAATACAACCGCAATAATAACAAAGAAACGGACGAACAATGTTCCGTATTTACTAAAAGCCTCCAAATCCAAACGGATATACTAAAAGCATCCGTAAACTCTTTTATTATGTCCTCACGTAAAAATCTACCTGCCATGTCAATATTCATGATTTTGTTACGTCTGTATTTTGACAGTTTGGAGAAACGGGATGTATCCTCAGACGTCCACTTTTAATGTTGGGATGTAGCTTAAATAATAATCATGGTGAGAACTTTCACTGCGAGATGTAGGATCAGTATTTACTACGTAGTTCTTCGACATGGGTGAGCCATGCTTCGGCACATATGGGACGGCTCGACTCCGCTCGATAAAACGGCCTCACAGAAAACCGGCAGTGAAGCAATGGTTGCATTGCTTTTCGCCGCGTGAGTGAGGTTACCGGAGGCCCAAACCTTCCCTCTCCCCTATTCGAGTCTTTCCCCTCTCCTCTCTTTCTCCTTTCCCCCTCTTCTCCCACCTTAAAGGGCGGCAACGCACTTGTGACTCTTGAGTTACAGGTGCCCATGGGCGGCATTAGTCATTTACCATCAGGTGACCCGTCTGCTCGTTTGCCTCCTATAGCATCAAAAAAAAAAGATGACGCCGATATTGGCTGTATGTACATGTCAACATAGAAAGTCTCTTCGTCTAAGTGACACATATAAAGCAGTTTCAGTGTGACGTCACGTTATTCAAAATAAACAAAACTTAACGATCTTATGAAAATTTATATATATTATATTATATACATTTACTAAATACCAATAACTCGCAATAGCAACCCTGTAACGTATTTCACCCGAAATAGTCCGGTGAAGTCACGCGAGCCAGCTCTATCGGCAGACATCTTGGCGCCATACCTCCCTCTACCCCGTACTCACCCCACCGCACCCCCTCTCACGTCTGTCCTTGGTGCATTGTAGATTCATATTCCGAACGCCTACCAACTATGAACTCCTAGTAATTCCTATTTTTTACTTAGTCACTGCGTAATGCTGTGTCTCTTTCTCTCATGTTTACGTCACAGGTCAACAAAGGTCATACGTTCGTTTAGTTTTGACGGCTGTCTGCGGGTTTCATTTTGTTTGGGAATGAGCTCAATCTTTGTCTATTACACATTTATGTTAAAACTTTTTTTAGAATTTAATTAAGAAATGTATAAATGAGATTGGAGATAATAAAGCGCTATAAATTAGCCTTATCTAACCCCAACGTTTCAAATTGTCAAGTTGGTTGAAGTGCAGTAAAGATTGGAAGAGCAGAAATTGAAAGCTTGGTCTGGATTTGGCAACGCACTATTACGGTGTTGCTAGATTTTATAGGCACCAGTAACGCTGGCAATCACATAGACTATTTGTTTGCATATTTAGCTCTATGAGTATTAAAAAAAATACACTTCCTCAAAGCCCCAAAGTGTGACTGTTCTCGATCAGCATTGCGATCGGGGCCTATCGGACGTGTGTCCCAGACTTTTTTCAACGCGCTGAAGGCATTCAAAACGGCGGCGGACACTTTCAGTCTCTTAATGAAGCACCAACGCCTGTCTCAAAGAAAAGGGTCGCTGCTGACGCGCACGCGCCTTGCCTTGCCTTGCCAGAACCAATCCAACCAAAAAACAGTTTTTTTTTTCCTCTGACTGATTTTGATATTCGTTAATAAGTCCATAAATAAATAATAATGACTTAATTTTAATAAATTATGTATTTTTTATTTATTTTGTATCAAGGTCATGTTTAATCGGATCGAAGAATTATATAATACTAGCAACTTCGCACGGGTAGAAAAGACATTCTTCAACAATCATCATCATATTTCAACCAATTTACACAAAACCTTAAGAAATTATATACCTAAACCTTCCTCCTGAATCACTCCTTCTATTGGTGAAAACCGTATGAAAATCCGTTCTATAGTTATTTAGATTATTGCGAACAGACAGATCGACAAACGCGGCGGGGGACTTTGTTTAATAATATGTAGTGATGATACATGGCCTAAGCTATCCAAAATAATGTACCTTTTAGATAATATAATCATTTTCAACGACAAACTTACATAATTTACACTCTTTCTTTATAACATTATTAACCAGCATGTTAAAGCAAGGTGGGGTCATATTTTAGAGTCGTATAGTAGACCCCGTGAATAACGGAAAGCCGCTTACTGTTTTAGGAAAATGTAAGATCTTCTCTCTATTTGCATATATTCTGAACCTGCAACTCGTAAGTGATATTGTATCGTCATAATTTCAAGAACCACGTACCACCGTAGATGATAAATTTGTTTTCTTTCTTTGTAGTATAAAAAAAAACAAATGTAGCTATGACAGAACAGTGTTGATGTTAGTTCATACTGGACCTATAGATCATTATGTATAAAAGTGCGTCATTTTGGCGGTCATGTTGCGCAGGCGCCGCTGGTCACGAATCTGTATCATTGTCGCTACACTTCATTATTTTTTTTAACAAGTGCCTATGTTAACAATGTCCTCTCAAAGTTCTTTGAGGCATGTTTGGGGTAATTTTTTGACATTGACGTGAATTTGTCTTTTGTAGTCTTTGTATACTTTATGTAGGTTTAGATTGGTTTTTCTACTACCTATTCTTCTCTTCTGTGTGCACGTAAATCCTAATTCTTACATACAAAGGTCTATATTGCAGTAAAATATTTTTAATGTTTCTTTGATGTTGCAACTCTTTCTAGGCTAATGTGGCTGCTTACCCTCTGACGAAACATATATATTTTTAGATAGATAGATAGTGTGTGTTAAAAAAACAAAAATCCTTTCAATGATTAGAAAAGATCCGATGATTATTAGACGGCTAAAATGATTTTCTTGAATTCTAACTAAGAACATTTTCGATCAAGTCACCTTTATAGTTTTATGATCATGTAACATCTACCGCGTACGTTTCCAATCACAGTGCTGCTAGAATTATCCCAACTGAACCCGGAAATGGGACCCATTAGGGCAAGCTTATTACATCGAAGCGATGACGCAGCACGGAACGTGTGCTAAGAATTAATACTATTCATAAATATAATTAATTCTCGATAGTATTATTAATGGCCTAGTCACTTAGATCAAAATTAATATGATCGAAAATTAATCGATGTAAACCAATTAAGTCATTAGTTAGTTATTTGCAAGTAAAAGCCAAAAGAAATATTATTATTCTTTCTAGTGCATTCTTCATTCATTCTTCATTGCTAGTGCAAATATTTGTAAGGATGATGATGTATTTGTGTTAGTCTGGGTGTAAGAGAGTAAAGAACCTGTGACCATTGACATTGTATAGCCAAATACACTACCACCGCGCCTTATAAGGTTTACTTACAATGTCCAAGATAGAACATTATCACACCGGATCAGAATGTAGGGCAATGCGTAATTTTGGCGGCCATATTGCGCAAGACAAAACTGACATGATCACGACTATTTTGTGTTCTTGTTTGTAAGAAGTATATTATTGCCTCTACGAATGATACGATTAAGTACCTATATTGATCTGGTTAACAATTATGATCACAAATGTTCCCAATTTTATTGCTAGGTATGTCTTTAGTTCTAATAATAATAACTCCACACATCTCACACACGGCCGTCTGATCCCAAACTAGACAGAGCCGATACTACGGTAATCAGACTGCTTATAAACATACTTATATATTTCTAAATACATACATATTATAGATAAATTACACCCATGAGGACCCAGACATAGAAAAAATGACCGTGCTCTCACACAATTATTTGTCCTAGGTAGGAATCGAACCCACGACCTCTGGCTCAGCAGTCAGGATCACTAACCACTAGACTAAGTTATCTATAGATTATACTTTTGTAAATCAATTGAACTAGTACTTCATTTTTAGGATTGCGTCTTTAGAGATCATATCATCTGTGAATATGTTAATAAATAACCTTTTATGTATACATATATACATGAAGTGAATTTCTCGTACCCCATTTTTAAGCACGCATGGGCGAATGTAAAAATTGAAATACTTATAAGTTTACAGGTAGAATAAGTGCAAAAAGCTCAAATTTCTAAACAATGTGTGTTACTAATTTAAAAGTTCGAAAACGGCTACAATAACCTACAGAGTCCAGTAGGTATATATGTTGACCTGTCATGGTCTGAAAAGTCTATACAATAACAATTCAAGTTATTCTGGTCGTTATATAAAGCAAAATTAAAAATTATGGCCGATAGTTGACCATCAGGCCATCTCTTGTCTTGATAATCTGCATCGGGCGCCTGATGCATTCATTAAACAACATTCAAATAACACTTTTGTTATTCAGTCTTTTATTTAAAACCCCGAGTAAACTTCAGAACTGTATAAAGAAAATAAATAATATTTTATATCGACATAAAGTTTTGAATCTAAAAGACGTTGCCGAGTTAGCACGTTCGTGTTTGTACAAGTTATGTACTTGGTGACATACCTACTTATTACTATGTTGTGTATCTGTATGTACGAGTATATTGTTCTTTTACCTATACTAATCTACATCTATACTAATCTACATCTATACTAATATAATAATGCTGAAGAGTTTTTTTGTTTATTTGCTTAAACGCGCTAATTAATCTTTGTAAGTATATTAGTCAGATTTAAATAATTATTTTTGCATTGGAAAGAGTATTCATTCAGGAGAGTTATAGACTATGTTATATTACGCTACGACCCTTAGGAGATATGCAGTGACCATAAACGCAGGTGAAACTGTGGGGAATGGCGAATTAATAACAAACGAAAGAGTTTTTTGTTTGTCTGAATGCGTTAATCTCTGGGACCAGTATAAAAAGTAGTCTATGTGCTATTCTAGACTATAATCTATCTCTGTGCCATATTTCATCCAGATCCGTTCAGCCATTCTGGCGTGATTGAGAACTTACATCCATCCATCCAAATTTTCTTATTTATCATTGTATTAATACGTGAAGAGAATTCTTTGTACCCCTTTTTAAGAAAATTTCGGGATCGTAGTAACGTGAATTTTGGAATATTAACAGTTTATATATGGAAGAAGTGCAAAAAGCTAAAAATTTTAAACAATATGTCTTACAACTTTAAAAATTACGTGAAAACGGCTTAATGAAATTACACGCGTCCAGTATATGTGATTACCTGTCATGGTAAGTAAGTCTATAAAAGGACAGAGTAAATATACTGGCCAATGAAAAAACCATGGTCGAAATTCGACCACCACGCGATCTCTAGTTGTAATAGTAAGATCCGAATTAGCGTACGTGTTTCTTACAATTTCCTACTTAAAACGATCACCATGAAATTTTTCATACACGTTCAGAAATCGTGATAGAGCACCTTTCATTCAGAAAAAGGACGATTTCCAAGAGATAGAAACCTATTTTATAGATTGATGAGGCTTGAAAAAATCTACGTTAAAGCATACGAATTCACGTGTTAAAGCTAGGGTTAAAGATAAATGCACGTCTGATTAATGTTATGTCAAACTTTATTACTTTTATGCCGCCATTGGAGTTGCTTCTTTTTGGAGTGTGAAGATATAACCTTTCTGATACAGTAACAATCATAATTCATCATAACTCAGAATCAAGACGATGGTCTGTTGTTATTTAGTTGAAATCATTGTGTGATTTTTGTCTTATGTGGTTGTATATCATGCAACGCGAAAGGTTCAACATTCTTTTAACATTTAACCTCCCTTGTTCTTTTTCAGCTATGACTGTGATAATTTTTTTGTGTGAGTTTTTATGAATTTATTAAATTTACTTGTGATTAAAACGCAGACATACGAGAATCATTACCTCCCAAATGTATTTTCATGAAACTTTTACAATTTCGGACACAATGAACAACTCATCTTTTAGGAAATTGGATACATATTGTTTGCTTTTTTGTTTAATAATGCAATCTATACTAATATTATGAAGCTGAAGAGTTTGTTTGTTTGGTTGAACGCGCTAATCTCAGAAACTACTAGTTCGAATTGAAAAATTATTTTAGTGTTGGAAAGCTCATTTATCGAGGAAGGCTGTAGGCTATATAACGGTACAACCAATAGAAGCGGAACTTCAATGAAAAGTCTTGCAAAAAGGGGGAAAATTTACAAACGCTGACCAGTAAGTGTTTGATATACCTATAACAACTTAGCAATACATAAGTATTTATGTACTGAATTTCTTGGGGATTTCCTTCCTAAGGTGTCGACCTGAGTCCCTTGTAATAGACTCACTTGGGACGTTACACTGTGTGGTTTTAGTCGTTTCGAGTCTGACGTACTTATCACCAATGGCACCTAGGAGGTCATGATCATGACCCATGGAGGTTTCCACACGATAAAAAAAAAATTAATTATCATCAGCATCATTAGCTGGATTGGAGATCCGAATTACGCGAAAGTTTACAACACACCAATAGGACGGCTACCTATTTCTCACTTACTAATATTAACTCACACCTTAGAAAATACTCTAGCCACAGAATACGTAACAGTGACATAGCCTAATGATTCATTCCTCTCCCTGACTGATACATTAGAACAAATACTGGCATTGTTATAAAGTGTATGTATGGTACCCGCTTACGCTTGTTTGAATGTACTCGTATACTGCATTTCTATAATGTCAATAACCTAGCGTCAACTACAAGAACTATAGAGTTAGAGAGTTAGAGTTGACTGGTAAGCTCATTGTCCACCTTAATGACGTAAAAATCAAACTAACTTCAAAAACATCTTCGAAAAGGAATACTAAGAAGTGTTGCAAACATCAAAATATAATTCCCCAAGAACCGACAATAACTTATGTTCCGTTAACTCATTCTGAAAATGAAATTGACCTTAATAAATTACCTTAACAAAAAAAACAATAATAATGTAAAAGCTCCCATATCTAGTTATTCTCACCTGATTAATATGAAATGTATGGCTTTAGCCTCCACCCCCATCCCTAAATGCCCCCCAAAACCCCACTTTTCAGCTATGACTCATACGAGTACTACTACGGATTTTCCAAGCTGCAATCCCATAAACTAAACGTCACAACTACAGAAAAGTTTCACACGAATTTCAACTCAAATGCTTTTCAGATAAAACGAGTTGGTAAATAAAGTGCTTTTAGTTTTTAAGGCTGATATTTCTGTGAACATTTATCTCAGTTCATTCATGTCGGTGGATGTAGGAGTGCGTGGTCGTTGCTTCGGTTTCCGAGATAAGTTTAATGTTTTTAACTTATGGTAAATCTGTGATGTGCCGGTTTTTAATTTTTTCAGGGTTGTTTAGTTACGTATTAAAGAAACCTATACAAAAAAGTAAGTACCCTCATTCATATGCTTTGCAATCTGTACCCATTCGTCGGTTATTTGGTTGCGAGCGTTACATGACGTCATTCGCACCGGGTGCCAAAGTGTCGGTGCAATGCCGGTGCCATAACAAAACACATGTCGCATTTCATGAAATCGAAATGTTCCAATTCGGTTCGTCTTAATTGATTATCGCAATTTGTTGAGGTTTTTCATTAGCTAACTATCCTTAGATATTAACAAACTGAGGGTGAGTGGTATGCATGGCCCCTCTCAAATCACTATTTTGATTTTCTGATTTGCCCCTTAATACGCTGAAAAATTTAAATGAAACCATCCATCTTAGATAGGTGAGTTGGTCAGAGTAATGTTACGTTATTAAAGCGAGCTAAACCAGGCCAATTAGCCCAGTTTCAACCCAGGGATTTCTTTTTAATTAAGTACAGCAGCCTGCTAACTGCGGTCTTCTGTCTAGTCACAGAATGTATCACAATGATTGATGGAGCGACCAAAGCTTTTCCATTTCAGCTGTAGTTGCCGATTTGTCTTTCGTTTATATGTTTGTGTGTAACCCTCTAAAGGTCACATTCTTACTTTTTCTTGACATAAATAATATTCGGGTGCCTTGATTTTTTATTTTTTTAGTTGAGGCTCTTTGAGTATCGAGCAGGTAAGAGGAGAAGGTTGTTCTTCGACTCAAGAACCAATTGTATGTCCTATAACAATAATGTAATAAAAATCTTTTTAACAAAAAATAAAACCGACGAAAAAAAACTAAAAAGCAAAAAGTAAGTAAACCTTAAAATCTTGAAGAATTGAATTACGTACGTTGATCCTACGTAGGTACATATAAAATTTTGATAATTAATTAGTTTGTTGTTTGGCGCCGACTCAAAATAAGTTTATATAAAATTTGATAGTTTATGTAAATAAGCTCAATACTTAAGACTTAAGGTTTACTTATTTTTTGCTTTTTAGTTATTTTCGTCGGTTTAATTATTTCTTAAAAAGATTTTTATTATTCGTCGGTTTAATTTTTTGTTAAAAAGATTTTTATGATTTTTTCATCATCAGCTCAGCTACATGATGTGATGATTTCTAAACGCAAATACTTGATAAAGTAATGAAAAATACAGTATGAACAGAAACATTATTCGTTCCTATAATTTTTGAGGGTTTCTCTCAATTTCATCAGGATCCAAAATTCAAAATTCAAAATCATTTATTCAATTAAGACACTAAGTGACATTTATGAACGTTAAATTGAAGCTAAAGTTAAAATCATAGATAGCACAAACAGACGCCACAGCATGTACTGGATTGTCAAGGTAAATTAGGTGAAAAACACCAAAATCTACTGCCTGTTTGTGTCGATCTATAACTTCCAGTTTACGTAGGGCCTTATAAGAAGAATACTGGCAAAGAAACTCATGGCCACTCTTTTTAAAAGTCAGATCTTCAGGCACAATAGTGTTAGTGTTACACGAGAGGTAAACAGTATGCAAGCTGAATGAATGACTGCTGCTGACTGAATTTCATTTTATTGAAATGCTCCAAAAGCTAACGTACTAAAAAATAATCATCAGATCCTGACTTCCTTGACATGGGACCACCCTTGAGGTATACCCTGTCTAATAAATAAAGAATAATCAAAATCGGTTCATAAATAACGGAGTGTGGGGTGAACAGACATAAAAAAATATATATATTATACGGTCAAATTGAGAACCTCTTTTTTTTTTCGTCGGTTAAAAAGGAAGCGGTCTGCAGACCGTCTCGGAACAGAAACGGCTGCAAAAATGCTGTCGACTACAACTGTAGGTCACAGTGCCACTCGTCTTGGACTTGTATCTCAAATCAAAGTGGAATAAGAGGATCTATAAATACGATAAACAAACATTTGTTGTTTACTTCTTTTAACAAAAATAACTAAGGCTTTTAAAAATGTTTCTCAGTATTTCGAAGCATCTAAATATCTTTTGCAGTTTGTCGGCATTTTTACTAAAAATGCAGAAAATTAAAAAGACCCGACAAAAGGTTTTGTAACTTCTGAGTTACAAAGCCTTTTGTCGGGTCTTTTTAATTTTAGGTCTGCTAACACAGTACCTAATTGTCAGAATACAAAAATTCATAGACCATGAATTTCTAGTTAATATTTTAAATAGATTATCTTTAATAACTCACGAAAGTTATTACTCTAATATACTTACCTACTCTTTTTTACACAAAACAAGATACAAATAAAGCACTATGCACAAATGATTTCCTCGCTTTTTAACACTAGTAGATATATATTTTTAAATATGACCACTTGTTTAAATGTAGTTAATGCGTAGTTCAAGATTCTAGTTTTTTTTTTAAAAGCAACCACATGTTATAGAAGGATCATCGATGTAAACCAAGGACATATAAGAATAAACCGCGTTAGTAAAGGGACTATCGTGTAAATGGATGTGATAGCTCTATAGAAAGAGAACGCTGCCATACGTGGTCCTTCTATCCTTGTCTAGGGCGGAGATGATGATAATATAATTTCAACACACCTAGTGACACACACGCAATAAAGATGACTCTAACCACATATCATTTGATTTATCACAATCGTTTTAGTAGATACGGGGAACATAGGGATGGACAGGTCAAACTTATAATCCTCCTTTTAGGCTTCGCTGCAGGCGGGTAAATAATACACTTAGTTTATAGTGCCATAATTTGTTATATTTGGTTAAGAATTCGTAGATAATTAGATATATTCTGTATCTAGAAATAAGCGACAAAAACACAGATAAGATAATAGTTACTTCGTAAACAAAAGTAACAAGACGGGGGGGCCGTGAACTAACTCAATAAGTAATGTAAATGTATGAGCGTGCTATCAATATGTCTGCCATTGATTTCCCATTAGGGTGTAAAGACTGCGTCGTTCTTGTAGAATTTTCAAGTTTGGATTCATAAATACGGGTTTCGGAGAATTATTAAGTATGTTAGTCATACTAAATGTAATCATGAGGCCAGACACTTTAGAAATGAGGTCGGCTTATTGATTTTCACGTCCATATATACATATAAGCTAATAACTGAGTCACTACTCTGCTAACAGAATCGTGTAACTTAGAGATGCTAATGTGAATACCCGTGTAGCGTCACCTAGCGAAGATTACCCGTAATACGTTGTATGAAGATTACCCGTAATACGTTGTATGAAGATTACCCGTAATACGTTGTATGAAGATTACCCGTAATACGTTGTATGAAGATTACCCGTAATACGTTGTATGAAGATTACCCGTAATACGTTGTATGAAGATTACCCGTAATACGTTGTATGTGGTGTAACTATCGATCCTGTATCATATATACAACGAAAATCGCGAATCGAATCGCTCTGATATATATACTATTCTGATAGCAACTGGCTTTTATGTCCCAAACCCGTTCTTCTACCCTAGTAATGTGTGTCCTTCACACTTTTTATTTTTATTTTAACATGCCTGTTTATCCTCGAATGGTTAAGTAAACCATACACACAGGATAAGCCTCAAGCCGTCTACTGTGTGGGTACGTTTCAGGTGCCCATGGGCGGCGGTAGTCACTTACCATCAGGTGACCCGTCTGCTGGTTTGCCCTCCAAAAAAAAAAGTCCGAGCCCGTTAATTTACCTATACGAGATATCATACGGTATAGTCACATCAACCTACCTACCTACCGATCTATTTCATATATACATATATCGATGTCAGATAATAGCCCCATCTGTGATAATAGACTTGTCCCGGTAGAGTGACATGACCATTATCGATAATTACCTAATTATAATACTAATGTTTGTGCGCGTAACCGAGCGCTTGGCAGCTTATTTTTGATCAGATTCCATAATTGTTATGAAAGGTAACGAAAAGTAATAATATTTTAAGACATAATACACACCGCTTTCTAGGCTTGCGTTTTAGAACACGGAGAAGCATGCTTCGATAATTTTGTGGCGAATTGCCACTTACCCATAGTATTTTAAAAAGAAACCTCTCGAGTCTATGCCCAAGACAAAAGTGCAGAGTTTTTCACTAAACTCTATGCTCTCTGGCTTGGCATTCGAACGACACAAAACAGATTATTCTTGCTTCCGTGCATTTCTAAATACTTAGTTAAAGTCTAAAGTATGTTTTGTAAGTTGTGTTGTTGATATAATACCCACTTTGCTTATTATTTATCCACCACACAACGTGTTTATTTTAATCGAAGAACGCCCTACTTACTACCTAGACAGGACTTGCACAGCTCGACTACCAAACTTTGTTTTGTAAAGTATATTAAAGCAAGCTTATTTACCTACTAGTACCTCAATGCAAATAGACTACATAAATATTTGTAATGAATGGGAATCGCTCCCCGAAAATCCTTATCTTGCCATCGATTGGTCTAGGTATCACCGGAATACATTTCACCGTAAATTAATGGATATCTTGAAAAATTTGTTCATCTTGAAGTGAAGTGGATATACAGTTTACACTCGACGTTTTCGTAGGGTTAAAATTAGTATCTCCTCTGTCGCCAGTCACTATAACCTTATATTTATATACCATATAATATATATATACCTTTCTGAATACTATGGTGGTACGACGATGGGCGTACCCAGCTTTTGGTCCAGGGGGTGGCAAAAATGTCCCTCTCACACTTGTTTTGTAGTACATTATGGGTAAAAACAAATTATAAATATCTTAGAGCCGGATCCCAGTCTTTGTTTTGAGGAAGCTAATCAAAAATATTTGCTTTGCGGTACACACCACACGAAGACACCTTCAGAAAACGGTGTAAGTCAGCCGAATCGTGACTTAAACGTAACTATAGGTTACTGGGTACAAGTCATAGTTGGTATGAGTCGAGTCAGATAGGTACCTATTAGATGTTTTCGCAGCAGTGCGGATAGAGTGTCACGCAAACAAAAAAAAGGTAGTATCGTCGCGTGTTTGATGCAACCATTTCAATTGCGTAACTGGTGACGCTCTACTGGACATCGCGCGTCAAATGCAACTGCCCTAAATACACACATGCTTGCACACGTCCCCGTTGCGTAGGACAGTGTCCAAAATACTGTTAACATTATTTTCAACATCGTTGTCTTATTAATACTGTCATAATAACGTATCTAAGAAACTTTAAGTACAAAAATGTGAATGGAGAAGTTGTGGGTTCAACTGTTTCAAAATATAGTTACTTGAGTTTTAGAACCGAGTACCTACCGTATATTTTTTAATTTTTCGTGGGCGAGCCATGCTTCGGCACGTATGGGCCGGCTTGACCGGAGTGATACCATGGCCTCACAGAAAACCTTCAGTGAAGTAATGCTTCTGGCCCTAACCCTTCCCTCCCCCCTCTTCCCCCTTCCCCTACTCCCACCTTAAAGGCACTTCCGACGTTTGAGTTGCAGGTGCCCATGGGCGGCGGTAGTCATTTACCATCAGGTGACCTGTCTGCTCGTTTGCTCCCTATACCATAAAAAAAGCAGTATTGACCTGCATTCAAATTTGTGTAAATGCACAATTAGTTACATTTGACATTTTTTTGTTCTCTCCGGATCATTTTAGGCCTTATAGTTGTCATTACAATAGATGATAAAAATATACCCCATGCTATAGTTAATGATGCATGTTACAAAATAAAATAAAAGGTATAATTCTTAATTAAACATGCAATTTTTTTAATGTGACCAAGCTTTGACACCTATGCTTATATATCTATATATCTTCAAATAAAACTCAATTACATCCAAATTTTTGTTTCAATAAATTGCAGTCATCGCTTTTCCATTTAAATTACAATTTAATAAGTTGTATCGTGTTGAATGAGAAAAACAATTTGAGAACACATTAGTCAGGACCACTCTATATCAGAAGCACACATGTTTTAAGAAATTAGGTGACATTTAATAACAAAGTGAGGAGCGAAATAACCCCTTTCAATGGGGTAAAGATTTATCTTGAAAACGTTGTAAAAAAATCCCCTTGTACAATATAGAAAGCTAAGTCTACGTAAAATTTTTCAGAAATTGCTTGTGGCGTCGTGTACAGTATTAAAGCTCCGACACTTTCATAGCTACACATGTTTCAAATAAATGTCTACAAAGTATAGACACGTTTATTGCAAGAAAGAAGAAAACAATATCAATAATCATTACACAAATTAAACAATCGAATCCTTACAGCAATAAAAATACATTATTCGTTCAATAGCATGTTTCTGTTCAATAAAACGGTTGTGTACATGGACTAAACAGTAGGGCGGGCGCCCCTCTACCTCAGTCTGCGACTGGCCGGTAACGAGGCCGAACGTGCGCGGTTGCTTTTGCTAACAAAAAAAAAACCGAAGTGGCGTAGTGGATACTGTCAAAGATATCGTGTGACATTTTTAAAAGGTTTCAGCGTGAATTTATAATATTTATTCACAAAAAAAATTAAAACCTTTTTGCAATATTTTTTTTAGTTAAAATTGTAATGTGTAATAGCGTGCGTTGTGAGGATTTATAGGATAGACGCTCCAAGGGAATTTGTTCTTCGTGCAGTTAATTTTACCTGCGCTACGTGAGAGAATAATAGATAGATAGATAGATAGAATATTCTTTATTGTACACCATTAAATAAAATTAATTGGAACAGATCATGGCTTAATGTTCTTTGCCACCGTGTAAATACGTATTTTTACGTTAATATATCGGTTTTTACACGATAGTGTTGTGCAAGTGTACTTTATGCGTAAAAAAACGAAGCTTGGTAAATAATTAAGTTATGCGATTACGGTTCGATTATGATAGATTTTTACAGAAATTCTTTAGCTTCATAACAGCATTAAAATATAATTCAAGTGTATAATTACATCATGACTGAAGCGTAACAAATGTGGAATTCCTTGAACACCAAAGAGTTTTAATTTTTTTTTTATTAATTTTTAGTTTTTTTAAAACAAGATTGTTAGATTTTATAAGTATTTTAATATACTCGTACATATTCTCAACAGTCAATTTTAGACTAAATTATCCGAAGCGGCGTATTAAGACATAAATGCATAATAAATATTTTAATTGCGGACATTAAGTTTATACGCCTTGTTTTGGGTTACGAAACAAGCACACACTTAATTAAAAGCGGTTATGATGCCTTCCTCTGGTGTCTCTAACGCGTTGCCAACCTTATGCAAAAACCCCATGGAGCTCTGGAACCCCTAGTAGAAATTTAATTTAATATTGCTGGCAAACAATGGTCTTCTTCAGGGTTAATTCTTTCTAGTGTTTCAGACTATGTTCGATATGGGTCATATGGGCGCCAGAGGGCAAAGTAACAAACCAGTTGGTATCATTAAGGGCCATCCATAAATGACGTCACACGAATTTTATGACTTTTGGACACCTCCCCCGTTCTTGTCACATTTGAAGAACATATCTTATATTTTGTGATATTTTGCAATTTTAGTTCCAAAATTTTTTTTTAATAAAAGTGTAGTAGTATATGTAGTTATTCATTTACAGGTAATGTTTTGTGTTTAATACTTTAGATTTTGACATGTCACATCACGAAGCTTATAACCCCCGTGTGACGTAATTTATGGATGGCCCCTTATAAGAATACGTGAAGATAATTTCAATTTTTTTATTTTACTTTTCTACTTTTTTGGATACAGTTTAGGAATACTTAAAGTATGTAACTAGAAGAAGTGCAGAAAGCTAAAAAAAATATCAATCCTACTTCCCACTAATATTATAAACGTGAAAGTTTGTGAGGATGTATGGATGTATGTATGTATGGATGTTTGTTACTCTTTCACGCCAAAACTACTAAACCGATTGCCATGAAACTTGGCATGTAGAAAGCTGGAGACCTGGATTAACATATAGGCTTTTTATCCCGATATTCCCACGGGATCGGGACTTGCGCGGGTGAAACCGCGGGGCGCTGCTAGTATAGTCATAAATTGAATAATTATGTGAGAACGGCTACTAGATGCTACTAAAAGCTACAGGGGCCCATTCACAAAATGATTGTTTAAATTGCACTGTCATAACATCGATTGTTCTGCTTACCTGTTTACGAAATCATAACTAGCGTAAAGATTTTAATAACCATGAATTTAATGGCTTGAAATTAAAATCTGACTCACAAAAACTGTTAGTAGAGATCAAGGCAAAATTTGTTTTGTTTATTTTTTTTAATTATATGCATTTAGGCCACGATGAGGTTGCATGACGGTCTAGTTCAACATTTTTAATGACCACAGATCAAAATAGAAACCTCATCTAGAATTTGTTAATAAGAAATTCTTGAATGCGCTCAGTTAGCAACTGTGTAATGTGTTATTTATTTTAATTTCTAAATAGTAAGTGTGAAGAAAGTGGCGCTACCGCCTGTTTGAATTAAATACGTTAAGTATTACATTAAAATAGAAGCAAACGTTTATATGCGTACTTATGTGCATCACCGAGACTAATGTTTTATTGTAAAATTATGGATTTTTTGTATGTCCTCTAAAAAGTTATGATTAGACATTAGTGATTACTAAGTTCTAGGTTATTTTTTTAATTTGCCAATGCGAGCAAGACAGCGGTTTTTAGGTAATTTATAATATTACGCGAATATTTCCTAAATAATTATTATCAATCATTATAGCATCTAATTACAAAAATATATTAGGTTGGTCGAGTAGCGTTAATTGAAGTCATGACTTATGCACTTTTTTTTTTAATACAACCACATTGTAAACGTGCAGACGGCCAGGTTGATGTGTATGTATGTGTGCCCACAAACAACTGTAATGATGTTCTATGTGTATTAAGTAATAAGTAGTACTGGGTAATCGTGGTCTTCTGTAGGATGGAGTTGGCTTTCCCAGTGGGGCTTCACTTCTTAAAAAGTTCACGTTTCGACACTGATTAATGCTAAAAAAAATTACATTCTTCATGCTCACGATAAAGTAGTTAGTAAAAGTTTTTTTTTTACCCGTAGATCCAAGATTCACTAGTGTTGTAGCTTACTTTGTACATTAATAATAATAATATAATAAAAAACTGTCAGTCGTAGGACTGCACGTCAAAAGTGAAAACGAATTTTTTAAAGATTTAATTAATAAGGAGCTGAAAAAACTCGATGTTTAGATTAGCGCCCTCTAGCGGATCTATATATGTATTATTAGCGTGACGGTCACGAGTTCAATGCTTTTTCCCTACAGCAAAAGTGCACAAACGTGCCTAAAGAAATTTTCACTTCAATAATTAGGTTTTTATTACAGAATTTTATCCATAGTTTGTTAGTAAATCTTATAACGTGTGTTAGTAATTTATAATTATTTTACACTAGCAGCGACCCGCGGTTTCACCCGCGTAAGTCCCGGTCCCGTGGGAATATCGTGATAAAAAGTAGCCTATATATTAATCCAGGTCTCCAGCTATCTACATACCAAGTTTCATCGCAATAGGTTCAGTAGTTTTGGCATGAAAGAGTAACAAACATCCATCCATCCAAACTTTCACATTTATAATATTAGTGGGATTAAAGCTGCAATTTCCCCGATGAATTGTATTCCAATGTCTTACTATTGGACAATCTACTTCTGCAATGGTATTAAGGAGGCCGCTAGTGCTGTCATGTATTAAGGAGACCGCTAGTGCTGTCATGTATTCAACGCATCAGGGAGGCCGCTCTTTTTCTGATTATTGCTTTGAAACAGTCCGTGCTGGCGTCAGTAAACATCAGATTAATATCAGATAGTTTATAAAAATATACATTGGTACTTGGTATCGAAATTCAAATCACGCACGTGGCGCGTATGTTCTATAATGAGCGTATTTAGTGGGGGCAACGCACCTACCGGAACCAGGCCAGCGGAGTGCGATCAATCATAAACACCCCATTCGTTACAAACATAATATATTTTGATCGGTCATTTTCTTTCACTTTTAATGTAGGTTAAGTAACTATGACACGCAGTTTTGGGTTTCGTTATTGAATCATTTTGGAGTTTTGAGTGCAAATATTTCGTGACGAGTCGAAAGGGTTGTTTATTCAGAAATGAGGTTAGGAACTAATCATAAAAAAATAACAGCATACTTGCGTTGTTTTCAATGTTAAGTGATTGCTTAGGTTAAAGTTGTATAGTTGCGTTCATGTCAAACCAAAGAGGTTAGAATTTCATCTGATTTTTTTTTTGACTAGAGACAAAAATCAAACCATGTTAAATCAAGGAAGCCCGGTTGGAGGTCGAGGTATGGAATAGTCCTAAATCCTCGACGGGTCTTTGTCATCTGACAATAAGCAAGCAGGCGAGCGCAGACCTCAACCCTCTGCTTTCTCAGACCTGCTCCTTCTCAGACGACAGGTTGAGTTAGTCCTCTCCCGTTCCCTTTCACGTTCATCATCATTCCCCTCATTCCCATACCATATTCTGAATGAATTCGCCATGAATGTTATGGCTACCGTGGACAGAACTATTATACCAAGCAAGAGGCTACCTTACCATGCAGTGGTGGCTTGCGGATGTTTGCTCCCGACCTATGCAACACAAGAACTCCTTAAGCAGTCGTGCCTTAAAATGTGTCCTCCCTGACCTATCTTGGTCCTCTACTCATGTCGCCGCCCCTCCAGCCAAATCTCAATGACAGGCCTTCTTCATAACTGCCACAATTGTGGTATACCAATTTCATTTGAGACAAGCCAATTTGGAATACCACATAATTTATCAGAATAAACGCACATTCATATGACGTCATGTTCAATGGTTACACACAGTACTCACAAAAATACAGACGTTCTCTTTTTTTTATGGTATAGGGGGCAAACGATCAGACGGGTCACCTGATGGTAAATGACTACCGCCGCCTATGGGCACCTGCAACACAAGAGTCACAAATGCGTTGCTGGTCTTTAAGGGAGGAAGAGGGGGAGAGGAGGAAAGAGCGGAGAGAAGGGAGAAGAGCGGAAGAGGAAAGGTTTAGGGCCTCCGATAACCTCGCTTACTCGGCGAAAAGCAATGCAAGCATTGCTTCACTGCCGGTTTTCTGTGAAGCCGAAGTATCACTCCGGTCGAGACGACCCATACGTGCCGAAGCATGGCTCAAATGAATAATGTTGTATCAAAGATGTTGATCGATATAAAAATCTCTACTGTTTTCTTTCCTAGGCCTCTACATCTATTAATGACCGAGTGGATTACGAGATGCGAATTAGGCGAGCTATATTTTTTTCCCGTATTTACTAGCCAGAATTCCTCCTACTAATAAAACAACTCTTACATATGTATAAGACGCAGTATTTCAGTAAGTACAACAGACGGTCTACGAAACTGATCATAAAACAATTCCAAATGGGCCAGGGGTCGTCGCCCCCGTGACTCAGCAATACCATATTGTACTATATCAATTTCATTCCACCCTGAAAAGGAAAGAAAGCAATTTATATATCAAAGAAAATATGGTACATTTCTGAGATGGAGACGTCCTTTTACGTAATGCGCGATTTTTTGGAAGAATATAATTGGATGTTATTATAGTTAGACTGAAAAGAAGCTTTGGCAGAAGAGGAATTGAAAGGATTGAAGAATATTTAGATTATGTAAAAGAATAGAAGAAAATAAATCATTAATGCAAATGTATTTTATTGAATATCTCATTGATTATTCCATCCAGAAGTTGTTACTAAAAGGATGATGGAAAAGTTCAAGGGTTGGGACAACTCTATGGATTTTTAATTCATCATGCATTATTAAAATGAGGACACTGTATCTATACTTTTTTATCTATATCGTCTATCTTTTTTACTCGTCTCTTTGTCTCATTTGTGCATTGCGAACCCTCTTCTGCCTTGAATGGAGATGTAAAACTTATTATGAGAGTACATTGTATATAGAATCAACGTACAGAAAGCAATTTACAACTTTTATCTAATATTTAATAGAAGATTCATTAGGAGCAACCCACGTTAACACCATACCTAGAGCCTCCAAATAAGTTATGTTCTCTTGAATAATGAACTTGTTTATCGAAAATAGGTATATCGAATATTAATCGATAGAAATAGTTTCCAATTGATACGAAATTGATTTTCGAATAATTGTCTATAATTTAACTCATCATTATTACTAGTAATTATTGTCGTAAAAAGTGACGTCTACTCAAATGTGTTGTGTCTGTAGGTAAATGAGATTGGTTCGAGGAAGTCCTTTAGTGACAAAAATTGGTAGAAGCAAAGACATTCTCGTGCACTGCTTTGTTAAAAAAAACATTTAAACCTCATTCAAATTTTGAATTTAAAACACAATTTAAAAATCTTCGTAACTTTTTTTCTCTGTCTGACGACAACTAGACGACAATAACCTATTGTGCAAGAAAAGAGGTTAATGTGTGCATGTAATGTTATTTGTCAAACTAACGTTTTATTTTGATCTAAACCATTATATAGTTTGGAGGATTTGTGTTAATGTTTTTCATGCGGTTGGAACAAAGAAATTGACTCACTATTACTCACTAAGTAATTACTTTTAAAGAACACTTTTAAGCTAATTACTAGTTTCTTCAGACCACCATTTGTAATGCATCTGTGTCTCTAACACAGCTAAGGTTTCATACGTGTACCTTAGCCTACTGATTAGCTACCCTGTTTACATTATTGTGCTCCCAAAGAGGGAATTCTGGTTTCTTTTATAGAAGCCAAAATTATTTTTAATAGCTCGATCGGAGTGATAATTCTGCCTCACAGATAACCGGCGTTAGCGGCGTAGCTTTCGTTCTGTTTCGCTGATTGAGTGAGGTTATCCGAGGACTTAAACCCCTTCCTCGACTCCTTTACTTAAAGCCCGGAACGCACTTGTGACTCTTGAGTTGTAGGTCGCCATGGATGGCGGTAGTCACCTACTATCTTGGAAAGCCGTCTGCTCGTTTGCTGTTAAAAAATGACAATCCGGCAGAAATACAAATAGAAATATCTCCTATGTGCTAAATTAAATAATGGATGCATTTTGGGTACTTCCCACGATATCATTGTGCCTTATTCTTTCCAATATGTTTTGTATGCGCATGTAAAATGGTAAGAGAGCGCTGTTCTAAGAGCTCAATTCACAACAATGCATGATTAATGTACATACTATCTTAGATCTAATGATAAGCATTTAACACTTTTATCATAAGTATTTTTTCTATGGAAGTTGTCAGTCTTTCTTCGAGAATTTACCATAAAACATCTTTGAATATGTCAATTCATAATCAAATAATTAAAACTGTTGAATAATATTAGTTATGTTATTTTAAAGATTTCCCACGCCTTTTGTTTACGTCTTATCAGCTGCGGTAAATTTGTGTAAATTTTTGAAGTGAAAACTTTTTTAGGCACGTTTGTGCACTTTTGCTATTGGGAAAAAGCACTGAACTCGTGCCCATCACGGTAATAATACAGATATAGATCCACTAGAGGGCGCTAATCTCAACATTGAGTTCTGTCAGCTCCTTATTAATTAATGTCAGCAACCTGCTAATGTGACGTTTTAAGTTCGTCATTTCGTTTTAGTTTTCTCTTCTGTCCTCAGTCCCATGACTGCCTATTTTTATTTTTACTAATCAAATTTTATGCATACTATATTTGTTATTGTCTGAATGTCATTAATTATAACCCGAGATTCGAACGTACGACCTTTGAGTGACTAACGGCAAATGATTCACTTTTCAAGGACTGTTTGTATGGTAATTATGTCAAAATGTCAATGCTAACACTAGGTAGGGTCACAAATTTATTTGATGTTACTTTTAAAAAAGCATTCCATTTTAGACTAGGACTTTTTTTTTTATTTTACGTATAAAAAGGAATTGTTCATTTAAATTAAATGTTTTTTTTAAATGGGGAGTGACTCGCGGCTAAGTGGTAACCGAGTAGGTTAGCACGTTACAAAGTTAAGCACTACTAGCCAGGTCAATCTTGGGATGGGTGACCATTCTTAACTCATTGAAACACCTCCGTGCCTCGTTGAGCACGTTAAGCCGTCGGTCCCGGTTGCCATACGAATATCTGTGGCATTCGTTACGGGTAGCTGGAGCCCTAAAAAAAAAGCTGACTACCTGGTCTAACTACAGAACTTCGATATCGCCTAGTACTTGTGTTCTGGAGGTCTGATGGCAGTCGCTTTACGTAAAACATCGAAGTTCGACCGTATCGTAGTTGGACTGAAAGTCGACCCCAAAGTTAGTTAGAACAAGGCGCGGAGGATGATGTTTTTTTAAATGGTATGTTTTTATAGCAATTCGTAGGATATTCTGTTGTTTGTTTGTTTAGAATTCAGTAAACGATGCCGTACTATAATACTTAAAGAAGGGAACTAAGAATAGCGGACAACTTCATATTACACATACGTAAAAAATGTTGATTGTCTATGTCCATGTCCAAGTTTTCTATTATTGCTTATAATGACAAATCATTTCACAGAAATTCTAATGATTGATATGATCCGTTAATTTAATATGGGATGAAATAAATATTACGTACCTATAGGTATTCATGCATATAAAGGCTTGTAGTCTTATGCTTTACTACCGCGCCTCATTGGCAAGCATATCATGGACTTCAACCTACTTTTCGACATTCACCTTAAAAAAAAAAATATATATATATATATATATATACTAGCTGACCCGGCACACGTTGTTTTGCCATATTAATTATTTCTAATGAATATTTTGGTGGTCAAATAAAAAAATAACTAACTTATTGTGGGGATGGGGTCTATGACTGAAAGAAGAATGGAGCGCTGTGGTCTATATATCGCCAAGCGAGTGAGGTTACCCACCGGTAACCCTTCCTTCTCTCTATCTTCCCCCCTATCTCTCCATGTCCCCTCCTCTCCTACTCCCACCTTAAAGGGATGATGGTAGTCACGTACCATCAGGTGAACCGTCTTCTCGTTAACCCCCTATTCCATAAATAAAAAAGTTTGACATCGACTTGACGGCAATCGATTATAACAATCGCACTTTCTATTTTCACTGGGTTAAATACTTTAAAAAAATTGTACCAATGAAAGTAAAAATACTAATATCGCTATTAAAAAACAGGGGTTGATCGTAGAGGGTTGTAAATTCAGAGTTGTATGTATTTTCTAATGCTGTATCATAAAAAAATTTAAAATTATCTAATAATTAAAAAAAAAATTTTTATGGGTGGACTACCCTTAACATTTAGGGGGATGAAAAATAGATGTTAGCTGATTCTCAGACCTACCCAATACGCACACAAAATTTCATGAGAATCGGTCTAGCCGTTTCGGAGGAGTTTAATTACAAACACCGCGACACGAGAATTTTATATATTAGATATATATACGTATATTATATAGGAAGCGTTGCAGGAAGACTAAGTATAAAATAAATTAAACATCTTTCATTTAATTTTGTATTCATTTTGTTGCATCATTTTAATTTGATAACCAAGGTCGGTCATTATTCATGTAGATAAACATATATGTAAATCTATATTAATATGACCACATTATATATATACTATTAGGAAATCAAACTCTGCAAACGGAATAAATTAAAAACGCCAAATGTAATGATGACAGATTATGATATGTTTGACCAGTTTTAATAAATAACCGCCATCTTTTAGAATCAATAATTCCTTAGGCAAGATTCGGGCTTATCAAGTATAAAAATCAGCAGTCAATCAGATATTGCAAAGCAGTTTTATGTACGGTACGCCCTCGGTACGCTCTATCGTGTGTTAGTTATCGGATAGTAACTATTGTCGTAAAAGCTTAGTCTTAGATGAAGTTGGTAATAGTAATTAAAGTAACTTATACATTGTGGTATCTTTTATATGTAACCACGCAAAGCCAATAAAAAATATCACTAAAATCGGTACACAAAGGATGAAGATATCGTGCATGCAACGTGCAAATAAATAGAAATACATTCAACATTAATAAGATAATTTCATAAGCAAATATTGAAGTTAACACAATAAGTCCACTCCTTCTCTCCTGATAAATCAATATGACTCTGCCCGACAGGATTTCTGATTGATACATAGTTTTAATTCTACCTTTTGTCTCAACAGCCGAATTAGACACCTATTGTATACGCAAACCCGTACAATATCGTAGGCAGTATAGACACCAACTGCGCGGTACCGCGTTTGCTTCATAATAACTGTATCATTTACATTTAGTACCAATAAAATCGTCAACCTGTTAACATAGTGCTATAATTTACGTGCCGGTGCTTATCAATCAAGCAACTAAAAGCTGAAAGGTTTTGCACCGTACACCTATGTCTGGGTCTGTTCTTTGTGTCCGTTGTTTCGATGTTCGTAAAATCAACCGCGACACAGGAATCATTCGTAGTGCCAGAGTTGTCGTATAAAAAAAAAAGGTAAAACTCGCTGAAAATACAAACGTCAAAGAATTATAGACAGAGTGGTTCATGAGGAAGGTTTAGGTGTATAATTTGTTAACGTTTTGTGTAAATTGGTTGAAATATGATGATGATTGTTGAAGAGGTCTCTACTACCCGTGCGAAACCGGGGCGGGTTGCTAGTTATATTATATTTATGCACTTTTAAATGACCTTTTACTAAGGGCAATGAGTATAATAAACTTATCGACCGCAAGTAAGCCTGCCAAGTTCAATTGAAAGTCCCTAGACAGCTTTCATTATGTGAACGTTTACGTTTTAAACCTCTAAGATGTTGAAAAACGACAAGACTCTGGCAAATTAGCTTTTGTACACTTGGAATTTGGTAATTTTTATTACTGACGGACGGCGTAATGGTTTAAGTGGTCACCTGCGAGAGTTGTCTTTAAAAAAAAAAAAAATATTTACAGGTTTGTTACTGAAGTTGTAACTGAAGTCTGGTATGGGGTTTGTGTGTCTGTGAAGTGAGATTACCTTCTCGCACCGTTTCCTTATTCTGTAGATTTAGATTTACAGCTAGTGCAGTATTAATTAAAGTTCATCATAAATTGTTAACACAGACTTTGTGTTAAATTTCGTACAACAACATTTTAAATTTCAGTTTCGTAACTTATTTTTTTAATAAAATCGTGTTACTATGATTTTAAAATGATAAAGGGGCATTAAAATAAAACAATTGTGTTTTATAAAAGACTTTTATATGACATTAGGTAGAAAAACTGTCTCCACAAACAAATATTATGAGTACGATCGTCTGTACAATACATATATAATTATTTTTTTTATTTATTTATTAAATTTTATGCACAAAAATGTACAATGGCGGACTTAATGCCATTGGCATTCTCTACCAGTCTACCCTAGGGTGGTGTAGAAATGGGTGAAGTAGGTGCACTAAATTTAGATTATACACTTTAAAATAAATGAAACACAAATAAGTACCAAAACAGAAAAAAAGCGAGGAGTAGCATATGGGAATATATAAATATATACACATATACATATACACATACATAAGAAGATACATACATGAATATTTACATACACTTTATTATATACAAAGTATTAATGTTGTGATGATCCTGCTAGGTTTTGAGAGAGGAGAGCTTGTACCTTCGCCTTGAAGGATAGGCGACTGGGTGCTATTCTGATTTCCTGAGGAAGAGCGTTCCAGAGGAGAACAGATTGTATGAAGAAGGAAGAATGGACACATGCAGAAGTATGAGAGGGGCATTACAGAACAAGATTATTTGTAGAACGGAGAGTTCTGTTATGATTAGAACAGAGGAACTGGAAGGAGGAAGTCAAGTATGTAGGAGAAGTAGGTGAGTTGAGAATAGTGTAAAGGGTGGTTAGAGCGCGCAGTTGACGGCGCTGACGAATCGGAAGCCAACTTAACTCAAGACGAAAGGAGGAAACATGGTCAAATTTACGAAGGTTAAAAATGATTCGAATGCAGTAATTCAGAAGACGGTCGTATTTGTTGAGGAGATCTGCATTCAGGTCGTCGTCGAAATATTATAGTATACAGCTAGGAAGGTTTAAGGGTTAAAGAGATCCTTGTACCTCAAACACACATCCACAAGCAAACACGCGCGTATACGCATATATACTACTCCACTTCATACACTTTTCCTATTTCTTTATTATCGTTAAAATAACTCTTCCGGTTAATGACTTTTAATGAGTGTGTCATGGTGACGGATGAACACTAACTCACAAGTTACAGGAACACCTAGTTTGGGAGTTAGGGCTATTCTATCGCTGGGGCCTTAACCATTAGATTAATATGTCTTGTTTACAATAAAGAAAAGACAAAGGCTCAAATATGTTCGTTGGTCAACTCTAAGCAACTATAACAAAACCTACATACATATTGCGTATCTTTGTTCATGTAATATAATTCGATTTGAAGGAAACTAAACATTATTGGCCGTCGCTGATCAGTGATTCGGAGCGACTCTGTAAATAGCTTTCTGAATAGTTTGTGCTTTACGTGTTTTGTATGGTTAAGTAGATGGGAGGTGTATTGGGTCCCTGTTCAAGCTTGGCACAGGCATCTGTGGAAAACACGTACACTGTGCGGTTCTCTAGAAACTTTTTACCTCGCACAACCAATCTGTGGAACAAATTGTCTCCTGCGGTATTTCCGGACTGATACGACGTTCAAACCTTCAAGCTGCAGGTGTCTATGGACGACGGTAGTCAATTAATATCAGGAGACCCGTCTGCTCGTTTACCCGCTACACCAAAAAAAAATAAAAAATAAATAAATAAAGAATCCTTAACCAGTATTAGGGATACTGATCACAACTGGCGAGCCTCAACCTAATCGTTTGAAATCAGTCTGAAGATAATCATATCGCGATTCGGGATAAGTAGTTACGAAGTAGTTCAGCTATCTTCGCTAGATGTCGCTTGATATATTTGGCATAATGTGGAGTCGACTTTATGCTAAAAAAATATCCTGTTTCTGAAAACTGATACAGACAGACATTGTATTCTTTTACGTCAGTAGTTTTTGAATGGGGCTATAACTATTAGTAGTAGTAGTAGCCCCAAAAATAGGGCTTAAATGATGACAATAATAATAAAATCATCGCCATCTAGGCCCAAGCTAAGCAGACCTTGTGCCATAGGTGCTAAAACACGTATAAGCGTACATTTAATTAAATTTTGTTTGCGCATAATACTTATAAACATTACTGTTTCAAATCAATATAATCAGTACGTATATGTGCAAGTGACATTAAAAAAAACACGAATCTATTTCATGCCGACAAACAACTGCCAATTGTACAATTATTTTTCTTTCTTTATTAAAAGACAACTCCCGCATTTGGAATTACTTCTGTGTCGCGGGGGACTTTACAAACATACAAACAACGGACACAAAGAACACCGAGACTAAGGTGGGAATCGAACCCACGACCTCTGGCTCAGCAGTCAGGGTCACTAACCACTAGACCAACAGGCCAGTCAATTCCCGACTGTCAGGTATCGTCATTGACATAATATTATGACGAGTTGTAGGCTGTGTCATCGCTAGCAAACTAACTAAATAAATGTCACAAATATATATTGGAATCGTATGTAAAAAAGTTTCGCTCATATCTCGAAATGTGCTACAATCATGGTGTACATAAAGGTCTTAGCACACTGATTGCTGTCTAAATAAAAGTCTCGAATACATATTGGAATCGTAGCCTAAATAGAAAGGGTACGCTCACACTCCAATATCTGCTGCTGACTTGGTGTACATAAAGGCACTAGCACACTGAGTGCTGTCTAAATAAAAGTCACGAATACATATTAGAATCGTCTCCTATATAAAAAGGTTTCGTTTCTAGTTCAACATCTGTTACAAACTTAGTGTGCGTTTATGATTTATGTATCAACTTGCCGTTGAATTAGAGAAAACCTTTTAGTACGCAATACAGATACATATTCTCGTTAGTAAAAATATGAAGACTAGCAGCTTTCAAAAAATAAACTAATATATATAAAAGTTACGCAATCCATTCGAATGAGGAAGCTATAGAGTGTACACTATTTACTCGTTTTCGTTAATCTATTGCAGGTATGCTTTAAAATGTAGTCTAAAAATACGTTAAAATGTGTTTTGGAAATGTGTTAAATTAATTTAAAACCACTCCGTTCCATCTAAAGATAAACAATGCCCACCGAAGACGCAACGCAACCACACGCAAGCACTATAGACGTTACGCTATTGGTGTGCTAAAACCTTAATAGTAGCTTTCTCAGTTAAGAGTATTTCACATGTTCTGTAATTTCTCAAAGAAATTGCATCGCGGAGTCTGCGGACGTGATCTCGTGTAACTTTAGAGCGACAATTTGACAGACGAGAAAGCTGTACTCATGTAATTATTTCTGGTTCAAAATAAAAACAAATGCTTCAAGAAAATAATGATTCGACAGTGTTAACAAAATAATGATTCGACAATGTTAACAAAATAATGATTCGACAATGTTAACAAAATTAGGTCAATTCGAATCCACGCTTAAATCTAAATAATATTTTAATTAAGTTTTTAGCTAATTAGTGCAAAAGCACGCATTGAAAGTGAACGCGTGAGAATGAACTAACGCGTTCAATGAGCCACTTTCGTAGCAAGTAATTAGCAATGCGTGCATATGTTCTCATAATTATGTTATACACTTTTGTAATTTGTGAGATTGTTTGTGTCATCTTCACAAATATTATTTTGTTGAATTACCTATGTGTAAGCTAGGTTAATGTCCGTGTCTTCGCCTGCACTGACAGACATGATCCTGTTATAGCGCTCATAGTATTTTTAAACAACAAAAAGCATACATCCCACCTGATGGTAAGCGGTCATCTGTACCTAAGCTGCGGGTATATATAGGCACCTATAACAACTTGCCGTCAGACTGATGTTAGTTTGCCATGCCAATGAAATGAAAAAAAACATTTTTAATAACCTCCTCAATTTCAAAGTCGGTTAAAACATTACCACGTCTTTCCCTCTCTCAGTGACACCAGTATGAAGTATATTATGTAATTACATTACGTAATTCTTTATTTGTATTGTCATTGTTTGAAACCTAGTGTTAAATTTAGGAAATATGCTAACATAGAAACTTGTAACAAGCCCATTTGAAGATAGTTCTCAAACTTTTATTATAAGACGGTGTGCACACGGTCGGTAATATAACATTATTATGTAATTATGGAATAATGTAATCATAATAAAAGAATGGATTTAATAATTTAAACAATGCTTAATTAACCGTGAGATTTTTTAGTACATACGAACAAATAAAATAGTAATATTTTTGATTGAGAGTGTGGCGTAAATACATGTCCAAAGTTTATTAACATAAACTATAAATCCTTAATCTCACATTTTTATGATGAACTGACTTTTGTATTGTGTTCGGTATAAATAGAAAGAGCGTAGCTCAAACTTACACTCTGTACAGTCTTACCAATTAGTAGTGAAGCGTAGTTGGACATGTGTAAGTATACATAGAAAGAGCGTAGCTCAAACTTACACTCTGTACAGTCTTACCAATTAGTAGTGAAGCGTAGTTGGACATGTGTAAGTACAAATAGAAAGAGCGTAGCTCAAACTTACACTCTGTACAGTCTTACCAATTAGTAGTGAAGCGTAGTTGGACATGTGTAAGTACAAATAGAAAGAGCGTAGCTCAAACTTACACTCTGTACAGTCTTACCAATTAGTAGTGAAGCGTAGTTGGACATGTGTAAGTATACATAGAAAGAGCGTAGCTCAAACTTACACTCTGTACAGTCTTACCAATTAGTAGTGAAGCGTAGTTGGACATGTGTAAGTATACATAGAAAGAGCGTAGCTCAAACTTACACTCTGTACAGTCTTACCAATTAGTAGTGAAGCGTAGTTGGACATGTGTAAGTATACATAGAAAGAGCGTAGCTCAAACTTACACTCTGTACAGTCTTACCAATTAGTAGTGAAGCGTAGTTGGACATGTGTAAGTACAAATAGAAAGAGCGTAGCTCAAACTTACACTCTGTACAGTCTTACCAATTAGTAGTGAAGCGTAGTTGGACATGTGTAAGTATACATAGAAAGAGCGTAGCTCAAACTTACACTCTGTACAGTCTTACCAATTAGTAGTGAAGCGTAGTTGGACATGTGTAAGTACAAATAGAAAGAGCGTAGCTCAAACTTACACTCTGTACAGTCTTACCAATTAGTAGTGAAGCGTAGTTGGACATGTGTAAGTATACATAGAAAGAGCGTAGCTCAAACTTACACTCTGTACAGTCTTACCAATTAGTAGTGAAGCGTAGTTGGACATGTGTAAGTACAAATAGAAAGAGCGTAGCTCAAACTTACACTCTGTACAGTCTTACCAATTAGTAGTGAAGCGTAGTTGGACATGTGTAAGTACAAATAGAAAGAGCGTAGCTCAAACTTACACTCTGTACAGTCTTACCAATTAGTAGTGAAGCGTAGTTGGACATGTGTAAGTACAAATAGAAAGAGCGTAGCTCAAACTTACACTCTGTACAGTCTTACCAATTAGTAGTGAAGCGTAGTTGGACATGTGTAAGTATACATAGAAAGAGCGTAGCTCAAACTTACACTCTGTACAGTCTTACCAATTAGTAGTGAAGCGTAGTTGGACATGTGTAAGTACAAATAGAAAGAGCGTAGCTCAAACTTACACTCTGTACAGTCTTACCAATTAGTAGTGAAGCGTAGTTGGACATGTGTAATATCCATTTACAAACAATATATACATCTAAGTAAGTTTATCTGTGAACCCATAGTCCAAGCTATATACCTACTTAGTCTAGAAAGTCATATGGCATATGTCGTAGACTATAATTAATATTATTATAAACAGGTACATAAGGTCTTAAATATTAAGGGGTACTTCATAAAGGCTATTCTTTTGGCACTTTGACGCAGTACAAAGTTTCAATTAATCTCAATACTAATGTAAAAATCTGCATTGAAATATGTTATATTAGCAACCCGCCCCGGCTTCGCACGGGTAGCAGAGACATCTTCAACAATCATCATCATATTTCAATCAATTTACACAAAATCTTAACAAATTATGCACCTAAACTTTACTCATGAATCACACTGTATATTAGTGAAAACCGCATGATAATCCGTTCAGTAGTTATTCAGTAAATCGCTAACAGACAGACTGGGGACGATGTTTTATAATATGTAGTGATGTAGTGACAAAGCAAAACTTCAATATAAGCTGGTAAACTTGTGTGTATTGTAGTGTGCATTGAATTATATTTTATTGACGACACCTAGATAATTATCGTACAATGCTGACGTCATAGAAAAGTGTACGAGTTATTTTTATTTCAACAATAGTAATTGCCTTTTTATAGGTTATAGAAGAACATATATTACATTGTCATTTTATATCTAATACGAGACATTAATTAATATTGGTTATTTTTTCTTTAAGAAAGACTCCTAGTATTCTTGTAGTATTTATTATTCTTTGTAACCCCTTAAACTACAAACTACGCTATTTCGGTATGCTATGTCTGAGTTGGTTTACGTCGGTTATGTTCTAGGTGGGAGTCGAACTAGCGATCATGTTATCACAAGTCCAACGCCTTCGCCATTACACTACCGCTATTTCGGTTATACATACATATACTCATGCCTGTATCAGGCAGGTAGGCAGAAGCATATTAAGCCACTACATTTTGCCAACTATAATTTAGTTCCACGCACGCAATTGGAAATTAAAGATGGGAAAATTGGGAGTATCTTCGAAGGGAAAGATTGGGAAAAGGGGAAGGCAATGTAAGGATAAGGATTGATTATACGGATGAATTGGGGAGTATAAGCAATAGTTCGAGAAGGTCAAGGTCACATACCTGTATTTTGCGCTTTTATGTATTTACTATTTTAGTTTGTTTAAACGCACTTATATCTGGAACTCTCAGTCGGTTTACAAAAAAAGAAAGGTGTGCGTCAGCTCCGACGTACGACTGGAGTTTACAATTTACTGAAGGCTCTCTTTCTTTTTATCTCTCTCTGCCTCTCTCTCTCTATCTCTTTCATTATTTATAGACGTTTTACAGTATATATTCTATATGTATAACATAAAAGAATATGCACATATCTACTTACATGCGTTGAGGATAAGAAGTAAACTCCAATAAAGCACAACAAAGCGTTAAACCAGTACGCTGCCCTCCGATCACAAAATTTTACTCTTCATATTTTTTTCATACTGGGCGCTTTATATGAAAATCGATTCTTAAGGAGTAAACTCCAGAAATCTTTTTGTTTATGATAGCCAGATTCATGAGGTATATTATTGGCTATGTAACATCACGCTACGACCCTTAGAAGTGGAGCAGTAACCATAAACGCGGGTGAAATTTCGGAGAACGGGTAGAGTACTACAATTTATTTCTTGTAATTTTACTACTCCTTTGATAATTCTACAAATGACTGACCTTATAATAATTAGATATTTTTTATTTTACATGTAATATGCAACTGTTTAGGTAATTTATTGTTAGTTATATACCCTAGATAAATATCGTTTAAAGGTTTTTTACCAAGCAAAAAAAAATGTTAAGTAGTTAGCTTTACGTTCAACCTAATAACCCATATTAAGACGATTTTAGATGTTATTTTTACTTGAACTTCTGCACGCACGCTATTACATTCAGCGCTACATGTACTCGAAATGTACACAATATCTCAACTAAAATAAACCAAAATAAATTCATTGAATTAGACATGTTTAAAGCACCGATTAAATATATTTTGTTCTGTACCGCAGTGACACAAATTCCGATATTTAATTCAAACCACGTAACTTTACTTTCAGACCACAAAATAAATTACAGAGAATTACGCAAAAAAATGTTTCATTAATTCCTGTCGCGTAATTTTCATTGCGTAATTCATCCCGTGTGTCCTCGGCTCAACTCTCACTAATGGACGAACGTTGAATAGTGATATATCGAAAGTGATGGGATTGTGTAGAAAGTCAATGTGATGTATCGGTTCGTCTGCTAGCAACAAACTCTTCAACATGGGACTGCATAAACGCGAAAGTGAGTATTTATTTGTTGTTCCATTGTTTTACTTTTATTGTTATAGATAACATGAATGTGTATTATTTTTTTATTGTTTACGGACATTATCGACCAGTATACTCAGGTATATTTAATGTGATAACATTGCCGTCACTCTGTAAATTGAATAAGTGAATTCAAGGCTTGTGATAGAATTATCTCTCATGCCGATGACTGTTCAAATTCTATTTTCGAACGATTTTTTTAAGTATAAGGAAAAAAAACTTTGGCTAGCAAAAATCTGTTTCTGAAAGTTCTGGAAGGTTCGTAAAGTCTGTCGTCTGACCTTCGCTAGACATCGTGGCGGACTTAAGCGCTACAGAGCATCACTTACTATCACAACGTTCTATCACAGCAAGTAACTTGTTAATGGAATGAAGACTTTAAATTTGAATTGTTCAAGACAAGACTTGAGATATTTATTTAGCTCTATAACTTTACCTATTCTTCCCTTTAATAATGTAAGCCTTTTTTTTCGTTTGGAAACCCCACCTCACCTGAGGTGAAGTGGTATGTCGGAATCGAACCGACTAAAACCACAAGGTGTTCCGTCACAAGTGGGCCTATTACAGGGGACCCGGGAATACCCTAAGAAAGAAGCCTCCGGGAACCCCTGCAGACTTTGACAGCCTCTTGGTCAGTTGGCGGTCACACCGGCGGTTTAGAGAGGCGCACGCGGAACACGTCGCGCCACCTTCTCAGGCCTGCTTCTGCTAGGGTAACGACAGCCCTACCCGTTACCCCCAGGCCAGCGCTCATGGAGGCCGGAGATCGTTCTTCACTCTCCGGCGCCTGGTGCATCTTCTGCGGGACGGGAGAGTACTCGTCCTCTTCCGTACCCTTTCCGCCGCCTTTTTCTTTGAGGAGAATAATAATCCTACTAATATTATAAACGTGAAAGTTTGTGACGATGTATGGATGTATGGATGTGTGGATGTATGGATGTTTGTTACTCTTTCACTCCAAAACTACTAAACCGATTGCTATGAAACTTGGTATGTAGATAGCTGGAGACCTGGATTAACATAAAGGCTACTTTTTATCCCGATATTCTGACGGGATCGGGACTTACGCAGGTGAAACCGCGGGGCGCTGCTAGTAATATATATACTGGCTATGAGTTCTACGAGTATAGACCCTTCTCTTTGCTCAGATATCATACGAGATTCAGTAAATTGTTTACGTTTTCTGTAGGATGGGGGTACAGTCAGCTACAAAGTCTATCTTTGATCTTTTCTAAACATCATAGACATTGCTGTACCCCATTATAAAACTTTCCTTTCTGACTGTACTTAACTTGTGCTGACAGTAATTTGCTCGAGTCTTCTTTTCTCTTTTGCAATATGCGTCTTTCACGGTGCGATAAAGCGTAGCGAGGAGTCTAATATTTTCATCGACCTTTCCACGATATTAATACATTTCTAAATATAGTTATTTGTTTACATTATCTTTTTACTGCGTCGTTCGCACATTAACGTGTCATTAAGCACGGAATTTCCACATTTTTTAATAATGTCAATCTAGAGATGACACATCTAAAGCACTTAGTTCACGATATAATAATAACAAAATGAAACACACTTCAAATTGTTAGTTTGTATGGGAACCAAATCCATTTTCCTCGTGGGAGAGCCATGCTACGGCTATGGGCCGGCTCGACCAGAGGAATACCACGGCCTCACAGAAAACCGGCGTGAAGGAATGTTCGAGGAAACAGGAGGCCCTATCCCCCCGCCCCCCCCCCATCCCCTACTACCACTAAAAAAAAAGATAATATCAGCCAGACGATCAATAAAATTTGATCAGCTGCTTAGAAAGATAGACAATGTTCTAGATTGCCATCTGAACCACATCTAGGACGGTTCTGTGTGTCTGTTTTTTGGGTTTGGATAAAACAGAAATGGGTAGATTTATACTTATCTCGTAAGATGGTCAACGAAATCTCACGTAATGTTTACTCAGCAGTGTTTATGTTGAACATCTATTTTTAATTGTACCATGCGCTGTTTGTGTATTTCCTTCATTGAGCCAAAGATAACAAGATTTTATCGCTATTTATATATACATATGTACTTCAAACTGTAGTTGATACGAATCGGCACAAGGGACTAATACAAAAAAGGCAAACATAGGGGTATTCTATTTTTTTAAGCTATGTTTTGATTGTAAAATCTGTAATGAACCTTTAAAAAACGGCAAAATATGAGCATGTGTACTACAAATACTTCACCTTCGAATGCTCGAACGTTTAGGTCGTCAATGCCTATACGATAAACAGACAGCAGACATACATTTTCTACTCACAAGTAATGAGTCATACACATATCACAATATATCAGAATTTGTTCGCCCACAAAATGAATGAGCTCAATTCCTCAATTGTTACGGACAAATTATTAGATTGACGGACATTAAATGTGACGCAATAATCCATTTCAGAAACTTTATCTTCTATTAGTATTTATTCAATGTCGTTCTTAATTACTCATATAGTAATAATGTTTTCTTTTCACGTCCCTGAAGGAGTAAGTAAAAACGCAACACCTATGGGTACATATGTGTATCTTCGTCGGAATCGAAAAACACTGTGTATCATACAGAATCATACTGCACCTAAAATAGGTCCAGGCACTGTTGCGGGTGGAGAAGAAAACCCGTCCCGTCTTGCGCCTCCGCCGCCCATGATTGGCGTGTGTTGAGCCAATACACTTATTAAAAAAATTGTTTAAGAGCTATACCACAGTATATATATATATATATATATATATACTGTGGCTATACTAACTGGCTTACGCTATTCAGGAATTGAACAGTAAGATACACCACTTACTATGAATGACATCGACAAATTGGTCACTTTCATATTCAACTTCAAATAATGACTTTTGCTTTCAAGTCTATATGTTTATGTATATTGTATGTTACATCTTGCTGCGTCATACACGTAAATAGATTAACTAGAATATTCGATATTAATAAATAATGTACCTGACTTAAAAATAATTGAAATAAAAAGCATCAATTCTGTTGTTTGAAGTGAACAAACATGACATCGACGAAATATGTCACTTTTAAGTTTAGTCGTGTACCCAGAGTGTCTGGTGATTTTGTCTTACCAGCGCGGCGGAATTACACATTTGCCGCCCGTAGGCTACTAAAATTTTACCGCCCCTACCGGTCGGTCTATCTAATTCGATACCCCAAGGACAAGACATAAAACATAATGTAGGTGCCAAATTTGCCGCCCCTAAAATCTGCCGCCCTAGGCTCCAGCCTACTCAGCCTGCTGGTAAATCCGCCACTGTGTCTTACTACACTTTTACTAAACTACTAAAATTGTTTTGCTCAAATTGCGCAATTATTTTGCCAAATTTTCAAAATTCTGTAAAAGTTGTCGTACTCTATCATTTCAGTGTTTTTATTTTACTCTTCAAATCTTCATTAAAAGTGATTGAATGTACTGAGGTGGCCTATGTCCATCGCAGTTTATACTGAGGGTACTCTCAAACTCAACTCTCAGTTACAGGGCTTGCAAACTTATGTATTTAAGTTTTATAAAAGTACTCCGTGCTTATGTACAACTTACAATAGGATGTGGGTTGTTTTAATATAACATTCACTGGGGCGGGTAGTGTAAGTAAAGTTGTCGGATACGTGGCATTGATGTGTCATGTCACTGTCATATATAACACTGACACTTGAAATGTTTACCTATTCAAACATTTTACGTTATTTTTAAGCGAAAACTTCTTTAGGCAACTTTTGGTCACTTTTGGTATGAGCAAAAAGCACTGAACTCCTCGTAACCGTCACGCTCAGATGACGTATATGAAGGTGTGTCTGAGCGTGACGGTTACGAGGAGTTCAGTGCTTTTTCCTCATGCCAAAAAGTTGCCATATGTAATGTTTAAATATTTATTTATTTATATATTTAAACTTCCAGCATATGCAGAGATGTATGTGGCAGGTGTGTATTTAGAAGTCATGAGATAAAAGTACTAATAAATAAGTATATATTATAGAGATAAAAATATGTATATTATATGTGTTTTTACTTCTGACGTGCAGTCCTACGACTGATACTTTTTTAGTTGTAATGTTTTTGGTTATAAGCTGTTTCAATTGAATAAAATTATTTCTTTCTTTATTTTTTTGGAATGGGGAAATAACAGTGAACTCACGTGACCGTCACGCTCATACTCGCTCATGTGTGTATGTGTTTTCACTTCTGACGTGCAGTTCTACGTCTGACAGTTTTTTTTTCTATTTGATAAGACAGTATATGGAGTGACGATGTACCAGTATGTTTGGTATAGAGGTAACTTGAGAAATGATGCAACATTACACTCAACCAGTGGAATGACACACTCAATACAATAAACCATGCTCTAAGCAGTACAAATGTTATTTTAGATGGAACAGTTTTAAAAGCGTACGTTTGACTAGTCTGTCTGAAGGTCAACAAAATCGATACGAGCGCCACAAGACGGACTCGTCTATGTCTTGTAAGTATTATTTTATTTCTATATATACGTATATATATTTATGCTACCTCGTTAGTCCAGTGCATAGGCATAGACTACAGAGTTAATTATGTGGTATGTGGTCCCATGACATCAATTAACTACCTTTTTGGTTCCATGGCATGACGTTTCCGCGCGGTCGTGAGGTCCTGGATTCGATTTAAAGGTCGACCAAATTGTTATTGGGGTTTTTCGTAGGTCATTCTCAATAGCAATATGGAGTTTGAAAAAGTGACCCCAGACTCCAATAAGTTCGCTCTCTATAACGTGTTGTAAATATAAGGTACTTACGCCTCTTTTAGTTTAGACAATTTTTTTTAACATTCATTACTATATAAACCAAAGTCCCCATGCGGTTTTCACTAATAGACAGAGTGATTCATGAATAAGGTTTTTGTGTATAATTTGTACCCGTTCTCACGGGTGAACCCATGGGCTGATATGACTATCGGCACAATGATATAATATATAATTATAATATAATTATAGTTATTATTATTAATATGACCAATTTATAATGTTCCAAATAGCTAAGGATGACAGTACAAGTTCAAAGCGCATAGCCTTGGTAGTTGAATGTCACGTGAGTAATGACCACAAATGGCCACATACCAATCGTAATAATGGCGGCGTGCACGAACTGTTGTGAGTAAAAAGTGCAAGCGATTATATTTACGTTTTGTTTATTATTAAAAACGAAACACGATTTATATATTTGTGTAGTGTTTATAAACTAAAAATCACATCTAAAGGAGTAAATTCATATGACTTTATATTAAAACTAGCAACCCGCCCCGGCTTCGCACGCACGGGTAGTAGAGACATATTCAACAATTATCATCATGTTTCAACGAATTTACACAAAACGTTAACAAATTATACACCTAAACCTTCCTTATGAATCCCTCTGTCTATTGGTATAAACCGCATGAAAAGCCGTTCAGTAGGTAGTTTTTCAGTTCAGACGACAGACAGACAGACGTGGCGGGGGACTTTGTTTTATATTTATGTAGTGATAGGTAAATAAGAACAATTACACTTTATTTCTTTAATTTTTTTATATTTCCGGACTTTCGATAGTTTCGGACACAATAGTCAGCGATTCAGCAGTAACGAAAAATGGCTGTCTTAAATTGCATTATCCATCATGCTCTAATAATAAATTACTTGACAAATCTTACACACGGCCGCCTGATCCCAAACTAGGCAGAGCCTGTACTATGGTAACCAGACTGCTGATAAACATACTCATATATTTCTAAATACATACATATTATAGAGAGATCTGGGTGGGATAGATATTTTAAATAGAACCCACGCTACTTTTAGCTTAGCAGTCAGGATTACTAACCACTAGACCAAAAGGCCAGGCGTTCCAGCATATAAATGGGAATGCCATGGATAACATGGAATACGGGTAAGCCTATGGTATTGGACGCAACGTGTGTCGAACCCATGCGACGTTATACCTTCTGAGCACTGCTAGCTGTACCGGTGCTGCTGTTGAATCAACAGAAACTTTAAACAGCTCGCAAATACATTGATCTTGTAAGATATTGTTTTCAAGGTTTTTAGGTTCAAGACGATTGAGCTATGATTTGAAAGTTCACGTTGTTTTTGAGTTTTGTACTTCTACAATCGGATGACAACTAATTCGAAATGCATATCCAGTAATAACTTATTCTAAAGTACATCAGCAAGATGGCAGTAGCCACCTGAGCAGAGACATACGGTGTGACCACTTACGTCTCCCACTCCTCAGTTCCCTAATCCTCCTCTTGGACTTCTCCTTAGGCTATGGAGAACCCATAGGTTTCCCCTGCGTACAGAATAACTGTTGGGCATAGTCTTTTGGTTAACGCTATTCTCGTTCGAAAGTTGGGTCTCTTTACGGGTTTTTTTACTCTGGTATATCTACCAGACAGTCTTTAAACTGTATCCAGTTTAAAGTTCTCTGTTTAGGTAGCTACAAGAGAGCGATATGGAAGGAGTAGTCTTTTAACCCATTAATAAATGCATGAGCATCACAAGCTTATTGAAATAACATCCGACCTCTTAAGAAAAAAAATTCACAACTATCTGTTTCACAAACTACGTACTTTGTACCGAACATTGCGCCAGAAATGATATCCTAAACTCCTGTTTTGGAGATAACCCTCTACAGCCTAGTAACGGGGTTAGCACCGCATGAAATCTCGATACAAGTTTCAATAGGCATCAGCGAACCCCTGCTGTGGTACTTCCTTAATAGTTACAAGTTTATGTACCCGTATGTGTGGTCCAGAGCATAAGAAATCGCGGTTCGATAAGCAGAGCGTTTATGATTTTGAGTGTAAATGCTATGTTAGTCAAAGTATTGTGTGGTTTTTCTATTCAATAAACTTTTCACGTCAGATTAAGTGTACGGCTACAGTAACAGACAGGACACCGTAGTTTTTGGATACTTCCAAGATTATAACCAAATTGTGCGTTTCCAAATATGCAGTGACTGAGTGACCTTAAAATTTTGGAGTGGCCAGAGGTTAAAACGTGATTGTTTCGTTGAGAGTACACAGGTAGAGACAACACCTCCTTGAGGAGCTGTACCAAGCTAGTACTATTTTAATAAAATGATACCTAAAGTCAGATAGTTTCAAAATCATGTAATCTTCATTATAGGAAAGGTTAATGTGGCATTTTTGTATAAAGTTTATTAAAAAGACTTGCGCATTATGGAAAAATACTTACATATTCTTTGTTTTGTTTATAGCTTTTATCAATGAATTACATTTGAACAGTGTAACGGCTGCCGGAGTAACACCAAACTTTATGTAACCGTGAAAATAGCATGATTAACTGATGTAACATAAACACGCAAGCTTATACGTAATACACAGCGATATCTTTTAATATCGTGTGAAATGTGTTTGCTAAAAAATGTATCTTGTTTTCACTTCATAAATCAACTATTGTAACTAAGTAAAAGTATTCCGAATTGTTTAAACACTTACATGACTGAGCTTTATTTGTTGTAATATGTCTGACCAACTTTAGGGATAGTATGCAATTTCGGGATTCCATATTTTTTATGGGAAGGGGGCAATCGAGCAGACGGATCACCTGATGGTAAGTGACTACCGCCGCCCATGGCCACCTGCAACTCAAGAGTCACAAGAGCGTTGCCGGCCTTTAAGGTGGGAGTAGAGGAAGAGGGGAAGAGAGGGAATGGTGTGGAAAGAGGGGGACAGAGAAGGGTTCGGGCCTCCGGTAACCTCACTCACTCGGCGAAATACAACGAAAGCATCTCATCTCATCTCATCATCATCTCTTACACAATCTCTTTTGAACTTTTTTTGCACTTTGCACTAACTCCAAAGCTTTTTGCCTGACTAAAGGGGTTATAAAAATTGTAACAAAATGCAATATGTGTGAAATAACAATAAATAAATATAATAATTTTATTAACGCCACGACAAATACTACATAGTTTCTTAAACAATTGTAATTTTTTTTATATATTAATAACACATATATATATACATATATTTAAATAACACTTACGTGGTCAGGCTCAAAGTAAGATTTAACTTGTGTTATGGGTACCAGTAAAAAAAATACAATCGTAAAAAGAATGAGTATATGAATTTTCACTTGTACCACAAAATAAAGGCGTGTACCCACTAACACGTAACGGCCCGCTTCCGGCGCACAATAGTGTCCGCTAAATAATTGATAGTTTTAGTAATATGGTCCTACCTACACATTGTGTTTTCAAATGTGTGGAAATGTATGGGAATGGCAGTAGAATTGATAGTGGATGAATAAAAATATAATGTAGGGCGTGGGAGCTTTTTAATTCTGTACGTTGACAAGCCTGTTTGTCTAGTGGTTAGTTGGTTAGTGATCCTGACTGCTGAGACAGAGGTCGTGGCTTCGACTCCCACCCAGAACAAATAATTGTGTGATGAGTACGTGTCATTTGTTCTGTGTCTGGATGTTATTTATCTACAACTAGCTGACCCGACAGACGTTGTCCTGTCTTAATTATGAATATTGAATTCGAATTGGTATAATTTGCAGCGCGCATTCTGTCAATAGCGCCAACTGTCAAACTACTGACAGTTATGTCAAAACTGCTAAGGTTACATTAGAAAAGTTAATATGGTCGTTAAGTTTTCTTAAATTTTCTGTTAGTAATAAATATTTATAAGCAGTTATTAATATTTTACTCTAATTAATAGACATGTTATTAAAGACTATTTATTACATTATTATATCATTGAGTTTATATATATTTTCTTGTTTTTTTTCTTAAATTACGATTCCTCCCCTTCAAATTTTATTTGTTTTAAGTTAGCGGCAAGTGGTAATAGGTAGTATATAGATGACTAGCTGAGGTCGTGGCTTCATCTGCGTTTATCTGTACCTATTAGTAAAAATAGGCCATGTCACTACTGGATAAAGTAGCTTACTAATGGTAAAAGAATGATTAAAATCGGTTCAGTAGTTTTAAATTTCATCGACTATAAATATTTCTCTCTTTATAATAATGTTATGAAGGTTTGTGAAATTTAAATAGGCTCAATCTTAAGTACCTTTTTTATGCTATAGGGGGCAATCGAGCAGACGGGTCACCTGATGGTAAATGACTACCGCCGCCCATGTAACTCAAGAGTCACAAGTGCGTTGCCGCCCTTTAAGGTGGTAATAGGGGAAGAGCGGGAAGACGGGAGAGGAGGATTGGAGGGGAGGAGAGGGGGAGAGGGGAAGGACGGGAATAGGGGAGAGGGCAGGATTAGGGCCTCCGGTAACCTCACTTACGCGGCGAAAAGCAATGCAACCTACAACTTTAATTGATTTAATCATTCGAATTGAGAACCTCCTCCTTTTAGAAGTCTGTTGAAAATGATTATTATATATTCCTTCATTGTCCTATAAATCTGAGTAAATGGTTCCTTATATCGTCTTAAAACATAGGTGAACGGTATATACATATAAGTACGAAATATATAATAAACTTGGACCCGTCATGGGATCAAATTCTGTCTTTACAGTTATATCAAAATAAATTTACTGTAAATGTAATAAAACTAACATGCGCTCCGCTTACCAAGATTGTAGCGTGATGTTATTTTTTCTGGAACCTTCTTGTATAATAAAAGCTAATAAACCCAAATAAAATTAACAAACTGCACCGGCAGAACCTGAGATTATCGCTATCAAACAAATAAACACTTCAACTTAATTAATTTAACATAGGTGGTAGTGAGATTTACGATGTTGGTTGTTTGGTTTACTAGACTGAAGTGTCAAAATTTTTCTACAATCGAAGAATTCATAACAGTACAGGTATAATGTTACAATGAGGATGTCATATTTTTGTTTCATGGTGTAGAGGGCAAACGTGCAGACGGGCCACCTGATGGTATGTGACTAGCGCCGCCCATGGGCACCTGCAACTCAAGAGTCAGAAGTGCGTTTTAGGGTATAGGGAGAGGGGTTAGGGCCTCCAGTACCGTCACTCACTCGGTGAAATACAACGGAAGCATTGTTTCATACTGGTTTTCTGTGAGGCCGTAGTATCACTTCAGTCGAGCCGGCCCATACGTGCCGAAGCATGGCTCTCTCACTTTGATATTTGACCAATTGTTTGATTGTCTTTTATTACCCAGCCTATATTTTTATATCATTAAGTAGGTACTCGTAGTTATTTTCTGGATGAAAAGTACAATATGTAGTTTTTCGTAGGTACCCCTGACAGAGTGTATGCGAATTTCATGATGACCAGTGGAGTATAATTGTTCGATTACATACAGGTGAATAATCAAAGGTATAATTATATATATGTACGGGAATTAACGCGATCACATAATAGGTATTACATACCTTTAAATTGCCTGACGTTTCGACCAGGTTGCACTGGCCGTGGTCACAGGCTGACTGGCTCAGGGGTGCACGCCCTCCGTCTCCGACTTTTGTTTTCCAATGTTTAATATTTTGATTTTACAATGTCACTGAGTGTCCCTATGCTATATGCAATCCGATGTGTGCCTTTTATTCTGGGGTTTTATCCGACTACGCATTAAAGCGAGGTGGGGTGAAGGGTATACATACGTAATATGTCATGGAACGCGAAAGTTTATAAGTTAGATGTTAGACAAACAAATTAACATTCGCATTTATATTGTTAGTCAGGATTCTGATGATAATAAGTATCTCATATATAAATTTTACTATCACTTTCAATTATCATACACAACCTTTCGGCCTAGTAGGTACATCCCACTAGCTACTATTAAGGCTTCAGCTTCGGTTACCAGATGCCAAAGAAGTGCGTGACCGACGATCAACTAAACATATATTTTATATCCTTTTAGTAAATATGATTAATTATGTATGTTTTCTATTGTATTATACCGGTTTTCCATATTTATAATTTCGGTTATTTTAATCAAACCGTTCACAATGAATCGCTTATTGACGGTGATTAAAAAGAGTGGCTCTGAATATTTTTTTTAAATTGACCATTTCAATAATTGATCAAGATATTGAATTTGAATTTGATTCTCATAACATTCGAGGTCTCAACTACACGCATCTGATGTTCTAGATTATTTTACCTAAAAAATGTCGATTCTACTATTAAATTCATATATTTCAAATCTAGAAGGTGTCTGTTTGTGCGCTTTATGAAAATATACGCTAGTGGTCTATATAAATATAATAAAATCACGATAAATTAAGCTTCTATTGTAATATTCTTCGTTAAACTAGTTAAAATCTGTAATGCCCAAAGAACCCTTTTACTATGCCTCCGCTGCCGCGCTGACGTCTTTCTATCAGCGGGCTGTGTCCCTAAATATAGACATTTAAAATTAACACAGCGTGTGTATTTCTATTGCCACTACACAACGATTTTTTTGTGCCAATTTACTTATTAATCTATCTCATTGTCCTCAGAGAATGGTCTGCTCTCCTACGAGAATCCAAACTATCACCTGGATCCGTCCCGATTGGAGTCTGCGATATACAGCGACCTCTACGAGATGCATGACGAGAAGACTACCCCTGATGAGTACGACGCCTATCTCGACAACAGAAGGTAAGCATTATTTACTTCTTCTTTAAGGGAAAAGTTAATAAAACCCACTTTAGAAGATCTATATTTAAAAAGTAGACTTGTTACCATTTTGTCTCTCTTCATTTCTTACCACTCTTCGTCTTCGAAATGCTCCTCATCACTGCTGAATTCTAGCACGTTAGACAAAATATCTTTAATTTATGAAGTGTGATAAATGAAGTTTAATTACTCGTGAAGTAGGTAAGTATCTCTATGCAAAATATGAACAATATTCGTATTTCACATAATGGAGATAGTTTTTTGCAAATAATAATTTTGTTATAAATGCTGTTTAGAATCGCAAAAATCGATTATAGAGTAATAACAAATGTTCGTGGGAGAGCCATGCTTCGGCTCGTATAGGCCGGCTCGACCGGAGTGATACCACCGCCTCACAGAAAACCGGCAGTAAAGCAATACTTGCGTTGCTTTTCGTCGAGTGAGTGAGGATACCGGAGGCCCCTACCCTTCTCTCTTTCATCTCTCTCCCCCCTTTCCCCTAATCCCACATTAAAGGCCGGCAACGCACTTGTGACTCTTAAGTTGTATGTGCGGCGGAAGTAATTTACCAACAAGTGACCCGTCTGCTCGTTTGTCCCTATACCATAAAAAAAAATGAAATCAATTATGAGCAAAACCACAGCAGAAATCGAGTATATATCTCATTTAGTAATGCTTTGAGCATATCCGTTATCTATGAACCCTGTTCTTCAGCGGAACAACATCGTAGTCTTGGTGAAAATGTAGTTTTCTGGTAGCACTTCGTCAGTCGAGAGGTTCTACGGTATGGGAACCATATAGTTTACTGTGCCCTACTTGTCACCCCCATCGCCTTGGATATTCTTAGCTATCTCATCTACACATGCCGTAGTAAAATGTCGGATATTCCCTATTTTGCCCCTCTTGGAAGCAGTTTTATAACGTCGTAACTAACCGTTTGTTCTTACTAACCTGTAAACCAAAATAACCACAATTCAAGACCAGAGTCTAGATCGCAGCGCACTTCTACTTTTACATACAAAAAGTGAAGGTCTTCAACAATTACGTAGTTATTTAAATTAGATTGACTTTTAAATTTAAAAATAAATTGATTTATATACGGTAGTTGTAGACTTGTCATTGTATTGTTTCAACGCTAAGATTTCGTAAATATAAAATATAACCCTTTATTACTATGACTTAGCAAAATTAAATGACAGTACAGAAAAGGGCAAAGAATAAATAATAGTTTAAAAAAACTAAAAAAAAACACGTTTTTATAGAAAATCCAACTAAAAAATAGAAAATAAATTTTAATAAATTTGAAATAAATGTAAATTATTGAAAAAAAGCGTGGGGTGCATATAGTGTCAATAAAATGTTTATAACTATTGACACTATATGCACCCCACGCTTTTTTCCAATGATATGCATTTATTTCTTATTTACACTATTCTTAATCCAAATTTATTAAAATTTGTTTTCTATTTTTTAGTTGGATTATCTATAAAAGCGTGTTTTTTTTGTTTTTTAAACTATAATTTTTTTTTAATCGAACTATTGCATTGTCATCGGTCTTTGACAGGTGTACAAAATTGGAATGAAATCTGTCCGTTTAAAGTGGGTCAAAATCGCGCCCTAAAGAATCGGTTACAAACAAACATACAAGTGAAACTAATATAAAGCGTGTAGAAAGGAAAAGGCCGTAGAAATTCATCCAGAAAAAAGTTGTTCCCTAGGGAGGAACAAATTACCTTTTAAGCGAGCAAAACTATTATTAATGCAAAAGTAAGTTTGATTGTTTTTTACGTCACCAATCGTCATGATATTTTGCATACCTACCTGCTGTTAGGGGCACCGAAAAGGGACACGGTTCTTTTTACTTTTACCCCGAAAAAAGGTACCTACTGTTTATTTTTTTATATATATTATATTATAGGGGGCAAACGGGTCACCTGATGGTAAGTGACTACCTTCGCCCATGGACACCTGCAACTTAAGAGTCACAAGTGCGTTGCCGGCCCTTAAGATGGGAGTACGCTCTTTTCTTGAAGGTTTGAAGGTCGTTTCGATTCGGAAATACCGCAGGCGACATCATTAACAATATTCCCGAAAAATAGTAATTTGTTTGACAAAATCTAAATTAAGAGATTTTTTAATATTTCGTGTATGAGTAACAATTAACGCAGATTCCTGACCATTTTTTCTTGTAATAATAAGCCTCGAAATGTGCCCTTGTTGATGTAGAGTACTGTGTTGTTTCCCTAAGTGATGTAAAAGGGCCGATATCCCGCCTACGTAATATTTTTAAGGGGTTTTCTTGACATTTAATTTTTGAAAAACAAAAATGATTTCAATGAATGTGCTCAAATTTTGCCTCGTCTTAATATTTGAACTTATCTCGTTCCGAACCTAGTGCAACAAAATACGTGTTACGTCACAAGCCGGGTGCATCGACCCCACTATCGCGCATGCGCCGTGCATCGATCCAGTGCATACACACGGAATTATGCCTCACTAACTCACTACTCAGTACGCTTTGATTTGTTGCTTTTTTTCAACTAGCACGATCGACATAATATCTCATTCCATTTTTGAAAAATCGATCAGGAATGTATTGCAATTTTGAGTATGACTTTTTGTCGTCTATAATTACGATAAGTATCGTCCGCTTGTCTATATATTTGCTCACAGCGCCTCTAGCGACAACATTAGTTAACTAAAATATGTGCATAAAAAAATAAATCCGATAATACGATAAACGTGGACTGTAAAAACTCATCTATCTCACGCTATCTCAAGAATTTTGAAATTCTCAACTAATTTGTTTGTAAACTCAAAAATGTGCAAAAATCTCACTTCAAAATATCCTATTACATGGATGGTTGGTCAATTACAAACGTTTGAGAGATGTGTTTAGATGGTGACACAGATTGTATTGTACACAATTGCTGTGCTGGGGCCCTCGCCTCGGTTCGATTCACGGATCGATCAGCATTAGGATTTTTGTGGTTTAATATTTAACTTAAGAGGCCGTATACGAAATTTTGCCAATTTCGCTGATTTACGTGGTTTTACAGACGTGATTTTACAGTTAAAATACTATATTTCTATAAGTTTTTATAAACAACATAAAAGATCATTTCAATTTAGATCTAATGTATGAGCCACTTTATTACTTTTATTATTCAATTTTGATTAATCGACCTCAAACCGGTGACTGTTTTGTAAATTTTGCCGTAAGAGGTTTAGAATATCACATATTTACGAACTGTTTTGAAGTACCAACGGTATGAAAAAATTACAATGTATTGCTGTAAAAGTCGTCTATACAATGTATGAAACACTTTTTACCATTTTAATATAAAAAATTTTGGTAAAAAAATGTTTAACTTAGTCAAATTTTACAGAAAATGGACAAAGTTTTGCTTTTGATTTCGGCTGCGTGGAACTTTCATTCATAAAATTACAACAACAGAAATAAACTTCAGTTCAAAGTTAACCCATTTTCTGAAAAAAAATTGCAAAAAATTTAAAAAATATGGTAATAAAAATGTTTTAAAACAACCTAAATTTCGCATTATTATTTTTAATAAAAGTAAAAAAGTGGTTCACTCATTAGATCTAAATTAAAGTGATCTTTTATGTTGTTCATAAAAACTTATAGAAATATAGTATTTTAACTGTAAAATCACGTCTGTAAAACCACGTAAATCAGCGAAATTGGCAAAATTTCGTATACGGCCTCTTAAATGCTTAGTTGACGAATCGTGGGTATAACAAACTTCTATCTACCCCAGCAGAGAAAAAAGAACATGATGCAAATACTTATTTCCATAAACAAGATAATATTTGTTCTATATCGAAACTTACTTTATGTCGAAATGTTATCGAATAACAAATATTTATTGTCAAATTACTTACTTCATTTCCTAGCAACACAATATCGTACGCGCGTGTCGATTTAATGCCCTGCAGGATTACGATAGAATCTAGAACATTCCACCGCTCGGTGCACGTGTGTGCATTTTGTTCTTAAGCCGATTGAAAATCTGATTTCCTATTGCTCTTAGCGGAAAATGAGGGTAAGAGTGTTAAGCTTGGATTAAAGATACGGTTTTTATTATAAAAACGTTTCCAAGTAAACATTATATTTAAATAAGTAGTAGATAATTTGCAAAAAAATACATTTGCTTATCAATTTTTAATGTGAACATATTCTGATGTATTTTAAAACGCGATTCGCTCTAAAACTACTAGACTTATGTTCTTGAAACAATTTAACGATATTTTGGCCAATTGTTTTATTTTCGCAAATGTAATTAGTACTTATAGGATTTAATAGTTATAAACTTAAATACAATTTTTTTACGTGTAGATAATTATAATTGAAATAAAGCTGTACGATTAGGTAAACACGTCTATATTATTTAAAGACAATCAAAGTAAGCTTTGGTAGCCTAATGCCGAAGACATCGGACTAGCGATTGAGTGGTTACGGGTTCGAACCCCACCTACTGATGACCAACGTGAACCCACTTCTAACACAAGCAAAATCCCAACAAGGATAATAAAGTTCAGCACCTAATATCTTTGCCGCACCATTAAAATTTGGAAATCATTACCAGAACACATGTTCCTTCCCGCCTATAACCCTGGGTCCTTTAAGCGGGGCGTAAAAAGACATCTCCAAGCCATCAAACTGAGGACCACCACGTATAGTAACGCCCGTATCTGTAACGATTTCAATCTTTGAACCTTAATCTAGCTTACCATCAGGCGGGTTGTCATACTGATGATCTAAAGAAAAATTTGCTTAATTGGTGGGGTTAGTAAGAGAATTCATAATGTTTGAGGCACGTTACCAGTATTCTTTAAAAAAAAAAACAGAAACAGAACAACAAAATGGGAAAGTTTGGTAAATTTAGTGGCTTCGTTGGTAATGCGTTTTTTTTCTAGTCAGGATTCTCGCAAGTTGGTGATTCTAAGTTGAAAAAAAAAACACTTAGTAATTAAAAAAAACATATAAATCACTCCACCCCTTTTAATTTTCTGACCAAAAACCACCTCACCATAAACACTCACATTATTCCAAAACAAAAATATCTTAAAACTTGCTAGACGTAAATTTTCTAGTTGAAAATACTATAAAAGTTTAACAGAAAATAGTCGCTTGTTTTATAGCCTACACGACTGACGCAGCGGATAGAACAACATCCGTTTTAAACTAGATAATAACGTAGCAGTGTGTGTGGTACAAGTCTAAACTGAAAGCGAGTATATATCTCAAAAATTATAGTTAGGCTAGAAGGAATACGAATTTACTATTTTCCTTTTTAAATCAAGGCTTTTCACTTAGCATTTATTATAAAATTAAATTACTTTTAGAGCGTCAAAAACTAAGTAATGTTTTTACCTCTGTCTGTAGTAAAGCCAGACTGTCTACATGTGAAGGTAACTGTACAAATCTTTGATGCATTTTGAATCACTATGCATTTTGAGAAAAGCTGAAGAGATCCAAAGAATAACGATCATATAACGAGGCTCGCTTATAATGCGCTTTAATCTTTATAAGACAAGGTTGAAAACCAAAGGAACTTAATATACACAACGGTGTATGAATTTCGACAGTCTCCAGCTAAACAAATGTTTTTAATAAAACTCATCAATATTTTTTTATCTTATCAACTTATTTTATTATGTTAGAGCACAAGCCGTGCCCTCTGTTTTATATCGCCATTTGTATTCCAAAACCGTATAAAACCCGCTGGTTGTATGGCCTACACGTTTAATATAACGTAGCACAGGACAACGTCCCGGTTCTAAGCGGTATAGGATTTATAGTGACGGCACAGTGCGTGTGTTACAAGTTATAAACTGTCAAGAAACAGTTTTTGTTTCAATTATTATCCTACCATATCTTTTTTAATTATACAGGTGTAATGTACATAAGCAATACGAGAAATGGGGGTGCATTTTCATAACTTTCAAATTATTCAGTTTTCTCTAGATTTGTAGAAAAAACAATATAAACAGAGTAGGTGCAAGGATTTCATTACAAAGCAAACAATTGATTGGAAATGATTAAGCAAAAGTCTTATTTTAGTCTCATAATTATCTTATAATACAAGAAGTTCCATTCAAGTGAGTTCCAGTAGTCACATAACACTTACACCAATCTAGAACTACCCTATCCTCCTGTCAAATACTTTAAATGTCTTCTATAAGTAATGCAGTAAAAAATATTATCTTTATTTAATAATCAATGGCAGCCCTAAGTTACTACGCAACACTTCTTAAATAGTTTATTGATAAAACGGCACCTATCTCTGAAATGGGCCGTTAACTGCTGAAGATTTGTAGGTTCCACCCAAAAAAAAAAGCTAGGCGATGATTTACGCATGACACAGTTACTTCGCTGTACGTATACAGCCCATTGTCATTTGATGTTCAAATGTCAAAATAATGTCGTTGTCATTGCTAATGGCAAGAGCTATGTTGCCTAGTTTACAACAAAAAGCGCACTATGAAATCGAATTTTTTTTTACTGTCGAGCAATATACTAAAGTTATTCTACACCGTTAATTCAAACCAGGATAAAACAAGATATTTAAAACTTTTAATACAATTTAACGGGACCAACAACCCAGGATTTTCGGTCGTAAAATACTGTCGAACACTGCTCTAAAGTGTTGAAGTTTTGCAGCAAAATAACACAGTTTTGTTTTCGAAAACATATTTTTTGTTGGCTTAAATCAGTTTTTCATGTGGAAGTTTGGAATTTTTTTTATAGAAGTAAATTGACAATACTCAAAGCTCACCTGAAAATGAGCGTTTACCGATATCTATAAATACTCACTACGATTGTGGTGCCACTTGTATCGTCTGGGTTTATAAAAGTTCTTGAATTAATGATGAGCAACCGAGCTTTTGAGATGTTGAAATATTAGACGTGTTGTGAATTCTTTTACTCCAGATAAATGTAAGAAACTAACAGTCACAATCAAATTTCTTATTTGCTTTTATTAAACCAGAGTGGATCAATTCTTCTGTCCTAAAACTCCACGTGTGGCGCCACAAAAATCGAGTTTAAATGTTTAGATCTTCACGATGCCGTCGTCTAGTTTTCATAGCGATTGTGAAGCTTCCTGAAATAATTGAAATATTTAATTTTCGATAAAAATTCGCATATAAAGTTTACTACCACACCTGTTATACCTGTATATATTGGTGTATATGTATTATAGGATTCTCAAAATCAAATTAAATTACTTTGAACATTGACGGTTGGGAAGAGATACCTATTCAGTATGCGAACCTTTTTTAGGTTTTCAACTAAACGGATGTTGGCATTCTTCCCCACCTAAGTACGTGAGTGATACACTATTCTGGGACATATTACACAACGGTAACTAGACCCAAACTTAGCATGATCACATATTATGTTTTGTTTACAAAGATTCCATATTCAATTTGACTCAAGTATAGAGAACATGAATGACAGATGATAAACGTGTAGTTGCACAGAGTCCCACTGTAAGAAGGCACTTTTATAAGAAACCCTAAGTCTAAAGAAAAAAAAGTAGAATGTGAATATAAATAAGAATCTATGGTATTGATAAAATTTAATAATGATAACCTACAGAGCGAAAATCATACTGCCGTAGATTTTATTTCCTAGGAAAATATGTTTCAAAATCTTTCTAAGATTTAATAAAATTTGGTTAATTTTGTGTCAATGCCGATGTGCCAAAGTCCAGAATGATGATTCATTGAGCCATTGAGAAATAAATTTGACACGATGCATCGTCGAATTTAGATTGAACCGTTCATTTGAAAAATATCAACGTAATATTTCTTCTTCGTCGCTGTTTTATTCTTTCTTTACTTTCTTATCTGTCTTATTTTCTATTCCTTAACCAGTGAGCAAAACAACAAGCTACCGAGTGAGTTATAAGTCAGAGGGATTCTGATTGTGATCACGTCTCTCAATATCACAATGCATCCGTGAACATGGCGGCATCATTTCTCAAGTTTATTGCACTACTGACTGTGGAATATCAACTTTAATTAAGAACTGCTTGTAAAATAAGAAGTACATTGCCTCTTATTGAAGTGAAAACTTCTTAAGGCACGTTTGTGCACTTTTGCTATGAGGAAAAAGCAGTGAACTCGTGCCCGTCACACTAATAATACATATATAGATCCACTAGAGGGCGCTAATCTAAATATTGGGTTCTGTCAGTTCCTTATTAATTAATGTCACCAACTTGCTAATGTGACATTTTAAGTTCGTCGTTTCGTTTAAGTTTTCACTTCTGTCGGCAGCCCCCTGAGCGCCCAGGACTGCCTATTTTTTTATTAATATTTACCTACACATGTTATAAGAGAGATGTGATAAAAATTTATCAGCGTTCCCTACAAATATTTGTTTAGTTTCAAATAAAATTCATTTCGAATGTTTTTCTTTTACAAAAGACCAGAAATGGTCGAGGTAGCACCAGGCACTCATAGTAATAATAATATATTTAAAAAAAACTCGGCCTTTGGTTTTACTAAGCTATGTGCTTCGTTCGCCTTTCACTAAACTTTTTCATACCTTCCAAATATGAATCGGAGTTCTTTTTACAGCACTAACAATGGAAAATAAAACCTCCTCTCGGTAAACGGTTACCTAACATATTAATTAATGTATTTAAAGCAATCGTTCCGGACAATGTTGAACTAATATTGGGTGATTCTTTGTTCTCGATTCTCGACACACAATTTTGCAGAAATTAAATTAATCTCTTAAAATAAACTTATCATTATGTCTCGTGCTAGTTTTAAATAATATAGCATTGTAGGACAATAACAAAAGATGAATTATGTTTTTGCAGAAGAACAATGACGTAGCAAAATTAAGATGTGGCGATGTCTACCCATGAAATAGTACTCGTAGATAGAAGCAGACCTTTCTTGACGTAATTAAGTTTCTACTTTGACTCTGGATTTGACTTTCGAATTAAGCGAACTATTATTGGGTTTTTCTGTTAGACTTTTTCAGTGGTGGTGGTTAGTACCTACAGAGTTAAAAAATTCCAATATTTTTTGATCCATGGAACCAAGTCAATTCGCGAATAAACAGTCGTGAGTTCAGAACTTTTCAAACCCGATTTGGTTTTTATTTCCCGAGTAATTTAGCCAATATTCTTATATCCAACAGCGGCCATAAGGCCATGAGAAATGTTTTAGATCTTAGAAACATTGTGAGTCATATTCAGGTACCTACACAAGTTACATTGTTTACTCAAACACGCGACGGACGGATACGAATCAACCTTGTAGATGTACTATACAGCAAATGCACAAGTTTTCTTACCAAATGGAGCAAACCGTCTTTGTCTGGTTCGTAAAATTATGACGCTCGTTCTAACCAAGGGTATTTTGGTCTTATCTTTATTTGAGTGGCAACGGACTTCCTTTTTTACAGAGGTAAAGATAAATCATATAATTCAATGACAAGAGGGTCGAGTTACTCGCGTAATTGGTTGGACATTCATACACTCAAGCAGGGATAGGCAGAGGTATCAAACAGCCACATTTTGCAAACTAGAATTTTAGTTCAAGTCACGTAATAGGAGACAAGCCTATTGCTGTTCACCAGGAAGGGAAAATTGGACGTTCGAACCTTGTAACCTTTGTGTAAAAAAAATAAAGATACCCATGGTCAAAAAACCAACCCCCTCCCCCCCCCCCCCCCTGGGCTAAAAGCTCGTAGATTAAGCGAGGAGGAGAGACATAAAGTATAAGTTACAAGAGCTAATAAAAAGAGAAGGTTATCAATAGTTATCATCATATGTAAGCGACCATAGCGTAATGGCTTAGGGGTTGCGATCGATTAGTTGCGGGTTTGAAGCCCACCCGGAACACTACTACACTATCAACATAAACATACTCCTTTTTCTTATGTGCCTATGGAAACCCCCACGGGCCGTCACCCCACCGGGGTTTTCGGTGAGGCAGTGTGTCGGAATCGAACCGACTAAAACCACATGGTGTGCCGTACTGCGCCTAAAATAGGAGGGATCAGGGAACTTTATTAAGTCCCCCCGGACCCCTCCAACATATACATACTCCTAACACAACCATTTAGAGTAGTTGGAGGGGTTATATAAACTTTCGATATCATATAATCAGAAATTCCATTTTATCGTTATTTTAGTGTATACCTCTCTACGCGTCTATTATAAAACTTATCGCTATGCTCATAACCTCCTCCTTTGTTACTTTTTGCGAAAAGTATTGACATTTTTTTTGAGAATCGCTTTTCTACACGCTAACAATACAAAATCTTGCCATGGCAAAAAATCAATACATCGAAAAAACTTGCAACACTTTCAGAGTTGTCAGCTAAGCGTGCATCGTGCCAAAGGCCTTTGTCTCCGATACTCGTCCAGATTGAACTCGTGACTCCTGCAAAAGTCTTTTGTCTTCAATTCTTGACTTCATGCTCCAATATTTCAGGTAGAAATTGAAGTGAATCCTCACGTACCGTTCAGCGCACGTTGTAATGGAATTTTCGCTACGTTTTCTGATAATTTCGCATCTCTGTGCAGTGTTCTAACAGTTTATGTGGTAGCTTTCGTCTTAAGAGTATTTATTTCTAAATCTACTAATAAAGCTGTTGTATAGAAATGTCAGGTCTTTGTTTAGAGGTATGGAATTTAGTTTAAGTTTATGACTCGTCTCGCTGTGATCGCCACGAATGAATAAAATACAATGACAGTTGAGGGTAAGTGTTCACAATAGCTTTGTTCGCAGTTGCCTTATATAGTTTTTTAATGGAACAGACGGGGCACCTGATGGTAAGTGACTACCGCCATAGTAAACTATAAAAGTGTTTTCTTTAAATATTTTATTAGACAAAAATATTTGTACAAAATATCAACAACTCAAATATATTACGACAATTTTTTACCGTTTTAAAATAATTGTGTAAAATTCTTTAAAAGTTTATAATTTTATTTCTTCGTGATTATTTTGTATCGGGAATATTCTTTTGCGGTTATTCGACCCTCGATCCAATTATTATGCATATACTCTTGCCTATATCTCCAAAGGTACCCCTTTATATAACCTAACTTATTTTTAAAGGTTTCAACGCGTCGACGCAAGTATCATAGCCCCATGTTTTTTATCTCCATTCAAAATCAAGATAATGAATGCAATATTATAGCAAGTAAAACATATTCTAATGATCGAGAAGCTAAATGAATGTACCAGTAATTTGAAGTGTTGCAATGTACGGAGAGGTGATCTATTGTTTGAAACTCAAGGGCGATGTAACAATCATTTGTAACACATTACCGAATGCCTCATATCCTATTAACATTGTATTCTTTGTGTATAACTAGCTATTATATAGTGTAGACCAGGTCATTACAGTACCTAAGATATTTTAGTGTTCGACTTAAAAATATATCTAATTAAGATTCAGAAGAGAGATTACATCTTACTTCTGCCTTCTTTTTATGATCTTTAATTAGAAAATTTTCATTGCCTGTTTTTTATTCAAGTTCAAGTTGGCAAAAATAACAAGTTGCTTCTTAATACTTTGCAACTTGTTATCATTTGTACGTTGCTAACACTACATCTACTCCCATAGAACTCTGATGAACTTACTTAAGCATCAACACAAAAGGACAGCACTATCATAATATTGGGTGTAATTTATCAGTATGTTTATAATCAGTCTGGTTATTATAATACATAATATGCGTAGTTTGGGATCAGACGACCGTGTTTGAATGTTTTTCTCAACAACAATGTTGCTTTTAAAAATTTACCATTTATAGAAGGTAACGACTGTTAGTAAATTGCGTGGTAATTATGTGTGAGCGACTGCCCCAATTGAGAGTCGGGCAAAAGAAAAGTAATTTTTTGCGTGTGGATACTTCCGCTGGTAGGTACTCGGGACTCGAACCGAATAAAACTATACGCTGGGTCATTACGTGGCTTTAGGGGTTCTTAGAGGGCTGAGTAGTCCTTAACCTGCGACAGACTTTGGCTGTCTGTCAAGAAACAAGCAGATTCACCGTGGTGTGCGGGAAGTCTTGCTCTTCAGATTACGTGCCCAGCCTATGCGACAAGCACCGGCGTTAGCCGGTAGGAGAGGGCGCCATGTCGCCTCTTGCGCCTATCCCAAATGATGATTGTGTCGTGCCCTACAGATTTTAAGCTTTTATCAATTTCTTGAAACTCTTGGCCTATTAAGTAGGTTTGTGTATCAGCAAAAATATCAGTACAAACGTTTTAAATCTGCCTACAGACTAAGTGTTATACCCTCGCTTTACACTCTTCTTTGGTCATGTGCCAGGAATCTGGATATGAAGTCACTACCGCATTCAAATTCTAAAGTATCTATAAATCTGCTAACTTTTGTGAATATCTAGAATCTAACTTAAATGCTATAGAAGTCAAATATCTTTATTTCAGAAAATTCCTTTTTTTTTTTTTGAAAACGTCTTTATTTTAAACTAAATTTATAGATCAACACAATGTCAATGCAACAATAGGTGGCTTTGTGAAAAGTAAAACAAATAATAATATATAAAAATAAATAATACCGCGTTGCAAAAAGGTATGATCGCTATGCTATCTGCCAATGTCGATCAATAACCGCCGGTTTCCAAGAAGTTGAGCCTTTTGAAAAGAAATCGGGCAAACAAACTCACAGCCATTCTTTTACATCACCAAATAGCTTAACAATACATATTTAATGAAATAATATAATACAACACTGTTTTATCGTGCGCTGTTATGTTATTCAGATTAAAAGTAAGCAAAGTAAAATTAAGCATTGAAAGTATGGATATTAAAAACTGAACAAGACAAGATTGAAATATGAAAAGAAAGACATAAAAGACAGTAGATCGTGATGTGATGGCTTATGCAATACCTACCTTTTGTATTTATCTTAAAGTTCTAAATTGTACTTCTCCATGTGTCAGGCTCGTGCTGGGTACTGCTTATATTGACTGGTCGGCTTTGAGCTCCTGGTCTTACTCATTGGGAAATTGGTCACACAGTATCTACAATCTCTTTTTCTTTTTCTTGTATTAAAATGTAAGCCTTACTTATTGATACGTGCATTTTGTTGTCATGAAATGAAATGCCAAAAATGTTATCGTTGCCCAATATAATTGTGTAAAAAATCCTCTTGAACCTTCAAAATAAATCTTTTAATGGCAAAAATCATATTTTAAAATAGGTTGGTACCTACTATTAGTTAGTATTTATCGTAAAACGTAGAAAATTAACTATGAAAAAAAACCAATCGTATTGACGGTGAGACAGCAAAGTTGTACTTAGAACTTGGTTATTGCTCAAATGTATTCCAAGTGCGCCAAGTTCGCTAAACTTGGCTGTTAGCACTCAATCCCCTCTCTTTCCTTTTGCTAAATTAGGTGGGAATCTGTGGAATAGGCTATTCGACTCTCTAATGGGAGCAAATTTGGTGTAAAACCTTTTTTACGGTTTTCTGTGAGACTTTCTCGTGTTAAGATTTTGAGGGTAGTTTAATGTTTCGCTGTTCTACGCCACAGCTGTCGAAACTTTAGGCATAACATAGATTTAAATCGTTACTTATGGCTACATTGTGCAAAGATCGCACGAAAAATGTACATAATTAAACCGAAAGCAGGCAGTTAGTAACCTAAAAATCTGTACGTGATAACGTGACGGACGCTGTAGGCACCAATTTTTGCTTAATTAACTTCAAACTTCTGTGAAAATTATGCTCTTGTGCATACTTGCAAAATGAGCAGTGTTTTCACCAATAAAAACTGAATTGTAAGTACTTTTTACTTTGAACATTTCATAGTTTGGAGACGTTCACAGATCGATTAAAATCTTCCGTAAACACAACACATTTGGCAAGTTTTTCGATAGTTTTTGAATAAACAAGCCAACAATGTGTGTCGTTTTGAACTTGTGTAAACAATAATGGTAATAGTGCCATTTTGGAATGTGCCACAGATTTTTTTCTAACAAAAAGCTATGCTATCTCTCAATTTTTATTTCTACAAAAACAACTTCAACAAACCTAAGAAATGCTAGTTGGAAACATAATTAATTTTTTCCTTCCAGATGGATTTTATTTTCAAATTAATAGAAATGGGCCTCGTTTAATCACACATCACTAATTTAATAATATACTAATCTGTAAACCTCATCCTTTTGTAAGACAGTTAAAGCCTGTTGTATAGTAAATTAGCTATTTGAATATTCATACAATTTGGTGCTCCATTAACAAGTGGCACAGTTGCTTTCTCTTCAAATAAATAAAATTAAAATGAGTGTTTTGGAGGTGTTATTAGAAATTAAAATTATTTTTCCTTTGTTTACAGAGTTGAAGATGATGCTTCGTCACCTGTGAACAAAACAAGGTATATAATTGTTATTTTAAACAACTGAGTTTGTAAACTGTGTTGTAATTTTATATTGTCTTAAACGCGAGCTAAAATACGTAGTTTATAATTGTCGGGGTTGCGGAAGAATACAATGGCGATTCTCGCTCATAGCCAAGTGGCGGAACACCACGGCACTGGGGTGGTTTTTAGTCTGTAAGAGTCCAACATACCCCTTCGCCAACCCAAGGGCGGAGGACATCCCTGAGGTTCTTCCACCACATCATCATCATCTTCTTGCCCTTTTCCCAATTTTCATTAGGGTCGGCGCAATGTGTAACACTGCAAAAAGATTTGGCTTGTTTCTTTTATGACATCCTGCGAAATATAGACGTTTTAAGATGGGGAAAGAAGGAAGAAGGTAAAATGGGTAGGGAAAGGAACCTAGTGACTCGGATGGGGTATGTGACTGAGACGGCAGTAGCTCGCAGAGTCCGGGGTCGTGTAACCGAATGTCCTGTATTTCATATAACTGGAGAGGCCATTAGGACAGTAACACCAGGATCTTCCACCAACGTCCCAAAAAAAAGAAGGTAGTTTATAGTACGCGACACTCGTCTTGCATATTTTCTGTAAAAACGTGATGTCATTGGAAGATACACATAACGATGAAGGTTTACGTGCACGAAATAAAAAGTACGTAAACTTAAATCGCTCGCTAAATTTAAGCTAACCATTGGTGCCGATGCTATTGTACACTCGACTAAACTAAAACCTGACTTAATTTCTTCATATGAAATCAACCTAGTGTTCTTCGTAATAAGGTCTATTTGTTACTAGCATGTATTTCTCAGCGCCGCTAAATTTCATTATAACCTGTCAACGTATACTCAACTTTATTTCCACGCAGCGAGAGTCTCCATTTATTCAAACGCTGTATAATTGAAGTATAAAAACTTGTTCAAGACGAACAAGGATGACGTGTTTTTAATCTACACCTACGAAGACGCTTACTAAAAACACAGAGCAAAAGAGATGGCATTCAACGGATAGCGGCTCTCGCTACGTGGTATTAAAGTTTATTTAAGCGTATCAGACTTTAGTCGACAAATAAATTGCTTATTTCGATAGCGACATATGTTACCTACTTGTTTCAATTTGAAATAAGACCTTGTTTCTAAGTGTACAAGGTTTACTTCTTATATGAAGAAAATTTAGTGAATTTTAATTTAGCGACTGAAGTAACAGAATTGGGGCCATTGTCTACAAGTTAACTGGTTTAAGGAACAGCGTCCAATACTTCCATAATATATATTTGCTTAAGTCTAATTGACCAATACTATATTTATCATAATCACTACATCACTTCATATTATAAAACAAAGTCCCCCGCCGCGTCTGTCTGTCTGTCTGTTCGCGATAAACTCAATAACTACCCAACGGATTTTCATACGGTTTCCACGAATAGACGGAGTGATTTATGAGGAAGGTTTAGGTGTACAACTTCATTAAGGTTTTGTGTAAAATGGCTGAAATATGACGATGATTATTGAAGATATCAAAAAAATCAATGTTTTGTTACCCGTGCGAAGCCGTAGCGGGTTGCTAGTTACTCAATAACTTTAGTAAAGAATTTTATAATAAAATGACGAGAGCGTTTAAGATGCGTGGCGGCGTCTATACAAAAATACATGTTGTCTAAAGACATCTTTTGTATAAGAGAATTACTTACTCCCTGTGTCACAAGTCACAAGGCACATTACAAATACCTACACTCTATTCTATCTTTCTCTCTCTTCTATATTTTATCTGTGAATCACACAAATAATTGTCTGACTTGGGTATCAACCGTACAACACTCGACGCGGTGGCAGTGTACAGTCCATTCAATTAAAATGTAATAAATAAAAATAGTCTTTATTTGCTACTTGCTTTGCTACATTACACGAAATCTTTATAACTTAACTTACAATAAGATAATTTGAAGTAGGTATAATAACATTTTTCACTCACATTTTTTCATTAATACATGTAAACATATTAATTCCAAGCATACTTCTTCCCATTTTACGTTGGCAGATAGCATTCTTTCTTCTTCCTCGTTTCTCAATGATCACATCAGGTAACCATAATTTTAGGCATGGCAATACTGTTGAGTGCAGTTAAGTGCAGTCAATTAGGTACCTAGTAAATATTGCTTACACTCGCCAATAATGAACATTAGGTTTCGGCATTCAAACTGACTTTCCCTGATTTTATACATAATAATGCTTAATTTTAAATCTGAGGAGTAATACCTACTGTTCAATTACGTATGGCTGATGTGAAGGTGAGCTCTTTGAAGTGTGAAATAGCCCTTAGAATTAAAGTTTATTATATGATGTCGTACTTATGTTATAATCTGTTGGTTACTGAATATTGTTAAAACTATCCGGTGCTTTCAATGAGTGGCCGTGAGTTTGTTTGCCCGATTTCTTCTCACAAGGCTCGACCATTTGGAAACGGGCGGTTTTCGATCTACACAGGGAGATATGATATTATTTTATCCATTTCTTTTTAATAGTGTTACATTTGACAAAGCAACCTATTGTTGCGGTGACTCTGTGTGTTGATCTATACTATTATTTTTAAAATATAAGAATTATTTTTTAAATTGACGATTTCGAATCATTAGTGATACATTTTATGAAATAAAGATATTGAATTTGATTTTGTTGTACTGGGTTTACCAAATTATAGTAACCGCGAATAATTAAAATTCAAGTAAAACAAAAACAGAATCTTAAAGGGTAATTACTTTTTTTCTTATTGCAACACCAATCCTTTTGTAACAGGCGAAACTGGAATTAAATTCGTTGTTATTATGCGAGTTTGTACCTAGTTGATGCGGTTAATTACTTTTTTATTAGTAAGACTGATAAAAAGTACATTCTGTAGTAACATTGCTTTTAATGTTGTTTGTTTCACGAAGTCACGAGTGTGACGAGCTGAATAACTCTGGGTACCTAATTACATATTTTGGTACCTAAGGTAGAGGGCTCGGTTATCCTAGCAACAGCCTATTGCCGTGAACCGGGCATTTTGAGAATCAAAGATAAATTTGGGAATATAGTGAAAGGTACCTAAATGTAGGCAATGGAAGAAAAAGAATATTGCTTTTAGGGATGGATTGGGGAGTGTTAGCAATTCAAGCAGTTCATTTTACTGGCAACACTCTCTAGACGAACATATTTAGTAGATACGGGGTAGATCCAGTGCGCTGTCCAGTCGATACCAGGATCGAACGTATAAGTAGTTTTAGGGTATACGGAGGTATACCTGAGCCGCACCGCCAGAGGTATACATACAAACATCACAATCCTACTAATATTATAAACGTGAAAGTTTGTGAGTATGGATGTATGAATGTTTGTTACTCTTTCACGCCAAAACTACTGAACCGATTGCGATGAAACTTAGTATGAAGATAGCTGGAGACCTGGATTAACACTACTATTTATCCCGATATTCCGGGACTTACGCTGGTAAAACCGCGAGGCGCTGCTAGTAATCAATATGGCAAGTCAAGGTGGCTATTGCCGGGAATTCGATTATAGTCTCTTAGTTCTATTACATTTTTTGTTTTTTTTTGTAGGTATTGACTGCAATATCAGGGATAGCGAATTCGGTTCCCGGTTAGGGAAAACATTTTGTACTATGTATAATTTGAACATACGTATGTCCAAAAAAATTTATTCTATCATAGCACAAACTAAAAATATCAACACACCTACTTGGAGTTACGAACTATGGTAATTAGGGCGATATGCAATTTTGTACGCACAGTAACACACAAAACCTATTGTAGAATTAATAAATTTTTCGCGGCACAGGTACATTTTTATAACCCACACATACGTACATCCTCAATCGGCTTCGTTGATTGGTTGATTACTTAACTTTTTTTACTTATCCCCCATTTAATAAAACCACAGAGTCAGCCGTTGGGCCAGTTTACTGGCTGGCTGGCTACACACAGTAAGAACAAAGGTAATTTAAGTTGTTTCACAGTTTTAGCGAGTCGGTTAAACTCGATCAAGTAATTGGTCATGTTTGCGAGCCGAGGACGACCTTGTATTAAGATGCGGGCATAGAGTAAGCGCGAGCGGGTTTTGTCGCATAATATTTATTTTTAACTAGCAGCGCCCCGCGGTTTCACCCGCTTAAGTCCCGATCCCGTACGAATATATTAATAAAAAGTAGCCTATGCGTTAATCCAGGTCTCCAGCTATCTACATACATAGTTTCATCGCAATCGGTTCTGTGGTTTTTGCGTGAAAGAGTAACAAAGCCCAACCATCCATCCATCCAAACTTTCACATTTATAATATTAGTGGGATTGTAATGTAAACGCAAATTATAAATTGCAAGTGGCACCCACAGACTTGTATAGTGGACCTCGGCATCTATGTATATCAATTAATGGTTTTTACTTTTAAATCGACATCATGTCTGTTTAGAGGCGTTTTTTTGTAGGAAAGTTTAATTTGTATAATTAATATCTATCTATCAATCTATACAAAATGTATATAAGTATATACAGCTTATTTATACTCTAGACTCTAGAAGGTCTAGAAAGCGCTGTTTTCCGCAATATCTATATATTAGTACGTGAGGAGAAATCTTTGTTGTTTTTTGTTTTTTAAGCAAACGCGCAAAGACAGGAATGTGAAATGTGGAATATTTAAAGCTTAGAAGTGTGTAGAAGAAGTGCAGATAGCAATTTTTTTATTGATAGGTATGTGCTATAAAGTTAAAAATTATGTAAAAATGGTTACTTAGAGTTATAGAGGTCTAATACAATATACTTTCACCTGTCATGGTACAAAAGTCGATATTATATAGACTTTTAAGTTATATTGGTCAATGAAATAAACAAGACTTTCAAAACGGTCAAAATTCGACTGCCGGGCGATCTCTAGTTATTATTATTATTGTGATAAAAATTGCTACTACATCCAGCGGAAAAAACTACCAAATCGCCAATTCCCTTAATTAAATCGCTTCCTAAAACCGTGATTCATGTTAAGTGAGTGACGCACGCGGCCAGTCACGTAAGTGCATTGTTTATTTATTTTTATAACTCATAAAGTTTGGGACACATCAAAACTGAAATACATTATTAATAATATTTAATTAACTAAAAATTCACAAGTCAATTTTCAGTCCCGAGCATGTGTCAGCTGGACAGGGTTATAGTCTAAGTTCTGATCCAGAGGAGTAATGAGAGTCAACAAATAATCAAATATTTTTGTCATTATTTTGTAATATTTTCAAACTATGAATTGGGATAAGATGTTCTTATAAGTTAACCAAGGAAAACCTTATATACTTGCATTTAATCCCCTACATATGTCACAAATATCCTTGAAAGCACAAGAAATAATAATTACGAATAATAAACCATCAGTAGAAATAAATATTTTCTTTCCATCAATTGACGACCGTTCCTGTTCCTGGCCCTGGCTTGGCTCAGTTCTAGGACACTAGTGTAATGGCTAAATCGCGCGACGAATCTAAGCTACAAATATCAGTTGCATTCCGTGTACCAGAGCGGACTAGGTATCCGACCAGCGGACATGAAATATTTATTATTTTATGCAACAAACCACTCTCTAGAAGAACATATTTGGTACAGGGTAGATCCAGTGCGCTATCCAGTCGATACAAGGATCGATCGTATTAATAGTTTTAGAGTATACGGATACAAATCATGTATGAACCTTACCGCTACCATACCTGAGCCGCACCGCTCTTGTAGTATGTACGTCACAATAATCAATATGGCAGAGCTTGTGTACTTTAACTAATGTTTACAGCTAATTTTACATTATAATTCATCCAAAAGTATGGCACACCTTGATAACACCATTGTAACATGTAATTGTATTTTTGTAAAGGTCGTCTGGTAGGGACGAGCAAGACGTCCACTTACGTAGCTGATAGGAATGAAGTCCAACTAAAGTAATAAAGATTTTTGTTTTAACATTCTTCTCTTCTTTTCAGTAACAAAACCGGCTTGATCATACCACCTCAAGGTGGAGAAGAATCGCCGCCTCCAGAGAAGGAGCGAGCAGACCGCGAGGACTCAGAGAAGAGTCATTCAGCGTCAGTGCCGCACTCTGCTGAAGGGCCTAACGATGACCTGTACGCGATACCGGTCAAACTCAGGCCGAAGAAGGAGCCACAACTCCCACCGGGATGGGAGAAACATGAAGGTAAGAAACATTTAATATAATGCGGCAATTTCAATGTCGTGACGATTCTGTTGTAACATTGACTTAACTAATCTCTAAAATTTTGTTATCAAAATAAAGTTAAATATCATTGAGACAACACTAAATTTTATTTAGTCATTGCTAAGGTTAATTGACGTTGTTTGTTTGTTTACGATGTGCTAAACGTCTATACGTACGTACGTCTATAGACTGAGGTGACTAAATCAATTTCAATCGATTCAAACTAAAATAGTGATTTTTAGACTATTTTAGAGAGTGTTGTAACAACAGAGTTTACCCATATATTTTAAGCTAATTAAGATTATCTAAGATCTGTAATAATGTGTACCAACTAGAAATGAATAAATGAATTTTTGTTATTATAGAATCAGCATCATCTATTCGCACGTAGATAAAATTTTAATGTTGTTCCACTTTTTAAGTGCTCGCTTTATCATTTTTATTACATATTATCATATTTTAAGTAAGAGAAGATTTAAAAAATATCATGTCGATCCCAAATAATTTTGAAAATAGCGGTAAAATCATGGAGCTCAAACGTTTAAAAGTAACTTGTTAATAAACAGTGTCTCCATTTTCTTTTTTACTATTTCCAGACAATGATGGTCCATATTATTGGCACATAAAGAGCGGCACCATCCAAAGAGAAATACCCAAAATGCCGCCAGTCGAAGCTAAGGAGTCGCGCATATCCATGGTGCGCGACTGTTCCAACCTCTCTGAAGTGTCCAAGTATGAGGGCAATGTGATGACCAGCTCGGTCACCAGAAGTACCACAAGTGGGGCTCTTGACCACTTCGACCACGATGCCGAGAGGAAACGAAAAGAGGAGATTTCTTATAAGTGAGTACTTTGTTCACTATTTCCTTGTGGTATATTTCGAGTGTTCACACTGTTTTGGTCACTCTCAAGCAACTATACTCTCACTTTTGGTCAAATGTGTCAAATACGCCTCGCTTAGCGCTTACATGTTTAAAAAAAAACTACAATCTAAATTAGTTGTTAAAGTGAAACTTCTTTAGAATCGTTGTGATTAAAATTCGATGAAACGGAAGCATCACGATAAAGTTCCTACAATAAAGTTCCTATAATCTTTGTATTTGCTCCTGCGTACTACCAGTCTTTGTCTTTGCGCCTGCGTCCTATAGATCAATGTCAACGTGGTGTAATTTTTGTGCATTTTTTCTCCATATTTCACTTATACCTACTTAATTGATTCTTTACAAATTTACATTTAAATCCAACCTTAACCTATATTGAAAATGAAGTATCTATTGTTTGTTTTGAAAGTTGTGTACAGTTGTAACTGGACTTCAGGTGAGGCCATTCTTTGCATATCTTGATCTGTTTTTCTGAAGTTTCACTTCTTACTTCTGCTTAGGGTATTCTTGTGTTAGGAATTTGTCTACGTCGGTGGTGTACCTTACCTTACTGAGTGGGGTTCTAAGCCGCAGCCACTTGATCAAAAGGTAGCCTTAGCTTATCCATTTCGCTACCTAGTACCTATGAACAAACAACTTTAAATATAGTCAAATAATAATCTTACTGCAGCACATTAAAACAACATAAGGAATCATAAAATATCCATTGATCTGCGGTCATTACAAAAAGAAGGAGTATCTGTCCAATTCGTTCGAGAAAAAGGTGACGACATTTTAATTTAATATTTCAAGATATTATTCAAGTTATGTAAAGTTCACGGTTGACTGCTCAACTTGAATTCCGTATTAAAATTTATTCTCATCTTTTTTGTGCTTCTGTCATGTTTTGTTCATAAACGAGTACTTATGTGATTTTTACATAATTTTTGTACTTAATACATGAATTAGTACATGGTTGTAAAGTTAAAGGATTAATTCTGCTCGTAATTTTCAAATCGAGGTTGCTTTTCTTCGTGAGATGTGCGTGTGACATTTCTAAAAAGCGGTTAAGGACAAATCCGGATACTTTTTATTCATAAAAATCTTTACTTCATTGATAAACCATCAAGTTCATATCAGTCAAAACAATATTTCTGTATTAAAAATATTTGTTTTGCTAAAAAAAATATATAAATAAATTTCCTTTACGTTATTCTCGAGATGTACTGTACCCTTCTGTAACGACTTGTATAAAGACCACATCCTTCTGTAACGACTTGTACCTTGTGTATATACAAGTCGATACAGAAGGGTGTGATCTGTAACCTTGTGTATATACACACATATATATATGTATATACTATAATATACTGCTTACAGAAAAAGAAAAAAGACAGCACAGAAGTAAGAAATAAAGTTTACAATATAGGCCAAAAGCAGTATTATCTACTAATCTTTCCATTCGTCCCAATCTGTTGGATTCGACAAAACGAATCATATATTATGAGCGCAAATTCGAGGGCTTTAAGTTTCATATCGATACGACAATATTAGAAGTAGGTTAAAAATGACTTCCCAACATTTGTTACAAGTTAAACTAATAAAAGCGTGTTCATAGATGAAAACAACGTATTTTAATTATCACCTTCTTCCCCAGACGCCGCAGTTACCCCGCCCGTCCAGAGCCAGACCACGGTCGTGCGGTGCGGTTTTTCGTCCGCTCCCTCGGCTGGGTGGAAATCTCGGAGTCAGACCTCACACCAGAGAGGTCCAGCCGTGCCGTCAACAAATGTATTGTTGACCTCAGCCTCGGGCGTAATGATCTACTCGATCAAGTCGGACGTTGGGGTGATGTGAGTGACATACCAATTATTGAATTAGCTACTTGTTTAAGAAAGCATTCGACTGCCATGAGGTGGCTCACTAAGTCGTACAAGTTAGAGGATTTGTAACATCCATAGCGTCGTCGCGAGAACTATTAATCGATGGCAATCGCTCTGCAAACCGCTTTTGCGCGTAGTCAACTAATGCGTACTTACTACTAATGGCCAATATAAGATCACCTTCGAATTTAGACAAAATAAAATGCACCGAGTATAAGTTTTATGAATTAGTGATGACGTATGACCTATGTCAATTGGTCCAGTTTTAATGTAATACTTTTAGTGCGCGTGCAAAGTATGTACTCAACTCTTTTTGTTTACAATATGTTCTATGTTAATAAGTACTGAGTACAAATTCAACTTTACCAACAGGGCAAAGATCTTTTCATGGATCTAGACGATGGTGCCCTGAAACTCATCGACCCAGAGAGCCTGAACACATTGCACACACAGCCCATCCACACGATCCGAGTTTGGGGGGTCGGACGGGACAACGGCCGGTAAGTTTCTCCTCACACACATTAATCACACAAACTCGTAAAGACTCAACTAAAATCTTCTGTTTTTCCACCTCGCTCCCTCGGAATAGTGAAAGGTATGAACGCCATTTTTTTCGCGGCAAAAGTCATGTGCATTTCCTAGACTTGTAGATGATTTCGAAGTCATGTGTATTTCCTAGACTTGTAGATGATTTCGGAGTCATGTGTATTAGTGCCATTTTCTTAATACATTAGGTTTCTTATTTTGGTTATAGGTTGTCTTTGTGTCATGGTTTTGTAGGTACATAGATCATCTGCTTTTAGAAAACTTACATCACATTTTGGCTTTATCATGATGGTATTCTGAAATTCACTCAAATTCGGTTCGGCCAAACTTTGAGCGGATAATGAAATTTAGTTTCATCATTTGTCTTTAGTGTATCATGACAATTTAAGTGATTAGGTACAAGCAGACCCGACAGAGGTTGTCCTGTTCGTGTTTCAATAAATTGTGTGTGATCAGTTAGCATATTTTTGGGTTTAAAAACTTATTCCGTAATACGGATATATAACAAAAAAAATGCCACATGGGTTCAGCCATTCTCAAGTGATGCTTTTAACAACAAACAGCATTTCATTATTATTTACATACATATGTAGATATTATAGATGATTAAAGAGTGGAATTATAGTTATCTTAACTATAATTCCACGCTTTAACCCCTCTCATTGGGCACTTTGAAGTGGAAAACTAATTCTCTATAGAATTTTACTACTAATAAATGACACATATTATCTGTACCTACTGTAGGCAGTAATATAAAATAGTAGGACATATAATGACATGAGTGACATGACCCGTCCACTGAAATCATCACCAATCAAAATAATAAACCATTATTTACTAATAACATCGACGTAAACTTTCGAAATGTCTTTAGTTAACTTCTAGATATATTGCATTCAGGGACTTCGCGTACGTAGCAAGGGACCGCGCAACTCGTAAGCATATGTGCCACGTATTCCGTTGTGAAGCACCCGCCAGAAGCATCGCCAACGCCCTGAGGGACATCTGCAAGCGCATCATGATCGAGAGGTCCCTGCAGCCCCCGCCGAGGCCGACCGACCTGCCAGCCACGAGACGCCCTAGACCGCTTTCTGGTGAGATTTTTTCCTATTCCATCGCAAAATATTGACAAACTAGCAGCGCCCCGCGGTTTCACCCGCGTAAGTCCCGATCCCGTGGGAATATCGGGATAAAAAGTAGCCAATATGTTAATCCAGGTCTCTAGCTATCTACATAACAAGTTTCATCGCAATCGGTTCAGTAGTTTTTACGTGAAAGAGTAACAAACATCCATCCATCCATACTTTCGCGTTTATAATATTAGTAGGATTTTTGACTTAATTAATGTCAGATCAGATCTTTTAAAGTTTCTACCGTTAATGATAATAATATCCTAGTACATATTACACAGCGCTATCGAGATCCAAGCTAAGCAGAGCTTGTACGATAGGTTTCAGAACACGAATATACATTTTTGTATATACACACATATCAGGCTGATCAGGGGTCAGGATACCTACTTAATCGGCCAAGCTGTATAAGTCCTCAAATCGTAGTTAGGTAGGTAATATTAGGAGCAGATACCCAGGACTAGCTGGCCAAGCATAAGCTTTTGAACCGTAGCCAGTATAAAGTGAAACGCCAGGTAATGGTTGCAATCGAACTATTTATTGTTAAACATATATTTCATCACCATCGTCCTGCTCTTGTCCCAATGTTCATTGCAAAGGGTATTGGTTGGTTTCTTTAAGACCAGCTGCTTCCCTGACGCCAACCTTTCTTGGGAATGTAGTCGTTATAAGACGGAACAGAAGGAAGAAGATATATTTGTATAAGGTAAAATAGGTAGAGAGGAACCGAGAGTAAATGATACTGCAAGTCTCGGATGGGGAACAGGACTAAGACTGCAGTAGCTCGCAGTGGCCGGGGTTTTCGAATGTCCTGTATTTCCGGACACCACTGAAGAGGCCACTAGAACAGGAACACCCAGGAGCGGAATCAAATTCTTTATACAACACTATCAATAAGCCAACCTTCTTTGTTATTGTTTTTATTCTATGTAGTCTTCTACCTGGACATCAAAATACTTAAGTTGTAAATGGTAGGGTACTTATGCTTTTTATTTATCTCATAGTCGGGGCAGCATTCCCCACTCCAATGGAAGAGCCCCGCAAAACAGTCAGAGCCCTTTATTTGGGCAGCGCTGAAGTACCTCGCGCAACTGGCATGCGTGTGCTGAACGATGCTTTGGACAGACTGGCCGCTGCTAGGCCACCGTCCGCTTGGCGCCCGGTGGCTGTTGCTGTAGCGCCCTCTATGATCACAATCACTGACGAAGGGGTAAGTAATAGCTCTTTATTTGTGTAATTTTTTTGGTATAGGGGGCTAACGAGCAGACGGGTCACCTGATGGTAAAAGACTACCGCCGCCCATGGGCACCTGCAACTTAAATGCCACAAGTGCGTTGCCAGCTATTAAAGTGGGAGTACGGCAAGAGGGGGAGAGGAGGGGAGAGGGGAGGGTTAGGGCGTACGGTTATTGATAAACCGGTGTGTATGTTTTGTCGTAAATATTATTTGTTATAACATGACGGTAAGGATTATAAGGAACGTTTTGTAAGAATATTCTGCCAAGTGAAGTTCAAAGAATGGCTCATGCTTGAAGCCCCGCCGAAGATACAAGATAGGAACGGCGAAATGGTTAGATATTTCTGGCGTTTTTTCTGAGCAGTCGGCACGGTCTCTCATAGAACTTCGTTCTGCCAAACTTGTTACGGGAACAGTAGTTCATCCAAAACAAAATTTCAACAACACTTTTCTGTGTATTCCAAGCATAAAGAGCATGTCTTTAAAGATTAAAAATATAAGCATAAACAGTTTGATCTTTTAGCATCTAGGTATGTAAATGTTATAGTATTGGATATAAATTAATAGTAAAATATATAATGATATATACATAGATAATAAAAGACCAACTTACTTTTTAACATAGTAAAATGTTGCACTAAGAAAGATGAAGTCCAACTGCTTAGTCAACCATTAAGTTTGGAGAATTACAAGAATTATTATTTAGGTGTTAATTTAACAAATGCCACTTTTATTCTAAAGAAACTTATGATGTTTAATAACTTGACGCATCATGCTTACACATGGCCGTTTTATTCCAAACTAGGCCGAGCTTGTACTATGGTAACCAGACTACTGATACTTATATATTTCTAAATACACACATACTATATGCACCCAGACACAGAATAAACGACCATGCTCATCACACAATTATTGGTCCAGGGGGGAAATCGAACCCATGTTAGCTGGCTTAGCAGTCAGGATCACTAACCACAGACCAAAAAGCCAGCCTGTGAAATAAGTCTGTTACCTGCTACCTTAAATTTTATATAAAATGTCATTCTTTCTGCAGGAGACCACCCCTATAGTGGAATGTCGTGTACGCTACCTGTCCTTCCTGGGCATCGGGCGCGACGTCCGTCGCTGCGCGTTCATAGTGCACACAGCTCAGGACCTGTTCGTGGCGCACGCCTTCCACGCTGAACCGTCCTCGGGAGCACTCTGCAAGACTATTGAAGCTGCATGCAAGGTACATTTGGTTTAAGATTCTTGTATAAAATCAAACATTGGATATTATTAAGTAATAAAATGTTTAGGGGTGGGATTAGTTATAAGCATGTTGGTGAATTTTCAAGAAAGGTGGAGCTTTCGACTTTTCCAGTAACTATATCCTAGAGTGGGAAAAAATATAATGAATAGGCAGAAAAAAAATAGGCGGAATCATAGATTTTTCACGCCACATAGTAAAGAGATAAGGTACGATGGGGATCGTAAAAGTCTGTTGGAAGTAATAATAGGTACAAGATGGGCTATGAGCTTATCTGTCAATGTGGTGGAACGAGTGTCATGTTCCTCCAACACAAAGGGAGGATCCTCCGACCAGGCGAGGTGATCATGCCTGGCGGACCGCGGCCCAACGGTTGATGTTGGGAAGTAGTATATATACTAATCGACGCGAGAACTCTCATAGCGCGATGCAGGATTAGTAGGTTGTAGATGTTTCTTGTTGCTGTATGTGGAAGTCGCCACATCACTCCCCTCCAAGACCGGAGGTCGATATCTTGGTGAGTCAGCTGTCTATGCTCTATTAAGGAGCGTGCCAGGGCTAGTAGTGAGTAGTTCCGGTGAGTCGGAACTGAGTGCCGCAAGTTCCAGTGAGTCGGAACTGTATTCCGCTAGTTCCAGTGAGTCGGAACTGAATGCCGCTAGTCCCAGTGAGTCGGGGCTGAAGTCCGCTGGTCCCAGTGAGTCGGGGCCGCGTGCGGTGCTGCGTGCGGTGCTGCGGTGAAGTCCCCAGTGAGTCGGGGCGGTTGCTGCGTAGTGGCTGGCTGCTGCGTACTGCGTAGACGGGAGAGAGATGCTCTTCTTACGTGGACCGTAGGGGCAGTGTGCTGTGCCTAGACGCTGATGAGGCCGTAGGGATAACCAGGCTGGAGCGGTCGCTGCAGGCGTGTGGTATCCCTGTTGAGGCCGAGGATGCTGGCTGGCTGAGACTTGATTACCGCTCATTGCTGTAGGAGTGTATACGATGGTGGCGATGATGATGCTGAAGATCTGCTTCATGAAGGCTGCTTCCAATCACGTCGGGGTCACCACTGTGGAGGAACGAGTGTCATGTTCCTCCAACACAAAGGGAGGATCCTCCGACCAGGCGAGGTGATCATGCCTGGCGGACCGCGGCCCAACGGTTGATGTTGGGAAGTAGTATATATACTAATCGACGCGAGAACTCTCATAGCGCGATGCAGGATTAGTAGGTTGTAGATGTTTCTTGTTGCTGTATGTGGAAGTCGCCACAGTCAATCTATTTGTATAAACATGCATGTAATTTTTCATCAATGAAAGTTATCAATCTTAGGCAACAACGTAATTTAACAAAATATATAATAAAAAGTAAGGATATTAATAGACATTGCATCAATATAAATGAATTGTTTATTAATTTGTTGTGTGTGCAGCTGCGCTACCAGAAGTGCCTGGACGCGCACGGCGGCGCGGCGCTGTCGGCGAGCGGCGGCGCGGCGCCGGGGGACGGCGGCCGCGCCTCGCTCGGCGCCGCGCTCAAGTCGCTCGTGGGCTCGCTCACGGGCCGCCGCCCCTCCTGAACGGGACTGGACGAGCCGCACACACCCGGTAATTTTTCTTCTCTCGACACCGACACCGACTGTTTTGTTTTCTTTCTTTCTTTCTTCTTTCTTACCTATTGATGACTCGCTAACAGAATTAATTACCTATACAGATCATGATTTACTAATATAAAACAAAAAAGTTTAGTTTGATATATGTTTCTAGAGAAATTTAGCACCAATATACTAACAAATTTTAATTCTGCATTTGACAATGTTTTCTTAACAAAAATACACCAAAATATGAACACAACTTAAATATTATATATTGAGTTTGAGTATAACAATAAAATTGTAAGGGATTAATCAGATTTTTTAGAAAATAAGATCTCAGTCTATTATCCATTCATAATATAATAGATGATAAATATGAATTGGTGTGCCACAAGGTTCTTACTTAGACCCGCATAAAAAACAAAAAGCTAATCTTTACGCGCACTCTCCACGGTAAGGTCGCTTACTATTTAATAGACGGCTAGGTCTGCCGGGGTTCTCAGAAATTTCCCTTACCATAAGCCTCGGTGAAGTACCGACCCGTATTAGTTTTCGTTCTTTTTACCTATTTCTATTAATTTTTATACTAACTTAGTTAAAATAGAACTAAATATATTTACAGATAATCCCTCGACGTGTCAGGTTGAGGAGTGCGGCCTGCCGCCGCCAGAGTGCGGGGCCTCATCGGATACACAAATACACACAGACACATCGCAGTAATGCACTGCTTACGCAACACCTGATATCATCGCTTTAACTATCGATTTGTGAAAAACGAGACGAGTTTAGATTCGCATGTTCTCAAATATTAACGTTCTATTACTTACCAAACATGCAGATATAAAAAGTGTTTCTGGATACACTACCAAAATGTCTACTGACCTTAAATGAGCTGCATCATTGTAAATTACAATTGTATCCAGAATATTTAAAATAAATTCTTATTTTTAGTCTCCAATTCATCATATAAGCAACGGCAAAATTTGGTCGTTTTAGTATGACTGGGTGAACTGATCTCAACATTAATGAACCTCGTATAGTGACATCGTCTAAAAATGCTAGCTGACTGACAAAATCGACTATTAGACAACTAGATCGAGATAAATCGTAGTTTTGCAAAACGTTGAATGACATTGTAGATATGTGATTGACAATCCAAGTCATTGTCAAACTTTTGATCGATTTAACAATCTAAGTCATAATTTGACGATGTCTGACTTGGACTGTCATTTGCATACAAAGTCGACTGCATCAAACATATCTATTAGTTTTTCTACGCTAATAGGCTGTCTTGTTTCGTGAAAATAGAATTTCATACGTGCAATGTGGTATCGGACTATCCAATTACATTACCGTTTTATACAAATTATTTCTTATTGTTTTCAGGCAAAACTACCTTTAGATTTGTAAATACACATATAGAATGTTTACATAACATATATTTGTTGTAGATAACTATTCGCATGCATTGGTTAGGTTATTTGCCTATAGAAATAAATTGAAATTATCAAAACAGCAGATTCGACAGGACACTTATTCCCTATAATTACCTACGTAATTTGATATAATAATCTGAAATATAAGTTCACCTTTCGGTTAATCTGATGCCGTGAAATGCGAAATTAGGCAAGCTAGCTTATAATATCTGGTCATCACTTTTGTTTTTATAAAGTATAGTGTTTGATTGAAAAATAGCTAAATGATCTCTGTATTATGACGTATATACCTATTTAAAGCTGAAATTGATAAAATGTGGAATATCCTCCCTTACTACTCGTTAACAATATATGTAACTCGAATTGTAAAAATCTTAATTGATTTGATGTTAGACGTTACCGTAACAAGTAAAGACTTAATTGAATGTTGACAGTTATTCGTTGATATTCTCTAAGTTTGCATCTTCAAACTAATAAAGGATATTTTGGTAAATTTCTAAACATTAGGCTAACCGAACTAGTTACATTGTAGATTAGATAATGCGGATGTACTACTATCAAAAGAATAATTAAGGCCTGATGTACCTATGTAATTGATTCTACGTCAAATGTAAATTTCAAATTGTACTTGCCATATCTTCGCAATTTTATATTTACATTAGAGAGCTACTGTTGATATTTACCAAATTATTTGTCTCTTGAAGGTTACCTTACAATTCCTAGTCCATAGAGTAGGTATGTTAAGCTTCTGTAAATTTAGCGCTATTTATATTTCTGTGACGCAAAATCTCGCCACAGGAACTATTGATGTTAAAATAGATTTTTGTGTAAAACTATGTTTAAGACTTATATGGTTAGTTCAGGTGGGTGAGGAGTATTTTGTAAATAATTGTTAACTTTATGGGAATAGATTTAAGATAGATAATTGGGTGGACAGTTTTGAAGTTTGTTTTCCAGTTAAGGCTGGGGTGGGGTGTACGCACGCTATGGATAATCATTCGTTTTGCTGATAGTTGTAATATGGCAGTGTGTATGGAAAGTATTGGTGTTGAGCACGGTATGTACCTAGACAGTAAGAGAATCGATGATCTAAAAAAAATTTGCGTTAGTAGTATAATTAAAACGAATATAGGACCCTATGAGTATAAAAAAAGAGTTTATTTTTGCTTAAGCTTTAAGATATTGAGAATTTCGATTGCTAAAGATAAATATTTTTTGTATAATCACCTCAATGAGTATTATATAATATTTATATATAAGCTTTTTCGACGTAATGTAAGTCTTTAATTTGCCATTTAATTAAAACTAATATTTAAAGCCAAAATTTTGACTTCAAAATTAACTTTAAATATTGATTTATTAGTCAGTAAATGGTCACTCACAAAAAACTTCTTAATAACCATTAAAATTGCTAACCTCATCGTTACAAGGGTGTTCGAAACACATTGAGCTTTCAATAATTATATATTTGTACGTAATATCCAAATCCGCTCGTATTTAATCTAGTTTACATAAAAAACTAAATTTGGTCTGTTTACACGCATACCTATACACATACTTATATAAAATAAATGGCTGACAAGTTGCCGTTGGCAGCTTATGTAGGAATTAGAATTTCGTAGAGAGAGCTCTAATGGAAAAAGGGAATTGGGACCTATGTAAAAGATTTCGAATTAAGTTTGACGTTAGATTAGTTCGAAGTCAACTCATTACTTCGAAGTCAATTCATCGAGACTTGAATTTCGAGGTTTGACTTTTGAACTATGACGAGTGAAATAAGTTCCAAAGTTACTCGAAATGTATCGCTAATTAAAGTGTTTTTGTGTCTGTAACACTTCTAAAAATATAGGTATTATTAGTATATGGTAGAGAGAATGGATTTCGAATTCTAATTCCCATTCAAATTTAATGTATTAAACATTCATTGTAAACTAGTAACACAGACTTGTATTGCGTCCCGAGTAATATTTGTACAATACACAGTTTCCACTACAATAACATTCTGGTGACTTATATTTATTTAAGTATTAACAGTCTGGGAAAAGCACTAATTATTCGAAATTCGTACTCTTTCAAGTTAGAGTTAAGTATTCGAGTTAGAATATCACAAAATAGCTTCAAAGTATATTTCAAATATTAGAAATCAGTGTCGCTTCACACTTATATAAATATAATGATACACTGAGCTGTTCTGTAATACGTAAAGATAGTGTAATTCACACTTTAACAATAAGTAATAAAAGTCATTATTTATACAAACAAAAATATTATATAAATATTTAAGAGTGGTAACACAGGAGTGGTTGGTGATATCATCGTCAAGCCGCTCGTGTGTGGAGCTCGTTAGACGCAATAGACGTGACGACGCAAGCTTCAACTGCCTTTTATCGGATGAAGTAGGTATGTCAATATTTTCTATGAAATAAACGTTTATGATGTAGTTTATTAGATAGCTTGTGAATTCCTGTTTTCTAGCTCACTGTTGACTATAAACAATGGGGAAAAGTGTTATTATACAGTCATCGCTTGACAGCTTAAAAGCCTTCAAACTGTGGCTTTTAACGAATACTTTTGTGAAATTAATAAAAAAATATTCATAAACTTGCTTTTTCTTTAACACTATATTTTTTTTGTATGATTTTATGTATGATCCCACATAACTTTTTACAGGATTGTCCGATTTCGATCATTCTTTTCTTATTAAATAGGGTAATATTGTATTAAATTAGAAAAATAAAATTTAATCCAAAGGGTAAGGGTACTGTTGAAACTAGGCACACATGAACTTTTAATGACACTACTAATGATTACTTGATCTGATGGCGGGGTTATAAGCTGGTAGAGGGAACTCTTCGACGGTTTACAGCAGCAACCTCGTGTTTGGGGTTATTCATTCATTTCAAGGAGAACCTAATAAAATATCATTTAAATATGTATAACAATGAATAGTTAAAGTATATAATTAAGTTATATATTTTTCGTATTTAGTACAATATCGTTTTGGTTAACTACTAGACATTTCGAATAAAATGCATCGTTCGTGAACACTGGTGGACTGGTGAGAGCTTGACGCTTCCGTGAGTTGCAAGTTTCGGTAACTACCCTCACTTGTTCTTAATTTTTTTTTGTTCGCACTGGTAGTACTTCGTACCACTTACGATTATCCGTTGAATGTCTGTCTACTTGCGTGTATTCAATGATTTTATTTGCTAATGTGGAGATACATTGAAGACGACACCCATCTTCTCATTGAAATTGTTGTAATTTTTCATTTACTTACTAGTTTGAAATAGGTAATAATGACTGTGGTTGATATAGACCTGACTACAACAATTGATTCAACCAAGGTGGTAATAATTATAAGATTGTGGTAAATAAAGAAAAAAATATATAATTCATTATAAATATTTATTCATAATTGTTACATTGGGCATAATTTGGAATTTAGGATTGTAACTTACTAAATCTCAAAGGAACTTGCAAGTTTTCGACGTAAATAAAATATCCATATTTGGGGATTCGTGAAAAAATATTCTACTGCTCCACAATCTATCTTCCATAAAACATTTAAAATAACATAATTATGTACTGTGTTCTTGAACTCCGTGATTTATTATTGAAACATAATTACAAATATCTTTCATCTTAATTACGTATAGCTTTTTGGTGTCAATTCCAGAGACCAAAATGTTACCGACCACGGCCTAATCACAAAACAATTCATTATTTTTACATCTGTTCTCACCTAACTCATACATCCAATTTTTTTTCTACTATGATCAAGAGTTGTTTGCAGTGTTGTTTACAAAAAAATTATCTATCCTACACAATGGCAACACGCAAACGACCATTGACAAGTGGAGCAGTACTAATTGATGTTTAAAACATTGTTGTAAAAATTAATAGCTTTATTATACAAAATACGTGTGTTTCTATACAAACTTAGTGTATGAATAAAATTAACCATCTCGCAACTTTTACCTAGCACGTGGGTCCAAAGATAATATGGCGCCTAAATATTATGGGATTAAAATCGTCACAGATTTGTTAAACAGGTTTTGGTTGCAATATATGACAAAATTACAACAACGAATACAATACAAAACAAGAAGACATTTCAGGGATAAAACATAATTACTTTGTAAGGATGGAAAACTTCCCTGCAAATGAAATTAAAATATATTACATAAATAAAATTAAAACAGCAATTTAAATTGATTAGGCCGATTTTCAATATAAAAATATTAAAATTTAATAGCATTTGAACTATCTTTGAACCCACTGAAGCATTGAGCAGTGTCGATAAAACTATTTTTATAAGCGAACTCTATCACTATCGATAAATCAGTTTATCGATACACTAGCTGTAGGCATAATATCGTGCTAGTATATTGAACAATATTTATCGAAGTCGACACATCGTTTTTAAAATAATATATAAGCACATAAAATAAAATCTATGTAATGTTCCATAAAACAAAATATTTATAACCGTGAATGCTTGGCACTACTTTTATATACATTCCTGGTGTACTGAAAGCAAAATAATCAGAAATAATTAGAATATAAACTTGAAGAGACCCCTTTTTCAAGGAGTGAAGCGTCTTGCCGCAACGGTGTCAGGTCACACCTCCTTGAAAATGAGCCCCCGTCGGGTCTGAACATAGTCGGGCATGTCCAAAATAAACCCGTACGAAGTTTTTATTCCTTGAGTAAAACCGTATATCTTAATAAACAGGGATATTATTATAAAATGGGAACTCTCACCAAGTACCTAGAATCTAATAAAAATACATAACGGCTTCATAATTACTCAAGTCTCACTCATTTATCAAGGTACAGCTACAAAGACACGTACAACAGATTATCACGTCTGTTATAAGTGAAGTATAAAGCCCCGTTCACAGTTGTCCTGCGACCTTGTCGTCCGACACAAATTATACGATGGCGCCGTACGTCGCTTGTGACATCTCCGGGTCGCGGGAAATGTCAAAGCCGCTCTCTGCGAGCGTCGACACGCTCCACTTTCGTGTCCCTCGACAGCTTTTGATTAAAGAGGACCCTTCACATTTCGGAGCTCGAGCAACTTATCGAGTCACCTATAACGACAATGCGAGAAGTACAAAAATTAGGAAGTTCTCGACCATTATTTGGGTAACAGGAACAATTAACCCCGGCACCACATGGGGTTCTTACTTGGAGGAGGGTATACTTGAGGGGATTGCGCAGTCATTTAGGGAAGGGGACTGTGGGAGGCGGGGAACCAGCCTTATCGTGAATAAAGAACTTTGAAGTGAATTACTTTAGACTTTAAGACGAAAATCGAAACATAATATTCAGTTACAGTTGAAGAAATCCCAGTAGATATCAAATATATCCCCATTATACCTACCTACTATATATTTTTAAAGTGATAATAAATTAATAATGAAATAGAGATTCAAAATTCAGCGACGTATAGTCCCGTTTGTTAAATACAGACATTAACTCTGTATTTAACAAACGGGAGATTGAATATAAAATAAATTTATAAACAAGTGCACGTTTTCGTTTACAAATACTTAAACGCCCCTCCATTATAAGATGTCTTTAAGGTTACGGTCAACATCAAGGATGTCACGACCCTTTAAAACCCTTTTTTTATATTCTTTTGCAGGGTAAAAAGTTATTTTGAAATTCTTATTTGAAGTTTCTTATTTCTTTGAAGTTTTGATACTTCAGTATTTTCTAACTTTGTAGGGCATTTTTTACTGATCGTGACGTCAAAGAGAAGGTTGTCACTAGTGCTGATTATTTATACGTTGTTGCAATTACTACGTGAAAACCAATATTAAATTTATTTTTATTGAATGGGTTAACATAAAAATTAAAAGAAAAAGAAAGTGCACTCCACACACAAATATTCAAAACTTTTCCTATTTTATAACCTATGAATCAGTCTCCTTGTCTCTGCACGCACCATATTACGCAAAGGTTTATCAATTACCTGAAATATCACCTATGAAATGGATCCGAACAGATAATCTGCGGTAAACTGATCCTTTAAAGATGAGGCAGACAGCGGGCGGGACGGTGCCGCAGCGTGGGCTGGATGTAATGTTCTAAATAATATAGAAGATGTCACACAGCGCCGTCGCGCTTAGTAGTATAGCCTGGTCGGCCTCCCTACCCGCCCGATGTCTACCCCAACCTTTAGGACTAATCTTGTGTTAGTTGTAAGTAACGATGTAGCAACTTCGACAAACGCTTATACAGTAATATCGATTCATCTCGGACAGTGGCTAGTTAGCTGTGATATATATATATATATATATACTATCGTCGCAACCGGAACGTTCTTGTGATTTTTCATATCTCTGGGTAGTGCATCAACCTGGAGCGCAGAAATAATATTATTAATCAATGGATTTATAAAAAACAAAGAGGACAGCAAAAAGGAATCCCTGGAGTACTTGACAAGTATAAATTAAAAACACCCCCAAATCAAAGATCCCTTCAACGATTAGAAAAGAGCTGATGATCCTTGAATATAGCTCAGAACACTCATCTTAAGAGCTATGTTGCCACAGGCAGACGTGCAGATAAACACTTTTAACTTACGAAACCCTTCCTATTTGCTCTCTGTGCTCCTGGAAGGAGCTGGGCTGGCACAGCTAGCCAGCCTTACCTGAGAGCATAATGGAACGCCTATGGACCAATACCCCTCCTTTTTGCGTCGGATGCTAAAAATTACATAGGTTAACGTTTTTCGAAGTTGGCAACAATCTTTGTCGCTATTGCCAATCGTAACATATTTGGGTCCGATCACGCAATTTATTATTAATATTCTCTATCTCTAGTGTTCTTTGAGCAATTCAGTTTCTTGAGTATGAGACAGGCCTTCCTTGTAAATCAATTAAATTCTTTAAAATTCGAAGGACACGTTTCTTTGTGAGGCATGTAGTATTTTCTTTTTTTTTACTGTTCAAAAAACTATGCCACCCACAACACCGGTATAAAGAATGATTTGTATTTGGGATGCACCCAAAATAAAGGGCTTGGATTTCTTTTTTTTATAACACCTCGGTTGGACTGCACCTCTAAAGACAAGACCTGCAGGTAAAGGTACATAAGACCTTTAGAAGGCGTTAAGCCTATGCTCGGAACTAACATATTATGTATTAATGTATAGGCACAGAATATATAATAGTGAAGGTAGAGAAGTCCCACTCCGCGAAATCATTTTTAAATAAATAGCGATTCTTGTTTCGACACAATAAAGTCGCAATTTAGGTCACACAGCGTTAATTACCTACAGTTATATTCACATAGAAGTTGCCTCTATTTCTATCGCGTAACTCTTATGTGTTCTGAGGACGCCGCGACGTTAGGGTTGTCTTCTTTTAAAATAATTAATTATACTGAATATTTATTACCAGTCAGTAGGGTGTCTATTACTTTATTTTGTGAACAAATATACCTAGGCTTGGGGCTAATAATTCAATAGTCTCGATACGACCGGATGACGCGACGTAGCGGGTGAGTGAGTGAGCATCGGCACGGCCGGCGCGCGGCAACCCACTGAATTTTGACGTTTAGTCGACCCCGCCGTGTACTTGTAGCTTTACGTGAGTAGGTACTCAGTGGAGTGGACCTGGCCTGGTATAGGTGTATGTTATGCTATATTGCCACATATCAAATTATATTTAAGACGGTGTTCACAGTTATAATTACTCATCACATGTTGTATGAAGGAGGTAGAACAATTTTTTATTGTAAAAATTACTCGTTAATCGAAAAAATGCGGTGAAAACTTTCGGTGATGCTATTGATGTATAAGCCTTGAAAAGACATATCGCACTGCTATTACAAGAGTGTATCAACTCAAAATTAAGCTTTTTTCAGAAACGACAGAAAAGTGATTACTCGCTTCCTGTTAAAGATTATAAAAAGTGACCACTGTATATAGTTTTCGTTTTAGATTTCTGTATTAATGAATTATTTAAGAGATTGCAGGTTATCAAGTTATTTCCAAATTTTGACTCAATACTCTATTGTCTTAACAAATTAAAAAAAAAATATGAATTATTTTTAGTGGTTTTGTTGAAAAATTTGGCTTATGACAATTTATTATTATTATTTTATATTTATTGACGCATAGGGAATTGATATTTTCGTATGAAAAATGAATTATTTCAAATTTACCCTATTTTGAGTTGATACAGTCTCGTAATAGCAGTGCGATATGGTAATCGTGACGTTTTTATCAAACAAATAAAAAACCGACTATCTCAATTAAAGTTGCGAATATGCTAATTCTATCCAACTATCATGTTTACTGCTACGAATCGTAACAAAACACTAACGCAAAAAAAGATTTTTTTAGATCGGACTAGTAACACTGAGATTAGTTTTAAACAAGCCTCGCACTTTTTAATATTACTATAGTTATAATTATTGCATTAAAAGTAATGATAAAAAAAAAACACGACCAATTGGCAATTCTAGTCGTAAAGTTTTCTACTAAAAAAAATAAAAATTTAGAGTTACGGTTTTATTGAAAATAAACATAATAATAATGTAGATAATGTACTAAAGCCTAAAAATTAATTCGGTAGGTCCTAGGTACTCATCATCACAACACTCTCCTCATCAATTTAGAGCATTGATCAGACAAAAAGCAAAATCGTGAGGCGCGTGAAATTTCTATCAACAGTCAACCGCTCATATCATTATAAATGCTGTTTACATATAGGTACATATAGGTTACGCTTTTTTATTTTTTTGTAATTGGTGGTAAAAATATTTAATCTGCCATTTTGTAGCGTTCAACTACTAAATTTGATCCAAACAAAAAACGAACAGGTCAAGCTAAATAAAACCGTTTAATAAGATATGCCTAATAAAGTTTTAAAGACATTTGAATCGGTAATAAAACGCCCTAGTATCCAAGTATCAGTTCGTAAAAAGCAAATATTCGACAGTTTGGCTTAACTTAAATATCCTAAAGCATGCAGGAAACAGGTGTTCGGTTTATATACGTGAACGATTAGTCGAGCCCGCAGCGCACTTGTGCTTTATACCTAAAGTGCGGAGCGGCCCTGGCCTGCCTACGTTTATATATTATATAAGCACCCAAAACCTTCATGAAAATAGGAAATAATAGTTAAGCGCAAGCATAAGAAAATTGTCATACAATAAATATATTTATTTAAAAATATATAAATAAGTGTGACTTACTGTTTGACTCCTCACCTGTGGCCGCATTACATCCATCCATTTTGTTCAAAGAAGTTCGTTCTGTACTGAAACAAACCATAATTACTATAGACGAATGCATTGAACAATATGTTTGGACTTTCTGAACATTTTACATTTAAATATATTTTATATTTCACTCTCTCATGTCTCGCCCATTTAGCGGAAAGCTTAATCGTTTGAAATGAGTCCTTCAAAATTATCGCTTATTTGGCATATAGATTTTTGACACCTTATTATATTTATTGAAATACTCTCTGACCCGACAGACGGTCTGTTCGAATTTCAACAAAATAATTTGTAACCCCGCAAAAATATAAAATTAATAAATGTTTCGATTATCCGGGCAACTTCAGAAATATTTATTTTATCTTAATACTAAGTTCGTACTATTACGAATATTTAAAAACAGTCTTATCGGTTGAGACATTTTAAAATGATGCATTCACCAACAAAACAGCTTTGCATTTATTTAATGTTTGATACTTTTTTTCGTGCGGAAACCCTTATAGGTTCCACCACACGGTGTGCCAAAAGAGCGTCGGTGCTGCGACAGTATATCCTCAACGGTTCATATATTGCAAAAGAACTGGACGCTCATTACATGAATTAGCAACATATTATTTTTTGTAACTCTCTCAGCCTTTATTTATAATTCAGATTATCCGGGTAATTGAATAGGCGTCAGGGGGCTATAAGTTTGAGAAATACTATCATTGCCATGAATAAGACCCACAGTATTTTCTGTATATTAATTATCTCCTCAGGGAGACTTATGTATTTACGGTTATCGATATAAAAGCCTGCAGATTTATTGATATCGGTAGATTCTTGATATATGTTTCTAGGCTATCCGAGGGGAGATACCGTTGGCCTGATGGTCGCGGGAAATAGATTATCGTTCAGTATATCAAACACAACGACCATGGACCATGGTTTTTAATTTTTAAGGAATAAAAGTCTTTATTAAATGTGTAATGTTCAGAAACAAATTAGCTAGAGCATTACATAGGAAAGGTAAAAAAGATTGCAAAAATAAATAACAGAAAAGCGATTAAAACAACATATAAGCAAAGAACCATTGTAGGTGGGTAAAGGTAAGGAATAAAAGTAATGAAGTATACAAATAATTTACAATTTATTAACCGACTTCAAAAAGGAGGTTCCGTATTCGATCCGTATGTTTATATGTCCGAGAATATCTTTATAAATTAGGTATTTATTAGTTTTTCTTTCACAGTCAATTTCGTTGAAGTCGGTTTACTTTTCATTAAAAACGTTTTTAGTAAGAGGGTTTATGTTACATTTACATATTATGACTTGAGTAATTAATTTTACCTCACTTAACTACACTCTATTTACTGATCAATATACATGTTATCTAGTTACTTGTACTAGAAGTTACTTAGTATGAGTTTTAATTTTACTGATACGACAATAACTATAAATCCCCAATGCACACAAAAACCATCTTTCAATTCAATTTAAGGAGCTGAAGGATGATTTTTGTATCAAGAGAGATCTTGATTTTAGGGTGTTGAGTATTGGTGCTACTCATAATAAAAGAATACTTTGCGATTAACATTTTTTTCGAAAACTACGGTCCCATAATAGGGCACAGGAAATGTACAATATACTTGTAATCGTGATTGTTTAAAATATGAACGGGACATTTGGAACTAATTGTTTTTTTACTAAACGCAACGGCAAGTAAAAAAAACAGCAGTGAGCATGTAATGAAACTTTCACCAAAATAATATGATAATTACCTATATTATATAATATAAAGTGCACATCAGAAAAAAAAAACTGAGGAAGAAGCAGATCATTAAGGAAAAATGTGTAACGAGTGCTTTAGTATTTTTTTTTATTAGTCACATTAATAATAAAATACCTAGCTAAAATGATCTTGAAAACTATCAAAATCTTACGTATTTAAAAAAAAACTAAAGAGCATACATAGGTTGAGAAAAAAGATATGTATATATGTAGTGGATTATATTGTTTATATACAAATTGTGGAAACCAAGCTACGGCTAAAGGTGGCCCTTCACGTGGCATATGGTACAAATATTTTTTTAAAGTAAAAAAATCGCCAAATGCTGCTATTGCCAAATCTACCCTTAGAACAGACTTGGCGCTTTTTCATGGTGGTAGGTACAGTCTTGCAACCAGTATAAACTGACAATGATATTATTATTTATAAAGTATTTCGTTTTAACTGAAATGTTAGTGGGTCCGTAATTTTTATTTTTTGAACAAAAAGATACATAGCATGAAAATTTTACCCTTTACACGAAAATGAAGACAGGATTTTTTCCCCCTCTTAAATAGAACTTTTTAGAATTAATAACCATTGAGGCTTATTTTACAGGAGAACAAATACAAGAGAACATATTTGTCGCGTATACTATAAAAATAAATAGGCAGTCATGGACTCATGGGACTGCCGACAGAAATGAAAACTTAAACGAAACGACGAATTTAAAACGTCACATTAGCAGGTTGGTGACATTATTTAAAAAGGAGCTGACAGAACTCAATGTTTAGATTAGCGCCCTCTAGTGGATCTATATATTAGTCACGAGTTCAGTGCTTTTCCGCACAGCAAAAGAGCACAAACGTGCCTAAAGAAGTTTTCACTTTAAAAATAACGAACCATTCCACCATTTGTTGACTTGTACCAATAAACCATGTAAAGTGTCATCACAACAACACAGGCTTCGCTCATGTGAATTTGCACTTACAACTTATCTTTGTCACGCGACTTGAACACCGTCCCGCGCAACGACGATTGGCTGGAAGACTTCTGGTATTTGGCTATACAGATAGAATAAATGCGTACACTAGATCTAAGTGACATCGAACACCTGTTTCTCAAACTAAGGTCGGTCTAAGGAACCAAATAAAAATATAGGCGGGGTTTATCAAAATGAAATGTGCATGTGTATAAATGAAGATGATGTGGCAAACGCATATGGACACCAACATCCACAATTGTTGATAACATTGGCTGCAGACCTTTCACTTATATGAGTCCTAAAAATAGCCGACAGTTCGTAGACGCATCGTTCGAAAATATTTAAAACCAATGCCAAACCAAAATGAGAATGTAACGGTCATAATGTACGATTACTATTCGATGTAAAATATACGAGTATGTTATAATATTGTGTCTCCGTTCGTGTCTTTTTATAACAATTTTTAAACTTTTATCTTTTTTGTATTATTTATTAAAGTACGTGTTTAGTTTCATTTATTTTTATTACACACTATAATGTGTGTGATACATTAGCACATTGTTAATTGTAACAACCATGACGTGACGTATCGTAAGATCCTACCTACCTACTCGTTAGCGTAGTTTAGCTCTGTAGTTCGCGGTGTGAACCGAAGTATGAAAAGAAGTATAACGATGCTCGCCCAGCTCACTAGCTGGCGCCTGCTCGCCGTACTCGCTCGGTGCGCCCGCCCGCTCTCGCTTTGGGGACTCGGATTTCGGACTAGTCGACAATCGTCGACTCACCCGTCGGTAGTTTACGGTGTGAACCCAGATAGTTTAGCTTCGCTTAGTTTATATATAGTTTCTCGCCTCGCTTCGCCCGCCAGCTAGCAGTGTGACCTGCGCTTTATGCCGTCGGTCTAGAGTATAAAATTTATATCATGTTGTTTATGTGTAGGTGTTCATCACTCAGTATAGACTTTTTGATATTTTGTAGACGGCACCGGCATTTTATATTAAAACTAGTAGTAACATACATACTTAAATGGACTCCCCTGACTCTAGTATAGAATGAATAGGCTCTTGGTGGCAAAAGGAGCCATTGCATTAATTTGAATTTTAAATTAAAAAAGAAAGGAAATAAAGCTTCGGTTAGTCTTGAATTAAGAGAAAGACAAAGACGAGGAACTAAAAATGTCAGCATACAAACATCAGGAAATGTAATTAGTTACATTAAGTTGTATGAATTTTATTATCATAATATTTGAAGTAATAGTATAAATAAAATTATTACTAAAAAAGAATTGTTTTGTTTTATTTTCTCCCCATGGAGCTTCTGTCTAAAATAAAATATTATGTGAAAAGTTCCCCCGAGTGCACCTTTGGGTTTAATATTGTAAATTGTGTAATATTCTAATTTCTTGAGTCATTGGTTTAGGTTCTGTATTGTCTGCCAATCAGTCGATCTTGGTAATGTTTCATTAATATCAATATACTATAATTTTGGTTGGTGATGTCCTGATAGTATGAAGGGCGATATAAATATTTGATAACCATAGTACTGCTGATATGACATTGGTGGTATGTGAAAGAATGAATGAAACGAGTTAAATACTTTGTGAATGATAGTGAGTATTTCACTATTTTATGATAAATCTATTAAGCGAGACATGATAAACCAAAAGGAAAAATCCACGCCATATAAAGATCCTGTACTTGTTACTCTCCCTTAAATAGTTTTAGGGTTCCGTACCTTAAAAGTCAAAAGTAATCCTTATAGGATAACTTTGTTGTTCGTCTGTGTGTCAAGACCTTTAAATTAACATTTAACAAGTATTAAATGTTAATCTGTGGTCCCTTGAAGCTTTAATAAAATCAAGCTTCCATTTAAAGGATACAACCATTTAAGACTTATATTTCAACCTATTTTAACATTTCGCAGGTAAATCAAAACCTATAGGGTACTTCTATATTTTGTGTTACTTTATTTTTGACAGTTGCCTGACAACGTAAGGGCGTCTGTTCACCGCCGCCGTCACCGGGACATCAACGAGAAAATCAAAATGTTGAAATAAAAGTTTAAATGAAGAAATGGAAGATTATACACACTAGATTCGTAGACCGTGTAGATAGACCGAGTATGATCAAGCCACAATCATGAATTTGGCGAGGTCTCACAGCACAATTAAAGGAAAAAGAAATTAATTTGTTGTTATATTATTACATGAAAAAAATATTTTTTGCGATTACAAACTTAATCTTATTTGCCGTGGACAATTGACTGTGACGTATATTAAGGCAAAGTTAAGTTTGTCTTTCAATCCCCGGGACTAATTTTGTAGCGAGACATATTCGGAACAAACGTTCAAATAACTTTGAGAACCGATTCCCGAGATGGACGGACTATCTACTTGTTCAAATAACTTTGAGAACCGATTCCCGAGATGGACGGACTATCTACTTGTTCAAATAACTTTGAGAACCGATTCCCGAGATGGACGGACTATCTACTTGTTCAAATAACCTTGAGAACCGATTCCCGAGATGGACGGACTATCTACTTGTTCAAATAACTTTGAGAACCGATTCCCGAGATGGACGGACTATCTACTTGTTCAAATAACTTTGAGAACCGATTCCCGAGATGGACGGACTATCTACTTGTTGAAATAACTTTGAGAACCGATTCCCGAGATGGACGGACTATCTACTTGTTCAAATAACTTTGAGAACCGATTCCCGAGATGGACGGACTATCTACTTGTTCAAATAACTTTGAGAATCGATTCCCGAGATGGACGGACTATCTACTTGTTCAATAACTTTGAGAACCGATTCCCGAGATGGACGGACTATCTACTTGTTCAAATAACTTTGAGAAACGATTCCCGAGATGGACGGACTATCTACTTGTTCAAATAACTTTGAGAACCGATTCCCGAGATGGACGGACTATCTACTTGTTCAAATAACTTTGAGAATCGATTCCCGAGATGGACGGACTATCTACTTGTTCAATAACTTTGAGAACCGATTCCCGAGATGGACGGACTATCTAATTGTTCAAATAACTTTGAGAACCGATTCCCGAGATGGACGGACTATCTACTTGTTCAAATAACTTTGAGAATCGATTCCCGAGATGGACGGACTATCTACTTGTTCAATAACTTTGAGAACCGATTCCCGAGATGGACGGACTATCTACTTGTTCAAATAACTTTGAGAACCGATTCCCGAGAGGGACGGACTATCTACTTGTTCAAATAACTTTGAGAATCGATTCCCGAGATGGACGGACTATCTACTTGTTCAATAACTTTGAGAACCGATTCCCGAGATGGACGGACTATCTACTTGTTCAATAACTTTGAGAACCGATTCCCGAGATGGACGGACTATCTACTTGTTCAATAACTTTGAGAACCGATTCCCGAGATGGACGGACTATCTACTTTTTCAAATAACTTTGAGAATCGATTCCCGAGATGGACGGACTATCTACTTACATGTTTGTAGGAAACCCTTGATGCGTGAATCAGAATCGCTCTTGTACGGTTTTTTTTTTATTTTTATGTATAAATCATCATGTGATGTTATTAATCACATATGTATATTAATATAGTTGTGCAGTGGTTATAGACGAGTAATCACCCGGGTTTTTACCCAGTCGTGGGTTTTAACCCGGGTGATTACCCATCTCTAGCAGTGGTATTTATAGTGGTCACCTATCGAATGGACATGGGTCGCGGCGGGACGTGAACATCATGTGTTCGATCCCCATACGAGACAATTACTTGTGTAATTCACAGATTTGTTTTCTAATTGTTGTGTATGGGGTAGATTTTATTATTTATATAAGACGAATGCACCGAATACAATTTATTAAATTAAGTTTAATTATAAACCATTCTCCTATGTTATTCCTTGACCAGTTTTAAATTTACAATTTAACTTTAACATATACGTTTTTTTTATAAATAAATCCTTTTTAACGTCATGCAAGCCGGGTATGGAGGACTTAATTTTTTATTCATACCTAGTGGTGCTAGAGACCACCTGCCACCAGCAATGATACAAAGAAAAAAAAAACATTTTTTTTTTATATTTATCAGCTCTCGCTAAATGGACTAGGTATGTGACGGATAATGATATATCGAATACTATATCGACTCAGAACATTTTATTTGGCTCCGTTGCAAATAGTTTAGAAACTTTGAATGAGTTTTAAAACACTCGGCAATGCAGCTTCGACATTGAACCAAATAAAGTAGCCAGAAGTCGGATCTTAAATGACAGTAATCGTAATAAAAAACGGATGACACATGAATGAAATAAGTGAAAATGTGACATAAAACCATATTTACCGCTTGTAATAACTCCTCCATACGAATTACTGTTGAACTTTGTAGGTTCTTGCGAATTCTGAAACATTATAATAAATAAATATTAATGTAAGCCAAAAAAAAAAACATATTCTATGATTTTATACAGTTGAGCAATAATAATTATCGACTACAGTGAAAATTCAACAGTACTTGACTTCACTGTAGACCGAATACATACTAGTACAGGTACAGAAGTGTCACTCCGCAAAATCATTGAAATCAATAGCGGCTTTGCTCCGACACAATAAAGTCGCAATTCAGGTCGCACAACTCTAATTACCTACAGTTGTATTCGCCTAGAAGTTGCCTCCCATTCTATCGCGTAACTGTTATCTGTTCTGACGACGCGGACGCCACTACGTTAGATACGATTGTGATAAATTAAACCCAGACACAGAGCAAATGATCATGCTTATCACACAATTATTTGTTCTGCGTGGGGATCAAACCCACAGCCTCTGGCTTGGCAGTCAGGATCACTAACCACTAGACCAAGAGCATTTAAGATTCAAACATTATTTACATTAGGTTAATTCAAACTATATTTGATATTCAGCAAAGACTAGTGTGTTTTTAAACCAGCTGGATTAAACACCATCACCCCATTCTAATTCATTTTAGTTTTATTTTAACTTTTTCAATTACAATGATTGCTACAGCTTTCTTTTGCTGGTGTGATTGATAAATATTACTGTTACAATAAAACAATAAGAGACATTGCTGATAATAATCAGTGATGGAAAGAGAGAAGCAAGAATTATTGTGACAGTTGTGGCTCAGCTTTTGTGCTCACATAAAAATGATTCATCACAGATATGCTGAAATAACAAGATTTTACCTGCTCAAAACATCATATTCATAAATCCATATTTAATACCTTGATTGCAAAATAAATTATCATCAAGACGCAACATTTTCAGTACAGACCTGAATCCAACACAAACTATACTACAAATAATAACAATATGGAAAGCATACATACATCTAAGTTAAACTAAATGTTTAGTTATCTAAAAACAGAGTATGATGCCACCAAATCTTTTCTTGATACTTGGTTACAACTTGGCAAATATACCATTACCATTAAATATACCATTCTAATGTAATTGTAACAAATAGTTACACAATCTCAATTTTGCATATGTCTATTCATCTCCACAAATTTGTGATTTAGGATATTATTGCACTGATGAACAACTACCTCCTGAGATACAGTCTCAACTAGTACATTGCTAATAGACAGAACAAAAAACACAGTAATTTTAGTAGAGACATCTTAGTTTTAAATTAATGTAAATTTATGCAACCACTTGTGTAATTATCATTTATTAAGTTGTATTCAGTTGTACTGTAACAACACCCACGTCACCACGAGTATGTATAATAATATATTTGTCACAATAATTATATTTTTATTATTATCATCAACAAACGGCTGACAAAATGAGTCAGATTTATCAATAAATTACATTTGACAAAATATTTTCGCTTTTATGCGTTAATGTAGATTTTGTCAATCAATTTAGGTGTCCCTTGGGAACAGTACTTTGTCTGGTAAAAAAGTACCCTAAGTAATTTTCTGTACCCCTGACATGTTTGCAAAATCTTATGATGATCAGTTATTAAGGTGTGAAAGAGTAACAAACAAACGTGAGAATAACTTACCGCCATTTCTTTTAAATTCTTAATGAGCGTATCAATATCCTCCTTAGTCGCCTCCTCACTCTCACTTTTCTGCAATTCCTTCTCTTTCCTACACTTGTTAATCACTTTTTTATCTACACTCACATGGTCTTTAGAAGGCACTGTCTGATTTTTATCACGTTTAGGTTCACTTTTATCAGTCCTACTATCTTCTATTAACTCAACGTCACTGCTGCTATCGTCTACAGCTAAAGGTTCCTGCTGATCACTTAAAGGGTCAACATCAGAGATTATAAGAACCTCTTTCTTCTTTTTGACCTCTGGCGGTCTTTTATCTGGCTTTGCAAATGTTGGAGAATGATGCACTGGAACTAAAGCAGGTCGAGGAATATTATTTTCCGCGATACGCATGCTCTCAATTTGTTTCTGAGGAATTTCTTCTTTAACTTTTGGACTCGGATCCTTTTTATTAGGCTGGTAACTCGTATCTACATGTAAAGGTGATTCTACCCTTTTCTCTTTTACATGTTTATCTGTTTTTTTCATCTTCTCTTTTTTCACCATGTCATTTAACACAGCAGGAGACATCACTCTAATAAAACCTGATTGCTTTTCATTTGGCATCGTTAATATTGGAACATTATTGTTGAGTTTCTTCTCTGGCTTCTGAGGGTTATTAGGAGGTACCGGTGTTATAGTTATGTTGCCTATATTATTCGGAGGAATGTATAATTCTTCTTTCTTCTCGTGTGTGTCTTTCTTATCCGGTTTTTCTATAACAAGGTCTTTGCTCAGACTAAGCGTATTTAAAATTGAGCCGAACACTGAATTTGACTTGTATTTGTCTTCAGTGCCGAGAGCTGCTTCAGGTTTAACCTGCAGGTGTTTGGTCGTCGTGGTGACTGTAAGGGAACTCGGGAATTGAATGGGTTCCGTGAACGGCACCGATGGTGGGTTTGCAGGTGGCTGTGAAGCCGAGCCCAGCCGCTGCCGTTTGAGGTCTGACGCCTTGATTTCTTTGCTTAAGCTGAAATTTAGAGATGGGATATACTTTAAACTATTAGCGGGCCAACGTAGTAGAGTGTATTTTATAAGTATAATTAGGTGCAAGCGTGATACATGCTACAGCCGCCTTAGCAGCGTGGCAGCGGCGTTGATGCTGCGATAGTGAAAGTCAGCATCGCGGTAAGTAGTTATATATACTCACTCGGCCTGTCGTAGCAGGGTGGGCATGCGCAGGAAGCCCTGCGGGAAGAGCGGCAGGGCCCGGCGCTGCAGCAGCGAGGCGGCGGCCTCGCTGCTGCCCGCGGCGCGCGCGAGGCGGCTCACGAGCGCCCGCGACCGCCCGCACCACGGAAAGCGCCGCTTTGGCAGACGCTTCTCGATTACCGGCGCTCCAGGGGCAGCAGCACTTTGAATTTTTTTCCTAGTGAACATAAATACAATACCTACGTTCTAAAATAATTTATTTAATAAAAATAACATCATATGTATAAAAAGATTAATCAAAATAATGACACCATTGTACAAAATTTAACAAAAACGCTAGAAAAAAAAGTGTTTCTTATACACCGAAATAAATATGACCACAACTTTATGTAGCATGGGGCCCTATGATTTATAATTTTTAATATTTGCTGTTATAGCGGCAATAGAAAAACACACTGTGGGAATATTTCAACTGTCTACCTATTACTATACATAAGATACAGCCAGTTGACAGACGGACAATCTGAAAAAGGACCGACAATAAGACCTTGTAGCACACCCACAGTGAGAGTGCTCCAAAACTGCCTTTTGTGAAAGTACAATATAAAGTGCGTAATCGCCGTGAGAATCTATCCCTCACGCAAATTGACAACTGACACTAATCCTGTAGGTCTCTCTGATATCAGGGACACCTACAGATGACCTGTGACATTATGGAAGTAGTGACCAATATAATCGAAAGCTTCTGAAAGATCGCTAAATGACATCACTGAAGAATGGATTTCTTTTTGCATTAAAGAGAACAATGTGTGGAGCAGCCTTTTGCAAAAATAGTACCTGCTAGTTTTCTACGTTGTAGTTAAATTAATACTAATAAAGCAAGTAAGTACTACAAGTCTACATAATAATAAGAAAGGTCAAATAGTAATTTTTTTTCGTATCCAAGGTAAACCTAAAATAATTTTTGTTTCATTTTATCACATTTTAAACAAAGCACTCACCTCTCTTCTTGTACCCTCTCACATTCAGCATTATAGTTAGCGATCATTGCTGGTTTTCTCTCCTCAATCAGTTCTTTTAACCTGAAAAAAATACAAACACGTTGTTATTAGAGTCAGAAATGTTAATGGGCGCCTAAAATAATAATCAATATTTATCTTCTTAAAAAAAAAAATACTTCAGTTGAGTATAAAAGCTGAACTTACCTTCGCAATGTATCAACAATGATAGCCTCTCTTTCGTCGAAACCGAGATTTTCCGGGTCAAAATCTTCAAGAACATCTTCACTTTTCCGTTTGCTGTTATTTGGTTTTGATACAGCTGTCGTTGATACGGCTGCTGTTGGTGCAACTGTTATTGTTGTTGACGTTGAGGTGGTTGTCGTAATGGATGGGTCGACGACAGTGGGTTGAACATTTGTAGTGGAAGATTCTGAAGATAAACAACGTGAAATATCTTTGAAGTCTTTAGTAAATGTAACGTGTAATGAAAATGTATTTATTTTTCGAAAGTTTTTGATATTTCTTGTTAAGCATTTAATGTATTAATTTTATTAATGTATCTAAAGAAGAATTTATTTATATGGATTACTAAGTTGACAAATAAGCACATCGCTTTATTCGAAGATGGTATGGTTACTAGTGGCTGTATGCACATGCTACAAAAGTGTTGCCACTTATGCATGTCATTTCGTATTACGTTAAGTAGCGTTAACTTAAGTTTACATAGGCGATTTTAGTGACAAATAAAATATTTTTTAATATTTTAGTGTTGTAATTTTAATGTAAGGTTGATGGCGTGATTTTAGGATTTTTCAAGGACGAATCTTATTTTTGTAATGCTGAAGTATAACAGACACAGGTTGCACTAACTCGTGGCACCGGGCGGGTCAGGACGCGCGTAGGCGTGCGCGAGGCGCAGGTGCGCGCGCGACGTGCGCAGCGCCCGCGCGCCGCGCGCCCACGCGCCGCGCCGCGCGCCCTCCGCGCAGCCGCACGCCTCCAGCGACAGCGACATCCTGCAACAGCTCCACCGTCACTACACACACGCACTCGTACACTCGGTGAACATTCAGCATTCGGTGATGATATCTTTTAAATACGTGACCGCGTTAGTTTCCGTCAACATAATTTTATATGTACGTCTGCACATACCTTTTATCATCATCATCATCGTTATTACCTACACCATGTCAAATATCTTCTCTGCAAATCGAACCTTTTTACAAAATCATTTAAATGTGGTATACATTTTGTCAAAGTATCAGGAACTGATGATTTAATTCCAAATTCAATTCAATTTTTTTTTTTTTGGATAAGTTGTGCCACTACTGTATTCTATATTGGCGCGAAGTTTAAGCAATATCTGTCATTTAATTTGTTTACAATACTCGATTTTGTAAGCTCATCTCAAGATAGTCCACGAGCCAGGTACAAATTTCGACAGTAATTTCCTCTCGGGCGATACTTCGTAACATGCTTTAGAAAATTGTTTCATGAAGTCTTGTGAACGTCAGCAACGGCTCCGTCTGGGGGTTGAGGAGCAGCAGCCTCCCGCGCACGTAGAAAAAGTATTATTTGAAAATGAAAATTGTATCAAATTATAGGTAATCCAATATCTTAACGAAAAAGAAAAGTCAGCTGACTATAGAGTGGTGGATTATACGTCAGCAGGTGACATGAATGTCAAAGACATATGTAGTTATACGTTCAGTGATTTATTCTCAATTGAAAATTTATAAGATAGCAGTTTATTTGCTACTGCGCTAAATAAAAATGTCAGCTTCCCGGTGGAATGATTGTCAGCTGATACCCTGAAAGGTGTAACGCAGGAGCCAGACGGGAGTATCTATCGCCTATTTAGACGCACCAGCAGACGAGTTTTCCCTCGGCATACTGCCAGCTGCTTTTTTTGTAACTTACAAGATCATATTTATAGCGGCTTTTTCGGCTAATTTTTATTATGGAGGATATGACGTATCTAAATTTATTCGACATTATGCTCCAAACACTAACTGAAAGATATAATTTTATTGTAATGTTTCGATTCAAACAATATTCTTGTGTGTGTATTATTCTGTTCTTTGAATAGTTAACATTTGGTGTTTTATTGACCATTTCTCGGTACTTTCATGACAGAGTAGTACATTTAGAAGCAAAATTCTGATTCATTCAAATTGACAGATGAAAAAAAAAAACCGGCCAAGTGCGAGTCGGACTCGCGCACCGAGGATTCCGTAAAATATTTTTATTATATGATGTAACTAAAAATTTACGGTTTTTGCAATTTTTCTTTTATCTGTCCTATAAGACGTTGCTTCGTACCAAAATTTCAAGATTCTGAGTTCACGGGAAGTACCCTGTAGGTTTTGATTCCCTTGCGAGTGTCGAAAATTTGCAGCATAAACGGCTGTATCTTTTGATTGCGTTGGCTTAGAAGTTTGATTTTTTTCACACCTCCAAGGGACAGTAGACCTGAGTATTTGACATAAATTCCAGCTTGATACCTCCACGCGTTCCTGAGAAAAAGGGTTTTGACAGACAGACAGACAGACGGACGGACGGACAGCAAAGTGATCCTATAAGAGTTCCGTTTTTTCCTTCCGAGGTACGTCACCCTAAAAACGATCTAAATGATAATTTACGCAATAATCTACAAAGTGATAAATTTTTCACAAAAATAATTTTAATAATTTCAAGGCGATCCACATTTGAATAATTGTGAAAAATTAAATGGCGAGAGAGGAAGCAAGATATGAAATAATTAATGATAGAGTAGAATGAAAGAAGAAAGCATATTACACCGACCCTAAATAAGGAGAAGGGTAGGCAATTGATAATGACGATGTACTTTTATAATTAAAAAAAACGTACTAACTTTTAAACTTTCGCGTTCCATGATATAATATTATCGCTAGACATTTCGCTATCGCGTTAATTCCCGTAAATACGTAGATAAAAAAAACGTGTAAGGTGAGATTGGAACGAAGTTCCTTTCGCTATCTTCTTTATATATATTTCTTCTGTACGTGTGTATGTTCCTCAACTCCTCCTAAACGGATGGACAGATTTTAATGATTTTTTTTTGTGTGTCTTCAGGTGGATTCGGGAATGGTTTAGATTTACCCAGATTTATTTTATTGGACCCAGTAGATGGCGCTGCGATAGGGTTTCAGGCATAATATTTTTTTTACATCAGGATAATTAGTACACAAGATATTACAGAAATTTTGCGCAGAATACACAGATGGCGTACCAACAAAGTAAATCAACCGCGGTCAGCATTTTTCGTTGTGCTAACACTTTTTATCGCCGCCGCCGAGCGTCTGAAGAGTATGTACGAAAAGGGACTTCGCTCCAATATACACATATTAAATTAACATTATTTCCTTCTTTCTATATGTTTTAAATGATTTATTAAGCGTTATCTCTCTCTGAATGTTATGATTGAAAATGATTTGATTTTGAATATAACCTGCAAATGTATTCGCTGCTTTTAGTTATCAACTCCTTAGAAGACATATTGGGTGATTCTGCGAGCTGCCTCTCTACGAAACTCTCCAAAGCCTCCAGCGCCTGGACAACTTGTGGTGGTAGCTTCACTTCTGGGTCCCTGCAAAAAATTGAGGGGAGGCTGTACATCGTACAGCCAGAACATTTTCACGTGAAAAGTTTTGTGTTCTGAACAGTTAGTTAAGCCTTTTCGTGCAGTGACAAGCAACTATGCGCTCCTAGCTGGTGTATGGCATGCGAGGCTGCTGGATGACAGTTAGTACTAAATACCTGAAATGTGTAAATGTTATTATATAAGCTGCAATCAAGAAAAAATATTTTAAAATATACCAAAAGCTGATGTTTGTGATGAAGTAACGTTGGCTGCATTTTAACAGTTGATAACAGGAACTAATGAAAGTAATGTTAGAGCAAATAAAAATTTAAACATAGGGTTTAAACATGGAAATTGGCGAAAAAACACCAACATTAATAAAAACAACATGTTAAATCCACCCTCGTAAGATATTAAATATATACCATGAGAGTAATGAATTGGGTTATGAATATATTTCTGGTTGTATTTAATACAAGTAATATTTGATTCTCAATTAAATTATTTAGATTTTTTGTTTTTACTCCTACACAGGATATTCGAAACAAGCGTTTGGGCTACAAAAGCCAATTATTTAATAGCTATGAGACACAATGTAGTACACATTATGTGGTGAGTAAATCTATAATACATAACAGTTTTATATTATTAAACAGGGCTGTAAAATTCAGTTGCTTTATTGTAATGGCGGTGTTTGAGAGTACGGCTTAATTGTCATCATATTGTATGAAGATTCATGAGTTTATAAATATCTTAATTTTCAAGTTTTTTTTTTTAATCAAATCGCGTTGAGCGATTTTTGGTGGGGTTAAAACTTATGGATGCGCGTCACCGATATGCATTTAATGCGCAGTGTGGCACGTCCGGCGCAATACGACTTCTACGTACAGTTATTTTTACAAAGATTTAAGGTCTGTCTATTTTAATTATTAATAGTTAATGCGACAAATGTTGGCAAAGGGAGTCTAACTCTTAAGCTTTAGTTACGTTAATATAACTTTTTTTAGCATTTAACCATTTTTGGTAGAACCTTAGCTACTTACAGCCCTGAATAATCGCAAATTAACAAAATAAAACAATGATGAATGTAGAATATGTAAGTGGTGCCTTTAACTGTGAATCGCAACAAGAATGACAATGAACACACAGAAGGCTGCAGATTATTATAGAACAGTTCTAACTCGAAGTCGTCGAGCGTGGCCTCGTTGTCAGAGCTGGGCGCGCGCTTGGACGCGAGCGAGTCCGACTGCGACGTGCGCGAGCGGGAGTCCGCGCTCTCGCCTTCGCCTTGCACGTTGTCTGCAACCAACATCAATATTTGAACAAGGATAACTATACAATCATCTTTATTTATTTATACTAATATAATAAAGCTGAAGTTTTGTTTGTTTAAACGCGCAAATCTGACCATAAACGCTTAGTTTATTTATTAAACTACTTGAACATTATGACTGTACATATGTATTCTCTAACAGTCAACCTTTTTTTATCGTGTCATCAATTCACCGGGGCTGCTGGTAAAGTGGTGTGTTGAAATCGAACCGACTAAAACAACACGGTGTTCCCTCACGAGTGAGTCTATTGCAAGGGACCGGGTATACCCTAGGAAGTCCCCGAAAACCCCGGCAGACCTTGGCCGAAGGTAAAATAATAATCGATACCTTTGAGATAGATTTTACAATCGAATAAAACTTACCATCAGACGTTTGTTTTCCTGAAGTGGCCGCCGATGAGTCAGTTCGACGAATTTTCTTAGCCTTCTGCTTATCGACCTTTTTGTTTTTCTAAAAGTAAAAAAAAGTTAAGCAATCATTAATTACGGTTAAGTTCTGTTAGAGAATAAAATAAAAATATTACGAGGTAATTTTTTCTTTTACATTTACAGCATATTTATTTGTAAAATATTTATGCTATACATAATACATAGTAAGATAAAAACTAGATGATGATGACTAGATTTACTTGGTTGAAGTTAGCTGCGAATGGCGTCGCAATTAAAGTTTTTGAGTTTTAATAATCGCAAGAAAGTTGGGATCAGCAGAATAGAGGTCAACTTATAACATACCATCGAAAGGGCAACTTAGCAACAACGGCAAGTTGTCTTTTCACCGGTCAACAAACTCCATCAAACGAATAACTAGAAGACGTAGAGAGTAAGCAGGCCTATGTCGCTCGCTGTACTTGCGCGCGCTATATATCTACCGGCCGCTCGTCCGCCGGCGGACCTTATACGCAGTCTCGCGCAGTGGGTCGCCGACAGCTGTTTTTAAAGTTCAAAAAACGTGATTCGACATCATATTGATATATTCTTTAAATACTGTAATGCATAGTGAAATTTAACATGGTTGTTTATGTTCAGTATAAGAATATAGTTATAGTAAGAGAAAAAAAAGCCCGGCAGCACTATTTATGTAATTTCAAAAAATGGTTTATTAAATTTGTTTTTGTAAAATTTTGAATATTTTCCATCATACAGTTTAATTATCCATATAATTATCCATTATACTGAAACATTTGAAATGAAAAATAAGCGTTAAGTACTTAATTTACATTTTTTTTTTTTTTATTTATTAAAGAGGTAACCCTACACACATTTTAAACCCCGGAAAGAGTAGACGATTAAAACGGTAGATATTGATATTTCTGTAGGGAGTGATTTTTCTATTACGTAGTAACTACTTAGTAATATGCAGTAGCTTGCTACAAGACCGTATAACGTCGAACACCTTTGTATCTATTATGTCAATTCTCGTCTCATGTAAGTTACATTGAATAGACATAATTAACTACTAGAGCTAACAAAGGTATGTTAGCCACCTATAGTCGTAAACCCATATTGACAGAAGTTTTTTTAAATATCCGATTTAAAAAAAAAATAAGTAGGTATGCTTGTATGTTCGCGATTTTCTTGAAAAGTGAACGCCTAATTTTCATTATTCTAGCACTAACGTATTTTACGGATTTTCAGGAAGGTTTTTGTATATAATACATTAGGTATAATGGTTGAATGAAATTTTGTACACAAGTTGTCGGGAAAGGACATAGAATACCTTTCTTCTTTTCTTTCTTTCGCAAGAGATAGAAAAAAATATTTAAAAAAGCTTACTCATCAATGTTATTAAAACCGTACAGTGTGACGTCTGTGACATACCTTTTTCCGATGTTGTGTGTCATGAGAGTCCAGGTGTCCATTTGCCATGGGCTTGTCTGCGGTCTCCTTTTCGTCGTGACTGGACTCGGACGAGCTCTCAGACGACTCCTCCGAGCTACTGCTTGACGATATTCGCCGCTGGAACAGACACAGGGCCATTACTCAACGTCAGGCAAATAAAAGGTTCCTGTTAACATAATTATATTATCATGGAACGTTTAATAGTTAGTTAATGATGAATTGTGAAGATTTAAAACCTAAAACCACTTCATTTAGAAAACTATAATAAATTTAATAAAATTTGATAAACAAAGGTTTTAACAATCACTATTATCACGTGACTGCTAACACCAACCAGATCCATTACGTCACTAACCGATGAACAAGCTGACAGCGGTCAGTTGGTATCATAATGTTACCTACGTATATTACTTATAATACTATATGGAGCACTGTTAGTTTATCGGTTAGTAACGTATCCATATCATTTGGCAGGTGCGAAGGTTACTTTAGTTTTTCAATTTTTTTCTTTTCTATTAAGGTTTTTTAATAGAATACTTATTATTTGCGTTAATTAAGGGCTTTAGTATAAAACAAAAGCTGGTGCCAAATTTTACCGACTTCTCTGTATATATCGTATACTCACCTTATTTCGTGCGTTCCCCACGCGTTCTCCATCGGACATAGCGATCTGACTTTCAGGCACATTCTTGAACTCAAGAGAGCCACAGTTGATATAGAAGCCACCGTATAATGTATCACACTCCGGCGGGATCATCTCGTCGTACTAAAAGGACATTTTGGAATTTTAATATAAGTAGTTCTAGGCAGTTTCGACTAAACCCATCCTTGAATTATTGGTGATTATAATATAAATACGTGAAGAGAATTCTTGTACCCTTTTCTAAGTAAATTTCGCAAACGTAGTAACGTGAACTTTGGAATATTTACAGTTTATATATAGAAGCAGCTAAAAATTTTAAACAAAAATATTTTAAAAAAATTACGTGAAAACGGCTTTATAAAATTACAGCGTCCAGTATATTTCATTACCTGTCATGGTAAGTAAGTCTATACAATGACAGCTCAAGTTATACTGGCCAATGGAAGAACCATGATCGACATTCGACCATCACGCGACCTCTAGTAATATATTAGATGTGTAAATCTAAAATAATACAAGTCGCGAGTGTTATTTGTAGGTAATTATAATATAAAGCGTTGACTAAACTGATCGGTCACCTTGTTCGCAAATACAATTAGTGATATTATGTCCACTCGACTTACTACCTCGAGTTAACTCGAGCTGAGCTTAACTCGACTTAATTCGAGTTAGATTTTCCTTTACTCAAGGTTTGGGCTTGATGTACACAAGCGTACTCACTCACAAGTGATTATCTTTGGATTTTTGAGCGCCTATTTTAACTGACTTTAAAAAGAGGAGGTTCATAATTTATCTGATTTTTTTTTATGTTACGTGTTATTTTTTGCCATATGTGAACCCATTTCATTCATTCTATTTTTTTTAAGAATTTGTTGTATTTATAAATTTTCAGAAAATGTTCCACCTCTAAGGCTGGAAAAATACGAGATGAAAAATACAGTTTATTGCAATTTAACATATTACATACCTATCCATACTTAACTCCAACAACATTAATTTACGAAAAAACTAACATTATGAACATGAAAAAGCTATACACGCACATACTATACCTGCATCACCACATAGTATAAAACAAAGTCGCTTTCTCTGTCCCTATATCCCTATGTATGCTTAAATCTTTAAAACTAAGCAACGGATTTTGATGCGGTTTTTTTAATAGATAGAGTGATTGAAGAGGAAGGTTTATATGTATAATAACATCCATTAAATAGTGGAGAAATACTGTTATTTTTGAGATTTCTAATGTGATGTCGTAAATAATTACATAACTACTGGATCGATTTTAATCATTTTTTCAGTGAATGACATAGGCTATATATTTTATACCCGTGCGAAGCCGGAGCGGGCCGCTAGTTTTAGTATATAAAATAAAAAATAATACAATCCACTCTGACATAAAATTCAACATAAAAGAAACAACACACATAAGAAACAAAATACAACTAAGCAAGCCGCGCACTAATTACGGTCATAAATCTATTGTTTTTGTTGTATTATTTTTATTGTATTGTTTAACTAACTACCGAACGATCTCAAAGAATACACTAAAATAAATGTATTTAAAACACGTCCATCGCGAATCTCGAAGATTTTTGCCCGTCTCACGAACGATGTGCGACAAAGTCATCTTTACAACCGTAAAATATAAGTTTGTAATCACAAAAACTATTTTTTATGTGATATAATAACTAATTAACGACTTTCGCATTCTTTTCGTCTTTTTTTTTTCTTTACTTGTACTGCAAGACCTTGCTTCTCACCAAATTTCATGATTCTAGGTCAATGGGAAGTGGCCTATAGGTTTTGATTTATCTGCGAAATGTTCAAATCTGCTGAAATCTATTGCTTAAATAAATATCTTTTGATTGCGTTGACTTGAAAGCTTAATTTTTTTACAGCTTCAAGGGACCGCAGACATAAGTATTTGGTATTAATTTCAACTTGATATGTCCACAGGTTCCTTAGAAAAAGGGCCTTGATAGACAGACAGACGGACAACAAAGTGATCTTTTATGGGTTCATTTTTTCTTTTTGAGGGACAGAAGAAATAAATTTACTTGACATCATACTGCTAACTCAATCCCACAACAATCACTTCCAACAACACGAAAATAGTACGATAAAAACATATATTATTATTATCTGACAAGTTATTCCGTCAAGTGCTTCTATTCTGAAATAGTTAGACCTACATTGATCTGTGACCTGTTCGTTCTATTGTACCGTACGTAGTCGTATGAAGGTAATTATGTACATTTCTTGTATGATTAGACTGATTGCCGGCAATTAGTAGCACTTTTCAGGACATGCATATAAAATCAGTTTTTTGTGGTTACGTTCGTTAAGAATGTATAACCGCGGATACGGATACGAATTATTAGTGTCTAGATCCGCGAATATGGTTACGGATCTCAATTATTTTTGTCAGTTGGTGTAACCTTAAAACGACATTTGACGCCAAGGATTAGTAGATTAGTAACACGATATTTTTGGACTTGCACTTTGCTAGTTTTTTATTCATTTATTATTTAAATATGCATATTACAAGGCTTTGGGGTATGATCACATTATAAAAATAGTTTAATTAAATAACTATCTTGTACAATTAATAATATTGATAACTCACTATAATAAATTTATAAATTTAGTCTTTCTGGGATTACCCAGAAAGACTGGATATGGTATAATAAGTGGTCCAATATTAATTGGACCACTTATTATACCATATGCTATTATTTGACAATAATTCATATGGAATAACTATACAGTGAAACTTATATAAATAATAATAATAATATTTTATTGATGTATACAAGTACAAATCATAATTATATAAATATCAGAAACAGATGTGGTCTAAAGTTAGACTGACTTTGGGGTAATATTGGACCATTATTATTTAACACCTAACAATACCCGAGACTAATTTCATTTTCCTTTGGCTTGATACACCTGTCCTTACTGCTTGTAATTATGAAAACTTTAATAGTTTTTACTCCAAATAAATCACTACAATCATAAAATAATAGTTAGATGTCATATAAAAACCACAATTTACCGATTTCTAGCTGAAAATCACAATATATACAAACTGAACACAGCACTTTTTTAAGCACGTAGCTGAAAGGCGAGAAGTATGCAGCTGTTGGTTTTCCAAATAAGGTTTTTGCCAGTTATTTTATATACGATTATCACATAAAAAAAAGGAACTCGTTTTTTCAGGGTATGGTCCAATGTTCCCACGTTGTGGACCAACGTGCTACCCAAAATGACTGTATATTTTAGAAATATAATTTATTAGTGTTTCACTGCCACCTAGCTATATTTAAAATATCATAAACTTGAAGAAACATAGTTATGTAAAAGATCCGTTCAAGATCCGTCAAAAATAACGGATACGGATACTGTTCTCCCTCGGATATCCGCGGATATGGATACGGATATCCGGAACATCACTAGTTACAACATAGTATTCTAATTGGGGTAAGAGAATGTGTGTACATTTATGATTTACGAATGTGGCGGTTTCGCATTATGAGAACACATAGGATTATTGTACTAAATTTGTAAAAAAATAATTGTAAACTAATTAAGATGAACGCATAGTAGAAGAAAACACAAATATAAATATTTCTAGTCTTACGCCATGTGTATTGTCGATGAAAGAGTCATTCTCATCGTATCCAGCACCAATATCTGCAAAGTCGTCGTGTTTTGAACGGCCTTTACGGCCATATGTACTCTTGCCACCCTGAAAATATTATTAAATATTATATTTTAAATAGTACTAAGATTAGTCAAGTAAATTGTGATATTACTAGATTGTTCCCGTATGATAGTAATATTAGGGTATATAGTTATATTCATAGGGATATATTTATACCACGGCTATAATCATTTTACTTCAACATATTATATGCTAAATCCGTCCAAGAACTTTCATTGCGCAATAGAGGATAAGTAGTTACTACTTAGTTCCACTGATCGTCGCTAGATGGCGGTGAAGCATGTTTTTATTGCAAAATAGTAATGAAAAAATAGAGTTCCTCAGGGAGGAGAAACTAGCATTGTCTTGTAGAATGCTTAATAGACTATTTGACAAGGCACAGGCTACTTGTACTTGGTAATAATGACCCAGTACTAAAATAATCACATAGACTCCTACCACTCCATAAAGTGGGTGTTTTGGTACTTATGTATAAATAAATAATGATACAAACGGCTCGTAGCTGTACATAGTATCATTTTTAAATCATTTAAGTACATAATATGTCCCGTATACTTTTATAAAAACACAAAAACGGAACCTTGTAAACTCACATATTTCTGTTCAAACTTTCTGGCAATGCGCTCCACATCATCATTGTTTTCCGAGAATGGGTCCAGCCCTGCCGTCTTACCATTTTCTACTTTCTCACGTTTCTTTCTCTGAAAATAGAGAAAGCACCCATCTTAATTGTTTGTTCCAAGAGATAAACATATATCTTATTAACTTGAATATAAATGAACAAGTGTTCGTTCTTTTACCTTTCGACCTGAAATGGAGGTGTAGAGTACAGACACAATTTGCCTAGATTTCTATGTTTTGAAGACATAGATGTTTTAATAATAATACACAGTGCTGTTTCCATGTATTGTGGATTTCTTTCTGATATAAAAAATACTAACCAATGTGATTATTTTACCTTTGTATAGAAATGTTGGATAAAAAGACTGAACGTAATCATAAGTCTTGTACCTGCCGCTAGGCTCCAAAAAATTTATAAGTTGTCTCGAGATTAATAGAAATAGAAATATTTATTTGTCAATGTAGGTAAAATTAATAATAGATGTTACATACTTAAAATAGGTCGCTACATTGTACCCATAGGCATACAAATTTTATCATTGGCTAAAATCTTAACCTTAATTATAATAGCTTATTTTATCTAAATGATTTGTCCTCAAATTAACAACACAAAACAAACAAAATTAACATAAATAAACTAATCAGACTTATAATCAATAAACTCAGTGGTAGAATAAAAACTTTTTTTAATTAGGAACTCCTTAAAAGCTTTTTAAAAAATATTTAATTCTAAATCCCTGATGTCTTTAGGAATTTTATTATATATTACTGGGGCCATTTCAAATATGCTTTTTCTAAAAAGTGCTGTATTGCAAGGACCTGTACTGAGAACATTTGACTCTCTTTTCCTTAATCTGACATCTGCTGGTTCTCTTTTATGAAATAAATGTAGATTTTTTAAATGAGATGTAATGTGTGAGATTTCATAATAAAATCCCAGATAATAAACAAATGGTAAGTCTAAATAGATTTAAGTCCACAGTAAACCGATAACTATGCCTTAAGGGCTATTTTTTACTGAAAAGTAGATTATATGGAAGATAAAAGCGCTTGGGATTGAACTGTTTTAGATTCACTCACATGCTATTTACACTTTTTTGTAATAAATCTTATTTTCCGCCTTTTATATTTACTTTTCTTGCCTTTCTTAGATTAGTTTTTCCTTAGTTTTCAGTTTCCCTATCTTTGTAGCTTAATTTTACTTTTTTATTTTAATCTGATAGCTGAGATGATAGCACACGTAGTGCTGTATACAATTTACTAAATATTGTAATAACTATCTGGTCATTAAAATGAGTGGCCGGGAATTTGTTTGCCCGATTTCTTCATTGATAAAATCTTTTTAACAAAAAATTTAACCGACGAAAAGAACTAAAAAGCAAAAAATAAATAAACCTTAAGTCTTAAGTATTGAGCTTATTTACATAAACTATCAAATTTTATATAAACTTATTTTGAGTCGGCGCCAAACAACAAACTGATTAATTATCAAAATTTTATATGTACTTACGTAAGTAATTAATCATTTTATTATAGATATTATAGAGGGTTCGAATCCCACACGGAATAAAAATTTGTGTGATCCACAAATAGTTGTCCCGAGTCTGGGTGTTCTTTGTGTCCGTTGTTTGAATGTTTGTGAAGCGACACAGGATTATTCCTAATGTGGGAGTTGAGGTATACCCTATCTAACAAAAAAAGAATAATCAAATCGGTTCATAAATAACGGAGTGAGGGCTGAACAGACATAAAAAAAAATATAAAAAAAAAAATATATTATACGGTCGAAATGAGAACCTCTTTTTTTTATCGTCGGTTAAAAAGGGGGCAGATACGGTAATAATTGTTATCTATTGTTTTAATAGTGGTACTTTTGACAATGCAACATATTGTTGCATTGAGCCACTGACATTGTGTGTTAATTTATATATTTTTTAAACGGGACGATTCCAACTAATTGTTGAGCAATTTTTAAAAATAAAGATATTTAATTTTAATTTTGATCAATCTTATTAGGTATCTGCACATAAAGCGGGCTAAAATACAAAAGTTCTAGTTCAACTCTTACATCAAATAACTACCCATAATTTCTTTTATATTACGCGTTTGTCCATCCAAAGGTCGCCTTGGACGAAACTGCTATTAGCGATAAGGCCTTTTCTTACTTTCTATATATTTAATTCTTTACTGTACCTTTTTTGTATCTATAAATTCTATAATAAAACTTAAGCAATGCATGTCCTTCGTGCATGAAATGCGGCGTCCTTTCACTGCGTGGTGTTACGTTATCTATACGGGAGCGTTCGCAAACAACACCTTTTAGACAAAAGTGTTGCGGTGCGCAGGGTGAGCAGATGTCAACTAGGTGGCCGCGTTATGAAACCAGTTAGGGATACTATAAGAACTGGAAATCACGTCTGTCTGTTTATTCATTGGCGCGCAGTGATGTAAAGTCAGTATTGCAAATGCTATCGATATTGAAATTATCGATGGTTAAGGCAACACTATTTTTTTTCTTCATCACAGAAAAACGAGTTATTTAATTTCTAGTTACTGTAAGTAATTTTAGCTTGGAAACAGAAGAATATATTATTTCTACATTTGAGCATATTCACAAATGTAGTTTAACATTTATTTTCTGTTCAATGCAATTTGATACAAAGGAGACGTCATATTAACTGGTCACTTACAATAAGTAGTGAAATGACACCAGATAGTAACCTACACCTTAACTCGTACGAATATCAGAAATCGTGAGTGAACACGTTTTGTTTCTTTAATTTTTAAATAAATAAATATGTAAAAGAAAGGAAGAATTAGTGAAAGCGGTCACAAGAAAAAAAAAGCGGAATAAAATACTTCGATGAACAAAAAGTACTAACCGATTGTCTCGATATTTATTTTAACAGGTGGCAGCCCTAGTGGCTGTATTATACACTAATATACGTTATTATTGCTATAATAGCTTAAGCCACCAAAGTATGTAACCTACTGACTACTTCACAAGTCAGTAGTATTTATAAATAGGCTAAGTAATTAATATGATTTACAGGGTTTAATTATATTATGATCTAGACGTGTCAATTATTCGTCAAACTCAGGAATGGTGCTGTTATATGTATATGTTTGATTATACAGAATGTTTCTGATAACGCAAAACCTACTTAAATCCCTGAGGGCCATGGATTCTAGAATTCAGATACAAAAAGATTTTTTGAAAAAAAAAACAAACTAACCATGGCCGATTGATTGCTCTCTCATTGGTCAAAATGTGATTAGGTACTTTCGCACTGTTATAAATTTAAGAGTTCCATTATCTAAATGTATAGATAATAATAATTATATAATATGTATCTGTACTGTCTATCATGGTTAACAAAATAAAATTTTGAATGATAAGATTGGTAGGTAGATAGTGTACATATAATTGAAAGTGCGTAGTGATAAGTGATACTTAAGAGATTCGTCAGATTGATTACAAAATGTTGATGTGACTCAAAAGTCACTTAAAGTACCTTCCTTGACCTTTCATAGTAGGTAAGTGATGTATAATGCTGCGTTTCTATATGTAAGAAACGATTAGTTTTGCTTACGGACGGTTTCTTGATTATAGAAACGCGGCATAAGTGAAACCTTATCATTTTGGTTTACTGATTTAAATGTCATATCAGTGCTGAAAAAAATATTCGGTTGGTTATTCATTTTATTAATATGAAGCTGGAAATATACCTAACGTGAATGAAAGTATATGGACGTATGCAACATTAAGAGATGGGGTTAACTTACGCGTCACCGGTAGGAGTAGATACCCGATACTTTTGATACCAAGTACCTACCTACTTTTAACACAAAAATTTTAACAAAAATATCTATTTTACTAGCTGTGCCCGCGACTTCGTCCGCGTGGAATAGTGTCTTTGGGTAGAATTTTTAATTATTTAGGCTAATTGACGATACTTTCATGCAACTTTTCAATGCCCTCACCCAGGGCCCTCACCACTACCGGGGCTTTCGGTGGAGCGGTATGTCGGAATCGAACCGACTTAAACCACTCGGTGTGCCATACTGCATCTAAAATAGTAGGGGGGCTGGAAACGGTTACGGTACCGGGTAGCACATAGTTGGTCCCCTCCGCAATCTGATATGCCTACCGCAATCTTTCCTCTTCAACCTTCCTAATCTTCGTTGGGATATTTTCTCGTTCGATATCGGAATGTTTTTATGCCAAAATCCATTTAACTTATTTTACTTTCCTGCAATATAAATAGGTATAAACCAATGTTCTAATGACTCGTCTCTTGAAGTTTTTTTTTTAATATGATGGGGGCAAACGAGCAGATGAGTCACCTGATGGCTAGTGACTATCGTCGCCCATGGTCACCTGCAATTTAAGAGTCACAAGTGCGCTGCCGACCTTTGAGAATGGAGTATTCTTAGAATCTGATGATAACTTAGTCTATGTAGGTACCTATCCATTTTATATATTTCTGACTACCAACAAACGCATAAATTGAGTAAATTCGATTCATAAATAATAGGATTCACTAAGTCTATGCGCTCATAATCTACACTGAGACCGCAATTAATGGTTTATGAATACGGGCGAAAGATTACAGAGACGACAACATTTTCAGCCCACTTTTTCCTTAATTCACGTGTGAGGAAAATTTTTGCCACCATGATATATTTGTTTTGTATTTTTTTATACCACTGATTTAGTAATAGCAAACTATCAGGCTGATTGAAAGCGGTCTCGTTACTGTTGACGCTGGTAACACCGAAGGTGTCCAGTTTTCACGTATCGCACCGTGTGAATTACCTTTTTAACCGACGAGAAAATGGAGGAAGTTCTCAACTCAGTTGTATGTTTTTAGTTTGATAGTTACGCTTTCACGCCTCATTGATTACTCAACGGAACTTCATGTAATTTTGCATACGCGTTGTCAGGGATAGAGAACATACCTTCCATCCAGAGAAAAAAACCGTTCCCGAGTGATAGAAAAATAACTTTAACGTGAGCGCCGTGGGCAAAAGCTAGTTACTCAATAGAGTAAATAATAACCTACTTCCATTTGTTATTATTTACTCTATTAAATAATTAGTTGCGGAGTTACAACTCCCGAACTAATTATTTAATAGAGTAAATTTCTTCCATTTAAATCCCGAACAACAAGTATAACTATAGGTACACCTAGACCAAACCCGTTTTTCGTTAATATCTCAGCTAATAACTTTTTCATCATCATTCATTGGACTCGACGGGGAATCAATACAAACGGTGATACATTTCACACCTTTCGTTTGCCGATGACATCGTCCTAGTAACAGATTCAGCTGCTCCACAGCTGACCGAGCTGCTGCACAGCCTGAACGGAGAATCTCGACGCGTCGGCCATTCAATGAACACGTCCCAGACCGATTGAGGTTGAAGAGGTGATGCTCGAAATAGTTTAAGAATATGTCTACCTTGGGTAAGTTAGTTATCCAGAAAAATCTTCGAAAAAGCAATGACCAGACCAGCATTTGGCACGTTTTCGTTCTGGAAATGTTAACGTACAGAACAAACCTTGTGGACGGCCGGAAACCCTAGTTGACAATGAAGAATTAAAAGGGATCGTAGAAGCGGATCCATCGCAAAATACATTCAGAATTAGCCGCAGGCTTCGGTGTAATTGTTACAACAATTTTAATTCACCTTATCACCTTAATTAGTGAGTAAAACACCAACAACCACATGTTGAGTACTCAACCGTCATAATAACGAGTGGATTTTGAATAGTTTTGTATGACGAGAAATGGATCCTGTACGATAACACTACAATAGTTGAACCCAGAAGAACCGGCCAAATCTTGCCCCAGGCGAAAGTTGACTCAAAAAAAGGTGAGTAAGTGTCTGGTGGACCAGTGCTGGTGTTACAGCTTCCTAAAAGCGGGACTGTCAATTACGCCAGAACTGTATTGTCAACAATTGCAAAAATTATGGAAAAACTAGCCGTTAAACCGCCGAGACTAGTTAATTGCTCTAGCCTATTGCTACTTCAGGACAACGCAAAATTAGAGGAGGTACGATTGGAATGGCTCCGACACCCACCATACCCCGGGTCTTGCTCCAACAGATTACCCTTTATTCCGGGCTTTGGACAATTTCGTGCGAGGAAAACAAATTCAATTCCGATAAGGTATTCTGGACTTTGGACAATTTCGTGCGAGGAAAACAAATTCAATTCCGATAAGGTGTCCAAACAGCCTTCAAAGATTTAATTGATTCTCGATTTCAGATTTCTTCAGTATTTATGAATTAATTATCCTCCTATAAAATGACGAAAGTGCATAGATATGAATGATACTTAATTTATTTAATTAAATATATATAACTTTATAAAACAAATCGTATTACTTTTTCTATATGTAAAGACCTAATATTAGTAAGCTCAGTGTCTAACTGATCAGTCTGGTCACTATCACTGGACCAAATAACCCAATGAGGAAGGTAATATTATCTTCCTCATTGGGTTTCAGAGTATCATCGTTTAAAATAAGTATAGTTTGAAATTCATTACTACCTACCAAGTTAGCTTCTTTTATCAAATGATTTAGCGCACTCACAGAGCTCAATTGTGTTTTTGATGTAATGTAATTTATCTATTAGTATAATAAGCGTAATGCACTTTGTCAGTATATATCTCGAAATGTTCGTAACGTAAATGGGAAGCTGATAATACAATTTCTTTTCTCTATTAAATGTAATAGCAGGTTCCTAGATGCACAAAAATATTTTTTTACTTTTAAATTAATTTTTTTTTAACAATATGGTAGGAATTAGCTGTTACGGAAAAATAACTGAATGAGTTTCGTCGAGTGAATTCTCATACGCATTCGTATTCGCAAAAAACGATGCGAATGTATTTGGCAAACTAAAAAGAAATTGGCCTTTCGGTAATTATATGGGTATTATTTATACTTAGCATAAGCAGTTGCTTAAAGTACTATAGTCCATTTATCTAAGAAGTACCGTTTGACAGTTCTGACAGATTGATGAATAGGCATAGGGTCAAAGAAATCGATTACTGCAATATCCGAATCTTAAGAGATATCGATACCATTTCTTTGTGTTTAGTAATCGATTACAGTTTTACAGATTTATGTATGTTACAGTAAAAGCCCGTATATTGGTTTATCATAGGTTTTACTAGTAAATCTTAGTATATACCAAAGTGTTTAGATAAATGTCAGAATTTTATAAGAGAGATCATTTTTCCGGCTTTTCAGTTAAATCCTAACCTAACCGACATTGTACATTATTGATTTTCGTAGAAGTGATTCGATCCTGGTACTCACCGACCGCTGTCATTACTCGTTGTGCACATACATGAGAAAAGAGTAGTTCGGACTTTTGCTATAAACAGTTGGTAAATTTTAGGTTTTACTGGAAAATCTTAGGATTTACTGAAGTTCACAGTGAGATATACAGTAACCTATACACTACACAAGATAGGGTTGGGTCTAAGTAATATGCGTGAAGTTGACGTAAGTACATTTAAACAGAGGTGACATATTTTAATTTGACTTAAAATCATTCATTTTCATGAAGTATTATGTTGAAAACTAACAATTTTTTTTATTAATGTTAGTTCCCTTATTTTCTTAGATTTGGCACCATAAATATTGTAGTTATTTACATAGGACGCTGCTTTGCTTTTCGTATACAAGTGTTTTGAGGGTATATAAATGCAAAGAAAGTATTGGATAAAAAATTGTTTATTCACTACTACTACTGGAAAAATCGTCATCGTCATCATCGTCATTTCAATTAATCACTATTTGATTGTCCATGAAATTATCGAAATGAACATCTCTGTCGAAGTCGTCCAATATTATTTTCTTGGTTTTTTCTACTTCTTTGCCTCAATCATCCTTAGTGACCTGGGCACATGCTTCCTTCAATAAAGCTTCCATTTTCTTTACACTGAAGGGCGGCTTCGTATTGTCTTGCTGCAGATTATTATCACTTGCTTAGTTCAGAGTCCAGTATAAATATTACAAAGGTAATCGAATAGAGAAGAATCAGTTCAGAAAAGTAATAGCCAAGTCACAAATTTTGATAAAATACACAAACGGTAAAAGTACGCGCACAGTCAGCTTCCAAGATGGCAAGAGACTGCATAGATTATAGTTAGCAGTGGTGCCAGATTAAAAAAAAGTGTTTTCTTTGTAGAGACTTGGACACGAGCGATTTTGCCTACAAAGATTTATTAAAAATTACATGAACTTACATACTTTTAATTTTAATTATGTGTTTTCGTTGACAGTTGGATGTCAGCTGATATTTAAGTATTATTAAATACTAAAATATGCCTGGATTGAAAAAGATTTGTTATTAATAAGTTCGATTATTCATATATTTTAACGATTTTTCGTATACAAGAGAATTTGAAGAGTCGCAACACTACGGTAAAGGACTAACTACGTTTGAAACGAAGTCTAAAAGAAAAGCTATCTATTGTATATTTTAGTTATTTTTCTTTGTTTCAAAGATTTAAATTTGAATTTAGTCATTAAGAATTGTACATGTTGTGATAAAATAAAAATAGCTTCATAATTCCATGGTTTTACGGAAAAGGTTATTGAAATTGTGTGAGTTACGCCTATACAAAGTTGTTTCGGCTTGAAAAGTATGAAACGTCAAACGGTACTTCTTAGATTAGATAGACTATAGTTTTAAATTCCAACATTGACAATATTAAAAATATAGATAATAAACAGGGCGAGTAACAAATTGTCACTGAGCCACAGAATCCATAATAGTACGGGTACGGAAATTACACTCCGCCATATCATTTCAATAAATAGCGACTCTTGTTCCGACACAATAAAGTCGCAATTCGGGTCGCACAGAGCACACCTATCTTTCTATCGCGTCACTCTTATCTGTTCTGACAACGTTTCTAATTAATTAATTAATTTGAATATTTAATTACCCGTAAGTAATATGTCTATTACTCTATTTTTGTGAACAAATAAAACTAGGCTACGTATTGATGACTCGATAGGTAGTCTAGTTACGAACGCATCACGCGATGCAGAGCGTGAGTAAGCATCGAACTAACGTGCGGCCCGTCCGGCGCGCGGCATCCCACTGAGTTTTGGCACGATTAGTCGACCCCGCCGCGTACTTTTACGCCTCGGCCACGACATCGAGTGGTGCGACTAGCAGTGCATCTTGCGGCGCGAAGCGTTCTGCTACTGGCGTATTTACGTACGTAGGTATTTAATCTATGGTCTTGCGTCAGGCGCCGCTCGCATCGCCGCAAGACGCATCGCGCCGAGTCGTAGCCGGCTCTAAATAGCTACAGACATTTGTTTTCGACGCCGCCGCAGACGCAAGTCGCAGGTCGCGCGAGCGGTGATGTCGTGGCCGACGGGTTAGCTTTATACACCGCGGAGTGGACCTGGCCTGACTGAGCGGATGAAAGACGGTCGACAGAGACATTTTTTTTGCTAGGAAAATTAGGCTCCTCAAGAAATAGTGGGCTCAGTTTTCCTTTAACGTCTGTCGAGTTGGGGGTTGATATATTTTTTATAGAAAGGTTATATTATTCATGTTATATTATTAAAAGCACACACGCCAAGTTTCAATATGCGGAATCGCGTAGTTTTCTAGAAAAAAAATATCGAAAATCATATATTTTTGCAATATTTATGTCAATCCCTACCACAGATTATATAGAATTCTCGCCATATAACGTTTCGTTTTACTTATGGTTAAGTTGTCATACGTCGGTAACAATAAATTTTATATAAATTTACGTAAATAATTATATTTTGTACTCATTTCAATAGTTTTCATGCACACATATATTTAACAGTTTATATATGTATAATAAATTACAGCATTATTTTCATTACGAGCTATTAAAATGTGTTACCGTCTTGCCGGCTTCTGGAACGAAACGTAAAACTGACGAGATAACAAATGAAATAGGTTAGGTTCAACTTAGGTGAAATAACCGAATTGGTTGACCCCGACTCCACCTGGTACGAGTCTGTCCTACCCCAGAGTGTTTTTATAGAACCGGAGGCGCGTAGGGAGAGGGCGAGGATGGATGCCTGCGATTTGTTACGCAAGGGCGTAGAGGTTGCTCGTCCCGCAGCGCCGGAGACGTTGCAGTACGAAAATAGATACAGAAATCTGTCTGAATCAGTCCCGCAGTTTTCCTGATGAAGGGGATTCACCCGCTTCCCCTTTAAGGGTCTCCCCTTGTTCTTTTACACTTATTATTAATTTTAATCCTAAAAATAAGGGATATTTCCGTAGAATTCAAAATTAAATAATCTCGAAAAAGGGGGGGCTTCGCAATTTTTCCTTTTAAGGGGGGGGGGGGGATACTCGTTTCTTGCGAATATTAAAAATTATGCGAATATTCGTTACATCACTAATACCTACATACGTAAATGTACAAGAATAATATCTATAGTTATACCAGGGTTGCCAGACGTCCTGATTTTGGCGGGACATCCTCGATTTTTAAATCAAATTAAAAATTTTAATTAATGTCAAGCGCGGGACAGGCTCAGTCCCGCTTTTCGGAGAGAACTCGACCGTGCGTGATTTTGACTTCTGTTTTTTTTTTTAGTTTTTTTATTCAGAAGACTAATAAGACTCAACTATTTAACGATACGGTAAATCTGATTTAAAATATTATATTTTTATTAAAATACATTTTCTATGGCTATTTTTGCTATCTATTGTCACGTAAACGTAATTTGAATTCTAATAAAACGATAAATATTTAAAAACTTAAGATTAATTATATACGTTTTTTTACTATCTCCCGCTTTCGACGAAAGAATCCCGTTTTTTTCGCTCAAAAAATTCCAAAATCCCGACTTGGCGAATAAAAAATCTGGCAACGCTGAGTTTTACCTAGTCTATCTACGTAGCACTAAAGTTGGTTCGGCAATACTTATTAAAATAGGTAGGTAGGTATTGTATATTTGATACTATAGGAACCTCCCTAATTATCGACCTCTTCAATGCGGAATATCAAAGTTGTTTTTATGACTTACGTATAAATTATAATGTATAATGCATCAACTAAAACAAAAAGGCTCTACGTAATAACGAAGGTATACCTACCTACCTAAACAACACCCTTTTACAATGTAGCGTACCTATATCATATCCAAACCGCTCTATAAATCCTGTTTTGTAACAGAAACACTTTCGCGCCACAATCTCATTCGCACATCCTATCACCCATAGACGCCATTATTTATACAATCACAGTTGAGAATATCAATAAAGCACTACGATTTCTAATAAAAATATTTGCCAATTACTTCGTAGACGAAGATTAGCTTGAGTGAAAGAGAAAGCGTGTATAACATACCTACCTATTTACCTACACAAAACAGCACTGCAAAATAAAAACATCCGCCCTTGCCCCCATAATAGCAATAAAGTAAATACTCTTATCTATATAGGTAAATGTTCACTATGTCAATAAATTCTACATATTGCTTTGCATCATTAAAACAATAATTACAGGTCATTGAACCGATCACTCTTGGTGAAATCGACCATGACAGTGACATAATTAAAACACGCTCAATGGCATAAAACTACAAAATGCTAATATCCTTGAAAAGAACTATCAGCCGCTTGTTCTCATAAATATGCATAAAACTTAATATATAGTAAAACGGAATGAATCACCCAATTACGTCACCAGAGTTTAGATGAACATGTTTATCTCGAAGTCATTGTAAAAGAAACAACTAATCCCGTGATAAAAATGTACCTATACATATAGCAGAATGTACAAAAGAAAATTGTTTATAAATTTACTTGTTATCAAATAACAACAGGTTTAAGGTTTATGAGACAGCACAGTAACAAAACTATAAACAGCACTCAATCCAGGTTGAATAATGGAAGGTAAGTTGGTAAACACATTATCATAAAACCTAAATAAAACTGCGCGATTCACAAAGATAGGTTAGAGCGCAATGCAATTTGCATGCCCTTAGAATACTTGTCTTAAGTACGTTCACTCCAATTTTAGCCCTTCCTAGTTGCATTATGTCACATAATATACATAACCACGGAGAACAAAGAAATAAACTTAAAATGACCACCAAAATATTCATCCCACACAAAGAAATTCACACTTGCATTCTCAAAACTCAATACACACAGCAATACACTATATTTACACACACACACGCACGCGGCAACTATAATAGTACTCACCGCAATACATATCTGTCTTCGTTATATACTTTTTAGCAGTTATCGATTCAGAGTAGAGGCATAAAAGCAAAAAAGCTCGAAGAGAAGCAAAGGTCGCGATAGAACGTGCCAACGGGTGCATTTTGCAAGCGAAACCAACTTGGCAACATTGCAGATTAAGTTTGCAAACAAATACATAACCAAACATGCTATATATCATTATCCAGTATCATAATAAATAACCCTTCAATCAAATAAAATTATAACACTTCAAAATTTCATATGTTAAAACGGCAATACGAATACAAATCTTGTCCTTTACTTATACGTAGTGTCTATCTCATTTTATGTGCTAGACTTTACATATACAACACATTTATATACGCAAGATGGAAACATATGTTCTAACTTTCATTTACGATGTAATTTAATTTAATCTTCCAAAATGTAACCTAAAATTCTAACTTGCTTTTACCGGATATCGCGTACAATTGGTAGGTTATCCTAGGTCATTGAAATTGAGACTTTCGTATGTAATATTGACATGATACATAATGCAGTATCGTATAGCACATATTATTCTAGTTATTTATACAGTGTAACAATGTAAAAATAATTAATAATGGACCAAAAACAAGTTTAATCACAGTGTGTTATAGATCAAAACATTGCCCTCATAAAATCATGTTCTAAGTCGACAACGTACTTCTATGATTGTTGCAAACATGGCGACCGCTATCTGAGCTTCTCGAGCAGCCCGTGGACGCAAATTCATGTCACAAACCTAATACAGAACTGTGTAACGTAAGCAAAAAATATCCTAAAACGATTTTCACAAGGCCTCATAAAACTGACCACGACTGCTCTCCTGGTGATCTATTTGCCTAGATTTTTTTTTAGCACATTCCCTGCACTACAAAGAGCTGGAAAACCAGTATGGTTGCGTAAATTGCTATGATTTTCTGTTATAACTTACCTCTTCTGCAATGACTAGTTCCTTGTAATTCAGCTCCGGATATTTACTTTCGTTGCTTTCATCTAAATTGATAGTTAATCTCACTGTTTTGTTCACATTATTCTTTGCACATTTTGTAGCACCCACTGTTATAAGAGTAGCACGTTTAGGGTCCGACATTTTCCACCAAATTCGAGTATAAAATGATTTTGTTCAAAGCATGACACGAGCTGCATTTTCAAACTGTGTAGCACATTGCCACCATGTTGGTATTCATTGTTTGGGTTGTGAGCGCCACGGAAAGAATGTGAACTAATGTGCTATTGTTTACATTTTTCGACAGATGGCAGAAACTTTGCATCTTTTTGACACAAGATGTCTCTCTTAGTAGGCAAATAACTATTAAGATTCATTAAGTATACCATTTCTAGAAGTAAGTAAAGTATCAACAATATTAAAAAATAAAAGGGGGTCATTAATTTTATACAAAAAAATATGATTTCACTCATTGTTACTAAATGCAAACTTTTGTTCCTGGAATCCTTTGGTCCCTGACACCACTGAAGTATTGCTTGCTCTGGTTTATGCTGGGCTCGCAAGATGTCATATTTTGACATAATTTAAGATACTGTTTTACCGACAACAACAGATTATATAAGGCAAACGTGGCTCCTTCGAATATTTTTTTTACAAATCTAAACAATATGTTACTTAAGAATAGATAGTAGAAGTTATTTGTGGTATAAATGAGACAAGATCGTAAAACTAATACATTCGTTTATTTCAACATTTAGTAAAAATCATGTGATTATGCCGCCATCTCTGTTTCATACGTCTAAATACATATTATTTTAGTAATGCTAACTTTTAGTAGATGGCACTGCTGTAGATATTTTTTTGAAGTACCTGTCTTAGATAATAATTGTCTGTAAAATATAATATATAATAATCTTTAAGTATATATATTATAATTAAAGATAATAATATATAGTTATACATAATTCTTCGTACTCATACATCTGGTCCAATTTTGATGAAAAAAATGGTGTGTGTTTGAGCGGGTTCCTGGATGGTTTAGATTCACAATTAGGCCTGGTAGGTGGTGCTGCGATAGGGTTCAAGGATTATTTTTTTTACGTTTGGCATGACAACATCTGTCGGGATTGCTAGTAAAGGTATATAATTCTTCTGTATCCTACAGTTGTTCACTTTCGTTCAGTTCAGTTCAGTACATATTATGTACTAAATCGCTGAACCGATTTTGATGACATTTTTTGGTATATGTTTGAATGGGTCCCTAAAAGATTTAGATTCACAATTGGATTCGGTTGGTGGCGCGATTCCGCTACAACCGGGTTCTAGAAATCTTTTTTTTTTATTAAATTTGATTAACAACACACTAATGTGAATAAACCTTTAATAATTATGAGTCGGCGCCAAACATAGAAACGAGCAAATTAATTAATACGTAATGTGAAGTGATGGCAGCGGCGACGCGACGCGTCTATTTGCTGAAGTGTTTTAGAATTTAATTTTTTGTTTGTTTGTTTGGCGCCGACTCAAAATTATTAAGGTATTTACACTAGTGTAGAGGTTTAGTTAGGCTAACAAGTTTATTTTTAAATTTTCAGTTCCTTTATTAGTAATTATAACTAATAGTTAGGTACTTATTTAAAATTCTTACCTACTTACCTAACTTACTTAAATAACTTGTATATTATATGTATAACTACCTATTGTAAAATTATTCGTTATTATTTGTTATAAATATTTAAGCAACGCATCTTCAATAATCTTTTATTAGCGTTAGGTTCTCATTGAGATGAATTAATAAGAACAAACACGAGATATAACTGCTGTAAAACGTTGAGGAGTTCCCTCGACTGGCTTCTGCATCCATCATCAAATCAACTGCGCAGCTCTCAGCTGTCACGTCGTAGTATCAATAGAACTAAATATGTGTGCTAATAGTATAGGATCCCTTTAACAACGACCTTCACCAAGCTGGTTAATGGATGAAAAGTATTTTATATCAAATTAAATATGTCAATAAATATATTGCAAATGGATTCACAATTGTGTATTTTACCTACAGTTTCTATTTTTACGTCTAAAATGCTACAAATAATAATATACTTCTTGCTGTTGTTGATAATTTCCAAACAGAAAAACCGAATAATGATATTCTCAACCCGGTTATCGAAATCAGGAACCGAGAAAAAGCCAGATTGTTTGAAATAAAAGATTTACGTAAAGAATTTACGATAAAATAGTCGAACGAAAATTATTTTTCTAGAGTAGGTGCGCATTTGTTAACAACATAATTATGCGGGTAATATAATTTTTTATGTCCATTTCAATTTTGTTTTTACATTTTTTCATGCAGGCATTTTCATCATTGACATCCCTGGTATTAAATACCCATAGTTTCTTTCATGTCAGCCTTCTCTCATTCGAACCTCTTCTATAACGTCCCTACAACGTCTTATAAACGACCCTACAATTTGAACACACCTTACTGTAACACTGTATGCAAACCATCACCCCAGAAACGCCAGCACTACTAATATAGTGTTACGGCAAAAGCACAAGCCGTGCAAAGCCAAGTCATAAATAAAAAAATCTAAGGTGTTTTTTTTAATCTTCATTTCGTCTCTGGAAACTCGGTAATTCAGACATGGAAGAACATCGACTAATCAAAAAATACGACAGGAATTTTAAAACGCATTATTTGACAACTAAACGACACGATTCCAGTTCGAATTTTAAACGAAGTGAGGTTATTAAAAAAATGAAGAAATCAGCAGAAAGTGTCTCATGGTATTTAAGAAGGGTACTTTCGGAAAACGCTGATGACTTGGACATTATGAAGCCAAGATTCCAATTAAGATACCAAACATTAGTCCCACTTTAGACCCGTTTGAACGAGCTTAATACTCACCCAATAAAAAATACTAGAAGAGAGTTTTGAAAATTGTAAGGAAAATTTTATTTATTGAGTCAAAAATGATATGCGTTTGGTGAGAATCCATCGTTTATTATTTGTGTTACTGTTAAAATAATTGGAAAAAACAATACTTGTTAACTAACTGAGACTTAAAAACTGAAAAAATACTTCTAGACCTTACTGTCTAGACAACAATTGAAGTAAAATGGCCGAAAGTCATTGTATAAGGGGCAAACGAGCAGCCGGGTCACCTGATGGTAAATGACTACCGCCGCCCATGGGCACCTGCAACTCAAGAGTTACAAATGCGTTGCCGGCCTTTAAGGTGGGAGTAGGGGAAGGGTGGAAAAGGGGGGAGGGGAGCAATGCAAGCATTGTTTCACTGCCGGTTTTCTGTGAGACCGTGGTCTCACTCCGGTCGAGCCGCATAGCTCTCCCACGAAATACTTTCCTAAATCATTAACCCATGTAAACAAAGCACGGGGTAGGTATTATTTCACGAATCCTGAGATATATGACCGCAGTCAGAGGTTATTATTCATTAGAGAAAATGAAATTGTGACCTCCGAGGGCATGACAATTTAATACCCAAACCGTTCCAATTTTAAAAAACACTTTTATACTGCTTTACCGACATTTGTAACCTATTAATTTGCGATTATACGTATTAATCCCTTTTATGTAGTCCCTTTGTGTTTATCGAGAGGTCGGCCTCGTCCTTTACGCCGTGAATGAATATATTTGAGTAGAATGACTACTAATTTTCGGGCAAAGGAATGTTTGGCATTCGGTCTTGTGCCGTTTAAATATTAATGATGATGAAGTATTATTTTTCCATTATTTTTAACCTTGAAAGACAAAAGCAACAGAAAATCTGTCTGTTGATATCTCAAGGGTGTCTCAATAAGAGTGCACGATTTAAATTTTATGCCATTTTTTTTTTTTGGAGGTTGAAGCTCTGACATTCGACAGCTGGCATCAACGATTGTTCCGATTATTAAAAATGAGCGCTACATAACTGAACACCGCGTTATCATTGTGAAAACCCATTACAAAAATGCAGTGACTGTGAATGGCATTCGATACAGGAACATGCTAAGGGAGTTCTTGTGGCCACAGCTGGTTGGTATGGATCTGAACGACATTTGGATTCAGCAGGATGGCGCCACCTACCACATCATGCACGGAACAATCGATTTATCGAAGCAACGATTTCCAGACCGAATCATCTCCCGAAATTCCGATACCAATTGGCCGCCAAAATCGAGCGATTTAAAACCGTGCGATTTCTTTCTTTGGGTTTTTGAAATCTCAGGTCTATGTGAATAAACCATAAACAATTCCTGCGCTCAAAGAAATCCAACGCGTCATCGGTGAAATAGAGCCAAATCTTTGTCAAAATCTCATCTAAATTTTCATGAAAAGAGCAAGAGCCTGTGTTCAGAGCCGCGGGGGCCATATGCCGGATAATTCATTCCATACATAATCGGAACATGTCTACTTTACAATGCAATAAAAATATCATCACTCACTTAAAAAAACATGCGTTTTATTTTTTAATTAAATCGTGCACTCTTATTGGGTCACCCTTTACATCGATTAATACTTACATCTCAATGGGGTTTATGGTTCGATACATTACATACCTATAGCGTTAAAGCTAATTTTAAACTTTTCGTGTAGGTGTTCAGGTGTCACAATTGTGGGCCTATGCGAGTAATGATAATCATAAATGAAAAACACCCCTGACTCTAAAAACCCTTCAACGATTAGAAAAGAAATAATGATTTTCGAACGGCTGAACAAATTTTCTTGAATTATATCTAAGAACAATCTCGGTCAAAAGTGACCTATCAAACAAAAAAATGCACTTAAACCGGTCCATTCATCGATGCCACAGTCAAACACACACACAGACACGTCAAACTTATAACACCTCTTTTTCTGCGTCGGGGGTTAAAAATGGTTCCCCGTTTACGAACCCTATGATAAGCGGTACATTTCCTAATCTGCACTCGGCATGCGGGCTTTCTAAACTAATGAATATGGTTCACACACGAGGATACTATGGCATTCTTGAACAAAAACCAGTGGTAAATGGTGTTGCGATAGTATTCTATTATGGGAATATTAAAATTTGATAAAATAATAATCATTATACGCAAGATAGACACAAAACTGGATGTTCTTTCGTCCCTTGTTAATATTTGTAAAGTACCCTGCGAGCAAAAATAATTTGAAGAAATATGTTAGCTACATATTTCTTAGTAATAATTAAAAGTTTTAGCCAATGGTAAACAATGCGGTTTTGTTTGCAAGTCTTAGATATTATGCTTCGACACAACCCACAGCTTAATGTAAACATTTAACGAGAACTTAAAGTATTTTTAACTAGATTTCATTAGTTAAAGTTCATTTTTGTGCTTTTTTGTTATCTGCGTGTTTGATGAATGGTTACAAAATTCACGCGCAAACAAACAATTACACTTTCTTAAACTTCTACAGTGCCTTTGTATAGGCACTGTACAAGTTTAAGAACGTGTAAGAATACGCTCGCAACATCAGTGACACTGGCGCGTAACAAACCCTTCCCCAAAAATTCCGATTAAGGATTGCCTTAACGTCATCGAGCGCAAGCTATCTGACAATGGTCTGTGTAAAGAATACATTGTTTTGCTTACAAACTGTTAAGAAGGTAACTACTTCCTTTACCGTGGGCAGCATTACCTCTAGACCGACGGAGTGGCTTAGGGTAGCCCCGTAGCACCGGTGATGGCCAACATCTGGATGGAACATTTTGAGGAAGCAATCGACCTGCTTTCCACGTAAAGCTGTGGAAGAGGTACGTTGACGATGTCTTCTGTACCATGAAGGGTAACAGCAAGGATGGAACAATTTGTAAGCAACTTAAACTCTAGAATCAGAACATTAAATTCACGTTTGAAATGGAGATAGACAGATCGTTGCCATTGTTAAAGGATATGTTATGTTATAGGAGAATAGAAATAGAAATAAGAATAGAAAAAAATAAGAATAGAAAATAGATTGGTTAAGTCAACCCCAGATTTGCTGCGATGGTGCCCTTATTCCCTTTCAAGATACAGTAAAGAACCTTGGGATATACATTGACAAAGACCTATCCTGCAGTCCACAATTACAAGAGGTTAGTAGGAAACTTTTTGCATCTGCAGGGTCCCTCAGAAGACTGCGTAACCTTCTTCCGGTTGCCACTAAGATTGCGCTCGCAGAATCACTCCTTCTTCCTATCCTTGATTATGCAGATGCCAGCTATCTAGATCTCACCGAGGACCAACTTGAAAAACTTGAGCGACTTCAAAATTTCTGCATCAGGTTCATCTTTGGATTACGCAAATATGACCACGTCTCTGAATATCGGATTAAGCTCAAGTGGTTACCCATACGCCTTCGCCGGAATACTCATATCCTTTCACTACTGTACAATATTCTGTTCAATCCTAGCGCTCCTCACTATCTCAAAAAACGTTTCGAATTTTTGCATAATACGCATTCAAGGTTCCTGAGGTCGTCTGAGAATCTTAGGTTAAAAATGCCGACACATACCACAAAGTTTATGGACAAATCTTTCACAGTAAAGGCTGTCCGTCTGTGGAATGAACTGCCACTAGCCATCAGACGTGCACAAACATTAACAAATTTTAAAAAACAAGTGAAAGATCACTATATCTCTCTATGAATTGTGACATACTTGGTACTATTATGTAATTATTATGTACCTCCGTATTTGTTATACATTGTTCATGTATGCTTATGATATGTCTAAGCATATATGTGTGTGTATGTATATATTTATGTACCAATCATCATACCCATCTACAAACTATTAATATTTATAGTTAGTAGTATATGTAATTAGTACTTAAATATTATTTATTAATTGTTACATAGGCTCCATGTACACTGCAGCCCTGTTTTCATGTTTATTTCTCTTTCCATCCAATGGTTGCCTGGAAGAGATCGCAAACTGCGATAAGGTCGCCAATTGTACATAGTATTAGCTAGTAAGTATTTAGTTATAAGAAAATATTGTAATCTGCTCTGTGTACAATAAAGAGTACATCTATCTATCTATCTATCTATCTAGTTGGAACAGTATTAAAGAAGTACTCCATTAAGATGTATATAGTCCGACTCAAAGATAGCAAAGTCCTTAAGAACACCGAAGGATGTTGTTCCTCTACAGACGCCAGGTGTGTACAAGGTAGATTGCAACTGTTTCGTACATCGGACAGACCAAACGTACGATCGCAGAACGGTTCAAAGAACACATCACAGCTGTAAAAAACCGCCAAATTAACAAGTCGGCGATCGCGGAGCATTTGCTGGAGTCAGGTCCAAACCACTGGATTGAATTACATCAACCACAGGTCCTTTCAAGCAACCGTCACTATTTATCCAGAATAGTACGTGAAGCAGTTGAAATAAAAAAGCATAAAAATTGCAACCGAAAAGATGGGTACCGATTATCAACATCTTGGAATCCCGTCATCAGCAAATGCTATCATCAGCGAGTAAACACTCGACATCATTCAGGGGACGTCGTAAGTGTAGTAGTAGTGTGTGTGTCGAAGTACTGACAGTACGAATAAAAATAAAAATAGAGAAGACCAAGTGCGAGTAGTTGCCGAAACTCGCACTTCACGGAGGCGTCGCTGAGCTCTCATTAGTCCACTCGTGACCACGGTCGGTGCCATTCGATCGAAACGTCGGGTTACGAAGTAACTATTATCTTATCTGTGCGTCGGGTAACCAAGAGGTATTGTACCTTTTACATATTATCGCGATTAAGTCGCGAATTACACATCTGATATGTTTTATTTTCTTTTTATTGGCATAGGGGGCAAACGAGCAGCCGGGTCACCTGATGGTAAGTGACTACCGCCGCCCATGGGCACCTGCAACTCGAGAGTCACAAGTGCGTTGTCGGCCTTTAAGGTGGGAGTAGGGGAAGGGAGGGAAGAGGGGGAGAGGGGAGGGCGGAGAGAAGGGAGGTAGTGAGGGAGAGTGGGGGAAATGGGGAGAGGGCAGGGTTAAAAGGCCTCCGGTAACCTCACTCGCTCGGCAAAATACAACACAAGTATTGCTTTACTGCCGGTTTTCTGTGAGGCCGTGGTATCACTCCGGTCGAGCCGGCCCATGCGTGCCGAATCACGCGATCGGTCCGGTAGAGAGTTTTGTATGAAAACCAAGACATGACGTCACGCCTTACTGTTGTCATATCATTCACTTTTAATGTTAATTTGATGATAATAAAATAAATTTAAAACGTTATAGTAAAACTAGACGGTTATACTATGTTAAGTAAGGACTTATAATTTTTAATTATAATAATTATTTATTAGAACGACGATTTTGAATAATTGATGATCAATTTTATGAAATAAAGATATTGAATTTGAATTTGAATTTGACCTGACTTGGCGAAATATTTTATTTTTATTTTTAGTTATTTTTAGATGCCTATATCTACCCATTTAAATGATTCCTCACACATGGCCGGAACTCTTCTATTCTACCACTGACCTCTATTATACAAGCAGTGTATTCTAGCTATAATAAAAAGTAATTCATCAGGCTTGTCAATCATTCGAAATCTAACTTTTATGGAAAGCCTTAAATTACGAAATCTACACTCATATCCTTTCAACCCTATAGAAAGTGGAGAATACATAAGAGAGGGCATTTAAATAAATTTCCCCACTAGAAGGAGGGTTGATTATAATATTTATGAGAAGTACCTACGTTTAGTTCGCGCGTGACTCAAATTTCACCCTTTCTCTACGTCTTGGCCGCAACTTCGCAATTACTTCAGATCTGCGAAAAGTCCGATATGGCGGTGTGGAAGAGATATAAAATTATTGGCTCTGAAAGTTAATAGAAATTACATTTAATTTTATTACCCCACGTTTTCCACACGAAAACGTGGGACAGTAATTGTAATAATTGTATTTAATGGAAACGTAATTAACTAAGTTTTATCATTCGATGATTTTTGTTTTGTATGAAATTTCGTAAACAGTTATCCAATTTTTTTTTTTAATTAAGGATTTCATATTTTTTGACATTTAAATTCGAAAATCTTCAAAGTGCAGACTAGGTACTATAAATAATAATCTGTAAAAATTTTCTAAAATGGTAAACAAAACAAACAATGATGGTAGTCTACAGTTGGGGAATGCCACCGATATTCAATCTTTCTTCGTGCTGCAGAAGAGGGCTATCCGAGCATATAATAACTTAGGCAGTAAAAAAAAAGACAATGACGGTGGCATGTCATTGTGACATTCATGGTGACATTTATGAAAACATGACTTATGTTCCTAATAATAAATAAGGATCAGCTTTAAAAAAAAGTCGTTTACACTCTTTTAACACGTCATAAACATGAATTGTAGTACCTGGCTCTAGGCTCCAAAAAATTAACAAGTCGTTTCGGGGTCAATGAGTACGATTTTATAATAAAATCCCAAATATTATACAAATGTTTAGTCGCAACAAATTTAAGTCCTCAGGAACAGAAACATGCCTGAAGGGCTATTATTCAATAGTGGATTATATGGAAGATAAAAACGGTGACGTTTAATTGTTTTAGAATTCATAAGCTTTCTCAAATACTTACGGCTTTTATGTTTCCTTGTCTTTGTTTTTCTACTTAAATTTTATCTTGTTTAGTTTTCATACCTTCATTTAAGTTTATTTACTTTGAATCTTTTAACACAATAGCGCACACCGCTGTAACACATTTCAGTAAATTTGTGAAACTATCTGGTGATTTAAAAGAGTGCCCGTGAGTTTGTTTGCCCGATTTCTTCTCAAAAGTCTCAAGTATTTGGAAACAGGCGGTTATAGATCGACACTGGCAGATAATGATCTTAACGAATTCCAACACCGTATTATTTGTTATTTATTGTTATAATAATTTTACTTTTGACGCAGCAACTTATTGTTGCGATGACATTGTGTGTTTATCTATAATTTTTAATAAAAAAAAGACGATTTCAAGCATTGTATTGCTTGAAATCGTCTTTTTTTCAGAACAATCCACTGATCGCAAATTCAGAATGTGTGATTTTAATTCTAGTAAATTTAACATAAAGTTAATAAAACATCTGTTAGCTAGCCAAACTTGCTTTCTCCTAAAACAGTCCAAATCATTAGAATCACCTCGACAAATTTGTCTTTTTCTTCTATAATCTCTTTGAAAATGAGTAAGAGCACGGTGCGTGAGTGAATGAGCATGACCGATCTATTGAACTATTCTATAGATAGATAGATAGATACTCTTTATTGCACACCATAAATAGGATACAATAAAATTAGACTGGCCTGTTGGTTTAGTGGTTAGTGACCCTGACTGCTGAGCCAGAGGTCGTGGGTTCGATTCCCACCTGAGTCTGGGTGTTCTTTGTGTCCGTTGTTTGTATGTTTGTAAAGTCCCCCACGACACAGGAGTAATTCCTAATGCGGGAGTTGTCTTTTAAAAAAAAAAAAAAAATAATAAAAAAAATATTCTATGTATATTAAATAACTAAGTTTCTCCTCAAAAATGGCGAAATTATCACGTAAAATTGATATTATCTTTTTTGAACACTCCTCAACACCAATACCGCATCCATTTCTATTTACGAAGAACACCAGGGTATATTTGCATTGGATATTTTCCAGTTCAATCTAGTCGGATCGAGGCGCGCATTGGATTTGCTTCTACGTGAAAGGTAGACGGTATACCTTGAACTATCTTACAACGAGTATCGAACGTTTCATTTTGCAATCTGCTCAAACAAATTGAAGTCCGACATTGTTGAGTATATGCTTGCGATCTTTTATCATCTTCACTTATAACTACGTGAAAAATCTTAGTAGTCAACTTTAACTTACTTGTAAGTTACCTTACCTTACTTGTAGTTCGGATAACAATACTATAATTTGGCTTCTTGGAGCTGATCTGGTGAAGCCAAGAGGTGGATAGTGGAACTCTTCAGTGGCTACCAGTAAACCCCTCGAGTCCCCAGTAAACCCCTCACATGATTCGTTTTGACAAGTCTAACATTTTGGGCTTAGTGGCGATGCTTTGATGATGGAGCGAGGACGTGAATAGTGGAACTCTTTTTTGGTTTTTCTGAACTGTAATTTATTTTTTGTTATTATTAGGTACTCCACGTCGTTTTAGAGAATTTTATATTTAAGACTAGCAGCGCCCCGCGGTTTCATCCGCGTAAGTCCCGATCTCGTGGGAATATCGGGATAAAAAGTAGCCTATGTGTTAATTCAGGTCTCCAGCTATCTACATACCAAGATTCATCGCAATCGGTTTCGTAGTTTTGGCGTGAAAGAGTAACAAGCATCCAAACATACATAAATCCATACATCTTCACAAACTTTCACGTTTATAATATTAGTAGGATAAATTGAAATTGATCTGCTAGAAGTCTGGACAGTTTGAGTATACAGAGATTTAGAATTGTTGGGTTCCTAGCTATTAGCAAGAGCAGGTCCATTTTTGATGATTATTTTTCTTCAAATTATTGACATCGTGTCTTGTCCATCTACTCTGATGGATGCTGGACGTGCTCAGATGACGATTTTGAAATATACTTTATAACGCAAATTTTGTCCGGTAGAAGAAGTTTCCGCGTTTTTCCTTTCTTTCCTCCTGCCTTAGGTAGACAATTATGGGGCCTACATTGAGTTGGAGTTTTATTTAATTGGTGACGCGTTGGAGCTACTGTGTTTGTTGCTGCGTCTCGTAATTATATTCAAACGTCTTTTAGTTCATAAGTAATATAAGGTGAAGTGTAGCTTATAGTTTGAATTGTAGTTGATCTTATTTGTCATGGTGCTTTTCTTTTATATTCATTGTAAATATCAAATAGATAACAAAAATCGCATTCTAACAGCTTTATGTCAGTTTTGCGATTTTTGTTCGGTTATTTGATATTGTAACAAAGTGATGTTTAGTAGGTATTAGTAGTAGATAGCTTTATTTTTACACTGTATAGATTCTATATGTACATTGGTAGAAGAGTTCTATCTATATTAAGATAATAAAGCTGAGTTAATTTTCAATTGTTTGTTTATTTGAACGCGCTAATCTTTGGAAGTATTTTGAATTCAAATAATTTATTTCGGATTTTGATCCATATGAGTGTTACTAACAGATAGATACTTACATACTACTGGTTTTTATATTAAGTATTTGAGGAAGGCTATGTAACAATTTGCTAAGGCCCTTAAGAGCGGAGGAGTAGCCTTAAACGCAGATGAAACTGCAGGGAACAGCTAGTCAATGTATATAAAATATAGAAGTTCATCCCATAAACAATTATTAGACATAGCGAAGTTTATTTCAGTATGCGCCTGGTGTTAACGACTCCGCAACACACAACGCAACGGAAACGCAGGTGTCTATTTTGCAGGCGCTCGTTTGCAGATAAATCGATGGAAACGATGTCAGTCCAGTCTGGCGTCTGCAACTGAACCTGTAGCATGCTTCACTCCATTGAGGGCCCCTGTCTGGCATCATAAATACATATCCTTAATTAATTTGAATACCACTTACGAAGGTTTTTATTCGAATAGCACACGAAATTAGTACCTAAATTAACTTATGTACAGATATGTATCTGCTATACTTGTGGTTATAGTGGGAGTCCTGACCTTTGACTCATACAGTCGTGTAAGTCCAAACTAACCACCCACGTACCTACTACCCACGGAAAATAAATTTAGTTAAACCCACGCCGGGTATTACATTAATTTACAAGGTTTGTTTATGAAATTATTAAACATATGTCTTTGTTGTTTTAGGCAGCCTAATCCCGGGTAAAAAGTTGAGAAAAACAAAAAAGATAAAATTTAGAGATAGATATTTCACGCCAATAATAGTGCGGTAACGCTAACGCCCATTGGTCGAGATAGCGGGGAACATTACCTGCGCCAAATTCGAGTGATTGAACAGCGAACACAGATCTTGATGAAACGGCTCATCATGTTCGTCTCTCTCACATTTTCAAGGTTTTCCAGTAAAAATCCAAGTGTGAATCCAAATAATTCGTAATGCGGTAGTTGCCTTTTTTTTTATATTTCATATCCAAAACTTTGACAACTTTTTTCATTATTTTCGTTACTCCTACCAGGAGGTTTAGGAACTGGTTAATATTCTGAATTAGGCAAAGGCTTAGAGGCTGAGGGGACGTCTGCTGTTCAATTTTATGTCTGTCGCATCTTCGGTCATTAGTACGGATGCTTAGAGCGCCTTCTATAATAAATTCATCGGAAAGGGACACAATCGCCAACTATCGGCGTTACGCAGAGTCCAGGCGGAGGGTGTTGGCGTGCGGAAGGGACTTCACTTTAATTTTGGTCACCGCCGAGTTAACAATAACCTAGAAACTGTACAGTTTCTTTGCGTGTTTACAATGCATCAGTGATTAAGGGAGTTTTCTCATCGCCCGTACCCACTTCGTGCCCACATTGTGCCTAGTCCTGTGTCTGAGGATTCGAAATATTTATGTTAGTTTTGAATCAAAAGATTTCGAAAAAAAAAATATTATTATACCACAAACGTAGCAAAAAACTATTTGTGTTAACTTTACTCACCCTAGACGACATTTCAAAAGATAATAAAATTTTGTGTTAGGATATTTAGTACTTAGTTTGTTTTACGCCGTTGTTGAAAAGAAATTTTGTTTTTGGTTAACTAGTGAAATATTATGTTAATATTTTATCGTTATGTAAGGGAAGTTTTTTATTTCTGACAATTCTACCTTTAAGTAGAAAATTCACCGTTCTACTCGTGACACTACATATTTACTTTTAATCAGATTATTAGTATAGTCTGATTTCTAATTATGTATACTTACGGGAATTAATGCGATCAAGAGATATTACATACCTTTGCATCTGACATTTCGACCAGGTTGCACTGGCCGTGGTCACAGGCTGACTGGCTGAGTGGTGCACGTCCCTCGTCGCGGCTACGTCGATTCCGTGAGGTAGGCTCTTCATTCACCCGCAAATTTTCGATCATTTTGATTTTGACCACGCACCGTCACATACTATACTAACAGGATCCCTTTTCTGTATCCAAAGCTATTTAATAGCAATTGAAAGTTAGAATTAGTTTAACTAGTCTGATTGATGTAACATCCAACTGAGTATAGAAAAACTAGTTAAGTACAATATTGAATACTAAAATTTTCACAAAACGAAATTCACTTATGTTAACACAAATGTTTTGTAAGTTATAAAAAAAAGGTACAATTATTCGGATTCTATAGCTCAAATACATATAATAATAGAGAACACTTTAAAGTAATAACATAAAACTCACTTATGTACATATTATAAAGACAAATATATAATTGGAATTCTGAACGAATTTTGACGAAATTTCTCACACAGTCGATTGACATGAGAATGAGGCTCAAGAGAATACAGATTCTTTGTTATGGTATAGGGAGCAGATGAGCAGACGGGTCACTCGATGGGAAGTGACTACCATATCGCCCTCCATGGGCGATGGTAGTCCTGCAACTCAAGAGTCACAAGTGCATTGCCGGTCTTTGACGTCGGAGTACGTTCTTTTCTTGAGAGCTAAATCCAGTGGAATACTGACATAATACAAGTTAACACTCACCAAATCTAGTTTAATAAAAATGACATGCAAGCAGTACATTAGTTCCAATACAGTTTTAGTTTTAACTCACGACTCGGCCCGATTGAATTCACCCATATTTTTAATAGAAGTGAGGTGCTGCAGAAAATCATATGCTTATTCCTTGTACTCCCCATCACGTACGCATAGAGTAAACAACCATTTGAATATACAGAGAATTCTTTGTTTTATAAGTTTTTATTAGATTTAAGGTGGATAAAAAAAAAGAAAATATGATTTTATTGCTATAGCCTCAGCGTACATGTTCTAGTGACAGTCAATGGTTGAACAATTCATGTAATTTAGGTCTATAATTAAATGGAATTAAATTAAGTTGGAATAAGCCAGCTCTTAAAAGTCTATATTAGGACGCACGTACCTACCGGTCCCTTTATTGAAGCATTTCCATTTTTTTTAATCTAAATAAATATTAGCCACCCAATTCTTCTGAATTTCGAAATTCTTAAATTTTTTAAGTGGTACTATTTGGTAGTAGTGGTATTATTTTTACTACAGAAAAATACGTTTAAAATAACACTACTCTAATATTAACAGTCTGTTACCGCTTCTGCTTCCCATTAGTTGAGCCATATGAATTATTGTCTACAAAGACGGATAAACAGAGCCATAACAAGACGGAACAACAGCTACGGAATAACAAAAACATGCTAAAATTAATTAAATTTTAGACGAAGGATAAAAGACGATGAGGGTTGTTAGCTGTTATCTTAATGAAGGACTTAGTTGTACACTACAAACAGTGCTAGAAACACCACTTGAATTGTCATTGTATAGATTTTTGAACCAAGACAGGTCAAAATATTTCTTCTCACGTATAGACATACACACGTACATATAAAGATACTACATCTTTGGCTAGATAGAGATTTTCTAAGAAAAGTTATTCAGTAAACCGGCCTGTTCATAAACTTTGATGTTCGCTTCAAGCGTAATATAACTTTATTCAGTAAACCGGCCTGTTCATAAACTTTGATGTTCGCTTCAAGCGTAATATAACTTTATTCAGTAAACCGGCCTGTTCATAAACTTTGATGTTCGCTTCAAGCGTAATATAACTTTATTCAGTAAACCGGCCTGTTCATAAACTTTGATGTTCGCTTCAAGCGTAATATAACTTTATTCAGTAAACCGGCCTGTTCATAAACTTTGATGTTCGCTTCAAGCGTAATATAACTTTATTCAGTAAACCGGCCTGTTCATAAACTTTGATGTTCGCTTCAAGCGTAATATAACTTTCAGGTGACAGAGATTTAAGCAACAAAAATATCTCATATACATAAGATTGGAAGAAATCATGTAGCTTGTCCGATACGCTCTCTGAAATAGGAGCTAGAATATTTTTTTGATGTTTTCCATTTATCCATTTGATATGTCGGACAGAATATGAAAAAAAAAGTTTCCTATTTCGATTTTGCTTCGTGTCGAATTGGCTAGGGTTTCATCGGTTCCTATTAATCAAGGAAAGGCCCGACACAGTTTGATATACCGGATCATAACAGTTTTTTAATAGCAGCCATATTTCTTGCAATATGTTCGCATTTTTTGTTATGACCGTTTTTGGGGTAACTTATTTGGGTTAAATAATATGTATTTGTCTTTAAGTTGAATGTAAGATTATTTAAGTAGTAACTTAAGTGGTTATTTTGCCAAGTGAAACTGTGTCGAATGTTTGGGGTGAGATCCCAATTTGAGACAAATTTTTAAATTGGGTATGCTTTTACGGTATGTCTGAAAAATCTGCCTCGATCAAAACCTAAATGTCATACATTTTAAAATATGTTTTTTTTTATATTATAGGGGGCAAACGAGCGTTATGTCCCTCCTCTTGCGTTGAAGGGAATATGAGGCGTGTCGTCACAGTGCTGCGGCCACAGGTTCAAAATTGCCAGATTCCTGACAGATCTGCTCTTTATTTTTACTTTTACTAACTTTATCTTTGAACTAAATACATCTCAATCTTTACCTACTCTGTGGCTAGATTCAGGTGCATATTGGTGCAAATTGAACATACCTGGCTCTACTCTATATACCCGGATTTGTGCACGTAACCGCCTTTCCCCTTTTCGTCTAAACTCTAAACGTATCTACTTGAACCTATCACGGTTTTGAATGAAAGATTGCCTTGGCTTGATTCAAAATTAGCTATTTGTTTTATGTACGGTGTTGCTAAAAACTACAGAAATCCTAATCACTTGCCTCAAAAGTTATGTTTTCACAATTTTGTGTGTGTGTGTTTTTTTATGGTATAGGGAGCAAACGAGCGGACGGTTCCCCTGATGATAAATGTACGTGTAAGGTACCTGCAACTCAAGAGTCACAAGTGCGTTGCCAGCCTTTAAGGTGGGAGTGAGGGAAGGGGGGAAGAGGGGGAGAGGTAAGGGTTCCCGGTAACCTCACTCACTCGGCGAAAAGCAATGCAAGTATTGCTTCACTGCCAGTTTTCTGTGAGGCCGTGGAATCACTCCGGTCTCCGGTTCTGTCTGATATTAATAATAAAAATCTAAAATATATTATGCAACATTATCTTAACTCAAACTAAACATTGTACTACGGTTTTGTTTATGGGACAGGGGTCAAACGAGCAGCCGGGTCACCTGATGGTGACTGCCGTCACCCACGGACACCTGCTAGTAAAAAGTCACACACAGGTGCGTTGCTGACCGTTAAGGAGGGAATTGGAAAAGGGTAGGAATAGGGAAAGGGAGAGAGTGGTTAGGAACTCCGGTAATCTCACTTGCTCGGGGAAACACAACAGCATTTCTTCACGCCGGTTTTCTGTGAGGCCATGGTATCACACTGGTCGAGCCAGCCCATACGAACCGAAGTATGGCTGGCACACGGATAAACTCAGACACTTTTGTTTTGTAAACACATATATATATATTATACACAGAAGAAACTGCGATGCATATTCTATGCTCCTGTGGCCCACTAATGCGGCACCGAAGTATTAACCTAGTATACATCATGCAACCGCAGGAAATACAAACAATCACTGCTGAAAAGATCTGGAGGTTTCTCGAAACCATAAGTCTGAGCAGTGAACTGTAAAGCAAAAAGTACGCTGGTTTGCTGGTGCGCTAAATTGGAAGCGAATGACCTAACAATGTGGTTAACTGTGTGAGTTGAGAGTGAGAAGATTTGATATAATTTATTGTGACTTTTTATTGCCTGCGATAAGTATAATGTCTCATCATTACGATCATTTCACTAAAACTAGACTAGAACGTCAAATGCTGGGTATAGGCCTCCCTCAATGACTTCCAAGAAGACCTGTTGAAAGCAGTCTGCATCCACCGTCGACTTGCAATATTTAGAAGGTCATCTGTTAAATTTGTTGGTAGTCTTCACTCCAGAACCTTTATATTGCCCTGCCCATTGTCCCCTGAAAGTGCTGATCCGTTGGTCTATGTCAGTAATCTTAGTATAATTATTAACTATTATTGGCATACCATAGATACTTTATAAATAACTTTAGATATTTTGAAGATCAATTGAGACATCTCAGCTTAATTTAATCTTGTTGGTCAAAGTTAACAAACTGTTCAGCTTTAGGGGTGATGAAATACCGCAACAGATCTTTAGGACTTGGATGTTAAGTTAACATTTAGTTTGATAACAATTAAATAGCTTATGAAAACTAATATAATAGAGTTGGAGGGATCGAATCGGTAGTCGGATTTGAAATAAAAATAACAGTTTAGTAAATTATCACTACATATTATATAACAAAGTCCCCCGCCGCGTCTGTGTGTCTGTCTGTCTGTTCGCGATAAACTGAAAAACTACTGAACGATTTTCATGCGGTTTTCACTTATAGACAGATTAGAATAGTATAGAATAGAGTGATTCATGAGGAAGGCTTAGGAGGATAATTTGTACCCGTGAGAAGCCGGGGCGGGTTGCTAGTATTTATATAATTACTAGCAACCCGCAACGGCTTTGCAGGGGTAGCAGATACATCTTCAACAATCATCATCATATTTCAACCAATTTACACAAAACTATAAATATATGTATATGCAGACATTATCGTATATATTTATGTTATTTGTACTACTGTCTAAGTTTCCAATAAAGATGTATTATTATTATTCTCTTTATTTATTTATTATACATATACATTACATTTTTAAATACATTTACAATATAAAAAAAAATACAAATAAATTTAAAAATATAAAAAATAGTGTCCCACCGGTATCGGGTACAGGGACCAAGCTACCGGTGGTTAGGGATCCAGAGACAGAAACCTCCTCACTATGCGTGCCGTGTCGAGAAGGACTGCCTTCTGCATTAGGCTCTTAATCCAGCTACCTACCGTGAGCCTCTGAAGGTGTTGGTCGAGGCTCTTAGCAATTAACCCATGGGCCGAAATGACTATCGGTACAATGATTGCTGAATCCACATCCCACATGTCGACAATCTCGTGGGATAAGTAAAAATATTTTATTTGTTTATCTTTTTCTGCTTTTAAGAAATTGTCGTCATAGGGAATGGTGATGTCATTAATCATTGCTCGGCGCTCTAATCGGTCTATCAACACTATATCAGGCTTATTGGCAACAATAGTCCTGTCAGTGATAATAGATCGATCTCAGTACAATGTTGCATGACCATTTTCGAGAACTGGGTCGGGCACATACCTGTAGTATGGTAACTTGACAGTCACAAGGTTATATTTAAGAGAAAGTTGCTGATGGACTATGCTGGCCACTTGGTTATGTCTATGCAAGTACTGGCCGTTGGCAAGACGAGAACAACCAAAAATTATACACGCCCGACAAATGTCAATTGTGCTGTCCTTCAGGATATATCTCCGATAGTTATTCGTCATAACAACTTCGTCTGTAATGCACAGACAAAACCTTCAGTTTCTCCGAAGAGGTCACCGAACCGTAGCCAGGATACTGATGCTAATAAATCTACATCGGGCCCATTTAAGGCCCGATAAAAACGTCCATGCCTTGCTCTTCCATATCTCCCTACGATCTGTAATAGTAAGTACTACTGGTTTGCGCCAGTTCTCTTTTCCTAGAGAAAGCGGGGTGAGTCCGTTGTCAACTGCCACCACATCCCGATATACATCCACGTCAACGGGGAGGAAGTAATCTCTAAGGTTGCATACCTCGCGGTTATGAAGGGTCTTGGCATTTAAAAAACCACGGCCCCCACATTTCCGCGGGATATACAATCTCATGACCGATGAACGTGGATGGTGCATTCGGTACGCGGTAAGCAGTGTACGAACTCTCCTATCCAGGGCATCTAGTTCAGTTTGAGTCCATCTAAGTATGCCAAAGGAGTAGGTTAGAACTGGTATGACCCAATCATTATAGGCGCGCACCTTATTACCACCTGACAAAAGACTTTTCAATACTTTTTTCAGGCGGCCAAAGAAACGCTCCTGTAACGATTGTTTCATAGACAATTCATTTACACCTAACGACTGTGACATACCTAGATACTTGTAACTATCGTTGGCGGAAAGACATCGAAGGTGTGTGGAATCTGAGAGTTCCATCCCATCAGATTCCACAAACCTGCCTCTTTTTATATGCATGACTGCACATTTATCCACACCAAATTCCATCCTGATACATTTACTAAAGTTTTCAGTTACCTCTAGTAATCTTATCAGTTGGAATTTGCTGCAGGTGAAAAGTTTCAAATCGCCCATGAAAAGGAGATGGGATATAACCTGACCTCCTCTCCGCAAACAATAGCCTAGCCCTGAACCCTCCAGCAAAGTGCTAAGAGGATTCAAAGCTAAGCAGAACCACAAGGGACTCAAACTGTTACCCTGGAATATACCCTGCCTGATCTTTATAGACTCGCCGTCACCCTGAGACTGCCGACATCCTGGATAGCAAAGGACCGTTATCCATTGTTGCATACATGCCTTCAAGAAAGTGCATAGAGTTGTATCAATCTTGTACAACTCCATCACCCTCAAGAGCCACGTATGCGGCACAGAGTCATAGGCCTTTTTATAATCTATCCAACATGTCGCCGAATCCTTTCGGTTACGGCGAACTTGTTGGTTATTGATCGTGTCAAGTATAAGGAGCTCTTTAGTGCCACGGGCCCCACTTCGACATCCATTCTGAGAGTAAGCCATTATAGTGTTTTTGGTTAAATGAGATGTTATCTTTAGGCTCAGAATGGACGTTAGTAATTTATAAACTGTTGGCAGACATGTTATTGGTCTGTAGTTTTTGGGATATGTGGCACTGCCAGACTTATAGAGCAGGTGAGTTATGCCTGTGGTCATAAAAGTCGGAAGCGAACCTGATTGAATGAATGAATGAATGAACATTTATTTAGAACAGCACAATAAGACACATCAATACACATAATAAGTAAAAAAATAAAAGTAACAACAAAGAACAAGAATTAACTTATAAATACTACATACAACTAAAACTAATTATATTATCGTGTAGCTATGCGTCCCACGGCCCGTCTAAAAAGGCGTCAAGTTCAGCTTCATGTCTAGCGAAGTGCTGAACGCTGGTTTTCATCTGGAACCTGCACTGAACGTCAGGATTACTAGATACTCATTTACATACATATTTGTCAGGTGCAGATGTGTTAATGTGTGTGAGTGTTTAGTGGTAATTAGAAGTATGTTAAACAGGTAAATAAATCTTTAATATAGGTATATATAAATATTATAAATATAATCAGGCACATAATTATGTATATGCATATCTTATAATATATTTATTTATTTATGGAAATCAATATTTTTATTTATGTATATATGTTAAAAAAAAATTAAAAGTAAAAAATAAATGATAAAGGATATTCGGAATCCGAACCTCTTAAATTTATTACTACAAACGCAAAAACTTAAACAGTAAAAAATCATGTTACTTTACTATAAAATTAGGATTACATATCAAACTATAAAAATATCCTGATCAACGCTGCGCAATACACGCTGTGTATTTAAGAGAAAGCATCGCAGACGTGTCTTAAATGTATATAGACTTTTAATTTGCCTCAAAGGTGGAGGCAAATTATTCCAAATGCATTGAAAACTGCTTCTAAATGCTGCAGAACAGTGTGACGGTACAGATAGCTGCTGTGCGCATTGCCTTACTGAGCAGTCTCTTCCACTCGTTACCCAACAAAGCTTGTTATACAAGTATGATGGTTCCTTATATTTGATCACACCAAAGAGGAGGCTGGCCAAGTGTAGTTTTCGCCGTGACTTCATTTTCAGCATTGCATGTTGGTTGAGAAACGGTGTAATATGGCTTTTAGGTGGGACTGTGAAGCAAAATCGTGCACAAGCATTTTGCACCCTCTGTATAACACGGATAGTTCTAGCTAGTAGACGGGGTCCATAAACGGTGTCGGCATATGTGAGTTTCGATAACACCAACGATTCCGCGAGTGGTATGCAAAGTTCTTCAGATAGGTAAGGTCTCATTCTATATAAGATCTTTAATCGATAGAAACAGTTCTGAGCTGCTTTAGCTATATGGTTTTCAAATACCCACAATCCTAGGTTTCGTGCCTCAAAGACTCTTTCAACTGGTTTCCCCATTAGCGTTATGTTTGGAGACCTGGGTAAAGAATCTAACTGGTGTTTTGTACCGAAAACCATATAATTTGTTTTAATGGGGTTAAGTACTAAGCAATTCTTCTCTGCCCAATCAGTTATACGTCTTAAATGATTATTTAACTCCATTATAGCAGTTTCGTACATATGAGGTTTGCAGGAAATATAAATCTGTACATCGTCCGCATATATGTGGTAACTGCAAGACTGAAGGCTGGTAGTTATGTCTGCACAATACAAAATAAATAAAATTGGGCCTAATATGGAGCCTTGGGGCACGCCCCTTTTCAGAGAAACAAGGTCTGAAATACAGGTATTTTTGATTCTAAGCATGATTGAAATTGAGATGCCCAACATGCATGTGAGCTACGGAGCCACTTTAACCAAAAGTTATGCAGTCCGTCTGGTCCCGCTGCTTTCCAGTTCGGCAGCGAACGAACTGCACAAGTTACATCATTGTTAGATATTGATATTGGCTCCATGTTATCAATCGGCTCACACGAACGTTCAACATCTCGCATCCAATCACCCTCTGTGTGAGTGACAGGCATTGCCCAGATGTTACTCCAAAATTTGTGATTTCTGTTCCTGGGAAATTCGTATCAATCACTAAATCAGGCTGCTCCCACCTTCTGTAAACCCACCTCTCATCCCTTTGAAACTCCACTCTTTTTTTATATCTCCGGATACGGTTTGCCCATGCATAAACTTTCTGTTTCAGAAAGACAATGCAAAAAAAAAAAATGCGCTCTGTGACTCGTGCTGTGTAATCACAGGAACTGATACCAGTTTCCGAAAAAGCCCGATTCACAAAAAGCATTACTCTCGGGCGCGTGTTACCCGATCTGAAACAGATAAGTTTGCCAATGAGTGCCCTTGCCTCAGCGATACGACGCTCAATCCTGCACTGCCACACTGGGACAACAAGCTTTGACCAGTAGCGGTGTCATTTCCCCAATTTAACACCAGCTACTCGACATGCTGCAACAGCCGCACAGTACAGAATTGAGTGTGTATCACTGAGATATTTACTTTCTTCTAAATATATATTTAACATAGGATCAAGGGCACACACCAGCGCTTTATTACGTTTATGCATTGGCAAACGCTGCAAACTAGGTCTATTTTCATAACTCATGGACCGATATTCTCGAATAGCAGCTTCCAAAGTATTCCTTATTTGATCCCTATACTGAGTACTTACAGATGAAGCAGCACTGTCCTCTCCACCTTCATCAGGGTAAGGTTGTAAACCAGATTGTTATTGTGTAACTATCTGTGAAGGTGGAGAAGCCATAGTGTTATTCTGCAAGTCCAAGCGTAGCCTCTCAAGCACCGAATAATCCAACAAATGACATCGTTAGATGGCCCGTACTTGATCCGATAGTCTTTGCGCCGAAACGTTAACAGCTGATTCAAGTTCCTGAAACAGAGACAGCATACGCAGATCACGGTACGCAGTGAGGTTGGTTCCGCCCTCTGTAGCCACAAAATATGCACGCATGACGTTCTCATTTATTGAGGTTGTCCATCTCATGCGACGCATATTACCACCGGTAGCGGGGGCCCTATTCGAAGCCGGTGGGCCTTGGGGTCCCAAGCAAGACGGTGGCCGGCCTCTCCCCTGCCGATGTACAGATGTTGGCGACGTCGGCGGAGAGAAAAACACGTCACTCGAAGTCGAGCTCGACGCCTCAGCAGCGGCCGGAATTCTTGAGGTAAGTTCCGGGGGCGCGAGGCGGAGCTGAGCGACGAGGCCGGGGATGATAAACATGCTGTGTTCGCTCTGGATCTGGTAATCATTCAGCAGTCGTGTAGATATTTTCTATTTGTATTAAACATGACGTTTGTAACGTCATGTCGTATATTAATGGTTCTTTTTTATATTGAATACGTCCTTTTATTGTAAATATTTATTATGGTCCGCATTTTGACAGATTTTATTTAAAGAATATAAATATGTATTTGGCTCGGAAATATTAAAAATTAAAAATATTAGAAATCGGATGAAAAATGAACGACTGCTATGTGGTGTATTATTATATAAAAAAGTATAAATGTTTTATCTTAGCCTATTTATATAAGCAATAATAATAATATACATACTTTAAGCATAACGTCAACTATTCCAACTCTACAGTCAGCCAAGAACACTTCATATCGCCCCGCTCCGCTCCTAAACTGTATGCACCAAAATTTCAATTTTCCTAATATCCAGCTAATAATCTTGAAGCCGGCAGTATTTCAGTCGAAGTAGGATATTATCCAGCCGTGCAGATTTACACCTCGGCTTATAGCGAAGTGCATATATTGCCTCCTATTCAAATTTGCCTTGAAATACGAACGTACGGGGGCTTTGCGGCCTACTGCAGTGCTTGCTGCTATTAAAGATTTAGATTATTTTCAATTTTATTATGAAAATGTTCTTATAGTATTTTTATTTACAATTTTTACTGATTTTATTTACATGTATGCTGCTATTTTCGGGTACATCATGAAATTTAAAGAAAAAAAAATGGTTGTCTGTAAAGTCGGTTTACGGACGAGAATTTTACGTGATAACGTTATAAGAAAACAGTGGAGAAAGATGCGTCACAAGCCGAACGCTTAGGCCGATCGTGCCTCTCTATCGCTTGTTCCGCGCTCTCGCTAGCATGCTCGGCTCAGGCGGAACGTGACAATGAGTCATGCTTTTTTGTGCGTGCAGACGGCGTTCATCGATTTATAAGACATTATCAGGTCAAAAAATAAAGGTTTAGCAATTTGTTGAGGTTCAAAAACCGAGGGTGGATTATAGGTATTCCCTAAATAATTACCATTAATAATAAAAAAAAAAAACCTATTTGTTTGTCTCTAGTTAATTCTATGTATGATATAGGATAATACGTCAAAAATATATTATGTAGTGTTAGAAGAATAGTAAAAAAGAGAAGCTTACCATCACTCTCCTAAAGTCAAGATGTTATAAATAGTGGGTCGAGGATAATTCTGTGTTACGGTTGGGAGTAGTTACTAGACTCATCCCATGGTCAAGTCCCCGTAAAGTTATATACAGTCACAAAGCTTTGCCTAGTTTGGGATCAGACGACCGTATGTCAGGTGTCTAAAAAACCCTATTTTTTACTGACTTCAAAAAAGGAGGAGGTGCTATGTTCGACTGCATACATTCAAATTCAAAATCAATTAAATATTCAATTAAGACACTAAGTGACATTTATGAACCTTAAATTGAAGCTAGAGTTAAAATCATAGATCGGCGCAAACAGACGCCACAGCATGTACTGGATTGTCGAGGTAAATTAGGTGAAAACACCAAATTCTACTGCCTGCTTGTGTCGATCTATAACTTCCAGCTTCCAAAATGCGTAGAGCCTTATGAGAAGAATACTGGCAAAGAAACTCATGGCCACTCTTTTTAAAAGTCAGATCTTCAGGTACAGGTGTTAGTGTTACACGTAAGGTAAACAGGATGCAAGCTGATGGCACCTGAATTTCATTTTATTGAAATGCTCCAAAAGCTAACGTACTAAAAAATAAAAATCACTCAGTGATACCGTTGAAGGTTTGAACCTATTAAACATAGAAATCATTCAAGGTGCACATCTACCTTCATTCAGTTACAAAATTTACTGTTAAAAATAATTCGTGACTGTATTGAGAGGCTAGAGTTGCAGTTGATCGAACCAAAATAATAGTATAGGCTAAAGCATCGCTGATTAGGCCGACCAGTCACCTATAGCAGCACCAGTTCACGAGTATGACGCACGGACCAGCCATCATCTCCTTCGCCATATCAGAGGGAAAGAAATGACCCGCCCAATGACGACGCCGCAAGCAATGACATTTTAGTGAGCATGACGAACCATAGTCGAGATACTGATAAAAATCACTACTAGTCAAATTACCATAATAATCGTCACGCATTACGTTCAACTGACAATGGTTTGTTAATAATTTAGCTTAATTATAAGACAAAGAAGTTTGTGTGTATATACCTAATGACACCTTAGGCCCAAGACTGTTTGTCGTTTAGATAATCGTTGATCGTATAGTAGGCTTTCCTAATAAGGTGATTATTTACAGTTAGCTTGAATTTATCTACAGGAAGGTCGATTACATGTATAGGAATTTTATTGTAAAAACGTATACCAAGACCTTCGAACGAGTTGTGTACTTTATGTAAGCGATGATAGGTACCAACGAGTTTAGACTTGTTTCTTATATTAATACTGTGTATATCACTGTTTTTCTTATAGTTGTGCCTAACAAACATAATATTTGCAAATATATACTGTGATGCAACAGTTAAAATACCTATTTCCTTAAACAACTCTCGAAGAGAGACTCTAGCACCTAAATTGTATATGGAGCGGATGGCTCGTTTTTGGAGAATAAAAATCGTTTCAACATCAGCCGCCTTGTCCCAAAGTAGTATACCCTAGGACATGACGTTATGAAAGTAGTCAAAATAAACTAGCCTAGCTGTGTCCGTATCAGTGAGCTGACGTACCTTCCATACTGCATAAGCTGCCGAACTAAGCCTACCTGCAAGGCTGTCTATCTAGGCTCCCCATTGTAGTTTACTGTCTAATGTCATTCCTAAGAATACTGTTGAGTCTACAACGCTTAACATTTCCTTATTTAGAGTTAAATTAGTACCTAGCTGTTTTACATTTGGCATAGTATCTCACACACTTTGTTTTATTTGAATTTAGTAGGAGATTGTTAGTTGAAAACCAATACAATACATCATTTAGTGCCCTTTTTACGTCGTCAAAAACTGTTTTCTTACGATCGACTTTAAAAATAAGTGACGTATCATCAGCAAATAGAACTATATCACAGAGATCTTTTAAATAATAAGGTAAATCGTTTATATATATGCGAAAAATTAGAGGACCTAGTACAGAGCCCTGAGGAACGCCCATAGTAACAAGTAATCCAGAAGACCTCGCACCATTGACATCTACATGTTGAATTCAAAGCTTTCAAGTAGGAAACAATTAGTTCCAAAGCAATACTATTAATACCATAATGTTTAAGTTTAAGAAAAAGCGTATTATGTTCTACACAGTCAAAAGCTTTTGAGAGATCGCCAAATACACCTATCGCGTCTTGCGAATTTTCCCATGCATTAAATATATGTCTCGAAGAGTTGCACCAGCATCAATTGTTGAACGGCCCTTTGTAAAGCCAAATTGTTCTTTGTGAAATAGATTATTTAGATTAAAATGACTTTCTAGTTGTTGCAAAATAACTTTTTCAAAAATTTTACTAATAGCCGGTAACATTGAGATGGACCTAAAGTTACTTGGTTCAGTTGTACAACCCTTCTTGAATAAAGGTATTACTTTGCTATTCTTCATCAGGTTAGGAAAAACACCAGAATCAACACATCGATTGAATGTTATAGCTAGAAATGGTGCTATATCAATTATAATAGTTTCTATTAATTTAACAGAAATTCCCCATAAATCCCCTGAATTCTTAGAATTAAGAGACTTGAACGTTTTTGTAATGTCTGTGGGGTTTATGAATTAAAATTCAAATAAATTCTTACATTTATTTACATTGGCCCTTAACAACAATTCAGACCTGGACGCACAAGAATTCAAGGTACTGGTTGTACTAAGTGGTATATTTGTGAAAAAGGTATTAAAAGATTCATCAAGATCATGTCTAAGTTGTTTGTTATAAACCTATTATTATTATTTAATTTTAAATCATTATCTCGAGGTGTACTACGTCCAGTTTTATTATTAATAATGTTCCATGCAGCTGTTATTTTATTATTTGAAGACTTAACCTTATTACTTATGTATATAGATTTTGTAATAGTACATGTTTTCCTAAAAATCTTTGAGTAATTTTAGACATATTCATGAAATTTTGGGTCAAAATTACTTTGTTTCATAGCATATAAATCATACAGCTTTTTTCTACTTTTGTAGTCGCCCAGTCACAAAATGTCGTTTTTGGCCTTTGCATTATTGTTTTTGACTTAAATATACTGTTAAATTCGATTTCTATCATATTGAATAAGTAGCCGTAAAGCATATCCGGATCTCTTTCAGTCCAATCTAAATTGGAAACCTTATCACTTATGTTATTACTTAAATTCAATAATCGGTTACTAGTCATGGGCGTGCATATAGTTTTGTTTATTCTATTTTCTTTCATACAAGGAAATGTAACAAATCGCCCACAGTGATCAGATGTTAACTCACTTAAAATTGACCTATTTAAATATTCACCATTGCTAAAGATGTTATCTAAGCAAGTTGCCGAGTGAGAAGTAATTCTTGTTGGCTCAGAAAATAAATGATTCAAATCAAAAGATTCAAATAGGCTCACTAATCTTATACTGATAGGACACTTTTCTAATATATTAATATTGAAATCTCCACAAACTACCAAAACCTTACTACTGACACATAAACGCTTCAAAAATTCTTCCATAACTATCTCAAATATGCTAAAGTCACTCTGTGGTGGCCTATACACACTAACTATAATATGGTGATCCAGTTCTACACAAGAAAGTTCTACAGTGCGCTCAGCAGACAAATTTACAACATCTTTCCGGTTTTGCACTTAATACTATTACAAACAAAAATTAACGACCCTCCATGAATTGACTTCCTTCTTACATACACACTTCTAGCAGAATAAAGTTCATTATCAAGTATTAACTGGTGTGCCTGTAGCATATATTTTTTTAGTAGTATATATTTTTTTATGTATGTTCACCGATTTATACTTTCCAGGTGGTCCCATGGTCATCAGGTCAGGATCTGATGATGGGATCCTGGAGAAATCGAGGAAAACTTCAAATTTTATAGGCACACTTGAAGCGATTTGGGTATTTTGAGGCGCATCGAAGTCGGTGATACTTTTTTTAAAAGATAATGTATATTACCGGAACAAACACAGTAGCCTAGTTTGAACATCATGCGAGCGTTTTCTCAGGATGTTCAGACTTGCCTATTAAATACATTTTAGTAATGTTTAATATAGGTATTGTATAGTACGTTTGTGTATTTCTTATTAATGTGGTAGCAAAGTTGATTTTTTTTGTTGTTGTTTGAATCTAAGCCTTGTAGAAGGTTTCGGCAATGCCAGGGAACACTATTTGCGCTTAATCAACCCTTCTAAAAGGATTATTTTGATTTAGAAATTTAAAGGTTATATCTGACTAAAGACGACCTGAAGAAGGTAGCAGGGATGAACTTAATGAGGAAGGCGGAGGACCGGGTGCTGTGGCGCACATTGGGAGAGACCTATGTCCAGCAGTGGAGTATGATAGGCTGATTGATTGATTGATTGATCTAACTACCGCAGTCCTAATAAATCCTGTATCCTAAGGTACAGGCACTGCCAGGACAGGCTTGGGACACAGGGTTATAGTAAAAAAAACCAGATGCGAATGAAGTTTATACTTTGTCGTTTTCTAAAGTTCGTGGAATCAAAGGATATGCAGTTAAGACTTAGCTTGCTTCGGGAAATTTTGAATGAAAATAAAAGCTGAGGCACATTGTCCCCGAGACCGGCTTCTATCTGCGTACCTTCGAAGAGCTTAATTCATCTCATTGCTGGTGATAGATACTTTTACGTGTTAAAAAGACATAATTTTGTAAAAATATTTGAATAAATATTAAGGTCATTGTGTGACATCATACTATATGTAACTAGCGATAAATGATTGGCAAAGTTACAAAAATAAAACAGAAAAAATCTGTTGATCCAATTCCTACCTAAACTTCACAGGATCACCCGCTGAAATTGCCTAATAATTTCATCAAAATAGGTTCAGCAATTTTACGGACATAGGGAACATACATACACGCATTGATTTTTATATAAAAACAGATGGATTACCAATTTATTAGATAGCAATAAGGACCTGGTTAAAAAAAGTATACATGTATAAATAGTGTCATTCTTATTACGTAATTACTGTTTAAATGAAACCTCAAGACTAAGACAACAAGATATATATTACACTAACAAATTGAGCACAACGTATCTATTACAAACTGCCTAATAACGGTGTCACTATTCGTTTCAGCATTAATATGAAAACTTTGATCAAAAGCCAAAGTTCGCCAATCGCTGTCCGCTTTTGTCCCGCGTTAAATTAATGGCAGCTACGAAAACAAGGCCTCCTGCCGTCCACGGTATCACAAGTACTTAGCACGTAGGTTATGTTTTTAAGACAATTTTTTGCAAAGCATTTTTTGCAGTGACATTCGTGTGTAAATTAAGCACAAGTTTGTTAAAAAGCGTATTTTTTGGAACAAAGTCCCTCAACAATAAGTGTTGTTCCCCCTCCACGTGACCGAGATCAATCTGGCATAAATGAAGTCCGAATATACACGGACGGTTCTAAGATGGGGACAGAGACTTGAGCCGGAATTTTCTCACAAGACTTGAACATAACAGTATCACTGGCGTTAGGGCAGCACAGTTCCATATTTCAATGTGAGTGCGTTGCGATAATCTACGCCGCTACCGCGGTCATGTCAAGATGTATAAAGGAGTATAACATCCACATACTGTCAGACAGTATAGCCGTCCTAAAGGCCCTGGAGGGCAACACCATGAACTCCGGTCTTATATACGAATGCCAGCAGACACTGGAACGTCTAGCCTCTGACTATAGGCTAGTCCTTCAATGGATCAAGGAGCATAGCGAATCATTCGGGAATGTCGCCGATGAGCTGGTAAGGAGGGGATCTGCAACGTTAGTAGCAGGTCCAACTATACTGCTGCCACTTCCCTTTAGTCAACTTCGCTCATGGGTAAGACAACGGACTCGGGAAACGCACAACAACCGCTGGGCCGACAAACCTGGCTGTAGACAATCCAAACTGGTGCTGACGAAGGTCTCACCACGTTTGACTTGCAGACTGCTCCGTCTCAACCGACTTGACATCAGAATAACGGTAGGAACTATTACGGGCCATATGGCTCTAAACCTATTCACCACCAATGCGACAAACAGTCTGCCGCTCAACGGCTGTCTCAACGCGGAGGAAACGGACGCCCACGTTGTCCTGGAGTGCGATTGAGTGGCGACACAACGGGCAAGTATCCTCGCGGGAGCGAGGTCACTTCTAGAAGCCTGTGAATGCCCCAGGAGGCTTCTGGAAGGAGCTAGGCTGGCTCAACTAGTCAGCCTACCTGAACGCATGATGGACCGCTTATGAGTCTAAATGCGGAAACAGAGCCCTATACCAATACCCCCTCCACGTGACTCCTAATCTCTTTCTATTATTAGGGTTAGGTATTCCACGTCAAAAAAAAAACGGAGGTTCTGAAATTTATTTACATTAGGTCGATAGTAACCGCTGCTTAGGAACCGTATTCGATCGAACCGTACACGATCTGAAATCGTAACATCAGTGGTGTAAAAAGGGTTGAGAGAAAAAAATTTTTTTTTTCAATGATCGAGTCATAATCGATTCTAAATCGATCTAATCGATCGAGTCTAAATTATTACAGTTTTATATAAATGCTTAAATATAGACATAACTTGATCAATATATCAGCTTAGCCAAGTTATAGATCGCGTAATGTTTCGGAATTAATAGGAAATTTCTACAGCCCCGCTTCAACGAAGTAAGAGTGTTTTCGATTTGGCTAACAATTTGTGACAGTGCTTCTGCTAACACATAGTTTGCAGCTTTATCCCAATACGTCAAAAACTTTAAAGTTTATAAAAATGGATGGATTTTTATAAAACTTTACAGTAATATAGTTTGTACTTGAGCTATCAAATTGCATCCACCGTTCATAGTTTAAGTAGGACTGATGAAAGCTCAGTGTCATCTCCTAATTGTAATACGGTTACAATTATTTATGTGGTCCTCAAGACCATTCATACGGGTCAAGTATTACATTGCAAGTGTAGACTTACGCATAACTATCTTTTTGACGACTTTTCGCTCCAAATTTGGGAGGATATAAGCGGTGCTGTATATTCAAGAAATTTAAAGATTTGTTTATGTTTCACATGGCGTTCTCAAAATGACTTTTTTTGATAATACTTATAATTAGCTTAAGACAGCTAACTTCTCACTATTAAGAGAAAAGTCCCCCAAGTCATGTTCCTAGTCAGCCGAGATGTTTAGTGTGTTTCTTAAATTATTTTAATTTCTAGAGATAGTGAGTTCAAGAATTTGCAAGTCCACCGAATATCTGTTAAGAGTGGTAAAGATACAATTAGCCTTATGTGGACGTACCTTTACAGAGCGATGTAATGAACGATAAAACTATGTATTTATCTTTGTTTGCTCCCTAACTTTTATACGAACGAGATAAAAAGAAGATAATGTGTTTGTTGAAGTTCATAAAGGACGCGCGATTGTTTTGATTTCTGTTATTTGTTGTTCCGGATTTAACCAAGCACAAAGGTCAGGCTGTTCGTTTGGTCCTTACCTTATTTTCCAAACTGTTGTGAGTAAATTGTATTGAGATAGCAATTACCTATCAGCCTATCTATCTCCACTCACACGTCTAGCCTTTTAATAGTTTTTTAATAGTCTCGTTTTGAACGTACGTAGATAATAGTACATTTTATTAAAAAAACAATCATCTAATTACATATAACTAGCAAACCGCCCTGGCTTCGCACGGTTACAAATTATACACCTAAACCTTCCTCATGAATCACTCTGTTTATTAGTGAAATCTGTTCAGTAGTTTTCAGTTTATCGCGAACAGACAGACAGAAAATCAGACGCGGCGGGGGACTTTGTTTTATAATATGTAGTGATATATAGTGAAGAAATATTTCAACGTACGCCATTACTTTTTGTATACAGTGATTAAAACATCGGATAGAAATTTATAGGGATTGTACATTTCACAAAAATCTACACTAATTAAATTTTTTTTTATGGTATAGGCGGCAAACGATCAGACGGGTCTCCTGATGGTGAATGACTACCGCCGCCCATGGGCACCTGTAACTCAAGAGCATGCTATGGCAACTTGGAACATAAAAGAATTGCACTTTTTTTATTGAGTCCAGTGCCATCCCAAGGATAGATACCGGAACTAAAATTACTGTGTTACAATATTTAAATTTATAATTTGTATGAGGGGAAATTTATTACCCACAAATGTATTACGATTTAAAATTCGCATTTGTAAATACCAAAATATTGCATATTAAATATCTAAAACCACTTAAAATTCTTTACAAACAACAATTTGTTCTCCAACACACAATAATATTAATTAAAAATACAATCGTAACAATCAACATTTTTTTTTAATATTTGGAACTTATTAATATTAGGTTGGCAACACTTCACTTATATTGCAAATGGCTGCGTATGAGTACCGATTGCCGGTTTCTTGTGCTTTTCTTTTTGCAATAAAAGTTTTGGTTTGAATATAAAATTTGGAGATTAGTCATAAACATACATTAATTAGCTAAAGTATAAAATTCTCATGTTAGAACCAATAAAACAAGAAACAGGTAACAACAAAACACATTCATACACCGTATAAGTAGGTACCTATATATTGTTCAATTGTATATATATATATATACCTATAGATATGTATATTATATTAGTTTTCGGTATCTGACCACTAGGCAGAGTTTTGTGTTGTCAATAAAAAGAAGCAGAGTTGCCTGTCTATATCCTATATACTATTGTAGTCTTTGCTCAAGAGTCACAAGTGCGTTGTCGCCCTTTAAGGTGGGAGTAGGGGAAGAGGGGGGAAGATTGGGAAGAGGGGAGAGGGGGATTAGAGGAGGGAGAGGACAAGGACGGGAATAGGGAATTGGGAAGAGGGAAGGGATAGGGCTTCCGGTAACCTCACTCACGCGGTGAAAAGCAATCCCACGTCAGAATTATAATAAAGCTGAAGAGATTTTTGTTTGACTGTTTATTTGGGTAATCTGCTAACCTTGACCATCACTTGAAACTTAGGGGGAATGGCGAGTGTAAAATATTAGTACATCAATTGAGCTACAAAATCGTGCATCTCCTCACTCTTGCAGGATGTAAGCATGCACGTCATAGCAGTAGATATTAAAATTTAATTAATTAAAAACATGTTTTCTACACTTAGGTAATGTTAAAGTCAAACATCTTCATTTACTTCTTAGAATTCTTTAAGAATTGCTACAAATCTTATTTTTAAACAAAAAATTATAGATCAACATAACAAGTGTGTGTGTGTGTATTATGAGTGACTTCACTGCACCGATAGAGTGCTTCGTCAAAAATAAAATTATTATAACACTAAATAACAAATAATACCGCGTTACAAATAGTTAAGATCGCTAGGTATGTCCCAGTGCCGATCTATAAACGCCCGTTTCCAAATAGTTGAGCCTTGTAAGAAGAAATACATATATTTAAATATTTTGACATTCCATTAAACAATAACAATCAGATTCTATATAAGTGTAATTAGTTTATAATGGATTATATTTGCTTGTCAAATCAGTTTCGACTAAAGTTGTTTGCACTAAAATGTTTAGCAGGAAAGATTAACTTTTTGCAAATAAATGAATTTGAAAGGAGATTTTATGGACTGGCAACCCTAAAATCACACTTGCAACCATGTAAATCCTATTTATACTATCTAGTTGATAGAATATCCTTATCGAACTATACCTACTAATTAATTATATTATATTATTTCATTAAATATGTATTGTTAAACTATATGGTGATGTAAAAGAGTGGCTGTGAGTTTGTTTGCCCGATTTCTTCTCACGAGGTTCAACTACTTGGAAACGGGCGGTTGATCGACATTGGCCGATAGCGGTCTTACCTTTTTGCAACGCGGTATTATTTATTTTATATATTATTTGTTTTTTCACAAAGCAGCCTATTGTTGCGGTGACATTGTGTTGATTTAAAAAGTTAGTTTAAACAATTTTTAAAGAATTTCATGAAATAAAGATATTTGACTTGACTTTGAAATTACAATTCTGTTGATAACTACAATTATATTACACACTAGCTGTGCCCGTGACTTCGTTCGCGTTTTTTTCGGAAAACAGCAATTTGTCGCTTATTGCATAGTACCTCTTTCTTCAGGTTGGATTTTTTATATAGATTGGCGGCGAAACAACCTGGAGCGTACAAAAAAGGTTGTTTTGGTTGCTTACACGTGAAATAATGACATAATTTGGCTGTGGTAACATTACTCGTTTGTTTTCCGTGTGGAAGCTCACCTCACCGGGCTATTCGTGAGTCCGTAAATCAGGCTTAAACCAACTAAAACCACACGGTGTGCCTCACAGCACCGTTTATGAGTTGACCGTCGGTACGGCTACGTTTTGCCTCCAATGATCCACCCAGCGCTGGCTAGCGGACGGCAACTGGGCGATGTCCAGACACCCTCTTCACGGGAGACTCTGCTTCGGGTGAAGAACATAAAACTCGTCTCATACATCCACGGCCACTCTTAGCGTACGCATGAGAGCGCGAGTGAAAAGGTTCCACCTGAATGTTTTTCTACCGAATTAACACCGTCACCTTCTCCTTGCGCGAGATGTTCTCCTCGCAGAAAATCGTCATAAAACAACTATGACGACCTAACATCCCGATTCGTCCAACCAATTGGGAGACTCTTGCTGTAGTCAGTCAGTCCGTGCCGCTTCCTAGAAACTATGAGCCCCCTCGGTATACCTAACAGAGAACAGAGAAATGTTTGCTTCTAAGCTTTGTTTAGTCACGGTGTAACATAAGATTTAGTACTACTGTAACCGAACGGAAAATAAACGGTCTGAAAGTGTAAAAAAAACTTCACCGGTTACATGTCAATATTTCAGCTTGGATGTAATTTATTTAGCGATAGTGTCTACCATGCATATAATATAGTAAAATACTGTAATACTAACAAAGTGCTAAGTTAAACTAACAACTAAGTCATAGATGCTTTAAATGAAAATGGTATTCTATTCTAATATAATCATGTTGACGGGAATCAACGTGATCACGTATTTAAAAGGTATGACATACCTTTGCTTTGCCGTGGTCGTGGCCGTGATCACAGGCCTGGAGGTACTGTTATACTTCTTAAATCCGCGATCGCAAAAGTTTAAAAGTTTGGATCTTCCTTTCCTATAACTCTATTTATAAATATATGTATATTTACTGGACTGGTCTGATGATCTAGTGGGTAAGTGACCCTGACTGCTGAGCCAGAGGTCGTGGGTTCGATTTCCACCCATAGGTTCTCAAACTATTACCATACTAAGTTTCAAGCATATCCCTTCAGTAACTTCTGAGTTTATCGTGAACATACAAACAGACAGACAGAAAGACAGACAGACAAAAATTGTTTGGATCGCATATTCGGCATGAATATCGATATCTTAATACCCCTCAGTCGATTTTTTTAAAATATATTCAATGTACAGAATTCATCGCGCATTTATTTTATGTATAGATATAGATTAAGACATTTGTATTCAATTTGGTGCTTAAGCTAGTAATATCAGGCATTCATTTAAGAATAATGACTGCAATGCAGTAGCTGTTAACTACTTTATAATATGTTAATATTTACAGCATTTCTGTCTAGAGATGGGGGATACTTTAGCAGTTTTACAGCAACAAACACTGTTTCTATTTTATCTTTGTTTATACCACTAAGCTGGTATACATATGATGGGTTTGAAGGTCTAGTAGTTAGTGATCCTTATTGCTGAGCCAGAGGTCGTGGGTTCGATTGCCACCGAGGACAAATAACTGTGTGATGAGCACGGTAATTTGTTCTCTGTCTGGGTGTAATTTAACTATAATATTATATGTATATAGTAATATAAAAGTATGTTTATCAGCAGTCTGGTTACTATAGTACAGGCTCTGCCTAATTTGGGATCAGACGGGCGCGTCCTGACAATGTGAAAATACCTAATATTGGTTTAATTGAAATAAATGGTTTTGATTTTGATTTTGCGTGTGAGGTATGTCAAGTTATTGTTATTATGACATACAAGGTGATAGAAAATATGTGATGATACTTTGAGCGCCATATTAAGGGGACATAACGTTCCCTCAAAGGGTATGTAGTAGATACCAATGAACGTTTAATGCGATGTAAAGTAAATTAAAATAAACTTTAATTGTTTCATTTTTACTTTATGCTCTGTCTCGCCGTAATCCTTTTATGTGAATATTTTATGTTGTCTGTGGTAATTTATATTCCAAAGTGACTTAAAATGTACTATTGTCGTCTTCTTACAACTTTTGTTATTTATACTAATAATAATTAAGTTAAAATTATTGGAGAGTTTGTGTTTTTTATTGTACGTGCTAATCTCTGAATCTAGTCGGATTAAAAAAATGTGTTTTTTAATTTCTTCACTTCTTACAAGCCTCACAGAAAGCTGGCAGTTAAGCAATGATCACGTTGTGTTTCGCCGAATGAGTGAGGTTACCGGAGGCCTAACCCTTCCCTCTCCCCTTTTCTCCCCTTCCCCTACTCCCACGTTATAGGCCGGTAACGCACTTCTGTCTCTTGAGTTGCAGGCCCATGGGCGACGGTAGTCACTCACCATCAGGTGACCCGTCTATTTGTTTCGCCCCATCTGCCATCGAATAAAAAAAAATTAAAAATTGATAGTCCAATTTGGTAGTTGTACGCTATGAAACTCCGGGGATAGTTTTATATGGTTTTTAGGTTCTCAATTCGATTCTTTTTTTTATCTACTTAAAAAAGGCTCCTCGTTCTTGAAAACTTTAAAACTTCGTCTGTTTTTTTTTTTGTAGGTATGTTACTTTGCCATTTTTGAACCGAGTTCAATAATTATTTTTTTACTTGATTTGTTTGTACTTAAGGTTGGTTCTACTTAAATTTGAAAGTTTGCACCTCTAAGGGTGGTGGGATGAAGAATACAGATTATTACAATTTATCATGATGTAGGCGCATGGAAGTCACTGATACTTTTTATAAGTTAATTAGCAACGCGCCCCGTCTTCGCACGGGTAGCAGACATCTTAACAATCATCAACATATTTCAATCAATTTACACAAAATCTTGACAAATTATACCTATAAACCTTCCTCATGAATCACTCTGTCTATTAGTGAAAACTGCATGAAAATCCGTTCAGTAGTTTTTCAGTTTATCGCGAACAGACAGACAGATGCGGCGGGGGACTATGATTTATAATATGTAGTGATTATTGGCATTAAACAATCGGTTATGAGTACACATATTGAATCTTAGTTATTAAAGCTATTTAGTTGTACTCAGCTGTGTGTTTTGGGGGAACTCGACAAGATCCGGGCCGAAACTAACAATCAAATTAATAAATTTTTCTGATAGAGACTTACAACGTCTGAGCGTCTGTATTGCATTGCGTTATCGTCTTTAATGAGGGGAATTAACATGTCACTTATTGTCTCAACATTCACTGACAATATACCCGTGACATCGGAGTGGTTAGAAGCAGGTTCAGTGGATCGCAAGAGGTAATACCATCAGTATAAGCGCCCGGTAATGGGCCGGTTAATCGGGTTAGCTGGTATTAACTGTGTGTGTGGTCCGTTTGTCTGATTTATCATCCTTTGTCTGAATAGGCAAAGGTATTGTGAGATGATCGTTTCTGAGGTAGACTGAGTTCACAGTGCGTTAAACTTCAAACCATAGTAATGTTATAAATGCGAAAGTAACTGATTGTTTGTTTGTTACCTAATGGCTGAACGGATCGTTATTTGGCAAGGAGATAGATTATATCCTGGGTCCTTTTTCTTCCGAGAGATTTTTCCAGGGTATAAAGTAGCTAATATACTTTCATAGGCTACTTTTTATCCCGGAAAAATCTACGGTTCCTGTGGGATAAATTTTGTATTTCCACGGGAACGAAGTCGCGGGCAACAGCTGGTTGTTTTAAAATATATATATATGTAGTAAAATTCGTCTCAAACAGTAAAATACATACAAAATAAAGTAACTAAAAGTGTAATAAATCAGTAGATAATCATAATCATCATCAATACAAATAAATGAAATTCAAGTGCCTGTTTGTAATGTCAAAATAATATATAATAATATATTTTAAGCTTTTTAAGGTTTTTAATTTTTTTTACTGTCTGTCTGTCTGTTTGTTTCGGCTAATCTCCGAAACGGGTTAAGCGATTTCCACGGGACCTACACTGGCAGATAGCTGGTGTAATAAGGAGTAACATAGCTTACTTTTATTTTTCAAAATGAATTAGGGTTCCGCGCAAAATATATAAATATGTACACGCGAGCAAAGTCGCGCGGGAACTGCTAGCCGGTAATAAGAGTGATATTATTAGATTATTGTAACGAAAAAAGTAACAGTTTGGATAAAATAAAAAACAATTCGTGAATTAATAAAACTCAGTAAAATCCATGCTAAAACTGAAATATCTAAATCCTCACCATTTGTCATATTCATAATTTAAAATATATAATGAACGATTTGTTGATTGAAGGTCTCAATGTATCCCATTTTTTGGTGTACAATAAAGTGTACTCTATCTATCTCTATCTATGTGTATTTCAATCATTTTAATGTCTCATTTCAATATTTTTATTAAAGGTTGTTTCAGTGTGCATAGTCGCAACTTACGCCGGATTCAGTGTTAGTGGTATCCGATCAACGTACTAATGCAAATGTTGACATTATGACCTAGTTGCACTGGCCAGTCCAACCAACATCAAACGAAAAGTCATGCAATTCAAAGGTATGTAATACCTGTTACGTGAACGCATTGGGAATTATTGCGTTCACTTAACATAAACATAATTATTTACCGTGGAATTCAAGTTTAAAAGTTAGTGCCAAAGCGGAACGAAGCTCCTTATTACACTTCAGACGCTCGGCGGAGGGGGGCTATGCGGAAGAAAATGTTAGCGGAACGAAAAATGCTGATATTAATGTAATTTGGTGTTGGTTGTATTAGAAATATAGATTACTAGCAGCGACCCGCGGTTTCACCCGCGTAAGTCCCGACCCCGTGGGAATATCGGGATAAAAAGTAGCCTATGCATTAATCCAGGTCTTCAGCTATCTACATACCAAGTTTCATCGCAATCGGTTTAGTAGTTTTGGCGTGAAAGACAAACGAACATCCATACATTCATACATCCATACATCCTCACAAACTTACACGTTTATAATATTAGTAGGATTTAATAAGCCGGTATAAAAAGTCCTAATACGGAGTTTGCCACCATTTTACAGCAACGTTTATTTAGTAGTATATGTATATATGTATACATACAACTATTTACCGCAACACAAACAATTCTCAACACTCAATAGTCTGTTACTACTTCTGTGACTTAAACAAAATAAGCCCCGTTCCTCTGAAATCTCCACGAGTCTAAGCTAAAATTATATAAGATGGCGGCGATATGTTTTGCATGCGAGATGCATAATGTTGTATAATATGCTCATAAAGATCCCGTCGAGTGGCCTTTGCTGCCTCTTGGTGGTTATCACATAGTAGCGTAACGAACAGAAATATTTACATTGAGCGAATTCTATGTTCCATGTCAGGTGTATCAAAAAGAAAACGTAATTCTTCTTGAATGTACACATTTTTTTATTTGTTATAAAGACAACTCCCGCATTAGGAATGACTCCTGTGTCGCGGGGGACTTTACAAACATACAAACAACAGACACAAAGGACACCCAGACTCGGGTGGAAATCAAACCCACGGCCTATGGCGTAGCAGCCAGGGTCACTAACCACTAGACCAACAGGCCACTCACAATAAAATAGCAAGACGTGCAATTAGGCGCACTAATTGCATGTCTTGCATACTTGACGTTTGACTTGACTTAAGGATAATATTACGGAACCTGACTCAAGTACCGCATAAACTTTATCCAACTAATTACTCGAAACTCTGTAGTCAAACACTACAGAGTTTCCAGTTAAGTATTTAGTTTATTACAGAACCATCCTTAAACTCCAATCAAAGCAAACGATGCCTGAGTAGAGAGTAACGATGCAATACTCAGGTGATTTAACAGACGTTCTTACACAATGACAATACTCAAGTGATTCTTGATTCATGCTTCGCTACTCAGTTATGATTCTCAACTATAAATTCAGTGTGAAAGTAATTTTATATGACCTTAAGAGTCTATCAAATATTTTTAATACTTATATACAATCGGTATACGGAAGGTAGGACTCCCCCCAAACAGATGGTCTGATGACCTGAGGATGGTAGCTAGGATAGATTGGATGCGGTAGGTGGAGGACTGGGTGCCGTGGCGCACGTAGGGAGAGGCCTATATCCAACAGTGGACTGCAGTAGGCCGATAGTTGGATAACCTGTTTGAGTGATATTACCACAATTTTTATTTATTTTAAAATACTTTCAATGACAACTTTGTAACGTGGGAGAGCCCCGTTTCGGCACGTATGGGCCGCCTCGACCGGAGTGATACCACAGCCTCACAGAAAGCCGGCAGTGAAGGAATGATTTCATTGCTTTTCACCGCGTGAGTGAGGTTACTGGAGGCCCTAACCCTTCCCTCTCACTTATTCTCGCCCTTCCCCTCTCCCCCTCTTCCCCTACTCCCACCTTAAAGGGCGGCAACGGACTTGTGACTCTTGAGCTGCAGGTGCTCATGGGCGGCGGTAGTTATTTACCATCAGGTGACCCATCTGCTCGTTAGCCCCCTATACCATAAAAAAAAAAAAACATGTATGGAATGTAATTTTAGCCAAATGGCTGCCGTGTTCTCGCTGTAGGTCGTGTTTCTGGTGGTCAATTTCAAGAGGAACGCGAGTTATATTGGCCTTCCCTAAGGAGGCAATTGACTGTGGTTTGTCTGCAAAGACCAGAGATTTCACGTAGCGCCACAGAAAGTAATCGAGCGGTGTTAAGTCACACGATTGCCGATAATTCCGCCAGACCAAAATCCACACCAAACAGTGACTTTTTCGTATTGTAGACGGATCGGGTAGGTGGGATACCTTATGAATCTCCCGTGGATTTATGTTGCTCTGAATCCGGCAATTTCTTTTGTTGAAAAAGCCACTCAACCAAAGTCAAAGTTCCTATCAAAAACCCTTTACAATGGTTTTATCTTATATTTTATAAATCTTTTTCACATTTTTTTATCAGAATTCTATATTTATAGGCAGTTCAGTACGTTTTTCTAATCAATTTTCAATAAATTGTTTTTTTGGTTAGTAGCTGTGGAAGACGGGAAAGAAGGAAAAAGGTAAATTTGTATATGAAAAAGTTAGTAGGGAGAGGAACCAAGGGAAGGGATACCGCAAGTCTCGGATGGGGAACGGTACTGAGACTGCAGTAGCTCGCAGAGGCCAGGGTCGCGTACCCGAATGTCTTGTTTTTCCTGTGACTGGAAAGGCCATTAGGGCAAGAATACCAGCTGGCTTGGAAGAGCTTTAATTAACAGAAGACTCAGCTTCTTTGTACTCAACATCTGTGAGACCAGTAGTTTAAAAAAATATGCAATACTATTTATCTCAACAATTTTATATATTGTCATATGTTTCAAATCGGTAACTTAAAATTTATTTGCTTACGTCTTCCTCGAGTTACGGTTCCACTAGTAGAGAGCAATAGGCCTCACACGGTTTCCTGGGGATTCATAATGGACAGCAAGTCATGTAAAATCCCTTGGGATCACCATAGTGGAATTAGCAATAGCCTCTCCTAAGGTATTTCTACAGGCCTTTCAAGAATCATTTTGAAATCATAGACTGTGACTAATGCGAAATTTATTTTAAGAACTATTTTGTTTAGTATTTAAATCCTCCAAATGTATTTTGTATTTGCAAAACGGGCTGAAGCGACATGCCGTATGGTATCAGGTGCCGGATACCGGGACTAGTCGGTTTTACCCCCTGATAAATAATTTATGATCTAAATCGTTACTATGTTTTTATTTGTATGTATGTATGTATATGTTATGTTTGTGTACATATTTGTGTGTATGTTTATAATATGTATTTTATCCTATATACTTTGTTTATGTATTTTTGTCTGATAGTTAGTTCACAAATTGACCTAATAAACTGTAATATTTTTAGTGCACCTACTTCCTGTTTTCTCTACATCATCCGAAGGTTGACTGGCAGAAAATGCCTATGGCATTAAGGCCGCCTCTGTACTCTATGTGCATAAAGTTTTAAATAAATAAACGATCCATTTTGGGCCAACAATTTGTCAGACATCTCCGAAATACGGGTGAGTACAGTACTCCTCAAAAAAAATTGGCCGGCCTGAAGTTCGCGCAACCACCATCTCGCGCATGGTACAATCGAGTGGAAAATAACTAACCCAAATATAACTTCGATGTTAATATAGTATTAGATTTATAACTGATACCCTAATTTAGCATAGCCCGGCCAATAAGTTTGGGGATTGCTGTAAAACTGTTTATCTTTAATTTGAGTTTTTTTTTGTCCACAAAATGACATGTCGGTGTGAGAAGGTGCCAGTAGTTCCAGTTAAGAGTTCAAAAGCGACGCGGCGGCGGCCTAAATGTGTAGTGGTGCAAAGCGGGAGGTAACGACTTCCCCCAAATAATTTCCACCGCTTTATTAATATTATGATGGCACTTTGTGAATAAATTAGGTTTTTAATGGCTACCTTGATGTATTGGCTAATAAAAAATGTTTGTTGAAGGTTTTTTTACTATGTATTACCATGTTTTACTTCTCATATGATTTATTTTAAGTCATAATGAAGCGTCGGACTTTCGTTGCGGGTGCGAATCCCACAAAAAACCAATGAACTCATTTTTAAAGTAAACTTAGTTAATTATAGTCATTTAAATGTAAATGTGACAGAGCAGTTCACATCCACACAATAATTATGTTTGTGAATAAATGTAAACGATGTGAGGTTTCCTATTTATGATATTTGTGTTATTTTGAATTTTGATTGTGGAGGAATGACTGTAATTTTCCTCCAGCACAAAGGCTAGATGATCATATATAGCGCAAATTGGATGCTCTCCACGCGAGAACTTTAATTGCGCGATATAGGGTCAATAGATACATCGCAGTTTAGCTTGTTTTAGCTAGTTTTTTTTTGTGTTGTATGTAGAAGTCACCTTGACACGACGATCTCCTCTCATTCCAAGCAGCAGTTTAATCTTCACACTGGAATTTGAGAGTAAGTTAGTCCTTTCCTATTAATTAAATAAACACAATCATTATGTGACATTTTCATTTGATTTGTGTTTTATACTTTACTACTTCAAAGTCCACTTCACCGTAAAATAAACGCAAAACCATATTTCATTTCAAGTACATTGTGGTCTGAGTACACTTCAAATAAATGTTCAGAAACCTCACCTTGAGTAACTTAAGTAAACTTAGACAATAAGGTTGCAATCCACCGCAGCGATAGAGAACAGAAGTAAATAAAACACTGTTTTCGTTTTTGTTAGATACGGGGAACAGACAAGTGAAACCACTACTAGTTAGTAACGCACTGACGTTTATTCGCTGTCATAGTGCGTAGGCACACGCGTAGGTACATACTTAACATTCCTCCCCTTAGCTTAGAAATACAAACAAACAACTAAGCTACCACCTTCATACATAATATAATATATACTAAATATTACATTATAACATTATTTTAAAAGAACAATTTGTAATTGATTTTAGGCCGATTGCGTTTAGACCGTGGCGTTGGCATAGATTCATTTGTCTGTTGTTGAGGTGGCAAATCATCAGTGAGCCCAGTATTGAGGGGGCTAGGTAAGGCTGCAGGCTGTGCAACAGCCAGGGGCGAACCTGGCACAGGAAATGGTTGTGCCAGCTCGGAACTACCCCCAGCAACAGACGTATCCTCGCTTCTTTCACCAGTGCCCGGAGGTTCTATGGTTGACTCTGTCTCTGAAGATCGGCTCCCGCTTAGCTCCTCTAGGTCTATATTCACATCTTTAAACTCATAGCAATCGTCACCTTTAAACAAGAAAATCTGATTTTTATGTTTCCTTACAGTAATGGAAGTCACTGAGTCTCTAATCAAATATAACACCCTGCCGATTTTTTTAATCACTGTCCCTTTGCACCAAGTGTATTTGGCATTACTGCCTGTATAATTTTTATAACAAACTGTGTCGCCAGTGGTAAAACTTTGAGTATTTAGTTTATGCGCCTTATTTTGCAAACACTGTTTACGTTTAACCACATTAGCAAGAGCCGTGGATGATGGCGATGGCGATTCGGGTTTAATTAGGTCAAGTCGCGTCCTGAGTTTCCTACCATAAACTAGCTCAGCCGGAGAAACCCCTGTTGTTGTGTGAACAGAATTTCTGTAATCAAACAAATATTTCAAAAGTCTGTTATTTATATCCCGAGCCCCATTTCCACTAAGCAAGGATGTTTTAATACATTTTTTAACTATCTTAACATAGCTTTCCGCTTGCCCGTTGCTTGCCGCGTGGTATGTCGGTGATGTCACGTGAGAAATTCCGTTCACTCCACAAAAACCCTCAAATTCCTGTGACGTAAACGATGTACCATTGTCGCTGACCAGAGTATGCGGAATACCAAACCTTGCCATGAACTCGTACAACCTACCAATTGTTGCTGAAGTTGATGTACTACCTTTCATATTATAAACCTCAACCCACTTAGTGTAGGCATCCACTACCACCAGAAATGTATGACCGTTAATAGGCCCCAAAAAATCGATATGCACCCTGTAAAATGGTGTTGGAGGGTACCCCCAATGCGCAATCGGCCCCCGCGCCGGTGACGGACGCAATTGTATACACACGTCACACGACCCTATTAAACGCTCCAACGCCGCATCTAACCCCGGAAACCAGAATCGGGAACGAGCTTCCGCTTTTGTTTTAACAATCCCTAAGTGCGATTGATGTAATTCCATTAAAATTTTAGTTCGTAATTTTTCTGGAATTACAACTTTGTGTCCTCTCATAATACACCCATTTTCATAAGACAATTGCATCCTACACGAATGATACGGCCTAAGACACTCATTAGAGATTTTCCGGGGCCATCCATTCAACACAAAGTGCACCACCTTACGCAAGGTCACATCTGCATTCGTTGCATCGCGTAACATTTTTAACGTTACCGGTAGAAATCCTTCCACAACAAAATTAATGTACGAGGCGCGATCGAGATCGGGCATCGCCGCCGCACCGCTGCAATGCCCGCCCCCACCCGCGTCCGCCCCCTCCGGTAGACACGCGCGAGATAAAAAATCTGCACTGTTGTTAGCGCTACGCACATATTCGATTTTGTAATTATAACCGCTCAAAAATAATGCATATCTCTGTAGTCTATTTGCGGAAACTTCCGGTATGCCACGATGCGGTCCGAAAATCGACAACAGTGGCTTGTGATCGGTACGAAGAATAAATGGAATCGATCGGCCATACAAATACTGATGGAAACGCCTAACACCAAAATTAATTGCGGTCGCCTCCTTTTGTATCTGCGAGTAACGTTTTTCAGCCGCATTAAGGGTTCGCGACGCAAAAGAAATCGGTCTCTCAGACCCATCGGGGTCCTTTTGCGATAATATTGCAGACAGACCTGACGGCGATGCATCGACGGTTAAAATTATGATCGCGTCAGGGTTAAAATGAGTCAACACTTGATCTGAAACTAAATATTTTTTTATAGTAGTGAACGCTTTGTCGTGTTCCCGCGTCCAACACCACCGGTTACCCTTTTTTAATAATACATACAGGGGATTTAAAATCGCCGACGCGTTAGGAACGAAATTCCGATAATAATTAACCAGCCCCAAAAATGACTGTAATTGATTTACATTCGATGGCACCGGTGCCTCAATCATGGCCTTAATTTTTTGTGGTGATTTATGTAGGCCATCCTTATTTATCACGTAACCAAGGTAATTAACTTCCTCCTTGAAAAACACACACTTATCTTTTTGTAAGGTGAGTCCCGCGTCTTGTAGCTTCTGCAGAACTTGATGTAATCTATCCAGGTGCTCCGACCTGTTATTTCCTGTCACCAAGATATCATCAAGCATACAAAGTGTGCCGGGCACGCCTGCCAGCACGCCCTCCATCGCACGCTGGAACACGGCCGGTGCGCTTGCAATACCAAAACAAAGACGCGTTTGTTTGAAAATTCCTCTATGCGTATTTATGCACGTTAACTCTTGTGACTCATCATCTAACACCAATTGATTGTATGCATTCGACAGGTCTAATTTAGAGAACTGCTGTCCCCCATACAACTTAGAAAAAAGTTCAGTTACTGTTGGTAAAGGGTACTGATCGATAACTAACTGTTTGTTTACACCGGTGGAGTAATCGGCACATATACGTATAGATCCATTTTGCTTCAACACAGGCACGATCGGTGACGCATACCGCGCGTGATCAACGGGTTTCAAAACACCCAACGAAACCAGGCGATCAATTTCTTTATCTACCTTACTTTTCAAAGCGAAAGCTATCGGTCGGGCCCTAAAGAAAACTGGCTTCGCATCTTCCTTTAATTGTAATTTTACTTTAAATTTGTTAAATAACCCTAATGTATCTGAAAAGACTGTAGGATAATTGCATCGCAACGTAGAAATTAAGTCATTTTCATCTAATTGCTTACAATATTGTATCGGCAACAATTCTAACTTAAATTTGGCAATAAAATCACGACCGAGAATCGGCGGCCCACCGTCTCGCACTACATAAACACTAAGTAAGTGCGATGCGTTCGCATAACTCACCTGTAAGCGCGCTATACCCACACATACAATTTTAGTACCGGTATACGAAAACAATTGTTTATTAGTCGCCGACAATGGTACATTGCTAAAATACTTTTTGTACGTTCCCTCAGAAATAGCAGTAACAGCAGAACCGCTGTCTATTTCGAACTTTAATTCGATTCCCGAGACTGATACCGTTTCTGTCATCGGTTTACCATTCTCTGACCGAATATTGAAACACTCACCGTCGTCATCGCTCTCATCCACAGCTCTTGCTAGTACATAATTAATTTTTTTGCACATCCTACGTAAATGCCCCGTAGCATTGCATTTTCTACATTTGGACTTTGCGAATCGACATTGGGATGTCTCGTGGTTACGATAGCCGCACACTTGACACTGAACTTTATCTACCGAACTAGAAACCGTGTCTTGGTCCGGCGGCGACGTCCCCACCGCTGTCCGCTTGATCTGGAACAGCTGGTCGTGCGGCGCGGCCTGCACACCAGTGCAAGCGGCCGCCCTTGCACTCCGCGCGTTCTCCGCTAACTCCATCGCTTTCATTAAGGTTAGGTCCACGAGATCTTTCGCGAAGAGCTTTTCTCTGTCGGGTCCCGGTAACATGCCCATGACAAATCTGTCTCGAAGGGCTTCCTCCGCGTTGGAAAAGCCGCAGTGCGCCGTCAACCCGCGCAACCTCGCGGCCCACTGTGCATACGTCTCCCCTTCCTGTTGCGTAGCCGCGTAGAACTTGTACCTTTCGCCGAACCCACATCGCTTCGGAGTAAAATGCTCGTCCAAAAGCTTCAGTATGTCATCGTATGGTACATCGTGCAGCTGCTTTGGCAACGCGAGATCCGCCGCCAATTTATACGTGCCATCTACGAGTGCGCTCAGCAAGATTGCTCGTCGTTTTGTTCCCGTAGGATCACTCGTCCCGGTGATGTCGTTAGCCACAAAACATTGTTTAATACGGCACTTGTAGGTCTCCCAAGACTGTACATTGTGATCAAACGCAGTTAAAAGTCCAAATACTGAGCCGGCCATTTTTATTTTTTCCTTTTTCGTAGGTTCTCGTCGCCAATGTTAGATACGGGGAACAGACAAGTGAAACCACTACTAGTTAGTAACGCACTGACGTTTATTCGCTGTCATAGTGGCGCGTAGGCACACGCGTAGGTACATACTTAACAGTTTTATAACCCCTGACGCAAAAAGAGGGGTGTTATAAACTTGACGTGTCTCTGCGTCTGTGTATCTGTGTGTCTGTGGCATCGTAGCTCCCAAACTGATGAACCGATTTCAGTTTTTTTTGTTTGAAAGTTTACTTGATCGAGTGTCCTTAAATAAAATTTCAAGAAAACCTTAACAAATTTTATAACTAAACCTTCCGCATGAATCGCTCTATCTATTAGTGAAAACCGCATGAAAATCCGTTCAGTAGTTCTGAGTTTATCGCGAACAGACAGACGGACAGACAGACAGACTGAAGCGGCTTAGTACTTTGTTTTATAAAATGTAGTGATATAATAATTAGGTATAAAAGTTATTTAAACCCAAGTTAAGCATTACTTATACCAATGGTTCTAAATACAAATAAACATACGTAGTTACATTTTTCTTTTAAATACATATAATTACATCATTAATATTATAATATTACATATTGTACATAGACCATCCATATTAATGCAAGTAGTTGGTTGAAGTAGAATGGTCTATCTGCCGCCCCACATATGTAGTGATGTTAGTCAAAATATATACATATGTGACATACAAAATATACATGTAATGCATCTTTTACTGAAAATAACGAAGTGAAAAATGACAAACTTCTTGAGGCCTTATTCTTCGAGCCACATTATACTAATATTTTAAGATAAAGAGTTATTTTGTTTGGTTGAACGCGCTAATCTCAGGAACTACTGGTTAGAATTGAAGGCTATAGGCTATATAACGTCACGCTACAACCAATAGGAGCTCAGCTCTGAAAAATTTTGAGAAAACGGGGAAAATTTACAAACGCGGACGAAGTTGCGCGGGCCAGCTAGTCAGTGGACACGCAGCTGCAGTAACATATATTTATTTGCGCAGCTCATTGTATTTGTAGTGTTTATTTAGGGCCATACGTTATTATTGTTGTTATGTTATTTTATATTTATATAGAAAATAGAATTGTTTCTTAGAAAGTGTTTGTGAAAACCATCATGGTAGTGCGTAAGCCTCTTTGCGAACTTGGAATGTATGTACAAAAAAAAATCTAAAAATCAATTTTCTCTAAAACAAATATTTTTTTGTAGGTATTGAAACGGGTCTTCGTTTGCAATTAAAAAATTAAAGACTTCAAATAATTGCTCCGTTATGACTTCACTCAAGAACAGAGTTTGCGATCTGTGTAACCCTGAATATTTAGAGCGAAAGCTGGATCATGTTCAGGAGGTACTCAAAATAATAGATATCGGGTGAATGGAAGACTGAAGCAATGGACAATGAGACGCAAGCATCCAGAGGTGAACAGACTACCAGCCCACATTCTATCTCAAGGCAGTAACAGATAAGATCGGCTCTGTGTTATAATACTCCATTGCGACAGTATATCTACACACCAGGCATAAAGGTTCAAAATACCGTGGGAAAGGAAGTCTTGCCGTTACAAACTCCAGGGGTCTATAAAATAAAATGCGGCTGCGGTAGTTCCTACATAGATTAAACAAAGCAGACTATTGCTGAAAGGGTCGGCCATCGCTACTGTATAGAACCAACATACTAGCAATCAGCGATTGCAGCACCTGCACTCGAAGCAGTCAACAATCACTCGATTAAATTTCACTTTTCACCGAACATCACTTTTACTTCAACTTCACACATCTCGCACACGGCCGTCTAATCCCAAACTAGGCAGAGCCTGTACCATGGTAACCAGACTGCTGATAAACATACTTATATATTTCTAAATACACACATATTATAGATAAATTACACCCAGACACAGAACAAATTATCGGGCTCATCACACAATTATTTGTCCTGGGTGGGAATCGAACCCACGACCTCTGGCTTAGCAGTCAGGGTCACTAACCACTAGACTAACAGGCCAGTCAAGTAAAGTAGTAAAAAAATGTACGTGAAGTGATTTAATTAAAAAATCATAAAACGTTTAATCCAGTGATAAAAACATGCCACCTCGCTGTTTACTTGTGAATTTACCGCTTTAGCGAATGGAGCAAATATTGGTATTTTGTTAATCCCGGTGGAACCGTTTCAGTAAACCTTCTTCCCAAATTAGTATTATGTAAATAAATACCTTAAGGTTGCTCTAGTCAATATATTTTCTATAAAAACTTGTCTTTTCATTATAAATGTATGTAATGTATGTTAAAAAAAAATGTATGTAAGCCGATTTAAGAAATATAAAAAGTGGTTTAAAGATACAAACCTACAAATGCCCAATTTCAATAATAAATTAATAAAACGTTAGATTAATTAATAAAAACGCGTGTAAAGACTAAATTAAACGCGTGTAAAGACTAAATTAAACGCGTGTAAAGACTAAATTAAACGCGTGTAATGACTAAATTAAAATCCAAATATAGTGAACTGAACTGCCGCTAGGTCCTTTCTGTTTCTGTTTCTTTATTGAGTAAGTAGAGGCCTATAAATGCTACTTGCATTTGATGTCCTGCATTAAAAGTACTTCCGTGGTACACCTAAACTATCTATTACTACTATATTAATCTAATTATACGACATCAATTAATTCTTGTCGCAGTTACATATCTGTAGCGAGGAACACTAGATACAATATGTGGATAGAAGATAAGAGCTTGTAATCAACTCATTCCTTTTATCCGAACCATGGAATTCAACGAGGTATCAGGTAGAAGCTCTCTTGCGAAGTAGATGGAGACAAATACAGTTTGTAGTGCAGATCGCTGTGGATATAATGTGTGTAATCTTGTGCAAGGCGCTCCGCAGGCATGTTTCAATTTTTTCTCTTGAGATTACGACTCCGCTCCGGTGTGTTAGGGAGGTAAGAGTTCTAGAGATCACGAAAGTTTATGTAGCATTTCTGTGATGTTCTATCAGATATTGAAATGAGAAAATGTAAAGATCATTTATCCCTTTTCAAGCGTTTTTTCTGTGTTGTATGTTGTACGTAAGTTATGAATTAATGTATTTTTTAATCCATTCTATACAGACGCGGAGTAAACTCACTGAAATAGACGTGTAAGATGTGTTGTTCAATCAGTTTAATACAATTTATGTCTATGTCTATTTTGTATATAATAATATGTAGGTAGACCATGTAGTTAAAAAGTTCGGGGATATGACATTAATGTTCGCTAATTTTACCCAAAACAAAGGCGTATAAAGACTTTACCATTATCATTTAGATTTTAAAAGTTGTAGTACTTTTTTTTATATAAAACTTCTTGTAGAATATACGTAAATACTAAAGAGATGGACTCAGGCTCAGTCTATTCCTTCTACCTTCACGGATTCGACGACGGAGGGCGTGCAACACTGAACCAGTCAGCATGTGACCACGGCCAATGCAACCAGTTCGAAACGCCCAAAATTACCTTAGTATTATGATGATACTATGAACCTAAGCTTGCTAAAGCCAGGGGGGCAGCTGCCCTGGCCTACCCCCCCATAGTTGTTTGCATCACCTTTGTAGCCATTTCTAAATATGTCTCCGTGTTGATCATAAAGCCAGGAAAATCTAAAACACTTTGAAAATAATTAAATCAAGTCCAAAAACCTTCTTATTCCACAACAACACTCACAAGTAAGAAACCATAGACTCTTGAACTGATTAAATACATAAAAGTAAGTATGTAGATATGTTATACGAGCATCCTTCCAGAACATTCGTTGAGTGCGTAATGAAATATCCTTGAGCTAAAAGTTTACAAGCCACCAACTGACGCAATACAACTGTGTTTTGTCAGTGGGTGAGGTTTCATTACAAGAGATGTAGCGTTACAAAAACTTCTGGACACACCAACCTATTTTAAATATAGAAACTAACCTCAAACATGTATAAATTTATAATTGATTACCTGCCTCCATAGATGGAGCTGTACCTTCCGATTAAAAGTCTGTGTTAAAACTCTCCCCCATTAAATAACCTTGAGGAACAGTCGAAGAGGAACGATTGCTTTTAAAAGTAACTAATTTAATAAGTATGTGAATGGTGAATTGCCATTTTATCTTCAAGTATATAATTCAGGTCTTTAACAGGTTTACTACATTTCCTCCACAATTGGGTAATGTTTACGATGAACCGGAAGATACTAGCAGTCTAACCCCCATTAACCACCCATTTTGGTGAACTGGTCGGCGCCATGGAGTCACCTAAAGACTTTTCCTCATTCACTATACTTACCATAACTTACCCTAACAAGCTTTCTCTTTTCTTCTTCAGACGGAACTTTATATAACTTCTTCATTCTTGAGTTTATAACATGGGACTTTAAAAAATCAATGTATCAATGGCCAAATGGACCCAAACGGTCAATTCATTCTTCTTGATTTCAGAACAGGGCACTTATGATAAAAATTCAATATACATATTGAATATATAAATCTTGGTCATGTATAGACCGTAATCTACATAAATGATATACAGAAAGACGACAGAAAGCATCCAATATCATAAATGATGGGGCTCGCCCCGCTTATAAATAGCAGATCCCTTACAATCCACGACCACATGAAGTAGGTATTCAATCAAAATGGATGTTCCTTGTTACGAATAGTAACACTACATTAGGTTTCTTTTATACAGAGATTCATGTCTGTATAAACGACTGTATGACGTAGGTACATATAGGCTGTTCCGGATGTCTTAATAAAAGCTGTTCCCTGATCCCTCCTACTTAAGGCGCAGTACGGCACACCCTGTGGTTTTAGTCGGTTCGATTACGACACACCGCCCCACCGAAAACCCCGGTGGGGTGACGGCCCGAGGGGGTTTCAGCACGCACAAAAAAAAAAGGTACATATAGGCTCGACACTTTGAACATGCGGTGTTTCTCTTTTATACACCTGTTGAGACTTTACTTATACACAGAAAATACAGCTATATATGATTTCAGCCTAGTTTAGGAGATAGAATAATACCTACATTGCACGATCATTTATGACTCTTCGTCCTCTCTATGAAGTCCTGCTAAAATACTTAGTAAAACACTAGCTGAGCCCGCGACTTCGTTCACGTTTATGTCTGAAACAGCAAAAAGTAGCTTATAATAGCCGTTGCACCTCTTCCTAAAAGTGGCATGGCAGGAACTCTGTCAGGAACTGTATTGGCAGTGAAACAATCCGCCGTAAAAAAAAGACTGTTTTTAATGCTGAGCTCACCTCATCGGTCTATTGGTGAGAGCGTACATCAGACTTAAACCGATTACAACCACACGGTGTGCCTTACTGCGCCTGTAATAAGTGCACCGTCGGTACTGCGACGTTCTGCCTCCAATGGTTCACCCAGCACCAGTCCGCAGGTGGCAAGCGGGCTCCGTCTACTAACTGGGTTATGTCCAGACACACCCTTCACGGGAGACTCTACTGCGGGTAAAGAACATAAAATCCGTCTCACCCACCCGCGGCCATTATAAGGGACCGCACGTGAGCGCCAGTGTAACGGTGCCGCCTGGAAGTTTTCCTACCGGATCCACTGCGCCACCTCCTTGCGCGAGATGATAAAACAACTGTGACGACCTAACACCTCGATTCGTTCTGCCAATTGGTAGTCCTATAACACCCACATTTTTTTGCAAATATGAAATAATAAGTATACGTAGATTGATTGTATTATTAATTAAATTATGGATGAATATTGCAATGTAAATATTTAGCTACAGGTATTATGTAATATGTTTATATTAAAATTTATAACTCCTCATTCAAGTATTATAATTATGCTAATATTAAATATCTTGAAAAATAAATGACCACTAATGATAAAAAGTAGCCTATGCCTTAATCCAAGTCTCCAGCTATCTACGTACCAAGTTTTATTGCAATCGGTTAAGTAGTTTTTGTGTGAAAACATTACAAACATACACACAAATGTTTCCTCTTTATAATATTAGTTTAGATTAGTTTGTGCCGATCTATGATTTTAACTCTAGCTTCAATTTAACGTTCATAAATGTCACTTAGTGTCTTAATTGAATAAATGATTTTGAATTTGAATTTGATTACTTACTGCCAATAGATGTCATTTCGTGTTACCTAATGATACATTTTTGTTGAAAATTTTCAATTATTTTTTCTATGGATAGAGAGAACCCATTGCAATAAATCAAACAATGTAAAACACCCAATTATACACAATACTTGTGCATGAAACGTTTTCAAGGATATTATGTACTTATACGTGATGTGTGCACAATCACACATGTCTACAGAAATTATTAATTATACATATAAATACAGAAGAAAGAAGATTACGTGACAATCTTCAAAGTACCTTCTTCCCAACAAAAAAAATATTATTGCAATCGGACTACGTGTTAATCAATTACAACTAAGTACACTTTTAGACTTTCATCCCCCTTTTTCATCCTATGTCCTGGCTCGTAGTATGATCTCAAGTTATGAAAAGTTTCATTTGAATCCGTTCAGTAGTTTCGACGTGATGCACGGCCATGATTCAGACAGACGAAAAGAATATAAAGTAATGTTCTGGCTTCAGTATCGATTATATATGTAGCGAGGCCTCCAAAAGGAATTTTCAAGATATCTTCAATGTACAGAATTTGACTTGTTACAGTTTTATTTTGAGTATAGATAAGGACCGTTTAGACACAGTTCTCAGTAGGATGAAGGTACTTCTAGGTACTTCGTTGTTTCACACCAAGAGCTGTTCACACCACGGTGTGATTCGCACAAGGAGCCATAACAGACATTGGTCTTCGAACTTCTTCAATTCGCACCCTGGAGTAAATCACTAAAAGCCTCTTTTTGACTTAGTTGATTCGATAGTGTGAACAGCACTTTTTGCGGTGTGAAACAACGAATTAAGTACCCGTTCTTCTCCAGTCACCTCCAACTATTATTATATTTCTCTACATGGATTAAAGTACGACCATAGATTTCACCGAATGGCTGGAGGCGTGGGTAAGTTTTAGGGAGAATACCCGCAGGAATACACCTAATATGGTAGGCCATTAGGCGGACTATGTGTCGGTTTTCTAACAAAGCTATAACAAAAAAAAAAAGCTCAGTCGTTATCATTATTTCTATCCCGAGCACATGACACGGAAATCAAGTTGTCTAATCTAAAGAAGTAAACCAAAAAGAAATGCAGATGTAATGAAACAGTCGACGAATCTTCCAACTCGTAAATCGCTAAATCCTCTCAGAGACGGATGACTCGCGTTCTTCCCAACAAACTAAGGGTTGTTTCACACTGCCTCATCGTCAGTTAATTATGTAAAACAAAAAGTATCGCCAGCTGCAAACAGATCTGTTACAGCAAGAAGACCGCTCGGAACTTTCTAACAGTCACCGTGAACAAAATTAAAATGTAAATTTCTTTTCGCCCGTGTTGAGGAAATACTGTGATGGGGTACGCAAATTGTTGACACAAAGGAAATTAATAGAAAGAAATCAAATGAATGGCATTTAACACATGACAGACGTGAAATGATTCCTAATATCTCTGAATTGATTTGCATCTTACTAGGATTACTATACAAATAAGGTCACAATGCACGCCAATAGAATAATTAATAATAATTTGCTTGAGAAACTTCACACACGGCTGTCTGATCCCAAACAGGCCTTTACTATGATAACAAGACTGCTGATAAACATATCTATATATTACTAAATACATATTATGTGTAGTGTGTGTTTTCATTGTTTCAATTGTTGTTGTTTCAGTTATGATATATTATATCATAAGTACATAAACTTAATTATGTATTTATACGGGAACCATTTGGGTATTTAGAAATAGAGTCTTTTAGAAGAAGTCGGTCTCCCAACTTGTGTACCCCGGTATACTTAATTCAACTCGCGAGATTGCAAAGTCAACGCTTTTTATCAAAAAACAAACGTAACGGATAACTGATTGCTTTATTTTGCCCACCAACCTTCCCAGCTCATCCCACTGTCCCTGTTTTCGTAAACAAAACTTTTTTACCTAAACTTGGAGAAATGAGGTTGATTGTTGTTCTTTTTTGCTATTCAAAGTTTTGGAACTTTGATAGATATGTCGGCAAAACTGAGATGACGTCAGTTCAAAATTATATAAAGAAACAATGAAAAACTAAAACTAATGTTCTAAGCTCTAACTGAAAACTGAGGGGTGGAGGGAGATGGGGGGGGGGGGGGGGGCAAGACCAGCACTGTGTAGTGAGGGGGTTTCTTTTTTAGAGTAAACCCGTGTTCCTTGCACCCGCTAGTGACGGATACACCGTTTTTTGAGTCGGTTCCATTCCGATATACCATTTCACAGTTGGCCTCAGTGAGGTGAATACTTGTGTCAACACAAAGAAAGGAGGACAGAAAAACTATTTAAATTGATAAAAACTTATTTAACTGATTTACTTTCTAATTTGATTTTTTTTTGTTGGTTACAAGTATTATATGAACAAGAAATTCGCATGCACAACCGCGTTTGCCTGAAAAATTGGAAATTTTTCCAACAACAGATACAACGCACATTTCATCATTCATGTTCTGGCGCCACTCCAAAATGTAACACCTCCAGCCATTTTCCCCTAATAACAAAACTACGTAGTTAGATTTATCTCATGGCAACATTTACAAGTAAGAATTATAGCAACACATACACTGCGAATGTTGCGTCGTCAATTTTAAGCCGACAGAGTTTATTTGCATCTCTCTAGTGTTGTAAACATCACCTTACATTTATCTCAAGATTCAACAAAGCTGGATAAGAGTCATAAGCAGAGTAGCTTTTAGCGTTAAGAGGTGTCCTTTTCCCTACCCCTGATGACGTGTGTGCAACATGTCCAACAAGCACAAAGCATACCAAACCAACAAAGTCTCACTGTGTTAGTATTACATCATATACCATCATATTTGTAAAGAAACGTTAAGTGGGAGAGCCATGCTTTGGCACGTATGGGCCGGCTCGATACCACGGCCTCACAGAAAACTGGCAGTGAAATAATCTAATCCCCCTGTCCCGTCTTTCAGCTCTTCCCCCCTTTCCCCCTCTCCCCATATTCACGTCCTTCCCCTCTCCTACCCTCTAATCCCCCTCTCCCGTCTTCCCGCTCTTCTCCCCTCTTCCTCTATTCCCACCTTAAAGGGCGGCAACGCACTTGTGACTCTTGAGTTACAGGTGCCCATGGAATGGTAAATGACTACCGCCGTCCATGGGCACCTGTAACTCAAGAGTCACAAGTGTGTTGCCGCCCTTTAAGGTGGGAATAGAGGAAGAGGGGAGAAGAGCGGGAAGACGGGAGAGGGGGATTAGAGGGTAGGAGAGGGGAAGGACGTGAATAGGGGAGAGGGAAGGGTAAGGGCCTCCGCTAACGTTGATGATCATCTCCGGACTGCTATTACTTTAATATGTATAGTAGTAATTAGCGCGTCTATTTGTATTTTAGAATAATAGGTATGTAACATTGCCTCACATTTCATTTACGCTTATAAGCAATGTTAACAGAAATTTGTAAAAACGTTTTGAAAAAGAGTGTCCTTGGAGTTTCTTACCTGTTCTTCTCAATATGATCTACGTATTGGAACAGGCAACTAGCTTCACGACTAACTTAGTCTGACTGACTCCTACTCCTAACAATTCAAAAATACCTATTATTGGTTTAATTTAAATAAATGGTTTTAATTTTCATTGGACGGAATCCAAGTAGGTACACCATAACTTCTTACGGCAAATTCTACGTTTTTGCAACGTGGTCATCTAAATTATTACTTTAATTAATTTCAACTCTTTGTATCGTGGTAAAATTAAGTAACAAGTATCAATTAAATTGACATAGAAAGTTACAAGTAAATAAAAAATGAGTAATGAACACGATTCCTATCCATTCACCAAAAGTCTAAGCGAAACGCGACAAGAATCCTCAATTTAAACGCATGGTGTTGTTTATACAAGTGTCTGTACATATATTTGATCACCTGTCTGTTTGTTCGTGTGCCAAAATATACTATTTCAACTCTCACGTTCGCTAGTCGAGAGCTCTCTTTTATCCTTCTTGTGAAGTTAGTAGTAGTTAGTTACGACAATTGCTGCTTTTAACCCCGAACGCAAAAAGGAGGGGTGTTATGTGTGCTTAATGTGTGTAACTGTGTGTCTGGCTATGGCATCACAGTTCGTAAAGGGATTTTGATTTAGTTTGTTTGGTTTAAAGGATGGATTGATCGAGAGTGTTCTTAGCTATAATCCAAGAAAATACGTTCATGCGTTCAAAGATCATCACCTCTTTTCTATTAATTGCTGGGATTTTTGGTTTGGGGATATTTTAAATTTATACTTGTTTATAAATCTAAGTATACTTAGTTCTATAAAAAGTATACATTTAAAATCTATCTTTATCTATCTTTCTAGGCACTAGGCTTGACTATTAGAGCAGTTACCGGGGTCTGCAGATACTACCAACACCAATGGTCTATCTTCCAAACTAGAGGTCAGCAATCCTGTTCAAGAGAAAAACATATTTTTGTAAGATAAAGTGACTACAGGCGGGTGGCTCTAATTGGAGCAAAAATCTGCTGTGGCTTACCTCCTTCAAAATAAACTTAAGCTCCGATTCATCGTATGCTATTACCGAAGCTGTCATAGACCCAAGAATATTTTTTCATCACTACAAATTATAAAACAATGTCCCCCGCCACGTCTGTCAGTCTGACTGTTCACGATAAACTAAAAAACTACTAAACGGATTATCATGCGGTTTTCACCATTAGACAAAGTGATTTATGAGGAAGGTTTAGGTGAATAATTTGTTAACCTTTTGTATAAATTGGTTGAAATATGATAATGATTGTTGAATATGTCTTTACTACCAGTGTGAAGTCGGGGCACTCACGGTGTTACTCAGATGTGTGTTCATGACAGCCAAGTCCGAGTCCGAAAGTTTACAGTTATTGTTAATGCACTTCTGGCCTTTTATAAATAGTTTCCTAACCAAAAAAATTACCGCAATAACATGACTTCACCTTGTGAAGTTAGTAGTAGCCAACTAATGGCGTTACCAAGTAACGATTTTGCTGTTTTTAAGCCCTAACATAACTTAACCTCGGCTAATCGATTAATTGCCATTGTAAACCTTAACCCATACATATTGTTTATTTAGTTAAAAACTGAAATACGCTTCATAATTAACTAGTCAACCCGTTAATATACTTTCAAACTTTTGAATTAACTTTAATATGACGTGGGGAACGAAGTTTTGGTTAATTCAAACCCATTAACGAATGTAATTATGGAGTTTACAAAGTTTGCTGCATATTAAGTACGTGGAATATATATTATACATTATGTCGAACAGGAAGAACAATTTTTGCTCATTACCGGTTTGCGGCGGAGTTCAAAAGAAGGGTTATGCATTTGGCCTGTATGTACTCGAATGTACCTATGTGTGTGTCCCTTGTTTGTTCCCTCGTAAAGTTAAAATAATAAAAAAAAAGTGTGTGACAGCTCCGACGCACGAATGGAGTTTACAATTTACTGGAGGTTTATCTCTCTGTCTCTCTATTTCTCTTTTTTTTTTTTTCTTATTTCTAGACGCTGTACAGTATACATTTCATATATATATAAAACACATATATACTTCCATGCGTCTTTCTTAAGGAGTAAACTTCAATAAAGCACAAAAAGCACAACAAAACGTTAAAGCGTTACGCTGCCCTTCGATCACAAAATTTTACTCTTCATATTTTTTTCGCACCGGGCGCCTTATATGAAAATTAAGGAGTAAACTCCAAAAATAATTGGGGGCCATATTGTAGAGTTCAGTTTTTTTTTTCAAACCCATCGTGATGTAAAAAAAGGAAGGGTTTAAAAAAAAGCAGGCAACTGGGACCACGGATGATTACAAAAACATATATTTATTAATTAGTATTTTTAACACAGTAGGGTGTATTGGTTCATTTAATAATTTCTTGTTTTTAAATGGGACTATTGGGACCAACACCGCCACAGCTGTGACTTCTCACTCCTTGACTCCTCGAACGAAAGGGACGAACGTAACGCGAGTCCCAGGAAAAGTTAAATTGATGAATCGGAATCCAGGAACATTAAGTCAAGCCGGTTGTAGACTGTCAAGTCTAATCAATTCCTCTTTATTAAACGTTAACACGATTCGTTGTGTAGAAACATGTATGAAAAAAAAGTGTGTTTGTGTGTAATTCACACACGGCAGAAGTGAAACTTCAGAAAAGTAGCCCACGAGAAAATGAGAAATTAAAAGTAAAATCAACACAAATACTTAACTAATGTTAATAAATTTAATTTTGTAATTTATATAAAAGTTATTGGTCAAATTAACACAGACGTGTTAAATAAATAACAGAAATTACCCACGTTTATTAAGGAAATACGGTGTTACTCACATATATATTTCAGGAATGCCCGACTACTTTCGGACGCGACGGGGATCCTTTTTGAAGCATTCTACCGCCTCGGTTGCAGATGCCAGACTGTTATATACCCGTGTTACTTCATACCATCTACCGTTAGTAATTAGACCGGCTATATGCTGGCTTGCCAATTTAGTGGACGATAATGCTTTTTGTAACCTACAACAAGAATTGCCACCCACAATCTAACGCGATGTGGCATAACATGATCTTGCCTCTGCGTAAATCCGCTCAAGAGGAAACGACTTACATGTATACATAGCAACTAAAAACAAGCATCGAATATCGCGAACCCTAAAAAAGCGTCAATTGCCCTCCAAAGTGGTATTGAGTGCTACATTATTATTCATTACTCTATCTACCCTGTTCCTCCCTCGCAGCTATTGACAAGAGACAAGAGAAAGTAGCTTCAAGATCATTACACACAAAACATTTGCTTCTCTCCATTGAACAGACATTTATCAAACGGTGTAATAAAAACTCAAATGAACAAACTTCATGAAAAAGACGAGAGAGAATGTAGGAAAATGTTTAATTCGGACTAACGGAGTCCAAAGGACACATTATCAATGGTTACATAAAAAAGATGGCGGCCAATCTATAACGCTATAAATCATTTAACATCTGTGATGTTTTTGTTTCCAGCCTTATGTAATACAACTGATATTATTGTAGTTTTTTGTTTTTCTGTTATCTGTCTAATAAGTCAACTGGCCTTGTCTAAATAATATTTTCTTTACTCCATTCGGTTATTTTCTTTTTGAAGGTGTCTTTAGAGCGTAACTATGCCAGAGTTTGAAATTACACTTTAAAACGCTCTGTTAGAAAACATGTAGATTATTATCCTATTAAACCATAAGTAGATATTAGGATACAGTACAAATAGTATGTTTTTTCAAAATAAATAATTCTTGTTTTACGCAGTTAAATGAGTTAGGTTCTATGTATGGTGATGGGTAGAAACACTAGAAACATATTGTTACGAATAACCCGCCTTCTATTGGCAACTGTGGGAAGGTGTAGAGAGCTACAAAATAAAGATACACGCCATCTGTTGAGACAACACGGAACTAAGTAGTTATGCATTAATGGAAGTTGTCCTAGTATGTATTAGACTGTTCTATTGTTTTGTAGAATTAACCAGAGGTGTCGCAATGTTTCTAGAAATACTGTTTTGCTATATAAAGCGTGGCATTGCGGAGTAGTGAGTTAGTTATCAAGTGAGTGTCAAGTGAGTCAGTTATCAAGTGAGTGTCAAGTGAGTTAGTTTCAAGTGAGTGTCCAGTGAATTAACATCGAGTAAAGTGTAAAGTAGAAGTGAATTAAGTGTTATAGTGATAATAAATTATTGTAATTGTGTTGTTGCTAGTTTCCCTGTGTATTTTGTGATCTATTAAAATCAATTGTGTCTATTTTAGCAACGACTTGGTATAATTTCGTAATCCCGAACCTCAGCTCGTAACAAATTGGTGTCAGAAGTGTAATTAGATGATGCCGGTTTTACCGAAGGAAGACACGGAAGGTGTTCGTACTAGGGGATAGCGAAAGCAGGAAATGGACCAGAGACGGTTTAGGGATGCTCCGCAACAACCAGCGGACGGTCGGCAGCCGACGGCAGAACGTGCTGACGGTTCATTAGCGGCTCCCTCGACCTCGGCGGCTCCGGACCTCGCCGCATTAATAATGATGCTGCAAGAGCAGAGCCGTCGCCAGGAGGAGCAGAGCCGTCGCCAGGAGGAGCAGGCTCGTCAGCTGCAGGATCAGTTGCGGCGAGACAAGGAGGAGCAGATGTTCCTTATGAAGGAGCTTCAGGTTGCGCTAGGTAAGGACCTCAAGGTGATGAAGGAGACGGTCCACCAGCACGAGGCTCGCATCACGGACACTGAGCATAAGATTGTGGATATGCAGAAAGCCCTAGGAGACCTGAAGCTTGGAACTGCTCCTGTGAGGAATGCTCCTGCGGCGCGCGGGTTTAAGGTGCCTCCATTCGATGGAACGTCCTCATGGTCTGCTTATAAGATCGAGGCTGTTATGAAGGCGAACGGGTGGACTGAGGTGCAGGCCATAACAGCGCTCACCCTGGGTCTCCGCGACCAGGCATTGACTGTGCTGGAGGCTCTCGACAAGAACCTCACCTACGACCAGCTCGTTGAGGCGTTGGAGTCGAGGTACGGTGACGCGCACCTGGAGCACGTATTCCGTGCCCAGTCAAAGGAGCGCGTGCAGCGTGGAGGTGAGAATTTACAGCTGTGGGCTTTGAAAATTGAGAAGCTCGTCCGGAAGGCATATCAGTCAGCGCCTACATTGATCGAGGGCAATATGGTGCAAGCCTTCGTCGACGGCATCCGTGACCTGGAGGTCAGGGCTGCTGTTAGGCTGGGGCACCACGACACGTTTAAGGCTGCCCTTGCCCACGCATTGGAGGTGGAAGCAGTGAGGCAAGACTACCGAGCCCACCGCGTTAGGGAAGTAACTACACCCACCGCCCGTGACCGTCCCCAATACAGCCCCCTATGCTACACCTGTGGAGGTGGAGTGAAAGAAAGAAAGAAAAATCATTTATTTTGTCACACACAGAGACATCGACAAAGGGCATGCAACAATTGGTATGACACTAAAAAAATTAAATAACATATTAGAATATAAAATAATAAAAACTAACTTGAAAAAAAGGTGTCTCATGGCATGATCAAAATAGGACCTAGTTCAGCATATGTCAGGCAATGATACCTGACGCTGGTTTTCAACTAGTCCCTTTAGTGACTCACGCATGACCAATCAGTAAAACAAGAAAATCTCAAAACAATAAAAAAAAATACCAAAATAGGATGAACTTTCATTACTATAATAATTACTATGAATACGAACACAAAGAACAATACAGTCACAGAGTTCGTGTGGTACACAAACACACAAATAGGCACAGACGCACTTTTACCTTTATATATTATTTACTATTATTTACTATATATGAATTATATGTTAATTATATATGAGTTATATATGAATTATATACATATTTAGATGAGCGTCATGTTTACATTTATCATGGCAAGCTTCCGCTGTCCATCAATTAGATACCTACGTAGACATTTTTTAAAAGTGCTAGTGGTATTAAGAGACCGGATAGGCGGTGGTATATTGTTCCAAATTTTAGATGCGGCATAGCGGAAGCTGCCTTTAAAAGCAGATGATTTATGGGGCATTATGGATAACTGCAGGGAGCACTGCCGGCTAACACACTCGCGACGACTAGCAACCCATTCGAGTTTACTGTACAGGTACGGCGGCTCCTGATACTTGATCACACCAAACATCAGACACGCCAGATGTAGCTTGCGTCTATTTTTCATTTTTAAAATGTATCGTTCATTCAAAAAAGGTGTTACGTGACTTCTACGTGGAATCGCTAAACAAAACCGGGCACAGGCGTTTTGGACTCTCTGTGTGAGACGTTCCGTGCGTGATAGTAATCGCGGACCGTAAACAGTATCAGCGTAGTTTAATTTTGAGAGGATTAATGATTCGACCAATCGTATACGCAGGTCTTCAGATAAGTATGGGCGCATTTTGTATAATATACTCAATCTGTAAAAACAATTTCTAACTATATCAGCTATGTGTTTTTCATATCGTAGACTTGAGTCTATATATAATCCAAGGTTTCGGGCCTCTTCTACTCTTTCTATTGGGAATTGCCCAAGGCAAAGCGATGGACGACCACAGGAGAGAAGGGTGGTTGATGCTGCCGCGCAACAGCAGGGAAATGAATAGGAGCCAGGACTGCGGGGCAGGTGCTGGCTGGTGGTCAAAGAGCCCCAAGAATTTCGATCTCGCAAGCTCATGACGGAAATAGCCTGATCATCAGAGGCGAGGTCAACGGGATGCCGTGCAGTATGACTCTAGATAGGGGAGCCTCTCGGACGGTAGTTAGTTCCCAGCTCGCGAATCAGTTTTTTGGAAACAACATCAATGACCGCGAGCAAATACAGCTGGTAACAGCTACCGGTCAGCGGATAGCCATTCGAGGCGAGAAAACGGTGGAGTTGAAGCTGGGTAACGTACTTTACAAGCACAACATCATCGTGGCAGATATTCTTGATGATTGCATTCTGGGCTTGGACTTTTTGCGTAAACATCGTTGTGAGATAGATGTGAATCAGGGATTATTGAGATGTGGTTTACAGGAGCTCTTCGTGGAAGGAGCGTCACCTGGAAAAGTGTACTGCCTGGAGAAGACTGTGCTTCCACCTAGATCATAAGCAGTCGTACCGATTGCTCTTCCGCGGTCGTCACCCAGAAGGAATCGGTGTGTACTAATAGAAAGCACGAAGGATGACTTACCGTGGAGGATGGCGAGGACTCTGGTGAGGACGACTGGTGATCCAATGGTTCGTGTGATGAATCCTTGTGACAAGGAGCAGGTGATCAGGAAGGGCACTCTGTTAGGCACCTGTGAGGAAGTTACTTGGCTGCGTAGATGTCAGGATGGTTCTACTAGTGTAACGAGCTTTGATGTCTCAACGCTATTAGAGGAATGTCGTAGTGAACTCACGAAGGAAGAGTTCGACATGGCTAAGAAGGTGCTGCTTCGATACGGCGATGTTTTCTCTTCAAGTGATACGGACATAGGAAAGACCGGACTAGTTCAGCACAAGATTAACACGGGCAACGAACTTCCGATCCGTCAGCGTCCAAGAAGATTACCGATGGCACGAGAAGGAAAGGTAGACGCCATGATTTAATGAATGGTAAAGGATGGAGTTATAGAGCCTTCATCCAGTCCGTGGTGTTCTCCTGTGGTCTTTGTGAAGAAAAAAGATGGTAGTATGCGGTCTTGTGTTGACTACCGTCGGTTAAATGACATCACGAAGAAGGACAGCTATCCTCTGCCACGTATCGACGATACACTGGACACGCTAACGGGAATGAAGTGGTTCACGACGTTAGACCTGAAAAGTGGTTACTGGCAAGTAGAAATCGATTCAAGGGATAAAGAGAAAACAGTTTTCTCTACAGGAAAGGGTCTGTGGCAATTTACAGTTATGCCGTTTGGTCTGTGCAATGCCCCAGCGACTTTTGAGAGATTAATGGAATTAGTGCTCGCCGGCCTTATCGGGGATGCCTGCCTGGTATATTTAGATGACATCATTATAGTAGGACGTACCCTTAAGGAACACCTGCAGAACCTCGAGGGTGTGCTATTAGAAATCCGTGGGGCTAACTTCAAGCTGAGTTCTAAGGCGGTTTGTCAAAAGCTTTGCGGACATTGCAAAACCGTTACACCGACTCACTGAAGAAAAAAGAACTATTGGTTGGGACGAGAGCTGTGACATTGCATTCCGGGGGCTAAAGACGCGTCTGTGTTGTACGCCTGTATTGGGTTATCCTGACACAAAAAATGAATTTATAGTCAACACAGACACGAGTAACACGGGTATCGGCGGTGTGTTGTCGCAACGGAAAGGTGATCAAGAAATTGTGATATCGTACCTTAGCAAGTCTCTATATAGACCGGAAAGGAATTACTGTGTCACGAGAAGGCAGCTGCTCGCCGTGGTTAAAACATTGCAGCACTTCAATAAGTATTTGCTAGGTCGAAGGCTCCACCTGCGTACTGACCATGCTGCATTGAAGTGGTTGTTACAATTCAAAAACCCGGAAGGACAAGTAGCGAGGTCGATAGAACTGCTGCAAGAGTACGATTTCGAGATCCAGCATCGTAGCGGCAAATCCCATGGCAACGCTGACGCATTGTCAAGGCGGCCTTGCACAGAGGACTGTAAACACTGCGTTAGGCAAGAGACCAGGGAAGCTGTGCCCGTCCGCATGTCAGAACGGACCTGAGTGACGAGTGGAAGGAAACCTTACGGAAGGCTCAAGAAGAGGACACAGATTTCAAGTTAATCCTCGAGTGGGTCAAAGCCAATGCTCCGAGGCCAAAGTGGAGCGACGTTGCAGCTATGAGCACAATGACAAAGAGGTATTGGGCACAGTGGAATAGCTTGGTCGTCCAGGACGGAGTATTGTGCCGTAAATTTTGAGAATACTCGAGGGAACACCTGTCACCTCCGAATGGTTGTTCCGAAGGCCAAGGTACCGGAGATTTTACAGCTTTACCACGATGGATGTTCAGGAGGCCAATTGGGTGTAAAAAGGACTTTATTGAAGATTCGAGAGCAGTTTTATTGGATCCACTGCCGCGACGATGTGGAAGACTGGTGTCGAAAATGCTTTAGTTGTGCAGTAGTGAAGGGACCTCACACACGCAGCAGGGGTGCATTGCAGCTGTATAATATGGGAGCCCCGTGGGAACGTATTGCCGTGGATGTAGCAGGTCCATTTCCGGAGAGTGAAGATGACAACAAGTATTTTATGGTTGTCAAGGATTATTTTACAAAGTGGCCGGAAGTATTTGCGATATCGAACCAAGAGGCGGCCACGGTAGCTGATAAGCTGGTCCATCAAGTCTTCTGTCGATTTGGGGTACCTTCAGAGATTCACAGTGATCAGGGGAGGAATTTTGAGTCAAAGTTGTTCCAGGAAACGTGCCGCGTGATGGGTGCTTTTAAAACCCGAACCACCTCTTACCACCCTCAGTCTGATGGAATGGTGGAACGGTTTAATAAGACATTAGAGAGGTACTTGCAAAAGTTGTGGAAGGCAGACAAAGAGACTGGGATAAACACATCCAGCCGTTCCTCCTCTCGTACCGAAGTGCGGTCCACGAGAGCACGTCAGTGACACCAGCCTTTGCGAACTTCGGTCGAGAACTACGGTTGCCTGCAGATTTAATCACGGGTACTCCCCCTGACACTCCGCGCTCTATTACGGATTACGCCAACGATTTACGCAGCAAAATGAATGACGTTTATGAGCACGTCAGACAATCGGGACAGCAGACGTCGGAGAGAATGAAAACCCGGTACGACCGAAAGATAAATGACAGAAGCTTTGAGGAAGGATCATTGGTTGCATAACCCGGTTCGCAGAAAAGGCAAATCTCCGAAGCTGCAAGTGAAATGGGACGGACCGTACAAAGTAGTGACCAGACTCAATGACGTAACGTACCGCATTCAGAAAGGACCGCGGGGCACTCCCAAGATCGTCCATGTGGATCGGTTGGCGCGTTATCATGGGGATAATCATGCTCGGAACGAGCATGTCTAAGAAGGGGGCAGTGTTACGAATAACCCGCCATCTATTGGAGACTGTGGGAAGGTGTAGAGAGCTACAAAATAAAGATACACGCCATCTGTTGAGACAACACGGAACTAAGTAGTTATCCATTAATGGAAGTTGTCCTAGTATGTATTAGACTGTTCTATTGTTTTGTAGAATTAACCAGAGGTGTCGCAATGTTTCTAGAAATACCGTTTTGCTATATAAAGCGTGGCATTGCGGAGTAGTGAGTTAGTTATCAAGTGAGTGTCAAGTGAGTGTCAAGTAAGTTAGTTATCAAGTGAGTGTCAAGTGAGTTAGTTTCAAGTGAGTGTCAAGTGAATTAACAGCGAGTACAGTGTAAAGTAGAAGTGAATTAAGTGTAATAGTGATAATAAATTATTGTAATTGTGTTGTTGCTAGTTTCCCTGTGTATTTTGTGATCTATTAAAATCAATTGTGTCTATTTTGGTAACGACTTGGTATAATTTCCTAATTCCGGACCTCAGCTCGTAACAATATCAAGTGTTTCTACTGAATACTATAAATTCATATTAACTATTTAAGACAAGTAGTGTTTTTAATTGTCAAAGTAAATTCGGGAAGTAAATGATTCGCCAAAAGCGAGGAATGACGTCACATGTCATTATTTCACACAACTGCCTATAGAACTTACTGTTTGACGCACGATTCAAGATCATAAGTCACTAAGTAGTTAGGTTTATCTTCGTTAGATGGCGCGGGGTATGTCACCAAAAATGAATGTGAGTAAGTAAGTATTTACCTATATTTGTTCCATATACATCAACAGGAAAACATCTACAAGCTTCGATATTCCTTACTGCATGCATAAACACAGTCTTTCTGCAGCGTCGAGAAAAAGGGTTGGTATGTTGCAGACAGAAGTTGTAACCAGACAGTTTTGTATTTGACCAGAGAATTTTTTTTGTTAAGGAGAAAAAGAGGAAGGCTCTCGGAAACCACGGCCGTTATCCTCACTATTTAGGTTAAGCCCGTGTTTTTTGAAGTAAAAACTTCTCTAAGTACGTTGGACACTTTTGGTATGGGGAAAAAGCACCGAACTCTCGTCACCGTCACGCTCAGATACATACGTATATACAGCTGTGTGTGCATGTGTAAGTCATGTTTTCACTTCTGACTTTTTTCATCTTTTAACTCATTCATGTGAGTTCATCGCCAAGACATCGAAGTATTTATAGAAATCATTAATAATGTTACACAAACTCGTTCCGATCCTAACTAATCTTACTTGTATTATTAAAAATTGTGAGGATGGATGGATGTTTGTAACTCTTAAAAATAGCTGAACGGATCTAAAACCATAATGCTATATGAACTTAATGAGCATACATTCCAAATAAGTTGTAATACATATTGGTGTGTATCAATAATTCAAGAACGCCCAACATTGTTTTCAGCTGATTTTCTTTGATAGGTTTCATTGGTGTTTGTTTTGTGGTGCTTAATGATTTTCTTTAATTGTAAATGCAAAAGTTTGTGACAATTGATGGATGTTTGTTTGTGAAAAACGAGTGAACGGATCTGGATGAAATTTGGCACAGAGATAGATTATAGTCTAAAATAGCACATAGAATATTTATTCCAAAAAAAACTACAGTTCCTAGGCAATCCTTAAGAGATTTTATTAAGAAATATGGCTGAAGATTCAACAGGCTAACCTTTTGTTTGAAGAACTTGTGCGTATAAGTCTTTTCATAGTTTTCTTCAGTTTACAACTTTGCCTGCGACATACACATTATTTTTAATGGCCGTCGGGATACATAATAAAATCGATATTGACTATAAAACAAGTTATGTGTTCATTAAAACGTAGCGGAATGTGCGTGCGCTTTACGACGCCGTAAGATACATTTCATTATGCCAATTTATACAAGTTTTATTTACGTTTTGTTTTAAGAAAATATTGCGCTTTTAGTTACTTGGCAGAAAAGGGTTTAGCAATATACAACGTGTTAGACATAAGCACAGTATAATGTATATAAAGTATTGTATACAAACGGTCGGAGTTCGGTATACACTCGGTACCAGGGCTGCCAGTTTGTATAATTGGATACAAAATTCGTATAACTCAAGCAGGTAAGTGAAATTATGGGCAGCCCTATTGCGTGTTTGCGTACCCTCCGGCTGTAGGTAAATATTTCAAGGAGTCAGTATATACATTATACTGTGACATAAGCGTGGTCATACCTTAGGGTCGAACAGTAGACGGTAAATACCGTAAACCAATAATATTATTTGTAAATATTTGTGACTTTGAATAGAGAATAGAAAATTTATTTTATAACTGAGAATATGAAATTGGCAATGATAAAACTACCTTATATTACTTAAGCGAGAAAACAGGACGTATAAAAATAAACAAATTGAAATCGACTTAAAGATTGATAACACGTTTGAAAATGTGCACCTACAGGTTTTAGTAGAGTTTTGCGTAGCATGTAGAACTATTTGCTACGTTTGCTACGTGGTTCGGTGTGCTTTTACGGCAGAATTTTAAATATTTTCCTTTTTACAGTTAATTAACTCCTTTTTACAGCATTTTTTTGTGTATTTATTGAATTTTACAGACTTTAGTAATTTTTTTTAAAACATTTTATTGGATCAAATTTTTTGTGACTTCACAGAAAATGACACATATATTTTAAGAAATGAATGTCTTTTATGAATGTGAGCATCAAATTCGACTTTAAATATATGTGCGGTGACTATCCTGCGGCCACAATCACACGTCCACTGCGTGAACAATAGCCCATCATACAGGTCAAGCGGCGCGCTGTGCATGAAGATTGAACGTGATAGCTTGGTTACGCGACAGTCATTAATTTCATTTTATTTTTAGATTCCTATATACTCACCTTATTTTAATCATTATATCTCAATGTTGAATAATAATATCCATTGCCTAGTCATTCGTTCATTCTCTTACCTCCACTTCTCTGCACCTACTGCTTACTGCAGCTACTGTTGCTGTACCCTGGCAAAGTGTTCCACAGATGTATCATATTTTTGTTGAACATAATCACCAAAAATATGATTCTAATATACTTTTATTCGTAACTTAAATCCGTAAATTTCATAAGAAACATAAATTAACACTCACATAGATTCTTTAGATCTTATATTTCAGATCTTATATTCAAAAGAGGTTTTTTTTTGAGAACTCCATCTTATAGTCCCTAGAAAAAAACATGGCACGTAGGTCTTTCCGCAGGTGGAAGTTGTATTTAAATCTTTCTGGTTTAATAGTACTTGAACTCTTTGCCAGTGGCAAATCGGAAAATCTAGAAAATATGTCACCTCAAATAGGCAAATGCAATAAAAACATTATTTTAAATAAGCAAATGCAATAAAAACATTATTTTAAATAGGCAAATGCAATAAAAACATTATTTTAAATAGGAAAATGTAATAAAAAGCCTAAGCGTTAACCGTCCACCACTCATTTTGACACTAGCTAAACAATATCAAATATTTTTTTTTTTGTCATACCTAAGTTTTACGATACATACAAAACAAACAATGATTTTCCGAGGTGAATGCCCCCTCAAGCAGTACCGTGACATTTATTTTCCTACAGTGTGATAGAAATAATTAAAGCCAAGTGACAATGTAGCTACAATGATATCGATAAACAAGATATGTTATATATTATGTTGAGGCTATTTTCATCTTTTTTTTTGTGACGTCATTTATTCGCAAGTTGCTTATGACAGAGTATGTAACTGTTTGGTATGCGCGTAACTGGACAGACAAGTGAAACAACTGGTAGTTATTAACACACCGATTTATTGTAAGCTATACGGTACAACGAGATGTGAGCGCAGTCACCTTATCTGACATGCAAGAAACAGTCTCAAACCCACTGATATAAACTATGAAAATCACTAACTAGCAGTAACTGTCAAGTTGTTCGTACCTCTGTTCGCACTCAAGTCATCGTTTTCCACTTTTTCTACCCTTTTATAACCCCACTATTAATTAATATTTATCAATCGACCAATAGCATTGCGTTACCGTTATAACCAGTAAAAATAATGTCTATTAACTTATTTTTATTAAATAGTGAACTGTGTTATCATCTATTATAGTTTGTCCCTGTTTTTAATAAAATAAATAAGAGTTTTTGATGTGGCGACAACACTACTTACACATACGTAACAGTAACAAACAAACTTACATTTGCATTTATAATATTACTAGCTGTTGCCCACGACTTCAGACTTATTCAGTATAAAAAGTCTATCTTTGTGCAAAATTTCATACAGATCCAATATTATTTATGTGTTTACGGGAATTAACGCGTACATACCTACCTAACAAAGTAATTAACGTATTACATACCTCTGTACTGCTGACTGAGCCAGACTGAGAGGTCAGCCTGTGACCACGGCCAGTGTAACTTGGTCGAAACGTCAGGCGATTCAGAGGTATGTAATACGTTTTCGTGATCGCGTTAATTCCTGTAAATACATAAATAATATTATATAATGGAACGCGAAAGTTTAAAAGTTCATACAGATCCGTTCAGCCGTTTATGCGTGAAAGAGTAAGAAATATCCATCCATCCATTCATTCATTCATCTATAATTTATAATACTAGTTAATATTAATCAGGATTTAAAATAACTGACAATGGTATATGTGGTGGCAAAAGTATGCTATAATCTTCATACATCACCTCAACCCTACAATTGCCCATAAAACGGCCAGCGTCCGTGTGTAGGAGCAGGTTAACACAACGGGACAAAGGGACATCCCTTACGACACACTTCCGACAAGCATATTTTTTAAGGGCCTGTCGTGTAATAAGACCACAGTTTCTGATATTTTTAGGATAATTGTTTGTTTTATTATATAAAAAGTATTAGGCATTTTCATCATTGGGAAAGTTTGTTTCTAAAAAATAATGTTCTTTGTTTTCTTTGCCCATTTAATCTTTTGTAAATGAAGATATTTATAAGAGGTTATTGAAGTTGATTTACCTCTAAGGACGTATAGCTCCATGCAAGAAATGAACCTCTCAAATAACGAAAATATTGCTTTAGTTTATGCCAACGATGGTGGTAGTGTATTAAAGTCTTCTTAAACATTTTTAAATATACAGATGTAAATAAATGCGTTTATACAATTTAATTTTCGATAAAAGTAAATATGAGCGATGTTCATAATATGTATAACAGGAACGTTAGTGACGCTTTTTCCATGATGAGTAATATGCATAAATTTTAGTCACAGTAGTTTCTTGGATGGGAAGGGTCTCTATGAGTTTAATTTTTTTTTTAAGTGTAAACCAATATCTTTTAACTTATCCCTAAGGATAGCTCACGAAATTTCATATTCCGTTTACTTTATGGAAAGCTGTTATCCATTTCATGAAAAGGTTTTTATTGTTTTATGATGTTCAGTTGTTTTAAATTCGCTCACGCCTTATTATGTTGAAAGCAAGAAAAACATCTGCTATTAAATATTACGGTCTATATTTTTTATACCGTATTTTATTCCATACGTTAGGCAAACAGAACTTTTATACCCAATGAGCCTGGCAGCATACCAGAATTTTACGTACCGCCAATCACCATTGTATTGGGTGGTCACCCTATCGTCCTCGAAACAAACCGCCAGTACCCAAGTGTCGGCCGCTCCGTCGTTCTGCGAGTGCCGCGAGAGGGAACTAACGACCATTTGCCTGAATTTGCCTTGGCCAGGAATCGCCTGTCACGTTCAATGGCTGAGGACTGCTTATCTTGAAATCGATTAAGCTCCTCGCTCAGTAGGGTTAAATAACTGACTGGTGGATATAGTTATATACATATGTATACTAATTTTCAAAGACCTATAGTTAATTGATGTCGTGCTTAACTGAAAAATAACTACATATCAAAACAAGGAATATCTAGCTCTCTACTTGCTTTGACAAAGGAGTGTATACATCATACAGCTCGACACAGCGCAAACAGTGAGTACACGGCTCAATTTCATAGTTCAAACATACCGTGAACAGATATGCATGTCGAGATATATCTGCGGAGTAGAATATTAAAGAAAAATATTATGTCAAAGGAGAAAAACTTCATAGTGGAGATGTTTGATAATAGTTGTGAAGAAAAATTACTTTGAAGGGTAAATGGTTGACAATAATTTTTTTACACGATTTGTAGTATACAGCAAGCGTTCATGTCTCGATTCCAGTTGCTTTGGTTCATAATAAAAATGTAAAGTGCGACTACTAGATACTACACGTGAGAATCTAGCTTAACAAGAGAAGATTAAGAATTTGGAAGATTTTTTAGCAAAACTCTGGTTACCAATGTTATACATACATACGGGCCTGTTGGTCTAGTGGTTAGTGATCCTAACTGCTGAGCCAGAGGTCGTGGGTTCGATTCCCACCTAGGACAAATAGTTGTGTGATGAGCATGATCATTTGTTCTGTACAAACTTTGCCTAGTTTGGGATCAGACGGCGGTGTGTGAGATGTGTCCAGATATTATTGTTATTATACTTATGCCTCTATCCCCGAAAAGGTTGGCAGAGGTGTATTAAACGCCCACATTTTGCCGACTATAATTTAGTGATTTTTGGACCCCCCCGTCTTTGTCACGGGTGGTCACATTTGTGGAACCTCCCTGGTGTGACGTCACAAATTTTGCAGTTTACACTTAGAACTGAAAAGAGCATATCTATTTTTTTTTTGGAAATGTGTAGTAGCATATGTAGGTAAGTAATGTTTTGTGTTTAATACTTTAGATTGTGACATGTGACGTCACGAAGTTTATGACCCCCACCCCTTGTCACACAATGTCACACTTTGTTGACCCCCTACCCCCCCTAACGTGTGACGTAATTTATGGATGGTCCCCTAAATGACGGTCTATTTGGGTCTCGAACCTCAGAAAGAAAAAGGGAACCTTTGAAGGATCCATCCTTTTTCGTGTTCGTCAGTCTATGAGTGAGTGTGCGGCGAGAGGCAATTTGACTTACAATAGGCCGCAGCGGCACGTTGGGCTTGAGTATTTTGGGCAGACCATATAATTTCGGTGGCTGATGTGACTTTGGTGCATAAAGTCTGTTGTACTCGTCTTCTGAAAATAGGTCCTCGTTATCCTGGATAAGAGATCGTATTTTACGCGTTACTCTGGCCGTGGCGTTATATGATACCGGTTTATAAACCTTACCGTCATCCAAAGTGGAGGTGGATGAAGAACCTTCTACCTCACGATGTCGACGACGGAGGGCGTGCACCGCTGAGCCAGTCAGCCTGTGACCACGGCCAGTGTAACCTGGTCGAAACGTCAGGCAATTCAGAGGTATGTAATACCTTTTCGTGATCGCGTTAATTCCCGTAAATACGTAGATAAACATAATATTCTATATAGGCCTTCAAAATACACGCTAGATGAAACTCGTTAAAAAGAGTGAACAGTATAGATAGGAAAAAATCCCAGAATCGTCCATTAGTTAGCTACTAATGGACGATTCTGGGATTACAAAAAAATATTCTCTCGCTTACAAACTTACATTTGCAATTAGAGGATTGACCTTGACTTACGAAGTAACTATTATCTTATCTGTGCCTTCGTACATCGAGGATAGGAGAATACTTTATTTCACTTCTACTTCTCCGTTTTTTTTTTTGTTTTAACATAGGTTCGAACTTTTATGTATGGTTGTTGGGATTTTTTATTAGTTATTACTAAAAAAGGACTTAATTGATTTTTGCAGTTCATTTCATACCTAAGCTGCAATAATTAAATACCTTGACATCTGATTTTGCAAGGCTTGCTAAGGAAATGTTAGATTGGTTGTACGAGTACGCAGAACTTTTTGATTGATGCCGTTTTAAATTTAATAACTTCAAACCAGCAATTTTTTATAAAAATATATTTCGTGCATCTGGGAAACGACTTTAATGATTTGGAACAAATTTTAAATTAAAATAAGGTTTGGCTTTTGGTTTTGCTGAAAAACAAAAGAATATTATTAGTGTGAAAGTTAGTTTGTTTGTAATACATAACACCTTAACCGATCATGAATGTTCCATTCACATTGTCAGGATATTGAGTACATTTCGACCCTAAAAGAATTACTATTCCTTAGACCAGGGGTTCCCAAACTTTTAAGATAACGGAACATTAACCAAATACCTTTTATTTTATGAAACCCCATATCAAATGATTTTTTACTACGGTTACAAATCAAAGTCACTGTAATTTTAATAAGAACAAAAACTTTTATAAGAAATATTTTAAAGTGAAACACTTTTCTTTATTTTAACTTTTAATGTGAAGAATGCAATTGTGTCACTGTTTGTAAAAATGTTTGAACCTCTTTACATATACTTATTTTATTGAAAAATAAATGTTTCAGAAAATAACATTTACTTCATTTGAAGACATTTTAATATCGTTTAATAAATGAAAATGAACTATTTGTTTTTTTTTAATTTATATTCATTAAAATCTAATTTAAAAAATATGCAGCAACTATAATTATTAGGAAACTTTTAAAACTCAAAGAGTCGAAGGTTCGTGATGATTAGTCGACTTCGAAAGTCAAAGTGAATAAAGTCGATCATAAAGTGAAAAATCGATTTTTGTTACACCTTTCCATCCCTATGAGAAATTGAATTATAATCTTCAAATTCAACTTGAAAAGAATACCGATCATGAGACAGATTTTTTTTAAAACATATCCTTTTTCCTTGACCACAACCCTATTAAATCATAAGTATCACTATACTCACTATAAGTTAATAATACAAAACAAATCAAATAAATGTTGCCGAATGACCAGCAACAATATTCTCGGGTATATATTCTTCATTACTAGTAACTGTGTATGAGCTTGAAATATCATGTGAGCGCTGTCCAGTTTTTAGCCAGTTTTACATGAAAACTTACTGTTAAAATAATATAATATTAAATACCTTCTAACACGAATATAGCATTATAGCAAATAGAATATTTTTGTACTTACACCTTGTTTCAAAGTCTTTTTCAATTAGTCAGTTCCCAATTTCAAAATAATATTTGTACCTACTTACTTAATAACTTTTGACTTTTCTACGGAACCCACTTTGGGAATCGCTGCCTTAGACATAGAAAGATAACTTTTACGTCAGCGATGCCGGGAGAAGAAACAAGTAGATTATTTATGGCTGAAGCACAATCTTCTTGTGGATTGTCTACTGCCTAGGTCAGATAATTTAGTAATTGGGTAGATACCTATGCTCAAAATTTATTATTTTGCCAAGTCAAGCAATAGAAAACCTTTAAATAGCATAGATTATTTATTATTTTTAGTTTATTTTATTTAATTATTTAATATTTTAATTTACAGAGCAAACAAAAGATATACAGAGAATACAATTTAAAATTAATTATAATATGTCCATCACAGTATCTGTCATTCGGTGTCATAAACAAATAACCCGCCCCTGGTCGCTCCCGGCGCAAAGGTGCCCATAACGCTTGCTGCGTTCCTACGCTGAATGGCTACGGCCAAACTCTGCACGACTGCAAGACGTTTATTTTATAATCAGCAAATTAACATATTTGACAACAGTAAGACGTGATGTCATGCCTTAGTTTATCATACAAAATGTACTATCGCATATTACTATCGAATCATGTTAATAATAGTTAACTATATTACTGTCTAAATTAGTTAAGAAAGCCATGTAACATAAATGTAGGAAGGGAATATGCTACGTGATTAACAATCCGTAACATTTTTACGTGGGAGAGTCATGCCTCGGCACGAATGGGCCGGCTCGACTCCGCTCGATACCACGGCCTCACAGAAAACCGGCAGTGAAACAATGCTTGCATTGCTTTTCGCCGCGTGAGTGAGGTTACCGGAGGCCCCTAACCCTTCCCTCTCCCCTATTCCCGTCCTTTCCATCTCCCCCTCTTCTCCCCTCTAATCCCCCTCTCCCGTCTTCACGCTCTTCCCCTCTCTCCCCCTCTTCCCCTATTCCCACCTTAAAGGCGGCAACGCACTGGTGACTCTTGAGTTACAGGTGCCCATGGGCGGCGGTAGTCATTTACCATCAGGTGACCCGTCTGCTCGTTTGCCCCCTATAACATAAAAAATAAATCCCACTAATATTATAAAGGTGAAAGTTTGAAAGGATGTATGAAAGTATGGATGTTTGTTGCTCTTTCATGCAAAAACTACTGAACCAATTGCGATGAAACTTAGTATTTAGATAACTGAAGACCTGGATTAACACGTAGGTTACTTTTTACCTCGATATTCCCAAGGCATCGGGACTTACACGGGTGAAACCGCAGGGCGCAGCTAGTAGGTAATACTTCATAATAATTTGCTAAAACTAGATATGATAGAATAGGTGCCGGTTTAGGGGCAGGTGGTACCTACAACCATATTTTAGACTATAATCTATTTCTATGCCAAATTTCGTCCAGATCTGTTTAGCCATTTTTGACCGCGGATTCACTCGCATTAAAATTTTTGTTTTTATCTCTCGAGAACACTAGTATTTTCTAGATGGAAGGTACCCTACGTCCTTAGATTTACGCCTGACAAAGTGTATGCAAAATTTAATGATGACAGATGGACAGACAGACAGGCAGACCGAGTCAGAGTAAGGATTGTCTAAATCTGTAAATGTATTTGTTTTTTTTGTTTTTTTAATGTATAAATACTCTTTTTAACTTGCGATAAGGTTCAATATTATGAAGCCAAATAGCGCTATAATAATGTTAGCTGAAACTGGTATAGTTGCAGACTGTTTTACCTCTCACTAAGTCGATAGGGGTGTACCACAGAAAATTTACTTAAGCTTGTATCAACCAACGCATCATAATGCCGTATTTATAGTTTGGTATTAATTTCGGTAAATATTTTTGAAGTGAAAACATCTTTAGGCACGTTTGTGCACTTTTGCTATGGAGAAAAAGCACTGAACTCGTGACCGTCACGCTAATAATACATATTATTATATAGATCTACTAGAGGGCGCTAATCTAAAGATTTGATTCTGTCTTATTAATTAATGTCACCAACCTGCTAATGTGAGGTTTTAAGTTCGTCGTTTCGTTTAAGTTTTCACTTCTGTCGGCAGTCCCATGACTGCCTTTTTTTGATCTACACTATACACATTCACCACAATCTTACATAAAACACGTAAAGCATGTGCATACTCAATAAGTCTGACTGATTGGTCCAACTATAGATAATGTTTTCTTTAGCGGGGGATTGAGTGTGACAAATTAATAGCAAAGTTGACTGCTTGACACAAAAAGGATATACTCTGACGCCCCAGAGCAAGTACAGTGCACGATAGCGTCCATCATGAATTTAAAACCCTGCAGAAGATGTTCGAGATGATGTAAATGACTACTTTTTACCAATGTACTCTTTAAAGACTGTTGCATACCATGCGGCTCAGCAGCGTTACAGGAACAAAGTTTTTTTTTAAATTTGTTCCTGTAACGCTTAATGTGTGAAACAACCCTACCCTATTTTTCCAAATAATAACAGTATGGGGTTCTTCAGAAAGGATGCTTCATTGCATGATTTTATGTTTTAAAGATTTTTTTTTTATGTTATACTGAGCAAACGAGCAGACGGGTCACCTGATGGTAAATGACTACCACCGCCCATGGGCACCTGTAACTCAAGAGTCATAAGTGCGTTGCCGCCCTTTAAGGTGGGAGTAGGGAAGAGGGGGAGAGGGGGGAAGAGTGGGAAGATGGGAGAGGGGGATTAGAGGGGAGGAGAGGGGAAGGACGAAAATAAGGGAGAGGGAAGGGTTAGAGCCTCCGGTAACCTCACTCACGCGGCGAAAAGCAATGCAAGCATTGTTTCACTGCCGGTTTTCTGTGAGGCCGTGGTATTGAGCGGAGTCGAGCCAGCCCATACATGCCGAAGCATGGCTCTCCCACGTATAATACTTCAATTTCATTAAGAAGATGGTCCTAATAATAATAATAGCTTGACACATCTTACACACAAATGACAGATGTTTGTAAAAATGTTCACAATCTAACAAAAATATTAGAAATCAAGGTACCACTATGAATACAGGTCTGCACGTCTATTTATCCATGGTGTAGCGTAGAATTAATTAATCCGAGGCCAGAATCACCTTCATTGTCTCGAGTGCGTAACTATTTGAAACTCCCGTCTTGCTGCGACAAGTTTGCACATTCGAGAGAAATATATTGTACGCCCGCCCGTGGCGCAACACTATAAAGTAATAGATAATGTAGGGATGGAATAGTATCCATAATAAAATACTGAATGAGAGGAACTTTTGTACGGCCAGCAGACATATTAATCCAGAAAACCGCAAATTTATTTTTATTTGTAATTCAAAGAGGCAATAGTTCACTGCTGTAAAAAATGGTAAAACTAATTAACAAATATGACAGGACACTTTAAAATGATAGACAAGTCATTCTTATTTCTTATCATTCATAGATTATCTTATCTATGTGTATATAATTTAAATGAACTCAAATAGAAAATTACACCTATCACCTCACGTAACGATGTCTATGGCCTTCTCTAGAGTGATGGGTTTATCCAGTCTTCAAGACCCTAATTATATTAACATGAAACTAAATACTACTCATACTCCACATACACAATATTCCTTATTAAAATAAAGTTTTTTTTGTACTCTTTGTCTCTTTATATTTTTCTGCTAAATTTCTTCAGAAACCTAATTATGATATGCATTCGTTTATTTCATCTATATAACGTTTGTAATTATTTTAAAAAGAACGCACCTTAAGTTTATTGTTAGGATAGTGATTTAAAGTAGTTTTAAAAAGAATATTTCTATATTAACTTTTACACTCTCGCGTTCCAAGATATATAATTATGTAACCACGGCCTCTGCAACTTCAAGCAGGCAGGCAATCAGTCAAATCAAAAGTATGTAATACTTATTACCTGATCGCGTTAATTCATGAATATATAAGAACATATATCGATAGTTCTGTGACAATGTGGTAAACATTGTCACAGAACTATCGATAGTTCGTTAGTACATCACTATAGTGGATATTGCAGGTAAACTAGTTGCCTGTGCCGGAGTGTAGTGAGTTTGCTTTATACCCCTCTTAGAGATATTACGATATGATTTCAAAGATTTGTGAATATATATTCACATGGATGTATCTAGTTGACAGTAACTGAATTTAGGTTGTGCAGCGTTACGATTATTTTGAGGACGCTGAATAAAATTGTGTAGCTTTCAAAACGAATATCAATCTCGCTCGACATTAATTTATTTATTCATACACTTCCTGCAAATACATTACATAAGGCGGACGTAATGCCGACATTTTCTCTAGAGGTAATAAAATGTCGAAAATAGGTATAAATAATTTCCATTTATTATTATCATCACTACATATTATAAAACAAAGTCCCCCGCCACGTCTTTCTGTCTGTTTACGATAAACTCAAACACTACTGAACGGATTTTCATGCGGTTTATAATTTGTTAAGGTTTTGTGTAAATTGGTTGAAATATGATGATGATTGTTGAAGATGTCTCTGTTACCCATACGAAGCAGGGGCGGGTTGCTAGCATTATATTATTTCGAGAGCACTGCCTAACTGCCACAGCCACCATCGAAATCCTTGGTGTCGATATGTCGAGCAAAGTCCAGTTTCGCGGTTGCTTAGACGGTAAGGCCAAATTATCCTCAAAGTAGCTTGGTGTGCAGAATAGATCGAGACAGTTTTTTTTTAAAGACTGCTCCCGCCTTAGGAATTACTCCTGTGTCGCGGGGGACTTTACAAACATACAAACAACTGACACAAAGAACACCCAGACTTAGGTGGGAATCGAACCCACGACCTGTATCATAGCAGTCATGGTCACTAACCACTAGGCCAACAAGCTAGTCTAAAAAGTTCTCTCTGGCCCACCGCCTACACCTTTATAAGGCGCAGATTTGGACGCATATGGAATACTGTTCTTATCTCTATGCAGGGGCACTCCAGTACCAGCTTCTCCCTCTGGACCGCATTCAACAGAGAGCGACTCAAATCGCCGATTGCCAGGATATTTCAGATTGGCTTGACGCCTTGGCGTTGCGTGGAGATGTAGCTTCACTCTGCATTCTCTATCGCTTGTATTATGAGGAGTGCTATGAGGAAGTGTTCGGACATTCGTTCCACCATCGTCCAACATGACAAAACTTTCATCCTCATCACTTAGATAATGTGTAACAAATTGTCGCCTGCAAGGGTTTCGGACCGATACGACCTTCAAACTTTCAAGAAAAGACCGTGCTCCCCACCTTAAAAGCCGGCAACGCATTATTGAGTTGCAGGCGGAGATAGTCACTTACCATCAGGTGACCTGGCTGCTCGTTTGCCCCCTATACCTATACCATAAAAAAGTAATAAATTAAATTCTAAGAAATTATGAAATAGCTTGTTTTAGAATATTGATGAACAAATTAAATGAAGACTGCATTGTTGTGACGTAAATCAATAATACTTGTAAAGCTGCTTTTTAAATAAATATTCTCTATTGATTTAGTAAACAATTTTGTATCATATAATAATGGTGTCTAAAAAGGTGCTTATCAGCACCTCACTATATTATATATGAAGGTGGTGACAGGTTTCTATTTGTTGCTCACAATCCGTTGCCGATTGCTCTGTCATCTCGCTGATGGATGTTGTTTGAGTAAAACTCTTAGATGAGCGAGGGATTCGCACTAGGACAAATATATGCGACGGGTGAACGTTGAAGAAATATTACTTGTTTAATGTGTTCCTACTTTAAATTTGATGTCTTTGAACTCTTTTTCGCAACTAACTCTAAAGAGCGTTATGAATTTCTTTGCATCGGAGTTAAACTTTATCATCTATAGCCTTCCCCGCAGTTTCACCTGCGTTAGTGGTCACTGCTCCGCTCCTATTAGTCGTAGCGTGATGGTTTATAGACTATAGCCTTCCTCGATAAATGGGCTACCGAACACTAAAAGAATTTTTAAATTCGAACCAGTAGTTCATGAGATATTAGAGCTTTTTCCAGGCAAAGATCATAAATACAGCAGTATAATAAATTATTAAAATATAGGGTAGGGCCTTGGGGGCTTGGACTTTCCGGCAACAGCCAGTTGGATTTACAGGTATGCGACCCTGACATTAAGTCACATCATTTTTACTTTAAAAATATTTTAAAACCTCAATGACAATTTCGACAATAGGTCACTGTCACGTCCAATCGATAGCGATACTATACCTATATATACATATAGATATATGTAGGTAAGTATAATATAGAAAAAAAATATTAGGAAAAACGAACAGTTAAGTACATAATTTCCTTAATCTAGGGGCATAACCTATATTTATAATTGTATAGGTCAGAACGTTCGCATTATTCACAAATAATCTAGTTCATATTTAAATAATCAACTCCGAAAAAAGCGAGTGACACATTAACTTAACAAAAAAATAAAACTATCAAATCTAATGTGCTCAATTTGAAATTTGTTTTTTTTTGTCATAGCGAGTTTATGTGTGTGTGTGATTCGTTAAAAAGACCACGCTTAAGCTATGAACAACACGCGGTAAGAAGGCTCACCAGAGCTTTATTTATGAAAGGCGAGGTAGTTTTATAACTTTTTAGTCACCCACTTATCTTTGGATGGACCGTGTGTCCCATAAAACAATAACCTATTATTAGCAGAAGCGAACAATTCCGTTACACCAAAGACATAAACCTGAAACCTTACAAAAAAAGCTGAATTAGTTTAAAAGTTTAAATTCTCTAACAAATCGCATCAATTTAACACTACGAAAACAATCCAAGCTTAGAGTAAACCGTTGCCTATTTAGTAATACCAGTAGGGCTCCAACTCTACTTAGAGTTATTCTGTATTTACAAAGCATTGATTGGCACGTATTTTGATTCGAAATGGAATACAATTGGCTAATCAGGACTGCGGCACGATGATCAATTGCATTGTGGTAGGAAATGCTGTAATTTTGAAATATGTAGACTTTGAATGGTATCAAATTTGAATGACTTTTATTCAGATGTTCGATGTTAGTTTCTCTAGGAAAATAAGGTAATTACTCTGTCATGTAATATGTGTGTTTTTATTAGTGTGGCTAAAAGATATTCTTCGTAAAGCAGCATTGAAAGCAGGAGACCTTGTCCTTCTTAAAGGTTTCGGCTGAAATAATTATGAGCTGTTCCCCATTGTAAATAAAATTTGCCATGGCTCCTAGATTAAAAAAAGTCATTTTAACATCGATTGTCATTTTAACGAGAAGAAAAGAAAATCTTAACAAAAGAAAATATATATACGTAGAGAAATTTTATCTCCTAAATTTGTTTTAAGAAAATATTTTATTACGAAATAAACAATAAAAAATGTTACAAACCAAAAAAATAAAATAAAATACAATTGTAAAGTCTGTGCAAAATAAACCATTTACCAAATTAAATATCTTTTTGTTCAAAGTTTAACTTTATTTAGAAACTCTGTAATATATTGTTCAGGAACGTTTCCAATTAGTTTCAATAATTGAGTTTGAAATGTTCATGTAAATGAAAACTCTTTTGAGTTTGAACCGTATAAATTAATTTCACTTTTATACTGTTTTTCTGTGGCAGATAAAACATATAGCATGTAATTTGTAGTACTTTCTAGAACTTTCCTATTTAAAAATAGGCCAAATTCTTGTCTAATTTTTACGTACTGGAAGAACCATTCATATGCATATACATTTTTTTCGGTTAACTTTCAAAGAACAAAGTTCCTTGTTACGCATATGACTTAGTAAGTCATATGCAGCGCCCCGCGGTTTCACCGGCGTAAGTCTCGATCCCGTGGAAATATCGGGATAAAAAGTAGCCTATATGTTAATCCAGGTCTCCAGCTATCTACATACCAAGTTTCATCGCAATCGGTTCAATGGTTTTTGCGTGAAAGAGTAACAAACATCCATCCATCCAAACTTTCACATTTATAATATTAGTGGGATTCATCATCAGCCTATCACCGTCCACTGCTGGACAAAGGCCTTTAGTGGGATTATATTACATAGCCATTAGTGGGATTAGTGGGATTATATTATATATTATACTAGGAGCGCCCTGCGGTTTTACCAGCGTAATTCCCGATTCCATGGGAAGATCGGGATAAAAAGTAGCATATATGTTAATCCAGGTCTTCAGCTATTTACATACCAAGTTTCATCGCAATCCGTTTTGTAGTTTTGGCATGAAAGAGTAACAAACATCCATACATTCATACATCCTCACGAACTTTCACGTTTATAACAATTAGTAGGATTATATTATATAGTGGGATACTTGTCATGAGTTATTCATAATAGAAACAAAACTAAAAAAATAGCACTAAAGATGCAGAATGCAGGAGTTTTGCTGTGTCCGGAGAGAACGCTTTGAGCACTGAGTTGTGTAACAGAAGGCCAAGTTTGCCAGGGTTCACAGGGATTTCCTTGCAAGGGTACACCTGAGGCCCTGGCAATATGAGCTGTGACGGAACAACGTGCAGTTTTAGTCAGTTCGAGGCCGACATACCACCCTACCGCTTAGCCCCGGGGGGGTGACGATCCGTGGGGGTTTATACACGTTAAAAGAAATTAATTTAATTTTGCTGTGTATGTATACCACTGGAAATTGTGCAACACAAATTTTGCTGAAGGATCAGTCACATTTCATTAGTTAACGGGGCATAATTACATTATAAAAGTCTGTGTACTTCATGTAATATTTTTTACACACGAAGACAGCATTTTCCCGCAAAATATTCCAAGAATTAAGCTTGAATTACACTAGGTAAGGCGGGACAAAGTGTTCCACGCAATTACGCTGTAATTTTGTCGCCATAATAAGGGATGGACATTACATCTACTCGTATAAAAACAATTTAGTCTCCAAGATTTACCACATTGTAGCCATTTCAACGAAATAAAATATATTGAGCTAACACCAAATAAAATTGCGAAAAAGGTGGACAGATGATGGCGATGACGAGTCTAGTTAAGAGAGTTTTGTTATAAAAGAAATGGCACTAAGGCCTTTAGAAATAAGCTATACTTGACAAAAATGTACTAAAACTGGACAGTTTTATGTTTAAAAAAGCTTGGAAACCATTTTATCTAAATATATGTAATGGATCCCATTAGCTATAAAACAATACTCTGGCAATAGTTCTCTATCGCCACTTACATAATACGGCAGTTAGATTTTATCTGCAATGCGTTGAATAGATTAATGCTTTTGTATATGTTACAAAATGTTAAAACTTTAAATAAACTTTCGCTTCAGTTTTACTGCGCAAAACAAAATAAATTGTTAAAAACATTCTCGCTGCATGTGCGTTGTACCGAGACTAGTCGTTGTTAGTTTTATAAAAAATATTATTTTAACAGTATTTTTGCTAAGCCCATTTGTAAAATAAGCCATGCCCACTGCGATACAGTTTGAGTGGTACTGTTTGAGCTTGAGATTCATTTCTTCACTTATTTGTAAGCCGATAACTTAAACATAGGGTGACCAGGCCTACTAGACTGTAGAGTATGGTCACCAGAGCACCAACTCACAGTTTACTGTGTAGTTTTAGGCCCGGTTCCTATTATTAAGAAACGAATCGTCGTTTTGCTTACGGACGGTCAAATTTCGTTGAATTTTCATCCGTAAGCTAAACGAATTTGAATTGCTTCACTGCCGGTTTCCTGTTAGGCCGTGGTATTATTCCGGTCGAGCCAGCCCATAAAGCCCATACCATATGCCGAAGCACGGCTCTCCCGGGTTGGTGCCAAGACGCACGTTAAACCGCAGCAGTGAAGCAAACCATTTGGTTTTTACAGGTTTAATTTGGTAGTATCTTAACGCACTTTTTGGCACAAATCTTTAGTGCCAATAAGTTCGTTAAACCGCAGCAGCAAAACTGCTTAGTGTGTGTGTTACTATCACAATAAATTCGTCTTATTTACTTGGATACCATAGGAGTAAGGCAAACAGTAATAAATCCAAACAAATATTTGTCTCTAATTAAAACTAAAGTGAGATCCATTTGATAAATAAACTCAGTTTTAATCGATTTAAAAAATGAGAGCCTATATTTTCTTTTTTATGTGATCATCGATTTTTCGTTAGCGATCGATTTGAGTAGTTTACATAAAATCTTTATGACATACATAGTATATAAAATATTGAAAAAACTCCAAATAAAGTAAAGTTCAACCTCGATTGTGCGTCAACACGAGACTATGGGTTTTATTCTCCAAACGGTCACACGGGCAGTCTAATATATGTCTTGTCACTACGTGTGAAAGCACTTTTTACAGTCAGTTATCAATTGGTAGTTTAGGACGCACGGTTTTCCGCCAGTATTGTCCATTGGGGTTATTTATAAAGATAAAGATTGTACTATACCGGGAAGTATTAACGAGATAAGCTGGATCTGCAACAGCGATAATATAATGTAAGTGTATTGAACAAGAAGCTAGCAAACGATTTGTTCTTTTAAGTTTTTAAACTTTATTTTGAGCTGTCTCAGTGCATAAGTCATCACTGAATATATGCCTCAGTTAATGATTTTATTAATCGTTCAACGATGTCTGCAAATTGTACTAGAACATTCCGCGTAAGTTTTCGCATGATGTGCCCTATCCAGTTGCGTTCTTCGGACTGTTAGTTTTAGACCTACTAAGCTAGATCATAATGTCACAGATAGACAATTATTTATATTGATAAATAAACGTCGAGAGGAACAAAAAGTACACAAAGTATTGACTTTGTGTACTTTTTGTTCCTCTCGACGTTTGAACATCTATCACAGTCAGCCTTCATTGAAAGTTAAGTATGAAGTTAATATATTTCTTAATGAACTCTTTTTTTTTTTTATAATAAACCGAATTGTCTCTCCTTTTATGAAACATGTATGTATGTAACATAGGTACAGGATAGATAGATAGATGGATACTTTATTGTACACCAAAAATAGGATACATACAACATATAATGTTAAGTAGCATACAATAGGCCGTCTTATCGCAGTCTGCGATCTCTTACAGACAACCTTTGATGGACTATACTGTATAGTAATAGGTAACTTGTGGTGCACATTAGTAATACTTGCTAAAACAATAACATGTATACATACACACATACATATAAGCATAGGCAAAATAAGATAAAGCAGGCTTTCCAGCGTTCCTATTCTTAAGTGAACATAAATCTATGTTTGCAATAGTACCTTCGCAAGGAAAACGTTCTGTACCAAGTCATACATTAATAATATAACGAACGCGCTTGTATCTCGAGGCCGCCAACAGGTGGCGGCAACATCTATTCAAACATTACAAACTCAACGAAATGATATGAAAAGTATCTTTGACGTAAGTCAATTTATTACTATCTGCGGACTTTTGGAAACTTTTTTGGCTATTGTTTATAATTTTGTTTTTGTTACTATTGTTACACATTAATTAGGATTTTACTAACTTTTAAACTTTCTTGTTCCATGATATACTTAATTATGTATTTACACGGGAATTAACGCGATCACGAAAAGGTTTTACATACCTCTGGATTGCCTGACGTTTCGACCAGGTTGCACTGGCCTTGGTCACAGGCGGCTGCGTGATCGTGATCACGTTATTTCACTTGTAAATACATAATTAGGATTTTGTTTAAATCCAAATTATTGTTTTTAAATCAAAAAACCAAAACCCACTTGTATTACCTGTTTAACTATACGTATATTTCATTTATTACCACTTATAACCTATTTTATAGAGTTTAAATTTATTCGCTTGTTTCTATTTAATTCTAGCGAAGTAAAGAGTTATAATAATATTAATAATAGCGAATAATATAATTGAAATATTTGCCGAGTTTCTCCTTAAACAATTAGAGGCATTGCATTACATAATTATTGTTGTTTTAATATGTGTACGTTACTACGTACACATACGTAGGATGTGGGATTGTGGGGTGTGTAGGATTCATTGGATACTTCCAATGAAATAAAAATAAGGACAGATAGCAAATATAAAGAAATACAGCAAAAACAATAAATAATTAATTTGATATTGGTAAAAAGATATTAGGTTGATTTCATCACACTTTAAACTAAACAAATCAATCTTTTGCTTACTTAATTCTGTAAAGTGAGTGTTTGGGTACAAACAAAGTTCTGCTGTGAGTGCGATTAATTCAAAAGTTTGGGAAAATCTGTTTGATTGATGAACTGATTCGCTGTTTTAATTTAAGGATTTATTAAGCAAAGTAAGGTGAAACAATGTTTGTGAGCCCGGGTAGTTGTTGTGCGGTTGTTTATTTACGGTTAACATATTAAGCGAATCGTCATTGTACGATTTTAGTATATTAGTACCTAATTATTGGGTTCGTTAAAAATATATAATAAAAAATTACCCCTGACATATAATCTATTAAAACACTTCAATGTATTAAAACACTTTTTGGTATTAATTTTATTATTTGTAGTTTTATGATATTAAATTAGTAACATAGTAGCCACCCGCCCCGGCTTTGCCAGTGTAGTAGAGGCATCTTCACCAATCATCTTTCTATTTCAAGCAATTTACACAAAACCTTAACAAATTATATACCTAAACCTTCCTCATTAATCGCTCTATCTATTGGTGAAAACTGCATGAAAATCTGTTCAGTAGTTTTTCAGTTTATCGTGAACAGACAGACAGACGCGGTGGAAGACTTTGCTTTAGGAGTACACAATATGGTCATCAAAATATATAAAAAAACATTAGTTTTATATGGCCTTTAGCTTCTACAGCATTATAGTCACATTTTACGCTTCTTAAGATACACAGTCCATCCATCTCAGGGTTAACTATAGGCTTGCACTTTTAGATATGTCAACAATGATTTTCTCTCTACATGAACCTAATTTCACATTAATTGTCGAACTTTTCCCTTCCTCATTACACAATTAGGTGTAAACAATTGTCGGTTATGTAAACAACGTTACAATTAGAATTTAATTCAGTGTTCTCGGCGATCTGATTGGAATTGGCAGAGTTAGTAAACTCAACTTTTCAGTTTCAGCCGTTCAATTCAAACCGTATTGAATAAGTTTCGAATTAGTTAAACAAGTTCCTTGTTCGTATTGGTACGGTACGAGTATGTAGTTACTACAGGGAGCTTATCAAAAGGGTTAAATCTGTAGTAAGTTTTAGAATAGAACATTCATGTTTTGGCAGCTTGTTAGTAACATCTTAGAAATTTGCTATTGTAAAGGAAAACTTGTTGAAATCTAAGAAGCTGGTTCGAAGCGGCATCTGAAGGTATTTTAAACATGGATCTCTAATAGTATTTGCCGCTGGTTGTGTTCAATCGTAGAGGTTGCAACTCCTTATTTAAATAATGATGAACACATATAGTGTTGTACTCTGACTCTGCTTGATAACCTCGAAACTAGTCGGGTTTCCCCGATACGCATGTATCACAACAACAGGTATGCAGCGTATAAGTTTGAGCTACGTGAAAAACTTACAAAAACGTCTTTCTGTAAATACTTATTATAATACAAAAGTCAGTTTATCCTAAAACTGAGAGATTAAGGATTTATAGTGATTAGTTTGGTTTGGCGCTATGCAATGTAAGCTTAACAACCATAGGTATTATTTTTGTGCGGTACGGTGAATGCTCTTAAACGTTCGGCGCCGTCAAGACCAGCTTGCATAAAATGTTTAAATGTTGTTTGATTGATTACTTATTGTGATATCCTTTTATCAAAAAAAAAATTATAATTAAAAATGATTTTTGACTCAGAGTGATGATCTGAACTATTTCAGTATTCGGTACGGTGTTCCTTCCAGCCTGTTTATTTCCCGGCTGGAATAGTTCGTAGGCTATCTTCCTGAAAGTATTAGTTTAGTCCTCTAACTATTTATGTAAAACATACTAAGGCTTAAGAAATTTAAGACATAAATAAGGCAAGTCAAGAGATTAGGTAGGGAGGTGACATACTCCTTGCAACCATGGATCGAACCGACAACGTTCACAAAGCACTAACACACATCACATGACCCCTAGGTAGCGCAGGTTTCGCCATAAACTGCGTTGTAAAACTTAATGTGGAAAGTTTCAGACTGTGTTGACTGGTGTACATAACTCGCTAAATGAGGAGGCGCGCAGGCTCCGAATTTCAACTACACAGATAAACGTTGATTGTGAAACATTTCTGAAGAGATTTACGTAAAATTGTTAGATTATGGTATGGCGGTTGATCTCATATAAGCGGTACGGGGACCTTACATCGGCAGGGATGTGAGCTTATGAGTTTGAGATGAGTTTTAGCCTGCTTTGAGCTTTATTTGAATAGTTAGAAGTCATTTAAAGTTTTTTTTTTTATTACTTGTTCCCGTACCTTGTACGTTCGTAAGTAAGATGGTCCAAAAAGTCTCGAATTTCGGTTTACTTAAAACCGAACAAGTGCGAGTATGACTTACGCACTCAGGGCTCCCTACAAAGTTGTAGGTATGTAGATAATTCATCCATTTCGGGAATCGATTCTTCAAGATTTTTGTCTTTTTTTTGGGGTATGTCTCCCCACAAAAAAAGTCCCTGAAACGCATAACTACAACATTTTTATCTTTCAAGTCGGACTGAATGACAACCTTAACTTAGCTGTTCTAAAAATTTCCCCCATATCGATATACGTCTTAGTAAATTTGCCAAGCGAACAATATAATTTTGTAATCGCATTTTTTAAAAACTTAGTTTAAAAAAAAGTTAATGATGTTCGGATTTTTTTCCTTAATTTATGAGACCTCGCTATAAGATTTTCAAAAGGGCTAAAATTTGTTAAAATATGACGCTTGATTCGGCGTATCTTTTGATTGCGTTAACTTTTACAGTTTCAAGAGGCTTGCAGATACAAGTACACAGTTACAATACAAACAATTCCTTAGAAAAAGACTATTGATAGATATACAGACAAATGGACAGCAATACCCCTAAGGAGGACCCTATAAGGGTTCTTTTCTCCTTTTGAGGTACGGAACCCTAAAAAAGACAAACGTTGGCAAGGACAAAGTCAATTGAAATTCCCAAAGTGTTATATTGACTGAGAATTTTTGGAGCGGAGAGAAAATTGCAAGTGTAAACTTTCTGCATCTACTTCCGGGTGCCGGAGAATGCTGATAAGCCTCTCGGGAAAATTCAACTACCATAACTAACAACTATGTCATAACATTATACTGTGTAGAGGTAAACTAAAGGGGGATGAAGGTTCTCACAAATGTTTATATACAGGCTGAAATTAATTTTTCAAATTTTAAACATTCATAAATTTTGAAATCGTGCTTAATTTCAAATGTACAGCGATAAAGAATATTTTTTTACAATAGCATGACAGATTTTATATACAGACTGAGTTTTAATTTAATTACGTTTTATATTATATCAAGATTTTAAATTATGTAATTTTAAAATACAACACTTAATTTAATACAGTAGTTAAAATGATTACATTATATTAAGTAGATTATATTTATGATGATTATATATTGATAACATATTTTTGTCTGTATTCTATCTAGTTAGCTTGCTCTGTATATATTTAAACATTATCTTTTTGTTTCATATTTATCCACCTTTTGATGTCCATAGTTCTTAAAACTCTGATTATGTCTGACATATTCAAAGAAGTCATTACAGTACCGTCCGTAATCTTCCTACCCTTTTCTCAATTTTATTTGGGCTCGGCGCAATGTGTAGGTTTTTTTTTTATTATTACAAAATATTTTTTACTTTGTTTGGCTTGCTTCTTTTTTGGATAACCACCTGCCTGACGCCAATTGGGACGCCTTGGGAATGTAGCCTTTTTCAAACGGGATAAGGGAAAAAGGTAAATTGGGGTAAAGAAAACGGATAGGGTGAGGGAGCCAGGGTAAGGCATACCGCAAGTCTCAGATGGAGAAACGTGACTGCAGTAGCTTGAAGAGGCCAGGGTAGCGTACCCGTATGTCTGTCGTCTGATTGGAGAGGCCATTAGGACAGGAATACTCAACTAGCCAACAAGTGATTACAATAAAATATTTAAAAATGAAAAACTGATTGAAATAGAAACATGATGTCGAAATAAGAAAACAAGCATAATAAATTAACAAGGAAATTAATTCATAAAAAAAGTTAACAATTAAAAGGCTTCCTGGTGTTTATTACTTCTCCGACTTTTTTATAGCTTGTGTATGTTTTAAATAATTGTATTTTACTGTAAATTTACGATTTTTTATTTAAATTTTTTCGACTCCATCCTTTTACAGATCTTATTTGCCAGAATTGATTTCACGTCCGAGCAGCAAATTAAAAATTCTTCTGCATCTTCCAGCACACCCTATATCTATTGTCAGGGAGCGGTAATAAAGTTTTTTACCCATTTTCAGTCGCTTTATGCGGCGTTTCGTTGCCGACTAGCATTTTAAATAGTAAAGCTAATTTTTGCTTTCTTCCGAGGTATTTTTAAAGGCTCTTATAAAAATGGCCTTTGTTGTACAGAGTGCTCATTCAACATCATTTCATTCTACAGGCTATTCTTAATTATTAAGAAGCTTTTCATATTTAATTGCTGTAAGTTGTGCTTTGTATAAAACGAATCGTTTGACTAGTAAATATTGTTTGACGATGTCAGAAATTATCGCAAGTGTAAAGCTGTTAAGCTCGTTCACGTTTTTTCTTTAATAAAAAGGCAAAGATTGCCTTTGTTAAATTTTAGTTTAGGGTAATTTAATATAAATATTTTTCTGTATTTTTAAGCAACTAAGTGAGCAAAACAAGTACAAAGCCCGCTTGTTTTTAGCCATTACCGATGTCTATAACGCAATACAATGTGTGTCACTTGTGGATTTCCAACTCTGGTTATTATTATTTTTTCTTTAACTGGATAACTATAATAAAAAAACTGTATTTAAGTGATATAATTCATGCATAAATACTAGTAAAAAGTAACCAAATGAAAAGTGTTAGTAAACAACATAGACGTCAGCTTTAATTTAAGTACCCGGTATCTTCAAAGACCGTTAGTCAAAAAATCTAATGAAAAATATTATTATTATTATTTGTTTATAATGGTCACTTTTCTCCAAAATTGCCCTTTTAATATTGTTACTACCAATTTGTTTGTCTCTTTATTCAAAACAAGTGGGTAACGTCTTTGCAAACACCCTGTCAATTACCTCAGTTAGCAGGTTGTCAATAACACTTTAAAAAACATAAATATTACCGTATACCTACTTATGTCATTTCTTATCGCACATTGAGTGACACCAACACAATTTTTAGTGCGAAACGTGCACTGGTTATAAAGACACAGATGTGCTTAGAATTATTACATATATATACTAGAGCGCTATCACAATTTTATGACATGTAAACTATTACATACGACAAAACATTATGTAGCGCCCTGACACCACTTATTTACAACACATTGGCCCCAATTCTGTTACTTCACTCGCTAAATTAAAATTCACTAAATTTTCTTCATGTAAAAAGTAAACATTGTCCACTTAAAAACAAGGTCTTATTTCAAATTGAAACAAGTATGTAACATATGTCGCTATCGAAATAAGCAATTTATTTGTCGACTAAAGTCTGATACGGTTAAATAAACTTTAATACCACGTAGCGAGAGCCGCTATCCGTTGAATGCCATCTCTTTTGCTCTGTGTTTTTAGTAAGCGTCTTCGTAGGTGTAGATTAAAAACACGTCATCCTTGTTCGTTTTTAACAAGTTTTCATACGGCAATTATACAGCGTTTGAATAAATGAAGACTCTCGCTGCGTGGAAATAAAGTTGAGTATACGTTGACAGGTTGTAGTGAAATTTAGCGGCGCTGAGAAATAGATGCTAGTAACAAATAGACCTTATTACGAAGAACACTAGGTTGATTTCATATGAAGAAATTAAGTCAGGTTTTAGTTTAGTCGAGTGTACAATAGAATTTACCTAAGAAATTAGCGAACTTAAAATACTATTAATGATTGTATTGAACTAAAGAAATGGCTAATTGAACAGAGCTTTTATTCTGTTATGGAGTTTCTAAAAAAAAAACGATTCGCTTAAAAAAAAAAAAAAAATTTATACTTAAATTGTGCCACTTCGTTTATTTTTTATTTACCTTTACCAACTAAGTATTTGCATGGTGTCGTAATGGCAAAATGTGTCCTATACTTATTCAAATCAAATCAATCTTTATTTGGCAACCAAGTGTACATAAATGGTCTTATAATAACAATTTGTCTCAACTTATAGCCTTTTCCAAGCATAGTAAACTTGAAAAAGCATTGTAGTATAATTAGATTAATGAATCAATAATGTAGTATAATAATTGAACAATATCATGCAAAATACAGGGGCATCTTTAATATTATTGTGTATCAAAAGCGTTGTTTATTTTGTATTTTTGTTAACTTAATGTTTAGGTATATTAATTCTGTTATTTGTGTAAAAGATATGTAATTTGTTATTTGTGTTTTGCTTCAATGGCAATGTATTCTGTAACTGAAAAGAAACATTTTTCAATCTTTTTTATTGTTTTATTTATCATATTTTGTACGACATTTTATGCAAATCAATTTATATATTGTTACTTATTCTTTACTAGTGACAAGAATTGGGATAGAGAGATAGCATGAAGACAGCTGGTTGAATGCCTCGTTAGTGCTTATCTGTTTAAAAGGAATCGCACTTGGAGGAGGAGTAGACCTTCCTCAAATTATTATAAATTAATTTAATAAAAATAATTTAATGTGAATGTTTTTAGAGATTGACCTGTCCAACTAATCAACGATTTTTTTTAGATATTATAATGTTTGTCATTCGTTCAGTACGCCAGACCTCTCAATATTCTTACCTTTCGGCTTTCGGTCACACTATTCACATGTGTCTGCATTCCTCTTTATACTTGAAATGTACTCATCTACGTCTGCATTTAGAACTTTAATTCTACGAAACTTATTTGATAGTTATTTCTACTTTCTACCTATAAATAAAAGACACTACAGGGAAAAACAAAGTGCAAAATTCAAAAGTAGAATTTTCATTTCCAATGGACAATTTCAATTAATTTTTAAATCAAACCTTCACCCGGAAGGGTTTCATCATAATAGAACATATTGTTTTAATGGTTCAATTTGCCAAATGCCGAGCTTAATTCAACGGTGGCTATTTCAATCAAATGGCAGACATTTGTCTCAAGTTTGGCCCAATTGTTGAAACTTAGTAATAAATTGGTATTATTTGTAAGGCTATCAGAGGGTAGACTGTAAAAACGAAATTGATGAGGTGCAATAAAAACGTTTTGATGGATTTCTCGTGATGATTATGGTCGTTACGTTTGATAAAGAGGGCATTTTTAAGACATTAAAATAGCTTGTTTTGTACAAAGATTTGTATTGTGGTTTTCTTTCTGTTTGGTATAAAAAAATTAAGAAACGACAACACAATCTACTGTTTATAATTTCTGTGTATTATTATTTTTTTTTTTTTAAAAGGCAACTCCCGCATTAGGAATTACTTCTGTGTCGCGGGGGACTTTACAAACATTGAAACAACGGACACAAAGAACACCTAGACTCCTCGAACCCACGACCTCTGGGCTCAGGAGTCAGGAACACTAATCACTAGACCAACAGGCCAGTTAAATTATTATTATTATATTATTCATTTTATATCTGAATTATGTCTTGTATTTTGAGATGTTTTCAATATCGGTTTCTTTGCAAAAATTCGTTGTCTGCCGTTTATTTTAATATTTTTCAACAAAAGTAACATTTGTTAAAAAAAAGAGGGAGGGGTAGTCGCCACACCAAAAACTCTTATTTATTTTATTAAAAATAGGGCCAAACTATAATAGATGATAACACAGTTCACTATTTAATAAAAATAAGTTAATAGACATTATTTTTACTGGTTATACCGGTAACGTTATACTATTGGTCGATTGATAAAAATAACGAACAGTGGGATTATAAAAGGGTAGAAATAAGTGGAGATCAGGTGACTTGAGAGTGAATCAAGGTCCGAACAAGTTGGCAGTTAGTGTTAGTTATTGATTTTCATAGTTTATATCAGTGGTTCTGAGACTGTTTCTTACACAGGAAAGTATATAATAATTTGAGCATCCTGGCACATATCGACACTTTGGGACGAAAAGGGACGAAATGAAATGTAATGTAAATACGTCCTTTGAGCTCTGAGGTATTCATATATTTAAAGTGATGGTAAAAATAGGCTGCGCCAAATTTAAAGAACCACGTTTATAAGCATTCCCATTTATATTTTAATGGTGTAGACGCAATCTTCATGCACCACTTGTTCATCAGAAACCAACTAGGTTGTGTTTGTATGTTTTTTTTGAGGAAAGAAAACAACGTTACTACGATAATAGCTACTAGTTCCTTTACAAACGTTTACAGCTGGCTTCTAGTAGTAATACTTTTTACTTGACAACCCTATAATGAAGTTATGGCGATCAGGCACTAACGTGCTGAAGCGGGCGCCGTTGACGCGCTCGCTGCGGACGCTCAATACGGTTGCTGAACAAGTTGACCTGTTCTCGTGCTCACTGAACGAACTTACAAGAGTCACATATTGTGTAGTTAGTAAGTAGATTTGTTTAGTAAGTAGCTTTATACACCTAGTTTGTAAGATTTATTGGTAAGACTAGCTTTAAGATTTTATTTGTATACACTGTCGCATTAGGTGTTTATCTGTAATGATAGTAGTTTAAATAAATAAATGAATCATATTACCAGTTGACACAATGCAAATTGTAAATAATTACGCGGTTCTAGTTCACGAAAATATCTGCTGTTGTTTAATTCTTTGAATTGCCAAAATGGGAAAAATGCGGGCTGGAAGTTCAGGAACCCACGTCTCTGTTCATTTGCCCTATTTGCAACAAACACATACAAAGCCAGCGGTCACAAATAGGATAAAAAAAAAAGCTGATAAAATGTTATATGTTTAATACACACACGCCTATATCCCCTGAGGGGTAGGCAGAGGTGTATTAAACATCCACATTTTGACAGCTAGAATTAGTCTATTCCCATTTGTGACCACTGCCTATGTCACCATTGAGGATAAATGCGAAAATTATTCCGACTGTCACCAGTGATGACATATAACATATACTTTCCCAGTTGTAGCAACTTTGTCACCACTGGTGACAAAAAAGAAAAAACATCCCAACTATCGTCAGTGGGGACGGACGGTACAATGTATTTTTTTTAATTGACTATCATCGTCATTTTGTGAGATCGCCATAAGTAGGGTAGGTCAATTGAACAGATATGGCTAGGTTTAAGTTAGGTTAGAAATGCGACCACTCAGACGGGCCAGAACCGTCCCCACTGGCGATAGTTGGGATGTTTTATTATAATTTTTCACCAGTGGTGACAAAGCCAGAAGGGATATTGCTCGAGCCGGTCAGGGTTGCAAACCTGTAACTTGGACTGGCTGTTGCCGGGAATTCAGAGATAATGTATATTTTCCAGCAAATAAATGGCACCAGTTATTAAAAGCCTGCATTGCGCCATCACATAATAGGAAATACTAGACATGGCCTGGCGGTCGAATTTCTACCATTTTCAATGTCTTGATTGACCAGTATAACTTGAACTGTCATTGCATAGACTTTTGTACCATGACAGGTCAAAATATACACTGGACCCCTATAGCTTCATGTAGCCGTTTTTACATCAATTCGCACAAATTGTTTAATTGTCGACATATAAACTTAGGCTCAACTCACAGTGGCGCAGAGTCGAAGCGTCACGACTCGTCATGTTTTCGCCAATAGCATATTTATCTCTATTTTCCGAATGTTAAGGTACAAATTTGTATTATGCTAACACCAGACGTTGCACAGTGCCGTACTAACTAATAGGTATTCTTAAATTAATTTATTGATTTTGGATGTGAGGCCTCAAAATATTTACGAAATTTAACAGTTTCAGCTTATCATATATAAATTTTTTAACTTATCATAGCCACGAAAGCTCAAAAGTCTCTGCACTGGTCCAGCACTGTGATCCGGGCGCGCTAATGCAAGCGTAATCGCACGACGAGCGACGTGGGTCGCCATGCCTTATAGTTGAAAAACGCGACGCGACGCTTCGACTCTGCGTTAGTGTGAGTTGAGTTTTTAAGTACTCTAAATGTCACATTCCTGTCTGTGCGCGTTTGCTTAAAAAATGCGTACAAAGATTTCTCCTCGCTTATTAATCTATAGATGTGTCACAGTAAGACCTTGCTCTGTCAACACCTCTTTGTTTTGTCCCATACCTGCGTAAACACAGCGTGGTTTTGTTTTCTTACCTTCCCTAATAATATACACGTTCCATATGTGTGCAGGAACATATGGCGCCATGTGCAAACATCGCTGAGCCTTGTACACGTGTAATATGTAGTCATGTCGTAAGTAATAGCTACACACTGCATTACATCTACGAATAGCTGGGTAATATTGACCCTTGTTGGTACTCCCATAGGCTTAGCGCCTTGGTTCACAGTTAATTGGTCATGGTGTTCTTCGGGGTTCGGAGGACATGTACGAACAGGTGTTATGTAAATCCACCAGGATATTATAAAGCTGGTTCTGTAGTACATGAATCAAGGGCAAGCGGAATTGGTAATTTCCTTAATAGGCTGCAGTCTTTTCTGCATATTATATTCCATATTACTTTTATTCAATAGCGAGAATAAAACCGACTGAAAGTAAAGTAAAGTCTTGCTTATCGGTGTTATATAGGATTCACTTTGGTAAATGTGTGAAATTTCTCTTCGAATTAATTGAATCCTCGCCATTCTATAGACCGTATAGTTTTTTATTCACTAAGTTCTAGGGCGCTAAGCGATGTTGCATATGCAAAAAATACTGTCATCGTGTTCGCTAATCGAAGCAATTAAATATTGTAGAAAAACTTAATTTTTGTTTATAATTAGAGTATGTAATTGTTTTTAAATCGCGGATCGCGATCGCGGAGCATTTGCTGGAGCCAGGTCCAAACAACTGGATTGAAATACATCAACCACAGATCCTTTCAACCGACCGTAACTATTTCTCCAGAATAGTACGTGAAGCAGTTGAAATAAAAAAGCATTAAAATTTCAACCGAGAAAATGGGTACCGATTATCAACATCTTGGAATCCCGTCATCAGCAAATGCTATCGCCAGAGAGTACACCCTTGAGATCATTCAATGGACGTCGTAAGTGTAGTGTGTTGAAGTACCGACAGTACGAATAAAAATAAAAATAGTGAAGACCAAGTGCGGGTAGTTGCCGAAACTAGCACTTCACGGAGGCGTCGCTGAGTTCTCATCAGTCCACTCGTGACCACGATCGGTGCAATTCGATCGAAACGTCGGGTAACCGAGAGGTATTGTAGCTTTTAAATATTATCGCGATTAAGCCCCGAATTACACATCTAATAGAGTATGTAATTTTATTAGCGTATGTAAGTTGCATAGCAAATTGTAAACTAAGTACTATTAAGCCCCGTTCCTACAACTCTGATCCTTCCTTTTCAAAATTCCATTTCCTTGCCGTCTGAAATTACTTTTACATTGAGTTCCCTAATTTTGAAAATGGCACCCACACATTTTGTGTGAAAAATTTGTTATAAAGTAATACATAATAACATAAAAAGCTATGATTAATTCTTTCATCACAAATAATAAGCTCCATTTCGTATCTCATACAATCATGGAACAAATACTCGTCTCCCCAACAACAAGCTCGTACGTCACTAATGTGTGACGTCATTAATCAGGCGCTAAGTGCGAACGTCTCGCGTTATAATTGCTAATATCATTACCACGTACTTTGATTATGGGCATAATTGATGACAGGAATTATTTGGGAACGCGTGTGATGAGGAATTATCTAATGTACGAGGGTTTTAAAATTTGATGGTAATTTACTTGTCGAAATTCTTGTAAGTAAAATATTATTATTAAGAGTTTATTAATTAGGCTCATTATATCATCGCATTTATTTATCATAATATTATATATTATGGCCTTTGCAAGAAAAATGCTTTTGTTTTGGGCTGTTCAAGTTTTTTTTTTAAATACAATATTAACTTGAGACACCTCACAACCAGGGCCTTCTGATTTCAAACTAGGCAGAGCCTGTACTATGGTAACCAGACTGCTGATGAACATACTTTATTTAATTTAAATACATACATGTAATAGATAAATTTATTTATTTTATTTATTGGATTATATTAAATTTACAAAAATAAATAATACCCAACCACAGAACAAATAATCGCGCTCATCACACAATCGTCTGTCCTGGATGGGAATCGAACCCACAACCTCTGGCTCAGCAGACAGGATCACTTATCAAAGCAAATATCGATTTTTTCCTTAAATCTTCAGCAATCATCGTCATATTTCAGCGATTTTACACAAAGCCTTAATGTACATACACCTAAACGTTCCTCATGAATCACTCCTTCTATTGTTGAAAACCGTATTAAAATCCGTTGGGTAGTTATTTAGTTTATTGCGAACAGACAAACAGACATATTGTGTAATATGTAGTGATGTAGAGATAACGAGTAACGATTACCTATATTACAACAGGTGTTTCATATGTCTAGTCAAGTAATACTCCCAACAAGTTCCAGTTTTTGAACCTCAGGTAATCAACATAACACGTTACTATTAATCAATGTACTCCCTACAGAGTGACCGTCGCATTAATTAGTAGGCTAACCCCATTATTTTAATCACTACATTTTTAATTATAATCAGGGGCTGTTCAAGGCCGAGTGGGAATATTGCGGCGCAGTTTAACTTATTTATAAAAGTTGTGAGCTCATCTGAGTGACATACGCGCAATACGGCAGTTGATAGTTAATCTGTTAAACTTAAATGTCAAAACGGTAAGTTAATCGTGGGAGAGCCATGCTTTGGCACGTATGGGCCGGCTCGACCGGAGTGATACCACTACGTCACAGAAAACCGGCAGTGAAGCAATGTTTTCATTGCTTTTCGCCGAGTGGGTGAGGTTACCGGACACGGCTCTAACCCTTCCCTCTCCCCCTCTTCCCCCTAACTCCCCTACACCCACCTTAAAGACCGGCAATGAACTCGTGACTCTTGAGTTGCAGGTGCCCATGGGCGGCGGTAGTCACTTACCATCAGGTGAGTCGTCTACTCGTTTGCCCTCTATACCATAAAAAAAAAAGTTCTGTAGAAATTTGTACGATTTTTTTTTTTTTTAATATTATAATGAGTTATAATGTATTGCCAAATCATTTAATTAAAAAATATTAAGAAAGTTGAAAACAGTAACAATAGTTCTTCACAGTCATTTATGTCATAGTACTTAATTTCATGAGGTCCTAGAAGTAGTACTAGTTTGCCTAGAAGTTCTGCGTCGGCATATGTCTCGAGTCGTTCGTCTCGTTGTAATATGGTTGAGGCGGACGAATGTTGACGTGTGCGTCATGTTCGTGAACGAGTGCCTTTGGTCGGGGCTGGTCATTTTTTATCTTGTTGAGAATTTATACAAAGAAGTTATAAAAGTAATATTAATGTTTTTACATAGTGGGTCGAATCGACGAAAAAAAAATTTTTTTTTCCTTTTAATGTTTACCAAAAGGCGACTTGTCCCATAATATATGCTGAAGAAGAAATCACGTTCCATTGGTAGTTATAAAAATGACCGACTTGTAATATTTGATATGTCGAGGTAATTATAAAACGTGCAAAAAGTTAAAATGAATACGCAACTCCAATAAATAACTGTGGAAAAAATATTACATTCGAGTTTTGTAATCAAACCGAACATTAATCATTTTCACGGCTTGTAAATACATTTTTATTGTACTGCGTTATGATTGCATTTGCATTTAGTTGCAATACGGAAGCACATTTCTAATGCGAATGCCGTGACGAGGTGGCCGAGTGGTTAAGGCGTTGGACTGCTAATCCAATGTGCTCTGCACGCGTGGGTTCGAATCCCATCCTCGTCGATATTTTTTATGAAATTTATATTTATGTATTAAATTTGTATTTTGAAAAACTGTCGGTATTAAATTCAATTTGTAATGAATTTTTTATATTGTCATTTTTATAGAACTAAGATGGCTAGGAAGTACACGGCCTGTTTGATGGAAAGCGGTTACCTGTATCTACTATTATTCTCAACACTATTGTTATCACTTGCGCACATGGCTTTATGGTAACCTTGTTATCAACACAAAAAGCTAAAGCTGAAGCAGAGGTTTAACTTAGGTTACTTTGAAGGTACTAGCCTAGACTAGTGGCTCTAATTTGACTAGAAATCTACTGCACTATCTTCTTTGCACTACATAATCATTTATTCTGCCAAGGGAAGTAAATTACTGTTATTTTAAATTATTAATTTGTTATATACTATGTTGTACCACATCATTTGATGTACCAAATCTCCTTTGGTAGAAGAGTGTCTTCCTTCCGTGAAAGTCGTATGTGTATATTGTGTATCACTCGAAATCGCGCGTCATCCAGCGTCCAGTAAAGGTTGCCAGCACACTAGTACACGCATACCCACCTTTTAGGCCAGCTCTGGTAGGTCCACAGCAGAAATAACGGGACATTCATTTTAACATTATTTACGGTTTCCCCGGAATATGAAAATCGACATTGATTATGTGCGAATGATACTAGTAGTAACGCAACACCATTGATGTTTAAATTTAATCAATACAAATAAATAAATTTGAAGTGGCTGTTTGTAATGTCAAAATATTTTTTTTAAGCTCTTACAGTTATTTGCACGATACATATGTCTAAAAATCGGTTTCTTAAATTTTTGTCTCACTGTCTAAATCTCTCACCTGGCAAATAGCTTGTGTAAGGAGTAACTTAAGCTACTTTTTTTTTGGAAAAAAGAATTAATGTTCCGCGCAAAATATATAAATATGTAACTGCTATTATTAAATAAAATACGAGAGTATTGTGGTGTGGCCTGGTATCGAGGCCCAGCGTCCGGTGGTACCAAAATGATAACACGTCCATTTAGTTCAAAGTGTCGTTTAATAGTCCGTTATTAAAGTACTCATTCTTATAATATAGTAGAAATGCTGATACAGATATTGTAAAGGCAGTTACACACTACAGTATAGGAAAGTAACGAAGTACTTATTACCTAGTATTCAGCTACCAGGTACTTTTCACAGTAATTTCAGATTAATGAGCAATAATAAAGTAATGATTCATTAACTTTTTTTTTGGTTTGTTTCGTTGGCCAGTATAACTTTAACTGTCTTGTATAGACTTGCGTAACATATATACTGGACACGTGTAAGTGGATGTAGCCGCTTTGTTTAAAAATGTTAGCTGTCTGCACATACATTATTGCATATCTGCTTCTTCTATACATAGACTTAGTATGCAAAAAGTATGCCAAAGTTCACGTTCGATCGTTTTCAAAATTTTCTTCAAGTATGCAGACAGACGTACAAAAAACTTTTCCCGGAATGTATGGTACTACAATCTCACACAGGCAGATACCCCTTCCGTAAACATGAAAGACGCCCACGATATAACAACTGCTATTAAAAGTCATTAATATTCTTGTAAAAGTTGACAGCACGTCAAATATTTTATGATTAACGAGTCCGTATTGTTGTGGTACCTTATTGTCCCTCACCACAATGGGTAACACTAAAAAGTGGCGAACAAGAGAGCATTTTTGGGACTTTTTTTAATATCTCCCTTGAAATCCTGTCTAGTGTCACTTTTTTGTTGCCAACAAAATAGGAAAGATATAAGCAAATATTTGTGCTTATTTTTCAGTTTGCGGCCATTGAGTTGGCGGACTTTAATAATGCTTATTTTGTTAACATGTATAAAACACCAAACAATGTAGGTACAGGTTTTTGTACAAAATTCTTCCATCCCGAAAATTAAATCTAATTGAATTACAAAATCAATGGCGGATTTATTTAAGCAATGCAAATAAACGAAATTTGTTTCAAAGTATACCACTCTGTTAATTGTGCCGTGTTTGACACCATCATTCTTAAAATATCGATTTCATTCCTTATTTAAAAAGTGCTCTGTTATGTAAACTAAACTTGATATCCTATTCTGTAAACTTAAAGTAATAATAATAAATACTATTTATTGTACACCAAAAAAAGGAAACAATACACAAACAAATTATACACAAAATGTACGATGGGCGGCCTTATCGCTAGAAGCATTATCTTCCAGGCAACCTTTGGATGGACAGGAGTGTTACGATATACGTGGGTGGTTTTGGTGTCGAAATGTCATAGATGAGGTTCGTAGGGATATATGCAATCTGTGAATGGATTGCATAAACATTAACACATTCATATATTAAGTGTATAATATGTTATAAAAGTAAAAGTATGGTATAAATGTAACATATATATGGATATAGAATCTACTATTTTCAAAAAAAAATCGAAAAAATACAGCATTAGGTTATGATTTTTTAAATGGGTTGAAACAAAACTGTTTTGATTTAGTGCAGATCTTTGTTTTCCACTCCACTCCTTTGCTAGATTTTTCATTCTTATATTTTCGTGAAAGTATTATTTGAAATAAACTTTATTAGATTAAGTGGCTAAAAATAATGTTCTAAAACACTTCATAGAGAGTGCTGAGAGTTTTGCGACTAGAATAGAATAGAATAGAATAGAATAAACTTTATTGTACACCAGTACATATTGCTTAAGGTTACTTTACAATTTTGATATGTACAAAGGGCGGCCTTATCGCTAAAAGCAATTTCTTCCAGGCAACCTTGGGATGGAAAAATAATGACCAGTAATATAATAATTTAATGGGTAGTTATGGTGTGGGAATTAAAACGTGTTAGGCTTAAAACTAGTAAATGATAACTATAAACATAAACAATATAATTAGATAGGTAATGCAGGGAAACAAGTGTAATCACTTTGTAACATTTAATTTATTCATATACACACATAAACATATATAATAAATAATACATATTTATATTTCTAGATTAAAAAGATTTTATCCGATAAATGCAGCAAATGACAAAAAAGAAAAATTAAGAAGCCAAGTAATTTTTTAATTCTTTGACCATTTTCTTGAATATAGCCAGTGATTGGGCACGTCTAATAGGTAAAGGCAATGCATTCCATAACCGGACAGCCTGTACACTAAAAGATTTGTCATAAAACCTGGTAGAATGATTAGGTACTGCCAGTTCCAGTGATTCCGACGATCTCAGGGATCTTGTATGAGTGTCATTGAGGAACGTAAAACGTTCCTTTAGATAAGTTGGAGTACAGGGATTAAACATAATATTAAGGATCAATAATAAGGATAATATCAGGGATTAAACTAGTTGTATTGTGTTTTAAATTAGGTTGGCAAGGGGACAGTAATTGTACTGTAACTTAAGCAGAGGCAGCAAAATTATCGATTTTTACATTCTAGATATGACTTTTTTTAACACGATTTCATTGGCTTCAGTTGTAACTATGTAAACAATTTTTGGAAGCAGTCAATTTTAACCTGCTTCTAATTACCATATCGAAATGATACTTTTTTATGTATGGGTAAAATTGTCGCCTGCGGTATTCCCGGACCGATACGACCTTCAAACCTTCAAGAAAAGAGAGTACTCCTTTCTCAAAGGCCGGCAACGCACTTGTGACTCTTGAGTTGCAGGTGTCCATGGGCGATAGTCACTCACCATCAGGTGACTCGTCTGCTCGTTTGCCCCCTATAATATAAAAAAAAAAATAGGTAGTTTGGATGATAATATTATTACTTGGCACCTTGGAGCTGATCTGATAATAAAGGCAAGAGGTGGATAGTGGAACTCTTTTATTTGGTTTGTTATTTTACTTTCTAAAGCGTGTATTACTAAATTATAATTATTTTAACTTAAGACTTTTTTTTCGTGGCCCACCAGTTATACAGTAAAGCAACCGAAGCTAATACAAGATCAGTCGCTATCTGGCCCCAGCGTCATTTATTTCCCTCAAACTTGCAGCACGTTCTATGGCAATTAGATTTAATTTTGCATTTTGCTTGAATGTATATTTAGTTTAAGTGCTAAACAAACAAAAAACTAAAACTGATTTCAGTGTGTAATAAATATTAAATTAGTCGTTGTACTTTTGCATCGACGCTACCTTGTCCCCTCAAGAAGGATTCGCTAATATATTCAGATTATCTCTTCATCTTCATGGAGGACTAGCTTCTGCACGCGGCTGCGCTTGTCCTTTTTTGTACCTCTAACAACGTGTTTACAAAATTTCACTCAACAACAACAACAACAACAAACAAACTCACTTTTCACATTTATAATATTAGTTGGGATCTTCTCTTGCGCCAATTTTGGATAGATAGTTTAACATAAAACATAGTTTCATCATCAATATAAATAAATAAAATTGAAGTGTCTGTTTGTAATGGCAAAATAATAGTTTTTTTTACTTATTTGCACGATACCTATGCCTAAAAATCAGTTTTTAAAATTTTTGTCTGTTTGTGCCGGATAATCTCTGGAACGGGTGGACCGATTTCCACGGATCTTTCGCTGATAACCGGTGTTATAAGGAGTAGCTTAGGCTACTTTTATTTTGGAAAAAGAATTAGGGTTCCGCGCAAAATATATAAATAAGTACACGCGAGCGAAGCCGCGCGGGAATTGCTAGTGCACTACAAAAATCTAATATTAGCTATAGTACATAATCTATGGTGTTACATAAAGGTGTGGTCTTTTAGGAGCGTTATGTGTAGCCGCCAAAAAAATGTTTTTCTTCAACAATGGTGTTTTCTGGTGTCTCGAAAACATTATTATTTTTTATGTAAATTTCAATGATTTTGTTTTATTATACACACATTTTCCGAAAAATCTGGACATTCCATCGACAATCGAAATAACCATAGCTTCATTCATGTCATACGAAATATTATCTTTATCGGTCAAAAAGTCACGAATTTTCCTAAAATTGTTAGCGTTTACTAAAATTTGACCACACATTTCTGTAAAGAGGTAGTAGGCAGTAAATAATTTATATAAATATGTTATGTTCATTTGTTCAAAATTGCAAATCTCGCAAAATTATTTGTCGATGGTTTTGAAATTTTTACACAACATTGCATTTATATATTATTATTGTTTTAAGTGCCTAGTGCTACTTCGACCATTTCTGGTCTTTTGTGGCGCACTTCTACTTTACAGTTTACTGCTCAGACTTATGGCTTCGAGAAACCTCCAGATCCTATCAGCAGTGATTGTTTGTATTTCCTGTGGTTACATGATGTGCAACCCTAGGTTAATACTTCGATGCCACATTAGTGGGCCACAAGAGTATAAAATATGCATTGCAGTCTCTTCTGTCTCTTGACAGAATCTGCATATTGTGTTCTCATCCAATTTTAGGTTGAACATATGTTTGTTCATATAGGTACGCTCATGTTTTTTAATATTGAAATTAATGTATGCTGGCAGCGCATAAAATACGAACTTTCAGGACTCAGGACCCTAGGTCCTTCTCTGTTTCATCCAGAAAAAAGGAATGTTTCCGAGGAATAGAAAAATTACTTTTACGTGAACGAAGCCGTGAGCAAAAGCTAGTATTTTATAGACATAAAAAAATGTGACAAATGTTTTCAAAGGAATGTAAGTATTTTATATTTATTTTAGTAAAAAATACAAGAACTATAGCGATGCACGAAGACAAAAATAAAAATAAACCAGAGAAGAAAAAATATACGATAAAATGTAAAAAGTTACAAAACCAATATAAATATTATTTACATTGAAAGTCTTGCTTGAAGTTTTAAATTTAAAACTAGACCTGTTCTAAGAGTCCCATAGCAGAAGGCATCATGATAATCTCAACATAACTACTCATTGCCGCCCTATGTCTTAGCTAGTATAAATAAGGTTCATAAATAAGGACTATGTAGAACACTTGATGCTTTAATATTATTAATATTGTTATTGTAGTTGTACCAAATTTGTTCTATACATGGAACAAATTTGGTACAACTAGTTTGTGCAGTGTTACAAACAGCAACAACCACCTCGTAACATTCACGTAAAATGAGAATGTTGTTCCTACACGGATGTACAGATGAAGAATGAGCCATGATAATTAGTTTCAAACTATAAAAAGGGTTTGTTTTAATTTAATTGAAAAGAAAGCAAAAGTTACATAATTAATTGATTCAGAATATATTATTCTGCTGCGCCCCCTGCTTTTACCCGCGTAAGTCCCGATGCCGTGAGAATTGCAGAATAAAAAGCTGCCTGTGTGTTAATCCAGGTCTCCAGCTACCTACATACCAAGTTTAGTACAAGGTTTAGTAGTTTTTGCGTGTAAGAGTAACAAACATCCATACATCACACAGGGAGGATCCTTCAACCAGGCTAGGTGATCATGTCTGGTGGACCGCGCTCCAACAGTTGATGCTGAGTATATATAATAATCGTCGCTCGCGAGAATTTACATTTCATTCGATTTAGGATTAGTAGTTACTACGTAGTTCAGCTCGTTTTCGCTAGATGATGTTGGAGTATGTTTCTGCTACTTATAACACTTATACGAAGTGAATATAGATAAGTACTAAAGTAAAAAAACACGCCTTTGCCTATGCATGTATTTGCAAAAACAATGAATGTAAGAATGGTTATCTGTTGGTTCTAGACCCATAGTTGCTAGAGTGACAAATTATTATGGAGAACGAACAAATAAGTACATGGTACCTGAGGTATTCAACAAAATAGATTTATTAAGACAAAATCCTAAAATAAGTACCGGTAAAATAAAGAAAACATTGAAGGATGTATTGTTGGATGTTAAATAAACTACTGGGTTATGGCTAATATAATATAAAAATAATGTTTATACCATAAGAAGTCATATTAAATATGTATATAGCAATAATGTTTATAGTCATCTACTTTAAGTTGTTATATCTTATTTGTTAAATTTCTTTGTGTGAATATGTACAGTGTAGCATAGGTTATTTATAATAAATTAACGAGCGCGTCTCGCCGTTTAACAATTGCGTTTGGCGAGTATAAAGTGTAAACCTTAGATCTAAGTTACTATTGTAAGCTAAATAAAAAAAAAAAACGTCGCCGTACCGACGGTCAACTCATAAACGGTGCTGTGAGGCACACCGTGTGGTTTTAGTTGGATTAAGCCTGATATAAGTATGTTTATCAGTAGTCACCATAGTACAGGCTCTGCCTAGTTTGGAATCAGACGGCCGTGTGTAAGACGTGTGGAGGTATTATTATTATTTTTCTCTTTATTTATTTAATATACAAATAAATAGCATTTTTAAATACATTTACAATTAAAAAAATACAAATATATTTAAAAATATAAAAAAATAGTGTCGGTGGTTAGGGTTCCAGAGACAGAAACCTCCTCACTATGCGTGCCGTGTCGAGAAGGACTGCCTTCTGCATTAGGCTCTTAATCCAGCTGCCTAACGTGAGCCTCTAAAGGTGTTGGTCGAGGCTCTTAGCAATTAACCCAAGGGCCGAAATGACTATCGGTACAATGATTGCTGAATCCACATCCCACATTTCGACAATCTCGTGGGAAAAGTCCAAATATTTTATTTGTTTATCTTTTTCTGCTTTTAAGAGATTGTCGTCATGGGGAATGGTGATGTCAATAATCATTGCTCGGCGCTCTAATCGGTCCATAACCACTATATCAGGCTTAGTGGCAACAATAGTCCTGTCAGTGATGATAGATCGATCCCAGTACAATGTTGTACGACCATTTTCGAGAACTGGGTCGCGCACATACCTGTAGTACGGTAACTCGACAGCCACAAGGTTATATTTAAGAACAAGTTGCTGATGGACTATCCTAACCACTTGGTTATGTCTATGCAAGTACTCGACGTTGGCAAGACGAGAACAACCGGAAATTATATGCCTGAGGCTTTCTCCCGGACGATGACATGCCCGACAAATGTCAATCGTGCCGTCCTTCAGGATATGTTTCCGATAGTTGTTCGTCATAACAACTTCGTCTGTAATTGCACAGACTAAACCTTCAGTTTCTCCGAAGAGGTCACCGAACTGTAGCCAGGATACTGATGCTAGTAAATCTACCTATATCTATCTATCTAGTGTTATTATTATTTTGTCTTTGTTTGTAAAATATGAGAATGTTGACGAATATGTGCAGGTATAATCACTATCAATCATACGATACATACTCATACTCAACTGTACTCGAGCCAAGCCTTGTCTTATCACTGTTTGATATTTATAAATAAAGGCATGGATTTTAACAAAAACTTCCGTAAGTGGTATAGATATTGATAAAAGATATACAGTGCTAATCACGTGTGTATTTCGGGGATGTCCGACTAGTTTCGGACCCGTCAACGGGTGGAAGCGACCTTCCACCATTTTCATAAAAAACTAGCAACCCGCCCCGGTTTCGCACGGGTAGCTGAGACATCTTCAACAATCATCAACATATTTCAATCAATTTACACAAAATCTTAACAAATTATACACCTTCCTTACTCTGTCTATGAAAACCGCATGAAAATCCGTTCATTAGTTTTTCAGTTTATCGCGAACAGACAGACAGACGCGGCGGGGGACTTGTTTTATAATATGTAGTGACAAAGGCATAGCTTTGTATTTTTATAAAAAATACTAAATATGTATTATGTTACATGTATTTTTTTGTATAATAGGTTATATATACTTATGCCCTTCGATCATATATACCATAAATGTTTAATCGGCACTCATAAAATGGCAGGAACTAAACTGCTTAAGTCAGTTTTAAGCACAGTTGAGCCCGCGCTAACGGTGTGACGATTTGGGTACCCATATTACGACCATATTTGTTTTGATATCAATGCCTCTTTTATCATAATATGGTATCCACCTATTTTTTGAGCACTTTATCCTTGCATTGTTCTGGAACATAAAATCAAATTAAAAATAAATAAATAAATAAAAACTGTCAGTCGTGGGTCACATACACACAAATATATATACATATACATAGACACATCTATATATCATCATGACAATACAGGGTGTAAGTGACACCGTACCGAATCCTTAAATAGTGTATTCAGACATCATTCTGAGTAGAAAATCATTGGAAATTTCTGCCGGAAAAGTCATAATATTTTTTCATGTTTAATTTTTTTTTTGCTTAAAAGTGATATCACAACGAGTAAACAGAACATTTTACAGAAAAAAAATCTGTAAATACCCCACACGGCCAAAAACTGCAATGTAAAACATTTATGCAATCAGCTGCTTCGACGGCGCGCCGTGCGCCTGAAGGTCATTCACCGTACCAGACACATATACAATACATCAAACTATTGACTGTAAATTAAGGATTTACATTTTTCTCGCATTTTTATGATGAACTGACTATTGCATTGTGATAAGTATCCCAGAAAAGACGTTTTTGTAAATTATTTACGACGGTGTTACTTACACGCTTTACGAGTATATTTCATCTGAGCGTGAATGTCACGCGAGTTCAGTGCTTTTTCCAAATATCAAAAGTGCACAAACGTGCCTAAAGAAGTTTTCACTTCAATAAGAATCATCTAGTTAAACATACATCTACATTTTCCCATACAAGTTTACACACTTAGCTTGCAGATTTCACGCCCGAACAGTGGAAACAAACTTTAACCGTTTGTACTTGCCAGGCTAGCGCACCGTGCCGCTGGTTCATTGTCCGGCAAAATTTAGATATTACTTTTAGTAAGCTATGAGCTGAATTTCACTGAAGTTATCGATTAAAGCGTCTCCAAGTCTAATAAGACCATCTTTATGTTAATAAGACCAAAACTTTTGGGGTTTTAGAGATGGAATACAATGTCTAATATTTAAATTTTTTTTGTATGTTCTGTCTCTCTGTATACACAAAGTACAAGCCTTTCTCCGCAGTTAAGTAAGTTTATTGTCACGTGATGTTACATAGCCTGTCTGTATATATATATATACACATATGTGTGTGTATGTGACCTACGACTGACAGTTTTTATTTATTTATTTCATTTTAATTTAAGTTTATGATTCAGATCATTTATCAGAATATTGTTTAACAATGCAAGGATAAAGGTTAACACCAATACAAAAATAATTATTCAAATCACAGTTTCAGAGATTAGCGCGTTTTACAATCAAACAGAAAAACTCTTGAGCTTTATTAATAGTAGTATAAATGAATTATCATTACCAATATATATATATATACCAATAGCTTTGATTTTTACTTCGGTTCTGAACTTAAGTGTACTTTTGTCCCGGAATTCATGTTTTTAGAGAGTTTTTTTTATGGTATAGTTGGCAAGTGACTACCGCCGCCCATGGGCACCTGCAACTCTCAAGAGTCACAAGCGCGTTGCCGAACTTAAACGTGGGAATAGGGGAAGAGAGGGAAGAAGGAGAGAAGAGGGGAGAGGAGGGGAGAGAGGGAAGGGTTAGGGCCCCCGGCAACCTCACTCACTCGGCGAAACACAACAAAAGATGAGATACATTATCCTACCCTAGTCATGAAGTTATGGTAAAAATATTAACAGTGCTTACCTGAAAATATATTCACTACAGATGACTAGATTCTATAAGCAATTTTGAAATAATTATCTTTTGGAAACAGGACCACTAATTTCAATACACGTAAATCATGCGGCATTATCATGACATGGCATCCATAATTAAAACAATAATTGGAACAGGCCCATGGTAAAGGATTATTGCTGAACATACATAAAACAAAATACTGCTATAATTTTTGAAGTCTCTCAATAAAACTCAAATTAATAATCATACATCATCAAGCTCCAAACCCCATCCCAAAATCCCACAGTTCGACGGAATGGGAAACTCAATGGTGTTTGGAATTAAATTACAGTCTCCATAGGGGATAGGGGCTCGTACCGACGGATAATATGTCAGGTGCGACCTTTTTTTCTAATTTAAAAAGTTCATTAGAATCAGCAATACTTGGATGTAGGTTAGATGGATGTGACAGCGGAAAATTCTGTCTCTATAATATCTGCATATTTTTTATCATTTTATCACTGTTGATTGTGGAACAATACGTCATGGTTAAAGTAGATTATTTGATACTGTAAAATAATTCGGAAGATTACATAATTAAGATTTGTCTTAATCAGCTTAAAAATGTATTCATCCAAACTAGCATTTATATTTTTTATCATATACCTAGTAGGAGATATGTACGTTTATTGATAAACAACCAGAAAAATTTGGATTGGTGGAATTTACGATTGTTGGCGGCAATCTCGCCACTATTGTTATAAACTATCAAATTAAATAAAGAACAGTAACTGCTGTATTCTTCGTACCTCAAGCAGCACTCGCGTGATCGTTATCAACTCATAATGCAGTCCTAGCCTTTTATCAATCACCAAGGTCGGGCCGACTAATAGCGTGCACTACCGGTATAACTATTCATAATAATGTTTATTAACTTATTTATTAAAAAGTGATCTATTTAATCATCATGACGTCAAAACGGACAGTTAATTGATTTCATTTATACGTGACATTGCTCAAGTCAGTGTATACTAATAAGTAAGTACACTAATTTTACTATGTATAGGTATTTGCAACACCGGGGTAGAGGTGTTTTTCGCCCGTTATCAAACCTGTGCTAGATACTCCCTACTGTGGCCACCCACGACTAGCAGGGAGAGAAACAAAACTATGCAGGTATGTATTATTTTCAGTTTAGTTTCCTGAATCCGTGTCGCCTCTCTAAAGGGGGCAAGGCCCCCGTAATCAACGGTGTGGTCGCCTGCTGATCAGGTGGTCAAAGTCTTCAGGGGTTCTCAGAGATAGATCACCTGTGGTACACTGTGTAGTTTTAATCGGTTTGAATCCGACAAACCACTTTATCGTCGACTCCAGTGAGGTCATGTTAATTTCAGCACACCTCTCTGGTCAAGAAATTGACTGCGTCCTAACTCCAGCTATTCCATCTTATAATGCGAGTTGATTTTTTTATTTATTTATTACACTTCTAGGCCTTAACTTCTCAATCGAACATCAATATTTTACATACACACTACCAGGGAAACAGAAAATTACATAGGGTACTTTAACCCAAAAAAAATATTGTTCCCGAAGGAAAAAGTAACTTTTACGCTAGCGAAGCCGCAGGAAATGGCTACTTTATTTAGATTTTGAAATATTAATAGCACATCCATGTTTCATTTCATAAAATTGTAACCGCCATCAATTTGTAGGTCCAAGAGAAATTCTGTTTATATCTGTTCCAACGCATAATATTGCAACTTGTTGTAATAATTATGCATTGTGTTTAAAGCTTCGGTTATTGTTATTCAGTAAATAGAAGTACCTTGACTATATAATTATATTTTAATTGGACTGGTGCTAGTGACTTGAATCTGGATCCTCCGACAAGGCGAGGTGATCATGCCTGGCGGACCGCGACCCTTCGCTTGATGTTGAGCAGTTGTATATATAATAACCGGCACGAACTTTCCTGGCGCGATGTAGGATTAGTAGTTACTATGTAGTTCAGGTCGTTTGCGCTAGATGGTGTTGATGTTTGTTTTTTGCTGTATGTAGAAGTCGCCACAATAATTTATTTATTTATATCTCTTCATTGTACACCTTCAAGTAGTAAATAGTGCAAACAAGTTACAAGTGTTAAGGTATTACAATCGGCGGTCTTATCACACACAGCGATTTCTTCCAGACAGCCTTTGTACGGATGTTGTACAAAAATGTAATTGAAGGTTTTTTTCCGAAATATCAAACATATTTTTTTTGAAAAATAATATTAGTACACCAGAGACTACTGTGGTGTACTAATATTAGGTTATTTTAAGATATTATATACTTAATACTATGCTGTATATTCTAAGAAAATATGTTTGATATTTAGTAGGTAGGTAGGGCTTACTGGGACATTTCGAGCGCGTAATATTCCACATCTTTTGTAACAATAATTTATTTATTTATATCTCTTCATTGTACACCTTCAAGTAGTAAATAGTGCAAACAAGTTACAAGTGTTAAGGTATAACAATCGGCGGTCTTATCACACACAGTGATTTCTTCCAGACAACCTTTGTACGGATATTGTACAAAAATATAATTGAAGGTACCACCCTCTGGTTTTTTCCGAAATATCAAACATATTTTTTTTGAATAATAATATTAGTACACCACAGACTACTGTGGTGTACTAATATTAGGTTATTTTAAGATATTATATACTTAATACTATGCTATATATTCTAAGAAAATATGTTTGATATTTAGTAGGTAGGTAGGGCTTACTCGGACATTTCGAGCGCGTAATATTCCACATCTTTTGTAACACAACTAATGTAAAACACTTAAACAACCTACACCCTTCTATGACCTTCTGTATAATATGCTATCAAACATTGTCAAAGCTCAGTGCGTTAAGCCATGTTCACTAGGGGACATGTCGCAAGACTTTCAGGTGGTATGACTCTGTGACTTCGTGGGACATTTTCGCTCGACATTTGCCTTGTGCACACTCGCCAGTTGACAAGAGTGATGCTGCCCGGCGAATTAGTGATATGTCTTTGGCGGATTACAAAACATCAGACGTCCTCATTAATCAAATGATGTTCAGCGACTGTCGAGGCACACGTAAGTCGCCCGTAACGGTCGACTTTTGAAATGTGTAAATACCGCAGGCGACGTCGGGCGACATCACGTTCAACTTCGCGGGACACGTATATTTTGTGTCGGGTGACAAGGCCGCAGTACAAATGTTCCCTAGTGAAAACAGAGCTTTATAAAACTTTGTTGGCAACAACTACTCTGTTATTCCATTAAAAGTTCTGAGTAAAAATGCCTAATTTACGCATTTTGCTTACGTGCCTACACTGTGGCCCATGAACAAAATACGCTTAAACAAAATGGTTGGCTCTAATGCATATTAATAATTTTGGTGTAAATGCTAACGAAGGGAGCTTAGACAGTATGCAGTAAAACAATGAGGAAAATTCAAATTAATTGATTAAATTGACATGTCTTTGGTAACTTAATTCAAAGAAAAAAAAATCCAGTCTTTGTTTTTTTTTGCTTATGTTATCAATATGTTGTACGGCGTTGTTGTGCATTATACTCGTACTCAGGTCACGGAGTAAATGTGCAGCGAGCGGATGAAACGTAACGACATATTTTAAACAAACTTTCATTTTAGCTATGACCGCTATTTCCCAGCAAAAACACGTGAAAAAACTATTGTGAAACGGACGTATACTATTGGAAATTAATACTTAAATATTGAAATAAAAATACTACGGTTACACTTTTTTAAAGAACTCAGCTGATAAAAAAGCACACTGCTCACGAGAAGGTAAGCGAAATTTGTTAATCTTATGAACAAGCAGAATTAATATGGCACTGTCTACAATCAAAGTCAACGAGAAAGGTGTACACACACTTACAGCACCAACGACTTATATATTCAAATGGACAAATGGAGAACTAACAACGCCATTTTGAATTGTCATTCCGCTATCAACTTTGCGAGTGTCTTTTTGATTTCATTTTAGTTTTGTTTTAATATAAGTACTCATGCTCGAGGCTGTAATAAGTGATGCATGATTGATAATGTTAAAAGTATTAACGCTTACGAAGGAAGAAAAACGTGCCCAGAAGCCAATTATACGTGTTCCAAGTTACTTAATACCTAATACAGGAATATCCATTCCCTTACCAACCGTTTTTTTAATATAAAAAAGTATATTTTTAACGATTAAAATCTGACTGCTTTGAATTTGAAGTACTTTTTATTTGGCTTAATTTATAATAATAATAATAATTTTACACATCTCATTCGCGGCCGTCTGATCCCAAACTAGGCAGAACCTGTACTATATTAGCCAGACTGCTGATAAACATACTTATATATTTCTAAATACATACATATTACAGATAAATTATACCCAGACACAGAAAAAATTATCGTGCTCATCACACAATTATTTGTCCTGGGTGGGATCAAACCCACGACCTCTGGCTTAGCAGTCAGGGTCGCTAACCACTAGACCAACAGGCCAGTCGAATATAGTTGCGTAAAGTTATTTACCACTTTGGAATAAATCCTGGCAAATATACCGATTTGGTGGTATTTATAAAATCGCGTTCTTGCGTACACCTATAAAAATAAGCCAATCAATAGAGAAAATAATTACCAACAAAGTAGGTAAGTAATCTCAAAGTTTATTGTATTATAAAATATTTTTTACAAAACATGGTGTGGGCTACATTATTTGCTAATTGCTAATGTTGCTGTCGCTTAAAAAAGAAGGAATTTCGCGAAGAAATTAATCTTGAGGGTGCTCGTAAAATACTTCGAAAAATAAAAAAAATAATTTCCGATTTAGGAAAACGCATATATCGTTCGTTAAAAGCGTTTTTTATAAATACGTACATATATATTACATAGAAACAACCAAACTAAAGAAAATTAACATATTCAAGCATACAAATATTTGAACCAAGCGGGCATCGAACCCGCGAGTACACTTTGCAGTCGAATACACTACTGTAGAGCATCGGATTTCCTCAATTAAATTAAAATTTATATTTCTACAGTACAGAACGTAAGCACTATTCTTCGGATTATTATTCAGATTGCAACTAAGTATATTGAAAAAACCGGATGCTACTCGACCCAGGAATCGATCCGGACAGCAATTGTATACAGTACACACTGCCACCAAGCCACTACGTTCTTACTAAAATATATTTAAGCGAACATTTTCCTTTATTTTATAATAGCATATTTCAAAGGCCTTTGCTCCTCAAAAAGAAATAAACTACTGCGATTAAGTCACAGGTAAGACTTACGTAGGATATCGAAGACTTTAATCACTGTCAACAGACTTTATACTTAAAATTTACAACCATAAGGTTTTATTTTCCTTTTCAAGTTTCACTGAAGTGGCTTTTACCTTGCCAAAGTGCACTTTGTTAAGAAGTTGGTATATCTTATTTAAATCTGGATCTTTCTGGGTCTAGGAGAAATGGGAGCATATTTTACTGATACCTGATACCACATAGATTAAGTATTGGAAATGATCGTATTTTGAATGTGAGTGGGGACATTCGCACGTAGCACATACCCATACGATATAGAACATACTTAACACATTTAGTGTACAAATAAGTAATTAAAATACATATAAATCTCTCGGCCAATCGTAGTAAAGCCACGTAATTCGACATTCAAAATTGGTGCAGCAATGTAAAATGCAACAGACGTATCGACAAATTTGAACATAGCCCGTGCATTAATTTTCAGCTGAACGTATAAATTGTATAGTTCTATTCATTTACAGGTATATCGCAATAGGTGACGAGTTGTTAAAAATATACATATTTTTATGTCACGTCACACTGACAAATGGTTGAACTATCTGTTCGATTGCGATGAAACTTGGTATGTAGATAGCTGGCGACCTGGATTAACATATAGGCTACTTTTCACCCCGATATTATAAAATATATAAACAAGTACTGATTAGGTGAGGTGAATTTAAAAAAGCAATTGGAACGAATAGACTTCAGGTAATTTTTTTTTCATTCCAATTCTCGTTTAGTGCCTCAACTGAACTGTTTACCAAGCTCGTCTGTCTCTTTTTGTGGTTGCAAGTATAGAAATTACCCCGGGCCTTAGTTCCTCTACTTGTTAAAATTTAAACTACTTTTAAAAAGATATTTACTTTCGGAGCGCGGTGCCTAGGATTATGCTAAAGACTTGTCGGTCGGTAAAGACCTAAATGATAAATTTGCATAAGTGGAAATGAATGTTGTAATAGAAATCTTTTTTTTTTTATTCTTGACGCAATAAAATTAACATTAAAATAAAGAAAATACCTTGTACAGCCTTGTACAATATATTTTTAATATATTTGTGAAAAGAACTCGACTTTTAACCAAAGCAAAACTTGCGTGGGAATTATATATGTATTATGTAGAACCCAGAGCATTTAACACGTGACGCCATCATTGAAAATGGTTTATTATACCCTGTACAAGTTAGCTTGATCTTTTTACAGACGGGCTAGTGATGGGAAACAGAAAATATCTAGTAGTCCAAACAATAACGTTTTAAAATACTTGTAACTGTGACGAGATGGTGTGTTCAAAATCTTATTGTACAAGCTATATTTAGTTCTGGCTGGAAAAAAGGCAATTCAATATGCAATCTCCTGATTTGGCAAAAAACTACCACCAGGGTAGTGATGTTTTACTGGTATAGATAGAGTCCTCGAAGCTAGGAGAGGTAGGTTGTCGCCACATCAAAAACTCTTATTTATTTTATAAAAAATAGGGACAAACTATAATAGATGGTAACACAGTTCACTATTTAATAAAAGTGAGTTAATAGACATTATTTTGACTGGTTATACCGGTAACGCAATGCTAATGGTCGATTGATAAATATTAATGAATAATGGGGTTATAAAAGGGTAGGAATAAGTGGAGAACGATGACTTGAGTACAAACAGAGGTACGAACAACTTGGCAGTTACTGTTAGATAGTGATTTTCATAGTTTATATCAGTGGTTTTGAGACTGTTTCTTACAGTAGTGCTAAAACGCACAAGTGACGACCGGTGGTATAAAAGTTTACGCAACTTATCACGATATTAGATCAGAAAAATAACTGTTCGTTGCTTACTGCGTTGAGGAATGGAATGTAATATTCTAGGGTTAAAAATATCAAAAATTAAAATCAAAATTATTTATTTCAATTAAACCCATTGTAGGTATTTTTGAATTGTCAGGAGGAGTCAGTCAGTATAAGTCGATCGTGAAGCTAGTTGCCTGTTCCAAAACGTAGATCCTATGGAGAAGAACAGGCAAGTAACTCCAAGGACACTCTTTTTCAACATGTTTTTTCTTTTTTTTTAAAGTTACTTGTTACATTGTTTATATCTAAACCAATTGCACAATTAGAGTTCTCACTTTTTCAACGCAACATTCAAATATCAAGCACTATGCATTATCAGATTGCCAACTGAAATAACAAAATTTCAAGTCATTAAGATTGTTTGAAAAGGAAAAAAGAGGTAATAAAAAGCCTCACAGTGTTGAATAATTCACAGAAATAGCAACCAGTTCCAATTAGCCAAGTTGATCTCTTAGTGGAACGAGAAATTGTTCTGTAAATGAACAATTTAACGAGGTATCTTATTTCTTTTGAAACAGAAGTCTGTACATTGAGTTCGTGAACAACAACAATCAAAGTACTATATTTTCAGTATATTTTAAAAGACTTGGTTGAAAAGTAACTCCTTCCCTTCATGCGAGCCATGAGCTTGATTGCTCATGGCTCGCCTGAAGTGAAAGGAGTTACTTGGACATAGATTGAAAACCTAATTCGAACCTGATTTGACGTGCCTACTCACCGAGAAGACCAACAAATAAGTGTACGGTTTTTTTAATCCACTGATGAGGCAAACAAACATACATCCTTTTACGCCGATAAGACTACGGTCACCATAGGGTCAAAGAACGATCTTACTTTTTTATCACAGAGATAGTTGTGCTTTGGTTTGGCGACACAAACGTTATTTTAATTTGTCCACATAGCATAATGATTTATTTTCAGCTCCAAGGAGCCATAGAACTTATTGTTAATTAACTTTCCCTGTATACCGCACAATGAAACTAAGTCAATAACATTTATATGAGCTAAGATAACGTTCAATATGACGCGAGACGTGTAAAACGCTCTTAAGATAAAGTTTATACTAAAAAACCGGCCAAGTGCGAGTTGGACTCGCGCACCAAGGGTTCCGTTAAATATTTTTATTATATGATGTAACTAAAATTTTACGGTTTTCGCAAGTTTTCCTTTGTTTGTGCTGTAAGACGTTGCTTCGTACCAAATTTCAAAATTCTGAGTTCACGGGAAGTACCCTGTAGGTTTTGATTCCCTTGCGAGTGTCGAAAATTTGCGGCAGAAACGGCTGTATCTCTTGATTGCGTTGGCTTAGAAGTTTAATTTTTTCACAGCTCCAAGGGACAGTAGACCTTACTATTTGATATAAATTACAGCTTGATAACTCCACGCGTTCCTCAGAAAAAGGGTCGTGACAGACAGACAGACAGACGGACGGACGGACAACAAAGTGATCCTATAAAGGTTCCGTTTTTTCGTTTTTTTGTTCCGAGATACGGAACCCTAAAAAAGGATCAGTCCTGTCTTTACAACGATTCCAGTACCTAATTTATATTTCTATATATGAGGTTTTATTGCCGTAGAGTAAAAACTGCAGTGAGATCGCTTTTATAGAAATAGCACAAAGAAGCGAGGCCAAAGCTGACGAAGTGAGTTTAAGCTGTTTATTATTTCGGTTTAATCTCACCCTTATGTAATTTGCTTCGCCATTGCTAAGTGTAAAAATACTTGGCAGATAACATCTCTTTAGTCTTCGTTGTTACTGCAAGCGGTTAGAGGACTGCTGACATTAAGAGGAATATAATTAACTAACAGCGCCCCGCGGTTTCACCCACGTAAGTCCCGATCCCGTGATAATATCGGGATAAAAAGTAGCCTATATGTTAATCCAGGTCTCCAGCTATCTACATACCAAGTTTCATAGCAATCGGTTTAGTAGTTTTGGCGTGAAAGAGTAACAAACATCCATACATACATCCATACATCCTCACAAACTTTCACGTTTATAATATTAGTAGGATTACTGCCTCATTACAAAACGGTGACTAACCATAGTACCTACTAAGTTTAAATATTACCGAAATTATAAATGATGTTTATTTTGTTAGTTTTTTGTTTTTCATTGTTCTTTGTTAGTCCTTGTTTTTAACTATACCATAGTTGCATTAGTGTTATTAGGACACGTTATTATGATATTGAGGGATTGGCATACCTACATGAGACTAAAACTCAAATGCGCTAAGCATGATTAGGTCGGGAAAAGTATTCTATTATGTAATTGGTATTTCTGAATGGGTAGTCTTGAAAGAGTCTGATGCATAACTCAGTACATACAGTCCACACAGTCCAAGTACAGTAAGTCATCGATGAAAACCCTGACATGCAGTAAAGTATATTCCTGTGTTTGCAATCAGTTCTGAATCCCAGTATTCTGTGTGCAACACCGCGATGTCAGCAGGTAGATTTGAAACGGAATATGGATGTAAGGAACCAATGTAGACAAATAAAATAATGAATAATTTAAGTAAACAATCCAGTTAGATAAACTTCATGCATTTTATGAGAATAAAATCGTTTAAAAATATTTCGAAATTAAAAACTAAAACGAAACGCTACAGTTTGCAGTTACACCTCGCCTTATATTGCAGTAAACAGTTGCTGGTTCAGCTAACGTTGCTTAAATGGGCAACACTCGGTAACGAGCTCCAGCGAGCCTATTACACCACTAAATACGTTGCTTCGTTTAAAATTTACCGGCTTTTACTTACTATTCAAAAGAAACCTCAACGATAATGAAACGGTGGCATAGAAAGTAGTTCTTAGAATAAAATGGTTTTTGTATCACGGTTTTAATTAAATGGGCAGTCGTTATACCAATTCAAAAAAAAATATATATATATGAGTACTCCTTTAAAAGCGTAGTGCGCTCAAGAAGAAGTGTAGTATACAACTATTTAAAAATAAATTTAAAAAACATTTTGACGGGAAAGTGTTATAATTATAACTTATAACTGTATTAATTATTTTTTTAATGATAATAATTTAGTACAATATTAATTTAGATTCCTAAAACACATAGTATAGTATTTATTGACATGTTTTATAATTTTTCTTTATTATTTTTACGTTTCGAGTTTTTTAAATTGATTTTGATTAAATTCAATTCAATATCTTTATTTCACGAAATTCACCATCAATTATTCGAAATCGTCGATTTAATAAATAATTATGAAAATTAAAAAAACCGGCACAGTGCGAGTCGGACTCGCGCACCGAGGGTTCCGTAAAATATTTTTATTATATGATGTAACTAAAAATTTACGGTTTTTGCAATTTTTCCTTTATCTGTGCTATAAGACGTTGCTTCGTAACAAATTTCAAGATTCTGAGTTCACCAGAAGTACCCTGTAGGTTTTGATTCCCCTGCGAGTGTCGAAAATTTGCGGCATAAACGGCTGTATCTTTTGATTACGTTGGCTGAGAAGTTTGATATTTTTACAGCTTCAAAGGACAGTAGACTTGAGTATTTGATATAAATTCCAGATTAATACCTCTACGCTTTCCTGAGAAAAAGGGTCTTGATAGACAGACGGACAACAAAGTGATTCTATAAGGGTTCCGTTTTTTCCTATCGAGGTACGGAACCCTAAAATTATAGATCAACACACACAGAGTCACCGCAATAATAGTTTGCTTCGTCAAATGTAAAACACTAAAGAAAAACATGGATAACATAATATCACATCTGGTTTCGACCTTTATCCGACTGTTTCCAAATGGTTGAGCATTGTGAGAAGAAATCTTGCAAACAAACTCACTGTCACTCTTTTAAAAAAATCCAGACAGAATTGTGTGCTATTATGTTTTTAAAATTAAAAATAAATAAACTAAAAAGAGAATATGATAATAGGGAAACTAAACATTAAAGAAAAAATTAAAAAGAAGAAAAGAAAAACATAAGAGATGGAAAATAAGAAACACATTAGATATTGTTATTTTTATTTATCTACTGGCATTTTATTTTATGGTTAAATTGCATCGAATGAGATTCTTAAACATTTATTTGTTTGTTGAAAATTTTATATTTCCTATGAAATTTAATCATTTTAATTATTATTATCTTTAAATTGTTCATACGCCTTCTCAAGCAGATTTTGGTATAAGTTTATTGTAATGTGATTCCTAAGAAATCATCATATTTCAATATTCCCACTATTGTAATCTATACTAATATTATAAAGTTAAACAAAACGTTTTAAGACTTTGCTAACTTGTAAACTTTCGCGTTCCATCACATAACTATGTAATTATGAATGCGATCACGAAATAGTACCTATTTCGTGATCGCGTTAATTCCCGATTCCGTTAATTCGCGTTACATACCTCTGAATTACCTGACGTTTCGGCTCGGTTGCACCAGCCGTGGTCACAGGCTGACTGGCTGAGTGGAGCACGCCCTCCGTTGTCCTCGTTGTTGTAAAAAAAATAAGAACAATACTTTCACAAATACAAAGAGATAATAAACCAAATTACTGTAATAAGTCCGCTTTGCTGCAGCTGCTCGCTGTTCGATGAAAAAAAAGCTTGCTGCACATCAGTGTGGCTATTTAGGGCCTGATACCTAATGACGTGTGAAATCACTTGTTTTATTGACTATCGTGACGTAACTATACTTCAAAACTATACATTATTTATTTTTTTTCTTTCATGATGCAACCCTAAAACCCTTTTTTCATCCGGAAGTTTTCATATACTGGTCCTATGTTAAATAGAAGTAAATCACGAGTTAATTGTAGATGGTGATACGATGTGTGACGTCACTATACCCCAGTAGTTACGGTACTCATAACCAAGTTTATATAATTAAAGGGTGGAAACTCTAATTGCAGTGACGTAACACCATACATTAGCAGCGCACGTGCGCACAGAATATCAAATATTTAGATAGAGCGTATGTACGCGTATGTACATTGTACAGTAGATACATATCTGTCAACAGAAGGTAAAGTTAAATTAGAAACCCAATCTGTTGGAGTCGTCAATACGAATTACATGAGCCCAAACTCGTGGAGTTTACAAGTAGCCACTGTAGAGTTTCACTATCCACCTCCTGACTCCATCAGGAGATCAGCTCCAAGATGCCAAATTATAGTGTTGTCATCAAAACCACATACACATATAAAGTTTCATTACGATACAACAAGTATGGTCCGGGAGGCATTTGTAATGGTGATTTCAGGTTGGTTAATTTTGTGTGTAGTCTTAGAGCTTAAAGATAGCTAGCAATGGAAAAAAGCGTCAGCTGCCAGAGTCGTGGTAGACCTGGTTGTGAGACGATGTTAGTTATGTCAAAACAAAGTTTTTTTTAAAATAAATTAAGATCGTTTGAAAATTTTACGATACTTAAAAAAGTCAGCTGGTATATACTGGGTATTTATACGTTAGCTGCTCATATAACTTTGTACAAAAAATTAATATGAAAAATCATTTCAGGTTCAACGACACTTACTTTTTTGAATTTGAACTTTTTATTTTATCAAAAAAATTAAAGCAAACGTCAGGTTTTCTTTCAATGGGGCAAGACCTAAGCTAAAAATTTATAAGTCTTGAACCTGTGATTAAGCTACCCAATGTATGATCTAATTGACGATTTGTTCCTTTTATGCCAATATCTACGTACATTTTTACTTAATATAGTGTTTATGTACTAAATGTGAAAGTTTTGATTAATGGATGGATGGATGTTTGTTACTCTTTCACGCGAAAACGACTGAACCGATTGCGATGAAACTTGGTGTGTAGATAGCTGGAGACCTTGATTAACGCATAGGCTAAAAAGCGACAAACACAATACAATAGGATTTAGCCTGCGAGAGAATGAGATAGAATACAAGTATACAGCACTAAAAAGAGACAAACATATTTATAAATTGGATTTAGCATGCAAAAGAATGAGAGAGAATACAAGTATACAGATTCCTATAATCTTCGTATGCTAGCAGGTGTCGCTGTGCCTGCTTACTACGAAGCCTTCAGAAAATGCGTCATAGTCAACGTGGTAAATCATTTTTGTACATTTACGTATTAACATTCGTTGGTTAATTAATTTATGTTAAATATTTAACACATCTGTGTTAATTTGACCAATAACTTTTACATAAATACCTAAACTTAAATGTATTACACTTTTCTGAAGTTTCACTTTTTTTTTATTCGGCTCGGCTTTCCTAGCAACAGCCAGTTTGAGTCAGAATATGCAACCCTGATATGCTCGAGCTTTTGCCTACACTCCGCAATCCATCCGTATAAGCAACCCCATCTTTGATTCCCAAAGTGCCCGGTCTGCCGCAATAGGGTTGCCCCCTATTACGCAATTGGGGACCAAATGATAGTTGGAAAAATGTGGGTGTTTAATAAGGTTCTACTTACCAGTTCGCGGATACAGGCGTGAATATATGTACGACAAAATTTAGAATACCTTATTAAATATTCAAGTCAGTTGCTTTTTATTTAACGGCACGTTCTTTAGGAATTTGCATGAAATAACGAGCTATGGCGTCATACTATTGCTAAATCATTAACTTTTAATATTCGGTTTAACAAAGTAAAATATAAAAAGATACTTGAAAAAAGTTACAAATATAGTTTTTCACAGTCATACGTCACACAAAGTTTTATGAGGACTGTTCGACAATTTATTGCAAACATGGAATCTGATTTACTACCCTAACTTTGAACTTTTAATTAGAAGCAATACAAAGTGGTATAAGATCTGCTCTTATGCGCAAAATGCATGGTTCCAATAATATTTTATAAACTGTCTAAAGACTGGAAAAGCCTAAATAACAATGTCTTTAAAAAAGCGCTTGAAAGCTTTCCTTTTACTAAAAGCATATTACTGTATTACAGCTTATTTTCTTTATCGTATTGTTTATTTCAAATTTCACATTGTATTATTTTCAGATGGACATTAACTATTTACATTTCGTATCTGTTTATAATCGTTCTTAGTATTTAAAATGTTGGCATAATGGCTTTTTTTGAACATTTTTATTGTGTATTCTTAATTTTAAATAATTATTTTTTTACATTTAATCGCCGCTACATTAACATTAACTACACACTAGCTACAATAACATTTGTACGGCAAAACACGATTGAACCAGAATTATTTTTTAATACCTTGCGTGCTCATATGTATACACGTATTTATACAAATAAATATCATCTTATCTATTTTATCAAATTATATACATTTTTAACAAATCCGTAATTTTTTATAACATTTCGTGAAATACACGGTGTTTCATACACAATGATCTTCGTAGTCATGATTGTCTTCATCATCGTTATAAATTCATCCGCAATACTTTAAATCGAAAAAATATGTCAAGCGTTATCATCGAGCTGAGACCGCGATCGCTAATGGGTAGCTTAACGTTCCACAAGAGCTGTGTAAGGATGCTAGAGGCCCTTGTATATCGGAGGGAGGCCGATAAAGCGATGCTTGGCACCGTCAGCCTCTCGGCCGAATGGAGAGGCTTTGGTTATAACTGGAGCAACATTGAGGGTTGTTGGGGTATTTGATATTATACGGTTGGTGCTTTTGTTCACGTTTTCTATAAATAACTGTTGAATTGCGAAATAATAATAAATGTGAAATTTCAGTATAGCATTGTAAATGTATGGATTTTGGCGTTTATTTAAAGTGTATTATTTATGGGTGTAACTTTTCTGTAGGAATGCGTTCTCAATTCGTCGGAATATTTTCTGTTAAAAAAATATACCTTACACCCACTCCTCACCTTCTCTTTACGTTACGTTTAAAATTTTTGTTTATATTTTTACTACCAAATATGTTCATAACTTCACCTTCTTAAAAATACGTAATACGTGATCCTGACTGCTGATCCAGAATTCGTGGGTTTGATTGCCACCCAGGACAAAGAATTGTGCGATGAGCACGATAATGTCTATCATTTGTTCTGTGTCTGGGTGTAATTTATCTATATATGTATGTATTTAGTAATATATAATTGTTTGTAACGTTTAGCAGTATTCTGGCTACCATAGTATAGGCTCTGCCCAGTTTGGGATCAGACGGCCGTGTGGGATTTGACTTCCTACCAAAACACTACCAAAGCAGAACAGAGAAGCAAATCTAAAGCTAATCATATCTAATGTTATTTACTATTCCATATATAACTAGGTTATTATAAATTAAAACGCATAATTAATACACTTACTTTTACTTTGTTTCTCTTAATACAGAACAAACTGTTAACTAGGTATTTAAATAAATCTATCATATAACCCAAAACGTTATGTAACAACAGCCTGTAAATCAGTTCACCCGATCCTTCATAAATTTTTAATTAAACCGCCATCTTGCATACCAGAAACCAAAATGGCGCCCAATAAATTTACACATAAAAGCGTACAACTTAATATTAGTCGTAGCAACACGCTTTCGGGAATATATTTGATGCAGACATCATATTCTGGAGGTACGGTATGTAAGTAGATAAACAAAATTGTCGAACTACAATTTACATATTTGGAGTTACATAACTTTTACATTAGGGGAGGATGTAGCGGAAATGTCATTATATAACTGTCACTTTTGTCAAGGGGTTTCGTATAAAGCGGGGTTTACTCTCCCAAATATACATTTTGTATGGGTATTGTGACGATGTTATTTCACGTAATGGTAGAAAGGAGTCAAATCATCATAGCGCGAAAAAAATTTCCAACTTAATCATATAGTTTTAGGTAAAATTATATAGAGGGGCTCGTGGCTAAATGGTAACCGAGTAGGTTAGCACATTGCAAAGTTTAAGTAATACTAGCCGTACGAACATTTGTGGCATTCGTTACGGATACTTGGAGCCCTAAAAATAAGTCCGACAATATGTTCTCTACTGAACTTCGATATCACTTTATACTTGAGTTGTGGATGTCTGATGGCAGTCGCTTCACGTAAATATCGGCCGTTTCGTAGTTAGACTTAAAGGTGACCCCTACTTAGCTGGGAAAAGGCTCGGAGGAGGACGGAGTTTTAGGTAAAATTAAAACAGAGAATTATTTACACTAAGGTAAAACTTAAAATGCTGTAGGTAAGAAAAGTATAGAAACTTTAATGTCAGTGAAATAATTAGAAATCTTTAAAGTGTCTAGATTTATTCGGATACAGCGTAATACCCTGTCAACCTCTACTGGCAACGGAATGGAACGGTTATTTTTCGGGTCTGTGAGGAAAAAAACTTCTGTAACAAATTATTCAGATGTCCGGGTGAGAGAAAGTGTCAACCGCTTCTTGAGCGAGAGAGATTAGGGTTGCTCTGTCATTCAAGTAGACAGGATCTCTTAAGATTGTTTCTGGGATCTACCGATGGCTTAGCAGCATGCATGGCTTATCATGGCTTACCACAATGGGTTTCATGTATAAGACGAAGCCTGTTTTTAGTCAGCTTGACCAGGAAAGTCTCTTCGTCGTACCCTCGGAGGGGTTTTTTTATATATAGGATAGGGGGCAAACGAGCAGACGGGTCACCTGATGAGAAGTAACTACTGCCACCCATGGATACCTGCACCTCAAGATTCACAAGTGCGTTGCTCGATTTTAAGGTGGCGAAAAATGCGGCTGGCATAAGTCCGAACAGTTCTTCGGAGCACTCCCCATAATACAAGCAATAGAGAATGCAGAGTCAAGCTACATTTCTACGCAACGGCAAGGGATCAAGCCCATCCGAAATATCCTGGTATTCGATGATTCGAGTCGCTCTCCGTTGAATACGGTCCAGGTGGAGTAGCTTACATACTATTGGTACATACGCAGGTCCTTGTATTTCCTCATAAGTTCTTTATGTCATATGTGTGGCATTCAATTGTGAAAGTGCATACAACTTAGCTCTTATCATAAATATTAATATCAGAAGTCAGATATAACACTGCAATAAAATCAAACATCAAATAAAAGGTACTGAACATTGTATGAATATAGAACAACAATGTTTCAGAGTATTAAGTATGGGGGAGAAAAGTTAAGTGCGTGAGCTTTATAGCTGAATAAGTAGACTATAGAAGTGAACATACGGGAGTATGTTTGGCAGGTTTGTCATAGTCGTTGTTTGTTTTTAGTGTTTTTCATAGAAGCTACTGGTCAATGAGATGCGAGTATTTTTGGCCTCGTGTTAATCGCAATAGGATTCATATTTACTACCTGTTAAACTTCGATACTGCAATCGCTACCAGTGCATTATCGGTAAGTCACTCCCTGGCGATTATACGTGCCTAGAATGCTAGGGTCCCGTCCGGTAAAACGATGTTCAGAGACAATTATGTCCCTCATCAGATGCACCTGTTTCAGATGTCCCGTTTAATTTTACTAAGTGATATAGAAATTTGGTTAAAATATGTTACGTCGAGGTCAAATTATTGTGATAAATGGATTTCTATTTCTTAGCATGGGTGTACATTGTGTCTATTATTCGAATAACAACATTGGTGAGTGGTATTCATATTTTTTGTGTCTATTAGTTGGATGTTTGTAAAGTCTCGTGCAATAAAGGGAGTATTCCTTAGTGCAGTTATTGTTACCTAATGGGTATTAAAAATCCATGTCTAAAGTACACTTTTAATGCAAACAAATAACATGCACGACAATAAAGTACATGTAGCTAGCTCAAATATAATCCCATGTGTTTACACAAATTCTAAACGTGTTACTTCCAGTAACTACACCATAAAAGTTGACTTGAAATATTATTTACGCTTAGCTGATGCTGTATTTACAGTATTTACTTTGTTAAAACGTATTAGGTATTTTATAAAGTAGTCATAAATAATGATTGTCTAAAACTTCTTAAACGGAATGAAAATAAAGTGCTTTTTGTTCATTTTGTTAACTCTTAGAAACATTAAAAAATTCAATTTTACAATATTTTATTTAACTAGCAATGTTACTATGTGTGTTCGGCACGAATTGTTCCTGATGTCCGATTGGGCTTAAAGTGTACATATGTGTCTTCGGTGACAATACAATAATATGGTACCATGGAGATGCTCTGATTGTTGGAGGCAGTGGACTGTAGTTTTATTTATTGGGTCGCTTGCAAATAAAATCCTTGGTTCAGATTGAGGTGGTTATATTATTGCCACTTAACACTTTTACAGAGGTAACATAACAGAGCACAGTTGCACACACGCAGCTATCACAAGTTTCTTACAATACTTTTTTAATCAGTGTTGTCACACAAAAATAATATTAATACTATTTTGTTTATGAGTGCCATAAAAATACTGCCGCCCGGGCAAACTATAGTTATACATAGTAAAGCCTTAACATTAACATTAATAAAGAGTGTACTACAATATAAACGCTTTGTTTTACTTTTGTAAATAACAATTAACCATGCATAGGTATGAAAATTTACTATATGAATTTGAGCAGTTAACAATATAAGACTTCTTTTAAGCACAAGCAAAAAAAGGTACAATATGGATTTTTCTACAAGGTATCATTTTAATCTTAGGACTTAAATATAAAATTAAAACTTGAGAAGCACAATAACCTTTAAAATTTTAATCAGTGTTGTCAAACAAAAATAATATGAATACTATTTTGTTTATGAGTGCCATAAACACTGATGATGGAACCAAAAGACGGCTATAGGCACTTAACTAAACAAGATAAACCAATCGAGTTAGGGCTCCATTGATTCGTCTTGAGAAGTACTGTTTTAAACATCAAATCTACACTAAAATAAAATTTAGTTTGTATCAAAAGCTTGTTTTAAACAAAATGTTGCCAGGTGATGCAATCTTTACGCTACCCCTACAATAATTATAGTTAATTAAAATGAGTTGTAATAATATTTTTATTTACTGTAATTTTTGTAAAGGGCATCCACTTACATTTATATAAACCAAGACAAAAAAAAGTTTGAAGTCACTGCTGCTGCAGGTAGCACTCGTTCACGAGCATGACGTGTGAATCAGCAAGGCATAGTAGTACAGTTGTATGGTTCTATGATCGCGTAAACGTCAGAGCTCGGATTCTATTATGGAACCAAAAATATTAGTGCCAAAAAACAAGGATGTGTAATAAAATCAATGAATATATAGTCTCCACCTGATTATCTTGATTGTCATCACGCTCGCTACTTTTAGGAAATACGTCATGCATCTAGGCACACCTATTATTTTGTGATAACGAAATGTGCAAAAAATTTTTATACTTATTAGATTTTAATCATGTTAAGATTGTCATCCCAATTAATTAGAGTTTCGCACAATATGTTTCTTGAATCCAATGTTGACAAATGTAAACAAATGTAAACAGTTCAAAAGTGGTATATATGTCGACTTTTTATAATATATGGCTGTGGTAGATCCATCCTATAATTTTTTATAGTATGATCTTATCACGGGTTTGCTTATGATCATGTGAGTATTGCACATTAACCTCCACTCTACGGAAACTGATATAGTGTTGTGGGGGAACGGTTGTTCTGTCCCTCCAACACAAAGCTGCAAAGGGAGGTTCTTCCGATCAGGCGAAGACATCATGCTTGACGGACCGCAGTCCAACGTTTGCTGTAGGGAAGTTGTATAAGTATGTTAATCGGCGCCTGAACTTGCATTGCGCGATGCGTGTAGTTTCTACCTAGTTCATATGTGGAAAATATTGGACTAGGACAGTCAGAATTCAATGAAGGGAAAGAAAAAGGCGAGTAGGAGGTAGATCGAAAACAGTGTTAGTAATGCACATGTTACACACCATGGTGTAAGATGTGCATTACTGACACTGTTAAGAGTGTTCACAGGCACTGATATTCGCGTAGTATCAGAAGTGCCATGTGTTTTATAAATCAAACAAGAACAAATTGGTATAGAAAATGCTTAACAAATTTCGCTCGTTTGCGAGAATAGCGACATAACTAAAACCTATTGATTTTAGAGAACGGCAATGTTTCGTAAGTTCTACTAGAGTATTTTGTTCTAAACATGTCATGAACTTGTCGCTTTCTAACGAACGTTAGCACGAAATGAGCGTTGCATCTTTGTTCACCATAAAATATCAAGATTTATGATCGTGTGGCATACTTAGTTCAATTCGACTGAATTTTGAATTATGTCGATATTCTCGCTAACAAGCGATTTGTTTAAACATAAAAATTAACATGAAAATTTTGCATTTAATATGAAATGTGGCGTTACCAGACAATACTTAAACTAAAATGAACACACAAATTTGAAACGAAAAACCAAAATTGGTCTATTTTCAGGCCTGCAGTGTAACTGTGCAGCTGACGCTAGCCGCAGCCGTTCAGCCGATTGTTAGGAAGCCGTTATACAATTTGCACGATAATGTACATGTTGTAAATGTTGCAATTACACTGTCATGCAGTATTACCAAGATGCACGTGCTATTCCAATGGCATTATAGTCGTTTAAGCACTGTTTGAGCGCTGTGAATACCGTAATGAGTGTAGTTTCGGTTACCGTAATAGTTTTGTGGTCTTCACTGTATTGTCACTGTATCAACTTAAGTTATGTTACACCATCACTGTGACATAATATGAATATTACAGAATTAAAATTGTAGTATATCCATTACAGGTACAAAACCGGATCTGTCTTTTACAATTGCTATCTAACTGCGATTTTTTTTTTAATAATTTCTAGTGGAACAAAACTTGACTGTACAGATGGCGCAATGGTTTAAGTGGTCACCTTGCCACTACGCCGTGCCGAGTATTGTGGGTTCAAATCCCACACGGGACAGAAATTTGTGTGATCCACAAATAGTTGTCCCGAGTCTGGGTGTTTTTTGTGTCCGTTGTTTGACTGTTTGTGAAGCCCCCCGCGACACAGGAATATTCCTAATGCATGAGTTGTCTTTTTTAACCCTTAACTTGGCAGAGTTTTTTATGTCTTGTTTTTTTTATTTCTTTCATATATTTGGATTCATATGTTTTAAATGAACAACTAAAAAATAAAATAAATAATCTGCCATAATTAATATTGTATTCATACCATGTATCTAATAATGCACTCTGCCAACTATTCAAACATTTTTCTCTGGAAGTCGTCGCACTAAAGGATACGTTGCTGGCTTGGCTGTAAATACACAACAAATGAAAAAGAAATAAAAAAGTGTATTTACTCTTTTAATAGAAAAAAAAACCATCACCACCTTAACTAAACTAAATGCGTGTGTTAAGGGTTTGTTAGTCGACATGTCGAATTAGTTCCTTTCTTTTTCCCGGGTAGAAAAAAACAAAACTATAATGGTGCGTTCACACGCTTGCGTTCAAAGCGACATTCAACTATCACAAACACGGGCACAAGCAAGTGAATAGGCTGTGTGTGCATGCTTTAGTGTTAGTGCAGAGGTTGAGTGTCAAACTTAACACTCCCCTAAAAGAGTGAAAAAAGAAGTACTTATTTATACGCCCCTACAAAAAAAAAGGGTTCGATACGATTTGGTGCAGGAATGTTATCTATTAATTGATGTTACAAATTTTACAACTTATTTTATTTGATTATATACCTATATAATTTTTTTTATTAAAAATGTATAAATGACGCCTTCGTGTCATGCAGTGCAGAAACTAAACGTTCCGGTTGCGTCAGTTTTATTTAGTCTGTGCAACGCGGGGTTTTTGAAATATGAATTAGGACGCTTAGGTTACTAGTTAATATGGGAGCCGCAAGAAATTAATTTGAATAATTAATTATAAAATTTATTAACTTTTAGTGCTTTTTAGAGTGTATGTTTACTTCTTATAATATGTTCCTATAGTATGTTTCCTTCTTAATGTTTCCTACATTAAGGAGGAAGTCAGTTGACGTGCAATTTGCGTAGTAATATTTACCTATTTAGATTGTCGTTCCCAGACTGAGTCAGCTATAAAGTGAGAAATAGGGACCTCTTATCCAGAAAAAAAAATATTCCCGAGGGATAGAATAGTTAATTACTTTTAGACGAGCAAAGCCGCGGGCAAAATCTTTGCTATCAATAATAAGAGATTATGGTGTACGCTTTTATATCCAATTTTCCTTCATAATATTAACTTACCTAGAGTACTACTTAACCTTATTTCCGTTATCCAATTATTATTGACATAAACAAAGCTTCTGCGACCATCTTAGAAGCATAAATATATGAAATATGAATATCGAAACGGTTCTGTAAATATGTTTAGTACTTCTTACTACTGTTAAATGCGAAAGTTTGGATGTTTTTTTTATGGTATAGACACAGAATACATAATAGTACCAATAGTATAGGGGGCAAACGGGTCATCTGGTGGTAAATGACTACCGCTGCCCATGGACAAAGCTGGTAGTGTGACTTGAACCCACCATCACTCCATCATAATTCCAAAGCCTTATTAATCGGCGCTTTAATTACAACTACTAAAAGTTATATCGCAGTTAGCTCTTTAACTTACTCGCGTTCCACTTATAGAGTTTAATCTGATCATAATTCCCACAGCTATAAACAAGGTCGAATTTCTACAGTCTCCGACAAAGGACTTAAGCAAACATCTTGATAACTAAAGATACAAAGTTTATGCAACAGTCTAAAATTTCAGGATCAGACCCTTAGCCAGTCATTTACATAAACATTGCACGAAGCTAAGGCTTGAATAGGTATTTAATTCTCATTCAGCCTGCAGTCTGGCCTTCGAGAGCACAATCGTTTTCCGTTACAAAACCATTTTCTTGCAATTCTAAGATCTTAACGTAGTCTAAATATGATTCAAATTCGTAAAACAAGTTTTTTGAAGCAACAGCTATAAAATTGCTTTAGTAAATACAACTATTTAGATGTTCCGTTGGCTTAAACTAGTTTCGAGCTAAAATATGCTTTATTACGAAGGCATAAAGGTGCACAATACTTATCAAAACTGGTTGCTAGGTAGAAGTTGTGTTTGTGATCCTATTGTACTTAAAAGATGAATACAAATAGTGGATTCTGATGGTGTGGTAGCGCAAGATTCGATGCGCTTTAGGTCAAGTTTATTTTGACCCCATTTGCATACTGAATTACGATTCGCAGTAGATAAAGACATACCGATAGCAGGCCTATACCACTCGATGTACTTACGTGCGCTAAACAACTACCGGCCGCATGGCCGCTGGCGGCCCTTATACGCAGTCTCGCGCAGTGGGTTGCCGACAGCTGTACCGCGCGCTCACGCTTTTATTTTTGAATTTTTACGTAATTCGAAATCGTATTTTTATACCTTTATATACTTTAAATACAGACAAATTGACATGGTTTCTGGTAGTTTATATGCTGTACATGGATGGAGATCCAGTAAGAGAAAAAATTAACAAAATCTGTAATTGTTTTTATTTTCAAATATATTTTGTTCTATTTTGATGTTTTGGTTTCTGTTACAAATAAATAAGAGTTAATACGGTTTTCACTATCACATAGAGTTGTTTTTTAGATAAGAATTTTTATGCCCTTTCTTTAATATACAAATAGGTACCTACTTAATTCAAATGGTAAACCATTCGAATTATACAATTTATTTAATTAATCAAGTGTTTATTTCGAATACAAATAGTTAATTCTGTAATAAAAGTAATTAATAATGGTTTACCATTCTTATTAAATATTTTTAATAGTAAAGAAAATACGTAATTTTGAAATGGTTTTAAAATTCTATTTATGGAAAAAATATAGACCTAGGTAAGTACTAAATACCTTATCTTTATAATTTTTAAGTAAATGATACTTTATTAGTTTATATTTATAAGAATGCCATAACTACAAGAAATAAAATCTTTAGTACCTAGGCACCTTATTTTTTTATCCAAAAGCAAAACGTCACCGCGCTAGCGGTGCGTCCAGCCGACCAAAACATTTTGTTTTTAGATTTTGTCGGCACTATTGTCGTCAAGGACAACGACGCATCTACTCGTGTAGTGAATTCCACGCGTTTGATTGGGAAAAAATTTGGATGTAGGTAGGTACTCAACTTTAATTTGAGGATCATCAACAATACACATATGCAACGTTGTTCTTTAGATTTATCACTACATCACATCTATACTAATATTATAAAGCTATAGAGTTCGTTTGTTTGGTTGAAGCGCTAATCTCAGGAACTGCTGGTTGGAATTGAAAAATTCTTAAAATTTTGTGTTGGATGGACTATCCATTTATAGAGGAAGCCTATAGGCTATATAACATCACGCTACGACAAATTCTTTAAGTTTCTTTTCTCGAATAGTTTATTGATGTTTCTCGTTAGAGGTTTGGTTAAGCAAGGTCGCGTGGCTTCGGCAATAAGTTTTTCGGAGAAGCGATTTGTTGTTAGGTGTTTCGTATTAGTAAACTTACGGGGACGTGGAATTAAGTGTTACACTTTTCTAAGTCAGGTAACACACCCGATTTTTTGTATAATAAAACTTTACTTAATTAACATAGACTTTTTTTAATAAAAATATAGATATTTAATATTACATAAAAAGAGGTAACCCCAAACTCACTTACGGCAAAGCAACCATGCGTTATTGCGAGGCAATAATAATCGTGTTTTAAGAACATTAAATATCATTTTCGCATGCAGGGGTCGGAGCTCGGAAAGAGTAGGTAATTAAAACGGTAGGTATGGACGTTTTTGTAGGGAGTGATTTATCTGTTACGTAGTAACTACTTCGTAATCTGTGCCGATAGGCAGTACATCGTACGAGATCTAATGCCTATTACAAATTCTTTAATAATAGAATCTTAGGGCTAGAAGTAATCCATTTAAAGGACTGTTGAATGGCTTTTGATCTTTCCCTCGTTTTACTTTGGTCTCAAAGGTTTTTAATCGGAGTTATTTGATATTTTAAGGCATCCTCTAGATCATTATGGACCTTTGTTGTAACAACAAAGTGATATATGTTTCTCTGAATATGTTTTTTATGACTTATACTCTTAAATAAACTTTCTAAATTGTTCTGATTAGGCATGATAAATATTTAAAAAAAAATGGCGGAAACATAACCACTCAACATTAAAGAATACATATTTAAACTTGGCACTTTACTCGACGACGACTCTTTGCGTGTGGCGGTGGCCTTCCGCCTGGGTTGCAGGGTGTGTAAGCCCCATGACATAGTTCGTAGTTCGTAGAGCGCCGTGATTTGGGACGCCAGCCACCTGTGTCACACTGTAAGCTTCCCATCAGCCGCAGCGGAAGACGCCTGTTTACGGAAGAAACTAAAGTACACGGCCTTGGAGACGTTGTAACATTTCGTGCCCATAGCTGTGGAAACCTTGGCCAGTTGGATTACAGACAGGTTTGTTCTCGATCTGGGGCGCAGGCTGAACAAAGTGAGTGGCGACTCCCGCTCAGGGTCGTTCCTGGTGCAGAGGTTGGCCATAGCCATTCAGCGTGGGAACGTAACAAGCGTTATGGGCTTATTGGGTTGGGTTGGGTATGGGTATGAGTTATTTGTTTATGACATATTGTAATTAATTTTAATAGATTGAATAAATATAATATATCGTTATAGATTTTATGTACTAACTAAAAAAACATATTTAAATATACTCATCATCATCATCCTCTGCCTACCCTTGTCCCAATTTTATTTGGGGTCGGTGCAATATGTTTTATTCTTCCATTCTACTCCATCGTTCGTCATTTCACTGCCCATTCCATTTCTAGCCATATCTTCTCTCACACAGTCCATCCATCTTTTCTTTGGTCGTCCTCTACTCTTGTACCCGTCAACATCTAAACATAAAACTCTTTTCACCACATTTCGCTTATCCCTTCGCATCACATGTCCATACCACGATAACCTATTGCTCCTCAGCTTTTCCTCCACTGGTGCTACTTTCAGGCTCCCTCTAATATATTCATTTCTCACCTTGTGCATCCTAGTCACACCACAGATCCATCTCAACATTCGCATTTCGGCCCCGTGCAGGCGTCTCTCATCCGTTCTCTTTGTGGGCCAACTTTCAGAACCTTACAAGACGGCAGGTCTGATGATAGTTTTATACACCTGTCCCTTCAACTTAACAGGAAACATGGGATCAAAAAAAAAATGGTTCCTGTAACGTATAACGTGTGTAAAAATCTTTTCCCTTCGGTCTCTTAAAAAATGATCATGCCTAGTATTAAGAAAACACAGATTAGGACGTACGGAAGATTATGAGTTTTAGCATAGCCGAGTCCTTTCACATTAAGGCATCCGGAACGAGAAGCTCTGCTCTGCCTCTGTTAGCACTATTTTTATTAAAATGCCTTTGAACGTATTCGATTAAGTGAGCATCGTTGGTGACTGTACTAATTTACTGTTAAAAGCTTAGCTTCGTTGTTAAGTTGTTGCGTGTTAAGTTTTTTTTAATTTTATTTTCATACGTATTTTTTAGAGGTAATATAGTTGGCCTTCGCACTACTAGGTGCGGTTTAATAAAGGTCTAAATTGAAATATTTATATTTAGTAAATCCTTTTCACAAATTTTTGGACTAACACAAATTACCGTACAGTCAATCTGCTTACTTTATGAAATTTATCTTTCATATTTTGCTTATCTCATCAAGTAATCGAAGAATCTTTTAGTATTTTAGCAAGCGAAAATGCAAAATAATGTATATTGAATAACAAATAATTATAAAAAACACAGCAAGTTATATATTTGAAGCAACTAAAAGTTATAATTTGAAAGGATGCTCACTCCGTACCACAATGACAACGAAATTTTTAATAACTCTTACATGAGCAACTTGATCGTCGGAGAAATATTTAAGTGTTACTAAAGTTATGTCTCTCAGTAACCATGACTTAAAGATATGCTAGGTTATCAAATACCTACATAAACTATAGATTTAGCACTTAAGACTGCACTGTAAGAAACAGTCTCAAAACCATTGATATAAACTATGAAAATCACTAACTAACAGCAACTGCTAAGTTGTTCGTACCTCTGTTTGCACTCAAGTGAAGTTCTAATCTTATTTCTACCTTTTATCTTATTCCCACTTTTCGTTAATATTTATCAATCGACCAATAGTATTGCTGGTGGAGCGCCAATATATTTATAAAATGCATACATAATCGCACCATAATATATTTCGTTATATTATTAATTTCATAGTCCTTATAGTAAACCACATTCTGTTTGTCGAATGCAATTAGTGCTGGTACTGCTGTAATATTGCCAATGTACTCGACGATCTCAAGAGATGGCGTTAGCAGTCTTCAAATAATGTAAACGCGCTGCACCTGATTGGTGCAAGAAAAAACGGACATACCCTGCTCTCATCGCCTTTCGCTAAGAAGACGCTTTAATATAAAAATTTTGTTCCGCCACGGACATCAGTTATATTTCTCATGAAAAGAAGCTGATTTTCCGTTAGTCCTATAGCCGTGTAGTGTTTGGACTCGCTTGTAACCTTTACAAGGTGTATGTGGAGTGCTCTAGTCTTCGATCGTGACCGGCCGGTCAATACCTGGACGTTGCAAGAGACCGTAGAAACCTCGCCGCTGCTCGCTGCCTTCTGGAGGATCGGGACTTGGTCGGTGTTGCAGGTCAGTGCTGGCATGATTGTTTTGATCGATAGAAGTGGTTTGCTTCCCTACACCTCGTACGCTATACTATAAACAATTTATTAATTTGTTGAGCAATCACACCCTGGTTGGGCTATTTACACGCCTGACCAATTGCGTTACCGGCATAACCTGTCAAAATAATGTCTATTAACTTATTTTTATTAAGTAGAGAACTGTGTTATCATCTATTATGGTTTGTTCCTATTTTTAATAAAATAAATAAGAGTTTTTAATGTGGCGACAACACTTATTTAACATAATAAACTTTTAAGTTACAAGTAAATAATAATAATAAATAATAAAATAAATCTCGCTGTGTAGAAAAAGTAACGTTCTCTTGAGAACGTTACGATTAATCCCTGTTTAAATGCCTCCCTATTTCCTAATAGTTTAACAAACTAAATATTCTAAAAAGTACGACTAAATCACGTAACTGAATTTGCTTTATACAAGATTTTACCTCTAATAAGATACGACCGTCTAGCCTAGCCTACTTTTGTGAACAAGCAAAAACAATCTTTCTTCTAAAAGACAAAGATTTCTGAACATTTCGTACCTTTAATGAGGATAGCAGACCCTTTTCTTTTACAACTGTTTAGTCAAACGGTTCGATCTAAAGCCTACTACCCCTACGCTGTCTAGTACTTTATCTTCAGTTGTATCTTGGAGTTGTTTATTTTGAACAAATATGGGTATTATCACATCCAGTTGTAGCGAACAATCAATTTAATTTTTTTAAATCTTACGATGTTGATTGACCGTGGAATCTTAAATCTTTAGAGGAATGTTTCAAAGTGTTCGTTCGATGCTTTTCTCAAACAAAGTGTTGATTTACTAGACACGTAGGCAAAGCATTCCAATTCAAAACGGAAATGCTAGTACCCAACCAGGTACTTACATTATGTGAGGACAGATAAACTCAACGACTATTTTAATACAGCAAGGCAGCGATGGTTGGTTAACGCGTCTTGTTCATGTTGACGCTATTTGTGATGACTGGTAGTCCTTGGTGAAATAATGTTACTTGCTCATATGATGTATTTCGTTAAGGTATTTAGTTTTCATGTGGAACACAGAAAAGTTAAGTTAAATAATTTTACTGATATTATAAAAAGAAAAAAAATATTCAGAATAACTTAAGTATTGGAAACAAATAGAGTTAATTTTGTACTATGTTTAAAGAAAATTAGTCCATTAAGAAAATAGATTAGAATAATACGCACCCAGATCAAACCAGATTTACATAGGTAATGTTTGCTAAAAGTTCTTTGGTAACTTGTTAGGACGGCCATGGGTACATTTTGAATTCATAATCGTTATTACGAAGGGTTCATACGTTTGCTGTTCAACTCGGGTATGTTACGAATTTACTGGAATATCACCGACATCATTTTGAAGATACAATTGTTTAAATATCATCCCACTACAATTATATAAGTTTAGATGGATGGATGGATAGATGGATGGATGTTTGTTACTCTTTCACGCAAAAACCACTGAATCGATTGCGATTAAACTGGTATGTAGATAGCTGGAGACCTGGATTAATGCATAGGTTATTTTTTATCAAGATAATCCCACGGGATCAGGACTTACGCGGGTCAAACCGCGAGACGCTGCTAGTAAAATATAAATTGTAAACATACAGGCGTGAAATGTACGTATGGACGTGTACGTAAATATACGTATCTTCGAGGGGGTGGGCAGAGGCTATAGGCTAGACTATAATTTGTTCCCACTCACGTAAAAGGGGCCAACTCTATTGCCATCAACCTTGCAGTTTGGGAATTGAACGTGGGAAAATTGGGAATATATTACAAGGGGATGATAGGTAAGAAGGGAAGCCAATGGAAGAAAAGGTATTTGCTTATGCGGATGGAGTCACAAATTCACGGGGATACGGCCATCCACCAGGTCCCCGTGAAGTTATTGTGTGTGCCATTATGATTTCAATCATTCAGCCTATCGCAGTTCGCTATTGGACAAAGGCCTATATCCCAATGTGGGCCATAGCACCTGGTAGTCCGCCTTCTGCATCCAGTCCATCCCAGTCATCTTTTACAGGTCGTCAGTCCATCTGGCTAGAGTGCGGCCTACCTTCCGTTTTCCCAACAGCCATTGGCTATCCTTCGGTAGACGTGACCAGCCCATTGCCAATTCAGAATGATTATTTCGCTAGCTATGTCAAATCCCACTAATCCCACTATCCCACTAGTATTATAAAGGTGAAAGTTTAGATGGATGGATGGATGTTTGTTACTCTGTCACGCAGAAACCACTGAACCGATTGCAATGAAACTTGGTATGTAGATAGCTGGAGACCTGGATTAACGTATAGGCTTTTTATCCCGATATTCCTACGGGATCGGGACTTCCGCGAGTGAAACCGCGAGGCGCTGCTAGTTAATGGGATGGTTAGGGGTTGACCACACAGATCATACTCTGCTCAAGTTGGTGATGTTTTGAAGGAAGGGCAGGTCAGAAGTAAAGGTTAAATGACACTAGAGGAAGCTCGTGAGAATTCCAAGGATAGAAGAAAGTGGCGGGCTGTTGTCTCTGGCTACCCTGAAGGAAGAAATCCATAATTTAATGTTGGTATGTATGAGATACGATTATAATAATAAATCATAGAACATGTCAAGCAATAGCCATTATAGATCCAAAATCTAATAAAGCGTAGGTATATAAAATTTACATTTAAAACGAAAGTTTTGCGCAAAACGGATTGGAAGGAAAATTCAAAAGCTTATTACTTATAGCGAATTTAAAATTAAAGCTCTCTGATTCGTCTGAAAACATTATTTCAAGATATTAAGAAGCGTCTAATATGTCGTTTTAAAATGTCTGATATTCCTTTATGAACATCGTTTTGCGAAATAGGCGAACATGTTTTAACATGTTTTATTTTACATATGATTACAGGCAAGTATGAAGAAATACGTTTCAATAAAGTTTCAGTTAAAACCTAAAAATACATGTAATTTGATAACGCTAGAGGAAGCTTGTGGGGCATGTAAACGAACAGGGGATCATTATCTCTGTGTGCGTATGTGTTAGTCTGGTATACATGTATATAACATTTATGTTTTCTGTCCTTCATAATAATAAATGTTAGTAATATATTTCTAAATAGCAACCCACGGGTAGCAGAGTGTATATATTTTGTCTATTTTGTTTCGTTATTTTGTGTTAATCTTTGAAGAATATTTGAAAGGAATATTTCAGTAAAATATTGTTATTTCTTGTTATTACTCTACTGGTTTACGCGGTGCACGCCACTAAAGCTCCCAAGTGGCATGATTTTTTTCGGACATCTTCAACTATTGACGTTGTGATATTTTAGCAAATGTATACAAATCTTTAATGAATAAAACACCTAAATTTTCCCATTAATCACTCTATCTACTGGTGAAACCCGTATGAAAATCCAATGGGTACTTGTGGAGTTTATCGCGTTCAGACAGACAGAAAGCCAGAGAGATGCGGCAAGGGACTTTATTATATAAATGTAGTGATAATGTATAATAGTGAATCTATCGTATGGCTGTCTGCTTAGAGATTGCAGCCTGTAATACGACCGCCCATTGTAACACTAATAATGTATAGTATTGTATCCTACTGATTGCTGATGTAATGTTTGGATTACAGTAAAAGTGACTACAGCTCTATTTATTATATTGAATATATTCTAGGATTTATAATACAGTGCTATCTAGAAAGTGTCTCTTAAACTAAGCCATATGTTGTACTATGGGTTGTAGATCACGAATATACATACTTTGAAACTTTATTGTAAATGCATACAAGACACAACGAGACCAATGCAAATAGCCATATTCATGCACACAACTAGTTGCACTAATCCATAATCGAACACGACAGTTGACGTTGCAGTACTTTTGAATTTTGTCAAGTTGCAGGTTTTTTAATATCCGTGTGTTTTGGTATAATAGTTTTGCCCATTTTCATACCACTACAGGAGAAAAATACATACAGCCTCAAAACACCTCATCTGCGTATCACAAAAGTTGACACTCACAAACACTCACAGTCTAATAACAACAACTAAATCTAAAGTGTAGAATAAAACGTGATCAATTAAGTTCACTGATTCTGATGTTAAAAAGAGTATACTGAGCATTTCTTCCAATGCTGTCGGTAACGACTGTATTAGCCGAAATATGATCCTTCCGATTTTAGACTTAATTCTTCCAATAATATGCAACATTCTCAATCACTCTATCTCCTGCGGTACATTTCCATCTACGTGGAAAGACGCCCAAATCATACCCTTACCTAAAAAGCCTAAGCCTTCCTCTTTTAAAGAATACCGACCTATCTCTATATTACCATTTCTATCAAAAGTCTTGGAACGCCTTGTATATGCCCAACTTAACTCCTTTCTATCAAAAAACAATCTTTTAAACTCCTTTCAATCTGGTTTCCGTCCTGGGCATAGCACGGTTACAGCTCTGATTACCATTACCGACGACATTAGAATGGCCATGGAAAATGGAAATCTCACACTACTTACACTTCTGGACTTTAGTAACGCTTTTAATACTGTAGATTTCCATATCCTGCTCGGTATACTACGCTCCATTAACATATCTCCAATAGTGATTGATTGGTTTCACAGTTACCTGTCTGGTCGCCGACAACGTATCCGCATTGAGGAGTCAGTTTCCTCTTGGTGTGATATCACGCTTGGTGTGCCACAGGGTGGCGTTTTATCCCCTTTACTTTTCGCAATATTTATTAATACCATATCCAAAGAATTAGTTTCATCCTACCACCTTTATGCAGATGATCTTCAGATCTACACTCAAGCTCCACCAAATACAATTCACGAAGCTTTTCTAATTATGAACCGTGATTTGGAACGCATTTGTGACTGGAGCATCAACTATGGTCTACAGGTGAACCCCGCAAAAACACAAGTAATTATGGTGGGCAGTCCCAGGATGATTTCCCGCATTGAATGGACACAGCTGCCACAAATAACCTTTAATGGTTTACCGCTACTAATCAGTAATAGCGTCAAAAATTTGGGACTATACATAGATAGAACTCTGTCATGGGGCCCACAACTGCAAGAGGTAAGTCGCAAATTGTTTGCTTCAGCGGGGTCCTTACGAAGACTGCGGAATTTTCTACCGACCGCTACAAAGATTTCGCTTGCACAGTCACTTCTACTGCCAATACTTGACTATGCTGATGCCAGTTATCTTGATCTCACAGAGGAGCAACTCGATAAACTTGAGCGCCTTCAAAATTTTTGTATTAGGTTTATATTTGGCCTACGCAAATATGACCACGTATCTGAATACCGCAAATTGCTCAAGTGGCTCCCGATTCGCCTTCGTCGGAATACTCATATCCTCTCTCTACTTTATAACATATTGTTCAATCCGCTTACTCCCTCTTATCTCAAAGAACGTTTTAGGTTCCTACGTGACACACATTCAAGATTGTTGAGATCATCAGAAAACTTACAACTTCAAATACCAGTGCATACAACAAAGTTCGCTGATAAATCTTTCACAGTTGAAGCAGCGCGTCTCTGGAATGCCCTACCACTTTCTATCAAGCAAGCACCATCGTTAGGATCTTTCAAAAAACATTTAAAAGAATACTATCTGCAAAATTATGTCTAAGATAATCTATATATAATCTAATACTATGCACAATTATAATGTATGTATTTAGGTGTATGTGTATATATATATATATGTGTATTTGTGTATGTGTATATGTATGTATTTGTGTATACGTATGTAGTTGTATGTATATGTTTGTGTAAATATGTATGTGATCATACCTATACTAGTAGTAGGTACATATTATTTCAATTTGGTACGTATTATATATTTTACACCATAACCACCCACACTAAATCATTACAATCCTGTCCATCCAAAGGTTGCCTGGAAGATATTGCTTGTTGTGATAAGGCCGCCCATTGTGCATTTTATGTTTAAGTTGTTTTTTTATATGTATATATATCATGTGTTTGGTGTACAATAAAGAGTACTATCTATCTATCTATCTATCAATTAATTACAGTTTGAATAAAAATCTCGACTTAAGCATTTAATTTATTATAGAAACCCCAATAAAACAAAACGACGCTTTTGAGTACAAATAAACAAAATACTCAAATGATTTAAGAAACAGTGAGTCGACACTTAAACACTGTTTTAGAATAAGTACCAAACTTAAAACAATGTAAACAACAACAGCGACAATACTCAGGTGATTCTTGATTGACGTTTCACTTCAAATAGGTTTATAGACTTCAAACTTTGTCTTTAATTAATTTTAAGCGTTGCTTAAGTATCTTTTGTCACTGTTGGTTGCCCGTAGGCGGAAATTCATAATTCATTAAACGGCGGATAACAATCAGCTCCGTTGAAGATAGAAAAAAATTATGAAATCTTTTTTTATAACACAATGCTCGTTCATAGCTACTAAACAAAATAAAACACTTTTCTTTAACATAAAATAAACTGACTTCAACTAACTAATAAATACCTAATGTATTATATACCAAAACCTTTTTTAAAACATGTAAAATACGTTAGTGAAACAATCATGAAAATTGGTCGACTGTTTTTTTCATACATACGGGTCCCAAACACAGGAGAAAAAAAGTATTGACCTGTTTATCTTCTAAATATTATTCCTATACTATCGTCATATGAGTAAAAATAATTAGCTGCCCTTGAAGTATTTTTTTTTGACCCAGAACGATTAATCGTCATCCATTTACAAGTAAAAATGATATAACAACAAAAACTGAAACTTTCTACTTACATTAAAATAAATATCAATAAGTAAATAATTACTTTCAAGGAACATATAATTTGATGGATAATGTATTCAAGGCAATATTGTATGCGGAAAATTTTACATTATAATAGGCAATACATCATGACGAGACTTTGAGTGACGGATGCGTGGAAATACGGTTGGTAAAAAGTATTATTACGAACATTCTAAGGTGTAAAAAAGAAGATTAAATCCACTAGTAGAAAAGAAGACGTTACAGATTTTACTGGAATATTGATATCTCTGTTGGTCTAGTGGTTAGTGACCCTGACTGCTGAGCCAGAGGTCGTGGATTCGATTCCCACCCTAGTCTGGGTGTTCTTTGTGTCCGTTGTTTGTATGTTTGTAAAGTCCCCCGCGACACAGGAGTAATTCCTAATGCGGGAGTTGTCTTTTTAAAAAAAAGAAAAAGAAAGAAAAATAATTGAAACAGATACGTATTACGCACATTTTGCCAAAGACCACACTTCCATAGGTTGTGATGGACTAATTGTTCAAATTATAAACTTTTATATACAACGTACAATAAACGAAATCCACAAACTGACAGTCATTTATTCGGAACCACTTCTTTATCGTTATCTGTATTTTTTAACAAAGTTTATAAAAATCTACGCAAATTATCGTCCCCCTTCTGCTGAACAGTGAAAACAAAAAAGCGCGGTTCTGATTATATCAGCTTACATTCGATAATGAAGTCTTATGATAGTTATAATTTTGAATGATGTCGAGGTAAGTAATATTTGTACTAATAATTACACTATCACAAGTGCTTGTAACACAATATGGTACCTAATGTAAGGAATATTCCCAAGTATCAGTTGGAACCAAGTAAGCGCTTAATGAAGGTGTTTAGAACTAGGTATATTAAACTACTTGAAACGCAAGAACATGATAATCGCATTTATTTTAATTACATTACTCTTGTTTAGTTGTAAGAACATAATATTATACTCGTACGATTACAGACTACAGACAGAGAGTAATTTAGAAAATATTTAGAGCCTTGAATATATCTTCTTTAAGGTTTAATTATGTATTCATATGGGAATTAACGCGATCATGAAAATGTAATACGAGTACATACCTTTGAATTGTATGACGTTATATCATGGAACGTGAAAATTTAAAAGTAAATTTTTAAAGTTTATTTGAAAGTTACTCTTCAACGTATAATTGTTATCTCAGCTATTTTGATGTTAAGTTTTAAATTTTAAGTCGAGACTTAGAACTTAAATATGACATTATAGAAATGTTAATGTATTGTTACGAGCTAAGGGTTCGGTACCTATAAATTATATAAATTAATTTCTTAGTTTGAGATTAGATTTTACTTTATTAATTTGAGAACAATGTTTTCATACTGAATACTTTCGAAGACTGTCTTCGTATAGCTTTTAAATCACATCTGCGAACAGCGGCTCCGACCAGTTGAAGACCCTTAACTTTACTCGTAGTTTGACATTTTTTAGTTTAGACCTTCCTTTCCTTTCTTTTAACTACCTTCTAGTCCTATACTAGAATACAAAAATAACAATTAATAATTTAGTCGCGCAACCTGATTGTGTCTAACTAAAATAAGTTTAGTCCTATTCTGTCACAATTAGTTTCATTCAAATTGTAAAAATAGACATCATTATAGGGTTAACTTTTTAATCAGTTTAAATTTAACTACCTTTTTGAAGTGAAGCAAATTTTTTTTTTTCCGTAGTTGTCTAAAGGTAGCATTCGGTTCTTGGCGACCGCGACGCGCGACCGCGACCATGGGACCATGCGACATGGGTCGCCCGTCGCGGGGCGACAACTAGCTTTCCGATGTCAGCGACCGCGACCACGCCAGTTGTACGGTTGACGAGCAGGGTGACATTTTTGTGTTCTATTCCAGTACGATATGTCGGACAATTTATCCGCAGCTAGGCAAAGAGTTATTCGGCAGCTATTGGAGGATGAAGAAGATGATTATCTATGCCTCCAGAAAAGAGGATGAAGATCGACTAAATTTTCACATCTCGAGAAGAAGAGGGTTGCTTTCAAATACATACAACGACATTTAAATGATAAAGAAGAGGAGTTCAGAAAATATTGTGGGTTAAATCATAAACAGTTTGAAAACGCCGCTATTTTGATGTACTCTCACCTGCGTCGCGCTGACTGCACTGCCTCCGGCGCGACTGGGTCGCGGTCGCCACGTCGCTCTCTGGCCATGCCCAACTGTCGCGCTTCGCGGTAGTGGGATTTGTTTAGTACTCCATATAAATTCATACAAAGCAGTGGGTCACACGACCCGGACGCGGTCGCGGGTCTCGGTCGCGCGTCGCGGTCGCCAAGAACTGAATGCTACCTTTAGAATTACTCCGAAACCGTCCATGGTAAAAATGTTTATTATTGTCTTTTTTTTTTGCTGTACGATCATTTTCTTCCGAGTTACAGTCTGTTGAAAATCACTCAAAAACTTGGATTCTTTTTAATCGCTTAATTTGTGTCTCTAGCATATTTCACACATTATTTTGGATATACAAGACATTGTATTTGGTTCGATACATACAATTCTAAAAAAAAACTTTTAATATGATTTGATTAATCACTAATTACTACTTATAATCATATAACCCAACCGTAAAAAGGCACTGGATCCTGTTTTCTTAATTAAAAAGTTATCAAAGAATTTGAAATCAAAGAACATAATTTCCATGGGAAGTGAAAATAATGAAGACGGTTTTAAATTAGCCACCAAACTTAGTGAAAGTGCTCAAAGGGCAATAATTAGCCTCTTTGTCTGATTCAGGGATTAACTTTCATCTTTCGTCGTAAATCATTCAGGATGAAGGCCTCGGCTATGATTTGTTACTGAAGAGATTAAGGCTCATGTTTACGCAGGCACTTGTTGTCTGCGATATGACGAATGATTACTTACATCATGTATTGGGATAAGCAAAATTTGATTCAAATTAGTAACAAAACCTGTATAGTACTCTGTGGTAATATAGCTTCTATTAGTAAAAGAAATTTCAGGATCGAACCAGTAGTTTTAAAACGAAGAAGAGTAGAAAAAGAAGAGTAGTTTTACATACAACCTTACCAAACTCAAGTTCTTATAATATTAGCGCAGAGTAATCATAATTTACTAGCAACCCGCCCCGGCTTCGCACGGGTAGCAGAGACGTCTTCAACAATCATCATCATATTTCAACCAATTTACACAAAACCTTAACAAATTATACGAGTATACCTAAATTTCCTCATATCTATTGATGAAAACCGCATGAAAATTCGTTCAGTATTTTTTGAGTTTATCAAACAGATTAAAACTAAAAAAGACGCTTTAATGACGAACCTGATGAAAAGTAAAAAGAGTTTCACTATTCACCTCCTGGCTTCATCATTAGGCCATTGTAACCAAGCCCAATATGTGGGACTCGTCAGAACGAATCATATGAACCCAAAATCGAGGGGTGTGTAGCCATTAAAGAGTTCCATTATCCAGTTCCATTATTTATTTATATATTTATTTAATAGTTCCTGCATTTTAAATTGCATATGGCGGACTTAATGCCTAGTGGCATTATCTACCAGTCAACCTTTGGGTGGTGCAGAGAAGGTCGTGGAAGGTGCATTTATATATACAGAGAGAGAAGTGATAAATTGAATATCTTACACATAAATAAGTACCTATATACATATAATATATATATACATACATACACACAAATACATATATGTCAAATGCTATAATACATGACTATACTACTTCTATATAGACACATGCAAATAAATACGATAATATAATAAATAACCCAAAATATACCTGACATGTTATTATCAAGAAATTTGTTTTTTATAAAACTCGTGGACTCTAGTTTTAAAAGTGTGACGGCTAGTGGACATCCTAATTTCAGGAGGGAGCGCATTCCAAAGCAAGATAGATTGGACAGCAAATGAAGATTATCCTGGCTCCATTATCAGATCAGTTTCAAGGTCCTAAATTAAGGTCGTCCAAACTACATATACCTACAGTTTCATTTTGATACGAAAATTAGAAGTAGGTATGATAAAGTAAGCGGCGGTAGCGTAATGGCTAAGGCGTCGGACTTGCGATCAAGTGGTTGCCGGTTCGAACCCCACCCAGTGCACTTCCGACGTGAACCCACTCCTAACACAAGCATTTAGCTTAGCAGGAGGGGTTAACAAGAATACTAGTAATGTGTGACCCACATTACTAGTATTCTTTAAAAAAAAAAAATGTTTTCAAAGATTTGCGTTTTAGCTAAAAATAAAGCTAATAAAAAGTAAAAAAAAAAACCTAATTTATAAATGTATTTAGAACTAATGAATTAATGAATGACTGAATGAATGAATGAATGAATAAATGAATGAATATTTTTTCACTTAACATAGAGTACATGGAGGTGTTATACAAATACTTACAGTCTAAATATTTAGCCTCTGAAAGGCATGTGAAATAATATAATGCTTAACTTAAAATAATAACATAATATTTAATCTATGGTCTAATAATTAAAAGGTATTTATCTGTAAATTATAATAGTCCTAAGAATACAGGTAATGTCAATTTTACTCCTCCTTAGTCGTTCACTCTTGGCAGAGTGGTCGTGGTTTCGTAATGATGTGGTTCTGGTTTGGTTAATGCATCCTTCGCGATGCATCTCAATTGTACTAATATGTCTTAAATAAATAAGTAAACATATTAAAGTTGCAAACTCGTGTCTCAAATCTTCTAGAATATTTAGAATAGACAATATAGGTACTACTTAACAGTAGCACTAATCGAAGCGTAAAGCAGCCTTAAGCCCATGTTTTCGTGTTTAAAATTAATACATACCCATACAATAACGCTTGTATACACGTAAACAGAAGCGTATTTAACCTCCAAATTATAATTTGGTCGAAATCACGTAATTGGGGGCAAGCCTATTGCCGTAAACTGGTACTTTGCGAATTAAAGACAGATTTTTTTTAAGGGAAACTTCTTTAGGGACGTTTGTGCACTTTTGCTATGAGAAAAAAGCACTGAATTCGTGAATCCACTAGAGGGTGCTAATCTAAACATTGAGTTCTGTCAGCTCCTTATTTATTAATGTCACCAACCTGCTAATGTGACGTTTTAAGTTCGTCGTTTCGTTTAAGTTTTCACTTCTGTCGGCAGTCCCACTACTAGTAACGTTTGTCACACATTACTAGTATTCTTGGTAACCCTTCCAGCTCAGCTAAATGCTTATGTTGGGAGTGGGTTCATGTCGGTAGTGCACTGAGTGGGGTTCGAACCCGCAACCGCTCGATCAACAACACTGCCGGTTTTTTTTTGAGTGTAAGCTATTGCTTAAGTAAGTCGGGGTTGCATAGCTGTAACTTAAACTTGAATCAGCTGGGAAGTCCGAGTCCGCTAACCTAAAAAAAAATAATCTTTAGGATCGTGATTTGAAAATTCGATGAAACAAAAAAGTCACATTAAAAAGAGACAAACACAATATAATAGGATTTAGCCTGCGAGGGAATGAGATAGGATACAAGTATACAGCAGTAAAAAGAGACAAACATATTCATAAATAGGATTTAGTAAGGAGAGAATGAGACAGAATACAAGTATACAGTGTTTTCTATAATCTTCGTATGCCAGCACGTGTATTTGCGCCTGCGTACTACGAAGTCTTCAGAAAATGCGTCATAGTCAACGTGGTGTATCATTCACGTGTATAATTTTTGCATTTGCGTATTAAAATTCATTGGTTAATTAATTGAGAAGTTTCACTTCTGCCGTATGTGAATTGCACACACACATACTATTTTTTTTAAAGACAACTCCCGCATTTTGTATATTCCTGTGTCGCGTGGGGTTCACAAACATTCAAACAATGGACGCAAAGACCACCCAGACTTGTGAGAACTATTTGTGGATAACACAATTTTTGAACCCACAACTACGCCGCGCCATGTGGCGCGGCGTAGTGACGAGGTGGCCACTTCGACCATTGCGCCATGCAGTGCAGTCAGGTAAAATTGTATGTCTTTTTTTCTATTAATAACAAAGGGAAGCTACAGCAATGTGCTGAAGGTCTCTTAATTTTAAAATTAGATTATGTTAGGGTCCACCAAAATAATTCTATTTACGAAGTGGACCGAACCCCAGCGCTTGGTCGCTGAATGAATGGGAGACGCGTGGGAAAGACGTTTCCTTTGACAGCTGTTTCCAAATATAATTCCAAAACTGTCCTAATGTTAACTTCTGGTTTTATTTTATTTTACATGAGTTTTACCAATAATTGTAAGCTTCGCCTTTTTGGTAGCAAGGAATCCCTATTTCGAACTGTTTTTTTTTAATTGGCTGATGTGCAAGAAATTGGAACAAGTTAAAAAAACCATTATTGTTTGTAACTTACATATATTTTTTTGGTAAGATAAATCACTACATATGTGATTTTTTAATTGCAATCTTTACCTTTAAGAAACAGAAATTGAAAAGTAATATAACAGTAAGTCCTGTGTGTTTTAATAAAAACTGTGTATTATAAATAAACAAAGTCAAAATAATGGTGTTTCATACGATGTTTGAATGTCGCAGCAATAATTATTAGTTAGCACAGAGCTACATCGCTGTATTACTGTAGGTTTTGCATTCCCGCTCTTAATTAAGGGGCCTGCATCCTGTGGTGGCGCTAGAGCTTGTTTATATGCACCGATGTCGTTTGCGTTAAGGCGGAGTATATCTACAAAAAAAGGAATTAATAACAAATATTAACACATTGTTAACTTGACGCTACAGATGGCCGCAGTAAAAAATAATGAAATATATAAGTAGAGGATATATTCTGGGACTTTGGTAGTTACTCTAAATATATAATCGTTGGCACTAAATGGCGCACCAATTCACAACAGTCTGTTTTAATTCCCTATATTGCGATTTCAAATTAAATCATTCAGCGAAGCACGTAATTACCGCCGAGTGGATAAAATAGTAACAGCTTCCGGGAATGGTTTATTTGCAAAACGAGTATTAAATATAAACATTGACGGTGCAAACAAAAATAATGAAGAGCATTGCAGGTCATTATCGCAACTCGCAACTCACGGAGGCATCGCTGAGCTGAGCTGTCACCACTCCACCAGTGACCACGATCGGTGGAATTCGGTCGAAACGTCGGGTAACCTAAAATTGTCGCTATTAAATCCCGGTTAATTTACACATCTTATATGGTTAGAAGTGGTGAAAGTTTTAAAACAAACCACCACTACAACCAAAGGAAAAATTAACGGATTGTGACGGACTACCTAGCTTGTCCGTGAGGTAGTTCATTAACTAACTAAAACTTAACTGCGGTCTAGACACACATGAACATCAGCCGTCTGCGGGAGCCTCTACTGCGGATGGAGGACATACATCCCTTCTCATTCACTTGCAGCTATTTTTAAGCATGAGACGCTCGTCACCGCGCTACCTAAGTTAAAACAAGACGTAGCGACAAGAACACGTCAACTGTGGGAGAGCTATGCTTCGGCACGTATGGGCCGGCTCGACCGGATCGATACCACGGCCTCACAGAAAACCGATAGTGAAGCAATGCTTGCATTGCTTTTCGCCGAGTGAGTGAGGTTACCGGAGGCCCTAACCCCTCCCTCTCCTCCTCTTCCCCTCTTCTCCCCCTCCCTGCAATCTCCCTCTCCCCCCTCTACCTCTACACACTAAGATTATAAGTTTGATTGTTTGTTACGGTTTCTCACCCAATCGTCGTGAAAGTTTGCATATCGAATTGTAAATGAAATAAATGGTACCTTTCATATATAAAAAAGCACATTATAATTATGTACGAGAAGTAACCCGATCACGCAACGCGCTAATTCCCATACATATACAAAACTAGCCATCCACGCAGTTTCACCTGCGTTTATGGTCACTGCTCCGCTCTTATCGGTCGTAGCGTGATGTTATATAGTCTATGGTCTTCCTTGATAAATGGGCTATCCAACAATAAAATAATTTTTCAATTCGAACCTGCAGTTCATGAGATTAGTGCGTTCAATCTAACAAAATAACTGTTCAACTTTATAAAATTAGTATAGATGATGTATTGTAATGGAACGTGACAGTTTAAAGTTAGTGAAAAAGTACTTTCCCAAATAATACCTGAAATACTTAATAAAATCTACATAACCGCAAGTGAAGCTGCGGGCAAAAGCCAGTTCACTACATAATTTAAGACCGTTAGTTAATATACAGAAGGTCCTCCAGTAAATGAGCCTGGTTTGCACAACCCTTAGTAATTGGGCAGCATCCTTTGCAAATTGACGAGCTTGATTTGATAAGCGACGAGGTGGACTTTGCCTCAGGCTATTCCCAATAATATATGAGATTTACTTTTTGTTTTTGTCCACGTTACAGTATTGAAACACACAGTGAAAACTTTCGTAAGCTGATAAAGTAATTATATTAGTCAAATTTAAATATTAGATGTTGCCAGCAACAGAAAAATGTAACTATATCACGTTGTGCCTTTAAATAGATCGGCACTGTCGGCAAATGTTAGTGATATTTCTAGTGAAGTGAGTAGTAAAATTATAAACAATGCTAAGGATCTTCACATAAAACATTTCATTTTTCTTTTTGGTCGTAATCCTGTTTGGTCGTGCCAATTGACAATGAATTACATGCTACCCCTCGTCACCAAGCAACTAGAGATTAGGTTCACTTAATCACCTTGTATGTTCCGCTTACCGAAGCTTTGAGCACTAAAAAACTTTAGTAATGCTAGTCGTATTTTATTCTGGGGCTATTTAGCTTTTTTGACAAGAGCTCTGCCAGTCTTGATTAGTGGCTTGCAAATCATCAACAGTATTGAGATCTAAGTAAGTGAAGAAGAAGTGAAGAAGAACGTAAACTTATTTTGTAGCTGGATGTAACATTTAATAATTTGTGCGGGTTTACAAAAGTAGTACATTAGAGCATTCTTACCTAAGTAATTATCCACAACACTCGATGCAATGGTATTTGACTACATATCTACTTAAACAACTACGCCTTACACTTAAAGACATAAACCTTAACTGCAGGTCTTCCCCTTAACAAATAGCGTGGTGTTCCGTGCAATTAGGAGTCTAAATACAGCCGTTACGAGGATTTATTCACTTCTTTCATTACGTTTAAGCCTTATGAGCTTTAATATGGAAGACTTCTTTGGGATATTATTTTAAATATAAATATGTATTATACCTAATTCAACAACTTTTACAATCAGAACCAAAATTGGTGTCTGCTAACGGCCAAGGACTGCTAAGCGCGATAGGAATATATCTCTATATTTTTTTTTATTATTACACATCAGAATGACCTCAAACCGCCTGATGGAAAGCTAGAGTGAGGTCCAAAGACTGAGGACCACTATTATAGATACAGATGATACTAAAATGGTCACCCTCAGCTTGACGGTCTCGAGAGATGCTTTTTCACGCCCCGCTTAAAGGACCCGGGATTATATAGATAGATAATTAAAATAATATCGGTCGTATCGTATATTCCATCAGGGTAAATCACCTTTGTTACCTTTTAGTCTTGTATTTACGTCTCCCAACGTATATCTTGAACTAGCTGTTCGAAGCAGTTTTACCATCTCACTCAGTGTGAGGTGTGAGTTCGAAAAAGGACAATGTTTGTGTTAGTTCTATGATTGGTAATGTATGTATGAATACGTAGAAATCTATTCTACCGAAGCCATGCATACATTACTAATCACAGTAGATCACATTTCGAGAGTTTTCTTCAAGAAAACCTTCATCAGGTATACAGTTAACCAGTGGAATTGTGGTGGAATTTGAAAAAGTGGTATTTATTTTATTTATTTAAGGACAACCAACAAAGTATACACTAAAATCCATGATAAATTTACCATACTTTTACTTTTTATAGTGTAGCCTTAATTAAAGGCTGCCACGACATGCTTTTGCTTATCAAGTAAAATTGTAACATAAATGCAGCTATATGTTATTTAAAGAATCTGTATATATTTCGATTCTTTCAATAACACCCAACATACAAATATAAATATAAACTTACAAATAAATGCGATGTTTTTTTTGTGGTTTTACTCGCAAAAGTAATAGCATAAATGTGTTACATACACACACACACATATATACATACTTATATACACACAGCATATACATATATATAAAAAATGTGTGTGTGTACCAGAGTACACAGGTAAGAAGTGAAACTTCTTTACGACATATCATTTTTCTACTATTTGCAACTTCACCAAAATGGGGTAGATAAGGCCTTAAGAAATTATAAAACGAAATATATAATCACTCTCACTTTTCTTGTAAATTCACTTAAATTTGAATAAGTCTTTTTATTTTATCACTTTCAAATTAATATATTGTTATTCTTATTTCAAACCAAACTTCAAAACTAATATATTGTTGTTATTATTATAATATATTACATTATATTCTTTACGTCACTATACTAAACTTTGATAAAAAAAGCAACATGGCGCGTAACCGAAAAACGTGACGATTGCTACAAAAATTTCTCCCATACGTCGATAAAGAAGTTTCACTTCAATAAATACCATACATACACATACAAAGATATAAATATACATATATTAACATTTTGTTCGACGTTGTACCAACTATTAAAAATAGAAAAGAAATACATTTTTTTTCTAAATCTTTGTGTAAGTGAAAAAGACAAAAGATTAAAAAAAGTATGGTGGGTATTCTTGATCCACTACTGAATAGGTAATTATAACGTAAAGTAAAGTAAGCATATTTTATACATATATATCATATAGTGATTAAATGCAGGCAGAAATATTTAAAGTACTACAGAATGGAATTCTGAATTATTTGGCTGACCATTTAATTGAATTACAAAATATTTTACTGTTTATTCAGCAAAATCTACTTTAAAAGAATTTATATTGCAAAATTTTAATCGTTTAAGCTCATCGTATCCCATCGAGATGTTGGAATTTAACATGAAATATTTATGTTAACTATTCAATAATTATCGAAAATATTCAATAAAATTATTTGTGAGGTGTGAAGCAATCTGCCGCGTCGGTGTCCAACGACTAATATGGCAGGTCGCTTCACGTCTTATTAAAGGAATCCTGTCAGACCAAAAGTAAGTCAAGTGCCCCCAAAGTATTGGCAAGGTAATATAGCTACCTTTCATATAAAATATAATGTCCCATATAGACGTAAGTGTACAGAAATGCAATCTTATACCACTACGAGGCAGGTAAAAATTAAATTGTACAAATTGTACAATGTGCTTAGGAGTATGAGATACTACTGATTTTTGTCTGAGACTGTTTCTAATTTATCTCACTCAACTTATGTAGCCAATCTAAAGCAATTCTGAAATAAGCGATACATAAAACAAAATTTTTGAACGAAACACCGACGATAAAATCAATCATCCAATGAATCAAAAGATTTACTATAATAAAACGTATATCAAGAAAATCTTCTTTTTATGACGTTTGCTTTACCTTCAGTAACAGGGTGACCATGGGTCATAGATGTCAACAACCGAAAAAATACAAATATACTAAACATGAAGTTCTAAACACATTTTACACAACGATTTTATAATATGTATTAAGATTACTGTAATGGTATTACAAATCAATTACGTAATGTTGTACCCAGAATTGTGAAACTTTTACATTTTGGTGTGCGCGCTCATCTGCTTAGGATTCAATCCACATAGATCTCGACATTTATAGCTGATGAAATTTTAACGTTAATTAAATATTGAGGGGTAGCTAAAGCAATGGTAGCCAAAGGAATAAATAATAGCTTTTCGAGCATAACGCTTTACTAGGAAGTAAGAACTAGGTTTTCTAAGCACACTACTTATTTCAAGAAATGATTTCGAGGTTTTTGTATTTGAAGTCTTCTGTGGAAAAAAGTTACTTCGTGGTTTATGAATATAAAGCATGAGTTTAACTGTAAAAATATGGAATAAATATATTCACTTATTACAAGTCCAGCACAATAATACTTTTTCGTGCTGTCTCATTACCTGTTTAATTTATGGACACCCTAGTCTTAGTGACAGTTTTACAACGCAGACGTGTCTAGACGTTGTAAAAATACTGATAGATTAAATTTATTTGACATTGTACGAGAGTTTCTAAGTTAAATAGATAACAATATTACTAAATTACGGGGAAAGTATTTAATAGGGTTCACGTGAAAGTATGACTTTTGAAAATATTTGAAAACACTTATTAATACTGAACTTACATTCGCTTGGTTATGCGAGTAGTTGACTCGTAGTGTAATTTGGGCAACTTTACAGGGTGTTTTCGTTTTCAAATGTTGCAAAAAGTTGCAATTGTTGCAAATTAATAATTAGGCACAACTTGTTGAAGCCAAAGTAACAACGGTTTTTTCTTAATATAAGTAAAATGTTTTAAAGCTTAAACATCCTAAATGTACACGCGTAAGCCTTTAATTTGCAGAATTCGTTATAAACCAATAAATATATTTTACTTATACAGGTTTAGTTCTGCAGTCGGCTTGACTCGAGGGCCTTTCCTGGCAAGGTGCGCAATGTATGACGTTGAATAAGAGAAGTTTTATGCGTAATATTTGATTGTTCTTAATACTAAGTAGGATATTTTTAAATGGTAATAGTTTAACTCATTAGCGCTATCAAAAAATATCTAAACAATAATATACTGTTAGCTGAATAGTAAAACGAGGACGGCAACCTTGCTTAGTTTTCTACCTAGACCTAGTAACCTGACGAAACTATACAAAGTGCATTGCTTTCCGCAGCACAGGCACCAGGTGCATATCATTCGATGCCACTGCTGGATCCTGTGACAGGATTACCAATGAAAGCTGTCTCTAGTCCTATCGGCACCACACCAAGTTTTCGGGATGAGGACAACCCGGTGTCAGAAGAGGTAGTATTAGCTGAATTGTTCCCGCCAAAGGTATAAATGTCAAATACTATAAATAGAGGTGCACGAGCGCGCCGATGGGCATTCTGTATTCATCCTGTACTCTATCGTCGCCAAAGGGAACACGTGAGATTTATTTACATCTACCGACTTTTATCTTCTTTTAATAATTTCTGCCTAGTCTGCTAACAATAGATAAACCTCTTATCTAAGAAATTTCTTGGCCAAAGTTACAAAATCTTCAACTGATATCCGTTCCATATCATCAGTAAATATTCTGGAGTTAATTAAACCAAACAAATAAGGGACTCCTTGATAACTCGATCAGTGGCTTCATAATTATTATAGCAAGTGGCATTGAGCGATGGTAGTCAGCCTAAATCGCTTCTGTCATAGTTTTAGCACGTACAAGATGAAACATTGATGGGGGTATCTAAACTCTATGCTAAGTTGGAACTGTGAGACATTAAAGTAATTTTCTCGTCGACTATTGCTAGTACAGAAAACTTTTGCATAAAAATTGTTTTAAGCTTTATAATTTCTTCACAAACTAAAGTTATATAAAAAGTTTTGATTGAGTTTAGTATTTCTGTTGAAAAAATAGTGGAAGCTAGTCGAGCAGTGACAGGTGTAAAAAAATTTTTTACGTTCAATTTTGGAGAGTTATTTATTTGTATATAATTTTCTTCCCCGCAGTTTAACAGACGTTTATGATCACTGCTCCGATTCTAAGAATCGAAGCGTTTTTTTTTTATGAAATAGGGGGGCAAACGAACAGACGGGTACCATCAGGTGATTACCCTGTGCACGCCCGTGGGCACCTGTAACTCAAGAGCCACAAGTGCGTTGCTGGCCTTTAAGCATAGGGAAAGAGGGGAGAGTTGGGGGGGAGAGGAGGGGAGAAGGTGGAAGACGGGTAGAGGGAAGGGGTTACAGCCTCCGGTTACCTCATGCAAGTATTGCTTCACTGCCAGTTTTCTGTGAGGCCGTGGTGTCTCGAGCCGGCCCATACGTGCCGAAGCGTGGCTCTCCGAAGAACAAAGCGTGCTGTTAAATAGCCCATAACAGGCCACAAGTATTTGCCTATCTTACTAATCATACTAATATTATAAAGGGTACAGTTTGTGAGGATGGATGAATGAATGAGTGTTGTATCGGATCTGTATGAAATTTGACACAGGGATAGATAATAGTCTGGAATGCACATAAGCTACTTTTTACCAAGAAAAAATGTACGGTTCACGTGGGATCACGTACGGTTCATTTCACCAAAATTTCCACACAATTTTTTTCTTGCAGAAACGGCTGAATCTGAATGAAATTTGACACAGACATAGATTATAGTTTGGAATAATAATAATAATAATAAAACCTCTTTATTGTCCTTAACTTACAGAGTTTAAAATAACTATATTTAATTAAATATATAGTCTGGAATAGTGGGATAGATTTCACCAAAAATTCCAAGCAAACGAAGTCGAGGGCCATAGCTGGTCAAATAGAAAACTACATTTCCAAATCCGATTGGCAGTTTCAGAGATTAGTGAGTTCAACCAAAAAATCAGACTTTTCGGCTTTTTGTATTGGTATAGTTTTTATTTTCACGAATGGCGTGTCAGGTCATCACGTCATCCTTCCCAACTCCAAAATAGATACATAGTAAATGATAATTGTCCCTCCATTATCAGATAATGAATTGTACATGCCTTTGAACTGCTTGATGTTTGGATCAAAATAAATTGGCTGTGGTCACAAACTGACCTGTCGTCTGTATCCGTGAAGATGGTAAACCCACTGTTTTCGTAGTTTTTAAAAAGGACAACAATCAAATTAAAAAGAAATGGATATACAGTTAATGATATTTCAGCCTAAAATATAACTTTTCACTTTGTATTGTTATCTTTAGGCTAATGCTGTAAAATTTACACTTGACTATGAAATTGTAATAAAAGTTGGTAATTTAACTAAGAGTCTCATATAACTTTTAAATTGAATCCTTTGAATACATTTTTACTGAAATTATATTTAAATCCAAAAGATCTGTTGAATATGTCTTTAGGATTTATTGTGGCGGAGTAAGAATTTAACTTTGTAAGCTTATAGCTTGCTATTTTTGATAGCTTATTATTGTATTGAAACGACGTGTTGTGTGATGTTTTTAGTTTACACCACTTCTGTTAGGCGTAGAATTGCTTTTCTGCAGAAAAGTTAAGTTAGAGATCTATGAGAATGGAGAGAAGAGAAGATGGCGTGGAGAAAGAGCGAGCCCCTGGCGATGTGAATTTTAAAAGGGGTGATCTCATCACATTTCCAAAAGACAATTACATATGAACTCAGGGCAAATTTATAATTTGATCGACTGATAAAGAGAAGGCCTTTATTAAAGTCCAAAACACTAAGTTGGTTTATATTTACAATCAATATGTTTAGAATCAGATGATATCACATAAACATGGAGTTAAGCTTTAATGTCGCAAAAACTAAATAATTATTGACTTACTAGTGTAACTCGAATTTATCCATAAGGACAGAGCTGGTAGAAAGGATCTAAAACTTCAAGTGTGTTTGAAGTTTCGGTAGCGATAACGAAGATCATGCACAAATAAAGTATAATAATTCGTATCGATAAAGCTTGCTCAACATTCTTCTACATAAGCAATGTTCCCTACAAATAGTGTAAAGTCATGGCTACTCAAAATACACAGATAAGCTTAACAGTGATAGTGAGTGGAATTTGAACAAGAAGATGACATAAAATATCTTGGCTTTCTGATAAATATGTAAGTAATGTAATGTACAAAAAGACAAATTATTTATTTTGGTTTTAATCTAAAAAAAATACATTGTTAAGTTGCGGAATACAAAGAAGAAAGCAACAGTTAAAATAAGTAAACAACTTTAAATTAACAACATTAAAAGAAAATAATCACATCATCTGAAATCGTGTCCTACAATAGCCCTGTCTGTTCAACGTCAAGGAAATTAAGCGGGATCTACTTTGACGAGATTAGCGACAAATTGTGACGAGGGTACCAGATGCACCTGCGCCACCCGGCATTCCACAGATGTAGGGTAAATGGCAGAGCTTTGAAACTTGACGGAAATGTGTTAAGTCAACAATTTAGCATGAAACGAGTATGAAATAAATATTCCATCTGTTTCAAATAGATAAGATTGACTTAGTTCACTGTGTAAGTTGCCAGGTTTGAGGTCAAACACATTTATAATTCAACATGTTAAACTCTTTTTTGGGCGTGGAAACTCGTACAGGTGTTTCATCTCAAAGGTCTATATGCCCTGTTTTTGATTTTTTATAAAAACAACTACTGCTCTAGGAGTTATTTCTGTCTCACGAGAACTTCACAAACATTCAAACAATGGGCACAACGAATGCCCAGACTCGGGACAACTATTTATGAATCACAATTTTTTTTCTCCCGTATAGGAATAGCTACCACTTTAACTATTGCGCTACCCGTGTAATTGACGTTAGTTGAATGAAACAAGTTAACCATTCATATAATTTAATTTTGACGACCTATCTGACGCGGTGATTGAACATAGTACTAGAATGACGGAATCAGTACCATGAAAATTTATATGTTGCTTGAAAAGGTGCGCCTACACCAATATTTTTTTTTAATCAGTGTTTTTTGAAGCGAAATCAGCTATTCATCAGCTACACGTCGTCACGTCACGTATGAATTTATAAAACACTAGCTGACCCGGCGAACTTCGTACCGCCATATTTTATTTCTCTAATCGCAACTAAGGAAATAAAACCCTTCCGGTAAAATCTAATTAGCTAAATTGAAAATAAAACTAAAGTACTCAATTGAAAAATTCATATTGTTGTACAAAATGACTCGTCCATCAGATAGCTGACCCGGCGAACTTCGTACCGCCATATTTTATTTCTCTAATGGCAACTAAGGAAATAAAACCCTTCCGGTAAAATCTAATTAGCTAAATTGAAAATAAAACTAAAGTACTCAATTGAAAAATTCATATTGTTGTACAAAATGACTCGTCCATCAGATGTTAAATCGCAAATAACAGACAAATAATTAGCTGAATTATACGGTATTTCGTTCACTACAAAATAAATTTAATTAATTTTATAGCGTCAACAACACGTGGTAATTATGCTGTTAAAATGTAGCTTATATGACACGTTCGTAGATTTACCATAGCAGCGACATCTATTGATTACTTACTCAACCCAGTCGAAAGGTATCGACATCTGTTAGAATCATTTGGAGTTAACAGATAATTATGACTGTTAAATAATAACAGACAAATAATTAGCAATAAATTAAAATTGAGACTATAATTTGAGATTTTAACTATCCTATCTCTCAAGTTGGATCGAACTGCACATGGTGTGCGAATTTGATTATAATCGGTTAAGTGGTTTAGGAGTCCATTGAGGACAAACATTGTGACAGGAGATTTATATATATTAAGAAGATATATATATATATATATATATATATATATATATAATATAATATATAAGATAAGATAAGCGTGTTTATCCGTATTTCTAACCCATACAATACAATACAAGTTATGTTTAGTTTAAGTCTAGGTAACGCTATATCATATTGTATGCCTTGTTTCACTAAATAAATTAATTTTTTTTCTTTCTTGCTTTCATATCCCAGAGTAAATAAAATAGATGAGACCTAAGTGAGACTGCCTCCAGTAGAGGAGGCATGATCCACCAATTTAGAAAGTCATCTGCAGCGGTAAAATTCTCGAATAAAAGATACATTAAATGAACCGTAACTGCAGACTCAACTTTTGATACATGCGATAAAGTGTTACTGTTAACAATAAAATAAGAGTTTCTAAAAATGTAAAAATAGTATTACTTGCAGAGCAATGAAGAGAAAAAGCATACGTACTGATAAAAAACTAGCTAACTATCCACCTTGAAAGTTACGATACTTCTTAGGCACAGAACTTATGCAAAGACTCTTCCAGTATTGACAAGTTTTATATTAAAAAATAACTATGCTTTGACCCATATTTCTTTAATCAAAGAATTAGTTTTTCAAAATAAGTTTCATTAAGTTAACGAATGATACTAAATAGTGGTCTAGTGGTTAGTGAGCCTGACTACAGAGCCATAAGTCGTGGGTTAGATCCCCACCCAGGACAAATAATTGTGTCAGAAGCATGATCATTTGTTCTGTGTCTGGTTGTAATTTATCTATAATATGTAACTATGTATGTGTTTATTAATATATAATTATGTATATCAGCAGTCTGGTTACCATACAGATTTGGCCTAGTTTGGGATTAGACGGCAGTGTGTGAGTTGTCTCAAGTTATTATTACTATACATGTATACTAACATATATTTACATAGTGTCATTTGACGCCTTAAGCATAGCAGAAACAAATATATATCCAAAATCGTCAAAACCTTCTTTAAAAAAATAACTACAGTAAGTTCTCTCGGTGATATGATGAGAGATGACCAAATTCTGCGTGGATGTGACGTACCTAGGTTGGTAAATTCTCTGTTTTGTTACTTAACTTTGTCACTACTACTATCTACTTAACAGAAAACTGCACGTCAGAAGTGAAAACATAACTGATACATCTGTCATCTGAGCGTGACGGTCACGCGAGTTCAGTGCTTTTCCCCGTACCAAAAGTGTCCAACGTGCCTAAAGAAGCTTTCACTTTCAAAATCTGTATTACGTTAACAGTTATCGCCCGGACAATTGCCAGCCTACAGACATTACTGAAACTGCATGTGACTTTCAAAAGATACTCTCGTACTAACGAGTCATAAACTCAATGGCTAATACAATGGACGAACAAACAGACGCATTAAGAGTTTAAACGAACTCATTGGAACTGATAGTGCGGGCTTTAGAGAACTTACACATTATATTTGTATTTTTCTGTAGTACTAGTTGTTGGATGTTATTTTCCATGACAATATAAAACTTTTTTTTTGAGTTACTTTTTTCAGCAAATTAGCTATTAGGCTAAATGTTTCTTTTTCTTTTAGGTAACTCCAAAACTAAGCTTGATAATATATTTTACTAATACTGTGTGATTGTACATATTGACCAGAGTTAAAATGGAAGATTTCAGATTCGAGATCGCCACTCGTTGCACTTACCAAAACCGCGTTGGGCTGGACGAAAGCGGATTATCTGGATAATACCAGATTTTGAATGCCGGACAGTATCGGTGGAATAAAGTAGTAAGTGTTTCACAGAGTTTTTTTGCATTAATAACGAAATGTTTTATTTTAGAGCGTCAACGGCTCGCGTTATTTTATACAAAACAAAGACAGCAACAAATGAATTTAAAAGGATTATATATTATGTGATTATTAAGGTTTGAATGAGGTGATTTTCATTTTGTTAGAATAGATGTTCAAATAAGTGCATTGTCTATTTAGAAGATGTTTAGAAAATAAGTAAGCTGTGACATGACTTATGATCAGAGATCGGATATTCGGATGCATATTTACCTAAAGTTGAGATGTTGGCTATTATGGAAAGCACTTTCTTATCGAAAGAATCCCGCGATTCCGGGAAATTCAAATTTAAGTGTACCTACGTGTGATGTAATAAACCCCAGTTTGACACAAATGACACTTGCTCTGTTACAACGTATAATGGTTGCTTTTCCCTACTTTTATTGTCAGTGATTTTTGACGAAGCAAAAACAACCTTATTACGTTGTAACAAGTGTCAAATCGGGCCTATTAAACCCCAGAAAATGTAAGCATTTTTCAAGAGTGCGAGTGAGACGGCAAATTATACTTGCTTGTGCGCAAGTAGCGACGCGACAATACAACTGCATTCGTCGCTGTGCTTGCTATGCGTTCGGGTGTGTTTCTTAAGTTTCTCTCATTTCTACGATTACTAACTTGGCTATTGAATAACGGTTTCTGATTTGCATCGTGATTTGGATTTTTGTTTTACTTGAAACGACGAGTTTTGTGCCACGAATCATGGATTTACCTGCTCTGCGGCTTGGACCTCTTCTTTCTTTTATTAACAAGGTAAGAATTATTTCTTTTTACAAAATCATTTAAAAACATTGTACCTATTTGTATATAGCTGGAAAACAGATTTTGACTATTGAAATATGTATAATATAATAAATATTGCTTTACTCTTAAATTTAACTCTATCATAAGTTATGATAGAGTTAAATTTAAGAATAAAGCATTGCACCAGCCTTAAATAAAATTTGCATAATTAACTTAAAAGAAAAGCATCACCGACTTCAATGCGCGTAAATTATGATATATTGTAATAAGCTGTATTTTTTATCCCTTAACTTTTCACCCTTAGAGGTGGAATACTATCTTCAAATTCAAATGGGACCAACCTTGAGTACAAGATACGATATATTGCGTAACATACACAGGAAAAAAAACAATGTTCAATCTAATTACGAACCTAATCATTTTTGAAGTCGGTTAAAAATAGTAGGTGGATGATGATGATGAAGTTTATTGTGTTTTTGCATATTATATAAATAAAATACAGTGGCCAGTTGATGTCCTGTCAGTGAACATTGGGAAAAGGCAGGAAGATGATGAGATGAAAACATGATATTTTAACAAAAATAAGGAATTAATGAGAAGTGTAATCAGATATATATTATGCGAATTGCATTATGGGATATGGGTCAAACGAGCAGATGGATTACCTGATGTGGTAGTAGCCGTAGCCCATGGGCACCTGCAACTCAAGAGTCACAAGTGCGTTCCCGGCCTTTAAGGTGGGAGTAGGGGAAGGGGGAGAGGGAAGGTTTAGGGCCTCCGGTAACCTCACTCACTTGGCGAAACACAATGTTAACTTTGCTTCACGCCAGTTTTGTATGAGGCCGTGGTATCAATCCGGTCGAGGCGGACCATAAGTGCCGGAGCATGGTTTTCATAACAAATATTTTTAACGAAAGACTTTTATCAACATTAAAGTATTTATTTACCTTGAAAACAAAAAAGAAAAGAATCTACAGCTAGTATTATAGTATTTAAATAAAAAAAAACATGACAGAGAGAGACTGGGAAGATATATAATCCTGTTGGGTATAATATATTGTGGGGTACATCAGAATTTTTATTTTATTAGACTGTTCACTAACTTCAAGCGATTTTTATCAAAGGATAAACCAAGTAAGAGGAAGATACACACATTTTCACACAATCAAATATTTTCTTTGAGGTTGAATGAAACGAGGTGGAAAAATTTTCAACTTTTAATACAACAAATTTTATTTAACTAGTTTCAGAGTATTGTAGCTCCTTATAGATACATTAACACAGATGTTATATAAATCAATCATCAGCCAAGGAGCGCCAACTATGCCGGTCTTGGGCAATCCGCATCCATCCGCTGCCCCATTCTTCAAGTAGTCAAGTAGTCAAGTACTCCATCGTGCCGCAGGGCACCCTACTCTTTTTTTTTAATAATTATTATAGGGGGCAAACGAACAGACGGGTCAATTGATGTGACAGTGACTACCGTCGCCCATGGACACCTGCAACTCAAGAGTCACAAGTGTGTTGCCGGCCTTTGAGATGGAAGTACGCTCTTTTCTTGAAGGTTTGAAGGTCGTATCGGTCCGGAAATACTAGATTCTGCGGTCTCTACTCTAGCATGAGACGGCTAAAGCGACCATCAGTCCGCCTGGAGACATGACCGGCCCACTTTCACTTCAGCATACTGATTCTCTGTGCGATGTTGGTTACTCTAGTTCTCTGCCGCATAACTTGATTTCGAATTTTATAAAAATTATAACTTTATTAAAACCCACGTCTAAGTTGTTAAAATGTGCACCAATGTTTTGCCCCCGAGGGTATCAATCACAAAAGCTTTGGCCTTCGCTTTCAATTTGCTGCGGACATTTGCGCAGTATAATCTTTGTGTTCGTTTTTCATTGTTAATGGCAGAACGCCAAGTACATTTGTGATTCGAAATGTAGGTACTTCTTCAACTACAGTAAAAATTAAAGTTACTGTTAATGTATACCACACACGACTAAATGACTGTTAAATATATGTTACTTAGAAGTTATTGATATTATAGAAGCTGCGGTTCAGAATTATGACATTGACTGGGAAGTATATTATTATTATGGATTGCGATTCGATTGATTATTATTTGATATACCAGTACAATATTTTATTAGCAAAATAACTCCCGTGAATGGTATTTATAGTTTTAAAGTTACAGTAATAGGGAGTATGCATGAATTTTTTTTTATCTTTTATTGACTTGTTCCATCATTCTACTCCAATAAAAAATATAAATAACTTTATCAATGTTCAAATTAGTTTTTAAAATAACATTGAAAATATCGATAACATTTGATCTGTTTGAACGCCGCCATATTTCGCGGGCCTTGGATGACGTCACGTTCCACGCTTAGTGTTTGTTTCATAAACTTACTTGAAGCGTTACAGTAATTTTATACCGATTTCCAGTTGTAATTACTATTTATTGTAATTAATGGACGATGGATAAAGTTTAAAAACCTTTGTTTAGGTGTTGCCTTGTCCCTAAGTGTAAAAACACTATAAGAAGTACACCCAATACAGTATTTTTTCCTGAACAAAATAATAATGTAAAATACGAAAACAATGGTGTACGTTAATGAGAAGAGATGAAGTATCTTCAATATCGTGTTTATATTGTTGTGAAGATCACTTTAATGTAAGCATATTACAATTTAATTGCTAGTATAATGCGAATTAGTTAGCCGTTATTTATGTTTGTTTTAAATATCAAGCAGAAGGCAACTTGCTTGTCTACTTAAACTAGGTAACAAAAGTCCAATAAAACTTCATGAATATAACTAACTATACATATCTTACCTATCCTTTAGATTAAAATATAACAAGTATTATAATAATTACCTTGCGGCTTTCACTCCTTTAACCTCAGCAGACGTAAAATCTGGATTTGATGCAAAATATATAGTCATCATGAATGCACCTATTTTCGGTAGATTGTGAGATTGTGCTTTGACAAAACTACATTCAGTCATTGTCCTAGATGATTTCTAATTCCGCGCGTGCCTCTCTACACTGGAAGGGGGGCAAAGCCCCCCCAATCGCAAGGGCGTGGCTGCCTTTTGTTTAAGAGGCGGCCAAGGTCTGCCAGGGTTCTCGGGGACTTCCTTCCTAGGGTATACCCGAGTCCCTGGCAATAGACTTATTTATACTAACACCGTGTGGTTTTAGTCGGTCCGATTCCGACATACCACCTCACTGGCAGCCCCAGTGGAGTGATGACCCGAGGGGGTTTCCACACGAAAAAAAAAAAAAAGATGATTTCTAATATCACTAGAATGCTTAAATTGCACTAGCTAAAAGCAAAAACCACAGGAACACCTATCTTTCTCCGTAACACTACAAATATAGGCGCCGATAAATGACAGAACGTGGAATGTCACGTCATGTTTTGTTTCGACCAATGGTGAAGCGTTTTGCAAAGTTGAATTTCGCGCCCTTATTTTACATATTTTAATCAATATTTTTTGCAATTGAACACGAACTAAATAAGAAAATAATTGTTTAGGCATAATATCTGGACAATAAAGATTCAAGGGGAAATTAATCAAGTAAATTTAAACAACATGCATATTCCCTATTATATCAACGCGCCAGATCGTTTCGCTTATTGATATAAAATCTGTTTGGCTTCGTCTAAACATCCACTGCCACTTCAGAAGCTACTTCGGTTTACGACTATATTTACAATTATATAACAAAAAATGCATATATTACATTTAGTTTGTAATTTCACGGTATCAATAATTTTCAATGTATATAAAAACAACCTTAATGAAGAATAAACGCTGTAACCATGCTACAGCCATATGTGGTTAGTTTTTTGCAGCAGTGGATATGTACTTAGAAGATTGAGCATAGTTGTTGTGTTAAACTATCTGTAGCCGGTATGCGTTGCAATGCTACTTAAAGTAAGTGAAATGTGATTTTTTTATATTCTATATATGAAACAAATACCATGTTTGGGCCAGAAACCGTCGCGGGTGTACTCAGAAGACCCTGTCAGTTTCATCACAATCTGATCAACGGTTTAGCAATGCATAGAGGAGAAATATACTCACATTGATTTATATAAATTCCCAAAACCTTGGAGTCTAAAATCCGTTTTTACAGTAATTAAAAAAAATCAAAACAACAAAAAACCAATAATACGAGTACATTCAGGAAACCAACCAAAGAAAAACAATTCTAGAAGAGTGAGCACAGACTTCAGAAAACTTTGGTTTGAAGTTAAATATACTCGGGATGTTGAAACTAGTTTCACGACAATCAGTTCAGAAACTGGTACTTATTAAGAAAATACATTCTATTCTACAAAACTAGTCTAGAATATAAAAAGCTAAGTTTAAACCTTCTAGGATAGACCTAGGTAAAAAAACTCACGACCACTTAGGTTCTCTCACCTTTAATTACAATGCTCATGTTTACAAATGATTTCAGCTACCCAAACACTGAGGCATTAACTTTGTGGCGAGATCCACATGCAATAAGAAAAATAGAAGTCAAGCGCCATCTAGCGGAGACTATTGTAACTACGTAGAAACTACTGATACTGCATCGCGCCATGAAAGTTCTCGCCGATTAGTGTGTATAAACAACTTCCCAACATAAGTCGTTGAGCAGCGATCCACCATGTGTAATCACACCTAGAAATAAAGATCTTTCTTTTTATTGGAGGCGGTTAACACTCGTCCTTCACAACTGTTTGAAGTATAATTTTCTTGAATGTATGCCAGTAGGAATACGACGTACCACCATTATATTAACATACATACATTTGGGTACAAAATCAAAGAGAAACATTCGCATCAGTCATACAACTCGAACTTCAACAGGACACTGAAAAAAAAAAAAAATTCAGATAAAGCACGTCGACTCTCATTTAAGCATTGAATGCATATCTCTGCTGTACAAGATTTAAACTTAAAGCGATTGTATAAAACTGCTTTTCAATTATTTATATTTCTTTATAAAATCGGCCGACTTTAGGATGTAGTTATTATTGGACAACATTATCTCGTATGAGCGTGTCTAAGGAAAAAAATTATTATTATGTTCATTTATATGTTACTTAACGGAAGGTAGGACGCCCCCCAGCCAGATGGACCGACGACCTGAGGAAGGTAGCTGGGAGGGACTGGATGCGGAAGGCTTAGGACCGGGTGCTATGGCGCACATTGGGAGCAGTGGACTAACTTAGGCTAATTGATTGATATGTTACTTTCTTAGTTGAAAGATATTTTCTAATTTTCTTCAACCGATCACTTACTACTACTGAAAATGCTATAGTTAAATTGCCTAAAAATAAATTATTTTTATTTATTTATTAATAATTTACATACACACAAAAGTCACTCGATCAGGATCGTATCCTGTAAGTCCTAGCACTCTAACTTGTCGCTAATCTTTTTTATTCATTTATTACACTCAAAATGTAAATACATACTTAATAAAAAGAAATGGGAAATCTTTGAAAAAGTTCAAAATCTATTTTTATTTATATTTGAGATATAATTAACTGTTGCAAAAATATTCAAAGTTAAAATTTGATGTAATCAATATAGTTCTGATTGACATCTCTCTGCAACAACTTGTATAAAAATTAAAAAATATAGGTATAAAGTATTCGTCGGCACTGCTTATTGTTTTAAATGAAGTTTCTAACAGTTTAAGCAAATCACTTAACGGAAGAGTTTCCTTACCCGCTTTCGTCATAAACTTGTTCGGAACAGATGAAATTTGAAATCTTTCTCGCAACGATTGGGGCCGAACGATTGCTCCGTCTCGGCCGCATGTGTTCCCGCTATAAAACACAAAGGCTCTTCTTGTAACTTTATAACGTCTGTATTTTGCATTCACCGCTCTGTTTTAAGTGTTCGCTGTTTCAAATATTTGTTTGCAGTTTTATTGGAATGTTGAGAGGAAAAGCATCTTTTGTCACTAATATATTATATCTATATTTTTAAAAGTTTTCTATCTGAAACTTTGAGAGTTGCTAATTGGTCTTAGCAAGAAGTTCTCTCCTAACAATTATCAAACAACACAATTTTTTACTTAGCCTTACTCTTTATTTAATCAGACTTGTATACAATGACTAATGTTCGATTATATAAGCAGTCTATTAATCGCTATATAGATGAGAGAGTGACAATTTCCTTACAGAAAAAAAAAAAACTTTCAATAAATTATACCCTAACCTAAGACTGCAATACGATCGTACCCAAACATAACACAAATTTATTCTTCGGAATCAATACGACAGGCGATGTAATTTATCTTAACAACTTTTACAGTAAACGCACATTGTGTCGTGTCTAAAACACTATAGTTAAAGTATAGTTTTGTTCGTGGGAGAGCCATGCTTAGGCACGTATGGGCCGGCTCGACTGGAGTAATACCACGAAGAAGCCTCACAGAAGAAGTGAAGTGAAGCAATGTTTGCATTGCTTCTTCTTCCATTTCTCTTTCTCCTTTACTTCCCTCCTCAATTTCTCCCCAACCCCCCCCCCCCCTTAAAGGGTGGCAACGGACTTGTGACTTTTGAGTTGCAGGTGTCCATGGGCCGCGGTAGTACTTTAATATCAGGTGATTCGTCTGCTCGTTTGCCCCCTATACCATAAAAAAAAGGACGAATCTTGTCATTACAATACCTATCTTGTGTATTTGTACAAATAATTTTAAAGAAATCGACGAAATTTCATGTGAGTATGAATAAGCCGAAACTAAAAGGAGGAGGTTCTTCATAGTCACCAATTATCAAATCATTTACGCCCTTCACTCTGCACCTAGCACTCATTAAAATAAATTAACCCACTAATTCAACATAATACTCCTAAGAACCAAATATTTTTCAACGCTAATATAATTTCGAGAAATTTAATACCAGTTAATGCCGACATGTTTTATGAGTACCGTAAAAACACCTCGTTGGGTCCTGCGAAGCCAAGGCCAAATGTTTAATTACCCTCAAAAGCTTGTCTGCTAAAATTTACTAGTGAATCAAATTTATTTCTGCAACCATTTGCGGGTTTGCTAACTGGTGTATAAGTAGACCAGTTCATTGTGGGGAATGACTGGTCATGATACTCAATCTAGGAAAAAAAAAAATCATCAACAATTTGTTGTCGCCACATCAAAAACTCTTATTTATTTTATTAAAAATAGAGGCAAACTAGGATCGATGATAAAACAGTTTACTATTTAATAAAAATGAGTTAATAGACATTATGACTAGTTATACCGGTAAAGAAATGCTATTTGTCGATTGATAAATATTGATGAATAAGTGGGGTTATAAAAGGCTAAGAATGTATTATAAGTTGATAACAATCACTTGAGAAGTACGAACGAAATGGCAGTTACTGTTAGTGATTTTCATAGTTTATAGCAGTGGTGGTGAGACAGTTCTTAACAAATTGGACCGACGACCTCAAGAAGGTAGTAAGAATGGACTGGATGCGGAAGGGGGAGGACCGGGTGTTGTGGTGCACATTGGGAGATGCCTACGTTCAGTAGTGGACTAAGATAGGCTCATTGAATGATTGAATTACTACATAGTTCCGTAAATTAAACCAATTGATGAAAATGATATAAATGCAAGTTCCCTGGGTCTATTATTATACTACTGATATACTGTACATTGAGTACATTTGCTTATTCATTAAAACAATATAGATAGAGGTCCTATATATTTTATTACCTTCGTCTCTTTTCTTTTACCCTTAGAACTTTTTAAAAATTGACGTTATGAAGTTATACGTTTGCATCACATTTTTAACATAATCATTGAAATAATGTTTCTTAAATAGTAAGCATAGTGCAGAAAAAAAAAATATGCCGAATATTTCTAAATTCGGTTACAAACAGACTAACGTAATTACAAGAGACCACTCAACCACGTGAGTTTCACCACTGTTTATTTTAAAAAAGAAACAACCTAACTTTAATTCCAAGCGCCTGCTTTAAAGTAGTCTCTTTATAATCCAGTGCAGTCATAACCACAATCGTCTGCCTCTAATTGGTGTTATACCGCGAATTACTAATCTTGAGCCTCATGCCGTTATTAAAAGTCGGCGTTTTTGCCATCTCGTTGCTATTAAAAAAGCCATTGTGTAGTTTGTAATTGTTTTATTTTCTTGAGAGCCTTTCGGCATTGGATGGAAGTTAGTAAGTATACTCAGAAAGTGGATTATAGTTTTAAATATAAAAAAATAGGCAGTCATGGGACTGCCGACAGAAATAAATACTTAAACGAAACGACGAACTTAAAACGTCACATTAGCAGGTTGGTTACCATAATTAATAAGGAGCTGACAGAACTTAATTATACTAATATTATATACTAGCCGTTCCCCGCAGTTTCACCCGCGTTTATGGTCACTGCTCTGCTCCTAAAAGCCGTAGCGTGATGTTATATAGCCTATAACCGGAAAGTTAAACTAAATTCTTTTTGTATTGGATAAAGTGTTCATTGATTCCTCCTGTACATGAACTTGTGTGTCACACTGTGAGAATATCTCACAACATGTCTAGCGAATGGGACTTCAGAACGAAGAAATTCGCAGGAGCGTTAAAATAACTGACAGAGTTCTATATTCATTGGGAAGTTGATGGTGCAATGATTAGGCCTTAAAATCCTCAGAACCGAAAACCTAACTCCCTCATTAGAAACTACTCCTGTGTCGCAGGAGACTTTACAAACATACAAACAACGGACACAAAGATCACCCAGACTCAGGTGGGAATCGAACTCACGACTTGTAGCATAGCAATCAGGGTCACTAACCACTAGGCCAGCAAGTCAGTCATAAGTCAAATATATATATAGCCCAATCTTTAGTCAAAACCACAAGAGTATTCCCATTTTTATAAGGTTAATATGTCCCACGACATGCACATTTTATGTGTGACGTGTTGGGCAATAAAGTGAAGCAAGGAAAACAGGGAAACGAATGAGTAGCGAAATAAAAGTACCTTTGAATAGGTCCCTGACATCCAATCTCGAAGATACATGTTTTAACACGTTACACTTACTTATTTAAAAGGTATTCATTAAATAAGAAACTTCATAATATATGGCTTAATATAAGGTTTTAACGTGTCCGTCACTGCTTGTTATGGTCGAGGGACCAAAAGATATATTGTATTGTCAACAGTCGACGCATCTCACTTTCAACCGGTCTTTTAGGAAGTTATTGAGGGAGACCTATGTCCATCAGTGGACATGCTAAGGGTGAAATCATGATGATGATAAAAAAGAGCGAAGATTTGTTTGTGTGTTGTTAATAAACCCTGATAATATTGAACTTACTTTAATCATTATTTTATTAGAAAGCTACTTAGTAACATAAGCTTTGTTTTATTTCCATAGTAGGTACAGGTAAATGCAGGCGAAGCTGCGAGTATAGATTGTTTATATACAGTGTATTATGCTGCATTCGGAAAAGGTTTACTCACCTTAAATGTAGCTAACCTATTTCCTCATCTCGGAAACATTTTCCATTTTCAACAAAGTTATTTCAGGACGAAATATTTTGCTTAAAGCCTGTAGAAAATCTTAATTTTAATCAGGAAAAAATAATATGACGGGAGAGGTCTTTTTGCGCAATTACCTTTGTAATTACAGACTTTGTAATTTTCTAGTTATTAAGGCTGTGCCTCTGCCAACCCTCTAATTATGAAGGTAGCTTTATAGTCACTGCACGTATGTAAGACAATTTGGTGGCCCTGGACTTTAAAACAATTACACAGATGACCTTTTAGTATGGAGTTTAGTTCTGAGGTTCGTTTTGAAAAGGGGAAACTATTAACTTACATTACTTTTATTTTCCTGTGATTTAAGCCTTTGACAGAGATTAGGTGTATGATACTCGCGGGAGAAGTTGCTGCAGTCTCCGTTGCAGAACCCTTTGGAAACTTTGTGACTCTCTTGTGAGTTGAAAAGGAGCAAACACTCACCTGGAAGTACTGGGATTGGAGAGATAGGTGGTCAGTTCATCGGGAACGATGCCGGCCGGCCAACAACACACACTATCAGCACTTTCAGTTCTTCAGGTGTTAGCGAGTTCTTAGGAGTACTAACGGTCAGCTAACTTCCAAAGAGTTGTAATTTTAAAATTTTTTTTTGAAAACGTGTGTCTCTTAGCGCGCGCGTATAAACGAATGAAGCGGTAGTTCCCTCACGCGTGTCATTTATGCCGCAGATAATTTAAGGTAGAACCCATACCCATGGCGGGAAGTTTAAAATAAGAACATGGGTTTTAGGATAAAAAGTGGAAGGGATGGTTTAGGTTCTTCCATTAGGTATTGATTTTTATTTTCACTGCAAAAACAATCCCATTTTCAATTTTATTGTTATTCGATTGTGGTTCGATCTAAATTATCATTTGAAAGATGAAACTAATGTCGTTTAGTTATTCCAACAAAAATTTAAAAAGACATTGAAAGTTAAAATATTATGATAAATTACCTACTAACTTAAATAGGTACATATTATGATTAACTATTTATGTAGTGGTTTTCTTTATTTAATTAGTATAGTCAGCTTAATATAAGTTGTTGCTATCGGCAGGCCAAGAACAAGTGATATGTGTTGCAAATGTTATAATCACTACATATTATAAAATAAAGTCCCCCACCACGTCTGTCTGTCTAAATGCGCAAAACTCCAAAAGTACCAAACGAATTTTCATAAGGTTTTCGGATGGAATGATTCACAAGGAAGGTTTAGGTGTATAATCCATTGCGATTTAGTATAAATTCACTGAAATATGACGATGATAGTTGAAGATGTTGAAAAAAATCATGCCAATTGGGAGCTTTACTGGCATGCATCGCGTAAACCTGGAGTTATATGAAAAAAAAATGCATTACTGAATTATTCCTCTTAAAAAGTTCAATTATAATATAGCAACACTATATGTCTATCTTCTAAGATTAAATCCTTCTTAGAACCTGTAAAGACTAAACGTCTTTAATAAACAGTAACTATAGTTTGCAAAATGTGGGCGTTAAGTACACCTCTAACTGCCCCTTCGGAGATACAGGTGTGAATGTATGTGTGTACAGCATCGATGTGACCACTATTTCTACCCCTACCTAGCTCTGGCTCTCCTCCAAGTGAAATATAACTAGGCTGGCAATACTTAACAAGTTTGAAATCTACTGTATGCTCCTATTAAGTAACGTCGTTTGTTGTTTTATTAATTTAACATTTAAAAAATAAACAGACTCCATACAAATATACATATTGTGGTACTTGTAGTGGAACCATAAAGTATGCAAACACTAAAAAACTACTTCAGTCCACGTGTTTGCCATTACGCCAACCCTCCAATGACCACAGTTGTGGCACATTCCACGTGTGATTACGGAATCTTGGGTCAAATGTACCCTGCATTGTTGGTGAATATTTTTACATACATTTAAGGTTTAATGATTCGTTCAGTGTAAAGGCTCGTTAATGTGAATGAGCAATCTCTTTTTATGTGTTCCTGGCTTTATTTGAAATGTTTTGTTAACAGTTTTGGTATTATAAGGGCTTGTTTTTTGTTTATAGTAATTTTGTACATAATTGATATAAGGACTAAGCAATTACATAGCCATTGCTACAAAAAAATACCTACATAAATTTTACCTTTTATTTTATTTCAAATCAATCATCATCCCTAAAATCTTGATATCCAAAAAGCTTGTACGATATTTCTAAGGGAATGATGGATATTTTAAAAGAAATGTCCTGTGCTTCAAATATTTTTAACTTTGAAAGTAGAAAAAGTAATAAAAATAAATAATTCGAGGCGTGGGTTAAAAAAAATACGTATTCTGTAGCATTTGAAAGTATTCTATTGTGTGTATGCGTAAAGTGGGTATTTTATTATGTTCTTTGGTGGTTACAATAAATATAAACTTTCCTAGAGACTCGCATAGTGTCTTGTTCTAAACTTGGATCTTAACATAATCTTTTAATGTTTATATTACATGTTAGTTTTTAATTGTTGACAATTGACAAGTCTACACGTACCTAAAGTCGTTCCTAATAACACTGTTACGTCGAAGGATGCATTCAACCCTCTAATTTCGCATACCCTACTACAATCTAGGCGACATACCTCTGTAATCTGAATGAAGCATGTTATAACATCTTCCGGATCATTTCTCAGTCCAGTGATCAGAGCATGCGGTATGTACATACTGGATTTCAGACTGATGGACGGATCGCCGTGTGGTCAGATTGACCTACGTTCGCAGTGATAAGGTTAGCGATAATGTAACTCTTGCTAGAAGTAAATAGATAGATTTTTAACTGTACACCACATTATAAATGTACATATACATAATCAGAAACAGTTCATGATAGGCGCTTAGTACAATGGGCGGTTTTATCGCTAAAAGCGGCTTCCAGACCACCTTCAACAGCAGACAAAATTAAGCGGTAGCTGGTGGCGTACCAATAATAAAAAAAATATCGTATAAAAAATAGTATTACGACTTATACAAGAGTTTAGAGAGGGTAAAACAAAGAGTATATAAGTTGTATACATCAAATATATATATTTTTTTATTGCAATAATTATTCCCAATTTTAAAACCTTTATTAAAAAAACCTGGACTTACTATTGATATTTGACAGAGTCTGGACAATACTAGAAATTGTATACATTATTTGTAACAAGTGAATCTCTAATTTACACTACATTGTATATATCAAATCGTCTACCTCGTTGTTGATATTATTGTTAGCTTGTTTCGGGCACCGGCAAATGAAGAGTCATATTCAATATTACTACTCGAGTCATTAATTCAATCCATCATTGAATCGATCATCAATAGTTCTTTTACTCAATACGTTAATTTAGCAGCCGGCACTCCTGCTTGAGATGTCGAGGTGATAAGTAGTGTTCTCATTGGATTAGTTGTAATCCTGTAAGCACAAGAAAGTGACTATGCTATTACAAGTACGTAAAACTTGATGGATTAGGAAAAGGAAATAAATAAATGTATTCGTTTGTTTTACGTGTTCAAAAGTTTCTTATTTACTATCCTGAGGTAGAGATACTATCATTATAATGTTATGTTCTCATTTCTTTCCAAAATATTTTGATACAGTAAAAGGAAGGTCTCTTGTCGAGTGCACGACTATACTTTAAAAGGTTTACACTAGGTGTACTCGGCCCACTCGCTTCGGCTTATGTCTGTGATGCAGACTAATGTCTCGATTGATGTGGTTTCTAATTACGAGCAACGGTCCTCACATTATTGGGAGCTACTAGACGTATTGTATGGTAAGCATTCCATTTATTGAACTTACACTTTGTAATGATTTGCTGCCTTACCTAGAATATTGAATAAAATGCATTTAATTGTACCATCATAGGATTACTACCCAAACCTCACATATAAATAAAGAGTATAATGGTTGTCTATGTTTGAATCCGCTAAACTTGACGCAGAAGCAACAGGTACTAGAAAATATAGATAGAAACAAGTCTTTAATTCATATAAAATTGTCATAGGAAAAATTTTAATTGATTATTTCTATAAGGCTAACTTTTTTATTTATTCTTAACCGACTTTAAAAAGGGAAGAGGTTCTGATTCGATCGGATATTGTTTTTTTTTTGTGTTTGTTATACGATAGCTTCGTCCGTCAAATGTGAACCGATTTTGATAGTTATTTTCTTGATTGTATATATTATATTTAAAGTTGGTTTCATTTTAATTTGAAGAAAATAATGCACCTCTAAGGGTTAATAATTAAGAGTTGAAGAATACAGCTAATTACAAGTTATCATGATTTAGGGCCATTAAAACTGATAAAACTTTTTCCAAATTAATTATTTCTCATCCTTAACGAAATGACTTTAAAAATCTATACCTACTATTATCATATATCAAGTTTGAAACCCTCTAATCTCAGATATTAATTCTCCTATTTGAAAAAGTAATATTCAGTGGACTTTAGAATTTCCTCCTTTTTGAAGCCGGTAAAAAAAATATTTTGGCATTGAATAATTAGTTTTGAATAGTAAGTAATTAGTTATTTAATATCACATTACGACAATTAAAACCGAAGCAAGTGACCATACATAAGAATATGCGGAATCTGTGCTTCGGGTAACAGATAGTCAGTTATACAACTAAAATATCACTAAAACAAGCAAAATTCAAACGATCCCCGAGACAAATCCTGCTATAAACTCCACACTTACTGTAGACAGCCCACCATACAATATTTCTTCACAAGTGCTCCGAGATATTAATTAGAGGGTCCAACGGTTATACCGGCTTACACAACAAATTTATTTGACTGCTATTGCTACAGCGGGATAGCAAGTGTTAATTAAAAAGCAGGCTTTATGTTTTTATAACGGTTAGCATGTTGTTTGTGGATGGCATAAGCGCTGGTTGAGGATTGCGTAGGTCGGTTTCCTGAAGGAAAAATGCTAATAATTGCCTGAGAATATATAAATTTTAGTTATTGTGAAGATTCTTGTTAAAATTATAATTTTATATACTGTATACGTTATCTGCGAGGTAAGTAATAATTATTATTTTTTAATATTATAAATCTTGAATAAGTGCATGCAATGATTTACCTCCAACAGTAGTTGTCGGGTTTTATGAATTTAAACACCGACCAATAGGCAGCTATCTTTATTATATATGGGCCATATTATTTTTTGCATTGACAAGTTGAGTGTCAGCAATTTGTTTTTAAAAAAATGAGTGTTTAGAGAGATTCGCGCGAATTACATATTGAATTTGATTTTTGGTTTGAAGACGCAGTTTATGAATGAATGACAAAATGAAATGATAGACAGCGTTGGAAGCTAATATATTTATTAAATTTTTTTTATTACTTAGTACCCACTGCTTATTTTTGAAACCGGATTAGGACAAATAACTACTGATATTTCTCTTCTGGCTAAAATAAATGATAAATGATGACAAAAAAAAAAACAAACATTAAAAAATAAAAGTAAAAAAAGAGGAAACGTAATATTATTAAAAAAATAATGGTCCAACTTAACCGACTTTCTCTAAAATGGTTATTCAATAAAACGTGTCTTAGAATTTTCAACCACCCAGGGCACGTATGGCGGCGATTAATCTTTTTGCCAAATCTCTATGACATTCTACGGTCACTTGGACCAGATGTTTCTAACGTCTCTAAGCCATATTTCTCTAACATAAATTGACCGACGGAATTGCTATATTTACGCCATTGAAATAATGAAAATATCGATATGTCTTATGAACTAATCTGTATTGCCTCTCGAGAATTGCGCTCAAGAAAAACAACGCTCCCGTCCGCAAAACAGCAAATTTCTTCTAAAGAAAAAAGAAGGCTGTGGAGGAATGCCGTACGATGTCCCTCCGACACAAAGAGTGGATCCTCTAACGAGACAAGACTATTATGTGTGGCCAGCTATGGCAAAGTGGTTCATGTTAGGAAGTTGTTTATTCGTATGTAATAATTAACGTGAGAACTTTTATTGTGCGATACAGGAGTAGCTACAATGTATTACGTAAATAATGTAATGGCTAGGGCGTCGGACTTGCGATTATGTGGTTGCGTGTTCGAACCCCACCCAGTGCACCACCGCCGTAAACCCACTCCTTATAAGCATTTAGCTTAGCTGGAGGGGTTAACAAGAATACTAGTGATGTGTGACCCACCCAAACAAGATGGCGTATCTTCGCTAGATGCCACTGAGGTATAATTGCAATATGTGGATATAGTTGCGCTAGCGTTGCCCTCTGTTCACCGTGAGGAGAGATCGTTTGCTTGGTATTTATACATTTACCGTGCGTGACTGATTACAGTTCAAGAGTACTGAATCAAACTGTCTAGCTTCGTAATTTATTATGAACAAAATTAATTCGATACTGAAACGTTTACCGATAAATATCTCTCAAGTGTTCTGAATTTTAGATTAACTAAAGTTTGAATTTCTTTAAAGTGATAACGATTTGCGTTAAGAAGTAATATCTTAAGTAAGCAACACTTTGTCTAGCCTCCTCGAAATGTTTACTTACGGCTGCTGGGTAAGAAAACAGGCAATAATAGGGCTGCCTACTGAGTTTTGAGCTTTAACAGTATTACAATTTTATATTTAGAAACTAGTTGGTTATGTTAAGAAGCTAATATTGAGCAACTCATTTATTTTAACATTATGGACTGTTAGTATGTTCCTAGTTAGAAACTGCAATGCATATCCTATGCTCTTGTGGCCCACTAATGCGGCACCGAAGTATTAACCTAGGGTTACACATCATGCAACCGCAGGAAATACAAACAATCACTGCTGAAAGGATCTGGAGGTTTCTCGAAGCCATAAGTCTGAGCAGTGAACTGTAAAGCAAAAAGTGCTCTACAAAAGACCAGAAATAGTCGAGGTGGCAGTAAGCACTCAACAATAATAATAATAATGTTCCCAGTTACACTGTACTATACTGAAATCAAAATGTGATTTTTCTTTGATTTGAAAAATTAACTAAATCCTTCTGACCAAATAATATTAAAAACACGAATGTGACTGTTTGACTTAACCGATCATTATCAAATTTTGTACACACGTTGCTAGGGATACAGAAAATCCAAAAAACAATAATGACCATAATACATACTTATTGATTAGTTTCAGAGTGGTGAATATATGCAAACGTAATAATAATATATTTATTGGCGTTTGTATAATATACATATATTTATCTGCCTCGGGTAGACAGTGACATACAGTCCTTAATGTTGTACAAAGTGTTGTAGAATAAGTAATAATTCTTGTTATATTATTATTAGTTAATCTAATTGGTGTTCTTATTATATTTATAACATTATTATGTTATAAATATAACAGTTTTATGGACTTGCAATCACGCAGTCTAATTATCACTGAGATCTCTCCATATCCATAATAATATTCAAATCAAATCAAAATCATTTATTTCAATTAAACCACTATTGGTATTACCACTATTTGAATTGTCAGGAGTAGTAGTCAGTCGTGAAGCTAGTTGACTGTTTCAATTAGTAGATCCAGTGGAGAAGAACAGGCAAGAAATCCCAAGGACACTCTTTTTTAACATGTTTTTTACAAATCTTTGGTTACATTGCTTATATGCGCAAGTTAAATGTGAGGACAATGCAACCAACTAGCGGCCCTCGTTCACGAGCATGACGCACGCGCCAGCCATCGTCCACTTCAACCATATGATATCAATTGATATCAAAGGGAGCCGAACGACCCGACACGTACGCCACCATCGGCAGGACGTCGAAACGATCATGGCATACTCAGAACTGCCAGGCAACATAGCAAATTAACTTAATATGTTATTGACTACACAGTTCTCACATGTACAATTCAAAATTTACTAAATGTAATATAAAAATTTATATCAAAATATAAAATAAAGTCAATGTGTTGCAAAGTATTATGTATACTCTTAGTAATAGAGTAATCGTTTTACGGTAGACTGCTATGTTTAATAAGCTAGAAAATGTGTATTATCAATATTTCAACTTCTAAACATTTGTTCAATTAAATATATATATCTAACTCTTTTAGAGTCAGCTTATAAGCACTTCATTCGTAAATGCAATTTTCAACGGCTTCAGCAGCGCGTATAAAAAACTTCACAGAGAAATGTCAAATAAGTGAAATATATCTACTTATTATGCATTTTAGTATTTATTTGTTCAAACAGAGTCGCAAACAAAGTCTTGATTCCATCAAGATTAAAGTTAAGTTGGTAGACAACTGTGAACTGAGAAATGAGTAACGAGTATTCAGCCAAGTTATCGGAGTTAAAATTGGACAATTTATTTGACTGTGTGTAGCGCCATGTCACAGTCATAGGATTATTGTTTGTGACGTAGGATCTCGGTATATTATTCGGATTTACGGGCTGCGATATTTTTATTGACGGTGTACGGAAATCCGCAACACGGCATGTTTATATTGGTTACCTTAATAAATATTGTGATAGGTATGTTTTGTGGCAAATGTTGGCTTTTATTATCTTGATCCTGAAAACAGTTTTTGATTTATAATAATAACGATTTATAATAGGTAGCACTTTTTTTTTTATGCGTGTGGAAACCCCCTCGGGCCGTCACCCACCGGGGTTTTCGGTGGGGCGGTGTATTGGAATCGAACCGACTAAAACCACACGGTGTGCCGTACTGCGCCTTAAGTAGGAGGGATCTGGGAACAGCTTTTATTAAGACATCCGGAACCCTCCTAGCGCCTGCCCGCAAATGCGCGGGCATCACCTTCGGGGAAAAACCTTTCAATTAGGCGACGTCCAGGCACGCGCGGACGCCGCCTCCTCGCGGGGGGCCACTATAGCGGGTGGAGGGGAAAATCCGTCTCGTCCACCCGCGACCACAATCGATTCTACGACCGCTAAGCAGCCAGGATCACTAACCACTAGACCAACAGGCCAGTCGGTTTATGATTACTGTTGGTACATATAAGGCAACATGTGTTTTGTTCTTAACCTCACCAAGCTCGACCTAGCAAGTAGAGGCGGGTTCCGATTCGATCAAATATCCACCTCCAAGTTTTGTGTTGTCCGCATAACAAAGCAATTCAATATTGCTTTCATTTTACTTGCAGTAAATCACACACGAATATAAAATTCTTAAAAATCAAGGAACCCGAATATAAATTTTCGTCACAATAACTTGCACACACACACACGAAGGAAACGGTATACATACACAGAGACATAAAGCACACACACGTGGGAGTGGCATAATAAACACAAAGACAGACATAGATATATACAGACATAGTATAGACAGGCGATAGCCAAATCGGCCTTGCATGAAATGGAGATGCTTTGCCGGCTTGATGAAAAGTATATTGTGATGTATTTGGTTGAAGGATGTTTCTCATAAGTTTTTCTTACACAAACAATGTTTGTATGTGTAATGTAGCGTCCTGTTTCGGCTGGTTTCATTTGTTTAAAAGGCAAGATGGTTATTAATGTGTGTTTTAAAGCAAGGCTTACCATTTAACGTTGACCTACATGTATGCGTATTGTTGTAAAAAAAAACGCTATTAGAGGAATAAGAACTGTTAAAATGTTCAAAAGAAGGTTGGAGCTTTCGCAGGCAAAAGTCAAGTTTGCGCTTGACTTAAATTGATAAAGATTTGCCCTTCGATATTTATTTAATAGACGTCTAGACATTAAAGCGGTCCAGGGTAAACAAACCTTTGTAAAACTCATCTAAGTTTTTATATCTGAAAGTGTTGAGGTCAAGAATAAAAATATATTTTAATATTGCTCGAATCTTAACTTAGATACTTTGCCCGAAGCCAGAGTTGTCAAAGGTGCTTGATCCTCTAGTATAGTTCGTAGATTAATTTCAAGATACTAGTAAATGCTGTCAGAGTACGTTCGAATGATTATTGGGATGTGACTGTAACTTGTACAAAATTGGTACATTTCAAAAGCGGTATTCCGAATAATATACTATCTCTTGTTTTTTTTCTAATCTAACATTACTGAATCTAAAGTTACTACTGACTCTCGAGAAACTCGTGTTTAGAAAAATAAAAGATAATTTAAATTTTATAACTCAAAAACCCCTAAAATAATTGGAAAAGAGCTGATGGTCTGCAAGCGGCAGAACAGATTTTCTTGAATTGTAGCTAAACTCGAACAAACAAAAACAATACGAAATCAAAATAGGCCCATCCATTTAAGAGCCACGAGTAGGATACTATAGATAGACACGCAGATACACACGGTCAACTTATAAAACCCCTTCTTTTTGCGTCGGGGGTTAAAAACTACCTATATAATTGTAGCTTCTTAAAAAAAAACAAAATTGAACTAATAAATCCTGAGGTTGCTCCCAACATTCATACTCACAAACTCGCTATCTCCTTATTATATATAGATAAATGTCCCTATTACAATTTGTATGTTACAGACAGCTTGCTCTTCCTTTTGAGTTTTAGATGTAGCTAATTTGTATTTTGAAGTTTAAGGCATAGTTAGCTTAAGTTTGGCCTCTTCCTGGTGTTTAAGTATATAACAATAACGCACCAAATAAATAACGAACTGTATTATTTTACAATAATAACTTTCCTTTAACCTCTAATTAACAGTACCGTGAATAAAAAACATGGGTGTCTTTTTAAGTTAGAACAATTTAGCAAGTTATCAAAGTAACAGCTATTTCGAGAGAACAACGGACTGTATAATATTCAGCTACAAAACGGTACTAAAGAAAATGAATATCTTTCTTGCATATAACTTGTCGGTTTCAATTCACCGTTATATTATTCTTGTTTCCGAGATACCTGAATAACGCATAACATAGCTACGTATTGATCCAATGACATGCTATCGTCCCTCGGGAAATCCTACAAATATTTTGATGCAATGGAATCAAATACTCCCGTACAACGTGGAGTGGTTGAAACTCAGTTTTCTTAGGGGTTGGATCAGAACACAAAACTTTTGCAATATCGGGTGCAGTTTATCTTTTGTATATACCGACTATGTATTCAATATGCCGGTTCGGATTTTTCCAAGTGTTGCATTGCTACAGAGGCATATCTCAAAGCTGTGTCTGTGTAACACCAGATACATAATATCATAAAAACTTTTTAACAAAAAATAAAATGCGTTAATAGAAATTATTATGACTAGTTGTACCGGTAACGCAATGCTATTGATCGGTTGACAATAGTGGGGTTATAGAAGGCATGCATTCTGAGTGGATAACAATAACTTGAGAGCGGATTGAGGTACGACCGACATTGCAGTTACTGTTATTAATTGATTGGCCTGGTGGCCTAGTGGTTAATGACCCTGACTGCTGAACCAGAGGTCGTGGGTTCGATTCCCACCCCAGGACAAATAAATAAAAAGTGTCTGGGTATAATTTATCTATAACATGTAGGTATTTAGAAATATATAAGTATGTTTATCAGCCGTCTGGTTACCATAGTACGGGCTCTGCCTCGTTTCGCCGTGTGTGAGATGTGTGAAGTGATTATTATTATATATTATTATATTATATATTTTGATAGTTTATAGCAATAGTGGCATGATTGTTACTAACACTATAAAACAAATGAACACTAAACATATTTTGGAATTAAATTTTTACCTACTTCTAATTGTCATATCGAAATTAAACTTATTATGTATATACATAGATGTACTTCGGATTACAATACAATAATTTGGCATCTTGGAGCTGTTCTGTTAATGGAACCAGGAGGTGGATAGCGGAACTCTTCGAGTTGGGTAGTGGTTACTAGTAAACCCTAGTTTGGGCCCACATGGTTCGTTTTGACGAGTTCCACAAATTGGGCTTAGTAACCATGGTTTGATAATTGAGCCAAGTGCTGGATAGGACAACTATTTTTGGTATATTATAGAAGTATACTATCGATAGCATTATACTTCGATAGTATCGATAGTATTGATCTCTAGTGGTAGTATTTTCTTAATATTGTCTATCGATACTATTATTGAAAATTTCGATACTTTCGATAGCACAATCGACAAAAATACTATTTTTCAAGGTAAACTATCGATAGGGAAACTATCGCTATCGCAACAACACTGCTACCTACTCATATTTACAAGCAGAACTAGTTCGTGTTGATGAGCTATAGATGGCGCAGGACGGCTGTAAGCACATTGTACATGAACGCGTTCAATAATATAGTAATGTTAATCTTTTTCGCCAATTTCCTCACTTTTACATACGACACAACCCTTTAGGCTAACTTACAATACAGGCGAGTTAATGACCTATAAAGCCGTCCTGATTCGTTCCCTAATGTGTTTTTAATGGCTTACATTTTGCTATTGAACTGTCATTTAATATGGCTAACAGAATTTACGACGACCAACCAAAGCTTTGTTAATATTTACGCCGAATATTTACGGTACACTTTCTGGTAATTATTAGGCTTAAAAATTGTGGGAGATTATTTATTGTTGTGTGGAAATGATAACTTGCTTGGGGTACAGTCATTCGTTTGTCGTTCTCATAGAAATTGCTAGGCATTAAATAGTTAATGAAACAGATAAGTTTGAAATTTTTAATACGGATTTCTGATATCTTATTCGAGGGACAGAATCATTTCTTACTTAGATATATTAATTTATAAAATTGTATGTCATCCTTATCCTCCTAGCCTTTTTCCAACTAAGTTGGGGTCGACTTTCAGCCTAACTATGAAACGACCAAGTACTAGGCGATATCGAAGTTCTGTAGTTAGACCAAGTAGACGTACTTTTTTTTTTGAATGCCACAGATATTCGTATGTCAACTATGACCGGCGGCGTAACGTGCTCTCCGAAGCGCGGAGGGTTATCAAGAATAGTCACCCATCCTAAGACTGACCTAGCTAGTATTACTTAACCTTGCAATGTGCTAACCTACTCGGTTACCACGTACCTCTTAATTTATATAAAAGAAAATATAAATTTGTAATTTATAAAATTGTTTGATGCATCTACGAGAATAGAAAAAAACCAGTTGCAATAATTACATATTTTTAAATCAAATCCCACTATAACCCCACTATCCCACTAATACTTATTATAAATGTAAAAGTTTCGGAGGATATTCCCACGGGATCGGGACTTACGTGCGTGAAACCGCGGGGCGCTGCTAGTATTATAAATGTGAAAGTTTGGATGGATGGATGGGTGGATGTTAGATGGATGGATGTTTGTTACTCTTTCACACAAAAACCTCAGAATCCATTGTGATGAAACTTGGTATGTAGATAGCTGGAGACCTGGATTAACACATAGGCTTCTTTTTATCCCGATTCCCACGGCATTAGGACTTACGCGGGTAAAACCGCGAGGCGCTAGTCTTGGGTAGTACACGTACGATGTACTAATAGGTACTAGTACTGGGTACTGTACTAAAAGTAATGTTTCCGAAAGGCAGCTGTCAATCGGACATTTCGCACTATTAGTACACTGTGTCTAACTTCAAGCCAGTACTAAAACTACCTATTGTTAATGTTTACTCTGTCAACGCTATCTTCGTTCGTTGTGCGACGTACTAATATGACTGTTGATAAAATATCGATAAATCGAAAGATTATTATTTAATAAATATAATATTGTTATTTAGAAATATCGACATTTATTAATAATATTTTCTTGGACGATATATCGATAGTTTTATATTGAAGTATAGATATCGACGGTTGATGTTCATTTAAAATACGTTTTAATTTTTTCTCGTAAATTATTTAAACTTTATTTACACTACATTATGTTTTTTCTCTTTCCCTAGTTTATTCATTTGTTTAGTATGTTAAAACGAAATGTAATTTTGTATAGTTATAACACTTATAACTCTTTGGTGTAAATTTCTAATTTCTAAGTATTCATTAATCCATACCCATTTACGCGAATTCGATCATAACTAATCTTATTATCACCACGTATTTTTAAGTCTAGAATGCCAGTCCTAAGCCTGTTAAAGTATGAAGGAAAATCAAATACTATGCTTAAAAGTTAAATGTGAAGTAGTCTAAAAATTCACACTTAAAAATTAAACTCTTAAGTTTTCATGTACTATTCATGTTATTATGTTCTACTAAAACTGTACTAATAGTACTACTACAGTGTACTAGTCATCATCATCATCAGCCTATCGCCGTCCACTGCTGGACAAAGGCCTATACGATGTACGAATTGTACTAGTACGGTGCGAACCTGCAGATGTCCGATTAAGCGCAAGACTACGAGGCGCTGCTAGTCAGACATTTATAAACGCGTCTTGAAGTGAGCGTGTGATACTGACATATTTCATTTCTCACAAAAAAATAACACGTGACTACTTATTTCTATAAAAAAAATACACGTTATTTTCCCGAATATGCGAATCAGGGTGCAAAATAGAACACCAAATTTATAAATAATATTTACAGACATAGTCTTTTGCAGACAGGCAATGTCATTGGCTATGTTTGAATTATTTATAACAGTATGAATCGGCCACCTTTACGGGCATTTGCGTCAGACAGCTGTAACCCTCATTCATCCAGGACTTTACCTATTTGTCTAGAATGTTTCTTCTCTTCTTGTTCCTTTTAAGTTAAAAAATTATTAACACGTTATATAGCAGTATCTAAGGTAAATAAGTTTATATAAGGATATGCATCATTATATATGCAGCAGTGGCGTTGTGTGGCTAAAACGATATTATAATTTACTAGCAGCGCCCCGCAGTTTCACCCGCGTAAGTCCCGATCCCGTTGGAATATCGGGATAAAAAGTAGTAAAGTAGCCTATATGTTAATCCAGGTCTCCAGCTAGCTAGATACCAAGTCTCATCGCAATCGGTTTAGTACTTTTATCGTGAAAGAGTAACAAACATTCATCCAAAGTTTCACGTTTATAATATTAGTGGGATGAGTTCTCATTTAGATTTAATTTAAATTATGATATGGAATATGAAGGCAGTTTTTGGTAAGGTTGGCTTAGACTCGGCTGGAGACTATATTACTATTATGAGTGCAAAAAGTAACACATGAACAAACATCTGTAACAAATGAGACATCTGAAAAGCATTCAGTTAGCATAGCAACAAAGATAGCGCCTTTAGGTAATCTCTTGTGTTCGTATTTTGCTTCACAATGACTCCGTCTTCCACCAACAATTTTGGGACCAACTTCTGTCCAGTCTAATCTAAAATACACTTGGCTAAGTAAGTGGGAATTGCGGCGAGCAGTTGCTATCAGATCGTTGTATCAAACTCCCGGAGATATTGGAAACTTTGAGCTGAACTAAAACTAGTTTTAGGCAAAAACCATTTTGGGGTGAACATCGTGATTTGCTCTGTGCTTTTCTCTGTAAGTGTAAAAAAATTATAAACATAAATAACGTCCGTCAGTCAGCCTGTGACCACGGCCCGTGCAACCTGGTCGAAACGCCAGGCAAATCAAAAGTATGTAATACCTTTTGAATACATGATCGCGTTAAGTTCCGTTGATATAATTATATTGTCATTAACGCGAAATTTTAAAAGTTAGTATAAATGCTGCTTAACCGTAACCAAAATTGGGAATTGCACTCATGACCTCTAGCTCAGCAGTCAGGATCACTAACTACTAGACCAACGCATGGGCCCCTATAAATCTATACTAATATTATAAAGCTGAAGAGTTTGTTTGCTTAAACGCGCTAATCTCAGAAACTACTGGTTTGAATTGAAGAATTATTTTAGTGTTGGATAGCTCATTTATCGAGGTAGCCTATAGGTTATATAACATTACGTTACGACCAATAGGAGCTGAGCATTAATGAAAAGTGTTGCAAAAACGGCGAAAATTTACAAACGCAGACCAAGTTGTGCGGGTCAGCTAGTATTAAAAAATAAATATAATACCTCCCACGAAATTTTCTTTTTTATTAGAATAAAATTTTCTGCATGTACAAATCATAAATATTTACATACATCTAAATACTCAGGAAAAGTATTATTTTTCTGGACAACAGGTCCTTTTTTGGATCTCTGGCAACAAGTACCTACGCAAAATTTCATAATAATTCGTTAAACGGTACGACAGCCCATAAAATACGAACAAACACACATTGATTAATTAGATTTTTTAAGCGAGAGCGTGTCAAAAGATATTTTTCATATTTAAAAAATACTTTTATATGAATATGTTGAGCCGCATAAGTAACGCTAGCAGTTTCAGCACTACATGAATGCGTCCCTCAAAAGCAAAAATTAAGAGAACATGGAAGATTATCTCCACAAATGTAAATTCACCCCTAGATATAAATTACTCCCAGGAAGTGGGGTAACAGGCCAGCGGGCGTCGGGAACAGCACTTGAATTACCAGGACAGTTATAAATCTTACGCGTGTTCTGCTACTGAAAGCAAAAGGAAGAGAAAGGAATGCACATTTAAAGTCTTGTTTGTACGATGTAGGTAAACAGTAGTAGCTATGCTTAGTCTAGCTCTAGTCCGAAGAAGGAATAAATTCGAAGAGAGTTTGGGTCCAGCTAGCGCCGTGTTATATGTCCTAGAATATTATATTATTATATTTATACTCACAGTTTGTGCGAAAATATGACGTGACATGACTGTCAAGTCAAATCAGCATCTTTTTAGTAAGTTATTTGATTGCCAATAATTTATTTTGGGCATAGGCATGGGAGTTTTGTATACCTTTACGGTCAAAAAAAAATAAAAATAACCACCTGAACATTAGTCGTTTAGAGCGCATGAGAGAAAAAAAAAGTACAATATTGATATGTACAAAGGGCGGCCTTATCGCTAAAAGCAATTTCTTCCAGGCAACCTTGGGATGGAAAAATAATGACCAGTAATATAATAATTTAATGGGTAGTTATTGTGTGGGAATCAAAACGTGTTAGGCTTAAAACTAGTAAATGATAACTATAAACATAAACAATATAATTAGATAGGTAATGCAGGGAAACAAGTGTAATCACTTTGTAACATTTAATATATTCATATACACACATAAACATATATAATAAATAATACATATGTTTACATTATATCCGATAAATGCAGCAAATGACAAAAAAAAATATATATATTTCTAAATACATACATTTTATACAAAAATTACACCCAGACACAGAACAAATTTTAATAATCTTGCTCTTCTCACAATTTTTTGTCCTGTGTGGGAATCAAATCCACGAGTTCTGGCTCAGCAGTCGGGACCACTAACCACTGCGGACAATAGGCCCGTAAAAAATCTCAAAATAAGTTCTTAAACAAGATAAAATCCTCAAATAAATTGACTATCAGTCAATTACGTTTGCGAAAATATAAATACTGGATAGCTGAAGACCTGGATTAACACATAGGCTACTTTTTATCTCGATATTCCCAAAGCAATGAGGCTTACGCAGGTGAAACCACGGGGTGCAGCTAGTAGCAAATAAAAAGTGATTTTAAAAATTGTAAGCGAATAAATATAGAAATATTGGTTCGATTATAATTCGCGCATATATTTAAAGCAGAATCGGTTGTAAATAACTAACAAAACACTTCAAAATAAATCGGAACTTATTAAATAATTTTGCTTAACAGTCATGACTGGCCTGTTGGTCTAGTGGTTAGTGACCCTGACGGCTAAGCCAGAGGTCGTTGGTTCGATTCCCACCCAGGTCAAATAATTGTGTGATGAGCACGATAATTTGTTCTGTGTCTGGGTGTAATTTATCTATAATATGTATGTATTTAGAAATATATAAGTATGTTTATCAGCAGTCTGGTTACCATAGTACAGGCTCTGCCTAGTTTGGGATCAGACGGCCGTGTGTGAGATGTGGGAAGTTATTATATTATTATTATTTTATTTTGAATATATTCAGACGTTTTTTACATGAGAACTTCAAAAACAGCCACCGATTAACATTCCTTTACCTTTTCATTTTATTGCAGAGATATTGTATATGTATATGAATAAATAATACACGAGTGAAGGTTAAACAAATGTTTTACTACAAATATATCAAACATTTATTTCATTGCCAAGCCCAGTGATTAGAATTAAATGGCAGATATATTTATACAGATATATATAAAAGATATATACATCAGGTAAATAGTATTCTCATTAACGGAAAAAGTTAGTATATCTATCGTTTTGAATAAAGTCAATAAATTTTTTCGGAAATAAATTACAGTACTTACTAATTTTATTAAAGTATTCAAGATCGGTAAAGATGGCAGTTTCTTACGTTAATATACATAAATGATAAATACGTAACTATCACTCCTAAATTTATTGATGTGACCTGAACATTGAAAAGGTATGACACTATTATTTGTGTGAAAAAAAAAAGATTAAAAGGCTTTTGATGCGCACACTATCATCACTATCACCTAAAACGGCAATCCAATATTTTCAGAAAGTTCGTTGCACTGAACAACGACGAGTTAGTTCCAGCAAATGATCACACTGATTGTATTGGGTTTTCAGTTCTATTCGATCTCTATATAATAAAAGAATGAAAGAAGAATAAAAGATAGAATAAAAGCGTTATAACTCCCGGTGTTGAAACCACAATGTTGATAAACTAAATGTACAGTACCTATATTGCTTTACTAACAGAGGATAAAATCCCCCACAACAGAGTGGGGTCGCCTGTTGTTTATCAAGCGGCCAAGTCTGCCAGGGTTCACAGTGATTTCCTTGTAAGGGTACACCTGAGGCCCTGGTAATATAGACTGTGACGGAACACCGTGTGGTTTTAGTCGCTTCGAGTCCGACATACCACCCTACCGTTTAGCCCCGGTGTGGTGACGACCCGTTTCCACACGTTAAAAAAAAAGGCTGTACGGATATTGCATTGGTTTTCAGAAATTTCAAAACATTCCACAACGGTTTTGGATACATCCTTCACAGTATAAGCCGCACTTCTGTAGATAATGCTAGAAAAACGATTTATTTTGATTTTTAATTGACTATGTATGGTACAGTCGTCAAACCACTGTAAAAAAAAATAAATTACGAGTAAAATAATAAATATAACTATATAACTAAATTAGGGCACGCCACAATTGTGGCGGTAAGACCCATCATGGAGGATTGGCTGGAGAGGCGACATGGTAGCCTCTCCTACCGGTTGTAAGTACCTGTGTCGCATAGGCCGGGAGCCATCGCCTGCGTGCCACCACTGCGGAGGCTGTCGCGAGGACACTGCACTCCACACTTTGGTGGAGTGCTCAGCATGGACGCAGCAGCGAAACGATCTCGCGACAGCTATTGGAGTAGGAAGCCTCTCTAAGCTAGAGACCATGGTTCTGTCCATGATCCAAAGTGAGAGTGCGTGGGATTCCGCCGTCTCGTTTGCGAGGAGGTGATGTTGGCTTCGTGTGGTTTTAGTCGGTTCGATTCCGACATACCATCTTACCGTTAGCTCCGGTGAGGTGATGACCCGTGGGGGTTTCCACACGATAAAAAAAAACTAAATTAGGGAAAATGTTTGTTTATTGTTAAAAATAATATCAACAATTCGCTAACTTACTCCTAGTACTATTTCTACATGAGTAGCTTTAACAATAAAGTGGAAATTCTTAAATTAAAAAAAGATTATTGGGTGCCTAATTACTAAATAATTGAGATTGATCTCACATATTGAGATTGATCTCAATATCGTAATCGTAATCGTTGAACTTAAACTAGTTGTCCGTTTGTCTGACTGTCAACAAGCCAAAAATCAAGCTTCTAAGTCAGCGATATTAAAAGATACGGGGATTTAAGCCTTAGATTTGACCAAATTTGAACATTTTGTAGGTAGATTAAAAACCGAATTGTTCCCTATTATAATGGCCGGCTGAACCCACTAACTTTAGACTCCAATTCACAAAACTAGGTAGCGTTAATTAGAAAAAAAACACCAACAGGGACGAAATAAGGTTGGGGGCGAATTTGGTGACTGTACCTTACCTTATTCGTTTCAAGAATTATATTAAAGCTTCGTATTAAAGTAGAAATAATCTATACAATGTGTGAGGAAAATGGGTTGAGGGAACCAGTGTTTTGTTTGTCAGCATTATGATATTTTTTTGCTGTTTTCAGTTACCAAACACAAATATAGGCTTACTCTGTTACTACCGAATAAATAAAATTTTTGGGTGTAGTAGTCTGACCCTTAGAGACAATAAACTCAGTAACGACCTTTGCACTTAAGAGCAAATCAGCCCGCATGTTAACGTATGTCTAGAAAGAAAAAAATGTCTGTGTTTGATGCTGAAGTCATTATGTATAAAATCACTAGACAAAAAAGCTCAGCCGCACGAACAAATCTCAGTAAACCAAATAGCTAAATATTGTAATGAACTTCCTAACCTGGTTTTCCCAACAGGTCTTACTGCTTAAAGGCTTATAAAATTTCTATTACAATAGCTTTGCCAAGTCGTAGGGCGTGCCTGACACCTTCGGTTCTGCAAACGTCTTTCGTATTTTATAGCATAGTGTCGTACTGTTGTTGGTAAGGGTCATCAGAGTTCCTTGGTAGGAGGCATTTATCGTAGGAGCATACGGTAGGCAATTCGAAAGTAATATCGTTGTAGTTGTATGTACAAGCACCGGTAGCAACTTGACATCGAACGCACCGTACCGTACGATCAAGGTACTAACCGAACAGTACTGTAATTGTAAAAAAAAAAAATGCTGAGAAAAAGTCCACCCAAATCAAAATATATTTACAATTTATTTTTATCCCTGTATATTTTTAAACCCGAATCTCACTTTTCATATACAAACAGAACCGCATTCGGGAGGACGTAACACGCATTTAATGGCACCCCAGCAGTAGGGCATTGAATACTCGTTTGGCCACCAAAGCCAAACGTAGTGTTGCCGTATTTATGATTTATATGTTCTCGTGGCCATGTTTGTTGTGGGCGAATTTCAAGTATGTAGGCTGGATTTTAGAAAATAATGTGTATTAAAAACAAACGTTGGAGCGCGTGGCGCGTCACATGTACAATGTCACCACATTGTCATAGAAAAAAACGTTCTACGACAGTTTTGACAACTACGCTTTAAATAAAAGAGTCCATTTAAGTCTTAATGGCGACTGCACCTCATCCGCGTTGGTCTACGCTCATTGCATCGTCTATATAGAAATTTAAATGTTGTGGTCTAGTAAATAAATCCATATTCGCAATTACAAAATATTAAACGCCGCGACTGCGTGGACATCTAACCGACCGTCTAATCGAGGCCGGAGTGCTTGCCGAAATTTATTCGCGGACGTCAGAGTTTCAGAAGAGCAGCGACTATCAACCCTAGCTCAAAGAGGCACACAAATGGCGCGAGGCCGCCTTTCGAGCCGCGGGGACTCGTTGGTCGAACCGAACATGATTCCTAAAGTAATGTCTATCGCAGAAAAAAAGATAATGACAACGAATAAGTTATTTTGACTGCTTGGTTGTTACATATTTTGATTGAGAATGTTATAGGTAGGTAGTAAAATAAGTCGGTTCAATGTACTTTGTTTTTTTTAGGTCTGGGATGATCGAATATTATTTGTATTTTCTTCTTCACTAGTTAATTAGACGGCCATCTGAGGACAAACTAGGCAAAGCATGTACTACGGTAACTCGACTGCTGATAAATGTACTTATGTTTTTCTAAATACTACTTTTTACACCCACACACACTCATGACACAATTATTTGTCCAGCATCAGTAGTCAGGATCACTAGACCAACAAGCACCTCTTAATATATTTATTATAAAAATAACCTTAATATTATGTAATATAATATATATAAATGTGATAAATGCGAACACCTAACATTGTATTTTGTAGTTATGAGATGTCGATATGGACCAGCAGAGCGCAGAAAAACCAATTCTGGTTTAGTGCTGTAGAAATTGAGTTTTAATTTAAAAAATATTGTAAGTCTTTAAAAGTAAAAAAAAAACTAAAAACTAATACCTTTCTTATTACTAACCGCTTAATTTGGTTATACTTAACGCGCGCCGTGATTTGAGAGATAAATCCAAATTAAATTCTGCTGATTTAAACTTTTAAATATTAAATTAATTGAGTAGGTATGTCCTGTCATCATGAACATAATCATATTTCAGAGAAATAAACGGTAACTCCGCAAAAACAATGGAAAAATTTAATCACCCGCAACAGAGATTTTACCAAAGTTGTGACAGTAATATAACAAGGGACAGCACAACCTGCTATGTATCATCGCTCACATTAATGACATTAGGGAATGGTCACATATTGTACGAGAGGAGCGATGAGCGGTGCCACGACCACAGCCTAACAGTTAATGTTGGGACATTGTATATGATGTATAATGAAAATGTAGAATCATCTTTGATTTTGTTTGCACATTGAAAATTCGACGAGAAAGATGCAGAATAGGTTAATTATCATTATTAAGTATTTTACGTTGTTTTTTTTTTGTATTGTAATGCTGAGTTCTTTAGCTCTTTATAATAGTTAGTAGTTTAGTTAGTTTATTAATATACAGCTGTTCTAATGAAACTAAAAAAACAAACTTATTACGAGATGTAATATTAGTACTGTACTTACTAAATATAATTAGTTTCAGTACTTGCTAATTAGTTCATCCAGCTCCAACATAATACATATATATTTTAGGTAATGATTAATTATAGTAGTTATGATTAGCTATGAGTGTCTATGCAAATAAAATGTATGATCATGTTTTCAACTGTATTTATAGCAACTGTTATTTATGTTGGAGATTCGTATTTGCGACTAACTTACTGAACAAACATCTTCCTTATATATTCTATACAAATACATAAATATAACGTTTGGTCACGTCTTATACCACATACATACCTACATACATTTATTCTATGTGTCCCTACCTAAGTACATATTTAGGATATTATCTATATATTAAAAAGATAATATTACAATACGATATGGTTTGGATCACACTGAGTCCGCAGCTTGATGAAGTTGTGTATCATCGCGCTCACAAATTACAAAAGTTTTTCATCCCGCAACTCGTTTATAGAGACATTACGACAAATTGGTATTGTTTGTTGGCCAGTAACATAAGTCATAGGTGTATATCTTATTGGGAGAAATTGTTTATCTGTGTTGTTTTGTTTTTATATCAATTTTTTTTATGTACTAGAATAACCTTAATTAGTTTACTCCTACATAAACGAATGCCATTTGTCATTGCTACCTTTACATTTAAACCTTTGTTTGTATTTAAAACTCCTTTGATGCTGTGAAACGACCTTAAATAAACTGTCAAAAAAACATAAAACCTTTAAAATTATTATGTATTTAAACATTCGTTTCGTGGCTATACAGTTTAGATATGTAAATCTGGGCTTAATCGCGGTAAAAATAAGAAGGTACAATACCTTTTTTCATTACCCAAATATCGAACTGCACCGATCGTAGTCACGGGTAGGCCTCAATGAAGTGCGAGTTCCGGCAACTATCCGCACTTGGTCTTTATTATTTTTATCTTAGTTTGCACTGTCGGTACTTCGATATATTATTATATGCTAGACACCTGTCCGCGCGTACTAGTTTTGGGTCCCTCTTTGGACGTTTTAGGCTGTCTCGGTATCCGTTGCGTCTTAGTACCTCCTGAACATAAGCTAACTCACTCTCTAAATGTTCAGCGTCGCACAAGTCGTAGGCTCGGTTCGTTAAAGAAGCCACAACAGATTGCAAATCTTTTTACAGATGACGTATTTGAGCGTGTTTACAAGCCGAAGACTGCGCAGCCGACCAAATTGTACGATCTGCCAAAGGTTCACAAAACTAACGTGCCATTACGCCTAATCGTAACTCAAATTGATTCCCCCACTTACGAACTCGCTAAACACATAGCACTGCAGCCGTTGGTTGAGAGAACTGCGTCGTTTGTAAAGGATTCTCGCCATTTTGTGGACATCAGCAAGAGCATACAGTTAACGTAAATTAAACTGTAATTATTACATTTTAAATCTTCATTTCTGCCGGCGTCAGCGTTACAATCGAGCCGCCTATCTATTATATAAAGGAGTTCAACTTTGAAATGAAATGATCGCCGTCTTTGTGTCGATAAAGATTGCATCGCTGGTCCTATAAAATGCGTAGTTGTTTCAATGATTACGCCATTTAGTTTAGTTTATTACTTACACTTGTATTTCTACTATGTACTGTGTCCGAGCCACTGTAATGTTCTTTATGCTGGCTCGGGCAATATTTAGTTTGGTAACAGTACGCAGATTTACGATACACCCTTACCGAGTACTGCTACTTACTTATGGTAAAAAAATACTACCTCTGTCTACCACTTACGGACTTTTGAAGCGTGAGTATATAATTTATTATAAAATTAAGCAACTTTTATCCGTTTGCAAACTTAGAAGCAATTTACTTATGTATATAATTTGACTTATAAATTATAAATGACGCATTTAGTACTAAAACCGGCTTTACTTAACTTACCAACAATTTTTATCTCCATTACACGCTAAAAATACTCTTAACAAAAGCCTTAAAATGTTATATGTATAAGAATTTTCCCAAGATGTAGGTAGTGTTCAAGTTAAACGGATATTAGGGAGCTTCACGGTGGGCGGTTTCGGAGATCGGTAGGATAGTAGATACCGTATGACGTCATGAAGGCACTACAGTTCTGAGGTGAGATCCTTTTGCTCATAAAAGCCTATTTTGTAAGAGGAAATTTCGGTACAAAGTTTTGTTGGGACGAAATTGTATTGTGCGAGGAAAATAGCATAATATTTTTGGTTTGGCTATTATTATAAGGGTTTAGCTACACTGGTCATACTTTCATAATATGAGTAACGGTAAGTACATAATATAAGTTTTATGGGTTTAAATTAAATTATAAGTACTATTTTGAGAGCAACCGGAGGCTTTCACTAGCTTAGAGAGATTTAGACAGATAGAGCAATTTAGACTTAGCATTACAGGTTTTTTCTTGAGTCGACTGACGCTCGACTATGAAGTAGGTCGACTGGAGACTATAGTTCAATCGCACTACCTACGTATGTAAGTAATGTTGTCAAATAAAAAAAAATATGTGGGAGAACCATGCTTTGGCACGTATGAGCCGGCTCGACCGGAGTAATACCACGGCCTCACAGGAAACCGGTGTAAAGCAATGCTTATGTAGTATGTAGCCGATTGAGTGAGGCTACCAGAGGCCCAAACCTCCCGCCCCCCTCATTCCCCACCCCTAATGATGGCGCTGTTAAAAAGTACATACATATGTAATAAAATTCATCGAATATTGTATATATTGTATCATACACGCAAGGTCTATACAATTAGGATGATTACGGACAAAACAATTACGCATGTACTATGAGTTACAGTGATTATTAGAGACAGTAGGATCAGTAGTTACTATGTACATAGTTCAGCGTATCTCTGCTGGGTGCTGAGCTAAATGTATTTGCCATATTTGGCTCTTTACACTTATATAGAAATTTTCATTATTTTGCTTTTAATGACATTATTTTTAAAATATTATCGATTTTGTCAGATTATACTCTGACATCGTTGTTTTAGTGTCAGTAAAAACAATCCTCAGTATAATATATATCTCTAAAAAGAAGAAGACTGATAAATATTACTTAACGCCATATTGAAATATGACGTAGTTAATGTTATAATATTATTCATGTATTTACGGGAATTAACGCGATCACGAAAAGGTATTGCACTTTTTATCCCGATATTCCCAAGGTATCTGAGTTACGCGGGTGAAACCGCGGGCACAGCTAGTACATAAATAATATTATATCATGGAACGCGAAAGTTTAAAAGTTAGTGTAGTTAGTGATTTTATTATAGTGTGTACTGTTTCAAAATTGGGTAGTCGTTTCCAAATCTTGAATCGTTCATTAAATTCCATTGGATACAGGGAATTCTGCCTGAAAAAGACGTTGTCTGCTGTAGCCAACGATTTTTTTAACAAATAGTAGGGGTATTAAGATTTGTAGAAAGATATGACAATGATGTACAACAGACAGGCCAAGTTGTGAACGACTTTGTGGCAATTTACTTATGTTGAGTTCTCGAAATATGTTCGGAGAGTGTAACTAGGTTTTTTGTTTCCATTTCATGGTAATAAACTTTTGTTTATTGGAATGGAAGTTTGGCGACGAGTTTCTCTTTGCAATTTCTATTTATTTGACTGCGCGGATATCTGACGAGCCTATATACTTTATTAATATAAACTTTGTGTTGTTGTTTTTGTTAAAAGTGTAGTGTTGTGAGATTTTAGGTATCGGTTTAAAGCATCGTCGTATATTGATATCTAGTGAAATTTAAAGAATATTATTATATTGATAATAAGTGATTACCAATGGCCGTTCTACTCGCGATGTCAGTAATACCGTCATGCTTTGCTTTAGCAGTTCCTTTTTGGTTCGACATTCGACAAAGTCTGGAATAAACGGGCTGCGTCTATGTTTTCAGTCATATATAGCCCTAGAACGTTCAAGAGTAGAGTAGTGTGTTAACGGGTTTCTTTTTGATAGGCGTGTAACATTTATGTCTTTATCGTCACTTTTCATCAGATAACTTGGAAGACAAAGGCCTAATTATAGACTCCAGAATTTCTGTATAAGATTCATCTTTGGCTTACGCAAATATGATCATATCTCCGAATTCGTACCAAACTCAAGTGGCTTCCGATTCGCCTTCGCCGGAATACTCATATCCTCTCTTTACTGTATAATATCTTATTTAACCCTACTACTCCTGTTTACCTTAAGAATGTTTCGCATTCATTCACGACACACATAATAGATACTTAAGATCATCGGAAAACCTGACGTTGGAAATTCCAACCCACTCCACAGCTTTTTCGGACAAATCTTTTACAGTGCAAGCTGCACGTCTATGGAATGCATTGCCAGAAGCTATCAGACTGGCAAAGTCACTAACTATTTTCCAAAAACTCGTCAAGGATCACTACCTATCTTTGTAATAACCTATACCTATGTATATGTTTCTCTGAATTTATGTGTATATATATATTTATATGGGTATGTATGAATGTATGTGTGTATGTATACATTTTATTGTTTAGTAAGTAAGACTAATGTGCACCACAAGTTACCTATTACTATTCAGTATAGTCCATCAAAGTTGAAGTGGACGATGGCTGGCGCGTGCGTCATGCTCGTGAACGAGTGCCGTTGGTTGGGGCTGGTCATTTCTGAACTGCTATTACTTACATATAGTCGTAGTTTGCGCGACTGTTTATAGTTTAGAACAATACGTTACATTGTCCTCACATGTAACTTGCGCATATAAGCAATGTAACCAGTGATTTTTTAAAAATATGTTGAAAAAGAGTGTCCTTGGAGTTTCTTGCCTGTTCTTCTCCACTGGATCTACGAATTGGAACAGGCAACTAGCTTCATGACTGACTTAGTCTGACTGACTACTACTCCTGACAATTCAAAAATACCCATAATGGTTTAATTGAAATAAATGATTGTGATTGATATAAATTATAAAAAAAAACAAAAATAAAAAGGTTGTCTGTAAGAGTTCGCAAATTGCGATAAGACCGCCCATTGTATGCTACTTAACATTATATGTATCCTATTTTTGGTGTACAATAGAGTATACTCTATCTATCTATCATATATTATTATCAATAAAAAAGGATATCTCACTCTTTAGCTCCTTTGATACTTCTCACCCTTCAACTATAGAAGTGATGATTTCTGTAGGCTGTTTCCAGTTGACAGATTTTAATAAAGCAAAAAGAAATAGCAGATTAAACAACAATTTGAATACTTTATAATTTTTTCTTTCTATAACGAGACTAGATTCTGTGAAATTGAACTATCTTATTTCTGTGAACCTAATGCCTATTATACCTTCATGGAAAAGTTACGTTAAGTTCGAATTTCTAATACAAGACTTTTGTTTTAGCAAGAACGTTGAATGTTAATAACAGTATTAATATAGAGTTTACAGGCTTTTAACGTTGAAACAGTTTTCTACTAACGGCTTATATAAAAGTATAAAGACAGCAAATATTTTTCTTCGTTTTCATGGTATCGTAAATGTGGTATCTATCTTAGGAACTACTAGTTGTATTTGAGAAATTCTTTTTGCATTTGATAACTAATAATTAAAATAACTAGTAATTTATCTATAATATGTATGTATTTAGAAATATATAAGTATGTTTATCAGCAGTCTGGTTACCAGAGTACAGGCTCTGAATAGTTTGGGATCAGACGACCGTGTGTGAGATGTGTGGAGTTATTATTATTATAACTTATCTCTTGGTATTTAACTATATAACATCACCCTAAAACCCTTAAGAGGAGGAGCAATGACTATAACCGCTAGTGAAACTGCTTGGATTGGCGTGTAGCAGCTATGAAGCTGTATGCAATTACCGCATCCGACTTCAAGCATTGGTAACCCTGCAAAAGCGATATAGAAGACAGACAGTTTTTTATTAATTTGAGATGGAAAACAAGGATCAGAACTCTGACGGTATTTAATAAAAACATGATATAAATTACCTTCTAGCCAAACGAGGTTAGGAATAAAAAGATAATCTGTGAGACATTGATTAAACTTTTGCAACTTTTGTCTGAATCCACTGGGATGAAGGTCACATCCAAAAAAAAGCAAGAACCTTTAACCATCGTTTCTTTTTTATATCCATATTTATGTAAGTGAATATACTATTAATTGTTTTTATTATTATGTTGTGATCTCGTAAAATAGTTAATGAAAAATTTTCATTACTTGTTTTTCCAATCAATTACGTGTAAGATTAATGCTATTACAACCTGGGGTTAACGAGTGAGGCTGCCGGTTGCTCTAGCAGAATCAGGCCTTAGACGGTGCGCAACGTGTTCCGGGAGCGCCTCTCTAAACCGGAAGGGGGGCAAGGTCCTCCGCAGCAAGGGTGTGGCTGCCTTCTGTTTAGGAGGCGGCCAAGGTCTGCCGGGGTTCTCGGGGACTTCCTTCGTAAGGTATACCCGAGTCCCTTGCAATAGTCTCATTAGTGGTGGAACACTGTGTAGTTTTATAGGTGCGATTCCGACATACCACCTCACCAGTAGGCCCAATGAGGTTATGACCCGCGGGGGTTTCCATATGATAAAAAAAAAATACTATAACAAACTGTTGATGGGCCTTTTGGTTTAGTTATTAGTGATCCTGACTACTGAGTCATAGGTCGTGGGTTCGGTTCCCACCTAGGACCAATAATTGTGTGATCAGCACGATCATTTGTTCTGTGTCTGGGTGTAATTTATTTATAACTAGCAACTCGCCTCGGCTTTGCACGAGTACAAATAATACACTTAAACCTTCCTCATGAATTCATTGACAGGCCTGTTGGTCTAGTGGTTAGTGACCCTGACTGCTGAGCCAGAGGTCGTGGGTTCGATTCCCACCCTAGTCTGGGTGTTCTTTGTGTCCGTTGTTTATATGTTTGTAAAGTCCCCCGCGACTCAGGAGTAATTCCTAATGCGGGAGTCGTCTTTTTAAAAAAAGAAAAAAGAAAAAGAATGAATCACTCTGTCTATTAGTGAAAACCACATGAAAATCCGTTCAGTAGTTTTTCAGTTTATCGCAAATAGACAGACAGACAGACGCGGGGGGGGACTTTGTTTTATAATAAATAGTGAAGATATGTATGTATTCAGAAATATATTAGTGTGTTTATCAGTAGTTTGATTACCAATAATAATACAGGCTCCGCCTAGCTTGGTATCAGACGGCCGTATGTGAGGTGTCTCAAGGTATGTGCCGTATGTGAGGTGTGTTATTGTTATTATTATTAACTTGATTACATTACTTAGGTACTTTAAAGTTAGTTTCACCTAAAGAAACAGGTTTAAAGGCTTCTATTATTAGGCTATCTATCTCAAAGCTCAAAACTTTATATTAATTTCAACGATCGACAATTAAAATTATCTACTAATAACAAAGCATTTCAAAGACACTGAACAATATAACACTAAACCCACAACAAAATATAAGTCGTATTTCACCGTTTAATTTAAATTAAACAATTGCCAACTAGAATTTAAACTATCTAAGGGACAGTCAGTGAAAAGGGTTCAATTATTAAGAGAATTGTCCCCTTAATATATGTGAGTATTAGTACCAGCTATATTAATTGCGAACAAGTTTGCGTTAGTTATTTTCATAGGATATTAACGGTGGTAGCTTTACGTAAACCGCTAACGTGTTTACGTGTAGTAATTGATTAGGGGTGATTTGGAGTGATCAGTTACGTTTGCTGTTTGTGTCATTGCTTTGTTTCATCTTACTACTGTTATAAATTCTAGAGGTTGGATGGGTGGACGTTTGTTGCAATCACGCCAGAACGGCTGTACGATTCTGAATGAAATTTGGCACAGATTTAGATTAGTCTGGAATAGCACATAGCCTATTTTTATCTCAGCAAAATTTACGGTGCAAGTGGGATAGATTTGAATTTCCACGTGTTTTAAATTTAAATTTGTAGTTGCGGCCGTAATAACATAAACCGTAGCTAATAACAGAATCAGCTAGTGCCATATACATGTAAAGTTTTGAATGTCATTTTGTACTTTAAAATATACAGTTTACTAAGCATGGCTTTTAATTTTTACAAGCGTGTTCTATATGGGCACCCCAGTCAAATTGATTGTCTATTATAAGGCCTAAATATATTTTTTTAATTACTTGATCTAACTTAGTACACGTGCTACTGCAAGCCCTTTTTATTGTTTTTTTTAAGGCTTGCACATGTGTGATTATTCTATACATCTATGTCTTCTTTATAAGACCCAGGTTCGCTCGTGCGTGGAGTACTGTTCTCATCTTTGCGATGGAGCCGCGCAGTATCTGTTTGACGCTCTCGACCGGTTGCAGCGGCGAGCAATCCGCATTGTCGGCAGTCCTCAAGCCACCGAGTCCCTTGAGCCTCTGCAGATGCGTAGAGATATCGCCTCTATGGCAGTCCTGTATCACCTTTATAATGGGGAGTGTTCTGAAGAGCTCTTCCAACTGGTCCCCCTTCTCCCTTCCTCTACAGGACAACACGTGCCGGCCTCGGAAGTCACCCCTTCAGAGTGGTAGACATACGCTCTCGCACTCATCGATTCGGGTCTTCCTTCCTGTGCCGAGCAGTTAAAACGTGGAACTCACTACCAGCGCACGTGTTTCCGTCCCACTATGACCCCGGGTCCTTTAAGCGAGGCGTGAAAAAGTTAGGCCGCCATAGTGCTGGTCACCATGCTACACTGTCCTTGTTGGCAGTGAGGATGGTGACCACCACTCTTGGATTCTGCTTGTGCTTTCCATCAGGCGAGGCAGAGTCATTTTGGCAGCTCAAATATAAAAAAAAAATATATACACTTATCACCAGGCCGACGTCGTGCGCCCCATTCTATTAAAGTTTTTCTGAAGTTTGAGCTCAGCAGTTTTTAAGCTTTTTACAGCTACCACTAGGCAGGTGTCATCAGCAAAACTGGTATACAGAACCACATGAAATTACACATTTGATTTACATAAATAATATATTCATTTGGGCCGATTATTGAGCCTTGTGTGCCTTTATCTGTATTTATGCTAGTATGCATTTCCTACACTGCTCTTTCTGCTCACTCTCAAAAATAGGAGCCTTGATCCTTTAATCTTACTAATATTATAAACGTGAAAGTTTGTGAGTATGGATGTATGGATGTTTGTTACTCTTTCACGCCAAAACTACTGAACCGATTGCGATGAAACTTGGTATGTAGATAGCTGGAGACCTGGATTAACATAGAGGCTTTTTATCCTGATATTCCCACGGGATCGGGACTTACGCGGGTGAAACCGCGGGGCGCTGCTGGTTTAATATAAATACACTTATAAGAAAAAACGAACGTATAAAAATTACTAAAGTTCTACGTCAAATGTCTATAAATAAAGAGGTTATTTCGATACCAAAACTTCAACAGAAGTTTCAAGTAAGTTCTATCACTCAATAACTTTTTTCCAAAAGTGAATAAAGTTGTATTTTTCTAATTCACATTTTATGTAGGAATGAGTACTTTCAGTTTGAGTGTGCGGTCACAAACCTTAGACTTATCATTTGGACGGCTCAAACTTTCAAGAGTGTTACGAAATGTTTCTCGAGTACATTACCACAAATTCGTCGATCTTTATGTGGTTCGAAAAGCTATTGAGGAATTGTGTGGAATCTGTGTGAGTTACGACTTTGCTGAGTGGTAATTGTGTACCTTGTTCCAAGTGTTTAACTGGCGCTGTGCAACAGTTGCTTTGTTGGGCTTCTTTTTTGTTATAAAAAAATTCTTATCTTCGTTATCCTAGAAAGTGTTATTTTTGTCTGCGCATATATATAAATAAATATCTATACTAAATTATTGTGAACATACCACAATTTGTAGAGCAACTGTATTAGAAAATTGTGATTTAAAATATGTGAAGGTTATTACACCATTTTAAAGAGATGATTTTATATTCTATGCAAGTAATTTTGGTTTATCTCTCATGAAGGTTACGAGTTACTCCATATGAATTAAAACAACTGAATTTAGTTTGCATTTAATTATATAATTAATATAAATAATTAGTAAAGTAAAATATACATATAATATTTTGTTTGTTAAGGTTTTAAATTAAATTAGTCTAAAGCTTATTACAGGTTGAGTGGTGTAGTGGGTATTAATACTACTTTTTTGTACTAATTCCACTCATACTGTCATCACGGTGGTCTCCGTATAACAGAATCATTTCTGGCATTCCCAGGGACTTAGCAAGCATCCTGATCGATTTAAAACGAAGGTTTATAATCGCAGTTTCCGTAAAAGCTTTTGTTTGTCTTGAAACACACACTGCATGTAAATTGCAGGGGTTTTAAATTTGTAAACCCACTTTTTCCTTCAACAAAATGGAATATGAGTAAAAGCAATATGGTTGAATACAAAGAGATAAGTCACTGCACACTCGAGGAAGATGAACGTAATATGTAACACGCATATTGGTACCAATTCTGTTGTAGATCTTACCGGTCCCCCGATGGTAAGTGATTCTGCAGCTTAAGAGTCACAAGTGCGTTGCCGACCTTTAAGGTGGGAGTAGGGGGAGAGGAGGAGAAGGAGGTACAGGGAAGGGTTAGGGTCTCCGGTAACCTCACTCACTCGGCGAAACACAACACAAACGTTGCTATGAGGCCGGTTTTCTGTCAGGCCGTTGCATCACTCCGGTCACGCCATACCGAATCGAACTAACCATATCAAAACGATATTATTAAGTTAATGTGCTTTGTTCGAAAAAGCTGGAACAATTTAAAGAAAACGATAATTCTTATGATTCAATCGGTAGTAGCTGTATAGTGACTGTCTGGAGACGCTATTAGCTGAAAAATACCACATACAAAATGACGTCATGGCTTCTTTCTCGCTTACTCATGAACGCTCTTTCTTAGTAGTTTCCCGGGGAATAATATGGAACGCGTGCTCCATATAGACCACCTGCTCGAATATTTAAGGGCTGAATAAAGATAACGCTGAAATTAATAGATACTTTACCCTGTAGCCTCTATTTGTAAACTAAAACATCAAAACATATCTTTCTTTTCTGATTATTATAATGGATTTTACCTAAAAGACTTCGTAAAACAGAATAAAATCTTTGAAATAAGGATACCTACTAAGAAAGTGACAAATTCAGAAATAGAAAACTACAAGCAATACACTGAACACAACGTATATATATACCTAAACTATGATAATTGCATATCTGTACTGTATAATTTTTTCCCGTCATCTAAAACTTGTCTGTTAAATAGAAGCACAACCCGCAAGGTTAATAGATGAAATAAATCAATAGAAAAAAAGGTCAAATGTCTACAGATGTGTTTAGTAAATACGTACTGGGTCTTGGTTGTATTTGATATTCATTTTGATACTGAACGCTTGATCTCTTGAGTGCTGAACACTGCGAATAAATTGTGTAAATACGGTTTCAATATTCTAACGCTTAACATCAGAAGCTTTTCATGTAATGTAGATAGCCATTAAAAGACTATTAAATTAACTGGCTTGGAGTTTGACCTAATGATTCTAACTGAATGTTCTATATATAGATCATAACTTTATGACTATATATTGTAAGGTGATGGTAGCGGAAAAAATGATTGACGTTACACATCATCCGATATTGGCCAATAAATACTGCCCGCACTGGGGTGGATTAGATCTCTTTTGCATTAGACGGCAAGCATAGCGGACTTACGTGAACAGTATCGTATTCTTAATTTGCTTTATTTGCTTTTGCTTTATTTTGAAACTGTTGTTCTTAGTTAGTTTATAATGATATAATATATAACCGCCAATTGAAGGAATTACTGTGTTATAAGTCATAACACAGTAATTTCTTCAATTCGTGGTTTAGCTCCACTAAATTCATAAATCAATCAGGAGGTTGTAGTTTATGTAAATAATTGCTGAAGCCTTAAAGTATGTGAACCCGATCTTCTTGACGTAAACTACCTACAAGTACATATTCCTGGCTATTTCACCCTTCTGGGTCTATATAGATCCTCTGTCTTTTTGAACTCCTTTGAAACAATTACCTACAAACAGAATGACCAAAAGCTGCTTCATTATTGCTGGCAATATAAATATTAATAATCCTGAAACTTGTTCTGAATACCTAAGTTTAGTAGCTCTCTTAGGCTACAGAGCTCCCATTGATAAGTCCACTGAAGGTAACGCGTTTTGAATTTGGCTTCGCTAGGGCTAAACTTACATTAGTATCGGTTATATGAGCCTCAACACACACAAACAGTAATATCCTTATTTTCCAAAATTAAAAAGCCTACAACACCTTCACATTCCTTGTTTTCCTTGTCACTACTACACCTAAAGTTGAAAACCTCCAAACAATTAATTAAACATTAATAGCGCACCCGGATTAGATGGAATTATTAACAGTCTTGTCAAAGCAATTGAAACCATATATATCACTGAACCAATAACATGCATACCTAAGTATACAACATTTCGATTTCAAATGTTCTCAGACATATTATGGAAAACCACTACAGTAGTTATTATTCACTAGGCTGGTGCAAAGATCATCCTAACAAATATAGACCTTTATTGCTCTTGAGTGTTTTTGGTAAATGCTAGAAAAAATTACTAATAAACAACTGGTATGATTTTTAGAACCACTATACAATTTTTTATTTTTATGGTATAGGGGGCAAACGAGCAGACAGGTCACTTGATGGTAAATGACTACCGCCGCCCATGGGCACCAGTAACTCAAGAGTCGCAAGTGCGTTGCCGCCCTTTAAGGTGGGAAGAGGGGGGAAAAGCGGGAAGACGGGACAGGGGGATTAGAGGAAAGGAGAGGGGGAGAGAGGAATTACGGGAATAGGGGAGAGGGTAGGGTTAGGGCCTCCGGTAACCTCACTCACGCGGCGAAAAGCATTGCAAGCATTGTTTCACTGCCGGTTTTCTGTGAGGCCGTGGTATCGAGCGGAGTCGAGCCGGTCCATACGTGCCGAAGCATTGCTCTCCCACGTATATAATATACATATATAATACACAATAATTTATCATTGTTACGATACAAACGTTATTCATACTATGTTTCAGATAATTATAAATCAAGAAGACATTAGCAGTATATCTAATTTGTAGTACATAAGTGAGACATTAGAGAATACAATATCAGCCTTGCCGTCAACAATCAAACGCCATAATCGTTACACATAATTCAATATTGCCTAAGCCTTTATTATTCAATTATAGTGACAAACACAGAACCCTTTGCAATATAGAACAATTTACACACAACGCTGAAGTGATACTATAGCAGATCAAATGCTTTGTTATAGAATTAATCTCACCAATTCGGCGCTCGGTAAAGTTACACTATCGCTCGTGTAAAGTCCTATAAAGTTGTGGTGCAAGGGGTAACATTAGGATCAAGTTCTAAACCAACCCGCTTACAAGACACATTTTAAATTTACTTAAGAAACCGTTTGGTAAGTTAACGGTTGTTTAAATTGAAATGTTTCTTACATAGATAGAAGTCAAATCAAATCAAATTCTTTATTGACATAATGATGAACAAAATAAGGGGCCAACCATAAATTACGTCACACGAATTACATGATTTTTGGACCTTCCCCTGCCCTTGACACAGTTGGTCACATTTGGTGGTGCGTTACCTGCTGGTGTGACGTCACATATTTTGCAATTTTACACCCAAAACTGAAAAGAGCAGTTCTAAAACTATTATTTTTTTAGTAAAAGTGTAGTAACGTATGTGAGGTCATGAAGCTTATGACCCCCCTGTCACACAATGACACACTTCGTTGACCCCCTCCCCCACCCCCCTAAAGTGTGACGAAATTTACAGATGGCGCCTAATATGAATTCCCATACTCCTGCGCTAGTAACAATTGTTTTGCAGGAGTTAGCGTCTTCCCATTATTTACAGGATAAAAACGCTTGGGATGGAATTGTATTGGATTCACAGGCTATATCATGTACTTAATGAAATCTAATATGAGCTAATATGTTTCTTATTTTCTATCTCTTATGTTTTTCTTTGCTTCTTTTTAATTTTTTCTTTCATTTTCATTTTCCCTATTGTCATATTCTTTTTTTAGTTTAATTACTTTTAATTTTAAAAACATAATATAACAGCACACAACAAAATAATGTGACTGTATATTGTTGAAACTGTCTGGTTTTTTTTAAAAGAGTGGCCGTGAGTTTGTTTGCCAGATTTCTTCTCACAAGGCTCAACCATTTGGAAACGGGTGGTTATAGATCGAAACAGGCAGATGTGATATTTTAGTCAATCAATCAATTTTTTTTTTTTAATAATTTTACATTTGACGAAGTAAACTATTGTTGCGGTGACTCTGTGTGTGTTGATCTATAATTCTTAATTATAATAGTTAATTCAAAATTAAATTAAATGGACGATTTCGAATAATTGATGGTCAATTTTATGAAATATTAATAAAGATATTAAATGTGAATTTGAAAATTTGAATTTCATAAGAAGAAGTAAAATAACACAAAAGGCTATTGATAAGAAGAAAAAGAGTTAATTAAACACCCACATTTTGCCAACTATAATACTCCCACTCAATAGACAGCAAGCCTATGGCCGTCAACCGGGTACTTTTGGGAATTAAACATGGGAAAATTGGAAGTATATTCAAAGGGAGAGTTAGGCAAGAAGAGAAGGTAATTGCAGGAAAACAATATTGCTTAAACGGATTTTGGAGTGTCAGCAATAGCTCGACAAGGTCAGGGTCCCATAACTTGAACTGACTAAAATTGCCGGGAAATTCGCGCGCTGTAACAAAATGTTTCTTCGAAGTGATTTTAAGTAGGATCTAATCCTTTCTGATATTCTGCGAGAGACAAAGAGAGTTAAACTGTTAAAGAACCCACAATGAATTTAATCAAAAGTTAATATATATTTTTTTACTAATTTATTTTTCTATTCCTAGAGAACATTACTTTTTTTCGGAATGGAATATAAGCCTGACTTGCATACATAATTGCATAATGACCGGTAGTAAATAGTAAGTAACTACAGCCGCCCATGGGCACCTGCAACTCAAGAGTCACAAGTGCGTTGCCGATCTTCAAGGTGGGGGTAGAGGAAGGGAGGGGATGGGGGAGGGGGAGAAGGGGGAGAGAGTAAGATTAGGGCCTCGGGTAAACAAAGGCGTTGCTGTGAGGCCGGTTTTCTGTGAAGCTGTGGTATCATTCCGATCGAGCCGGCGTGAAAGCAAATAAACAAACCATTTACAATATTAGTTATTAGGAGATAAGATTGTACTCACATTATGTTCTAGAAATTTAGACGTCGTATTCAGTCCTCAGAAACTGAAAGTGCTTTTCTCTTTTGGTGTAGAGTTACTATTGTGTCAGAAACTAATCGAGCTACAATGGTGCCGATTCTATTGTACACTCGACTAAACTAAAACCTGACTTAATTTCTTCCTATGAAATCAACCTAGTGTTCTTCGTAATAAGGTCTATTTCTTACTAGCATCTATTTCTCAGCGCCGGTAAATTTCACTAAAACCTTTCAACGTATACTCAACTTTATTTCCACGCAGTGAGAGTCTAAATTTATTCAAACGCTGTATAATTGCCGTATAAAACTTGTCAGAAACGAACAAGGATGACGTGTTTTTAATCTACACCTACGAAGACGCTTACTAAAAACACAGAACAAAAGAGATGGCATTCAACGGATAGCGGCTCTCGCTACGTGGTATTAAAGTTTATTTAAGCGTATCAGACTTAAGTCGACAAATAAATTGCTTATTTTGATAGCGACATATATGTTACCTACTTGTTTCAACTTGAAATAAGACCTTGTTTTGAAGTGTACAAGGTTTACATCTTATAAGAAGAAAATTTTGTGAATTTTAATTTAGCGAGTGAAGTAATAGAATTGGGACCAATGTCTCACATACACAACTGTAACCTTAACTAATGATGTCATCTGCATCTCTCTTCGGTTGATTATATGATATCATTTGTTTGAACTATTGCTAGTAAAACTTAAGTAATTTTGATATAAATTTGTCAATATAGAAACCATTTATCTATATATAAATAGGAAAAAACAACAAACGACAGTTAAGTAATTTTTCTCTATCTGTCAACTGATTTTTTCTTGTTTTTGATTAGTAGCAATTGACGAAATTTAGTATTTTATGAATCAGTTAGTTTTTTACTACCGTTGACGGAACTTTTTCCTTATCAATCCAATAATTTAACGAATTACTGTCGAATTTGAACGTGAGTCGACCTCTGGGCAACTACTAATCTTCTAGATATTAATATGTGACGAGATTTCTGTGTATCCCTATTTAAGCAAATTTAGCGTACTTAGAAATGTCTAATTTGGAATAGGTAAGTGCTTATTAATAAAGTTTGTGTTTAGACGAAGAACAGTTAGCTAAAATCGTTAATCAATATATGTTATAAGGTTAAAAAGTATGCAAATACGGCTACAAAAAGCTAGAAGAGTCCAGTGTTTGTGACTTCTCATAGTAGGGAAACCTATACAACTCGTCACACGTACAAAATTGATCAGAAATCAGCTCAAGAAACTAGATATTATGGTACACAACCAAAAACCTATACCTTTGTAGCTCTGATCGAATTTAATTTGCTCTCTTGCATATCTATGCTCCAATATTTAATAATCCAGACACGCTCTAGTTGTAGTGATGCTGCGCTGGTGCTCGAATTGCATCTAACTACTGATTAAGATTAAGACCGATACTTCTCAGTGTTACCTGTTATGAATATATTACTCAAAATATTAATGATACCGCATGATACTATTTAGGTTTTGAATATAAATTATTCGAGTTCGGTATTGTATCATCGAACTGTTCAGGAATGTGTACGAATTGTAATAGTTATACTTGCTTGTAGGTATAGGTTATGAGTATATTTTTTGTGTCTTCTGAATTTGAACGTTTAATTACATAACTCCATATTGTAAACGCCCTTAGTTGTCTCCCAATGAGTAACTCTGAATTTTGTTATCTGTCTAGCTTGTTATTAAGACCTTCATACTAGTGATATATATCTTATATACTTCATTAATAGTTTTGTGTGTCCATGTAAGTAAATAATTGTAAGTCGGTGCCAAGTAAGCAAACAAAAATAAACGTAATATATAAAAAGAAATTTAAAAATAACGTTGGTCAGTTACGATATCAAATATACTTTTAGATAATAAGACAGAGAGATCCGTATTTGTCATGGTACAAAAACTTACAAAAACGTATCACTGTAAACTTTTTACGAATTTTAACTAAATTATATTACTCTCCCTAACTACAATAACTAGTTGACAAGTAACGTAATTATTAACACATAAGTTTTGGTTATTACTACTATTACTACTATTACTAATACATGATTATTCGCAAAATAAATAATAATATGAATATTACCTACTATATCGATCCCACTGCTAGTTACAACACTATGACGTGACCCGTATTGATTTGTGTAGATAGTGTTCAGACATTACGAATGACAGGCTTCAGTTTTAAGCGTGGTGACTAAGATTATAAAAAAAATATTATACGAAATATATTTTGTTACTTGAGTTTAATTTTTGTTAAGGAAAACACACTAAGGTACAGTATTAAGATATAAATAAAAATTCTGAAGACGCTAATCTTATAACTTGTACCACAAGCAAAGTTCCCACTTTACCGTCACGGAGTAGAAATTAATTAGAAGAGGTTGGCAAACTTGTCCGTGCCGTCGCTTATTGAGCTGCTGGCAAAAATATGAGACAGCCGTAACAGTATGGCCTCCCACTTACGTGCTAAGGTGTCTATGACAGTTTACTTCACGTGCCCATTTTATGTCAAAATGATGTGAATCTGAACACAGGGACAAAGACAAAATGTTTCTTCTAAGTGATTATAAGTAGGAACTAATCCTTTCTGATATTCTGCGAGAGACAAAGAGAGTTAAACTGTCAAAGAACCCACAATGAATCTAATCAGTTAATATTTTTAATATATTTTTTTTTACTAATTTATTTTTCTATTTCTAGGGATTGTTTTGAAAATTATTTTTTCGGAATGGAATGTACGCCGGACAAAATTTCATAATGATCGGTAGTAGATAGTAAGTAACTACCGCCGCCCATGGGCACCTGTAAGTCAAGAGTCACAAGTGCGTTGAAGACCTTCAAGGTAGGGGTAGAGGAAGGGAGGGGATGGGGGAGGGGGAGAAGGGCGAGAGGGTAAGATTAGGGCCTCGGGTAAACGAAAGCATTGCTGTGAGGCCGGTTTTCTGTGAGGCTGTGGTATCATTCCGGTCGAGCCGGAGTGAAAGCAAATAAACAAACCATTTTCGTATTTACAATATTAGTTATTAGGAGATAAGATTGTACTCACATGTTCTAGAAATTTAGACGTCGTATTCAGTCCTCAGAAACTGAAAGTGCTTTTCTATTTTGGTGTAGAGTTACTATTACTATTATTATAGATATTGATTTTATTGTCAATTTACTTTTAAAAAAGATGTTTAATTTTTGGTTGTTATTTTTTGTTTCTTTCAATGTTACAGAACATTGCTGTCAATTGTGAAGATTTTTAGTGGCTCTTGTGTATAGTGTTTACATGGCGAGCTTGGCTGAGCAAGCGAGAGAGATTGAATCAAAACGCGGGTTTGCATGTGCACGACTTGAACAAATTTCGTGTACTTGTTAACACGCGTACTCAACGTCCGTCATCTAAACGCAGCCTTTGGTTCGAATCAAATATCAGTCTTCAAGTTGTAACAAAAAAAGATGATTTGCCCCAAAATTGATCCGACGAGGTTTTTGTCTTGATATGCTTCCAGCAATATAATATAAATAAAAAATGCAGAAATATGCATTTTATTACTACTTGACTTACATAATAGCTACTTCCAGCAGTGAGTTCGACTTGTCAACCAGCGTTTCTTTAATTTTTCTACTTATAGTTAAAGTATAAAAACAATTACTTATGTCCTAGACAACACACACACTCACGCCTGTATCCTCAAAGGGGTAGGCAGAGACGTATTAAACACCCACATTTTGGAAATTATAATTTGGTCCCACGCATGTAATAGGGAGCAAACCTATGGCCGTCAACCGGGTACTTTGGGAATTAACGATGGGAAAATTGGGTGTATTTTAAGAGTAATGGAGACAGGAAAGGAAGACAATGGAAAGAAAAGGGATATTGCTTATATATACATATGATATGCATGGATTGGGGAGAGTAAGTAATAGCTTGAGCAGATCAGGAGGAAGGAGTCTGAGGAATAATAATAATAACTTGACACATCTCACACACGGCCGTCAGATCCCAAACTAGGCAGAGCCTGTACTATGGTAACCAGACTTCTGATAAACATACTTATATATTTCTAAATACAAACATGTTATAGATAAATTACATCCAGATACAGAACAAATGGTCATGCTCATGACACAATTATTTCTCCTGGGTGGTCACGAGCTCTGGCTCAGTAGTCAGGGTCACTAACCATTAGACCAACAGGCCAGTCATGGAATGATATTAAGTTTAGTTTTACGCCGTAACCTTAGTGACAAAGTAAACTTTGTCAATCTTAATGCTTCTCCTACCTAAGGGGTTTATTTTGTACGTCCTATTAAATCTCAATATATATCAATAATAAAGGGGAAGAGTTTCTTCTTTTGGTTGATCACGCTAAACTACCAATGGTTCTTATTTTCATTCTCTACTTAAGTCGAAAGGTTGGGAAAGGTTATACATTATTTGTTTATTTTCCTCTTTATTGTACACCTTTTTAGTAATATACAATTCAATTATGTTACAAATATTTAGGTATAACAATCGGCAGTGTTATCACACACGGCAATTTCTTTCAAACAATCATTGTACGGACATTGTCAAATATAACGACCTAGTCGGACGGTCCCACGTATACATTTAAGGTTATGTCCGAAATTGCCATTATTTTTATTTTATAATTAGCTTCTGTTTATCTATACGCATATTACCATGTATTTAGTTGCCTGAAATAAGTTGGATTTGAATGTTAATCTTTAAAAACTGTAATCTGGTAATTTTAGGGGAAAATTAGATATTAAAAAAACGGTAACACTTTTACAAACTGCCTACATTAAGTATCAGTCAGTAGTAAAAATGAATACATTTTTTATATTTATTTTTATTAACATCAGATCAGTTCCAAACTTGAAAACGTTCTCCTTTAAACCACGTCTAAACATGTCGCTTTGTACGTAGAAGCCGTCGATAATTGAGGGTTTCATATCACTTCTTAAGAGCGGAGGAGTGGTTATTTACAAACGCGGGTGTAATTATGGGGAACTGCTAGTGGTTGTTATATGCTTTGTAACTATTATGTACGCTTAATGTCGGCAAATGTTGTGGGTGACGTCGGTCCCTTTGACAGCCTAAAGAGCTCGTGCCCTATCACTTATGGTAATAAGCTAAGGAAAATATGCCAAGGAATATAAGAAGGTTACAAATCATATACTCTTCTCTATTCCTCATGAAGCATACAAATGATATTTTTTTTCTTGTTTTTTTAGTTTTAAGGTTAGACAAGTCCTTTGTGTACGTGCATCATTTAGAAAAGAATAGAGTAGGTAACGTATTAGGTTATCACTACATATTATAAAACAATGTCCCCCGCCGCGTCTGCCTGTCTGTCTGTTTGCGATAAACTGAAAAAGTACTGAACAGATTTTCATGCGGTTTTCACTAATAGACAGAGTGATTCATGAGGAAGGTTTAGATGTATAATTTGTAAACATGCGAAACTGGGGCGGGTTGCTAGTAATATTATAAGTAAACAATATTGAATTTAACAACCCTCGATATACTATAATTTTAAGAATTACATGTTGTTGTATGAGTGAACGGATTACATTGTGATCATACATTTATGATCTATGATCGTAATATACTATTTGGCCAGTTGATGTCCATTTCCTAGTGGCCTCTCCAAGCCCAGGACCGGCCTCTTCGAGCTACTGCAATCTCAGTCCCTGTTGGTCTAGTGGTTAGCGACCCTGACTGCTAAGCCAGAGGTCGTAGGTTCGATTCCCACTCAGGACAAATAATTGTGTGATGAGCACGATAATTTGTTCTGTGTCTGGGTGTAATTTATCTATAATATGTATGTATTTAGTAATATATAAGTATGTTAATCAATTGTCTGGTTATCAGAGTACAGGCTCTGCCTAGTTTGGGATCAGATGGCCGTGTGTGAGATGTGTCAATTTCTCAATCAGAGACTTGCGGTATCCCTTACCTTAGCTCCCTCGCTCTATCTGTTTTCCTTACCCCAATTTACATTCTTCGTTTTTCGCCGCCTGAAAATTATTAAAAATTAACAAGGAGGATTGACACCAGCAGACGATCGGCCATAAAAAAAACCAGCCAAAATCCTTTGGAATGTTAAACATTCCCCCGATCCCAAATAAAAGGGCAGCAAGGTGATGACATCACAATACTATTTTGTTAATTTTTTTTTTTTGCTTTTAAATACTAATGGGTCATAATATCAAAACGATTTTATTATCTTTCTTACGTAATATTTAAAAGGCTGAGGCCAAGTCGAAGGACCAAAAATATAGGTGGCAACGTGTAGGTATGATTGAAAATTATAATTACCTTCGAATCCATAGTAACACAAAAAGGAATAGAAAATCAATACCGTCATCAACTAATACAATATGTCTACGCTTAAGCTGACTAATTGGCAACTATGTATTGTTTGTAGACGATGAGAATATATACCATTATTTTGGAACACTTCAGTATGAGAGAAATTGTCTCGTGACAATTATAAGCCCTTAGCTCGAATATTCAAATACAATGTTCTATTGTAGGCATTAATTACAAATTAGTTCCAAATTTACACAATTGCCAGTGTGCTCAAGGTATAGAAATGGTAAGTCTAGTTAGAAAATATATTGACTGGCAAATAAACAGAAAGCTCTGGAAATCAACGTGAAGAAGAGAATCAAATGGAATAAACTGGGATCTCTGAGATAGAGAAGAAGATAGCATTAGATGAATTGGTCACATCCCCCAAGGTCCACTGGCGTTAGCGGTAATGGTTCGTTACTAATATGTGTGTACTGTAAGCGCTATTGTCTGAACTTCTAAAGGGACTTATTGTATGTACGCTCAATCAATTCAAATCTGTTAAGTTGTTGCCAAGAAATCAGTAGATAAACATCCCCCATCCATTTAAAACAATTGAAATACAATACAATACTCTTTATTGTACACCATGAGGAACAGTTTAGGATATTTACAAAGACAAAAAAAAAATGGTACAAACTGCGGTTTTGCGGTTTGTGCCATAATTTTTTTATTGCCGTAGCGATTTCTTACAGACAACCTTTAGATGGAAAGATGCAATGGAGTTATGTATAGGGCGGTTAACAAGTGTACGACTGATTAAGAAAAAAGGAATAAATAATTATATTCACCATATCTATATATATATATATATATATATATATTTAGGTAAGGTGAATATAATTATTTATTCCTTTTTTATTAATCAGTCGTACACTTGTTAACTGCCCTATACATAACTCCATTGCATCTAAGGGCTAAGGCCTTGTTAACTTAATCATATATATATATACATACCCATACACACAATTTAGAACTTATTTAAAATTTATGCGTTACTAGCAATCCGCTCCGGCTTTGCACGGGTAGCAGAGACATCTTCAACAATCATCATCATATTTCAACCAATTTACACAAAACCTTAACAGATTATATACCGAAACCTTCCTCATTTGTCATTGGTGAAAACCGCATGAAAATCCATTCAGTAGTTGTTCAGTTTATCGCTAACAGACAGACAGATAGACAGACGCGGCGGGCGACGTTGTTTCATAATATGTAGTGATTTAGCAATAAAGTACTGAGTACCTACCTCGTCTTTTTGAGGTCAGTAAAATATCAAAATGTATAAACACAAACTTAAAACAGCAGCAGCTCAAAAGAGGTTAATGTGAAAACGTAACTAACAAACAAAGAAGGAAACTCATGTTTGCGTTTTATAATATTAACTAGATAAAATATTACAGTAATAAACTATTATACACATTCTATCAAAATTAATTACCAGAACAAATATCATAAATGGATTTTATTTCAAACCAGCAGCGCCCCGCGGTTCCACCCGCGTAAGTCCCGATCCCGTGGGAATATCGGGATAAAAAGTAGCCTATTATGTTAATCGAAGTCTCCAGCTATCTACATACCTATATCTACATACATATACTACATACATACATACTACATACAGTAGTTTTGGCGTGAAAGAGTAACAAACATCCATACATCCATACTCACAAACTTTCACCTTTATAATATTAGTAGGATACAACTTTGGATTTCAATTTAAATCTCTGCAATTTGTATTTATAATAGTGACTTTTTAAATTTGTATTTATAATAGTGACTTTTTAAATTTGTATTTATAATAGTGACTTTTTAAATTTGTATTTATAATAGTGACTTTTTAAATTTGCTGAGATTGGTCAATGACATCACAAATTTTGCAAAAAGTCAAGTACCTTGGAAATTGTTAAAAGGATTGCCTCAGAGCAGGCCAGGCAAAGTGGGTGTTTGCGCCTATCTCGGAGGAACAGCCGCCATTAACTTATTAGGTAGGGACCAGAGTGACGGTCGATTGAGACCTCTCAAGGTGAACTTTAGTATAGGATGTATTGTTGGAGTGAAATTCGTATAAAAACAGAGTTTAACCTTAATTAGTTAAGAAAGTGACTCTCCGTCTGATGGCTTATTATCAGTGTCTATAAACAGTTACAAAAAACAGTGATTTCATTGGTGTGTTCCCAATGCTTCTCCCCATCCCCAGATATCTCGAACGACTTCTTCTCTCTTCTGTAAATTAGAGGAAAGTCTCTTCTAATCAGGCGGCAGGGTAATACTGCGTCTAAACCGTTCGCGCATGTTTTTAAGCCTAAATGCCTTCGGCCTACACCACTTATTCCTCTATCTTCCCCTGAATAAGGAGAAGGGACAGTGTAATATTATTTTTATTATTTAGGATGAAATTCTATCCCATGGGAACTGTACATTTTCCTTGATAAATAGTAGCCATGTGCTATTCCAGAATATAGTCTATCTCTGTGCCACATTAATTTCAGATCCATTCAGCCGTTTTCGCGTGAATGAGTAACAAACATCCATCCCTTAATCCTCACAAAACTTCACCTTTATGATATCAGTAAAATTTATTTAAAAGGTCTTAAATATTTTGCAGGGAAGATAATTCGATTCTAGAAATTATTGCTGTCATATTAGGACTTCGCTAGTTATTATTTATCATAAGAACATATAAAAGATGATAAATGCTGTTAAGTTTAGCGTGCTTACATTGATATTTTAATAGATATGATATTGCTAAAAACAGTCTTTTCCAGTCGACTTTTGATGGATCCCATCCTTTCTGACTTTCAAACATATAAAGTAAAAGTATAAATAATTAAAAAACGATTATAATGGATACAATATATGTATATATATAAATATGACAAGAATTAAACAAGTTACTGAACAGAAGTCCGCTACGCTCACAACCCTTCACAGCACCTAACCACTGTCACTGGGCGTAACCGCGCCGTAATGAACTAATGATGCTGACGCACGACCCATTACGATCCACGACAGCCTTAGTATACCCTATTGTACAGTCAGCCCATAACGACAATAATATACTTACAAAATTCACAAAAACGTCTCACTTCATCACTAGATTTCTGGTAACAAAGAGCTTACTCTAAGATGAATGAGGTGCCTAAATTTAAAACATTATTATTGTCATTAAATTTTACATACATACATAACCTCGCGCGTTTCTTCCTTCGGGGTGTGCAGAGACAACAACCCGCGGCTTAATTCTGGTTTCAGGTAATTCTGAGACTAAGAGCTAGTTGAGTATTGATGGATCTGTTGGTCTAGTGGTTAGTGATGCTGACTGATGCTTACTGATGAGCCATGGGTTCGCATCCCACCCAGTACAAATAATTGTGTGATGAACACGCTAATTTATTTGTTCTGTATCTGGGTGTAATTTATCTATAACATGTATGTACTTAGTAGTAATTATAATAAGTATTTTTATCAGTAGACTGGCTACCAGGGCACACTGAAAGTTTTACGCTCCTATCCGCTCGTAAATGTTTGAATTTCGAATGTTATATTTTTTTAAACATAAGAAACTCAATCATTGATTAAAAAAAAAAATTGGCGGGCAATCGCATGTCAATTGTTTTTATTACAAGTTGAAGTTCGTCATTCGTAGCAAAAATGGAATTAACGCGAAAAGATTTTAGGGCGATATTTTTTTATGATTTTAAAAGTTCACTGACTCCGTAAGACTGCACTGCTTGTTTTCAAAATGCTTTTGGGAGGAAGCACCTCATTTAAGAACCGTAAGGCGTTGGTACAGATCGTGGCCGTGTTTCTCTCCATGATGAATTTCGTGAAGGTCGGCTCTCAACTGCGATCACTGAGGAAAATGTGGCTCCTGTCAGGCAACTAATTGACGAAAACCGGCGTTTCATCTATGAAAAGAATCGAGGACACTTGGGAATTGGCGTGAGCTAAATTAAAAAAATCTTATATCAACATTTAAAAGTTAGAAAACTTTGTTGCCGCTGGATTCCTCATAAACTCACCCCGGAACAAAAATGTTGTTAAAGTACGATCACGGACGTTCAAATGCTGTGCATGACATTGTGACAGGAGATGAAACATGGATATATTGTTACATGCTGGAAAGAAAGACACAGTCTTCTGTATGGGTATTCGAAGGTTACTGCAAACTAACAAAATTCAGGCACGCGAGAAACGTAGGCAAAAAATGATTGCGTTTTTTTTCTCCCGGACGGGTCCTGTCTGCATGATTCCACTTGAAGAACAATAGGCTGTTAATGCTGAGTGCACCACCATTTGCTTGCCCAGTGTCTTTGAAAAAGTTAGAGAAAAACGACCAAGAAGTCGCATCCTATTGCACCATGACAATGCTTTGGTGCACACAGCGAACAAGACAAAGTCATTTTCGGCTTCTGAAAAGGTAGAGCTAGTGACTTATCCCGCACATAATTCAGACCTGGCACCATGCGATTTCTTTATTTTCCCAAAAATTTAAGATTTGATAAGAGGTATAACACTTCCGGGGCCGGAAGCTTGATAGCTTTCAACCAGCACGTGAAAAACATGTCCTTAGACCAATGGTCCTCATGTTTTCAAAAATGGTTTGACCAAATGAAAAATTGTTTAAATGTAATGGAGAACGAAAAGCAGTAAATATATTACTTTACATGTAAATTGTTTTATTAATGAGTTATGCAAAACTTTCAGTATACCCCACGTAGTACAGACTTTGGCACAGTTTGGGATCAGACGGCCGTGTATGAGGTATCTCAAGTTGTTGTTATCATTATTATAATAAGTGCATAGGATGAGGATGCAAATATGAAAACAAAACATAAAAGTAACTCTGCGGCACGTATCATGTTTCTAGCGCAAGAGGTTATTCTGTCAGCCACAGCCACCAGCTCCGCTAGGCATCATTATGGTAATTTTATCGGGAAATTTTCGCCTGCATAGCTGAGCTTTCCGCATACGAACACACTACTGTTTTAAGTAACTAACTTAATGTTAGATTGGATGATAAAAATAAAATTAAGAACACAGTATCCTTGCATATAGTATGTTTTTTTCCCGTTTTTCTTTTTTATAATAGGGGTTTAAAAAAATACATTTTAAAATTTATTTCTGTCAAACTTAACAACATTTTGGTAACAGACATAACTTTTTTTTAATTTATTAAAAAGATAATAATAAAATTAATAAAAACAAAAAAAAAACTTAATTTACATAATGTGTTACATAAAACTTAGCTCCATTATCACACCACTTAATTTTTTTAAGTAAATGTTTTACGTAAATTAATTTAAAATAAATCTTTTTATTTTTATTATGGTTGCATTAGAATAATAGTTTCCGTGAGTTGTATTTACAATTACTAAAGGTATACGATTGTACTCACGTGTGTGTTTAAGGAAAGCCCAACTAGTTCTAGGCCCGGCAAGGACCCTTTATCAAGGGGTGAAGCGACCTGTCGCGCCAGTCCGTTGTGTTACATAAGTACTGATATATTTCAGTTCAACCGATACATCTGTATAATTGTTTTGCATTCAATATTTCCTACATGTTGGAACAAAATTATTTATGAAAATAGAGAGAAAAGTACATAATTATGATTAGGTGTACTATTCTGTCAAGAAAGTACCGGGAAAAGGGTCAATAAAACATAAAATGTTAACTATTCGAATCGTCTTCAGTTCTCGCCGCAAATTCTCTTTGATATTTCCTGAAAACGGGTACCTCAAATTGGTAATTTTAGTTTTGGAAGGAGAAGAAAGTCGGCTGGAGCCTTATCCGATGAATACGGTGGTTGTTCGATGGTATTTGTTGAGTTTTTGGTAAAAAATTCGTTCACAATGATAGCCTTGTGCGATGGCGCGTTGTCGTGGTGTAATATCCAAGAATTTTCTTTTCACAAATTTGGCTTTTTTCGACGAATTTGCTCTCTCGAACGCCGCATAACGCTGAAATAATATTCTTTATTTACAGTTTGACCTTCTGGCAAGAATTCGAGCGCACAACACCTCGATGGTCAAAGAAAACAGTTAACATGACCTTGACTTTTGATCAACTTTGTCGTGGATTTTCGGTTTCGGTTCAGTTGGAAGTCGAAGTTGACTAGTTTGCATGTCAAACTCATAAACCCATGTCTCATCACCAGTAAAAATGCGTTTTACGAATGTAGGGTCGCAATTGACTCGTTGTGAGTTTTCGTAGAATCATATCTTTCGGGACTAGTCGAGCGGGAACGTGTTTCATGCCCAAGCGATCGTTTAAAATAGTACGAATCGATTCGTGAGACACAGAAATTCAGCAGCCATCTCAGCTAACTTGAATGAGGATTTTCAGTCTCAATTTACTTCACTTTAGTGATGTCAAGTTCATGATGTTGATGGCCGACCAGAGCGAGCCAAATCTTCCAACAAATCTCGACCGCTTTTGAATGCACTGTACCACTCATGCACAATTTTTTAATAAAGTCTGACCATGAAATTTCATTTGCAATGCAAAATTTTAGACAAACTCTTTGTTTGGTGTTTTTATCTATTATAAAAATCATACAAAACACTCTTGAGATGATCGTAAAAAATCGAGTACTGTGCCAACTTAAGCACAAAATAGAATCATTTGAATTGAATTTGGAATTTGAATTCAATTATCAATTCCCGATACTTTTTTGACAGAATGTATATCTCTAGTTGTTATATATTAACCACAGAGAAGAGAAATTAGAATCTTACATTAAGAAACACCGTCTCAAAATATTGGGTTTCAGAATTTTCGCCGAAATATTAGCGCTTTGCAGCATATTGCGATTACTCCTGCCAAATGCTTAATATAAATTCATAACCGCTGTGAATCTCGTACCAAAACAGTATTAACTAGGAGATATATATTTGTACTTTGACGTGGCTCTTAATCACATAAATTTTAATTACAATACGGGAAATGTGAGCACGTGCGAATGACAAAGATTTCGGTTTTGCTTCGTGAATAATGTTCTACCACGTTTAAAGGACGGTTTCTTATTAAATATTTCGTTTTACAAGTCAAATGACTGAGGTTTCTCCTTGTGTATTAAAGTTAATGCTTTTATAATATTTTAGAAGCGAATGTGAGTTTGTTTGTTATGTTTTTACACCTAATATATTCAAGCGATCGACGTAAAATTTTGCACACACGTTGCTAAGGGTATAAAGAAATAGTAATAGATAAATAGGGTCCTAACTTTCACCCGGAAAAAATACTGTCCCGGAGGTATAGATTAATCAGTAATTGGCTTATCAAATAACTTGTGGTGTTTTCGGACAAAGTTTTTTGTAGCATACATGAATTGAGACCCTCAATCCCACTAATATTATCAACTAGCTGCGCCCCGCGGTTTCACCCGCGTAAGTCCCGGTACCGTGGGAATTTCGAGACAAAAAACAGCCTATGTGTTAATCTAGGTCTCCAACTACATACATACCAAGTTTCATCGCGATCGGATCAGTAGTTTTTGCATGAAAGAGTAACAAACATCCATACATCCATACATCCATACATCCACACATCCATACATCCATACATCCATACATCCTCACAAACTTTCACGTTTATAATATTAGTAGGATGTGAAAGTTTAGATACATGGATGGATGGATGGATGGATGTTTGTTACTCTTTCACACATTTAAATTTTTAAACTTGTAATACAACAAATTCTATTTAACTTGTTTCAAAGTATTGTAGCTCCTTATAGATACTTTAACACAGATCCTACTAATATTATAAATGTGAAAGTTTGTGAGGATGTATGGATGTGTGGATGTATGGATGTATGGATGTATGGATGTATGTATGTATGGATGTATGGATGTTTGTTACTCTTTCACGCAAAGACTACCGAACCGATTGCGATGAAACATGGTATGTAGATAGCTAGAGACCTGGATTAACATATAGGCTACTTTTTATCCCGATATTCCTACAGGATCGGGACTTACGAGGGTGAAACCGCGGGGCGCTGCTAGAGTTACATAATAGCAATATAGATTACAAAAGCAATGATATTGAAGTGATTATTCTCTTAATTTTTGTTACCAAACAAGTTAGCCAACAAATTGGCATTTTTTTAAGTCCGTATACCCATTATCGGATATTAATGTCCATGATAGCTCTCTTAAGGTATATTGAAGAGCTCATTAATCGGGACATCTTGGAGAAACTGCTGACCATGAAGATTCCCAAGAGTGGGCGTGTGTTGTGGCCATTAAAACGGGTATTAATTTACGTTTAATACTGTAATAACGGGTTTGGTCGAATTAAGTTTTATTAGCTATTCGATGGCTACAATTTATGGGCGCCTGGGTGTTGGGTATTCACGATAGATGGCGTAAGTGGTATTTTAATGACATTGCGGTTATAATTTGGATTGTTTTGGGATAATTAACGAATATGGAAAGTTCAAATAAAGATTGTGAGCGTAAAATAAAATTACACTTCAGAGAACAATGAAATTCGGGAGATTAGATTAGAGGGCCCAGATATTGATATATTTCAGGCTTAATTATTGTTCTTTTAGGATAAAAAGTTATTATTTATGTTATTTTCAGCCGCTTATTATAATCACACGTTCACCACATGAAACATTTAAAATGTTTATTTATTTTTATATATATACAATTTTATTACAGGATTTACCTAATAGTTTAGTGATCTAATGGTGCTAATACAGTACACAACATATACATTTTCTGTGACAAATTATCCACCATCCTCCCCTTGTGAGTTCACTCAGACTCATGTACTATTACGTCACTTAAGAGAGTTTATACCCTTTTAAAAGTTATTTTGTGTTTAATTAAATTTTACTGACTTATTTTAGAGAAATAATTTTTCACTTTTAGACTATTTTGTGTGGCTTTGTTTTTAATTGATAGTGCGTTGATAATATTATAATATTCATACAAAACATAAAAAAACTAAAGGTTAAACGTGCAGTGAACTCATGTCAAAAACATTTCCAAAATACTCTTTAACTTTGCCTTTAAAGTACATACATGCACACACACACACACACACACACAAAATTAATAAATAACGCCAAAATTTCTTTTATTATCGCTTATTACTGTCTTTACAGCATAGTTTACATCGCTTTTTTAGTGGCTCCCACATAAAACCGTCAATGGACAGCTGACAACATGATATCGTTGCACTACGATGATCTCAAATGCTGTAATTAGCTTTGTTAAGAACAATCTTTTGCTCCAACATAAATGCGGGCTCAGCCAGTCGAACATGTACCTACTAGTCTCCTTTTATTTAAAGAAAATATTGAAGAAAATAAATGGTGCTTTTAAGCTTACATTAAGAGATTATTTACATGGTCTGCTGCGAATAAGATTTTATTATAGTGTTGAATAGTGTTTTTAAGTGAACGTAAGTCACGTTCACTTAAAAACACTATTCAACACAGTTCATACGTTCATAATATTATATTTAGATTGAGTTTTTTTGTTATTGTGAGATGAAAAGTTCGTGCAAAGTCATTGCTAGAGGCAGATGAACTTGCTCTTTGGATGATATGGTGATTAGAGTGATGACTGTTAACACATGATGTATGTAGATACAAATACGTATTGTACCGACTCTAAGTAACTAGGATATCAGAATAAAAACTGCCGTGAAATGGTATTTATACAACAAAAAGAGGAGGTTATGATAATACTAAACGCTTTGACAGCTGCTTTTTGGTTCGAGACTCCAAAATCTGGAATTGACTGCCTGCGTCTATTTTTTCTGACAATTTTAATCCTGGAACGTTCAAGAGTAGAGTGAATATGTTTCTCTTGGATCGGCGTGTACCTTCTTCGTCTACATCGATATTTTCCATCAGGTGAGTTAGAAAATGAGAAAGGTTTCATAAGCCGCATTTAATGTAAAAATTACACCGAATTTCATAAAGCACCTTAGATTGTAATTTTAACTTGAAAAAGTCAAGTAGCAGGATACAATTCGAGGCTTTGCAGCCATATGACGACGACGATGAATGAACACTTCTGTTCACGGGATACGATAAACCGCCTTGTATTAGAAGTGTGTTCACGTCGGTAGGGCACTGTGTGGGGTTCAAACCCGCAACCACTTGATCACAATTTTTTTTTTTTAAAGACAACTCCCGCATTAGGAAATACTCCTGTATCGCGGGGGACTTTACAAACATACAAACAACGGAAACAAAGAACTCCCAGACTCAGGTGGGAATCGAACGACGACCTCTGGCTCAGCAGTCAGGGTCACTAACCACTAGACCAACATGCCAGTAAGTAAGTAAGTAATATAATATATGTATTTATTTATTAAATACAATAAAAAATCTTAAGTAAACATTGGTGGCCTGGTCACCTTGTTGTTATATTAATACTAGAGATACTCTGGTGGTTGAATTTTGGACCATAATTCATTACTTTAAATGAAACTTAAATTCCAATATTCATTACTTTTATTTCATGTAATTGATCATCAATTATTCGAAACCGTCAATTAAAAAAATAATTATTATAATTAAAAATTATAGAGCAACACATACAGAGTCACCGTAATAATAGTTTGCTTTGACAAATGTAAAATTATAAAAATATAAAAAAAAAATGGATAACATAATATCATATCTGCCTGTGTCGATCTATAACCGTCTGTTTTCAAGTGGTTGAGCCTTGTGAGAAGAAAGGGATGTTTTATGTAGTTCACCAGTATAACTTGAACTGTTATCATACATAGACTTTCTGTACAATGGCAGGCCAACATATATACTGGACCCCTATCAGTAGCCTTTTATAACCGATTTTTTTTATTTTATTATTTTTAAATTTATAACACATTTTGATTATAAATTTTAGCTTTCTGCACTTCTTCTACACATCAAAGTTGGCCTAGTGGTTAGTGACCCTGACTGCTACGCCATAGGTCGTGGGTGTCGTGGGTTCGATTTCCACTGGAGTCTGGGTGTTCTTTGTGTCCGTTGTTTGTACGTTTATAAAGTCCCTCGCGACACAGGAGTCATTCCTAATGTGAGAGTTGTCTTTAAAAAAAAAAGTATTCCAAATTTAACATTTCTGCCTGCACAAAATTTGCTTAAAAAGGTGTAGAAAAATTCTCTTCAAGTAATAAATATCGTGAGCTTAATATCTGAAAGATAGGATCTATTTTTCTTAAGGTGAGATTTGCATAAAACATTTAATAGACGCCTCTGTTCTTCATTTTGGTTATTTCCTCATAAACAGACCTCACTCAGTTGGAGTTGAGTGATTATGTAGACAATATTGAAAAAATGACATTTACGAGTACTTGTTTCTTTAAAAACAGCGAATGTAAATTTTTATGTTTTAGTGTATTAAACTATCAACATCATCCTCCGCGCCTTTTCGCAACTAAGTTGGGGTCGGCTTTCAATCTAACTACGATACGGCCGAACTTTGATATTTTACGTGAAGCGACTGCCATCAGACCTCCACAACCCAAGTACTAGGCGATATCGAAGTTCTGTAGTTAGACCAGGTTGTCGGACTTTTTAGGGCTCCAACTACCCGTAACGAAGGCCACAGATGTTTGTATGGCACCCGGGATCGACGGTTTAACGTGCTCTCCGAGGCACGGAGGGGTTTCAATGTGTTAAGAATGGTCACCCATCCTAGACTGACCTGGCTATAATTACTTAACTTTGTAATGTGGTAACCTACTCGGTTACCACTTAGCCACGAGCCCCTCATGTATTAAACTATTGATAGTTTAATACATGAGGGGCTCGTGGCTAAGTGTAGTATGTGTAACTATGTATGTGTATTAAACTATCAACAAACGTTGCAATTATTGGGAGTTATTTTCTTTTTAATTAGCATTTTTAATAATCACGGATGGGGGTGATGCAGAACTAGAATAAGATAAGCACAAAAAAAACATATTTTGTAGTAATTTAACATATATTATAATATTTTTTGTTCTTAGACTCAAAGGTGGCTAAGCTTAAAAGGTGATGACGACACAGGAGTAACATCAGATAGGAGAAAGTATATCTACCTACCTACCTACCTCTCTATGTAGAAGGGTCTATTATAAAAATTAACTATTTTTAAACATTTTCTAAAATACACACATGTCTAAAATGTTTTTCAAATATTGCACAATGTTCAAATATTGCCTTCTTCTTTAAGAATATCTCAAATTTTTAATATACAATATATGTTAAAATCTGACAAGGTAAACAACAAAAGGAGCCACAATGTTCTTGATTTAATATAAGCTGAAAGTCAATTCCGATTCGTTCCTTCCCCCACGGTTAAGTAAAGAATCGGAGTTGGTTTTCCTTCCTTTTTTATTAAATAATACGGAAAAATAACAAAATGTACGTCATCCCATCAATTCCTTTAATATTCGTCTCATTAGCTATAATTCAGTGCGAGTAGGCATTCCTGTTGGAATTTCAGCCATATTTCAGTTTCAAGCGGTCGTTCAGTTTATAAGAAGGCGCAAGTTGTAAGCGAAATAAAGGAGCGAGTTTTGTCAGAACCTTTTTCATATGAGGCGAGCGAAAACTTAAGCGTGCGATAGACGTCCGAGCTTTAAACTCGTGGTTTAAAAATTACACGTACTTACTCGGCTCCATGTCGATGACACACGACGAAATTACTCATACTTTTCCGTGATATCAAATACCGAGGAGCTCTTGTGTTATTTAGGAGTATTATCAAAAATCAAAAAGTAATCGAAGAGTCTGGCTAAAAGAATCGCTAACCAAAAGAGCGTAATCATATTATATGAATTTAATAGAGGAATTATGACAGGAGAATAACGACCATTGGAACTATTTACGTACGCCTGAGCCAAGGCGGGCTAAGAGCGAAATTTTAAATCAGTTGGGTCGCCGACGAACTTTTTTTGGCAATTTTAAAGTACGCTTACTTTAAATTAAAATAACAGATGCGATAAAGGTCGTTGATGTATGCATACTTATGCGTACGCCACCAAACACTGTATGTCAACCAAAAACGCAATGGTTGACATACTCTGTCAAGAAAGTACCGGGAAAAGTCAATAAAACACAAAATGTTAACTATTCCTCCAAATTTATTGTATCGCTTTCAGAAATAATACACTAACGTCAACGAATAATCCAGTTATGAAAACTTTTGTAAATGCATTTTTCGGATCCGATTTTAGTTCTCGCCGTGAATTCTCTTCGAAATCTTTTATCGACTGAAAACGGGAACCTCGAAGTGGTAATTTGAGTTTTAGAAAGAGAAAGAAGTCGGCCGGAGCCATATCCGGTGTATACGGTTGTTGTTCGATGGCATTTGTTGAGATTTTGGTCAAAAATTGATTTACAATGTAGGCCTTGTGCGACTTGTAAAAATTTTGCCTTTGCCGATAAATTCGCTCTCTTAAACGCCGCATAGCGCTCAAGCAATATTCTTTATTTGCAGTCTGACTTTCTGGCAAGAATTTCGAGTGTACAATACCTCGATAGTCAAAGAAAACAGTCAACATGACCTTGACTTTTGATCGACTTTGTTGTGGTTTTTTCGGTTTCGGTTCAGTTGGAAGTCGAAGTTGACTAGTTCACACGTTAAACTCGTAAACCCATATCTCATTACCAGTAACAATGTATTTTACGAATGTTCTAGCATGTCTTTTTACGTGGCGATTTTTACGTGATTGAGTTTTTGAAGAATCAGATCTTTCGGGACTAGTCGAGCGGGAACGTTTTTCATGCCCAAGCGATCGTTTAAAATAGTAAGTACAAATTGATTCGTGAGACACAAGAAGTTCAGCGGCTATCTGTCTCAAACTTGAATGAGGATTTTCAGTCAAAATTTCCTTCACTTGTTCTAGCAATGTTAACTTCAGTTGAAGACATTGATGGCCGACCAGAGCTAGGCAAATCCTCCAACAAATCTCGACCGCTTTTGAATGCACTGTACCACTCATACGCACGAGTTTTTAATAAAGTCGATTCACGGTGTGCTTTCTGTAACATTTTCAGCGACTCTGAACATAAAATTCCATTTGCAAGGCAAAATTTGAGACACACTCTTTGTTCGATGTTTTGTCCATTATCAAAATCGCAAAACACTCTTGAGATGAGCTTACAAAATCAAGTACTGATATCAAAGTAATGACAGATATTGCTCAAACTTATACAAAAATATAGAAAACAGTTGTGTCAACTTAGCCATATAAAAGAATTGTTTGATTTGAATTTGGAATCTGAAGTAAATTATCAATTTCCGATACTTTTTGACAGAATGTACAATAATTTAAAAATCAAATTGACAAAAGCACATCTTCTCAAATAGCACAATAAGTCAAAGGGCATGAATGAACACAGAGCTTTACACCAAATATTGCTGATGTGTACTCGTATACGTTTTAGCCCTTATAATCCGCTGTCGCTTTTAATTTGCACTCCCGATGTTCGTCACGCCCGCCTACTGTTTGAGGAGATAATTTTCTTCTTAATTAACCCTCTGGTGAATCGCGTATTTAATTGGGCCATCGCATCGGTACGTGTGAGATGCGTTCTCGTATAGGATGTATGGGGATTTTTAATTGGAAACGCAATGAAGAACGTTCACTTAACAGAGATGGGGCACGGATACAACGGGTTTTTACGTTGTAAAAGTCACAGCTTTTAAGTTATTTTTCCACCCCTCGGAATCAGTAGGTACTTTTTTTTGGATGACACAAATCCTATTTCCTTCTTTGTATCCCTTGCAACGTGTAGGTATGTCATTTATGGTGATCGAACAAACAGTACGGCATTTTTGAAATCATAAATTAACGACTTTAAAATTCTTCCTCTATTTCTTCTTCATCTCGTCTTCTCGTCAAATTTCATGATTCTAGGCCGATGGGAAGTACCCTATAGATTTTGATTTACCTGCAAAATGTTAAAATATATTGATGATGAAAAAATAAATGAGGCAAATATGTTTTGAATATGGAATGTTTTCCTTTTTCAGTTTTGTTTTATTACGTAGTTGTGAAAGTGAACTTTTTGTATGTAAGCGCTATTCTATTCTGAGCCTGAACTTCGGTTCGTTTTGATATTAACGGTTATATTTGATTTTGAACATTTCTTTTCAGTACTAACTTATCATAATGTTAATTTAGCATATAGCATACAGAGTCCATTAATAAAAATAATAAACGCAAAAATATGTTTTTCTAATTAGACGGACGCATTTTGAAATTAAGGCGTATAAACTACTGTTTAAATGAATAACAAACTAGTAAGTAGATATAAAGCTAAACAATTTAAAAAAATAAAGATTTAATTCATATACACTTAAATAACTGAACATTTCGGCTATCTGAAGGCCTGAGTAAACGAATTCACTCTTTTCTTTAAACAAAAATATTGGAGTCGTCTAATCCTTTTTTATCCAGACTCGACCGTATAATGGATCACTGGAAAAAATACTTTCAGTTTGTAAAAGGATTCTCTACTGTTATTTTAGATTATGTAATTATTATTTCAGGGACGATTCATTGAAACAACATTTGAGAAAATCAGACTGATTTTCATGTTTTTATTATTATAAGTGTATTTTCTTAAATCAGTTTGAAATTTTAACAGTACCTACCTTCTTACAATATTTTTAGATTATAATATATTGAAGCTATTTCTATGAAGAATGTGGCAGTTTAGTGTCTAGTTAAAAACGTTTTAATTAGCGTATAAATTGTAGATTTTATGTGAACGTACGCACAAGTGTATCAAAAACACGCTGTGACGTCATAACTTGCTCCCGTAAAATTACTTGCATATTTAGAAATATACAAGTATGTTTATCAGTGTCTGGTTACCATAGTACAGGCTCTGCCCTGTTTGGGATCATACAGTCGTGTGTGAGATGGATCAAGTTTTTATTATTATTAATTTCATATCATGATCAAATCAATACCAAATAACTAAAACATTTAAATTTTTTCGAGTTAAATACCAGACACAAAATTTAAGGCACCGAATTTCCTCCGTCCGAAAAATCACTCTATTTATCTGAGTCTTTTCACATGCTTTAACACAGCACCTCGTTTAAGACTCGCTTCGGGTAAATAAATATGTTTGGAGTCGGCGCTAGATCAATGGAGGAAAGCATCCGGAAGGTATGGAGTTCCTCTTTCGATAAAAATAAAGTGTTAAATCTCTTCCGCTTGATTTTTGCGTAGGGTGGCCATATTGGCCGTGTGATCAATATATGTGTCACAAAATATATAAGGATTGTCGATAATACTTCTGAGTTATTAAAGTAAAACACATGTTGTCGTCACAATTGTGACAAACAAACGCGACTGGTTGAACTGAGACCAGTGTTGTAAATTTATACCAAAATCTTTGTTGGGTAATCTTGTCCTACAAGGATTTTTAGCTTTGGGCTATTAAATTTAGAAACAAGTCCGGTTGTTAGCCGAGTGAGTCTATCCCTTTACGTCACACATCGACTTTCATCATCGATTGAGTAAAAATTAGTCATCTCTTGCTCTATTGTTGCGGGTGAACATTATGGGGAAATCTAAATTATTTTCAAAGTTTTGTTAAGTTTACCAACCCGTACAAGACTATCGTAGGCATTCGTAGGGCACACTAGCCTCTCATGTGGATATGAGCTCTGTTTTGGTAAACTGGGACTCATTCAGAAACAGCTGATCGATAGATAAGAAACTACACTTACCTGAATGTAATATTTTTTATTCGATAGATTATACTTTTAAGGTGGTCCCATAAAAGTGTAAAAAAGTATAATTTCAAGTGTGGGAACACAGTCAGTAATAATATTACGAATTTATTGTAAAATACGAGCCTCCATGAAATTTATAAATAAAAGTCATAAGTTTTGATCTGATCTAATTTAATTAGAATTCTTTCCACAAATTGCGAAATAGCGGAGTTACAATAATTGAAACACAAATAATTCCTTCTTCCAAGAAATCTCTTCAAATTAAAAGGATAAGGGATCGAAAAGCTTATGCCATGGCAAATTAAATTACATTTATTATAATTAAATAGATTATCTTTAGAAAGAGATATTGAATTTCTTAACTTAATTTGATAAAAAAATATTTTTACGGATGTCAGGAGACGGCCGTGTGTGAGATGTGTGTTATTATTATTATATCCTTTTATTTTTTTGTAATTTAAAGGGTGTAATTTAAATTGGGAAACCTAATTAAAAAGTAAAAAGGAGTTCCACTGTTCACCTTCTTTCTCCATCATCAGATCAGCTCTGGCCTGTTGGTCTAGTGGTTAGTGATCCTGACTGCTGAGCCAGAGGTCGTGGGTTCGAATCCCACCCAAGACAAATAATTTTATGATGAGCATGATCATTTGTTCTGTGTCAGGGTGTAATTTATCTATAATATGTATGTATTTAAAAATATATAAGAAGTATGTTTATCAGCAGTCTTTATAGTTAATAATAATAATAATAATAATTTCATTTATTTTCCTCACATAAAACTCTTTACAGTTACATACAATCTATGGCTAAGTTTTTAGTGTTGTTTAGTAGGTACATGTGAGGAGCTGGTGTCTGAAATAGGTCGGATCCTGTACTACAGATCACCAGGTCCCCGGCCCAGAGTGAAAGATTAGAAATAATAGGCTCTGCCTAGTTTGGTATCAGACGGCCGTATGTGTGAGATGAGATATTATTATATCATATTATTTAAAAACATTGAGATGTTGATGAGATGAGAGAATGAGATTTGTTTACAGAGTTAGTTACAAGTAAAGGGAGACGTGGTCATTCACCGTGAAGTTGGTCCACAGCTCAAAGTCACTCAGCGAGCTATGAAAAAAGCTATGGATGTCTCTGTTAGATATAATTTGTAACGAAGTGATCCAAAACAGAAACAAGGTAACCGACATAGCTCAAGGAATTAGCAAGCTGAAGTGGTAGTGGGCTGGCCATATTGCCCGTAGAACTGGTAATATCATTGTATTAGATATTCTACGAAGTGGAGACTGCGTCTAGGGAAACGTAGTGTAGGATACCCTGCTGCCAGGTTGAGTGATGATCTGCGCAAAATGGCGGGGCAAAATTGGACGAGGAGAGCTGACGATCGAGTTCAGTAGAAGAGGCTTATGCCCAGCAGTTGGCGATGAAAGCCTGATGATAAAGCTAATATAAGCGAGTTAAAAAAATCAGCCGAGTTTTTGTAGTCGATCCTTCAACCAAACTACAATTACAAAAACTCGGCAGATTTTTTTAAAGTTGTTTTTTTTTACTACTACTACTTTTTTAACTACAATCTTACAGCAACTTATACATAAATTCCCCTTAATACAGATATCTTGTAAATCTTATCTGTAAATAATTATTTTCAACACCGAAAACAATACTGCGATATTTTTTTCAATTAACACGACAACTGCGAAAATAAATAACCATTACTCTTTATTACCATTTAAATCAATTGCAGAACATAATGAAGTCTGGTCACCCTGGAGAACCAACAATGGGAGACATAAATCGGATTAACGCTTTTGAAACTCAGTACAGAGGCGATCTTATGAAAAAAGTACGCAACTTAACCCGTACAGTGTAAATAGAATAGATACTTTAGCTGTACAGTGAAAAATATTAAATGGTTAAACATCTTTTTATCGTTTTTTTTTTTCATACCTACAGGCTGTTACAGAAAGGCGTGGTCATATTTTTCATACCTACAGGCTGTTACAGAAAGGTGTGGTCATATTTTAGGGTCATATAGGAGGATTAGGAGGTCCCGTGAAAGCGCTAACAATTTTAGAAAAAATTGTGATTCTTAATACAGAAATAGTACTGATGAATTAAACTTGAAATTGACTATGACTATGGGTTTTTACTTGTGGGAGAGGCATACTTTGGCACTTATGGGCCGGCTCGACGAGAGTGATACCACGGTCTCGCAGAAACACCGGCGTGAAGCAATTCTTTCGTTGTGTTTCGCTGAGTGAGTGAGGCTACTGGAGACCTTAAACCCCCGTTCCCCCTCCTTCCCGTACCACCTTATTCAAATTCAAATTCAAATTCAAAATCATTTATTCAATTAAGACACTAAGTGACATTTATGAACGTTAAATTGAGGCTAGAGTTAAAATCATAGATCGGACAGACGCCACAGCATGTACTGGATTGTGGAGGTAAATTAGGTGAAAACACCAAAATCTACTGCCTGCTTGTGTCGATCTATTACTGCCAGTTTCCTAAATGCGTAGAGTCTTATGAGAAGAATACTGGCAAAGAAACTCATGGCCACTCTTTTTAAAAGTCTGATCTTCAGGTACAATAGTGTTAGTGTTACACGAAAGGTAAACAGGATGCAAGCTGATGCCACCTGAATTTCATTTTATTAAATTGCTCCAAAAGCTAACGTACTAAAAAATAAAAATCACTCAATGATACCGTTAAAGGTTTGAACCTATTAAACATAGAAATCATTCAAGGTGCACATCTACCTTCATTCAGTTACAAAATCTACTGTTAAAAATAATTTGTGACTGGATTAAGAGACTAGAGTTGCAGTTGATCGAACCAAAATAATAGTAGTCGAGATACTGATAAAAATCACTACTAGTCAAATTATCATAATAATCGTCACGCATTACTTTCAACTGGCAATGGTTTGTTAATAATTTAGCTTAATTATAAGACAAAGAAGTTTGTGTGTATATACCTAATGACACCTTAGGCCCAAGACTGTTTGTCGTTTAGATAATCGTTGATCGTATAGAAGCCTTTCCTGATAAGGTGATTTTTTACAGTTAGCTTGAATTTATCTACAGGAAGGTCGATTACTTGTATATGAATTTTATTATAAAAACGTATAGCAAGACCTTCGAACGAGTTTTGTACTTTATGTAAGCGATGATAGGTACCAACGAGTTTAGACTTTTTTTTTGTATTAATCTTGTGTATATCACTGTTCTTCTTATAGTCATTAATGTTGTGCCTAACAAACATAATATTTGCAAATATATTCTGTGATGCAACAGTTAAAATACCTATATCCTTAAACAACTCTGGAAGAGAGACTCTAGCACCTAAATTGTATATGGAGCGGAGGGCTCGTTTTTGGAGCATAAAAATTGTTTCAACATCAGCCGCCTTGCCCTAAAGTAGTATACCATAGGACATGACGCTGTGAAAGTAGCTAAAATAAACTAGCCTAGCTGTGTCCGTATCAGTGAGCTGACGTACTTTCCATACTGCAAAAGTTGCCGAACTAAGCCTACCCGCAAGGCTGTCTATCTGGGCTCCCCATTGTAGTTTACTGTCTAATGTAATTCCTAAGAATACTGTTGAGTCTACAATACTTAACATTTCATTATTTAGAGTTAAATTAGTACCTAGCTGTTTTACATTTGGCATAGTAAATCTCACACACTTTCTTTTATTTGAAGTTAGTAGGGGATTGTTAGTTGAAAACCAATATAATACATCATTTAGTGCCCCATACACATCGTCAAAAACTGTTTTATTACGATCGACTTTAAAAATAAGTGACGTATCATCAGCAAATAGAACTATATCACAGAGATCTTTTAAATAATAAGATAAATCGTTTATATATATGCGAAAAAGTAGAGTACCTAGTATAGAGCCCTGAGGAACGCCCATAGTAACAGGTAATCCAGAAGACCTCGCACCATTGACATCTACATGTTAAATTCTAGCTTTCAAGTAGGAAACAATTAGTTCCAAAGCAATACCATTAAGTTTAAGAAAAAGCGTGTTATGTTCTACACAGTCAAAAGCTTTTGAGAGATCGCAAAATACACCTATCACATCTTGCGAATTCTCCCATGCATTAAATATATGTCTCAAAAGAGTTGCACTAGCATCAATTGTTGAACGACCCTTTGTAAAGCCAAATTGTTCTTTGTGAAATAGATTATTTAGATTAAAATGGCTTTCTAGTTGTTGCAAAAAAACTTTTTCAAAAATTTTACTAATAGCCGGTAACATTGAGATTGGCCTGAAGTTACTTGGTTCAGTTGTACAACCCTTCTTGAATAACGGTATTACTTTGCTATACTTCATCAGGTTAGGAAAACACCCGAATCAACACATCGATTGAATGTTATAGCTAGAAATGGTGCTATATCAATTATAATAGTTTCTATTAGTTTACCAGAAATTCCCCATAAATCCCCTGAACTCTTAGAATTAAGAGACTTAAACGTTTTTATAATGTCTGTGGGGTTTATGAATTCAAATTCAAATAAATTCTTACATTTGTTTACATTGGCCCTTAACAATAATTCAGACATGAACGCACAAGAATTCAAGGTACTGATTGTACTAACTGGTATATTTGTGAAAAAGGTATTAAAAGATTCAGCTATGTCGAAGTTGTTTGTTATAAACCTATTATTAATATTTAATTTTAAATCATTATCACGAGGTTTCCTACGTCCAGTTTTATGTTCCATGTAGTTGTTATTTTATTATTTGAAGACTTAATCTTATTACTTATGTATAAAGACTTTGCCATAGTACATGCTTTCCTAAAAATCTTTGAGTAATTTTTGACATATTCATGAAATTTTGGGTCAAAATTACTTTGTTTCATAGCATATAAATCATACAGCTTTTCTCTACTTTTGTATATTCCTGTTGTCGCCCAGTTACAGAATGTCGTTTTTGGCCTTTTCATTATTGTTTTTGACTTAAATATAGTGTTAAATTCGATTTCTATCATATTTAATAAGTAGCCGTAAAAGGCCGTTAAAGGCCGGCAAGGCACTTGTGACTCTTTAGTTGCAGGTGTCCATGGGTGGCGGTAGTCACTTACCACTTACCAGATTGAATATCTAGATTTTTCTGAATAAAAAAAACAAAATGATTGAAATTTAAATGAAAATTTGTAATAAATAATATATGTTGTTTAGGAATGTGCACTTGCATTAGGCAAAGTAATAAAAATTATGAAGACCAAATGCGAGTAGTTGCCAAACTCCCACCTCACGGAGGCATCGCTGAGCACTCACCAGTCCATCCGTAACCACGATCGGTGCAATTTATTCGAAACGTCGGGTAATCAAAAAAGGTATCGTACCTTATAAATATTATCGCGATTAGGTCATCATATATATGTATAAAAGCTGCAGAAGTTTAAGAATAATATTATAAATGCGAAGGTAACTTTGTCTGTCTCTCTGTTTATATCGTGAAATTTTACATACACGTTGTCAAAGATACAGAAAAAGACATAATAAAATACAGCTTTCATCCAGAATTAAAGAACTGTTCCCGAAGGAATATAAAACATCTTTTACGGCAGCCAAAGTGTGACTTGAAAACTTCTTGAGAAACGTTGGGCACTTTTGGCATGCAGAAAAGCACTGCACATGAACTCGCGTGACTGTCACGCTCAGATACATATATACAGATGTGTGTTTTCACTTCTGACGTGCAGTCCTATGGCTAACAATTGCTTTTTTTAATGTGACAATATCGACTTAAAAAAAAATACAGATTACGAATTATAAAAAAATATTCAGCCAGTCAGATGTCTTATGTTGTAACAGTAAGAAGAAAATATAAGCGTAAATCATTTGATTACTAAGCTCTCATTTACTGTTGTACAGGATTTATTTCAATTACTGATGATATTTATTAAAATACGAAACCAAATACAAAATCAATTATGATTATTTATGATAGGTACGTAATATTAACTGCCACACTGACACATCATGACCGAAACACACACAATAATTATAAAATATTTACTCAAACTTCATTCAGTAAACTTATTTTATGTTCCACGTTATGGAATATGTTTGAACAAGGATTATTTTCTTTGATATAATTAATAATTATAGTTTAGTAAATATATAATTTACTAAACAAACACGGTTTAATCTAGATTTGAATTTTAAAGTAAAAAGAGATTCACTACCCACCTCCTGTATCCCAATCCTGAATACCAATCCCCAAATGTCCTCGAATCTCCTCATAGGTGATCCGCCGGTTTTCTTCAATTAGTTGCCTGACAGTAGTCACATTTTCATCAGTGATCGCAGTTGAAGGCCGACCTTCACGAATTTCATCATGGAGAGAAACACGGCCACGATCAAATTTTGCGTACCAGCACCTTACGGTGCTCAAATGAGGTGCTTCCGTCCCAAAAGCGTTTTGAAAACGAGCAGTGCCGTCTTGCACTCCGCCAGTGAACTTTTAAAATCATAAAAAATCATCGCCCTAAAATCTTTTCGTGTTAATTCCATTTTTGCTACGGACGACGAACTTCAACTTGTGATAAAACCAATTGACACGCGATTACCCGCCAATTTTTTTTTAATCAAGGATTGAGTTTCTTAGGTATAAAAAAATATATAACATTCAAAATTCAAACATTTATGAGCGGCCAGAAGCGCAGAACTTTCAGTGTGCCCTATGTAATCCAAACAGAAATATTCATACAAATACACGTACTTTTCGGAAATTGAACCCGCGACCCTTGAGTTTGCAGTCGAATGCTGTACTGACGCGCCACATAGGCTGACAATGGTGCATCTTTAGATGTGTAGTTTGCGTTTGCAATAAAACGCAAGTGCAAATTAGGTTACTTTTCGACATAGCTTCTGAATTACTTGGAGATTGTGAAATAAGCTTACACAAAAACATCAATAAACTTGGGACTAGATTAAATGACAAAGGTTTATTTTTAATATTTCACTGATTATCACACGGCAATTGTGTCACCAATGCCAACATTGGTGACATTTATTCAAATGTTTATCGAAAGCAAGGGAATGATTTTACAAACGCCTTAAGTCTCTGGTGACCGATTTCCATCAGGTGATTCGTCTAATTAATGTTATCATATAAATAATTTATTTAAAGAACATACAACAATACCGCATCGTGTTGAATGTTTTCTAAAACTACGGAGGTAGAGTATTCTACGCCCGTAGTTTTAGAAAACAAAAAGTCGAAAAGCGTACAAACTTTTAAAGTTTTAAGCGGGCTACACACTCCACAACTTTGCTGTCTTGTAGGTGGCACGTACCTGGCTGACACGACAGCTGTCTGTGGCATTAAAAAGTTTGTCGAAGCTGTGTTGAAGTCTTGTTGATCTTCATTGTATTTGTGTTTTTGTTCATACTTCAGTATTATTTTTCCCTAATTTTCACGAAACTATTGTAGTTGATTGTTATATTATTGGCTTTTATCCGCCAGAAGAACATCGAGCATTGCTAGAGGCAATACACATTGCTTAGCGAATTTAGTATTCAACCATTGGTAGCAAATCACGGGTAAAGTTGAATAATAGGCTGCCCATTTTCTTGAAGGTGTAGCTACTAAATTTGTTCTAGTTAGGTACCGACATTTTATGACAAATTACCGAGATTTACCGACAAATACCTACCTAGGTACGTATTTGTCGATAAATTCAAGTGTAATTGTGCCAAAAACTTACTGTATTACATGGACATAATTTTTACCCGTTGGGAACAACTATAAAGGACTTTGAGCTTTGTGCAGAGGTCCTCCAAATATTCTTCAAGATCCAGTGGATCAGAAAAGAGTTTCAGAGTAATTACATCACCCTATCTTTTACGTCGTTGCAACAGGTTCAATTTCTTTGTCTGGTCTTGTACTCGGATCTGCTACTGCTAAAGGCGGTACTAAAAGGTAGGTAACGTTAAAAAGTTTGTATACACAATTATCTCCTACATACTTTCTTATATTGGTTAACAGACTAAATATAATAATAATACCTAATAATAACTTGACACATCTCACACACGGCTGTCTGATCCCAAACTAGGCAGAGTCTGTACTATGGTAACCAGACTGCTGATAAACATACTTATATATTTCTAAATACATACATATTATAGATAAATTACACCGAGACACATAACAAATTATCATCTCATCACACAATTATTTGCCCTGGGTGGGAATCGAACCGTGCAGTCTGGCTTAGCAGTCAGGGTCACTTAACACGTAACTTGTTATAAACAGTAAATAAATAACTTGTTGATTTATAATTCAGTATAATATAAGTTAATCCAATTGTATCTTATTATATAGTATGCAAAAATATAATTTTTTTCCTGATTTGTGTAACTATAACTACTTTTAAAGGTTATTAATAAAATAATTACATAATAAACAGATAAAATAGAGCAAACACGATGAATTGCACAAGAAAAGCTATTCAATTTATCATCCCTCTTTCCGAGACCAAACAGTAACCGAAATAAACCCCTTTAACAAAAGCCTATTTCAATACAAACCTTTTAACTTAATTTCCGACATAAGAATGAAATAAATAAGAATTTAACTTTGGAGACAGTCGCTATTTTGTCGAATACTTTATTTGCTTTTCAGAATAAGAAATATGTCACATTATTTCCAGTTTTTCATCCTCAATACGAGTGCAATTCACGTTAAGTGTTCGCCTCCAAAGAGTCACAAGTGAGTATTGTAGTCACACTCTCTGTGATTGACACTCTGCACCCAGTATTTGCTTTACACTCAAATATTTGAAGACCATTGACATAATTTTTTTGTGTTACTCTTCGTGTCGTTCTTCAGCCGTGATTCTAACATTGTTGGGCATTATAGACTTTGTTCTTAATCTTTTTTTTAAACATTTTATATTTATTTGAAAAATAGATGAAGTCGTTTATAAGCTATTACACAATCTGATAGTAGTTCAAATTGCTTTTAATTACATCGCAGTGCTTGAAACTAATATGTATGCTACCTCCATTGCACTCGACGCGTGTTAAAGCATGGACGCGGAAGGAAGAATATAATTTATCGTAGAAGCGTGAGCGTAAAATGTCACAAATGTGTTTACAGTTGAAAGATTCTTATAAAAACCTGTTAGATGTTTTTTCGTGTACTTTATGTTTAATTAAAGTTACAGGGACGAATATTGTTTTAGGTTCGTACACGATCTTAAGGGGTGTAGCGTAGCGTTAAGTTACTTTCGTATTTTTACTCAAATAAGGATTTTTGTAGGCTTATAATTGTAAAATCATTTTCTATGATTCTGTTCTGCTCCAATGTATATATATCGATAAACTAATAACAGCGTAATTGGCCGTGTAGTGTGAAAATGTGAATAATTACTTTCCAAAATGTGTATGCAATAAAATAATAATAATAGGTAATGTTTTATTTTTATTTTATTTTTTATGGTATGGGCAAACGACCAGACGGGTTACCTGATGGTAAATGACTACCGCTGCCAATGGGCACCTGTAACTCAAGAGTCACAAGTGCATTGCTGCCCTTTAAGGTGGGAGTAGGAGACGAGGGGGAGGGGGGAAGAATTCTAGAGAAATATTACATTGTATTTATGTAATTTTTTCTATCCAAATGTGTTTATAAAATGCTGAAAGTAAAGTTACACGACAAAATTTGATAGTTTTTTTACATTTTTCCAAACCACCCTACCTCTTAAAGTAGGTGAAAACCTAGAAACTCAGACGTAACATGCCAAATCTTAAGAGGCAGTGTTCGGCCATCCATTATATCAATAACTAGCAGCGCCTCGCGGTTTCACCCGCGTAAGTCCCGATCCTGTGGGAATGTCGGGATAAAAAGTAGCTTAATCGTTAATCCAGGTCTCCACCTATCTACAAACCAAGTTTCATCGCAATCAATCCAGTAGTTTTTGTGTGAAAACATTACTAACATACACACAAACGTTTTCTCTTTATAATATTAGTTAAGATTTAATTTAAAAAAACTCTTTTCGTCGCTCTAATCATTTACACTCTGCCAAAAGAGGTATTTGTGAGATGAACTTATAATTAAAAACATTTAATTATATAGTTTGTAATACGAAATAAATGCATTTATATTCATATTTAATGCCCGGTTTACATTTAATTGTAATAAAAAATAGAGACGGTAGGAAAGAAGAAAGAAAAAAAAGGGTGATTAAATCTTACAGATTTAAAAGAAAATAATCAAAACAAATAAAACAATTTTAAGTGTCTGTTATAAAATAATAGTTTTCTTAAGCTCATACAGTTATTTGCACGATACATATGCCCAAAAATCTGTCTGTCTGTCTGTTTGTTCCAGCTAATCTCCGGAACGGGTAGACCGATTTCCACAAGACATTCACTGGCAGATAGCTGGTGTTATAAGCAGTAACTTAGGCTACTTTTATTTTGGATAAAGTATTAGGTTTCCGCACAAAATATATAAATATATCCACGCTAGCGAAGCCGCGAGGGAACTACTACTAGAGTTATTGATAACGTCAAATATGGTATTATATATTGGTCTAACAGTACAATTACAGTATCCACATATTTAGCCGTTATACAGCATGCAACAGGCGAATAAAAATAGGTAACTTATTTCTCTAAAAAAGGTGTTATAACCATTTCTGGAAATCTTCGCAATTCCAAAAATCACACGAATCACCTACCACTTAACATACCTTTATCTTGCTGAAAGAAAAGGATGCAATATGTATACGTCCGATTGACATATCACGTACGTCCCTGCCATTAAAATTAATGGAAAACATATACTTTTATTATTATAAGCCAAAGCTTGAAACTGAAGCTGTATAATCGTATACAGCTTCAGTTTCAAGCTCTCTTTCTCTATTTATATAATATATATATCGATATATATTATATAAATAATATATATATCGTATACAGCTTCAGTTACACGCACTGCTATTACAAGAGTGTATCAACTCAAAATGTAGCTTTTTTCAGAAACGACAGAACACTGGTTACTCGCTTCTTGTTAAAGATTATAAAAAGTGAACACTGTATAAAGATTATTGATAAAATTAAGGGATTTCTGTATTAATGAATTATTTAAGAGATTGCAGGTTATCAAGTTATTTCCAATTTTTGACTCAATACTCTATTGTCTTAACAAATTTCAAAAAAAATATAAATAATTTTTAGTGGTTTTGTTGGAAAATTTGGCTTATTACAATTTATTATTTTTATTTTATATTTATTGACGCGTAGGGAATTGATATTTACGTATGAAAAATGAATTATTTCAAATTTACCCTATTTTGAGTTGATAGTCTCGTAATAGCAGTGCGATATATATAATATTTAACTTCTACTACAAAACACGTTACCAACCTACCATATAAGTACAAAAAAATATAGTATGCAGGGTCTGAGCGAGACAACTATAAAAGTGAGGTACAGTCATCAGCATCACTTTCCTTGATTGATGGCTGGAGCGATACGGAATGGGTCACCCGTGACATATTTCTGATACACTCCAATTTGTGGAGGCATCGTAAAAATATAACATAGCAGCCCTCTAGTCGAATTACACAGAACATCTTATGTTTTCTACATGCAAGCTTGAAGTAAATAATGTCAGAGAACAAAATATGCTAATTGTAGGAATATAGAACATAATAACTTTTATTGTTTGACCTTAAAATAACGTCTGTTCTCTTTCTGTGATACATTCTATAGGTTTGTTTACTGAACTAGCAGCGCCCCGTACGTAAGTCCCGATCCCGTGGGAATATCGGGATAAAAAGTAGCCTTTATGTTATTCCAGGTCTGAAGCTTCATCGTTTCATACATCGTCACATACCAAGTTTCATCGCAATCGGTTTGTAGTTTTGGCGTGAAAGAGTAACAAACATCCAAACATACATCCATACATCCTCACAAACTTTCACGTTTATAATATTAGTAGGATTGTTCAAAATTACTGCTTCTATCGCTAATATTTTTGATTTCAGGTTTTCAGCTACAAAATATTGTTTCTGTTGAAAAAAAAATACTTTTCTAAAGTAGTCACGATTCTCTTTTGTATAATATTAGTATTAATACCTAAACTTCGTCGTTTGCGTGAAAAAAATATTGACTCGCATGCCTAATCCAGCACTTTGTTTTTTTTGTCGAATCTACGTCCATCATGAGAGTACATCGTTTGTTCTGTATTATATTGTACAACGTTTAAAAGGGGCCGGATAATCCCAGATTTACCGTAAAGCCGGACTATCCGGATGTATAAGGTTCTGCGTGTCAATAATTGTCGTACAAATCGATTGGAACGACCATAACATTCCATGGGATCCTCAATTGTTATGTGGTGCAATAAAAATGCTCTTAATGGTGTTTTGACCGGATAGGAACCATTTTGCTTGACTAGTTTTCTGGGTACATTTAAATCTACCTTACGGATATGATAGTTTTATAGTTTACTCATTCTCTGGCATGTTTTTAAGATATCGATGGCTTAATTTAAAACTTCGTATACTCCATTTGGTCAAATTTTACAGGAGGATGAAAAAACTGTTTTGTTAAAGAACTAACTATAAAACATAGACAAACATCTTTATTTACATTTAAAAATTATTTGTGCTCATGTTTGTTTGTAATTATGATTTATATCTGATAACATGGTTTAAAAAAATGGACTTACGTACACTTTTATCTACGTATTTACGGGAATTAACGCGATTACGAAAAGGTATTACATACCTCTGAATTGCCTGACGTTTCGACCAGGTTGCACTCTCCGTGGTCTCAGGCTGACTGGCTCAGCGGTGCACGCCCTCCGTCGTCGACATCGTGAGGTAGAAGGTTCTCTCCACGGAACGTCACTTTTACTCAAGAGTTGTACGTGAAGCGATTGAAATTAAAAAACACAAAACTTTCAATCGGGAAGATGGTTTCAAATTATCTACAGCGTGGAATCCAGTGATAAAAAACATGCTACCTCGCTTTTATGCGCAGTCGGGTAAACACCAGAATAGGGCCACATTGTTTTGCTTACAGAATAGGGACACTATTAGTATAGTATGTGACGGTACATGGCGAAACGAAAATATCAAAAAAGTGTAGGTGGATGAAGAACCTTCTACCTCACGATGTCGACGACGGAGGGCGTGCACCGCTGAGTCAGTCAGCCAGTGCAACCTGGTCGAAACGTCAGGCAATTCAGAGGTATGTAATACCTTTTCGTGATCGCGTTAATTCCCGTAAATACGTAGATAATATTATATCACAGAACGCGAAAGCTTAAAAGTTATGTATACTTCTACTTGTCGCATGTACTCTTCACCGAATGTCACTTTTACTTAAAAGTTTTGTTTTTACTAGCAACCCGACCCGGCTTCGCATGGGTAGCAAAGACAACTTCAACAATCATTATCATATTTCAACCAATTTTCACAAAACCTTTACAAATTATATACCTAAACCTTCCTCATGAATCGCTCTATCTATTGGTGAAAACCGCACAGTATGTGACGGTACATGGTGAAACGAAAATGTCAACAATATGCGAAGTTGGATGAACAAGGATGTTGGATGAAGGACTCGACGACGTACGGCGTGCACCACTGAGCTAGTCAGCCTATCTGGTCCAAAGGTCAGGCAGTTTAAAAGTATGTGATACTTATTGATCACGTTGATTCCCGTATAGATATATCTCGTTCATCCACAACACCCGTACACAACAATAAAACTGAGTACCGAAACAAGCACACTGCTGACCGATTGTGGTATAAATACATTATAGGAGCAAGCATTTTTTCTCACATACATATACATATATCTTCCATGGACTATGTGATAACATTATTCACAACCACACTTTTTTTTTTAGAGATTGTGGAAGAAATGTAACCACTTAATTATAATTTTAAAACTTTCATTATGAATTCCTTTTAGGCATTTGTCAAAATGGACTTTATGATCCTAAGCTTAAAATATACAGTCGTATGCATCATTTATTTTTCAAATCAACCAACTATTTTTCTCGGTGCGTGTATTTTAATTTACCTCTCGCAGTACTTCAATGTCGTGGTGCGAGTGTTCGCAATCACTCGGAAAGGATTGCGGCTTGAATATTTGATGACAAACGCACGGTGCAATACTGCCTGTATCTACGCCATAGCCTATGGATGGATTTATAAAGATTTTTTGAGTCGTATGAATGACTGAGTATAACTCTAACAATCGAACTCATATCGATGACGATATATATAATAACTTAAAACACCTCACACACGGCCTTCTGATCCCAAACTAGGCAGAGCCTGTACTATGGTAACCAGACTGCTTATAAACATATTTAAATATTATTTAATATATATTAACAAATGATGTGCTCATCACACTATAATTGGTCCTGGATTGTAATCAAACCCATGACCTTGGGCTCAACAGTCAGGATCACTAACCACTATACCGACAAGCCAGTAATGGTTGTGGCATGTACGCATGACACGACAGGTTAGGCTGCGAAAATAAAACAGTGACTGATGGTCATTAGGCGGGCCGAGTGCTGGTTAGCCAAATTAATCGGATAAAAAACAATTGCTAGACCAAGATAAACAATGCCTCTCGACCCTGTAATAAAATTAAGAATCTCAATATGGCAGTCGTTTAAATTACACACTTCGCCACACCTAGACATATAGGCGCTACTAAATCTCAAATTATTACATTTAATTACAAAATTCCACTACTTTTAGTGTAAAGCAGTGTTACTCAAGTGAATTAAGGTCATTAAATCAAAAGTTGCTTGCAGTCCGGAGCGCAGTTACACTAACTTTGTTAATATTTGCATTAACTTATATTATTTCAACTTTTCTCTGGCATTAAATGAAAGAACGAACCAGAAAACTTTTGTAATTCTTGCTGAAACGTGGTTTATCATTTAACATTATAATTATTATTATTAATTTCTACCGTGTATTGTGCATGCGGTGTTAGCCTATAATTAACTGTTACACCAGCAAATGTTATTTAGTTGATAAATAGTAAATGTATTGTGTAAACAATAGTTGGCTAACCTAAAATAAATAAATAAACATTATGTAGAAACTGTTGTTGTTTATGCATTGCTCTCCTGGGAGAGAGGTAGAGGCTTTGAATCCACCTGCATACTGGTATGGTTCGTAATTTGAAATACAGGATTCTAAAAAGGTGGCGGTGAGTTTTTATAGCCAGAATCTTTTCTCATTGTTCTTAAATGTTGCAAAAGCAACATGTGCAGAAAGAAATTTTATATATATTATATTACCTTGTGACTACTACTACTAAATGATTTTACCTCATTTCCACTGCCAATTTAAACTACTTTAAGTTTTTGGAGAACTTCCGCACCGACGACAAAGTGAAATGGAACTGACTGCCAAATACACATAATACACAAAACCTTCCTGAAAAATACGGGTGCCTAACAAACTATTAATCATATATTATTCTCTTTCACCTCATTGGAGCATTCAGTACCAGTTGTATTGTATTTATTATAGTATCCTATAAGTCAATAGACATTAACTTTTATGACGATATTATTCATATCAAAATTGATTGAAAAAACAGACGTGATGAATTGTGATTCATTAAATCAAGTTGGTCATGTGGGTGAGTTTTTATTCCAAATTTATAACAACATGAAAAGGGATAGACGTCAACAAAGAGACTGAGAATTCTTAATTAAAATTGATGTATAATAGACAAAATTATAAAACTATTCAAAATTGTCTGAAGCACTAAGGAGATTCTAAAAATAAATTACCAAATAGCAAATACACAAACATTGTAAAAAAATTACAATGAGGGTTATCGTAAATATTTGTTGAGTGATAGGTGATCCTCCTTATAGTGCAGTGGACTTAACTCCTTAAAACATTTATTATTTATATACTTGTAAGAAACAGTTTCAAAACCACTGATATAAACTATGAAAATAACTAACCAACAGTAACTGCCAAGTTGTTCATACCTCTGTTTGCACTTAAGTGAAGTTCTCATCTTATTTCTACCCTTTTATAATGCCACTATTCGTTAATATTTATAAATCGACCAATAGTATTACGTTACCGGCATAACCAGTCAAAATAATGTCTATTAACTTATTTTTATTAAATAGTGAACTGTGTCATCATCTATTATAGTATGTCCCTATTTTTAATAAAATAAATATAAGTTTTTAATGTGGCGAAAAAATACTCGATATTGTTATATTCGTTGCAGCATTCTGGTGTCGCCTTTAAAAATAAAATACGGTAACGTGGTAATTAAATGAGAGTATTCATGTGTTTTTAGTACCAGGCTCTTGTCTCACAGTGACTTTATATTGCTCTAGCTTCGTCTGCACCACAAAAGAGCTATTATATAGCTTATAGCCTTCTTCGAACAATGAGCTATCCAACACCAAAAGAATTCGAACCAGTAGTTCCTGAGATTAGCGCGTTCAACCATATAAACCAACTCTTCAGTTTATAATATTATTATAGATTGCAAAACGTACGTAAAATGTAAAATTAGCTTCTGACTGTCAGATGTGTAAGTTTATGACTTACAGGAGCAATCATATCATGTCTGTTAGATTCCGTTAAATTGCGTTTAGTTTCGTTTAGTTCTGTTTTGAATATGATATGCTATTCTTAAACTTACCTTTTAATAGTTAGCTCACAATAAACTCAAAAAAAAAAATCGACTTTTTATGACGTGTAAAATTTATAGATTCGACATTCGTATAGAAAAGACGTCTTACACATACTTTTTTAATCCAATGACATTAACAGTCGTTCTCAAAAGAAGGCGAAGATTCTTAGTTAATTCATTTACTCACTTCACTTTGTAACTTTGATAACCTTTCTTCTATATTGGTCTGTTTTGTATAGCCTTTAGTGTGAATAATGACGTACCGATGACATTTGCAGGGCACTCACCCATCCCTGTCTATCATGAGAGGCGAGTACGTTTCTAATTAAGTCTTGTCGGGGTTCATTTTATTAATTCTTATTCTAGGTTCACGAATATATTAAGCTAAATTGTAGATATTTTCATATAAACTCGAGTAGAATATACAAAATGCATAATTTTTTGAAAACAAATGTTTGCAATTATTTAGCAAGTAAAATTTCAAGATGTCTTTATGCATAGAATTAATTTTTATCTTTTAAGGATGGCAACGTGAGTGATCTGAGATGCAATTGTTGCTAGGTAGTGACTGCTTCTAGTGCTGATCAACTTTTGAAATACAAATAATCATTTCAAATAATTAACTAACCTGAAACCGGGAGATGTCTTTCCTGTGTACATTTATTTATTTCTATAATCAGTTCTAACGCTGTAGAAGTTGATGCGCTAAGAAATAGATAGCATAAAAATATCCTTCATTTTCATCATTTTGAATTCAAAAGTACTTAGATGTGAAAGTTTTTATTGTGAGAGATAAAAAGGTATCGGAGTTAATTGATCTCATATTATAAGTATATATATTTATTATAAGTGTAGTCATTTTGAAGACCAGTAAATAAATTTTTCTAACCATCGAGTGGCAAATTCCTATCATGTTCTTTATGTCAAACATCATACTAGCAACGATTATTTTGATAGTTGACTTTATTCCACATTCCTAACTAAACAATGTTACTAGAAAACTCAACAAATCTACGTCATTCAGCCGCGCCCATTCGCCTCTGTCATGTCATCTATCAACAAAATGTACGATCACACCCGTTCGCGCTAGGACTATTTGAAACTAATCTGCATACACTAAAAATATCCAGGTCAGAGTGATAGATTATCTAAAGGAAAAATTCGTTCCAAATTTGGTACAAAAGGAGCCAAAACATTCTGAAAGAACAATCTCTTTTTAGGAGGAAAACTTCGCATCTTCCGCGGCAAAAGGCGATCGGTGGTCGGAACAAAGGGGAACGAACAAAAAAAGTGAAAAATTTGTTGGAGATCCCGATAAAAGTCAGCGTTTCTGAATAGCGATTGTTACGGTTTGATCGTGTGGTACTGTGACTTGAGGAATATTTATTGCTTGTTATTTTTCCTGTAAGAAGCTGAATTTAAAGTGTAAGTGATTAATTACTTGGTTTATTTACACAATATATTGCATTTATTTACGTACTGTCATTAGCATTCTAATAGGTTGTTTTTTACATTTGAATGATTTTTTTTAAGAACACACTAGGATGTTGGTTAGCCGTTAACAATACTTTAAAACAGTAAACACTTTCGAATAAAAACAGAACAACTTTTGTGGTGTTGGTCAACTGCTGTCTTCTGACGGCTGTTCTTCAGTCAAGTAGTTCCTATTCGAGGATAAATCTGTTGTGTTCTACCTCTTTGAATATGATTTGATTAATAAGATGCTGTCAGTAAAGATACAATTTGTCAATCAAATCATATTCTCCCTTATTATACCTGAATCCAAATTTAATCAGATTAATACTTACTGAATATAACAATATATTATGTATAACAAAAGTAATAATTTAAAAGATCACACAGAATAAATACCTTGAGGGACATTGACTGACATGCCTAGACTTGTCACAAGAGACTTCAGTGTCTCAACCAATCTAGAAAAAACGGTATATATAATACCGTTTTTATGGACAATTTTGGAAGATCTGTGTTATGTTTTGTCAAGCCTAGAACTATTGAATTAACATATATTTCGTGCTACGTTTTAAAATGGAGATAATAGATTATGTACAAGCATCTGTTAGTTAACACGTGCATAATCAATTTGAGGACTGAATCTTTTAGGAAACTATGGTGAAACTATATTACTACCTACATCCTATACTTTGTAACCCATATTTGCAATGATTGAAAAAAAAAAGAAAAAAAAAAGAGGACTGCTATGAAAGTAGTTTTTAAAAAAAATTGCATTTTGAAGACAACAACAGATGCTACTAAACAATAATAAAATTCTATTATTAACTGTATATAACGTATTTTTAACATGTTTTATTAGCTTCAAGTTAATTTTAACCTATTTCTAATTGTCATATCAAAATGAAACGCTGTGAGTATATGTAAGTTGGATTACAATACTATAATTTGACATTTCGGAGCTGAGCTGATGATGGGGTCATGAGGTGGACAGTGGAACTCTTCAGTGGCTACTAGTAAAACTCTCGGGATCATATGATTCGGTTTGATGTGTCCTGCAGATTGGGCGTGGTGACGAGGGTCTGATGATTAAGCTAGGAGGTGGCTATTACTCTGTTTTACTTTTAATTCCATTTGCCATTGCAGCATGTTCTTTTTGTTTGACTAAACTATAATTATTTTAAATTAAATTACTTTCATTATAGACGGTAACTTAATATGAGCTGTTTTTTACATTTTAATGTAACTATATGTTTATCGATCCTAACTATGAGTATCAAGCCACACGTCTGCATCAGCCAATGGTTGACTGGTAGATAATGTCTACGATATTAAGGCAGCCTTGTGCACTGTATTTGCAGGCATTTGCTTGTAAATTTATACAGGGAGCAAAAAAGGCCTTTATGATAAAAGAAATTCCAAGTATATCGGTTGCAGCATATTGCTTTTGACGTTTTGAAGGTTTTGTAATTTCTTTATTGGAAAAGATTAATCGTGAGTTTTTGTTGTCTGAGTCTTATTGCATTGCAAAATTGATTTTAAATTGAATCGCAATTTGAACCCTGTTGAAAGTATAAACTAGTTGTACAATATAAAGAGAAATTGCTTCGTTATTAATTCCCGATTCCATTTTCAAATAAATGTAGGTTTTTTTTTAAATAAGGATATAAAAATTTTAAGTTAATAAATAGATTGACCCACATTGTAATGAATGCGCGGTAGAACAATGACCGCCATTTGGCCAAATTCATCACGTGCAAAACCGCAACGCCTCGCACAGCTTTTAACCGGACCCACTCGCTTAAAGATTGGACAACAATATCGTGAGCTTAGGTACTGACAAAATTATAATTAAAATTTCTGTTTTACATCGCGTTGTATTGTAATCGAACGTAATCTCTGACGTCACATCTATTGCAGACAAAAAAGATGATAGCCAGGCTCCCGCCAAGGTGTTCAACGCACATTTTGACTAACTATTTTATTTATGTAACTCTATTTCTTACAAAAACTGCACTTAGGACTCGAAGACGATGTTTTCTTTGACATCTTAACCACAAGAAAATATCTATTTTTTTTCATTTTCATTAAAATGTCTTAAAATAATCAGCAGAGGACGAAATACTTTAATCGCGTTGCTATAAAACACTATATAACTCCACTTATTATTGCAATATAACAAAATTATTACACTTATTATAGCAATCAAGCAGGGTTAACATATGCTTTGAATATCAGTTATTCCAATTAATAGTATAACCCAAAACCAATTTTTAGGATGGCTGTTTAACGTGTACTTCAAGCGCCAACAAACCATTTCTCTTTATTCGGTTGAACTTTTAGAAGCTAGATTTGTATCTAACGTTACGGCTACTGAGAGCCTATAGACCTAGCAGTTACTACAACATATTATTTACAAACAACATTGCTTGATAAGATAAACTGCAGATCAGTGGGTCAGATGTCCCGTTACCCTGGTAGTGACTGTGATTGATGCCCATGGACCTATAGCAAAGGGCAGCAGCTCTCATGGGATACTGAGAACATACACAGGCTATGAATCTTGAATAACGCGTATTTTCACATGCATGATACGCTTGGCCACATTTGTAAATGTCAGTGTCTAATCGAGTGGCATCATCTCGTGACAAATGCTGGATGGTTTGTGAGACAGGTTTTTGTTTTAGCTTGGGAGGAATATGTTTGAAGATGTTATTATATTATTTGTTGCAAATGCGTTTTGCAACTTATGTTGCCGGTCGAAAACAGACAGTCAGCTGCTGTGTAACTTATAATTAGAGATCGGATAATCGGATGCATATTTACCTAATTTTTTGGATAACAAATTATGGAAGCGGCTTCTAAGTATATTTCTATTTACGAATGCAGTTGTATTGTCGCGTCGCTACTTGCGCACAAGCAAGTATAATTTGCCGTCTCACTCGCACTCTTACAAAATGCTTACATTTCCTGGGGCTTAAGGCCCGATTTGACACTTGTTACAACGTAATAAGGTTGTTTTTGCTTCGTCAAAAATCACTGACAATAAAAGTAGGGAAAAGCAACCATTATACGTTGTAACAGAGCAAGTGTCATTTGTGTCAAACTGGGGTTTATTACATCTCACGGAGTAAAGGTACACTTAAATTTGAATTTCCTGGAATCGCGGGATTCTTTCGATAAAAAAGTGCTTTCCATAATAGTCAACATCTCAACTTTAGGTAAATATGCATCCGAATATCCGATCTCTACTTATAATGCGATACAAAATCAATATATATACCTCATTTGATGAAAGCACGACTTTAGAACTAATTCATAGATAATGATGAATCAACTGAATTGTTTTTATTATAATAATAATAATAATAACCTGGAAACACTAAGAGGCAGGCTTGTTTTATAAGCGTATTTCCAATATTTATATTTTTAACATAATTTTCGATTGAATCCATATATTATCAAAATCTATAGACAAAAATGCATTTCCGAAATAAAACCAAAGTAAAAACAAGGAAAAAATTACAAAACTAAGCTATAAACAGAATACTAAGACATGACATTTAATGTCATGTCATGTCACGCAAGAAAAAATTTATTTACTGAAACAAATACAATTATTAAGAAGATAATTAGACGCTGACAAGATCAAGGGCAAAAGCACAAATACCATCGCCGGACTATGTTCCAAAGAAATGAGAGGTGGGTTTACCGAAAATCGGAACAATCGGATCCCTGTGTGAGTGACGGGCATTTCCCAGATGATGATGCTACAAATACATTTTGGCGGAACATCTGGTCGGTGCCTGTCACTCATTCAGAAGGTGATTGGATACGAGATGTCGGGCGCTCATGTGAGTCTATACAAGTAATGGAACCAATTTCCATAGCCACAGGTGACGTAAGTTGTGCAGTCCAGTCATCATCAAACTAGAAATCGGCTGGACCAGACGGACTGCACAACTTTTGGCTGAAATGGTTCCGAGGCTCGCATGCTCGTTTGGCATCTCAGTTCCAAGCAGCATTGGATTCCGGTTCATTACCCCAATTTTTGACAACTGGCGTAACCCACTTACTCTATAAATCTGGTAGTGCCATGGATCCCAAAAATTATAGACCAATTACATGCATACCAACTATGTATAAGATTCTAACATCTATTCTGAGACTCAAAATTACTACATATTTAAATAAAAATTCGATCATATCTATTTCTCAGAATGGATGTATAAGCGGGACCCGTGGCACTAAAGAGCTCCTCATCATGGATATGGCCATTAGCCAACAGGTACGTCGTCACGGTAAGAATCTGGCGCCATGTTGGATAGACTATAAGAAGGCCTTTGATTCGGTCCCACATTCATGGCTTTTGAGAGTGCTAGAGTTTTATAAAATTGATACAACTCTTTGCACTTTTTTGAAGTCATGTATGGGGCAGTGGAGAATGGCACTTCGCTATCCAGGATGTCGGCAGATTGCGGCAAACGATGTACCAATAAAAATCGAGCGGGGTATATTTCAAGGTGATAGTTTGAGTCCCTTGTGGTTCTGCCTAGCTTTGAATCCTCTCAGTACGCTGTTAGAGGGTTCAGCGCTAGGCAATAGGTTGCAGAAAGACGATCGAGTTATATCTCACCTTCTGTACATGGACGATTTGAAACTTATTGCCCCTACTAATTTTCGATTGACAGCGTTACTGAAGGTGACTGAAATCTTTAGTTACTCTATCAAGATGGAATTTGGTGTGGACAAGTGTACAGTCATGCATGTAAAGAAAGGCGTGATAGTAGAATCTGAATTAGTCGAACTTTCAGATTCAACAAAACTCAGATCTCTGTCTGCCACTGAAAGCTACAAGTATCTAGGTATATCACAGTCATTGGGAATACCTGAATCTCATATGAAACAAGCGCTGCAGGAGCGCTTCTTTGGCCGCCTGAAAAAAGTACTTAAAAGTCTTTTATCAGGGGGTAACAAAATGCGTGCCTGCAACGGTTGGGTCATGCCGGTTCTGATGTATTCCTTTGGTATACTTAGATGGATTCAGACCGAATTAGATGCCCTAGATAGGAGAGTCCGTACACTGCTGACTGCATTCCGAATGCACCACCCACGTTCATCGGTAATGAGGTTGTATATCCCGCGAAAGTTTGGGGGTCGTGGATTCTTAAACATTAAGACCCTACACAATCGCGAGATATACAACCTTAGAGAATATTTTCTTCATACTGACGTGGGAATGCATCATAGTGTGGTCGCAGTGGACAACGGACTCACTCCGCTCGCTCTGGCTAAAGAGAACTGGCGCAAGCCTATAGTACCTAGTACTAAAGATCGCAGGGAGGTATGGAAGGGCAAAGAACTTGATGGTCGTTTTTATCGGGCCCTAAATGGTCCTGATATAGACTTTAAAGCGTCTACATCTTGGCTACGGTTTGGTGATCTTTTTGGAGAAACCGAAGGTTTTGTCTTTGCAATTATGGACGAAGTTGTTATGACGAATAACTATCGGAAATATATCGTGAAAGATGGTACGGTGGACGTCTGTCGGGCATGCCACCGTCCCGGTGAATCTATCAGACATATTATTTCTGGTTGTTCTCGTCTTGCCAACGGTGAATATTTGCACAGACACAACCAAGTGGCCAGGATTGTGCATCAACAACTTCCCCTTAGATAGAATCTTGTGCATTCAGAGGTGCCATATTATAGGGATGTGCCCGACCCAGTTCTCGAAAATGGTCGTGCCACATTGTATTGGGATCGATCTATCATCACTGACAGAACTATTGTTGCCAATAAACCTGACATTGTGGTGATAGATCGATTAGAGCGCCGTGTAATGATTATCGATATTGCTGTTCCTTATGACGACAACTTCGTGAAAGTTAAAAAAAAAAACAAATCAAATATTTGGATTTGTCTCACGAGATTGTCGATATTTGGAATGTCGATTCGGCGATCATTGTTCTGATTGTCGTATCTGCTCATAGATTGATAGCCAAAAGCCTCGATCAACACCTTAAGAGGCTGGCGTTAGACGGCTGGATCAAGGGACTGATGCAGAAGGCAGTTCTCCTCGACACGGCCCGCATAGTGAGGAGGTTCCTGTCTTTGGAGCCCTAACCACCGGTGTCTTGGTCCCTGTAACCGATGTCGGTGGTATACTATTTTTTATATTTTTATATATATATATTTTGTTTTATAGGTACGTATTTAAAAATATAATTAATAAGTTTTATGTTGAATAAGGAGAATAATAATGATAATAATGATATAACTCTTTATTGTACACCAGCAAAATTTCTTAAAATTACGGTTAATACAATTGGCGGCCTTAGCGCTTATCATCAATTGAGATTAAGGTTAGGTAGACTATATATATACTATCCGTGCACTTCAGTTGTTTATTTTTTTAATTATAGATTGCCTTAGTTGCTGGTACTATTCAAAACTTATGATCCCCAATTAGGAATAAAACTCTTTATTACATGAATATACAAAATAAGGATTATTGTTTAAAAACACATAAAAGTGTACAAATAGTTGCTTGGAGTCAGAGTGCAAAAGCCTCTTCAACTTAGCTTGAAATACATAGTTAAAACAACGAAGTCGGGAAGAAAATGGAAAAACTTTAACTCCGCGCAACTGTCATAAAATATAATTATACCGACATATTTACGTTGTTTTTGTAATAGCATATACAACTACGCAAAGTTACGAAAATCTCAAGATACAACAAGCTTATAATGCTCATGACTTAATAAGCTGTCGTATTCAGGAACATATTCTACTAAACAAAAAACGCCATGAAAAAGAATGTCTAGACAACTAAATAATAGTTTACAAAAATGAATTTATTCCTAAAACAGCAGAGTTTGGTCTGATTTTGTTTAAGATAAGTGAGAGAAATTGAGCCGTAGTGATATTTTTTTTATCTAAATGACTATCTTGCCTCCATTTTATGGCTTGCAAGCGAAATCTTAATATTACTTTAGAGATAAACGTGCGGTTTCATCCCCGGAATTTTTACTAAAATAAACAGAAAATGTGAGTCTATAAATTGAACATAACAAGAACAAAGGTGAAAGTTTATTCCTTAATAATTTAAGTTTTATCAGATACGATGTGGTAGACTATTGTTTGAGGTTTTTTTACACAACTAAATAAAAAGGCGAAAGGCTCATCTCTAAGCGTTTACCGTTGTGTAAAAAATACTCGCAACAATCCGGGGCTCCAATCCGAGGATTAATAAGCCTTATAAGCTCGAGTCCAAGTCAGATTTGATCTGAAATCTTTTCCTGACTTTTTTATGGGTTAGGCAGCAAATGAACAGACTGGTCACCTAATGGTAAGTGACTGCCACCCCTCATGGACACCTGTAACTCAAGAGTCACAGGTTTCCGGCCGTTAAGGATGGAGGAGGGGAAGGAAGAGAAGAGAGGGGGGTTTAGGCCCCCCCTCCCACAAACACAACGAAAGTATTAATTCACGCGGGTTTTCTGTGAGGATTGATAAAAATCACAGTAACTCTACCCTCCACTCCACTGTCAATACCTACTTGTATCAGTCAAAAGTTTTGCACTTGCTATAATCTCAAGTGGTGTAGAGAAAAGTGCATAGCGTGAGACAAGTACAATAAATACAATACAATATTCTTTATAGTACACCAAATAATAACTAGTTTAAAATATAAAAAAAAAACCGGACTAGTGCGAGACTGTCGCACATTTGGGTGTTTCGTACAAACTCCGAACTTAACTTTGCAGTTTTAAGTAAAGCTTGATATTTTACAGCTTCAAACGGAACGTAAACATAAGTATTTGATATTAATTTCAACTTAACGCCTCAAATGGTTCCTGAAAAAAAGGGTCTTGACAGACAGACAGATAAAAACGTGATCCTATAAGGGTTCATTTTTTCCTTTTGAGAAACGGAACCTACAAAAAGGAATAACGATACAATGTCTAGGTGTAAATGCTTTATTTCTCAAATGTACAAACAGTCCACTTATAAAAATGTATTTATGGTCCCAATTTATTATACCCACATTTCTTCGTCTTGTTACAGACAACCTATAGACGGACAGATGCAATCGGTTACTGCATAGGGCAGATAACAGGTTCAAGAATTAAGCTAAGTAGCCTATTAAAATTATATGAACTACTTGTTACCCAGAGGTCGAAAGATCGCCGTGGGTTGGGAAAAAACTGCTTAGAATGTTTTTAAAAATCTTTTATAAGCTTCCGTTTTTAAAGTTTCCGTAAGCGTTTTTAAACGAATCGTGGTAGTCGATTTTAACCCACTTCTATTGTCGTATCGAAATTAACTTTGTATATGTTGTTAGGATGGCAATACATCAATTTGTCATCTTGGAGCTGATGTGATGATGGACCCAGAAGACGGATAGTGGAACTCTTCAGTGGTTACTAGTAAGCCTCTCGAGTTTAGGCTCATATGATTTGTTTTGACGAGTCCAACAGACTGGGCCTAGTAACAAAGGTGTGATGATAGATTTAGGAGGTGGATAGTGGTGTGTGCGGTGTTAAAGCGTGTTTTCTTTCAACTGTGTAAGTCCCGATGCCGTAATATATCTTGATAAGAAGTAGCCAATGTGTTAATCCAAATTTCCAGCTATCTGCATACCAGGTTTCATCGCAATCGGTTTCGTAGTTCTGTAGTTTTGTGAAAGAGCAACAAACTTGCAAACATCCTCACAACTTTCACGTTTATAATATTAGTAGGTTTATACTAACTTTTAAACTTTCGCGTTCCATGATATAATTATGTATATATACGGGAATTAACGTGATCACGAAATAGGCATTATATACCTCCGAAAGAGTCAGCCTGTGACCACGGCCAGTGCAACCTTGACGAAACACATACGTTAACTCCTGTATTTATACACAATTATGATTTATTATTAATAAACTAAATAAAACAAAAAAGTTAATCTGTTGACATACAGAGAAGGCGCTGGTACTGAACTGTTTTATCTTTGATTATTTATATACATATCGGTAGTAAATAGTAAAATATTTCTTTATAGTCCACCATACATTTTAAAATACCAGTTTTAAGCCTGCTTTTACATCGCAGTGCGGTCACATACGGTCCCATTATGGCCAATCAATTTCCGTCAGCTGATTGATCGACTGTTGCCGTTGATATTATCGATGTACTATTAATGCGGGGTCATTTGCTATGTGTAGGTTTTAATGGAAACGTTTTTATTTCTTGACACAGTGTTATGGATGTAAGACGTCACTGGTCCTGCAATAACTACTAGATTTTGCGAGCGGATTCGCTCTCGATTATGTAGTTTTGTAAATCAAAGCAGTTATCCAGGGAAACAGTACTTATTTTCTGAATCAATTGTGCTCTGTATCCTTTCTTTTACCCCTGAAAACGTATTTCTAAAATGTCATGTTGAACAGTTGAGTACTTACGGCTTGAAACCGAAACAAACAAATTCACATTCGCATTTATAAATATTACTAGCTGCGCCCCGCGGTTTAACCCGCGTAAGTCCCGATGCCCTGGGAATATCGAGATAAAAGGTAGTCTATGTGTTAATCCAGGTCTCCAGCTATATAGCATACCAAGTTTTATAGCAATCGGTTCAGTGGTTTTTGCGTGAAAAAGTAACAAACTTCCATCCATTCATCCATCCAAACTTTCACATTTATAAGTGGGATTATGGATTAAAGTTTTTAGCTCTCTGCCCTTTTACATAGTTATATACTTAATTTAAGTATTTTAAATTTCACATAATACATATATGTCCATTGTCCGTGCTCCAAATTTGCTTACAAAAGGGTACGAAGAATTCTCTTCGTGTTAATATATAATTTTAAATAGTTTAACGCTCCAGTGGAATACTCGATCCCCGACCCACAAACATTGTAAAATATTGGCTTCTGATTCATTCTTAGGATCAATAACAATATTTCACAGAGGCTATATAATATAATGTAAAAATAGTCTATATGATGTAAAAGTTGCTCACGTGATAGACCGACCAACTGCACAATATACCAGCAATCTTAAGTAATAGTATTTTGGTTTTATATTAGTATGTGCCCTAATGTTATTAACTTAATAACCCAAATAAACTTTACAACTTCTGTTCATAATTGTTAAACGAGCAAGCGGTAAGGTGAGGTATGGTGACAAGTACTGCCCAACCTCATATTATCCAAGCAATTAGCAGTTCTGTGTTAGTCTTTTAGTAATCTTAATCATACTAGCTCTTTCTGAGGGACTATAAACGAAGTTGACTGTCAAATAAATATCCTCTGCCCTTTCACAATTTCTCTTTCCCAAGTAAAAGCGCCACGCAAAAAGTACTGTTGAACTGCAGCCTTATATAGCAAAAAGCAGTAGTCTACTAATGAACTGCATTGTTGTCCAAGTTGACAGTTAAGCTGGACCTCTGAATATTTTTTTTTTTTATGGTAAATGACTACCGCCGCCCATAGGCACCTGTAACTCAAGAGTCACAAGTGCGTTGCCGCCCTTTAAGGTGGGAATAGGTGAACAGCGGAAAGATGGGAGAGGGGGATTAGAGGGGAAGGACGGAAATAGGGGAGAGGGAAGGGTCAGGGCTTCCGGTAACCTCACTCACGCGGCGAAAAGCAATGCAGAGGCCGCGGATCGATATAATATGTATTTGAAAAAGGAATACTTACTTAACTCACTAAAAGGGCATGACTCTAGCATGCTGTTACAATGAGAATTTTAGAAAAAGAACTATCCGTTTACAAGTTATGACCGTTTGAATTTAAAAGTATTTTTGCCTCCGTTTTCTATTAAAGTAGATGGAATGTGTAAAGTTAAAGATTTTAAATGGTATTTTTTAATTTTAAAGAAAATCCGTAAAAACTAACTTTTTTTTGAATTTTTTTACCACCAAGTAAATAGTTCTAAAATAAAAAAAAAAGTACGATTTAAAATCTTTAACTTTACACGTTCCACCTGCTTTTATCAGAAACCGAGGTAAAAATACCTGGAAATTGAAACGGTCATAACTTGTAAAGGGATAGTTCTTTTATAAAAACCATTGTAACAGCATGCTAGAGTGTCCCTGTTAAATCACTTTTCAGTATAAACAGTGTATAAGAACTTCAGTTTAACTGATGCTCAACAGAAAAACGAATGACGGGATTATTCCTGTATAGAGCTAAAAGTTGACTAAAACATTTTCATACTCTGTTTCATAAATCAATGAAAAACATTGCATAAAGAACCTATTAATTTAAAACATCCATATAGTGCTCGTTTAAACCTTACGTTCCCCTTTTTATCCTACAACTACCCTTGTCACGGGGCGCTTAATATTTAACATTGCCAGTCCATTGTAAATCTTACTTATACCCTCGTCTGGATGTGATTACAAGATAAATGTAGTAACTGTCGCGTTTTTCTAAATCTATATTTTGTTAAGGAATGACTTTATTTTATACATCATGCAAAAAATTCTTATAACTCTTCTATGTTTGTAAATCAATTGAAATTGATTACGATTGCAATTCCATTTTAAACTCTGCACCACCACACTATTTTTATATTTACTAGCTGCGGTTGTTTTTATTCAATGATGTTATAAGTTGAAAGCTTGTCTGCTATTGCAGGTTACCTTTTACACTATGAAATTGGTGGGTGCCGAGCGGTCAGGTACCACCAAAGTGATAAAAAAAATGTTAGTCATGCATGCACTGAAGACGCAGAATAATTTATTCAATTTATGCAGAACAATGTTTTTGTCTGTTTTTGATGGTTATTGATTCTATTTCTTCTATCTTTCTCTATTCTTTTATTGGATCGCTAAGTATAGATGAACGCGTAGCTCTGTCTCTTATTCCGTAATAATGTGGCAGTGAGTGGTCCTAATACTTGACCCACCAATAGACGCCCTCTTGGCATAGTTATATTGTTGTATCACACCATTAAGTTAGATTATTAGACATTGTGTCAGAACTTATTGTTGTTTCATAGTGAAAACATGAACATTACTTGTTAATTCGAAATAGATTTAATTAATCACTATGGTTCGTCGCTGATTCAACTACGAATTTAAAACTTTTTGGGCATATTATACGAGATTACAACGCCATTAAAAGAATCGTAATTGAAATCCGAGTAGAAGGCAAAAGATCCAGAGGTCGCTCACCAACTAGATGGACCGACACAATTAAAAGTCTGATCAAAACCCCCATCGCAGAATGCGCTTGTCGAACAGCTAACCGGGACCGATGGAGGAGGACAACGACCACTCTGTCAATAGTATCCGTCTAAGAAGAAGATGAATGTCACTTTGTTTTAACTAAATGAAACTTTTAATACTTCTCCATGGTTACATTACATTATTTTCTCTCGGCTTAGATATAACCTTGAAAGCACATCAACAATCATGAATTATGGATAACAATTTTGTTAAGGTGGATGGAGTTATAAAAACCAAGTTTTATGGGGCCCCGTGGTTTAGGAAAGTAATATGAGCCTTTGGTTTGATGTTATGATTCAGTATGCTGTTTTGTTTATATAGATACTACATTATTATTTTGTATTATCTAAGTTATCTTTATAAACTCCTTCATCTTTATAGTCATAGAATTGCAATAACTGCTGCTGGCAATGGTAACTCTTTTAAAACCTAAAATGAATAAATATGTTGTTACTATTGTTGGCAATACATTAGACTAGGGCATTGACATCTCTGAACTCCCTGAATCCTTTCACTAGTGTCTTTTGAATTTATTTATAATAGAATAATCCTAAAGTAAAATGTGCTATTGTTTAAATTGTAACCAGTAGAAGTAAAGATCGGCACATCATGAAAATGCATGTTGCAAATATTGTTGTAACTAAATAACCACAAGCAAGTTACACATTCAATTTATAAGGTTAGTAATGGATCATTAATCGAAACTGTATAATTTAATATTATAGTATAATTGTTTTATCGTAGTCAAACGTATTAATATTATACATTGAATTTGTTAATTCCCTCAATACCTAATAACATTTTAACATTATGTTCAACCTTAGGCCTGGTTTCATTATTGAAGATAAAATCTACCAACCTTTTCCCACAGTTTTATCGGTGTTTAAGATTGCTACTCTGCTTGGCTCCCAACAATCGTAGCGTGATGTTAGCTTATCCCTTTCCTCAATAATTATTGTGACTTTGCTATAAAATCCAAAAAAACTTTTCAAATCCGACGAGTAATTTCAGAGATTAGCGCGTTTGACAAAAGAGAACAATCTTTTTAGCTTTAGTATTTAGTAGATAAATTAGATGTACTGCGTGTGTTTCAAACCTTTATTGTCTACGTTGATTAAAAAAAAGGTATAGATCCCTCAGAAGATAGCCATCTTTATTTATCTTACTCATAACATCTATTTCTTACTTACCATCGGATTCACTTTCAATCAACTACTGTCACGTTCTACAAATAATAATTATAATCTTACACTTACTTAGAATTCATAATACATTTTCGTTGGAGCTTGAAGTATTACTTACATGATGTATTAAAAATATAAATCTATGGTTTTACTCACGTGTGTATTTCGGGGACGGCCGACATGGTTAGGACCCGACGAAAACTTTAAGCTTGTGAGTCTGCTAGAAGTAGAAGAAGGACCTTTAACTTGCAATGGTTTTTAAACTACCGGTTCACATTGAATGTAATTTAGGAATATACCTAGTTACATTATGCCCTCTTGGTCACTGAAAATTCAGGGTTTTAGCTTTACTACAACAAAGTTACAAGGGGTGAAAATGTTCTGAATGGCTTCGAGCAAAGGATGGTACGGCTGTGCTTTGTTTTTTTATAGCTCGTTTTTTTTAGGTTAAGAGTATTAACTACTTGAATGTTTTTATATGTACTGTAAGCTGTAGGTAATTTGACAATTTTTAAGGTTTTTTTTTTCATGAAATAGTTTAAACGACTCTTTCATTAATTTGAATTGCGTAGCACTTGTTCTAGTGTTCCCTACACTAGAACAAATGCTACGCAATTCACTGTATCTCAGTATGTTTAGCCACACTTTAGAATAAATAATACAAGCTATGCTTAGTTTGGAATATGGCCCAGATGGAATATGGCTCAAAATGTATTATTACTTCATATTCTTGTCAGCGTGTTATTCAATAGTAGTTCATTAAAAATATTGTATGTATATACTTTCTGTATAAAGAAGCTTACTTTTGGAAAACAAATACAAAATTGGATCTATCATAACAGTTAAAGGATTTTCCTCGTGGTTATAAACAGAAAGGATAATCCGATCATCCGCGTTTATCTTATATAGTTTCATATGTTCTAATATTTGTGGGGTCCTAGCTTCTGTTTGAGTGAGGGCATTATTGTACTTTTCATATTTATTGACCGTTTTCGATGATATTAAAACTTCGAAGATAATAGCACACACTGATTTTATCCCAGATTAATACGTTTTCGTTTATCTATATACATATAAAAATTAATCCCTATTTCCCTTGGTCATGGCATCACGCGTGAACGGCTGAACCGATTTCGCTAATTCTTTTTTTTGTACTAACTTTTAAACTTTCGCGTTCCATGATATAATCGAAACGTCAGGCAATTCAGAGGTATGTAATACCTTTTCGTGATCGCGTTAATTCCCGTAAATACGTAGATAATCTTTTTTTTTGTGTTTGATATTGTTAGGAGAACGTTCTTATGAAAGAAAAAATTAAGAAAATTAGAAAATTTAAGAAAACTTAACGCGGGACTGACGCGGGTGAAACCGCGGGGCGCAGCTAATCCCACTAATATTATAAATATGAAAGTTTGGATGGATAGATGGATGTTTGTTACTCTTTCACGTAAAAACCACTGAACCGATTGCGATGAAATTTCGTATGTAGATAGCTGGAGACCTGAATTAACGCATAGGCTACTTTTTATTCTGATATTCCCACGAGATCGGGACTTACGCGGGTGAAACCGCGTGACGCTGCTAGTTTATTATAAAGGTAGGTTCGGTTTAGTTGCAGAACGTAATAGGTACCAAAGTATTTTTTTATAGTTTTATGTTTGTATTTGAAATCATTTAATTTTTTTACAATCAATTTTGTTTCATGGGTATGAAAGTGAACGCAAGTAAGACGAATGAAATAATTTTTTAAAAGTATCAAGAAAGTAGCTGTTGCCAGCGACTTCGCGTGGAAATATCCCACGGGAACCATATATTTTCCGGGATAAAAAGTAGCCTGTATGCTATTCCAGACTGTAATATATCTCTGTTCCAAATTTCATTGAGTTCCGTTTAGCCGTTCTGGCGTGATAGAGTTATAAACATCCATCCATCCATCAATGTTATGATTGAAAATCAACGTGTAGAACAAGAGTCAGAGTTTGTATACTGGGTAGTCTGGTATCGAAAGATGGAAGATGCAAAAGAGATAGTTATAATGTGGCTATTCGTGCCGATAGCGCGTCATGCCTTTATGCTTAAGCTGAAGAAGACAAGCCTGGCAGTTATGGCGTGCGGGTGCCCACTTTATCGTAGGACAGCGAGTGTAGATGTTCGCAAGCAGTGTTGCTTGAAAGAGGAGATAGTGACAAAAATTTAAAACGGTGTCTTGAAGTGGTTTGGGCGTATAGAAGAAAGAGTGCGGAACGTATGACAAAACACATATATAAGAGTGCGGAACGTATGACAAAACACATATATAAGAGTGCGGAACGTATGACAAAACACGTATATAAGGCAAACGTTAGTGGGACGGCCGGTAAGGGTCGACCACGCAGAATATACGTCGATCATATTGTTCTAAAGAAAGGGCAGGTGGTCAGAATTTAGCACAAGTACATTAATATTAATGTAAAAGAAGATGGTGACGAATAATAAAAAAACCTAGTTTTCTGAGCTTCGGATTGGAAGAAAATGTATTAAGAAGAAAAAATCTAAAGCCTCAGATTGGGTATATTCGTGTTTGTGTAAATGAATTAATGAATTGTAATTGTGCGAGTATATGTGGGTTTCTCTCTGTTAGATTGTGCAGTGTGTGTAATGTTAGTGTAGTATTAAGATGCATGTTAGTTACAGTATCTGTATCTAAAATACTCCTTAATTAGATCTTCAATCAAAACCGGCGGACTTGTATGAAAGGTTTAATGGTAGTTGATGATTCTCATAAGGCATTTAAGGATAGAAGCAACTAACGGGCTGTTGTCACTGCCTACCCTGAAGGAAGAAACGCGTGAGTTAATATATGTTTGTGTTTATCTGTATATATTGTAATGACGTCAAAATCATTTTAAGACTTAAAACATTTAATAAGTCTCAGTTGTGATAACGTCTTAAGGAGTCGGTTTGATTTTAGGAGTTAAATCTTTGAAAATCGTTATTTGAAAGAAAGGCTTTGTTATATTTTACGTTACAACCTTTTAATCTGGCTCATAGTAATATTAACAAATCTGTCTTACAGCTCAACATATCAAACAATATTATTAAATATCTACTCGCCTGAAATTTCATTTTAAAATCCCAGTTTGATAAATTTACATTTATTTACATATTCTCGTTTATTACGTGGTAAGTAAGATTTACTGTTTATAATTTTGTTATTAAATATTACCTTAGTCTTATATTAAAAGTACTTGCTTTTAAGACTTGATTTTTTAAACCCAATGAAAGAAAAGCTTGCTTTTTTTTATTTTCAAAGCTGTCATCATCATCTTCCATTTTCATTGAAGCCGGCCGCCTACCTGATGCCAACCCTTCTTGGGAATGTAGTCGTTTTAAGACAGAGAAGAGAGAAAGAAGAAAGAAGGTGAATTTGTATAAAGAAAAATGGGTAGAAACAGGAACCTAGGGTAAGGGATACCGCAAGTCTCGAATGGGGAACTGGAATGAGACTGCAGTAGCTCGCAGAGGGCGGGGTGGCGTAACCAAATGTCCTGTATTTCCTGTGACTGTGTGGGAATCGAACTTACAATGTAAATACATAGATTGGTAGTAACCGTGTTATTAATTACGTATAGTAGATATATTTTTAGAGATCAATCTACTTGTGGCGACCGCGTCCGCACGTAAATAGAGATACAAGGGTAATTCAATCCCATTTTATCCTCCCTTTTCATTAAAATGTAAACTAGGTGTAAAAACTTAAAGATAGGATCTAATTGGCAAAGCATGTTTATAAAGTAGTAATAACATTAATTTTAATAAATACTCTCGGAAATATTCATGGAAAAGAAAAACAAATGTGTTAAGATTACCAACAATACAAGTATATTATAAGTAAGTTATATTATATATATATATATCTAATTATTTTCTATTAAATTATTTATTATAATACAATGTTATAAATAACAATATAATTATATATATAGACATATACATATATACGTACGAGTACTAGGAGCCTAAATACCCAACCACTTGTAGATCATCTTGTTCACTAATGCCGCGTTTCTATAATCAAGAAGCGATTCGTTTTGCTTACGGACGCTAACATTTTCGTTGTAAATTCAATGAAATTTTACCGTCCGTAAGCAAAATATTCTGAATTTACAAACAACCTTAAAATTATAGTACTATATTAGAGAATGTCGTCAGCAAAGCTTAATAGCGCTCCAGCGCTGGTGCATCACTCACGCACGCACGCACGCACGCACGCACGCACGCACGCACGCATGCACGCACGCATGCACGCACGCACGCCCGCACCCACTCACTCACACACACATACACACACACAAAATAAGTTTAGTTACCTCCCTTACACGTAAAGTATTGATGATTTTTTTTCTTATATTCCTTGCTGTATGAAATATTCTTTTTTGTATAAATTATTAAGATAAAGTTGTCACTTTTGCTGATTTTCTTATTACCTATTTTCTGGAGCTATAACAGTCCTATTTACCAGCACAAACACAAACCTATTGACCGGATGCTCAAGTATTAATCAAGTGTACACGTTGTCAAGCTTCGTTCTGTTACTATAATTTATTTTAAAGTGACAGAGACAACAAGAGAATTAACGACGTCTTATTGTCGAGTAGTGTTTGAGTATTCAGCTGTTTATTAGTAGTATTATTAAATCGTGAGTTTCCGTAGTTCATACTTTGACAGACGAAGACAAATGCTGGTCCTATCCTTTGTATTAAACCCTCTACTATCTTTAAGAGACTTTAGCCTACCCTTGTTTCAAAAATACACTCAGCATTTAAAAAAAGACTTGAAAAGTTAGCATGAACTCCAATTATTCTTTAAAAAGCTAATTGATAAGGGACCTTTTTAAATTAAGCGCGCAGCGAAATAATTTGGCCGTTATTTTTCGACTTTTTTTTTCTTCAGGCCATAATTCAAGCAGTAAATCAGAAGTGAGGTAACTAAGAGAAATTCTTAATTACAAAGCTTAAAAAGGCACTAAGGGTACGTGAAATTTAATTTTTGCCGGCGTGATGCTTAGGGTACGTGTTTCGGTAATGAATGGACGTGCGCGGTTATAAATCTGGCGTATTGTCATTGCATGTAGCAGAATTTTGCTTTGAATTCTTTCGATTTTTATTGTTTGTATCCAGAAGAGATTTGGGCTCTTTTATACGATGTGTTATAGAAGTAGTGTACTTTTTTTAACCTTTATATTCTGTCCCATAGTGACCGTTATAAATCTGGAGTTGTGTCATTGCATGTAGCCAAATATTCCTCTAGATTTTTTGTTAGTACCCAGAAGCATACGGTTTACCGTGGGGTACCGGCCAAGAATGTTACCCCTCTTCGTCTCTTCCATGGGTGCCGTAAGACTCGGCTTTGGGACAGAAACTGGAATACAGGCAGCAACGTCTACCATGAACAACAGTCCCAAGATGGTGTCGGGTTTCTCGTTCACTAGTCCCGTATTAACAAGTATGTGTCTGTATAGCAACGTCACTATGTCAGTTCTTACTGGCAATGGCATTTCCCTCAAACTCCTGGAATAGCAAGTTCCAGGCTTCAATATTAATGGCGAAAACATAACTCACCGTCAGTTTGCCAAGAGTATTGTGGTCAAAGCAAAATCAATGGAAGATCTCAGCCCGATGCTCTGTAACCTCAATAGTCTCCCAAAGGGTGGGCCTTAAAATGAACATAGACAAGACAAAGATTATGTCGCACGTTCATGTTATACGTTCAACTATAACAGGGGTAGGCATCCCTGTTACAGATGAGAACTCAGGTTTGAAGTTTTTGACGCGAATGCATATGTGAGAGAAACAATCCAATTAGATGAGTCCAACTTCAACTCAGATGGGCAATGTTTGGGAAACTCCTCAGCATCTTTTAGTCCAAAATTCCTCTGAGCCTAAAAATAAAGGTTTTCGACCAGTATGTGTTACCAGTGATGACATGAGATACGCAAACGAACGAAGACCACTGACAAAGCCCAAAGGATCAGCAAATAGAAGTGGCAGTGGGCAGGCCACATACACACAGGACCGACAAGGCCGAAACCGGGACCGGAAAGCGCAACGTCGTATGTCAACCAACAAGGTTGACAGATGGCTTTATAAAGATCGCAGGTCAAGGGTAGATGCAGGGCGCTTCTAACCGGTCTTCCTAAAGGGCATTGAGGAAGGCAGCAGTGGTCGTCCTGTTACTGAAATTAGGATGAAGATGACTCAGGAGCGATTTGGGCTTTGTTTTACAATGTGGTACAGAAAGGTGTAGGCATGGTTTATTACCTTTACGTGCAGCCTATAAATAGTTATCTTAAAAATAAATCCTTGTATTACATGAACATTTTTTTTATTGATTACCGACATATTACATTTAATTAATCTCAGCTTATTTTTTTCGTTAACTTAACGTTATCTTCACTTTCTCTACGTTTAAGATAAGATCTTAAAATATATTACAGGTCCCTGTGTCATATCGGTTTACTATTATAAAATTATTTACGTATTTACGGGAATTAACGCGATCACGAAAAGGTATTATATACCTCTGAATTGCCTGACGTTTCAACCAGGTGGCACTGGTTTTGGCCACAGGCTGACTGGCTCAGCGGTGCACGCCCTCCGTCGTCAAAATCGTGAGGTAGAAGGTTCATCATCCACCCCCACTTTTCGATATTTTTGATATTTTCTTTCGCCATGTACCGTCACATACTATACTCTCGTCCTTTTCTGTAAGCAAACCGATGTGTCCCTATTCTGGTGTTCACCTGACTGCGCATAAAAGAGAGATGTTATACCTTACCTACCTTACCTTACCAGAGGTATGTAATACCTTTTCGTGATCGCGTTAATCCCGTAAATACGTAAATAATATTATATCAATGAACGATATGAAAGTTTAAAAATCGGTTTACTATTATTATTTTTAAACTAATAGAAGTAACTACTAGTTGCGTTGGTGGGAGAAGGAATTAATGCACATTTGATGGTTACTCATTCGCTAGGTGGTTAAAATGTTACATACATTTCAACTGTGAATGAGACAATATGTATTAAATATGAGTGTAAAACATCATAATTCGGATTATGTTTGGAATGTTATCAAAAACCAAATCTATGCATTTTTTAATTATTATGGTGTTATTACATTATGGTCTTATATTATTTTATGGTTAGTAGGTTGTAGGTAGTATATTAGGTTATTATATTATGGTATTATTGCGGTGTATTTGGCATCGGAATTAATATTTTTATTCGGGAATCGGGATTTATTTGATAATTCAAATAATTCTGAGTTTTAGCTGTAATTCTTTGATTTGCGTTAGTAGAATATATTATTATTCAATTATATTGTTGAAACTTGCTATGGCGGGATTTAATATTTCTTAAACGATTGCGAGAGATTCTGAAACGATCCCTTTTAGGAACGATAACTTCATCAAGTCGACTAATAGACAAATACATTTCAAAAGTTATAATTGAAGACTTTAGAGATCAATTTGATTCCTAATAATTTCAACTGTTAGAGAATTGAAGAAATTCTCCTATCCAAACATCTCCCCCGGACTTAATTCAAAACGTTACCCTCAAAATTTACGAGTTAATTGAAGTAAGTACTTTTATTCTATAAAAACATTAATTAATAAGAGGAACAAAGTAATTACCAAATAAATCTAATGAACAATATTAGCAATCAACCACATCATAGTTGGTACTAAATAAAACCAATTGCTTATTTGGACTAATGTTCAAAGAGTAAAATTGGTAATTAGATAGGTCACTTCATTCTTTCTAGGGTAAGGGTAACTCCTACGCATGCACGTTAGTTATAAACTTTATTCAAATTATTTACTGACTCGCTTATTTTATAATCTGGTCAACAAAGCCATTAAAAGTAAATATTTGGTTTTATCTATACTAATACAATAAGCTTATTTCTTTGTTGTACGCGCCAATCTATAAAACTGAAAATCGGGCTGGAAAGGTAATTTTTGCATTTGATCACCTAATAAACCAATAATTCTTGAAGAAGATTTATAGGCTATTTAATATCACTATGAACCTTAAAGCGGAACAGTGACATTAAAAGCGGGTGAAACTGTAGCTCAAGTTTCTTGAACCCACTGAAGTAATTTTTCACCTTAATATGTATTTCAAATGACGCCATACTTTTAAGCCCTTGCTTACCTGAATGCAAATACATTTAACTAATATATTTTGACAGATGAGACATGCAAATATTATATGGGATCGGCAAAACGAAGTGGCTAAATTAAATTACGAAAATTAGATTTCAGAAGGTTTAAAATATAATTAACCGTACTCAAACTATCGTGGCTTGTTTTGCTTTCTCTTAAAATTAATGACAGTTATGCTAAACTATAGTTTAACGTTAAAGCAGCATTCAAATTTAAATAGGAGTAGGAAAAAGAAATAATTAAATATTCAACTGAGTTGCGTTTGATTGAAAGAGATAGTGCTATTTTTTGTGTACTTTTTAGGAATTTTGGCAAAGATCAAAAGAATTTGTCGGAAACCGTTTAACCGAGATTTGAGCTTAGGTTAATGTACAGCTAATTGTTTGAAGAATTTCAGATTATCATCCTTTGCGTCTTATCCCAACTATGTTTGGGATCGGCTTACAGTCCAACTACGATAAGGCTGAACTTCGATATTTTACGTGAAGCGACTGCCATCAGACCTCCACAATCCAAGTACTAGGCGACATCGAAGGTCTGTAGTTAAACCAAGTCAGAGTTTTTAGGGCTCCAACTACCCGTAACGAATGCCACAGGTGTTCGTATGACAACTTTTCGTATGGTTTGAAGAATTTCTGATATTGTAATATATTTCATGCCAACATTAGACTCGCTCGGCCCCTATTGAAGCAAATAAAGAATCCAACTGCTGGGCGCAGGTATTCCTACGTTTTATCTAGAAGGGTTAGACATCTCATCATCTTTTATGTCATTTCATCATACGTTTACTATACATATCCTACTAATATTATAAACTTGAAAGTTTGTGAGTATGGAGGTATGGATGTTTGTTACTCTTTCACGCCAAACCTACACAACCGATTGCGATGAAACTAGGTATGTAGATAGCTGGAGACCTGGATTAACATATAGGCAATTTTTTATCCCGATATTCCCACGGGATCGAGACTTATGCGGGTGAAACCGCGGGGCGCTGCTAGTATTATTTACACCTATAACTCATGATGATAACTTTATGTTACAAATACTGCTTACGTTATGTTCCATTGTTACTGGAATGTGGAGTGAGTATGTTAGTAATTAGGATGTTATCATTGTATTAATGCTATTATTATTATTAATTATTAGCTTAGACAGAATGACAGCGGCTGGCACGCTTTGCACTGTCGTCCATATTCTGATTTAAAAACCAATTTATCTTTATCGTGTAAATTTTTACCTACTGTTTTTAACATCTACTTATGTTATACAAAGACAAATTAAGTTTTCTTTTTCTTATTTATTAAGTAAGTTACAATCAGTTTGAAATAGGCTCACAAACTTCGAAACAACCACAGAAATGTGACTGGCTTGAAATCGAAATAAAACGTAAATTATATTGAAATTAAATTCTGATGCATGGCCTGTTTCCGAGCGATGTTTACAATTTCGGTAGTCTTTGACTTCTTTATTTTATCTTTGATTGACGAGACATGATATGATGAGACAATGTTCCTCCACTTTATTTAAGAATAGAGTTCTAAACCACTGATTTGCAAATTGTCCATTAGATCCTTTGCGTAAAGGATTGCCGTGCGCCTGTTTTTCTACACTACTCCTAGTATAAATAGGATAAATGAAACAGAGTACTTAATTTCTCGGAATATGCAATTCACCAATAAGGAAAACAATAACACGAAGTTCGCACTCAAAGAGCCAGCTCATCAAAAATCAAGCCATCTGCCCTTTGTTTTCTAATCCACGAATTTAGTACGTACATTTATTTAGTATCCCTCGAGAAATAGTCGAGTGGAGTCCCTTCAGCAATTTGCCGGATTAGCTGTATTATGTACGTGAAGACAGATAGACGCCAAATGACTTTTTTTCAAATATACACCAATTACATTGCGCTCCGTTGAATCCGAGGAGATTTTGCTGATTTGCTCATGTGTCGAGTTTTGAATCTGCAGACATTATTTTGCTACATGAGACGTTATTAGACTTTAATTTTTTAGATTATCTTTTTATATATTCAAATACTAGTTATTTTAAGATTTAAAGTTGTCTTTTTCTCACAGAATAACGAGTTTTACTAGTCAGCAATAAACGTAATGATATACTGGTTTATAGTGCCTTACGAAGAAAGAAAAAAGAAAGAAAGAAAGAAAGAAAGAAAATATATTTAATAAGAAGCATTAACTTTCTAAGCCGTTATTCTACTTATCTCATTGAAGAGAAAAATATTTTCTTGCTTGAGAACGGATGCGTAGTAGAACTTGTAATACGTTGACATGAATCCAATAATTGTATAACACCAATCATCATTATTTAATTATATTTTTCATTTTGTATTTAAAGCATGTTAAATACCAAAACTATTACAGATGTCAATTCTATTTATACATTCTATGGTACTTAAGTATGTATAAAATGACATAATATACTCTATAAACGCGTCCTATTCCACAAAACTTACAAAATCCGACAAATTTGCCAAAAATTTACAAATAATGTCGAATTGTCGCTCTAGGCTTATTTCATAAAGGTAACAAATAATATGTCCGGCATCTACAGGTAAAATTATGACAAATTGCCATAGCTGTAAACGCATTTTATAAAACTCGACAATAAATTGTCGAAAACCATTGTCGCGTTCTATGACAATTGTCTTTTACAAAATTGTTGCATTATCGTGATAAATTTGTCGACTCTTAACCTATTTATCAATTATTTATTTTGTTAAGGTTAATAAAAGCGTGAATGAATTGTTAATGCACACTCAATTTTGGGCTTTCTGGAGATGAAGAACAGAATTACAACTTTGGGCCTAATATATGAAAATAAAAATATAATTTTTAGCAAGTTCACAGAACAAGTGAAACATTAAAGAAAAATAAAGACATGGAATGAAATAGACAAGCAATTAGAAATTCTTTATACGGTTTTCAACATCTTTAAATGATTCTGCGACACGGAGTAAGAGCATGTGTCAGGATTGTCCGACAATTGTACAAATATGTACACCTGTCGTGACAAATGTGCTGTTTCATAAGTTGAAGTGACACAAGTTTTTCGTGAAAAGCTTTTTAACTTTTGTTTATGAATCAGATATTTAGAAATATTTGTCAATTTTTCACCATGACAAGTTTAACTCCGGCTAGTTTTTTGAAACATACTACATCTTGTCGAATTGACAAATCGTCACATGTGACATTTATGAAATTATTATGGCTCAGAAGTGGTAAAATAACATTCATTGAAGTACTACTTAAATATGGTTACACCATGATGTAAAAAGAACTGTTTTCAAGGTGTATTTTTTCGAAGTGAGAAAATCAGTCTCAGAATTATAAAAGCTAAATTTTTAAACTTAGTATTCGTAGCGCGAGCGACACAAGCTGCTTGACCAACTTTGTAAATTTTTATACTTTGTACGTGCCAAGAATACTACCAAAACTATTTAAATTATAACCAGAAAAGTAAAGTGAGCACTTTAAAGTACTTTTGTACAAATTGATGGAAGTAAATTACCTTGCAGCTATCCTTGAGTTTATAAAATTATAACACACTTTCAAAGAGGACCTACGGTTTCAGAAGGTAAGTAGGTTTTTAAATGTCATTGGAGAAGGTTCTAGTATTGTTTCGCTATCGTACGTGAAAATCACAATGTAGTACCAGCCTGTTCTAATGACCGTAGTAGTCATGTCTTACTCCCTTCCTAGTACTCTTCCCGTATTCGGCAGCTTAAATATGTGAGTAAGGCACCTGAACGCAAAACTGAACAAAGCCTTCATTATTTTTTTTGCCAATGCAAGCAACTCCTGGGCAAAGGCTGGGGACTATCATCAAACATCACACTATGGCTATACAAAACGGTCATACGGCTAATTATTACGTATGGTGCTATTGCCTGGTGGCAGAGATAAGAACTAAGTACTGTCAGAAACAAACTGCAGCAATTCAAGAGACTCTCATGTACTGCCAGCTGACCTTGAAGGGGTTCTCGATCTAGCACCACTAGACCTGTCTATGTTGTCGCCACATTTAAAATGCCATGATCGTTTAGACGTCCTGCCGATGGTGGCGTACGTGTCGGGTCGTTCGACTCCCTTTGATATCAAAGGTTGAAGTGGACGACGGCTGGCGCGTGCGTCATGCTCGTGAACGAGAGTCGTTGGTTGGGGCTGGTCATTTCCGAACTGCTGTTACTTACATATCGTAGTAGTTAATAGTTTAGAACAATACGTTACATTGTCCTCACATTTAACTTGCGCATATAAGCAATATAACCAGAGATTTGTAAAAAAACATGTTAAAAAAGAGTGTCCTTGGAGTTTCTTGCCTGTTCTTCTCCACTGGATCTACGAATTGGAACAGGCAACTAGCTTCACGACTGACTTAGTCTGACTGACTACTACTCATGACAATTCAAATATACCCATAGTGGTTTAGTTGAAATAAATGATTTTCATTGATTTGATTGATTGATTGACCTCATTACGAATTTTATCCTTTAAAAAACTCCAAACGTACCATACCCATAGTGGTTTAATTGAAATAAATGATTTTGATTTTCATTTGATTTTTAAAACTCTTATTTATTTTATTCAAAATAGGGACAAACTATAATAGATGATAACACAGTTCACTATTTAATAAAAATAAGTTAATAGACGTTATTTTGACAGGTTATACCGGTAACGCAATGGTATTGGTCGATTGATAAATATTAACGAATAGTGGGATTATAAAAGGGTAGGAATAAGTGGTGAACACTTCACTTGAGTACGAACAACTTGGTAGTTACTGTTAGTTAGTGATTTTTATAGTTTATATCAGTGGTTTTCAGACTGTTTCTTAAATCTATACAAAAGGGCCAGGAAATAGATGTGGCAGCCATCAGACTTAAACACCTGGGTCCGTGGTACAACCGAGAGGATCCCTATTCCAATCTGTGAAATCAATTAGTGGAATATCAACCACTAATAGCTGCCCCATGCGACAGGATTCCTAAACGACACATCTAATATATAAGATTCTCATGAAATTTTGAGTACATATTGGGTTGGTCTGAGAATCGGCCAACATCTATTTTTCATCCCCCTTAATGTTAAGGGTAGTCCACCCCTGTTTTTTTATTTTTAGATAAATAATTTTTTTATGATACAGCATTAGAAAATACATACAACCCTGAATTTTCAACCCTCTACGATGAACCCTTGTTTTTTAATAGCGATATTAGTATTTTTACTTTCATTGGTACAATTTTTTTAAAGTATTTAACCCAGTGAAAATATAAAGTGCGATTGTTATAATCGATTGTAATAATCGATTGCCGTCAAGTCGATGTCAAACTTTTTTTTTATGGAATAGGGGGTTAACGAGCAGACGGGTCACCTGATGGTAAGTGGAATGGGCACCTGCAACTCGAGAGTCACAAGTACCTTGCCGGCCTTTAAGGTGGGAGTAGGAGAGGAGGGGAGATGGAGAGATAGGGGGGAAGATAGAGAGAGGGAAGGGTTAAGGCCACCGGTAACCTCACTCGCTTGGCGAAGTACAACGAAGCATTGCTTCACTGCCGGTTTTCTGTGAGGTCATTATATCACTCCTTTCGAGACGGCCCATACGTGCCGAAGCATGGCTCTACCACTGTTAAACTTTAAATATGTCAGTTAAGTTAATGAAGTACTTTGAATGAAGAAAATGAATGGTTGGTGTTTTGTTATTTTTATAGGCCGTCAATAGACTCCATTCTTCTTTCAGTCATAAGCCCCATCCCCATAATAAGTTGGTTATTTTTTATTTAACTACCAAAATATTTATTAGAAATAATTTATATGGCAAAACAACGTGTGCCGGGTCAGTTAAACTTATGTAACTATATGAAAACGACTGAGATCAATCTGTCATAAATGAAGTCCGGATCTACACGGACGGTTCTAAGAAGGGGTCAGGGACTAGAGCCGGACTTTTCTCAAAAGACTTTAATATAAAAATATCATTGGCGCTAGGCCTACACAGTTCCATATTTTAATATGGTAGTAGTAGGTCAACAAACTCGTTACGATAACCTACGCCGCTACTGCGATCATGTCAAAAGGTATAGTAAAGGTACAACATCCGTATACTGTCACACAGTATGGCTGTCCTAAAGGCCCTGGAGGGCAACACTATGAACTCCGGTCTTATTTATGAAAGAGGTATATATATACATCTAGGGGCAGTCGTCAAGAGGCAGTTTCAATTACAGCTGCCGTCAAATAGCAGCTTAATTTGATAATTGCTGTAATTTCGCATTCATAAAATCATCCTAATATCTGAAAAACTAGTTGCGGTCTGAACAAAAGAAACTCTCATGTTTTGAAAAAAATCGACTCATTATAACTTAAGGCAGCCAAACGTTATGTTATTGAGTGCAGTAGGTAGTAAAAGTTATTAAAACAGATTAACTTGAATTGCTTACCAGATTATCTTCAATTTTAATATATTTTGTGCTGTACCCCTTAATTAATGATATTTAACTTAATAATGTGATGTTAGTAAAAGCAACTTGATACATTTTGTTCATTGTCCTCCAACTGGCCCAGTTTATGGGCGAGCTCCAATTTAATTAAGTTCAATTAGTAGATACAAATCAAACAGGCCATTTGACGTGTATAATCATTCAGAGAGAATGGAACGGTTTTATGTAAAACTCTTTGTCTGCTTCTATAAATAATAATTTTAATTTCAAATACTTGCAGCACTATTTTACAGTAACTTACATTTACATTTGCGTGGTCTCTACATATAAATACTATAATAAAAATAAAATTGTTTCACATATCGTGGGTTTGATTCCCACCCAGGACAAATAATTGTGATGAGCACGATCATTTGTTCTGTGTCTGGGTGTAATTTATCTATAATATGTATGTATTTAGAAATATATAAGTGTGTTTATCAGCAGTCTGGTTACCATAGTACAGGCTCTGCCTAGTTTGGGATCAGACGGCCTTGTGTGAGATGTGTGGAGTTATTATTATTATTATATTACATAGCGTTATCTGTACCTGAATTAAGCATAGCTTGTATTTCGTATTGGTTCTAGAAGATTTTCTTTTTGTTGATACAAACAAACTGTACATGTACATAAATAAATGAGAGCAAATATTTGCGTTGATGGGACACGAAAACTAAAAACTAATTTACAAGTAAGATTCTTTATTCTTTCTTTTGTATTCTTTAAAAAAGACAAGTCCCGCATTAGGAATTACTCCTGTGTCGCGGGGGACTTTACAAACATATAAACAACGGACACAAAGAACACCCAGACTAGGGTGAAAATCTAACCTACGACCTCTGGCTCAGCAGTCAGGGTCACTAACCACTAGACCAACAGGCCAGTCAGATTAGTTCCTTGTAGGAACTAATCTGACTGGCCTGTTGGTCTAGTGGTTAGTGACCCTTTCTCCAAAAAAAAACTCATACACACGTAAAGCAATATGGGAAGCAATCAACTCAATGAGTTATTGAAGTTATTATCTAGGATCGTTTGCACGGCTTGCAAAAGATTGCGTTTGTTTTGCACAAGAATTTTTACTAAAAAAATATTACGCCATTACATTATTTAAAAAGCACTTCGAAATATGTATGAAAGTGTTCTTTAACTAATAACCGAATAAAAAATTCAAACTTGTTTTGTCTTCAAACAGTGTATGCTTAAATAAGCAGTATATGCTTTTTTAAGCAATAGAAATTTAAAAACGTTTTTTTTTTATGTAAAACAGATAATCCCATATGAGTATTATATTATTACTAATAATAAAAAAAGGTACAAAAAGTACACTCAGAATCAGAACATAACGCACAGCTAGTCTACTTTAGCCAAAAATCCCACACTCATTTGAATTCGTATCTCATAAATTGGTACCAATTTAATTAAACCGATACAATTTATGTAACTCTAATTAATTAATTTAAATACGATTTTGTTATATTGTTTTAGTGAAATGTATGCCTAATCAAATGCTTTGTTTATTTTGCCTAGTGTTTGGATAATAGCATCTATAATTATTTACTTTTTGATTGATTTATTTCTACTTTCGCAATCACTACTTGATATTAGTAAGCGAGCAGTGTCATGATCGAGGTAATTAAATTTCAAATTCTGATATAGCTCTGCTGCCATGTAGCTATAGTCCAAGCCTTGTAGCAGCATAAAGTGCGATCCTGCCAACTTGATGATGGTTTCCGACTATCGAGCCGGTGATCTACCAATTTATTATTAGTGTATATTTAAATATTCTCCCAATATCTATTTGCGATAATATGCTTGCGTGTATGGGACCAAATTATAATTAGCAGAGTTTTGTTTAGAGTTTTTTATTTTATAATTAGTTTATTAGCTTGATTTATTAAATAACTTAGAGTCGAATATCCTAAACGTTTGATTAATATTCTGCTCACGCTAAAATCAAAAGATCTCGTCTCTCAAAAATAGCGTCTTTCTATATATATATATATAGACATGTCAGATAGGCGACTACTGACAAATGACCTCCAGACGCTCTGTAGAGGACCAAGGGCCAATTTACATGTTGGCTTTGAGCACAATTGATGTACGTATGGCAGTCTACTATTTTAAAAGTAATGAAATATACTTTAATGCAAATACAAATGGGATAGGCTAGTGATAAATATGCATGTTTCATTAGATCGAGCATAATTCTTAAATAAAAATATAATTGTGGATACAAAGTCAGAAGTGTATCGTGTAGTCATGACGTAGATAAAAGACGTAATTTGGGTGAAGTTACCGCAGTGTATTAAGCCCTAGAATATTTATAATCATTACTATTATCCTATGTATATCTTAGTTATGTTTTCACAAAGAAATAATATATTGTAACTTTTTAATCATGCTAAATAAAATACAAGAATGCATGTTGCCATAACAAACGCAACTAAAACAACAATAATAAGTAAATACCAACCCAGATTGTCTGAATTCGCAATAGGCTGGTGGCACACTCTCGTTATGTTTATGCAAATTTATTTCTAGTAACAGGTGCCACCGCGTACAAGTGTATAGCCAGCCTACGGCATCTGCATAAGTTTGTCCCCGGAATCGTATTATGATGTTGAATAGTGATTTAGTTGTTACATTAATTTTACACAAGTTTCGTGTTTCGATGAATATTTAGAGAAACCATTGTTAGACGTGGAACTTGAATTATGCAGGATGCGGATTCTGGCATTTGTTTAAACTATCAATATCGCTGAAGTCGGATTCATGGGATTTTAAGTTTAACGAGAACGAGGCTAGAAAACAACTGATAAGAACGTTACTGCAAAAGTGACGATCTTAACTGTGCCATGTATCTGCGAGGTTGCAAAATTTGTGAGACGACATCCCGACTTCTTTTCGCGGGCAAATGAGGTGTATCCGAGAACACTAGTAATCCAGACAGGATTGTTTGTTGTTTTGTGATGTGTGGTCGTATTTATAATGTCAATGCAAATGTCAATAGCAGCGCCCTGCGGTTTGACCCGCGTAAGTCCCGATTCCGTGGGAAATGTCCGTGGGGAATGTCTCCAGTTATCTGCATACCAAGTTTTATCGCAATCGGTCTAGTAGTTTCTGTGTAAAAATATTACAAACATACACACAAATGTTTTTTCTTTATAATATTAGTTTAGATTTAATTTGAAAAAACTCTATTCATCGCTCTAATCATTTACACTCTGCCAAAAGAGGTATTTATGAGATGAACTTGTAGGATAATGAAAATATGCCTTTTGTATATCATAAAATTAAAAACATTTATTTATATAGTTTGTAATACGAAATACATGCATTTATATTCATATTTAATTCCCGGTTTACATTTAATAGAGTAGGTTTAGTGGTTTTTGCGTGAAAGAGTAACAAAAATCCATCCAAACTTTCACATTTATAATATTAGTGGGATTCCAAAGAGATTAAAGGTACTCTCAACTCGTCTTTTTGAAAAAAAAACTGGAGAATTGGCTCACGGAGAAGTGCTTTTACACTACTAAAGAGTAGTGTAAGGTGATTGTTATTAATAATAATCTTTTTATTTTATATAACAAAAACTGATTAGATTATAATTGAATTTCTTAGTTTGTAAGATTGTAGTATAATTTGTAAATAGTTATATAAGGTTGATTAGATTAAGTTTTATATCTATTTTTTTAATGTAGAAACAGTATCTAGTGATCGTGACAAAAGTTGAAATGTATTGACATATATTTAACCCATACATTATTTTGTAATAATAATAGAAAGTGACGTAAACTTTATTTTAATATAATTAACTAATCTGTTATTTGTATGTCAACAACTTGACAAAATGTGTTAAGCTCTTTTCAGAATAATTGTCACAACTTATGTATCTCATTTTACAGCAAATAAATAACTAATTTATCTTATCTAAAAAAACTCAACAGAGAAAACACAATTCGATATAATCTTGTGTATCTTTTGTGAGATTGATATGACTTGATGCATGGCGCACTGATGGTCACATCCTGGCCAACTGCCAACGCATCCTTGTTGTGGCTTGATCCGCAGGACAGTAAATATTTGATAGCCATAAATAGTTATTCCGTCTTCCAATAATGGCTTGTTGTACGTTTATGTATTTGTTAGGTCTACCGTGACGAAGGAAGTGGAAAGCTAATAGATAATAATAAATAATTATAATAATAACTCCACACATCTCACACACGGCCGTCTGATCCCAAACTAGGCAGAGCCTGTACTATGGTAACCAGACTGCTGATAAACATACTTATATATTTCTAAATACATACATATTATAGATAAATTACACCCAGACATAGAACAAATGATCGTGCTCATCACACAATTATTTGTCCTGGGTGGGAATCGAACCCACGACCTCTGGCTCAGCAGTCAGGGTCACTAACCACTAGACCAACAGGCCAGTCAAATGAAATGAATCACAGGACTAAAACATTATAAAACACTGTTATTATATATTTGAGAGTTATGTTATTTTTTTAATAATTAAACTCTTCTAGAGAAGTGATTAGGGTTCACCGTCCTTTAATTTGACTAGGTCACACTTAGAAATCAGGCTCTGCTAGGCGATGATATTGGTCGATGTTGGTTGGATGAGATTTTAGTTCGCAGATATACGTTTTGGAGGCATCTTTCTTATGGTACATCAGGGTCCTTCGCAATTGACCCACTTGTGACGAAACACCGAGTAGTTATAGTCTGTTCAATTTTAATTTACCAATTAACCGTTAGCCACGGTTAGAGAGTTAGGAGAGGTTTCCACATGATAAAAGTTAAATATATATATAATGATTGTGGGTGCGGGAATACTTCTGATTCTAAGGCTCATCATAAGGCTCTCATAAGAGCATATATTTGAAGCAAAGATATAATGTTTGATATCTGTATTTTGATTTTATTTCCATTTTTTTATAATAAAATACCTCGACATTAAAATAAAATACATATTTCACTCATTTTAGTTTAAAGTGGGAGGCACCCTTCAGTTAATACCACCATAACTCTTAGTTCTAACCCATTAATTTACCATACATATTTTAACAATAATTTACCCTCGATTAATTGTTCCTATTTAAGTAAGATATACAGGTCATATCGATTAATTATTCCACTTTACCGCAGCAGTGTAAAATTATATTTATGCAGAAGTTTGTATTACTATCAATACACACTGTTTGAAATAAATATTCTTCAGGTAGCAAGGTAAAAATGAAAAAAAAAAAAACAAGATTATCACCGCACGTGATAAGCAGGTATCTTACCTATAGTACACTTACGTGCAAGTATGAGCAAAAAATTAGCCCCAATTATTAAACTTGATGTACTTCTAAACTGTGAAGGACTTAACATTTGGTCAGATTTTTAAACTTGATTACTCTTAGCTAATAAAATGTGTCTAGTTAACAAATCACAATGTCAAACTTTAAGGATGAGGCAAAATATGTAGGAGAGTTTGCGCTTACACAAAAGAAAAATGAAGAAAGAAAAGATAATTTACAGAAAGGAGAAGGTTAGAAGAATTAATCTGACTAGACTGTAACCAGTAATGGAATCGCTTGAACTGAATACATACCCAGGAAGACGCTGACGTTGCCAAATTAATTTCAATGCTGGTTTATACAACAAAAATACTAGTTTTAAAGTCGTATTGATCTATCGATTTTTCGCTTCACTCAACATCTCACGTCTTAGTACTACAAAAAAAAATAAAAAAACTATTTTTGGTTATCTTATTTTTGGTTGTCCAAAAATTTTCATTTTAAAAAAAGTAAAGAAAATTTGTTAACACACTTATCTGAAAATGGTTCTTAACTGTTTTGTCTTGCCTATTTATATATAGATTATGAATGATAATAAAGCTTAGCGTCAAAGTGTTATCAATCAATAGTTTCTTTTTTATTTTGACGTTAGGTTTTAATATTATCCATAATCTATAATATAATAATCTATAATATAAACTAGCTCCCGGCCACGCATTGCTACGGCTAAGTAATTTGCAATAAAAAAATATTGTAATTATAAGGTGAGATAAAAACTATCTCTAAACTTGGACTAAACTGCACAAAGTGTTCAAAATTTAATTAAAATCGGTTCATTAGTTTAGGAGTTTTTTTTTTTTTTTTTGTTTGAAAAGACTACTAGTAACGTGGTCAAACGTTTATGGCAAACAGCCACGACATTACTGTATATTAGGATAGGCATGAGAAAACAGTTGACAACCATTTTGTCCTATTTTTGTCAAACAATTTTCTTTATTTTATTTCGTTTAGTAACTAACAACGGAACAGATAAGTTTTCATTTAACTTGCTAAAAATTGTATAAATATTGGCTCTTTCAAAATTTTTATACAGCATAAATGATTTTTTTTAACACAGGCACCACTTTATTTGGCCTACAGTTGAAACCTTTCGATTACGTCGGCATAACATAGACCAATTTTCATAAACAAAATTGTCCTCAGGTAATCAGCTCAAAACCTAGGTAGCCACCTGCTCCTAGTCCTAATTATTAGAGACTTTTATTAAAATGCCTATTTGGGTTATCCTAACATCTTTTATTAACCTTTACAGTAAACCTTTTCTTTACGTTTATAACAAAATATTTTTGGTAGATTTTTTTTTTAATTTGAAAAGATTTGCTGTACGTTACAGAAAGTTGAGGTAAAATTTTAGTCAATAAATAGTTGATTTAGCTTGAAAAAAAGCTTGCTTTTTCTTTGAAAATGTTTTCCTCGTGTACATCCCATCAACATTATTGGTATTAAATACCTATAGTTTTATTCATTTCAGCCCCTTTTCTTGCGAAATATTGGCTTCATTGGTAAATTTTCATGTTCAATCTCTCAGTTTCATAATACGATTTCTGTGTTAAAAATAACGATTTTTTCCTAAAACAGTTACCTTTATTTATAGATCATAGTTTAGACTCATAAAAGAGAGGCTCGTGGTTAAGTGGTAACCGAGTAGGTTAACACATTACTAAGTTAAGTAATACTAGCCAGGTCAGTCTGGGATGGGTGACCATTCTTAACAAATTGAGACCCCTCCGTGCCTCGGACAGCACGTTAAACCGTCGGTCCCGGGTGCCATACAAACATCTGTGGCATTCTTTACGGGTAGTTGGAGCCCTAAAAAAGAAGTCCGACAACCTGGTCTAACTACAGAACTTCGATATCGCCTAGTACATGGGTTGTGGAGGTCTGATGGCAGTCGCTTCACGTAAAATATCAAAGTTCGGCCGTATCGTAGTTAGATTGAAAGCCGACCCCAACTTAGTTGGGAAAAGGCGCGGAGGATGATGAGTTCAGACTCATAAAAGAGACTATACGACCCTGAAATATGATTATACAATGTATATTTGACAAATCATGACAACTCGACGAGGTATTTGACAAGTTTTAATTGTCAAGTTTTTATTTTCTTTATTGATGCATTCTTTTAACTTAGCAATTGTTATAGTTAGACCTAAAACCAAACTACTGCAAATATAAATATGTATAAGCCAAGTCATTTCCAACGGTCATCGTTCTTGGGTATTGTACAATAATGCATGAAGCGTTAAATCAAGAAAATAAAAATAGAATCACTAGAAGGCTAAACTTGGCATCAGCAACTGCTGAGCAACTGCAACTGATTTAAAAAAAATAATCAATATCATTTGTTTCAATTGAACCATTATGGGTATTTTTCAATTGTCAGGAGTAGTAGTCAGTTAGACTAAGTCAGTCGTGAAGCTAGTTGCCTGTTCCAATTCGTAGATCCAGTGGAGAATAACAGACAAGAAACTCCAAGGACACTCCTTTTGTACATGTTTTTTACAAGTCTCTGGTTACATTGCTTATATGCGCAAGTTAAATGTGAGGACAATGTAACGTATTGTTTTAAACTATAAACAGTCGCGCAAACTACTACTATATGTAAGTAATAGCAGTTCGGAAATGACCAGCCAACCAACGGCACTCGTTCACGAGCATGACGCACGTGCCAGCCATCGTCCACTTCAACCATATGATATCAATAAAATTGATATCAAAGGGAGCCGAACGACCCGACACCTACGCCACCATCGACACCGTCGATTAGGATGCATATCGAAGTATTGAAGTTGCAACTAAGATAAGAAGGATCTAGCATTCTGGTTACTGAGATTCGTAAGTCGTCTGTGGGTAAGATCAGAGTTCTTTTACCAAAACATGGGTTAAATACTGTTACGAACCGGGGTTTGGGATTAGATAAATACACTAATATAAAACGGAATAGACGCAATTTATTAAAATAATTAGCAATTAACACAATTACAAGTCAGTAAACAATAATTCTCACTATATTAATGAGGTTAACATTTTTGTATTATTCGTATATTCACTTCTTTTGAAGTATTAAGACAGCGCACAAAGAAGCAACTCAGTGATTGGATTTTGTTGTGCCTTGAATGAAATATATCTTTTTTACTCCGGTTTATTTTTTAGCTCATTCTATTTATGACACACTTTAAAAAAAATTATTCAATTTTACAAAATCTCGATTTTTTTTTATTTTAAGGTTTGATTACCCACTACCTACACTACACTACTTCATTTCGTTATCATATTAGTGTAGATAAGTAAAATTATTTGATCTTCTATCAATACCAATATAAAATATAGTTTTATCCGATGATAGTAAATAAAACAAACAAAACCGAACGGGAAATGGAAATGGAAAATATAAATCGACGCATCACAAATCCATTATGAATCCCAAAATCCGTAGTTCACATAAAGAAATATAATATATACACATTCGTTTTAATAATAGAGGTATACCTTCCATCAGTCATGGTAAGGATTGATATAATGGTTTTTGAATACAATGTTTAAGAAAGGAAAATAAAATTAAGCTTACATACGTGTTAAGCGAACTTTTCTTTAACCTCGGAATGGAATTTAATAAATAAAACTCTTCATGTCTCGCCCAGAAAATAGTGTTTAGAGGTTACATTGTCAAGAAGGACTATCGGTGTAAAAAACTGGCATCTATGGTAGGTAGATTCGTGTGACAAGATTGACTGACTGACCTGCGTCTCTTGACTCTAGACAAGTTAGAGTAACTGTAATCTGAATAAGGTATAGTACAGTTAAAGTAAGTCAAACTTCGAGAAATCCCAGCTACCTTCTTAAAGTCGATCAGTGCGTTATGAGGAATTGCAGCAAGAGTGTGGAGATAACTCGACGTAGTTTGCCAAATGGTCCCCAACATGGATCCTTCTGGTGTCTTCTTTTACGATGTTGTTTCTACCAAGCTGGATAATCTGCCCTTAGACATATTCATGAACATCTTCGAGCGTCGACCTACCGATGTCAATCGGTCTTGGTATGATATATTCATTGAACATAATCTTGGTTTTATCCAAGTTCGTATCAAGACCGACGCGTTGAGATGCTCCATTCAGGCTGTGCAGCATCTCGCCCAGCTGCTCAAGTGACTCTGCTTCTTTGACGATGTAAGCAGTAAACTGGTGTGAGTGTACTCCCGGTTTATACTGATAACCCGTCCTGTCCAATCCAATGTCTTAAAGAGGTCCTCGGGGATGTTGGTGAAAAGTTTGGGAGATATAACATGTTTAGCTTCACGTTGCAAGTTTATGGGATTCACCCTCCGATCTTGGAGTTGGACGGTCATCATGGCGGTGTCGTATAAGCATCTCAGCACCTCGATATATCGCTAGTAAACACGACCTCGTTGCAGAGCATCCAGAGCTGCCCCCGTTTCGATGAAATCGAATGCTTTAATGTTATCCACGAAAGCCATACACAGTGGCTGATTACTCCTCAGTCTTTTGTACTATTTTTGTGTACAGTGTGGATGTGATCTGTAACCTTTTCGAAACCCGGCTTATTCTAATGACTCGAATTCATTAAGTTTTCTCGCGGAACAGTTTGAAATGACTCTCGAGAATAACTTGAACTCGATGACGGAATTAAAAAGACTGGATGTCGTTTTTAGGAATGGGATCCCACCATTTTTATTTTAGCTTCATGATTCAAAATGCGAACTCCAACTACGAGCATAATATTTGCTTAAACTTTATACAAAGAGTTTGATAATTTTAAAGAATAAATTGTAATTTACCCACATAGAGAAATGGTTTTCGGGTAGAAGAAAAGCAGAATATCATGTTAACTCAAAGAAAATATACTTTTCAGTAAATTATGTTTCATTTCCCTTTTTACATTTGTGTGCGTTGATGATTTACCTGGTCGTAGACTTTTTTATAAAGTAAGCGCTCGCTTACATCAAGGCTCGAATGGTATAGAAAAATTAAATTTACATACCACGGTAAGGGCGAGTTCAGATGTGTCTTCACAGTGTTTTTTGGAGGAGAAAATGCTGGAAGAATATATTATATTACTTACTAGAAAATACGATGAGTTCAGTCTTTTCTTTTTGTATTTGGACATTTCTTTATGCAAATCCGAGTAGTAGGATTCGAATTATGGGAAAATGTGACTTGACTTAAACGACAAGCAGTATACTGTGTTGTCGACGGTAACCTAACTAGGTAGGTTACCGTCGACAACAGAGTAGACGTAGACGTAGAGTAGTAGTTAGGCTGAAATGCCAGGGCAGTCTGGTGAGAGGATATATATTTTAATATAGACATGACTTTTCTCAAACGTCAGTAAAAATGTATCTAGTCTAAGGGCATTTGGATAACTTTTTAGAATAATTTACTATGTCCCAATTCAAAAAACTCAGCATTGCTGTTCGTTGTTGTACAGAATAGTGGCTTACTGACCTTTTTTGTTTTCCTAGGTTTCCCAGACAGATTAGTGGTCCTTTTTATGGTACAAGACTTTTACCGGCCTTAGACTTTGATATGCCGAACCAAGAGCAGTTTAACCAATAAACAAATAAGGTTCTTGGATAGAGTGTACTTTATAAAATGAACCCAGTTGAAAATTTAGATAATAGAAATAGTGAAAAATGTTAGAGTGAGTGTTTGAACCCATGCGCAGCAACGTTGTTGTGTACGATGCGGGAGATGCAAGCGAGAAATGCTTTGTGTTACTTACATAATTTAGTACGCTCGTCAGACTAAATTGAGATACGAAGACGGTTCAGTGCTTGGGTAACAAACAGATTTACTTTTATAAAATATGTTTTGTTCGTGACATTACGTTACTATTTAAGATGTCTAGTCAGTCTAAACAACTTACATATTCCCTTTAATTTTTCTTGAAAATATAGTCTTTAATCATCATCCTCTGCGCCCAACTAAGTTCGGGTTGGCTTTCAGTCTAACTATGATACGGCCGAACTTCGATATTTCACGTGAAGCAATTGCCATCAGACCTCCACAACCGGTACTAGGCGAAATCGAAGTTCTGTAGGTAGACCAGGTTGTCGGACTTTTTAGGGCTCCAGTGTTTGTATGGCAATCGGGACCGACGGCTTAACGTGCTCTCTGAGGCACAGAGGGGTCTCAATGTTTTCAGAATGGTCACTCATCCTAAGACAGATCTGGCAAGTATTGCTTAATTTTGTAGTGTGCTAAACTACTCAGTTACCATTTCGCCATGAGCCCTGCATCGCAAAAGATAGTCTTTAATACATTTTAATATCAGTATTGTTCAATATGTTAAACATTGTCGTTAACTATTTAACTAAGTCAAATTATATTTAAGGGGTAGACAAAGGATACCTTGAGTCGTAAGTAATGTTCAAAAAAGGTTAAAAAAAAACAGTAGATGGTTTCTTATTTCGTATCTTTTATTCGTTTGTTCTGGTCCTCTCTTTATGTGATAAAAAGTTATGCGACTATTTTTTTAGGTACGTAATTTAATTGTAGTTTGCTTGTAAGATTGTAAAATATCTTTTCTAATTTTTTCATCTCTCTTTTGATTTTTAAAAATTAGGAGAAATGAGGTATGAAATACCGATGTAATACCTTATTACCTACAACTTAGTTGTATTCTTTTAAATCAACCAAAACTAACACCATTTTATAACATGCCTTTACAAACGAATTTTCGAGTCCAATTCACATAAGGATAAATCAGAAGATATTCGTGACGCCACGGTTGAGGAGAGCCGCGGCTTGCCTGGGCTCACCAAGGGATACAATAATTCGGTACTCTTTGTGAAGAAAGTAGTTTTTTTAATGTTTTGTTATATTTTTTTCATATGTTTATCATTAATTTACTTATACTTTATAGGACTGCAATTTTAATTTTATAAAATATTATTTTTAACGAGTAGAAACAGCATTATGTTTGGACTGCTAGTCTTTTTTGAAAATGCTTCTATTTTTTGTGTAAATCGAATAAAAAAATATCAAATCGTTTTATTTTATTCTGCTTCTATAATGCTAAGTACCTTAAATTTTATTCAGTAATTTAAAATAGTCATTAAAATGAGTTTAAAACCTACCTAAAATAATAAAAAAAATATGATTCGTTGAGTGTTTTTGTGTTTTTTTTAAAGTAAACATCAAACTCCTTTGTGCCCAACAGATGCACTGTCAGTTGAAAGTCTCTAGTTCACTTAACTTCTCTTCATCAAAACTCAAATCGGCAACTGTCGAGTTACAAACTTTCAACGCTTTGTAGAAATCTCAAAATTTGAGCCGACCTAAAACAGCTCAAATTATCAAACATTTGAAACATTATTCTTCATTAAACATTATCTATTATTCCATTTACATTTGAAATATCTATCGTTGAAATTTATGATTGACTATGAAGAGTTATTAATTCATACAGAGTAAAATGCTGTTAACAACTGTTTTAGTATAGACCATAACTGACCACTCTCTGAACACTAGTTAAAGTCTCTGATTGTTTGTTTTTGATAGATAGATAGGTAGAGTAGAGTATACTTTATTGTCCACCTAAAAAATAGGATACATAGTATACGAAACATACAATATTAAGTAGCAGTAGAGTCTTGAGAGACATCTCAAACTATTCCGCGAGAAAACTTAACGAATTCCAGTCATTAGAATAAGCCGGGTTTCGAAAAGGTTACAGATCACAACCACACTGTACACAGAATAGTACAAAAATAATGAGTAATCCATCCAGTTTCCATCGAAACGAGCTCTGGATGCTCTGCAACGAGGTCGTGTTTACTAGCGATATATCGAGGTGCTGAGACGATTATATGACACCGCCATGATGACCGTGTCGGAGAGTGAATCCCATAAACTTGCAGCGTGAAGCTAAACGTGTTATATCCCCCAAACTTTTCACCAACACCCCCGAGGACGTCTTTAAGACATTGGATTGGACAGGACGGGGTACAATATAAACGGTAAGTACATCTTACACGAGTTTACTGCTTACATCGTCATAGAAGCAGAGTCGCTTGAGCAGCTCGACGAGAGGCTGCATAGCCTGAATGGAGCATCTCAACGTGTCGGTCTTGATACGAACTTGGATAAAACCAAGATTATGTTCAATGAATATATCACACGAAGACCGATTGACATCGATAGGTCGACGCTCGAAGATGTTCATAAATATGTCTAAGGGCAGATTATCCAGCTTGGTAGAAACAACATCCTAAAAGAAGATAGATAGATAGATAGATAGATAGATGTACTCTTTATTGTACACAGAGCAGATTACAATATTTTCTTATAACTAAATACTTACTAGCTAATACTATGTACAATTGGCGACCTTATCGCAGTTTGCGATCTCTTCCAGGCAACCATTGGATGGAAAGAATAATAAACATGAAAAGAGGGCTGCAGTGTACATGGAGCCTATGTAGCAATTTATAAATAATATATAAGTACTAATTACATATACTACTAACTATAAATATTAATGGTTTGTAGATGGGTATGATGATTGGTACACAAATATATACATACACACACATATATACATATATGCTTAGACATATCATAAACACACATGAACAATGTATAACAAATACGTACATAATAATTACATAATAGTACCAAGTATGTCACAATTCATAGAGAGATATAGTGATCTTTCACTTGTTTTTTAAAATTTGTTAATGTTTGTGCACGTCTGATGGCTAGTGGCAGTTCATTCCACAGACGGACAGCCTTTACTGTGAAAGATTTGTCCATAAACTTTGTGGTATGTGTCGGCATTTTTAACCTAAGATTCTCAGACGACCTCAGAAACCTTGAATGCGTATTATGCAAAAATTCGAAACGTTTTTTGAGATAGTGAGGAGCGCTAGGATTGAACAGAATATTGTACAGTAGTGAAAGGATATGAGTATTCCGGCGAAGGCGTATGGGTAACCACTTGAGCTTAATCCGATATTCAGAGACGTGGTCATATTTGCGTAATCCAAAGATGAACCTGATGCAGAAATTTTGAAGTCGCTCAAGTTTTTCAAGTTGGTCCTCGGTGAGATCTAGATAGCTGGCATCTGCATAATCAAGGATAGGAAGAAGGAGTGATTCTGCGAGCGCAATCTTAGTGGCAACCGGAAGACGGTTACGCAGTCTTCTGAGGGACCCTGCAGATGCAAAAAGTTTCCTACTAACCTCTTGTAATTGTGGACTCCAGGATAGGTCTTTGTCAATGTATATCCCAAGGTTCTTTACTGTATTTTGAAAGGGAATAAGGGCACCATCGCAGCAAATCTGGGGTTGACTTAACCAATCTATTTTTGTTCTCATCCTAGAAGAACCAACAACAATCACTTGTGTTTTCACAGGATTCATTTTTAAGCCGTGCTGCTTACTCCAAACACAGATCTGTTCTAGGTCTATGTTTATAATGCCTATAGCCGTTGACAATTCTTCTGGAGAGGCTTAAGTATAAATTTGCAAATCATCAGCATAAAGGTGGTAAGAAGAAGAAAGTTTATTGGAAATAGAGTTTATAAAAACTGCAAAGAGCAAGGGAGATAGAACGCCACCCTGTGGTACGCCAGCAGATGTAGTGCACCATGCAGAGAAGGTGTCTTCAATGCGGATGCGCTGTCGGCGACCAAACAGATAGTTACGAAACCAGTCAATCGCCGTTGGAGATATGTTAAGAGAGCACATTGTCCCAAGCAGCAGATCAAAATCAACGGTGTTGAAGGCGTTACTGAAATCCAGTAGAGCTAACACCGTCAATTTGCCATTTTCCATTCCCGACCTAATATCATCCGTGACATGAGCCAATGCCGTTGTGGTACTATGACCGGGACGAAAACCAGATTGAAGGGGATTTAAGAGGGTGTTTTTACAGAGGAAAGAGTTTACTTGGTTGTACACCAGGCGTTCAAGAGCTTTGGAGAGGAAGGGTAAGATGGATATAGGACGATAGTCAGAGAAGCTGGTAGGATTAGATTTTTTTGGTAAAGGAATGACTTGCGCTTCTTTCCATGCCACGGGAAATTTCCCACTTGATATGGAAGAATTAAATAGGTGAGTAAGAACAGGAATAATTTCGTCCAGGATTGGCAGGATCATGTCGCGACTAATATTATCACTTCCAGTTGCGCGGGAATTTATAGACACTATACTCTTCTTAACATCACAATCGGAGAATTGGCTAAAGACGAAAGCTGGATAGTCAGGAGCTGGAAGAGAGGAAAGATATTTTAGTGTGTTTTCTTTAATAGTCCTATCAAGGTTGGACGAAGCAGAGAAATGGCTATTCAGTAGGTCGAAATTTAGGTCTTTAGGGACTGTATCTTGTCGAGATTTTCCAACTCCTAGTGATCTAAGAAATCTCCAGAAGACACCAGAAGGATCCATGTTGGGGACCATTTTTCAAACTATGTCGAGGTTACTCATCACTCTTGCCCCAATTCCTCAAAACGCACTGATCGAAGACCTTCTTCGACCTTCGACTTGAAGAAGGTAGCTAGGCTGGATTAGATGTGGAAGGTGGAGGACCGGGTGCTGTGGTGCACATTGGGAGAGGCTTATGTCCAGCTAATTAATAAACATTGCTAAACATAGACTTCTCCCAAAACATCCACAATATTAAATATAAGTGTTCTTCTGCGACCTTAATCCAGCAGAGCTCTACTACTTGGATCAAGGTATTGATTCATTCACTGTGTGAAACAACTTTTGATCCTTGCTTCCACAACGGTTTTAGGTCCTTTAGACTATGGCCTTCATTGCCGTTTAGTTGACTATTTCTAGCGCAATAACATCAATTGGTTCCACATCCTATGACTCTCTGCATACGTTGCATTGGTTAGCCATAGATTAAGTATTGTAACTTATACCATCTTATCATATATTACGAAAATAATTCTAATTCTTTCTTAATAAATATATTATAATTAAATATGTTCTTAAAAAACAAATAATTGTTTTTACATAATACGTCATTTTCTTTCTGTTAAAATATTGCTTTCATTAAAAAAACAGATAGCTTAAATTAAAACATTCTTGTAATATTTTTACAACTTTTACACTTTAAGTATTTTTTATAAGGTTAACGTGAATAAGGTTTCATGCCTGAGATAACATCGCCACATAGCCCTCAGAATAATCGAATAATTACCTAACCAAACCTGTTTATGCACCTACCAAATACAGGGAGTGAAGAAAACACTTAATCATTGACCTCTCAATACTATATTTCTAATTTCGAACTGAAACAAAACCGACAACGTACAACTAACATAAGGGTATCATCAATTTACAACGGTTAATTGGGAGGAAAAATGAGGGTCTCAGATTCGCTAAGGGCCCTGTTCTCGCTTTGAGACTTATAGGCCGAATAAATTACCATTTTATTACAACAACACGACTGTTCTTGGACAAAAGTAGCTTATTAATAGAAAATTTATACGGTGAATTAACACTTCGCATTGCGGTACACAATAAAATTGTGTGACCAAAAAGTTAAAAGTTACTATGTTAGTCTGTGGGACTAACTGGGACTGCGCCTCGCGGTTTCACCTACGTAAGTCTCTCGTTAAGTTTTCTTAAATTTTCTAATTTTCCTCGCCACTTTTGCATTTTTTTCTTTCATAAGAACCTGCTGACAATAACAAACACAAAAAAAAAGAATAAGCGAAATCGGTCCAGCCGTTCACGCGTGATGCCGTGACCAAGGGAAATAGGAATTCATTTTCATATCTATAGATTTAGAAAATAAAATTGATTTAATATTATTCTGGGACATTTCACACATCGCTATCTAAACTCAAACTAAGCATAACTTGTATTATGGATTCTAGAACATGGATACACATTAAAATAAAAACTTTCGTTAGTGTTATTCATATTTAAATAACAATAAATGTAGCAAAATATAATAATAATAACTGTAAACACTTTACATACGGCCGTCTGATCCCATATTAGGCAGAGCCTGTATTATCAAGATCAAATCAAAATAATTTATTCCAATTACAGGTATTTTTGAATTGTGAGGAGTACGAGTCAGTTAGACTAAGACAGTCGTAAAGCTGGTTGTCTGTTCCAATGCATAGATCCTATGGAGAAGAACAGGCCAGAAACTCCAAGGACACTCTTCTTCAACATGTTTTTAAAAAATTCTGGTTACATTGCTTATAAGCTCAAATGAAATATTGGGACAATGTAACGTATTGTTCGAAAATATAATCAGTAGGGCAAATTACTACAATATTTTAGTAATAACAGTCCGAAGATGACCAGCCCCAACCAACGGCACCCGTTCACGAGCATGATGGATGCGTTAACCATCATATAGATCAACGATACTTACGCCACCGTTGGCAGAACTTCTAGACGAGTATGACAAACTCAAAAATCAGTATCCAGTAATCAAATAATCATGGTAATCAGACTGCTGATAAACCGTTCCCTTTTTTATACACATTTTTTGGACCAGGAAACCTCGCGGGCGTCTCCAGAACACCCTACCAAAGTCATCACAATCTGATCAATGGTTTCGGAAGGCATAAAGGACAAACATACAAATACATGATTTTTATTAAATAGAAGATGGAAATATTAAATAATACTAATATTTACACTGAGTGTGAATCGAACCCGCGACCTCTGATGTGGCAGTCAAATGCAATACCGTCATACCACAATGGTCGTTTTTTTTTTTGTATGTATGTACGGCAGGCGCTTGCTCAAGACTTCGTTTATTCCTTTTCTCCCATTGTTCAGCTTCGGGTAATGCTAATACATTAAATCTTGTTTTTTTAGAAAACAATATTAAGGTTAATTTACTGACTGAAATTAAGTTATATATTGTTTTAGATTGCCTAACCTGATGTTATTAGATAATACGATCAATGGTGGATCAGTTTTATTAGTAGTAGTAAGTCCAGATCCCATATGAATATCGGGATAAAAAGTGCCTATATGTTAATCTAGGTCTCTAGCTATCTACATACCAAGTTTCATCGCAATCGGTTCAGTAGTTTTGGCGTGTAAGAGTAACAAACATCCATACATCCTCACAAACTTTCACGTTTATAATATTAGTAGGATTCTGATCTGATTTTATTCCAGTCGGATAGGTACCTAAGTTATATAAAAAACGAATATAGGTAAATGTGTTTGTAGTTTTTAGTCTAAGTGACTATTTAAACTGTCCTGTTGGCCTAGTGGTTAGTGACCCTGACGGCTACGCCATAGATCGTGGGTTCGATTCCCACCCGTGTCTAGGTGTTCTTTGTGTCCGTTATTTATAAAGTTCCTCGTGACACAGGAGTCATTCCTAATGCGGGAGTTGCTTAAAAAAGAAAACCTATATCTACATTAATTTAAATAAAAATGTTATATTTTTTTTTATTTGTAATTTGTATTCTGAAGGTACACTGGACTGATTTTGAACAATATACTTGTACCTATATTAACTGTTAGAATAAGTAGTTTTTATTTTAAAATCCCTTTTGCCTGACTGTGTTTATCCTGCAGAAAATGTTCATGGATCCGTTCAAAATACAAATTATACAGAGGACCGGTTAGGAATTAAACAACAATAATAATTAGCGGGAGATCCGATTTGGGGATCAGACCGAAATAACTATGATAAATGATAGAGCATGCTTGCCTAGAAGATAGATAGTTTGGATCGAGTTGATTATTTTGTAAACATGGATAGTGTCTCTCCCATATACCGTTGGGCAGACCCTTTGTCATCGGTAGCAACTTTATGTTAAAATCTGACTCAATTCAAGTAACGTAATAAGGCCTCCGGCAAGCTGCTTTGCGTAAAAGGTCAACAAAGTGTTGTTGGGTTCAGTTCATTAAATTGCCTTTAATATTTCATACTTTTGCGTACATAAATATTTATGACAACAGAAAATACCAGAAAATCACAGTCAACCTCGAGTGGGCGTCTCGTAAATAATACAAAAACTTGAAACTTAGTCTCTGACCGCTGAAACACGTTAAATCTTAATTTTAATTTACAAACTTTACAAGTATTCAACAAACCAGTACTTTTTGATGCAAATTACTTAAACTTTTGGCGTTTTCATTAAGGAATCATGGATTAATGTCGTATTAGTCTAAGGTTTTTCTTTGATTAGAATTGGGGAAGTTGGGCGAAAGTTTCGAGTTTCCCTCGGTTTTTTGGACGGCTAGTTTTAGTTGGGCAGTAATTGTTAATTATGTTCCACGAAACAACCAACCATCAGCTAGTGGAGTTTTGTCCCTTAGTAAACAGAAAAAAAACAGGGTAAAATTAGGCATATCACTCATAGCTCCATTAGCAGGTATACTGTAACTGTCAATTGTTATTTTAATGTTTATGTGCTGAATATTGATAATATGTATTCTCTCACTATACGATTATTTATATTATTATATTGGTAAGTATGTAAGTATGTATATGTATATTGTATGTATATGTTGGTTCTGTATATATGTATACATTTAGCTATGTGTAAATTTAGATGTAGTACACCGACTGCTACCACTTACTCGAGTCACTATATCCATCCTAAGGTTGTCTGATAGACATCGCTCTTAGCGATAAGACCGCCCATTGTACCTAACACTAACATTAGTATTAAGATAATTTGTAGTTCTATGTATGAAAGAAAAGAAAGAAAGAAAGAAAGAAAAATATTTTATTTGTATCTTCAGCTATAACAATAAAATTCATATGCCTTAAGACTAGGTTGGTACTGAAGACCAAATAGGGTACCTGCGTCAGCTAGTGTCGCAGATCGCTCTGCAAAGCTGGTATTCTCGCAGGCCCCAATTAAATTTAAATATATACATTAATAAAAAAATATACATATTGTAATTATATTAATATTTTACATATAAATAATATTAATAATGTTATATAAATAATCATATACTATACATTTACTATACATAGATACTTGTATTTCACACTATTTAACAAAACAAATTAAATTTTCCTATATTTATAAGTGTATTTCCGAACGCTTCTGTCATCTGTCAGATAATATTAATATATTATTTTTATTGGATTGGTAGTTACGCAATTGTCTATTGTATTATGTAATTGAAAGTAACAATGTTAGTGTATATCTGAAACTATGTCTTTCTATGTGTATGTCTGTATGTCTGTATAAGGTGTACAATTCATTTCCAATGTTGAAATAACGATATTTGCCCGCCATTGTACTTTTATTTTAGACAATGTAAGGTATAAATATCTAATAAATATTTCAAGTCAATATAGATTAATACGAAATTATTCTACTTTACGCTTTTTTTTTTAACTAAACTAACTAAAACTGTGTTAAATAAGGCAGCCAACCGAGTCTACTCAGCACAATACAGTTTATAGTACCATAGTTGACCCGCGCAACTTCATCCGCGTTTGTAAATTTGACCCGATTTTGCAACATTTTTCATTGATGCTCCGCTCCTATTGGTTGTAGCCAGATGTATATATATATATATATATATATGTATATATATTATATAATATGATATATAATAGGAGCGAAGCATCAACTAAAACCTAAAGCTTTCCTCGATAAATGGGCTATTTAACACAACAAGATTTTTTTAATTCGAACCAGTAGTTTCTGAGATTAGCGCGTTCAACCAAACAATCAAACAAAAACTCTTCAGCTTTATAATCTTACTAGGATACACTCACTCACGCCTGTGCCTCCGGGGTAGACAGATACGTATTAAACATTCACATTTTACTAACTATATTTACCAGAACGGTTAACAGTGACTACAGATACTTTAAACACCAACATTTATTATCGCCTCCTCTACTTATAACATGAAAATTGAAGCGTAATCACGGCACTAACAATACCATCGAGGCAAACGTGTCATAATAAATATTGTTTTTTAATTGTAAACATAATAATAACGATACGGCTTTGAACCCCACTCTCCCCGCCATTAAACATAGACGTATAGTAATAACACAAGCACTTAGTTTACTTGGAATAAGTATTTAAAAGTGTTTTAAAGGAAAAATATCTAGTTTGACAGATTTCTACACAGACAGTATTCGATTAACCGACTCATGAAACATAGCTAGATCTAAAAAAGTTCAGGTCAAAACCGAATACATACGAAATCGCTCGGGCTATAATTTTATTCGGCATAAAACGCGGCACTAGCTGAGCTTGCAAATCGCATGCAGCCGTGTGCAATCCGCCTAACTACATACGTAGTAAAATTCGTAGCCACCTACGGCTATGTAGACCGTAGGCGACGTAGCAGTGCTACACGTTTGTCAACTAAGCAAGTTTTGAATATAGTGAATTCGTATTGTTTTGTATTTTATGAATGTGGAAATATGATTTATTTTATAACCGATTTTAATTACAGATGAATATTTATAACTCTTAAGCTTGGGTATTTCATGATATTTCCTCTTTTATTTTTTTTCTTTCACTAGCAACACGGGCGTGTTCGGCTTCGCACGGGTAACAGAGACATCTTCAACAATCATCATCATATTTCAATCAATTTACGCATAGTTTTAACAAATTATACACCTAAATCTTGCTCATGAACCACTCTGTCTATTAGTGAAAACCCCATGAAAGTCCGTTAAGTAAATTTTGAGACAGACAGACAGACGCGGCGGGGCACTTTGTTTTATAATATGTTGTGATTCTCTTTTAGAAGACAACTGACGCACTAGTAATATTTCCTGTGTGGCGGAGGACTTTGCAAATATTCAAACCATGAAGATAAATAACATTTAGTCTTCAAACACTTCAAACAATAATAATCTTATAATATAATAATAATCTTTTCACTTAATTTCCTTTATTATTATTTGATTGTTACAGTTCTAAATATTTTTGGTACGCCACCAGCTACCGATTATCTTCCTCTGTTGTTTCCATACAAAGGTTGTCTGGAAGACATCGCTTTTAGCGATAAGACCGCCCATTGTACTTGCCGCTTAGTATGTTGCTACTAAACTGTGTTAATTTCTGTCTAACTGTGGTGTACAATAAAGAATGTTCTATCTATCTATCTATCTTAGCCACACACACACATAATTTTCTTTCCTTTTTATTATACCCCAAACATGTTTTGAATATTCATAAAATGTTTTATTGGTAATAAAATTCATATAACTATACGTACGTGTATTTACCCATACATACGATTATACACATACCTCTACAGATAGCTATGGCTGAATTTTATAACTTTGCCATATAAAATTTTATTGATGCGGAAATTTCCGAAATTCTAAGTTGGCTAGTAAAGTATACGTGTATATATTGAACTGTAAAACTATGTAAATGAAGCACATTAACCCTATATTTGCTAAGTAAGTTTAAGTTAAGGTGTGTTTAATAACCACTCAAAAAACTAAAACAAAGATTTTAAGCGAGATTTTTTATAATCATCTAATAAAGTGGTGGGACGTCTAATCTCTATTAAAAATACAAAACAAAAGTATTTTAAGTATCTGCCAGAAGTTAGTAAAGACATTAAGATAAAAAGAGGGGTCTGGTCTGGCTCTGCAGAGTGTGGCCTAAACAAAGGGATACATGAAGTAAGCAATAAAGTTTCACGTGGTTCAATATTACCACTGAATCTCACGTTATTGTCACTTTAAAAATTCTGGATTAATTTTTATTTCTCGTCTGCTTTCGCTGTATATAAGATAGTGCGGCACATTACATCAAAATGGCAGGTCACTTCACTTGTGCACAAGTGTGTAAAACCTCCCACTAAAGTTGTTGTAATATGGGTATTTCACCTTTTATCGCAATAAGTTACCATAATCGTTGCTCTTCTTGTTCTTATTCAGCTGTGTTGTGTTGTACTATATGTAAAACTTCATAATGCATCTTAGTTCATTCACATCATCACATTTTGCGCATTCCTACAAATAATATAATCATCCTTATCCTTAGACTTGAAGGCATACCATGGCAACCTATGAATATTCGCATGAGGAATCTGTACGTCACAAACAGTTTATACCACATTTTATATTGCTCTGGTTTGCGATGATGACTGCACTGCACTTTAGAAGAAACTAATGTAGCAGCATATCTGGTTGACTAAAAGTTATTTCTCGGAAATAAGAGCGACCTTGACATAATCTTATGATCCCACGGTAGGGGTCAAAACTTTTAAATATTTGGCTAAAGATAAGCTAAACCGACCTTTGTGAACAAAACCCTTTTAGTTTATATTTTATCTGTATTCTATTATATTCTATTATTTTTTTTTTATTTTACGTTTTGCATTTATGTTAAACATATGTAGATAAAGGTCTTAATTGCGTTTAGTAATGCGGGACTTTTTTTTTATGGTATAAGGGGCAAACGAGCCGATGGGTCACCTGATGGTAAATGACTACCGCCGTCCATGGGCACCTGCGAAAAGCAGTACAATCATTGCTTCACTACCGGTTGTCTGTGAGGCAGTGGTATCACTCCGGCAGAGCCGGACACAGCCGGAACAGGCTCTCCTACGAAAAGACATAAATAGCTTTTATTCTAAAATACCTTCAAGCTATACTGATATTGGCCCAAAAACTATCCAAATCATCTTCGTCATTATAGGGACATTTTTGTCAAAGTACTATTGTCACTAATAGCTATTTCGGTCTTCTAAACCGCCGATAGAATATTGGCCGAAGCAATGAGGCAGGGGACGTTACTCGTTCCGCCAGAAGGTAGAGAAGAGATGTTATGGCTACGGTTACCGAGGGTGCACGGTGATCAAAAGGTTTTCTAGCCAAGCATCTTTAGGCTGTATGGTAGCGGTAGGCGGCGCAGCGGCCGACAGTTTGATGACCAGCCATCGTTTTGACGCGCTTGAAGGGTCGCGGCGCTTTAAGCAGCCATGCGTTCTATCCAAGTCTTTCAAGTGTATTATAGAATACTATCAATAGAATAAAAAAACACTGCTTAAAATGGTTTGACAGTGGTGCATGTAACTGTTAATAAAAAAGGCGTTCAATAATTTTTGGTTTGTTTCCTAAAGTGATACCTCAATATATTGGAGGTTTAGCGTCAGTCACCTGTTTTGTTTTTACTAAATAATTCTACGAGGCCTTAATATATAATCACAAGAGGAACTACGTAATTCATGTGTGCAAAATCAATAAAAGATAAGTGGAATGGACTGAAAGAGAGCACGGATACATGTACCTAATGAATGAACGATGACACTAATTGTACGGGGCAAAAAGGAAAGCCGTATATCATTGTGGGTGGAAGAACACGCGTGCGTGGGTAAGACTACGTATTACATACGTCATCACTAGCTGTCGATGAGAGCTTTTCAGCTTTCGAAGTTGGTAAACGTACAATCTTTTTAGACACCTATTAATTTTCTTTTTCCTTTTTAAACGGTTTTCAAATTTTACCCCCTTCCTGTTGACAGATGACAGATCAATTGAATCTGGAAATTATGAAACACCTTTAGGTCTGATGACAAAACAATCATGGGTATTCAGCATCATTGCAAATCCAAGATCCATCCATAATATAATTAATTAACTAATTAAAATTTTGAAAATAAGCAAAAATAAAAAATAATGTGAAACGGTTTTATTGTAAAAAATAATAATAATTATTATTTTTTTATAATACTACTATTATTTAAATTTATTTACTATTTTAATAGTTCTTTATTAGGACACTAAATGCTAAACAATAATTTGAAAATAAAATTGTGAGGCGTAGCATATATTACATATGTACTCAGATAACGCTACGCCCCATGATTTTATTTCCGAATTATTAAACAATAATTCAGAAATAAAATCGTAATTATTTTTTGGAATATTTCCATCAAATTTCCATCAAATTGTGGTATAAAGATTGTGTTCTTTGATGAATACCGCTAAATGATTACATTCTTTATTTTCTCCATACTGAAGGGTGTTCTTATACTCAATTACTCAATCGTCACAATCAAACATTTTTTTAGTACAAAACACTAAAACATTCTGTTTTCACTTAAGACCTAAGACGTAGAACGACAAAAATAAGTAGGTCATTTATCACAATCTTCCACGAAATTTTTTTTATAATAAAAACTATCATTGTTATCATGTTAAAGTGTTAAATTATGTTTAATAATAAAAGTGATTAATTTATGTTTAATAATGATTAGACATAATTAAATAATAAACTCACCGAACAGAAAATATATTAGTTTGTACCTTTTGACGTCTCCCTTCTAATATTTATTCAAGTGGAAACCAACTATCCCAGTTAGATGAACCGGTTCATTTAATAAATATAGGATATAAATTATTCAACGAATAAAAATTGTTAGCTCCGCGTGTGTGCGAGGGATAAACAGAATTCATAATTCGAAATCCTACGTTACTCGCTCTTCGTACATTATTTAGAAATATTTAAAAGCATATAATATCATCATCCATTTTTCCATAGTAATATTACTAACACCAAAATTATTGAATAAAAAATATGCAGTGGCGTTACTATGCCATCTGAGGTCCGAGGCTAATTCATCAGATGTGTGTTAGTCGTATTTTCTAACTCGTGTATTTTATTAGGTTTATTAAATTAGATATACTGGTTAAATACAAAATTAATATATTTTTAATATATTTTGTAATCAGTGCCTCCTGTGTTCAGGGCTTTTGGTGACCGGGGCTCCCTCGAGTCGGGGGCCCGTTTCATTTTGCCCGCCACTGAACATATGGTTTACTTAATTTTAAGCTTTCGCGTTCCATGTTATAATTATGTGTTTCCACGGGAATTAACGCGATAATGAAAAGCTATTTATTACATACCTCTAAATTGCCTGATGTTTCGCCCAGGTTACACTGGCCGTGGTCACAGTGAGTCAGGTCACAGGTCGAAACGTCAGGCAATTCAGAGATATGTGATACCTTTTCGTGATCGCGTTAATTCCCGTGGAAATACATAATTATATGGTTTACTTTATCAAGATATTTTAATTGCTAACCACTCTTGTTAAAGTTCAATATTGATCCAGCGTCAATTTGCTCGAATAATAAAAAATGTTCTTAGAGTTCACACGATTTGTAGACTTTCCAGTTTAGATCCGTGTTTTGTACTTCTTTATTTAGAAGATAGTTTTTTTTTATCTTTTAACACGCTTTTATTACTGTCCACGACACATTCATCGAACTTTTTCGATTCCATTCGCCATTGGTTTTTTCATTCACTTTATATTACATTATGTACAAGGCATTCTCTCGCTAACAACTCATCGTTAAAACATGTTTTCAAATTTGTAAATTTCCGTTTTTGAGGTATATCTTAAATCAAGAAACCTTTGTTTAATTTATCGTAAATAATTAGCTTTACTTATAACCAATTGTCTTACAAACTAACTATATAAACAAATCGTGGTAATTAATTTTAACCTACCTCTAATATAATCGTATCGAAATGAACATTTGTATGTATATATAGTTTAGATTACAATACTATAATTTGTCATTTGGAGCTGGTTTAATGATGAAGCCAGGAGGTGGAAAGTGGAACTCTTCAGTGGCTACTAGTGAACTCCTCGAGTTAAGGCTCAAATGATTTGTTTTGAAGAGTCCAACAAATTGGGCTTGGTAACGATGGTCTGATGATGATGCCAGGAAGTGGATAGTGGAACTTTTGCCAATTTTTTTTTGTTAGTTTTACAGAACTATAATTAAAGATAAATAGGTAAGCAATTAAGTACACGTACAGGGTCCACGGTTTAGGTACGTGGTCCGCTAACAATTTTTTATGCTAATTATTATTATATTATACAAATTAATACACTCTCAACACCAGTTGTCATACTTTTCCAGCACCATCCCTTCCATTTAACACCATTAACCTCGAGTGACCATATTCACCAATTGAAGAAGCAGCACTACCCTGCTAGCACTAGGAAGCACTTTCTCATTGAGATCCTCTTTTGAGCTAAGTTACTTGACTAATAAGGCATATCCTAATTGAGGAGAAATGTATGCCCTTCGTCGTTAGACAATAATAAGACAATGTTTCTTATACAAAATTCTTGTGAAAAAAAAAAGTTATATGATGTTCTAAATGTTTTTCACTCAGAAAATCCTGGACTGAAGAAGTGAAGAGCCAACATTTGAGGTATCAACGAATTTATGGAAAATATGAGCTGCAAAGATATGATGGAAGCATCAATCAATTAGGTAAACTTGACTCACTCGAACAGCACTCGAAATTAATGAATGGACGTACGATTAAATTGCATCGGTTGGGGATGCAAGTGGATGACTAACTAAAGAGGAAATACGTAAACTATTAGAATAGAATATTGATGTCTTATATTCAAAATTACAACATGTAAAATTATAATATTAACTCGCATAAATTCCGTATCGATGGTGCACTGGAGTAATAAAAATGCTGTATGTATGTATAGGTAAAAAAGTCGCACACAATTGTATGGAAATAAAAAAGCTTAAAGTTTTGTACGTTTTGTAACAATTCGAGTCTCAGAATTTTATTTTCTGCTTGGCATTTATAAACTGACTGCTTAGCAACTAAGCGTTATTGGCATCTTTTTTTTACTTTTTACATGATAGTTAAGTACATGTAGTATCTGTTGCAACCATCTAAAGTTAAACATAGTGAAAACTATCCTTCCTTATTCACAAATTTATAATGTACTAGCAGCGCTTCGCGGTTTCACCCGCGTAAATCCCGATCATGTGGGAATGTCGAGATAAAAAGTAGCCTATGCGTTACTCCAGATCTCCAGCTATCTACATAAAAAGTTTTAATGCAATCGGTCCAGTATTTTTTGTGTGAAAACATTACAAACATACACACTAATGTTCCCTCTTTATAATACTAGTTTAGATTATCTTAACCCACAATTTCAAGAATGCGAATATGTTGCATAAAGTGGGAATGGGTCTAGACCAATTCCCACTTTATGCTTAGCTAGCTAGAGGCTAGCCTCTAGCTAGACCAAGTGCAAGAGACAGGCATCAGTCGTATGTTTCATGTGCATCGTTCCATATAACCATCCTATTGATAGATAAACCAACACTTACTATCAAAGGCTATACAGTAAGAACCGGATAAGCTGTAAACTGTATGAAAGCCAGAATTCAACGAAATTCTGGCTTTGACCTATGTTCCCATAGACGAGGAAATGTCAGTACGACATCGAGCTTCCAGAAATCATTCGAGTAAATAGAGTACGTAGGAATATAGAATTTGATCTGTCTGGCCACAGACAGATTAGTGTTGAAGGTAACCATTTCCAATTATCCTAACTTCTTTATAAATATATAGATGCGAATGTGAATTTGTTTGCTTGTCTGTTACGCATTCACGCCTTAACCACACAACCTATCATCATGAAATTTTGCATAAACATTGTGAAGGGAACCGAAAAGGACATAAGGTACCCTTCACCCAGAAAAAAAGCTACCTACTGAGGGAAGCCTCAAAAGCGAGTATTGTATGAAATGTATTACTTAGGCACACATGAGCTTAATTATAGTAATTAAATTTTTAAAATCCCCTTTAATTTTTTAAATAATTTAAGGCCCTAGAAACATCAACCTCGGTAGATAACTATAAATATATTTGCAAAATTTATGCTAAGTATCTCCAAATAGCACTTACATATTGTTATTTTCTCTTTCCATAGGCTTCTTAAATATATTGTACACTGCAGCCCCTCTTTTCACCTATGTTTTCTCTATCCATCCAATGGTTGCCTGGAAGAAGTCGCAAATTGCGATAAGGTCGCCACTTGTACATAACATTAGCTAGTAAGTAGATATAAGTAACCGGGGGGACGTCGGTGGATTCAGGCCGCTTCCAACCGGTCTTCTTGGAAGTCATTAGGGAAGGCCTATGTCCAACAGTGGACGTCCTATGGCTGAAATGATGATGAATGATGAGATATAAGTAAAATATTGTAACCTCGTAAAAAATTGTGTAGAATAAAGAGTATATCTATGTGTCTATCTATATCTATCTAGATAATAAACACTCTGTTCAGATAATTTTTTGCATGTAATGAAAAAATAAGTTTATCATTTTGATTTGTCATCTGTACCACTATAATTACAAAATTTAATAATTTGAAGGAAAAAATAAACATCTTCTTGTAACTTCTTAGAGTTAATTAACTAAAGGGACCGGCAGACATTAGTCTTCACCTTATTTTAACGTTTTACCCTTAAATATTATTATTTGGATAAACTCAATTTCAGCCAAAGGAACGAACTTTTTTTTAATTTCTACGTCACGAGTGAACGTTGGCTTGCATAGGCTGCAGGATTTGCTGCTTACTATCAAGTGCCAAACACTTCACGTCAACGGTTAGTGGCCACGTCAGAGGTGTTCTTATTGAATTGGAAGTATAAAGATATTGAAGTTAAATATCTAGTTAATCGTCTCGTTTGGCATAAATACACAGACATATAACTACAGGACACTGTCTCCTGCGTGTTTGTTCTATTTTAAAAGAAATTCTTCAATATATTGCCATAATATGTATACTATTGCATAGTAATAAACAATGATCACGCAAAGATTGGTTGATTGATTTGCAGCTTTGGTTTTAAAAACTTTTTTTTTAATTATGTTTAAAAAGAGAGTTTGACTGGATGTGAACCCTCGTTTTGTGTTGGTAAAGAATTTTATGCAAAACATATGTTAGATTTTATTTTGCCTTTAATGTTGTTCAAAGGTTGTCAACGCTAACTAATATACCTATCTATCCATTGTCTCTCTCCCGCAACCCATAAACGTCATAAGTGCACCTAACTCACTCGCGGTTATGTTTTTGACTGCAATCCGACCGAATGATTTGCATTAACTATTACGAATAATATATGCGCGCCGATGTGACATAATCAAATCTATTTTAACTGAAATGAATTTATCAAGTGCTATCGAACTTACGAATTGTGCCAAGACGTGTGGAAAGGAGGAACTCTAAATCTAATCAAGTAAGTGCCTAACTGACGTTTCTTGTTTAATTAATTGTATAATCAAGCTTCACAACCGATTGGGTACCTAACAATTTGATGTGTACTAACTTTTAAACTTTCGCGTTCCATGATATAATATCACTTACGTATTTACGGGAATTAACGCGATCAGGCAATTCTGAGGTATGTAATACCTTTTCGTGATCGCGTTAATTCCCGTAAATACGTAAAAAATAATTTAATGTGTAAATATAAATTTTCCATAGTAATCCTGTGGTGGTCCTTCGACTCAAAATATGGGGATAAACATTTAATACCTATTAACATATGTTATGAACAAAGTAGACACGGGCTCAGAATAACTATGTATTTGTAATATACTCGTACATACAAGCAATTTTACAGGAGTTGAACCTAACTCTCGACACCAACCGACGAAGTAACAGAGGACGAAGTGACCACTTACATCATTGTGCAATAAATTGAGTGGGATTGTGCTTTTTCTTACTTATTATTTCCGTTTAGTTTACACTAACTTTTCCTTTTCGTGATCGCGTTAATTCCCGTACATACATAAATAATATTCGTTTAGTTAAGTTTAGTTCGAGATCTAGCTGTAGGCTCTAATGTCAAACTTTTTTGAAGACGAAACGCAAATGTTTGATATTTTAGCTATGTTTTCACCCACAAATACAAGGTTGGGCCGGGTCGGGACTGGGTCGGTTTTTCAGCCGACAGAGTATCGTGAAAAGACTAAACCGAATCAAATGATTTCGACTGAACACTATCCTTAGTCTCATTACGGTGAACAATACAATCGTTAGACCAACTGTGGATCGAATATTGCTAACCACAACCAGCCAGCACTAGGGATGGTAATGAAACCGTCCCAAGTTTTTAATTCTGAGTTTTTTTCTTTCAGATATTCTAAAAATCATAATCAAAATCATTTATTTTAATGAAACCAATAATAGGTATTTTTGAATTGTCAGGAGTAGGAGTCAGTCAAACTAAGTCAATCGTGAACCTAGTTGCCTATTCCAACACGTAGATCATATGAAGAAAAACAGGCAAGTAACTCCAAGGACACTCTTTTTCAAAATGTTTTTTACAAATTTCTGGTTAGATTGTTGTTCTAAATTATTTATTTTAATTAAACCAATTAATATTAATTCAATCAGCCCCTAAACTTTTTTATTAAATAAGGTTGATTGAAAGTGTAAAAAAAAATAGAATACTACTAAAGAAGTGAATAAGATAATCCACCTGTAATCCCTGTAATAATATATAAATTATATTATACTAACAACCCGCTCCGGCTTCGCACGGGTAGCAGAGACATCTTTAACAATCATCAACATATTGCAATAAATTTACACAAAACCTTAACAAATTATACACCTAAACCTTCCTCATGAATCACTCTGTCTATTAGTGAAAACCGCATGAAAATTCTTTCAGTAGTTTTTCAGTTTATCGCGAACAGACAGACGCGGTGGGGGACCTTGTTTTATAATATACTATGATTCGAGAAACAATTATAAAAAATATTGGTTTACGACGGTTGTAGTAGTGCGAGACAGAGGCGGGAGTCTTAAGAGGTATGTAATTAGAAATCTAATTATTTCTTTAAAATAAAAAAATTACAAGCTCGTTCTACCTTAAGACCATCGGTTACCATTACCTAAAGATATCGGTAATTCAAACGCCTTTTCAAACCGTATCCTATTCCTCATAAGGTCCAGGAAACTCTTCTTTGTAGCAAAATACAACTTAAAAAATTAATTTATTTTAGCAAATACCAACAGAAATTTTGGTTATAAGTACATAAAATAGCTTAGTACACCAAATTCTGAATCCTGCTTATTCCGAAATTAAATAAACAAACCATTATTACAATCCCAATATCCGGAATCATGTAGTTAATCCCTCCAGTCAATTATCGACGGTTGGAAAGAACCCGGAGGGATATAGAGCGAAGAGGAACACAGGTTTTGATTGCCGTGGCAAAATGTGTTATGTCTTTGGAGTTATTTTGTGTTCAGTATTGGAACTTCTTATATTGAGACATTCACATCGGGCTTCCTGTATTTCTTCGGACTTGCGCACTCGCGCAATTCATTAAAAGTGCGTTAAACTAAACAGACAGTAAGGCTAGATGATGGTTGTGGAATATCTTGTATAATAAATAGCTAATTGGAAGCCCCGCTCAACAGTTGAAATATGGCAAAGATAAATATATAAAAAATGAACGTCGCTTTTGATCAAATCGCTTACACATCGTTGAAAATAGTTGTTTTAATATCATTTTACTGTTAAATGTTGCAAAATTAGATTCGATCGCATTATTTTGTCATCTTCATACTGCAACTTCTGAATTTAAATTCTTCTTTGAAGGATATTATTTCATTTCTGAGTGTCGCTGAGGAAATGACACTAAGATGTTATGAATATATAACGCGAAAAGACGCCCACGCGTCGTCTAATGGAAGTACAGTAATAAAGACCGCTCTGCGACATAAGGGAAGAAGCGCAAGGGGTCCAAATTATATCCTAATAACTCCCCCGTTGGGTACGAAATAGTTTCTTGCTAAATTGAAACTGTGGAGGACTTGAAAGTGAGTTATTTAATATCTTTACTTTAACTAGCTTTGTTGTCAGCCATTAACCCTGTCAGATAATTTTGAATGCGTTTTCATTATTAGACGACTTTAATCCTAAAATCTGTCACGCTGTAAATTTAGAAATTGGTGAGATACAAATATATTTTTTTAAAGAATACTAGTAATATTAATACCAGTAATTGAGAGCTTATTTATCATCATAAAACAAAAGCATTTACTTTGCGAATGGAAATGATGTATTAATTAGAATAAAAATTGATGAGTTTTTAATACCACTCACATAATATATGTGTTTATTAAATATATAGTGTAATTTGTATTTAGGGGATGCACTATTGATTTCAGGCCTGTCAGGGGCAAGAGGCCCTTGATGAAGACATCAAGGGTTGAAACGATCTGCCACTGTGGTGACGAGTGATAAGTGAGGCTCCTTACTTTGTTGCGACAAATGTATTGATAATAGAACTGAATTATATGTTTTATTTATTTGTGTTGTATATTATTTGTAAATGTGTTACAACATGATCATTTTAGTCATTGTAAACCAAAAAACGTTTCTTATGTCTTATTTATAATGCGCCATTATAAATCTGCGTCGCACAGCCCTAACACTCTCTTATGTTATGTAATACATCCTCCGTAAATGGCACCCGAAAGTCGCTCAACTTAAGGACTCCAGCAATTAGGCTAATTGTCTTTATTATAGCGTTCAACGCTTTTATCAAAGTGTGACATATTAACGGTAATGGGCGCAGTGATGATGGTGAAATTGTGTCAACATTTTTCAAAAAACAATTTTTGCTTCTTAATAACATTTTTGAATACTGAAAATTTACATTTCAGCGACGATGGATGCGATATTATATTTTTTTTTAAATAAACAGATCAGAAAAAATCGTTGTAAATTTTTCTATTCTCGAAATTTGAAACAAGAAATTTCAAAATCTAAACTTACGAGAAACAAAAGACAAAACAGGATAGATATGAATATGTATATAATAATGAAAATTGAATTATCATAAGTCTTAATAACATCAATAAAGTTGTTCTATACTATCGAAATGATAAAAATAAACTAGAAACATTTTTACATGCTCTACACCAAATAAAATTCGACGTAGCCATTTTTAACATTGTTATTCACAGCGCGTTAGTTAAATTTTTGTGAGTGGGATATATTGATAGTTCTATTCATGTTATTGAACTTTGAGACAGTGGAATATTCATTTAATGCCGCTATACTCTTCTACTACATATATTATACAATCTTTAGAACAATATGTCTGTGTAAACATTTCTATGGCCGACACTTAAGGCTCCGAAAAATGTTCATGTGCATTCAAACTACTGATGTCTCCATTTTTAATAGAAACGTCAAGTATTTATTTTAACTTTTTGTAGTAGATTTTTTTTTTCAAAGTTAAATGCTACAAATTTCGAGAATACTCCATCCAATGACAAAATTAATTTACAATACAGAGTTTCCAATTATACACGTTTTTTAACTCGTGGAAAGCTCCGGGGCATCACCGCACCGGAGCTTGGGCTTTTCAATTATACAATTTCCTTAGTAAACACGTCTTCTGACCCTAAAGTCCACTGGTAAAAGATGCAATGTATCTGCAAGAAATACTTCAAACAATATAAAATTATTAAGATTGGAGTATCCCTGTATATAAAATACCTTCCCCTTTTTTCATTTAATAATGTAAATTTTTATTTCCATTTCTTATAAAATATTTAGAAATCTAGTTAACTTGCTATAAAACTGATCCACTTAAAATCATTCCGCTTTTCCCTATTTCTATGGTAAGCAACTGCGTCAGCTAACGATAACATTAAAATTATGCAATTACTCGTGGTGGCGAGCTACGCACTTAAACTTTACGATGCCGTTGTGAAATAGGGGCGCTTCGTCAAAGTAGGGTATGTCAAAAAATGTTATTAGAGAAGATTGAGCTTCATATTTGTAATTTTTTTTACCTGGTTAGCTGAAATATATGTGTGTGCCTACACACCCATAATTCGGCAGCTATATATTTTGGTGCCGCATAAATGGGGGCAAGCATATTGCCGTCTTCTTAGCTTCTTAAGAATTTCTTAAGAAATAACTACGATAGAACCCAAAACCATACGATCGCACGTTAAAACATTCATAAGAATGTTACGACTCTAATTTTATTACTGCTACTTGATGCATTGTAGTATGTAGAATGGGAACCTGATTTTATGATACCGTGATTTCTGTACGTTTCTTCTTTTGCGTTGAGTCCCAGGAAAAGTAACTCTATTAAGACGATAATAGCATCAAAAATATAAAAATAAAAGGGTTGTTAAAAATTTACACTAGTAGCTATTAAATATATTTTGCAGTGTTTGTAGACATGTTATATGATAAATGAGTTGTAAGACAGAAGTACGTAAGAAGTGAAAACATACCTTGCATATATATATCTGTAAATTGTGTATCTGAGCATGACGTGTTCAGGCTTTGCGCCTGATATATACGCAAGATATAACGCCGCTGTATAAAATAGGTATCGTTTGTAGCGAAGGCGTTTCATAATTTTTTTTACTTCAACTGACCTACTTAATGTACAATGTCACTCACCTACCAGCTATTGTATAGAAATCATCACTTTTCAAGTAAAATTTTTGCAACACATCTGGAAGCTTTTATTTGGCACCATTATATCCTCTAAAGATATAACATGACGGTCATGCGAATTCAGTGCTTTTCCCCATACCAATAGTGCTCAACGTGCCTAAAGAAGTTTTCACTTCAAAAGTTTTGGATTACAGGTAATATAGACGTAGTCTTATTATGAAATAAATGATTTAATGCTTAATAGATACAAGTGAAACAGATATTTTGTCAGAACATTATTATGTAGATTCTATTGCTCAATATACAGTTAGTTATCAGTGTCTTAATAGAATATTGAACAAGTATTATTCACAACAAAACTGTTGGCAAAGTTGGGCCGTTTGTTCGCAACAGCCCTACAGTGAAAATCTTAATTCAGACGTTGCTTCAAATTCAGACTACAATTGATTTAATTTTGCATTTCTTAGTCAGGTGGGCAAGGAGTTCAAAGCTACGAATACATTTTATTTCTTTAGAGTAAGCGTTTTATATTTCATAATTTAAATGCACTAACATTTTAGTGTAATTAAATGTTACTGCAGTCTTAAGACGTTCTGCAAATAAAATAGAGGAATATTATAAAGTTTTTAAGCTGAAAGGAGTTCTTTTATTATCTGTAAATTAATTAACCTCAAAATTATTACCTAAAATGTTAAAATATATATCGCTATGTCTTTACATATAAGATTTCGGTATGCGAGTATGAAATTCTTCTAGTCCTAAACGGGTTATTTTTTTTTGTGGTATTTGGGCCTTTGTGTGTTTCTCAGCTCTATAGTTGAACCCAGTAGCGCTGTTGTAGAATTATTATTTTCAAGAATAATATTATAACTAAAATTACTGTTGAAAATCTTGATAGCAAAAGTAGGACCTCTAGCATAAGAAACTGGCAAAAATAATAATTAAATAAAATGAAATTATAATAAAAAAAAATCACAAATAGTTCTAACTTAACAAATAATCAACAGAACATTAAAATAAGAAATTAACTAGCAATATTTACTGTGAGAATAAACATAAATATGCATTGCAGGAATATTCTTTATACCACTAATCGATGATTACGTTACGAAGCAAGATTTTTGGGCTACTAGTAAGTAAACAGTTGTAAACAAATGAACGGCTAATGGTGGGACTGGGTATCCTGTTAGCCTGGTAAGAAAAATAGCTGCGCACTCGTATGTTCCGTGTTCTTTTCAATACTGGAGGAGGGTTTGGTTTCCATTAGATAAGGTTCTCAGATGACGCGAAAAGTGCTGGCGGTATTCGGTATAACGACACCCCACAGCAGTGATCGAGGTTCGACCGAATGAGATATATAAATAAATATATATAGAAATAATATGTGTGTCAGAGAAATTTATAGAAACGTCAAACATAGTCCCATATTTTAGAGATGTAATAATTATCTGAGAAAACTAAGCTTAGAATGAATAATACGTGACACATCTACCTACTTTTTGTGAAGAAATAAGACTGTAGACTTAACTAACTCAATTAAAGAAAAATATCTCGCTCACAAAATGAATTATTACTTCGTTCTTAGCTCTAAGTTCTTGGATATTCAATTCTTATTCCAAGTTTTTACATTAGAATTTCAGATCGAAGAGATTTCTGTTTATTTTATGTTCAATTCGGATTTTGTAATCGAGAATTGGTTTAAAGTTGCTCGTCAATCAATACTTTATCATTCAAGATAATTATTGCGAATATTTAAAATGTTTAAAGATATCTTCAGGCAGTCAGTTCAATTTACATTTTGTAGAACGTATGAAATTAAAATACCTGATTTTAGACTACCCTGATTGTAATTGCGAAGGTTGTTACTGTGATTTTTTATTTTCGAAGAAAGAAGCATTTGTAATTTCTATCTTTGACTTCGAGTTTCAAATAGGACTTTAAACGCGACTTCTTTTTGTTAAAGCTGTTATTAAAGATATACCAACAGTAGTACGTGTACGTCACGTGTTAGTTTTAATTTTCATCTGACATTTTCAATTGACGTTCTTCATTGTTCTTATTGCTGACATTGTTAACTTTTACACATTATTGTCATTGACTTCACTGTATTGACATATCGCACTGCTATTACAAGAGTGTATCAACTCAAAATTAAGCTTTTTTTAGAAACGACAGAAAACTGATTACTCGCTTCTTGTTAAAGATTATAAAAAGTGAACACTGCATATAGATTATTGACAAAATTAAGGGATTTCTGTATTAATTAATAATTTAAGAGGATGCAGGTTATCAAGTTATTTCCAATTTTTGACTCAATACTCTATTGTCTTAACAAATTTCAAAAAAAGTATGAATTATTTTTAGTGGTTTTGTTGAAAAATTTGGCTTATTACAATGTATTATTATTATTTTATATTTATTGACGCGTAAGGAATTGATATTTACGTATGAAAAATGAATTATCTCAAATTTACCCTATTTTGAGTTGATACAGTCTCGTAATAGCAGTGCGATATATAATATCAACTTTTATCTCTCACTGTAATTGAACTGTAGTCACTTATCAAGTCATTTTATTGCCTAACAGTTTTAAGTATGTTATGTTTGCCTAGAAGTCCTGCTAATGGTGGTGTATGTGTGGGATCGTTCGGTTTCCTTCCATATGGTTCACCTGGATGATGGCTGGCGCTTGCGTCATGGTCGTGAACGAATGCTGTTCATGGGCTATGGTAACCGCTTACCACCAGGCGGGCCGTATGCTTGCGTGCCACCGACGTGGTATAAAAATATGTATATAAAGGATGGAAAACTTATGACGATCCCACACAGGTAGCTTATTTAGAATGGCGGAGAAGAAGGCAAGGCGTTTAAATTACCGACTGCTAGCAACTACCTCGAGTATTCTCGAGTAGGTATCAAATAATTTACGACAGATGAAAAGAAAGAGATTTTACTGAAGAATACAGTATGCATGAGCCTATAAACGACGCATCCTTACTTGTTAGCAATCAAACTGCCTACAGAAACTCTTAAATTGTTGAAAACAATTTTTCTTTATGAGCTTTTATATTTGAAGTTCAGAGAGTTCACTTTGAAAAAAAAACAGTCTGCTTTCAACTTTGAAACATTGAGATAGCTTACATCGTTGGAATTCTCGTTATTATGTGTTTCAAGCTCAATTTTTAATGAAGCAATTTGGATAATCTTATTAAATTATTTTGAAAATCTTGAAAGGTGGAGATGGAGCGCTCCGTACTTTGGCCTCATTCATATTAAAAATTAACGAGTACATAGGTACACGCTTCTAACGTTAATTAGCATATTTGAGATACGCCTGAACATTTAAAAAGAAACGTATTTTTTTTCTTTATCGTGCACCTTATAAGTAGAATAAAGATCACTTGTTACAAATATTTCTGTGTAATAATCGGGGGTCTTATCACACACGGCGATTTCTTCCAGACATTTTTTTTACGGACAAGGTCAAATATAATTAATGGTAGTTTTTTCTTGCATCTTTACTGGATCTCTCACATTTGTGATAGACTCATTTACAATTTCGGTCGAAAGTAATAAGCCGTCTAAGAAATTTTGTGGTGTTGAGAAAAAATCTGTGATACACGGATGAATTCCGTGTCTAGTAAAGAATTTATAAGATCTAAGTCACTGTTCGTCAGGAAATTGTCCCGCTATTGTATTTACGCTTTAGAGTAAACACACCTTATGATAACTAACATTACTTGTACTTGCCAACTTGGTAAAAAAACTTAGTGACAGTTTGCCATTGTCGTTTAACATTTCGTAACATTCAGGATATCGTACTGTTAAGAAACGTCTTATTATGTAAAACTTTAGATTGCTTAGACTTTTTTTTCCAACTCTACGCTCCGCTGGTTTTAAACAGCATCCTAAGACAGCGGGATCCAAAAATACAATCGCTCTATAACTGCGACTGATAGAAAATTGAAATTCAAGTAATATTGGAAACGTTGGGGTTGCTGAACGGCTGAATAAATATTATTTATTTATGTGTCTATATCATTTGTATTTTGTATTTTCTGTTTTATTTTAAATTGTTTAGATTTAAGTCTCAATATATAATGCAACTGATGTACATATTCTTATACAAATATAAAGGAAAATATTAATATATTCAGAAAATTTTTACCTCATGCTTTTGGATTAAAAAGATTTCGAAGTTAGTGCAGAATATTGAAGCAACAATAATCCAGTCTACACTTGAACAACCTTTGTGCTCTCTAGTTTATTTTTGCATTAGCTTGGTCTAGATCAATACTACAATAGTATTTTTAGGCCGATAAAAACATTCAATTGTTCAGACCAGAAAATTACTCACACATCTCAATTTTAACTGTATCACCAATTTTTAAACTAAAACCATTATCTGATTCTTCCAAACAAAATCACAAGAAATAAGCCAATATGTAAACAAACCGGGACACGGAATAACCTAATAACATTAAGCTTCTTTATTGCTAATACGCTTAAATCCCTTTGGAAAATTATCCAAACCCCCATACTAAAGATCCGCCGTGAGCCAAAGTTTGTCACTGAAACCTTCGCCAACCCACCTCCTCGCAATAAGCAGAACTCATTTCGTCGCCCGAATAAAGAAAGTCTTTATTCGAAATTCGAACACAATGGGTAGACTTTGGATCCTGATAACGAATGTATGCAAGCGAAGCCGCGAGACAAGGCAAATCCGTTATGACGTCGCGTAACGCTGTCATCGGCTAAAGGTGAGTCTACATTGATGTGGACAATGGAAGCGTAATACTGTATTTTTTGCTATTATCAGAATATTATGTGGTTTTTCGTAAGAAATACTTAAATTTGAAACGAAATATCAATTACACAACACAGCACAAGTATTATAACGTCTTACTATCGTGAAATGTATGTATTTTTTTTTCTTGTAAATTATTCTATCTTAGGCCGTTGACTTATTTGTCAAGAAAAAAAAAACAATTATAATAATGAAGATTTTTTTAGATTAACTACATTAGTTGTTTGAATGTTGATATTTTAACAATATTGAGAATCTAATTTATAAACATTTTTTATGACACCAACCAAAAATATATTTATCCCAATAACAACTTCAAATGATATGTTTTTGGATTTTATCAGTATTTAGTATAAATAAATTGTTTCTGTTATAAGATAGTGTAGCTCAACCCTTAGAAAAGCAAAAGATCACGTCTCCTAGTTGAATGTGAACCTTTATTATGACCACCCGCAGGGCGCGGCTTTGTGCGCGAATGTTTAAATAAAACACCTACAATACAGACAGGCTTTAGAAAAAAATACTTGCAAATTCATAAGATTCGGTTTCGAGGGAACTGCTATCGTTACTTTCGTTATTTAATAAAAAAAATCGAACAATGAATAAATTTTGGGAAGGTCTTCCGTACGAAATGAGTTTTTTTGGTAGATTATCCCTGTCAGTTTTTCTTATTCTTTGGCCATTTAAAAATATTAAACACTTTAGTGAAAAAGTTGAATTAATGAAAAGAGCTCATAATTAAATAGATTGTATAAAATCATCTGTAAACCTACACATTCAGTTTTCAGTTACCTTCATGACACATACACATGCTCACACACACATCCAGTTTAGGCAAAAATTATAGAGTACCATTTACCACAATTCTGACAATCGTTTGGCCTCATTGTCATGGTAAAATACAAAAATTAGTTAAATACAAAAAAAAAGAAGACATAAAATATACCTACCTAATATGACATATTAATTGTATTATTCCTCTGAGTTACAAGTAGTAAAATATGGATTTTTCGTAATGATACACTAGTCACTACATCCACTCTCTTTTAAACAGATTCACATTGACCCTTCATACTCGTTATAGTGTGTCCTTACCTTAGGAATCAAACAAAACTGAAAAAACCTTGTGTGTACGTGTGCGTGTCCTTTAGCGTATAATTTATTTCTTTGAAAATTGTTCCCAACTTCAATATTACGAACCTAGAGTTTTAGAACCATTATGCTCGTTGCTAATCAGTCCAAGAATGAGAAATCAAATTTCCCTGATATTCAGTTTCTAAAAAATAGTTGTCTGGCTTCTTTTGAAATGTCACTGAACTTATTGTCATCAATAAGATAGTAGGCAGAACTAACTTCATGATATAATATTATTTACGTATTTACTGGAATTAACGCAATCACGAAAAGGTATTACATACCTCTGGATTGCTTGACGTTTCGACCAGGTTGCACTGGCCGTGGTGACAGGCTGACTGGCTCAGCGGTGCACGCCCTCCGATTTTCGTGTTCGCGTTATTGCCCGTAAATACGTAAATAATATTACAGTAGGCAGAAGACACACAAAATTACTTTATGATATTTGTACTTTAGATGGACAACGGTTATCAATAAAATTTTACCGTGCATAAGAATAAGTCTTCTCCGTACCTTTACTTTCACAAAAAAGTGTATTATCACACCAGCATAACCCCAAATATTTAATGAATTATATTTTTTGTAGTTTTACTTCTCATTATTAAAAAAATTGTGTAACATTAACGTACAATATATCCATTTATAAATAAACTTGGAAGTCTAAAAGACATAATTTTTTTTTTTAGCCTTATTGTAGCCTGCATTGTTTTATGAGTAACGTTCACACACGAAGTTTTAATACAAACTCCAATATTCAAAAACCAATATTTTATATTGAATAAGTTCCCTTGTAAACAAAACTGCTCCCTGATCGGAAAAAGAAAATAAAGGATGCGATATTTTATGTACCTATATTATGTAGAAAGTCGAAGCAAGGTAATGTGATACCGGTTATTAATTTTGTAGGAACGGTCGTGACTGGTTATGAATCTGAAAATAAATATACTCCCTTACAGCATGAAATGCCGATACTCTCACTTTAACAGAAAACAAAGTGAAGGTTCTTATCCTGAAATATTCTGTCTTCTTCTTCTCAGCCGTGCTCAACCAATTTGATGTAAGCTTCATTCAGATTGCGTCATCTAGCCCGGTCTTGCGCTACTTCCATCCAGTCCGTCCCTGCAATTTTCTTGACGCCATGACGTCAAGTATACTATACTGTACGATAATAATTATAAAGTAGGGAATGTACTTCCTGCACGTTATATTGTAAATTATAGTGTAAATAATACTAAAAATTAAGCGTAAACTTAGTATCTGATTACAGTAATTATTCCTTATGAAAAATTATTCTAATGATGGCCGCTGATACGTTTACCATCGGCTTGCCAATGGAACTTCCTTAAATTGTAAAATGACGTTACTCCTTGGTATACTTTATCTACATAACTATAAAGTAATAAAAAGGATTTAAAACTGCGAGAGCTTGGTAATGCGTATAATCACAGATTATCTATTGTTATGGGAAACCCCTCCATAACATTTTGTGATCTGTATGGTTCTCGCCATTTTATTTCATAAATAAATTGGACATATTTAATAAAATCTCCATCAATTACTTTCAAAATTAGGATAACAACGTTCGTGGGTGGCATTCATACTTTTGCATATATATATATATATACTAGCAACCCGCCCCGGCTTCGCACGGGTACAAATTATACACCTAAACCTTCCTCATGAATTACTCTGTCTATTAGTGAAAACCGCATGAAAATCCGTTCAGTAGTTTTTCAGTTATCGTGAACAGACAGACAGACACACGCGGCGGGGGACTTTGTTTTATAATATGTAGTGATGTATATGGTTATAATGCCGTGTATACTGGGAGGATGCCCGTCTAATTGCGGGCCCGATAGTGACTCTTTATAAAAGGGTGAAGCAATCCACGTCGTCACGTTGTCAAACACCGCACAAACTCGTCATGCACCCCTGAAATACACATGTAAGTACAAGGATGTATAGAAAGCAGAAAGAAAGAGAAATGTTTATTTTGGCAACACATAAAAAAATATACGTAACATAAACAATTTTCCAGTTTGTCAGTGCCAAAAACGGACCCAATGCAGCATTGTATCAGACGAAAGCCTGACGCCGGTTTTCAATTGGGTCCAAGTGACGCTATGCGTATAACCAGTTGCAGACCATCATTATTACAATAGATACATAAACATTAATTAAATAAAACTTATCTCTTATCTATACAACATTTTATCTTTAATAAATACTTGCAAAATACTGAATATCTAAATATTCAGTATATATTGTCATTTCCACATTGAGTTCCTCGAATAATAACATTAGTGTTGCCACTTGGGATATTTCTATTCACCTCTGACCCTCGTCAGGTTTACATACAAATATGAGCCTTATATGGTTTTCATCCACTTGCAATACAAATATTGGTGTAGGGTCGGTATTGGAAACAAGAATTTCATTTTCACTTGTTTTGTGACACAAGGTCTTCTTAAATAGCTAGAAAAAAAAAGCGTATGTGTTAGTTGTATTTTAAATGATAGCAATAATAACCTGGAGAAGAATGCTTGGGAAGAAGATTAGAATGAAAGACTCCAGCAGTGTCTATTTTCACAAGCATAATGCTATATGTATTTTTTGAAGTGAAAACTTCTTTAGCGGCGTTGTGCACTTTTAAATGGGTAAAAAATGTTAAACTCGCGTCAGGACACGTGACCCTGATGTCCGACCCTGATGACCCGGAAATTCATACGACGGAGCCGAGTTCGTTATATTTACATGTATACACATGTACAATTTACACAAAATGTTAACAAATTATACACCTAAACCTCATGAATCACTCTGTCTATTGGTGAAAACCGCATGAAAATCCGTTCAGTACTTTTTCAGTTTATCGCGAACGAAACGAAGTCAAGACGGCTGATTGCATAAAATGTTTACATTTTCTTTGATTGATTACATTGCAATTTTTGGCCGTATTTTTTTTAGGTAAAATATTCTATTTACTCATTGTGATACCAGTTTTAACCAAAAAATATAACAATTATAAAAAAACATGTAAATTTTCCGGTAGAAAATTCGGATGAAATTTGACGAAGATGGTGATCTGAATCCATATTTCAGTATTCGGTACGCCGTCTGTTACATCCTGTATATAAACTGTTTGTTGGAAATGTAAGATTGATAATATTGATAAGCGGTGACAATAATCATTTAAAATTAATATGTTGGCAGCGATAGCCACTTGCCATCTTGTGACTAGTCTGCTCGTTAGAACTAATCCTAAAAAAAAATCACAAGTTTCAATCAGTTTTTTAGAGCCATCTTTCTCTTTTGTGATGAAATGTGTCATAGTTTGTTCAATAATATTCGTCCCAAAATAACTACAAGATTTTAACTTTCTCACAATAATTTTTAAAGGAAAACATTAATAAAGTAAAGGATAACATCAATTAAATAGTATTCCTTAAAATACCATAATATTAGATAATTTTAAATATATTCAATATGACGTGGCCGCAAACTGTACGAGGTTTATTACCGTACCCAAATGATAAAATTTGCCTCTTTTCAATTATGTCTGTGTCGATAGGTTGAACAACTGGCTCTAATTTCCCGAGGGATTGCGAAGATCCAAATACATAATATGTAGATTATTCAGCTCGTAATGTTTCTAACTTCATCATGTTAATGTTGCTGAAATGAAATATTGTATTCTTGAAATATTTCTGCTCTTGCGTCTACTTGAGGTAATATTTTGAAATAAAAGTGCCCATATTTCAAAAAAAAAACATAAAGAAACTGTTAAAAAACAGTGAAGACCTTGCATTTTCGTTGATTCTCGACTAAAATTATATATTACTAGAAATTGCGCTAAGTTTGTATGGTTACAATCCGTTCAATGTAACCCTAGGGAACGTTAATAGACTGACACATTGATGAAGGAAGATGCATTTATTGATTTTTAATTCAAGATTATTTCTTCCCCTCTCCTCCTGTCTTATCCCCATCACCCCCTCTTTCCCTATTCACACCTTAATGGGCGGCAACGCACTTGTGACTCTTGAGTTACAGGTGCCATGGGCGGCGGTAGTCATTTATCATCAGGTGACCCGTCTGCTTGTTTGTCGTAAAAAAAATTACTTTCGAAATTAACTGCGACTTGTTAACATTTTAAACTCATATAGTCATTCTTCGCATTATAGTTAAAGGATACTGCAATCATATACAGTTTGTTAACATTGTTTTTAAACTTTCGCTTACTTATGTATAGTCACATATTTGATGTGTGAATCGGGACTTAATCGCGGTAATAATTAGAAGGTACAATACCTTTTTTGGTTACCCGACGTTTCGATCGAATTGCACCGGATCATGGGTAGACACGGGTCTACCCGTGACCCGGTCTATCGGTATTACAGCGATTAAGTCCCAATTCACACATCAAACATTGTTATATTTCGTATCATCATCTTCCTGCCCTTTATCCAATTTTCATAAGGGTCGGCACAATGTGTGATATTGCAAAGAGTGGTGGCTAGTTTCTTTTATGACCGACCTGCCGGACGCCAACTCTCCTTTCGAATGTAGTCGTTTTAAGACGGGAAACAAGAAAATAATTTAAAATGGGAAGGGAGAGGAACCTAGGGATACCGCAAGTATCGGATAGGGAACGAAATTGAGACTGCAGTAGCTCGCAGAGGCCCGGGTCGCGGGACCCGAATCTCCTGTATTTTCTGTGACTAGAGAGGTTGCTAGGATAGGAACACCAGCTGGCGTTATTCTTTTTGATATCAATGTTCAAATAAAAATCTTTAATAAAAGTGACATTGTTTCTAACCATTTTGGTTACAAGTCAGATAAAAAAAAACAGCACTACGCTGGTTTTAATCAGAAAATTTAACTTACAGAAGTAAGCTGAAGCTTAATTATTAACCACAACGTAAAGGATCGTCACCAGCTGCCCAGTCGTGGAAGTTCATATAAAAAGCGATACAATTATAATCTAATAGAAATGTTATTTATCTAACTCTATTTATTTAGATAACTAACTTGTTTTAACTTGTTAGTTATCAATAAGCACGAAGACAATTTTATGGTAAGCGGTTAGCGATGGCTATTAGACTAAAATAGTTTTTTTTTTTTATTGTACCCAAATAAAATTACAATGGATCTTAACTTTATTACTAAAGTTAGGTATTTAGTGAAAAAAATTAGTAGTAGCCGACGGTGTACTATATATAATAATACATATAATGAAACATATACACACACGTATAGATAATTTTTTACTGTACTAAAACAGATAAATACATTGTATACAATTGCGTTTTATCCAGAATATCAGATAATTACAACCATTTTATAATAGTAAAATTCTTGTATGAATAGGCAATTAATACGTGGCGTCAAAAACTAATACAATCGGTAGAACAACAAAACATAATTTGTATACCGCGCTCATTACAATTAATTCACCTGCTGTTTTATTATCAGCACGGGCATCAAACGGCGTAACTCGATACCATTCATTTCCCCATCAAAATAACATTTAGCCGTAATTCTATCATAAATATTCAATCGGATCTGGTATTACGGTGTTAAAGCTTACAGTAACAATGGCGTCTATTTTCATGGGTAAATTGAATTCATTTTGGTTGTTTACTGTTACTCAGAGTGAAAATAATTCAGCTTTGTTTCTTTGAATATACAGCTTCATCGAACAGAATTTTCGGGAGTGGCAGGACATTAGAATTGAAGTAAGAATATTTCCTTAGAGACTCTTTTACCTATTCGAAGATCATCAGCTCTTATTCATAAACATTAAACCGGTTTTTGGAGTAAGTAAAATACGAGGAGTATTTTTCTTAGTCCAAAACTTACTTATTTATTTAAAATTTTTAATTAATACTTGTTATAGATAAATATTTGCGAACTATGTACCTATATGAGTGCCGTGTGTGAGAAGCGTGAAGTTATTATTATTTCTCTATATTCATCTTAAAACTCATCAATTACATTTTTAAATATCTACGAAACAAAATTTATATTTAAAAATATAAAAAATAGTAAACCACCGACATCGGATACAGGGACCAAAACACCGGTGGTTAGGGCTCCAAAGACGGGAACCTCCTCAGTATACGGGCCGTGTCTAGGAGAACTGATTTCTGCATCATAATATATAATAGCCTGAAGAATTTCCTCCGCACTAAGACAAAAACTTCCTTAATGCAGTCCCTCATCGTTCCTATAATTAATTCTCTATGGTGATGTGTGTTATTTCGACCTGAATGCAGACCTCCTCAACAAACTAGATCGCCTTCTCAATAACTGCATTCGATTCATTTTCAATCTTCGCAAATATGACCATGTGTCTGCTTCACGTTCACAATTAAAATGGCTTCCTATTCTCTAACTTCTCTGTTCTCCTTTTTAAACTCACCATCGCCACCTTCTTACTTAGTTCCCCACTTCCAATACTTGTACTCTACTCATGACAGGAATCTTCGTTCCACCAATAATTTGCTTCTTTTATGTCCCTCTCACAGTTCCGACTTTATCAACTCTTCTTTCTATGTACAATCAGTCCTTCTCTGGAATGCGCTCCCTCTCGAAGTCAGGATGTCCACAAACCGTTTCACGTTTAAAAAGAAAGTACGAGAACTCCTCCACAATGAGTTAGCAGAATAGCCTCAACGCTAGTACACAACTTTATAGTAGTATTTGTAGTGTATTTATTTATATATATGATATGTATATATATGATATGTGTGAATACATATAATGTACTCTGTACAGGTATAATATAAGTACTTATATATGTTTATGTATAAGTATATAAAACTGTGTATATTATGTAGTAATGATTTTTAGAAAATTTTACATGTCAGTAATGTAAATATTAGTTTGTTTTATAAATAATTTCAAATGTATTTTTGCACCTACCTTATACGAGGGTGGCACTGAAAATTTCGGGAATCAAGGAAGTGACACAACATTACTATTTAAAAATGTATTTATTGCTTTTCGAAGTATTCTCCGCAAAATTTGACACATTTTTCCATACGATGGAACCAATCATTGAAGCAACCATTCCATTCAGAAGTTGGGGTCTCCAAAATGGCCGTTTTGTAAGCGTCCACAGCTTCTTCACGTGATGAAAATCTCTGACCACGCAATTTATTCTTTATTTTAATGAAAGTATAGAAATCATTTGGGCTTAGGTCGGGGCTGTACGGCGGATGGTCTAATAATTCTATGTTTTCTTGCTTTAAAAACTTTTGTTCTGTGCGCGGTGTGAGAACTCGCATTGTCGTGATGGAGGATGATGCGGCGGTTGCAGTTCTCTTTACGGAGTTCAGAAACGACCTGTGGCAAACAAATGCTAGCATACCATTCTGCATTAACCTTTCTTTGTCCCTCAAGAGAAATAGTCGCAACATGGCCGGTTTTGGAGACAAACGTGGCCACCATTTTTTTTGCAACACTCCGTGAACGAACAATTTTTGTTGGCTTTAACTCATTTTCGAACACCCAAACTCGTGACTGGTTTTTTGTTTCGGGTTCGTACGCGTATATCCAGGATTCGTCACCTGATACGATGTTGTATACAGCATTTGAGGATCCTGCGTGGAATCTTTCGAGAGTTCTAACGCACCAAGTAACGCAAGCCGCTTTTTGCTCTTCACATAGCGAATGCGGTATCCATCGGGAAAACAACTTTTTTACACCTAATTGTTCATGCAAGATTATTTGTATTTGACTCATGCCAATGTCTAAAGTTGCCTGAATTTCGCGGTATGTCACATGTCGATCTTCCTCAATCAGCTTACGCACAGCATCAACGTTTTCTTGGGTGACTGCAGTTTTTGGACGACCTTGACGGGGATCATCACTGAGCTTGACACGTCCACGTTGAAATTCAGCAAACCAGCGGTAAATTGTGGTTTTGGATGGGGCTTCATCACCAAATGCAGAAATCATCCGGTCAACACACTATTTTTGCGTTAAACCACTTCGAAAGTTATAATAAATCATCGCTCTTGAATTTTCTTTCTTTCTTTTGAAATTCCATTTTCTCAACGACTAAACAAGTTTGACAAAACCTTGTGATAAGACCGAGAATCTTTTTTTAAATAAATAAATGGTATTCGATTTTTAAAACCAAGGAGTTTTCAATTAAAAAGATTTTAATATTACAGAAACAGTGGAAATATTCCATTCCCGATACTTTTAGTGCAGCCCTCGTAGCAGTTCTACACCACTCTAAGGTTGAGTGGTAGAGAATGCCCTAGGCATTAAGTCCGCCTTTGTACAAATGTGCATGAAGTTTTAAATGAAATAAAATAAATAAATAATAATAATAAAGAAACTAGTCCCACTCACCACTCACGTTCCACTATGTGTGACTCATATTCACAAGGATGAACCCACGAACACACGAGCATAATACTCGACGAGTCCCAGAGAAAATTAAACAGTGTTAATTTAAAACCTTTTAACTGCAATTCTGCATTTTAAATATTATTTAAAACATATAAGACCCAGACTAAAACACAAAATCTGGCAGTACTCACTGTGTAGCCAGATGTGTTTTTAAAAAATCTGTATAATGGTTGTTATTGGTTTTTAATTCATTTTGGTTCCCTATTTTTTTAATAAGTAATATCTTTAATTTTTTTTTTATAGTGACTTGTTTAACAGACCTGTTCGTTTAGTAGTTAAGTGATCTCGACTGCTGAGCCAGAGCTTGGGTTCGATTCTCACCCACGACACATATTGTGTAATGAGCGCGATCTGGGTGTAATTTATCTGTAATATGTATGCATTTAGTAATATATATATATATATATATATATATATATATATATATAAAAAAGTATGTTTATCAGCAGTCTGGTTACCATAGTACAGGCTCTGCCTAGTTTGGGATCAGACCGTTGTGTGTGAGGTGTCTCAAGTTATTATTATTATTACATTATTGTTTGAATATGTGCGTGTGCTGTGACACGTGCTACACTTGAACGCTCCAGGATTATAATTGACGAGCAAAATAGACGCAGGCAGCTCACCTTGGCGACTCGAACCAAAAATGAGCTGTCAAAGCGTATAGTTAGACTTTTTGGTGTTCCGACAACGAAAGGATGGAACCTCTGTCTGCGCCTAGTAGTAGTAGTCCGATAAAGGAATGGCGACGGTTCAATGAATTCGAAGAGAGCTTTCGCACACTCATCAAAGTGAATCTTATAAAAAACCGATAAAGGGGCGACTTTAAGACGATGCTCAAGGCTATGTAGTTGCCTATTCGTGAGCACATCGTCATCGTCAATCACACAATACGTACTATTATTTAGTAGTAAAATAAATATGAAAAAGATTATTGCGTTGCTAGCTCTGCGGTTGAATGTTTAATGAAGCATAGAACGTATTCATAGTCTAGTTTAGGCTCGTGCCGACTAGCGTCCAATGTGCCATGACAATCTATCATCAGTGTCCCCTGCTGTCGTATACATATGTAGACTCTTTACGCTTCGAGGCCCATATTTCCAATAGCTGAATATAAACTTGGTTGTTTAGAACAAAAACCTAATAACAGCCATTCTGAAAATGTTACATAGCGGACATACCCAACTGTTTAAATTGCTCTTCAATTAACAGCGGTCTTGAACTTTCTGTTTGTGCATAATTATGTTTTAGCAAATGTTCTATACATAAATAAAACTTTTAAATTTTAAATCACGATTTATGTGTCTTGCTAAAAAGGTTGGCTGAGGAAAGTCGATATTCGATTCGATGACTTCTTTCTTACTAAAAAAACATTAAAACTCTTTTCTTAGACGTGTAAGATTTCAGAGTATGAAATGAGATTAATGAAACGTGACATTTGCGATGAAAAATTAAAAGAAAATCAACTCACTAATTTCTTTTTAATTTATTTTTAACCTACTTTTTCTGTATGATGCGTATGCAGGGGCCGTATGTTGTCGCCACATTAAAAACTCCTATTTATTTTATATTAAAAATAGAGACAAACTATAATAGCTGATAACACAGTTCACTATTTAATAAAAATAAGTTAATAGACATTATTTTGCCTGGTTATGCCGGTAACGCAATACTATTGGTCGATTGATAAATATTGACGAATAATGGGATTATAAAAGGGTAGGAATAAGATAAAAACTTCACTTGAGTGCGAACAGAGATACGAACAACTTGGCAGTTACTGTTAGTTAGTGATTTTCATAGTTTATATCAGTGGTTTCGAGACTGTTTCTTACACGTACGTATAAACATCCGGATCCCTAATTGGGCCAGTGTCGCTACTGGAAGATCATCAGAATAAAGTCAAGGCCTTTCATCTATACTAATATTACAAAGCTAAAGAGTTTGGTTGATCGTGCTAATCTCAGGAACTACTGGTTTGATTTGAAATTTTTTTTTTCGTTAGATGGCCCATTTATCGAGGAAGGCTATACGCTATATAACATCACGCTACGACCAATATTAGTGGAGCAGTGACCATAAACGCATGTAAAACTGTGGGGACGGCTGCTTCTAGCCGGGATGATCATTGAGCCATGATGGCTCGGCTGACGGTTTCACTCCACCCACGAATGTCCTCGGGAACATAAGACACCTTCAAAACTAGCAAGATTGTGTTAGGAACTTGGCCAAAACATCTCATTGTGATATTTTTATATTGAGTTACCTACTAGTCTATTAATGTCACTGTGAATCAGCCCCACTTGTTAATTAATCATTGCGGTCACCACATGTGTACTGGCACACATCCTATGACCAGAAACCGAATAAATTCTTACATACACATTGGGAAGCCAAAACTAAAAGCCAGCTGAAAATTCGGCTTAGGAATCCCTTATTTAAGGTCAGTACCGACCGCTGAAATCACCCCTAATATGTCCGATGGCCCGTCGACTGCCGGTCGACCGAGATAGGCCCAAAGAATTAGCAAAACGGTTATAACGAACAAAAAACATGACAGGCTTAACCATTTAGAGAACGGTTCAGTCGAAGAAATTGCCGTTTGGGTATATTGCTAACGATGAAGTGAAATTTTCGAGCCATTTCATAATATAAGTAGATAATACCTGCTTAACTGCGACGTTGTATTGTTTACATTTTATGATTTTAATAATATAAGTAATACGTAATGAAAACAATTTAATACTTCAAATTGAAAATTGTATCTTAAAAGATACTGTAGAATGCACGAAGCTAGGAAGAAGAAAAGTATCGTTTTCTTTTCAAGAGTGTTGATTTCATTGAATTTCTGCGGGTTTTAGTTTAATACCTATGGCCTGTGACGAAACGACCCGACCTAAAGATTGGGTTTTCCCCACAGTCTGAGCCAATATCCTCGCTGGTGGCTGAATACACAATAAGCTAATCCATAGCTGGTCTGGCAACCCTATCCACTTGAAAGTGAGCTTGATCTAAAAGCGGTACAATATTGCCACCTCCTCTGATACGATGTTAGGGTGACGGGCTAGCCTTACCACACTTACTAGGCTATCGGGGTGATAGGGTAGACCGCACGGCCCACGAAGATAGTGAGTGAACGCGCCTGCTTCGCACGGAAACATTTCACAGAAATCTTCTATCCCAAGCCCCGAAAAGTGGAAAGACAATAAAGAGTACCAATTCTGTCTCTCAACTCTTAAATTCTGAAAATTTATATTGGGGAATTCAAACTTTAATTTGACTACCCTACTATGAAAGCACCTCTGTGTTGGAGAAGAGTTCAAAAGTATATAATTAATGGATGTTAAATATACTCAGATATAGGAATACTAGGTTAAACAGAAAAAACACTTGTAGCTATCTACTCTGAAGGACACTCGCTAGGACGAGACTACCACGAGTCACGTCCAAATAACAACGTACCGTCAATATCGACAGCAATATTATATTTCTACATTTAAATACATAATATATATTTTGATCAAAAGTTTTATTAATCTTCAGCAAACTCATCATCACCCGGAAATGAAAACATTAATAATTACTCACACAGGTAAACCCGGCTATACCGTTGCCAAAAAATTGTATAGGTGTAATCGTGCCGACTCACCGCTAACGGTCGAATATGTAACGCAGCCGACCAATCAACGGGCTGAATACGTGAATTATTATAAGGCGTTAACCGCTAAATCGATGACCTAGTTCGACAATGACGGTGGTATGCATGCAAGCGGAGAGCGATGGGGATTATCTTGTCTCATTATGGAAGCTATCATTCAGTCTGTTAAATAATTTTTTTGGGGAGAAAAATATTCAACAATTTATAAACATAGCAGTATCACAAACAGTGAGGATGTACTTAATTCACAGTATATTTTTCATTCCTATTTTTCCAGACAAATAGTATTTATGTAATTGAGAAGACTTTTCTCTGTGATATATGCTGAAGACTAATAATAAATTAAAATTAGGTATATACAGCAACAAAAACAATTGTCATACTATTTTGAAGAATGTTATGCTATATATTATGAGACATAGTTAACTTTAGGATAGATTTTAGACTAAAACATCTCTCCTACAGAGTAAGAAATAATAATAAAAAAAATATCTCATCAACAAAAAAGTAGTTAATCAAACTTAAAATATATAAAAAAAAATGCTAGCAGAAACCCGCGGTCAGTATGAACACAGCTCATAGTTACATAGTGAACGTGAAGCCCCCACGTGCGTACGGCATTTTATGATAAATCGCCACAAGTTCTCGTCTTATGATCTAAAATTATCTAATCATATATATATCATGGTATGCATGTATCTTAATGCGACATCATTTGTGTGGGTAGCAGTGATAATTCACACGGTGTTCACAAGTTTCTAGTATGTTTATGCTTGTGATGTTTATGTTAGTAATTCATGAGCAATTGATTAGACTAAAACTATCGGGTCAAAGGTCCCTACAATTCTTGATGTTTGGCAATTTTTGGCAATCCTTGGTACAGAATAATTTACGCAATTTTATCCCAAAACTAGGCTTACCAGACAACTGACGTTAATCTTACTTGCCCATGCAAAAAATAGTCATTCGGCTTTATTTAGGTTTTAAAGAGATTCCACTCTTAAAAATGATCCCCAATGCGTGTGCGATACCTCAAGCTTACTACTAAGTTAGCCTTATGTTGCCCACCAATCAAAATATATCAATCTACATTATAATATAAAACACAATGTAACACTCAAAATATAAATGAACTGTCACATTTATATTACCAAAAAAACTAAACTGTTTGTTTTTTTTTCTTAATTGATCAAATCTTAATTTTTAATGTTAGTCATTATATATAATGACTAATCCGTAACCATCAACGATGAACATGATATCAGGTTCTTGTAACCCAACAGCATTTGCGAAAGCTGACGGTAAGGGGCTTACTATGACGCTCGGGACAAGACGGTTTGTACCCTTGACACAGATCGTTTATAATCATTGTGATTTTTAGTCATCCTGATCCAAGATAAAACAAATCGAGTTGGTTTTGATAGTGCGCAAATAAAATTGCCTTGGAAACCCAACTTAAAATGAGCAGCCCTTTATTTTTCCTCCGCTTCCTTATTATTAGCGAGTGTATTTACATACATCGTGACCGGTATATAGTCTAGTTATTTTTTTTTTTGTGCAAAGAACTCCTTAGTTATCATGAATAAGGGAAAGACACATTGTTTGAAATATTTAAAAACTTTTTTCGTCCTCATCTCACCGGGACTAACCGGCAATGACGTCGGACTCTAGCCGACTAAAACGTCACGAGGTCACGAGAGAAGGAAAAATATTTACAAACATAACGTTTCTAAATATTTTTCCTTTTTAGTGTACACCTGAAACTCCGGCAATAATATGAATAAATGGTATAATGTAAACATAATATTATTTTATAATGTTAAGTTTAAGAAGAGTACGAAAACCACTAGATACGAAAAGCACGACCAAAATGTCTATCTCAAATTTATTTATTTTGTTATTACACATCTATTCTGTCGCTGCGGATGACCAAATTATTTAAGATTTTGTTAAGGTTAAATTACATATTTTTATTATTTTATCATGTCTATCAATAGCTAAACAAAAATACCCAGTTTTAAAAGTCTCCCTCTTTTTGTCAGATTGAAAATTTATGTGCGTATCTTAATAAAATTAAAACTCATGTCGCTTGCTTTTTAGCTTATTATTATCTAAACTGGTTTTACGAATCTACAAGAAAAAAAAAAAAACTCATCTGTCATCTGTCTTTGAAGTGACGTCGTGAGTGATGGCGACGTTCATAATATTGTGTCGATGTTATGATGTCGGATAGAAATTTGTGTGGTTTATTCTATTATTAGGCCCGTTATAAAAATAATGAAAAAAAACTTGAGGTTACCGACGTTGCGTCGTTCTAGGTTCTTAACACGCTTACATTAGCTTCACTTGCGACTAACTAACAAACTAAAACAGATCTTTGAAATTAATTTTAACCTACTTCAAATTTTATTGTCGTATCGTTAGGAAACTTTATATGTATATGTGATTTCGATCACGATACTATATTTATTGACGGCTAGAAATGTGCTGATCTGCATTCGAATGAATTGTGTTTTCCAACAATTGGTTTCATCATTCACAGGTTGACCTCAGTAAGCTTGTGACGACAGCCAGTGTACCTGGTCGAAACGTCAGGCAATTCAAAGGTATGTAATACCTTTTCGTGATCGCGTTAATTCCCGTGTAAATACATAATTATATCAGGGAAAGGAAAAGTTTAAAAGTAGTTTATTATATATATAGTTGTTTGATGCAGTGCATAATTTTCATGATATTCTAAAGCGCTTTAGAGGAGCCCACAGCATAAGAATCAAGTTATTATAAACATCAAATGCTATAGACATAAAAATATAATCCGACCGCTTTGCACCTGCAAACACGAAACTAGAAGTGCCTATGTCCTGCATTGTATTTGGCAATAAATTGGTACATTAAAAATGTACCAATTTATTATAATATATAATATATTCTCCCTGATATTATGTATTTACAGATACGTTGGTCTAAAATTTAATAAATCTATTATTAAGACCCTGAAGGCTGGAAAAGAATATCTCGTGATAATATAACGATTACGACTCATTATAGTGTGATCTGGATCGCCGTTCGAGTTAAATTGCACTTTATTACGTGAGCCGCATCTTGTTTAGAGTTTTCATAGGGTGAATATTTAGTACGTGAGTGATATCGACTCAAGCCTACTAATATTATAAACGTGAAAGTTTGTGAGGAAATATGTTTGTTGCTCTTTCACGCAAAAGCTACTGAACCGATTGCGCTGAAACTTGGTATACAGATAGATGGAGACCTGGTTTAACACATAGGCTACTTCCCATGGCGTCGGGACTTACGCGGGTGAAACCGCGGGGTGCAGCTAGTATAATATAAAATGATGTTTACAAAACTAGATATGAAAATAAATCCGTGAAAACTTTAGATATTTATTACAAGCTGCGTCAGATATGTACTTGAAAAAAAATGAATACATAATTTCTTACAGTGATAACAACAAGATACATGATTTCGCAAGCGATAAATAAATTCGAACAGATGTGCTCGTTTACAACCCTTTAAAGGTGTTATAAAAATTGATTGGATCGCTTAAAATTCCTTCCGTGAGCAATGAAAATTAACATTTATTGTCATTTTGTACCTGTCTCGCCGGATGGGTTGCTGTTAATGTGTACATTATGATAATAAAACCAACACTGGAAACTTTATGCATTGAATATAAAGTTTTATTATGTGTACCTGGAGGGTATCTGGACATATTTTGAATATGTTTGTAGATTACTTTATCATGACGTTTTATCTAATATAAACAGCACGTCGATGACTCTTTTAAAGTAATATATTGGAGGCGTATTTTTAATTATGTTTCCCCATCTTTGTATAAATTTAATATTTAAAATTGTATCTATGGTAAGTATTTTAAACAAAACTTTTAGTTTATTGCATAATCACTCTAACAAATTAATAAAACGGTTTAGAAGTTATAATTCTGTTATTTTCAGTTGGTGGAGTGATTATTCTAATGTACTTATACTTATTACACTGAGCTTGACATCTTATGTGACTTATTTAATTGATAATCTATGTTACAGATAATGTATTAGGTTTATTTGGCTACACACACACACAAACATTAGAAGCTGTTTCAAAATGGCTTCTTAGCAGCGGAAGACTTCTAAAAGCGAGGTATTTAGGTAGGAGTTCTGCGCAATGTCTATCAATATAATATACAGGGTTATAATATACAGGGTAAAAGGCACGGAGGATGATGATTTATTTTGTGGTCTAAACATAAATTTACAGCTGATTTTCAAAGTGTGAGCCCCTGTTTCTAATGCAAGCACGCATTCTTGTCCTTAATTGAGTTTTACTCGTACAACACCACTAGACAAAGAGTTTTTGATTTCACTTGCGGCGTTAACTATGCGGATCCTTAAATCTTCAATCCATACGTAAAAATCCATCGAGTGCATCCTAAGGGTAATTTGATAGCTAATGATCTCTACTATCACCCCTTAAAGGGATCGCCACGTATTTCCAGTAACCCGTATAACATATACCTTAGCATATCCTGAAATTGACATAGCCTTGATACTTCAACCCAACGCCTTCAATTCGCCGCGTTGATCTATGCCTCGGGCTGATCTAAATAAGCTCATTTGTTTCCGATATCGGAGGTGCAGGCTCGACTACATTTTCCTCACTTCATTCCCGATACGGAAAATGGTTTTTGCAAGTTAGAACGTAGATATCGCGAGAATATTTTTTTTATGAAAGCTATAATCTATCTAGGCATTACAGGTTTTATGGTAACTAGTTGACTTTATTTTGTTTCTATCTCAAAATTTCACAATCTTTTGCAGTCAGTAAAAAGCTGTTTTGACATTACATTGTTAGTGCTTCGACCGGAGTGATACCTCGGCCTCACAGAAAACCGGCAGTGAAGCAATGCTTGCATTGTTTTTCGAGTGAGTGAGGTTACTGGAGACCCTAGCCCTTCCCCTCCCCCCCGCCTTTCCCTCCCTCACTCTAGTGAATATCATAATAGGACGCTACGAATGTATGAATAGTATTTTTTTTTAAAGACCGCATTAGGAATTACTCCTGTGTCGCGGGGGACTTTACAAACATACAAACAACGGGCACAAAGAACACCCAGACTCAGGTGGGAATTGAACCCACGACCTGTAGCATAGCAGTCAGGGTCACTAACCACTAGGCCAACAAGCCAGTCATAGTAAAGTATTTAAGTTTATAAATTGCTCACATGATCTCTTAACAAAACTATCAACATTATAGCATTGAACAATAACATTTGGCTCTCATGAAGATGTAGTCTAAGTGCCTTTTATGTTAGCTTCGTATCGTGTTATTACTTGCTCCGTTTTGAGCGGCACTCTTAGGTTATAGAGAACTTTTTAAATTTAAACTTGCTAACAAAGGATGTTGTTAAGCATTTGTGATTTAATATGTAAATCTTGAGCAGTTCTGCTAAAAGAGACAGTTATATTTATTAACTTGAAAAAAAAAAAAACTGCCTACAGTCGGTAACACAGAACTGCGAATAAGTAGTGCGATGTGGGAGGGGCACGCGCGTCGAAGCTATGAGCAAACGTTCATAGTTCGGCAAACACGTGCAAACATTTTCGTACTAGCTTATTGAATTCGTCGGGGACGTACTTGGGTGAAAAAAAAAATGAGTAGGTAGTTGCGCGGTAATGTCAAAAACGGACATAATTTCCTCGGTGAGTCGAAAAATTTTAGTTTTTCAGTAATGTTGCCAAAACTTCACAATGTATTAGATACTTTGAGAGAGAAAAACTTTATGATCTAATCTACTAAAATAGTTATACATTGCATGTCATATTTGAGTACTAACTATTTTGGAACTACGGGATCACGCAATAAACTACATTGCTTACAGCAACATTGCTATACATTATGCACGAAAATAAGATGCACACTCTTTAGCTCTGTACTGACGTACCGCTTCAAGTATGTATGTATACGAAACCGCAAGTGTAAGGGTGTATTTAGTATAATGTTGAGGGATTTTATTTGACAAGTTACAGAGACGTACGTACATAGAGGTGAACGCCTCGCAGAACTTACCATTACATTTCAATATTGCTCTAGGAATGGATGATACGGCACTATTGTAATTTGTACTTATATAGAGTAAAGTAGCAGACGCAACATTTGATGTATTCCTTTGTGGTGGATCAATACATAGTTACTGTCAGTTTTTCTTTAATTTGATGACCTTTGTGGCGCGGGGGTTTGGTTCCTGCTCAATGCAAATATTGTATAATATGACGAATATTTATTTTGTGTTTAGTTTCATTAAAACTTTACTACTTTGTCTCTGATATGTCAGGATCCAAGCTTAGAGACACAAAAACTTTACTACTTTGTCTCTGATATGTCAGGATCCAAGCTTAGAGACACAAAAACTTTACTACTTTGTCTCTGATATGTCAGGATCCAAGCTTAGAGACACAAAAACACTGAGAAAATTCAATTTGTGTCAGGATAAGTTAAGCAGTTTTAGACCCTACAACAAGTTAACTGTTTTTTTCTTCTGAAAATGGTAAAAATGTATTGGAAATTAATTAGATTTTTCCGATTTGCAGAAATTTAATTATTTTTTTAAATTAATTTTAGAATTTTGCTGCAAATTTTGTGTTAAAAAGAGCTTTTATATATTATTGCATGTATTAAGCAACTGTTATTACCGGCCACAAAACTGAAAATATGTATTTAGAAATGCCATTAGCTGTATTCTGTTCCAAATCACGTGTCACCAGCGCACCCTTAGACGATAACCATTATTTTACACACACACAAAAGTCTATGCTAATTCGTCACAGAAACAACTGGCAAGATACAAATGGCGTTTGGGATATATTTAATAAAGGATTTATTAATTATTTTTTTTATTAATTGTTATAAATTGTTTGCCATTTGTTTGCGTTCACCTCTATGTAATACGTCTCTGTAACTTGTCAAATAAAATCCCTGAACATTACAATAAAGGATATTGTAATGTTAGGAGATCATCATTCTAGGCAATAGCATTTATTGTGAAATACAATATTTCATTAAACAGAGGAGTGATTTTACCTCTAACCAGAATTTAAGTTACTAATTCAAACATATAGTCTCAATAAACTCTATGCCGGGTCTCAATGCTACCAACAAAACATCAAAATATTACGACTAACTGTGGATCGATCAAATGATTTTGCGACCTGCACAAAAGACCAAGTTGACCAACAGAAGACCAGCCTGTAGCAATTTATCTTAACTGAACACACCAATGAGCCTGAAAGACATTTCGGTTGCCAAGGTACTGGGAAAGAACATAGTTGTAAATACCTTTTTTGGACAAATTATTGAAAAAAACAAAACTGCCAAGCCAAGAAACGAACTACTCGCAATGATCAAAGTCACAGTACCATCGTCCCTTCAAGGGACCATTTTTTTATTTTTTTTTATTATTTTTTTTTACTGTTATATTAGTGAAATTATAATTCTTATTACTATACATTTGGTGTAAGCGACATAGCTCAAATAATTAGAAACCTGAAGCGCCAAATTGCCACTTTCCGGAGTGGAGACCGCGTCTAAAGAAACTTAGTGTGTTATACCCTCGGTCAAGTGAAGTGACTATCACCGAAAAATTGCTGGTAAAAACTGGGTGAAGAGAGCTGACGATCGAATTCAGTGGCGTACATTAGGAGAGGCCTTTATCCAACAGTGGACAATGAAAGGCTGATAATGATATACTAGTAGCGACCCGCGGTTTCACCCGCGTAAGTCCCGATCCCGTTAGAATATCGAGATAAGAAGTAGCCTATATATTAATCCAGGTATCTAGCTATCTATATAATAAGTTTCATCGCAATCGGTTTAGTAGTTTTGGCGTGAAAGAGTAACAAACATCCATACATCCATCCATCCAAACTCTCACATTATAATATTAGTGGGATATCGTGTTTTAATTTAAAACTTACCAGGTTTCTTGCAGAATATACCCAAAAATGGCCTCCGAGTAATTTAACTTTATTCCGTGTAAAATTTTGGACAAAGTAATTCGCATAGTGCCTTACCTAAAATAGTGTGGCAGTTCGCTAACATAGCAACAGGTGTAAAAATATTTTTTTAAGCAACGATTTTTGTTACAATGTGTTTTTAAACAAGGTTTTTTTTATATTTCGGAGTGCCCTCAGTACTTTAAGTGATAAGTGGTAACAATTCCGTATGAGCACTGTTACTACGAGTACTTATTACAAAAAGGCAAGTGTATATTAAGCCAGGACATCCACTTGCGAAACCCGTAACCAAATCACATGGGGATTTTGTAGCTAATTTGTAGTAAATTTGTAATTAACATAATAATTTTGTATAGCCCGTCGGTAGTTACGCATAGATTTGTTCTGCCTAATATTAAGCTAGCACATCTTTCTGCAATACACACACAGAAAGATGAAATCGACCCCTGTTTCGATAGGGGTGTGTTTTTGGGTATCTTGGCCATATGCATCAGAAAGCTACAAAACACTAGATATTGTAGTGATGAGACCTCTCGCACAGCTTGCATACTTCTTCGATTGAAATAATAACTCATTGAAATGTGAGAGGCCTGGACTGGTCGCTAAACTCGAATTTAGAACATGTTCGAAATAGTTTATGAAGAATAAGAATAGAAGAAAAGACAGTCGCCCGGAGGACAGAGGACGGTCTGGACGACTATCGTGCCAAAGGTGCACGGAATAATTCAAGAAGTGTTATTTATAATTAATCTGTTTAAAGTTATAATTTTTACATGCATAATCTGATCCTGATTATATCGCATAGTGCGTTTGCCTGCTCTTTTAATTTTCCTCCTCTAGATAGAACCTATCGTGACTGGTTACCGTAAAGCCCCAAGCTTTATACGTAGTGGAGTACGCCGTAGTTATTTTAGAAGAAGCGCGTTTCAATATTATAAAACAAAATCCCCCGCCACGTCTGTCTGTCTGTTCGTGATAAACAGAAAAATTACTGAACGGATTTTCATGCGCTTTTTACTAATAGACAAAGTGATTCATGAGGAAGGTTTAGGTGTATAATTTGTTAAGATTTTGTGTAAATTGGTTGAAATATGTTAATGATTGTTGAAGATGTCTCTGCTACCCGTGCGAAGCCGGGGTGGGTTGCTAGTTAGCTACAAAATAACCCGTCAATTTCATCTTTCTATGAACTTAATATTTAGGTAGAGCACATCTATGCGTAACGACTGATGTATGGGCGCTACAAAATTATTAAGTTCACTATAAATTTACTACAAATTAGCTACAAATTCCCCAGGTGATTATTACGGGGTTCTCAAGTGGATGTGCTGGCTTAATATACGTCATATTTTAGGATAGGCGAGCATTTTTTTTGCATTTTTGACTTTTCAAAATGTGCACTTAAACGTCGCATATAGATAGCCTAGTATAAATGTAGATTTGTAGTTTATAATATTGTAATACTCTATTAAGTTTTACGTCGTATTTAGTTTATTTATTTTAGTGCACGGGCATTCTGCGAACAGTAAGGACGTTCCGTCAATATCTCTTACTAAGTAATTATTAGTATTATGGGTTAATTTCCATAATCATATTTTCCCATTAAAAAAAAAGCTTTTTATAAAACTTCCCACAAATGTTTTTTTTTTAACAATTTTTATATGGTTATTCACGGGCGACTTAAATATGACCAAATCTTTATGTAATAGGTATAGTGTGTGTTTACTAAATTATTTATTTCGAAATTATACACAAATTATCCCACTATCCACTAATATTATAGATGTGAAAGTTTGGAGGGATGGATGGATGGATTTTTGTTACTCCTTCACGCAAAAATCACTGAATCGATTGCGATGAAACTTGGTATGTAGATAGCTGGAGACCTGGATTAACGCATAGGCTACTTTTTATCCTGATATTCCTACGAGATCGGGACTTATGCGGGTGAAACTGCGTGGCGCTGCTAGTATGTAATATATGCATAAGACTTGTTTAAAGATTTTCTCAAAATATCATTCCCAAGTAAAAAAACTTAATGTAGATCAATTTTGCTATTTTGAAATGGGCAATAAATTAGAAAAAAAGTGCCGGTAGCCCATCTAATTCGAAGTATAATTAAGAAAGAAAAAGTACTATAAAAACATTTTCGATCGATAAAATATAAATAATATAAAATTCGAACCGCAGTTACATGATTACTCCGTGAAAAAAGTTTGTTAAGTACCAATATAAAACACTATAAAAACCGGTAATCTAATGAAAAATCGGGACAATGAAAAAAAATGAGCAATTAAAATAAAAAGGTCTCTCTTAATATCTGAAAATAGAAGTCAAAACGAACTTGAAAACAGAAGAATTAATTTCGCAGACGCCCACAATCGGCAAGAAACCGACGGAAAGTCCTCGGAACAGGCCTAAAAGACAATTAATTCCCAATCCCCGGCCTACTTTGGCGAAGTTACAAATCAGGGATCCTCCGGCACTTGCCTAATGTCGTTTGCCGGGATTCCACGAAAACTTTGGCCGTTGCGACGTCCCCACGATAGATATAAGGTATTTGATGAATATTTAAACTTCGATAGTTTGGCTCCATTGTATCTCGAGAATCATTATTGCGAGTGTCCTTCTTGCTGGGGTTTTCAACATCGTTTTTTGAATGAATTGTCGTAGATCAGCTGTGAACAATCCAACTCTGGCCCTAGAATAGTTTCTGTAACATGTTTAATATTAGCCGACCGCTTTTGTTACTTGTGGAATTCTTGACTTTTAGGTATTGATGAAACTTAGTTTTCTAGGTTATACTGGCTACTTGGCAACGTTTCCGAAAATACATGCTCCACTAACCTAATGAAAATTATTTGGCTCTCGATATCACGTCGAAAGTTAATTGTATATAAGTAATAATATTTCTCCTGCTCTTAATATTTTATGAATAATTAACTTGATAAAAACTCGACTTATCGATTCAATTTGCAATATTGTACAAATACTTATTTTTATTATAAAAGTACGGGGACAATACTTTTATTCCGTCCAACTTACATCGTAATTGTATGTATTGTAAATGATAAGTTATTAATTTTCAGATTGAATACTTACCCACTTTAGCAATTGCCAAACCCGACCCCGATCACTGATGACAGGTGTTTTCAAAATCACTCTCGTTCCATACATGTACGTGGAACTCTGTCTTATTTTAATAAATACTAGATGAAAACCCGGCTTCGGTCGGGTGAAATGTTACTCATAATACTTCATACCACATAATCTTACTCTATTCTACTTCATAATCTTTTACAAAATGTAGGTAGATATACGTGTGAATCTGCCTTAATGAACTAAAGATGGCATCCGAGTGGCCAATATGGCGACTGCCATTTGCACCATTAGAATTTAACAAAGTACTCGACAATCCGAATTTTGCGAATATAGGTTGTCGACTCGAAATCATTATTTTTTTATGTTTTATTATTCAGGTAAGGTTTCAATCGAGTCTACCGTACCCCTTGACCGAATTATTAATGTAGATGTTTGGTTTTAAAAAAAGTTCTTAATGGTTCTGCAGGACCGCTGTATTGATAACTTTTAAAATTATGATGCAGACTTGGATTGCTGTCCTCTGTATGAATAAAATTAATAACATTATTATATATTGCCTTATACGTAATTGATGAGTAAATTTTAATTATATCAACTGTTATAATAAATAAATGCAAAAATTATGATCGATAGATGGCATTTCCCCACAACGTTTTTTCGTGTTTGAATACTATAATATTAGTCCATACTTGAAGCCCAATTTATCATCTACTAGCAACCCGCCCCGGCTTCGTACGGGTAGCAGAGACATCTCCAACAATCATCAACATTTGAATCATGAATCACTCTGTCTATTAATGAAAACCGCATGAAAATCCGTTCAGTAGTTTTTCAGTCTATCGCGAACAGACAGACGCGGCGGGGGACTTTGTTTTATAATATGTAGTATCATGACCGGTAGCCTGCGCCTTCTATAGTCCTTGTCCAAGCACTGCTGCTGATTCTATGCTAGAGTCACAGCAACTTGAAACTTCATCGGTAATTTTCTTACCTGTGCAAAAGAACTTTCTGTTCTTTAGGTGACTATATTCTGCTTGAATTTGATTCTGGTTGCCTAAACAGATGAACAAGTGATGTTTTGTTATCATACACCGCTTGCCTGGGTAGTCAATGATGTTCGCAGCTCAAACAGTAGCAAATTCAAACTCTCTTAGCTTAGACTTACATATTATTCAAGGGTTACCTGACTTCAATAGCAAAGATGCCAATAGTCTGTTTATAAAAGACAAAGATTTTGGGATAAGAAATTAATAAAATAAAAATTTAAGAGGGGTGATCGCGGACGTGAAGGAATAGCGTCACACGTAGCTATTATAACTGACTAAATTAGTCAAAGAGGAAAAAAAACATTTGAAGATCATGTAATTCTTGAAAAATCTATGGCGTTTAAAGTAAAATCGTAGTTTTTTAACTTTCCAGATGGCGTAAAGACAGCTAGCTTATGAATGTGTGTCAATGGCTCGTCTAGGCCGCGCCGCCCGTTTGCGTATGCTGCATTTTTTATCAGCAGGGAGAGTAAATCTCTCTCTCTAAAATGTATTTCATATTTACTACGTTTGGATTTCAAGTTCTATTTGTACAAGAAATAATTTAGCGCCACTTGTGGTGTTTTATTTAAATCTGTTTTGCTTATTTGACAAACACACTTCTTAGAGAAACTCACATTCGAAATTATAACATTAGTTATAATGGTAAGCGGTTATCATAACATATGGACCTGAAGACTAACATTTATGTGCTTTATTTCGAAAGAAGCCTTCAATAATAATTTGAACTTTACGGCGTTATCATGTAAATTCAGAAAAGCTATCATGTAAAAGATAGTGTTCGTTCCAACGCGTCAGAAGCCAGTCACAACAAAATGGTATGTACTCTAATGACCGAATATTTTAATGAAGCCAAAAGAAGATATTGGAACGATCGATATCTTTTTTTGGCATCTATGACACGATTGCCATGCCCGGTAGAAATTTTTTATCGGATTTTGTTCTTTTTACCTTTGTTAAATATTGGATCTAGCAAGCCATTCAATTGCAGCGTGTAAATCAAGCAAAAAATCCTGAGGTTTACCTGGAATATTCTCTTATCCGCGGTTTATACTTGCTTTTTATTTTAATATAAAATAAATATATCTGCATCGATGTCTACTAATTACGGTCTAGTAATGAGAACCGAAATTGATTTCAGTTTCAAATAGATCCAACATGCAACGAGCCTTACCTGAAGTGTTAATACAGATTTAAAAAAATGGATCTAATAACACAAGAGCAAAGAAAAATTTATGTAACATACTTACTGAGCCATGTCCAACCAGTTCGAAACCTTTTTATTACAAAATCGACGTTTGAAAAGAGCTGTATTGGCAGATTGCAGATGTTAAATCCAAACCATTCCTAAACGAAATAGCTAAAACTTCTGTATGAAACGCAATTATTACATCACAAGCCAGAATAATATCACTATTTTTATTATACTAAATATGGAAGTTCAAACAATTTTACAACCAAGATAATAAAACCGCCAAATTCAAAACTACGTTACGACGTGAAATAACAGTAGTAATCCCGATTCTCTAATACTTCGGCTTTCGACTTCAACTTTCCTAAATTAAATCCTTTAGTGTCCAACTTTCACACTAATTACACTCATTTTATTTTATAGGGCTTAAGTACTTTCTCCAAGTAATCAATATAATGAATTGTTTGAGAATATTAGAACAGAAATTAACTTGTAATTATCTGACTACTGTCGAGCTTGATTTGAATAATTGAAAATTAATTTGATGGTCTGATTGGGACGGAGGGAACTAATTTACGATACGATAGTGAGTGGGCCGAAATGGAGTGTGACTGGTAAATCGACAAGGTGAAAACAGCTACTTCGCTTGTTTTATGAGAGACAACTTAAAGGTAAGTGGGTACAAACGAGTTCACTATTGAACTGGTTTTCGTGTGACGTAGACTTTGTAGTTTAAAAAATGAATGTTTTGAATATAATGTATGTAAAGGCATATACTATACACTGCTAATCAAACACGGTTTGGGCGAAATAAATGTTCATTAACACAAAAGAACTGTTGAATGGATATTATTTAAGTAGTCGTTTTAAGTTTAAGTGTCACTAGAATTCGCATTTAAATGTGACAATCGATATTTTTCACCAGATGGTTAGCAAAAGAATACTAAGAAGTAAGTCATTAGTGATGTCAAGCATAAAAAAGGCTTTAAGAACGTTATTTATACTGAAAAATCCGTTTGTTTAAATAAGCTACCTTCACTATTTTGTATATAAATAAACTGCTGCACATATTATTGGAAATTAATATCCTTTAAGGATCTTATTTATTATTGTTGTATATATTTTGGCATAGTTTGTCTTTGTGTGTAGTACTAAGTAGTTGTCATCTGTTTATGTAGTAGTAAAGAATGTAAATCATTCTAATATGGGAAACGGAAAGAAGCTCCGCGAGTTTTTCTTTCCTGGCACTTTTCTCATAGGCTGCTTTGCGAACCAGACATTAAAGTGTCAACCTCATTCTACGAGATTAAAATAACTAATTTTACTCGATAAAATAACTACGATGAACAACTATTACGTCAGCGATATCAGTAATTAATTTTTAAACTGACTACTTTACATCGCTATCACCGGTATCGGATTATATGGAAATTGTATAGCCTAGTTGGTGCTCTGCTACTTTTTTACAATTAGGCTTCGTTACATGAAAACGCTTTGTGAATGCAATATGCAGCCTTAATGCAATATGAGAATCTTTTGCTAGAAGAATACATTATGTATACATACGGGAATTAACGTGATCACGAAATAAGTATTACATACCTTTGAATTGCCTGACGTTTCGACCAGGTATTATATATAATTATATAACGTAAAGCGGAAGTTTAAAGAGCACATGTTTGAAGATTTCACTCTTACCATAGCACACATATGTACATACGCAGCTTGATATATTTATACATACATCTATACTAATATTATAAAGAGGAAAGATTTGATTGTTTGTTTGTTTGCATTGAATAAGCTCCGAAACTACTGAACCGATTTGAAAATTGCTTTCACTGTTGGGAAGCTACACTATTCCCGGGTGCCATAGACTATATTATATTTTCAAAAAAAATAGGAATCCTTACTAAAACTCCAATAGTGTAACCCAAGGGTACCTGTGCGAAGCCGGGGCGGGTTGCTAGTATAATATAAAAATCTCAAAAAAAAAACCTGGGCATTATTGCCATCAGACGCTCGCAGCAATGACGTGTTAATAAAACGCTTTTGGGACAAGTCACTTTATTTTTTAGATTTTGTTGAGGTAATACGGTTCAGGTAATAAAACCAACATACAGTTTAAAACTAATGTATCAGAATAAACACTTTTGAGGTTAGTATTCATATTCATTAACGATATACGGTTTTATTTACGTATGTATTTCGGCTACGCCGGATTAGCTTCGGACCTGACCTTTGTCAAAGAGTGAAGATTCCTGCTGCTTCACTAAATAAAATAAAAGATGTAATCAGACTTGTTTAAAATCCCATGGCTGGAAATGGAAAATCTCTTAGTAGGGGTAGGTTGTAGTCCATTACGCCGGACAATAGGGAATATGCATGTATTTTTTTTTTATCTTTAATTGACTTGTTCCATCATTCTACCCTAATAAAAAATATAAATAACCTTGGCAATGTTCAAATTAATTTTTAAAATAACATTGAAAACATCGATAAAATTTGATTTGTTTGAACGCCGTCATATTTTGCGGGCCTTGGATGACGTCACGTTCCACGCTTAGTGTTTGGTTCATAAACTTACTTGAAGTGTTACAGTAATTTTATACCGATTTCCAGTTGTAATTACAATTTATTGTAATTAATAGACGATGGATAAAGTTAAAAAACCATGTTATAGGTATTGCCTTGTCCCTAAGTGTAGAAACACTATAAGAAGTACACCCAATACAGTATTTTTTCCTGTACAAAATAATAATGTAAAATACGAAAACAATGGTGTACATTCATGAGAAGAGATGAAGTATCTTCAATATCGTGTTTATATGTATATTGTTGTGAAGATCGCTTTAATGTAAACATATTACAATTTAATTGCTAGTATAGTGTGAATTAGTCAGCAGTAATTTATGTTTCTTTTTAAATATCAAGCAGAAGGCAACTTGCTTGTCTACTTAAACTAGGTAATAAAAGTCCAATAAAACTTCATGAATATAACTAACTATACATATCTTACCTATCCTTTAGATTATAATATAACAGGTATTATAATAATTACCTTGCGGCTTTCACTCCTTTAACCTTTAACCTTTAACCTCAGTGGACGTACAATCTGGATTTGATGCAAAATATTTAGTCATCATGTTTTTTTTTTCGGTAGATTGTCCGATTGTGCTTTGACAAAACTACATTCAGTCATTGTCCTAGATGATTTCTAATATCACTAGAATGCTTAAATTGCACTAGCTAAGAGAAAAAACCACAGGAACACCTATCTTTCTCAGTAACACTACGAATATAGGCGCCATGTCCGTCTGCCCGAATGTCACGTCATGTTTTGTTTCGACCAATGGTGAAGCGTTTTGCATAGTTGAATTTCGCGCCCTTATTTTGCATATTTTAATTAATATTTTTTTCAATTAAACACGAACTAAATAAGAAAATAATTGTTTAGGCATAATATCTGGACAATAAAGATTCAAGGGAAAATTAATCAAGTTTTAAACAACATGCATATTCCCTATTGTGGATTGTCAGACTTCATGCTACGCAAGAACGCTATGGATAATTCTCAGATGGACGCAACAATTTATTTTTAATACGCACATTTCGCAAACTTCGAAAAGTTAGAGCTTGTAGAACTGGCATAGTATGCCAAATCGATGGTAGCTGAGTTCACTGATGTATCACTCAGAACTCAGAAATTATAAACAGTAATTTTAGTTATAAACCAAATACGTAATAAATTTTAGCTCCACAGAATGTTTCAGAATATAATTTCGACAACTTACACAGAATAAACTATTGCTTCCAACAGTACCTGCCAACGTGTACAAATGCTTGCACTTTCTCTAAAACTGTGCTTCAGTTGCAGACTGAGCTGACAGTTCTCAGGTAGGTCAGGAACGTTGAGGTAATATTCACCTCCCGATGTAGCAACGTAACATAGGAAGAAATACTTCTACTTTATGTCGCTACATTAGAATCTGCACGTTAATCTAAAAATACTAGTTAAAACATTATATTATTACAGTTACAAAGTATAGTAACCAATAATCCCACTAATATTATAAATGTGAAATTTGGATGGATGGATGTTTGTTACTCTTTCACGCCAAAACTACTGAACCGATTGCGATGAAACTTGGTATGTAGATAGCTGGATACCTGGATTAATATATAGGTTTTTATCCTGATATTCCCACGGGATCGGGACTTGAAACCGCAGGGCGCTGGTAGTCAAATGTATAAAATCAATGTTTGTTTGTATTAAATGCACTGCCGTGGCGTTCATTCGGTTATTATGAAATTTTACATACACTTTGACCTGTGTTTTCCACACGTTGCGTGCGGTTTCATCCAGAAAAAAAATGTTCCGAAGAGTGGAAAAGTTACTACTACTACTACTTTTAATTTACACGAGCAAAGCCGTGGGCAAAAGCTGGTAAACTATTAAAAAAGAACCCGTGACCGAGTTTTGGAAGAGACCCAATCTGTATGTCATCATGGTGAATCGTGCTCCACTCTCTCTGCCTACTCCGCACGGCATAAGAGCGTTAGTCTATGTGCATAATATGTATGATGTTATGTAGTAACCAGCTGCATAGAAGTTCAAGTATTGGTGTACTATAACTATTAATTTACAGAGCGATGGCGATAGCGATATTCAACGATCACAAACGCATTAATGCAGGAAGGTGAAAATGGTTCATGGGCAATTATAACAGGCCTTTATTAGCTTTGTTTTTTTATGGCATAGAGGGCAAACGAGCAGATGGGTCACCTGATGGTAAATGACTACCGCCTGCAAACACTTCGTTTGAACCGTCGAAGCAAATGATTTTGGCTATAACATATATTATGTTTACACTCCGTCCGTCTGTGTGTTCATTCGTGGCATCATAGCTTTATAAGGAAGAACTGATTTGGTTGCGATGTCTTTTATTAGAATTGGATGAAACTGTGCAGTTGGTACATTGAAGTGTTTTATGTTTTTCTTATATTCTTCTAGTATTCCCTCTTTTTTCTTATATACAACTTTTTTGATAAGCAAGCCTATAAATTTTTGATATACTTTGAAAATTATTCTGTTACTAATAATACCAAGTATTTTGTACTCTACTTTAAACATAGCCAGCTCAAATGGAGTATTTTGTCTATTAATCTTGCTTACCGGACAAGTTCTGCTGGCTTGCAGAGAAATAAACAACTAGTTGCCAACAGGAGTCATTGGTTTACTTACATTGTTATTAATATTCCCAGTAACAAGTTAGAAGAAAGAAAGAAAATCCGTTTATTTTGGTGCTGAGACACAAGTTATACCAATATTAATTGGTACCTATATCTATATCTATAAGTATATCTATAAAAAAAAAACAGAAATTGGAAACTGAAATACAGTAAGTAGGTACATCAAAGGAAACAGTGGAGAAACAATAAAGTTGGATATTATTGGGTAAAGTTATATTGGTTTACTAAAATATAATTATATAGACTAGCTAACGTTTCTTTGAATAATCAACAAATTAATCGTCTTGTCATCGGCAATGATTACAACTCTGTTAATGATATCTTACTAATATTGTAACAGCGAAAATTTGTGAGGATGGATGGATGGATGTTTGATGATGTTGAACGGATCTGGATGAAATTTGGCACAGAGATTATAGTCTTGAAACTTTTTCTACCGGAAAATGTATGGTTCTCGTGGGACCTTTTCACCAAAATTTCCGAACGAAGTCGTAGGCAACAGCTAGTATAATATAAATACTAGTCTTGTAATGATGACGTTTCCTTGTACATTTTGGTCTAGAGTAAAATATTAATATTCGTGTTCTTTTCTTTTCTTTTTTTAAAAAGACAACTTCCGCATTAGGATTTACTCTTTAGGAACTTTAAAAACATACAAACAACGGTCACAAAGAACACCCAGACTCGGGTGGGAATCGAACCGACGACCTATGACATAGCACTCAGGGACACTAACCACTAGACCAACAGGCCAGTCTCATTTGAAAATAAAAAATTATCACTATCATTTTATAAAACAAAGCGGCGTCTGTCTGTCTGTTCGCGATTAACTGAAAAGCTACTGAACGGATTTTCATGCGGTTTTCACCAATAGACAGAGTGATTCGTGAGAAAGGTTTAGATGTATAATTTGTTAACGTTTTGTGTAAATTGGTTGAAATATGATGATGATTGTTGAAGATGTCTCAACTATTTTTTTCACAAAATTTCACGATATAAAAGAGTAAAATATAACAATCTATCAGCCGAAGTTTCTACTGTACTGTATTAAATGTACACTCAAATTATCTACTAGGTACTACTTTAACATACCCATTCAAGATATCAGCTAACAAAATCGATTCAGCCGTATGGGAGCTACCATGGAACAGAGAGCTACGAACCAGATAAACGCGTTACAATAACAATACTCTTCGTATCGGGGGTTAAAAAAAGACATAAATTAAGAACATCGTGAGGTTATTACAATAGGTAATTTAATGTATTGGAGAAGTAATTTTATATTATGTTAGTATTTTGTTAAAAACCTGTATATTGCAAAGACTAGACTAGTCATACGGTCTTCTAGTGTAATAAAACAGAAAATAATTACTACCTGTAGTATGCAATAAAAGAAATGCTTTTTAAAATAATGAATAGTGTTATTAAATAAATAGTGTACCAGCTTATCTACGAATACAACAGTTTTGGTAAACTATCTGAATTTGGTGAAATTGAAAATTTGGTGAACTACTGAAACTTATCTTTTTTCTGATATATAACAACACTAACCACAACGATTTTGGAAACATCCTTCATAGTATAAATTGCACGCCTGTGGAATTCATTGCCGGAAGCTATAAGACGAGCACATACAGTAACTACTATTCAGAAGATCGTCAAGAGTTGTGTGTATATGTATTGTGTCTGTATATATATTGTATGATTTTAAGCTAGCGGATTTTGTGAACCTGAATGATTGTGAAGTGTTTGTGGGTGGAATACACTAGTCTCTGCAATCTTCCGGACACCACCTACCTCGAAAGACTGATGATGCAGGTCAGGAGACGTAATCCAGGCGTGCACGGCACCTTTATAAGTCCACAGTCACCACACTGCTATAAAATGTTTATGGTAGTACAAAGACACGGTCTTCAAATGAGGGTCAAAAGGAACGTCCGTTCTACTCCATGCAATATAGCTACTCTCTAGTTATTAGTGTATAATCTATGATAGCTACTCTCTAGTTATTAGTGTATAATCTATGATAGCTACTAATCGCGGCGCCAGCACCGCGGTCGTGGAGCGAGTTCGGTGACGAATTGCCAAACTCCCAACCTCCATTCAACAACAGGAATCGAACATTTATATTCTTCTATTTTTTCTTTTCTTCGTATTCTTCTTCGTTTCTTCAAGTGCTAATAAGATAAATGTGCACCACAAATTACCTGCTCCTACATAGGATAGTTCATCCAAAGGTGACCTGTAAGAGATTGCAGAATGCGATAAGACCCCGCCCATTGTACTACTGTTTTAATGATTTTCTTTCATGATTGTATCCTATTTATGGTGTGCAATAAAGAGTACTTATCTGTCTATGTATCTATCTAAAGTCTCATAATATAATCTGAATATACAGATGTTAAACAAAAAACTACTACAAAATACATTACTGTGCAAAAATGCTAAAGCCTTTTCTACAGGCTGATCCAATACGAAATGATTTATGTTCGACAGGTTTCAGAGGTCAAATAGAGGGTCACATTAAAAGCGCTGAGTGAGCAAAACAATGAAACATCGTGTGTTCTGGTCAGCCTGAGCGGTCAACATATGGTCAGACACCTAGGTACATCGTATCGAGGTAGGTAATAAATGATATTGTATATGTTTTGTTGCCATAAATGTATGTTTCTTCAAAGCAAGCGTAGTCAACTATAAATTACGTTGTAAATTAATAGATATCAGTAGTCAAATGTCATCTTAGTATGTGTTGTACGCCGTTTGCTAATAAAGTATATAATTCGTGAGATTATTTATTATTTCAACTTATAAGTGCTTTTAACCGTTTCAAAAGTGTAGTACCACAACATGCGAATACTGCTTCCATTTATTAAAGAAACATCTGCGAATCCTTACTGTGTTTTATAACTTTATAAGTGCTTTCCTTTTAAGTACCATTTATAAATTTCGGATACTGTAATATGAAAACAGCTATAGAAAACTTACTGTAATATATTAATATTACACAAATAGTGACATTATCAAAAATGAGTATGATTATTTTGACTTAAAACACATATATCGCTTGTTTGCGAGAATATCGACATAATTCAAAATTCAGTCGAATTGAACTAAGTATGCCAAACGATCACAAATCTTTGATATTTCATGGTGAACAAAGATGCAACGCCGATTTCGTGCTAACGTTCATTAGAAAGCGACAAGTTCATTATATATTTAGAACAAAATACTCTAGCAGCAATCACAAAATATTGCCATTCTCAGTTATGTCGCTATTGTCGCAAACGAGCGATATATAGACGAATACGCTCGATCATAAATAGAGTACACAAACGTACAATACACACACTAACAGACATGTACCCACTATACTTATTTTTGATGTAATATATTTCTCTTTCGCTTCGCTTCACCATTACAGTATAACAGTACAGACATAGTTACATGCATATTGGCATATCAATTATCGGATATTATTAAATGTGATTTAGGGTAGTCTACGGCGAACTATTATAGGAATTTAAGAATTAGAAACTTAACACTACATAAAAATTTATGTATACATACTACTTACTCATATAGGTATACATATATATTTTTTTATGGTATAGGAGGCAAACGAGCAGATGGGTCAACTGATGGTAAATGACTACCGCCGCCCATAGGCACCTGCAACTCCAAAGCCACAAGTGCGTTGCCACGAGGCAAAAATACCTGGAAATTCAAACGGTCATAACTTGTAAACGGATGGTTTATTTTTCAAAAATTCTCATTGTAACTTCATGCTAGCGTGCTTTCAGTGATTTAAGTAAGAAGTGTTCCTTTTTCAAATACACCCTTAATATTGTCCACTTGGTACCCCTAGACTATCATTAAACAACATTAATGATGCTCGAATTGTCAAAAGTTTACAATTACATTTTTAATTATTTATTTTTTAATATAATTAGCGGGGTAACTTTTAATTAATACTGTTTTTCACATCATTACTGGTATGAAAAGCCCCTGACCAGTATTATTTTATTTTAAGGTAAAAATCAAACGCGTGTATTTTCAGCCACTTTTTTTATGGCATAGGGGGCAAACGAGCAGATGGATCACCTGATGATAAATGACTACCGCCGCCCATGGGCACCTGCAACTCAAGAGTCACAAGTGCGTTACCGGCCTTAAGGTGGGAGTAGGGGAAGAGTGGGAGAGGGGGAGAGGGAAGGGTTAGAGCCTCCGGTAATCACACTCACTCGGCGAAAAGCAATGCATACATTGCTTCACTGCCAGTTTTCTGTGAGGCCGTGGTATCACTCCGGTCGAGCTGGCCCATACGTGCCGAAGCATGGCTCTACCACGTCCCAAATTTCGCTATTGACGTATACTAGTAACTAAAAAAACACATTATTACTGATCAATAAGCTTCTTAAAGCATATCTGTCAGATATAAAACAACTTACACACATCAATCGAATCTGTGAGTTGTAAACCGTTTTTATAAATCTTCCTATACTGACCCTGCCATGCTTATACATTTATGAAGTAGCCATGTTTGAAAAAAGAATTTTCATTTGTTTGAGACCCTGAACAGTTTGCTGCATAAACATAAAACACGGTACAATACGGTATAGATAATACCAAAAAGCTATATTTAACAAGAGTTTCTTAGGCAAGGCTCCAAAGGTATATAATAAATTATCAAAATCTTTATTAGAGTCTAATATTTTAACTACTTATGCTTCAAAACCAACTTAAAACATTGTTAGTAAATAAGGCATACTATTCTGTAAATGAATACTTATCAGATACTAATATTAAGTAACTATATTAGTGACATTTTGGCAATAAATGAATCTGAAAAATCAAAATCAATTTATTTACATCTAATTTAAATATAAAAGTCCTTGTCACAACATTTAAGGATATAATCTCCAGAGTAAACAGGGATCAACTTTCAAACTCAGATTTTAGTCACAAAAAATATAGAAGAAAGGTTGTTCTTGATATTTTATTATAGATCGAGATAACCGAGACTTACTTTTGAGGTGTCAACTTTTGAAGCAATCTGTAAAAGATACTTTATCGCATAACCTTCGTCAATTTGTATTAAGATCTCATTAAAAATGCGAAACATCTCAGCAGAAAATTAAATGTGGTATCAATTATACAGATGTCTGAGCTAACACTGGGATTTCTTCTAAATTAAACTTTATAAAGACCATAATATGACAGCTGATTGTTTTGATAACATTATTGTACAATCACACATTTATAATTAGAAACATATTAGATATTAACACATCTCAGGTCGAATGACATTAGACAACGGTGCAAATTTTAAGATCGCTTCTTGCTTTTCTGAAGTACCTCACGAGCTTCCTATAAAAGACAATCTACAATTAATGTCGAACTGAACTCCATTAAGAGATAAGATGTATGTAAAATGTTCAAAAAATACTTTAACTCACATTGTTTAAATAAATTTAAAATCGAAAATCCCTTCAACGATTAGAAAAGAGCTGATGATCTTCGAAAGGCTGAATAGATTTTTTTGAATTATATCTAAGATCACTCTTGATCAAGTCACCTCTCAAACAAAAAATGTCCAAATTCCTTTGAAAGCTACGATGCCACAGACAGACACACAGACACGTCAAACTTATAACACGAGGGGTGTTATTGCGTCGTAGTTTAAAAATAGTGTGTAATTATAGAAATCACCCTTCACGTTAAAGAATGCAAGGTATAGAGTCTCTAATTGACCCGCAGCCATTCTTAGTGAGCCCTGCGTCGCACTCGTGAGCGCGCCTGAGCATTTTGTAATAATTTAAAAGTTCACAGTTTTACCTTTATAAAACATAACTGATAAGGTACTTGAGAATAATAGAATATTGCTACAAAAGTACATGTTTAGCCACTCAAGTTAAAGCCTTCATTTTCATATATTTTTGATGAAGATAAAGACGATTCGGTCATAAACAATAACCCCGTTCATATCCAAACGGCATAAGCTTTCCAATTAGGTACAACCGAATCAAAGTACTTCACGAACTCGGAAATCCGACGAATTTTGCACTGCACTAAGTAGAAATTCTTTGAAAAGTAACAGTTGGATTACGTTCATATTCGCTTTCGTATTTACCAAGTCAAGTCTTTGAGAAATGTTAGCGAAATTCAGCCCAAATATTGTATTATCTTTATTTAGCCAGCCAGTATGTGTAGTGTATTTTTTGAGCTTCCAAGCGCTTACAGTACGCACCGCATACGTGAATGTTTCTGGCTGAAGTGACGCAATTTTGTTAACCTGCTAATTTTTTTACACTTTGTTGCACAGGAAACTTCAAAGGTCTAGTCAGGGAATCTAGATACCTGTATCAGAACTGAATCACTTATTATTAATTAGTCCGTGTAAGTGACCGGTTCTGATACGAAACAATAACGGTAATGATAGGATTGTGCACTATGATCAAACGCATGTAGCGTCTCTTTATGTCTTAAAGATAAACGTCGTATCTGTTTGGGGAACCGTTTCTTCTCCCCCTCCTCAGTCTTCCCTTAGAATAATCTGGATAATGTCATATCTGAACCAAATTACTCCGATTATTAGTACGTCAAAAAATATATTAATAGGTTTTTAGGGTTTCGTTCCTCCAAAAGAAAAACGGAATTAAAATCAAATCAAATCAAAATCATTTATTTCAACTTAACCATTATGGGTATTTTTGAATTGTCAGGAGTAGTAGTCAGTCAGACTAAGTCAGTCGTGCAGCTAGTTGCCTGTTCCAATTCGTAGATCCAGTGGAGAAGCACAGGCAAGAAACTCCCCTTATACATAGGCTGCACTAAAAGTATCGGGAATGGAATATTTCCACTGTTTCTGTCATATTAAAATCTTTTTAATTGAAAACTCCTTGGTTTTAAAAATCGAATACCATTTATTTATTTAAAAAAAGATTCTCGGTCTTATCACAAGGTTTTGTCAAACTTGTTTAGTCGTTGAGAAAATGGAATTGACTCGAGAAAATTCAAGAGCGATGATTTATTATGACTTTCGAAGTGGTTTAACGCAAAAATAGTGTGTTGACCGGATGATTTCTGCATTTGGTGATGAAGCCCCATCCAAAACCTAAATTTACCGCTGGTTTGCTGAATTTCAACGTGGACGTGTCAAGCTCAGTGATGATCCCCGTCAAGGTCGTCCAAAAAACTGCAGTCACCCAAGAAAACGTTGATGCTGTGCGTAAGCTGATTGAGGAAGATCGACATGTGACATACCGCGAAATTTAGGCAACTTTAGACATTGGCATGAGTCAAATACAAATAATCTTGTATGAACAATTAGGTGTAAAAAAGTTGTTTTCCCGATGGATACCGCATTCGCTCTGTGAAGAGCAAAAAGCGGCTCGCGTTACTTGGTGCGTCAGAACTCTCGAAAGATTCCACGCAGGATCCTCAAATGTATACAACATCGCATCAGGTGACGAATCCTGGATATACGCGTACGAACCCGAAACAAAAAACCAGTCACGAGTTTGGGTGTTCGAAAATGAGTTAAAGCAAACAAAAATTGTTCGTTAATTTTTTTCGGAACACTCCGTGTTGCGAAAAAAATGGTGGCCACGTTCGTCTCCAAAACCGGCCATGTTGCGACTATTTCTCTTGAGGAGAACGGTTAATGCAGAATGGTATGCTAGCATTTGTTTGCCACAGGTCGTTTCTGAACTCCGTAAAGAGAACTGCAACTGCCGCATCATCCTCCATCACGACAATGCGAGTTCTCACACCGCGCACAGAACAAAAGAGTTTTTATAGCAAGAAAACATAGAATTATTAGACCATCCGCCGTACAGCCCCGACCTAAGCCCTAATGATTTCTATACTTTCCCTAAAATAAGGAATAAATTGCGTGGTCAAAGGTTTTCATCACCTGAAGAAGCTGTGGACGCCTACTAAACGGCCATTTTGGAGACCCCAACTTCCGAATGGAATGGTTGCTTCAATGATTGGTTCCATCGTATGGAAAAATGTGTCAAATTTCGCGGAGAATACTTCGAAAAGCAATAAATACATTTTTAAATAGTAATGTTGTGTCACTTCCTTGATTCCCGAAAATTTCAGTGCCGCCCTCGTAGTCACTTCCTTTTCCATCTGGCTGTCAAGTATCAAGCTGTATCAAGTTGAACTTAACATCAAATAATATGTGTGTGGTCCCTAAAAGCTGTAAATAAAATCAAGCTTCTAGTCAACTCGATCAAAAGGTACGGCCATTTAAGCCTTATATTTTAACTATATTTAACACCGGTAAATCAACCTATAGGGTACATCCCATTGACCTACAATCATAAAATTTGGCAAGAAGTAAGGTCTCACACAAGAAAGTAAAGGAAAAAACCCTAAAGTCGTTCATTTGTTGTGACATCACATTTATGTTGTATGTATTTAGAAATTTAACTGTGATGTATATCGATGTATATGGAGATATTTTTAGAACGGAAAAGAAAAGTCTGTCTTTTAAGCCGAAATTCCAAAAAAAAAACGAATTTACGTAATTTATTAACACAATATATTATATATAATTATATACAAAATGAAAAAGCATTCTTTTTGCCAAACAAATAGGTTTATAGCGTATGTATTTGATACACAATTGAAAATGAAAACTTATTTTAAACATTAACTTATTTTCTCTTTTATCTTTTATATAGAACTTGTAAACTAATATTTGGAATGAGTTCATAAAATTTTAATATAAGTTTAAATCATACACCGATTGTTATTATGTTTCAGTTTTATGAAATATGAAGACCTTTTTCAGCTTTGATGTTCAGTCGCAATTTAAATCCATTAGTAATGTCAGATCTTTAGTTTTATATATTTAAAAAAACGTGTTTCAGAAAGATTTGGGCATATATTTCAGAGTCGTAAAGTACAGTTTGTAAATAACTTCAAGCGCTGAGAGTTTTAAGAAACTTCGTGATGAACACAAGAACCTTATTATAATAATAACTTTACACATCTCACACACGGCTGTCTGATCCCAAACTAGGCAGAGCCTATAGTAACTATGGTAAAAAGAATGCCGATAAACATACTTATATATTTCTAAATATATACATATTATAGATAAATTACACCCAGACACAGAACAAATGATCATGCTCATCACACAATTATTAGTCCTGGGAGGAATCGAACCCACGACCTCTGGCTCAGCAGTCAGGGTCACTAACCATTAACCACTAGACCAACAGGCCAGTCAACGTTATAAAACTGTCAATATGGATTTAAAAAGTAAAACTAACAAAATATAACTTATTTATGTTCAATAAATAAAGTAGATAATAATAAGTACAAAGGGCGGCCTTATCGCTAAGAGCAATTTCTTACAACCTTTGGATGGACTTACAGATACAGTAGCAGCAGAGCATACGCTAAATTTTTTTGAGGAAAGTTATAAGAAAAAATGCGTTTTTTTATGATAAAGTGCAGGTTAAGGTTTTTATTCCACAAATGACGAGCTGACATCTGTCGAAAGACAAATCATATATACGATGGAATCCTAGGTCAAAACTAAAGTTGTTGAATGTTGATAGCACAACAATCCTAAGATCGAGTGGAATCTCCTTAGAATAATATCTTCCGTGAGTGGTATTCATAGTTCTCTTGAGTGTATTTCGGGAAAGCACGACTAGAAATTATATATAGTCTCTTTAGTTCCATAAATATGTGCTGTTATTGTCAGTGGGGAGTATATTTGTTTCAGCACTAATAGCATTGCATACCTATGCAAAATATAAAGAAAACTAATATGAATAACCTTATTCATATTATTTTTCTTTATATTTTGTAAAAGGTCGCCCATGCCGAAAACAATGCAAAACATCACACAGTTTTATTCTTGTACTTATTTTATATCAGTATTTATATATTAACATGTTTTAGGTTATTTTAAACAACTTTTTTATCATTTGTTTAAATTCAAAATACCAATCAGTCGGTAATCCTAAAATTTTTATTTTTTTTATGGTATAGGACAAACGAGCCACTCATGAACTACAGCCACCCATGAATACTCCAGTTACAGTTACTCCATATATCTTATTATGATATTTAATATTTAATTTAATTAAATTAGATTTAAGATTAACTTCAATCGATAAATTTACACAAAAAGCCACTTATAAGATAAACACATGTGTCCTTTCGCTGATCAATAAAGTCTATCTAAAGGTTGTCTAAAAGAAATCGTAATCTGAGACCGCCTATTGTGTTTACATTTACAGAAAATGTTTATATATATCCCTCTATTATTTTTTGTTATATATTAAATTTTGTACATGTTACTCAAAACAAAATAAAGGCAAAAAAATCGATAAAGAAACTAATTTTAGTCTTTTGCTCTCTGCGCCAAACTATCATCACGTACTACATCCCAATATGAGGTGGAGCAGCAGCCTCTCACTTACTAGAGGCACTGAGTTATTATTACTAGCGTATAGAGTAGACAACATGAGTACTTGTCGCCTCACGAGCACTGCGGGGTGTGCTGGGAGTAGGTTAAGGTGTCAAAGATAAAACGAAAACTATACAGATGTGACACATATATCTTGATTTCTGCCTACCCTATTCAGTTTCCGTGGTTTATTTATCAGACTAATATTATAAATGTGAAAGTTTGGATGGATGGATGGATGGATGTTTGTTACTCTTTCACGCCAAAACTACTGAACCGATTATCATGAAACATGGTATGTAAATACCTGGAGACCTGGATTAACATATAGGCTACTTTTTATCCTAATATTCTCACGGGATCGGAATTTACGCGGGTGAAACTGCAAGGCACTGCTAGTTTAGAAAATATACCTATGTAAGTGAAACATATACACGTTTTTATGTATTTCGTGAAAATACGAAGCTTAAGTCAGCAATGATTATTTTCCTAACCGCCAGAAACTTACCAAACTTATAAGTTTGGTTGTTGTTTTTTGACTTTGAATTTTATTGAAACTCACAACAAGTTGTTTTCTTGCTGTGCTTTCTTTGATTATCTTTTTTTCACGATCGCCCTACCTTTGTAAAATATAATTAAATCATCATCTTTGAAATACTATAAACATATCTATCACTTTAATTAAATACATTTGATCCAACTTTCCCCGTCTGCGTGAACGAGTCCCAGAAATCTAAAAAAAAAGTTCAGTTATAAGAAAGGAAATTAAATAAAATAGAAAACATACCAAGTTAGTGGGTATGTTTTTTATTTAATTTGATTACCGTCTTTTAAAAAATAAAGAGTATTTGCAAAAACATTATAATATCCTATTAAATACTACTATAATAATTACTAGCCATGTGTTATCTTGTTACAGGTGCCCTAGGTAGGTGCAAACCCGGTGTCAGGTCTGTGTTTATTTCTTTGTTGATTTATGATGTGCTTAGAAAATGGCGGCACTGCCAAACCAAAATTATGATTTTAATTTATTATTTAGGGTTGACTTTAGTAAAAGTTTGTTCACTTACTAATGAAATGTCACACCACAATTATGTTTTTTCGCTCTTGAATGACTTATACACGTTTTAAAAACACAATTAGGCATTTTTTTCGATAATTAAAAGTAGGTGAAATACGTTCGTGACGTAGTGGCGAGGTGACCATTTCAACCATTGCACCATCCGTGCAGTCAATGTATTGACAAGTCTATGTATAACAGTACGACCACTTTATATATATAGCACTGCCTTAAGGCAACATAAACTAGGCGACCCTTCCCTGATAACCCAAGGCAAACGCTGTGTCAGGATACTAACGTCTCGTATAGCCACCAAATTTGCCCAAAGACAACTTACCTATAGGGGTCCCGCTCTTTATATCATAATCAACAAATCTGAAAAACTTTAAAACGAAAACAGGAAAACAGTAGGTACAATCTATACTGACGGACAAACTTACAATGTTTAATGATAATAACACTGAAAACCTTTTTAAGATCTCTAAATAAATTCAAAATAATGAAATAAAAAAAATTGGCTTAAAAACATTTAAATTGCAATATCTCCTTACTTAGACCGACCCCTAAGTTCTGGTTACCCTCTCCTTCTCTCCCTTCCTATTTCCCCCTTCCCCTACTCCCACCTTAAAGGCCGGCAACGCACTTGTGACTCTTAAGTTGCAGGTGCTCATGGGCGGCGGTAGTCATTTACCATCAGGTGACGCGTCTGCTCGTTTTCCGCCTATACCAGAAAAATAAAACACAACACAAGTGAGACTACTCACCGCGTTATTGAAGAAGCTTTGAAATAAATAGGTTCTAAAGATACCTACATTATTGACAATATCAATTGACAAATAAATTGTAACTTTTTTAAGGTGGAGAGCAGACAACTTGCGATGCAGGTTCTTACCTACTTCAGGTGTCAGCCCAACATAATCACATTTATATTATGTCAAAACTGTTGTAATTCATATTTTTTTTATGTACCTATGTATAATGGTTATAGTGAGAAATAAATGGTTATGATTATAATTATTGTCGACAGTTTCTGAAATGCTTTTTCCGTAAATCCTGACCACCAGAAACAAAGTAAAAGAATGTTTGAATTGCTAACGGTATTCCTATTAAAGAGGGGCTGATGCTTTATAATAACGTCCCTACAATTTCATCACATTTAAATGAATATTAAATATTTTCTTGATGCAATTCAGTTTTGAAATACTCTAAATATACAGAAACCTGACAACAAAGTGTTCCAATATAAATAACATGAAACAATGTGTAGCATTTAAAGCTTGAACTATGTACATTGATAATAATATAAAACGGTCATATAAACACAGCCCGCAATAAAACTCCTCTACAAAGCGATGTCGACAATGGACTGTTTAAAATTATGTCAAAGTAAACGTTGTCATTTCATACAGATACGACACTTCTTCGTCACATGTACACAAAGCTACGATATTCTCTGTAAAAGCCGTAGTGATTTATGTTAGAATATAGTATACTATATCTTTATTCATGAAATTTTGTTTTACGTTGTTTGTACGAATTACGATGAAGTCATAAACTAATGAACCAATTTAAATAATTTTGCACTTTGTGTGCAGTTCGGTTCAACTTCAAAGATAAGATAGTTTTTATCACAATTTATAGTCACAATATATTTTATTGTAAATTACTTAGCCACAGCAACGCGTATTATTGTAATTATACTTTTACATATCGTAAGTATGGTTACCTTAAATATTAGGTAAATTTGATACTTGAACTTGTACCTGACATGCCTTGTCACTGGGCCGTCTGATACCAAACTAGGCAGAGCCTGTACTATGGTAACCAGACTGCTGATAAACATACTTGTAAAATACTAAATACATACATATAATAGTTTAAATAGACTCAGGCACAGAAGAAATGATCGTACTTATCACACAATTATTTATTCTGGGCGTGAATCTACCCACTAACAACCAGTAGTCACTCTACTACAACTACCAGTCTGACTCAGCAGTCAGGATCACTAACCACTAGACCAACAGGCCTATCAAAGTGTTGCTTACGATCAAGGTGCTGCAAGTTGGTGCTACACCCAGTTTACTTCCAACACAGGCAACTAGCTTAGCTATTGGTTAAAAAGGCGGAGGTAGTTAGGATGTGACCCAAATTACTGAAATTATGTTTGAAAACAGATAAACAAAACTAGGTGAGGAGATGATGCACAAGAGATTACTTAATGCTTGATTTAAAATTTGAAGCATGCTAGTCAAATACCAATTCTACTGGCAGAACATTTCTGTGTTTACGTGGTCATAATTGTATTTAACTAGCAACCCGCCCCGGCTTCGCAAATTATATAGGTACTTAAACCTTCCTCATGAATCACTCCGTCTATTAGTGAAAACCGCATGAAAATCCGTTCAGTAGTTTTTCAGTTTATCGCGAACAGACAGACAGACAGACGGGGCGGGGGACTTTGTTTTATAACATGTAGTGATTTTTAATTATTTTTTTTTTTCAAAAATTAAAAAGACGTTACTACAGAAAATGTTCTTGAACACATATAAATCTTGTTTAAAACTTACTCTATGTTCGGCAGAAGGAATGTACAATTACAGTGTATGCCATTAAAGGAAATATTTCAGTTCACTCCAGTCAGGGTTTAGAACAGTTGGACAAATGCCAATTTGCGTGATTGTTACACAAATATATTTTTTTAGCTATGAATACTATTACACTATGAATGAGCTCTAATGTCGACAATGTTTATAATGCTTAAATGCTTTTATAAAGATTGATTAGCAATTTGAGTTTTAACTGTATTGTGTAACAATCGAAAGAAATTTTATTGCAGTCGAAAAATATTTTTAGATGTTAGTGTTAGCCACACAAAAGAGTAAAGTACATTATACAAACTTTTTTTAGAGGTCACAGACCACGGCCTCTGTGACCTGGTAGAAACGTCAGGCGATTCAAAAGTATGTAATACCTATAACGTGATAGCGTTAATACCCTTATGTATACATAATAATTGGCTTGTCGGCCTAGTGGTTAGTGACCCTGACTGCTATGCTACAGGTCGTGGGTTCGATTCCCATCTGAGTCTCGGTGTTCTTTGTGCCCGTTGTTTGTATGTTTGTAAAGTCCCCCGCAACACAGGAGTAATTCCTAATGCGGGAGTTGTCTTTATATAAAACAAAACAAACAAATAATTGTATATTATGTACATTTTATTATATTTCGTGACTTTAATTTTAAATAACAAATTACCATATTATATTTAAGTAAGTTAAATGGTTTCACTACACTGACAATCATTCATTATGTGGACAATAGTTTGCGGCCCGATAAACATTTACACAAATTGCCTATCTTTACTGAGTCGTGGGGGATTTTACAGACATTGAATCAACGGACACAAAGAACAGTCAGACTCAAAACAACTATTTGAGTGTATAATTACTCAAATTTCATCACATAATTTGTCACACGTGTGGGAATCGAACCCACAATACTAGACGCGGCATCGTGGCGAGCCGAGCACTTTAACCATTGTTTTACCTGTGCACCGTGCTTACACAAATGATATTCGCCGTTGACATGAATAAAAGTAATATTACCTTATTGATATCTACTAATAAAGAATTATATGCAGTAAATAACTGACAAACACAAAACTACAAATCACTTGTTGGCGATCCAGAAAAAAAAAAAGTAGCGGACAGATCCCTTCGCCTCCCCAAGGGCGGAGGATATCCATGAGGATCTTCCACCTCGTCACAAAAAAAAGTATGTGAAATGTCATAAAATCAGAATCGTAATTATGATTTGTAATTAATCTGCTCACGTTCACTGCTAGACATTGACTATTTTCAATGTGCGCCATAGCACCTGGACTTCCATCCGCATCCTGTCCCCAGTACCTAATTACCACGACCTTTTATTCATCAATTTCTATCTTAAACCTCGCCCTATAAAAGCAGCAACCAGAAATTAACAACCTGCAACAATGTTCCAACACAAGGCATGAAAAACTAGTAAAAATGTAGATGAAGGTAACACGATGCAGCTCCAAAAACGGAAAAAGGCTTTCATTTCGTACTATTTAAGAAACCTAGTTTCAAACCTATTTCTATGCTGATCTAAGAACAAAATAAAAATCTTCTCTTGCGAACTTTGGAATAACTTGCTACTGTTTCACGGCTCTTTTATTATCGTAACAAGTGTGTTGTATTTATTTATTTTATTTGGTCAGCCAACGATTATTACACTAAGCATTACAGATTTGTAACTTAACGACTAAACTGTATGAGTGCAATAATCACTTATAAGCTAACACCACATGCACAATGAATAACGGTTATAAAAGTTAAAAATAAAATAGGAGATTGATAAATGACCAATTTGACATAATTCAAAATAATAATAACGATAAAATAGGTGTTTACAAACTAAACGACTATATAATTTGAACTTAATTCAATTTAAAAATAATGCAATGAAGAAAACATCAAAATAATAATTAAAAATTCAATTCAATACAATTCTCGAGTCTTGGAAAGTATGAAGTATGAAAAAGTATGATGGCTTTGTAGAATTCTAAAAATACCAATCCTTGTGTTGTCCGTTAAAGGCGTAGGAAAAAGAAAGCAAATTTTTAATAAATCCACATCAAGTCATTTTTCATACCATTTGATAATTATTAATTTCACATTATACTTCTACCGATCGTGGTCACGAATAGACAATCAGTCATTTGACTCGTGATCAGGACCCAGTGCAAGTCGATTAAAATTTTCTAAACTCACATGCATTAACTTTTATCAACTTTAATGGTAAAATAGTTGGGGAAAATAAATCTATGTAAAAAGAAATATCCGTTTTATGAATCCGTTCTCTAATAAAATTAATTGGGTGATTTATATCAAACCATCCTACCATACCCTTAATCGATGATTTATTTTATTGATAAATATTCTTTGTTAATTAAATCTATATATAAAATCTATATATAACATCTATATATAATATTAATCTTTATAAAATTTCTCATAAAATAACCTACGCGAACACTTTACATAATATTTAACTCCTCCGCGTCGATCGCTCGATGTTTGAATGCGATGTTAAAGTACGAGTATCAATGGAGTTTCGATTTCCCGGGAATTTTGGAAATACAGATTTTAATTCAAAATAAGCTGTAGCTTCGGCGTCGGCATAAAAAATGTGCTCGGTCGACTGTAAGACAGTAGCATTCCCTTCTGTGGCAAATCAAGAAAATTGTAGCAAAACGTGAGCGTGCAAATTGCAGTGACTCTGCTAATCTACTGTATTCGGCCTACAGATAAGTCAATCAAGACATCTAACGACCTAATAACATTCTAGATTCAATTTTTTTTTGATTAATGATATTGTGTTAGTTATAGATGTCCTGCTAAGTGTAGCGTGTCAGATCGTTCAGCTGCCTTCAATATGGTTGACCTGGACGATGGCTGGCGTGTGCGTCATGCTCGTAAACGGGTGCCGTTTGTTGGGGCTGGTCATCTTTGGATTGCTCTTACTTCTATTGTAGTAATTTCCGAGACTGTTTATATTTTTTTGGCATTGTGTTACATTGTCTTGACATATAATTTCTACTTATAAGAGATGTAATTAAAAACATGTCCAAAAATAATGTCCTTGGAATTTCTGCCTGTTCGACTCCATAGGATCTATGTATTAGAACGGGCAACTAGTTTCACGATCAACTTATACTGACTAACTCCTATACTTATAATTGGTTTAATTGAAATAAATGATCAGGTGACCCGCCTGCTCATTTGCCCCTTAACCCTAAAAAAAATATATATTTGATTTTGTCACTTAGCATTTCAAATGTCAAAATTCAAAACTGCAGGTACCAGATTTATTGGTTTTTTTTGGAGTTCCTTAAACACATTCTGTATACATTTATAAAAGTTGATGTAAATGAGCAACTGTAAGTTATTGCACGTGTTTGTAGGTGAAGCCTGTCAGCCGCTCGTTATGTTGAACAAGTTCTACATGTTAATACAAACATCGTGTAAGACAGCTGTTTTCATAATTCCAACGTCTTTACTTTCTGTAGCTTAATATGTTTTATATAAAAATTTGCTCCACTTATCTTACTTACTAATATTATAAAGGCGAAAGTTTGTGAGGATGGATGGAATTAGGTTATCCCAGATTTTAACCCAGAAAAATGTACGGTTCACGTGGGATAGATTTCACCAGAATTTTCACGCAAACGAAGTCACGGGCAACAACTTGTCTTACTAATATTATAAACATGAAAGTTTGTGAGGATGTATGGATGTTTGTTGCGAAACCGATTGCGATTAAACTTGGTCTGTAGATAGCTGGAGACCTGGATTAACACACAAGCTACTTTTAACCCCGATATTCCCACGGGATTGGGACTCACGCAGGTGAAACCGCTGGGCGCAGCTAGTAAACAATAAAATGGGGTTTCACAACAGGCCAGGACGGACTTCCTTTTAACTCACTTTGTCTAAACTCATAGACACCGTGTGGCTTTAAACACACACAAAAAAGGTTATAAGAGCTTGAATAAAACTTTCTTCCGAATATAATTTTGTATACGTACGGTAATTAACGCGATCACATTAATAGCTATTACATACACAGTTACATTTATAATAATATGTAATTCCTATTACGTGTCGACCAGGTTGCACTGGCCGTGGTCACAGGTCACAGGTCTGTGCAACCTGCTCGAAACGTCAGGTAATTCAAAGTGAAAAAAGTTACACACTCAATTTACTTCCCTATGTTGCAGACGACGCGAAGCTGCGAATCTTCTCAGTGATTTAAAAATATAAATAAACTCTTGGTGCCACGTATGTTTTCTGTGTATAAAAATATCAAAAGTATATCATATAGTTTGATGGAAATTACATATAGATCAACCCACAAATTCAATTGGCATCCATCATGTATCATTACATATTTTTTCATCCGAATAATCAAATTACATTTAGCAACTTCGAAATTTTTATATAAATCTGCGTAAACTAATAATATATATGCACATGAAAGGTCCATACTCCCCCGCAAGCTACAATTTATACAGCTAAATAAAACCTGAGTGCAAATAAAATTCTCATGAAATTGAGATCAACGAACCAGCTACCAATGAACCTACCAACTTCACATACAATTCTATTTACTAGCATGGGGCTATAAAAAGTGTTTTTGAAAGAATCTTGTTTTGTTTGAAGTTTACTAAGAAAGACACAAAGCAAAGCAAAATTGACATAATCAAATTAAAGATACAATAAAGGTCATTGCTATTAGCGCTTGATTACGACGTAATTACATTAATATTGCACTCTAATCTATAACAATACTATAAACCTGAAGAGTTTGGCTGTCGAAGGCGGCTGCGCCAGATTTTGGACTATCCGTTTTGTATTTTTTTGCTCTCAATGAGTTGAGACTGACGAAGCTGCGAAGGTAAAAGACTATACAAAGACACCACCTCAGACCAACCCTATACCTTATGTAGTGAATTACATTGGGCCCAGTACTATACCAGCTATATACTACTGACCTGCCAACGCAAAGCAACACTGTAACTGCCACATATCCGATGGCGGCCCTGCTATCTGTTCATCAGAATCCAGCAACAGCATCAGCCAAACTACACATCTATAGGCTAGAGGAATGGCTAGACAAATGGCACATAAAGGCTAATCAAAGCAAATCTGTCTACGTAACGTTTACCCTCAGAAAACAGACTTATCCCCTAATAAATCTCTACAATTATATTTATAATAGGATATTCCAGAAGGCTTGCCTGGAGAAAGCACATCTGGACCAAGCGCAAACAGCTGGACACAAAGTTCAGATCGATGTATTGGCTGACAGGTTGTAAGTCAAGGCTATCACACGAAAGCAAAGACCATTCTGAATCTAATATGGACATATGGGATACAACTATAGGGAACTGCTAGTAATAGCAACATTGATGTTCTGGAAAGATTTCAGAGCAAAACATAAAGAGCCATGCTAGATATACCTTATTGTGTAAGCAACAAATACAAACATTAGGATCTCGGTATCAGTTCAGACAAGCAAGAGATTGCTAAACACAGTAAAGGCTACCAAACTAGAATATCAACTGGCCTCAAAGCTAAATCGTACAGAAAGTGTCTCACACAACCGATGGAAGCGGCATGTTCCTACGCTAATCGCGAGATTTAAATAAAGGAATGAATGTGAAGAGAATATCCAACAAATCTTTCTGTTTAAAAATGACATAAAAAGTAAATAAATACAAACTGATTGACTTATTGTGTCACAGATCGCCAAGCTGCAGACAAACTTAAAAAAAAAGATCTATTTACACGGGATACTTTTAATTCATGCCTGTTTAAGTCTATTCTCTTGCATATTATTAGATTGATCAGGAGATAAATATTAGAACAGGAGAAAAAATTAGTTAAAATGTCTAGTTTGTAATATAACAGGTATTGATATTAATTAATTATCACTATTGCTCATTCTCCTTTTCCATGTAAGGACCACCTAAAGCGGTAAAAGTCTCCTCCTTGTCTTTTCATTTGTGTCGGTCTCTGGCTAGCCTACTCCATGTTTTTCCTGCAATTTTCGTGATATCATCACTCCACCGTTTATATGGTCTTCCTTGCTTCCTTTTAGCATTCATTGGGTACCAGTTGGTTACTGTTTTTGACTAGCTACATTAGCTTCTTTGCATATGTATCACCCAACGCTATTTCAATTTGAGAGCTTGCATTACAACATCTTTAGCATTTGTTCTCTGCCTTATGTCTGAGTGTTTTACTTGGTCTTTTAGCTTTGGGCGGCCTTAGCCGTCTGTACACAAACGGTATTAAAAAAGTCTCATGTGATTCTATAGATGTTCCTGAATAAAGTTCTCATTGATATTTCAGGTAAATGTTCGGAATCTCTTATTACCGAGAATTAGGTCATCGCGGTTGTTAATGAGAATAGATGTATTGGTTCCCCATTAAATATACACTAATTTGTCCCAAACAGTTTGATAAAACCACTTTGTTTATAAATACAAAATGACGGAAAATAAATAAAGACGATACAAATTGACACGGTATTTAATTTATGGTCTGTGAACTTTAAGACTGTATAACTTAAATAAGTCTTCATGATGATAAAGTGTTGTAAAAATGAGCGCTGAGGGCTTAGTCGACGCTTTTGAGCGTTGAAGACTCGCTTTTAACGCTCGCGCATATAATACAGCACAATTGAAAATCTCCTCCTTTTTTAAGTAAAGTTTAATTAATATATGGCAGTACTGTTACAATATTGTAACATAATTTGAGTACGGTGATATTTCTGCTGTGTCAAGAACAGGGCACAAGATTATTGATTTTGAGATTTTTTTGCAGGGTGGAGGTTAAAAGGTCACGACTTTATATATTATTTGAAGTGTAAAACAAAAATTACAAAATAATTAAATAAATAAATTACGAAGACCAAGTGCGGGTAGTTACAGATAAATGTAATTAAAAATGTTTTAAAGCACCTTGCATCCTCGCTCTAATGTACCGATACATGTACCATAAGCAAGTTTAATTTTTTTAGAGAGAATTCATACAATAGGTAATTTTTACCTTTTTTAGAGAATGTACGAAGTAGACCGAGATCCAGAATAACTAACTGACCCTAACACGATTTGGTTTAACGTCTCATATAGGGTATGTGATGGCCTTTTCTATTAGTGATTCTTTTGATCTCAATTTCAACCAACAACAACGAAGAGACCACTCAAGTCTTTACTCTTCCGGGCAGGCTGTAACAGTAATAAGTCTCGAATTTCAATACATTTCAAAATATCTTTTTCGATTTATCAAAGAAAGAATGGCGCGCATCGCCTCTATTGTTCCGCAGAGAGAGAACGCGGATCATATTTTTCGAATCAGAATTGTTTTAAATTGAAAATTTCAATGATCAGCTGAAAAACGTTTACTAGACACAAGATTAGATAGAGCAGAAGATTCAAAGTTCATTGAAAGGGCGTGAGTGCTACTTGTGGTTACATTTCATTAAAATATCGTTAATTTCAAGAAATACTTTGTGCTGAATCAAATAATTTTGTAATCACATTTAGAGATCTTGGAAACCAATTTCTAAAGGTAAAGAAATATAATTATAATCTTCCTATACGTATCTTAATTATTTAGAGTCGGCAAAATTTATGTACATTATACAATAAATATTAGTCACCTAAAATAGTTGCTCTTAACATCTTGTTTGGAATAGTAAATATAGAAAAAAATAAATTATAATCGTTTATTTCAGGCAGGATAGTATACCTCAGATACGTGACGCATTAGGACTACACATCATTTAACGTTGTATTTTTCTTTTAAATAGCGAATAGGCATCTATATGACGGATTGTTGTATGGAGCCTGGATCTATATCCAGGCTCTATACAACAATCCGTCGTATATGTTTTAATGCTGTATAAATATGGAAAATTACTACTACATTATCTACATATACCTAAAACCATCAGTGTCAGTATCAAAAAAAAAAATAAAGAAGATATTTTATAATAAATAAATTGTGACACTACCATGGCGCAAAAATAAATTGGCTACATAGCAAAACGTCTAAAACGCTTTTTTTAAAACATTTTACGTTGTGTATCTACTCTAAAAGAGGCATATTATAAAAACGAACTAGAAGCAATAGATAAATGTACGCACAATGCAGTAATAGCCGAGTTGAAGAAATAAAGCCACTGACGTTATACGTTAGCGCGTCGAGTTCGATTGCTTATCTGTTATTCTAACTTTTGAACTTTCGCGTTCTATGATATAATATTATCTACGTATTTACGGGAATTAACACGATCACGAAAAGGTATTACATCCACCTCCACCTCAAAAAAGTGGAAGTGGATGAAGAACTTCACGATGTCGACGACGGAGGGCGTGCACCGCTGAGCCGGTCAAATTATATGAAAATATTCAGAGTCCTTTTTAACCCCCGACGCAAAAAGAGGGGTGTTATAATGTTTGACGTGTTTGTGTGTCTGTCTCTGGCATCATAGCTCCAAAACGGATGAACTGACTTGAGTGCGGTTTATTTTGTTTGAAAGGTGACTCAATCGAAAGGAATCTTAGATATAAGTCAAGAAAATCTGTTTAGTTGTGTGAAGATCATCAGCCTTTTTGTAATCGTTGAAGGGATTTTTGAGTCGGGGGTATTTTTTATTTATGATTATGCATACTCATATATGTTAATTTAACATACAAAATAGAGATTAGAGGATTGTTTTCTACCCAATGTAGTAAACAGTCTCAAAACTGATATAAACTATGAAAATCACTAACTAACATTAACTGCTAAGTTGTTCGTACCTCTATTCGTACTCAAGTCAATAAATAGTTCTCATCGAATTCCTACCCTTTTATAATCCCACTATTCGTTAATATTTATCAATTGAACAATAGTACCAATAGTATTGCGTTACCAGCATAACCAGTCAAAATAATGTATTATAGTTTGTCCCTATTTTCAATAAAATAAATAAGAGTTTTTAATGTGGCGACAACACCAACTAGTAATATACCCCTAAAAATAACAAGTCCTTACTCTAACAATCATTTGACTATAAAATACTGTCAAATATTAAATATCTAAACCAAAAGCCATTATATTAACTCTTCTATATTCTTATAGTGATGGATTGCAAACCCATTGATTCAATTGACTTTGAGCGAATTACTGCAAACTTGAGATAAAAAAGTCAAGGTACCCTTCAAATAAAAAACTAATATCAATCTATTTACGAACGATTCAAAGAATAGCCCTAGCCTCATATTGTTAACAAACTTAAGGTGATTTAAATTTAAATAACAAAACTAATTGGATGAATAAGTAATTATCTTAGCTTATAAAGAGCTGTCAGTCACAAGAAAAATACATGAATATTTTTTTTATTTTATCTTTGTTCATTTTAGATCTCTCTTCTTTCAAATTATGGTATGAATCGTTAATAGCAGTTTATTTAACATTATCATACTAATTAGAAAATTCTCATTAATGAATAAAGTCAGTTTTAGTGGGGACTATTACTCTGTTACCAGAAAATGTTAGATTTACAGACCGCCTTGGTATTCTCGTCTAAGAAAGCATTTGTTTACCTGAAGCATCCCTCAAGCTCTATTAGGCCTCCGCTACAACGAACACTTAATAATCGCCTTACATTACAGTCAATACTTCAACGTAATCACTCGACATCCAGAAATTTGTTCAATAATCATCATCATCAGTTTTTGTCCACCATTTTGAGCAAATCGTCACTCCTCCTGGCCACAGGGTGTCCTACACTACGTTACCCTAGACACGATCTCCACTCCAGAACTTGTCTACCCCAGTAGTTATCGGTTCTGAGGGCAATGTGGCCAGCCCACTGCCACTTCAGGTAGCTAATTGTTTGAGCTGTGTCAATAATCTCCATCCTTAAATCTTTTTACAGTATTATTTTATATTTAAAAAAATATTTCTATTTAACACTACAATATTCAAAGAAGAACAGCATACGAAATTTGTGTAATATGAGAGAACGAAGTAAGAAAACTTCTACGTCAAGTTCATATATGTATAACAATATATCAGATAACTTATCATTTAAAACGTAGGCATAACGAACTTCATTTGCAACTAAAATATTCCACTAGAAACTTACATTAGCAAATTTTCCACCCTTGTTAATGAAAAAAACATAGATGAGCTCTGTATTATTGATACATTTAATTTTAGGAAATGTTTTGAATTTTTTTACCAAATTTTTATGTGCATATTTCATAAGGTACCTACTTTATTCCAAATGACGAATCTAAATGATACATTTTAACATTATTTTAATTATAACCCTTTCAAAAGTAACTGTCGAAAAGGAATACGGTATACAAATAATATCGTCAACCGTTTAAACAAAAATTCTGTAAGTAGCTCTTAGCACTCTAAATACTATTAACACCCTAAAAGTGTCGTAGCCAGAAAGCTGACGCATATAAGCTGCTATTTCAGTTTAATCGATAGTTGGCATTAGCTACTAATTAACTTGGCTTAGAGTAGACATCCATTCCAAAGACTCCAGGAAATTAGAATATCGTAAACAATTGTCATGAAATAAAAAAAACCCTTTGTGGAGTCGCACAGAATTTAGAAATGTTTTAAGAAAATTTTCACTCGGCACGCATTCAAATTGATTAGTATTTTTATCACGTTTCGTTAAATCCTCCCCCGTGACAATCCTTTTAATTAAACATTAAAACATTTCTTGTCGCCTATTTCTGGCTCGGAACGGATTCAACGTAAAACGAGCTTAATTACGCCTATTTCCTCCATAATTTACAACTGTGTGACTTGAAGCTGTATGTTTGTTGTAAAAAAATAATCACCTGTTTATTTTTTTCAAGATTAATGCATTGCGCAATACAGTGTGGAAATATTTTTATGGTGGTAGACTAGCGAAAAATTATAGTATGTGGTGGAAGGTGGGGGGACGTGCGGTCCACGCAAACTCTCTGCCATAAGCTCGCTGGATGCCGCAAGGGGCGACCGCGCGCTGTTTCGGGGAACTCCGCATGCGATTCGTGAAGTCGTTTAAAATTTTTATGTTCTCTGTGACGTGTGTGCGTGTTTGTGACTGAGTGGATTGATAAAATTATGGAGATCTGTGTTGTGTCTCTCTGAAGGAATCGCCGGTTCCTTTCATGGTGAGTTACAACCGTTTTATGTAGTTTACTTATTGCATTTGTTTAAACTGGTTATAAATGCATAGTACGTTTACTATTAAAAAAAAAAACTACTTAAATTAAAATAATAGGTAAAATATTGTTAATGTAATCAATAATTTTCAAACATCTCTTTGTAATTATAATAATAATTGCTTTTTTCTGTGATCTTATCAATAAGAATCCTTTTGATTTATTATAGTTTTCGGCATATAATTTTGATTGTTATAATTCTCATTACTATTATTCGGAGCTTAAGGGTTGTCTATTGTCAACAATAAGCTAGATACTACTTATGATAACAATAGAAAATCTCTGACTGAAATTGACAAGGAGTAAGAAAGGCTGCCCCAGCTGCGGTATTGTTACTCCGTATAATTTAGTCATTCTAGGTTGGGTCATCTTTCTTAGGAGATATTTCGTACGTGATTGGTACCCAGGTCACCCGTTCGAGATGTTAGCATTCTCTCGGATCTTCGTAATATATGGCAGCCTACAAAATGAAATACGCAAAGCAAATATACTACAGAATTCTCTCCTTAGTCAAATCAAATCTTAAATAAGATTCGCTCGCAAAATATTTGTTTAAGAATGCGTTGTTCTATTTGCTTGAAGAAATTTCGGCAGCCTCGCTCTAAAATCTAAAGAGCTGTATTTATTCAAATTTCATTTCCTTTGGTGTTGAGAGAGAGACATGTCAAATTATTATAAAGGAATAGTACTAAGATGGAAGGGTGGAATTAATTTTAAGGTAGACTTAAACTTCAAGTGAATTATAAAAAGGAAAAAAAAGAAGTATTCATCCTGTCGTTAGTTATTTCCGTTCTACCTTTTAGATTAATCATGTTTCAATACATCGGTTTAAAGCTAGATGGCAGACCTTGTTTTGCTCTAATAGTCTCTCGGGAGAGTTTTCTCAAGTAGGCATTTTCAGGCAATAGTTATAAGTAATATGGATTTAAAAATTATTATCTTTTTAATGAAAAACTTACTAGTTAGATGGTTTAACACTTGTCTTTTTTTAATATTATATCCAAATAAGTTAAATCCTTATAGGTATTATTGTAGGCCAACTTTCAGAAGAAGAAAAAGCCATTAGGAATTTAATCACGTAAGAAGTAATATCCTACAATGTAGTAGATTTAGATAGAGAAGAGATTGAAGGTTCAAACTGGACCCGACTACAGCGCAAGTTCGACTCGTTAGTCATTCCTCTACTGCGGCCACAAATAATATCCCTATTCATCATCTAAATCAATGTTTACAAGGCCGCTCATTTAAATATTTTTAGCTAAACTATACAAACACCCATTTATGTTTGTATGAGCACACAGTTATAACATTCATTATCGTTCTCCAAATTTAAATAGCCGATGTTCTTCAGCACGATACTTACGTTTATTTTTAACGAAAGACTTATAAATACACGCAATATAACATTAAACTTTATTGCTTTTAAAGCCGGGCATTTTCAGATCACAGATTTAGAGTATTCAACGTTTTACACTACATCGGTGTCCTTTTTTATATTTAAACTAGGGTTTTTCCGCTGCATTTTCACGTTGTTCTTTTGAATAATAGCTATACATCAATAACCGTGCATTATACAGACTATTAACTATGGCTATAAAAAAAATTTGTACATTGATATGCAAAAAGTTATCTATAACTTTTATTTTTTACATTTATTTAAAAAAAGTAAAATTAATAAAACATTGTTTTGAAATATATATATTGAAACACAAAATTTGTAGGTTTAGGTAACTACAAAATTCGTGTTTCCATACTAATTTAACGCAAGATTTGTTGGAAATAACTAACAAAGAAAGTGTAAAATTTCCGAAATAATATTATAGCGTAATAAATCAAATTATTCAACAGTTTAATTTGTTTTCTTAAATGACATGTTTAAAAACATTATTTATGAGTACTTCCAAAAAACAATAATGTCTTATTTTATGCTCCTGATTTACCTACTGCAATGATATTATTTATACGCAAAATTAAAATATTCTTTCTCATTTTCCATCAGCTGAGTTGGAAGACAAACGCAAATGCCATTACCCAAAAAAAAACATACCTAGTACCTACGCTAACGCCTGTTACGCTTACCAAAGGGTAAGCAGAGGCGTATTAAACGCCCACATTTTGCCGACTATAATTTAGTCCCACTTATATAATAGGGGGCAAGCTTATTGCCGTCAAACGGGCACTTTCGTAATGAAATAGGGAAGTTAGGAGTATATTGAAAGGGAAAGATAAGTAAGGAAGGAAGGGACATTGCTTATGCCGCGTTCCAATAAACAAAAAACGGTTCGTTTTCCTTACGGACGGTAAAACTTTCGTTGAAAATTCGTCTAAATTTTAATTTTACCGTCCGTAAGCAAAACGAATCGTTTCTTGTTTATTAGAACGCGACATTAGACGCATAGAATATACATCAGTGTAATACCTACCTATTATTTTCCACTAATTGCAATGTGAACAGTAAAATATATACTTAGATAGCATATTATTGAGTAGGTATTATTGCCCAGTGAGGAGTTCGACTCGTCCCTTAATCAAGAGCATTTATAACTTGCAAATATTTGCAAAAATTACGATATGTTATAAAACAATTGTATTGCCTCCTAGATATCTTATACCTATAAAATAGATCGGAATACATGGTTTTACTTAAGCTCTATTTACTAGAAATGTAGATATATGTGTATTGTAGCATATAAACGTTTGTGATATAAATATTATCGAATTTCGTTTACGAAAGTATGTAATAGGACAAGTGTATTTGCGTTACAAAATTAAACCATTTAGATACTTACTATCTGTAAGAGATCTGTTCTATCTGCGACTTTGTTCCTGTTCTATATTAATGACCTTTTAACATCTGGTATTATTGGCTACACCGATGTCAGCACCATTGTAGAGTAATACACATAATATATTATTATGTCAAATGCGCGAGCAAGTATACGAGAAATCCGATCTTTGAGTGAGTCCATGATTGAATGGTGTGACGCCAACAAATGGAGTCCAGGGCACATACAGCTTTCAAAAGATTGGGTATCGTTTCACAGGTGCGGCGGTACTTTACCTCTGAAGAGCTGCTTTATCTTTATACAGACTAGTTCGCTTTTGAATTGATTACTGCAGTTACCTAAGGGATGGCTCAGCCAAATATCAAATTGAAGCTTTGGATTCTGTTGACTGAAGAGCCCGTAGGCTTATAAACGACGACATGCTCACGAATAGGAAATGACAAGCTCTTGAGCATCGTCGTGATATCGCCTGCTTATCGGTTTTTATAGGATTCACTTTGATGAGTGTGCTAAAGCTCTCTTCGAATTAATTGAAGCTCCATCCTTTTATTGTCAACACACAATAAACTAAACGCTCTCACTGCCTTTGTCTATTCTTCCATACAAATGTAGAATAGTTCTGGAACGTTCAGGAGTAGAGTAAATAGGTTTCCCTCAGATAGGCATGTAACATCTTCGTCATAGCCACACAGAAAAAAATGGAAGACAAACTCCTTCCAATTTATCAATAAAAGAAATAAAGTATTAAGCATTAAAAATGTCTTATTCTCTTAAGCTTGTTTCTTTCTAAAACATAGGTAGTTACCGTGCAGTAAGCAAGGTGAATCAGAAAATGTGTTCAGTGAAATCTTTTGAAAAAAAATATTGTTTATGGACATAGTTACCTGATATTGTGATTTTGTTAATTGAATGGGTTTAATGTGTTAAGCAATATAAAAAAATAATTATTAGTTTTCAACTAGCAATGACGAATAACGATAAAAAACCGGATATTTATTTAAAATGGTAGCAAGATCTTTATATATATATATTAGCATTAGCGGCTTCGTGCGATTAGTATTAGCAGAGACATCTTCAACATTCAACATATTTCAATCAATTTACATAAAATCCTTAAACCTTCTTCATGAATCACTCTGTCGATTAATGAAAAAAAAATTCCGTTCAGTAATTTTTCATTTTATCGCGAACAGACAGACAGACACGCGGTGGGGGACTTTGTTTTATAATATGTAGTGATTTACCTACTTTCACATTTGCATAATGTGTAATAATTCATCTGCTGTAGTAGCAAATAAAAAAAAACTACGTATTCGCACAAAGACAAAGTCAAAATTTTTGATTTATCTGGACTAAAAACATTCACTTATGAGAATCAGAAACTAGTGCCAAGTCTACATCGCCTTGTTTTTAGTAAAGGACAAGTCCGTGAATCGGGTCAGCGAGTAAAGTACTGCATCCAATACACTATATAAGTTGTAGCTACATATTTATTCATTTTATATATAATAGCAATTTTAGTCTGTATTAATATCTAGTGCACAATCGTTTCTGAAACATACATACATCGTCAGAGTAAGAAGTCAGAAAGTTCAAGACAACAAAGTAAAAATAAAACAATAATAAAATAAAGTCATATCAACGTGTTAGTGATAATTATATAGGCGATAAATAGTTGATATAGCCAGAAACAATATAGATTTTTATTATTTATTTATTTTTTGTTTTTGAATATGCTTTCGATAACGACGAGATGCACATTTGTTTTATCAACGCGTTATCAAGTTTTAGCAATCAATTTCATGTATCAATAATTTTGGTAGTAATTTTTTATTCGGACATTCTATGAACATAGACAGTATTTACTCGTTTCAACAGTTATTTATTCAACCTTCTCTCATTCGAAATATTAACTTTATCGTGTCTTATCGTATTCGTTATTAAAATGTTTCTGTATTAAATAAATTTAAATTTTCGAGTGCTATATATTATTTGGAACTATACGATCTACTTTATCATCCTAAAATATGAAAACTAATTTCTGTAACTTATGGTGTTTGTATAGTCAGAATAGCGCGAGGTAAATTAAATAGGCACATAATAATTTCTGGCATTAGGACGCGTTTATCGTATATGAGACGAATTTATTCGCACCAACCGTTCGCCCCCCGGCAACCACGTTTGCCTGTCTAGAGACCACGTTGTTACAGCAAAATGCGTTCTATTTTAAGGTAACTACGCTTTAAATTAGGAAGCTCAAGTGGTTACCCTTACGTCTTCGCCGAAATACTCATATCATTTCACTACTGTACAATATTCTGTTCAATCCTAGCGCGCCTCCCTATCTTAAAAACGATTCAAGTTTTTGCACAACAAGCATTCAAGGTAATGAGGTCGTCTAAGAATCTAAGGTTAAAAATACCGACATATACCGCAAAATTTATGGACAATTCTTACACAGTAAAGGCTGTCCGTCTGTGGAATGAATTGCCACCGGCTATGAAACATGCACAAACGTTGAAAAATTTAAAAAAACAAGTGAAGTTACGAGTATTTGTGGATAATGTGTGCGTATATTCGTATCAAATTTTGTATGTATCCCATTCTTTTTTTTTGTAAATTTTTCAATGATCTATATTTTTTTTGTGAGTTGTGACATACATGGTACTATTATGTTTTTTTAAGTACCTCCACATATTGCACACCTAATATTACTTTCTAGACTGAACGAAATTTATACCAACGAAGGGGGAAATAAACTAATCTATCACTAGTTACGTAACATTTTTATTCTGTTCTTTAACATTTTCCTCCCAACTGAAGAATAAGTTAAGTTACTTTATTCTACGCTCGTAACTCTTTGTGAATACGAGTGTTTTAGAAAATTTAAAAATGTTTAATGTACGAAACTTAATTATAAATGTCCTAGTGATTTGAGTCCTACATTACGACTATGTTAGAGTAGAGCTCGAGCTTCCTGGCAACAGGCAGTGCAAGTAACAGGTATGCAACCATGAACTGCTCGAGTTATTACTTACCCTCCTACTCCTACCTACATTTCCAACCGGCCTGTTGGTCTAGTGGTTAGTGACCCTGACTGCTAGCCAGAGGTCGTGGGTTCGATTCCCACCCAGGGCAAATAATTGTGTGACGAGCACGATAATTTGTTCTGTGTCTGGGTGTTATTTATCTATAATATGTATATTTGTATATGTCTTTAGAAAGATATAATTATGTTTATCAGCAGTCTGGTTACCATAATACAGGCTCTGCCTAGTTTGAGATCAGACGGCCGTGTTTGAGATTTGTGGAGTTTTTTCTGTTTCCCCATACTCCCAATTTTTCCATTTTTAAGCCGCAAAAGTGCCCGGTTGACAGCAATAAGCTCGCTCCTATTACCCAATTGGCTTGCCCCTATTACGTATGTAGTACCAAGTTATAGTTGGTAAAATGGGGTGTTCAATGTGCCTCGGCACAGCAGCATAATACTAGCTTCTTCGTTTAGGAACTAATTATATGTCAGTTTTTTTTGTATCACATAAAAAACAAAGGAAACGAGAAGCAAATATATATATCTTTGATGTTAAATCAAAGACCATTATATGAAGAAGAAAAGGAATATTTTAATAATGTTTAGTCTGCTCTGAGGGTTACGAAAAAACGACGTCCACAAGTCGCTTAAATAGTAGGTATATTTATCCATTATTATCCTATACACAACACTTTTGGTTTATTTACCAAGTAAGAATATAGAGTACAATAAGAAGGCTGAATTTTTGTACATAGCGTGGTTTTGCTTATAAGGAAAAACATACCTTCATTTACAACACACTTTTCTTTGTATCGAGGTTGCGGCGGAATTTCCCGAAATTTGTTTGCTTTCCTCACGATGTATTTACGTATTGTAAATCAAAATTATGAAGATAAGATTGGATGCTTTACGTTAAAAAGCTACTTGCTTTGCCTTCGCTCGCGTTAATATAGATTTCGTCAATCAAAAAAATATCCTATGATCTTTTCTTTTGTGTTTGTGAAATTTCATGATGATCGGTTCTAAAGCCTGGCAAACAAACATAATCACAATCGCATTTACAATATTAGTTAGGATTCTTGTCAATATAAGTCGCAGAAGTCATTCACGACCCAGTAGGTCGCGTAGGAAATACATGGTGAATCAACATGACGCTTTGAAAGAAGATGGATACAACTGAGTTCTGCAAATTCACTTAAAACAAATACCACGTTTGAATAGCTAACAATTAGCTAGATAAATATTCATAAAATACAGTTGAAAAATAATTATCTTACAAACTAGAGTACAATGGGCGATCTTATCGCTAAAAGCCGTCTCTACCAGACAACCTTAGGATGGAGATATGTAATTTCAAAATTATTTAATAAAAACATAGTAGTTGATGGCGTACTATTCGAGATATTGACAAATACTTATATACATTCATATACACATTCATACACATATACAGTTATTTACTGAAGATAATATAGTATTATAGATAACAGTTTAGATCTTAGTTATGGTAAAGAATAGAATAATAGTATTATAGTGACAGATAATATAATGCTTGACCAAATTTTTAACGGTTGTAAGGGTTTCAGCTTGCCGAAATTGTACCGGTAATGCATTTTACAAACGAACGGACAAAACCATAAATGATTTATCATAGAAAGTTGTTGAATGCACCGTCACTTTTAATATCAGGTTTTCTGATGATTAGCCTTGTGTTATAATTATTAGTTTGTGTCACTGGTATAAAAAAGTGTAGAAACATACCAGGACAACCGTGGACTTTTTGTTACTTCTTACTTACTTCTCCTTTTACCCTTGTACAGTTAAGGAAAATAGTTTTTTTTTTATATGAGATAGGAGGCAAATGAGCAGACGGGTCACCTGACGGTAAGTGACTGCCGATGCCATGGGCACTTGCAACTCAAGAGTCACAAGTGCGTTGCCGGCCGGGTACCTCACTCACTCGGCTAAATACAACGAAATTATTGCTTCACTGCCGGTTTTCTGTGAGTCCTTAGTATCACTCCGGTCGAACCGGCCCATACGTGCTGAAGCATGGCTCTCTCACGGCTAAAATGTTGCGTTCTATATCTATCTATATATATATCTAGTATTTTGTGATGATGTTATTATTGAATTTTATGTGAGACTATAACTATGAGACTGTGACTGGTAACTGCACTTTAATGTTATTAATAAAACTTCCACATTAAGACATTATCTGTCTGTCGCCAAGACTTCAGTGAAGATTGTAAAAAGCACATACTTTTTTTTACAGTCCACTTTATCATTAGATGTATAATCGTTTTAGATATAAGCTAAAAATTAACTGTGGAAATATTTACAGAATGTGATCCTTTTAAGGTTGGGACAGATAGTGAGCGGGTTCGGGCAAGCCGCTAAGGCCTCGGCTGCAGCAACGGCGGAGTTTCCTCCGCTTTCCACTCCGGCACCTAAAAGGACGACAGTTCCTTCTGGTGCCAAAACTGTGTCTAGCCTTAAGATACTTTCGCCGAGAAGCTGCGGGGTATCTTCGCAGCGACGAATGGTGTCAAGATCGCCAGGCCCACTAAGTGCGCGGAGTTGCGTATTTCAGGCCTGGACGACTCCTTGACGACTGAGGATGTCCGGGTCGTGGTTTTGGAGAAAACTGGATGCACCCCGGACAACATCAGGGTTGGCACCATCCTCCCCGGTCCAGGAGGCCTTGGCGCGGTGTGGGTGAGTTGTCCCGTAGCGTCGGCCAAAATCTTGGGCGATGCTGGCAAGGTCCTCATCGGTTTCGTCAACGCCAGAGTTACAGTCCTGGAGGCGAGACCGATGAGGTGTTTTAAGTGCCTGTCCACGGGACACACCCGCGTCAAATGCGCAATTTGCTTCGACTGCAGCGAACTTTGTTTCCGCTGCGGCCGACCGGGGCACAAGGTGGCGGAATGTTCCGGCGCCTTGTGGGCAGGGGGGCTGCAGCTCCTCGTATTGCTCAAAAAAGTGATGAAAGTGGTGAAAAAAGTGATTGAGGGCCTTTTCCCGCAACGGGTGGAGCACGTACCCCCGTCGATGGCCCCCTTGGCTGGAAACGACGGGGAGAACGAGGAGGATGGTGTTCCGCAGGTCACGGGGTCAGAGGTAGGGGCGGCTGTTCTACGGATGCGTTCCAAGAACACCGCCCCCGGGCCAGACGGGATCCCTGCCCGAGTATTGGCCCTTGCCCTCGATCACATGTCCGACCGCTTCAGGGAGGTGTTCGACTCTAGCTTGGCGTCCGGGCGCTTCCCTGACTGCTGGAAAAGCGGGAAGCTGGTCCTTTTAAGGAATCCGGGACGGCCTACCGACTCGGTCGCGGCCTACAGGCCCATCGTGTTGCTCTACGAGGCGGGTAAATTGTTTGAGAGGGTCCTCTCTGCCCGCATCGTCCGGCACCTTGGTGAGGTCGGCCCCGATTTGTCAGAATCGGTTTTCGAGCGGGGCGTTCAACGGTCGGCACTGTGTTGCGCCTGAGGGCTGTGACCGAAAAGGTAGTGAGCTGTGGCGGCGTGTTGTTGGCAGTGTCGTTGGACATCGCCAACGCATTCAATAGTCTGCCATTCAGCTGCATCAGGAGAGCACTCCACTATCACGGAGTGCCAGGGCACTTGAGGCGGCTAGTGGCAGACTATCTAGAGGAGCGTACCGTTATGTACGAGGACCGAGATGGAGTTTTGAGTCGTCGGCCCATGTCGTGCGGTGTTCCGCAGTCATTGGACCACTCCTGTGGAACATGGGGTATGATTGGGCCCTCCGAGGCGACTTCACCCCGGGCTCGGCGTAATTTGTTACGCCGATGACACGTTGGTCACAGCCTGGGGGGCGAACTTTCAGGAGGCGGCGCGCCTGGCCACCAGGAGAGTCTCTCTGGTGGTCGGGCGCATAGAGGCGCTGGGTTTGCGGGTGGCCCCGGATAAGACGGAGGCCCTTTTATTTCATGGGCCCCGTCGTGGTCCACCCTTTGGTGCCTCTATAGAGGTCAACTTGGTCAGGCCCACATCAAATAACTGGGCCTGATCCTTGACGGAAGGTGGCGCTTCGAGGAACACTTCCTGCAGCTTGCTCCAAAGCTGGTCGGCGCTGCGTCCGCCCTTGGGCGACTCTTGCCCAATTTGGGTGGACCCAGCGTCGCTACGAGACGGCTGTACACGGGGGTTGTCCGGTCAAATGCACTTTACGGTGCACCGGTGTGGGCGGAGGCTCTGACCGCTCAGAATAGGGCGTGCCTCTGGCGCCCTCAGAGGGTTATGGCGGTTAGAGCCATACGCAGATACCACACCGTGTCGACGGAGGCGGCGTGCGCGTTGGCCGGGACAGTTCCGGGCGGGAAGCGGCAGTCACCCCCCAACCCAAGAAGAGGTACGCGAGCGGCGTGAGGCCGCTCGCTGAGCCACGATGGCTCGTTTGTCGTCCCGGCTGAAGGCTCCACGTGCTAGCTTTGCCGCCGTGGAGGCACCCCAGCCGGGCATCGTCGAGTGGGCAGGGCGGCAGCACGGGACCCTTTCCTTCTGACTGACGCAGGTTCTTTCCGGGCACGGCTGCTTCGGGAAGTACCTGCACTCGGTCGCTAGGAGGGAATTGAGTCCCGCCTGTCACCACTGCGACTGCAGTGAGGACTCGGCTCAGCACACACTGGCGGTTTGCCCCAGTTCGGCGGCGCAGCGTCGGGCCCTCACTACAGTCATCGGAGGGGATCTCTCGCTACCGGCCATCGTACGCTCCATGGCCGGTAGCGACAAGAATTTTACCGCGGTCGCAACCTTCTGTGAGGAAGTCATCTCGCAGAAGAAGGCGGCGGAAAGGGTCCGGGAGGACGACCTCCACTCGGACTTAACTCGCCGCCGGCGAACCGGGCGGCGGAGGCGCGCTTATCAGCGCCTCATGCCGCCCTGAGAGTGGCCGCGGGTGGACGGGACGGGTTTTACCCTTCACCCGCTTAATTAAGAGGTTCTAACCCGAAGGTGGTGCCCGCGCATTTGCGGGCAGACGCTAGGAGGGTTCCGGATGTCTTAATGAAAGCTGTTCCCAGATCCCTCCTACTTAAGGCGCAGTACGGCACACCGTGTGGTTTTAGTTGGTTCGATTCCGACACACCGCCCACCGAAAACCCCGGTGGGATGACGGCCCGAGGGGGTTTCCACACGCACAAAAAAAAAAAAAAGATAGTGAGCGGGTTGTTCCCGGATCCCTCCTACTTAAGACGCAGTACGGCACACCGTGTGGTTTTAGTCGGTTCGAGTCCGACACACCGCCCCACCGAAAACCCCGGTGGGGTGACCCTCCACAAGCACAAAAAAAAAAAATATTGAGCGGGTCGGGACGGCGACGGCAACGCTGTGTGACCATGTTGTAATGTACTAATTTATATAGAAGATATTATGCAGCGCTCGGCGCAACACGGCATTACAAGTATATTTCAAACGCCCAAGCCGCGTCACCGTCCCCGCTTTCTGCCCCAACCTTGAGTGTTTTTTTGTAGAGACCAGTCCTGACCAGTGTAATTCGAACAAAACCTCGGGCAAACAAAGAGTGTCCATATCTTGTAAATATTATCACGATTAAGTCCCGAGTTATGTCTAATGTGTTTAAAAACAAATAATAGCAGTTATCAATTACACCAGTGCTATCCGTGCACTCTGAATAGGATTCAATTAGATTCGCTCCAATCAATCATCTCTTAAACGAAAGGTTAGTTCGAAACCAAAGATCGAACCGAAGTGGAATAAATATCACCAATTTAAGATTTCCAAAAATAGAAATAAATAAAAGAGTGGATACGTTTTCCTCGTGCAGGGGAATGCAATAAACAAAAAAAAAACAGATACATGGTGGGAATGTTTTGTGTTTCCAGACCTTTTTTCGTTCATTAAAAGATATTGCATAGCTCGCAAACTCTTATGTTTAATGTGTAATGTTTCATGGAGGAAATAACAAAAGTTTTAAGAAGAATGTTTTATAAAACTCGTACTTTTACGTCTCTTATACATTAACTGGGTCACAATTTTACTTTTTAACCGACATTCAACTCGCTTTTATTAGCTTAATAGTCCCAATTTGAAACTTTGGAAATCCCACTAATCCCACTAATATTATAAATATGAACGTTTGGATGGATGAATGGATGTTTGTTACTCTTTCACGCCACAACTACTGAACCGATTGCGATGAAACTTGGTATGTAAATAGCTGGAGACCTGGATTAACATATAGGCTACTTTTTACTTTTGGTATATAATACAAAAACTTGGTTCCATGGAACTGATCTTATGATAAAACGAAGATGGATAGTGGAAGTCGTCAACGGTGATAAAGTCCACGTGTTTGGGCTTATTTGGCTTGTTTTAACGAGTCCAAAACATTACACGTGGTAACGAGGGTGTAAAGCTTTTGTTTTAGTTTTTTTTTAAGTATAATAATTATTTATATTACAAAGCTATGTAGAATACCTCAGAGATATTAAAATTAAATTAATAAAAGCAGAGTTGTACAGGTACGCACTAAAAAAAACTGTCAGTCGAAGGACTCGGGAGTGAAAACATAACTTATCCATCTGTCATCTGAGTATGACGGTCACGTGGGTTCAGTGCTTTTTCCCTATACCAAAAGTGTCAAACGTGGCTGAACAAGTTTTCACTTCAAAAATTTAATTAAGTAGCAGTTTTAAATAATTGTCGTGTCTTTGTCTTTGACTCTGGATAAACACATGCTCATCACACAACTGAGCTAACCAGTCTTAAGATCAACTACAAAGACCCGTATCAAATACAAAGTTCGTATCTAATCATATTTTGTTTGATGTTTTCTAAGACAACTTCTTTAGATTTATTTGTTAGTATAGATATATATCACATAATTGCGTAAATAAGTAATCCCATAAGCTGATAAACGACGATATGCTCACGAATAGGGAAGTACATACTCCTAAACATCGTCGTAAAGTCGCCTGCTTATCGGTTTTTTGTAGGATTCACTTTGGTGAGTGTGCGAAAGCTCTCTTCGAAAGTAATTGAACCCTTACCAATCCTTCATCGAACGACTAGAAGATGACAGAGATGCACCTTTTAATTGTTGAAGTACCAAAAAGTCAAACTAAACGCTTTGACAGCTCCTTTTTGGTTCGAGTCGCCAAAATCTGGAATAAACTGCCTGCGTCTGTTTTTAAAGACAATTATAATCCTGAAACGTTCAAGGGTAGAGCGAATAGGTATGTCTTGGATAGGCGTTTCCCATCTTTGTCTTTATCGGCACTTTCCATCTGGTAAGTTGAAAGACAAACCCCCATTCCATTAGCCAATGAAAAAAGAAAGGTGCCAATGGCCAAAATAAATTATTTCGCCTATCGGGAATAAAATAACTTAAAATAGTGTGAAAATTATCCTCCACTTTTACTTTAACGTTTTAATTTATTTTATAATTGTCAATTAACATTAAAAGCGAAAGATTTGACAACAGTAAGGCGTGACGTCATGCCTAGGTATTTCATACAAAAATGTAACGAACCTGTCGTTTTAATGTTTCCTAAAGAGATACTGATTTGGCTTGACAGTCATCTACCCTGTTATTCCGCACAATTGTGCACATAGGCGTTCGTTCAGACATTGTATTATATGGTATGTATTCCGTATTTAATCCGTGTAGAGCGTTATCGGTTGGCTCGTATGTCCCTCGGGAAATGATTTAGAGTTATATTACTAGTAGGGCCTAATTGATGGTAATTTATTATTCAATACTGTTCATTCCGTTTATCATATTAATGACTATATTTCATTGTTGTATTTATTAAAATGTGTTGTTTGGTGTTCGAAAAGTGATTTATACCAAAATTGTAGTGAAGTAAAGGGTGTTTGTAAAATACGTTTCTATAAGTTAATATCTACCCATTTCTAATAGAAACAGAATGTGAAAAAAAAAATTAATTTCACTAAGATTAAACTTTATCTTACCTACAGATACTAACGAAATCAAAATGTATATTTTATTAAATTTCCTTACAGTGTTTTCATAAAATCAAAGAGATTCATTTTAATTTACCTTTATAATAAATGCAAAAAAAACCTATTTAATTATCCAAAGCAATTCAAGCAATTCAAGCAATCTTTATACGAATATTCAAAGCCGTCTTATATCGACAAAGTAAATTATAATCTACTTATTAAAAATGCTCCTGATATTTCTGCTTGCCGAAGGCGGAGCACGTCGCGTCGGCTCAACTTAAAACGATTCTCGTAGTGATTTGCCGATTACAATCAAATTCATTAAAAATGCTTTCAAGCTTCTAGCTGAAATCGATATCAAACACTTTGGGATAGGTAATCAAGTTTTTTTTTTTTTTGTGCTTGTGGAAGCCCCCTCGGGCTTCACCCCACCGGAGTTTACGATGGGGCGATGTGTTGGAATCGAACCGACTAATACCACACGGTGTGCCGTACTGCGCCTTAAATAGGAGGGATCCGGGAACAGCTTTTATTAAGACATCCGGAAACCTCCTAGCGCCTGCCCGCAAAAGCGCGGGCACCACCTTCGGGTAAAAAACCTCTCAATTAGGCGAGGTCCAGGCACACGCGGACGCCGCCTCCTCGCGGGGGGCCACTATAGCGGGTAAAGGGGAAAACCCGTTGCGTCCACCTGCGGCCACACTCAGGGCGACAAGAGGCGCTGGTAAGGGCGATCTTAATACTAATGTTAGTGTTAGGTACAATGGGCGGTCTTATCGCTAAAAGCGATCTCTACCAGACAACCTTAGGATGGACATAGTGACTGGAGTAAGTGGTAGCTGTCGGTGTCCTACATCTAAATATACACATAACTAAATATATATAAATATACAGAACTAACATATACATACATTATACATATATATACCTACATACATACCGATGTAATAATATAAATAGTCATATACTGATAGAATACATATTATCAATATTCAGCACATAAACATTAAAACAACAATTGACAGTTACAGTATACCTGCTAATGGAGCCTATGAGTTTAGGTAGTGACTTTTCACTATTGCTTTGAATACGTTTATGTAGCTGTCTTCTGAAACATTCAATTATATTGTAATGAGAAAGAAAGTCTTATGAGTATTTTTTGGCTTCTTTTCAGGTCAGCTGTGCAAATTTTAAGTCCTTTAATAATTTCATATAAATGCTCTGTCTTATAAATTAAAAGTTATCTTTGGTTTTGCAAAATTTTAATTCAACTGTTAGGATTTAATTAATGGCAGGTCACTAAGTAAATCTCGCTATAGATATTTATATTAACTGTATATTTTTAATATTTATAAGAAATGACAAATATTTTTAGGGTTCCGTACCTCGAAAGGAAAAAACGGAACCCTTATAGGATCACTTTGTTGTCCGTCCGTCTGTCTGTCTGTCAAGACCCTTTTTCTCAGGATCGCGTGGAGGTATTAAGCTGGAAGTTATATCAAATACTCAAGTCTACTGTCCCTTGGAGCTGTGAAAAAATCAAAAGATACAGCCGTTTATGCCGCAAATTTCTTAAAATTTTCGACACTCGCAAGGGAATCAAAACCTACAGGGTACTTCCCGTGAACTCAGAATCTTGAAATTGGTACGAAGCAACGTCTTATAGCACAGATAAAGGAAAAATTGCGAAAATCGTAAATTTTTAGTTACATCATATAATAAAAATATTTTACGGAACCCTCGGTGCGCGAGTTCCACTCGCACTTGGCCGGTTTATTTTTTTTTTGTGTTCTTTTATGTAATTACACCATAAACTGCCACTGTCTCTCCGAATCATTTTGATCCATCCTAAGGTTGCCTGGAAGAGATTGCATCTAGCAATATGGCCGCCCTTTGTACATTATATTATGATTGATATAATTGTGTAAATGTATGTTACTTCCATTGTAAAAATAGTGTACAAATAAAGAGTTATCTATCCATCTACCTAGATATAGCTTTCTAATTTCACAAATCATGAAAAGGTACGCAGCCACGTAATGTCGCGGGTTTGTGGAAATTATTTTGCAGTCTTTTCGGAGATTACATTTAAGTACATGATACTTTACGTAATATTCCAAGATTTTGATGTTCTCGGCGAGTGTAAGGTAAGATGCTGTTTTTCCCTGGCTCTCTGGGACTAAATAAAGTCTTTTTATAGCCTTGAGGTAGAAACAGACTATATTCAATACATCTCCGATGAGTAAGTTCATGGCACATTAATAAAATACACAAAATAAGGAAACTTAACATTGGTCGCCCTCCCTTTGGGCGCCCCCGTAATATTATTGTAAGCAAAATTAAGTTATGTTGCACGAGAGCAAAACTCAATTTGAATCGTTTTAGCTTAATACCCATAATATAGTTAGAAGCGAAGTTAATATAAAAACGTGTTAAAAAAACGCACCCGCAAACGCAGTCTACAACTAAGCATCACTATTTGCATAGTCTGATGATGATGAATGTTTCGCTATGCCATTGTTAGGTGATGATGAGCTATGATGATGCCCATTTATATAATATTTATATTATATTACCATTTATATAATACCCACTTGTAACTTGATTCCTCTCAAGTTTTTTTTTTGTACACAGTCTGTACTTCGTAACTAGAACTCCTCCGGGATAGGCTATGCTGATAAAATATCGTACATGTAATGTTTGCATTATATTAGGCAACGGTAATCTCTTGCCATTAGACGATATATGTGCTTTTAGTATTATAAAATATTTATGTTATTTTCGCGATAGTAAATTCAGACACGACTCTTTGCTTTACATATTAAGTTTTATCTACGTATTTACGGGAATTAACGCGATCACGAAAAGGTATTACATACCTCTGAATTGCCTGATCGCGTTAATTCCCGTAAATACGTAGATAATATTATATCATGGAACGCGAAAGTTTAAAAGTTAGTATTTACATATTAAGGTTTTACATCTTCATGCCCATCAGATTGATATTTTTTTTTTGTTTTAACAAATGTATGGCGCGTTCTAAAGAACTTTCAATTATGAACATTAACAACTTTACAATGTACGATGTTAGTTAAACTCAAATGACAACTAAATGAGAAACGCTCCTCGGAAGTTTAGTTTGCTAAATTCGTACACATACATTCGACACAAGTTTCTAATAGGAATGATTACGTCACCCAATGACCACTGCAACAGAAACTGTCTAAGGTTCTTTAGAACAAGTACTTTGCTCTAAAGAACCTCAGACAAGGTCAACAGAAGTAATGAATAGACTTTGCCCACATTGGAATAAATTACTAGGGTGTGCTATTTTTTTTTTAAATTAATTATAGACCAATATTAACACTGGTCAAGTTTATATTAATGTATATAATCACATCTATATAAATAAAGATAAAAATAATGTAATATTGGAACGTTTATTCATTTAGCTACTAAGGAAGATTTACAGCAAAGTAAAACAGAATATTAGCAGACAAGAAAACAAATAGCCAATAACAAATCCTCACGTATACACCACATAATATACCTAAAGTAAAAAGGATAATATGGGTCAGTGATAACAAATATTATATTAAAGGTACAGAATATTCACGACAATGTTTTTGGCTTGAAACTGTCTTGAATCAACTGCATGGCGCATTTCATTTAAATTCATACGAAGAGTAAAATACTTAATTTGGTCAGTTCAGTACATACATTATTTATTACGTTATTAAACGAGATTTTTAAATTGGTTGATTTAAGTTCAACTCAGATTGAGTGGCGAAATACCCGTGCACTTTTAATTTGAATGAAATACCTAACCTTATGCCATTAGAATAAAGCTGAAAATTGTATTCAAGTGGTACAATCTAGTCTAGCGGACAGCGGCGTGCCTTCGGACATCCTACTCACGATTACGCGAGCATGTTTGAATATATGCGAGCATATCGAACACGCGCGCGATTGTGATAACGGGTGGGAACCCACGTGCGACTGTCCGAGAATGTAGAAACACTCGCATTCTTCTTCTGCTAATAGCACAAAATAGCGCAAAATCCGACATTATTTAAAAAAGATAACTACTGTGTTTACTTGCTGGGCGAGCTACAAGCACTTTGAAAGTCACTGAAATTTATAAATCTACAATTGGCTTTTGGATATTATCATATTTTTTTTACAATAATTAGTAGGATTTTTAGTAAAAGTAATAAAAACATAGCTTCAGCTGTTTATTTGAAAACATGATTTTGAAATTTCCTGTATGCTTTTCGCATAAACAAACTGTTGCATGTGTATGAACATATTAAGACAGAAAAACCCATAGTGTATAAAAAATAAAGCCAAAATTAGGGATTAATACGATATTTTGAACGTTTTTTAGTTTTATTAAAAAAATACAACTGTATATCAAATTTATGGTTTGCGATAAAAGAGTATCTACGTTTCAAAACAAAATAATTTCAATAAGGCACACCAGGGGGGGCATAATAAAATTTTCCATATTAATTCAGTTTGGGCTGTCAGATTACCAGCTGTATTCGTGTTGGCGTACACTTCGTTACGGCCAATCGTTCGGTTTGCCGCTTCGCAAATGCCTATTAGTGGAGTTTGGACAAACGTTTGTTCCAGAATTTTCTTAATATCTGAAGGTATGAGGTCGTCGTACTGTTGGGTAAATGAGAAATGCACAGATTCGGCTACAGGATAAGGAAAATATATGATTTCAACACTCGATTTCAATTCTTCCTTCTTTTAATACCTTTGCTTAAAGCTGTGAAATTCAAATTGGTTTTTTCTTTATAGGTTTTAAATCAAAGTCTGTACATTACTTTTTACCCGACTTCCAAAAAGGAGGAGGTTCTCAATTTGTCGGAATCTTTTTTTTTTATGTGTGTTCACCGATTACTCGAAGACGCCTGACCCAATTTTGAAAATTCTTTTTTTGTTTCAAAGGGTATACTTTCCAGGTGGTCCCATTTAAATTTTATCGAAATCAGTTGAGCGGTTTCCTAAAAATCAACAAATATCTATAAATTGTACACATCGATGATGTTTTGGTTTGCTCCGAAACATCGCTGTCTTATTGGAGCAGTGCGTTTAGTTGGCCTACCCATATTATATTTAAACAAAATACATCTACTTTCCACAAAAAAGCACATTGAAGTCGGTGATACATTTTTTTTTAAATATAATTTTAAATTCGAATTCCAGTTAGATTATTTTAAAACTGTACAAACTACTGCGGAAGATTATGGATACTAGTAGAACATTAGTGTAGCATAGTATCAAACCTAGTCCCACTCCCGTTCCAGCCACAATAAGTTGAGCCACATCTCTCAAATAAGTTTAGTTTTCATAACGGGCGTTTTATATTATATCTGAAATTGAAACTAAACCTAGTCATCAAACTGAATCCCTATATCTTCAGAACAAGTTGCGGTCAGAACAATAGAAACTCTTACGTGCATGTTAACGATAGGCATATTTTGTTTGAATATGTTTAATAATTTGTGCTTAACTACGTAGATAAGAGGGTCGCTATTTATTCAAATGTGTTCAGTGAGTGAGACTTTTAATTTAAGTAATAAAAAAATTTAGTCTCTGATAGTGTCATGTTTGTTGAAGCTAATAGGATTGACAACGCAGGAACAACTTGTGTTTTATTTTGAATATCAATAGTGGACAATCATATTATTATAGGTACTATAAATAACAAAATATCTTGTGAGTATTTTTTAAAAAGATTTAAAATGGTAATTGGATCGAAAATAGGCCAAATTTAAAAAACCGCGAATCCCTGTTTGCATCGTAACATGGCGGCCCCGGAATTGTAAATTTTACTGGCATGCAGGTGTTCTGTTTAAACGAAATTAAATGATTCCACCATTTTTACGATTGCCTCACCCGGGCACTCGTATGTAAATTGATGTGTTCAAATATTTTTCGGAGTTACGGTGAAATGACAGGTGATTCATTCGCGCCATGTTCATTTGTCATGGTTCCCTTAAAGTTTGCTTTTCGTTATTTTGTAAGATTGTTTTTAAAAATTTTGTTTTTTTTACGAAAAGTAATGTTAGTGTAGTCCTAAAATGTAATAAAACTTTGGTTCATTATAATTTACACATAAACAGAAGTCGAATGAAAAAAATATTTGAAATAAAGACTTTTGTTTTGAACAAAACCACATTGTTCTTAACCAGGAATAGAAAATCAGAAGATTGCACCTTCGCCGGTGTAACGTGGTCAAAATATCAGACAATTAAAGGTAAGGCAAGCTTCGTTTTCTCAAACCATCGGTTTAATTCCCGTTATTATCTCATCCTGTTATAAAGAAATGAATAGATTGGCATTTAGTTTTTTTGCTCTGCACAAACAGATCATTTATAGCATATTTAATGATATGTTTGTAATAGCCAAGCTCTTGAAAACTGTAGTCGTTTACATTGGTCGTTGGTCGGTACAGTGCGCATAAAAACTTGCTCACTTAAACCATTTTAGTGTTAGAGCTATTAACAGTATGAGTATTTTAAGTAAGAGCTCGGCTCGTCAAAACAAACTTCTCAACTGCTTATACCTACTATATTTGTATGAATAGAACTCTCGGTTATTGCACTCATTTTGGAAACTTCCGCACTCATACTGGTGTATAACTCAATTAATTTCACTATTTTCGTGAGTCAAGTTTCAAAACTTTACCTAAATTCATCCATCTCAGGGTTCTAACTACTTCTACGTGAGTTGGAAACTAACCAAGTTGTTAGATTACATACATATATTGTGGTTACATGCATATATACCAGTGAGTAATAAACCCGATGGCGATGTTGCAAACGTGCTTAGTTAAAGTTGCGATAATAGATTTATCATTTAGCTCGTGTGCTTAATTGCAATCTCAGTGGTATAAATAAACTACCATATTTGTTATTGTGGATGTTTGTAATATGTGGATATTAAGATCAACCAATGAATGTCGACAATCACTAATATCGATAGCGTAAGTCCAAATTATTTAGTATAGTTTAGTATAGAATTTTAACATTAACAATTTGTTGCACTGCTTACTTTTCAAACAGAGAAAAGCCCATAAAAAATATTGTTGCTTATGCCTGGTGGGCCGCTACCCTAATACGCTATTCGGTTGGTAATGGAAAGTTGTATATTACATACATATTAAACAACACCAGAATTATAATTCTATAATAAGAAAGTGATATTGCTTGTAGGGAACGAGTGCAGGGTATAGCAATAGGTCAAACAGGTCAGGGTCGCATACCTGTTACTCTAATTGGCTATCCCTGGGAAGTTTGTGCCCTCTAAATCTGATGAAGAATGTTAAATGTACATTGAATATTATGTTTTGAGGGGGCGAATAAATTCTTTCATTCCTTTTCTAATGAGAGAAACAAAGCCAAGTTTCAGTGCTCTAAACGTTTCGATACTTGGTGATAGTATATATATATTTATATAAAAATGAATCATTATTTCCCGTGAACGGCTGGACCGATATCGCTAATTCTTTGTTTTTTGTGTTTGTTATTGTCAGGAGAAGGTTCTAATGAAAGAAAAAAAAAATAAGGAAGTTGTGAGGAAAATTAGAAAATTTAAGAAAACTTAACGACCGACAGTTGGCGCGATTGACAAAATGCGCACTGCAAGTATCGTTTAACACAGATGCATCGGTCGGAACTATGTTTTTGGATTTTTTTTTAATTACCTGTACCAATTCCATATTCATAGTTAAGACAGGACAACGTCTGTCGGGTCAGCTAGTTTGTTATAAATAAATACATTCTAAAACGTGTTTATTTGTTCTATCAGTATAGCAACGGTGTTTAACCCAACCCCTGCATTTAAGGAATTATGCATATGTTCGGCGTTTACCCATGTTTGGAAACCCCAACACGCCTTACGTGAAACTATTTCTCATTCAATATTTATACAAATTCTCTACCGACTTCAACACAAACTTGTAACTAGGAAATATCGGCTTTTGAACCTTTCAGTACAACGATGAATAACATCATATTAAGTAATAAAGGTGTACTTGTTCTGTCTTTGATAGTATCTCATGAAATTAGAAACCTACTTTTATACCGGTATGGTTGCAAATTAGCATTCTGCTGCTGGTCAGTAAATGCTTACCGCAGCATACGACTGTTATTTGAATTTTATCATTAGTCAAATGCTCATAATACTGATACGCTGTGTTCCGTTTTGTGAATTTGAGTATGTATGTATAACTAAGTATGATCCTGGTTCTCTAGAGTATATTTATATAAAATAGAGTTTTCTGTTTATATCGTGATATGTACACGTATAATTTAGATGTGAATTTTATTTAATATGTTAGATAATTAATAAATGTAATTTAATTTATTTTGGACTAAAAGTTCCTGCGCGGCTTCGTTCGCGTGTACATATTTTTATATTTTGCGCGGAACCCTAATTCTTAAAAAAAAAAAAAGTAGCCTTAGTTACTCCTTACAACACCAGCTATCTGTCAGTGAAAGTCTCGTGGAAATCGGTGCACCCGTTTCAGAGATTAGCCGAAACAAACAGACAGACAAAAATATTTAAAACTGATTTTTACACGCTTTATATTAGCTTCACGTATGTTTGTATGTTTGTTTGTAACCGACTCCTAAGGGTGCGATTTTGACACACTTTAAACGGACAGATTTCATTCACTTTTTTCACAACTGTCAAAGACCGATGGCAATGCAATATTCGATTTAAAAAAAATAAAATATAAATAATAATTTATAAAAAACAAAAAAAAACATTATTTTATAGAAAATCCAACAAAAAATAGAAAAGATATTTTAACAAATTAATTATTGGAAAAAAGCGTGGGGTGCATGCATAGTGTCAATAGTTATAAACATTTTATTGACACTATATGCACCCCACGCTTTTTTCCAATAATAAATTTATTTTCTATTTTTTAGTTGGATTTTCTATAAAAGCGTGTTTTTTTAGTTTTTTTAAATTATGATTTTTAGGTATAGGTATCGTGCAAATAACTATATGAGCTTAACAAGAAACTATTATTTTGACATTACAAACAGACACTTCAATTTTATTTATTTGCATTGATGTATATTTGAATGTTATCTTAATTGTTATTTTCACTTATGTTTTGCAGTATGGTATAATTGATGATTATTTTTATTTGTATGACATGTGTTTATTTCCAAATTTTATATTAAGAAAGCTGATTGAAAATATAATTGTGTAAAATCCTGTGTATACCTGTGATTCACAACAAAACAATTTGAATTTGAATTTCTTCCTTCATTATCATCACCAATTTATAAGGCAAAAACAATTGAAACTCGCCTTTCCCTGTTTGTCACTTTCTTTTCCTATCGTCTGCGACTTCTCGGGCTTCGATGCGACCAGCTTGCCCTCTATTACGTCAGTGGGACCAAATTATAGTCTGCAAAATGTAGGTGTTTAATGCCTTTGCCTACCCCTTCGGGGAAATAAGCGTGAGTGTATGTATGAATGATGTATGTATTGTTTTATGTTTGACGTTGGTTACGAATGTTTGTCCATTTTTCGAGTTTCATAAATGTTTTTTACGTGGGAGGGGAGAGCCATGCTTCGACACGTATGGGCCGGATCGACTCCGCCCGATACCACGGCCTCACAGAAAACCGGCAGTGAAACAATGCTTGCTTTTCGCCGCGTGAGTGAGGTTACCGGAGACCCTAACACTTCCCTCTCCCCTATTCCCGTCCTTCCCTTCTCCCCCCTCTCTTCACCTCTAATCCCCCTCTCCCATCTTCCCGCTCTTTCCATATTCCCACCTTAAAGGGCGGCAACGCACTTGTGACTCTTGAGTTACAGGTGCCCATGGGCGGCGGTAGTCATTTACAATCAGGTGAACCGTCTGCTCGTTTGCCTCCTATACCATAAAAAAAAATATATATTATATTTATTTAATGCCTTTTTAAAGGAAATACAACTATGCAGTTGAGTATGTATTGAGTTGACATGCAAAACTAGTATACAAAATTTTATCAAAATCGTTAGAGCCGTTTCCGAGATACCCGAAATATAAGTATATACATACAAGATAAGTTAAATAAAACTAACGAAAAATTTAAATAATAACAATAACTTCACACATCTCACACACGGCCTTCTGATCCCAAACTAGGCAGAGCCTCTACTATGGTAACTAAACTGCTGATAAACATACTTATATATTTCTAAATACATATATATTACATATAAATAGCACCCAGACACAGAACAAATGATCATGCTCATCACACAATTACTTGTCCTGGGTGGGAATCGAACCCACGACCTCTGGCTTAGCAGTCAGGGTCACCAACCACTAGACCAACAGGCCCGTTACATTTGGGCATACGTTAAGTTGGTATTCATCGCAGAAGAATTCACTGAACTATTGAACTTTGTGCAATAATTGCAATATGGAAATGCACATTTAAAGTCTTTCGCTTTGCGACAAATCACTTTTATTTCCTTTATATTTACTTCATGCTTGAGGCGAACAATAGCTGCAACTATTCCTTTGATTAACTAATATAAGTCTCAAGAATTCTGTAAAAACCGCACAATGGCGGACATTTAGTCTAATTGCACAAATTATATTATTACTTCTCTCTAGATCTTGATCCTGAAACTAGTAGTCGATTCAGAATTGAAAAAGTACTTCTAATAAGCCGTGTATTATAATATATCTAACTTATGTTGATGTGACATGTGATGTGAACATCTGAAGTTAAGGGATGTATTGAAACATCCCTTTACTTTCCTGGATAGAAACTTATAACTAACGGACGTCGATGTGACGTGGGTTGTTCATTGGCACAGTGCTCATAGCTTCTTAACATAGAAAGTACTACTTACAGGTTTATGTAGACGAATTCTACATTCATTTATCTATAATATGTATGTATTTAGAAATATATAAGTATGTTTATCAGCAGTCTGGTTACCATAGTACAGGCTCTGCCTAGTTTAGAATCAGACGGCCGGGTGTAAAATGTGTGGAGTTATTATTCTCACTCATCGGTCTATTAAATATATGATTATGTAGTAGGTAGAGCAAACTTGTTAGGGCCCTTACAGTTCACATGTTTTTTTCTCAGGTTTTGAACCAGAAGATAAGACAAAAAAGTTTTTATTTTATGGACAAACGAGCAGACGGGTCACCTAATGGTAAATGACTACCGCCGCCTATGGGCACCTGCAACTCAAGAGTCACAACTGCGTTGCCGGCCTTTAAGGTGGGAGTAGGGAAAGAGGGGGAAGAGGGAAGTATTAGGGCCACCGGTATCCTCACTCATTCGACGAAAAATAATGCAGCATTGCTTCACTGCCGGTTTTCTGTGAGGCCGTGGTATTACTCCGGTTGAGCCGCCCCATACGTGCCGAAGCATGGCTCTCCCACGAAATGAAATTATTTAAAAATTAACATTTAAGATTTAAGATTTAAAGATTTATTTGCTCATAAACATGGTAACAATATATTAAGATCTTATGGTATGTAGGTATAAGGCACAACATGTTTAACCGCAAGGTGTGGCATGCAAAATTTAATTAATATTACAGTGAACACTTAAGTAGTCACATGCAGCGTAAGAAATATTATTTAATTACATTAATAAATTAAATAACATTAAATTAATATAAATAGGTAAATTAACAGAAAATAAAAATAATTGTAATTGTAGGCTTATCATCAGCATTAAATAGGCAAATTAAATGTCAACACACACACAACAAATAAAATAATTGTAATTGTTGCCTTATCAGCATTCAGACAATTAATATATAACAAAATGCATTACAATATGATTAAATTATGATGTTATTTATGGTTTATATTTTTCTTTACAACTAAAAAACTCTTCAATATTATAGAAACATCTCTGAATAAGCCATTTTTTCAACCTTGTAATGAACAGGCGTTGCGGTAGTTCCCGCAACGTCTCCGGTATTTTATTATATATTTTTACTCACATGTTAAATGAATTTTTATGACATAACGTTGTCCTACATCTTCGGATGACCAATTTAGTGGGGTCTCTTTGGGTAAAACGACTTTTGGCATCGATCCTTTCGAACAGATGTGGATGTTTTCTAACAAAAAGCCCAGTTTCTAAAACGTATAGGCCAGTCAATGTGAGCACTTTTGTTCGAGTAAAAATTACTGCCTGCATGAATCGAGAGGGGCGGCATTGCATATCGACCTTAAACACTGTTTCTGAGCTCTAAACACGTTTATAATTATAATTATATAACATATCTCCATCAGCAATTGATTTGTTTCGTAGTTACCTGTATGGACGCCAGCAGCGTGCTTGTATTGAAAACGTTTACTCCTCTTGGTGCACGACATCTGCGGGCGTACTTCAGGGCGGCGTATTATCCCCATTACTTTTCGCAGTCTTTATTAACTCCATTACAAAAAGATTACTTTCTTCCTACCATCTTTATGCAGATGATCTCCAAATTTAGATGCTCTATCTAGAGCTGCTCCGGATAATATATCAGAAGCAGTTGATGTTATTAATAGGGATTTAACGGAAATATGTACCTGGAGTAGGGATTATGGGCTTAGTGTAAATCCGTCTAAAACGCAAGTCATTGTAGTAGGCAGTCCTAGACTGAACTGCAAAATAAACTGGCAGCAAATGCCAGCTATTTACTGCAACGGTTCACTTATTCCATACAGTGACATGGTTAAAAATCTGGGTATACATCTGGACAGGTGCTTATCCTGGGGCCCTCAAATAGAAAAAGTTGGTCGTAAACTTTTTGCAACAGCGGGATCTCTGCGAAGGCTCCGGAACTTCCTACCCACCAACACGAAAATTGCGCTCGCACAATCTCTTCTTCTCCCTATCCTTGCCTATGGGGATGTCAGCTATTTAGATCTCACCGAAGACCAATTGAACAAACTTGAGCGGCTCCAAAACGTCTGCATTCGATTCATATTTGGATTACGTAAATATGATCACGTCTCAGAGTACCGTTCTAAGCTCAAGTGGCTACCTATACGCTTTCGCCGGTATGTTCATATTCTTTCTCTCTTGTATAGTACTCTCTTCCATCCACACACGCCCTCTTATCTCAAAGAACGATTTAAATTCTTACACAACACACATTGTCGGGACCTGAGATCATCAGAGAATTTGAAATTAGAAATGCCTAGACATACCACACAATTTACAGATAAACATTTTCGGTGCAAGCGGTGAGGCTATGGAATAACTTACCTGTGTCAATTCGACAAGCCAAAACCTTGCAGACATTTAAAAAACTGGTCAAGGACTATTACTTGTCATTATAAGCGGTTATCTCATTTTAATCTGCTATAAATATATATATCTTATAAATGTATATATATAGGTACATATTTATGTATGTATGTAGTATGTTTATAGTAATATAAGTATAGTATTCTAAGCATATATTAAAAATTTAAAATATATATTAACCTATCTCAGTACACCACAGACTACCCTGAAATATATTTGTTAATATCCGTACAAAGGTTGTCTGGAAGAGATCGCCGTAAGCGATAAGACCGCCAATGGATATGCCTGAATGTTTGTATTGTTTTTTTTCTTTTTGATTGTATCTTACATTAAAGGTGTACAATAAAGAGATAAATAAAATAAAATAATAATTAGTGGAGAGTTACCCCACAATAATAACCCATACCGCAAAACTGATCCAACATAACCGTGATAGGCTGTTAGAGCCATATTTTCTGAGGCCATCCTACGAAGGTTTCGTAGAGCAAACACAAATCTATTTATTTTCTTCCACACATCAGCTATATGCGGTTTCCAGTTACAGAAACGGTCTACTGCAATACCCAAGAATTTTAGATGGTCAGTGCGTTCAATTATATGGTGATTATATTTTATGTTAATGTCAATTGTATGCATTCTATATTTACAGAATTGTATGTATTTAGTTTTTGAATAATTAATAGTCAGATTATTTAATTTTAGGCATTGAATTACGTCACATAAAGTTTTGTTCACTACTGTTTAGTGATTTAGTCGATTGTCGGCAGGTAAAACTATGGATATGTTATCTGCAAATAGGATTCATTGGTGATCTAAGATTTTAGGGAGATCATTTATGTATAACAGGAACAAAAGAGGTCCGATCACTGGGACTTACGCGGGTGAAACCGCGGAGCACATCTAGTGAGTAGTAAAAATTAAATCATGATTCAACACTACTCATATCTTTGCTATATGCATCAAAAATATAAAAACTCTTTTGTCGAAATACGTAAAATGAGTCACTATTCTTTTGGTTACATTTACCAACTGTACGCTATTTGCGTAAAATACTAGTATGGTTCAATGAATCTGGTTTGAAAGGAATCTGTCAGACCCTTCCTTAAAGCCTTTTGTCTCTATGCTGTGTCCTATCTCTATTAATAGTAGAAAAGTATAACTTATTTCTATTCTTATCTTACTAATATTATAAAGGCGAAAGTTTGTGAGGATAGATGGGTAGATGTTTGACACTCTTTCACGCAAAAACAGCTGAACGAATCTGGATGAAATTGTACACAGAGATAGATTATGGTCTAGAATAGCATATAGGCTACTTTGGCATACTTGATACATTTTATCAAAATTTCCAGGCTAACGAAGTCGCGGACAACAGCTAGTCTTTATTCGTACTTCAAACCAATATATTTCATGCTTTCTCAAAATACGCTAAATAATTGTGTCAATATGAGTAGACGGAATATAGATCTGAATCCTCTTTAAAACCCATCCATAAATTATTGTCGATGCATTTGTAGAAGTTTGAGATCAACACTCCCAATTTGAAACTATGTGTTTCTACACATAGTTTCAAATTTTAAGGTTATATACCTGAAAATTAGCTAAGTACCGTTGTATACTTACTGAATGTTCGCAGCGCACTCAATTTTACACGTTTTTAAGACTTAATAAATCTTCTACCAACGCTAAAGTTATATTACGAAAGCAATGTAGCCAAACTTCCCATTTTTTCACCGTAAATTTTTCACTTTTATGACTACGTACTAAACAATAACTTAATTATGAGATGAAACATAGAAATTGGGGTCAAATTTTAACGAAAGTAAGGCTTCTTTTAAAATTGTCTAAGGTACGGTTTCACTGTGATCATCTCAACATTCACGAGATATGTAAATATTCTTAGCATTCTTTAAACTCGCTCTGGCATTAAGCCCGCATGTTTACCAATTTATTTGCACTAATTTATTTGCAATTTATTGAATTTAAATAAATAAATAGTATCCAAAAAGTATTTAATTGGCTAAATTCTTACGGCAGGCAAAGTCACATCAAGCAAAGTTTGTTTCTTCTTCATGTATCTTCATCTATTCTAAGTGCTAGCTAATTAGTCTTTTCCAAAATTGCATGTTTCTACAACCATCAATTTAGACAGTGCTTTCAACAAACCTCAGTTAATATATCATTTTCAAAGTAGACATTTTATTCTGCTCGGTGGCCGTTGTAAAATCAAACTATTAATATTAAGTTTAATTTTACAACATGAAATCAAAGAGTTTGAATAATAAAAATGCCAGTTATGGTTCTTAATGTTATAAACATTCACAATAAAAAATAAACAGATCAATCTTAGCAAACGATCGGTATGGTTACGAGTTTAAATTCTAAGTGGTTCTACGCACATAGTGTGCTTTTACCTTGAGAGAACAATTACTGTTTCAATAAAGTCGTTACTAGCTGCTCATTGTGTAAGGTTTAATAAGAGGTTTTGGCTTTTTATAGCGAATTTTATCAGTATATACGTGTTAGAAGCTTTTAAGAGCTATTCGAAAAAAATATTCTTTATGGCATATGGATAAGGCTGTAATTAAATCAGCTAGATGAGCATTTTATTTTCCGGGGAACTTAAAAGCTAGGTTTTATTGGTGAAGTTTCTTAAAACTCCTTTAAATTTTACTCCATTGTCTGTCTGCTGAGTGTTATTCGAAACTATAGACTGCGAGTAAAAATGTAGGATCATAATGTTGCAACAAGTATAATTAAAAAAATAATTAAATATGAAATAGAAAGAGAACGAAATATTTTTTATTCTGACTCGAACGTGATACATGGTTTTGCGCAAGAAAAAATAATAATAAATAAATAATAAAATTCCTCTGCATGAGACAAAAATAGTCCTTAACTCAGCATTATGCTAGTTCACACGATTAGCAATGTTATTTTGAATGTTTACTTTGGGTTACTTTGGGTTGCACTCAGCAGAGATTATGTAAAAGGACGGTGCTGTATTTCATGTATTAATGTTTAAAGGATACTTACATTACTTTCAGGGCTGTGCATTTTAAAGATGATATTCAATATTCTCAATACTAATTGGGTCACGTTCTTATATGTCACCACTCTAGACTGATGTAATATTACTTTAAGCCTATTAAACCGCCATGTTCGGACTATGAAAATAGAAAATCTTCAATCTGTTCGAGTATATTTTCGCTTGTTTCGTGTTCTCAAAAAAAAATACTGAAATTCTGCTAATATGCAATTATATATTTTGTTTTGTTGTAAAAAAATATCCTTAGACTATCCAGTGTCAAAAAATATTATGTTCCGGTGATGTATAAATTTACATGCATGGTGTTTTCTTATGTTCCGATAACAAAGGTAAATTATCGAAGCATTGTCGCGACACGGTCAAAAAAATGTAGGTCAAGGACTGTCGTGTATAACTGGGTTTTTGGGCCTGTTTAATTGTCAACCAGAGTCAATAAAAAAATAATTGAAAAACTTTGTCCGGAGGCAATGTTAGCCATTTGGTTTTATAGGAGTTAGTGTTCTAGTTATACTGGCAATTTTGGCACTAGTAACAGATTTGTTTAAATACTCTTTAGTTTGTAAACGCGATTTTATGGAAAATAAACTATTAAACAACTGTTTAATAAAATTTTACGGGTATGTAATAATATTTCAAATTGTTTTAAATCAAATAGCTTTCTTTCCTTATCTTAGTAAATAGCTACATTTATATTAGGGTGGAGAATACTTATGTGAGACGTAAATGTGAGACGTAAATTATTGTGTAAGCGAGTTCGATGCGAAATATACATAAATCCACAGAAAGTACAGAAGCAAGCTCCATGTATAGCTAGAAAGTTCTTTATTTTACACCACATTATAAATAGACATACACATAATTAGAAACAGTTAATGATTGGCGTATAGGTGGTTACTTGAGTTGTTTTCGAAATTCAGAGATATGTTCGTATTTACGTAACCCAAATATATATCTGATGCAGAAGTTTCGAAGTCGTTCAAATTTGTATAGCTGGTCCTCGGCGAGGTCGGGATATCTGGTATTTGCACAGTCGAGGATTGGGAGTAGAAGGGAGTTAGTAAAAGTTATTTTATGTGTGGCAGTTGGAAGAAAGTTCCGTAAACGTTTCAAGGACCCTGTAGATGCAAACATTCTGCTACTTATTTCCTGTGTTCCAAGCTAATCCACTGTCCATAAGGATACCCAAGTTTTTAACTACTTAACTGAAATAATCACCGTGCCATCAAATAAAACCGGTAGCAGTAGTGACCACTTGGCCTTTCTTGAGCTACCGACAATAATTATTTCAGACTTTGAAGGGTTCACCTAAAGGCCATGTGACCCTTTTCCAGCAACTAATTTGTTCCAAATCCTTGTCGATGATATGAAGGGCTTCATACAATTTTTCGAATGGTGCATGAGTGTATATCTGTAGATCATCAGCATGAAGGTTGTAGGAAAAAAGAAGTTGAGTTTAGATAGAGTTGCTATAGATTGCAAAATGTAAAGAAGAAAGAACGCCACCCTGGGGCCCACCAGTTGATATTTTACACCAAGCGGGTATAAAATAATCAATGCTAATACGTTGTTGGCAACTATACAGGTAGCTACGAATCTAATCAATTACTGTTGGAGACATGTTAACTGAGCTAAGTATAATAAGTAAACCATCGTAATCCCCTGCGTTCAGCATTGGAAACATCCAAAATCACGAGTACAGTCAAATTGCCACTATTCACTTCGGATCTAATATCGTCTGTAATATTTACTAAAGCTGAATGAACTGACTAGGTAGAAAGTCAGATTGATAAGAATTGAGAAGGTTGTATTTGCATAGGAATGAATAAAGCTGAACATGAACAAGAAGCTCAATAACTTTGGATAGGAACGGTAGGATTGAGATTGGTCGAAAGGGAGTAGTTTAGGATAAAATAAATTATAGGAAGGATTTTGTCAACCAAAACTAAAGCCAACATTGATAGTATACTCTTCTTAACTTCACAAGCCGATAATTGATTAAACACGAATTGCGAAAAGGTAGCAGTTATCAAGGATTAAATATAATTTAAAGTATTTGCCTTGTTAGTTCTATGAAAGTTAGACATGTCTGGAAGGTGTTGATTTAGTCGTAGTAAATCAATAATAAAATCTTTAGAATTTACACAATGTTTTCATTTGCTGATCCCTAATGATTTAAAAAATTTCTAGACTCTTGTTAGTTTGCCGTTACGCATTCCATTATATATATATATATATATATATATATATATATATATATATATATATATATATATATATATATATATATATATATATTCGTGTTAAGTAACCCTACACACCTTATTGCAATAATTACGAATTGTGATATACTTTTCATGGTTTAAAGAGTTTTGTATCCTTTCCAGTTTTAATTTCGCTACATATATATATATATATATACATATATAAATATATATATATTCGCGTTAAGTAACCCTACACACCTTATTGCAATAATTACGAATTGTGATATACTTTTCATGGTTTATAGAATTATATACCAATTAATATAATTTCTTTTCTTTTTGCAAATCGTTAACGTTTATGCTACCAAAATCGCGAAAAAGTAGAGTATTAGGCTTGGCCTTAGGAAGACGAATATCATAAGACTTAACTTTTAAACTTAACTTTCCTAAAAAAATACTTTAGCACAAGTCACACAAGAAAAAGTCATCACCCTACATTTATAAATTAACCGTATTTAAGAAAATAAACTACAGGAACTATGTATAATTAATTTTCCACTATATTAAACATATTTCATCGACTCTATTCACGGCTGCAATCAGGCTGTGTGATATGCACATAGTATCTTCTGAAATAATACTTAAATATTGTCTATTTGTACCACCAAGTAGCACACAAAAGTTTCCGAAATCAATATAACGCTCCATTAAACTTGTATTTTATTACAGACGTAGAAAAGTTTCAGTTATCATTTTAGAAGATTTTTTGTAGGTTTCACTAACTCAGATAAAGCTTCAGCGTTTTTAACAGGATATAAAAAAAACTTTATCTCTCTCTCTCTCTAGATGATTTTATTCCTTTTTATCTGATTTTAAAACTTTTCTCAATTAAATTTTTTGTGTATACCACGTGATATGTAGATTTTGATAATTTATTTATCTAATGAGTAGGGAATATCTCAATGTAGATTTCCTATAAATTTTATGCCAGTGGTTACGGGTTCGAACCCCACCTTGTGCACTACCGACGTGTACCCACTCCTAACACAAGCAGTTAGCTTAGCTGGAGTGGTTAACACTAGTAATGTGCGCTTTATAATAAAAATATATAATTAAAAGATTATACAGCTTAGACATTATAGTATTATTTTTCACGTAACTAGTAGTATATGCGGCCCCGTTCCTAAGCTTACACTTTAAGCATAATTGCACACCTGCTGTTTACAAAACTTTTTAAACACACACACACACTACAAGCAAATTAATTATGTGTTTTTCATGTTTTGTTTGCGAAATGGCACCGACTCAAAATTGTCTAGGTATTTAGATAAGTGTAGGAGTTTAGTTAGACTAACAAGTTTATTATTTACTTTTTAGTTCCTTTCTTGTTTCATCGGTTTAATTCTTTGTTATTAATTTTATTTTTTTAAATTTTTGTGGCGAAACTAATCAACTACAGGTCTCCGTCACGTTGTATCATTAGAACTACTACAAATATTTTAAGATTACACCCTAATCCTAACTAATATTATAAATGCGATTGTGAATTTCTTTAATTGTTACGTTATCACACCTTAACTTCTTAACCCATAATCATAATTTTTTTCACACATGTTGTTAGGTGTACAGAAAACGTCATAGGGTTCCTTTCATCCATAAAAAATGTAATGTTCCCAGGAGACGGCTGACTTGATTATCAGCAAAGCCGTGGCCAAAAGCTAGATATTTTATAGCGTTAAACATTAAATCGTTTCTAAACGGGTTCTAGATTGCTTGCTACAACATTATTATACATGTAATATTTAGCTTGTATAATGCCAAAAGATACATAATTTGAATTTTAAATGTGTGGTCTCCACGAGCATTTCTACAGTAACACACACATTATACACTTTTAGTATTTGTAAGAAATTTTAATACAGCTTGTATACAGGCTTGAGTGCTACTCAGGCGTGTACTAATATCGTGGGAGAGCCATGATACGGCACGTATGGACCGGCTCGACCGGAGTGATACTACGGCCTCACAGAAAACCGGCAGTGAAGCAATGCTTGCATTGCTTTTCGCCAAGAGATTCGAGAAGAGACTGAGGTTACCGGAGACCCTAACCCCCCTCTCCCCCTTTTCCACCCCTCCCCTACTCCCACCTTAAAGGGCGGCAACGCACTTGTGACTCTTGAGTTGCAGGTGCCCATAGGCGGTAGTCATTTACCAATTTGCCCCCTATATTATAAAACAAAAAATAAATATATGTCAGATAAAACTACGTAGAAACTGCTACTTACCATAAAACTCACTAAACTTATTTTCAATTACTAATAATAATAGTTCCAGAAATATCCGTCTCATGCACGAAAATCTAGTTTATCGCTCCAATAAAGCGACGCGTAATAAAACCCACATTCGTTCGGGTCGGCCATGATTAATTACCAAACTTTACGAACGATGCTGTGGGGAAACCTTGTGACATTACCGCTTAATTATTTTTCGAGGTCCAGAACTTCCTCGAGATTGTAACCCACAGCGTTTGAAGCGCCCCAGGTTGCGAACTTTTGATCACCTTTGCCTTATTTAAATATTGAACCTAATAAAGCATTGTTTGAAAACAAAACTAACATTGAGATTGATGGTCGGTGTGATGTTTTAGTATGTCTAGTTTAGGGGATGATTAATTCATTTCCATTTACTTGTGTGTATTAGATATGTCAATCGAGACTTCATCGCGATAATATTCATAAGGTTTGATACTTTTTCTTTGGCCAAATTCCACCGTTTTGAGTCAATTCGGTCGAAACGACGAGTACCTAACCGAAAAAGTGTAAGTACAAAGGTAACGTATGTATATCAGTAGCGAAAATTAAAATAAATACTGGTAATATTGTACTATAAGGTTTTCAAAAGAAATTTATCATTTAGTTTGCTATTTCACTAAAGTTTTCTCTCGAGTCTGTCGGAAAATATTTCATATTCAAATTAACGTAACTTTTATATACTAAAGTCACATAAAGAAGACATTCTTCTTCAAAGACCTTTGTAATTTTGACGTCACAATTGTATCCGTCCTCAAGTAGACTAGGTTAAGTGCTTACGTACGATGTTTTCTACGATTACATTTTGTTCCTTTTTATTCTACAGACAATACTTGAAATATCTGGCAAATATCATTATCTTACCTTTAACATTCCGAAGTGTATTAGGGTCGGTTGCAGTACTTGCCTATTTTCTTTTAATGGAATAAGAAATTAATCTTACTTTAAATAAAACGAAACATTTTTTTTGCCGTCCTAAAAAGTTGTCATCGGCATAGCAAACCATTATCTTAGAGAGATGTTAAGATAAAATAGGATTTAATAGAGCGTGTCTCTGGCACTCATCTAATTATCTATAAAGAGCATTTATTTTTAAGAAGTAGGTAATGTGTTTTATTGTATTATTACGGTAATTACAAGTGCAGTTTGGCAAGTTGCAGTTAGAACAAAGAAAAGGCATCCCTAGGTACAACATGCAACACAATTATTTAGCTTGAGAGGGTAAACAGAATACTAGTAATATGCCTATCCGTCAAAGAAAGAAGCCGGACTACTGCAAGGCTAACAATATTGCTTGAAATCCTCCCAATTCAAAAGGTACCAAGTTCCGTTTGTTTTTATCAGATATTTCATTTAAAAGAATGGAGAACAAAGCCCGCGAATCATTGATATTTTCATTTAATATTCTATTGAACTTTGAAATTGAGTTTGTCCTTTCGTTCGTATTAAATAATTGAAACAAACCCTCGGTCTTATAGTAAATTGTTCACTTTTTATAACAATTGGCATGTAAAGTGGTAACCGTAGTTAAGGACGTTCGCTTTTCGAAGGTTAAGAGGCCATGCTGATTGGTCAAGAAACCCTTTCTTACATTGAAAGGATCATTCTGTTCCTGAATTTCTAACGGGTCATTGTCATAGTAAGTTTAGAAGCAAGTTTCATATACGTTTCATCGTTTCATCGTTATTCTAAGCTGAAAATATTTCGCTATGACTTCCTAGTTATTGTGGACTTAAAGTGATGAAAACTACACAACTTATCTGATGTAGCACTTATTGTCAGAGCTGTGGATGATTTTTTGAATTCCCAAATACAATATAGCGTGCAATACCCCTCCATAGTTTTAATATAATTCAATTATGAATACACTAGCAGCGTACTATCAGTAATAATTCCAATTTCAATCATTTAAAAAAAAATTAAGGAGTAACCACATGTTGCCACGTCAAGAAAGACACGTCACATCTTCATGACATAGATGACCCATTAATTACATTATTATTATGGTAACAAAAAAAAGTACGCTAAGGTTTTTGCAATAAACTATATTTTCTTTCTTCTTTCTTAATTTGTCTATATCTCGAATAGCCTATTGCACCTGCTTTGATTTGTAAGATGATTATTTATTACTGTAGTTTATTAATTGTGTACAATGAAGAATATTCTATCTATCTATTCTATAATTGTGGAGCACAGAGAAACGAATTCAGAATGTGTGTGCGTGTGTCTAAAACAAAATCAAATACGCAAAAGAAACGTTCACCTGTACCCGCACTTAAAGAGTAAGAAAGTTTTTCCCTTAAACTTTAAACAGGTAAAATTAACATTTCTGAACGAAACTACTCGTAATTATGCTTTTGCACTTTCAAGAAGAGGCCTGGTAATTAAAATCTTCTGAGGAAAAATTTCAACGTTGTTTTTTATTTGTAGACTTTTATAATACGAGGAAAAATATTTAAATACAAAACCGAATTGTTCCAACGCACAGGGTTGTTTTCCTAAGACTCTTCTTTTGTTCCTTTGTCTGAAAAATAGACAGGCCTTGTTCAATTGGTAGACGGAATATTTTTTGTAGAAAACTTACATAATTGTAAAGAGCTTTTGTTAAGGTTTTGCCGTTAAAAATAGAATTTGAGGAAAAGTATTAAGACATTCCGTTGTATTGACACCCTTCTAGACTAATCAGATTAAAATATTGTTAGTTTATTTCAACCGTGGTTGGATATAGGCCTTGGAAGTAACGTTTTAAACTGGTCATTATCCATGGCGAAGTAAGCCTGAGACGACATCGCAACTGGTTGGGAAATCTGGAGGGTGGCAAAGCCCCTGCACTATTCAGTGTGATCGCCTGCTGATCAAGAGGCGGCCAAGGTAATCAGAGGGCTTCATTCTTAGGGTATACCCGGGTTTCACTTGTGAACCAACTAAAACTACGTAGTGTCCCACTACGTAGTTTTAGTTGGTTCGATGTTGACATACCACTTCAACGTTTTCTCCGGTGGTGAGGTGATGATCCGTGAGTGCTCCACTCAGTTATAAAAAAAAATAGCTGGTCATATGCTCTCTCAGCTTTTGCATTCCCCCGAACGCTGATGATGTTATCGTCCCATTTGGACTCTGGATGACCAACGCTACGCTTTCCTGGTCACCATCCGTCAACCCTTTGCTCTATCCAAGCCTTGCCAGGTGTCCAGCTGAATTTGATTTGAGGTTCTAGATTAATTATCTGGATCACAATGATCTGTACTTTGTTCATAAAAAAGTAAAGAAATGTTCCACATGTTGTGAAATTTTGTTAATTATTGTGGACATTCAGATCTATAGCTAATAAAAAAAATATTACTTCCCATTATGCTATTGTGGAACTGATGTACCTGAAATAGAATATATTACACAGTTTGTTTGCTCAAGTCTGTCTATCGTAAACATAACCGGTAGTGTGACTATTTTGACGGTAACACTTGGATCTCTGCCAACGACAATGTACGCATTGTATGAAGAATGGAGGCGTATTTAAATCATGTAATATATCTTTATCGCACTAATTTGTTCGGACTTTAATTTGTTTTAAAAGCTATAAATTCTAAATGCATGATAGTATTTTTTTTTTGGGGTTGAGATAAATAATATTAAACAGATTCAGTTATTTCAGTCTTGAATACAAATACTACCAGGTATGTACTTTGGTATGGTTTGTTCAATTAAAATAGTGACTAGTGATTGATGAAACCGTGCAACAAGGAAGTGCCAAGTTAGGATACTTTTCAACTAATTTTTGTAAGGTTACTATTATTCTAAATGCGGATGTGAGTTGGTTTTGTTTGTTGGTTAATATACAATAGTAGTATAGTTATGTATTATGGCGTCATATATGTATTTTTGTGTGTATGTAGAATAGAATAATCTTCATTGTACACCAGTACATATTGCTTAAGGTTAGTTTACAATTCAGGCCTTATCGCTAAAAGCAATTTCTTCCAGGCAACCTTGGGATGGAAAAATAATGACCAGTAATATAATAATTTAATGGGTAGTTATGGCGTGGGAATCAAAACGTGTTAGGCTGTATGTATGTATATATTATATGTATTTATGTACTTATTTATGTGTAAGGTATTCAATTTGTCACTTCTCTCTCTATATATGTATATATGCACCTGCCACGTCCTTCTCTGCACCACCCAAAGGTTGACTGGTAGATAATGCCACTTAGCATTAAGTCCGCCCCATGCAATTTAAAATGTAGGAAGTATTACAAAAATAAATAAAAAAACGTGGTTAAAACCATAACTAAAGTAGGAGGCAAGTTTGATGTAGTTTTGGTAATTACTTGTTAATTTTTGATATTGTAAAACACAAACCCTGCATGCGAGGCATGCGGTTTAGAGCGGTGAGGTAAAACTAAAAGTGAGGTGGGGAAATAAATTGCTTTCGTGACGTCATTATTTCTGTACGTGATATTATTATTATATTATACAGTGGATAAAGTGGATGAACTGTTCTCACAAAGACCTACATACTAGTACATCGTGTATACCAACAAATTTACTTAAGTCTAGTGTTTCTAGAGTGTTCGTCACTATCTTGTTGTAAGCATGAATATTCTGTCTTACATAAACTGCTGTTCCATATTTGCATATACAACATGTATCATAATTGCACATCCTTAGACACCCTAATTAGAATATTCTAATCACAAACATGCATTTATAAACATTGTTTATCTTAGAAATTAGTTTAAACTGCTATGGATGTCAGTGTATGCAAAAAATAAAAGTACACACTCACACAATGACTAACTTAGTAATTATTTACTTAGTTTAAAAAATATATTATCTTTCAAACTTTGAGGTCAGTCCAGTGTATTCTGGTCAATATGTTATATATCTAGAATTCAAAATGTCTATCTTTTAAACCCTTGTAAAAGACAAAATTAATCTTATAACTGATACATTGCACTATTAGGTAAGTTTACTCGGAAACTACTGGTCTAATGCATATTGGTTAATCTAGCCTACGTTATATTGGTTTCACACTGGAAATTGCCTTGTTTAACAAGCGTTCTGGAGACTACACAACTACGTCGGCAGTCTGCCGGTTCTTAATTAATACCGTGAATCCAATTTACCTCACATGAAACTTCATAGAAAACAAAATATGTATTAAACCAAATATTCCATTTCAGATTCTTATTCAATACAAAATTAACGTGAATTATAATATTTGGTTTATTAAGCAAAATCTATACATAGTTCCAAAATGTCCGTCTGGCATCCATACTTACAATTAAATTGAGACCGAACATTGCGTGTAGTTGCTGTTATAATTTCTGTCCGTTAATTTGTATAACATTTGGGTTATTTCTGAAAGCTTGTTTTGATAATTGAACTTTGCATTAGTTAACTAAATATGCAGAAATTATACAGAACAGATGTGTGTATGTGTATGTTCTTTATTTGTTCATTTCTTGTGTTATGATTACAACTTTTATCAAACGGTTTGGATGTTCTGATTGCATTCTAGATGATGATGTTCAATATCGTTGAAGTAATAGGATGCTAAAGTGCGAATGGATTACGCCTGTGTAAGTTGTTTACATCCATTCACTAACTTAAAACATCAAAGAACATTTTCCTCTAAAACAAAAAAAAAAATCAGTTGTGGTTGATTCATAGTACCAATGTTAAGTAATACCATAGAAAGACACTCACGTTAAATTTATCACAATTGATACGTATATCGTTAAGCTAAATATCAGGTTACGTGTAATAATAACGGCTAATAAATTGTTTGCTACGAGACCTAACAATCTACCTAGATGGATTAAGATAACCTAGGGCTTGACTGTTTGTTAAGACATGATGGATAAGGATGCCTACTTACCGACTTCTCAGATTTATTTGTATGGAAGTTTATTGTAAGTGTTACTGAATGTTATAAATATACAAATTAATGGACGGAAAATATGCCAACAACTATACGCAATGTTTGGGCTCAATTTTTAATTGGATATAAATAAACAAACACGGATGCCATGATGCCGGATGGATGTTTGTGAACCATATTAGCATCAGATATACATATATATTGTTTATTAATCCGAACATTATAACTCACAATGTTGTATTGAATAGTAATCTGCAGTAAGATATTTGGATTAATTTATATTTTGTTATCTATTGACTTTTTTATGAGGTAAATTGGAATCAAGACGTTAATTACGAACCGGAAAACTACCAACGTAGTCCTGTAGTCTCCACAACGCTTGTTAAATAAGGTAATTTTTAGTGTAAAAAATTTATATGTAATAAGATATACTTAAAACACTTGTCGGCTTTTTTAATAATGTAATACATATTTACGGAATAATAAAAGATATAACTGGAACTACTAGTTTAACATAAAATTACGTCCCACGTCACTGAGTGCGTGATAATACTTATGTTTAGGAGTAGATCACGTGTAAGTAAGTAAGTTACGTAAAGTCTAGGTCTAGGCAGTTGATTTTTACTTCAATTTCAGCCACTCGATTTGCGAAGAACCTCCACCTTTCAGAAAAAAGTGTGTTCTTTCTTCCTTGTTAAAGGTCGTAAGAGCTTATGAGTAGGTGCAGAGTGCCATAGGTAAAATACTTTTTCTGATAGACTTAGCGGTACTTCATCTTGCTAAATCGTCAACAGTATAAACCATAATTCCTAAAGTATCGATTTATACACCCGTCAATAAAACGACACTAAAGTACAAAAATAAATAATGTCTGTTTGTTTGAAAACTTTCTCAATTCCTCGGATTAACGGATTTGGTGAGAAACTTTCTAAGTATATTATTGGAGAGCAAGCCAAGAGCAGTTTGTAAAATAGTGCAATTCGCAAATTGAAATTTCACGCAAAACGAAGCCACTGACAAAACTAAGGTTTGCCATTACTTGTGAAGTTCAAACTTTTGAGGCCTTTATTTATTAGTATTTCATTTTAAATCAGTTAGGGTATTTTATACGTAGGGGTATTTTACCACTAATCACTGGTTGGAATCGGTTCCTTGAGACTTTTTGTGTTTTAGGATATCCATACAAAAACCTGTTATTTATTTATTATTTTTTTCTCTTGTTAAAGTATACCTACGTATATTGTGTGTATAATTTAGCTGCATTTGTTAAAATCTGTGTTGCAATACCGTCATGTACTTTATACGCATATATGAAAACTTATAAATGGTTTTTAGTTAAATATTTAGTAACTAAAACATAGTTATGAAAGACTGTTTTTTTTCTTTTCTGTCTTTTTCTGTCTTCAGAACATCATCATATTTGAGATTGAGAAAACTGGCAGAGGTACGAGTATATCATAAATTGTATAGATGTATTTATTTATTTTAAAATGTATGGTACATTGGTGGAGTCAACCATTGGGTGATGCAGAGAAAAGAAGAAATAGGTGGACTTAAAGAATATGTTATATAATTGGAGTACAAACTAAATTTTTTCCACATAATACGTAGTAAATAAACGTAACTTGTAGCCTAATATTTATTTTTAAATATTACATTTCATACTTCAGTTGGTATTGAATTGTACTATTACCACTGGAGGTACCATTACCATTACTTTGTCATCAAATGTGCATAAATGTAATAGAGTTTGAAAAGGTTACCAAAGATTTTGCCGCGAATACGTAGAATTAAGTAAAAAGACGTGTGGCACTCGGAGACTGCCGCGGTAAAGCTATTGCATAGCATTTTTTATCAACTTATGCAATTATAATTATTTATTTATTTTATTTATGCAGTATTTTTTTTCCTTTGTTTTTTTTTTTCTTTGATATTAATTCAAGTTACACTTTTTGAGCGTGGTGACCGATAAGAAAACAATTTTTTTTCTTTTGTTAAATAAATGAGAAGTTAATATTGTTCAAAATATTTTTATTATCTATATATATAAAAGAAAGTCGTGTTAGTTACACTATTGATGACAGGTATGAGCACGGAGCAGATACAAAGAGGAGGTGTTGTAATTAGATTTCTCTATGAAACAACGCGTGACAATTTGCGGGGTGAGGGGGTGTTAAGCTCCGCCCATTTAACTTTTTTCTTTCTACCAAACAATAGTAAAACTACTCGCATCGTTCTATGTCGATGTTGCTATGTAGTTTAGCTATCTCACGCTAGTTATAGGATGTAAGAGACCGTACTCAGAATTTACTTACCAGGTAGTAGCTTTTTCAAGATAAATTTTTAAACCATCTTGATACAAAAGCGAAAGTTTGTGAGTTCTTTCTTTCTCCTAGCCTTGACCTTATTCCACAGCTGGACGGATTTGGATAAAATTTGGTATACAGATAGATTGCGACCTGGCTTAACATTTGGGCATTGGGCATTGCTAGTGTAAGAATAAAAAAGTTTGTGGTAAATCACGAATGATGATTCAAATTTGTTCACTTATTTATTCTTATCTTATCTTTCTTTATTCGTATCTGTACCGCAGCTGCAGTTTATTTTGTAAATCTAACTTAATGAGCTTAAAATACCTTTCAAATCATCAGCCTAAGTACAATTTATTTCATTTTAATATTTAAAGGACTTTCAATTCAAGATAAATATTCGTATAGTCGTGGGTTGCTAGGTAAAATAATTGGGTTCTAATTACGGCCCTGTCTTTTTGTTCTGTTTATAAATGTTCTTCTAGTTGAAGATAGATGACAGTCTATTCAAAAAATGATTAGGTACAAAAAATAAAAAAATAATACTTTGACGGCAAAAAATTCTTTAGGACTGGATGTAGAACACATTTCAGTATCTTCGTATGATTTGTTTTACTAATACTTAGGCTCTACGTACCTTTGTTTTTTTAGTTCCCATTACACAAAGTTTTGCCATCTAGTGACGAATAGATTTAATTATATTTCCAAAAACACTCCCGAGATTTTTCTAGAACTATTTTAATAAATAAAATAATAAAATGAATGTATATAGAGTACTAACTCATTTTCTTTCACTATTTTTTCGTGACTTTCTTCATTAATAAATGCACTTTGTTTATTCATATTTAAAACACTTTGTACACAAATTATACGAGTACAGATATTCACTGTTGTACATAGATGATAAATACCTATACACCTATATACTTTCTCACAAACAGCTGATTACTGTAGTTTTCCAATACAACCAATGCCACCTAAAGGCAGGTTGCTGAACTAAAGAGACAAGCGTGATATTTCAAAAAGTCATTAAAAGTTCTGCTATTCATGGATAGATGGCAAAACTAACAAGTATCACCGTTGTGCCGGTCGGAGTGGGCGGTGTTAGGTTTTTTTCGTTACGGAATTTCTGGATTCGGTCCCCACGCTCAAGGCCCGCGATAAAAGCTATGCAATAGCTTAAAATTAAAATAATAAGGTTTTAATTACATTTAAATGAATGACTCCTTAATAGTAACGGAAAACAATTAAACTGTATTACTTTTTTTGACCCCCGTACATTTAATAATTATTATAATGTTTATTAAAGATATACCCGACTAGATGCCCGACTGGTTTCGGACCCGACGGGGGCCCTTTTTCAAGGAGTGAAGCGCCAAGCGGCGACGGTGTCAGGCGTCACACAATTATTATAATTTAACTACTATTAACTTCACAAATGGATTGGATTCACAATGGTCGGACTTCGAGGAATCAAACTTGTCGACTACTAATTGAGATGACTAATTGTCAGAAATCAACCCTCGGTGAGCGAGTCAGACTTGCTCCTGTCTGTTTTTTTAGTTTACATGAAACCATAAACAAATGGCCGTTATGGAATTTCAAATTTCGAATTTCTATGGCTTTATGAAGTAACATGCCTAGAAAACCAGCAGAATTACGACTTTGAACGGCAATTATCCATTGTACCGGAAAAATACCAGCCTTCTGAGTAGAAGAAATATCGATAAGATACTTTGAGTTTGTTTCACTTTATATTAGCAATTTCTAACAAAGATTACGAGCGTAAATGTTGGTTGCAGAAGCTTGTTCTTGCCTTTTTTTGTAACAATAAAACTGTTACTTGGTAATTGGAAAAATGCTGGCCTCGGCCACATGGAAATTCTTAAACATTTAAAAATTATCCCCATTATTTACAATAAGCATGCTGAAGTGGCAGATGGAATGGCCGTTGGAGCCCACGGATCTTAGTAGTTAGAAGACCGCGATCGGTAAACGGCAGGTAGGACGTCCCTCAACCAGATGAACCGACGACCTGAAGAAGGTAGGTGGCATAGATTCGGAGAAGCCTATGTCCAGCATTGTGGACTACAATAGGCTAATTGGTGATGTACTGTAGCTGCACAACTCAAAATCCGGCTTTTAAAGATCTTTAGATTTAATCCTTGGTGATGTATCCAAGTACCTTACGTCGAATATCCTAAACAGATTAGTAATTTATTGTTAGGGTTAGCACTATAACGCCTAATTGAATTAGGCGTTATATGGCTAACCCTAACGATGGTAACAGCCAAGCATAACTTTACTTAACTCTCCTCTAAAAGATATTGACTTTCTATATAGAACTATGTATTTTGAGAAATTGTGGAAAATTATGCCCGTAGTTAGGAATTTCTTCACTCTGTAAAACTTGTTACGATACGTATGTTGGGGTTCGTTTAGAACTTTTATCGAAAGAGGCTAAAATAAAATAACTTTAGGATGGGTTTCTTCTTCTTCGGCAACTCACACGTAATGTCTCTGTTAGTGCAAGAGTTTATAAAGTACGGTGATCGCTTTCCATCAGAAATTTACCAAAGCATATTTATTTCTTTATACTTCCTGCAAATACATCAGATAGGGCGGACTTAATGCTGTAGGCTTTCTTTCAAGTCAACTTTTGAGTGATGCAAACCCGTGTGTAGCAGGTGTATATTTAAATCTATGGTTTGACCATAAACGCACGTTCCATTCCCCACAAAAACTTGCTGAAAATTTCTAATGATCAATCTAAGTACCGCCGCAAAACCAGCTACTTTTATACCACCAAAAGGGCTGAAATAACCCTAAAACGCTCGATTTAACGGTATAAATGAACTGTAAAACGAACGGTTTCCAAAGTCAATTAGTGCTGTAGATTTATAAAGTCAATAAAAGATTAACCCGTTGGCCGCCGCGACCTAATTGGATGAAACGTACGTGTATTGCTAAATGACCGCAAGAAGCTGTGGGTTAAAAGACTTTAAAAATCGAGTTCTTAAATGGGTCGCTTTAAAAGACTATTTAGTAAATAAATTCAATTGGACGTAAAAGAGAAATACCCGGGGGCATAGAGGAAGAGTATAATGAGCTTTGTCTAGCTAGAAAAGTAATACTGCATTTTTTTTATAGTGCCACTTGGTTTTAGTGGATAAATAAAAGATTTAGATTAGGTATTTAAAGTGTTTTAAATGTGTATAAAACTTGTCAGTGTAATTATTATGTTAACAGAATTAAGTGCTTTAAATTGTTAAAACCTCTACCAAAATATAAAAAAATGGTACAAGCCCTTAACCATTGAATGTAGATGCTCAATGTGTGTTGCTGTGTATGTATATAATATATTATGGACCAAGTGATTAAACATTGCAATATTTATAATACCCGGGCAATATGAATCAGACCTGTCATATCAGATTGTGTGATGAATTATTATATCACATTTTGATCTGACCATTATGAATATTGCTACACGACTGTTGGGGAAGTTAATAATTAAGGTGCATGATGATCTCAGGAGCATTATGATGTAAACACGCGCTTGTACACAGTACAGTGGTTTTCTATTTAGTTTATGAGTAGAATTAAAAAATAATGAAGACAGACGGGTTATATTTTTTATATCTCGAATTGAGTCGGTTTCATGTGATTTATACATCGGCATTTTGGCGTTCTTTTTCTGTATCATCAAGGACCACAACGAGTTTGATTCTTGTCCTTATTACTAATTTATGAAAATATACAGGCAGAAAAGCTTTTTAAACACCTATTTATTGTATTGCTACTCTTCTATGCTATGATCCGAACTGCACGTAACAATGTGTATGTTCATATACCACGAGATGGGAATTTAATCAAAGCGCGTAATATAAAATATTAATTTGTTAGTTAATTAAATTTTACAATTAAAATACGATAAAGTACATACAAAATAAATGTATAGCAATAATAAAGACTAAAAATAAAAATATCTAAGCTATTTTCGAGGCACCTGCATATCTCTATTAAATAAATATGTTTATTACACTATCCAGTAGGTGGGACACATTATTCATCCAGCCCGGTCAATTTCCGTATTGTCATCGTTTTTTTTAATTGACTACTCAGATTGGATGTTTTCTAAATGATTTGGACACACTTGCATATACTTTAAAGCGCCAATATATTATGATTATTACATTAGGAAAAAGCATAAAATAACCTTGACGATGCCTAATTCTATTTAATATACGGGTATCGTATTAAAAAAACAGACACACAGATATAAATTCAACGTTTCGGATAATAAAACATAACGAATACTCACAATAAAAAAGGCACCTCAATTACCCTTAAACAAAATGACATAAATAACCGCACAAATGCAAATGCTATAATTTATATAAATGTAGCGGATATAAAATAATTTAAGTAAAATGTCATACATTTTGATAATATTGTGTTAAATGTTGAACTGGAGCAGATCATTAGTTGTATTATTAGGCGGCTAAGAATATGCGTACTGCGGGTATTAGGCAGCCACGGTATAATTGGGTGAAATGTTGGGTAACGCGAGCACCGAGTCACAGGTGGTGTAAGTCATGAGATGTAGCGGGCCGGCATTTCTTTCAGTACTTTTTACAGTGAGTTATATCGGGTATAAGTAGTTAAATTATGGACCCATTACAAATAAAACAAAGGCTATTTAAAAATATGTACAATGTACATAATAAAAAAGTATGGGCTTATCGAGCAAGATTAATATGTCTTCCCTGGTGTTAAAGTCGTCGTCAAAAGTTCGTCTGTAAGTAAAGAAAACCGCTTATCAAAGCAAAAAAAAATTAAAGCTAATTTCAGAGAACATTCGAACATTCCCATATATGTATACCACTAACTTTCAGGAGCGGAATATATGTTTTTTTTTATTCTTAACTGCCATAGGTGTTTCTCTTCCAACTCACCTGATAGAAAGTGACGATGAAGTCGGAGGTTGTACACGCCTATCCAAGAGAATCCTATTCAATCTACATTTGAACGTTCCAGGAATATAATTGACTGGAAAAACAGACGCAGGCAGGTCATTTCACACCCTGGCGACTCAAACCAAAAAGGAGCTGTCAAAGCGTTTAGTTTGATATTTTGGTGTTTTGACAACGAAAGGATGGAACCTTCTTCTGAGCCTAGTAGTCCGATAAAGGAATGGCGAGGGTAATAATACATACAATATAGATCTCCATCGATTTAGAACAGATAAAATTATATCAAACGATAGTCCTATCTTGTTAGAACAGGCCGCGATTACAATGAAAGACTACGCCCGCTTATATCATGGACGTACACGTAAATGTATGTTCTGAAAGTGTATATGTAACGGGTTCATGCACTTGCACTTTTTCATTTTAAAATAAAAGCAAGTATTTTATGACAGAGTTGTGATATTTTTATTGTATTGTATAGTAGACATGTTCCGATTAAGCATGGAATAAAATATCTGGCAAATGACCCCCACGGCTCCGATGACACCCCATTACTCTTTTCATGAAATTTTCCATGACTTTTGAACAGAGATGTGGCTGTATCTTACCGATGACGCGTTGGATTACCGATTTGAGCTCAGGAATTGTTTCGGTTCTATTCGCGTAAACCCGAGATTTCACAAAACCCCAAAGAAAAAAATCGCACGGTGTTAAAACGCACGATTTTGGCGGCCAATTGGCATCGGAATTTCGAGAGATGATTCGGTCTGGAAATCGTTACTTCGATAAATCGATTGTTACGTGCGTGGTGTGGCAGGTGGCGCCATCCTGCTGAAACCACATGTCGTTCAGATCCATACCAAACAGTTGAGGCACAAGAACTCCGTTAGCATGTTCCTGTAACGAACGCCATTCACAGTCACTGCATTTTTGTAATGAGTTTTCACAGTGATAACGCGTTGATCAGTTGTGTAGCGCTCATTTTTTAATAATCGGAACAATCGTTGATGCCAGCTGTCGAATATCAGAGCAGCAACCTCCAATGAAAAAAAATGGCGTCAATTTTAAAAAGTGCACTCTTTCTGAGACACCCTTTAGTTGCTTAAATATTTTTTTACAATAAAATAAACCAGCAAAAGAAGAACGGAACTGAAAAGCGAAAAGTAAAAAGAAAAAACTTGTTAGCCTAACTAAGCTCCTGCACTAATGTAAATACTTCAACAATTTTGAGTTGGTGCCAAACATACAAACAAGCTAATTAATTATTACGTAAAATTAAATGATGGCACCGGCGACGCGTCTATTTGCCGAAATGTTTTCGAATTTCAATCTACCATACAATAAGTTATGCCTGGCCATAGATAAAAAAAAATATACGGGTTGACTTGAGAACATTACCCGTTTTTTCGTTATTTATCATTCCTAGTTAAAAAAAGGCGTTTTATTAATAATTATTAGTAAGTATTCGAAGTATTTTCTTTTTCAAGAAAAAGTGAATTCCTTAAAGAAGTAAATTGTAAATTATGTTTAAATTCTCATAACTTGGCCTACAATGCAAAGCCAGAGGCGTAATTTGAGTGCATTAATTAGCCTGGTTACTTCCTGATGTAGAATGTAACTATTAACATTTTAACGAATAAAATAAATGTGCTTCCACAGTGTATTTTTCCTAATAATTATAAAATAAAATCACATTTTCGTTAGAGGCAGATGGGGTAATAAAAATACATAACGTCCCACTAAAAAAACCATGATACGGAGCGGGCTTTTTGGTAAGCTGGCACGCTACAACACTATTACAGATTTTTTAAAGGTGAAATATTTTTTCCCTAACAAAGTTCTAACATCTGTACCCCGTTTGGTTGTCATAGTATATAAACAAATTGCTCAACACTAAAAATAATGTAAGTAATATTTATAGATATAATCTATAACAATCATCAGCTGTGACTGTGAATGACATTATTATATTCTATATATGTATTAATATGGTAATAGTTCAATAAATTATTGCTATTAATGTTATCATAATTACCGATTGCCCATGCAAAGATTATTACATTATTCAAAGAGATTATCAGGGATAATTATACTCTGATTTATGCGGTGTAATTCAAGGGATAGCGTATACAAAATAAGTAGTATTAATAAATAAAAAATCTGTTTTCGTTTATCAGTACCTATTACTAATTTTGTACTCTGTTAGCTGTAACTCTTGATTAAGTCCACATTCTACACAGTAAGGCCATACGTATTAACTCAGTGTGTAGTGCGTGTGTGATTCTGGAGGTAGGAAAAGTTTTATTGAGTTTGTTGGGGAATTTCTTAGCAACAGGGGAGTTCAAATTCTTAACGAATTTACTGATTAATTATTAGTTAAATTGTATTTAGTTAATGTGAGCTCGGAGAGAAGTTATATACTGTTCCTTAGGTCCACCGTTCATTTTTCAATGGTAGTAGTGACCCGTAAGTCTCATGGTGTTTTGATAGATTGCCACACTTTGTCACTTTCTGATATGGGTTATAGATTTATTACAGAAATTACTATGAAAAATTGACTCATAAGTCCTCATAAATTATGATGTGGCATGTGGCTTTTGCTCCGTGTGCTTTTTTTTTTAAATAAATCTGTCGTGAGTCTGGTGTTTTACATTTATAAGTTCATTAAATTTGGACGTAAATTGGGACTTAATCGAGGTAATATTCATAACGTTCAATATAATTTATGATTTAAAAAAAGTACGACACCTTCCATGCTTAACCGCAATCCATACATTTTGATTGAAGCATCGCGTAAACAAACGAGGTACTTTAAGTTTGTATACGTTACCGCAATTAAAACCTGAAAAACAATTAATACCTATGTTCCTCCTTCAATATTAGGAAGCAGCAGTAACCTAAAGCTGAGGCTTTCGAGTGGAATAAGTATATTTTTTAAAAACTAACTAATAAACTTGTATGTAGTTTGGATCCTTGCACTGTAAAATACAAACTCTCAAGAACCGCATCTCAAAACTACTTTATACGCCCTTTTAAGGAGTAGCGACTTCCACATACAGCAAAAACAAACATCAACATCATCTTGCGAAAACGAGCTGAACTACAGAGTAACTACTAATCCTGCATCGCGCTATGAAAGATCTCGCACTGATTAGTATAAATTTATTTCTCTTTTTTGTATACTTTTAAGTTGTATATAGTTCAAAACAAGTTACAAATGTTAAGCTATAACAATATGCGGTCTTATCACACACGGTGATTTCTTCCAGACAACCTTTGTACGGATACTTTCAAATATAATTGAGGGTAGTCTGTGGTGTACAATATAAGGTTATGTTATTTTACTATACACTCAACGCTATAATTACCTATATATACACTAAAATATATATATATATATATATATATATATATATATATATATATATATATATATATATATATATATATAATTAAAAATTATTATACTATACAACTTCCCAACCGTTTGGCAGCGTTCCGTCAGGCATGATCACCTCGCCTGGTCGGAGGATCATCCCTTTGTTGAAAAATTCGTAAACTTTGACATTACTGACAACTGCGATTCTATTTTTTTAGTCAATCTAGGCATGTTCTTACCTACTTTTGGCAAATTTTGCTTAAATAAGTCAGGTTGGTGGTAAAACCGAAATTACTTCCGTGTTTGTCATATCGAAGCGTGGTTACGAATCCAAAATAAGTTCACATTTCGGCTGCAAACGTGATTAGGTTGCGGTAGGCGAACGTACGTGCCTTATATTATTTTATCAATGAACATGAAATACTCATTGATATTACAATGATAATCATACCCAAATTTTATATGAAGGATTTCAAATTACAACAAAGTAATTGTTTTTTAAACTTCCTCGACTTGTATGCATGCTGTGTAAATCTGGACTTCATTACCATAATATTTATATATCTGTTATTTTATTATGGTTATGTTATATTTGGTTACCCGAAATTTCAACCGAATTACGCCGTTTGGGTGGACTCGTGACCACAGTCGGTGGACGGCACCACCCACCGTTTACAAAACAATGTTAATTCAAGTACATAATATGTTTGTCGGAAATAACAAGCGTCAACAGACAGATTTAGCTCTGTTTATGGATTTAGAGAATAAGAAATAGAGTAGAGGTAGCATGCCTGTTCTAAAGCCGACACAATTGTCTGAAAGAAAACAGGCATAAAAAGGATGTTCAGTCAGTAGGAACAGTTCTATTCATTGATGCCGCGTTCCAATAAACAAAAACCGATTCGTTTTGCTTACGGGCGGTACAATTTCGTGGAATTTTCAACGAAAACTTTACCGTTCGTAAGCAAAACGCATCGTTTTTTGTTTATTGGAACGCGGCATGAGACGGCAATGACGCAAAACTTTACCTTATGTTCCTGTATTGTTTTTGAGAGCACACATATTTTCTATCAAGCATGAAGAGAAGATAAACTATCTTTGTAGATTTTTACCCATGATGTTGCAAGCAAAGCGATGAATACGTGTATATTTTACTACTACCTACATGAAACTCTCTCCAAGACTGCTGTTAAAAAAAATAAAAGTTTCGAGTTATTAGTAAATATACCATAATCTATAGTACTACCGCGCTAAATCAGTTTTGTCGTATTTTGTGTAATCAAAAATGTACGGTTTCCGTGGAATAGATTTCATCAAAATTTCCGCGCCAACAAAGGCGTGCGCTACGTAATCTCTGAAACTGCCAATCAGATTTGAATAACTCTTTTTGTATTGGATAGAGTATTAATTAAGGATAGTATTTATAGGCTATGTAACATCATGCTAAGACTTTTAGGAGCGAAACAGTGACCATAAACGCAAGTGAAACTATTGATTTCTGGGTTGTGACTCTTTTACGAAAGAGATGCTGCCCCCGAATGAATACAGACATATTGTTCATCCCATTTTTACTCTAGTTCTCTCAAAAAATATTTATCAATTTCCATTATATATCATGGTAATTGTCGCAGTTAAAGGGTATTTATAGCACCGTACATTTATATCACTGGTGCAATAAATATACATGATATATAGGTATCTCAATGGAGAACAAAAAGAAGAAACTAGGAGACATTTATACCCCAACAGCGTTAATGTAGATTTGTCAATCAATTTATTCGTGGGAACAGTATTTTTATACACTTTGTCCTTTGATGTACCTATGACAACGTGTTTGCGAAATTTTCTATTCCTCGCTTGAGTAATATAAGCTTGAAAGCGTTCAAAAAAAAAATAACTAACATTTTATAACACTTTGAATTTTGAAATGAATAATAAGGATGAATGCAGCTAACCTACAAAACCCATACCTATACTATACTATACTATACTATACTATACTATACTATACTATACTATACTATACTATACTATACTATACTATACTATACTATACTATACTATAATAAATTATACTATATATTTTATGATAATCTATAAATAGAATTAGATTCTATGTGCAAGGATTGTATAATTATATGTACAAACAAGAATAGCATTAACTATATTTTAAAAATAATAACTGATGTTTATACAAGTCGCATTTTTAAACGTTTTTTATGTCATGTAATGTCATTGTAATTTTTTAATTGATTATTTAGTTTATCTTAAATGTGAATAAAGATTAATAAGTAACTGTACTATAATCTCCTGTAAAACTTTTTGAACCGAATCTTTTGTGTTGTTGGTACAACCTAGAATACGTGTTTTAGTAGTTTTACAATAACAGTCAACAATAGTCCGCGGTTAAATGAACTGTCTGAAAAATAAATAAGCTGTCTAAACATTTTGGACGCAATGCAATGCAATGTTTGTGTGCTGTAAATGAAAATAGGTTACGTCTTACATATACGAGTAGGTATGTGTGACGTCACTTGGCATTTACCTAAATATCTTAGTTGCGATGCGGAACGATCAACGCACACCCTCCAAGATCTGAGAATACGTTATTTACAGAACTAATGTTGAGCAAATATTTGTATACAAATAACCGGTTCTAATTCTTTTATCGGTAATTGATAATGGACGGATTATTTGCTCGTGGGAACCTTTTCTTTCTAAATAACCAAATTTGCCAACCTTTCTAGTATACAGACGGTGAATGTAATTTTTTTTTTGCGTAATTAAAACAAATTCGAATCATTCTTGACATGTAAATTTAATGTTATCTAGCGTTACACAAAATACTAAGGATAACCGTCCTTCTAACTATAGATTATTAGAAATACGCAGAAAGAATGGCTAAACTTATAGCTGGCCTAACTTATGCAGTGCGGCTACTCATAGCCAGCTAACGAGCTGGTCCACTGAACGCAGTGGGGACTCCCAAGCACGCCGGACGCACCGTCTCCAATCCGGTACCGTAGGTATCTGAAACATATTTTTCAATCGACTTCAATAAAGGAGTTCGTTATTACTAACAGAGAAACCGATGGGACAGCTAACAAAAACTTCGAATCACGTTTCGACTGCGAGAAAAAAACATTCTTAATGCCATGACGGTACACAACAAATCAGTTCGAAATTGCTTGCAGCTTTTGCAAATACTTTGACGTCGGTAAATAAAACAAATATTTGTATTTAACACTAAACGTATTCATGACCCTTATCACAAAAGGATTCGATGCTGTCCCATTTAAGCCCACGACATGATATAACATTTGTCTATTGATATTCTTCGTAGGTTTGTTATCATAAACCAACTGGCGGGTGATTGTACTGATATATAACTGATAAAGGCTAGTCTTATCAAAAAACTGGCAGCGTCTTTGTCTCGCACATTCAGGGATTTATACCCCTACAGTCTATCTAAGCTATTCATACTTCATCGGCTTTTATTTTGAACGTATTTAGTTTGGTATCTTATTAGATAGTACAAATACACGAAGTTTTACGATAATGTCTAGGAGAGTGTTCTAAAGACGACAAGAATCTCTACAGAAAGCCGCGTTTGGACAGTACTTATGTTAATGAATAGTGAATTCTGTGTGTAAGTGGTAAGGTTGACATCGCATTAATGACAATATTGGGGTTACGAGTGTTTAAAGTCATGGGTAATCGCTTACCCTTAGGCAGGCTATGCGCTTCTAACATAACATTCGAGAGTTGTTGTTGTTCCGAAGACAATTACACATATTGTATAAAGTTTTCAAATTTCTAGCTACTACGGGTTAAGACGGATAGGGATCATGCCATTTTGCAGAGCTTTTAGTAGGCTCTCTATAAAAGACATATCTCCTTGGGTGGCCACTATTATCATTTGACGAGTTGGACAATACTTACAAATATTCTGTAAAAAAATGAATTGACCTGTTGTTACAGTTTTAAAGATGGCCGGATGAAATGCGTAGGCAGAGTCCAATATACTTTTCCTAAAAGTTTTAACTGTTAAGTACTCCATACGGCCATAATAAAAAACTAAATCCGAGAGGTAATCATATGTATGTCGCATTTTCGGTCATTAGTACGGATGCTTAGAGCGGTCTCTATAATAAATTCACGCACGCATTACGCAGAGTCTAGGCGGAGGGTGTTGGCATGCGGAAGGACGAGTTCCCTTTCAATTTGGTCACCGCCGAATCAACACTAACCTAGGAACTGTACAGTGTTTCTTTGCGTGTTTACAATGCATCCGTGATTAAATATCAAAAGGCAGTTTTCCACATTGTGCCTAGTCCTGTGCCTGAGGTGTCTATATTCATATAAATGGATCTCTGCATAAGATTCAGCGTTACATAATAATATATCGCTTGAAACTAGTCATGACTGCTTTTGAGATTACAACTGTTAGAGATAGATATAAGAAACAAATAGGAACTGTATTAAAGAGAAGATGGCGATCGATTCTTTTATACAGTTCTTATTTGTTTTTGTAGTTTGACATATTATTTAGATCTTTCTTTTTTCTTTCTTAAAAAGACAACTCCCGCATTAGGAATTACTCCTGTGTCGCGGGGGACTTTACAAACATATAAACAACGGACACAAAGAACACCCAGACTAGGGTGGGAATCGAACCCACGACCTCTGGCTCAGCAGTCAGGGTCACTAATCACTAGACCAACAGGCCAGTCAGAGTTTAGATCTGTTTACAGGAGTGACGTAAGCGCTCTTACAATCCAACGGAAATAAATAAAAAGAAAGTGGTTTACTAAATTTAGGGTAACATGGGTCGACAATTTGCACCTACTGCAAAATTTTGTAAAAACAGGTTTTGTAGAAGCTGGTCTTGGCCCTGGTTAATAATAAAATTAAAGATTTGAGGGAGTTTACACTGACCAGGTAACGCAGCCTCTGGGCAAGGACTTCCTGGTTGAGTCTGTGCGCGAAGTCTGTAGGCTTAGAAGAGTGTTTTTTTTTCCAACATTAGAATAGAAAAGTAAATGTATGGAAAAGTAAAAGAAATATCTCGTAACGTAAGCTTAAAGAAGTTTGAAACGGTAGACAAAAGACACTTTTCACAAACGCTTTTTGAAGAGAAGCGTTCGTTACGGAGCGAACATTAAAACCTTGTGGAAAACGAAGAAAAAAGGGTGGTTTTAACAATCAACTGATAAATTGACATAGTGATAATAGTTCAAGTTTCTGTAGAATGCACTCTTTGCAACTTTTGTGAGCTGCCCATAACGTGGAGTTATGCCAAAAATGAACTTAAAACCCAAATAGACTTTTCAATTGAACAAGTTTGATTGACATTTGTGAAAGAAACCATAAACAAAAATCTGATTTTTAGAGAAAGATTGAATAGAATGATCGTTGGCTAAATCAAAGTAAATGTGTTTACCAATATACTATCGTTTTATCAAGGCGTCAACGTGTTTTGTAAACGCTAAGAAACGTTTGACTCTTGTCTAAGCCTGCTGTCCTCAAATCAAACCAAAATCTCTAACTCAAATATATAATGAAGCTAAAGGTAAAATATATTGAGTATATTTTTCTTAATTTTATGTTTTACGATATTCGACAGTATTACGATTCACATTGAATACAGAGTTGTCCCTATAAACAAAATCAATAAAATCTTTAGCATCTAATATCCCATAGCGTTCAAATTGATAAGGCACACAAACGATGCCGCTCAACTTTGACAGAGGTTGAATAAAGCAAATCTTTATAATAGCCCAAGTAAATATATACTAAGTAAATCTCAAACAATGGAATAAACACTATATTACTTTAGCAACCAAAATAGCTCCCGGCCATTAGGAGGGTCATAAATGTGATTGTCAAGGCGTCTTACGGATCGAATTTGGCGAAACTGTTGACTTTAATAAGAAGATTAGAAATATCAGACAGATATAATTATCTTCGAAGTCTAAGTTTTATGACATGAGTATAATAATAGAATAAACAGGGCGTTACAGTAAAGTGTGGTTATGTTTTAGGAGCGTATAGTAGACCTTGTGAATAACATAAACTGCTAACAATTTTAGGCAACTAGATTTTTAATACAGGAATCTTATTTTGCTTTTATTTTGCATCTGACAAGTTGAACTTGAAAATGTAATATTTTGTATGAGAGAAGGTTGGAATGAATTAAACTATGGGTATTTCATACCAATGATGTTGATGGACTGTCAAGATTTTTCTGAAAATGTCTGTATAGAAAATAAGATCATTGAAATTGACATGAAAATTCATTATATGTTTTAGAAACGTGATTTCTTACTAGGAAAAGCATTTTCCTATGAATTTTTTCTAATACACAAAGTTTTTCAATATATATTTTTTTTTCAAAAGTTGACCATACCGTTCTGTAACATTCTTTATATAATAATAATGATGAAGGATGATCAAACTTAGTCGAAAAATCGTCGAATCAGGCTGAAAAAACGATTTTTTTTAATTATTCTTGTTTTGCACAGTTCTAAACAACGTATAATCAATGTTCTAGTCAATTTCTATTTTTTTTTTATAATTACTCATGCGCAGGAAAATAAAACGGCGGTTGTTTGCCATCTATAGCGTTTGACTTACATCAAGTGGTAGCGGGTTTGAACCCCATCCAGCACACTGACGTGAACCTACTCCCACACATTTAAACAAAAACATATTAGCTTAATTAGAGGGTTTAACTGGGATACCAGTAATATGTGACATGTATTACTAAAATTTAAATGGCGGTCTCCTATATATACATAAATCTATTTTTTCTTATCTCCTCTAAGAAATACTTAAAATTAAATCTAATGGAGTTACGGAGCTTAAGAAGCTTAAGAAAAAAGAAATTTCACTTCAACATTTAACATACATAATATATACGTTAGTAAGTTATGTTGCATATATTATGTGCAAAATAAGTTACTATTATAACTACACTTTGATCAAATCGGTACTGTGATGGATATCTATTATACGGGAATTGGACTTCAGAGACCTGAGATATTGCTTACACAAGTAACTCGTAATGTCTAGCAGTTGTAAGTTGTACAATCAGGAATAAACAATCTTAATATCTTCGGTCAACGGTCGAATGTCTGTTTTTGCTCGCACTACTTCACTACTTATTCAAACAGCACTTATTCTGCTCATTACTCAGTATAATGAATTTGTGACGATACGTAAAATACTGCAGTTTCATATTTCATTGAAGGTATTTTTCAGTCTGAATGAAATTGGACACTTACGGCAATAATAAAAAATGAACACGAAAGACTTTTTTCTCCATTTCATTTATATGAGAAACCAAGGCAAATATGATCATACTAATATGATAAGAAGGAAATAATGTTTGTGTATCTTATAAAGACAAACCAAATGGGATTCATTTACTTCCCTAAGGTATAATTTGCTGTAATATGTACTATATACACTGTTATTATAATATATTAGATTACAAGTTAGTAAAATGAGTTTCGCTTTAGAACGTAACTTGTGGTAAGTACTCGTAGTTACCGTTGGCTATGAACATTAGTTAAAAAAATAAAAACAAAATGGAGGCTCTATGGTGTCATTTTCAAATGCAATTAGAATTTTTCCGCAGTCGGGTTTTCCTTGTTGCATTTAAAAAACAAATACAGCAGATATTCCAAACATCTAAATATGTTTAGACATTTAGAAGTTATATACATGTACATACATAATGTTTTGTTAAACTTTGTTAACGTATTATGACTTATCTATGGGAATTAAAGTAATTACTAGTTTGTATTTTATACGTCCTTTGTGTGCGCACTATACGATACCATTTTCCTAATAAACAATTACTATAATTTAGATAACTTTCTATAGGGGGAACCGAAACATACCAAATCCATTGAGGCGATGATGGAAAACTATTTCAACCAATTTATTTGAATCCCGTTTTCGATATTTCTATATAAGGGACATAATTACTATTAACATAATATATATTAAATTTATTATTAACAACTTGCAATTTAATAAATAGAAACACCGGTACGATTGTTCTTTATTAATTCCTCCAATAATGAGGAAATAAGTAATAATTTCCTTCGATTTGCTTACCCTAGGCAAAGGAGAAACCTTTAGAAATTAATCAATTTTATTAAGTCCCTACATTTACTCATAACCATTCCTTGTTAGCATCTAAATACGTGCACTGCCAAAATATAAATTCAAACCACGTGCTCTATTACTAATTTCGGAGACTCCTAACCGTAAATCGATTAGGTACACCAAATATTGGTTTTTCTTTTAGTAAGAATATTTTTTTAGTTATTGAAAAAATTAAATTCTAATAATTTTGTAGTCACCATCAATACATTTGATCCAAAAGAAAGAGATAAAATGGTGAAAAATAGCAACCTGTGCAAATATACACACTGAAATACTGTTTCGCTAGCCACCAACAAAAAAAAAACACATCTCTTTAACCTACTTCTTACTAAAACTTGTAAGTAACTTACTATACTAAGACTGCGAGTGTATATTAGTAAGTTATGTTTGAGAAAAGTAGGGCAGAGAGGAAATTTCGCTCACAGACCGGGAGTAGCTCGACTATATAGGTACGTCTACTCTGCTTATGATCGCAGTTATAATGACTTCGCATCGTATGTCTTACGATGTCTTGGAGGTGTTGTACAGTGTTGCCATCTGTGACAATATCGGGCATGTTCTCAACAATACGAATAATAATAACTTGAAACACCTCACACACGGCCGTATCTCAAACTAGGCAGAGACTGTACCAGGCTGTTAATAAATCTATAAACTAAATCTATAAATTACACGCAGACACAGAGCAAATCATCGTGCTCATCACACAAATATTTATCCTGGGTGGGAATCGAACCCACGATCTCTTTCTCAGCAGCCAGGATCACTATTCACTAGACCAACAAGCCTGTCAGTTGCTAAATATAGCCATCGGTTGCCAATAAAACCTTATGAAGGATCATGCCGCGTGATATTAAATATAAATAATCTATGTATTTCGTAACTTTGTAAATAAATTTAATAGCCATTTAATGTTTGCAGTAGGGTAGTTTCCTATAGTTAAACTAATTTATTTAATGAAATTATGAAGCTAAGTGTTATTTAAACTTTAAAATCAAATCAATATCATTTTAGCTATTGAATTGTCAGGAGTAGTAGTCAATCAGACTGACGATCAGATACGTAGATCCTATGGAGAAGAACTGACAAGAAACTCCGAGGACACTCTTTTCCAACAAGTCTTTGGTTACATTGCTTCTAAGCACAAATGAAAAACTTGATTAGTTGGTATTTTTAATAAGTTAAATTTGTTATTATTTTTCAGTTGTCAAACCAAATATCAAATGATTTGCCAATAGAAAAGTATGACGTCCGAAGCTGTTATTTCATACAAGTTGCTATAAAACTATTTTGACGTTTGGTGAAGAGTAACTTATTTGACCTCACAGTTTGCTACGTATACACGTATTACTATAGAAATGTAACGGAATAAATGTACCTATTATAGTGTGGCGACTTCCACATAGAGATAAAACATCATCTAGCGAAGACGAGCTAAACTAAGAAGTAACTACTCCTGCATAGCGCTATGACAGTTCTCGCGCCGATTAGTATATACGAGTATACAACTTCCTAACATCAACCTTTGAGCCGCGGTCCGCTAGGCATGAGGCGGCTTTGTGTTGGATGGACATAAGACCCGTTTCTTCACAATAGTATATTTCATGACAGACTTGTAGAGATTACACTCAGAGAGATGCGTAGATTATAATATTATTTGTAAAGAATATTACGTCCCTCATAGCCAAGGCCGAAGCATGGCTCTCCCACGTTCGCTAGTATCGAATGTTTAACACGGCTCGCAAATTGGAGCCATTTCTCACTTCGCGAAGGAAAAAGATTGCTTTAAGTTGCAGAGATAAAGAAATACAAGCTCTGGTGGAATTTCCCTTTGAACAGTTTTAGGGTCGTTACCCTATGAATTCGTAATGCAGTGTTAAATACGGATTTAATACAATGGCACTACAAAAAAGGCGAAAAGTTTTAGTTAGTAAAAGTTTAATAGAGGACCGACAGAAGTTGTTCTCTCCGAACGATGGCATTTGGTTGGGGTGGCAAAATTGTTTTTGACAATAAAACAACCAAAAATATTTTGGCTTATCCTTTAACGTGATAATGTCGAATTGGATGCAAATCTGCTGAAAAAACTCGACCGCTCTTTTAGTAATTGCAGTCGATTTGTCTATATATCGCCTGAAGCTGAATTGATTGCCTATTCATGTACATTGTAGTCTTCCTCACTGTTCTCATTATTTAAACTGTAACATTCAACAACTTTGCCCAATCACAATCTGCACTTTTCTAACTGTATTTTAGTAGTGAGGGGTTGGTATATATCGATTCCTATCAGTTCCCTTTCTGATGTACTCATTTAAGTTTAACTATACAAAAATCTTTTAGGTCAAGTAAGCAAATTGCCAATTGAAAATCAAAAAAGTCAAATACCGCCTTCATATTATTATGAGGAAAGCTTCAAAAATGCTCTATTCGGTAATGATGAATAATGTATGCACAAACACCCAGAATAACGAACGATCATATCAAATATACAGGATATAAGAAACACCGTACCGAATATTGAATAGTGTATTCAGATCATCATTCTAAGTCGAAAATCATTGGAATTTTCTGCCGCAAAAACGCACTATATCTTCGTGAATAAACGTGAACTACAGGTTAAAGATTGGCAGTCGGTGTAATAAAAGGTAAATATAAATCAGGTACGTGTTCCTAAGTAACTCATATGTTTTGCCTATGTAGTCAGAATGATTATTCTGCTCATAAAATTGTATAATTATAGTTTTATTATCTAGGTTCTAATATAGTTCTGGGTGAATATTAAAAGTTTTAGCAAAATCAATAGCTTTAACCCGTAGTAATACTTAACAGTGGCAATCATATTATAGATTTCTTAGTTGCTTTGCTTTTAAATTTTCTAAACTTTAAAATGGAGTCACACAGGCATTCAAATCAGTTGACTTTTCAGCAGCAGTTCCTAATTGCTAAGTCATTAAAAGGTAATTAATTGTAATGAAACGGGTCAACCACTTACAAATGTAAACCTAAAACAGATTGAAATGTAATTAAGCACCCAATTCCGGTTGCCTTCATTTAATCAAAACCTTCGACGTCACCACAATTTATCCTTCTCAAGTTTAAGATAACCTGCTAACGTCCTTATGGGTTTGTTCCCAAAAAATTTGGCAGTACGTGAGCCAATTTACCAATTATCGCTTCAGTTCGTCTTGGTAGAACTTGAACATAAATAAGTTTATCTGTTGGATGTTGTAAAAAGTGATGACTTTTTCATTACCTTTATTCGAATTAAAAACCTTTAACAGAGGGGTTTAATTTCGATTCAAGTAATGCTTTATGTTCATCAACTTTTGTGGTGTACAAATATATTTTTACGTAAATGTTCTGTGCAAGAAAATTCCCTGAATTCTGCACATTATCTTGCTTAGTTAAAGCTTTGAAAACTTTTTTTCCTTTTCTTAATAAATCAGTAAACATTTTTGCATTTGGTTTTCTTATAATATTTTAAATCTTAAAGAAAGTGAGTTTGTTTGTTTGTTACGCTTTACCGAGAATCATGAAATTTGTGTGGTCAGGGGTACACACATGGACAAAGGATACCTTTCATTCAGAAAAAAAACCGGCCAAGTGCGAGTCGGACTCGTGCACTGGGGGTTCCGTAAAATATTTTTATTATATGATGTTACGGGTTTCGCAATTTTTCCTTTATCGGTGCTATAAGACGTTGCTTCGTACTAAATTTCAAGATTCTGAGTACCCTGTAGGTTTTGATTCCCTTGCGAGTGTCGAAAATTTGCGGAAATTTGCAGCATAAACGGCTGTATCTTTTGATTGCGTTGGCTTCGAAGTTTGATTTTTTCACAGCTCCAAGGGACAGTCGACCTGAATATTTGATATAAATTCCAGTTTGATACCTCCACGTGTTCCTGAGAAAAAGGGTCTTGACAGACAGACAGACGGATGGACGGACGGACAACAAAGCGATCCTATAACGGTTGCGTTTTTTCCTTTCGAGGTACGGAACCCTAAAAAGGTGTGTATCAGCTCCGACGCACGACTGGAGTTTACATACCCTGTGTACGTGAGCTGCACTCAAGTATACAAGTTATACACACATATTACTAAAAAGTAAAAGCATAAAAAGCTTAACGTTGTCATGCGATCACTAGATTTTAGTCTTTATATTTTTTTCCATACCGGGCGCCTTATATGAAAATCGATACTTAAGGAGTAAACTCCAAAAAGCTACTGTTCAAGGTATAGAAAAATAACTTTCAGGTAAGTGAAGCCGCGGGGAAAAGCTAGAAAAATAGAAGCTAGAAAGCTAAATAAATAATTACATTTCATTCATCCATCTCTTGTATATTCAATTGTTTATATAAAACAAAAATATCAATTTCGAGACATACATATATACCAAAGAATTTAAAAACACCAAAAGAAAAGGATACAGAATAAATATTTATACAATACCCTCATCGTAGAAATCTTTCGCATCGCTATCAACTGGGAACGCAAAACAAAAGATTCTTTATCCCCGATAAAATCTAAACTTCAGGTCACCCAGACCGTCGATCTAACGATTTTTAAGTTGTCTGTAGATAAAATGAAATTTCGAAGAATTCGATAGCTTGGTTTGAATTGAACATTTGTAATTATGTTTATCTATAAACATTTTTTTACGGCGATACAAAAAGGAGGGTTATGATTTAAGCCCATATATTTATCTGTGCCCGCATAACTTATAAACTACTTGTCACAATTTCACAAATGAAGTATTTTTAGAAGCGTCTTGATTGGCCGCTGGTCATATGCTATTATTCTACGCAATTCAATTTGGCATTCTATAAAGAAAATTTAATTTAAAAAAAGTATTTATTCAAAGGTAATTATTACGTGATCGCGTTAATTAAGGTGGCATACGACCACGGCTATCTTGAACCATCTTCTGAACATCACACACTATGTATAAGCATTAAATTAAAATGTTAATGTAAACTGTCTTCTTATTAGACTATAAATATTGAATAGTCTGTAGATAAAAATGTCAGACAAACACATTTTCTTATTTTATATTTAACAGAGCGCGATTTTTACATAGTCAAGTTTTAGTTTTTAAACTTATTTTTTATTATAAAACTTCTTGGGATTCTTCTTTTGATTGAGGCTTACGGCCAGCAGTTGACGTCCTATGACTGAAACGATGACGATATAAATACTTTTTCGCAGAAATTTTGTATTAGTATGTTCAGAAATGTGTCTAGTAATCCAAACGAGGATTTAATCGTGACTAGATATGGCTGCATTACGAGGAGGAGTTAGGGGTTCATAAATATTTTTAAATTAAGAAAAAAAGTTTCTGTCATAAATAAAAAAGTTTATTTTCATGCGTCATGTTAACATAATTATATCTAAAGTTATTTGAAGTCTGTATGTGACAAATAAACAATACAGAAACTATAGCTCGACGAAGGATTCAACGATAGCTTAAGGATTTATCACAAGTACTTTAGTAGGTAGCCTAATATGAAAATATTGCACATTAACGTAAATGTATAAATCATTTAATTAAAAAACATTAAATTATTTATATAAAATAAATAATTAAACGCACAAACCGTTTGGGACACGTAACAAGAGTTAATTCGAACCAATCGCTATATGTACAATCGTGCAGGGTTGGCCGTAACTTCCGCACAATCCCCTACGAGCCCCCATGGGCTTGAAGCAATGATACCGCTACACAATACTCTATCAGGTATACCCAAGGGCCAGATAATGTATAGGGGTAAGTTTATAGTGTAATCATTATAGGTTTCAACGGCCCAGTGGTCGAAGGAGGGTTTCTCTTAGAAACTTTTGTAATAAAGTACGATGAAATAGGAATAATAAGAAAGAGAAAACCGTGAACTGCTCTTTTCTCTTTTCAGTAAAGTGTAACTTTCATTAAGTAAGTAACTGTAAACTTCGATATTGAATAGCGGAGTACAATGAGATACGTAAAACTCCTTCAGTAATTTCTTTTTCGTTCAAATTCAGCAAAGTTATTTTTATTTCATTTCTTGTAGGGTTCTGTTTCTCAAAGGGAAAAAGGAACCCGTATAGGATCAATTCGTTGTCCGTATATCTGTCTGTCTGTCTGTCTGTCCAGACAACTTTTTTTCAGGAACTAGTTAAGGTAATAAGTTGAAATTTCACATTAAATACTTATGTCTGCGGTCCCTGGAATCTGTAAAAAATCAAGCTTCTAAGTCAACGCAATCAAAATATGTGGTTATTTAAGCATTACATTTCAATTTAACACAGGTAAATAAAAATCTACAAGATACTTCCTATTGATCTATAATCATTAAGTTTGGCCATAAGTAAGGTGTCACAACACAACTATAATTTTTTTTTTTACTTGTTATATAACATAAAAAAAATATATTTTGCCATTACAAACTTAGATTTCGAGGTTAGAAATTAAACTGTGACGTATATCGAAGCATGAGGTAGTATTTTTAGAACGACAACGTTACGCTTGTCTTTCAATCCGGCATGTGACGTATATCGATGTATGAATATCGATTCCATGTATGTATGAAATTCGATATCCATCTCGTGAATCGACATCGACACAAGTTTGTAAGGAACCCTGGTGCGTGAGTAATACTTGCATTTTTAAGGTTTAATTTTTTCTTTCAAATAATGTAGTTTCAAGTCTGATAGGTGTTCAGTATTTCAACACAAAACCATTTTTTTTTATTCTGATAAAAATGTAACATAGTAAATAAACAGTTTCATAAAACTACTTTATTAACAATGAAAACACAATGTATCGAAACAATAAAACAAAAGCTTCCAATTGATATGAACGTAGATATCTCTTTTGTTGTTTATGAAAGAAACCGATGGATCATCCTCATAAATAATACATTACAAGTAGACAGTTAAGTAAGTGCCCATACAGTTAAGTTATAAACGAAAAACGCAACTTATCACTTAGCGTTAGTATGGTTGATGAAAACTTATTATCCAAAAAACAAACAATAGAGAAAGGAATAAAAAACAAACAGAAGAACTCGATAGCAATAAATTATTTCCTTTTTTGATTGTACGGCCGTGACTTTTGCTTTTTTACGTAGGTTGGTAAATACAGTACTGTTATTGCATATTTAGATTTTGAGAATTAACAGAGACCCTTACATTGAAAAGAATACAGAATTAAATAACTTGCATTTGCAAGTAATGATGAAAAATAGATTAAACAAATATAAGTTTCAAAAGAGATAACAACTTCGTAACAACATACATTACATAGGTATTTTGTTTCAACTGTTGGGGTTCATCGGAATTTCCTTTCGAGCGTACACCCAAGGAACTGACAATAAGGCCCCGTGTGAACTCCAGAATCACCGTGTGGTTTTAGCCTGTTCGTGTCCGAAACACCACCTAAAATCACCTATGCATATTATACCTCACAATTTTTGTTTTCGCAGATTAAGACGCATTTTTCCTTTTTTTGTAATAAAATTTCAGAATGTATCGAATTTCTTTATTAAATTCACTCATTTTGGTGGCTAGAAAAAAAATTGAAGAATGGCGGGAAAGTATTTTTTACTTTTATTTTTCTTAGTTTCCTATATTTATTAAAACCAGCCAGATACAAACAATACAACCGAAGAGATTTTTCTTCAATTTTATGCATACAAAATACGAAAAGACTATTTCCCCGACCTTACATAATAACTTACAAAAAACCTTCATAAAGAAAGTCTTTATTTTTATTTATTTATTAAAGGATTGCTTACAATTATAACATTATTACTTAATCTAAAAAATATGAATAGGAATTAGGCTTAGGCTTATGCAAATTACTAACATACGTTATAAGATTTACTAACAAACTATGGATAAAAATTCTGAAATAAAAATCTTATTATTATTATGCACAACCACGTTGAAGCAAACGCAACTTGCATATAATATATCCCATATTTGTTTTACACTACAGAAAAACTAAACTAAAAGAGAACTGACTTATTTTTTAATTATATAAACAAGTAAACTAAAGACTAAATAAGCAACATTATAGGAGTAATTATATATTAAATCAAGTTGTATCAGTCATTAATTACTTAACTATGTATTTACGGGAATTAACGCGATTACGAAAAGGCATTACATACCTCTGAATTGCCTGACGTTTCGACCAAGTTGCACTGGTCGTGGTCACGGGCCGTAAATACATAATTATATCAAGGAAAGCGAAAGTTTAAAAGTTAGTATAGTTACTTGCTTGAGAATTCGGCGAAAGCGTAACATGAAATCATTAGATATATCCTTGCACTAAGTGCCTACACTATGCTTTTAGAAACATCTTTATATGTATAAATGAATAAAAGAACGAACGAACGAATGAATGAATGAGTAGATCTTTTGAAAATAAATAATTGTAGTGGAAAGTTCATAAGGAACTCGAGTATTTTATTGTATACTTTTCCACATAAGGCTATTTTTATGATAAAGGATGGTTATTATTACTAAATAAATATGGTTCATAATCGCAGAAAACAACCGTATAATTATTCACAATCACTCATATACTCTTAAGTGTAAAGGAGAGAAGAAATAAAAACAAAAATTTATTAGCTTAAATAAGTAATATAATAAGGGATTAAGCGCCCTATGAATCCGCGGTGGTAATAAAAATGTATCTTTTGGGGCTGATGATTACTTGCTTTAGCTTCTTGTTAAAATACTTCTAAACTGATTGAAGAAGACTGCCAAGTGTGGCCAAACCTGATATTAAAATTATATTTTGTGCGAGTGTACAACGAAACAGAAAATGTAGATTTATTTGTGGCTGGGAATTCTCAAGCATTAGACATACATTTTATGGAAACTGCTACAAACACTAAAGTTAGGTGTTTGAATATAATTAATTGTTTTTGGGCATACGAACAAAAAAATATATATTTAATATATGAAATATACATTAAAAGTTCCCTTTGAGTTATATAAATCATAGTTTTTTATAAAATTGTTTTTATTGTCAACGAGAGATGTTTGTAACAAACAAATTGAAAATTTCAGTAAACGCTTTCCAAGTTTCACACTCACTATCTGACACATGTGACTCCAGTAGGAATTTCTCCGTGCTTTTCACAAAAATAATCCCTGGCGACCCCGTTACTGTGATAAAATACTTCCACGTGCACGTCATACATTGTAAAATACTTTTATGCTTCGTTGAAACTACAGGTATATAAGCAGAAAAAGTATTTTAAATAATGCCCTTTTGACAGTTTTGGAGAGTAAAGAGTTACAATGATGGTTTCTTTTATATGTAACAAAATTATTTAGTATATGAGTTATGTTTAATACATGGACTTTGTAATATGTTCAATCAGCGGCAATCGCGTGAAAATGTGTAGAAATGTGTAAAACTACGCATATTCTTAAAACCTTCCGAAGTATTCACACGTCTATGTATGATATAACTCCATTATTATGTAATATGTAAAGTTAACATTTTAATATATTAATGAATAAAAAACTTATTCATGAATGTTCTTAACATTGTAAAGAACTTCTAATCTTCATAATTATAAGGTAAGGTATTTTATGTAGTGTACTACTAGTAGTGCGGCGCCTGATACCGACAAGAAAGGTCGCATCACCAGTTGATAGAGGTCCCCCGTCAGATCCAAAATTAATTGGGCATCCGAGAAATACGCATGTGAGTAAAACCGTGTCTCCTTTATAAATATGAATACTACTCACGAAATTTTTTATTCTAATAGTGTACCTTGACCATGAAACATAAAATCTTAATTAGGATCACTCGTAGATAAGAGGGACACATTTATCTGAATATACATAGAACAAATACTTTAATATTTTTTTTTCCTGTAGTAGATTATTTTTTTTTTTTTTTAAAGACAACTCCCGCATTTGGAATTACTGCTGTGTCGCGGGAGACTTTACAAACATACAAACAACGGACACAAAGAACACCCAGACTAGGGTGGGAATCGAACCCACGACCTCTGGCTCAGCAGTCAGGGTCACTAACCACCAGACCAACAGGCCAGTGTTTCATATAGGTAAGCAGAAATAATGAAATTACAACACTGTTTCGTAAAACCTCTTACGAGTGCACATGTACTAAGATATTGTGAACTGTGGACGTAAAAAAATGCTCACTATTTTATCGTCACTTGCGCCAGTCCTATTTTATAAGTGAAATGCATAATACATATAATTATTTTCACAGAAAACGAAGGAGCGAAAAATGAAAAAAATACTTTTTATAAAGAATTATTATTAGGAAACTACGAAATATATATTTTCTAGTGTTGGAGTTCTCGTTCTCCAAAAGTATTCTCCAAATTACACATTTCAGTTTAGAGTTGCGTTTATATAGCGAAGATATCAAATGTCTAAGTTTATGAAAAAGTAACAAAAATTCCGAAAGCCTTAAAGTAACAAATTTTACCTTATTACGCATTTTACCTAAAAAAAGTACAAATACAAATAACGAATATTCACAATACAGAAATTCTTGGCGTTGTTTAAGAACAACTTTCCTCGTAATATAGCTTAGTCCAATGGTTTCGGATTATAGTGATGGAGCCACAAATGAAAATCGCATCCTCGTTTCTACCTAAGGAAGGTGCGCTTTGAGCAAACAAGTTATAAAAGTGATATTGAAACATGTACTTTTACCTTTCGTAGATTGTTTGTAAAGTATTCTTTTGTGTAAACAAGTAAATATTTAATGAAAAAATATTCTTTTATATCATTGGTCATTCAGATTAGTTAACAGATGAATTGCAACTTATTTATCTTGCGTAACATGATTAGTCATAGACAATCATGAAGTCATTATTAATGTTACTGAGAGTCATGTGTTTACTTGTAGTCATAAGCTCTCGTGTTACATTGACGAGTTTGTCTTTAGAAGGAGTTAGGGCACAAGCTCGACTGGGGAAATACCCATTTTAATAATGATTACATTTTAGTTAAATGTTTTCTGTAATAAGGTTTTGAGTATGTGTGTTTTATTTTAGCCCGTTTTTTATTTTTAACGACACTGTGATTATTATTATAAAAAAGCTAACAGTTTGTTGTTGAAAGAGTTTTAAAACGAAACTATTAAATAATTACTTAGTTTATACAAACATAAAATGTAAATAAACTATAAATTTATTAAGCAACTTAGCCATGTCAAGTGGAATGTCATCTTGAGTTAACAGTTTCACTCGAGTCCCGCATTAAATAATACAAGCACCCTCCTCATACATTTCACGAAAAGATCTTATCTAAGAAATACGAGACTTTTCTATTACCTACTACAGCACATATGTTTTCCTCATAGCCCTTGTGACATTTAAATGGTTTCTTATTCGGGTTATGTAAGCTATGTCACCATGTCAGGTGGCGGGACATACATACATTATGAACGAGGAAGGGTATTCGAGTATGCAGACACCCTACGAGCTTTGACTCACTTCCGTCATGCCCGATGATTAAATTATTAGGGTCCGGATAAATAATTCAATTTCAGTTTTGTATTCATAAAACTAGATTTATTGTTGGTAAACTTGGGTTTTTGAATTACGTGTTAAGTGGCATTATTATGGTTACTGTCAAGAATGTAAGGGTCCTTTTCTAATATAATTTATCATTTTAAATGGTCCTTTTAGGTTATAGCAATGCTTTAAAGATAGGAAGGAACAATTTAGTATATTATTTATTATTATAATTTTGTCATCCAAACTACGTAATTATTTATATTACATATAGAGTGTCATTTCGATATGACAATTAGCTGTTGGTTAAGATTGACTACCAAAATTAGTTTACGTGGTTAGTTAGTTATAAGTGCAGTTAATAAAAGCGTGTTATGATTAACTGATGGTCAGAAGACCACAGAAGTCTTACTTTGTCGAAAGTTCCTCGGACAGCTCAAAGACGGAAGGGAGTTCTATAACTGCCGTGTACGGACTGGCGAGGATTCGAATGCCATTCTGAGTGATGAGTGTGATGACTATTAAGTTTTAAATTACAAGAAAAGATTTGAGTCCGTGAGGTTTTATAACGAGTTGCAACTGTTCTATTAGCAATTCTATATTTATTGCAAGGATTAAGGTGCAATACGTCTTATAACGATTTATGTAAATGGCGCGGTGGTAGAGCATTCAACTACAACTGCAAAGCTCGTGAGTTCGATTCCTTTTAAGTGTCTGGATATTTATATTCTATTGTATCTATGTATTTACAAAAGAAAAGAATCGGAAAATGTGAATCCGTGTTCCACAGACTATATTACAAGCTATGCCAATTCTATGCTTTGAGTCTAGACTCATATCTAGGCTATCTAGGATAGCGCTGTATAATAGCTGTAAGCATGAGCATACCGAGGGGATAGGGGGCCGGGGAGGGCAGCTGCCCCTCCCTGGTGGTAGATAGATAATACGTAGTACTAAGGTAATTTTTTGAGTTAAATTTTTGATTTGCCCCTTGACCGACAAAAACAAATTTTGCCCCCGCCCTGGGATGACAAAAACAAATTTTGACTAAAAACTGGGTGGGTACGCCCTACGGCTGTAAGAATATATTATTATTACTATAAGAATTCATATACTTTTATAACACGAGGTTCTAATCCTAAAGCTTCAGAAAAGGTTGTTAAAAAGTCAATGACTCAAAAATAAATAACACAGACCACATAAAGTTACAAGAGTCTGCTAACTGTTAAGATCAAAATGGCCCCAAGCTTACAGTATTCAAGTAAATGTTCGAATAAATGGCTATCATTAAATTCATTGACAGATATCCGGGTGAATGGTTGAATTCATTTTGGTAAACTTAAGGGCAATTCAATTACCTGAAAAGAGAGTTGTTCAATAAATTAATCATGTTCATTTAAAATCCTATCCCAATCTAATAAATGAACAATAGCGTTAAGAGGTTACGGGTTCGAGGAAATATAATATGTACACGTAATTCCTCCACGTACGAAATGAACAGTTCAAAACTTTCCGAAGCATCGATGGCGTAATGGCTAAGACATTGGAGTTACAATCGAATTGTGAGTAAGTAGTTAAGTACTCTAAAGGCACAACAGGCAAGCTTTAGATGGACAGGACTGTAATGATTTAGCGTGGGTATTTTAGGTGTCGGATTATATGCACTACTAGTATATACACAAAAACATATTTCAAATACATTACTACATACACAAATACATACATATACACATAAACCTACATACATACATTATGTATAGAATCAGATATCTAAGACATAACTTCGCAAAAAGTATTTTGTCGATTAAAACAACATCCATGCACGAGAACCCTGTTCTAAAAATACATTTGGGTTATTAAAAAAAAGACACAGTAACTCACACTAAAAGACGCGTGTAAAATGAATCAGCGTCTAAATGAAAGCAATTTAATCTCAAGGATTTTAGTTTTGCAAATAGTCTACAGCTGAGGAGTAGGCTTTAGTACATCATTTTAACTTATCTGTAGGCTCAAAGTTATAGTACCTTAATTTTTGTATCTCATTAGTGATTTCATTCTAGAACTGTACCTGTTGGCCTTTAAAATACATTCATTTTTGGAGCCTTAACACTAGTAAAAGCAGTTTTTCTTACATTGATATAGCACTGGCATTCTTAGAGAGCTTTTACCGAATTGATTGATATAGATTTTATTATGATCTGCTATATCTCTAAAAATATATTTTTTTAACTATTCAAAAAATTCTTACAGAACATCACCAGCTATTATTTATTATTATTGTTTTGAGAGTTTCTGGTCCTTTGTAGCGCACTTCTGGTTTACAGTTCACTGCTCAGACTTATGGCTTCGAGAAACCTCCAGATCCTATCAGCAGTGATTGTTTGTATTTCCTGCGGTTGCATGATGTGCAACCCTAGGTAAATACTTCGGTGCCCCATTAGTGGGCCACAAGAGCAAAAAATATGCATTGCAGTCTCTTCTGTTTCTTGACAGAATCTGCAAATTGTGTTCTCACCCAATTTTAGGTTGAACATATGTTTGTTCAGTTTGCAGTGTCCGGTGAGGACTCTTGTTACTGCACAGGTTTTGTATCTTTTGAGCTCCAGAAGTTCTTTAGATACTTTATTATCATAGCCCTTTATTATAGCTTTCGAGTGTCTTAGACCAGTCGTGGTCTTCCATCTCTTAATAACCAATGATGTATATTTGGCGTTTATGATAGAATATAATATTTGCTGATGCCGCAGAATGGTTCTGGGCCATGCTGTCGGTTGTCTGCACCGGCTCTGGCAAGTTCATCGGCTTTTTCGTTGCCATCGATACCTGAATGGCCAGCTAATTACGGTTACGTGTTTTGAAAAAGCCTTTGTCGTATTCAGAAGCTTAAATTCAAATTTTAAAAATACTAACTGCTATAAGATTTAATGTTTTCAAATTGACTGTTGGTCTAGTGGTTAGTGACCCTGACTGCTAAGCCAGAGGTCGTGGGTTCGATTCCCACCCAGGACAAATAATTGTGTGATGAGCACGATAATTTGTTTTGTGTCTGGATGTAATTTATCTATAATATGTATGTATTTAGAAATATATAAGTATGTTTATCAGCAGTTTGGTTACCATGGTACAGGCTCTGCCTAGTTTGGGATCATACGGCCGTGTGTGGGATGTGTGAAGTTATTATTATAAATTTCTTTCCTATCATGAAGTCGCCGAAAATGGGTATCAGTTTAGACACTCCTAGACATTTGCTAAGAAAACTTAATAAAACAAGGTCATCTTGAATTAAAAACAATCACAATACAGTTTCGATATAAACACAATAATTTTTCCAAAATAAATCCTACCATAAACACTTCTTGAGCATCTTTCACCAAAACATTAGCTGTAAAATCAGATTACTGCACAGTCCAGTTTTTCCACAGTTCTTTTGAACCTACATAAATAATTCATGTTACGTGAACTTTTCAAGGCGATTAACTTTGATATTAACAACCGCGTTAATACCAAAATGGCCTCGAGCCCGAATAGAAGATCAAAAGCTACGATCGTCGTAAGATCAAACATCAAACGAACTGAAATAAATATGAATATGTATGAGAGTGTAAAAATAAGTACGTACGTTTGCGGACATAGTCGTTTGGACTAGAGTTGGTTTGTAGTAAAAATAGTAATTAATTTGATGGCAGAATTTTATTATTAGACTTACACTTTTTAATCACAACCCGTCTCACCCAAAGACTGCTGCACCGAGCGCTCTTTCGTTACTCTCTAATAGCAATCCAACAGCTTGTTGTTACTAAGACCCTTCGGTCCGTTCATCAATATCATAATCTTACATGGTTTGAAAAGTGACGTCACAATAGGTATATTTTCGCATTGTTTTCAAGCAGGAGCGTAAAGAGGTCGATGCCCGGAATAGTCGGGCCGTATGGCGCGGTGCCAGTGAGTATTTATGCGATTTAGAAGTTACGCAATCCACGCAATTGTGGCATGCGGAATTGATAAGCGTTTGAGATAGAGATATCGCAGTTTTTGATTATCTTCATACATACGTAGATATACATATATATCTTCATAAATACTAGAGTTTATATACTTCAGAAAACAAAATCTTAGCACTAAACACCCGACGTACATGTATATAGTTTTTGTGTTTTCTAAGCGCACACGTGTCAGTAATAACGAACATCGAATATAATATTTGTGATTTTAATGGCATAGCTGAGTAATTACTAGATATAAATTATATTGTAATAGTAACACTATACTTCAATTATTTAAATTAAATAGACTGCGAAGCTTAGTTTTATAACTAAGTAGAAATAATGAAAAGATACCTATTTTATGAAGAGTTAAGTTGCTTTTATTTTTAGGACTACTGGAATGAATACAAGAATATAGATATAGCTGTGTATTACACAGAAATCCTAACACAAAGGTTTTAAGTAAGATCTTTTGTATAGGGATTTAAAACGTGTAGAGCCAATTAAGACAAAAGACAAGCATCAAATCACGGGAAAAAATAGAAATAAGGGTTAAAACACAATATACAACTATGCAAAACTAAGTCATGAAATATTGAAAATGAACAGAAATAATAATAATTGACACATCACACATGCGAACGACCCTCTGATCTCAAACTAGGCAGACCTTGTACTATAGTAACCAGACTACTGATATTTTTATATATTTCTAAATACATGCATATTATAGAAAAATTATTATAAAAACAAAAATGACTGTATCGATTTCCATATACAGCAAAAACATATGTACTTTAACGTCATCTAGCAAAGACAAGCCGAACTACGTATTAACTACTGATTCTACATCGCGCAATGAAAGTTCACGCACCGATTAGTATATAATAATACTTGCGTCGGTCCACCTGGAATGATTACTCTTTGTGTTGAAGGGACACGACACCCGCTCTCCACAACTACTGATTAACCGGCGGTTTTCTGTAAGGTTGAAATGCTTTCGTAAAATGCCCGAATAGTCCAGCTCGAATTTGACTGGAAATCTGCTATGATCTATTTTCTGTCGAACGGTTAAGAATTTTCTAAAAACCTACATATAAAAGAAACATAAATGTAATATGAGTTATCCTGAAGATCTTATATATAATTCAGTTTCAATTTCATAATTCCTTCACCACAAAATTGGATAATATACCCGTACCAAAAACGACACACCTGGGCCCTTAAGAAAAATATTACGGATAAAAAAAGCTAAATTCTAGACAGTCTTAGCTTACAAGCGGGTGATATAAAAGTCGAAGGCAAGGCTGTGTAGGCTCTTCGGTACGTCCCGCCTAAATAAACATGATTCAGATGCCTCTAAGCAACGTTTGGAGTATTTTGATAGAGGCTGACGTTGAATTTGTCTCGGAACCCACTCGAGAATACATGTGAGAAAATTCTTGGAGAAATCTACTGATTTTATAACAGTTCTCCAGCATTCCTATGCTAAACCGTAGACTAAAGTGCGGATTATTTTCTGGCACAAACTGAATGACTGTGACTTATCGCCGGATGGGGAATAAAAGAAATATCTTAGATTTTTCAGAGGCCTCATATATGCGGTTATATAATATTTATATGTACCTACTTATTTATATTTTCAAATATTATTAAAATGGCCTCGTGAAAAGATTGCCAAGTATAGGCGAGCTAGTGTAGGCGAGATAGTTCATCTATTAAAAAAAATTCCCGCCCACTTTTTTTGCGGGATAATTAGGAGAAAAAATTTAGAAATAGCTAAGTATATTTTTGGAAGCAAATTTTCACAGAACCTGTGTGAAAAAAATGCATAATGTTCCGTAAAACAGATTTTTTGCTATTTTCAATGCGAACAACATTTAAAAAAAACATAGTTTGAAATAGTGCTTGAGAAGACGAAAAGCTAGCTTCTTTGAGTCCAAATCGGTCTAAAACTTTTTGCAAAAAAAAAATAAAAACCACTGAAAAGGCAATTTTTGGACATTCAATCACAGGGCTCCAATTGGTCGTAGGAACTTCCTTCGGAGCTTAAATTGTAGGTACTAGTAATTAATACCCAGCTATGATAATTGGTGAATTTTTTTTGTAAGTTATGCCACAATTTGAAAAACGTTAACAAAGATGTTTTGTGAAAAATCGCCAAAAATAGTCCAAATATTTTTTTTTATAATTGGTATGTGATCACTAGATGTTACTCTATAACACTATTATCATTTTAAATATTTATGATGTTGATAAGCCTTTGCAAAACGTATTATAAAAATTAATGCGTTTTTATGCACAATACATTAAGTGCATAAACAAAAACATCAGTAGGAAACAGTTAACATTTTATTTACCGAAAAATTGTACTGAATCCGTAACTGAACTGTTTATAAAAGCCATAGGGACGTTTTAATACCGAATATAAGTAGGTACAGTGCATATAATAGCACCTTTTTATGTATGTCTACCATATTTTTTTCACCGGTTAAGCAGCCATAAGTTTTACTGTCACTTTTATCACGGTTCAATCAATCAATCAAATCAATCAAAATCATTTATTTCAATTAAACCACTATGGGTATTTTTGATTTGTCAGGAGTAGTAGTCAGTCAGACTAAGTCAGTCGTGAAGCTAGTTGCCTGTTCCAATTCGTAGATCCAGTGGAGAAGAACAGGCAAGAAACTTCAAGGACACTCTTTTTTAACATGTTGTGTAAATCGCTGGTTACATTGCTTATATGCGCAAGTTAAATGTGAGGACAATGTAACGTATTGTTCTAAACTATTAACTACTACTATATGTAAGTAACAGCAGTTCGGAAATGACCAGCCCCAACCAACGGCTTTCGTTCACGAGCATGACGCACGCGCCAGCCATCGTTAACTTCAACCATATGATATCAATTGATATCAAAGAGAGCCGAACGACCCGACGCGTACGTCACCATCGGCAGGACGTCTAAACGATCATGGCATAGCAACATAGCAAATTAACTTAATATGTTATTGACTACACCGTTCTCACATGTACAATTCAAAATTTACAAAATGTAACATAAAAATTGATATCAAAATATAAGATAATGTCAATGTTTTGCAAAGTTAACAATGTCAATAATAATGATGAAAATATTAATAAGGATGTTACTTTCCTTAAATAGCTCCACAAGGGATTCGAGACTACGTAGAGTATAAATGGCTCTGATAGCTCTTTTCTGCAGAATGAATATAGATTCTATATCTGCAGCACGCCCCCACAACAAAATACCGTAGGACATGACACTGTGAAAATAACTATAGTAAACTAGTCTTGCAGTATCTATGTCTGTTAATTGGCGGACATTCCTTACAGTATATGCTGCAGAACTTAGCCGCTTTGAAAGCGATGATAAGTGAGCGCCCCATTGTAATCTAGAATCTAGCGTAATCCCTATTAAAACAGTTTCATTGACGAAATCTAACTTTTCCTTATTTAATAAAACTTGGCATTCATTGTGTCTAACGTTGGGCAACGAAAATTTTGTTATGACTATTACCCTATAACTAATGGATACCTTGCCGTGAAATAGTCACTGCTGGTGATTTTTGTTGATTTATGCCCGGTTCCTATATTCAAGAAACGATTCGTTTTATTTACGGACGGTAAAATTTCGTAGAAATTCAACGAAATTTTACCTTACTTAAGCAAAACTAATAGTTTCTTGATTATAGGAACCAGGTATTATTGGTTTTCCTCAAAATGGTAGAAATGTTTGGAGTAATTTATAGGGAAAAATCTGTAGGGCTTATATAGGTTAAAATGTTAACATGTTGGAAGCAAGACACATTTGCAATAATTTTATTGTAAACTAAAATATCTGTTGTTTATTTTTAAGCAAATAATATTTAGAGACGTATTATAAAACGAATTAATAACCTCTTCATTAAACTCCTGACCGAGGCTAACGATGAAGGGAAATGTATCAAACAGCGTAAGGAATGCGGTGTTCTGTTACTAGTGGGTCTATTGCCTTATAGTGGGTATTGAACACCAGTAGACTTTGACTGACTATTGATTTGTACTTGTACTTCTCCGGTGCAAGAAGTTGCCGAGATCCTCAGGCTAGCACTAATGCTGGTCGAAGGTTGTCTTACTCTCTCTTTCGACAGCCAGTGAAAGAAGCCAAGCTGAGTTCCGAAAATTTTCCATTCTGAGGTTTACCACCACAAATGTGGCCTGTTACGTGCTTGAAAATTAATATATACTAAAGTAACTGTTTCCAACAAAAAATAAGAAGTTGTAGTTGTATCTTGTTGATAAATTAATGCATATATTATAATTAAATAAACTGAAAGTACCAATTTATACCGAGATCAAAAGAATGCTTCTTAATCCATTTTTCACGAATGAAGTACCAACGAATTTAATTTTGTTCTTTGTGTTTCTCAAAATTTGAGTTATTTTAACAACTGAGAATAAATTAAGGTACGAATTTTACGTAGACTTAATATTGGACAGACACTTTTGGCATCATAAAGTAAAATATTTGTTTAAGTTCCTCGCCATCTAGTCGTAAAGCTACTTTCGAATTCTCAAGTCCTATGTTGTGAATTGTTTTCATTATCTGTGCATATGTTGTATTTAATTGATTAATATATTAATATAAAAATACTCTAACAGAACATAGACATATAGACAGCGCTCTCTAGACCAAAATTAAGCATGACACCCCGAACAATGTAAAATGGATGTATTCATGCGTATAAATAATTGCACAGAGCATTGACCATTGACCCCTGACGTTGAGGTATTATAGATAAATTACACCCAGACACAGAACAAATGATCGTCCTCATCACACAATTATTTGACCTGGGTGGGAATCGAACCCACGACCTGTGGCTCAGCAGTCAGAATCACTAAACACTAGGCCAGCATGCCAGTCAAGTATCATATTAAGTAACATGTAGAAAGCCTTAATTGTAACGACCCTATAAAACCAAAATTGTAGTTTTCTAATTAGACCAAAATTACAGCGAGAACCATGATGACTGCGTGAATCAAGTAACTTTAGCACTTATCAGGCGCAACAACGCAATTTCTTTCCTCAACTTTTACAAGATACGTAACTATTTGAAAAAGAAGAGATTTTTTTTTTTTTAAATGCTTGTACAAGTTATTTGTGAAGATGATTGATCTCATCACTTAGATGAGATGATACTGATATTATTTAATAATATTTTATGTTATAAAATTAACAAAAAATATGGATTAGGTACGTAAATGTATGCGTCATAAAAATTCTCCGCATCATCGCCGACTGGTAGCGTTCTCAAAAGGCTAGCAGCATAGCCACGTTGAGTAGCAATGGTGATTACCTGTGCAAGAAAAAAGCCTGCTTTCGGGTCACGAGGAGTGACGATAACTCGCTTAACTTGTTCCTTACACACAGAACACCTTACTCATGACCTAACATGTTATGTTTTTGATTTGTGTAAAATATTAACGTTACCTTTTGGTCATTGACAGTGAATTTTATAACAAGTATAAATTTAAAATACACAAACACAGAAAAAAACGAAATCAAAATCGGTCCTTTCATTTATTAGTTATGTATATTACATACATAACTAGCAAAAAAGAGCTATATATACAGTATATATGGCTCTTTTTTGCGCAGGGGGCTAAAAATAAACATAGGTAATTCGATTTATAATTTAGAAAATAAATTTCCTGTGAGGTTGTTTGAGCGTCATACAAAACAAGTAAATCATTTCGATGAAGCTTTAAATATAATAATAATAATTATAATAGTCATTTATTTCAGGTTGTCAACCCATATGTTGTTAGTAATACAATAAGTGCTTACCCTATTGTTAATATCAATGAAAATAAATTACGTTTTATTATTGTAACATGTCAATTTATGGCATGTAACTATAATAAATATGCAAAAGTTTATTACTTTAAATTTTTTTATACCGTGCTACGATGATGAATCCTCAGATATACCACTAAAATGTATGTGAAAATAATATGTTTTTATAAAAAGTATGAACCTTTAACCAAAACTTAGCCTCTCCATGAATATGATAAAAATGCTAATTGTCTCATTAACAAATATTTTATATTCAAATCCATTTTTCTCTAAATCTTAACTACTTAATTATCGTAATTGAAAACCGTATTAAAAGTCTGTTTGTATTTGCAATCAGAATGAAGTTTTAAATATAGATTTTATCCTGATAAACAAACATATATATACGAATACAGGATCCCTGTGAGTTCGCGAGAAGAAGTTTACAAAATAGATAGTAATATAATATATTTAACGCAAGGAATAGACAGAGAACTTCATTTCAAAATTAAGTTTAAATTATCTAACTAAGTTTAGATTCAAGTCTGTCTGAAACTTTTATCTCAAGCGTTTTGTAAACTTAACAAAGACGTTCAAGGTTCTGATGTCTTCATTAAGTTGGCTGGACGGTAGACGGAACGGTGTGTTTAAACTTGGTCTGAAACGTAAAAGACGAGCCGAGGAGCACATTAAATAGTCCTAGGTTTATCCTCAAAGTTAGGACTTAACTGTAGTCAAGTGTTCTTACAAAAAATCGTTTTACAAAGACTACATAAGCGTGGCTCAGAATTTATTTTTACACTGCTAATGTAAAAATAAATGCTGAGCCACGCTAGCCTACCCTTGGCTCGCGTGTACATATTTATATATTTTGCGCGGAACCCTAATTCTTTTTCCAAAATAAAAGTAGCCTAAGTTACTACTTATAACACCAGCTATCTGATAGTGAAAATTCCGCGGATATCGGTCCATCCGTTCCGAAGATTATCCGGAACAAACAGACAGACAACATTCTTAAAAACCGATTTTAAGGCTTAGGTGTTGTGCAAATAACTGTATTAGCTTAACAAAAACGATTATTTATGACGTAATGCGGTAGGATGTAGTGGTGCTTTAACATAACATTTAAGATCTGTAAGTAACCTATATTCCACAAAAAAAGTATTATGAATTATTATTTTTACCTTGTGCATTAACATTAACTAATTGGGTTTGCAAATGGTTATATAATTCTATATCATATATTTTTTTACTATAAAAAAGTATCCCTTAAATATTATAGTTACAACATTAGGACTTTCAAGTTCATATCTGGATAACGGATTTTTAAGACCAATAAAATAATTTTCTACAATAATGATAAATTTTGACAGAGCTGCTAATATTCTTATTACTCTTTCTTTATTATTTTATTTAACAAAACAACAAAACTCGAATGTATTGATTTAGATACTTTAAATTAACAAAGGATATCATTGGAAGATTTTTCAAATTACCATCCTAAAATAGTTAATAATCTCCCCAAATACCATTGATTGGCAGCCTACTATTCATAAAACGCCCGATAAATCAGTTTTCTTCGGTTCGAAATTCATTTTCCTGGATTTCAGCGTTCGAAAATTTTAATTGCCATCAATCTAGTAGTTTCATTACAGTTGACGGCCGCCCGACGAGTGTTTCTGATTTAACATGTACTTACAGTGTTAATATTCACATGTTACTGTGATATTCAGTGCAAATATGAATTCAATGAATTATTATGAATTATGAATTTCAATAAGAGAAAAACACTAGGGTTACAGTTTAGATAGATGTACTTTGTAATGACTGGTAAATCAAAATTATCACTAGACAATAAACTTCTTATATAAAAATGTATATTGAAGCTGATGTTGACCACACATTATGGAGTTCCAAATCTAAAATATTGTGGATGATAACAAGTGCACCATGGTATATCACCAAAAATCAACTCCACCGTGACCTGAAAATAAAAATTGTTAAACGAGAAGCATTTGAAAGAAGGAATTATGGCTTGCCCGCAACCTGATGGATAAGACCATCGGCTCTTTCAGCAGAATAAAAGAAAAGCTCCCAAGACCTTACGTTGTCTTGGCAAAAACAAAATGGATTAGTATCTGGGCTAACTCCATTCATAGACAAATTATAATCATAATAAAAAATCTCTAGTTAAATGCCAAGTACCGAGTCACTATCTACTAACTACTTAATGATCAAAAAAAGATCATTGTATAAATAGCTAGCCATTCCCTGCAGATTCATTTGCGTTTATGGCCACTGCTCCGCTCCTAAGAATCGAAGCGTGATATTACATAGCCTACAACCTTTCTCAACGAATACTCTATCGAATACAGAAATAATTATTCAAATTTGACTGATAGTTTCAGAGATTAGCGCGTTTAAATAATCAAATAAAAAAAGTGCATAAGATGTCTTTGGGACACCAGGTTGGAACCAAGTTCCCTTTGCTATAACAAACAAATTGTATCAAACTATAGTAAATATTGTAAAAACTTGAAATTAACCGGTTAACCGGTTCCGCCAGCTGTGAAATTTGCCCGATCTAATATATGGATTTTATATAATGATGGAAAACCCACAGATGGCGTAAATAAAATAAATCAACTCGCGGTCAGCATTTTTCGTTGCGTTAACACTTTTTTCTGCCTAGCCCTCATCCGCCGAGCGTCTGAAGTGTTAAGTGCGAAAAGAAAATCGTTCCAATAATATTCAAGAATGAAATAAATGAATGAAAATTTCAGTTTTGATTTATTTTATTTAAATTTAAGATTTGAGAGGTACATAGATCCCAAATAGGCTGACAGTAATTCCGTAAAAACTAAAGTTATTGGTAGACTGCTGCAGTGACCCGAACGACACTGAACGCCTCTTGATAAAAGGCCTCCTGCTGGACTGACTATTCGGGCTTTCCCGAAACACGTGAGTTTAATCGTATATTTTCAATAACTATTTTTAGTGTTGATCATCCAAGCCCTTAGTCGTAAAAACAAATCAGCTAATGCTTCAAGGTCTCCTGCTTTGTTTCATTTAACACTCGTGAGAGAAGGTAAACAATCACTAGATACATGTTTATACAACCGAGATCTCCGGAAGGTCACGAATCTAGTTTTTTCAACCAACGACCGAAGATAAAAATGAATGTGTGATTTTATAGGTGTAAATGTAGATGAGGAGGTCTGGGAAATGGTGAGTGCTCAATCGATTTTTGTGATTGTGAAATTGGCCATTTTTATCAAAGAAGTTTATTGTAAGTCCCGCAAATATATTGAATTGTAGACTTATTTTCTAACTTCCACGTTCCATGATATACGATACGGGAATTAACGTGATATTTTAGGAATGCACATATGTATATCTTAGGTTAAACGGATCGAATTATTGACCAGATTATATAGCCGTAGTCACAGACTAAACACTTATAAAATGCAAGTTACTGAATTTATTCATATATTCTGTTGAAGTGTTGAACAAATATTTTTATCACACTAACCAAATTCAATGTCAAATTGTTGAATTTCAAATGTCTGAAGTGGACAGAAACTAGGTACTAATACTCCCAAATTTTATAAAGAACTAAACATTTATAATTAAATAATTCTCAAGTTTTTAAAACATGGGGAAATATATACCGATTATTATAATATCTTATTTGATATGACTGGGTGATGTTCAGTCAAACGGTTTTATAGAATTAGTGCATTTTTCTCATTTATTGAATATAAAATGATAATATATGTATCTGAATACTGAACAGTCAGTCGTAGGACTGCACGTCAGAAGTGAAAACATAACTTACATAAATATACACTGGATATCTGTATAGTGTAAATATATTACCACGGTGTTGCGGCCTGTTGATCAGGAGGCGACCAAGGTCTGCAGGGGATCCCGGAGGCTTCGTTCTTAGGGTATACCAGGTACCCTTGCTATAGAGAGTGCACTTGTGGTCGAATACCGTGTGGTTTTAGTCGGTTCGATTCCGACATGCCACTTCACCTCAATTCAAATGCATTTGTGTTTTGGTTAAAGCGGCGGTAGCATAATGACTAGGGCATCAGACTTGCGATCAAGTGGTTGCGGTTTCGAACCCCACCCACTGCACTACTGAGGTGAACCCACTCCTGTGTGTGTGTTTTGAGAATTGTTCAAATTGTAATCCTTTTTCTGCGTATCGAACAATAATTTGGGGGTATAATAAATGTTTCTTCATTTCAGGCATTTTGCTTTTGCCGCCGGCCTTTAAGGTGGGAGTAGGGAAAGGGAGGGAAGAGAGGGAGAGGGGGAAAGATGGGAAGAGGGAAGGGTTAGGGCCTCCGGTAACCTCAATCGCTCGGCGAAACACAACGTAACATTGCTTCGCTGCCGGTTTTCTGTGAGGCCGTGGAAACATGGCTCTCCCACGAAAATTTTCTGAATGGCAGATGGCCCCTATGTATAAAATAATATGCGTAGGGTGTTGGTGACAAAACCACCGTGGACAACATAGGCACCCAAATAGCACAGTAAGCCATTAAAGTAATAATTGCTTGTTAACTTTGGAACCAAAAGTCTATATATTATAAACTTTTAAAAAAACTCTGAATGTGCTGAGGCTGAATATTATTGTTTCGAAAAAGAAACTGTTTAATTCTTGGCACTATATTAACGTTGAATAACGACATAATAAAATGCTTTTATAATGTATTCAATTACACTGCAGTGCACCACAACGTTTTATTGCTTTTAGCTGTTTTCAGCACCTTTAATTCTAGTATAGCACTGAGTAATTCAGCATAATAGTCAGAAAATACTGAAGCTGCTTTAGAACCTTGATGTGAACGTGTGTGTGATGTATTTTTAATGCTTGCATTAAAAAGAGCGACTGCTTACTATTTTATAGCTGATTAGTTAATTTATAAAATGAGTTTAAATAGTGGTAAAGCTTATTATAACTTGATGACAACGATAAGAAAAAAGATTCGACATACGAAAGAATATTTAATGACATGAATTGAGTAAGGAATGCTGTGATGGTTTGGGCATGTTAAAGAGATGAGTACGTAAAGAGCGGATGTCTAAACAAATTTAAGATGCCCCTGTAAGTGGGCGAGTCGATGTAGATAGGCCCCGAAAGAATGAGAAAAAGGGCCAAGTAAAAACCCGTATCGGTGTGATCCCAGGCCTGGTGCCCGTGTATGAAAGATCTGAAGAATGTAACAGAAGACACATCTTTAGGTATATCAAGATGTTGGTAAATAGTGCTCTATCGTGTGTATATATTTTAGACATAAAGGATATTATTTAAGACTGCATTTTTATGTAACACCACACAAAAATTGTCACTAAATTATAACAGTGGAAATGCTGTGCACAAATAGAAATCCATTATTGTATTATAGTATCGACGCGATGGCACTAGAATGGTGAATCGAGGATCCTCTTTGCTGCATCTCGTCACAAAGGTGCTATGTTACTATATCAGTTACTAGATAATCAGATCAGAACAGCCGGCGAAATCTGGTTAAATCAGTGGAAGGTTCGTTGTTTGGGTTGATTAATGATTCACCCCACCACGTGTGATTCGCCTCTTCTATTAATAGGTGCGACTTCTACTGTTCTAATTTTAGGGGTTTTAACACACATAAAGTTAATATAAAGAATTATTATTTATACTCAAACATTTGTTTTATTGTTGTGAATATTTCATATTATTTTGAACTTGAATTTTATCATCATATTTTAAATATTTATCCAGTAACCTCAAATAAAATGCTATGTTCAAAGTTCGACTCATGAACCATAAAGATCGATCGAATACACACAGATAGAGACTATCTGTCTGCATTCGACGTATTTTAAACTTTGTGCGCTATTTGGCGCAGAAGGGTTATCGTGTGTTCATCTCCATACAACACTTTGCTGCAAACGGATGATCGACGCAAAGTTAGCTTATTTAACAAAATTTGGTCGGAGTTAGAGATCTATCGCTGTATATAATATATACTTGAACGCGGTGATTACAGATTTCGAGTTTGATCGAACCAACTGGCGAAGAACCTATATAAGTAGGGGTTACTTAGTGAATTGGGACATTAGAGGACGGCAGCAAGTACTGCTTTTATGCCCATACTCAATTTATATTATATTTACAAAATCAATTCCAGAATGACTAAATGTTCCTGTATCTGAAATGTAACACAGTACAACTATATTCAATAATCTCCCTGCAGCATTCTCTTATATTATCTACTACTAGAATCAGTGCCGTGACAGTTATTAAGGTTATTATTTAAACCATAGCAATCGCTGTACAATGGAACTATGTTAACCAAGTAAAACAAGAGGCCTTGACCATAATTATTATCTGTCTTGTAGAACCAGAAGAAAAATATTAAAATAGATATGAATTGAAATTGCGAATACTAGTCTGGACATTGAAATAATAAATGCTAATATCATAAACAAGAACGTTTTTAATACTTTCTGGATTTCAAAAATATTTTCTAGTGTTGCCATGCTAAGCTTTAAAACTTTTAAGAGAATACCAAAAACAAATTGGTGCTACCAACTTAAATGTAATGATATTGCCACTTTATTGTAAATAGATGAGCTCAATGTCAGCTGAGTCAGCAACTAAAACATAATACGTCCTTAACTATCTTCAATGCTATTACAAAGCTCAAGAGAGAATTTCTCTTTTCTCTCATTTAGAAGCAGCGTTTCATATGACTCACTATTCGACATAAGAGCGACGTGCGCCCTCATTAAGACAAACATTGACAAAGCCGAAGGTTTACAAGTGTTACTTAAATACTAAATACTTTTGCTTCAGTTTAATCCGCAAATCTATGATGGAAGCTCCTCAAAATTAAAAAAGTTGGAACTCACTTACATAATAGCCAGCTTCATTTATTAACTTAACTATTAGATCTGGTAGAGATCGCTCTTAGCGACAAGACCGCCCATTGTACCTAACACTAACATTAGTATTCAAAATTCAAAAAAAATCTTTATTTCATAAAATTGACCATCAATTATTCGAAATCGTCGATTTAATAAATAATTATTATAATTAAAAATTATAGATCAACACACACAGAGTCACCGCAACAATAGTTTGCTTCGTCAAATGTAAAATGATTAAAGAAAACAAAATGGATAACATAATATCACATCTGCCTGTTTCGATCTATAACCGCCCGTTTCCAAATGGTTGAGCCTTGTGAGAAGAAATCGGGCAAACAAACTCACGGTCACTCTTTTAAAAAAGAAAAACCAGACAGTTTCAACAATATTCAGTATATATCACATCATTTTGTTGTGTGCTATTATGTTTTTAAAATTAAAAGTGAATAAACTAGAAAAATAATATGACCCTAGGGAAACTGAAAATTAAGGAAAAAATTAAAAAGAAGAAAAGAAAAACAGATTTCTATTACAATTCCATCGCAAGCGTTTTTATCCTGTATATAATCGCCTACTGAGTAATAGCCCTTAAGGCTTTTTAAGATCATTTGTATTTCTATGTATAAGGTGTACAATAAAGCATAAATATATTCTATTCTATTCTATTAGTAGCCAATAGTAGACTTTGCTTAAATGTGTATTTCAGGGAAGCGCTACTAGTTTCGGTCTCAACAACGATCCTTTATCGAGGAGCACAGTTCTCGCGTCGGTGTCACGGCCCCTGACAACTGAAACACATACATGTGGACTACCTTATATCTTCAGCAACAATTGTTCCAGTATGCTTTTAATAATGTAATACAAGTGTTACAGAAAGGTGTGGTCAAATTTTAGGAGCGTTATGTGTAGCCGACGAATCCCACTAATATCATAAATGTGAAAGTTTGGATAGATGGATGGATGGATGAATTTATGTTTGTTTCTCTTTCACGCAAAAACCACGAAACCGATTGCGATGAAACTTGGTATGTAAATAGCTGGAGACCTGGATTAAAGCATAGGTTACTTTTTATTCCGATAATCCCACGGGATCGAGAATTACGCGGGTGTAACCGCGGGGAGCAGCTAGTTTCACATAAATCAGTAGTACACCAGACATTACACATTGGCATAACTAATTTTCTCTACATTTTACATATCTTTGTAAATTTAAAAATAAGTAGGTATAATAAGGTAGTAAGGTAAGTAGATGAAAACTTCTGTAAATTATCATCCCGATGCCGTCGGAATATCGGGGTAAAAAGCCTATATGTGTATTAATCCAGGTGTACAGCTATCTACATACCAAGTTTCAACGCAATCGGTTTAAAAGTTTTTGCGTGAAAGAGCAACAAACATCCATATATCCATACATCCTCACAAACTTTCTCGTTTATAATATTAGTAGGATTTGGTGTGTATCTGTCTCAACTTTTTGCCTCGCACAACCAACCGCGGTATTTCCGGACCGATACGACCTTCAAACCTTCAAGAAAAGAGCGTACTCCTATCTCAAAGGCCGGCAACGCACTTGTGACTAGCAGGTTGTGAGTTGCAGGTCCATGGGCGAAGGTAGTCACTTACCATCAGGTGACGCGTCTGCTCGTTTGCCCCTATAATATGAAAAAAAAACAAAACTTGGTGAATAACAAGAAGGAGAGTAGAAAATAGTGACCTGATAATGATCTTGATTTATTGTTAGAAAATAATTTTATTGTTATAAGCAAAAAAAGCACAAACCAAAATCTAGTGCACCTTACCTCTTAAATATCCTATGTGTAATTTAAGTTTTGTATGTGCGTGACTTAGAAGAAATTATTGTTAGTGATTGTCGAGAATCAATCCTCGATCCTCGACATCGCAGTAGGCCGGAGCTTTGAACCACTAGCGAACGGAAAATCAGCAATTTTAGAACTGTGTCGGTGTTTTCTGTTTTAATAAAATCATCTGCACTGAAATCGTGTACAACGACATACTGAACATACTGATATCTAGCAACACTATAAATAAATTTAACTTTTTGGACCTTGCATGTACGAATATTTTGCATGAAGTTTAACGTTTTTTTATAGTATAGAAGAGGGGGACGGGGGAAAGAGTGGGAAGAGAGGAGAGGGGGAGAGACAACGGGAATAGGGGAGAGGGAAGGGTTGAACCTCCGGTAACCTCACTCACGCGGCGAAATGCAATGCAATCATTGCTTCACTACCGGTTTTTCTGTGAGGCCGTGGTATCGAGCGGAGTCGAGCCGGCCCATACGTGCCGAAGCATGGTTCTCCCACGTAAAGATCCTGATCTTTCCCATACAAAAATCAAAATCAATCTTTTTGCTCTTTTGAGAAAAAAAAAATACTTTTATGGAGGAATAGGTGTTATGTCCTCCAACCAGGAAAGCTGATGATGCCTGGTAGGCTGCAACCCATGGTTGATGTTGGAAAGTTTTTACTACGCAGTTCAGCTTGTCATCACTACATGATGTTAGAGTATGTTTTTGCTGTATGGAGAAGTCGCTACACTATCTTTAATTTCAGAACAAAATACTATTAACAAAGTGGTTTGCACATTACTGCTATTCTCGTTAATCTCTCTAACTAAGACAAATGCTTGTGTTAGATCTGCGTTTACATAGAGTGTACCGGGACAATGTACTTCAAATATCAGCACGAGTAGTATGGTTCCATTACGTTAATGTGTTGTGTTCTGTAAGCTAGTAAGCTTAATTTATGGGTTTAAGATTAATACGTTGATTGTGTGCATTACCTATCAAGGTTTTTGACTAGCAAAGTAATCATAACTGGAAAATTTTTACTTAAACCTATATAAAAATTTTAACTAAACACACTTTCTATTCTAATGTGTGCTAAAATTATATTTTTTTCCTAATTTTTTGTAAGTACTACCATTTTATTAATTATTATTATAATAAGGTCAATCAAATTAAATTAATAAGTTTATTAAAGTCCAAAGGATGGCATTCAAAAATATATATATATGGCTATCTTTGGTTTTCATAGAGGCTTTTAACGTCTCACCCTCCAATGCTATGCAGGATTTTACGAGAGCCAGATTTTATCTTTTTGAGCTCTTGAACATTATTATATTTGTATTTATTATATTTGTATTATATTGTCGAGCCTTATGAGATATCATTATAGATACCAAGCTGTTGTTTGGATAAATTTTGACAAATATCTCTACTGTAAACTGTGTACTGTGTCTAAAGATTCTGCAAGATAAATTATTGAGAACACTCTAAACTCCAAATTACAATAAATTACAAAAATCCTACAGAAAAAAAATATTATGTTTCCCCGAATTCGGAAAATTATTATCAGAGAATTTTTCCAATATTTCCAATTTGAACGGCCCATTGATGTAGTGGCTAGTGATCCTGATTACTGAACCAGAGGACGTGGGTTCGATTCCCACCCAGGACAAGTAATTGTGTGATGAGCACAATCATTTGTTGTGTCTGGGTGTAATTTATATGTAATATGTTTTTTTTTTTTGTTTGTTATGTATTGAGGTATGTTTTATAATTGATCAGCAGTCTGATTACCATATTACAGGCCCTGCCAAGTTTGGGGTCAGACGTGTGCGAGATCTCAAGTTATTAGGTATAAGTATTTCTTTTCATAAAAACTTTATGCTGACTGTTACGAAAAAAATCGTAATCGATTACATTTTTTTTTCGATCAACAGAGATAATAGCAATATGCATGGTGTCCACCACCGACGTACGATAACACATTGCTATCTCTGTTTACTTAAGTAAATAAAATCTTACATCATTTACATATTCTTTTATACCAAAGCCTACATCCTATTGAATAATATCGCCGTGGAGAAATCAGCCGCATTATTGCATTCTATTGCGGCTAGAAAGAATCCTGAATGCCTCGGTGCAACCAATTTCCGTTCCGTGCCGTGCGATCCTTCGCGACATGTACGCATAGGGGAGATCTAAATTGCCAAGAATATGACAACATTTCCAGTTCTCAATTGCTGTCGCCTTCCTTTTTCCGGTTGTATGTTGGGGTGTAGATTTGTATTTTGAAATTCTTATAAGACACCAAATGTTTTGCTCAATTAGACCTTGTGGAACTACTTTAAGTATACAGATGACCTTAGATCTCTATAGGTCCAACTACGTCCCTCTAATATCTATCGTTCGATTTTTCTTGTACACATATAATAAATACAAACATGTTACAAATATAAAACATAAGTGTTTTATTTTTATAGTTCAGGCTATCTACAACACATGATATTGAGTGCTGTTCTATGTCGGTCTTATTCAATTCAGAAACAACTTTTTCTAGTGCGCACTTAGTCCTTTGTTCACCAAGTAAGTTTACTTTAAAATAAACATTACTAAGTCTTGCAATATACTCGGTAAAGTTTTACAGTTGTCTAGTAAAATGTTTTGTCTGTCAGTATTTTTATTTTTCTTCTGTGTAAATTGCTATGATGCCCTTGATGGTAGTAAAACTTAATCCATTTCGAACTTATTTTTAATTTCTTTTTTCAACGATATACTCGTTAGTCTCAACTCTATCTTAAACTTAATTAAGCAACGTGATGTGAAAAGTGATTCACTTCGGTGAGAACTGAGCGTTATTGCCGCTTAAAATTTAATACAGTGTCAGTACAGCGTTCCTCTAATTTATCTAGTAAAGTGATGTAACTGTGACCCGAGTAAAAGGGTGGTAAAAGCCATAGGGTACAGAAGGCCGGCAGGACGGAGGTCAGTGGTCTAGGCCTAGTAGATTGCAAAAGCGTGGTACTCGCCAAATTATGAAAATAATCTATGGGCGTTAGTAGCTACATTCATAGATCTACTTTAATATTGCCATTTTTTTTTATGTGTGGAAAAACCCCCACAGGTCATCACCTCACCGTGGCCAAATGGCGAGGTAGTATGCGTCTTCTGCGGGACGGAAGAGTACTTGTTTTCTTCCGTTCCTCACGGAATGAGGCGGCAGAATCCCACGCACTCTCGCTCTTTACCATGAACTGTACACGAGGTATAACGTATAAAATAGAAGATTCTTTCGATGCCTTATTTATGTAGTAAATCATTTTTTATGGAACATTTTAACAACAATGCTATACAACACATTTGTAATCTTACTACAATTATAAATGCGAAAGTTTTTTACACTAAAATAATTAAAAATACTCAGTTTAACAACTTAAACAGTTCGGGTAAACACCCAAACCGTTTCGTTTTCATTAAAATAGTGAACAGAATCACTGTTAATAGCGGTATGTCAATTTGCTTGTATTACTGGAAAACTACTATTATTGCGTGTGAATACAAAGTTATTGCATTTAATGATTGTACGCTACGCCTAGGTAATGAACAACTTTGTTGATGTATAAATATGAAACATTATTTTGAAACTGCTTTAAGTTTTAACTAGTGGGAGAGCCATACTTCGGCATGTCTGAGCCGGCTCGACTCACAGAAAACCGGCAGTAAAGCAATGATTACACTGTGTTTCGCCGAGTGAGTGAGGCTACCGGAGGCCCTAACAATTCCCTTTTCCCACCTTCCTCCCTCTCCCCATCTTCCCTCCCTTCCCCTACTCCTACCTTAACGGCCGGCAACGCACTTGTGACTCTCGAGGTGCAGGTGCTCATGGGCGGCGGTAGTCACTTACCATCAGGTGACCCGTTTGCTCGTTTGCCCCCTATCACATAAAAAAAAATAGTTTTTATTTCTGACTTTCTTAACATGGTATTGATAGATTCAGTTCAGCTTTTGTTCTATTTAGATTACGATAATTACATTGAAAAACATTTGTTAGGAACTTGAAAAGGTTAAATCGCTGCGCAACTAAAGCAACTCTGTTTATCACTCATATCAATGAAACTACAATTATGTTGTATTTTTAAATTGTTTGGAATAGAAGTTTATCAGTCTGTTGTGAATATATTTGTTTGTTCCAATACGGAGATTCTATAGAGAAGAACAAGCAAAAAACTTAAACTCCAACTCTGTCCAAAACCAACAACAAAATAAAATACTTACCTACAAAGGGTATGGATGAAGGATACTTTTTTTATTTGGGGAATGGACCCACTATAAACGGTGGCTTAATAATAAAATGCATGTTGATTCGTTCCTTATAAAGTATATTAATTTAAACATGCCTAACCGGACTAATACGTACGGAATAATACGTGAAATGAAATACAGTTGTCAAAAACGAGTAATTTAGAAATTTATGTGTTTCGTGAGTAGGCTGGTTAATTGAGCACATGCAGACAACTCGGTATAGGATTTTTTTTTTAATTTTAATAATCGAATAAATACGGTACATTATCATTAAATCAACTGGATAAAGTTTATTCTTCGTCATTGTTCCCTATCTATAAGCATATTAGTGTAGATAATTCCAATTAAGGCCTCTTGTGTTGTTGTTGTTCTAAATGATTAGCTTATATTCGTTATTTTTATAATAACTTACTAAATAAATATACTATCTAACTTCTTCATGAATTAGAGTACATTTCTAAGTTTATATACCTATTTACAGTTAACAGTACAAAAGTTACATAAAACGCTGTGAAATAATATCATCTGTTGGGACGTTGAAAACAACAACGTGATCCTCATGTTCACCACGTAATACTAACAAAAGTCATTCTTTTTCAAAAGTTGTCGAAATCCTCGAAGTCGAGCTAACATCGCACAAGTGAGTTCGAAACTCAAGAATCTTTGCATCATTTGTTCTGCGAGTTTTAAAGGCAAATGCACTTGCAATTTTAACTTATTTTTCTTCGTGTCTACTGTTTTCTTGAACAATTTCGTTGTATGTTTATTTGTTCTAGACGTTTTTCATGGTTTTGTTTGCAAGAGTGAGACAGTTTTATCGTGTGAATTTTTATTTCTTTTCTGGAAATTGTTTTGTCACAGTACTATTACGTGGTATTTTATAAGTATGAGGATTTAGATTGATGTCTGTAATATTTTATTGGTGTTAAGCTGTTTTTTTTATGGTATAGGGGGCAAACGAGCCAACGGGTCACCTGATGGTAATTGACTACCGTCGCCCATGGGCACCTGTAACTCAAGAGTCACAAACAAGTGTGTTGCTGCCCTTTAAGGTGAGAGAAGAGGGGGAGGGGAGGAAGAGTGTTAAGAGGCGAGAGGGGGGAAAAGGGAAGGACGGGAATAGGGGAGAGGGACAAGTTTAGGCCTCCGGTAACTTCACTCACACTGGTTTTCTGTGAGAGTCATACGTGCCGAAGCATGGCTCTCCCACGTCCAAAAGCTTTGTTGAAATTGCTATTTGAAGTGTAAATATTGTTAATAATATGTTTATAAGGACCCATTTAGGCAAATTTCTTTCAGAGTTTAGCTCTATATAGCATGTTTTACTTCATTTCTCATGGATAAAAATGTAGAAAACGTAAGTCTATTTCGATATAGATTTATTCACAAATCATTCAGATTCGGTCAATTTCATGCGCCCTTGCCCTAATGCTCATATCGTATTTAAACGAGCTCCCGGCCCTCTCAAGAGGTCTGGACCTTTAACTGAATAAGTAAATTTGTTTTCTACTCAATCCCACAACACTAAACTTTGATAAGACCGGAAAGTCTTTTATAGACAATACTGGTTTTATTTGTGGAACATCGGAATGTTTTCTGCCTTCATTAAATTAATTCAAAAATACACATAGTTATTAACCTTTTAATTTTTTTTAATACGGTACCAAACGTAGCCAATATTTAAATAATATAAATATACAAGATTGGGAAGTTTTTTTCTATCCAGTACGTAATATTCGCCCTGTGGTAATGTCTCAAAGTATCGTTCACAAAAAACCTATTACATATAGATAGGATAAATAAATAGTGAATCTGAAAATCTATGTAATGATTCTGAAAATCCCTGAACAATTGTGTTTGTACATCTGTATAATGTTTAGTGACTTTTATTTGTTTACAAGGATGCGTACATTTCAAATGTGATTAAAAACGTAATTGGTTCGTGATTAACATGACAAACTAGTATTATAAATTTATTAAAAAAGAACAAATTCTGTTTACGTTACAAAAAATAACTTCTTAAATTGCGTGGATTCAAGGAAAAATATTTCGAGACCCTTAGAAATTAGTTGCTTTGTGTAAGAGCTACTTAAATTTTATTCAAGAAGGGTAATAATGTACCTACTTTGCCATCATAACTGCACAAGGATTTACTGTAGAATCTAGATTTACTAGCAAGAAAGTCAACCTCTTCCCTTTGTTTCTGTTACTTTGTTTTATTTTTTGTGTAAATCATAAAGATCTGTAATTCTACTTTGTATATACATTAACCACAATATAATGTCCATTTATAATGGGTGCAAAAAATCCACCTTTGTTCTTCCGCGAGGAGCGGTCATGAATCATTCTCTTCATGCGTCCATTGACTAGTGCGTCCAGACAAGACAAATATCCTACTCCGTGCCATTAATCCTTCTAATCTGACAGAAAACCTCCGGTGAATTATATAGATGGAGCTGCGAATATATTTATCAAAATCTTGGGCTTTACTGATTCACAGGCTGTGTTTGCCTAATGAGATAAAGCGGTCTTTCTGTTTGTGCAGATAACATTTTAAAGAGTTTTTGTTGTCTTTGGTGTGGAAAGATTAAAATGTACCTAAATGATGCGACGCGCTTTTTAATTTCTATAAAAAATAAGTTTCGATTAAATGGAAATCTTAGCAACACCGGAAATAATATATACAGGCAGAAACGGTCTTATCGCTAGCTGTAATTTGTGTACTGACAATACTGACAGGTGGAAACACGCTCGGCGGGTTGTTGTAAGTAGGAGCTTAAAGTAATTAAGTAAATTTGAGACAGAATAAATAGTAAGATTTTTATTTATTTTTAAGTTGTCTTTTACAAAAAATAAAAATTAATATTCGTTGTTGAACGGTGAGTTTTTGTGGAGTGGTGATTAGTAAAATCATAAAGTTATCACTTATTGTAATATAGTATATAAGACTAAGCTACATATAACTTTTATGCCTTTTTAATTAGTTATCAAGATGTGGGAATAATCGGTCCAGTAGTAAAATAAAAAGATCGTGTCTCATGTCCATCAGAAAAAATTAAAAAGACTTAAAATAATAAGTAATATTATATTATTTATTTGTAGTTGTTCTGTCTGTTTTTATGTTGATCGATATGATAGGGAGAAAATAGCACTCGTTTGCCTGAAGATAGCGTACCAATAGTATAATTTCATCGTAGATAGGTACTATATTCCAGAGCCAACTTGTGCAAAATATTGTTATTGGGCCATGTTGTAATCGCCAGTCGTATTGAAATCCACTGTCCAGACGTACAGCTGTATTAAGCTGTGATATTTTTGCCAATGTAATCGTAGATGCTTAATCTAAATGATGTACCTAGGTATAAGTTAGACATTAATGTCGCTTTAGCGTCCTTGTTCATAGCGTAATTTTTTCCTTAGTTGTGTTGCGACTAAAAGCATTGTGCTAAGAGCTTTTGAAAACTTTTATCTTTTTAATCTAGTGTCGCAGTATTTTTTTTTATCTTTGGCTCGCTAGCTTTGTAAAAAATCCAGTTACAGTTCACTAACTAACAATATAAACATCATAAGTGAATTTACGGTATTTTTTCCGTATTCGTTAAAGTTACGCTTCAGTTATTTTTGAGTTTTCCACAGTTATATAAACCATGTGAAGGGAATACAATTTACTCAAGTTTTATTAAGGAGTTATTTAAGACCTTTTAATAATTATAAGGAAATAAAAGAAATAATTTGTGTTGTGTGGCTTAAACTTACTCTACTAAATATCAATGCACCTCTGCTACATAGATGACGGTTTCTCTGTCTTAAAACAAAGAGAAAGATCAATGTTTACAGCTTCTAATGAACACAAAACACTTTAATACGAGGGCGGCACTGAAAATTTCGGGAATCAAGGAAGTGACACAACATTACTATTTAAAAATGTATTTATTGCTTTTCGAAGTATTCTCCGCGAAATTTGACACATTTTTCCATACGATGGAACCAATCATTGAAGCAACCAATCCATTCGGAAATTGGGTCTCCAAAATGGCCATTTTGTAGGCGTCCACAGCTTCTTCAGGTGATGAAAATCTCTGACCACGCAATTTATTCTTTATTTTAGGGAAAGTATAGAAATCATCAAGGCTTAGGTCGGGGCTGTACGGCGGATGGTCTAATAATTCTATGTTTTCTTGCTTTAAAAACTCTTTTGTTTTGTGCGCGGTGTGAGAACTCGCATTGTCGTGATGGAGGATAATGCGGCGGTTGCAGTTCTCTTTACGGAGTTCAGAAACGACCTGTGGCAAACAAATGCTAGCATACCATTCTGCATTAACCGTTCTTTGTCCCTTAAGAGAAATAGTCGCAACATGGCAGGTTTTGGAGACAAACGTGGCCACCATTTTTTTTGCAACACTCCGTGAACGAACAATTTTTGTTGGCTTTAACTCATTTTCGAACACCCAAACTCGTGACTGTTTTTTTTGTTTCGGGTTCGTACGCGTATATCCAGGATTCATCACCTGATACGATGTTGTATACAGCATTTGAGGATCCTGCGTGGAATCTTTCGAGAGTTCTGACGCGCCAAGTAACGCGAGCCGCTTTTTGCTCTTCACAGAGCGAATGCGGTATCCATCGGGAAAATCACTTTTTTACACCTAATTGTTCATGCAAGATTATTTGTATTTAACTCATGCCAATGTCTAAAGTTGCTTGAATTTCGCGGTATATCACATGTCGATCTTCCTCAATCAGCTTACGCACAGCATCAACGTTTTCTTGGGTGACTGCAGTTTTTGGACAACCTTGACGGGGATCATCACTGAGCTTGACACGTCCACGTTGAAATTCAGCAAACCAGCGATAAATTGTGGTTTTGGATGGGGCTTAATCACCAAATGCAGAAATCATCCGGTCAACACACTGTTTTTGCGTTAAACCACTTCAAAAGTCATAATAAATCATCGCTCTTGAATTTTCTTTCTTTCTTTTGAAATTCCATTTTCTCAACGACTAAACAAGTTTGACAAAACCTTGTGATAAGACCGAGAATCTTTTTTTAAATAAATAAATGGTATTCGATTTTTAAAACCAAGGAGTTTTCAATTAAAAAGATTTTAATATGACAGAAACAGTGGAAATATTCCATTCCCGATACTTTTAGTGCAGCCTATGTATTTAGGTTTAGAAAATGTAGTTCTAAACTATGAAACTTACAATTATATTTTTGGGTACATCCACATTATACTTACAAGTATACATCTAAAAAGACATTTAGGTCATTAACCTGCTACTACATTTGTAGGAGGGGACATTATAATATTTGACGGTACATTAATAATAACAGATAGAGGAAAGGAAATAAAACTAAATAATACATTCATGAATATCTTCGACTGTAAAAATATTTATACTATTTTGTGTCCCAAACGACACAAACTTAAGTAATAGTAAAATTTATCTTCCCATTTACGCCTCAATAAATCCTGTTCAGGAAACAAACATTTGGGTGGCTATGAATACTAAAATGAGGGGATTATTACCATATTATGTGTTTACAAAATAAACTAATGTTTCTGAGAACAATAAAGTTATGAATTTCACTGAATAAGATGTGAAGTATTTTGTGTTTTTATTTTTGTACATACTCATATCTCGAAACTTGTAGCCAGAGGTATATAACACCTATATTTCTTCAAATTTACAAGGGGAACCCTTACTTTAATCGCTAAAAGGGCTTTAATGCAGTTATAAAATAGAATTTGTGAAAAAGAACTATACGTTTACAAGTTATGACTGTTTGAATTTCCAGGTATTATTAAATAGAATATGTAAAATTAAAGATTGTATATCGTACATATTTTTTTATTTGGAATTTTTCATTCCGTTACTAAGAAAATCCATAAAAAATAACTTCGAAAACTTGAAAAAGTTTTTTTTAGTAAGTTTGAGTTTTTAGTAATACGAGACGAGTCCACTTCTTGTCCTGGTGGAAAACTAGAATGTGAAAATAACAAAAATATGCTTCTTTGAGTGATTCCGCTATGGAATATCATGTATTACTTATAATAACTTTAAGTCATTTAAAACCAACAACGATCACACAAAATAAAATAATATGTAGGTATGAAACCTTGGTTACGTAATCAGAGTTCTGATACCGATTCCGATACTCATTTTGGAGTCTACACTAGCACCAATATCAAAAATTTGTTCTCCTTTTTATTCGCATAAAAAGGGTTGCCTAAAAGAATAAAATGTTTATAGGCTCCGCTGAAATTACTCGATGCGCCCTTCTATTTGCGATAGGGCTCATTACCAATGTGCATGCATAACAACGAAAATCTACATAATATAATACGAGACTCATGGAATGCTATATAAAAACAACTTGAAAGGTTGGTTTGTAAGTTTTTATTATATTTTTCACCTGGGTTATGTCAGCGAGTGACTATTTGATATTCGTTTAAGAAAGAAACTTGACTGAATTGAAAATTCTGAAGTATGGAATACTGTATAAATCGTCATGTGTGTCTAGATGCAGAAAGACTATAATTTAGGAAAAACAGTCAATGTTTTTGATAGTGTTTAGAATATAACAGGTACCTATGGATATATGGAAAAAGAGGACATGAATTCAGTAACTCAATTAAACATGTATGTACATAATTATTTTCTTGTAGTTAAATAGCATATTCGTTGTCGATGCCGTATCCACTCAAGCCCGGAACACTCACGAATAACGGATAATAACCTAAAATAAAAACCTAATCAAAGAGAACAGATAACAACAGACTGTACAAGTAGTACAGTCTCTAGTTATCTGTTCTCTTTGATTAGGTTCTGTAGTGTCAAAGAGGAAAGTATGTCAATCATAACTTCTATGTAAAAGTTTAATAGTATAGAAATTGCAATTTCAGATATGACTGCTCATTGTACTCGAATTGCATTTTTAATATCGTTTTTAATAGTCTGTATATTTTTAGTAAGATTATTCTAACTATTTGACATGTTTCTTACATGGATGGATGGTTAAAGAAAGGGGAAAGATTAGGCTGATAGTCGTAAGTTATTAAACACGCACTGTACAAACTGCAACCTAAGATATGGTGAGGTTTGTTGGACACATAGGAAGAATTAATACGGTAGGAATGACAAAACAAGTATAAAAGTCAAACGTGATTCAGACTGCCGGTTCGGGTCTAACACACAGAATATACTCTTACCTAATTGGAAACTCAGCGGGCTTGTATAAGATATTAAATAATAGAAGAGGAAGCTTAAGGGGCATGTAGCAGGTAAGATAGGAGCAAGTGGCAGGCTGTTGTCTCTGTCTACCTCGAAGAGAGAAATGCGTGAGGCGAAAAATAATTTCCTAAAATATAGCATGTTGGTGTGAGCAAGGTCCTATTGGTCACATTGTCTAGCTAACTATCACCCCGGTGTCCCCAAAAAGCCTATTAATTTCCAGGTGAAACTAGAAACTGCCTCCATTAGCATAGGAATAATTAATTGCCATGTTGACATCCTGTCTAGAGGTCGAGTGTAGCGAAGTAATGAAATTAGGTTGAATGTATTGATTAACATGGGCCCGTAAAATGTAAGGAAATTACTGTATTACCCTTAGTCTTGGTCAAACTAGGCTTCTAAGTAATAACTTGATTTATTTATTTTATTTATGAGAGGCTCGGGGCTATGTGGTAACCGAGTAGGTTAGCATATTGCCAGGTTAAGTAATACTAGCCAGGCGAAACTTAGGATTAGTGACCATTCTTAACACATTGAGACCCCTCCGTGCTCCGGAGAGCAAGTTAAGTAAATCCTTTAAATTATAAAAACAGTTTTCTAGCAACCACAGCACAGATAGGATAATAGTTACTACCACAGTATCAATTTTTTTCTTAAATACAGGTGGTAGGTAAACTTCTATGGACTTTAGGTAAGCATTTTTTTTCATATATTTCCAAGCGACATCGAGGACGATGAAGCCTAAATTTGTTCCTAGAATTTCTCCCTATAGCAGCAACTCCCTACAGTAATGTGGTACTAGGATATTATTATTATCATTTATGGATTTTATTGTTTTTTATAACGTGTTCCTAAAAAGTTATTTTGGATTAGAATAGGACGGAAATAGGAAACTTTAAATAGGCTTCATATTTTTAAAAGGGAACTCAATGTCTTGCACCTGCCACAGTCAATGTCGTCAAGGCACTTGTCAGTTTCTTTCTCAGGTGTAAGTATTTACTAAAATAACTATGCGTTCCGTGTAGTACACAAAATTTTAAACCATCAGGTCATCTAGATAAATTCCATTGTCACTTAAGTGTACTTCGTTTTCATAAAACAAATAATTGTGTTATCGCCGTAACACCGGACGTTTAACTGTGGCATCTGTGACTACTAAAATTATTATATTAAGGACGCATTGTCAATTTAACGTGTCTCACAAGAGTGAACCTGGTAACAAACCACAAGATCCATTATGAACCTCAGCTGAATTCCATTGATCCTAGCTGTAATGATATTAATTAATATAATTTATAAACGTTAATGAGAAGACGAGAAGAGTAAACATTGAATTTATTTAAAAGTAATGTTATCTTTGCAAAGCTTTACTTCAGCGGACATCAGAGAAATTATTACGGAAACTCTAAAACTGATTTCAGTATAATGTAGACTTTCTAATCGTCTTCTAACTCTGTCAGAGTTTTGACTGTAACAGATACATATACAAATAGCTGCGTTTGTATGAAACAAATATTGACAATCCTAGGAATTTTATAAGTGGATTATATATTTCAATAAAATGATTATAAAAAGACCTTAATATAAATTTTAAAATTTAATAACAACATATATTATTGACAAATGATTACACTACTACAAATGATTGTATTGTAATTTTCAAAGCCTAAACAATTAAGTTTTAGTAAATCGAGAAATAACTTATTTCATTGATTTAATTTTCGTTTTAAGAGTTTGCGAAAATAAATAAATACCTACCTAGTGCAATGATAATAGTATTTCTGTCGTAGCTATGCTAATGACTTACCTAAGATAACCATTGCAAGAACTATATCGTATGCTTATTGCAGCTTTTGCAATACAAATAGCGATGGGTAATCTTATTCTTAATCATTAAACCCTCCTTATTTTACTTAAACCTTGAACGCGCACAGTTATTCTATTTTTATAACAAATTCTTCACAAGGACCAGATCTTTATGTTCAAAATATCACAATTCAAACTTATATAAAAGTACATCATTTTAACAATTTGCCATAAAAGTTCCAGAAATGAAAAATAATACCGAGACCATCTTTATGACTTGCGTAAGACTTTGTTACGGCATCGCTCGCCATCGTCCATGTCAAGAATTTATGGAATTTACGATCGTACCCTTGACCGAAATCACTCGATACAAAAAGCTTTATAACCAGTTTAACGAGGACCACCTGTTAGTAAAATACAAATATGACTTCAAAATGTTATACCCACCCATTTTATTGTGTGTAACGTTATATTATTTTGGTAATCTAGTTTGATTAACGCATGTTTTTGTTGTTTCAGGCAGTCCGTCGCTGTAAATACAAATTCGAAATGAGATGAGTATGCGCGTGGCGTGGGCCAGGTGGTACTGGATCGTAATACTGACGACGTGCGCCGCGAGGACTGCCAGCGACTGGCTTGATTGTGCCCAAATCGCCACTTGCCGCTGCAAATGGTCCTCTGGCAAAAAAACTGCAACGTGTGCCTCCAGTGACCTACGCCGCCCACCAGCTCTATCATCCGATATACAAGTCCTTGATCTACATGACAACCCACTAAGAAACCTTCCTCAGGAAGTTTTCGCTAGCATAGGCCTTCTCAATTTGCAGCGTCTGAATCTCCGGGCAACGAGTTTGAGGTCGATACATGCTGATGCCTTTTTGGAACTAAGAATATTAATTGAAGTGGATTTAGGGGACAACGACTTGTCCCATCTGCCTAGGGACATATTCCGAGGAAACGAAAGATTACGTCTAGTCGTTCTTACTAACAATCCTTTGACGACGTTAGTTGCAGATCAGTTCCCGCCTTTACCGCACCTGCGAATGCTTTTATTAGATGGCTGCCGATTAAGGTCGATACACACAAATGCATTAAGAAATTTAAAGTCTCTAGAGACAATAGACTTACGTAGGAATCAGCTTACATTCCTCCGTTTGGTGACGTTTTCTCTTCCTGCACTAAAAACTGTATCCTTGTCTGGAAATCCATGGCGATGTGATTGTAGATTACGAGAATTCAAGGATTGGTTTATGGAAAGCAAATTAGGCACGGAGGAATTACTTTGCGTAGAGCCCTCTACGCAAGCCGGAAACAAGTGGCGCCACGTTCCTAGCGAGAATATGGCATGTCCACCTGATGTAAAATCGAGCACTCTTATTGTGAGAGCAGAAGTGGGCTTACCTACTTCATTTGGATGCTGGGTTCATGGAGTGCCAAAGCCACAGGTTACATGGCTTTTCGATGGCGTCGATGTACATAATAGTACGGTTGATTGTGATATGGAAGAGGCAGACACAAGTGTCGAAGACGACTCTGAAGACAGAGTACCGGGTAGTGTTAGATGGGTGAACGTAACTTTGTTGAATGTGACATCTAGTGCTGCGGGTGAATGGACATGTGTAGCTAAAAGTGTAGCGGGAGAAGCTAGGGCTATAATAAGTCTAGTTTTACCGAGATCGCAAACAGCAACAGCTCGAACAGCACCTGGAATTCCACATTTGTTAGGAGTTGTTTTCGGAGCGTTAGGAATATTAGCAACACTTGGCTTCATTGCTGCTGTAGCTTGCTGGCATTTGAGAAGAAGAAGTGTTCCACCCAGCAGGAGTTTTACAGATCAAGAAAAACGTTTGATTGATGCGTCAGTGGTTGTCAGTTGTGACCGATCAATCGGGGATATGGCCTCACCGTGTGACTTTGAACTAACTGAACGACTCTCAGAAGACCCATCCAGAGGATGTGGATTTGAGCCAGTGCATATAACTATAGAAGGAACTCCAGGTGCCTTCCCACCTCCACCTGCAGAATTTGCTGTACCTGTACCTTATGGAAATATTTTCATATCTGTCCAAGTAGCTGGCAGAGGAGAACCCGGAAAATATCCTGACCTCCTCAGTGGTGGTGCAACATTGCCTCGGCGTAACCGAACGTGTTGTGCTGCTACTCCGGCTTATGATAATATGGGTCCCAGAGTGACAGCGACAGGTAGTTCAACTTGGTCATTACCAGGAGCCAGCACAGAGAATCTTGAAGTATCTGAGACACCAGTACTCACCCTCCCACCACCGCCACCTGAGTTTGTCTCCCTTTAGCCCAGGCCCTTGGTACTAGACGCCTCTACATTAAGGTGACCTGGTACCACCGATTGACAGTCAATTAGACTATTCCCCGATTGAATTGTAATTTATAATAATTTCAAAGTGATTATTAATCTTAATGTAAATAGTTAATACGCTGAGAAATGGACGATGTGAGACATTCATGAGATAAATACGTAAGATTGTTATCAATATTAATATTGGAATATTGCATTTATTTAAAGTGAACTTGTTAATACACTGAGTATTAAAGTGAGAGCGTTAGTCTACTTGATTTGTTCCCTAGGTATTTCTTTTGTGTATTTCGACTAAGCGTCTTCCTTAATGTTGGAATAGATGGACAGATTATTTGGTCATATTTGACTAAAAATGTATATAAAATATTCACGTCATTTTAGAAGCTAAGCTTATCGACAATCGTGTTTTGTTCGGACAATATTAAGTATAACTAATATTTTTATTGGGCTAATGATGAGTAAAGACTCTATCTATGATGCTCATCAAATTATATGTTTTATTTTTAAGATAAGACGAATGTTATATGTTCCTAATTTTAAGTATTTACAGTAGAATGAGAGAAGACAAATAGTAAACTTAAGCTGTAAGTTTGTTTCTGTCCATATATTCCAACTGAAAACTTTTGTAAATAGATATTGTTTATTATACAAACTTCCCAAACATAAGACTGACCCTTTTTTCTTGTTTTTCACCTCTTTATAACTATAATATTAATGCGTACTACACCACCTAGTCAAGGCGAATAGCTTCTAAATATTTTTTCTTTGAAAGCGAAAATATCTTATGTAAAGGAAAATAAACCGATCACGTAAAATGATGTCGTTTTATTGCTGTTGGCTTTATCGGAACAGTTATCTTTATGATCTATTATGTGGGTAAATGTATGTTTTTGTCGGATAATATTATTTTCTCGTTATTTTCTGGAAATCTATTATCCTATCAGGATTGAAACGTCATGCCTTTATCTTTTTTGTTATTTTTTGTACTATCTGTTAATTGGACAAATGTATGTTAACTGCTTGGAGTTGTCATAAGGTGAGTATGAGATTGTTAGTTTTATTTATTTAGGTGACTAAACCTGTTTGCCATTGTAACAAATCAATCATGAAGTAATTTTGAGAGAAGTTTACTAAGGTTTCATCAACAAGTGCGTCACTAGCGTAATAAGACTGTTCAAGATGTCTATGTCCAAACACTAAGAATCACGAAATATTGAATTTTTATCTTTTTACGGAAGGGTTATGTTTTTCGCGTGTATCTTGTATGTTTGTAAATTTCTTTATTACCTCGGTATCTACGAAACGGTTGGATGGATTTCAACAGTTAAGGTAGCGTTATATTTGTCTTAAAAACCCAAGTGTCCATAAATAGATGTTTGAAAAAAAAAACAAAATGGCGGATTTTGGTGCGAAATAGTAATACGTTAATAAAAAAAAATAACCAAACCTAACGAGTAGGGTATCAAAATAAAAGAAATTAAAGGGGGATTACAAATACATATATACGTTATATGTTTAAATTTAATTTGAAATAATAAATTGGCTTAAAAGATTTTGATAGCTTAGAAATGGCCCGGGCCATGTTTGTGTCGGACCTCGTGCTATCATATGAAATTTAGAAGAGTTATATATAAATATCCGTAGCCCAATCATATATCAAAATGAAACAAATCGATTGTTTTGTTTATGTAAGTAACACAATTTTTGTTCATAAGATTGTGACGGGACACCAAAAAGTCTAAAATAAAATAAATAATAAAAAAATCAAAAACCCATAAATTTTCTTTCGGTTTATAATTTGCAATCGGGTCCCACCTGCTACTTAATGCGGTATTTAACTTAGATTTTCAGCTCATCTTATCGTTTGCTAAACCGAAGTAGAGTTTATTTTTTTTTAGTTTATTTTAATTTTCTTTACTACTCCATCTTGTTTCGATCTTTTTAGTGCATTACTTTTAAATTGTCTTTTTCGCAGTCGCGTTTTTGATTTTTTTAATCATTCATTTTATTTATTATGTTATGTGCTTGAACCATTGGGTTTCACGAAGGAAACTAATTTTAATTATGATGTTTATGAAGATTAAAGTCTTCTACGACTGTTAGTGGTTAATAAAACTTTAGTGGCTCAAAGGAAACAGTTTTATTTAGTTTACTGCAGACATATCTCTCAATATTTTTAAATACATACATATGTATTTAAATTTATATTCCTTCTCATATCTGTTTTATTGGGATTAATTCGAATAGTTCCAATTAATTACCATTTCATACAGCATGTTACTATTTAGAGTGATCTACACATTTTGAAACGTTCTATTATTCTAAGCATCCCCTCATAGGCGGATGCGTATGCTATCTCTGATACTTACTTAAGCGATATACATGGACTGAAACTTACTTAATTCCTAACTGTTAATTGTAGCTCTTTATGGCTTCCATGAAAGCAACTTCTATTAAAAAATAATAAAGAATTATCCTATTTTCATTCAGAAAGAAGCAAAGAACATGGTCTGGCATAGACCAAAATGCGAGGGAGAAATCAACCCTCTGTCTAAAATTTGACTGCCGATTAGTCAAGGATCACATTTTTTACAGTTACATTAACAGGAGTGCCACATATGGCAATAAAACTGGTGGTCCAATAGAACTGGTGACAATAAAACCTTGTGACTGTTGACTTGTAACCTATTATTGCTGTTGTCCCTCTACGTCGTCAATACTTCAATACTTCTACTTTTAATAATATCTCCAATCTATGCTTACTTCCCGGCACAAAATTCAGATCTACCTCTCAAGGACTAACAAAATAATAATTATTAATTATTTCTGTACGCCTGTTGTTAAGGTTATAAATTGGTCCTTCACTTGAATCCCAGGATCCTAACCCTCTAATCTCAAATAGATTATGTAAATGATAAATTACAAAACCGTCATAATCTCATCTACCGTTGAAATACTTTAACTTTGAATACTTGTCAACATACTAGGACCGCAGTCATCTACAGAAAGGTATATTAAGACATGGAATGTTGTTGGCGTTTACTTAGGGTCCAAACCTACGATACGCATTCAGAGTCATGGTAAAACAACGTAACAAAAATATTAATCTATACTAATATATATTTTTCTTTTTTTTTTTATCGTGTGGAAACCCCCACGGGTCATCACCTCACCGGGGCTGGCAGTGAAGTGGTATGTCGGAATCGAACCGACTAAAACCACACGGTGTTCCGACATAAGTGAGTCTATCGCAAGGGACTCTGGTATACCCTAGGAAGGAAGCCCCCGAGAGATCTATACTAATATTATAAAACTAAAGAGTTCGTTTGTTTGTTTGGTTAAATGCGCTAATCTCAGGAACTACTTGTTCGAATAATTTTTTTTTTTTTTTTTTGGATTAGGATTTGGATAGTCCAAAAAGTCTATAGGCTATATAACATCACGCTACGACAAATAGGAGCGGAGCATCAATAAAAAAATTGCAAAAACGAGAAAAAATATTCCTTTTGAGAGATACAGAAGGGCCCCTGGTCCCCCCCTGTTGTAGTAGCCGAGACCACTCCGGCCTCCGGTACGACTACCACACTAGGGATTTTTCGCTAAGTTGGCGGTTCGATCTCCCAGGGTGGAGATTTAAGTGATCCCTGGGTATGGTATATATGTCTATTTTAAGGTTGGCTCACTATAACCTTTTTTCTGCTAATCAATTTTGTTTTAAAATAATGCATTATTTGCGAAGCTGTTTTTCCGGCTAATATTTTGAACTAGTACTGTTACCAGCATGATATAGAATATGACATGTGTGGGAATTCGAACCATTATGAGTCGGCCTTTCTTCTATTTTCCGATATGATTTTAGGATGAAGTAAATCGTTACACTAATACACTTTGTTTTGAAGATCAGTATCTTTTTTGCAGTTATTCTTTAAAAAAAATAACTGAAAAATCTAATTTTATCAATATGTACCTATAATTAGGTACCTATCATTAATTAACTAGTTAGGCCGCTACCAAACGTTATAACGATGTAACTTACCGATTTAGGGGGTCAAGGCACAAATCCTTCTCTACGGTGTGGACACAACTAAACTCGAAGCTACTCAGGAACTCAAATATAGGAAGCGCGGAGCAAGTAGTGAAATGTTTTGCTGACGCCCTGTGGCCGACCGCACGTCACCAGTTAAAGGTTAATGAATCAGTGTTAACTCAGCTTTCGCTATGGCAAGAGAAGGAATACTAGCAATAAACAATACTATAAAAAAATTGCTGCAATTCCAGACCATCACTCTTCAGTTCCTGCCACAACTTACCTATTTAACACATTTAGACCATCCACACATATCTCAGGTGTTGTAAGCCATACAATCTTCTTCAAGACAGAGATCGTTGTTTCTTTTAGATTATTAGGCCACTTGTATTTCTGTAGTATAGACACAGATACGAGATCGCTAACTTTTTTTTTATGGTATAGGGAGCAAACGAGCAGACGGGTCACCTGATGATAAATGAGTACCGCCGCCCATGGGCACCTGCAACTCAAGAGTCACAAGTGCGTTCCCACCCTTTAATGTGGGAGTAGGGGAAGGGTGGAAGGGGGGAGGGGTGGAAGGAAGGATGGAAGAGGGGAAGGGAAGGGTGGATGAGGGGGAGGGGAGGTTTAGGGCCTGCGATAACCTCACTCAATCGGCGAAAATCATTGCTTCACTGCCAGTTTTTTGTGAGGCCGTGGTATCACTCCGGTCGAGCCAGCTCATACGTGCCGAAGCATGGTTCTCCCACTTAGACTAGGTTTTAGACTTAGCAAGTAATAGCAGTCTATTGGAGCTTTCATTATGTAAATCTAAGACGTCATTAAGGATGGTGGCAATTTATATGAAGAATTTCTGCAAATGTTACCACCAGTTCGGTGGTAGGTATTCGGCAAATTCGAACCTCAGCCAGTACACTAATGACGTGAACCCTCTCCTAACGCAAGCATTTAAGAGTCACTTGAAAATAATGTCAGGAATACCTAAAAACATCAGGTTACCTAAATTATGCCTGCCTGCTATACTTAAAAATATGCATGAACCATATAGAAAAATGATGTACAATATCTTTAAAGACAGTCGCGGTGAGATGAGACCACCAAGTATATTAAACAACAGAAGATCTGTATATTTATATTGTTTGATTAATTTTGAAGGATTATATAGTGTTTTTTTTATTAATGTACTAATAAGTCACACACACAAATTATTATTAAAGTCAAGGACTCGGCTACGCTGATATAATTAATGCAATTCAACTATGTAAAACACGTAAGACAAAGTCGGAATAATAAAAAGAGTAAAAGCCATCTTAGCTCCAAAGACTGTTTGACCTTAGGGATCGAAATTTCAAGCGAATTGCACTTTTAGAATCACTTGGAGGATACTCAAATTAGCGAACGAAGATATTAGTTTTCCAAATAAGGTAAAGATACTTCATGCCAGTTTGACTCATTTGATGATACAAAAGGATTATGATCATTAGTTTGGTTTTAACTCTTTTTCAGGTGAGTTCCTCACAAGTTGAGTTGCACTTTTCCTACAGACTTTTTGAACAAATAAATTACATATCTCAAATCCTCTCCCTTTTCCCCATAACTCAAATTTTTAGAAGATTATTAAAGAAAATTAATTGTATTTTAAATCCAGCAGGTATCAAATATCACAAGACGCATTTCAATTTACAGTAAAGTAATTGTAAATAGGTATGATAACTCAAATTGAAATTGCAAAACAAGGATCCGTAATAAAAATGGTTGATCATGACGATATTCAGCTAATACAATTTACATGCTCTCTAAATATGTTGAACATCACAACCATGGTGTACATCGTGTTTTATGTTTTTATTAATTAAAAACCTTTCAGCATATTTGCATGGTCATCTACCTGTGTATATATTTGACCAGAAATAAATTTATTAGCATATAGCATAAACAAAACAAATATTTCAACGAGGCACTTTTGCACAACTCGTAAATTGTTTAATCGTTCGTTTGCTAAACAAACATTCATTACTTGGTGTAAACGCCAAAACAATTCGTTTTCTGTATTATCTCTTTGACCTATTTTCAATGCGAAGCAATCAATTTCGGTAATAAATTATATCTCATGCTTTACTTGTATAAAATTTGTTTCAGATGGATCATTTTTAGTATGAATAGGAAATCCTGAGTTAATTGAAATATTTTCTTCTTTATAAATATTTATTACTTAACTGTAATAAACTTTTGTTTTTTAGAGATTAAATAATATAATATCCCAAAATTGTACAAACATACAATTAACGGTTTGCTAATTTCACAAATATTATTAATGACTTATGTGACGTAGCGAAGAATGATGTAGTGCATTCAACTATAACATCAGATATTGTGAAAATAAAGAATCGCTATAAATCTTTTCAAAATATGAAACTAAGAATTTTTTTCGTAGACACTAAGACGCACTATAATTTTAGCAATAACAAACTAACATGTAAAAACAATGTACGGGCTTGAAACCTTTGTTCCTCACGTGCCTAACGAATAGGATCTGGCATTTGCTAGACATGTTCCTATTCGGAAAGTACCTGTGTCGCGCATAAGCCGGGAGCCAACGTCTGCGTGCCATCACTGCGGAGGCTGTCGCGAGGATACTACACTCCACACTCTTGTGGACTGCTCAGCGTGGATGCAACAGCGATGCGACCTCGCGGCGGCTATCGGTGTGGGAAGCCTCTCGCTGCAGACCATGGTTCTGTCCATGGTCCAAAGTGAGAGTGCGTGGGAATCCGCCGCTTCTTTTTGTGAGGAAGTGATGTCCGCTAAAGAGGCGGCGGAAAAGGAACGGGAGATTACTAGTACTCTCCCGTCCCGCAGTAGACGCACCAGGCGCCGGAGAGCGCAGAATGATCTCCGGTCCATGGTTTTATTTATTATAATGTCAAAGTTTTTATTAATTATATTATTTAAAATAAAATAATAAAGTGTTCAGGCATGATCAGATCATTTACAAATTCATAAAATAGGTATTCTAAAATTACAGAACATTACAGGATACAATAAGTTAATACAATAAATACAAATTGAGTTACTAATTTAACCAATTATTCATTCTGTACAATGGAGATAATATATTGTATATAAGATAAAAATTGCTTGTCAGCAAAATATTGCAATTAATTGCATATGGTATCGATAGATGGCGTTGTACCGTTTGACTGACTGACAACTTTGATATTGTATAACCGGATGATAAGAATTATATTAAAATAGCTTAGGGCATGAAGCCTTTAGAGCCATGAACATAGTTAACATATCACATTCATTCTTTTTTCATGTGGTTGCATAAAATATTTATTGGTGCTAGTGCTAAATTTACTTTATTATATAAAGAGAATGTAGTATTGTATATAGCACTAGCACCAATAAATATTTTTTTGTATACATATTTTATATTAATAATAATAGGTTCACAGTTTTACACATCTCACACACGGTCGTCTGATCCCAAACTAGGCAAAGCCATGGTAACCAGACTGTTGATAAACATACATATATTATAGATAAATTACACCCAGACACAGAACAAATAATCATGCTCATCACACAATTATTTGTCCTGGGTGGGAATGGAACCCACGACCTCTGGCTCAGCAGTCATGGTCACTAACCACTAGACCAACAAGTCAGTTAGTCGTGAGTCGGATGAGTTGCCAATCCAGGAGTACACCAGCTCGGTCGATCTCAGAACTCCAAGTATTCTTCTATCAATTATTTTCATACGATTCAAATAAATCTATAAGCAGCTCAGCTATCTTACCACATGGCAGAATGTTATTCATGCCGAAGAGGTCGGTATGCTACATTACACATTAGGTCAAATTTTATTCCAATTCAAAATTCAAATACATTTATTTATTTTCAGAAAAGTCGGTACAGAAAACATCTTACTGATACAAATAATCACGTACACAATGATCAACAGTTCAATAATGTTCAATGTGGCCGTAGTATTATTCATTATAATGTCAATCTTTGAATACCGTTTAATAATTAAGTTTTAAATGTATTCAGGCATGGTCTTTCATAATATAATGTATAAGTATGAATAATGTTTAACCTTTGTAACTACTGTAATTAGCTGTGATAATAAATAAATAAATAAATATATTTCAAAATATACAAAATTACATACACAACTATATAATACAATACGTACGAATTGAGTTGCTAATTTAATCAATTGTTCATTCTTTTGTATGTAGTTTTTTTTTTATGGAATAGGGGGCAAACGAGCAGACAGGTCACCTGATGGTAAATGACTACCGCCGCCCATGGGCACCTCTAACTCAAGAGTCACAAGTGCGTTGCCGCCCTTTAAGGGAATAGAGGAAGAGCGGGAAGACGGGAGAGGGGGATTAGAGGGGAGGAGAGGAGGGAGAGGGGAAGGACGGGAATAGGGGAGAGGGTAGGGTTAGGGCCTCCGGTAACTTCAAGCATTGTTTCACAGCCGGTTTTCGTGCCGGCCGTGGGTGGTATCGAGCGGAGTCGAGCCGGCCCATACGTGCCGAAGCATGGCTCTCCCACTTAAAATAAATATTATTTTATGCACTTATTTGGTTTCGAATTGTTACACTCAAAGAATTCCTTGACGCTGTAAATGTTTATATTTCACATATATATGTTTCTGGGAATTTTAAGATCAAAGTTAACACAATGCGGTAGTAATATTTGATTATCCATTCAAATCGGTTTCCCTTTATTGCAGGTCAAAACGGTAAATTCTGTAGAATCATTAATAGAATAACGATTTGTGACGTCGTGCTTCATTATTATCAAGTCTTTTTAATTTTAGTGTTTCGTGTGTTAATTATAAAAATAATAACATACTTGAAAATAGTTAGGAATGTTTGTTTTCTGGCTCTTACGTACGACTGTTAAATAATTTATTCATCATAGAAAACTACTGTATCGATAAAAATCTAAAGGTACATACAATAAAATTTTACTGCTCGATGTCTGTACATTACAGATAATAAAGAAAAAATAATATTAATTTTCTTTATAATAGGATTTTTTTGTTTGTCTGTCTGTAAGTTTGTAAAAACTACTGCATGAATTCGAATTTGGTTTTCACAGATGTATTGCTGGAGGTTTAACTTATAATCGGGTATATCTGGAAGCCGAGTTATTAATAATAATCGTTGGCTTAATAATCTGTTTAGTTTATATCTTCACGGGGCAACTTATCAACATCCTAGATTATAGCCACTGAATTATAAACTTAATATTATAAGTACAAAAAGTTTGTTTGTTTGAAAAGCTTCATCGTCTACGTAACAGATCATCATGTTTTCAACAAATTCTTCATTTTACACAAGGTGTCAGAGGTGCAGATAAAGAAATTAAGGTACCTTTCATTAAAAAACAAGTAAGTGCTGTTGCCGAGGATTAAATAAATCACTTTTAGACGGTCGTCCAGCTGAACAAAATCTATTTTACCGCAAGCGAAACAACGGGCAAAATTACACAAAAGGATGGTAATTATTTTTTTCTGGGAAGTGTTTCTTTCGTGGCTTTGATTTTCTAATGTGTTAGATAAATAGAATATGCAAAATTATTGATATAGAAACATTGAAAGATTTCTTTACAACCCCCGTTATCAAAATACGAGTATACTCTCTGATATCTGCATGTAATTAAGAGCGTTTCATGTTTATTTATTATTCTCCATCCACTCTCCAAAATGACAATATTCCTCCAATCGTTATTTAAACTGCTGAAATGAACAACGCATTCAAAATCACAATCAAAGTATTAAACTCGACCATTCTCTGACATTACTGGTTGTAGAAAAATTATCCCATTCCCGCCCAAAATGAGATCGTGAGCCGAAAGTTCTATATAATTGAAATCATTACCAGAAAGCGGCCCTTGATTCCTCTAAATAGGGGGATTTATAAGGAACATCTCTTTTCCTCATTTATACGTATAAGAGCGTATGATTGAGACTAGAACCATTTCAAAAATATTTGTAAAGTTATGTAACCAAATGTTCCGTAACGTCGTGGTTGGAATCCAAATTTAACATTAGATCTGTTTCTGAGTTGGAACCTAGACTGAATTCAGATTAAGGATAAGGCAAAACTTAGAACATAAACTTAGCCTGTAAGTCGAGTGTAGGTTTAAAACCTACACTCGACTTACTTAGCTCCTTTGAATGAAAGATTGCTGCATCTAATCTTTTGAGAATCTGAATACCAATTTATCTCTATTATATTATATAAAATATTAATTTCATATTTACCAATTAAGGAATACATTATCTGTTGATACATAAAACTATTGGTAGTTGCATATATTTTACTCGATTAACCTATTTCTAATATCAGACCAAAGAAAAAAATATATTTTAAGCAGTTGGTTAAACAAAATCTTGTGACTCTTGAGTTGCAGGTCTATAGGCGGCGGTAGTCACTTCCCATCAGGTTACCCATTTGCTTGTTTGCTTCTTAAAACATACAAAAACCAATAATGATTTTACGTTAAACGTTTACGAAATATTTTTATAGATATAATATGATATAGATCAGGTAAATAAACATTATCATTACTGTTTTATGTCCCCAAGAAGTGGCCAGAGGTGTTGAACTAAGGTTTTTTTTAATTTATGTTGGGTCCTATGTAATTGACCCCGGACAAGTTATCATTTATCAGGTATGTTTTCATACTACCCAGAGTATTTGTTTGCTGAAACCAACTAAAGAAAGAAAAGAACCCTATAACCTGAAAGTGGAAGCCAAGAACCTCGGGTGTAATTAATTTGTGCATATACTTCTGTTATTTAGATTATTTGGATAAAGTAGGGTATAGCAGATAGGGCACATAGAAGAGCCGTTGGACTAAGTAGAAACTGGAAACCCCAGCAATTGGAAAACTAAGCGTATGTTTCGTCGTTCATGACAGCTGACAATGCAAAAGAAGCAAAAAGTCTTTAGTTGTGTAGTAAAACACAATAATCTAATAGATTAATAAATATTTATACCAAGACTACCCTCGATAACAATATTTCGCATTCCCAGAAATTTTGTGCACACCAATATCTGCTTGAACAATTAAGTACTTTAAAACATAATTACCGTTTAGAAGTATTAAGTAAGTAATAGTATTCTATGCTCATTATGTTATAATAAAACAATAAAGTTTTTAGCCTTCTGTGCTCATAAATGTATTATAATAAAACACAATAAATAATATAACAGAACAATGTTTAACTTTTCTAAAATTACCCTCATCAATAGTAATATTATGTAGGTACTTACAGGGACTTCTACTTGATGCCAGCTCGCCCAAAAGTGACTTGACAGCGTGCACATTAACCTCGATCTCTCCAGTGTTGCCAGTAAAATGAATTTTAATCGATTTAAGAATATCTTTACGAGTAATAAATTGACAAAATTCACGAAACCTAACAGTTGTCTTCAGTGAAAAATAAGGCTTCGTAAAAGAAATAACTTATTGTACAAAAACGTCAAAACACAAACAACAAACGGATCTAATTGCTAGTTCACATGTGTTAGTGCAGAGCTCACATTAGGAGAACCATATCATTATGGTTCGCTCTTTTTAACAATGCCCAATTGTTACAAGATTTCTTAACCGTCTTCCTACTTGGACTGATGCGGGCTAAAATTATATAGACAAATTATGAAACGAGTAGTGAAAAGATCTGCAAAATAGCTCACAAGCTAGAGAGCAACACCAGCTAACGTTTAAAATTTTTAATAAAGAGTGAAGTTAGGCCCCCTTCAAATGATTTTTTGACGTCTAGTCTAGATAGTTGTAGTAATATAAGGTCCTTGAATGTATTTTCTTAAATATCATGTTGTGCAATAGACTACTAGAATGACGTACGTAATTAAGATATTTTAATATTTGTACCTGATGCATAAAATTATTAATTAAAATAAAAATATTTAGATTCTTGAAGTAAAATAAATAATTTTAATTAAATTGAGACTCAGTGACCGTTCATTAGAAAATGGAAAACTGGAGGCCAAAAAAGCTTGCTACCTTGTAAAAGAGTTTAGCCGAAAACCTAATTGCATTTGATTAAAAATATTTGAGAGTAGTATTTTTTTTAATGATTTTACTAGTTTCGGTCGTCCGTCGAGACATCAACTATTTAACTATTTATGTTCGTTTATTTCATTCAAGGAATTGCATTTTTTGTTATACGTTTCTTGCTTTAACACAGTTAATACTTGTCATAGCAGTTTTGAAGCAAGAATAGTTTTTGTTACTATAACCTAACTTTACATATTCTTTCTGATTTTAAATGACATACCAAGAGTTTTTTTATAACACATTCCAATTTTTAAGGTCCAATCTGTACAGCTATCTGACTGACGATTTTAATTAAAAATATGGTAAATTAAGAAGTTCACGTACCACTTACTTTGTAAAGTGGTATTAATTTTTATTAAAGACTTCATAAGCAAAAAAGTGATGGAAGAAACATAAAAAAAATATTTTTTAACGATTCCGTTGCCTCTCAAATATTAATTAATAATTAAAAGTCTTTGCGTGATTTTGACTACTAAATAGATGTAATTACAAGGGACACTCGGCTAAAAAAACTCCTCGTGATGTAACCTAGAGAATGGACCTGGCATTTTTTCTTTAAATTCTTTTATTAATTATTAATTTAAATTAAAAACTTATCAATTTAATTATTAATTTAAATTGTTTAGTGACAACGACGAGTATGCCTGAGGGTTGTAAAAAAACCTTTGTAAAAACTTATCAGGAAAAATAGGTTCACTGTCTCTGGATTCTTTCGCAAATGGTGACAGGCCTTATGCGCATATACGACGATTGCACGATATCAGAATAACATATAAAGAGAACTATATCAGGTGAAGAATACTTTTACATAAAGCATTTTATTTTTCTTCATAAGAGAATGTAACACTGATGGGTAAATACGGCTCTACTGACACAAATACGTGGACTTGAGATTCACGACACGTGACAACATTTCACACCTGAAATGAGACCCAATCGATATTGTTATACCTCATGCCTGTGTTCCGGCTAAGTGATATGTAGCTTGGCAGGCTTTTAAATAATAGTTATAAATTTCTTAGGACTTTCACTATAGTACACCTTAATTCACTTTTATTTAAGACAAATCTACCGTGTGGCATATACTTTTTAATAAAACAGATATATTTTATAATTTTGCTTGATATGAGGCGATACCATAATGTTTATCTCTGTGTTTGTTATAAGTAAGGCGCTACAGTCTTTTTAGTTAATAAAGCGCCTGAAGAAAATCGCGATGCAACATTGAGTAAACCGACGTATAACCGTGATCTTTCATTGCAATGCAACCAAAAAAATCTATTATTTAATATACAATTGTGGAATCATATTTAACTGCATTATACATACATAAGCTTGATATACACTTTGGCGACATCCACGAAACCAATTTATTTCCGAGCGCAAAACGTAATATTATTTATTGGCTAAAACAATAATGTCAATTAGGTGCCATAGTTAACCGGTGACCAGACGAATACGTAGACCAAACACTTATACAACCTGATTTATATATTAAATACTTTTGTTATTTAACCTGGCAAGTTAATAATAATAACTATGATAAGCCTTCATCAAGGGATAGCACCTTCGTTTTACTAGAAAAGTAATGATAAGTCTGTATCTAGAGTATAGTTGAGACTGTTTGAGAATATTACGAATGCTGAAATTACAGTTGGAATTTATTTGGAGGAGTATACGGATGGACCAATTAGGAGATAGTGTTTCAGTTAATTTATTCTACTTGTCATTGTTAATTTTTGCTATACTAGAAGTTTTGAGTAAAAGATAGTAACTGTAATAATTTTGGTATACATATGAAGCTTTCATACACGTTAAACTGTTCTCTGAGAGTTAGTAGTTCGTAGTAATACCCATATGTAAGTATATATGTTACGGACCTAATGATAAAACATTACACTATTCATAATGCCCGGGCGCTATGATTAATGCCAAGTAAGATCGTGCTATGTGATTAATACGTCATTATTTATGACATTGTCTGATCATTATTAATATCGTTACATAACTTTTGGATGAAATATCATGTTTATTATTCAATTTCACAATTAAAAACGATAAAGTTAATGCAAAATAAATGTATCGATATATTTCTTTAGCTATATCTACTTAAAATGAAAATATTTTGCCTATTTCAGAGTAACGTTCAGGTTCTATATTGGATAAACACATCTTTTCATTACTCTCCCCAATAAGCGGGGCACATTATTCATACAGCCTGGTCAATTTGCTCATTTCAATCGTTTTTATTATATGGACTACTCGTAATAGGCATTCTTAAATGACTTGGTCCACATATGTATCCTGTATGTATTTTATATGTAAATACATATAAAATTACATAATAAAAAAAACACATTAATTACAACAGAAACTTCTCAAGAATATTTCTTTTGTGTAACTGCCTGTAGTAGATTGCTGTTAGTATTAGAACATCGCCAATTATACACATTATTTAATAGTTATTAGTTTTATAATTATAACATGTCAATTTCAATATAAATAATTTAATTTACGAAATGTGGGTATTTCATATCAATTACACCATTCAGTGCTGATATTCATCATCATATTCCTGCCCTTTTCCCAACTTTCATTAGGGTCAGCGCAATGTGTAACATTGCAAAGGATTTTTTCTGGTTTTTTTTAAAGCCAGCCGCCTGTCTGACGTCAACACTCCTTGGGAATATAGTCGTTTTAAAATGGGAAAGAAGGAAGAAGGTAATTTGTATAAGGAAAAATGGGTAGGAAGAGGAACCTAGGGTAAGGGATACCGAAAGTCGCGGATAGGGAACGACACTGCACTTGCCCGCAGAGGCCAGGGTCACGTACCCGAATGTCCTTTTTTTCCTGTGACTGGAGTAGAGTGGTCATTAGGGTAGGAACAAATCAGTGCTATTATTGAAATATTATATGGACGCTGATAAGCAATACAGTGAAAAAATATCTATTCACCTTTGAGGTAGATTTTTAGATATTTTTCAAACAAATTGATTAGGAATTGGTATGACATCTTAAAACGCCATTTTCTCTAAATAAAGTATGTGTGGCTTGACACTGTTTGCTTATCAGCGTCCATATGTCATAGTAAAATAACAGTCGTGATGATAAATCCTGAGATTTTACAATAAAACCACGGACGCATAGAGAAATCTGTTTTATTGATCTTAGAATAAAAGTAAAAATTTACAAAATCTTTTATATTACATAGCTTTATATAGCTAGAAAATTATAATTTCACAATATACATTGCCAGCTTAATTTCATATTTGTTGTAACCCGAAAAAACTGAACCTACGACATACGTCAAAGGCAAAGCTGATTTATGTCCTGATATATCATTTTTATAATCCATAAACACAAAAGAGTGCCCGAAGTTCACACTTGGCATCTTTTATTTTTGCTAACATAAACAAAATTAGTATTCCATCCTTAGCTACACTATCCTAGAGGAACATTATATTTTGTATTCGGCCGAGCATTACGTTTTGGGTCTAGACATACAATTTTTTGCTAGATATTTTGTAATAAAGTCGGTTTATGTAGTAGTTCAGAAAATTTATTTTGTAATTCTTAGAGCTGTGATGGAGATACTGTCTTATATTTTGTTATTAATTTGTATCATTTTGTGAGGCGTAAATATTTTTTGAGGAACAGTTATCTTGTTATTCCTTACATTTATTAGGATATTGTGTGTATTATATATCTATATTTTAGCACCAATTTAGACTGTAGGTTTCGAATAATTAGCTTTTATATTATTTTGGTAAGCCTATTGATAATAAAATACTTAATATTCATATTAAGTTTGTTAGTATTGGAGTAAGCATTATTGTCACAAATCGATGATTTAATAAAAAAAATTCTCACTCTTTCAGAGTAGTTTTACGGTATCGGAGTAAAATCAGTTGCACTTGCACAAAATACCGATTAAATCATTTTTATAATAAATAATACCCTCTATATATATACTGCTTGAGTCTGTATGCTTTTTAATACTTAAAAAAAAAAAACCTGAGTTTGAAAGTGTACCTTAAACATATATTGGCCTAAACAAACTGAAGTAATATCAACACCTAAAGTGTAATGGATTTACAGATACAATCATTCCATAATCACTAAAATAACTAGGTTAGCAAACGTCTAGGTTCTAAAATAATACGGACTAATTGTTTGTCATCTCATTCTGAAATATATTTTATAGAAACGTGACGGCAGACGGTAGAAAGGTAACCGCTTCTACGTGTGGCTAGAAATATTAATTACGTGAAGCACAGAACGTAAAGAGACGTGTGTCAAAAGAATGGCTCTTGCCAGTTGTCGAGCGTCATGGAAAATGTTTAAAGATCTTTCTTTAATTTCATTTCTATCTTGCTTTTGTTTGAGTGGATCTGGTTGCCTGAATGTTTAATAATGTTTCTATGTCAATCAAGGATAGAACATGTGTTCCATAATTAAACCAAACAGTGAAGTGATAAGGGAGTTATTGAGTAAAAAACATCATGACTATCACGGAAATAATAATTTTAAATTTTGCTAGACTTTTCTAATTAATTTAGAAAACATTGAATTAAACATCAGTGTAGCCATTCACATTTACTTTTATATAGATAATAAATTTGACAATAAATTACGATTTGGTCTGGGATGGCGAACGCTTGCTTAGATGAAATTGACTTAAATATAAGTCAAAATCTATGAAAAGATGCGATGAAGATGCTTGTAGAAAGGAGTTTATTATTGGACAGTGTGTCAGATGTGTCATAAATATTGTGTTTGTGTTATTATTATTATCATTAAATAAATGCACTTTGTAAATTCAGATAGTTAAATGTTATTATTTACCTACTTGGTGCTCTCTGAAATATGATAAAGAGGTTTTAATACGATGTCACGGTAGCACCATTATTCGACCTATTATTTTTTCAGAACCAACCTGCTACACAAAAACCGCACTGTTTACGGGGACATATTTGACACTGTTTATACATTTTTTACTGCATATTTCAGTTATCAAGTTTCACGGTAGTTCCCGTTAAAAGCAGCAGAAAAATATTCGTTGTAGAAGCCATATTTCTAAAAACAATTATGAAGTTCATGCAGCTTTAAAAGAGTATATTCTTTAGGTATTTCCTACTAAAGAATTGCTTGTGGTAAATTAAGTATTTTATTTATAACTCTAACTACATTCAAGGAGCTAAGAATAGCTAAGAATTAAATATTTTAATTATTTTGTCGTTCCTTCGTTTGTATGTTATCTATACATCTAATTTTCTAATTTCAAAATTAACATAATGACGGTAGCGTGCCAATATATTTATGAAATTCTGATTTACCTTTATAAAAATAAAGATCAGTTCTGTAAAAAATGTGATATATAAACTCTTTTAACACGCGTAATAAACATAAACTTGTTGTAGCTGCCTCTAGGTTCCAAAAATTAACAAGTCGTTTCGAGGTCAATGTGTGCGATATTATAATAAAAACCCAGATAATATTCAAATTTTAAGTCGAAACAAGTTTTAGTCCACAGTAAAACGACAACTATGGCTTAAGAGTGTAATAGTACTTAGATTATATACAGGATAAAAACGCTTGGGATGGAATTGTATTGGATTTACAGGCTATTTCATGTACTTAATAGAAATGTAATGTGAGCTAACATGTGTCTTATTTTCCATATTTTATGTTTTTCTTTTCTTCTTTTTAATTATTTCCTTAATTTTCAGTAACCCTATTGTCATATAATTTTTTTAGTTTATTTACTTATAATTTTAAAAACAATATACCACACAACAAAATGGTGTAATATTTACTGAATACTGTTAAAACTGTCTGGTTTTTTTTAAAAGAGTGGCCGTGAGTTTGTTTACCCGATTTCTTCTCACGAGGCTCAACCATTTGGAAACGGGCGGTTATAGATCGAAATAGGCAGATATGATATTATGTTATCCATTTTTTTTTATCCATTCATCATTCATCCATTGTTGATTTATATTTTTTAAATAAAATAATTGTTTATTAAATCGACGATTTCGAATAATTAATAAAATTGAAGTTTTTTATATTAGGATAATTCCTGTGTCACGGAGGGCTTCACAAACATTTAAGCAACCGACGCAAAGAACACCCTGACTCCGAATAACTAGTGGGTCACACAATTATGTGTCCCGTGTGGGATTTGAATCCACAACAATCGGCGCGGCAGTGAGGTGTCTGTTCGTAATATCATAATAACAGCTTTTTACTAAATGCATCACAATTTTTACTCGTAGGTATAACAAAAAATCGATTTATAATTTTTTGTTTGTCTGTCTGTCTGTCTCGGTCTGTCTATCTGTTTGTTCCAGTAATCTCACGAACGGGTTAACCGATTTTCCTGGCAGATAGCTGGTGTTATATGGAGTAACTAAGGCTACTTTTATTTTGGAAATAGAATTAGGGTACCGCGGGACACAGCTAGTTACTGAATAAGATTACCGCCTGAAACACAATTCTGGTTGTATAACGCCCAGCTGATGCTTAAATGGCCTGCTCATTAGGAGCATAGAGGGCATCATAGCTTACTTTTTTTAGACTAGAATATTTGTTGAGTTGACTGAAACTTGTTCGGGGATGCCCGACTAGTTTCGGACCCAACGTCCATCACGTGAGTTAAACCTAACACAGTAGTAAATACGTAAGTGATAATATTTTTAATAAATATGAATACCACTCCCTAAGTTTTAATTCTTTTAAAAATATCAGCATACACAGAAATTATAAATTAAATGCGAAAGTTCCTTTGAAACTCGATAGCAATATTTAGCTAATCCTGAGCCGGCCAAGCCACATTGTGAGTCTGTAACGCCCATCTTCTTCTTCTTTAGGGAAACTTTTGATGCTGCCGACTAATGTTCTGTAGATTTAGGCGTCGGTCGTGGTTTAGACCTATAAGTTTCTCTACGCGTCTCTCTAAATAGCGAAGGTTTTAAAATAATAATAGACATATATATGTCTGTTTCTAAATTACTACGGTTAATAAAAATAATAAATATATCTAATCTTAGACTTGTTTTATGTGATAAAATACAGTTTGACTTCAATCAGTTCATGTCTGACAAGCTCATACCATTTTATTTATATCAAGGTGAATAAAAAAATACGATTAAATGATAATTTTCAGTGGCAAAAGCTGCCGTGAAATTCTAAAAGAAACCGCAGTGAACATAATTTAGTTTTAGTGAAGCACAATACTTCAGAAAATACTGTATATATTCTGTTATTTAAAATAGCCATTTTGGAAACCGGATTCCAATATTTCCGCTTCAGATATACTAAACCGAATATTTGTTTAGTAGAATATCTACTGACAAAGTTTAAAATAATTATTATTAAATGGATAACTTTCTACAAGAAAGTGTAGAAGGTGCAAAGATTTTTTATTAATTTTTTTTACCATTCAACCTGATACCTCATTAGCACTTTAATATCAAAGTCTATTAAATGAAGACAAGCAAAACGTTATAATATTGTGTCCTTATCTTATTCTAAGGCTTTTCTTTTGCTTGAGTACCAGGTAAGTAATTTTAAATCTGAATCCCTAATATTTTTCTGGCACATATGACTCAAATGAATATGAATAACCTAACAGTAAGAAACCGTGAAGAGCTAAGCTAATTTATCATTGATGTAGCCTTAATGGATACATAACATTTGACGTATAAAACTGATCCACTCAACCTTGACCATTTTGAGATGACAAAATGAACATTTTCAGATAGCGAGATGATTTTATTTATTTATTTACCTCTTTATTGTACACCTTTAATGTAAGATACAATCAAAAAACAATACAAACATTCAGGCATATCAATAGGGAATATGCATGTATTTTTTTTATCTTATTTTGACTTGTTCCATCATTCTACCCTAATAAAAAATATAAATAACCTTGGCAAAGTTCAAATTAATTTTTAAAACAACATTGAAAACATCGATAGAATTTGATTGGTTTGAACGCCGCCATTTTTCGCGGGCCTTGGATGACGTCACGTTCCACGCTCAGTGTTTGTTTCATAAACTTACTTGAAGTGTTACAGTAATTTTATACCGATTTCCAGTTGTAATTACTATTTATTGTAATTAATAGACGATGGATAAAGTTAAAAAAACATTTTATAGGTATTGCCTTGTCCTTAAGTGTAAAAACACTATAAGAGGTACATCCAATACAGTATTTTTTCCTGTACAAAATAATAATGTAAAATACGAAAACAATGGTGTACATTAATGAGAAGAGATGAAATATCTTCAATATCGTGTTTATATTGTTGTGAAGATCACTTTAATGTAAGCATATTACAATTTAATTGCTGGTATATTGTGAATTAGTCAGCAGTAATTTATGTTTGTTTTAAATATCAAGCAGAAGGCAACTTAAACTTAAACTTAAACTAGGTAACAAAAATCTAATAAAACTTCATGAATATAACTAACTATACATATCTTACCTATCCTTTAGATTATAATATAACAAGTATTATAATAATTACTTTGCGGCTTTCACTCCTTTAACCTCAGTGGACGTAAAATCTGGATTTGATGCAAAATATATAGTCAGCATGAATGCACCTATTTTCGGTAGATTGTCCGATTGTGCTTTGACAAAACTACATTCAGTCATTGTCCTAGATGATTTCTAATATCACTAGAATGCTTAAATTGCACTAGCTAACAGCTAAAATCACAGGAACACCTATCTTTCTTCGTAACACTACGAATATAGGCGCCGATAAATGTTAGAACGTGGAATGTCACGTCATGTTTTGTTTCGACCAATGGTGAAGCGTTTTGCAAAGTTAAATTTTGCGCCCTTATTTTGCATATTTTAATTAATATTATTTGCAATAAAACACGAACTAAATAAGAAAATAATTGTTTAGGCATAATATCTGGACAATAAAGATTCAAGGGAAAATTAATCAAGTAAATTTAAACAACATGCATATTCCCATTGGCGGTCTTATCGCTCACGGCGATCTCTTCCAGACAACCTTTGTACGGATATTAACAAATATATTTTAGGGTAGTCTGTGGTGTACTGAGATAGGTTAATTTTGCCCACCTCTGAATAAAAATAATAATAACTTCACCCATCTCACACAAATAAATAAATGAAAACCCAAGACCTGCTTGGAGATAACAGATATTCAGTCGAGCAAGGTCATAGAAAATCAAGTTTAAGTAATGAAATTCCTTGGATGCAAACGCATGATCCGACAAATCTTTTCTTTCAAGAAACCTAAAATAAATATATTGCTGGACAACAAAAATCGATACACTAAAAAAGACTATAACTGCGTCTGTATAAATTTCGAAAAAGATGAACAGCAACTTTCAACAAAAAGCAACATGTCCCAGATAAGACTTTTGTATCTATTTTTCGTAAGTTCTACTTCAAGACGACTGGCCCGAAGGTTCCGACCCGAAAGTCTAAGCGCCCCATTTAATAGTGATGAATTGATTCTGTTTTCTTGATGACCCACTTTGTACCTGATAGGTTGAGTAATTGCTCCAGGTTTTCAGCTGTTACGTCCTAGAAGCAAGTAAAACGCATTTGAAATAACAATATTCAATTTTAAATCACAAAAGCAAGAGTGAAAGGGTTTCAATTCAATACAACAATAGGGAATATGCATGTGGTTTAAATTTACTTGATTAATTTTCCCTTGAATCTTTATTGTCCACATATTATGCCTAAACGATTATTTTCTTATTTAGTTCGTCTTTAATTGCAAAAAATATTAATTGAAATATGGGAGCGAAATTCAACTTTGCAAAACGCTTCACTATTGGTCGAAACAAAACATGACGTCAAATTCCCCGTCCTGTCATTTATCGGCGCCTATATTCGTACGTAGTGTTACAGAGAAAGATAGGCGTTTCCGTGGTTTTTGCCCTTAGCTAGTGCAATTTAAGCATTCTAGTGATATTAGAAATTATCTAGGACGATGACTGAATGTAGTTTTGTCAAAGAACAATCGGACAATCTACCGAAAATAGATGCATTCATGATGACTACATATTTTGCATCAAATCCAGATTTTACGTCTGCTGAGGTCAAATCTAAAGGATAGGTAAGATATGTATAGTTAGTTATATTCATGAAGTTTTATTGGACTTTTGTTACCTAGTTTAAGTAGACAAGCAAGTTGCCTTCTGCTTGATATTTAAAACCAACGTAAATGACCTACTGCTGACTAATTCACACTATTCTAGCAATTAAATTGTAATATGCTTACATTAAAGTGATCTTCACAACAATATAAACACGATATTGAAGATACTTCATCTCTTCTCATTAATTTACACCATTGTTTTCGTATTTTACATTATTATTTTGTACAGGAAAAAATACTGTATTGGGTGTACTTCTTATAGTGTTTTTACACTTATAAAAGGGACAAGGCAATACTTATAAAATGTTTTTTTAACTTTATCCATCGTCTATTAATTACAATACATAGTAATTACAACTGAAAATCGGTATAAAATTACTGTAACACTTCAAGTAAGTATACTAAGTTTATGAAACAAACACTGAGCGTGATATCTGACGTCATCCAAGTTCCGCGAAATATGGCGGCGTTTAAACACATCAAATTTTATCGATGTTTTCAATGTTATTTTAAAAATTAATTTGAACATTGCCAAGGTTATTTATATATTTTTTTAGATTAGAATGATGGAACAAGTCAATAAAAGATAAAAAAAAATACATGCATATTCCCTATTCCTAACTTAGTTTTGAGTAGTCTGATTTCGATATTTTTTAATCGGTTCAGTTTCTGTTAAAACTGGTATCAATTAAATTTAAACAAATATCCCTGAGGGTGGAAACATTAGATTGCTGTTAAACATTTTTTTTCTATGTATGTGGAACTGAATGTAAACTAATTGAATAATTTCTTTAATTTTTAAGAATACAAACAACGTGGGTCACACAATACTAGTATTCTTCTTAATTTTGTGGGGTAATAGTACACACGCCTTCCCTAACCTTTACTCAGCAAAAGAAATTACTAAGAGTTTTATTTAATATACAAAATACCAACACATGTAAACCACACTTTCAAGAACTCAAAGTCCTAACATTGCCATGCGTCTATATCTTAGAAGTATGTAAACTTGTCCATAAATATCCAAAACACTACACCAAGCACGAAGACATCCAAACCAAAATTACATTAAGACACAAAATAGATTAAACCTTTCCAATTCACGATTAGCAATGGCCTCTGGCTTATTGGTGATGTCAATAAAATTAAATAATAAGCTACCAAATGACGTAAAAAATTAAAAATAAGTTCAATAGCCTTTTTAGCAAGTTAAAGGAACTTAGCTACTACAATGTCAAAGAATACTTAAGAGATAATTTATAAATTCTAAAAATCTAAAAGTACCTAATAGTGCTGTGTCACTAAATATTACCTACTTTTAAGCCTACGAGTACCACCTGTAAATGTATATTATGCAATGTAATAAATAAATTTCATTGAAATTGAATTCAATAAAATTTAATCACAATAATTTTTTTTTATAAAGATAGGCTTAAACCAAACACATCAACTAAAAGATTCTTTATAAAAATTGATGTCCAGATTAGTAATCAAATAATAAAATGTATTTAATCTTTGCTTTTCTGAAGTTAGAGTAGGTTTTCTCAACTATGCAGTTAAAAAAAATTATGTTTGAACTTGGAACTAAGAGATATTAATAGCCCCTTTTTAAAGTCTAATTATAATATAAATTACATTTTTAAAACTATATATATATAGAATTAAATTGTGTTTATTCGATTCATTTGTTCGAATAATAATAACCCCTTTAGCTAAGCTAAAATCTTCTGCCGAGGACATGTGGGTAACGTTGACACTTAAACGTTCTAAACTTAAAACATTGTATAGATTAAACATATGTACAGTGTACATGTGTAAACAAAACTTGGGCAATTCATTCGCAGAACAATTAGTTAATTTTTATAATAAGTTAAATGATTTAATAATGAATAACTTAACAGAGATTTTTGTTATTTTGGGTGACTTTAATCTGCCTAACATTACATGGATACCCTCGGATCATGACTACCAACTGCACCCATCAAATATTCAAGGAACTATTCAATCCGATTTTTTTGATACAATTAATATGTGTAATTTACTTCAGTATAGTTGCTTGAAGAACGCGAATGATAGAATTCTCGACTTAGTTTTTTGCAATAGCCATGTATCTGTTACAAAATGCAGCGACCCTTTAGTACAGGAAGACCCACACCATGTCACTCTCAACATTGCCGTAGATTTCGTAGAATACCATGCACTGCCAATTAAGACAAGAACAAAGTCTCTATATCACCGTGCTGACTTCAGTTTAATATCTAAAGGACTCGATATGTTTGACTGGGCATGTGATCTCAGCACCGGATCAATTGACGATGCACTCTCTTTGTTGTATCGTAGACTGGACGAATTGCGTGATACTTATGTACCCACGAAATTAATTAAATCTTCGGCAAAATATCCCCCATGGTATAAAGCACCACTCATAAAAATCCTAAAAGAGAAATTTAAATATCATACCAAATACAAAAAGTATGGCAATCAATCGGATTACGAATCTTTTGTAGTCCTGCGTGATCGAGCGAAAGCTTTAGAATCAGATATGTATAACAGATATATAAATCTCATTGAAGCTGGTATAAACAAGTCACCCAAAGCTTTCTGGTCTTTCATCAAACAAAAACAAGCTACTAATACCTATCCCTCCACAATGAAATATGGACATAGATCATCAGGACAAGGGGAAGTTATTTGTAATATGTTTAACGACTTTTTTTATTGTAATTTCCTTGAAAGTACTACACCTGACACTGCGGAGCTTACGCATAGTCTATATAAGTTCCGTAGAAGTTCGTGAAACAGAAGTTTATCAGCTCCTGAAGGACGTGAATATAAATAAATCGGCAGGGCCTGACGGTATTCCCCCTATTATGATCTCTAGATGTGCTAGAAGTTTAACTATACCTATTGCTTTGCTATTTAAACGCTCTCTTAAAGAGGCAGTTGTGCCGTCTATATGGAAAACAGCTTTTATTTCTCCAATACACAAAAAAGGCCCCAAATACCAAGTTGAGAACTACCGGCCTATATCCAAGCTATGTATATTCGTAAAGGTACTAGAAAGAATGGTTTACTCTTCTGTGTATCACGCTGTCAAACAGTCCCTTAATGACTATCAACACGGCTTTTTGAAATGTAGGTCCACAGTATCCAACCTCCTCGTATGTTCGGAATACTTGACAAGCATAATGTCCGAGCCTTCTCAGGTAGATGTAGTCTACACGGACTACAGTAAAGCGTTCGATCGAATCGACCATTCGATTCTTCTGCGTAAGTTGTATAACGTAGGCATCAGGGGTGACTTATTCAGGTGGTTTAAGTCATACATTGATAACCGATGTCAAACAGTTGTCCTTAATGGTTATACATCGACACCTGTGCAGATCCCTTCTGGAATTCCTCAAGGATCCTTATTGGGCCCTTTGTTGTTCATCATATTTATAAACGATATTGACTCTTGCTTCTCCCATTCTAAAATAATTTTGTATGCTGACAACATGATAATTTTATACCCCATCTCAAAGGTCTCCGATGTTCATGATCTCCAGGAAGATCTTAACGCTCTCCAAAATTACCGCTCTCAGAATAGACTGCAACTCAATGTATCCAAGTGTTTCATTCTTTCATTCACTCGTAAGCCCAACCCTATCATATTTGACTACAAGGTTAATGAAGTTATCTTAAATAGAATAAAAGTAGTCCAAGATCTTGGTATAACATTTGATTCAAAAATATTATTTGACACTCATATTGACAATATAGTAAAAAAGGCTAGTAGGGCCCTTGGATTTATATTGAGAGTCTCTAGTGATTTTAAAAATATAAAAACTTTTAAGATACTTTATTGTAGCTTTGTTCGCAGTCACTTGCAGTACGCTTCGCAGGTATGGAATCCCCACTATAGTATATACACAGACAGAATAGAACGTATTCAAAAACGCTTTTTACGATTCCTCCAGTACAAAACACGTCAATATACTTCCGGATACCTGTTGAGATGTAAAAAGTTTCATATACTCCCGTTGTGTGAACGTAGACGTATTGCGAGCTGGTATATCTTTCTAAAATAGCTAATGGTATTATAGACTGTCCGGAGTTGCTAGGTACCTTGGGACTGAAAACAGGGCGCATCTTGTTCCGGAAGCCTGTCCTACTTCATCTACCGCGTGTAAGGACCACTTATAGACAAAGTAGCTATAATATTCGTGCATGTAAAACATTCAATAAGCTCTCAGAGGAAATAGACATCGATTTGTTTGCTACCAGTGTTTCTCATCTAAAAAGTATCATTACGAAACGGTTTTTTTTCGGTATACGATAATGTAAATGTGTGCATGCGCATGCTCTTTTGGTTTTTTCTTCTCTTTACTCCGACCAAATATTGTTTGCACTTAAACTAGTTACTAATTGTGAAAACTTGTAATTGGCCTTTATATATTTAGTTCTTGACACCTATTTCGATACTCAGCTGTAAGTTTTCCAAATAAAATAAAATAAAATAAAAAATGCTTGTGTTAGGAGTGCGTTCGTGTGGAAATGCTTGCCGAAGTTTATGGCGAATGGCTGAGTTCCGGGCGAGAAGCGACAGCCGGCCCCGCCCGAAGAGGTACGCGAATGGCGGGAAGCCCCTCGCCGAGCTACCATGGCTCTGTGGTCGTCTCTGCAGGAGGCTCCGCGTGCTGGCTGTGCTGCTGTGGAGGCACTCCAACCGGTCATCATCGAGTGGACAGGGCGGCAGCACGGGACCCTTTCCTTCCCACTGACGCAGGTTCTTTCCAGGCACGGCTGCTTCGGAATTGAGTCCCGCAATCTAGGTTCTATTACTACATCGATTTGTCTTCGATAGATTGCCACCTCATACATTATTCTGATTATTTTTATTAAGATTGTTGTAACGATTATAAATCTGGTCCTACGAAAACAGTGACTTATTAAAGTGGTTGAGGTTAACTTATATTAAATTATCATAATCATCCGAGAATTTAGTAACATAAGCAAACCTTAAACTAACGTAACTAGTTACACCGAACTTTGTAAAACCACTAAATTGACTTAATGGAATCTCTTACATGTCCCAACTATTTGCCTAGTCTAACCAAGTATTACTTTGGGATTATAGTTGAGATAATTTTGCCTTGTTAATATAACATCAACACAGTTAGATATGATGTCATAAGTCGATCGATTACTATTGTATTTGTGGACGTTCCGGTGACGGTTAAACCGTATAAAGTAGCTCTGGACCACTTGTGAAGGAACAAATATTTTATAAAGGTTCTTGTCATAAGAGTTTGTGGTTTGGCTGTGCCGTATGCCTCTCAGTTTAAACAAAGCAAATATAAGTAAAATAATAAATTAGTAGTTGTTGTTTGTTTGTCAGTATCAAATACAAAACATTATCTACATGTTTCAGTGTTTCTAAATATTAAAACTTTTACAGCCCCAGTATTCAAAATTTAAATCTAGAGGTTTACCGCTTGCCATGATATATAAATAAGTAGGTAAGTAAATTATAACTAATTATTAACTTCATTAATAATCGGATAAAGAAAGTGAAACAAATAACAATAATTAATCGTTAACTAAACTAAAACTTTCCCATAATAGATGTGTAATAAACATGTTTATGTATTAAGTACTGTACTTTTTGTTTTTTTAGTTCACCCGATGTTTCGAACGAATTACACCGATCATAGTCATGGCTACAGCCAGTTGCGAGCTACTGCAGGTTTAGTCGCGTTCCCCATCCGAGACTTGCGGCATTCCCTAGGTTTCTTTCCCCACCCATTTTTCCTTATACAAATTTACCTTCTTTCATCTTTCCCGTCTTAAGGGATTGCATTCCCAAGGAGATATCAGGCAGGCGGCCGGCCATAATAAAAAAACCATCCAAGACCTTTGCAATAATACCTATTGCACCGACCTCAATAAAATTTGAGAAGGTTAAATAAGATGTATAGTAAGCTTTTCTTAGTTACAAAAAGTAAAAACTATCTCCAATTCAAATGTTCACTATACAGTGAGTAAGTTCTGCTATTCTTTATTTCTTTCAATGCATTTAAGCAGTTGCTTTACTCTGGAAAAGACCGCGATGAACCCCATTTTTTCTATAAGGTTTCGGTTTTTGAGTTGTTAGAATTTCACGGAGCTCTCCCAACAAGGTACCATAGGGTTCAGACAAGTCACGCCGCTGATTTATCTAATGTTTATAGGCTCAAGATGCGAGTATGCTTGTATGCTTTTTTTTAAAGACCACTGGTAACGTAGGCCACACATTATTAGTATTTTCGTTAACCCCTCCAGCTAACTAAATTGTATATATTGTTAGGAGTGGGTTCACGTCGGTAGTGCACTGGTGTTCGAACCCGCAACCACTCGATCGTAATTCCGACGCCCTAGCCATTACGCTGCCGCCGCTTTGTTTGTTTGGAATCTTTTAATAAGTATAAAAAGCCAGTCATCTGGAAATGACCTTAAGCTTTAGCCAAAGAACCAACGAATATACATGTTCGTAGTTAAAGTCCTGCATTGCGTGTTTGTAATAATAAATGAAAAATGGCATTATAAAATACATCTTTATTGTTCAGCTACATGTTTTTATTACCTTTCGTTCGTTGGTTTGTGTAGATTTTATTCCACATAAATTTTATTACGCGTATTTTGAGTTTCGGTAAACGTGGATCTGTTGTTTTTTTAAAGGCTATTAAATAAGGTTTGTACTAATGCACAGAGACCGAAATGCCATCACTTGGTATGCATTGATGCCCTTGGTCGCATATTATAAAATAATATTATTATGGGATATATGACAGCGGCCATCTGTATCCAAACTAAGCATAGCTTGTACTTACGGTTCTAAAACACTGATAAACATACTGAAATACTTCATTTTTGGAAATAAATCCTTAATACACATAGAAAGATTCAAATTAATGCCAATCAATATATTTATCGAATGCGCTACCGCCGCGCCAAATGGTCTTATTACTAAATTTATGAGTAAACATATAATTAAAATTTTAAAAACCGCACTGCATTAAAATACTAACTTGTATACATACAGTTGTACATATTTTTGTAATCATCTTTAAAACCCTTCGGGAGCAAAGTAATTTGTGAGTAGACATATATTTTGGCACCAAAATCCGCCATTTTCGATACTCGCGCAATAAAGTCGAATCTAACATCATATCATTCATGGAAATCGGTTTAAGGAATGGACATACGTATAATATACAGGTGAAACTTATAAATCTCTTTTGGGCTTTGCCGCAATCGGGAAAAAATAGTAATGTTTTGCTCTTCACAGCGTAGAGTGAGTTGCCTCCTTATGTAACATAGTAGAAACTCTTAAATTGGATTATTGGATGTTCAATACAGTGGTCAAAGGTTGCTAGGTAATACATTTCTATACTATACTTACTGACTGTTCCTACAGATGTTGTCCTGTTCGATTTTTGTTTCATTATGTTTTCATTCAATGCAGGAGTTACTGTAAAAAATACCCAAAACGCTATAAGTTTGCGTATAATATTTGACGAGTGTCCTCGATTTCCCCAGGATCCCATCATCAGATCGTGATCGTGATCATTAAAAAAATTAATTCTACACAATAGTCTTTTTTTATAATCTTCAAAGTTCTAGGTACCTATATCCACGATATCTTTCAAAAAAAAAAATTTTGTCTCAAATGGTTGACATTTGCCAAATGACCTCCGCTACATCCCTTTAATGGATTTCCGAAATATTACCAGGTATGCAAAATATATTTTTACTACATTATGCATGCATATTTGAAAATTTTGTGAATTGTGTTTTATTTTTTGAAAAGACAATTCCCGCATTAGGAATTACTCCTGTGTCGCCAGGGACTTTACAAACATACAAACAACAGACACAAAGAACACCTAGACTAAGCCAACAGGCCAGTCAATATTTTTACACATTTGTTTGTTCGTTGCCGATAATCTCTGAAACTATTATATCGATACCTAAAATATATAAATTAATGTATGTTTGTTCCTTTATCCGATTCACTGTTGATCCTGTTAACTACTCCGTTGTAAACGCACATGCATAAAATGTGGAAGCAGCTGTATCGAAGTTTTCCTTGCATTACTGCTCTCGGCTACTGTTTTGCCGAAGCCCTTAGTTTTCTTATCCTGTCTTTCTGTTTACTAGATATTCAGTCTAGAAACAAGGAGGTTTGGTATCTCTGGATTCCTAAACTGCAACTCAGACTGGTGACAGGCGCGTACAGTAATTTTTCGGGGCTGTGAGGCTGAAAATCTCTAAAAGGTTTTGACGAGAGCCGTAGCAGAGAGGACAAGAAGAATCATTTGTTTATCAATAGTACCTGGGAGAACGGGCTTCGCTCGTTAGCTTTTTGTAAAATCGAAATAGAACTATGCAGTTGAACTTAAAATGCAAAACTGTATCTGTATACAAAATATTATGAAAATCGTTGGAGCCGTTGCCGAGATTCAGATTATATATATACATATATACAAGAATTGCTCGTTTAAAGGTATTGGATAGATAGATTTGTATGAAAGTAGTAAAATAATTTTGGCTTTACCTTTCCCAGCTATGCTTTATAGATTAAAAATATCATTTAGTATCTTTGATTATCGATGAGTTTAAAGATTTCATACATAACCTGTATGAAATCTATATACGCCTATTTCTGTAGTTTCAAATACCTATTGCTAGAAAATAATTGGCTTGAGCGTATAAAACTAATGTTTATTAGTTATTTTGTTGTAGAGTAACACCATAAGTGTAGGTCGTTTACTTGTTAGAATATAAAAAGGGTCTTTACGGTGTTTACTCACGTGTCTATTTCGGGGATTCCCGAATAGTTACAGGCTCGACGGGGGCCCTTTATCAAGGGATGAAGCAACTGACGGCGTCGGTGTCAGGAGCCACACTGTGTGAGTGTGGCGCCTGAAACCCCAATTTTATACTTTACCGTACAATTGAAAACCGTATACATAATAAAAAAAGTTCGTGAAGTGTCATTTGGACACCCGGTTGGAACGAAGTTCTTTCCGCTATAAGGAAGAGTAAGAAACACCGTACCGAATATTGAAATAGTGTATTCAGACTGAATTCTGAAGATTCATAATTTTTTATAATTTTATTTTTTTTTTGGTTTAAATTGATATCACAAAAGTGTAAACAACACTTTACCGAAAAACATAATAAATACTCCATATGGCCCAAACCTCAATGATGTAAGCAATTAAACAATATTTATGCAATCAGCTGCTTCGACGGCGCCGAACGTTTAAGGTCATTCACCATACCACACAAAAAGAATACCGCGTACATTGCGTAGCGCCAAATGAAACTAATGACTATAAATCTTTAATCTCATTTTGATGATGAACTAACTGACTGACTTTTGTATTGTATTAAGTATAAACAGAAAAAGGTTTTGTAAGTTTTTCGCGTACCTCAAACTTTTTATTTAAAATATACGGTTTTACTCACGTGTATATTTCGGGGATGCCCGACTAGTTTCGGACAGGACGGGGGCCCTTTATCAAGGGGTGAGGCGTCCTGCCGCGCTGGTTGCAGGTGCCAGACTTTATATTTACATATATTTTAAATAATATATAATTAAATTAATAAAATATAATATATAATATAATTAAATAATATGAATACCACTCACGAAAGTTTTTATTCAAGTACACCTCAAACTGACACGAATTATTTAAATATATTTAATAGCTTGAATATTGCATCAACGTTGATACAATTTTATTGTAGAAATTGAAATTATAATGAAAGTTGCCCGAACCGATATATAGATAAGAAGTATACAACTAACATTCTCAAAATACACAGATGGTGTAAATAAAATAAATCTACGCGTAATTAACATTTTTCGTTGGGCTAACACTTTTTTCGTCTAGCCCCCATCCGCCGCGCGTCTGAAGTGTAACGTGCGATAAGGAGCTTCGTTCCAATATGAATGCTACTCACGAACATTTTTATTCTAAAGTTTCGACTTTATATAATATTATGATAACTTGTAAAGAAAATGCGTTATTACCACGTACTAGTGTTGTTGCGATAGGTATAGTTTCCCTATCGATAGTTGACCTTGAAAAATATTAACTTTTTCGATAGTGCTATCGAAAGTATTGACACTATCAATCGTATCTATAGTATCAATGGTATTTATGAACAATGTTAAGAAAGTACTATTGCTAGAAATCGATAGTGTCAGAAATATCGATACTAACGAGTTATAAAACAATCGAAACTATCAGTACTATCGAAATATAATAGTATCGATACTATCGATCTCTAGTATCAATCAATCGAGCGATCACACAAATCGATCAATAGTATTTCTTAATGTTGTCTATCGATACTATGGATAGTTTTATCGAAGTCGATAGTGTCACGAACTATCGACAGACTATCACTATCGCAACAACACTACCACGTACTAACCGAAATAGGTTAGAACATTCAATTTGTCTGATCTTGGGTTCGGCCTTACGACTTAAGGCGAGTGCGTGAAGAGACATGAAAGCGTAACAGGATCTTTGCGCTAGTTTCGTGGATAAAAAGGGTCAATATAATTAATATTATTGTAGTATGTCACTGTATTTTACTTTAATGATATCGTTTTTACTATTGGGTCATTGTTTTATTTAATAAAACGATTTTTTTATAGCACTAAGGTGATAATAGCAGTCCCTTTTAAGTGTATTTTATCGATTACCATCCGTAGTAAAAAAATAAATCACTCGCGCGGTGGCAACCCCATCATCCAAAACACAAAACTGTGGTGGTATTGAAGTAGAGTCGACATACGTACCTTGCTAATGGGGTGTTGCCGATTTGTACATTAAGTTGGGAATTATAAAAGTAAAATCAGCTATTGAGCACAAATAATAAAAATGGAGTTCGAGAATATAATATCAACCGGGTAAGTAAATAACCTCTTTCCGTTTTACAGTCCTTTCCATATCTTAAGTGATACGTGAAGAGATTCCTTTGTACGAATTTTTCAGAAAAAATTCCGAAAGGAGGAACATGAAATATGGAAATAGAAGCGCAGACAGCTAAAATTTATAAACAATGTGTGTTACAAAGGAGATTTCCCAAAATGTTACCAGATTGGCCATGAATACATGTAATAAATTATTTTAGGCACCTTTTGCCGTTAATATAGGATATAAAAAAAAACGTGTTCTTGGATGTATATTATGATGATATTATTAGTTGTAGCTATTGTAGAAAATAAAGAAATTGATTAAAATAAGTCGAGGAGCCATTATTATCATTATACGTGTGACTGTTGAGTAATCTTTAATAAACACATCCATTAAACTAGCTAGCTATTTAAGTCTAAAGTATAACGTTGATCTTAAATACTAATGTATAAGATGATCTAAGTTTTAACATTGTACAGCTCGGTACCAATACTCCATTCAAAAGTGGTGGATCTCCGTTTAAAATTACGTGGAAACGGCTACAACAAGGTACACGAGTGTACAATGACAGTTATAGTATACTGGCCAATGAAATAAACAAAAAAAAACTGTCAGTCGTAGGACTGCACGTCAGAAGTGAAAACACATATATTGTGCGTTCCGATATACACTGCGAGCACTGTAAGGTATGACATCAATTCAGTATACTGCGAAGCCGTTCCTTTATAGTTAGCTATACTGGTTACCGTTTATAACGGAACGCAGTTCATTATAGTGTTAGTTGTCATTTCAAGTCAATTGTAAAATCGCATAATAAAAGTGACAGTGTGACAGCACTGAGAGCACCTTACCTGGAAAACTACAGTGCTCACAGTAGTAAAATGGCGACGTTTATGACGTCATGTATGACGTCATATGTTTTCCTACGATACTGCGGCAGTATACTGTCAGTCTATAACGGAACGAATTTCTGCCCAGTACGAGCATTGAACAGTGCTCTTAGTATATATCGGAACATAACCATGCAAACATCTCTCATCTTTGTCACTACGTATATAGTTCACATCATTATTAAAGTAAAGATAACACTTCCACAGACAATTTAGAATATTGTTTTCACTTTTATTGAACTAATTTTATTTTTAAAGATTAATTAATAAGGAGCTGACAAAACTCAATGTTTAGATTAGCGCTCTCTAGTGGATCTATATATGTATAATTAACGTGACGGTAACGAGTTCAGTGCTTTTTTCCCATAACAAAAGTGCACAAACGTACCTAAATAAGTTTTCACTTCAAAAAACAAACCTAATGAGTTATGGTCAAAATTCAACCAACAGGCGATCTCTTATTTATAAAAACCTCCCAAAACGGACACAGACATAACATCGACGTAATTTATTCGACATAACGATCATTTCAGTATTTAAATAAATGATAAAAGGTACTTAAAAGATGATGTAATTCCAGTATAAATATTTAACCATTACTTTTGATAAGTTGTAACCACGTTGTAAACTTAAAAGAAAAAAGTCGAATTGCAACCGAAACTCTTTTTAAACTACGGCGTAAACTGTCGAAAAGAAAAAAAATGTTCATGTTCAAAAAGAGGCTCCATTGTAACTCGGAACTCTAACGATTTTACTTTTTTTTAACAATTTCAATTTCGAACATGACTTTTGAATTTTGGCTGTCTGTGAATTAGATGTCAGATTATTATTTGACTATTATTTTTCTTCCGATGTTCAATAATATTTTTATTTGAAAAATGTGGGATTACAAGTTATAATTTGAGTACGTAATTAGTGTCTGCGATGATAAGAATAATTTTATTGTAAGCTTGTTGTAAGTGTTGTTTTTTTAGGTTTTCTGTTGTAAGAACTGCATCTTGTGGCAAACAGTATGGCGTCATTTTTGTCTTTTAAACAATTTCAATCAAAAGAACTGTTGTTTGTTCGATTTTGTGTAGGTATATATTGTTGTTTTGTGCATCCGTCGTCGTTCGAAATCTCTTTTATAAGAGGATTGTTGTAATAGTGTTTTATTTCTTCATAGGTATTAGATTGTTTGCTATTATTTTTATGAATTTCACGGCATAGCCTGCTAGTCTTAAAGCGTAAACCAACTTGATACCATAATTATCATTGGATACTTGAATATTGTTGTTTTGAAGTCTTATCGTAATCGTACTTGTAATCCCTTCATTGATGTTTGTGTTTCATGGATAAAAATTAACAAGTAACAATAACTTACAAATGCCTTAGTAATGTAATAATATGTTACAATTTGTAACTAAGTATGCTCAATAGTCTGAATATTGAGATGTCAAAAAGTCTTATTTTGTAGTCTGTATATTTAAACACTACTCCTCAAGATCACAGAGCACGATATAAAAAAAAAACAGTAAAATAAAAATAACCACGATATGCATGTGCAAATAGACCGATTTTTCTTAATAAAAGTGGTATTAGTGAAGAATACATAAATCATGTATATCAAAACAAAGCTTCTGTTAATCGCAAATAATATTTTTGACCTTATTTTATACTTGTGTAATGAACCTCAAAAACATATATTATTCCTTTAGTCCTTAAAAGCACATTGAATAAGTTTACTCAATAAATAGCTTTATACAATAAATGAATGAAATAAACATGAAATACTGTTTCTTGGAAAGCACATCAAATTATCAATAATATAAATAAAAAAAATTATATCAGTGGAGTTTGAACAAGTAGGGGTTACTGGTCAATCGATGACGATGATCGATCGAAAGTCCCGCCACATAAAAATTATATTTTTCAATATTTTTCTGTTGATTTAAAGAAGCTATTTTATTATTACTTTCAAGGTTATTATTTTTTTATGGAAGAACCTTCGGCTTTCGAAAAATCTTAAGATTAAACAATTTTTAAACCATTCTCCTGATTTTAAAATCAATTATTTAAAAAAGATGAGTGTATTTTGGTTCAATAAGTTAATTCATCGAGCGACAGTCCCGTCACAAGAAAAATATTTTATAATAAAGTTCTGTCTGTCTTTCTGATTTAAATAAGACATTGTATTTTTTACTTTGAAGCTAATTTATATTTCATGGAAAAACCTTCGGCATTCAACAAATGTTAAGATTAAACTATTATTTCAATTTCAACATCATTTGTTTAAAAAAGATCTCCATATTTTAATTTAATTTGGTCTAAAAATTCTCAAATGTATCGCAATATCGCTTGTTTTCTCAGAATAATGTATCGGTTTTTATAAAAATTGTTTTCACTTTGTTGTGTACTCCTTTTAAACCTTGTATTTGTCAGATTCGTTAATATTAGACCACTGATTCTTAATATCAGATTAGATTGCATTTTCATTCCCACTGGAAGGCAGTAAGTGGATAACGATAAAAATATCTACGTACAATACAGCTTTACTGAGGAATAATTCTCCATAATCATATGTAATTCTAATGATGACAAAATTATCTATTCTGGCATCATATAAAACAGTCAACATTTATCATGAAACTACTGTAATATAAGCATTATTATTTAAATTACTCTGTACGTATACCATCATTACAAATATAATGTAAATTATTATAAAAACGAGAATTTATATCTGGCATGTACTATGTACAAAACAATACACAGAACTTGTTGTGTTGGGTGATACAATATTTTGGAAATAATGACTGCAAATAGCCCATTAGTAGAAACATAGTTTATATGATTGCTACGCACTTTTCGATGCCTGTCATGAATTGTTGTATAGGAAGTGTATTGAAACCTCATGATTTTAAATCGTGGTTTATGTTGACCATTTGGCCTGAATCTGAGGCTCTCTAAACCATAAAAGGTCGAAATGATAAACCATCAATAAAACAACAAAATAATTAATAAAAACATACAATAAACCATTATGCTAGTAAACAATTCTTGATAATTATGATAGACCGAAAACAGTACTTCATTTGAAAATTATGTTCTAAGCCTGTTGAGCTTAATAATCTAAAATTTTGATAACCAACATTCTGAGGTATTAAAATCCAAAATGTATTTATTTAAAAATGTTGTATTAAATATTTGAATGTGCAAGCATTAAATTTGAATATACTATGTAGTATACTGCGTTGCAACTGTTAAACACATTTCCTTGAACCTTTCTCTAAAGGAAAACTCGAACACATAATTTGTAAATTGCACGTTCAAAAGGCTTTTCAATAACAAAATGGTTTCTACATCAGCCTTGCTCCAGTGGATAGCTCTCTAGCTTCTCGGGCATTGAAACGTAACGCACATTAATATGTTCAGTGTTCACATTATATTTAACATCAAGGTTACATAAAAAACGACGTGTCCGGCCAACGAATTTTGTCCAGGCTTATTAGGTTGTATTTTTATTTAAATAATTACAATTTCTTAATGGCTGTTAATTAAGATCCAAACTAAATCCAGTTCATTTTATTTAAGAGAAATTTCTACCAAATCAACACAGACAAAACCATTACAGTAATTCGCAATTTAAGACTTGAAATGCAGTTCTGGCGCATAATTAAAGATGCATGTCGTGACCTCGTTGCCGAGTTGGCAAGGAGTTTCGTGTTTGTGATTTACCTGTAAAACAAAAAGTTTTAAAGGATGGTTGGCAATTACCAATGTCTAAAAACAATTGCAACACGAATGGTGTAACTAGTGAGTTGCTAATTTCAATATCACAGGTCTCAACTTGGTCATCAGCAGTATAAAACACTACTCAATTTAATCTATGTGAAGTTTTTTGTGGAGGTTCCCCACAGGATTGCGAGTACAGTTTATTTTAGAGATCGATAAGACTTTCAAACAATTTCAATTGACTACCTAAGAGACAGACGGCGTATACAAAAAGTTACTTTATACAAAATACTTATTTAAGCCTCATTCCACGAGGATTTTTGTGATTGAGCCAATATTTAGGTAATTCTCGAAAACTGCAGCGTTTCCCGTTACCTTTGATTACATTATATCCCTTCGTTATTACCCTTTTATTTAGCTGATAGCCGAGTGCCATGAAACTACTTTACAAATAAAACTATAGCGCAGTTTCGATAATAGCTTGATATCTAGTGCTGTAAAGTGGACCCTAAAGTTTAAACTTTCTCATTGTTTAAATCAAAGTTACTTATACAAGAGACCGTGTTACTGTACCTTACTGTACCGGGTACAATATTTTACGAATTTTCATTGATCAATTTATTTTCTACTTGTATTACAAGTTACAACACTGATGCTTCGAAATACGAAATTACATTATTATAATATATGGGTCTTCAGAGCGTTATCATTTTACATAATACTGTCTTATGTAAATCTAGTTTCCTAAATATTTACCTCTCTATCGCAATTTTCCGACACTGCTTTCATGTGTTCCAATTTCTTTTTGTTTGTGAAGACTAGGGGCGTCACGGCGGTCATGAAACCAATCTTAGAGTATTTGTTGCTCTTCACTACCCCAATCTGTTGGCAACGAGGGTAAGAATTTCTCATATTTATTTTTGGCTTGTTTGGAACAATGATTGTTAACTTATAGCTGATTCGAAAAATGAGAATGTTCTAGGTTTCGATGGATATTATTATAATAACTAAGATTTCAATGCGTCCGGTAGTGAGTTCTTGTGAGCATTTTTTAAACTTTCGTGTCACCTCTAAAGCCACACACCTCTAAAGCCGATTCAACGTATACCAGCACATTATTAACTTAATTATATAGAATGAACTAAATTAGACGGTTTTAAACTGATTTTATTAAGAAAATCTTTTTTTAATAACTAAGAATCTTTGTTTTTAATTTTAATTAATAGATCCGTCTAATATAGGTCATTGTTGTTAACCTTCGGCAGGATAGGCTTTCTTGCATACGCGTAAGAATAGGGGGGGGTGACCCATCACCCCACAACTTATTTGCGGAAATAAGACATATATATATATATACAAAAAAAACTACTTTATTACAAGTAATATAGTTTCAAATCAAAGTATGAAAAACCATTTCAATTAGTTTATGCGCATATATCTATACAAATTTAAGATTTAATGCAGTCCAGACAAATATCTTTACGGTGGTCGGAACACATAGGCAAATGACATTTCACACAAACAATTTTAACTTTGTTGTCTTTTTTCCTTAGACACATTGAGCACCGTGTCTTTTTTGTAGTTTCAACGGGGGTCCACTTCCAGAAAGTTCCTGGTTCATGTTTAGAACATTCTGTATATTTTAAGTTATTTCTCGCGGTAAGTTTATCTTTTGCTAATCAAACGCAAACTGAGAAGTCAACAGTGGTTTGCTTTTGTGTGGTGAGAAAGATTTCCAAGTGACAAAGAAGTTTTCCAAATATTTATTAATATAATCGTCCGTAAGTCTCGCCATTTATGTCAAAAAATGCTCTTATTTCAATTAGCCCTTCGAAAAATTCACAAACGTAAAAGCCTAGCAAAAACCACGAACGTCCGCGAATCAGTGGCATATGCTACTTATTACGTATTCTTAGTTAAGAGAATACAGAAAAACACTACTACTCTCAATTAACGTATAAAAATTTACAACATCTTTTTTGAACGAGTGGGGTGATGAGTCACCCCCCTATCCTTCCGAAGGTTAATAAGGAAAAAGCGTTTATTTACAACTACATGTATTTTTTGTTATTAATGTATTTTGTATCGTAATTATTCATCTTTAAGTAGATCATTACTGTTCAATGGTAATCGACGTCACTTAGAGATGATACACTTTTAGCATTTAACTAAAATGCAAAAATCGTCGGTGTAATGTCGGTTCAGCCAATTCTCGGTACTAAATAAAGCCTTTCTTAAATCAATTTATTATTGTCAGCTTCAACCGCCGCACTTCCAAACTTGCTATTTTAATATGATTTCAAAATTACCTTCTCTAAAAGACATTTGATGATGCATGCCGACTTCTCCGGGTATGGTGGTTGCTCGCGCAGTTTTTCTAGATCAGATACAGTAGCATTAACATGGTCCATACATGAATGCGCTGTTGCCACTAGAGATCTTCTTATTATATCGCTAAAGCGATTTTCTGCATAAAGAAAAAAATATCAAAAATAAAAGTGAATAGTTTAGACGATAAAAGTAAATTATTTTTATTACTACTAGGTATGGAATAATAGCCCAAGGCATGTAGCAGTATCAAAATAGATCGATACTGCACTTTGAATATTGAAGTGGCTGTTGAAATTGTCGATCTCTTCTGAATAAATAAACCAAATTCCAATAAAACTTCATTTAGAAATTTAGAATCTAAAAAGGTACACATAAAAATAATATAATGCAGAAGATTTGGCCTGGCCAGCACTGAGTTATCCGTCATGTGTGGAGACACATGACGGATGATCAGTGCTGGCCAGGGAAGAGAAAATAATATTACTTGGCAACTGGCAACTGCTTCGAATTTCAACAATCTTACGCCATGAAATTTGTGAAAGTTTGTATCCAAAGGCTAATTTTTAATCAATATGTTGTGAGTTTAAAAGTTCGCGAAAGTATGCGAAAACGGCTACAAGAATATTCAGTATATTATGTTGATCTGTCATGGTACGGCAAGCCTACACATCGACGGTCCAAGTTATACTTGTCATCGATATACTTGTCGTCTTTGTCGTCGATATACTTGTCGTCGATGTAAAACAAAACACTTAAAACTTTATGAATTATGTTAAAAAATCGCTCACCATTATAACATATATATAATATGAGAACTTGTATTAACTTGTGTTTGGTTTTGAGGGTTATTTATAATTTGAGAAGTATTTTTTTTAAATATAAAAAGCCTCACTCACCTGAAGCCTCATGTCCTCCGACCACATTACAAACAACACAGGCAATATAAAATGTAATTATGTATCTGTACGCGTACATTTTGGACGAAATACTCAAATGAAATAACTTCGAATAATGAGGGAATCATTTTGCAGTGTTTGACCATAGAGGTGGCAGATAACATCTTTCTGGTTGTGCGATTTTATCATTCAGTGGACAATTTTTTTTTATGCACTTGAATGACAACATTGTTCTTTTAACCTTGTGGAGTGTAGTTGTTGCTGATGTTGATTCGTTGATGACTTTTATTCGTTTAGGGATCAAGGTAAAAATTACTGTTTTAAATAACCTATATTCGAAGGATGACCTAAATGCAAAGACCATTTTGAATTTATACTTGCCACTTTACCATAAGGATACCAATACTGATACAATTATACCCAGGCAACCCTTTTAATAACCCAACAACCCTTTCAATAAATTCCAGACGAATTGACTTACATTGAATTCACCTCAAATACTAGCCAGACCTAGCATATCGTATATGTAACATGCCACGATCATATCTCATATATCACAAGATAACATCCAATAACGTCCAATAGCAGAGGATGTAATTATTATGACCCTGGATTGGCCCTGAACTTTGGTGAATATAACGAAGATTCCCCCCGAAGAATCATAGGTTACAATTGTATCTTACAAATACGAGTCAATAATGGCCCGTAACGAGTCTGGAGTCTGATTAGAGATGACTCGTTAAAGATAAAATGATCCTGAATATGTAAAACTATGTTTTATCAAGAAAAAACTTGCCTCGGTCTTAAAAAAAGCTGCCTAGACGTTATTAATTAAATCATAGGGTTAACAACAATACTAGTAATATTTAACTAACATTACTAGTATTTTTTCCAATACAAAACAATTTAACTAAATCAAAGTCCTTTTAGTATTTGCAAATAAAACTGCCGCGTTCAAAAATCATCAACGCGCGTAACTATTAAAATGATTTGTCGTCTCATGAACACTGCTTGCTGTTGCTACTAAATCATTTCCACGGTCAGGCACAGGTTCAGCTTTGTTACCATTAATTTAGTAAACAATGTAATATGGATCCGACCACTAACAAATTGGTAACAATTGGTCTATCCAGTAGAGACATTCATCAAAGTCTGGTGCTAAACGTGCGTTTGTTGTGAATGATGGTGTAATGAGACGATGAGTTGTAGTCAGATTGTATCGGGAATCATTGATTTGAATATTCAGAATGTGGAAGGATCTGTTTATACCCTGCCGAAAAAAGGAGAACGACATTTACCGTATCTCTATAGTAAAACTGAATATTTACCGAGTGGATAGTGATTAAAGATCGAAATGAAAGATGATCATAAACCATTTCGGTCTTTAAGTTGGTAGAATCTTGGTTTTACTGGCAAATCTTAAGATTTAACCTAGTTCGTGGTTTTACAATAACATATATTTACATTGTTTTTTATTTCTTACTAGCTGACCCGACAGACGTTGTCCTGTCAATTAATACTGGAACACTATACTAATAATAATTATTTCTAATGTTGTATATTTTGATGTTGTATATGTTTGTAACTTTTTATTATTTGCTGTGAACTTTAATCGATTGCCTCGTTATAATTTAATGCAGCTCGATGTGGATAAAATAAAACATTTAATTTAACTTTTTTAAATGTAAGAACCTTCTACGAAGTATTAGTATTATTTTAAAAAAAGATAAATGAAATCAGTAAAGCCTTTCTCAAGTGCGTGACCAGAAGAAATAGGGGTTTATTTTTATAAATATAGATGTGGACAATTAACAGTCTTAACAATAAAACAGACAAATAAAGAAATATCCGTCTATATATTATATAAATTAATTGTCGTATCGAAATGAAACTTTGTACGATACTATAATTCGGAATTTTAGAGCTGATCTGATGATGAAGCCAGGACGTGGATAGTGAAACTTTTAGTGGCTACTAGTAAATCCCTAGCACATTAGAAGAAAAAACACGAGTATAGAATGTTTGATCATTGCTTCTTCATCTGTTGTGAGATATTTTATTTACAAGGCAATTTTACAATTTTAAAAGACTAATTTTAACATTCATTTAAGTAGCTGCTTGTAATGCAAGAGCCATTCTCTGATGAAATAATAACTTTACCTGCAAGGGATGTGTTCCAGAAGACCTTAAATATCATGTTATCCAAAAATTTCTGACGAAAAACAGAGGTAACGTATTATTATGATATTAGCGTCACGTAGCGTATTGCCCGCCCTACTTTCTTGGAAAACATATTTTTTGTTTCAGAAGTCTATAATTTAATATAATATTTATGTAAAGTATACCCAAGTAATAGTAAAAACTTTTTTACCAAACTTTCTTGCTTCGATGAACACCTTAACCCAGACTATTCTCTGAAAGGTTTTTCCTTCAAAGTTTGTGTGTTGTTATTTTTTCTGGCGCTAACGAAAATATTATATTACTTTTTGTGATCATCTGTCAAAAATAATATGTTCTATTCCCTTATAACTATAGTTGTTTAAAATAGTGATCATTGATAATGGGCTGACGATCTGTTGTTCCTGCCACGATTATCAATGATTTACAACGTGTTTATCTGTTAAGCCTTGTTAAAAAGTTAAGCCTGGGACATATTACACAGCATCGCCTAGACCTAAACTAAGCATAGCTTGTGCTGTGGGTCCTGAAACAATGATAAACATATCTAGATATTTTTTTATAAATACCTACTTATGATATATGTATATATAACGAAGTTAATCTCTCAAAATATGCATCTGCCACGCCCTTCTCTGCATCATCCAAAGGTTGACTGGTAGAATATGCCACTTGGCATTAAATCCACCCCGTGCAAAATAAAATGCAGGAAGTGTCAAATATTAATTTATTATCTTTATTTCTTCTTCTTCTTCTTCTCATATCTATATTCTATCTTATCAATCTGTTCGCGTATAGTCAAGTCAAGAGCCAGTCCGACCGGTTTATCATCAGCGTATTACTGGACACGGGATTTCTACTTAGAGCGTCCACATGTTTCATTCTTTCCCCAGGCCTATATTCGATTTACAAGTCAAAGACCTGTAATGTTAGCCACCAGCGAGCAATGCGTGGACCTAGGTCCTTTTTAGTAAGCGTGCTTTGTTCGCCGCGCAGTCAATTAGGACTGACAGGAATACCTGTGAGATACATGCAAAATCGCTTTAAGGAATGCGGGGAACTCATAGCTGTGATAGAATCCTTCTTCCTTACTTGTGACTAGACAAAAGTTAAAAGTACGCAATTGGTTTTAAACTACCATCTTCCTGATACTGCATTAAAATTCCGCCCAAACTAAACCGACTCGCATCAGTGTAAGGCTCAGTTTACTCGGATTTAGTTTAAATATAGCATTAGACAGTAATTGTAAGGTTCACTAACAATTCTACACCTGCATCTACTGACACTGTTGGTAGCATTATGTCATCTAAATACAGTAATATCATCACTGACTGTTCCTAGGACCATTTTTATGATTCGGGAAAATACTGCTTGAGCATTCGGTAGACCAAAAGGCATTTTCAAGATATCAGTGCACCCAAATCTCTCGTATCTCTGGCGAAAGAATGTGCTAACCTATTTAACAGTCTTATCAAGCGCACCAAATCAGAACCATCCAGTTCCCCAACATCAATATCTGACAATGTTGGTAGGTGCTGTTGATTGACTAGCTTATATAATAATAATAATATCTTTATTTGCTGTAAATGTGGTAAAGGGATGACAATTAATACGGGCACAAGACACATTTACCCATACGTAGTGGCATGCAAATATTAGGTAGGTACACAATGATGGCATTGAATAATATAAATTAAAAAATAGAAAATACAATTACGAATTAAATTAAACATGCAAAATTTTATGAGGAAATTGAAATTGTTAGTAGTATTTGCCTAATATACACAAACGTTCATATTAGTACATTATAATGCATTTCTAAAATGATAGGATCGAAAGGAGGCTAATTTAAAAAAAAATTCATTGACTGAATAAAAGCTCTCTTCTATCAACCATTGCCGTAAAGCTGGAGAGAATTTATGTTACGGTAGAGTAACTATATTTTCAGGTAGCGCATTATAGACTAGCGGTGCCATATACACACAATTCATTCTAAACATCTCGAGTCGAGGTACTGGCATTTTTAGATGTGTCTGAGTGACTTTACGCTTATTTATATTATTTTGTATTTCAAACAGTTCCTTGTTATACTTTACAAATTTTGGCTACTTCGTAGATAAGTATACAAGGAACAGTCAAAATATTTTCGGATTTAAATATTGGTTTACAAGATTCAGACCATCTCATATTAAATATGGCGCGAATACATTTTTTTTGTGCAACAAAGACCCGCAATATGTCAGACGAGTACCCCCACACTAATATACCATAGCGAATTATGGAGCTTGAATTGTTTGATTTGCAGAGTTCACGGTACACATGTTACTATGCTCACCTACTATTAAGGATTCGGCCCTTGCTATTAATTTATTCACTGGCCAATTAATATAATCAGGCCCAACGTTAAAGATCTTTATTTAACATGTATCGGTATCAATAGCCGCCTGGGGTATAATATACGCCGCATTCTCTAGCTCAAAATATACAGCATGCGTTACGAAAGACATTTTAGCGTCACTGCTATTATCGCCTACTACTATGCTACGGTTAGACTCAGGGATGTAAACATTATTTTTTAGGGAAACCGGAAATTTGGAAACAATGAGATTTTTTAGTTACATTGCACCTATCATACTGTGTAAGTGTAACGTGGGCACGAATATCACGAAATTGGCAGTAGTAACTAAGCTGACATGTTGCTTGTTTATCATTGGTTGATCTATAATCAGATTCACGTCGGACAGATTACACTTCGTGACTTCCGCTTCTCCATCAACATCCATCGTGATGCTCATCTTGCCCAATGATTGAGTCCAAGCACTTCCAAATCCCTTCATAATGGCGTCTGATGGACTTAACCTTAGTTCCAAATTATTGGATAATGTAAGCGTTATTATGTTGAGTTGACTACCTGTATCTATATATACGGTCACTGGGAAGCCATTATAACACAGACAATTTTTTTGTACAAGTCTTGAAACACGTTATAAGTAACATATAGGATGCCTCTCACCTACTGTTGCGTAGATGTAGCTCGAAACCAGCAGCTTGCGGTGGCGTATCCTACTCGTTGGCAGTTGTCGCATCGAAGCTAAAAACTGCTGTCAAGTGCATCGTAGCTAAAAACTGCTGTCAAGTGCATCGTGTCCCAGCCGACGACAAAAATAGCAACCTTTCGGCAGGAGGTGCACTCCCGGTGATTGAACTTGCACTGACTGTACTTCCAACATTACCACGCCTCAAGATTAAATTTCTCATCGCACCAGGCGCTTCAACGCTTTTATAGTTCTCTAGTGACGACAGGTATCCATAATAGAGCTCTTGTGGGCTGTGGCACTTAAAAGCCTTAGCGTTTGCCCGTATTTCTACAGGCAGACCTCTGATTACGCAAGAGATAGCATCTTCACCCCTGTATATAAAGTTTTTTTAAAGTTACATTTTTGTGTGAAAATATTTAGATATTCGTCTCACTCACTTTTAGTTCTCCGTCAACATTTCTTCTAAACGGTCGACAAAGTCGGTAGATCGCCGGGAAGCAGTTTGTAATGTTAACTTCCAATAATCCCAAGTGAGGTCGTAGTCTTCTAAATCATCATACCATTCCCACACAGATCCTCTTAGGCAAATTTGCATCACAAATTGACGATCCTTGCTGTTCCAACCGTATACATCTACAAGCTGATCGATTTTATGCAACCAATTGACAACATTACTAGTTTTCTCGTCTGGTCGAAACTTCGGTATTACTTCAGCATCCATTTGTGTAATAAGTCATCTTTTTGGGATACAGTGCTCATCAGAGAAAAAAATCTACATTTTCGTCGCACATAGGTTGATGATTCACTGGAACATTGTTTTCTATTTCCAAGGCCTTCTTTATATATATGGCCCAAACATTTTTAAATCTCACTTCTGAAGTGTTTGAATTTATGCAACGGGAATGGTAATAACACCGCACAGATCTTACTCTAGGATTATACTTTCAGGAATCTCCATGTTACAACGCAATATGGTAACCTTTTTCTCAATCTAGTCGGATTTTTAAAACAATTGTATAACCCTCACAAGATATCAGAAAAATCAATAATTCAAAAGAATAGACAAAGTAACAGGCTAAGAGCTTGTACAGTCGCCATCAGATACATTGTAGCAGACAAGGTGACCAAATACTTCTGAACAATTTAAAATGTCAATAAGTTCCATTCACTTCAAGTTACCATTAATATCTGAACATTCATTACCGCCTTAATATCTGAGCAGATGCTTGTCAATAATTTCGATACAAACTACTAACCAAAAATATCTGAACACTTACAACGTCAAGTGTATCTACGCAGCAAACGCTGAGCTTACCTAATTCGTTACTGCGTGATATAAAGCAGGAACCAAAACCGACTATCGACTTGACTATCATTTGTTTAAGATGCAACTGATATTTTATGTTAATCTCAAATTATTGACAGAAAATAGATCATGGTTTTGTAATGAAATTAAAAATTATTAAAATATTTTTTTATTTGTGACAACATAAGTAGATAAAATATTAGTATTTTGCGTAACCTCCTTCTGCATTCAATACGCCTTGTAACCATTTTCGCATGGAACCAACAACGTTTTCACAAAAATTTCGTCCTCTGGAAGATTCCCAAACGTTATTTGCATGTTGTCTTAATGCTTCCTTTGTTCGACATTGATTCCCATCCCACTCTTGCACCATTTTACCCCATAAGTTCTCAATCGGATTGAGGTCTGGACTTTTTGGCGGTAGTTTGATCAAAGTAAGCTCTCTTTGTTCATTAATCCAGGCTTGTATAGTACGAGCATTATGCACTGAGCTATTGTCTTGAATGAACGTTATGTATTCATCTTGATAAAATACTTTAGCCATTGGAAGAAATGTATCTTCAAGAAGTTCCTTGTAATTCATTGAATTCATTCGTCCACTTATTTCTACAAGCTCACCAGGGCCATTTTTGAACATCCATCCCCAGAATCCAATCGTAATACGACCACTCCGACGGTTAGGCAGCACATTTTGTTCCAAGTACCGTGTATTTTCTGGTCTCCACAAACTCATTTTGCCATTATTCGATGTACAGAAAACTTCTTCTCGTCCATAAAGATAACTTTATCAAAATTGTGATTTAAATAATTGGCCCCAAATTGCAGCCGCTGCATTTTGTGCCTTGGTGTGAGAGTTGGCTTTCTTGCTGGTACTCTATTTTGTAAACCTCCTTCTTTTAATCGTCTTCTTACGGTGCTACTGGACACTTGAAACGTACTTGAAAACTGTGTAGTATTAATAAATCTTTCACTTCGGGCCTTGCCTAGAATAGCCATGTCTTGATTTCTTGCTGTTGCACGCGGACGACCAAATGAAACATGATTATTCAAAGTACCCTCTTGCTGCCATCTTCCCAGCCATTAATATACGGTATTTCTCTGAAATAAATAGTTTTACATTAACAGTCATAATGTGTATTAGTAGTTTGATAGTAATTGTGTTAAATGTTTTTACCGTTCATCGCCATAATACTTACAGACTGCTCAGTCTTAACCGACTTGACATCAGAATAGTTGTAGGAACCATTACGGGCCACTTGGCCCTAAACCGGCACCATTACGGGCCACTTGGCCCTAAACCGGCACCTATTCACCATCAGTGCGACAGACAGTCTCCTATGCAGAGGATGTCTCAACGCGGAGGAAACGGCCGCCCACGTTATCCTGGAGTGCGAGGGAGTGGCCACACAACGGGCACGTATCCTCGTGGGTGCGAGGTCGCTCCTAGAAGCCTGTGAAAGCCCCAGGAGACTTCTGTGCTTCTGGAAGGAGCTAGGCTGGCTCAACTAGTCAGCTTATTCGAACACATAATGGACCGCCTATGAGTCTAAATGCGGAAACAGAGCCCTGTACCAATACCTATACCAATTCCAATATGCTACGCTACAGCTCGCTAACATATTCTGTTTTTGTATGTTATACAAATCTACCAAAACATACTAATTAAAAAAACATTGAGTTGCCATCACTGTGTTGTTTGTCATTCCTGAACGACGCGACAGTTCATTTCTATAGACCAAATAATCTAAATACTTATATTTTAAGCCTTTCTGGATCGCTTCTTATTATGTTTACGTAGATGTTTCACATAATTACTATTACAAATAAAATGTCTCTTACAAACCTCACATTTATACGGATTCTTTTTTTTACTACACTACAAATTCAAAATTTTTTTTTTTCAAAGTGTAAGTATATGTTTAGTTTTGTTCGACAACTTGTTGCCATCTTGTAGGGAGTGTAGGTCTGTTTATCTAGGGAGGGGGGTTCAAGAGCCTTTAACAAAAACATTGGTAAAATCGGACATTATAATGTTCCGAATTTATGCAAAGTGAGTCTTATTCTATAACCGTGTCGTTTTTGGTAATTGTAACTTCATTAGCTTCATCACTGTTGAGAAACGGGTAATCCGATTTATTTTCCGTTGTCACTTTTAAAAGACAGAGAATTGTTTTAAGTATCGGCATATGTTTTTGTGTCTTTGCGATGTGTTGTGTGACTGTGAGGATATATATAGATCGGATGATTTAAGGGCACGATGAAACAAATCAGTAATTGTTTTTTTACAAACCAACTTCCTAGTGTAATGCTGTCTATCACACTTTTGTTGTTTTTTTACAAACCAACTTCCTAGGGTAATGCTGTCTATCACACTTATCACTTTTCGACCCATGTTTCTTTGGAAAAGTTGTTTAGTTTCATTTTCTGAACCACCTATTTAAATTTGACGGGAGGTCCAAAAATAGCCCTGTATGTAAAAATTAAGGTTGAAAAATAAAATAGTTTTATCTTTAAAACAGTTTTTATTAAGGAAGAGGAGCACAGCCAAGATCATCATCGCCAGATTCGTCGGAGCTTGTGTCATCATCTCGAACTTCAATTATTATTTCGTGTTCAATAAAATTGTCAAAGTGGACGTCGCGCATCCAGTCAGATAATATTGCTTCTTTGACGCGTCGTACTACATTCGCCCAGTTTTCAGCGGTCACTTGACCACAAGCTTCTTCCAATAAACGGAGCATTTTGTTTGCGGTGAAGGGAGGACATGTACTGGTACGTGCTGCGTTTCCTGTGAATGAAGCAAGTGATTGTTAAAATAATACTATTAATGAAATAGATGTTTTTATCAACTGACCTTTAATTTGTGCCCATATCAGCTCTATGGCATTATATTGACAATGATAGGGTGCCAATCTGATCACTGTGTGACCGCGTTGCTTTGCTGCTTCTACCAGTAAATATACTGGCTCCCTCAGTTTGTGTGTGGCCACCAGGCCAAGCAGTTCGCACTTGAGCATTGTCATGTCGGCATTTACGCCCTTGTTTATGAGCCACTCTATTATATCGGCTTTTTTGTTTGCCGTCGTCGGAGCCTTGTCAAGTTGCGAGGAATGATAGGATGTATTATCCATTATTATTATATGAGGACCATCCAGGTTGTCCATCATTTTATAAAACCATTCCGAAAAAGTTTCGAATTTCATCTCTTCGTGATACTCATTAGTTTTTTTGGATTTAAATGCCAGTAAACAGTTTGGCACAAAACCTTGGGCAGTACCTGCGTGGCAAATTATCAGTCTCTCCCCTTTTTCTTTTGGTACTTTTGTAGACGATTGGGCAGTATCATCGTTCCATGTTTTTTTAACAGTGTGATTGGCAATCAACCAAGTTTCATCTAAAAACACAACTTTTTCCCAATCGGTAATATTTTTGGCTTTTCTTAAGAAATCAACTCGTTTGAGGGCAATGTCATTTCTTTCCATGAGAATCTTGCGGTTGTTGGATTTTTGGTAATGAAATCCAATTCTACGCAATAGTTTTGACAGCGAGGTTCGACCGCCGTCATATAAATCAGCTTCTCTTAGTGTCACCAGCAACTTGTCAAGTGTGGGCAATTCTTTACTTGGGGCAATTCTTTACTTGAATAATAACCATAAATGTGGATCCGTATGGCCGCACATTGAAAATCGTCAATATTTACGGTAGGTTGTATACGCCTACGTTTTTAATTCTCCTCATCCCCTTCTTTACCATGTTTTTCCGTAGAGACTGGTGTCACAGTAGCTAATCCTATCCCCAAAAGCGTCAGCTACACGTTGCCGCACTTGAGACAATGGCAATAATGGTCCCACATTTTGTGACTCACGCTCAAAATAATCGCGTAAGCGAATCACAAACTCACGCGTTTCACTGTTGAGTACAGGATTTTTCGCCCTTTTAGGCATGTTTAACAAAAGTTCAAAACAAAAAATTTAATTCAACAATAATAATGTTACGGGCAGGTAGTCTTGCTTCCTCTTAACTTCTCTTCTTTCCTCTTGACTTTACTCCACACTACTGACCCCGAGTGTTCCCGACGTTCGGCTTATATGGCCAGTCGATGGAACGATGGAATGCGTAATTCAAATTTTTTTTACCTTATTTTTCTAAAAATAGTTATACCAGCTAAAGAGACCCCAACCACTAGCCAAAGAGACCCCAACCACTAGCCAAAGAGACCCCAACCACTAGCCAAAGAGACCCCAACCACTAGCCAAAGAGACCCCAACCACTAGCCAAAGAGACCCCAACCACTAGCCAAAGAGACCCCGACCACTAGCCAAAGAGACCCCGACCACTAGCCAAAGAGACCCCGACCACTAGCCAAAGAGACCCCGACCACTAGCCAAAGAGACCCCGACCACTAGCCAAAGAGACCCCGACCACTAGCCAAAGAGACCCCAACCACTAGCCAAAGAGACCCCAACCACTAGCCAAAGAGACCCCAACCACTAGCCAAAGAGACCCCAACCACTAGCCAAAGAGACCCCAACCACTAGCCAAAGAGACCCCAACCACTAGCCAAAGAGACCCCAACCACTAGCCAAAGAGACCCCAACCACTAGCCAAAGAGACCCCAACCACTAGCCAAAGAGACCCCAACCACTAGCCAAAGAGACCCCAACCACTAGCCAAAGAGGACCCCCCCCCGTTCGTAACAATAACATAGCTTAACAATGATTTTTTGTAATCGATATTTCTAACAGTTACTGCCTGTTATTCGTGTCCCATCCGTCCGACCGATGTAACATTGTACAAGCGTCTATTATTTTCAGTGTTCCTATTTAAATTTTACTTTGAAGCAATAAAAAGTCTTAAAATTTTCGGATAACGCTTGAATCTTTAGGGACTTTTGTGTTATATGTATTTTTTTAATATTTTTACAATTTTTTAAATCATTGAATTAAGAAAATAATATGTTCGTCATTGCAAAGTTATGTCGATCAGAAAAATTTACATTAAAGATTTATGCCTGGGTGTTAAATGAGGTTTTTTTGCTGGCACACGAATATGGAGGTCCGCTATAAGTCTTCAGCGTATCGTACTCTGGGACATGTCATGAGTGGTCGCCAAGTAGGAAGAGTTTACAAAACGGTCAAGATATTTTGACCACACCTAGATGCTTACAACAATTTGAATGCCATGTCTGCAAACATGAAATTGATGTTCTTCACATAATTTTGACTACTTACATAACTCAAATCTATCTGACGCTGACTGTACACGTATAAAATAATTAAAAATAAAAAGCTTTACAGGCAATAATGTCGGACAAGTGGCAAATACCTTGTGATTTAAATTTTTACATTTAGGCACATTTATTAAACCGTGCAAGCCAATATGATCGTGCCAAGAAATAAAATACGGCATATATAAATGCAGTGCAATGTAATTAGTATAAATGCAGTGCAATATAATTAGTATAAATGCAGTGCAATGTAATTAGTATAAATGCAGTGCAATGTAATTAGTATAAATGCAGTGCAATGTAATTAGTATAAATGCAGTGCAATGTAATTAGTATAAATGCAGTGCAATGAAATTATTTAATTGCCTTTTTTACAATTCAGGTTTACAGAAATATTGATGAATTACCCCAAAAAGCAAAATATTGAGCGACATGATTTTTTTCACGGTCTACCATCTTGAATCGCAAGTCTTAAACAATTCTTGGTTGGTACTGTTAAATAATTTTGACACTTTTGGCGTACATATACATAATTAATTACGACTGCTTCTCGACAAAATCGTGTAATTTCGTCAGCCCTTCTACATTATTGCCCTTTCGCTGGCTTGATATATAGCTTGGTAGGTATAATCGAGCTTATCACTTTAGTCTGCTGGTTATAAGCAGAGACATAGATAGATCGGTAAAATGATGGTACCTACATTATTATCAATTACGTATTTCCATTTTAAAGGTTGTTCTAGAACTAAATGATTTTGAATACAATCTATTGGCCCATTTCTCTTGAACAATATCGCATCGGTAATCGGAGGCCCCATCCGGAGTCACATCCGTTATGCTATACATCTATATTTTACAGCATGACCGGTAGAGGTTATAAATTAGACGATTAATAATGGAGGCTTGGCTGTCATCATAGTTCATACAATGGCGGGTGTGAAAAGGAATATTTTTAACTGTCGAGAGGTTTTTTACTCTGCAATGGTACTAAAAGCGTAACGTCAAAGAATAATACTACATACTGACATAATTAAAATATTCTCGCACATAGAACACAGCTTCTTCTTTACCCAAAATTAGTGTTTAAATTTAAATAACTTTGTGTAACTAAAAGGGTGATCTTACAAATGCATATTATCACGGTAAAATCCCAATTTACATCTCCAACATGTAAAGCTTGGTTCCAGAACAACGTAGCCCTCATATGTTTTTCTTACACAAAATAATGGGTAGTAGGTAGGTAATTCATAATTTCCAAAATTTAATCGTCACATTCAAAACCGGAATTTATTAGTAATATCAAAATAGACCAGTCTTAAATATTCTTACGATAAATCTTTTTTTCTCTGTGACACTCAGAGAAGTCGGGCGTCTCCTAAGGAAACTTAACTGCACCCGAAGTTCTCTGTCTTCTATGTCGTTTTACAAAAACAACAAACACAAAAACTCAACAAACAAACAGTGACTCAAAGGCCGGCAACGCACTTGTGACTCTTAAGTTGCAGGTGTCCATGGGCGAAGGTAGTCACTTACCATCACGTGACCCGTCTGCTCGTTTACCGTTTAGTGACAACAAACAGACAGTGACGTTAACAAACAGACAGTGACGTTAACAAACAGACAGTGACGTTAACAAACAGACAGTGACGTTAACAAACAGACAGTGACGTTAACAAACAGACAGTGACGTTAACAAACAGACAGTGACGTTAACAAACAGACAGTGACGTTAACAAACAGACAGTGACGTTAACAAACAGACAGTGACGTTAACAAACAGACAGTGACGTTAACAAACAGACAGTAGCGTTAAGAGTACAACGAATATTCGTACAACGAATATTCGTACAACTGATCCCCGACTACAATAAGAACCTCAATACTTTCGCGTCATCATTTAACATTTTAATGAACATAACAATTAACCACCTGTCTGTGCTCATAATTACATCCTTTCACAGAAGGGCATCATTAAAAAGTCAACAAGAAGGGGAACTGTAGTCAAAGGGCCGCAATAAGACACAATAATGCATGGTGCGCGACACAGCCTTTACCCAGGAAATTGGAAAACGTGAGACGCTTACTTGTGTATACAACACCTTACCTGCGAAGAATTGGGGCGTTTTTGTCTTGTGTTTCCTACATGCAGTGCGAAGAAAATACGCATTTTCCATGACTTTATAGTCTAATTCTCATAAATTTACAGTAATGGTAAAGTCTAATATAGCTTATGAGATCTACAATAAATATGTGTATAATATTGAAATTATTTGAATGTCTGATGTTAAATTGAATTGTTTTTAGTGAGTAAATTTGATGTAGCCTATGTTTTTACAAAATTGCTGTTTTATATTCATTTAGTAATACTTATAGTATGGCATATGGGTATAAGTTCAGAAAAACAGTTGAAAGAGTAACGAATATGATGATTATTCGGTACTCTACCTATATTTATGTACGTAAAATTTGTAAATGATGAAAAATTATGCAAGGACGAAAAGGGAAAGATTTCGTAATTATAAATAGTTTTTAATAGTTTTCTCGTGTACAAGTTTTAGTAGTTTTCATCTGATGGCATCCGACATATGTATTAAACATATTTACGCTAGTTTTATATATCTATTAAGGGTTTTCGTATTTGTATTACAATTTTAAAAGACAAAAAGAGCTCATTTAAAAATAATAAAATGATGTGGATATAAATTAAATACATTTACATTATTTAATTAAAATAGTATCAATTTATTTTCAAAATATTTAATGTTTATCTCAATAAGTATAATTTCCGGGTTTTGTTTTGTAGATACTCGTTAATATGTTTATAAAAAAAGAGATATGGGGACATCTCCCTTAAACACTGCCACGTAGTGCACATAGTACTTCAAGCTCCTATATTTTAGCTGTTCTTTGATTTATAGCGGCCTGGTAGCACGTTTGGACCCGTGCCATAGTATATTGATTGCCACTTTGAAAATTTTACAATTTAAAATATGAGTTTCTCGAACAAATTGGCAAATAGCTTTTCAGGCACTTTTAGGAAGTATTTAAGGTAGACAAAATGTTTTTGCGACAAAGTAAATAGCTTACGATTCTTCTTGAGTTTTGTTCTGTATTATATTTTTTACTCCAAAATTTGAGTACCTTAATTTACTTAGCCAATGAGATTTCTTGGAGACAATGGTTATAAATGTTGTGTGCTGAACTGAGTTAAACCAACTGGGTGTTAACCAACTTATGAAACTGAAAGATGTTAGATATTTAAGTTAGTCTCTTAAATAATAAATATTTTCTTCTATCTTCTATTTCTCTATATTCTCTATATTCTTAAATTTTTATTTCTTAGTCTCCGCACTATGCGAGTGATATTCGTAGGTGTGCTTCGTGGAATAGGAACTCAGTTATTTTAAATTTTTATTTGAAGCCCACCTATGGGTGTGCTAGGTGGAATACTTTAGGTGTGCTTCGCCTGGGTGACCTTTAATTGGGTGTGCTTACGGAATACCTCCTAAATCTAATTTGCTAAATTTACATTGTCATTCTTGTATTTTTTTTTTCGTTACACATTTTAAACCTTTTTGTCAAGCTTCATACGTAAAAATCCCCTCCGGACTCGTGGTCCCCCTGTGATCTTCCCCTGGTCAAGATTGAATCGGAGGGACCACGAGCGAATGCGATTTACTCGTGGTCCCTCCGATTCAATCTTGACCAATTTTAACGGATAAGAAGTAATATAGTATGTTACCGGCAGACTTATTAAACTTTTTCCCCCCGGACTCGTGGTTCCCCTTGTCAGTTTTATCAGTTTTATTTCAATAAAAGTAAATAGATAGTACTGTGACTTCTTCCTCCATAACTTTACTCAACCACAACTATGTAGTTCAATAATAAGAAATTCAATATTCAATACTGACAGTTGACAATTACAATTATGAAATAGATAAATATAATGAGGTTTTCATTGTGCTAAGTGGTCGTCATGGACGTAGGTACTATTCTCATATTATGCACAAATAAGTAGGTACGTGAAGTGTTTATCCAATTACATACCATATGCTTTTCAAGTGTTTATGGTCAAGAGTGAATCGGAGGGACCACGAGCGAATGTGATTTACTTGTGGTCCCCCCAGGGGAACATCACAGGGGGACCACGAGTACGTAGGGAAAATATCGAGTCGTGATTGACAATTTAATATTAATGTCATCTATGATAGCAAAAGATATTTTTTTTTGTTGACTTTGGATGTGTGTACATCTTGTATAATTTTTTCATCGACGTATAATATCATTTTACATTTCTCGGAGCTGGATTTTATATCTTTGTTTCTTTATTGGCTAACTTTATCTTCTTCCCTAGTCCGATAACTGTGTAATCGGTACCTTTAGGTCTTCCTTTTCTCTAAATTGCAGGTTGGACCACAATATTAGATAAAAATATTCAATTCTTTTTGTTATAGTTTCAGATCTCACTTTTGAAAAGTTGTCAAAACGATTTGATTTAAGATTTGCTGATTTTGTACATCTAATTTTTTGCTACAAACCAGCATTTGCTAATAAATTTAATTCTTTTTATTGTTGTTGATTAAACAGACGACATTAAAACGTAAATTAGTGGTACGACGGTCTCCATGTATGGAATAAAGTTGTTCAAAAGGCCTATAGCAACTTTTGAAAGTTACATCTATAGAAAGTTCATCTAATGATCTTCGAATATTTATCTAATGATCTTCGCATATTTCTTCGAGCTTCTTTTGAAGCGAATACTATAATTCGACAATTTGTTATTTTTTTTTATATTACTACAAACACTATCTTTAAAACATGATCTATTCCTTTGTGCATATGAACTTTCTAGTGTAGGTAGTTGCTTTATGAAATGTGCACCTTGATTTTTTTAAGTTTTTGTACCCGAATTGTAAATTTGAGTCATCGGGGTATCTGTAAGTGGAGTCGTTTTTTTTCATTACACTGCGATCTGTCGCCACAGGGACATTTATCAGTGGGTTGGTTGGGTTGGTTATTGGCATGCTCGGTATGCGACCTGTGTCGCATCCTACTCTACTTCACTGTTGCGATTTAAGTGTGTCTTGGGGCATCTTCCGTTTCAGTCTGCGGATTCTAGTGTTGTCTTCCATCAAGATATTGGCTAGGCTGTTCGGATGGTCTTAAATTCTTTCCTTTTACTTATTTGTATAGAAGAGTATTTCCTGTTTGACTGTGGTCATGTGCAGGTTCTGATGAAGTTGTTCTGAAGAACTAGGGGGCACCGATTATCGTCCTCAAGATTTTGTTTTGGAATCTTTGCATGATTTCGATGTTGGAATGGGAGGTCCCCCAGAGCTGTATTCCATAAGTCCAGATCGGTTTAAAAATCGTTTTGTAGAGTAGAAGCTTGCTACTTAGCGACAGTTGTGGCCGGCCACACATTAACCAATACAGCTTTAATCCTAATTGTTTCTTTTTTGTGAAAATATGTTTTTGCCAGGTTGCTAGTGCCGAGTAAAGGTAACATTTACAGATTTAATTTCCTTAGCCTTGATTCTCCATTTTTTTAACCAGATGGAAATATCATTAACCTTTTACACGAACGCATTTTTTTTTGGTAAAGTACGTGACGTGCTTTCAAATTCGCGCTAACGACTTTTATTGGTATAACACCTCAAAAAAACAATGATTACATAATATCGCATAAAGTTAGCGACATTAACCATACCTCATTCTAATGCTGGTTACATGGGCTACTAGAATAATCTATCCATAATATTTATAATTACATACCAGTTGGAGAAACAATCCAATATATTTTATTATTAACTTTTTTAAAACGACACCACTCATATTTTTACATATAAAAACCAAACTAATATCACATTCACTCTGATATTACCATAACTTCTTAGATTACATATAAACACACACACAACGGGCACTATTTAACTTTCAAACTCATTGTTGACACAAAATAAACAATTTACAATCGCGCCGATAATACCGGGCAGCCATTACACTGCATTACAGCGCGCGCGTTCTGACCTTGCGAAAAAGAGCGGGACGGAGCGCGTCGGTAACGCTGGTGACGTAGAAAAGTACAGGCGACTGCATAAATTAGGTATCTTATTATTATGCTACAATATTATAGTAATATAATATTATGTAAGTTTATTTGAGTATAAACTATACATTTATTTATTAATTCTATATTGTACACCATTAAAATGAAATACAATATAAGCACATTATAATTGTTTGTGTATATTATTTGGGTATAACAATCGGCGGTCTTATCGCTTACGGCGATTTTTTACAGGCAACCTTTGTACGGAAATTAATTTAGGGTAGTCCGTGGTGTACTTCTTGAGGTTAATATAGAACATAATATATATACCTACTTAGCTTTTATTACGATAATCATACTGCATAAACATATATAATATAATTTAATTTATAATATAAAAAATACGGTCGTATTTCCTACCGTCTCATACCGTAATTACCATATCGTTTCCTATCGGTGGTATTTCCTACCAAATCATACCTTGCGTAATCTGCTGAACATTATATTCCAAAAAATCCTAATTAAAATATGCCTCAAACAGTTTTCGACAGATTCGCTTGCTCAATCGCTACTTTCAAAGTGTAAGCCAATTTAGATCTTATGAGTACAGCAATAAACTTGATAATTTAACAAATACGCTTGCTAAATTCAGACAACTTGTAGCTCGCAGAGGCTGGGCTCGCGTACCCGAATATACTGTTTTTCCTGCGATTGAAGAGGCCATTGGGACAGGAACACCATAATAATAGTACCTAATATACTTTTGTTTCTAGTATTCATAGTAATAAGGTAGCAAAACAAGAACACGGTCTACCTGATGCTAAGAAGTTAAATCAATACACAACTCGCTGAATTATAACTGGTTATCGTTAGCCTACAAGCGCAGAAGCTTCAAATTGTAGGGACATCACAGACTTATTGTTAAAACCTAGAAACGTATACAGGGAGCTCCTTTCCTGTTGTTAGTAACATGTAGAAAATGTCTTCTTCACTTTTAAGCACGTTCTCTTGTCATATCTTTTTACATAATTTGTTCGTCTTAGCTAATTATGAAACAATGTATATTGTATACCTACTACATACTGTTTCGGTATTGCACTCATGTTCTTGTGTGAATTGTATTCCATATTGTCGTCAGTTTTCACATCTCCCGTTTTGAATATATTTACCAAACACTGCAGTAAATTAAAAGGAACAACCTGAAAAGAGCTTTGGATACATCTGTTTTATCGAGGCCCTTTTCTGTTTGAACCAGGATTCACGATTTGAACGTGACGTTCACTATATATTTCCCCAATGCAATTAAAATTCGCCTAGATGGTGTACTGGCTATACTTAAATGCTCTTTGGAGTAATATGTTCAAAGACTGCACGGATGGCGCAATGGTTAAAATAAAATAAAGGTCACAAAAAAATTTAATTTTAGTTATCACTTTGTGTAACCTAGTTATGTCTTTGTTAGAGTACCCAGTCCATATTGTGACAGTACATGTTTGTTTTGTGGTCTAAATATAAAACCATCGTTTCTTAGAACAAACGCTTTTAACAGGCCAATTGAAGTATATAATATGCATGTATTTAGTAATATATAAGTATATTTATCAGCAGTCTGGTTACCGTAGTACAGGCTCTGTCTAGTTTGGGACCAGATGGACGTGTGTGAGGTGTCTCAAGTTATTAATATTCTGTGTTGTTGTTGTATTGTGGTTTCGTTATGTTGCATGGAAACTAAGATGTGCCCTGATCCTCAATCTAGGATGCTCTGTTTTTTGAGGATCAACGGTTCCCCGATACAGTATCCCCAAATAGCCAATAAAATAGCCTATAATATTCCTCAAGAATTGGGCTGTTGAATACAATTTTTTTTTTAACTGACGGGTACTTCCAGAGATTAACGCTTTCGATTAACAGATTTTATTCCTACGGCCCTTGACTGGGGATTTCTCAACACAGACTTCAAATGTCTACAGATAGTTTAATACCAGTCGGAAACTTAGACAGATATCTTAATGTCTTATCTACAATGTTCAGAATATGGGCGTCCGATACGCAATTTCATTACATATCTTAATAAAGTGCCAACTTTGTACCGTATTTTGTTTAGCACCGTCCGGCCGTTTTATCTAACGAAATAATCTTTTTAATAAGTGACTGGAACCTTAATCTATATATAATAAGTTCACATGTTTTGCTTGTAATTGCTACGGGGTTGAGTTTTTCGTTCATATTTTATGGTACTGTGAATTGTGCATGGTCCAAGTTATTAGATAACATGTGTCAAGATCAGGATGACTAAATAACCTTTTAGAGCTGACCTCTTAACCGCCCGAAAAGTGTCACGTGGTCAATAACCCGAACGGTCATCCGGCCACTACAATCGCGCGATTAGAGAGCGCAGTACAGAGTTCGGATTTTATTCAATCTTTTCAAAAAAATGTATGACCCGTCATTTACCTAGCGGTTTTATTTGATAGATGGATAACCAATGTACCTTGTAACACTACACACTAACATATTTTATTGCTAAAATACATGTTATCATTTAAATATTTACAGACAATCGAACCAAATGGCAACCTACGCACCTTTTGTAGGAAGAAAGAGACTTTCAATATATTTTTCAAATTATTTTCGTTTTTAATTATGATTTCCCTAAACTTCATAAGGCTATCTGATGATATAAGAAACACCATGTTTTTACATAAAATTTACTCAAAAATACTGTTGTGAAAATCACATAACACTACAAAATATTCGCCATTTTGCTCACTTGCCAACCAAACTTTTGCTTCACTTTAAACACCTATTTAGATAGTATTTGATGTAAGCAAAGGTTTTGTTAGTTCAATATTGTTATATTCTATTAATTTAGTGCAAAACATACAGGAATTATCATGAAAATAACCTATTTTCGAATCTATAAACAAAAGAGTACACGATTTGTTAGGCCAGTTTTTATTTACAGTTTTCAAGTACTAAAAATTCTCAATACTCTATGGGAATGATTGAATGACAAAGAGAACAAACCGAGTTCTCGATTGCGGGACTAACTTATGGCAAGCGCAATACAAAGTATTTTTAAAAAAGATAAACAAAAGCCACTTGAGGTTCGTTAGAATTGTGTACATGTGTGCGTGAGCTGTCATGTCGTATCCTGCCGAAGCACTGATCAGTGCTCTAGCGGACCAATATACAGGTGTTACTTTTGGGGTAAAAGAATAATGATTCGGTATTTCTTAGTTTTTTTATTGGTGGTTGTAATAAAAACCTTGTTATATCAGATTAATTTATTTATACATGTTGATACACATATTTCGATAGTACGAAAGCAAATAGAAGTATTTATTTATGATTTTTGGTGATTGAATAAAAACCTGACAGATAGATAAAAATTTAATAAACCGATTTTTAGGCTTAGGATCACGCAAATAACTGTATGAGCTTAAAAAATCTATTATTTTGACATTACAAACATACACTTCAATATTATTTATTTGTATCGATTACCTACGTATCCATACTGTATTTCATTATAATATAGGTAAACTTCATTCGTTAATATTTTTATTCTCTCTACAGCATTCGTCAAATGTCGTTTATACACACGGTACATAATTATAAAAAACAACATGCTTTGTAACAGTAATGACGTCTGCCTATACGTATACATCACGTCGGCCATGTTGCTCTTTGTATGTGTGCGTTCGAAATACGATCAGGGCACAAAAAAGTGTTTGCTAAACAAAGACCGTTTAGAAAATAAAGTTGTATTGCAATCTAAACTCTCAACAACATGTTCATTAGAACTATAATAATACATAAACGAAAATGTAAGAGTAAATGTATGAAATTCTTCAAAATAATAGTGCATTGTAACGGTTACTTTGCACCATAACTTTTTGACGAAAGATTATTCAAATTTGAATACGATTGATATACGTATTGATTCATATTAGTAATACATTTAAAAACAATAAAAAGTATCAATAACTTACCTGTATGTATAATTATTCATAAATAAACAACTATTTGTAGCACTAAAAATTTTTGATGCTCCGTTGATAAGGTTCAAATTTCAAACGGTCGTTAGAAATATATTATAAGCTTCAGTCAATGAGTGAAATTTTGTAGAGTTCATTTAACAGGGATCAATAAAAAATCAATTTAGACTTTGTGTAACAGTATTTTCATATCAAAATCGAACAAAAACCGACGCGGGTGACCTGAGCACTGATCAGTGCTTAGGCAGTTTACGTCAAAATACGAAAAACGGCCAGAGCACTGATCAGTGCTCGGGGCAGTGAAGAGGTTAAATAATTACTATTTAAAAAAAAGGACGTCTATCCTTAAAACCAGTGATTCCTGAGATGAGCGCGTTCAACCAAACAAACAAACACTTCAGCTTTATAATATTAGTTTATATTATAATCACCATAATATTCCGTAAAAATTATTTCCTTTCTTTCCAAACATTAAACCATGTATAATGTATTATTTGACATAATTATTAGTCTACTACTACTACTAATAGTCATATAAATTAACAAATATAATAAGACGCTATTGCGTGCAATACTAATTTGCATAGTCATTTGAAAATTAAATTGTAAATGACTGTACTTATGTGACGTCACATAATGGCGTCCCGCGCCGTCGGCACTGCGACCGTCGAAATTTGAAGAACATGATATTGGAAACAAAATTACGATTTATATAAGCGTACACACATTTAACTACTTATCAAAATGTATTTGTATTTTCATTATCAAAAAACTTATTTATATTTTAGATACCTTTGACTTTATTTTCCAATATAAAACAGTAAAAATATTCGCATTTGAAGAAGATTTTTTTTTGTTTTCAAAAGTATATCACTTTTTTCAGGTTGTTATTTATAATTATACATAATGATGTAGTTTTACAATTATTCTTCATATATTTATCAGTAATTATAAATAAGAATAAAGTAAAAACACTTACTGTTTCCTGCTTTAAAATACTTTTCAAACTACACGAAATTTTAGCTGACGACGCAAAAATGGCGGACTGTTAAAAAAATCAATAAATACTTTTATTTTATATTTATTTCAAGGGTACCATACAAAAAAAAATTTAAAATGCGTAGACAGACATACCACCATTATATTAAAAAATATTTCAAAAAGAAATACCTTACGTTACTTACATACTACTTACATAAATCGTCACAAAGTTCACTTGTTCACCCTATGTACACGTGACACGTAGTGCACTTGCAATCGATGCACATGGGTCTGTTAACGAAACACGCAACGGGTTAAGCCCACACTGTAAGAGTTCCGACGCCTTAACTGAGTCTGAGTGGACTGCGAAGATCGCAGTGTCATCAGCATAAGTACCGGTGGTGATACTCTCTGAAGTCGGTAGGTCAGATGTGTAGATAAGGTACAACGTCGGGCCCAGCACGCTGCCTTGTGGTACCCCTGCTTTAATAGGGCAGAGACTTGAGAGCGCTTTGCCGCTTTATACTAGGTAGTGTCTGTTTTCCAAAAAAGATTTTAGGATCTTGTACATGTAGGTAGGGAGTAGAGTTTTTATTTTAAATAACAGGCCTTCATGCCATACCATAATTGTCTAAAAAAGCACTTGCATCAGTAGTGTTATCCCAGAGTCTGGTAGTTCCTGTAAGACTTTGTTGGTAAGTAGGTCATATCTAGGGGCTTTCTGGGAGTTTCCTTTTTTAATAATGTTTTCTACTTCACTTTTAGTAAAGTAGTCTGGTTCGTTATCATCCTGGTCGGGGATATCAATAAATTCGATAACTTCTTTTTCATGTTCGGGTGAATCCTCATATGGGTGGGGTTGAAAATTCATAATGACAGTTTAATTACTTTCTCTATTGACTATTCTGTAGCACATTCTTAATGAGTACCTACCTACGCGAAAAAAAATAATTTATATGGCATACAATATTTATATATCATACAATATTTATATATGTACAGGTGAAGTAATGACTACGAGGACATGTATATCCTCTTACTCATACTGGTAGGGTTTATCTATCTAGTTCACAAACTAGTATGACCATGAGAATACAGGGAAATTTTCTGATTTTCATATGCCAGGAGTAACCTGAGAGAGTCATACCAAAGAGTTTGTAATATACCAATGAGGTGAAATACGGTGAGTTATTCTACATGCAAGTAAATTTTTTTATGTGTTTTGACGTAACGTTTGAATATCACTATTGCCTTACCTTACATTTAGGTTCTTTCGCCGTTACCTGTTTGACTTTTGATTTAATAATAACTATACATATAGTTATTACTAAATAAAAAAAATCAATAACTCCAATAAGTAGAATGCTTCAGGCAGGTCTATAAGTTGGCAGTATTAACATTCATTTATTTTATGCTTTCTCCACCGCTGCTTTTTATTGGTGATTGATTTGATAAATCGGTAGTTCCAATCGGTAGATCCAATCGGTAGAACCAATCGGTAGATCCAATCGGTAGAACCAATCGGTAGATCCAATCGGTAGATCCAATCGGTAGATCCAATCGGTAGATCCAATCGGTAGATCTAATCGGTAGATCCAATCGGTAGAACCAATCGGTAGATCCAATCGGTAGATCCAATCGGTAGATCCAATCGATAGATCCAATCGATAGATCCAATCGATAGATCCAATCGGTAGATCCAATCGGTAGGTCCAATCGGTAGATCTAATCGGTAGATCCAATCGGTAGATCCAATCGGTAGATCCAATCGGTAGATCCAATCGGTAGATCCAATCGGTAGATCCAATCGGTAGATCCAATCGGTAGATCCAATCGGTAGATCCAATCGGTAGATCCAATCGGTAGAATGCTACTTCAGGCAGGTGCAAAAAAAGTGATTCAATCGGTTTGGCGAATTGTAGACATCTCGATAGGTATATTTTCTTAATGTCTCAGTCAGTATTCGACAGGCCAGTTACATTCAGAGCAATCCGTTCCCATGGAGCTCCCCTGTGTAAAATTTTAACGCTCCATGACTCCCTTTCATCTCGCTCGTGCACTATCACCTGATGCACTTTTTGCATCAATCTTCAACGTCTTGTAGTAACCAATAAAAACATAAAATTTTAACGAATTTATTCTTAAGGAATCTTCCATATTGCTATTACAACTTGCAGGTAGACCCCTTCCAAATGTGATATCCCATTTTTGACAAAAAAAAACCGTTTATACCATTCTATTGTGGGCAACTAGATCAGCAACCAGCTGATTATTGGGTTTAGATCCCTGTCTTTGATGAGAGGACTCTTTTTATTCCACTCGCGATTAATGGTGTCCGTTTTTATCTGACTGTCGTAATCTCATCCTCTTTCTTTATCGAGCAGTGGTAGCATAGATAAGAGCAGTCTTTGCTTGATGCCTATTTCAGCAGTTGCGGTTAATTATTGTTTCAAACTGCTTCCTGTAGTTCCATTGTACTCTCCACGCGCAAGTGCAGTTTGAAGTTTACAGACGTTGCTGCCACATTTCCTGTAACTTTTTCTTCCTCAAATTTCTTTCCTCTTTCAAATTTCTGAAGTCCTCAATCGTTGGATTTCGCTCATATCCTCTTCAACCGCTGAGATTTGAGCTTAATTTTGTTTGGCGTTCTTTTCCTTTTTTGTGTTTATTTCTTACATAGGGCACGAAACTGTTCTTCTTGTTTACGGGCCTGCTTTTCGAAGAACAAACAGCAAACGGAAAAACGCCTTTATTCCGGCGGTTTCATTGATGCTACCTCGACGAGCTAGAGTTCCTTCTCCAGAGCCTCCTCCAGAGCCTCCTCCAGAGCCTCGTCTTCCACTGCAGTGCCCACTTCAGCTGTGTCCGCGGTGGTTCTGGCACGAATGGCATCACGCGTATTTCACCTTCCAATCAAATTTTGACAAAAGTTGTTACGGTAGTGGGTACAAGGTTGGAAGGAAAGTACTATATTTTTATGACGACGCTTACACTCCACATACAGACACCCGGAGTGAGCGACGTTGTCTTCTCCGACGTACCACTGTGTATAACATCGCACTGAACTGACTCACTACCCTTATCCTTCCTTTTCCCTTCCTCTTGATTTCACTACATTCTTACACATTGTCTAATCATTTGTAAAGAACTCGTATGAAAGATGCTCCCAAAATTAACCTACCCAAGTTTTTTAAAATTATATTTGTTCTATTTATATCAATTTGTTGAGAATCATGCATGTTGGTGAAAAATTCACTTCTGTCTTATTATTTCGGAGAATTTTATGTTCTATTTATATATCAATTTGTTGCATGTTGGTGAAACATCCAATTCCTTTTATACGCACACATACAGACACATTATAACAAAAATTAATTAATTTATAATATAATTTATTTCATTGTTATGGTCCTGCATAATTGTTTTTGATTGTTAAAAAAGACAAATAGGACACTGACATTTCATTTAGTACGTTATTGTGTTGTCGTAGATTTTGCTTTACAAGGCAGTACATTTAAATGTAATTCTGATGTTCTGAAGTAATCGTCTTACCATTCAGTATTGTTTTCTTTTTGTCTAGATACATTTTATTCTCTAGATTTCTCTAGACACATTTGATGCAAATAAACATAATAAAATTTTCCATGGTGGCATACCGGATCTGTAGTGACCAATTATTGTAGAAAATAGATAAATATATCTACCATGACTTCGGTCTTATGTCAATCTATTATCACACCACAACACGTAGGCATTTCTCATTTCCGTCACAGATAAGTCAATGTTTGTCGACGCATTTGCGGTCACACGTCCACCTACTCAGCTAAATAATATAGATACTATGTTTGCCAGGGATTAAAACTATTGAGCTCTCATTGCATACTGGTACAACTGCTTTGTTTTTTTAATAACGTACAAAGCAAGTATAGGGCCCGTCTAGTGGTAAGAGATCACCAGTTTAATAGTGAAGTCTCACAAACCACTCAATTATATAGAGAAAGTTTTGGGTGATTTTTAGGTCAAAATAGTCCTTCCGGACCGCAATGTTGAATTTGCAAAATGATGAATTCCCAAAATGTTGAATATTCCCAAAATGTTGAATTCCCAAAATGTTGAATTCCCAAAATGTTGAATTCCCAAAATGTTGAATTCCCAAAATGTTGAATTCCCAAAATGTTGAATTCCCAAAATGTTGAATTCCCAAAATGTTGAATTCCCAAAATGTTGAATTCCCAAAATGTTGAATTCCCAAAATGTTGAATTCCCAAAATGTTGAATTCCCAAAATGTTGAATTCCCAAAATGTTGAATTCCCAAAATGTTGAATTCCCAAAATGTTGAATTCCCAAAATGTTGAATTCCCAAAATGTTGAATTCCCAAAATGTTGAATTCCCAAAATGTTGAATTCCCAAAATGTTGAATTCCCAAAATGTTGAATTCCCAAAATGTTGAATTCCCAAAATGTTGAATTCCCAAAATGTTGAATTCCCAAAATGTTGAATTCCCAAAATGTTGAATTCCCAAAATGTTGAATTCCCAAAATGTTGAATTCCCAAAATGTTGAATTCCCAAAATGTTGAATTCCCAAAATGTTAAATTCCCATAATGTTGAATTAACAAAATGTTGAATTCCCAAAATGTTGAATTCCCAAAATGTTGAATTCCCAAAATGTTGAATTCCTAAAATGTTGAATTCCCAAAATGTTGAATTCCCAAAATGTTGAATTCCCAAAATGTTGAATTCCCAAAATGTTGAATTCCCAAAATGTTGAATTCCCAAAATGTTGAATTCCCAAAATGTTGAATTACCAAAATGTTGAATTACCAAAAGGTTGAATTACCAAAAGGTTGAATTACCAAAAGGTTGAATTACCAAAAGGTTGAATTACCAAAAGGTTGAATTACCAAAAGGTTGAATTACCAAAAGGTTGAATTCCCAAAATGTTGAATTCCCAAAATGTTGAATTCCCAAAATGTTGAATTCCCAAAATGTTGAATTCCCAAAATGCTGAATTCCCAAAATGTTGAATTCCCAAAATGTTGAATTCCCAAAATGTTGAATTCCCAAAATGTTGAATTCCCAAAATGTTGAATTCCCAAAATGTTGAATTCCCAAAATGTTGAATTCCCAAAATGTTGAATTCCCAAAATGTTGAATTCCCAAAATGTTGAATTCCCAAAATGTTGAATTCCCAAAATGTTGAATTCCCAAAATGTTGAATTCCCAAAATGTTGAATTCCCAAAATGTTGAATTCCCAAAATGTTGAATTCCCAAAATGTTGAATTCCCAAAATGTTGAATTCCCAAAATGTTGAATTCCCAAAATGTTGAATTCCCAAAATGTTGAATTCCCAAAATGTTGAATTCCCAAAATGTTGAATTCCCAAAATGTTGAATTCCCAAAATGTTGAATTCCCAAAATGTTGAATTCCCAAAATGTTGAATTCCCAAAAGGTTGAATTCCCAAAAGGTTGAATTACCAAAAGGTTGAATTACCAAAAGGTTGAATTACCAAAAGGTTGAATTACCAAAAGGTTGAATTACCAAAAGGTTGAATTACCAAAAGGTTGAATTACCAAAAGGTTGAATTACCAAAAGGTTGAATTACCAAAAGGTTGAATTACCAAAAGGTTGAATTACCAAAAGGTTGAATTACCAAAAGGTTGAATTACCAAAAGGTTGAATTACCAAAAGGTTGAATTACCAAAAGGTTGAATTACCAAAAGGTTGAATTACCAAAAGGTTGAATTACCAAAAGGTTGAATTACCAAAAGGTTGAATTACCAAAAGGTTGAATTACCAAAAGGTTGAATTACCAAAAGGTTGAATTACCAAAAGGTTGAATTACCAAAAGGTTGAATTACCAAAAGGTTGAATTACCAAAAGGTTGAATTACCAAAAGGTTGAATTACCAAAAGGTTGAATTACCAAAAGGTTGAATTACCAAAAGGTTGAATTACCAAAAGGTTGAATTACCAAAAGGTTGAATTACCAAAAGGTTGAATTACCAAAAGGTTGAATTACCAAAAGGTTGAATTACCAAAAGGTTGAATTACCAAAAGGTTGAATTACCAAAAGGTTGAATTACCAAAAGGTTGAATTACCAAAAGGTTGAATTACCAAAAGGTTGAATTACCAAAAGGTTGAATTACCAAAAGGTTGAATTACCAAAAGGTTGAATTACCAAAAGGTTGAATTACCAAAAGGTTGAATTACCAAAAGGTTGAATTACCAAAAGGTTGAATTACCAAAAGGTTGAATTACCAAAAGGTTGAATTACCAAAAGGTTGAATTACCAAAAGGTTGAATTACCAAAAGGTTGAATTACCAAAAGGTTGAATTACCAAAAGGTTGAATTACCAAAAGGTTGAATTACCAAAAGGTTGAATTACCAAAAGGTTGAATTACCAAAAGGTTGAATTACCAAAAGGTTGAATTACCAAAAGGTTGAATTACCAAAAGGTTGAATTACCAAAAGGTTGAATTACCAAAAGGTTGAATTACCAAAAGGTTGAATTACCAAAAGGTTGAATTACCAAAAGGTTGAATTACCAAAAGGTTGAATTACCAAAAGGTTGAATTACCAAAAGGTTGAATTACCAAAAGGTTGAATTACCAAAAGGTTGAATTACCAAAAGGTTGAATTACCAAAAGGTTGAATTACCAAAAGGTTGAATTACCAAAAGGTTGAATTACCAAAAGGTTGAATTACCAAAAGGTTGAATTACCAAAAGGTTGAATTACCAAAAGGTTGAATTACCAAAAGGTTGAATTACCAAAAGGTTGAATTACCAAAAGGTTGAATTACCAAAAGGTTGAATTACCAAAAGGTTGAATTACCAAAAGGTTGAATTACCAAAAGGTTGAATTACCAAAAGGTTGAATTACCAAAAGGTTGAATTACCAAAAGGTTGAATTACCAAAATGTTGAATTACCAAAATGTTGAATTACCAAAATGTTGAATTACCAAAATGTTGAATTACCAAAATGTTGAATTACCAAAACGTTGAATTACCAAAACGTTGAATTACCAAAACGTTGAATTACCAAAACGTTGAATTACCAAAACGTTGAATTACCAAAATGTTGAATTACCAAAATGTTGAATTACCAAAATGTTGAATTACCAAAATGTTGAATTACCAAAATGTTGAATTACCAAAATGTTGAATTACCAAAATGTTGAATTACCAAAATGTTGAATTACCAAAATGTTGAATTACCAAAATGTTGAATTACCAAAATGTTGAATTACCAAAATGTTGAATTACCAAAATGTTGAATTACCAAAATGTTGAATTACCAAAATGTTGAATTACCAAAATGTTGAATTACCAAAATGTTGAATTACCAAAATGTTGAATTACCAAAATGTTGAATTACCAAAATGTTGAATTACCAAAATGTTGAATTACCAAAATGTTGAATTACCAAAATGTTGAATTACCAAAATGTTGAATTACCAAAATGTTGAATTACCAAAATGTTGAATTACCAAAATGTTGAATTACCAAAATGTTGAATTACCAAAATGTTGAATTACCAAAATGTTGAATTACCAAAATGTTGAATTACCAAAATGTTGAATTACCAAAAGGTTGAATTACCAAAAGGTTGAATTACCAAAAGGTTGAATTACCAAAAGGTTGAATTACCAAAAGGTTGAATTACCAAAAGGTTGAATTACCAAAAGGTTGAATTACCAAAAGGTTGAATTACCAAAAGGTTGAATTACCAAAAGGTTGAATTACCAAAAGGTTGAATTACCAAAAGGTTGAATTACCAAAAGGTTGAATTACCAAAAGGTTGAATTACCAAAAGGTTGAATTACCAAAAGGTTGAATTACCAAAAGGTTGAATTACCAAAAGGTTGAATTACCAAAAGGTTGAATTACCAAAAGGTTGAATTACCAAAAGGTTGAATTACCAAAAGGTTGAATTACCAAAATATTGAATCTCAAAATGTTTAATTTAAAGTGTTTCAAGGAATATAGGGTATGCTCTTGTAGTTCAGATTAAAAACAAAAACTTTTTAAAATAAATTTGTTTGTGAACCTCTTAAAAACAAAACTCATAACTACTGCCTCTAAAAAAAATTATAGACCTACCTACTACAACAACGCGTCTGCTTCTGCGGCAGCAGCGCCGCCAGTACGGTTTAAAAAGTAATTAAATTAAAATCCTAATTTAAGTCTTATATATATAATTTTTTTTAAAAATTGCAATGACTGTAATTTGTTCTTTTTAACTTTTTCCAATAACCTCGAAAATCTTTTATCAAATAATAAATCTTTTAGTCTTCTATTTTTCTTGAAGGGGAAAAAGTAAGATCTAGAAAGTTTACGGTCATAATAAGAAGCTTCATTTAGTAATGTTTTAAAAACCAAAAATATATTTGGAGTTTTTGGCAGTCTTGAATTAATTCTTCGGTGATATCCCTCACAGGAATTAGTTGTTCTGTGGTTATCATTTGCACAGCTAATCAACTTGTGACCCATACTGAACCACTGTTCTTCAAAATACTGAAGAAAACTTTGCAAGTTTTCTGAGTCACTGGAGGCAGCAGTCACAATATCCCGCCAGGCTTCTGTCATATGCGTCGGAGGAAGTAAAACAAAATAAGAGCACATTCGTACGATATTTCTATTATGTTTATGGGCAAGACTGTTAGTGTTTTTCTTTTTGACCAAATTGCATTTCTTTGCCCTTTTCCAAACAGCCTTGTTGAAATGCTGAAAGCATCCTGTCAGTTTCACTTCACACTTCAGAAAATACCTTCCTTATTGCATTTAGTTGAGCTGTTTCATAATCGCATTTAAATTTAGCAATACGAACTCCAAGCTGATCCTTAATTAATTTAAATAACCGTGTATATGTTTGCTCTGTTTTATTCGGTAAAAAAGCATAAATTACGGGATAAATATTTATGGTATTCTCATCAGAATAAACATCGAGGTGTATAATGTATAACTGGTAGAACGGCTGGGGGCATGATCTAAAAGTACCGTCTCCGTAATATGAAACACTTTTCTCAGATTTCAGTAATTTTAGCATCTTCCTAGAACATAATACAATAATTTTTTCCTTATCTCCATTTTCAATCAGCTTAAAAGTTTCTGACACACCGTTTGGAATTTTGACATCTTCAATTTTTTTAAAAATCAGTTTATCAGATCCTAAAAATTTTTTTCGTGCCCTATATAGAGAAGTTTTCGCCGAAGAAAATGTTGGTAGCTGGTGTGCAGGTACATTAGGGTTTCGGTCAACAAACTTAGTTAGCATGTCTTCAAAAATTTGCTGTATTGGTTTTAAATTTGTGCACACTTCCTCCTTGATTGCATTTATTAACTCCATAATTTTAATTTTATTCTGATCGGTCAAGCACTTATGGCTAGTTTGACGAATTATTTTACTTTTATCCGTGCTTAAAGTTACAGTAGCTGTACAAATCTCTCGTTGTGTACACTTCCAGCGTGTCGTACCATTATTGTTCGCCTTACCATCTGTAGTCAGTTTCCACTTCCCTTCTAATATTAAAATATCTTTATTTTTATGGTTTTTTGAAAACACAATATGAGACATGGTAGTATAATATTAGTTATTTACAAACAAGGAAATTATGGACGTGAGCTGATAATATAAAAGGAAAATGACAAATCGATTATCATTTTATAAAAAGTGGCCAGTAGTGTTTGTATACTCTTTGGTGGTAATTGAATCGATGCATAGAGGTGTTTCACTTATTACAATAAAATGAGTTTTAATCACAGAGTTATGTAAGTAAATACTACTAATATTATTGAAGGCGAACATTTACTACAAGTCATAATAACTCATCGAGTGTTCATTTACTTACCTCCTACAACTTTCTGATGTCCTAGTTCATTATTTTAGTATGTCATGACTTTGCCCAGTTGCGAATCAAAAATTTTGGGAATTTCGACATTTGGTAATTCAACATTTTGGGAATTCAACATTATGGGTTCAACATATTGCAAATTCAACATTGCGGTCCGGAAGGAAAATAGTGATGGTATCATAAAAGTGATGGTATCATAAAAGTGATGTTTAAACCTACGAATACTTTATTTATTATCTACTCAGTGAATTTTAAGAAACAGAGGATATTGAACACAACAACACACTCTTTAACAAGATTTTTTTTCATATTCGATTTAAAAAAGTAAACAGCTGATACAAATTATTTTATCTACTTTTAATGTTATTATACACTATTATTGTTGTTTAACTGCTTGTTAATTTTCCCTAAGTATGAAGTTGAAATTCAACATTTTCTTGTGTTTAATGTAAATGCATAGCAACCACAAAAATCTAAATAAGGTAATAGAAGTGCTATGAATACGTAAGCTAGTCGCCGCGCTGGTGACTCAGATGCCACCAGTGCGGAATGTTACGCTCAGTTACTCGTGAAACTTTGTCTCGGCAAGTGCGGTTGCAAAAATGGTGTTTTACAGCATTGCCCACTCCGGCGATTTGTCTACTACGTGTAATTACACCAATCAAGGGATAACATTTGGATAACTTTCATCGGTAAGTGTTTTCTTTTGGTTTTATTGATGTTTTTGATAAAAGTACATTTTAAAACATAACTCTACCAATAAATAGTACGACTGGCATAATTTGGGGCTTTATTTCTACTTGCCCGTTGTGTTGGATGCTATCCGACAGTTTGGTTTTACAAAAAGAAATGTATAAGGCAATGAATAATAGTGTTGGCTTTAGCATTTCTAGTGGCACGGTCACAGAGAATCGTCGCGAGCTAGAGATGTGCTAAACGATATTAGGATACCTACAGTAGTACTCACAAACTGTACATTTTACATTAAAAGATAAAAATGAAAAATGAAAGATTGTTTTCTTTTCTTAAGGGAATATATTATTTTATTGGTTTATTTTGTTTATTTTAGATTCCCGTAAAATGCAGGTACGAAAGACAAGTGGATATTACTTATTTGTTGATTGATTTGTTGGATTCATTTGTTGGATTCATTTGTTGGATTCATTTGTTGGATTCATTTGTTGGATTCATTTGTTGGATTCATTTGTTGGATTCATTTTACGGAGGATGACTTCAATATATCAACAAAACGACGTACTGTGTTAAAATCTGCAGTACCTACAAATAACATAATAAAGTTGTTCAATGTAGTAAGTTAAGGTTTATATTTTTTTAACCGATTTAATAAAAAAGTAAATAAATACTTTGAAATGGTGGATGCAATAATAACGTGAAGTTTTTTTTTTTTTTTAATATTTGATGACATACATTTTCACAAATATGATCAGTCCTCGACTGATAACCACGTCATTTATTTAATTAAATGCGATATCCGCCTTAATTGTTACGCAAAAATGCTATTGAAATTTTTCCAAAAGACAGTTATTTAATAAATATCTTGATTTTACAGGACAGTAATTTTTAATACTTCATCTTTTTATAATTTTTGTGAAGAATAAATTATATTTAACAATAAAGCACGGACCCACTAACAACTTTCTTCTATTATTCCTCAGTTGCATGGTATTACGGTATTACCCGTAGTCAAGCCCTAGTGTAGATTACGCAATCACTACCACGAATGCAGAATCTATTATCCTTGTGTGAAGTGAGCGGACCAATACGAAGTAATATCAATCTTAGTAAATATTCATAAGGCTTAGTTCAGTTTGGATAACATTCTCGGTGCATATGTACGAGTGATTGTGTAGTTATTATTTGTGTATGTAGATGTAGCCACGCCCTGGCGACATGCGTTCTCGATAGATCCCAGCGCGCTACATACCATTTCTATTACCTTATTTAGATTTCTGTGATAGCAACTAATAGAATATTAATATAAACAGAATAAGAATAATAGAAACTATTCAAAGCTATAGACACATTCCACCTCATTTAATTTGATAGCACTAACATAGAAATAATTAATATCGTTCATAAATATGGATCAGAAACATTTATTCTCGTCATCGTCGTTTTCGTTGCGTTCATCATTGATTTTGAAAAAACAAAACTATAGTTTAGTATCATACTGTCTATAAATTATCATAAATTGTAGAATTAAATGAAAATAGGTTAAACACCTGGTTTTTAATAGCGGCATTTTACTAACTCCAAATAGAAAAATAAATGAAAGGACAGAGCATACCTAGTATGCGTAAGATTTTTTTATGCGATTTCACTGTATAAACTAAAATTCTTTTCTTGTGACCAGATAGAGCTGCATTAGTTTTGAATTAAATCTTAATGTGCACCTAAGATAGCTCGAACATATTTTTCGTCGGGATATCATAAATTCCTTTTCATTTTCTCTACTCCAGGCATCATGTTGCAATTTGTTTATGTCAGAAGGCATAGTTATTAGGCTGGACAACCGCCTTAAAGCTATTTTTCGTTCGGCCCACCTGAGTTGTTCACGTGGGTGGACCACGGGCAATTATTTTTTCCTGTGGATCACCAGAATGTAAAAATGTTGACTACGTGCAAATACGAAAGCATAGCATGGATTTAAAAAAAAATAAAAGACATGTGTAGAAACTCTATAATTCATTTAATTATAGGGTACTTTCCCGTGACCCGACATCTATGTTAAACTTAACTAACTTAATTTAACTTCTTTATTAATATTTTTGATGCAATTACATGGAATTACTAGGATGAAGAATCCCACTAGAACCATCATGGGACTATCAAATGCAACTAAGGGGTCTACTAAATTAAAGTATCTTAAAGAAATTTTTGATATTTTTTAAAGTAAATTTACAGGAAAATATTTAACTTAAACAAAATAAAACCGAACAAGTGCGAGTCTGACTCACGCATCGAGGGTTGCGAGAGAATTAATCCCAAATGGTAAATTATTTATTATAGACGCTACATTAAAATCCTGTCCAAAACCCTTCGCTGAATTATACAATATACTTGGTGATAGAGACAGTCCATCAAAACCATACTGTAGTTGTACCATGAATTTTTGCTTTATTGCCTGATGAAAAAGAGAAAACCTATATAGTTTTATTTAATCTCATAAAATGCAATTGCCGCATTTTGATCGCGGAATAAAACATTATAAAATGGCGGCAGTATATGCCATTTTAGTAGTTTTTCCAAAAGTTAAAATTATAGGCTGCTATTATCATTGGACGCGAGCAATTTGGCGAAAAGCTAAATTATTACAGGTTACAAAAACTAAATTTTAAAAACGTTTTATTTCACTAACTGCAGCCTTGCCATTGTTACCATACCAGACCCAAACTTGCCATTGTTACCATACCAGACCCAAACTTGCCATTGTTACCATACCAGACCCAAACTTGCCATTGTTACCATACCAGACCCAAACTTGCCATTGTTACCATTACCAGACCCAAACTTGCCATTGTTACCATTACCAGGCCCAAACTTGCCATTGTTACCATTACCAGGCCCAAACTTGCCATTGTTACCATTACCAGGCCCAAACTTGCCATTGTTACCATTACCAGGCCCAAACTACTTAAATTGAAAAAATTGTGAATTAAATAGACAGATATTGGTTTAAACAAAACATAGTCAGAATTGTAAGCGTTTTCGGTCAACGTCATCGGACAAAGTCATCGGACAAATAATGTTATTGAAGGATGGCATGGAAAATAAATAAATCAATGAAAACACAGTAACATTGCCACGTCTCCTGGCTAACTTAAAAAAAATCGATTTAGTGACAAATATAAAGATAAAATGTAAAATAATGAAAAAAAAGTTTGCCATTTCGATGGCAAATGATGAATTTATAATGTAAATTCAAACGGGGTTGCTGAATACCGCAAATGAATGTTGGACATGCATTAGAATAGCTGGGTTAAGATAATTAAATTTAATATGGCATTAATTTAACCTTTTAAATAAACACGTCATTATTATCGAGTAGTGGATCCAGTGCCAATGTAATTTGATAATTTTACAACTACCATAAAAAAACTACCCATTCAATTTTTTATGTCTGGGTGGACCACGGGAAATTATATTTTCCCGTGGATCACCTGGGTGGACTATTGGAAAAAATAATTTCCCGTGCTCCACCCAGGTGAACCACGGGCAATAAATGGGTGAATCAGGGGCAATAAATGGGTGAACCACGGGCAATAAATGGGTGAACCACGGGCAATAAATGGGTGAACCACGGGCAATAAATGGGTGAACCACGGGCAATAAATGGGTGAACCACGGGCAATAAATGGGTGAACCACGGGCAATAAATGTGTGAACCACGGGCAATAAATGTGTGAACCACGGGCAATAAATGGGTGAACCACCTGCAATAAATGGGTGAACCACGGGCAATAAATGGGTGAACCACGGGCAATAAATGGGTGAACCACGGGCAATAAATGGGTGAACCACGGGCAATAAATGGGTGAACCACGGGCAATAAATGGGTGAACCACGGGCAATAAATGGGTGAACCACGGGCAATAAATGGGTGAACCACGGGCAATAAATGGGTGAACCACGGGCAATAAATGGGTGAACCACGGGCAATAAATGGGTGAACCACGGGCAATAAATGGGTGAACCACGGGCAATAAATGGGTGAACCACGGGCAATAAATGGGTGAACCACGGGCAATAAATGGGTGAACCACGGGCAATAAATGCTATTTTTCTATCAGGAACAGTACTTTTTCCTTAATGAAAGATATCCTATGTTCTTTTTCCTTAATGAAAGATATCCTATGTTCTTTTTCCTTAATGAAAGATATCCTATGTTCTTTTTCTGTACCCTTGACAACGTGTATGCTGAATTTTATGATGCTCGTTTTTGTAATCAAAGCTTGAAAGCGTATAAACAATATTAGTTCACCCCTTTCTTAAAAGAGAAATGTGGCGTTGGTGGTCTATTTCTAGGGTCAATAATTAATATTGCTGAATAAAAAAATAGACTAACCTGTGAATCGTCTGCCTCCACAGTGGCATTTACAACCACCGATGAGGCGGCATCTTTATATATGTAGTTAACAGGAGAAAGAAACAAAGAGACTGATACTATGACTTCTTAACTGTACACCTATTCTTTCAACAGTAAAGTACCTACTATGTAGAAGGAAAAGAATATACACTGTACATTTAATTAAAAAGAAACACCTTTTAAGTTACGGAGGCCTGCAATTAATAAACGGTAATTTGCATATTTAGGTCAAGGAGATTCCTTAATGAAACAATTTGGGGTCGTTTGCCCGCCGTACACACCACATTTCCTAGAAATTAACACATAAAATTATAATTATAAAACATATTTTCGTGAAAATGTACGCTTTTTACGCCATGTTGAGGTACGGTTTATCTTATAAACAGGAAAAATAAGATTCATTCATTTAAAATGTTTTACTAATTCAATAAGGTCAGCGATGTTCAGTGTAGCTGATTGCTTTAAATTTATTTGTGTACATCAGAATCGTCGGGATCACCATTCCACAAAGGTTTTGTCTCAGTAGGGCCCTCTTTACTTTAAATAGGTTCTTTAAGGCCATTTGTTTCTGTTCAGGTTCCTATTTTTGAAGGAAGTCTAGAACTATGGGTTGCATTCAGATGCAAAATTACATCATCCAAATTCCGGTACAGAATCCTTTCAAGAACAGAGATCAATTTGCCAATGAGACCTCCATCGTAGCACGATGGGAGGGCCGGGCCGTCTGCTACGAACCCAACATGGTATATCCATATCTTTCTTTTAGCTTGACAGCTTCCCCAGCACGAGAGTCTACAGGACTCTATAGAAGGCAGGCCTGAAGAGTATATTGGGGAGGTTCTTGTTTGGAGCATTTGTGTACCTTCTTAAGACGAGAAAGCGAAATAAACAAACTCACCTTCGCAGTTATAATGTTAATTAGGATAATTAGGATGATCTTTCGTGGATGGTAAATTATTTTATTCTAATGTTTTTGACATGTTCAATGATATTGAGTTAAAATAATTTACATTCCATTACAGTTTCATGAATAGCTGACATTTTTGTATTTATAATAAAAGGGCACAGGAGAAAAAGATGCAATGTCACAAATACAATAAACTGAGTAATTGCTAAACTAATCTTTTCGTTAACATTAAAGCTTGAAATAAAAAAAAACTAATAATAATTTACTAATAAAGAATAATTTTTTTTAGTGTGGCGTACAAACCCTTTTCTTAGTGTGGCGTACAAACCCTTTTCTTAGTGTGGCGTACAAACCCTTTTCTTAGTGTGGCGTACAAACCCTTTTCTTAGTGTGGCGTACAAACCCTTTTCTTAGTGTGGCGTACAAACCCTTTTCTTAGTGTGGCGTACAAACCCTTTTCTTAGTGTGGCGTACAAACCCTTTTCTTAGTGTGGCGTACAAACCCTTTTCTTAGTGTGGCGTACAAACCCTTTTCTTAGTGTGGCGTACAAACCCTTTTCTTAGTGTGGCGTACAAACCCTTTTCTTAGTGTGGCGTACAAACCCTTTTCTTAGTGTGGCGTACAAACCCTTTTCTTAGTGTGGCGTACAAACCCTTTTCTTAGTGTGGCGTACAAACCCTTTTCTTAGTGTGGCGTACAAACCCTTTTCTTAGTGTGGCGTACAAACCCTTTTCTTAGTGTGGCGTACAAACCCTTTTCTTAGTGTGGCGTACAAACCCTTTTCTTAGTGTGGCGTACAAACCCTTTTCTTAGTGTGGCGTACAAACCCTTTTCTTAGTGTGGCGTACAAACCCTTTTCTTAGTGTGGCGTACAAACCCTTTTCTTAGTGTGGCGTACAAACCCTTTTCTTAGTGTGGCGTACAAACCCTTTTCTTAGTGTGGCGTACAAACCCTTTTCTTAGTGTGGCGTACAAACCCTTTTCTTAGTGTGGCGTACAAACCCTTTTCTTAGTGTGGCGTACAAACCCTTTTCTTAGTGTGGCGTACAAACCCTTTTCTTAGTGTGGCGTACAAACCCTTTTCTTAGTGTGGCGTACAAACCCTTTTCTTAGTGTGGCGTACAAACCCTTTTCTTAGTGTGGCGTACAAACCCTTTTCTTAGTGTGGCGTACAAACCCTTTTCTTAGTGTGGCGTACAAACCCTTTTCTTAGTGTGGCGTACAAACCCTTTTCTTAGTGTGGCGTACAAACCCTTTTCTTAGTGTGGCGTACAAACCCTTTTCTTAGTGTGGCGTACAAACCCTTTTCTTAGTGTGGCGTACAAACCCTTTTTCTTAGTGTGGCGTACAAACCCTTTTCTTAGTGTGGCGTACAAACCCTTTTCTTAGTGTGGCGTACAAACCCTTTTCTTAGTGTGGCGTACAAACCCTTTTCTTAGTGTGGCGTACAAACCCTTTTCTTAGTGTGGCGTACAAACCCTTTTCTTAGTGTGGCGTACAAACCCTTTTCTTAGTGTGGCGTACAAACCCTTTTCTTAGTGTGGCGTACAAACCCTTTTCTTAGTGTGGCGTACAAACCCTTTTCTTAGTGTGGCGTACAAACCCTTTTCTTAGTGTGGCGTACAAACCCTTTTCTTAGTGTGGCGTACAAACCCTTTTCTTAGTGTGGCGTACAAACCCTTTTCTTAGTGTGGCGTACAAACCCTTTTCTTAGTGTGGCGTACAAACCCTTTTCTTAGTGTGGCGTACAAACCCTTTTCTTAGTGTGGCGTACAAACCCTTTTCTTAGTGTGGCGTACAAACCCTTTTCTTAGTGTGGCGTACAAACCCTTTTCTTAGTGTGGCGTACAAACCCTTTTCTTAGTGTGGCGTACAAACCCTTTTCTTAGTGTGGCGTACAAACCCTTTTCTTAGTGTGGCGTACAAACCCTTTTCTTAGTGTGGCGTACAAACCCTTTTCTTAGTGTGGCGTACAAACCCTTTTCTTAGTGTGGCGTACAAACCCTTTTCTTAGTGTGGCGTACAAACCCTTTTCTTAGTGTGGCGTACAAACCCTTTTCTTAGTGTGGCGTACAAACCCTTTTCTTAGTGTGGCGTACAAACCCTTTTCTTAGTGTGGCGTACAAACCCTTTTCTTAGTGTGGCGTACAACCCCTTTTCTTAGTGTGGCGTACAACCCTTTTTCTTAGTGTGGCGTACAAACCCTTTTCTTAGTGTGGCGTACAAACCCTTTTCTTTCTTATATTTATTGAATTAGAGTACAAAAACTAGGCAAATACTATGCAATATCCAAATGATTGTAATTGTTTAGGCATCATTATATTTTATCCGGGAGAAGTATTGCTTAGATTTTTTAATCCACAAAACTATGATAGGCTCTCATGATAGGATTGTTATGGTAAATGATATGTTTCAAATGGTGATTTCTGGTTTATGCACACACATTTATGTCAATCGACCGTGAACTTATCGTTTTTTTGTAGTTTCCTTCAGGTCAACCCAACTTTCTTCTCACGCAAAAAAAAAAACTGTCAGTCCTGGGAATGCACGTTAGAAGTGAAAACATAACACACAAACACACAAACACACAAACACACAAACAAACACAAACACACAAACACACACAAACACACACAAACACACACACACACACACACAAACACACACACACACACAAACACAAACACACACACAAACACAAACACACACACAAACACACACACACACAACACACACATAAACACAACACACAAACACAACACACAAACACAACACACAAACACAACACACAAACACACACACACAAACACACACACACAAACACAGCACATACAAACACAACACACACAAACACAGCACACACACAAACACAACACATACAAACACAACACACACAAACACAACACACACAAACACAACACACACACAAACATAACACACACACGAACACAACACACACACGAACACAACACACACACGAACACAACACATACACGACTACAACACATACACGAACACAACACACACACGAACACAACACACACACGAACACACGAACACAACACACACACGAACACAACACACACACGAACACAACACACACACGAACACAACACACACACGAACACAACACACACACGAACACAACACACACACACGAACACAACACACACACACGAACACAACACACACACGAACACAACACACACACGAACACAACACACACACGAACACAACACACACACGAACACAACACACACACGAACACAACACACACACGAACACAACACACACACACACCAACACACACACGAACACAACACACACACACACACGAACACAACACACACACGAACACAACACACACACGAACACAACACACACACGAACACAACACACACACGAACACAACACACACACGAACACAACACACACACGAACACAACACACACACGAACACAACACACACACGAACACAACACACACACGAACACAACACACACACGAACACAACACACACACGAACACAACACACACACGAACACAACACACACACGAACACAACACACACACGAACACAACACACACACGAACACAACACACACACGAACACAACACACACACACACGAACACAACACACACACACACACACACACACACACACACACACACACAACACACACACACACACAACACACACACACACACACACACGAACACAACACACACACACACGAACACAACACACACACACACACACACACACGAACACAACACACACACACACACGAACACAACACACACACACACGAACACAACACACACACACACGAACACAACACACACACACACGAACACAAACACACACACGAACACAACACACACACACACAAACACACACACACACAAACACACACACACACACAAACACACACACACACAAACACACACACACAAACACACACACAAACACACACACACAAACACACACAAAACACACACACACACACAAAACACACACACACAAACACACACACACAAACACACACACAAACACACACACACACACACACACAAACACACACACACACACACACATCTATATATGTACCTGCGCGTGACGGTCACGCGAGTTCTGTGCTTTTTCCTCATACCAAAAGTGTCCAACGTTCCTAAAGAAGTTTTCACTTCAAAAAGTAATCACGACAAAAATGGCGCCTTCATTTGTTTTGTTTCTGCAATTTGACAGCTTAAATTTTAGGTCGGTCCGTTCGGGATTCTAAATTCAATTTTGAATTATATTTTGGTAGATGTAACCAATAAGAAGCCTTTTATGGGCAACTAAAGCCTGTTTCTTTCAAATTAAAAATAAACTCGGTTCCGTCGAATGCATTTTCGATGAGGACGGACATAAATGTCTGACATCAGGGTCATGTGTCCTAACGCGCGTTTAACATTTTTTACCCATCCAAAAATGCACAACGCCGCTAAAGAAGTTTTCACTTTAAATAATACAAAGATAAATAAATACACGCTGCAAAACAATTATCTCAAAAACAAGATGTTTTATATAAACGTTAAACTGACATCTGTAGACCATGCATGTTGTTCTCCTGTACGACTTGGACTTTGCTTGTTATTGCGCTTTATCAAATGTTTTTCTAAGAAGAACTCCGTGACTGCATGTTACTCCAAAGTGTGTTTTGGCCTTTTATTCTACCACTTTTGTGTTTTGGCCTTTTATTCTACCACTTTTGTGTTTTGGCCTTTTATTCTACCACTTTTGTGTTTTGGCCTTTTATTCTACCACTTTTGTGTTTTGGCCTTTTATTCTACCACTTTTGTGTTTTGGCCTTTTATTCTACCACTTTTGTGTTTTGGCCTTTTATTCTACCACTTTTGTGTTTTGGCCTTTTATTCTACCACTTTTGTGTTTTGGCCTTTTATTCTACCACTTTTGTGTTTTGGCCTTTTATTCTACCACTTTTGTGTTTTGGCCTTTTATTCTACCACTTTTGTGTTTTGGCCTTTTATTCTACCACTTTTGTGTTTTGGCCTTTTATTCTACCACTTTTGTGTTTTGGCCTTTTATTCTACCACTTTTTCACTATATATACACAAAGTATTGCTAGTTCAAAAAAACAAAACGTGACATCGCATGTTTTTCTCCTGTGCCCTTCAATTATTAAGTAAAAATATTTCATATTCAAGTATAATTTACATATATTTACATTGTAATTTTAAAGTGGTACTACATATTGTCACTTAGTGTTTACTGGTGTGCTTATGAAATATTGCGCTACAACCAATTGACACATTAAAACATCATCATGATTTGCGTAATCATGAAACTGATTTATGAACGGTCTATTTGCTAACAAATATGAGAGTAATAACATAATTATGAACGTCCGATGAACGTATGTACGTCCGATGAACGTATGTACGTCCGATGAACGTATGTACGTCCGATGAACGTATGTACGTCCGATGAACGTATGTACGTCCGATGAACGTATGTACGTCCGATGAACGTATGTACGTCCGATGAACGTATGTACGTCCGATGAACGTATGTACGTCCGATGAACGTATGTACGTCCGATGAACGTATGTACGTCCGATGAACGTATGTACGTCCGATGAACGTATGTACGTCCGATGAACGTATGTACGTCCGATGAACGTATGTACGTCCGATGAACGTATGTACGTCCGATGAACGTATGTACGTCCGATGAACGTATGTACGTCCGATGAACGTATGTACGTCCGATGAACGTATGTACGTCCGATGAACGTATGTACGTCCGATGAACGTATGTACGTCCGATGAACGTATGTACGTCCGATGAACGTATGTACGTCCGATGAACGTATGTACGTCCGATGAACGTATGTACGTCCGATGAACGTATGTACGTCCGATGAACGTATGTACGTCCGATGAACGTATGTACGTCCGATGAACGTATGTACGTCCGATGAACGTATGTACGTCCGATGAACGTATGTACGTCCGATGAACGTATGTACGTCCGATGAACGTATGTACGTCCGATGAACGTATGTACGTCCGATGAACGTATGTACGTCCGATGAACGTATGTACGTCCGATGAACGTATGTACGTCCGATGAACGTATGTACGTCCGATGAACGTATGTACGTCCGATGAACGTATGTACGTCCGATGAACGTATGTACGTCCGATGAACGTATGTACGTCCGATGAACGTATGTACGTCCGATGAACGTATGTACGTCCGATGAACGTATGTACGTCCGATGAACGTATGTACGTCCGATGAACGTATGTACGTCCGATGAACGTATGTACGTCCGATGAACGTATGTACGTCCGATGAACGTATGTACGTCCGATGAACGTATGTACGTCCGATGAACGTATGTACGTCCGATGAACGTATGTACGTCCGATGAACGTATGTACGTCCGATGAACGTATGTACGTCCGATGAACGTATGTACGTCCGATGAACGTATGTACGTCCGATGAACGTATGTACGTCCGATGAACGTATGTACGTCCGATGAACGTATGTACGTCCGATGAACGTATGTACGTCCGATGAACGTATGTACGTCCGATGAACGTATGTACGTCCGATGAACGTATGTACGTCCGATGAACGTATGTACGTCCGATGAACGTATGTACGTCCGAGACAATAAACAGTTTCTGTCCTGTTTATGTTTTACCTCAATGCTTGGTCGTTCTGGTGGTTCATTTTTCAAATCCAAGTTTTCACTATGTTCCAATCCGGAATACACAGTTCGTTAGTCTTATCGTTTTGGTTCTCACTTCTTTTTGATGAAAAAGTAAGAAAATACGTTTATGCCGTACGGGTGCCGTTGGTCGGGGCTCGTCATCTCCGGACTGCTATTACTTAAATATGAAGTATGTATAGTAATAATTTGTCAGTCTGCTATCAATTTGTCAGTCTGCTATCAATTTGTCAGTCTGCTATCAATTTGTCAGTCTGCTATCAATTTGTCAGTCTGCTATCAATTTGTCAGTCTGCTATCAATTTGTCAGTCTGCTATCAATTTGTCAGTCTGCTATCAATTTGTCAGTCTGCTATCAATTTGTCAGTCTGCTATCAATTTGTCAGTCTGCTATCAATTTGTCAGTCTGCTATCAATTTGTCAGTCTGCTATCAATTTGTCAGTCTGCTATCAATTTGTCAGTCTGCTATCAATTTGTCAGTCTGCTATCAATTTGTCAGTCTGCTATCAATTTGTCAGTCTGCTATCAATTTGTCAGTCTGCTATCAATTTGTCAGTCTGCTATCAATTTGTCAGTCTGCTATCAATTTGTCAGTCTGCTATCAATTTGTCAGTCTGCTATCAATTTGTCAGTCTGCTATCAATTTGTCAGTCTGCTATCAATTTGTCAGTCTGCTATCAATTTGTCAGTCTGCTATCAATTTGTCAGTCTGCTATCAATTTGTCAGTCTGCTATCAATTTGTCAGTCTGCTATCAATTTGTCAGTCTGCTATCAATTTGTCAGTCTGCTATCAATTTGTCAGTCTGCTATCAATTTGTCAGTCTGCTATCAATTTGTCAGTCTGCTATCAATTTGTCAGTCTGCTATCAATTTGTCAGTCTGCTATCAATTTGTCAGTCTGCTATCAATTTGTCAGTCTGCTATCAATTTGTCAGTCTGATATCAATTTGTCAGTCTGCTATCAATTTGTCAGTCTGCTATCAATTTGTCAGTCTGCTATCAATATGTCAGTCTGCTATCAATTTGTCAGTCTGATATCAATTTGTCAGTCTGCTATCAATTTGTCAGTCTGCTATCAATTTGTCAGTCTGCTATCAATTTGTCAGTCTGCTATCAATTTGTCAGTCTGCTATCAATTTGTCAGTCTGCTATCAATTTGTCAGTCTGCTATCAATTTGTCAGTCTGCTATCAATTTGTCAGTCTGCTATCAATTTGTCAGTCTGCTATCAATTTGTCAGTCTGCTATCAATTTGTCAGTCTGCTATCAATTTGTCAGTCTGCTATCAATTTGTCAGTCTGCTATCAATTTGTCACTCTGCTATCAATTTGTCACTCTGCTATCAATTTGTCACTCTGCTATCAATTTGTCACTCTGCTATCAATTTGTCACTCTGCTATCAATTTGTCACTCTGCTATCAATTTGTCACTCTGCTATCAATTTGTCACTCTGCTATCAATTTGTCACTCTGCTATCAATTTGTCACTCTGCTATCAATTTGTCACTCTGCTATCAATTTGTCACTCTGCTATCAATTTGTCACTCTGCTATCAATTTGTCACTCTGCTATCAATTTGTCACTCTGCTATCAATTTGTCACTCTGCTATCAATTTGTCACTCTGCTATCAATTTGTCACTCTGCTATCAATTTGTCACTCTGCTATCAATTTGTCACTCTGCTATCAATTTGTCACTCTGCTATCAATTTGTCAGTCTGTTATCAATTTGTCACTCTGCTATCAACTCTGCTGTTATATAGTAGTAAATTTTGGACTGTTTTATTTTCATAGATTCAGACACAGAAAAGAAATGCAAAGGAAAGTGCACAGATATTATTAAATGAAGTAAGTTACGTGTAAGGGAAAGTTTTTTTAAATGAGCATAACTTCCGCATTATTCCATACGCAAAAAAAAAAAAATACAGTAGACAACAGAAGTAACTAACTAAAAAAAGAGGCGAGATATTCGTCAGTTTATAAAATTAAATACACAACATATTATCTGAAATTCAGAATTATTAAATGAATGTTTGTTATTGTTCATTGCTTGAAAAATGTCTGAAATAAATTAGAAATCTTTGGTTAATATTTTCTATTTTTCAATAAGCATCACATTACTTTCTTTTATTAGTAATATAACTTGCATCGGATAGTTGAGTATGAACCTTTCCGCAAACATATAGTATTTATAATTTTTATTTTGTTTTATAATGGGTCTGTACAATCACAGTCAGTGTATTTATGAAATGTTGATAAAGCAATAGGAAACTTTTTTTATGACTAATTTTGTGTGTCTGGTGACTTACGTCTGATTCTTCGTCCGTGGTGAATGCAAAAAAAAATTATGTTATTAAAATAATATTATATTGCTGAATCAGAAAGGATGGAAGTACTTCAATGAAGATTTCTGTTACAACTAGTACTGACCGACTATAAATGATTATTTATCTATCCTACAGAAAACTGCGCTTAGACACCACAAGTAGTATTTGCCAGAGCTTCACGAGAGATGGCACTAAGGTAAATATCACCACCGATGATGTTGCGAGTTTTTTTACGTACCCATATTAATTGCTCTTTATCTCTTTCTTCTATTCTGTTCTCTATTCTTTAAGGTTATATGTTTTTTCAACTTGGTTCCATAAAAATTTAGCTGTTTTGGATTGTCAATTTCGAGACTTTGAAAAAACTCTGGTTTTTAATAGGGTAAGGCATGTCACACACTTTCTTGATTTTAACGTTTGCTATCTTTTCTGGTACCTAGGCATGAAAGATAGATACACTGTTTCTAAATAAGCAGGTCGGAGCGAGCCTGATTTTGCTAAAGTATAAGGCTCCAATAAATGCCTCAAAAATATAAGATCATTCTATTTCATAATTATTTATATATTTTATATGTGATCACGTCTGTTACGACAGTTTTTTGTATTGTACTGATCACATAATGAAAATAACTGACTGACTGAAAGAAAATAACTGATTTTCGAAATGTCTTTGTTTTTGAATAGAATAGAATAGAATATATAGAATAGAATAGAATATATAGAATAGAATATCTTTATTAGCAGTAAATGAATGTTGGAAAGACTTATTTTCTGACATAAAAGGTAGTTTTGACCAGGTTGCACTAAAAATAGTAAATCATACAAATCATATTAATCATATTCTTGCTCTTTTCCCAAATTTATTTACGGTCGGTGGCAGTGTGTTACTTTTACTTCCATTTTCCTCTATCATTTGTCAGTTCACTGCTTACTCCTAGTCATATCATCTTTAACGCAGTTCATCCATATTACCTTTCTAGTGTTCCACTGCAAGGCAAAGTTATAAAAGAAACAAAAAACGCACATGTGCATTTAAAAAAAAAAAAAAAAAATATATTTCCAGCAAAACGGGTTACCTACTTTAACAGTGTTATAAATGAACCAGGTGGTTTTTATCAAATCTACATCTTTTTGAATAGCCTGATCTGAGGATATTTCATAATTATTTTTTTACTTGAATTGTAAGATTATATGTATGTAGAATCCTCAAACACAGGACTAGGCACAATGTGGGCTCGAGTGGGTACGGGCGATGAGAAAACTCCCTTTTGATATTTAATCACGGATGCATTATAAACACGCAAAGAAACACTGTACAGTTCTTAGGTTAGTGTTGACTCGGTGGTGACCAAACTTAAAGTGAAGTCCCTTCCGCATGCCAACACCCTCCGCCTAGACTCTGCGTAACGCCGATAGTTGGTGCTTGTGTTCCTCTTCGGTGAATTGATTATAGAGGGCGCTCTAAGCATCCGTACTAATGACCGAAGATGCGACATGTATGAACTGACAATAGAAGCATCAGTTACACTTTATACTGGAATTCAAACATATATTTGTGTAATTGCAATATGAACAGGTATTCATACAGCTTCTGTGGCTAGGCTATGCTATTATAGAGACTAGCTTAGCCAAGAGATATGGTACATGGCAGAGTCGTGTGAATCAGCTATTTGCATAAATCGGGAAAGATCGTCAGTTAGATCATACATTGGGTTGCGTTGCTTGCGTATAAACCCTCAGGTGACGGTCTTACCCCCGTTTAATGAATAGCCGACGTTCTTTTTATTGTTTTAATAAAGTAAACAGTTCACTGTATAAGTTTCATTGAATCTGAAATGAAATGATTTTACATAAATTATTTTTTATACAGGGTTATATGAGCAGCTGACGTATAATCCACCATTATTTTTTCATCTGACTTTTTTTAAGATTGTCATCGACCTTAAAATATTTTATTTTTTTACTTCCTACGTTTCACAACCAAGTCCACCACGAGTCTGGCAGCTGACGTTTGTTTTTTTTGCTAGCTATCTCTAGGCTATCGACTACACACCAAATTAAAAGACCTGAAATCACCATTAAAATGCAACGCTGCCTCCCGGGACCATACGTTGAAATACCGTTTGACTTGTTTCTAGCCCGAACGGTTAAGGATAACCCCCTGTGGGTGTTACGAATGAAGTTTTATATTTATGTTTTTCCGTTATATTTAATTGCCAGTAACCGGAGTTGAGATCAGATCTAAATCTGCAATTTACCTCCGGCTAAATATAATATTAAATCGTCAATTATTGGCGATGAATAATCATAAGAAATTACCTTTTTGTTGACTTTAATTTATATGTATTTATAAGGTAATCTAACACTCTCCTAACTTCATTTTTCATACGTATTAACTTCTGTATTTATCAAAGCACTAACATCATTATCCTTTATCTTTTTCCTTTATCTTTTTGTTAGTATATAATGGACTAATAATAATGTCATCAGTAATATAATGGATAAAGAAGAATCCTTTTAGTAATTCTGAAATTTGAAATGATTGGCAAATGTTTTTTGAATTTTGAATTGATGGTGCTGACACCTGCCACAGAGTGAACGATTTTTCCTCTCTTGGTTTATACATGGGCAAATGCGATAAACCCCCGTTTATGGTTTCATAGATCATAGTCCGGATATTTCCGAATAGCCCCTTCGAAAGTATTCTTTATTGAATAATCGATTGAGCACTTAAAGATAAAGAAGTATTGACCTCCCCTCAATCAGCAAGGGTTGTACTAATCCAGAATCTGCTTGTCACTTTTGTGAAATAGAAGGAATGAGGCTATTCAGCAAGTCCAAATATCGCATCGCTAAATAACCCGTATCTGATCCGACAGTCTTCTTTGCGCCGTAATGTTGAGAGCTGGTTCAAGTTCTTGAAACAAACGCAGCATGTGATTATGATATAAAGTGAGGTTAATTTCTTCCTCTGTAGCCATATAATAATATATGTTCGTATAACGTTCTCGTTCATTGAAGTCATCCATCAGTAGCAGTAGATTTTGAACATTTACCTAATTGAAGCGGGCCGCGGGACTCCAAGCCATTTGGTGGCCAGCTTTTCTCTTGCTGACGTCAGGTTTTGGCGTGTCCTTTGGAGAGAGACGAGCTCGAAGTCGAGCTGGTCGTCTATACAGCAGCCGACGTTCTTGATGTATTTTCCGGGGATCGCAAGGACTGTAGGATGATGTTTTCTCTTTTTATTTATGATACGTATTTATTTATTGTATGCATCTTTGTATGCATCTTTGTTTGTATTATATTGTAGAGCCAAAATGACGTGCAATAGCGAGACAAATGAGAAAACATTATTAGCTTCCACAATATTCAGCGTAACGTCTTTATTTCCCTGTCCTATTTACTTTGTTATGCACCGACTAAGTTGGCCAGTTGGCACTTGGCAACTTGGCCAGCCGACCGCTCACTATGCAGTTAAGAGGACAGAACTTTCCTGTACATATATTAATGTTGAATATTGTATGGCACTTTATTGGTACTGCGTTGGTTGTAAAAAATATTGCTTAGTTGCGTAATATTATGATCCTAAAGTAACACTTGCTGTATTTTACGGAGATTAAAAGCTTTTTTTGCCAGTGATACGGTAACTTCTTACTATGGAGCAAGCCGTATGCTGAGTTGCCACCTTAGAGGGGCTATATATTCAAATCTTTACAATTTTAAAAGCTAAGGTTAAAATAAGAGAATCTTAAACCAAACGGCACTCTTAAGGTAACCACATTGTTTAATTTTTTTACAGCTGACCTTGTAAGTGAATAAAAGGTAAACATAACAAAAATATACTTAATTATGGCTGCGCTGAGATTTGAAAAAAAATATCTGTACACCTCATTAAAGTTTTTATATGTATATGTTACGATAATAAGCAAATACCGTTTATTGACCGTATTACTCCCAGCCTTACTACCAGCCTTACTACCAGCCTTACTACCAGTAGTAGCACGGGGATTTTTTTACTCGTCGTACCGCCTCGTAAATAATAATCAAGACTATTAATAAATCTGCATAAAGGCGGCCAGCGTATCACGATGAAAGAAGCTGCAGTACAGGTTTACTGTGAAACCTACATTATCGTTTAGAAATACAGATAGACAAATAAAAATTGCCTTGTCACAAAGAAACTTGAATATATCATTACAGTGCATGTCCAACAAAAAATATAATAAAAATAAACAAATAACATACTTTGATGGTGTAAGAAGTGATTAATTGAGTTGTATTAATACACATTAAATAAATGTAAAATATTAGTTCAGTTTACTTTGTCATGAATAAAAATGTATGATTTTACACATTGCCGTAAAATATGCTGACTTCTACACGAAATATACACGAAAATTAACTCTCTCATTTTAAGGCGTAGAACACGAGAATGGATTGAAAAATAGTTTTTTTTTACTGTTGTTTACATTGGAAAAATAACAAAATCGAACTCGAGTTGTTTCACATTTCACTGAAGGTACAGAATTATTCATCCATTCATATAAGGTCCCATATGACGCGGGAATATTTTTCTGGCACTTGCACTTATTCAATCTTGGTAAACGCAGTTCTTTTTTTTTTCATTAGCCCGACGTATTTCGCCTCAGTTACAAACAGACTAGAAAGTGGAAGTATATTCGTAACAAGGTCTATTCTTTCATTTTTAATTTATATTTTGGTTTATCGTACAATTCCGGTATAGGTTCATCACTAGTTGTAAATTTTTCCTTTTAAGGTCGAAAAATGATGTTTACTACATTTTTTGCGAAGTTGGGTTCGCACACGTGTGATTTCTCTTTTAATATTACTTGTTCCTATAACAATAGGTAATAATAATAAAAGGGAAATCACACGTGTGCGAACCCAACTTCGCAAAAAAAAAAAATTTTTAACCAATTATGATGTGATATTGTTATATCACATCATAATTAGTTAATAAATTACCACATATTTATTTAATTCAAATAAATTACCACATATTTAGAAAAAAATGTTTGTAAATAAAAAAAATAAAACCAAAAAAAAGCAAGAGCACTTTGATTTAGTAAACAAGATACGCCTCCATATTGAGGAACCGTTCTTATAATTTTTTACTTAAGAACCATGGCACCTTTTCTGTTAACAAATGATACCTCCTCTAGACTTGAGAAATTACGTTAAAGTGAAAATATTTGTTTATCTGTATGTCTAAACGATAATGTGTAATGTTCACAGTAAACATGTACTGCTGCATCTTTAATCTCTCGATACGCTGCCTAAAAGCCCATTTTGTATTAATCTTGATTAACATTTTTATTAATTACGAAATAAGAGGTATAAAAGATGTTTAGGCATTTAGGTACCACGCTCATAATATTCTGTAGAAGTTCGGATTCGAGGCGGTAGTATGACAGGAAAAAAAAAAATTACCCGTGTACTACCATACTAGTACGACTGGTTTTGTTCAATTCAAGGGCAATAAACGGTAAATACATATTACGTATTTGTTTTGCCATAAATACATATTAGTTTTGCCATAAATACATATTATTTACACATAGTCAAGGTCTGCATCATTAAGAAATAGGTCTCTATTTCCCTCCTTAGTCTAAATCAACAAAGTCGTAATCTTCCGAGTAATTATCTAATTGCTTCTTCTTCTCTAATTGCTTCGTTGCTGCAACAGCTAACTTTAGTACAATCATTTTGATCAAACCATTCCTTTTTGCTTGATAAAAAATTTAAATTTCTTGTCCAATGGGTTATTCATTATAAGGTAAACGTGCTAGGCCAGCACAACGTGCTAGGCCAGCACAACGTGCTAGGCCAGCACAACGTGCTACGTGGCTTTTATTGACACTTGAATGGTAGTAACACAACTTGATTTCAATCACAAAAAAAATTCAAATACCTTTAATCGCCGCCCTCACATGAGGTCTGTGATTCTCAAGTCCAGCAAAAAATTACGGGATTATAAATATCGTTTCTACATCATAACCATGTATGGAATATATTTGGGTAAACGATTGAGAGTTTGTAATTTTTTAACCGCTTCCAATTTCTTAGGATTACCTTCTTCATTAAAAACATATCCTAACACAGATATTTTAGAATAGCCAAAGCTACATTTGCTTGGTTTCAGTGTTAAGTAAGTTTTTCCAATCGCTTAAATATTTCATTTAAAGCTGAAATAAATTCATCGAAGGTTTTTTCATATTGCAATGTTCGGGGAAACTTCGGTTTCCGGGACCTTTGGGTCGCTAGCGAGGGAGAAGAATTAAAAGATAAGGCAAAATCTTCAGATTTATCATTCCTTCCATCCACAAGACAGTCTTGGTGCTGTAAACAAAATAAACAAGGATTTAGACAGTATCTCACAGTGGGCAAAAAGAAATTGCCTAGTATTAAACCCAAGTAAATCTAAGTATCTGATCATGGGCACAAGAAACGTGATACATCAAATTACTAGCCAACAACCAAACATTAGGTTAGACAACTGTTCACTAGAATATGTAACTGAAGCTCGCAACCTTGGAGTAGTCTTTGATGGTCAACTGCAGTTTGAAACTCATGTACGCGAAGCTGTATGCAACTGTTTTTACCGACTGAAGCTACTCTATAGGATTCGTCCCTACATCAGTGTCAACATGCGCATAATGCTCTGTGAATCACTCATATTATCCAAGCTCAACTACGCTGACACTGTGTTTGGGGCCTGCTTGCTGAGTAGAACTGAGAGACTCATACAACGAGTACAAAATGCATGTGCTCGATACTGCTTCAACATCCCTCATCGCTCACATGTCACGCCTTTCTTAAATCGTGGAAACTTGATGAAGATGACGTCGCGAAGGAAGCTTCATTTAGCAACGTTACTATTCGGAACAGTACTGACCGGTAAGCCGGACTATTTATATAAAAAACTGTCATGGTCCAAGGAACATAACCAATATGCGAATAGAGCATCGTCTTACCTCATGAGTACACCGAGACACAGGACTGCTGCCTTTAGAGGCAGTTTCAAACTCGCAGCAACCCGCTGCTGGAATGACCTGCCACCACCACTTCGTACCCTGAAATCAGTCTACAGTTTTAATATTAAATATAAAACGTACTTGCTTGACCTTCAAAAACAACTTATTTGATACCATACCTTCCTCTGTAGCTACACGTCCTCTAATTGTACGGCTTATGTGATCACCGGATGCCCCTCTCCGCAATTTCTCCTCCATAATGCCTCACAAACTGTACCACATTATTGTCCTATTACCACACTGAACACTTCACAAGTTACACGACAACAGACAGTACATAACACGGAAATAAACAAGGCTCAAATCACTTCCCGAACTTGTCACGACTCCTTTTGCAATGTAATACAATCATTATATATAACAAAATAAACATTGGCCATTCCTTACTAACCTAGTCTAATCGTCATAACCAAATATGCATTTTTGTTTGACGGATGAATGAATGAATTGAAGGTATAAACAGGTATAAATAAACCAAAATAAACACTTTACGTTCTCGCGGCGCGGTTTCCCCTTCATTGTCATAGACAAGGGAGGTGGAGACGCTATAGTGAAGTACTGTTCATGCGGGCCGCACAGATTAAATATGACAGTATTTGATCTGTCGCTGGCCCGCAAATCGGTCGACCTGAAATTTATTTAGATATTTGTTTATGTATGTGTATTTATATATATATGTATATGCATGTATATATTAGTTTTTATTAAATTTTTAATTATTTTTTTTTTTTTTTTTTTTAGGTTTTTTCTCTATTTATTTTTACACGCCTATATTGACACCTCACTACACTGCTCACACGAGATGTCGCCGGGCGTAGGCCCTATCAGAATATCAGCGCTGCAATCTTTATGGCTGCAGCATTATGCTGAGATAGGTGCCTTTTCTGGCGTTGCACAGGGCAATAGTTATTTACAGTTTTATCTCTTTCCATTCTTTATTGTAATAATTGTGTGCGGTCCTGTGAATGTCAGAATAAATGTTTCTCTTTCTTTCTTTCTTTTCTTAAAACACAACTGTCGAATGGTCAAATGATGGGTGCCGGAGGCAGCCTTGCCTCCAGGCCCGCGAGGCGTCCATTCATCATCCTCCACACTGCATCAATAACTTGACGCAGGTGGGAATCTGGAACTTAAGGGGGAGAGGGGGAGGGAGTGAGCTGTTCCGCAGCTAGGTTCGACCGCAAAGGCCCCGCCTGCGCTCGAAATTGGCGAACTGAGCGCTGAGCTCAGCCACGTGCCCCGTCATCGTCAGCCGATCATTTGCCACCTGGAGGCGCGCCACATCCTCAATTAGGGTTGAGACCACTCCAGAAACAGCGGAGGAAGAGTCCTTAAAGGGCTTTACACGCCACATCCTCAATTAGGGTTGAGACCACTCCAGAAACAGCGGAGGAAGAGTCCTTAAGGGGCTTTACAAAAAACCCCCGCCACCTTGTTGATAATGGCCACCGCACTGCATGGTTACCGGTGTTTGAGGAACAGAAACCCAGAATCTCTTCCTCCGCTACAATTTCGCCTAGAGAAGGCGGAACCCGCCGGAGCTGGGATCGGTGTGTGCGTTTCGACCTCCCTCTCAGACCTCCCTCTCAGACCTCCCTCTCAGACCTCCCTCTCAGACCTCCCTCTCAGACCTCCCTCTCAGTCCTCCCTCTCAGACCTCCCTCTCAGACCTCCCTCTCAGACCTCCCTCTCAGTCCTCCCTCTCAGACCTCCCTCTCAGACCTCCCTCTCAGACCTCCCTCTCAGACCTCCCTCTCAGACCTCCCTCTCAGACCTCCCTCTCAGACCTCCCTCTCAGACCTCCCTCTCAGACCTCCCTCTCAGGCTGCTTGTCACTTTCGGTGGCAACATGTCTTGCGACGTTTCGCCATCCTCGTCTCTGGAGCGTCTGCGCTTGGTGTCGCGGACCTCCAGCTCCATCTCTTCGGCTGAGTCGGCTGTTGTACTAGCGGCCCTAGAATGTACCGACGTTCTTCTGCTCCCAGGAGTCAGATTGACTTCTGGGAGATTCACCCAACGAGTTGTCTCACTTGAGACTTCGTCATCTGTCGACGCCGGTTCTGCCGCCAACCTCTCTTGCTCCTTCTTCTTTTCTCCGTCTTTTTTTCTTCCGTTTTATTTTTTAATAATAATTTTTCATTTTCCATATTTAAACCCACGAGATGGGGAGAACTAAAGGTCAACCTGGGCAGAGATCCCCAATACCCGGGCAAGCGAAGGTTTATGCCCAACCGAGGGGTCCGCAGGTGCCCCGGCTGGGAGTGCGACTGAACTACCTATCAGCCATGCATCCCCTGGTCACGCACTAGAACACGGGATTCGTCGTAATTTTTTAGACAGGTGTTCTTCCTCGCTGTCCGGCGGTTAAGCCAAGACTATTGTCCCCGATCGGAGTCTTGCCACTTTTTTCGGGATTACGATATGCTGACGATGGCAAGGAAACTAAATCTTCCCATGCCTGCTCGGTGGCAGTGTGAGTGCACGCCGAGCCCGTCCTTCTATCTCCACTGCTGACAGCGGAGAAACTCCAACCCTAGTAAGGGTTCCGTCTTCGTTATTTCTTACCGAGGTTTACTTCCTCATAGCTCCAAAGAGCGAAGAGCCAACAGAGGAATTGACACTCTGTTGGGCCAAGCCTCGATCAAGTGGCCAAAGAAATATGGCCTCCTCTTAATGCTAGAATATTAGCCGCCCTCCTCAAAAGCGGAGGAGGAAAAGGCACGTCATCGCCCATGTTTCCAGGCTGCACCACGTGGAAGTTTTCTAGACAGCACCCCACATTGACTCCTACATACATAGACCTAATTTTTTTCTTATTCAATGCAGGCTATAGAAAAAATTACAACAGGATCAGTACACAAATATCATAAGTACAACATTTCCAACAAATATATCCTTTATTCGACAAGTGATTCAACCTTATTTACTATTTAGCAAAAAAAACTTAAGTCTCAATGTCAACCAAACTATTCACATACATATCCTCAATGGTTAAAGACATCATGAACAAAGAAAACTAGACTATCCCTACGTCAAAGACTATGACAATTCTCATCTGTCAAAAAAATTATCAACTGTTGCCCGGAAAAAAGTTATTTGCTCCGAAATTGTTTCAATGAATCCATAATGTGAATGAAATTAAAGGTAATAAATAGCCTACACCAATTTCTTTGATCCGCCGAAACATACAATAAAATTGCATTTGCTTCAACGTTGCATTGAACTTCTCTACTAGACCATTTGTAGACGGTTTGGAAGCCGTAGTATGGGATATTTTAGCTCCAAAGAATTCGACTGTTTCCTTTACCAGTTGAGACGTGAAGACTGAACCTCGATCTAAAATGACCTCTATCTACACCACGGAACCGACAAAATATTTCATCAGTCAGAAACTCAAACGCCGTTTCAGCATTATTTATCCTTGGGTAAGGCTTACACACAACATACTTCGATACATATTCAATTGCTACCAATACTAGTTTGTTGCCTTCACTTGATTTCGTGAACGGCCCTAAAGTATCTATGCCAATCTCTTTCATAATACGATCTGCTACTATCGGCTGCAACGGCGCCCTCTGCATCAACTGCTTTCTCTGTTGGTATAAAATAACAAACTAACTTACTATTCTATTTCTTTTTCGGCTTCTGAAATGAAAAACATTTCTTTCTCTAAACTTGGACAACGTTTTCATTAGACCCAGATGACCACCAGACCATGGATCATCATGCAGTTCTCGCAGGAAGTCTGTTAATAAAGACTTTGGAACAACAACTATATTCATAATACCATTTATTCTTCTGACTTTCTTACTTAAGATACCATTCACAACCAGAAAAATCCTTTGTATACCTCCACATTTCTACTTGCTAATGCAGAAAAAATACGTCTACAAAAATTATCTCTATGCTGCACATCCTGTAATCTAATTGAGTGAAACTTATACAATTGTAGACCATCTTGAACAGAAGCAGGTTCACACAGCTCTTCAACCAATGGATTGCGACTAAGGAAATCTGCAACAACATTCTGCCTATCAAAAGAACGACCTATATCAACACCACTAGTCTGCACTAGCTTCCGAATTTATTAACGTGCTGAAATCATTATCGTTCTTTATTTCTTTATTAATATGTAAAGGATTAGTATCGATGTCATCATTTTGTTCAATTGCTTAAGCAAAATATAAATATTCTACTTGAGGAAGTGTGCGAGTTTCTTTCTCTAATTGACTGCTCACAATATCTCTTTCTATAACTAACGAACTTAAATGTTGAATCTCATCTTCCTTCACAAAAGGTATTCTAAATATTTTCATTACTAATACTCTATCTGAAAAATCAATCATACATGAATTATTGCAAAAAAAATCTATTCCTAAAACAAAATTAGTCTTAATACTTTCTACCACAATTATTTCTAATTTAACTAGAATGTTCTCTATTAATGCATTGACCATCCCATTATCTCACAGAAGAACCGGTTATGCTCCGAATTTGCGTCGTGTTATCACTCTCACAGATGTTAAGATGTAATGTGTTGATGTAACCAGTGCCCCATCAATAACACTGGCCAAAGCACCCGTGTCTAACATAGCATTGCAATTAATCCCACAAAGTATTATTTTTTTTCGACTTCATGTGAGTTTGTGTTTCGTTTCCAGATTCCACATCCAACTCCATTCTCCTCATATTCTCTTGCCGAATCCTTGCCGAAAATTCTGGCGAGCAGTGCGTGGTGTTTCGTTTCTATAATTTAAGTTCTGATTAGCACCCTCCGTTCGAGGCCTTAAATTGTACCGTGGCGTATGAAATGCGTCGCGATCACTTCTGTAACCCTCATTATCACTTGGAAACCCTGGCGAACAACCATCATGATACCGAGTTTCTTTGATTCGGTCTGTTAATGATGACATCCTCTTTCCTTTTAAACTGTACAGAATGCTCTAACCCCTGCGGTGGGTTTATTGGGAGATTAATATTTTTATTTTCAAATCTAGGGGTCTCAGTTACTTCTGCTAATTGACTGACTGTGTCTCTCAATTCTTCTCTCGACTGATACAGGCGTGAGGATAGTAAGCGCTTTTGGTAGAATCCCATAAACCTTAAATATGCATTTATGAACTTCTTGTCGTCAGTAATACTTGCTCTATTTGCTAGCGGCGACATTCTATAAAAGAACTCAGTGTTGCTTTCGTTTTTAAACCGTTTTGCATTATAGAACTCCACAACATCGTCGACAAACGACGGGAATTCTTTCTCCAATTTAAGTACAATTTCATCGAACATGATTTCATCATAGAATATTGTCTTATAGAAAATCAGAGCTGCACCTGATAAATAAGCACCCAAAATAAGTAGTCGATCTTTTTCAACCCATTTATTAATCGCACAAATGTCTTTAAACTGCCTCAGGAAAGCTTGGAAAGATTCTCCTCTGGCCCCCGAGAAAGACTTACAATCAGCTATAATGCATAAATAAAATTACTCTGAAACAACACTGACAAAATAATGCAAATTGTTATCTGTAATTCGTGGGCGAGTCGTTCTACTTGGCGTTTCAGATTCCGACGACGTTTTTTCCTTTTCCTCTCAAATTTGGTGACTTCTACAACACTCTTGTCGCTTCTTCACCACATGTAGGGTGATGTACTTCTTCTAAACAACTGCAGCGTCAGTCTACCAACTGCCGGCTAATCTTTCTTCTCTTAGACACCCTCGGCGCTGTCCACCAAATGCAAGACCTCCCGCTTTGCGCGTGAGGTGAAGGGAAAAGGATCTCGTTATATTTGAGGAGTACAATTGAAAAGGCTGTAAGGCAATACTAATTATATTGATAACTGATCATTTTAACACGGATCCGCACGCACTCTCTGATACGCGAGTCCTCTGTCCTCATTTCACAATAAACAAAATCAAAACATAGAACAATAGGACTTGATTCGAACTTGGTGCTACCAACCGACCTTTTACGCCTTGAAGGAGGTATCGTCGTGCATCTAAGAAGGTCCAATGCTACAATATAATACTAATACAGAAGAATAATAAATAAATTATTACTTACATTTTAAACGCAGAGCTCACAGACAGAAAACACACACTTTAAAACACTCGACACAACGTTTGAAAGTATTTATATTCTTCTTCATTTATTATACTTCAGCATCATTATCGAAATGTGCCAGACTGAAATCTTTAGTTTCAGTAATACGAAATAGAATTTCCTTAAATGTTGGTTGTTTTTTAGATTAGGCATATTAAAGGCCTTAATGATTTCTCACAGAGTGACATACAACTACGATACTAAGATACTCGTATAGTAGCCACCGTGAAAAACGTCAAGCGGTTACATTTTATAAAAAAATCGTGATTTTGATAATGGATGTAGAAATCTTATTTTGCAACTGACAAATTAAACAACCCAATATTTCGTGAGAATGAAGGGTGACATGAATTAATCTATAGGTAGGTATTTAGATAGATAGATATACTTTTTTGCACACCAAATATCACAGACGCAGTCATTTGGATACTAATAGTCTGTAACAGTGTTACAATTGATTATACTAAGTAGGTAATAGGCAGATTATTTACCAAGGAAGAGTTGTCAAAGAATGTCCGCATACTATCTGTCTTTTTACTTAACTTAATCATTTTTCGGCAGTACATAACCGGCTGTAAGAAGTTGTATGATATATAATTAATGTAATACATGTATATACACTAATAATGTACATACACTAGCCGTTCCCTGACGGTGACTTCCGCTTTTAAGGATCGTAGCTAAAAAGTAAAATACATGTTATCTTCTTCAATTAATACAAGAAGAATTATTCAAATCTGACTCTATTAGTCAGAATTTCGAAGATTACAGCGTTTAAACAAACAAACCATCAAACAGAAAAGCTCTTCAGATATATTATATAAGTATAGATATCACTCTCTGATTTATTGTTCAAAGAGAAAATAACGGTTGATTGTTTTCTCATAATATATACCCTTAAAGGGTCGGGCAATTGGTTAAGTAGATGCGACTTGGTTTGCTTCTAGGATTAAAGTACTCAAAGCGCTGTTACAACCCATGATGTGTAGGTTATAGAAAAATCACAACAAATGATGTAAAAACTCAGTCCCTAGCATATTAAACCTGTATTTTTACTGTTCCATTGAAATATTCAAGAAGCATTCGCATATTTTACGCGATATACGCTTTAATGGTCACATTGAAGCGTAAAAATGTATACAAGTACACTTCGGACCCTAATGTCCGCATAAAATTTGTAGGCCGTGACATTAAATACTGTCTCTTTATGGGCTCACAACACCAGTACACTCCTATATTAAATAAGTTCGGAAATTTTTATGAGGTTATTAATTTTATATGTTTCTTACGTCACTATCCTTACTTAAACAAATACTTAAAAAAACTATTTTCACGCTGTAATAAGCGGTCATTTAAAGGAACATTGGCGTAGGTAGGGTAGATTTTCTACATTAAATAAATTAATAAACTATCATTTATGCCGGGCTGCAAACATCTTAAGTTTCAATATCAATTTTCCCACGGAGCGATGATCCTTACAAAACAAAGAGAAAAATAATTAATGTAGTACGGTTTTATAAGTTCAATTAATGAAAATATACAACTAAGTTTACGAAGAAGCACCCAGTCCGTCCCGTGGTAAGCAATTACAAGCGTATAAAAACACTGGCAACACCAAACACGGGCAGAATCATACACTGGCAGCACCAAACACTGGCAGAATCATACACTGGCAGCACCAAACACTGGCAGAATCATACACTGGCAGAATCATACACTGGCAGCACCAAACACTGGCAGAATCATACACTGGCAGAATCATACACTGGCAGAATCATACACTGGCAGAATCATACACTGGCAGCACCAAACACTGGCAGCACCAAACACTGGCAGCACCAAACACTGGCAGCACCAAACACTGGCAGCACCAAACACTGGCAGCACCAAACACTGGCAGCACCAAACACTGGCAGCACCAAACACTGGCAGCACCAACCACTGGCAGCACCAAACACTGGCAGCACCAAACACTGGCAGCACCAAACACTGGCAGCACCAAACACTGGCAGCACCAAACACTGGCAGCACCAAACACTGGCAGCACCAAACACTGGCAGCACCAAACACTGGCAGCACCAAACACTGGCAGCACCAAACACTGGCAGCACCAAACACTGGCAGCACCAAACACTGGCAGCACCAAACACTGGCAGCACCAAACACTGGCAGCACCAAACACTGGCAGCACCAAACACTGGCAGCACCAAACACTGGCAGCACCAAACACTGGCAGAACCAAACACTGGCAGCACCAAACACTGGCAGCACCAAACACTGGCAGCACCAAACACTGGCAGCACCAAACACTGGCAGCACCAAACACTGGCAGCACCAAACACTGGCAGCACCAAACACTGGCAGCACCAAACACTGGCAGCACCAAACACTGGCAGCACCAAACACTGGCAGCACCAAACACTGGCAGCACCAAACACTGGCAGCACCAAACACTGGCAGCACCAAACACTGGCAGCACCAAACACTGGCAGCACCAAACACTGGCAGCACCAAACACTGGCAGCACCAAACACTGGCAGCACCAAACACTGGCAGCACCAAACACTGGCAGCACCAAACACTGGCAGCACCAAACACTGGCAGCACCAAACACTGGCAGCACCAAACACTGGCAGCACCAAACACTGGCAGCACCAAACACTGGCAGCACCAAACACTGGCAGCACCAAACACTGGCAGCACCAAACACTGGCAGCACCAAACACTGGCAGCACCAAACACTGGCAGCACCAAACACTGGCAGCACCAAACACTGGCAGCACCAAACACTGGCAGCACCAAACACTGGCAGCACCAAACACTGGCAGCACCAAACACTGGCAGCACCAAACACTGGCAGCACCAAACACTGGCAGCACCAAACACTGGCAGCACCAAACACTGGCAGCACCAAACACTGGCAGCACCAAACACTGGCAGCACCAAACACTGGCAGCACCAAACACTGGCAGAAACAAACACTGGCAGCACCAAACACTGGCAGCACCAAACACTGGCAGCACCAAACACTGGCAGCACCAAACACTGGCAGCACCAAACACTGGCAGCACCAAACACTGGCAGCACCAAACACTGGCAGCACCAAACACTGGCAGCACCAAACACTGGCAGCACCAAACACTGGCAGCACCAAACACTGGCAGCACCAAACACTGGCAGCACCAAACACTGGCAGCACCAAACACTGGCAACACCAATGTTGTCACTAGCTCGTTGTCAGACTTATCCCTATTCCATTCATGGAGCTTTGATTACCCTACTTATTTAAGCTGAGTATTTAACTCTTATGTTAGTAGTTCAGGCCACCAAATGGCTGCCTGGTTGGCTTGCTACACTTCGAAAAAAAACAATAGCAAGAAAGAGTATATATATGTGTTGAGATAATATTGCTTAGTTGTAGTTCCTATCATTTTGTTTTAAACGATACACAGTGGATCGAGGGGGTTTGTTGTGTAAAGTTGGTGCTACTGTCACAATGTTTTATTGTGGTGGCGTCAAATCATATAAATAGATATACTGAGTAAAATCGCCTTTTACTCAGTGTAACGTGTACGAAAACAATACATGACATTATTTGGGTGCCAATACAATCCCGAAGTATCATATTACCCATCAAAAGCCATAGATATAAGTAATATAATAAGGTGAAAACAATAGGTTCTTCCGCGAAGGTTATTGTCTCACTAAAAATAAGGAAAATAACCGCGGTGAGACGTCATTAGTGGTGGTAACGAATTTCTATTACCAATATACAGAGTCTTTCCTCTTATTTACCTAAAAAGCCAATTTTGTACTTGTATGTACCCATACGCAAGTTGCTTAGAGATTGGACGAAATATGGCACTTGTAAAATCGGCAATTTGATATCTGCATATGAAATTTTGTTTATTTTCAGTAAAAAACCCGATGATTTTATTCAGTTTTATCTATTTCGTAGGTTAGTGCATATCCTCTCGAGTACGGTGTCATTCAGCACATGGCAGCAGTCTAGTCTGTATGTGATTAGACTTATTGTGATTAGACTTTAGATCCGGCAGTGGTTGTGCTGATCCGGCAGTCGTTGTGCTGATCCGGCAGTCGTTGTGCTGATCCGGCAGTCGTTGTGCTGATCCGGCAGTCGTTGTGCTGATCCGGCAGTCGTTGTGCTGATCCGGCAGTCGTTGTGCTGATCCGGCAGTCGTTGTGCTGATCCGGCAGTCGTTGTGCTGATCCGGCAGTCGTTGTGCTGATCCGGCAGTCGTTGTGCTGATCCGGCAGTCGTTGTGCTGATCCGGCAGTCGTTGTGCTGATCCGGCAGTCGTTGTGCTGATCCGGCAGTCGTTGTGCTGATCCGGCAGTCGTTGTGCTGATCCGGCAGTCGTTGTGCTGATCCGGCAGTCGTTGTGCTGATCCGGCAGTCGTTGTGCTGATCCGGCAGTCGTTGTGCTGATCCGGCAGTCGTTGTGCTGATCCGGCAGTCGTTGTGCTGATCCGGCAGTCGTTGTGCTGGCACGTCATTCGTTGTGCATTAGCATTAGCATTAGCATTAGCATTAGTTGTGAACCAGCTGACAACGTATTAACGTTGTCAGCTGGTTCAACCTACTGAAACAGTGACACTAAACGAACACGGTACACAGTAAGGTTTGTTTCCAACTCTGTAGCTCTAGAATATGCCCGCATAACGTTTTCATTTATTGAATTAGTCTATTTCATGCACATCAACACCCTATTTGAGGTCAAAGGCCTTCAGCGTCCTAAGCAGGTCGGAGCGGGCCTCTCCCCTGCCAAAGCAGGTCGGAGCGGGCCTCTCCCCTGCCAACGCACAGGTGTTGGCCTCTCCCCTGCCAACGCACAGGTGTTGGCCTCTCCCCTGGCAACGCACAGGTGTTGGCTTCTCCCCTGCCAACGCACAGGTGTTGGCCTCTCCCCTGCCAACGCACAGGTGTTGGCCTCTCCCCTGCCAACGCACAGGTGTTGGCCTCTCCCCTGCCAACGCACAGGTGTTGGCCTCTCCCCTGCCAACGCACAGGTGTTGGCCTCTCCCCTGCCAACGCACAGGTGTTGGCCTCTCCCCTGCCAACGCACAGGTGTTGGCCTCTCCCCTGCCAACGCACAGGTGTTGGCCTCTCCCCTGCCAACGCACAGGTGTTGGCCTCTCCCCTGCCAACGCACAGGTGTTGGCCTCTCCCCTGCCAACGCACAGGTGTTGGCCTCTCCCCTGCCAACGCACAGGTGTTGGCCTCTCCCCTGCCAACGCACAGGTGTTGGCCTCTCCCCTGCCAACGCACAGGTGTTGGCCTCTCCCCTGCCAACGCACAGGTGTTGGCCTCTCCCCTGCCAACGCACAGGTGTTGGCCTCTCCCCTGCCAACGCACAGGTGTTGGCCTCTCCCCTGCCAACGCACAGGTGTTGGCCTCTCCCCTGCCAACGCACAGGTGTTGGCCTCTCCCCTGCCAACGCACAGGTGTTGGCCTCTCCCCTGCCAACGCACAGGTGTTGGCCTCTCCCCTGCCAACGCACAGGTGTTGGCCTCTCCCCTGCCAACGCACAGGTGTTGGCCTCTCCCCTGCCAACGCACAGGTGTTGGCCTCTCCCCTGCCAACGCACAGGTGTTGGCCTCTCCCCTGCCAACGCACAGGTGTTGGCCTCTCCCCTGCCAACGCACAGGTGTTGGCGACGTCGGTGGGGAGAAATACTCATTGCTGGAGCTTGAACTCGACTTTTCATTGTATTCCGATCTCACCTTGGCGGCTGTGAGTCGGCGATGTACGACGAGTGCACTTTGTGCTTTTCTGATTTTTACTTGAATCCGCGTTACGTTAGCATTTTTATTATATTGCATGTTATTGTCTTTTATGACATCTGTCATTATCTTAAAAAGTAGTTTCTATGGTTGTCTCCTAAATATTTTTTTTATATAACGCTAACAGGTCAGTGGTGCCAATTTATTATTGTTATTGTTATTTATTTACTCATAAACAAAACTATTGGAAAACTTTTTTGGAGTGTACCATCAGCTGATAAGGAGTTGAATGAAGGTTTGCCCAAGATTCTTTTTGACATTTTCATCACTAAGGAGTTGAATGAAGATTCGCCCAAGATTATTTTTGACATTTTCACATTTTCATCACCAAGGAGTTGAATGAAGATTCGCTCAAGATTCTTTTTGACATTTTCATCACCGAAACAACGTGCCCGCACAAGGTGATCAACTTTTTTAGAGACTTGAATCATTCTTCACCGAGTGTCGATGAGTCTGGCCTTTTCTCACGGCAGAAAAAAATTGCGAGCCGGCTACTTAAATGTCTCCGTGAGTCCTATTCCTATCAATATTATAATAAAGACACTAAATCGAAATTCTGGCAAAACTTCTGTACTATTTACTATTATTGGATTGATTTCAAATCAAACTTGTCTATTAAATGGCTTTATAGATTGTTAAATGTATTATCAAATTAATTGCTTAATATTAATCTGGAAGTAATGTTTGATTTTAATAAATTATATTAACAATAGACTAAGCTATAATAAGCAGGACGAACACACTAAGCGAGACCATCGTCTTTCTTTTATAACCACAAATAATTTACAAAAGCTATTATTAGTCTTTTTGTTGTACCATCATGCCCCAAATATTTTGTATCAAATATCAGATATATTATCCAGATCATCTTCAGATAACCATTCCCATTCATTTAGATATTGGTGCAGAACTAAAGTTGAATATCACATGATCTGATATAATGAGATGACCACAAAAATTAATCCTGGCACGTTGGCAAGACTTTTCCGTTCTTGAGCAGCAGTAAAAATTGGGTGGCATCCAACTCTAACTGTAATCAAGTATTCCCCTATCATCGTATATGTTATAATTTAGAACTTGACACATTAGCTTTTGCTCTTTTATAAATATACATACTTAAATTCACGGGCTAACTCATTGCTTGAAGGGAGACGACTGGTGTTCCGGGCGAAAGCTCGACTCGCCATACAAAATACTGCGTCAGCATTATTTTAGGGCCTACATGATGTAGGCCCTAAAATCCCTAATGAAACTGCAAGCTCTCTGGCAAGGTCACCTGCGTGCCTTCTACGTTACGCGCTGTATTAGTTATATCGAAGACTAAAGATTTGGATAACCTGTCGGTGATTGCTAACAACGTGGCGGAGGCCACTAAGAGTTGAACCGTCGTCGCAACTATAAGTAATACCCCGCGAGAACAACCTATGAATAAGATGAACATATCTAGCCCATACGCGGAGTTAGCTAAGAGCAACCTCAGATTGGCCGATATAGAAAGCTCATGTTTCCACTCAAGAATAAACCACTCATTCCCTTAGAGAGCCATAACACATAATTTTCACGATGACATAATCATTTATGTCATACATTGATTTGAAAAGATTCCAATTTCCTTTTACACTATACAACTCTCAGAAGATCTCTCGTTTTCATGTGAGGATTTTCTTTCATGATGAGGATTTTTTTTCATGATGAGGAATACCTGGCTTTCGGTTGTTCCCAAGTTTCTCATCGTCAATTTTTTAGATTTATTTTTCTTTGATTTTGATTTGATGATTATGCCTTTCTAGAGCTGGACTACCAGAGATGACTCCAATTTACATCATGAGAATGTATCTCCTATCTTTGATGTATACTCGTATTCACTGATTGTATCGTCAACATCCCCGATTACACTGTTAGAGAGTGGGTGGACGAGGCTACAATGCTTTTTAATTTCCCATTCAGGTGGCGTAAATGATTCAGTGGTTACCAAATTAGGCTGATTCTTGTCCCTTATTACTGCTATCACTTGTCGGATAACTTGTAGTTACAACCGGAACAACATAATGAATGTTTCAATGAAAGACACACTAAAAATACTTCATAGCAATTATTTTATTTCAGCCCTTTTTTTTAAGCCTTTCGGCCGTCATCACAACTGTCTTTCACAACCAGTTGTCTAAGATGTACTCGCTAGAGGTTACGATTATTCTTATCCTTTCCATGTTATACTTTTGGTTTCGCTAAAAACTTCTACAACAGTTCAGGTCAATAAATCCACTCTTGGTTTATTAACACCGTTTTGCGTAAGTCTAGTTTCCTCTTACAGATGGAGCTAATGAATAGCTGATCGATACAAAATGTACTTGCGTAGGACAGTTTAGGAGTGGCCATACAATAGTGGCCACTCCTGTCTTACGCGGGTTTGAGCTAGCAATCTGTGTGAGGTTTCAATATTGACCAATCTTAGTAGTTTGTTACAGTCAATTAGGACAAATGGCATCCAGTAGGTTTGTAGGTAAAGCTTCTGCTATTTGGATGCTATTTTGATATAATATATATATTTGATATAATTGATTTAATTAGATCGTAGGTGAAATACATAAAGAGTAGTAACTGCCCTCTCTTGCGGTCTTATTAATACCTGATTGTTTATTGCATGATTGAAATGAGCAAAAGGTTATAAACTAAATGATCAAAACAACGAAACGTTGATTATTCAGAAAAGAAATATCGGTCCTTTGTATTTGTTTATGCAAGAAAGGCAAACAAACTGCAAGTAATTAATTCCAATACGTAAAATTCTTTCCTCTTACATTCCAATTGATCAGTCAACGTGTTCACTCATTTGTACTGATGTCTGTTTGACTGAGGTTAATTTATCTACTATCCTGTAAAACTTTTTTTTAGTTTAGTTTATGTTTGTAGAGAATTGTATCACTTGATAAAGCTTATTTCTCTTCGCGGAAATGAAACGATGAAATGAGTTAATGAACCTGTGGAGTACTTCCCATTGACTTGAAATCATGAAATTTGGTTAGAATGAACACACAGCACAAGTTAAGAAAAAAACCGAAAGTCGTTAATTTGTTGTTCTAGCACATAAAAGAATATTTTTGTGATTACAAACTTATATTTACGGTTTAAAAGTTGACTTTGTCATAAATCGATGTATGGGAGAGTATATTTAGAATTGTGTCTTTCAGAAAAAAGAGATGGAAATACTATCTACCATATAAGTTTGTTTGCTTACGGAACCGTCAGGGCACAAGTCATACCCGCACTTGTCCGGTTTTTTAAGTGATGTAGATTTACCAATATCACCGTCTCAAGACCGTAAACATCCAAGACAAACAAGTCTCACTTCAGATGACTAACTAGCTGTACACACATCATTCACGGGAAGACTACCCTCCTACTGCATGGAACTTCGATTTCTTGGCAACCCACTTATCCCTTAGAATATCAGTAATAACATTCACTATTTTCCAATAAGAGTCAATAAGTTTATTTTACTCCGAATGAAATGAAGATCTTTCAAGAACTCAAATAAACTTTATAAAATAGTTAGGTACGTAGTTAATGAAAGAAACTACCTAAATAACCTAGAGTACAGTATACTATTAAAAGTCAATATCCAGACTTGTTGCCATCTAACTAAAAATATAAGCTGTCTATCCTAACGTATCCTAACGATAAAAAATTGAGAACCTACCAAAATAACTCCAAATTATTAGCAATCCTAACGAAAAGGATTTACAACCTTATCAATAACTATTGCTTAACAAACAAAAATAAAATCCCGCTTTATGTGGAGAATTGGCTAAACGATACGACGCCAAGCACAATCAATCCACATTATGTGATTTTACCATTTGTGTAAATTTGTTACTTTAAGTATCCCTCAAATATTTCTGACTATTAGATACTGTTGTTGTTACTATTTTATTTTTCTCGATTTTTATAAGTGCCTTAGTGAGTAGGTATAATAGCCAATGAAAACAATATTCCATGATGGCGCGTTCGTAGGAAGATTTACTGAAGCTCATTTTACGTATAAGAGACAATTCTGAGTTTCCAAGGGTGAGGGTAAGTTCTGTACCTGGGCTTGTTGGTGTCATTGGTGCATTTAAAATAGTGGTCAGCAACTCCAACTTAATTTCTATGGTATACGAAAAATCATCACTATTTGATTCCTTAATATTTATTGTTTTATTAACTCCCTAATAAAACGATACAAAAAAGATCTTTAACATATGACGCATATCAACACAGGGAAACAACTGTTTAGTAATACGAAACAGTTGCTCAAAATACGAAACAGTTGCTCAAAATACAAAACAGTTGCTCAAAATACAAAACAGTTGCTCAAAATACAAAACAGTTGCTCGAAATACACAACAATTGCTCGAAATACAAAACAGTTGCTCGAAAAATAAAACAGTTGCTCGAAAAACAAAACAGTTGCTCGAAATACAAAACAGTTGCTCGAAATACAAAACAGTTGCTCGAAATACAAAACAGTTGCTCGAAATACAAAACAGTTGCTCGAAATACAAAACAGTTGCTCGAGATACAAAATAGTTGCTCAAAATACAAAATAGTTGCTCAAAATACAAAATAGTTGCTCAAAATACAAAATAGTTGCTTGAAATACAAAACAGTTGCTAGGAATACAAAACAGTCTCTTCGAATTCCAAGTTAAATTCCTCCATCCAATTTTAATGATTGTTTTATGCCATTTTAATTATCACTTTTGAGCTAATCTCATTTGCATTTCATTCCATACGAAGTGAGTAGCGAGTATTTTTATTTATTTTATTTTATTTTATTTGTAAGGTACAGAAACAGACAACAGATTAAAAACTTCTTAAACTAATAGTCACCTTATACAATTTGTTAACCTGGAGTCCAATTACAGCTGTACACCACATTTACTGGTTGATTATCTTCCGTGAAATAAAAAATATTAGAGATGATCTCTCGCTTATTCCTTATAATTAGAAATAGGCAATTTCTAATTATAGGGAATAAGCGAGAGAAAAAAAAAAGGAACAAATATATATATAAAAATGTACGAAGTATGGAATAGTAATTTCACCTGTAACTGTAACACATTATTTCGGCTGTAAAATGTCTTTATATAAAGCTGTTTTAAAATTAGGATAACTTTCATGGAAAATAGTAATAGTGGAGTATACTAGTAGCCACTAGAGTAGGAAAGTATTATTGGATAGATGTTAACAGCCTTTGACCCCATCGATATTAAGGAGACCTATAATAGTAGTAAATAGTAACTTGCAGAAATCAACCCGTATTTTAAGCGAACTGATCCGGAAATTGTAATGACTTCACATCTCTAAGAAGCCAAGTAGTTTGTCGACTCTCATAGTAAAATCAATATATTTTGGCACCGTGCCAGACGGTCGTAGGGAAATATGTTTTCCGCTCGCGACCTATGTCCTGATCATTGTTTTTGTACTAAAGTGAGACACAGATGTGTCACAGTCTTTCTTATAATAAAATGAAGAAATAAATTGTGGACTATAGCAATTCAGGATTTTTAATTAAAACAGCAGACTTTTTGTTACCTGTTGAGACTCAAATTGCAATCTAAAGCGAGCTGCATTGCAGTGTTGCTTACAATACGAAACTAAACTACATGGTCACTTCCTTCTGATCTGGAGTTATGAGAAGTTATATTATTGATCTCCTCGTCCTTGGTTTATCATAAGCTTTACTGGGTTGGTCTTCTCCCAATAGGACAGATTTGATTGTCTCTACTCGTCAACACTATGGATGTAATCGCGCGGTCGAGCGTACCAGGATGTACCAGGATTGAATCGTGGCACGAGAGTAAGAACAAATGCTTTTTTTGTATTCTTTACAATTTAAGGTTATCTGGAAGAAATCGCCGTATGCGATAAGACCTCCGAGATGTTAATAATATATTTATAAAAGGTGTACAATAAAGAGATAAATAATTACTTAAAATTGGTAATATGCGAAGAATATCAAGTTCTAAGAAGACACTTGACATATCTTTTGAACTAGTAACTATAAAATATTTAGTATGCTATTCTTATTACATAGCAAATGCGTCTGTATATTAAAGTATGCCAGCAAATCTGTATGTTAAAGGAATTTAAAGTTGAAACTACTAAAATGGTATGAACACACAAAATATATTTGTAAAATAACTCCGCTTTTCACCGATTTTTGCCTATAATCAAAACGGATTATTTAAAATTACAAAAACTAATTAGTCACGGGATCATACTCACACCGTAATAAATTTATGACATCGTCACAATATACGATGAATTAGTGCTACAAATCACGAGCATCGGCCCATTGTGTACGGTGTTAGTGGCAGCCGCGAAACAGTGATAAGATTCATACAAAGCCGTCGGTCCGACATCATGACGTCGTTTAGGTACAACCGCACATTATACCCCGGCTGCCGTAACACCGACTTGTAACATAATAGCACATAGCGAAGATAGATATTATATTTTTTTTAGAAAAACAGTCCAGGTGACGTACTGGTTATAATAATTTTTCACACAAGTTACAATAAAAGTTATGTCATTTTAAATTGAAAACGTTAAGCGATTTGTATTTATATCGACATTTTCTTTACTATAACAGGCACATTTACAACGACAAAGCTGAGTAAGGATTTGATCAACACCGTGACTGGTCAGCTTTAAACTGAAAAGGTTTCTTCATATAAGAACTACCCTAGATGTCTACATCGCACTTGTTGTACAAAATGACTATAAAGAGCTGTTAAAAAATTCATTATCAATACTTTATACAAATGATAATTACGTGACCGCCTCATTTGGTAAAGCTTACGTATGTAAACTTTAGGTAGGTACTCTACCTACTTCCCATTGACCTAGAACAATGAAATCTGGAAATCTGGAAATCTGGTAAGAAGCAGAGTCTCACAGCACAAGTAAAGGAAAATCCGAAGGTCGTCAATTTGTTGATATATTGTCTGCATGAGGAACGAAATTAACATCAAAATACTTGTGTGTGGTCCCTTAAAGCTGTAAAAAATCAAGCTTCTAAGTCAACGCAATTAAAATATACAGCCAGTAAGCCTTAGATTTTAACAAACTTGAGCATAGGATACTTCCCAATGACCGAGAATCATGAAATCAGTTAAGTAAAGGAAAAAAAGAAAAAAAAGAAAGTCGTTAATTTGTTGTTATATTGTTTTTTGGATGCAAACTTATTATTATTTTGCGGTTGAAAAGTTGATTTCGTCGTAAATCGATGTATGGAAGAGTATTTTTAGAAGTGCAAAGCTAACTTTGTTTTTCGGAAACAAGGGACAAACATCTTCAACAATTGATTCCCGAGATGGACGTACTATCTTCATACAGGTTTAGCACCTAACGGAACCCTTCGGTGCGCGAGTCAGACTCGCACTTGTCCGGTTTTTTTAACATAATATGTGACTTGTATCCAGGACTTGATCACGATAATATTTATAAGCGTATGATACCGACACCGTTGGATGGACTGACTGGTGTTCGGTATCTTTCAATCGAAATGTTTTTAATTTTGGTTTAGTTACTTTAAATCTTACTAACATAATAGCGTACAACATAAAGAAATTCAAAATTCAAAATCATTTATTCAATTAAGACACTAAGTGACATTTATGAACGTTAAATTGAAGCTAGAGTTAAAATCATAGATCGGCACAAACAAACGCCACAGCATGTGCTGGATTGTCGAGGTAAATTAGGTAAACAAAACTAAATCACTAATCTGGTGAAGCCATGAAGTTTTTTTGCCCGATTGCTTGATCACAAGGCTCAACTACTTTGAAACAGGCATAGATCGACACTGGTATACAGCGATCTTAAATATTTGCAATACTGAAATATAGAAAGAAAGAAAATAAGTTCATTTCGTTAGACAAGGCATACAACTTTAAACACAAAAAAATTACTCATACTAGGCTAAACGATTGGTTTTCATACGACACTCAAACTGTTATTTTTGCTAGAATATTTTTACTTTTCACAAAGCTACCTCTAGTTGCGCTGACATTGTGTTGATCTATAAGTATTTAAAAATAAATACTATATCAAGGAATGTTGGTTTTTCAATGACATTTATGAAACTGGACTGGAACACTTGGACTTTGAAACACACAAAAGGTCTCGTACCTTATGAATATTATCACGATTAAGTCTCATTCATTTCATTTACACAACAAACATAAGTTACCACGGATCACTTCTTGTAACACGTAAACCTGTACCTCTATTTTTCAGAAATGTACTATTTCATAAGCACTATATTTATAAAGTACTGTTCGGTGTAATACGTAGTCATTGAATCCACTAAAAGTATCCACGGCCCTCGATTACGGGACGCGGCGATGACATCATTACCGTTGAAAATGCCACCAAGCAATTTACCTTTTGTATACACGCAAAGATTACAAATTTTGGGATCGTATGAGCTTTCCGCAGTTAAATCGACCACGACTACGTGACCACGAAAACAGTAACTTTTTTTATAACATTTAGGATTTGGATTTAGTTTTTTAAAGATGACATTTTTTGTTGTTTTTCCAAATATCGCATTTTAAGTGTGTTGTTCTTATGTTTATCAAATGTTTTGATGTCCTCAAGAATACTTGCATGTATGTCCCGTAAGGTTTAAGCAGAGTTGTAATACCCTCTAATTCCACTCTGCCGTCTTCCTGCTCTTCCCCCTCTCCCGTCTTCCCCCTCTCCCGTCTTCCCCCTCTCCCGTCTTCCCCCTCTCCCGTCTTCCCCCTCTCCCGTCTTCCCCCTCTACCGTCTTCCCCCTCTCCCGTTTTCCCCCTCTCCCGTCTTCCCCCTCTCCCGTCTTCCCCCTCTCCCGTCTTCCCGCTCTTCCCCCTTCTCCCTTTAAAGGGCGGCAACGCAAACTCAAAGAGTCACATCTTTGAGTTACAGGTTCCCATGGCGGAAGTCATTTACCATCAGGTGACTCGTCTGCTCGTTTGCCCCTACAATAAAAATAAAAAAAACCCACCCACAATTTTTTTACGGGTGTATAGTTACAAAACCTGGTTCGGTATTTGTTTATTCTATTTATTTCTTATAATAAACCTGAAAACACATTACTTTTGCAAACTATTAAATCGGTAAATCAGAATTATTCTAACTACTAAAAAGAGACGAGGTGATAATAAAATAATAAGAATCATAATACTACACATGACTTTAGACATAGTGAACCAAATATTTTAAATAATAAAGTCAATAATCATGTTAAGAATGTTAGAGTCCGCTTTCTGTTTAACAATGTAATTATCATATTCATTTTTTATTAGACTTCCCAGACCAGAACAATATTTTAGAATCACTCCTTTCATTGCCGTCCCTTTAATTGTTCTCAAAAACTATTGAAATATCTCCGAGGCTTACAGTACCACAGTTTAATTATCTGTCATCTATGGACATTAAATATTGAGCAAGGTATACATACGTCCTTTCCAAAAACAGCCCGTGTCAAGAAGTGTGACAATTAAAAACGAGATAAATCTAATTTTCTAAAAGTAAGGACGAGTTAAATTTAAATTCGTGTTTCAGTAGTATGCCCTCTGAATTCATAATTGTTAGATAAAAGATAATGCCCAGATACGAGACCACGGTAATATTATTTACGTGGAAAATGACGTCATATGTAGAAATTAGTTTTACCATATTCTAATGAAGGGTAGCCATATTTATTTTGGGTGAATTAATTATTATTTTAACGTTAACTGAACCTTTTAAAATTACGGCACATATACATCTAATATTGTAGTGCACATTGTTTAAATTGGGTTGAGGTGTAAAAGACTAGATTTCTGTTACACAACAGTTTTGACTAGTCTGTAATGTTTGAAATTAAGTACATGACGTTTTCTTGCGTCCCTATAAAACCTCCCAATAAAAATATGTACATAATTATGTTAGAAAATATTGGGTTAACTGTTCAAAATACTCTATAACTCATTCACACACTCTAGGTTTATACTATCAAATTGCGAGTGGTTCGAACCCACAAGCACTCGATCGCAAGATCGCCGCCTTAACCTGTGCTACCGCTTCGACTGTAATATTTTAGTTCAACTGTAATATTTCAAAGTTACGTTATTTTTTTTAACAATTGGTACTTTTATAACTATTGTTACGAGCCGGGGATCTGATTACTGCAGCACATTCTATAGACAGATTATTAGTTCTATTACTTCAGATTATTAGTTCTTTTACTTCAGATTATTACTTCTTTTACTTCAAATTATTAGTTCTTTTACTTCAAATTATTTTTACTTATTAATAGATGGCGCCACTGTTTTAATTTGGTGAATACAACACCATGTTCAATTACAATATTAAATTTGTAAATTCACGTCATGTAGTCCAGGAACATAACCAATAAAAATGACAATGAAATCATTGTTATCTCACATAACGTCGAATAAAAGGCGACGTAAAAAAGAATTAATACCATCGTTAAAATAAGGGACGATCTTATGGTCGCCTTGAATGGGATTTTTACGCTTCACACAAAGATCCTGTTCTGTTATAAACGAGCAAGTTACTGGCCTATGTACTGGAGGAAGATGTGTACGGTATATAAAAGAAGCAAAATTTGAACTAAATTGCAATATAATATTTACTATCAATTCATGATAGTAAATATTATATTGCAATTTGTTTTAAGGACAATGGACTTTCAAATAAAAAAAAATTCATCACATTTTAAAATTTGGTATTTCTATGCATAGAAACCATTATTGTATAATGACACAAAAATAATACGACTTTTTTAATATAATAAACAAAATGTATATCATTTGAATTTTTGTCTTTGGTCAACTGTTTTAAAACGGATAAGCCCGGATGTTCAAACAAAAGAATTTAAATAGAATTCATTCACAAGATTCCATTATAAGATTTGTGGTATGAATGATGATAATGCAATGAATATAAAAATTGGAAAGTGATCAATAGATTATTTTAAATATTTTTAACAAAATTGTTCTTCTTGTAAAAGTACTTCGGAAAAAAGATTATACTATTAAACTTTTAAATTGGATGATATTCAATTATATATATACTCGTACGTACGGGAATTAACGTGATCACGTATAAGGTAATTACATACTTTTGAATTGCTTGACCGTTCGACCAGTCGTTTGTGTTTCCTTTATTGTGCTCGGTAAAGTTAGAACGATCTTCAATCAAGAAATTCTTGATTGAAGACCAATTCCTTGTAATTATAATATGAAACAAATTATAAAATTTCTTAGTGTTATATCCCGTGGGTTAAGCAGTTACCATGGCCTATGAACGCTTGCACCTCCATGGGACTGACATGCGTGTATATTATTCCACATCAAGATTTAGACTTCACATATTTCTGTTGTGATAGTTCTTTTTTTAACTTTATTTTACATTACATGGAATATATATTTAAATATAATCAAACAAATAATTTAATCCTGTAAGTTAACAAATCAAACGCAAATATTATTTCTTTACCGCCCTATGCTATTTATTACTGTTTGACCTAGTAGGTGTAAACGCAGCATGAAACTGGCGTTGCTAAACTTTGTTTGTCTAGGAAAAAAAGATCACTAGGCGTGATGTTTGATTGAGAAGGAAATGTGTGCTAGCTGCCGGGCGAGTAATAAGATGCATGAGCGTAGTCCCACCTCAAAGGCCCAGCACGCACTTGTGACTTTTGAGTTGTAGGTGTCTATGGGCGAAGCTTACCATCAGGTGACTCGTCCGCTCGTTTGCCCCCTATAACATAAAAAATGAACATACACTTTCATAATATTGAGTATTTTTATAAAATGATATAAAATTGAAGAAAATATTATTTTCATACACTTTTCAGTAATTTCATTTCGTACCACTTTTATACATATACCACTATCTAGGGTAGTTTTACTATGATTAAAATAATTTATTTAACAGTTCCTAAGTGTAACACAAGACTAGAAAAATAGATTTGTTATTATTTGCCAGTTTGGTTATTATTTTTTTATAGTGAAGCAAAAATTTAAAAGCAAATAAATAAACGATAGCAAAGAATGACGTCACAGATTGTTACGTCAAGTTTCCAGCGAACTTCCGGTTCGGAAGTTTAATAACCAAACTGATATGTCTTGATAATAATCAACTACTTTATTGTACTACTTTACTTTTTCTTTTACTAGTCAATAAAGAGACTAATAATAACTCAGCGCCTTTCTCAACCTTAAATGTATTCTCATAAGTTCTTTGTTATAACTATTTCACTTATGAATCCTTCAACATAAAATGAATCCCAGCTTTGTTTTATTTCTACTCTAAAAGGAATGCGTTACGATTTGTGCTCTTCCCATTGTATTTTTTCCTTTTATTCAGCTCACTGAACCTTTTACTTTATCTCTTATATGGAATAAGGATTGTTTTTGTTTGGTTGAATATATAATACGTCAGTATATCACTAACCCCGTAAACAATATTGTCTAGCTTTGTAAAAAATCGGACTACAAACTAATCTACCTAATATTTTTATTAGCAAGCGTGAAAATTTTAAATTAGTGATAGTTTTATTTAAATTTTTATAACATACATAATTGGTTTTTAAATGAGGTAGTTAGAATAAGTTATTTTTTAATGGTTCGTTTATTGTTTCCAATTTAAGTATTAATTTAATGGATGACTACAACAATGATTTTCCATCATTACAAACAGTGATCGTGTACTAAAACCCGGGGAAAAAGCATCAGACGTCGAACAGATCATATAATAACGTGAAAAAGGCCGCATGAACATATTCTATTTATTTTTTATTTATTTATTTCTAAATATTATTAAACAGCATACGACGTGTATGGCCTAATATGTGCAATATGATCTTTGATATTTTTCACGCCGTGTCACTTTATTCGAAAAGCACGCTGATTCGAAGATAACGCGGCGTTCGTTTAGTTTGTTTCGTTTAGCGATCGTTTTGTCCGTCGAAGCAAAAACTACTGTAACTTCATTAATTATGGAATCGCAAAATAAACCTCTCTAATACTTTCATGTACCTATTATTATCTCCATTTCTGCCAAATTATAATGTAAATATTTGATGGAAGCCCTCATTTATTATATACTTAATCAGATACAGTATACACTTTTGGCCGCAACATGCTTGTTCATTAGCGGTAGGTATAAAAGTTACAAAAAAACAAGAATGTTTTAAAAACATATTTTGTTACTCCGGAGTGTCGCAATGATTGCTCTAACTTGCTCCTCATTAACCAGTAAAATCACGTCCATATGTTACATATGGATGTGTTGTCAATTTTAGTGGCAAGCAGTGGTTTACTCGGTGCAACAATTTTAGATTCCAGGTCTCTTCATATATTTGCCAGGTCTCTTCATATATTTGCCAGGTATTGGTTTACGAAATTTATGGATTCTTTCGCGTCTGCCAACAGTTGTAGCAACTCTGTTTCTACCTGAGATTTGGTTGATCACATTACACATCGCTTTTGCATTATTTTCAGCCTTACAGAAAAGATCTTTTTCGTAGTCTTGTTTTAATTTTTTGACTAATGTATTGTAATAGTTGCGATACCTTTTAAACGTGATAAGGATAATCATATTGTCGGGATCTTTTCGTAATTTAGTGTGCATTCTATCGCAATTCCGGATACAACGTAAGAATTCCGGATACAACGTAAGAATTCCAGATACAACGTAAGAATTCCGGATACAACGTAAGAATTCCGGATACAACGTAAGAATTCCGGACACAACGTAAGAATTCAGGATACAACGTAAGAATTCCGGATACAACGTAAGAATTACGGATACAACGTAAGAATTACGGATACAACGTAAGAATTACGGATACAATGTAAGAATTCCTGATACAACGAAGGAAATCCGGATATAACGTAAGAATTCCGGATACAACGAAAGAATTTCGGATACAACGCAAGAATTCCGGATACAACGTAAGAATTCCGGATAAAAAGTGAAACGGATATGTACGGCATTGTAGGCAATACTGAAGAAAACAAAATGTAAATTGAAATGTCAGTCATCAAACCTAAAAAAGCATTTTAAGCATAAAGAAATCAACATCGGTACCTAGTTTATCATATCCTAGCAAACCGCCCCGGCTTCGCACTGGTAGCAGAGACATCTTTAATAGTCATCATGATATTTCAACCAATTTACCCAAAACCTGAACTAATTATAAACCTTCCTCATGAATCAATCTGGCTATCATTGAAAATTGGCACCACTTCGGTCGAGCCGGCCCATACGTGCCGAAGCATGGCTCTCCCACGAAATTCATTTTTCTTACAAAAAAATGTAAATTTTGCAATAGAAAAAATAATTCTTTTTTTTTCAATATTCGTGACCGTGTTAAAATGACCACTTGTACGAGACTGGCATGTAACGGCCTTTATCTTGTTCGATTCGTTTGTAACAAGGTCTAGGCTGGGCTTACTGAACCTGTCTTAAGTGATTGGCATTTTGTTGATAGGTTTTTAGGCTTTCATTGGTTGTAAAACGTGTAGAATATATCTTGTGTCACAGGAGCTATTCTACACGTTTTTTTTTTATAACACAAGTTGATATTTACTATTATTTTGATTTAAGTACTTAATAGGTGCTTTAATTTATCAATAGAAACAAGGGTGTGAACCAAAATCATTGTTAAACATTGAATCAAATATCATAAATAATTGTAGTCAGTGCCATCAATTTCATTTTTTACATACTGCAACTTTTTCTAAATATCCGACTGTAATTAATTATTTTTTCAATGTGTCTGGCAAGATGTAAAAACCATTAAAACTGTTCGTCTATTGAGGTACCATTTTTTATAGGTCCCCAAGTAACATATATAAAATTTAGCTTTTATACTATAACGAAAGTATAATTATATTTTTTTAAAGTTTAGGGGTGTCTGGCAGGGGGTAGCAACTGTCATAAATGTCCGGCAATGGATGACGAGACTTCTAAAGTTATCCCGAAGAAAATTTATAAAAATTGAGCTTTATACTTTAAAGAATTTAAGGTACTATTTGATACACCTTTACTACCTGTTACCTGCCCAAGTAACCACAACCCAAACTCTATAGTGGCTGGTCGTTCTTCCCTGTACAGTGGACATTCACAGAAAAACTTTCAGCTTTTATAAAATAACGAAGGTCTAGCCGTCGTGGGCTCTTGCTCTATAAAAATATATTTATACCTTGACTTTCTACTGGTAATTTGAAATCCGAAAACTTAACGGCTAATGAGATAATAGTGATAGAATAGCCCTAGTCAGCCAAAGCTCTTATGAATTATCTTAAGATATCAAAATCTTATTAGGAGTAAACAAAGTTTTTCATTTATGTGTAAAATTCATTAACAAAACACGCAATTGTAGCTTTCTTCACAAATTAAGTGCGATTCGACAGACGATTGTGGGTAACAATTATTTTGCATTCTGTGATTTAACAGAACTGTAAAAGCTGAAATGGGCTAACACTATTAAAATGTTTTATGAACTTTTTAAATATTTTGCCTTACATTTTTTGGTGAGGATTCATAGACTGTAATGAAATAACGTAAATGATTTAGGTTTAATTTCTTTTAAAATTTTAATTTTATAAACAAACTTCGTTTAAGTGAAATGAGCCTTTGGTCGTCCCTCCTTGCTAGAAAATAAAATACAACTTGACCAACGGAAAAGCCCTGAAGGATCTGTCCCATTTTTAACTTAACTGGATGTCAAGTCATTAATACAACAATATAGTTCACTATCTGCGATAAATATTGACTCCCACCGTACAGCTAATGTCAGGCCTCTTTGCAGAACAATATTAGCCTTTACCTTTAGTATTTATTTTACTTGTCTCAAGAAAATTTTAAAAGATTTGTGATCTTGTTCTCGACTTTGGTTTTACAAGCATATTCTTCGTGGTCATGTTTCGCTCCTAGCGATTTTTATTACAACACAAGTTCCTTGTTATCTTGATAATATTTCCTTTTGAAAAATAATTGATAAGGAAAATCGATCTTCTTTTAGCGCTATTAACAGTTAATAACAAGAGGCCAATATTTTTTCAATATGTGGGATCGTTGGGGAATTTTCACATTTCAATTATAATGGAGTTCCCATCATTCGTAATAATTTTCAGCTCTATGCGAATTATTGTAAACTTATCATTGTTTTGAGCTAACTGGACCGGACTATTTAAATCTAAGCCGATATAAAACTCCAGTAGAAAGAATTTATTCGATACCGACATGATATACACATACTCGTATATAATATTAATATAATTTTTGGACCAATTTCTTATGCAAGGCTATGGGTAGTAAGTATGCAAGAACCCTTAAACATTTTCAATATTTTCGGAAGTCATAATTCAGGTAATATCGTGATTCCCATAGTGACGCAATCAAATCGGGAAAAATGTTAATTGATTTAATATTCCTCTGCTATCAATACTTCAATTTATGGTGTTTTCGATTTTAATGTAAATATGTGTGGTCATGAAATGGTCTGTCTATTTTCATAGCGAGTTTGAGGCGTTAAAACCATAGTTTTTATTGGCGGTGGCGAGATCGACGAACATTTAAATTGATATTGGCGACTGATAACGACACGACAGGACACTTCACCCCTTGATCGAGGGCCCCTTTGGAGCTTAAAACAAGTTGGGCTTCCTCGAAATACATACGTGTGTAAAACCGTATTTCTTTAATGAAAAGTATGAATAATAGGTTGTTTTCTTCCATAAAACATCTAGAGACAAAAAACGAATGAAATAAAGATATTTTTTACTTTGATCTGACGTTTTGGTCGAATTGCACAAATCTTGATTACTATCTCCAGACTATCGACAAGACACATGATTTTGCGTGAAATTACCATAAAAAATGCAATGCTTCCTCCCGGTAGAAAATAGACACATTGGTTTACCAAACATGTTTTTTGGAGAATATATGGTGGCATTTTTTGTCTACTTGGGTATGATGGACAATCCGGATGTTTTTTTTAAATAGTTTACAGTGCCTTATGTATGAATCTATGCCTGCCATTATTTAGGACTCTAGATTACACCGAACAAGCAAAAGCATTCGTCATTTATATTTTTTTATTTCTTTAATTCGAGATCCATAACCACCAAAACCAAGGAAAATTTATTCTTTACCTACTGAGGCGTTTAGAGAAGCGATTATTTTCTTAATTGAAACATGACCTTCACAAATATAATTACAACGGACGGGCGTTAACTCCTAAGTGAGTTTGCGAAACTTTGAATTTGTCGTAGAACTGAGAAGTTCAACGTGATGGATATTCATGATTCGAATAATTCGAAAGAGGAAATGGTTGTGCCAATATCTTACGATAATGATGCAATCATAAAAATATAGGATTTATCTGTTGAATATGCAGTAAACTAGATGGAGCTATTCAGAGTAGACAGACAATTGTGCTCGTTCTGGTTGTGTAGTGGTGAGATCCTATCCTACCTTGTGGCAAAGATGTCAGTTAACTAATAAATTTTCATAAAAAAGTAAAAAAAAATACGGATTACCCCACTCTCGCTCGCCTTCGCAGCAGTGCCAACAGTGTCTTCAATTATTTTCAGACAAATGGGAGTTTTAAATGCTGCGACATTGGATGAAACTCCAAACACTATGTTTATTAACACCAAGTCATTGTTACTACTATTATATGGGCTTGCCCGAAATAAAAATTTTAATCGATTTGAGAAAGTTTTTTTGTTTGAAAGGTGACTTGATTAAGAGTGTTCTTAGATATAATTTAAGAAAATCTGTTTAACCATTTGACGATAATCAGCTCTTTTATAATCCTTGAAAGGATTTTCGAGTCTGGGATTATTTTATAGGTAATTATTTGAACAAAATATAATTTAATTATTTAATAAGCAACCTATTGTTGCGATCACTTTTTGTGTGTTGATCTATAATGAATATATGTAATCTATAATGGTTTATCATATTTTTTGTTAAAGTAACGATTTTGAATAATTGTTGAGCAATTTTATAAAATAATGATAATATGTATCAAACATATTATCCTTATTTCAAATAATATATTTGATTTCATTCTTTTTTTTTTACTTATATTTGAATATTTGACAGAAAACAAAAGCCTTTCAAATAAATAATATATCTGTTGCGTCGTTAAATTACACAATTACGCATCATAACAAATGCTGGCCAGGCTGTTTCTCTTCCTTGTTTGTTGCTCTCATAATGTAAATAAACGAAAGAGTTCGGATTCGGTGAACCCCCCCATTGTAATAGAAGTTAATATCACCAGTAAAACAATCATGATTTCACAATAATTTACAGTCTTATTATTGAGATAAACAGCTAAACTAGTATAATTGATACATTCAATATAAGATTAGCCGTTTTGCGCGACATATTTATATCCAACATACACCTAAACTCGACGATAACTAGATACGAAACAGTTTGACGACATTTGCGATATAATCCGCTATCTTAGCATACTTAAGTTGCATAGTAGGACCTTTAACAGATCGCTTTATCATTAAACTGTCAATAAATAGCTTCTCATTGGTCCAATAAATTAATACAAAGATGTTCAATTATGATTCATTCTTACACTCTGCAGTCGTTTGTTTGTGTTCTTGATTGAGTTTTTCAACCCGATTTATTTAAGGGCAGTAACTTTTAAGTGGTTTACTTGTTTTTTCTTTGTTTAGTTTGATGGAAGATATTTGAACTTTGTTCAGTATAGGTAACACCATAAGTTCTTTCAACTTCATGTTCATCCAGGTTTTAGACAGATTTATCACTAACATTTCTTTGTCGGTTTTAGTGTTACGTTTATTGATAATTATTCCTTACGGAACATATTGTTCCTCCTATCTTCCTATTCCTTACTAATGTTATATTCCAAAATAAGTGTTTGTTTGTTTGTTTCAATTTCACGCTTTAACAGCTTAACCGATCCCCATAAAATTTTGCCCTGACGTCAGGAGTACAGACACACTTTTCATCTATAAATAAAACCGGTGCGAGTGCGAGACCGACCCGCGCACCGATAGCGAGGGTCGTACAAACTTATATGTAGATAGTTTATCAATCTCGGGAATCGATTCTCGAAGACTGCCCGTTTTTACCGAAAGATAAAACTTAATTTTTTTTATGGAATAGGTGACAAACAAGCAGACGGGTCACCTAATAGTAGGTGACTACCGCTGCCCATGGACACCTGCATTTCTAGAGTCACCTGATGGTAAGTGGCTACCGCTGCCCATGGACACCTACATTCACAGTCTCATGCATTTCTAGAGTCACAAGTGCGTTGCCAGCCTTTAAGATGAAAGTAGGGGAGGAGGGTTAGGGTCCGGTAATGTGATATACCATAAATTAACGACTTCCAGATTATTCCTTTACTTGTGCTGTGAGACCTTGCTTCTCGCTAATTTTCATGATTCTAGGTCAATCCAAAGTACCTACACCGTTCTACATGGTTTTTCATTAAGAGCGCTCGAACTCCAAATTAAACAACCTGTGTAAGTAATAATGCCATAATTTTTATTTTATTTTAAACTAGCAACCCGCCCGGCTTCGCACGGGTAGCAGATACATCTTCAACAATCATCATCATATTTCTACCAATTTACACAAAACCTTAACAAATTATATATTACTATCTGACCCGACAGACGTTGTGCTGTCATTCAATTCAAACTGGAATACTATACTAATAATAATTATTTCTATTGTTGTATATTTTGATGTTGTATATGTTTGTAATTTTTTATTATCTCTATAACATATTTATTATTGTAATGCTTGTTGATACATTGTTAGTTTGGTTACCTGGTGCGTAAATAAATAATGCTGATGGTTTTCCGACACTGGAACAAGTGACTTACAGTTGGCCAAGTGAAAAACATGAATTTTCAAGATTAATGCCACAAACACTTAACGACTGCCTTTGCGATTTATTTATTAACATTGCAAATACAAGCCACACTGAAAGTTGTAACCGTTTAAAGTTGAATGGCATGTCGTTCAGAATCATAGGGATGCGTGGAATCAATCTCATCATAATCTCAGTCTTTGCCTTTATTCTTCCCTTTTAAAATTGTGGCTTCAATGACGTTGTTAATTAATTTCTTCACCGCAAGCCGGGTGACATTACAAAGACGTGAATTGCTGTAAACTGTGAGCGATTCCACGTTATAATTGAATGCAGCTCGACGTGTATCAAATGCAACATTTCTATTTTCTTGATATAATAGATTCCGTTCAACTTCATTTCGCGTTTCGCTTTGAGTTTGACTCTTAAATATCTTTGATTTGCGGCATTGCGAGTTCTGCGATCTATGTTTGTACGTCTACTTCTTGGCATTTTAATATCAAAATTTCAACTGAAAATTATAAATGAACACACAAAATTATAAATGAACACACTTATAACTCTATAAATTTCCCGATTCAATGACTGTGCAGTGTGCACTAAGAAATGAAAACCATAATTCATTAACAATATGCAAAATCAAAGCAAAATGGTTTAATTTTACTTCGTCAAAGATATCGTTCCGACCATGGAGCTGGGTAAGGGTTATAATTCGTTCTTAATGCCGACCATAGATTTTCATGATGAAGTCCTTGATTCGGAACGATAGGTACAACTAATTAATGCAAAGAGAATATAACGCTACGCTAGAATTATGCGATTTTGGAAACAATATTGGCGGTGTGCGATCTGTCTCTTACTGTCAAACAACTGACAGTTATTTCAAAGGTGCTTAGCAAAGAGTATATAACGCTGGGGCTAAGGTTACAGAGTGAAGTTACATCTCTACCCAACGCCAAGGGGTCAAGCTGATCTGAAATATCCTGGCAATCGACGATTCTGGTCGCTCTACGTTGAATACGGCCCAGAGTTAGGAGCTGGTGCTGGAGTGCCCCTGCTTAGAGATGAGAATAGTAGTCCATATGCGGCCGAACCTGCTCGTTATAAAGTTGTAGGCGATGGGCCGGTGTGAAATACTGTCTCGATCTGTTCAGCATACAATGCTTCTTCAAGGCTAATTTGGCATTACTCTCTAAGTGACCGTGAAACTAGACTTCGCTCGATATATCGACGCCGATCGATATATTGACGCCAAGTATTCTGATACTGAATGTGGCAGTTAAGGAAGTGTCCTCAAAGCGAGGTAATATGACAAACGGTATCTTTTTCGCGGTGAATGCGCAAACCTGTGTCTTTGATGAGTTAAATTGGACTAGATTAAGTCGACCCTAATCTAAAAATCCTTCGAAGGAAGCTTCGATTTTAGACCCAAGTTTGGATCGGCTTTCGGTGACGTTCTCCCGAAAAATGCACAGGAGCTCATAGGATGGACTGAAACCCTATTGTCGATTATTGAGTAGCTGATTGTCTTCTAAGTGCCGAAGAAGCTGGCAGTTAATAAAATAGATTCCATTATCTTGGAGAGCAAGGCCATTATGGGTATAGGTATATAGTTGAACAGATCCGAGCGATCACTCTTTTTAGGGATCGGGTGCACTAAAGCTGTATTTCATGATAGATAAGAGTATGCACCTTAGTTTTCCGGGAACATTTTACACAGTTAGGTACTTTCCCACAAGGTTTGATTCTGCCCTGGAGGAGTTTTTACTTCCACTGGCATTGTCCTTTTTAAATATCTAAAAATTCTCTTGACGTCTTGAAGACACTTTCCACACTGACTGCGATAGGTATGTCCTGGCCATTCAAGACCATTAAATAAGCAAGGTAACCAACAGGTTCCGTACATGAAAAATACTTTTCTTTCTGTACTTTCCCTGTTTCTACAGTCGATTTATTTTAAAGCTTCAAGGAATCGCACATATAAGTATGTTAGAAACAATCACAACACTATTACTATAAACTCAAAATCACTAAATCACAGTAACTGCTATGTTGCTCGTACATCAATCAGCACTCAAGTAATTGTTATCAACTTATAACGCTTGCCTGTCCGTTTAACTCCCCACTATTATAAATTATTAACCTACACCAGTACCGTAGCACTGCCGGTATAACTAATCATAATAATGTCTATTAGTTCATTTTGATTAAACAGTGAACTGTTTTAGTTTTATTATTGCCCCCATTTTTATAAAATCAATACGAGTTTTTGATGTTGCGATAACAAGTACTTGATGTTAATTTCAAAACCTCCAAGGAACACTTAAAAACCTACAGACAGACAGACGGACAAATGAACCTTTAGGGTTCCTTTTTTGTTTTGAGAACTGAATCCTGAAAATACTTTTTCCGAGAGATACGTGATTTGATTGACGGAATCTACATTAACACGAGCGAAGCCGTGGACAAAAGCTAATACGAAAATATATCATCAATATCGAACAATGTCTGACTTATTTTGTAAACTTTCCTACTATTAGGCATGGGCATCCTCTAAGTATGATATGTTTTACGAGAGATCACTGTTAACGCCTACGTTCATTTTTAATCTGTGTAATATTTTTACATGTGCCAAAACATCACTTTTACTCACTCTTTCGAAGCGCTGCCATAAATAAAATAATTGTAAGATACTTTATGGACATTAAGATAAGTAAAAATTCGTTTTGAAGTTTTTCTTTGAAGAAAGTGAAGCCCCAAACATGAAGAAAGTGAAGCCCCGAACATAAAAAAGTGAAGCCCCAAACAGTTTCTATGGTAGGAAAACTCTCAGATGTACACTTTCCCTTAATCTGTCGCTTATCAGATGTACGCGACAGATAGCTGGTGCCCGTGACTTCGTCTGCGTAGAGTTTGGATTTTAGGTAAGTACGAGTACTAGCCTACACTACCAATACTACTACTTGGTTTAGACATAAGCCCCGCAAGCAATAAGTTAGGTTGTGTAATATCATCACTACATCGCTACATATCATAAAACAAAGTCCCCCGCCGCGTCTGTCTGTCTGTCTGTTAGCGATAAACTGAAAAACTACTGAATGGATTTTCATTCGGTGATTCATATGGAAGGTTTAGGTGTATAATTTGTTAAGCTTTCGTGTAAATTGATATGTGAGGTGTATAATTTGTTATATATGCATATAATAGATAAATTTTTATTAGAATAAGGTATCGTGAAATTACAAAAAATGTTAAAATCTGCTTGAGAACGCTGTTTTTATAAATACCTCAGAATTTTAGAACCCCTCGGAATGGGGTGCCTTTACCCTAAACAAAAAAATGTGTATCTCGAAAGTGATAACTAACTATGAAATTCAATAAAACGACGAATAGAGAGTAGTGGAGTATACGAGTATTCATGACCAGTGACAGATACGAAGTGACGTTATCGGAAAAGCCGATTTTTTGGCAATAGCTCACACACGGCCGTCTGATCCCAAACTAGGCAGAGCCTGTACTATAGTAACCACACTGCTGGTAAACATACTTCTATATTTCTAAATACATATTATAGAAATTACACCCAGACACAGAACAAACGATCGTGCTCATCACACAATTATTTGTCCTAGGTGGGAATTGAACCCATGACCTGAGGCTCAGAAGTAAGGGTCACTAACCACTAGACTAACAGGCCAGTCAATAAATTTTTGTTTTTATTTTATAATATACTTGGTCCATATTTTAATTCTTTAAAAAGAAAATTAAAAGAAAAATATAGCATGTTCCATACTGCAGTAACACCTCTTTCTTAAATAATGTAAATAAATTAATAAAAGGCGCACCGATTACAACACAACTAAACACTCATTTTGGTAGTCAATAAACCTGTGTTCTACATTCCACAGTGATTGATCAAAAGCGCCCCATATTTTCACTCACCTATTGTATCCAATTTAAAGTTTACACTACATATCCAGCATGAAGTATTTCAAACAATCTGAGCCACGTCTAAACAAGGTTATGTAAACATGATCGGGACTCGGGACTATCGTACTCGGAGCCTATGAACTAAATAACATTAATTTAGACGGAGACCAACTAATATAAGCAAAAACTTTTAGCTCTTACTTGCCCTGTTTTATAGGAGAGTGCTTTGAAAAGTTAGTTTAATCAAATCAATTCAAAATCATTTATTTCAATTAAACCCATTGTAGGGATTTTTGATTTGTCAGGAGTAGTCGTCAGTCATACTGGCAGTCGTGAAGCGAGTTGCCTGTTCCAATAAGTAGATCCTGTGGAGAAGAACAGGCAAGAAACTGCAAGGACACTCTTTTTCAACATGTTTTTTACACATCTCTGGTTAGATTGCTTATATGCGCAAATTAAATGTGGGGACAATGTAACGTATTGTTCTCAACTATAAACAGTCGCGCAAACTACTACTATATGTAAGTATTAGCAGTTCGGAGATGACCAGCCCCAACCAACGCCACTCGTTCACGAGCATGACGAACGCGCCAGCCATCGTCCTCTTCAACCATATCAAAAGGAGCTGAACGACCCGACACATACGCCACCATCGGCAGTTTTCTAATATGTCATAAAATCCAATAATAAAACCCAGATAATCGAGGCTTTGATAGCATTCTGTTATACACAACGTGTCACACAAAAGTGGTTATATTAAAGGATCGTTATTTTTTATTTATAATAGTATGAAATCTTTAATGACGATCCAAATGAAAGTGACAGAGGTTACTATTTCCACTCTGTTGGACGTCAAACTAAATCATATGAGCCCAAACTCAAAGAGTTTACTAGTAGCCACTGGTGAGTTCCACTTTCCACGTCCTGGCTCCATCATCAGATCAGCTGTACATAGCCAAATTATAGCATTGTCATCCAAACTCCCTACAAATACGGTTTCATTTCAATACCGCTATTAAAAGTATGTTATAATTGACTTCCAAGATTTATTTACTACTAGTTAGTTACAAGTTAAGCTAATAAAAGCGTTTTAAAAAGGTTTTTTTTAGGGTTCCGTAAATCTGAATGTAAAAAAACCCTTAGAGGGAAATCTTCCTGTCCGTCTGTTCAGCCAATTTGCTTCAAATGTACTGGACCGATTAAGTCGAAATTTGGTACACATTGAAATCCCTAATATTGTGGCTACAACCTTACATTTACATTTGGAAAGTATTGGAGAACATGGTTTTTTAACAAACAATTTTAGTGTGCTTAAAAAAACATTGTATATATACATTTTCACCGTACAGAACCCTCTCCACGAGAGTTGAACTCACAATTGGCGGGTTTTAAGTGATATTTTTTTTTAGAAAACCCTTTTATTGGACAATGCTTTTCCTGAAATAGGTGTACACCTGTAACTCGAGAGTCACAAGTGCGTTGCCGCCCTTCAAGATGGGAGTAGAGGAAGAGGGGGGAAGAGTCGGAAGACGGGAGAGGAGGATTATAGGGGAGAAGAGAGGGGAGAGGGGAAGGACGGGAATAGGGGAGAATGAAGAGTTAGGGCCTCCGGTAACCTCACTCACGCGGCGAAAAGCAATAAAATCATTGTTTCACTGCCGGTTTTCTGTGAGGCCGTGGTATCGAGCGGAGTCGAGCCGGGCCCATACGTGCCTCCTCCTACGTGCAAATTGGAACGTTGTTTATCTTATTACTTTGAACGAGCAATTCATGTATTTATATATTTATTTATGTATGTATTTATACTTCGGGTATCTCGGAAACGTCCCCAACGATTTTGATGAAATTTTGTGTACAGATTTCCTGTAAAAACGCAATTTTACAAAAAAAAATTATTTAAAAAAGAAGTGACGATTTTACAAACACCTACCGAGCGAAGGTCGGCCCTCCCAGGTACTCAATATTATTCAGCGCGAAACCATTCGTTGTGCTGTGGGACTTGTACGAAGTTATCTTTACTGAGATGTCGTCGAAAGCATTTTCGATTGACAAATAGTCAAGATATTCGTCATAATCAATCAGATCAGAATGCAGTCGAAAAGATAATACAGAGTCAAGCCTTATTTCAATTAAATGAAACGCCTTTATAAATTATGACTTTTATAAAGAAAAACAACATATTTCAGTATGTACGTATTTCATATCAGTCGTGACTTATTTACAAATCACGCAGGTAAAAATCTTGAAGAGCATACATTAATCTAAAATTTGGCCTATTGACCGCTTTAACAATGTAAAACACAAACATGGGAACATAAACAATGCACTGTTTTTGTGCCGACCCAAATCTGTCATAATTGGACGATACCCAGCCATTTTGAAACCATCTGTCTATTTATTGTTGTATAGTCTCTATTGCACGTAACAAGTCCAGGTAGACTTTAGTTTTGGCAATCTGTTAATGTATCATTATTCTAATTTCTTGAAACAGAACTTCTAAAACCTCAATTGTAGTTTTGCTTGGAGGTGTCCAAAGGAGACAACACAGTTATTTACCACCATGCTGATGTAAAGGAATTTTTACGGTCAAAAACATAAAAAAAAAACTTTAATCTTGAGTCTTTTTTTTTATTGACGGGGTGTAAAATCCCTTCGGATCTCCGGCTCCTCGGGGACGCAGGAGCCAGGAGTATGTGGTGTTTCCACTAAAAACTACCCCGACAGCCGGTCTGAGGCGCCCTGCTCTGGGGAGGACCCGGACCATGTTATTTCAGGTCCCCCCCCCCAGATCGACGCCGCGCCTAGCCAGGCCCTAAGCATGCTTCCCGACGCCTATTGGTCTAATCAATGTGTGTTGCGAGATCGCCCGATCAGGCGATCGGGCCGTCATCCTATCGCCTACCGCAGCAATTAATCTGCCACCAGAGATCCCCACGCTCTAGCAGCCTGCGGCCCCGTCGACGGCTGATACCGCTGCCTCTCCCGATCCCGTTCAGCGGTCTCTTTCTGGAGCATTACAGCTTCACAAAAAGGGCTACACTTTCAATGTTGAGTCTACTGCTACAGCTTAAATTAAGAGGAAATTACGTCTTCGTCATTTCCAATTACTTAATTACCCAGTTTCACAATAACTATCTAATAATAATAAAAATCTTCAGTTCAGTAGCTTATCAGCAAAGATCACATTAAAATTCAATGAAAAATGTTACACTGCCCAAGCAAACACAATACAAGTACTTATAAATATCTCAAGAGTTTGGCAAGCTGAAAGTGTTGACATCAGCAGTACGTGCGAGCTAGACGAAACGTGCCGTCCACACTCGAGCCAGGCAAGGCACTATGACACTTGTTGGCTCTGCACGATGCAGCTTTATTGACAGAAAATTGCATCTTGCTTTTGATAAGTGTCAATTATTGTTATATGAAAATGACCAATTTAACCAAAGTAGAAGAGCATTTTACAGTTTTTAGTCAGGTATCGTAATTAACAAAGTTTCGTTTAAAGCAAAATAACAGGTACCTTGATTCTGTTGAGGAGTAGGATCGTAAGAGGTTTGCATGTAATTTGTACTAATAAAATATTACAGAATACAAACACTCGATGATGTCATTTTGTTTCTTACTTTTTACATGGTTTATATACTTTTATAAATTGGTCTAATACACAACTTTCAGTATAAAGTCAAATTTAATAGTTATATAGAGTATTTATATATCAATACAAATAAATAAAATTGAATTAATTAATATATAACAACTAGTTAACCCACGCAACTTCGTCTGCGTATGTAAATTTTCCCCGTTTTTGCAAAATTTTTCATTGTAGCTCCGCTCCTATTGGTCGTAGCGTGATGTTATATAGCCTTCCTCTTATATGTTATTAGTTCCTGAGATTAGCGCGTTCAACCAAACAAACAAACACTTCAAGGATAGATTCTCCCTTTACGAATTTGCCTCACTGTCTTTTACTGGTTGGTAAGTAGCATCGCCATAGTCGTAAATTTTTATTATATTCAAAAGCTCGTTATGAAGGTCAGTAGTGCGTGAGTAGTATAATGATGTGACAAACTTTAACATTGTTCTGACACTGGGTACCGCTAGCCATATGGTTGCCACTTGATTCAGGCATTTTGCGATTTAACCCCACAAGTGCTAATCCTCTCTACAATAACTTAAAAAATACAATACCGTGTACGTGATATAACAGAATTTTGAACAAAAGCTTTCGGGCTATACAACGAAACTGAAAGGCAGAGAGAGCGGCTTCAAATACAATCATACAGGTTTTAGAATCAACTATCAATCAATAAAAGCAAAAGGAGGCTATGAGCATCAGTATTTAAATAGCAATAATACCTAAACATAAATAAAAACCATCAATTCTCAGACGTGGTATTTTTGATATCATGTATACAGAGATACGACGAGCAACCCAACGTTATAGAACACATATTCGCAAACAGCGTCCTGCAACTGCAAAACTCCAACTCCAACTTACAAAAAAATGCTAGGACCAACCAGTATCCCCTTTATTCTCTCTCCACGCAGGAACACGATTACCTAAAAAAATTTACCCTTCTAGACAAGCTCTCACACGATCATTGGGAGGTCCCACTTTCCTAGTTATTTATAACATAACATAAAAAAACATTTGTATACACTCTAAAAAACGTTTTCTTTACAGTATTTTTCCGTGAATTCCAATCAAACCAATGAACGGCACGGACGTGGGAACGTTGTTAAAATAACGAGACGTGAATTAATTCGTTTGTCATTTTTACAAGCACAGGCTCGAATTTTTATAACAAAAGTTAAATTTGAAATTGACTTATTTGGGAATTTAATACCAAGATCTCCTAATAATTAAATAACATCTTCGACTAGCTTAATATCATCACCGAACAACAGCAACATGATGAGCTAGGTGGTAAATGACTCCGAGTCATTTACCATCTAGTGACCCGTCTGCTCGTTTGTCCCTATACAATAACAAAAAAAAAACACTGCAGTATTAGTATTAGTATTACACAAGAATTTAGTTATAGATGAATATTTTTCACATTACGTCATATATCACAGGAACCATTGGTAGGCGTTGACGTTCATCATCCGCCGTTAGATATTAAACTTGCGATAACATCTAGCTGGAATGCTACGCAGGTGCCTATGCAGGATGACATAGATATAGATATTGGTAGCAACTGCAGTAATAACTGGAACTTCAAAATATGAAATTTTACAATGTTATATGAGATAGCATGTTAGATTGGGACGCATTGTTTGAAATAAAAAGGTCAGAGGAGGCGTTGACCTATTTCTATAATACAGTTAACGATGTTATCAATGAGTGTACTCCCGCAAAATACAAATTAAATAAAATAAGTAATAGGTACACATATCCAGAATGGTACACGTCAGATTAAATACGCGATATCAAGGAAAAATCGAGATACCGAATTTTTTTAAAATAACAGGTTCCCAGTGTGATTACGAAACCTTTTCCAGGTATCGCGCATTGGCGAAACGTAAACTTGAGTCGACCTATGAAGCTTATCAGCGTAGATTACAGATTACAGAGCCGAAATCTTTCTGGAGTTATATTAAAAATAAACAAGGTAGGCGTAATAAAAACGTAATAAGAAAATATGGTAGGTTATGAAGCGAGGCAGAGTGTGCAGAGTGTTTTGCTACATATTTCCACTCATTATATAGCAAGGAGCGACCAGTGTTGGATCCGGTCGCGGCCGAACGCTTGGCAGGCGCGAGCGCGGGCGCAGCTCGGGTGCATGTGGGACAGCTCACGGCGCGTGAGTTGCAATCAGCGCTCAATCGCCTCAAACCCAAGCATTCCGTAGGGCCTGATGGTATACCTCCGTATATTGTGAAGGACTGTCGGGGTGTTTTGGGGGCCCTTGTCACACATCTTTAATCTGTACTTAAAGGAAAGTCATTACCCCGATCAATGGAAAGTCACAAGAGTAATACCGGTTCCGAAGGGTAGTGAAAATGATGACGTCAGTGGTTATAGACCGATTGCAGTGCTTATAAGACCGATTGCAGTGCTATCTGCGTTCGGTAAAGTATTCGAATCAGCATTACACGCATGTATTTATGCGCAAATCAGTTGTCAGCTGACTGATGCGCAGCACGCTTTCAGGCCGGGGCGAAGTACGGGGGGCAACTTGTTATCTTTTACGACGTACCTTACACCAGTCATTGATATGGGAGGACAAGTAGATTGCGCGGAGCAGGAATGGTTTCTTGTGATGTATTTGGTAAACATGCATCCATCAGCTCCAAATTTTCTTGTCTTTGATGTTTCTTTAAAAGTCTTGCCGTTTCTTTTGTATCTATACCGCTTATGGCCATTTTTCTATCACTTCTTTGGTCCAGTAAAAAGTCTCTTTTATTTATAGGAATTTTCTAAGGTTTTATGCAGAAACAAACATGAAACGAAGTGCACTTACAAGCAGCAATGTCGAAGAGCTTGTTCGACAATTCTAAAAAGCACTTTAGTTTGTTTTCGTAGCTATGTTGTTTTTTATTTTTGGGATATCTTATTATTTACAGGTATTTATCAAAATATGATTTCAGGAATTGGGTAACACGTTCTTTGGAAGCGATGGGAATCGAGGCTTTAGCCCAAATTACATTAAGTTTCTCAGAAACGATTGAAAAGACTTCAGTGTTGGAGGGATCTTTCCCATTCTTTTGTAGTTTTAGTTCGTTTTTTGTGAACAAAATAAATTTTATAACGTCGCTTATCACCGGTAACTGGCGATCTTCAAGTTCTTTATATGGTCCCAATATAACACAAGTAGTCTCACTTCGTCTTGAACCCATTATTATCTACTAATTTATCACAAGAAAGTACGGAGCGTCACTGTTTCAGCACTAGAAATGAGACGAACTGCCTCACAATTGAAGTAGAGAATTTGAGTAAAGCAAGTCAAAACATTAATTTCGCGAGTTCGAGCGAAACCTATTCTTAACTGGAAACAACCTGTCGTTACTTATAATTTATTATTCCACTATTATTGTGATTAGAAAATAAAATGAAAGTAGTAATGTATGAAGAAAAAAAAATATGTAAGTACTGAAGTGTTACTTGAGCGATTTTTCGAAAAAGAAAACTGCCAGTAGAGCCCTCAAGATATTTTTATATTTTTTTTATTATTTTTACGATAATCTACAAGTTATTACGCAACTTTTGAGAGGTATTGTGTAGTGCAATCAGAAAAAAAATATTCGGGACACCCTATTGTTTATACCTGCGGAAAGGCGTTTAGGAATTTAGGGTTCATTTTAAGAAATTGTAAAGATTTTAATAATACAGTAGTCGTGAGAATACTATACAACGCACTTGTTCGTAGTCATCTTGAGTCGACAGCCATTATTTGGAATCCCCTTGAGGTACAGCCTTATGGTTGAAAAAATTCAAAATAAATTCACTCGATTTTTGTACTTAAAAGAATATGGAGTGTACCCTTTTTACTCACTGATGTACCCCAGTTTGTTTTTACTCGGCATGGTCGGGTACGTGCGGTTGAACGTGCGGCGCGACGTCGCGCTAGCGTGCTACGCGTGGCGCGTGCTGTGCGGTCAGTTACACCACCCGGCCGTGCTGGTACGCCTGCAGCTGTGTGCCCCCACCAGCTACGTGGCCGCGCGACGCCGCCCAGCCACACTCAGCGTGCCGGTGACGAGGACCAACTTACTTCAATTTGCTCCCTTGTCGCGCTCCATGCGGATTATTAACGTAGTGGCTACATATATAGACATTTATAATTGTAGCCTGCCGAAATTTACAGAAGTAGCACAAAATTGCATTATTTCTAAAATATAATAGATTTATAGTAATTATTTTTATGAATATTAATTGTTTATAATCATTTATTATAATTAGATGTAAGCTTGTAATATTGCCTTGGGAGTTTTCCTGTAATAATATTGTAAATGTATCTAAATAAATATCTGTACTGAATTATGTTTGTGGTTTGCGTTTATAATATAGTGCTTTCTCAGCTTTGATTTCAGTGTCAAACTTTTTTTCTAAATAATTGAAATGGTATGATATCTTAATAAATATCAAACTACAAGACACTTGTCTAACAAAAGCATCTATCTTAACTAAGATTAACAATAACATATATCTTTATATTAGTTGGCATATTTCTGTTATGGCTTTCTCGATGTTATCTAAAAATACTACTCTAGATCAGTCTACTACACAGCACGTCTACTGATTTAGTCCTTTTCCCGTGACTTACGAAAAACCATAAAACATTTTTATTTTTCAATCAGTCTTTAAATCGGCAGTAAATGAAAATGAAGCAAAAACTTATTGACTACCAAAACTTAGCAACGTACAGGATACTAGTGATTCATTTTCCAAATTCAGAAATTCCAGTGGAATGGCTGAGGTTTTAATTAAATCTGAGGTCGACGGCGTTCGGACTTCGGATTTGATAGGATCATCTGGTGTCGTTTATATTCATTTAGCTATCGGTTTCTAGCTACAGTTTTGAATTTCTTTGAAGAATCGTTTAATTTTTTGGGTGTTCTGATGTCAAACGTGAGCGCTGAAAATTAAAATATTTTACACAGAAATCAGTAGGTTTGCTCAATAGCTTATATAATATACATTCATCATCTCAAGGAAGGTTCTCTAATACTAAGGACAGTTCTCTAGATCCTTCAAATTTTGTATTTCTAGCGACACAATTTAAGATAATAATTTGTACTAACTTGACAATCTTTAATCGTAAACTCGATATCTTCTCACAAACTTCACAATAAGTCTTAAGAAATTTCATTGAAGGACGCAAGAGCCATCCGACACAGACGATCAAATTCTTTTGATAACAATACATTGCTCTTACAAAAGGATTGAAATATAAAACAATTTTATGAGATGGTGCGACGTGAAGTGGCTTTTAAGCCCTTAAGTATAAAAACTAAATTGCTTTGCAATGATAACATAATTTAATAAAGATTATAACTTCTTGTCGATCGAAGAGTGTTCAAATTATGTATTGTCTTATGTTATTTTTACAACAGCAATAGCTTGCTGGGCTGATCTTATTGCAAGCAACAGGAAAATAAATAAAATACCTAGTTAGACACAGTTAAAACATTGTTGGAGAAATCATGGATTGACGTGACGTGACGTTTGACGTGAAGTAAAATAAAAATTGTCGAACACGATCCCTAAGCATCAAGAAATACACAGGCTCGCAAATATCTGCAAATCAGCCATTGCCATAGAGCGATAAGGCCGCCAATTGTATTAACCGTAATTTTAAGAAATTTTGCTTTTTAATGTTCCTGGTGTACAATAAAGAGTTATATTATTATTATTATTATTATCAGCCAAACACCCTTTACCTAACACATACCCAAGAGGAAAAAGCCTGCCTGATAAGCATAGGATACGGCACGGGTGAAGACGCGCGAACCCTCACCATACACGAGGCACAGGGTCTTACATATGAAGTTGTAATCGTGGTGCGAACGACTCCCCACAGAATGAAACTACACGAAAGTGTGCAACATGCACTAGTTGCTATGTCGCGACACACTGTCAACTGCGTATACTACACGGATGACAGTGATGACGCGATTGGCAGCCTTATAGGTGGAGCGGTATCAGCCTCGGACAAAAGAATCAAGGATTACAACTTGAAAATGGCCATCAGGAAAAGAGACGCAGCGATCGTGGCAAAACTTACCCAAGCCAGTTAATACTAGCTTCCAAGTCCTTGTAGTCCTTGCACAAATATCCTCTAAACTCCACTTTTAAAATCTGCTTGATCTCTTTATTCATTAAATTAAAAAAAAACAAAAAAAAAAATTAAAAAAAAATAAAAAAAAAAACAAGACTCACTGCTTAGATATAAGTTTCCAACTGTACTAATATCTAAAGTACGTATGCAATGTAAATAACAAATAAAAAAATAACCAAATAATAATAAAAATCAATCTACAAAAGGCACGGACAAAAGTCTGTGGAAACCATATTTGAAATTAAAAAAAAAAAATATATATATATATATTTTGACCTGTCATGTTACAAAAACCTATACAATGACATTTGTATAGATCTTATCTATCCTATCTTTAAAAATAAACAAAACGTTCAAAACTGTTGAATTTCGACCGCTAGGCGATCGACACTAGGTCCTAATATAAACCAAATATATTAGAAGTTTGTTACGCCTTGCCTTTTAATATGCACAAGGCAGGACTTGTGATCGAGTAGCTGCGGATTCCAGACATACTCAAGCATTTAGCTTAGGGCTTGTTTGAAGGGGTTAACCATAATACAATTAGTGCATAAATGATGTTGCTAGTATTCTTGAAAACAATAAAAATGAATCGAAGTAACAGTGGTTCATAACTTAATATTATTTATTGCTCACATTCTATGGGACGCAAAAAGTGTTATAATAAGCAATTTAACGAAGTATACTTTGCACGTGCTAATATTCATGAGTATAGTATCCCATCAAAAATATAAATATGAAAATGGGAGCCAAGTTCAATATTAATAATATGCATGGCTGTCGACTTCGCCGACAAAAAAATTGAGACCTAAATGGGTGTCATTATATTTGGGAATTTAAATCCAGTTTTGTATACAAATTAGCGGCCTTATCGGTCTGAGGCGATCTCTTACAGACAACCATGGGATGAAGTGTAACAAAATATAATGTTTAGAAAATTAATAGATAATAATATATAGATAGATAATAGGACGTTCATAAACGTAACGCTCATTTTTAACTTTGTAAATTACAAATAACTGCTATTAGTTTACAGCTTCTAGAAAATGACCAATTGATATTTTGCTTGTATTAGTGAAATTTGCATTTCTTGAATAAATCTGTTGTAATTTTTTCTCGGTTTCATCAAGGGTTTCCTTTTTAATAGACAATCTTTTTTCAAAGTGTTCAATAATTAATGTAATAATTGTGGGATCTTGGCCCATTGTATTTAAATTTCTGTGCCATTTTTTGTCAATTATTTGTTTTGTGTCTTTCACCATATGCCGACCAAAAGTTATGAAATTTATTATTTCATAAATTTACTAATATTTGGTTCCATTAACAACATAACAATTATACATGGGCTTACGTAAAACATACACAGCCCCGTGTATGTTTTACGTAAGCCCATGTATCATGTAGTAAACTTGTTGGTAATAGTGCCAATGCCCCAGAAAGAAGAACTGTTCTTTTAGCTTATAAATTTAATTAGCCTTAGCGTCTTTTTTTCCATAAGTTTTTATTTTTAAATGATAATACATAACATGATTTTATTTTCGAGCTCGGGAAATTTATTGCACTGTCTTTTATGACTGCACGGTCTACGGTAAATTTAGAGGGATTAAAATTTGGAATTTGATTTGAATTTAATTAACTGAAAAGAAACGCCGTACGACTCTAGTTTTCTATCGGACATAAACAAGAAAAATGCAGGAATTAATAGGTTATGTGTTTCAGAACTACCAAAGTGCGTGTAAAGAAGCCTTTTTTGCAGCTATATTAGCCGTAAAAAAGGATCCGGGAAACTTTAAATGTGAGTACGCCATTCTCGTAGTGATATGCTATGGCAGCAGGTGGCCGAGCCTTTAACCGGTCGCGTTTGGTATCAAGATCAGCTTTACGCAGAACCTCGAACTCGCGTACCTGGCTATTCAGCATCCTGCGCCATTCTGGCCGCTGTGCTGCCAAACGTTCCCAGCGAGATGGTTTTATGTTGCATCTCTTCATATGTCGCTTTTGGACATCCTTGTACCGGAGGAGGGGACCGCCTTGATTCCGCTTGCCCTCCTCCAGTTCAGTCTTTCTCTTTCCTCTGCCATACGATAAAACGTGACCGCACCACCTAAGCTGTCGACGCATTAAATAGGCCTCAATGCCATAAACATTGGCTCGTCGCAGAACTTCAGTGTTTCGCACTCTATCGGACCATCTGATCTTCATGATGGTACGGAAGCATTTAAGGTGAAAGCGATCCAGAGTGCGAATGTGGCGGCGGTATACACACCACGTCTCAGAGGAGTATAGGAGGTTTGGCAGCACAATTGCCATATACACCTATATCTTAGTCGCCAGCTTAAGGTCATGCGAGCAGAAGACCTTGGAGCGTAGTTTACCGAATGCCGCAGCTGCGGCACCCACCCTACTATTGATCTCAGCATCAAGGTCACACTTGGATGTTACAGTGTTCCCCAGATAGCGAAATTTTGCCACCTGCTTCAGCACATCCTTCAGCACATCCTCACCAAGTTTTATGGTCAGTGTCTCATGACCGTGTATGTCCAGGGACATACCTCCGTCTTGTTGACACTGATCTTTAGGCCGAACTTACGACAGGCTTGGTGAAGTACGGACATCAGCTGTTGCAGGCCGTCTGGGGATTCTGCTAAGAAGCACAAGTCATCTGCATACATGATCTCAGTGATCAGTGCATATGAGACTTTAATGCGAGCCTTAAGTCTAGCCAAATTGAAAAGGCTGCCGTCAGTGTGGAAGCGGATGCGAACTCCTTGAGAAACAGTGTGTGAGACTTCTCTAAATACCACCGCAAAGTATAAGGCAAACAGAGTAGGCGCTAAGACGCATCCTTGCTTCACCCCACAGCTGACGGCGAAGAAGTCTGTCTGTTCACCGTCTACAGCAACGCAGCATTGCATGTCGATTTCCGTGCACCCGAGCTTGCTTAGCACCAACCATAGAGCTTCGCGAGGCACGCTATCGAAGGCTTTCTCCAGGTCAACAAAGCAAAGTACAGCTGACAACCCTGTTCTCTGCTCTTTTCTTGCCGTTGACGCACAGAGAATATAGCTTCGCATGTGCCTCGGTCCGGTCGGAAGCCAAACTGAGTTTCAGGCAGAACCTTTTCAGACAATTTCATTAGGCGGTTTAAGAGAACTCTAGCAAAGACCTTTCTGGGGGCTGTAAGGAGCGAAATACCGCGGTAAGAGTTGCAGTCAGATCAGTCACCCTTGTTCTTGTAGAGAGCACTTATGCGCGATACTTTAAAGGTGTCTGGAACGCGCTCCTCCTTCCACATGCCAACAAATAGTTCCCACACCAACGTGTGCAACTCCTCTCCGCCATATTTTATTAGCTCTCCCGGTAAGAGGTCAATGCCAGTCGCCCGTTTGTTTTGTTGCTGTCTGACGGCAGTAACAACCTCGTCACGCATTAGAGGCTCGTCCAGCTCAAAGACAAGGGGGAGCTGAGGTATTAAACCGATACTATACAGATCAGCTGACCGATCAACATTTAGCACAGTATTGAAGTGCTCCCGCCCAGTGCTTTACTACATCCTCCTTGCTCGTCAACAGGTGACTACCGCCTAGAGACCTTAAAGGCACCCTTGCGTGATAGGATGTACCAATCAGCTTACGTACCTCACTGTAGAACTCTCCCAGCTGGTTTGTGTCAGTGAGCCTTTGCATGTAACTAGCTTTGTTCTGCCACCACTTATCTTTCATGCGACGAGACAGCTTGCGCAAATCCAGGTCACTAGCTTTAACAACCGCAACGCTTCTTCCTTTCCTTCTGTGCTGTCGCAGGAGATCCCGGTGTTTGTCGAACGCTGCCCGCAGGATTCTATCATTGCCATCAAACCAGTCTCCGTTACGACGGAATTTTTCACCAAGTGCAGTTGAAGCGGTATCCATGATATGAGATGACAAAGTCCTCCAGTCAGCATCGACATCACCTAGCTCATTAGCTGGCAACAGCTTTTCAGACAGGGCTTCAGCATATTTCTCCCTGACCGCGAGAGACTTTTTAGCTTATCCACGTTTAAAGACGCAAGCTTTTTTACAAGAGATCTACGCGGGCGACGGAGGCGGATTCGCAGCTTAGTGACAATAAGTTGGTGGTCAGACCAGCAGTGTGCACCACGCATAACGCGGGTGACCTGTACTTGGCTGAAATCTTTTTGCCTCACGATTGCATAGTCAATCAAATGCCAACGCTTGGATCTTGGGTGCATCCATGTTGTCTTGTACTTGGCGGCGAGTCTAAACATAGTGTTTGTAATTGCCAGACCGTATTGAGCACAAAGACCGAGCAGCAACTGACCATTGCTGTTCATGTTGCCAAGTCCATGTCTACCCAGAACTCCAGGCCAATCCTCATAGTCCCGACCAATCCTGGCATTGAAATCGCCCAGCAATAGATCCTGCTCTCTGGCGTTTATGTTATCGAGGCAATGAGTCACTTCCTCATAGAACTTGTCCTTGATGTCATCAGACTTGTCTAGCGTTGGAGTATAGACACTGATGATATTGATGTAGTTGTCTTTGTCCAGGTGAAGGCGCAGTGTGGTAACGCGGTCTCAGATATGTACAGAAGAAAGTTACAAGGGGTCAGGACTTTCTCACACTCCCTAAATCGCCTTTTACGATACCCACGGGAAGATATGGGGTGATGCTATTCTACTCCGCCGGCACCACACAGCCAAACTTTGAAATGTGCCATCACAAAAGACGTGTTTTACTTCGGATAGTCTATCGGTTTTCTTCAGAGCAAAAAATGATGATGCGTCTCTTATTATGGCTGTATCATATATATTATACGTAATTTGAATGAAAGTTGGAATTTCTACGTCAATTGGGCTATTTGCTGCGGAGTTTAGAAATAGCTTAGAAATACCGGTAAAACCCGCTTTTCATTGATTCAAATGATGGAATAACTGAAACCAAATCTATTCGCTTGTCTTCCAAGGAAATTTTCAGATATTCATAGAAAATGGTCGGAATAGGTCGAAGTCATGGTCTTAAACTTGTTACCTGATATATATTGGCTTGTGGATTTAACTACCTTGGTTGATATTCCGTCATACCCTACACTATTTGTGTTTTTTAGTGATGAAATTATTGTTTCAACATCTGAGGGGGTACAGGGTGTAAGAAACATAGAGTTATTTATTCTGTCTATGTGTTTCGTAACTTTAGTGCCACGATTTGCGATAGGAACAATTTTATCAACAAAATAATCACTAAAAGCATTGGCTATCTCTTGTGGACTTGTAACTATTTTGCTGTCAATTATCCTCAGTTTGGAGATCGTACTGGGGGAATTTTCCAAGTAGTTTTGATTACATTTTTAGAGGTTTTTATCTTATGAATATTTTGAGATCGTTGTGTTACGCTAATTATATTTTTATATTTTCGTGCATAGTTTTTATAGTTGCGTTTGTTTACGTTATTTGGCGTTAATCTATATTGCCATAACAGTTTTCTTTTAGTCTTACTACATAATTTTACCCCCTCGATACCCTTTTCGTTTTATTCTGGTAATTTTATATGGAAAACATACATTGTAGAAGAGTTTAAACGTGTCCATGAATGTATTATACGCTACATTTGGGTCATCAGTTGAATATATATCCGTGAATGATAAGCTCTTAATACATGTTTTAAATTTATTGGTGTTTTCTATGTTGTAATTTCGTTGTTTTATTCGCCAGAACTTAATTTCACCTTCTTTTTTAATAGGGCACTCTATTATTTGTGCCGTGTGATCAGACAATGAAAACTCAATTACTTGAGATTTACATTTTTTGTTACGAAAATTATGTAAAAAATGATCTATACAGGTTTTACTTTTCATCTTAGTAGGTTTTCTAATTTCTATACCTAAGCCATATTGTGATAGCAAACATTCAAATTCCAAAGTGGTCCTATTGCTTTTTGAAATATCAATATTAAAATCACCTGCAATAATTACCTTTTTATTACGCTTACCACAAATTAACTTCAAAAGTTTTTCCATCTTTTCGAAGAATATATTTATGTTACTGGGTTTAGGCACTCTGTACAAACACACTATAATAATTTTACACTTAACTAATTCTATACCACAACATTCAAATGTACCAGCTAATGATAATCTAGCTATTTCTTGCATTTCTTGCCATTGATGACCTTTTTTTACCAGTATGCATGCACCTCCTCTATTGAGCTCTCTTCTACCATATGTTGCATTATGACTCTGTGATACAAACCACATCAACATTCACATCTTTTTCACTTAGTTCTTCTAGACAGATGGCGAGATAGTCAGATTTGTTCAGTAAGCCCGCAATGTTCTGATGCAGTATTTGTAAGTTGTCATCACAGACAAAACGGATTACTATTTATTTCACCACTAGTATTTTGTTCATATGTATTGTTAGACTCAATATTAAAGTTCTTTATTGTCAGTAATATGTTGTTGAAAATCGTCTTCATTCCAGTGTTGTTCAGCCTTCCATCATATTTAGAAAACATCGTACCGTCTATGGAAAGGTTTAAATTCGAGTCAACTAACGTAGCGTATTGGCATGCATTTACGTCAAAGTAGAGTAGGTTACCAAACATCTCTACTCGCCAGTTAAATACTGTAGCGTGATAGCTGCATTTGTACGTGGGGAGGCACAATATAATATTAGTATGACGTATATTCTAGGTATCTCTTAATTCTAATATCAGATTGAAATAATTATTTGTTGTTCTGAAATCTTCTTCTCCTATCAAGATTACACAATAATAATTTTTTGTGAAGGAGTATAGTTTTTCATGTAGATTTTTTATCAAATGTAGAACTCCACATTTTGATGAAAGATAATGACATAGTTGATTGTCCCCAAATGTCTTCAATGCGATTACACTATTTCTCTTGTTTGAACTTATTAGGCATATCTTTTTTAGTGAATGATCTGACTGTTTTGCATTTGTAATATTGTTACCTACTGTTTTGTTTTGTAATATTGTTACCTATTGTTACCTATTGTTGCCAACGTATCGTTGTATGTATGTAGTCGTCTTTGTTCGATGGGTAAAAGTTTAGTATTTTTCAGTTCGGATTGAATCAGGCTCTCTATTTGTTTTGCATTTGTTTTGCAAAATTTCCTAAATTTTTTGTTGTTGTGATGACGTTTCTATTGCGTTGTGGGGCCCAATACTCGAGGTTGAAGCCAGTGGAGAAATAGTGGGAGACATTTTCCGACGAGGCAAAGAATTTCTCTTCTTGTCGCTTTTGTATGGACTATTTCCTATTATTGTTGACGAGTTGCACAGCGACTTTAATACTTTTATTTCTTCGTTTAATATTTGTATCTGTTTGTTAAGATTGTTATTTTCTAGTATAATATTCTCCAGCTCACTCTCAGTGCTCTCCACTTTACTGGTAAGCACAGATATTTGTTCTTTCATTTCAGAACTACACAGTTGGTTGGTTACAGTACAGTCCATACTCTTAGACATTATATTAGATGTATCGTATAACTCATATGAGGTTTCAGAATCGGTAAATAATTGTGAATCTGTTGTAATAGAAGTATCTTGGGTTGTGAGTTGAGTCGTATCAGTACACTGTTCTTTATTTGTAGGCTGTGTAGTTTCGGGGGCTGAGAGGATAGGTTCTATGATGGTATTATTTTTCTTTCGCTAAGTAACGTAAGATAGGTCGCTGGTACTTGATGTTTTTTTTAATGTTGAGCTTTTTCTGGATACAAGCTTTACATTTCCAGTTTTTTTTTTATTCTTGGTTCATTAAACGGTAGGTTTGTTCAGAATAACCATCGCAATTCGGTTCATATCTGTTTTTTGCAAATTGAGCACATAGCAGTATTTTTTATGTCAACTAATTTTTACACTTAAAACATGATACTAGTGTCGGCATCTTGCGGCCACTATGTGAGCTCGTATTGATGTTAGACGCCATCATTTCCAATATGAACCAGACGTGCTCTTGTGATGTATGTAAATACGTGGTTTCGTTATTCGACCATAAATGGCGCTATTTACAACATTGTTTTAGTGTAATGTAAAAATGTGTATGACTATTCAAAATCTCAAATTAACGGAAGCAAAATTTATCACTTTTCGTAATTTTATCACTTAAGTAGTATAATGTTCGTAAAATAGGCAGTTATTTAGTATTTAGCGAAAGTTGGTTAGTATCACTGCGAAACATTAGTTATAGATGGTAATATCACGATAATCACAGTTTGATTCACATTTCACTTTCACTGTCTTTTTTGTCATAATCCATGTAGTTTTTTTGAAGATAACATTATATGATCACTATTAGGTCTTATTGCACAAGTTTATTATATGTAATGAGTTTATAACACACTATAACTATTTTTTTCCCTTTTATAAATACGCGCTTGATGTTTACGTGCCACTAGCGACATCTCGCTCCTTTTTTTTTTTTACAATTACAAAATAATGTGGTATATAAGTGGTAAACACTTATTGTCAATAAGAAGTAACGTACATAAAAAGTAATAACATAATCATTTAATTAATTTCCATAAAAGAATAAATATCACCTTCTTCAACAACTAAATTGCTCTTCACCCATGTTCCTTCTTGGGTGTTCATTTCCCAAACATTTGTTCCGCTGCTCATCAATTTTATCTTTTTCACCCAAAAGTTCATCATTTAATTTCTTCAAAGCATATTGTAATTGAGTAGGCTCACTTGTAAAGTTTAATGCACTCTTGCCTGTAGTTATATATGTCAAAAATTCTTGTGTAAAATGTCTCTTTCTAAAGCCTGTAAATGAGGGTCTCCCTATTGCCATACGATCTATGTTGCCTAATGATTTTGTGAGGAGAGCTTGAGCCATTTTAGAAACATATCTAAAGAGTACTGGGTTGAATGTCACTTGTGTTATTTCGCCCCTCTTTAGAAATACCTGATTCAGCTCTTTTCGCGTATGCTATTTAGCCTTTGTAGTAATTTTCTCCAACACATTAAAATTGTCAAGATAAGTTCCAAATATAGCGTGGAAAACCACTTCTGATGTTTTAAGGTGATCAGCACCACTTCTCATGCGAAGCTTCATATTATGAATATGGCAGTAATCAGTATAGTGTTTAAGTGCTGCTGTACCTGAAAAGCTCCACTGCACTTTACCTCTTCCCTTCCACAAAACAATAAATAATAATAATGGGAAATATGCTTTCTGTGTTGATCGTACTGGGGTTAACAATAGTATATCGCCTAATTCTTTCAAAACATCTGAAACATTCCCAGGGTGAGTGGCCTCTTTTAATGCTAAAATTATTTTTGTTGACATGGGTAACATTTGCAGGCTATTACTTAAAGCACTTTTTAGTTTATCATAAAACTTATCTTCCATAACCATAAGTACTGCTCGTGTCAAAGGACCTAAACTTCGTAAAATACCGGTACGTCTTTCTGGTGCTAAAGTAACACCTTGTAGTAGCGAAATATGTTGGTTTGTGAGCCCATACTGTGAAATGTTTTGTATATTTTCAGGCTTTTGAGTTACTGGAACAATTTTACCATCACGTGTCCTCTTTACACCCCTTCTTGCCACCGAAGCACGAACCTTGAATCTTGTAACACCTGTCCGAACTTCATCATAGAAAGAACAAAACAAAGTTATGATCTTTACTATTGGAGTACATATCAAGAAATTTATTTCAATTTTGGCTGTTTTTATTTTCTCTACTACGGACTTCACTGATATGTCTATATTCGCAATTTTCGCAGTTTATTCAAGACGTAAATGACCTGGCTTATCATTTTCTTCTTTGCGCATCATTAAAAATCCAGATATCTCATCAGATAGATCTATATCAACTATGTTTGTGGACAAATCAGATTCTATTTTTGATTTTTCCTCACTCCCTAATTCATTGACGATTATATCAACTATTTTATTATCTTTTCTATTTCTTGATCACGTTCGCGCAATACGTTTTCTTCCACCTAAATAGCCGTGTCTGTCATCTTTTATATGTTGTTTTATGATTCACAATTGACAATATTAATTTTAAAATCTCTGTTATTGCGTTTCGTCAAATATGAAATAGTAGTAATTTACGTCAATATTTAAACTCCTTGATGTTGACTGCAAAGACTTTATATTGAGGGGGTCCAATCCGTCCACCACCATCACCGAGTATATATAGATCACCAAGGCGGTCCAAGTGTAATAGTGAGTAACCATCGACCTCCGAAGGGGTTCACGCAGGGGCTTCAAGTGACCGCCGGCGAACCGGGAGGCGGAGGCGCGCTTACCAGCGCCTCATGCCGCCCTGAGTGTGGCCGCGGGTGGACGGGACGGGTTTTCCCCTCCACCCGCAATAGTGGCCCCCGCGAGGAGGCGGCGTCCGCGTGTGCCTGGACGTCGCCTAATTGATAGGTCTTTACCTGAAGGTGGTGCCCGCGCTTTTGCGGGCAGGCGTCAGGGGGGTCCGGATGTCTTAATAAAAGCTGTTCCCGGATCCCTCCTATTTAAGGCGCAGTACGGCACACCGTGTGGTTTTAGTCGGTTCGATTCCGACACACCGCCCCACCGAAAACCCCGGTGGGGTGACGGCCCGAGAGGGTTTCCACACGCACAAAAAAAAAAAAAAAAAGGGGCTTCAAGTGAAAAGAAGGGTCGTATCGAAATCACTTGAATGTGTATGTAGTTTGGATGCCAATACACCAGTTTGGCATCGAGAAGGTGATCTGATAATGAAGTCAGGAGGTGGATAGTGGAACCCCTCAGTGGCTACTAGTAAACCCCTCGAGTTGAGGCTCATATGATTCGTTTTAACAAGTACAACAGATTGTGTTTAGTTACTGATGATAGAGTTCTGAGGTGGACAGTGGAATTCTTTTATACCTAGTAGACCGTCAGGACTGTATGTTACCGTTCCGACTAGTTCAGCGACACGTGAACAGCACCCATCGTGTTACAGTTTTCTGGAATGGAAACTACCTAAAGTGTATTAACATCTTGGGTTTTTATACAATTTTCCATTTAATATAAATCATTTAAATACATCTATGACATAAGACGAACAGCTGGTAGTCATATACATTTCGGCCCACATATGTGAAGGTATATAAATTATTCAATATTATAACTTATACGTCGGTGCGCACCACCCATCAAAACATGCTCGATCGGCGGACGGATTGATTAAACTTTTTCAATCATAGCTGTCGGATGTACCGTACATTGGAATAAGGTGGTACACGCTGTTTCGTTGATTCAATATTATCACTAGTATTTGTTCGTGCTCTTTTCGTGTTTCATGTAATTTTTCCCGGTTTTCGAATGTTTTTGTCTTTCTACTCTAGAAATAGGATTTAGTAGATTGATACAATTTTTTTTGTTCTAGCTGTGTCTCTTAAGCCGATGTAAATTTTTCTTTATTTTGAAAAGTTTTGAATTTGGTATCCATATCGCTGTGTGGTGTTTATTCTGTAAATTAATTATGAAGTAAATCTTAATGTCTGATGAGTTCTAGTATTATTAACGTAAATGACATATCCGACTCTGAAGAAATTCTGGGTATTATTTTATTTGTTCTATAATAGTAGTAGTTAGGAAGAAATTTAGATATTGCTAGATGGTCATCCGTGTGCGCCACTTCACTCTCCTCCAAGATCAGAGGTTAGATTTACTATAGTAAATGTGGACATCCTGATTTATACTATATGTGAACTAAACACTTTGTGGCGACAGCGCTATTTAGGTAGACGTATTAAGGTTGTTTCCTGTGGATGAAAGTTTTTTTTTTTATATTTACTTGTTCAGTAAGTATTGGATATTAAGGTAGGTTGTATTGTGGCTACTGATTTGAACTTGGTTTTTCCCAGTGTGAAACTTGATCGGCGGGTATGTGTGCCACATATTTTTGTTATCTAGGACGGATCCTTGATTAGTTAATTTATTTTAAGTTTGTTGGAAGTTATAGTTGAAATTTAGAATATATAATGTAGGCTAAATTAAATATATATCTATATATATATATATATATATATTAAAACATAACTACTTTAAAACATTGCAAATGAGTCATAAGGGTAGAAACGCTAAAATGGTAACGTAAAATAAATGGAAATGGTATGAACCAATAGACAACACATGGTCTTCTTAGAGTAACTTTAAATTAAGTTATTGTGGTGCAAAATATCTCTAAGAAGTTCAGGTGTGAATTCTTTGGTCCACATGCTTTTACTTGTAATAATTATTAAGATATGGGATAACATGTGTGCTGTGTGGAATAACATTTTGAAGCACAGATAAACTGCTGCCACCTTTACATGACGCTAAGACCCCAACCTTACACAGAGCTGAAAAAATTGGGCTACTAAAGGGTATCTTTTGACCTTATCTGGTCGCTGTTTAAATTAAATTGACTATACTCGCACCGGGGATACAAGAAGTGGAAAGGTTGAGTTTAATAATGGGGTTGTTTGCTAAAAAAATTGGTCTCGGGATACCCTGAGTAACTTAAAACACAACGCCTCTTTTATTTGAGGGAGTCATTGAAAGAATTTGATGACTTGATCTTCTCATTTGGCACTGGAGAAAACTGTCCTTTGCTTCATCTACTCAGCAATTTGCAACAAGATTGCAATCGCAGCAAAAGAGTTAATCTTAGTGCAACTGTCCTTTGCTTTGTCTACAAAGCCATTTTCAACAAGATTGCAATCGCAGTAAAAAAGTTCTGAATCTTAGTGCTGTTTTTTGCTAATGTCCAGTGTTAATATAAAGAAAGCAAGAAATCCTGCCTTCAAATTAGGTAAAATGTGACTGTATTTGGCTTTACTTGCAGCTTTAAGCATGTACCACTTGTGCCTCAAAGCAATCATTTCTCTGTAATTTTTTGATAGTGAATACTTACTTACACATTGCCCAAAACTTATCGGTAATCCAATATGTATGGTATGTGATATACACACACATATATATATATATATATAAGATCCTTCTTGAAGCATAACACAATGTGATTCATCTAAAACAGAGTTGTATTCATAAATACAGATAAGTTTTACATAACAAATATCAACGAATGAAATAATTACTAACCTAAAACAGAGAATCGAAAATTAAATGTTCATGCTTTACTATTCTTATTATAACAACTTGAATCGTCATTTGCACATTTGTTTAAATTAAAGCAAATTCACAAACACGTTTTTTACATTCTCCTCACTGGTGGCTCCCTCTTATAGCTGAACTGATACATACTCAAATGTCAATGTCAGTGTCAACGTTAACACAAAGGTTACACATACATATGTATATATATATATATATATATATATATATATATGTATTTTGATTAAATTGTCCCAGTTGGTTATGTTCACATTTTGGCATTTTTTTTAAGAACAAATAGTATGTGACTTTATACATCTATTTTTTAACATCTGTGTACATGTACCGAAATTACCAAAAAACAGAATCGATACTACTTTTACCAGTTGCGTTGTTCGTGCCCAAATTACTAAATAAACACGCGTAGGATAATGCGCTTTTACTGGTCACAGTAATGTGTAATTACTAGAAGAAATTGAATTACTTCTGTAGTTCATATTTAGTAATCATCAAAGTATCTTTCGTGGTAATAAATTAAGCCATATATTAAGTAAAGCAAGCAAAATAAAAATATTGAACTGTTGGATAGATTCATTGAAAAGGCTCTTATGTAGTACTTAAAAAACTTATTTGTATTTATTTATTTTATTAAATAATAATAAATACAAATAAGTTTTTTAAGTACTCGTAGATAATAGGACGAAAACAAGTCTAAATAAAATCTCTGATAAATTATGAAGACGATAAATAATAACAATTAACAAAATATTATATCAAATCAAATCAAAACCATTTATTTCAATTAAACCAATAATAGGTATCTTTGAATTGTCAGGAGTAGGAGTCAGTCAGACTAAGTTAGTCGTGAAGCTAGTTGCCTGTTCCAATACGTAGATCCTATGGAGAAGAACAGGCAAGAGACTCCAAGGACACTCTTTTTCAAAATGTTTTTTACAAATTGCTTATAAGCGTAAATGAAATGTGAAGACAATGTAACATCCTTACTAACATACTTTATTATATATTGCTAAAAGGTAGAAAATATTAGTAAAAGTGGATGGAGGTAACTATGAGAATTAAGTAAATACCAATTATTTATCATTAAATATAGAGACGCACATTAACGAATTATAATTACTTAATAATATAGTAGTGCAGAATAACATTAGTAAACGCATAAATACACTGTCATTTAGGATTACATCGCAGCATAGTTGACTCCAATAATCTTATCGTTGAGTTGGCAAGCGTGCAAAAGCAAAACAGATAAAAATAATACACAATTACCATATGCACTGTGTATGGTAATTGGTATTCCTTTTATCAATTTCTGACATTGCAAAACATACGTAGAAACATCTATAATAGTGAAACGTTTGGTATTAATGAGTCATAAATATTTGTATTAAAAATTGACTGTGTCAATCAATAATCGCCAAAACTCGCTTCACCTGAATTCGATCCGATACGAAACAAAAAAAAAATAGTATAATACCTAAAAATTCAAAAAAAGAGAGACTGACTGATTTCGACAAACCATGGTGGATTTCAATATCGAATCAAATCAATATCAAGAAAATTTACTTTCAGATGAGAGTGAAATATATATTTAATATTGAAGTAATACATAGTCATTGAAGAACAGATGTTTATTTTTATTTTGTTGACTATTTGCTCAGTGACCGACTTAGGTATGTAAATCTTTTGTGTGCTTCAGTACTCCCTATTTAGTGCAGTCGGTGGAGCTTCAAATCCTATAAATTTTGGTTGTAACTGCTTTTCACGAATATTTTGCTAGTTTCACGAAAATTCCTACCATAAGAATCACTGCGCAATCCCTAAATATTGTTGTATAGGTTGTTCCCGATCGATTCCTACCAAAAACGTAATTGTGCAGAGTCACAACCATCACAATTTGCTCTACCGACTGCCCTAATGTATATATGTATGTAAATATGTATGTACCTCAATTTTACCGGCACGATAGAGGTCGCAATTATGCACCGATTGCTTTCAAACTTGGACGACAAATCAACAGGGCAAAAATGAAGGTTAAGTTCGTGAATAGGGGACATTCCCCCAAAGGGAGGGACATGGGGGTAGATTTAAAAAAAAAAAAAAACACGAAATCTATCTCTGCGGGCCTGCTGCTGGCCCGGTTTTTTTTAATTTTAGAATTATGAACGTTTTTTACGATCACTCTTAACATCTTCTTCGACATTCATATAGAATTTACAAGATTTAGCTTTTTAAAGCTTTGTCAAGTTCCAGGAACACTCCGTATGTTTCGTGGAGAATTGTGGGTGGTTCTGCAACTACAATTAGCGAGTACCCTAGCGTGGCTGTCCTCCTTCATTTTTATACAGAAGAAAATATGTACCAGTTTTGTGGCGGTACCATAATTAATGAAAAGTTAATGTTAACTGCAGCGCACTGTGTATAGTAAGTACTGATCATGTTTACCCTTAAAAACTTTAGGAGATTTTTTATATTTAATTATAAAATTTTGTAATAGTTAAGTTGGCATCGGTATCTTAGCGTTGGCCACTAAACCACTTTCGTTATATTCTTATGATTTAATTATAATATACCCGCCACCCCTATAAACCCATATATCAACTATAATACTGTTTTCTTTAAATCCGTTAATTTCGCAAGTCACCTTTGTTTCAAGCTTAATCTCAAAACGCAGTTACTTATAAGCTTAATTTCAAAACTCAGTTACTTATAAGCTTAATTTCAAAACTCAGTTACTTTAAGCTTTATTTCGAAACTCAATTACTTTCAAGCTTAATTTCGAAACTCAGTTACTTTAAGGCTTAATTTCAAAACTCAATTACAGGCTAATTATATTTTATTTTATTCTATTTATAACTATAAACAGAACTACTGAACAAACGCTTACATCAATTTAATTAGCTATATACCTCAAACTTATTTACTTTAACTTAAAAAAAACATTTTAAGTTATACAAGTCCGATCTATTTTAAAATCTTGACTTTTTTTACAGCTTAGCCCCAGATCCCGATCTATATCGTATCCGCGTGGGTTCATCCATGGCCCATAGTGGTGGCACTATTCATAGTATTAAAAACATCACAATTCACCCGGACTGGAATACAAAGACATTAGATTGTGACATCGCAATAATACACACGAGAAGTAATTTCATTTTCTCCATGTTTATCAAACCAGCTGTGATATCTGGTGTCGATTACGTCCTTCTTGACAACGAGCTTGTCTTGGCGGTAGGATGGGGTGCAAACCAAGTAAGTATAGATTTTAGAAGATTTATGCATGAACGTCATCCCCTAGTGCTATTCGTCCCCTAGCGCTTTGCAACCTTACTGACCTGACTGCATAACTGCGATAGTAGTACGATGTACCCGTTGTCGTCTGAATGTTTTATAACCTGTACCCACTCCGTGCCCATAAAAATTAAAATTTCAGTTAGACAAACACGAACAGATATGTATATATCTTTAGTATTTCTATATTGGCTGCAAATGCAATTGCTACGTAGCAAAATGTTTTTTTAATTTACAAAATGCACTTAATACCACCATACCCAAATAAATATTTCTAGATAAAATTTCTAATGCGGAATAACAAGGGTAAATATTGTATGGTTACATGTTGTGTTGTTGCCAATTTGTGTTTTCTTAATATCCTCGTATCGTTTTTTTTCACTGTTCTATTAGTGTCCCTGTACATAATATATTACAAGTTCATAACACTACGATATGGTAATAAATTTTAACTTATTATTACACTTGATGCTTACAGTCTCCAAATTTTCGATCCGAACAACTTCATCACGTGATGGTTAGGACAATTAACCAGACAATGTGTAGGCAGCTATATAAAAAACGTTTCAATATCACCAACAATATGCTGTGTTCTGGCTGGCTGGGTGTTGGCGGTCGCGATCAGTGTGTAGGCGACTCTGGAGGCCCCCTTTATCACAATGATGTTGTCGTCGGTATATCATCAGTGGGCTACAAATGTGCCCAAGCTTACTATCCCGGTATCAACACACGACTTTCCAGATTCATTGATTGGATTCAAGTTAATTCTAAACTAAAGTTTGGCTAAAATATAAGAGTTACTACTTGGTTGCGTTTGTCATTGATACCTACAATCTACGTATACATACAATAATAATTATTATCTTTATTGTACACCAGGAAGTAATTTATAACGTTTGAGTAATTTGTAGGATTTACGGCCTTGTGGCCCAAAGGCAATCTCTACAATAATTATTTATTGAATTCCCACACAAAAATAAACAAAAGTTACACACCTTTTGATCCAACATTTTTGTGGGAGTCAGCTCTCTTACAGACAGCCATAGGATGTAGAAAATATGTCATTGACAGGAGTTCTAGAGCAGTTTCTGGTGTATTAAGATGAAATAGAAAGATCACATGCCATACAGAAATATTTAACATATAATATACGCATTATAAATGCGAATGTGAGTTTGTTTATTTATTTGTTTAGCGTAACTATCCAACCGATTATCATGAAATTTTACATACACATTGTCAGTACAAGAACAGGACATAAGGTCAATTTAATTAAAAGCTAAGCAAAGCAAGTCGTCTATACATAGCGTTCTTTTCTTAATAATAATGAAGGATTTTTTTTGAACAGTTCGATCTGAGAACTCGCTACAGAGTTAACTACGTGCGTGTGTGACGCTATTGAACACCATTGGTTGGTGTTCCATAGTATTTTATTTCATATCCTTCCCTTTTACAAATGTCAATTTGGTTAAACCAAAACAAAATAGGTTATGAAGTAATTATCTAGCAGCGTTTCACAATGTGTACATAGTGGTAGTGCTTAGATTAAATGAGTCATTGTGAACCCTGTCGGGCACAGCAAAGTAGGAGAAAGAATTTTTATATTATATGATAAGAATATTTATTTTATATAGGACTTGACTTTACTGTAATTTTATGAATTTATGTATATCTGTGCCGTTCAGTTTAATTATTTTGTTTGTCATTTAGGTATTCGTTGATAGTGTAGTAACACCTTTCTATCAATAAACTTTTAATTTATTTATAAAAGCCGAAGTAGTTTCTAGTTTTTTTATTGTATCTGGAAGTTTATTGTATATTTTAGCTGACATTACGAAAGGACTGTTTGAGTGCATGTGCAGATTTGATACAGGGAGGTTAAGTAAGTTTCGGGGGCGTAACGCGTACCTGTGTTGGTTTTCATCTCTTTTAGAATAGAATCCCTTATACTTGCGTACAAATTTACATGTTTCCTATATGTATATAGAAGGAAGAGTCAACAGTTTGTGTTCTCTAAAGTGGGGTTTGCAGCTATCCGTTATTTCAATATTAGTTGTGATCCGTACGAGGGCGGCACTGAAAATTTCGGGAATCAAGGAAGTGACAAAACATTACTATTTAAAAATGTATTTATTGCTTTTCGAAGTATTCTCCGCGAAATTTGACACATTTTTCCATACGATGGAACCAATCATTGAAGCAACCATTCCATTCGGAAGTTGGGTCTCCAAAATGGCCGTTTTGTAGGCGTCCACAGCTTCTTCAGGTGATGAAAATCTCTGACCACGCAATTTATTTTTTATTTTAGGGAAAGTATAGAAATCATTAGGGCTTAGGTCGGGGCTGTACGGCGAATGGTCTAATAATTCTATGTTTTCTTGCTTTAAAAACTCTTTTGTTCTGTGCGCGGTGTGAGAACTCGCATTGTTGTGATAGAGGATGATGCGGCGGTTGCAGTTCTCTTTACGGAGTTCAGAAACGACCTGTGGCAAACAAATGCTAGCATACCATTCTGCATTAACCGTTCTTTGTCCTTCAAGAGAAATAGTCGCAACATGGCCGGTTTTGGAGACAAACGTGGCCACCATTTTTTTTGCAACACTCCGTGAACGAACAATTTTTGTTGGCTTTAACTCATTTTCGAACACCCAAACTCGTGACTGGTTTTTTGTTTCGGGTTCGTACGCGTATATCCAGGATTCGTCACCTGATACGATGTTGTATACAGCATTTGAGGATCCTGCGTGGAATCTTTCAAGAGTTCTGACACCAAGTAACGCGAGCCGCTTTTTGCTCTTCACAGAGCGAATGCGGTATCCATCGGGAAAACAATTGTTCATGCAAGATTATTTGTATTTGACTCATGCCAATGTCTAAAGTTACCTGAATTTCGCGGTATGTCACATGTCGATCTTGCTCAATCAGCTTACGCACAGCATCAACGTTTTCTTGGGTGCAGTTTTTGGACGACCTTGACGGGGATCATCACTGAGCTTGACACGTCCACGTTGAAATTCAGCAAACCAGCGATAAATTGTGGTTTTGGACGGGGCTTCATCACCAAATGCAGAAATCATCCGGTCAACACACTGTTTTTATTTATTTATTTAAAACTTTATGCACATAGAGTACAGAGGCGGACTTAATGCCATAGGCATTCTCTGCCAGTCAACCTTCGGGTGATGTAGAGAAAATAGGAAGTAGGTGCATTAAAAATATTACAGTTTATTAGGTAAATTTGTGAACTAAATATCATACAAAAATACATAAGCAAAGTATATAGGATAAAATACATATCATAAACATACATACAAATATGTACACAAACAACATATACATACATACATACATACATACAAATAAAAAACATAGTAACGATTTAGATGATAAATTATCAGCAAGTTCATTCTGCTAGTTGTTCAAAAAGGTACTCCTTTACTTTCACTTTGAATGAGTAACGATTGGTGGCCATCCTGATTTCGAGGGGAAGCGCATTCCAAAGAAGAACAGACTGAACGAAAAAAGAAGAGCCTACAAACTCTGTGGTATGAGAGGGACAAAGAAGAAGAAGATTATTTAAGTAACGAAGGTTTCTATCATGTTTGTGTGTTAAACCACTTCGAAAGTCATAATAAATCATCGCTTTTGAATTTTCTCGAGTCAAATCCATTTTCTCAACGACTAAACAAGTTTGACAAAACCTTGTGACAAGACCGAGAATCTTTTTTTAAATAAATGAATGGTATTCGATTTTTAAAACCATTGTGTTTTCAATTAAAAAGATTTTAATATAACAGAAACAGTGGAAATATTCCATTCCCGATTACTTTTAGTGCAGCCTATGTACAAGTAAATAATTTTTTTGCAATATAAATAATGTGGGCGCATAAGTGCTATTGCCCCATAGGATTAAACCGTAACTGGTTGTTTTTGGTGTGGGTGATATGTCATTATTTTAGTCTTTAATATATTAATTTCTAAATTATGTTCGTCTAGCCAATTAGTTGTTAAGTTTAAAATGCTGTTTAATTAATTGTTTATATCTATATTATTTTTACATGATACAAGTAACGAGATATCAGTATTTCATTTATTTTATTTCTCTCGTATTAAAAAATTCTATTTCTGCGTGTTGCTCTCTATTTTTTAAGTAAGATTTAAACCAGTGTGGGGCTTTCCTCGAATTCCTATTTTATTCAGTTTGTCAAGCCTTAAATATTTGCTGTTGGTGACGATAGCAACGTCTGTTTGCCGCACTTCAAACGCTGTATTTCTACTTACTACAAACACAGGGGTATTGCAGTAGAAATAAGTAAGGAAATAATAAGGTTTTATAGGCAATTCAAATTACATTGTGAACTATTAAGTATAATCAGGTGGCTAGAGGTGTAGAAATGTGAGATTACGGGCCTGTTGGTCTAGTGGTTAGTGACCCAGTCTGCTAATCCAGAGGTCGTGGGTTCGATTCCCACCCAGGACAAATAATTGTGTGATGAACACGATAATTTGTTCTGTGTCTGGGTGTAATTTGTCTATAATAAGTATGTATTTAGAAATATATAAGTATGTTTATCAGCAGTCTGGTTACCATAGTACAGGCTCTGCCTAGTTTGGGATCAGACGGCCGTGTGTGAGATGTGTGGAGTTAATATTATTTTTCTCTTTATTAACAACTGTAAAACATATAAATTACATTTTAAATACATTATTAGATAAAAAAAATATATATTTAAAAATATAAAAAATAGTGTCCTACCGGTATTGGGTACAGGGACCAAGCTGCCGGTGGTTAGAGTTTCAGAGACAGAAACCTCCTCACAATACGTGCCGTATCAAAAAGGAACACCTTCTGCATCAGGCCCTTAATCCAGCTGCTTAAGAAGCTGAGCCTCTGATTCGCAATCAGCCCATGGGCTGATACGACTATCGGCACAATGATTACTGAATCCACATCCCACATGTCGACCACCTCGTGGGCCAATCCAAATACTTCATTTGTTTTTCTTTTTCAGCCCTTAAGAGATTGTCGTCATGGGGAATGGTGATATCAACAATCATTGCTCGGCGCTCTAATCGGTCTATTACCACGATATCAGGCTTATTGGCAATAATAGTCCTGTCAGTGATAATAGACCGATCCCAGTACAATGTTACACGACCATTTTTAAGAACTGGGTCGGGCACATATCTGTAGTACGGTAATTCCATAGTCACAAAGTTATATTTAAGAGCAAGTTGCTGATGGACTATCCTGGCCACTTGGTTATGTCTATGCAAGTACTCGCCGTTGGCAAGACGAAAACAACCGGAAATTATATGCCTGAGGCTTTCTCCCGGACGATGACATGCTCAACAAATATCAATCGTGCCATCCTTCAGGATATGTTTCCGATAGTTGTTAGTCATAACAACTTCATCAGTTATTGCACAGATAAAACCTTCATTTTCTCCAAAGAGGTCACCGAAACGTAGCCAGGACACAGATGATAATAGATCTACTTTGGGCCCGATAAAAACGTCTATGCAGCTCTTTGCTCTTCCATATCTCCCTGCGATCTGTAATATTGAGTTGCAGTACTCAGCTGGGTTTGTGCCAGTTCTCTCTACCTAGAGCAAGCGGAGTGGGTCCGTTGTCAACTACCACAACATCCCGATGCACCTCCACGTCAACAGAGTTTAAGTATTCTCTAAGATTGCATACCTCCCGGTAATGTAGTGTCCTGGCATTTAAAAAACCACGACCCCCACATTTCCGTGAGATATACAATCTCATAACCGATGAACGTGGATGGTGCATTCGGTACGCGGTTAGCAATGTACGGACTTTTCTATCCAGGGCGTCAAGTTCCGTCTGAGTCCATCTAAGTATGCCAAAGGAGTAGGTTAGGACTGGCACGACCCCAATCATTATAGGCCCGCACCTTATTACCACCCGACAAAAGACTTTTTAATACTTTTTTCAGGCGGCCAAAGAAGCGTTACCGTAACGATTGCTTCATAGTCAATTCCTTTAAACCTAACGCCTGTAACATTCCTAGATACTTGTAAGTATCTAGGAAAGTTATCTAAGGTGTGTAGAATCTGAGACTTCCATCCCTTCAGATTCCACAATAATTCTGCCTCTTTTTACATACCATGACTGCACATTTATCCACACCAAATTCCATCCTGATACATTTACTAAAGTTATCAGTTACCTCTAGTAATTTTATCAGTTGGAAATTTCTGCAGGCAAAAAGTTTCAAATCATCCATGAAAAAGAGGTGGGATATAACCTGACCTCCTCTCCGCAAACGATAGCCTAGTCCTGAACCCTTCAACATAGTGCTGAGGCATTCAAAGCTAGGCAGAACCACAAGGGACTCAAACTGTCACCCTGAAATATACCCCGCCTGAACTTTATATACTCGCCGTCACCCTGAGATTGTCGACATCCTGGAAAGCAAAGAACCGTTCTCCATTGCTGCATATATGCCTCCAAGAAAGTGCATAGAGTTGTATCAATCTTATACAACTCCATAAGCCTCAGGAGCCACGTATGCGGCACAGAGTCATAGGCTTTCTTATAATCTATCCAACATGTCGCCAGATCTTTTCGGTTGTTGGTTAATGGTCATGTCAATAATAAGGAGCTCTTTAGTGCCACGTGCCCCACTTCTAGATCCATTCTGAGAGTAAGACATAACAGAGTTGTTGGTAACATGAGATGCTATCTTTACTCTCAGAATGGACGCTAGTAATTTTTATACTGTTGATAGACAGGTGATATGAGTAGGTCTATAGTTCTTGGGATCCGTGGCACAATCAGATTTATAGAGTAGGTGAGTCACGCCTGTGATCATAAAAGTTGGAAGGTACCCGATTCTAAGCATGATTGAAATTGAGATGCCAAACAAACATATTGTGAGCTACTGAGCCACTTTAACCATAAGTTATGCAGTCCGTCCGGTCCCGCTGATTTCCAATTTGGTAACGAACGAACTGCATAAGCTATATCGATGTTTGATATCAATACTGACTCCACTCTATTAATTAACTCACATGATCGTTCGACATCTCGCATCCATTCACCCTCAGTGTGAGCGACAGGCATCGACCAGATGTTACGCTAAAATAAATTCGTGATTTTAGCATCTGGTAAATGAATGTCACTCACTAAATCAGGCTGCTCCCATCTTCTATAAACCCACCTCTCATCTCTTTCGGTGCACTCTTTTTTTGTACCTTCGTATGCGATTTGCCCATGCATAAACTTTATGCGCTCTGTGACCCGTGCTGTACAATCACAGGAACTGATACCAGTTCCCGAAAAAGCCCGATTCATAAAACGCATTATTCTCGGGCGTCTGTTACCCGATCTGAAAAAGATAAGCTTCCCAATGAGTACCCTCGCCATACGACGCCATACGACGCTCAATCCTGCATTGCCACGCCGGAACAACAAGCTTTGACCGAGTAGCGGTGTCATTTCCTGGGAATTTAACACCAGCTACTCGACATCCTGTAACAGCCGCACAATACAAAATGGAGTGTGTATCGCTGAGATCTATGCTTTCTTCAAAATAAATAGGGAACATCGAATCAAGGGTACACACTAAGGCTAACCTGCAAGTAGCCTTTCAAGTACGGACTTATCCAGCAAATCACATCATGGCCAATGGCCCGCATTTGATTCGATAATCTTTGCACCGAAACGTTAACAGCTGGCTGAAGTTCCTGAAACTGAGGCATCATACGATCACGATACGCAGTGAGGTTAGTTCCTCCCTCTGTAGCCACAAAATATGCACGCATGACGTTCTCATTCATCGAATTCTTCCATTTCATGCGACGCACATTACCACCGGTAGCGAGGCCCTATTCGAAGCCGATGGGCATCGGGATCAGAAGCAGATTGGTGGCCGGCCTCTCCCCGGCCGACGTTACAGGTATTGGCGACGTCAGTGGAGAGAAAAACTCGTCGCTCAAAGTCGATCTCGACGCCTCTGCAATTGCCGGATCTCTTGCTGTGCTTTCCGGGGGCTGCGAGGTGGAGCTGGGCGACGGGTCCGGGGATGGTTTTAGTGCTCTTATTCTGGATCTGATCAGCATCGTCTTTGGTATTTCTTTCGGTATATCCTAATGTATTATTTTAATAACTTTTCTTCTGTATGACATGACATTTAATGTCATGTCTTAATATCTTATATTTGTGGTTTATTTTCGTCATTTTTTCAGTGTTTTAATTACAATTTTATTTTGTATATGCATTTTTGTTTAAGATTTAAAATATATATTGCTTAAATGGTAAATTATGACAAAAAAATATTTAAATATTAGAAATACGACTGAAAAACAAGACTGTCTCTTAGTATTGCCAGTTTATTATTATTATGATGTAGATAAAGAATATTTAACCTAACAAAAAAGGACAGTTAGATACTTTTGTATTATACACGAACGTTTCGTTTGAAAGTTTGGGCATTCGTTTTTAAGTTTCTTTGTCTCATAGTTTACCCAGTAATGGTTGTAAGTTCAGTAGACAAGGTGGATATATCTGCATTGGCTTTTGTTCCATTTTGTGCTATTGTAAGTGTATATAAGGTGAGAGCCATTTTGATACTGCATGACAGTGCTTGTAATCCTTCCTTGGTAATAGGAATAAGTGAATTTATAAATTGCGGCATGTTTGGTCCACTAATATGAACCAGATTCTTATATTTATTCAGTATGTCTTTTCTGTTGTCATTTGAAACTTCACACAGTCTATCCAAGGTAATTAAAATATTCTCATCTAAAGGGTCCTGTAATTGTTTCCAGTAATTTTTCAGGAGACAATCCGGATCACAAACTAGAGGTAATGTAAGGTTGACAAGTCAACGTGTCACACAAATGATTTAATTCTTCCTCTTCAATTCCCATATCTTGAATTGTCGCACGACCAGATAATGGATTGACAGCCATCGTGTTTCGAGAGTTGGGATCTAAATTGTCCAGTTGGAATATGAGTCTAAATGCCCAGATGAGATTAGTTGTAATACTTTTAAGCATTTTTTTTTCACCAAAGTCTTTTGTGTATCTGTTAGGCACTCGATATGGTGGATGAAATAATATTATTTTATAGAATACGTACTTATATTTTCATCATCATGATCAGCCTATCGTCGTCTACTACTGGACGAAGTGATCCCCCAAGGAACACCAAACTTCGTTTAACTTATATTTTAAATAAATTAAAAACGTTCAAAATCACAGCGACGATAGAAAAACCTGACTGAAGAAGACTTGTCCAATTTCTTGGTGTCTTTCCTTTTTAACATTGTTGCTTAAATCCTTGACTAAATGTATCCTAAAACTAAAATTGTTCAACATTTTGCTGTGCACCATTACTGGCTAATGGGTGGCGTTAAAAGTGAAAAGTTTATCATAATAAATGTTAGAAGTACAACACCTGAGCTACCGTGGATATTTCGCAGTACACTAACTTAATTTAGACTTAGCCACTGTTATAGAGCCGTGTGGTGGCTGACAATTTAATCTTCATCTGAACCAATATCTGCACTTATATCGCACTAATTTATTACTTTTCTAGATTATTTTTGTTAGATATCATTTTCGTACATTGCATATATATTTTTTAGAGATATAAATTTCATATTTCCAATAGTGTGGCGAATGACACATTCGGCATGTCGTGACTATATCACTCCATGATAAAAGGGCTGAAACTAATCAGGCATGAACGAAATACATACTAGTGTGTGTATTATTAAAAAATGCAGTGCTACCATCACTTCAGGAAATAGAGCAGACTGCCGAATCATAAGTGTCTACCCGTGCCAATAAACACTCATAACTTCAATGATGTTTATTAATGGTGTTACCTTTACGTTAGCAACCCTCTGAGGCATTCTATTCTCCAAATCAATGTATTTGGCCGTTGGACATCTCTAATCAACTAACTCCTACAAAACTTCACAAACCTCCCGAGACTTTGTGCTAGAAACAAGAACGCGGACAGCGCTCTATACCGTTAGTTCCTGTTTAAAGCGCTATCTGAAACTGACATTCGACCTCACAGCGCCACAAATCTAGCCAGTACTGTGGTTGGTAGTGATGCCCAAGACAACCAACCAAACGTTGTGTTACCCATGGGTGGCGGTAGTCACTTACCACCAGGTGGCCCGCCTGCTCGTTTGCCCTTATCCCATAAAAAAAAGTTACACTATTGAGTAACAATTATATATATATTATATTATATTGGCACATGACTTTTTTAATATTCTTGATTGCTTTGTTGTCACAGCAACCGCAGGTCCGCGGTTTCTTTTCCAGAATGTACTCTTATACAACGTTACGCCGACAACCAGACTGAAAGAGGAACTACGAGAAGATGTTTTAACTGTAGCATAAAAACACCACCAGTACGCATTGTATGAAAGTGTAATATATGTACAATTCTCTTTAAACATGGTTTAGGATTTGCACACACAGTATTTTTCCTGTCTAACTAACCACCTCATTCCTTGAAAGCTTTAAGTGCATTTTTTTTTAATTTTGTCTATAATTCTTAAATCGTAAATAATGCTAATATTAAGAAAAAGTTCTAAAAATGTTATTTATGTGAAAGTGTGACTGAAGAGTTATTACGAAATTTTGCTAGAGTCTAGTATTCCCAAAACATTTTTTCTATTATTGATGTTATTAGGTCAACCAAATAAAACTGTGGATTTTTAAAATGTCTTTTAAAGTATTACCACAGACGGTAGAAGTTACATGGTTTCTTAAAAACCGTATATAATTAATGACCGGCAAGTTGACTGACGACAGCTTAGACTGACGTAAATATTTAAAATATCTAGGAACATTTAAATTCAAAGGATAGGCTTATTACCGGTGTTTCGAATTATTCATAGCTATGCTTACATAGCGTATCACAAATGCGACGATAGGGGGTAATTTATGATCAAGATAATTTTCACGCGGAAAAGTTTCGATGAGATCTGTGTGATACCAACGGCATAATATATTCATGCATATTTCGAAGACTGATAGGATTAATTTCAAAGTGTCAACTGATACTAGTGTACCACTGTGTGTGTCGCCACTGTTAAATACACGGGTATTTAAGGACGACAATCAAACACGCAAGTCAATGACACACTGATTTATTAAATTAAAAAGAGGTTTTTGGGTAACATCCATAACCAAAGACCCCTACTGCCTAAGAAGAAACACCTTAAGTCGTATTGACTTTTTCCATAAAAAATGGGCCAATTAAGAGAGTTCCCGTTGCTGAAGGCTTATGAATCTCCTCTTAATGTTTTATTATCTCAATATTATTTACCTCTCGAGAAAATAGCTGTGAGCCGGATATTAACGTTTTAAGTTCTTCTATCCAAAAAGAAGCATTAATATGTCTAAAGATGTTTTACTATCGTTGCTGCTTATTTAATTACACGATTGTTTGTATCTTTGTTTAAAGCGTTTAATAAAAATTAGTTTTTTTTATTCTCTTCATAACAGTTGTGCTGATTTCAAATATTGGTCATGAAATACTGATTTCGGTTGCTGATCATTAACAGTAACCTGTAGTATCTTGTATAGAATAAAACCAATTTTGTAATATTTAATTTTTTAAATGTCACACATCACATCACGTTTTCCAGATCTTTTCTTTTTATAATTGCAGGACATTCTACCCATTCTACCAAGTTCAATTTTCATTTTTCTCTGTTAAAGCGGTTCGGTTATGGAATGCCTTACTGGTGACAACAAGACGAAATTACCAACGTAGTTTCTATCTACCTCGATGCATTTAGTCCAGCGTTTCTCCAATGCCGATACAGCAGTTTAATTTTTTTTTCTCCAACCCTTCAAATACTCAGCTACGCCAACAGTAACTTCTTCATTTGATAAAAAACACTGGCCACCTAACCATTTCTTCAGGTTTAAGAATAAGTAAAAGTCTCACCGGGCCAGATCTGGGGAATAGGGTGAATGCGGTAGCAATTCGAACCGCAATTCATGGAGTTTTGCGACTGCAAGCATGGACGTGTGTACAGGCGCGTTGTCATGGTGGAACAAAACTTTTTTCTTGGCCAAATGACGTCGTTTCTACGGATTTCTCGGAATTTTTACAGCAAGCTTGCGTAGTACTCTCCATTTTTACAAGCTATTATTTTTTTTTAGTTTCACCTGTCCCGTTGTATGTCTGTAATCAAAGTTTGCGATTTAAATTTGACACACCCGCCCGGTTTTATATTTTGATAATATGGAGCTGATCTGATGATGGAGCTCGAAGGTGGCCATAGGAACTCTGTAATGAAACGACCCAACCCCATCGAGTTTGTCCTCGTTTGATACATAGTAAATTCCGAATCATAAATACTAAACAGTTAAAAATAAAAAATAAAAAATGTTTAAAAACAATATTTTTGTTCTTTTTATTAACAAGTAATAAAAGCTTGTTTTTTTTTTTTTATTTTAATTTTCCTTTTAAATAATCTCGCTTAAAAAACTCCAAACACTCCGATGAATCGTCCACTCGACGTTGCTTTTGGTCAACAGTGAGCAAACGCGGCACCCATCGCGCGCAAATCTTTTTCATTCCCAAATGTTAGTGTAAAATATTAAAAACGCGTTCAGACAAAATGTTCACCATCTCTGCTATCTCTCGCAACTTCAAGCGCCAACCATTCAATATAATTTTGTGATTTTTTTTGGTCCTGTCCAGATTCGTGACTTCATTTGGGCGGCCCGACCTGTAGGCGTCTTCGCAGCTCTGTCTTACACTTTTGAAATCAGTTACCCAGGTGTGAATTGTACTCAATACAAGAGCAGAATTATCTAAAACACTGTCTAGCTTAACTATAATCTGGATTGCTGTTTTCTCTTTTAAAACGTAAAACACTTTATTACCACACGAATTTCGTTTCTTTGCATTGTTAAGAAAATTCACGACAGAGAAAGATAGGGCCTCTCATAGAAATTCAATCAGTTCGATTACATTCATATTTAGCGTTCTATTTTCAAAAAGATGTCAGAATATAACGTAATATTTTTTTTGCGTATCTTTTTGAGGTGAAAACTTCTTTAGGTACGTTTGTGCACCTTTGCTATGGGGAAAAAGCACTGAACTCGGGACCGTCACGCTAATAATACATATATAGATCCACTAGAGGGCGCTAGTCTAAACATTGAGTTCTGTCAGGTCCTTATTAATTAATGTCACCAACCTGCTAATGTGACGTTCTAAGTTCGTCGTTTCGAAGTTTTCACTTCTGTCCCATGACTGCCTATTTTTTTTTAGTTCGTCAGTTATTAATCAACCCAGGTATATATTTACATATGTATATTGTATACTTGCACCGATATTCCCAAGTAGCACCTTCTAAAGTATTCCTTATTTTATCAATGTACTGAGTACTTACAGATGAAACATCATTTTCATCCCCTCCTTCAGCAAGGTAAGGTTGCAACAACAAAGAGTCTGCATGTGTCACATTTTGTGAAAAGAAATAGTAAGGCTAACTCGCAAGTCTGAGCGTAGCCTTTCAAATACGGAGTTATCCAGCAAATTACATCGCGGAATGACCCGCCCTTGATCCGATAATCTTTGCACCGAAACGTTAACAGCTGGTTCAAGTTCCTGAAACAGGAACAGGCATCATACGATCACGATACGCAGTGAGGTTAGTTCCTCCCTCTGAAGCCACAAAATATGCTCACATGACATTCTCATTCATTGCAGTCGCCCATGTCATGCGACGCACATTAACCATCGGTAGTGGGGGCTCTATTATATATAAGAACTATTAATATATATAGACACAAACATTAATTTATTACAATTAAAGTTAAAGTTATAACTAAGTCTAATTTATATCTAAATGAAAGTCTAATCTATAGACAATATAATGTTAAACAAAATTAAAAACAAACAAAAAAGTAATTAAGAAAATGGGATTAGGCTGTTGTTTCTGCTATAGCACTTCTGAATTTGTGTAGGGAGAGATAAATATCGTGCGCAGATGCATTAAGACTTAAGTTGGTTTTACGTATGGGTATGTAGAATTTTCTATTATTGGAATGTCACGTAGGTTTTGTTTGGAGTTTTTATTATTATGAATTGCGATGGATTTAACAGACATATTGCAAGATTTTAGTCTATTACAGGTTAAACAGAAATCATATCTTCACAATAATCATAATACTTCACAATAGTTTATGCAATATTAGTTCAAAGTATAAAAAGCTGTTTATATTTTTCATTATTTCATGAAAACTTACAGCTTATAACTAAAACCATAGTAGCAAAAGGCCAATTACATTCACACATGAATAGTCCCTATTATAATAATTTATAACACGTAGACAGCGATGTATTATATACAAAAATTACATTTACACTATTATTTATTAGAACTAGGTGTCAAAGAAAGTTTTGTTATTGGATTTTTTTTAATGAGCAATACTTAATGCAAAACAGGTCAAGATCGACTCTCTGACACTCCCCGTTAAACACAGACATGCTCTAACAAGATAAGTATTATCTCTGTACGTTGTTCTCGATAGAGGTACATTGAGAAGATTTGTTTTTCGTAGGTGTGCAGTGGGTACGAGTCGAGCAACCTTATTAATTAACCATTCATAACGCCGTATAAAAATGTTAGATCCGTTAATCTTCTGCGCTCGTATAGTGTGAAACTTTCTACAACGACTAAGGTAGTTAAGCAAGTAGGTATTAAACCGGTACTGTATGTACCTTAAAAAATTCTTTTGAATACCTTCAAGGCGGTTAATGTATACATTATAAATTGGATTCCAAATTTGTGATGCATATTCGAGGTGACTACGGACAAAAGTACAGTACAGAATTTTCATTGTTTTGATATTCTCAAATTCAGTTCATCATGATAGCCTTAGTATAAAACCTAACGCTTTGGAAGCTTTATTTATAATATTATCAATGTGTGAATCGAATATTAGCTTTGCATCAAATGTTACTCCAAAATCTTTGATGGTGTTGACTCTTATTACTGGTGCAGTAGTCCAGTCTTGTGATACAATGGATATTAAATTTTATCAGTTAAAAAGAAACGACAGAGTTAAATTTTTGCTACAATATGAAAATGTATTAATTTCGTATTTCTAAGAGAATTATCGTTTGAACTAAAAACTACAATTTAATCCAATTTTACTGCCGATAAGTAATTCAATTCAATTCAAAAAAATCTTTATTTCATAAAATTGACCATCAATTATTCAAAATCATCGACATAATATATATATTATTATATATATATAGATATAGATTTATATAGATAATTAAAAATTATAGATCAACACACACAGAGTCACCGCAACAATAGTTTGCTTCGTCAAATGTAAAATGATTAAAGAAAACAAAATGGATAACATAATATCACATCTGCCTGTTTCGATCTACAACCGCCCGTTTCCAAATGGTTGAGCCTTGTGAGAAGAAATCGGGCAAACAAACTCACGGCCACTCTTTTAAAAAAGAAAAACCAGACAGTTTCAACAATATTCAGTAAATATCACATCATTTTGTTGTATGCTATTGTTTTTAAAATTAAAAGTGAATAAACTAGAAAAAGAATATGACACTAGGGAAACTGAAAATTAAGGAAAAATTTAAAAAGAAGAAAAGAAAAATATTAGCTCACATTAGATTTCTATTACAATTCCATCCCAAGCGTTTTTATCCTGTATATAATCGCCTACTGAGTAATAGCCCTTAATTCATAGCTGTCGTTTTACTGTAGACTTAAACTTGTTTATACTTAACATTTGAATATTATCTGGGATTTTATTATAATATTGCACACATTGACCTTGAAACGACTTGTTAATTTTTTGGAGCCTAGAGGCAGGTACAACGAGTTTATGTTTATTACGCGTGTTAAAAGAGTGTATATCACTTTTTTTACAGAAGTGATCTTTATTTTTATGAAGGTAAATTAGATTTTCATAAATATATTGGCACGCTACCGTCATTATGTTAATTTCTTTAAATTTCTGCCTCAGTGAATCACGATTTCCTAAGTTATAAATTGCTCGAATAGCCCTCTTCTGCAGCACGAAGATAGATGATTCCCCCACAGTAGAATACCATACGACATTAAACTATGAAAATAACTAAAAAAACTAATCTGGCTGTTTCAACATCAGTCAGTTCACGAATTTTCCTAACTGCGTATGCTGCTGAGCTGTGTCTATTCGATAATTTATCAATATGAGGGCCCCATTGAAGCTTAGAATCAAGAGTAATGCCTAAGAATTTTGTGGTATCAACTAGTTCCAACTCGTCTTCATTAAGTAGTATAGTCGTTTTCACCTGTTTAACGTTTGGAGTAGTGAACCTTATACATTTAGTTTTTTCTCCATTAAGAAGTAAATTGTTAACCTTACACCAGCGAACCACTTTCAGAATAGCATCGTTTACGTCGTCAAAATTTGTACACATACATTTTAGCCTAAATAAGAGTGAAGTGTCATCCGCAAACAATACTATTTCGTGGTTGTTCTTAACAATATAAGGTAAGTCATTAATGTAGATTAAGAACAAAAATGGCCCGAGTATAGATCCCTGCAGAACGCCCATTTTTACCACAGACCCTGGAGATAGTTTGCCATTAATATCGACTTTCTGAATCCTATTACTTAGATAAGCTTTTATTAAAAAGAATCACTAAAGAAAGTTTCTACTTTTCACCTTATAATCCCTCCTCTGTTTCAACACCCTCTAAATGACAAGCATTCAACGATCCATATTTTTACTTCATACCCTTATTAGCATGTGAATTGGTGCCAAGTTAAAATGAAGTTAATTAAGAATTTGGTTTTGCTTAATGTGGAACTTGAAGTTAAATAAACCTTGCGAGTTTCAAGAGTTTATTTAATGGAGTATTGAGTTTCTAATTGCTGTAATAAGAACAGGTAATAACTTGTTCAAGCACCACAGATAAGTATAACAAGGTACGCAGGTCCACTTTTGTGAATGTATGATTTATATAAAATGATACGACAATTTAATGCAATGATTTTAATAGGCTTTTATAAGTTTCACTTGTAACAACATTGTAAACAAATCTTAGAAGGTAATAATTGTAACCTACTTCTAGTTGTTGTACCTAAATCAAACGCTGTATATTTATCTAGTTTAGATGATAATACTTTAAATGGGCATCTTGTTGCTGATCTGATGATGAGGCCAGGAGGGGAATAGTGGACTTTTCTGTGGCTAGTAAATCCTTCGAGTTTGGGCTCATATGATTCGTTTTGACTTGTCCAACAGTAAGGGCTTGGTGAAGATTGTCTGTTAATGAAGCTGTAAGGTGGATATTTGAACTGTTTTTTTTATTTTTTATCGGTTCGCCATTAAAGCGTGTTTATTTTGGTTTGTCTAAACTATAATTGTTATGGCTGTAATAATATAAAAGTAGAAATTTGTAAACGGCCAAAAATGTCTTACTATTCTTTACTAACCAAAAACTGTGTAAAAGTGTTCAAATAAGGTATATATATGTCTTAAAATTTTATCTACGTAATACTAATAATAACTTTACACATCTCACACACAGCCGTCTGATCCCAAACTAGTCAGAGCCTGTACTATGGTAACCAGACTGCTGATATACATAAATATATATTTCTAAATAATATTATAGATAAATTACACCAAGACACAGAACAAATGATCATGCTCATCACACAATTATTTGTCCTGGGTGGGAATCGAACCAGCGACCTCTGGCTTAGCAGTCAGGATTATCGGACATGAACATCGAAACAATAAATACAGAGGATTAGAATAAATAAAATAAAAAGGCAACATTAAATGAAACAGCATCCTCCGAGGTGAACCGACATTCTTCACGGACACGAATAAATTAAATAAGAAATCCCTAGCGTGCCCTAATTTTGAGCAGGCAACGCAAATATGTCCCGAATTAATCCCATGATTGTAATTAAGCTTAGCCTGGGTCGGTGTGGCCTGCTCGCCTGTTCTGGCTTTCACCGGCCCATTGCGGGGTCGTGAGTGACTTGTGGGATCAGCCGTGTTATAATTCACAGGTTTTTGATGTGTAATATTAGGTTTCCTTTGAAGTATTTCTGTGGTTGATGTAACACAGATTTTATTTGAACTTATATATATTAATTATATATGAAGATATATACATATTATGTTCGTTCAGTAACGGATTATATATATTTTATCTTAAATGTGTCTACATATACAATATGTATGTATTTAGTAAAATATGTCTATCAGCAGGCTATTTACCACGGTAGGGTACACATGGTTTAATGTAGAATGTTTGTCCCACGTATTAAGATTCAGTGTAGGATGTTTGCGTACCTGCTCTCTAAACGGAAAATAGGTGTGCATTAACCATAGCCCTGCATACTTTCGCGTCTGAAACCATATCGCACATGAATAACATTTGATTTAAGGTCGATCTAAACACGTTAATGACATATTCTAACCTTATCGTCTTTGCTAGCGCTATGATAAAAATCTGCTCCCTTAGGAACTCGTCTAATCATAAATCTACAATGCAGGCTTTCTACAGTGGTGTCTCCATGTGAAAAAAATAAATTAAAAAGCGTTTATTCCCAGCAAATACACATTTTAGAGACAGTTTTTACTTCTGCCAAACTACACAGCAGTGTGTTGGTAGATGTAGCTCCCATTGAATAATATCACTTAATAATTTCTCTTGTTAATTATCTACACTTTCTCATATTAATTAAGAATGAATGAATGTGGCTTTGTTTTTTTTTTTTTAATTTATTTATTCAAAATTTGCATAAGTTTTTACATAAAATAAATTTGCCAAACTGCATAGCAGTTTGTCGGCAATTGTTCTCGTTTAACAATGAATGAATACAAATTTTGTTATTTTACTTTCTTATGTTTAGCACATAATTCAGAGATTCATCAGAGATTCCCTAGGTGTATAAACCATAATATTTTGCATACCTATTGGTATATATGTATGTAATGGTAATATACATTTTGCATATTTTGCATGCAATACTCAAATCGTTGGCATGGTTGCATTTATGTTCTTTTCTTTTTCATGGTCCATCAGTATACTTTGCTTCTCCTGCTTCTATTGAGAGCAGGAAAAGCCCAGTCTATGACTGTTCTCCCTTTAGTCTTGCGATAGAACCTATTCTTACTCTCTTGAGGAATTCATATACTTCTGTTCCCCGCTTGACACTTCTCACACACGTGTTCAATCTTCTCATTAGAAAAGAGGCGATCATTCGTAATTCCTCTCTTATAGCGCAGGCGCTCTCTATACTTAATATCCATTCGTCCAGGCTATGCCAAGTCGTAGAGTTTTTATCCTCTACGCTTTGAGCTACCATTTTTAATTCTGGGCAGATGTAAATATTCAATATCTCCTAATGCATCTAAATTCGATTTTTTTTGCCAAAAACAATGTGCGACGTTAGTGGGTAGCACACTCTTAAAGTTGACTATTATTTTCGCATACATCTGAAATGCGCTGATTAACCCATAGGGGTGTAAGAGCATAACTCTTAATATATGACCAGAAGGTGAGATCGGCTTATCTGAATAGGAGAAAGCACGAGGAAAGTTTGGAAACACGAAATCCTTTCTGTTACAAGTTTCCTGTCTTAACCGGTTATATGATGGGATATAGCCTACTTCTAAATAAATCTTTTTCTTTGCTTTTTATATAATAGGTTTCTGACGTTAGGTACACATTTCCATAAATTTTCCAATCACATCGCGGCATGACGAAGTAAAGAGAATCTAATTGGGCAGCTATTAATACACGTGAGTCAAATACGAAATAGTCATCTTTCTCTTGTATTCGTTCCTCTGGGAAACGATATTCACCTAATCGCAGTACAGTACCTGTAAAGAAGCTGCAAATGAGCAGCCTATTCTCGAGCGTAAGCTTATCTAAATAACCAGTTACAGCTGAGGGAGTGTTCCAATTGGTACAAAAGAGTGCTATTTCTAATTTTGATTCATATAGAGGCTCATCTGATATAAAATTGCCTTCAGATAGATGCATCGCCAAGCAATTGAGCAATTAAGATCAGATGACCGTGTGTGAGATGTCTCAAGTCGTTACATGGACAAGGACGAAGACACCAGTGCGATAAGGCCGAAAATTTTTTAAGCCTCCCAAAATTGCTGTGTTCCTACTCTTTCAAATAATTTTGGTGTAGAATAAAGATATTTATTATTATTGAACCTAATACAGTGTGGCTCGACCATTTTGGAGAACTGGGTGCTGTGCTGTAATATGGCACCTGTGAATTCACAATACTCACCGTTTGGAAGACGATGACAACCCGAAGTAATATGCCTGATGAATTCACCAGGAGGGTGGCGTGCCCGACAGATGTCAACGTTACTATTACGAGTATCAGGATACATATTCGTCATATCAACTTCATCCATAATTGCAAACACTTATTATTGCTAATGTAAAAGTTATTTAAATACTGGCTTACCTATCCGTCAATGAGTCTACCATATTTTACCTTGTCTTTGAAGAAAAAAAGATCAACGTTGCGTTGCGTAGTGATTAAAGCGTTTTCCACCCTCTGCCGACGTTGTTTAAAGGTCTCAGAGTCGTATTTAAACTTCCAAAGTTTACTTCAAGTGACTGACTAATGTCCAATTTATTCTCATTAGTTTTCATGATGCCACTACAAAAGTGGCTTTTTAAAAACGGGCATAAAACACAAACAGAACCAGTTATCGACTTCAAAGTTCAACTGGAAGTAAAGAAAGATCTCCTCATTCCATTCATATTTATGTTTAAAAACTACGCAATTTGCCAGTTCCCAAATTATAACTAATCCCCGGAACTTGCTACACCATGTATTTTGGAACTACGATCTCCTTGTTCTTTTTAAATAAAAGGCCACTCACTAAAAGACCATACATAAGTTGCAAACACTTAGACAAAAGAATAAAAGTCCATGAAGTTTTTGTGCATTTTTATCCCACTGCAGCGAAGCCCGAAAGCAAGATTATGTGTTTTAAAAGATGATTACAATATACACACATACATATTTAAAACTTCTATGCTTATAAGTTAGTATTTTAATGCAGTAAGGTTTTTTGTTTCATTTAATGATTTTTTGTTGTTATTATTAAATACCCTGTTTACGTCCTTACATCGGCAATGACATCATCTAAATAAAGAAACCTTTAATGTAAATAACATTAAAGTTTTCTTTATTTAGATGATGTCATATAAAATATGAAATTGCTAATTATTAGAAGTAGATGAATCTTAATTTCCTTTTAGCCATAAAAAGTACCGCTATCATTTATTTAAATACACTTTACAGTTAAATTGAGGGGTTCAGAAACTTTTTCTTTAATTAAGATCCTTTTCATAAAGTTCTTTAATGACGTAAGTTTTGAGAGTGATTCCGTTTTTGACTTAATCATGATTTTGCTTTTTTATATTCCATGTTAACTTATTTTCATTTAGTTGGATATTCGCTTCTGATAGCAGTTTTGATCCATAAAATAAACTTAAACAAAAATCGTAATCAAACTCTACAGATGTATTATAAAACATGTATGTACAAGCCATTTAATGAAATTTAAAAAAATATTCATATCAGTAATGGTTTGGTTTTGGTACTGTAAGCCCTCGCAACCATCATCTTCCCCATAAGCCAAAAACTGCAATGTAAAACATTTATACAATCAGCTGCTTCGACGGCACCGTGCTATGAAGGTCATTCACCGTAACGCACACGTACGCGTAGTTCAACTGTTAATCCTTAATCTCGCATTTTTATGATAAACTGACTTTTGCATTGTGATAAGTAAATGAATCTTCCATATTTTATCTTATCCTAATAATCCTTTAAAGATAACCCATTTAGCACTTAGGTTACAGTTTTCCTGACCTTGACCTTTTGTATGCAGATATGACGAGTTCCTTTGAGGTGTACCTTCATCTTGCGGCAATAAGTAAAAATCGCAAGGGTGATATTACAAGTATGTATGAAAGTTCTTGGTTTTTTATACTAAAGACCTGAAATTTAGCAAGGAAGTACTGTGCGACAGGATCGGAATAAAGAATTTAAGGGCTCTCGGAAGTTTATATGTAAGTCCCTAGTTTTTCGTAAAAGAGGCCTGAAATTTGCCTGGGATGTGTTTAAACGAGTATAGACTTCGGCAACTTTATGTGCGCTGGCCATGAGTCAGCCCGTGACCACGGCGTGTAGCCTGGTCGGGGCGTAGGCCCGGTTCAGGGGTGTGTGGTGTCTGTTGCGTTGGTGCCCGTTCGTATACATAATTAAATTAATCTAGTTTTACTTTTGTAAACTTAACACTATATGCATGTTGTGTTTGCTTCAAAGTGTTACGACTGTATATTCTACAAATATAATTTATTAGATTAACAAACAACAATGTTACGACTGAAAGCAAAACATGTTTTTTTGTTTCTGCAATTTTCGATCTCTGTTCACATAATAAGCTAATCAGTTAGCATTTATTTACTTGTTATATCATTTTAGCAAAAAGATTTGTTGGGTATTCCCTTCACAATCTTTATTCAAATCTCGCGATTAGCGTAGGGACTTCATGCTGCTTCAATCGGTTGTGAAGATACCTCCTGTACCCTGTAGCTTTAAGTCTAGCTGATTGATGTGAGTTGATATTCTAGTTTGGTTCAGCAATCTCTTGTTTGACTGACTTGATATTGAGATCCTCATTTATGTATTTGTTACCTTCATAATAGGGTATATCCAGCATGGCTCTTAAACCATAAATAAAGAAATAAATATAAAAGTACTTGGTTTTTGCTACTAGAGAAAGGTAGATCGTTAAATTAATAGATAGGGTTGTAAGATTTTTCTTCACAGGGACGTCTTAATGTGGTCAAAAGATATTAGTTTAGGAGAAGTCAGCTAGCCTAAGAACAGCTAGTTTTTTTTTTGTAGTAAGTATTTAGCGTACGAAGTCGCGGGTAACAGCTAGTGCATTATAATTAAACATAATATTCTTGTAAGTGTTTCAGAAAGTTCATTGCTTTATTATAGATTAGAATAATCCGGCTCGAAGAACCATGTTTATAATTGGTACAATATGTGTGTATTACACAGTAAAATGTATCTAAGTTTGTAACTCTGCTTATTAATGTTATACATACATACATGCCCTCACGCTTGTATTCTCGAAGGCCTTGGCAGAGGCGTAATAACTACAATTTAGTCCCACACCCATAAGCTTTTGATACCTCACACACGGCCGTCTAATCTCAAACTAGGAAGGGGGAGCTAAACTATGGTAACCAGATTGCTGATGAACATACTTATATTTTACTAAATACATCATAAAGATAAATTACAATCAGACACAAAACAAATTTTCGTGCTCATCACATAATCATTATTTGTCGTGGGAATCGGACCCATGACCTCTGGTTCAGCAGTCAGGATCACCAACCACTTGACCAACAGGCCCGTCTATAATATTGAAAGGGAAGGGATGTGAGAAGGGAAAGCCATGAAAGGAAATACCCCTTGGTATTGCTTATACGGGAAATGTAAGCAAATAGTTCGGGCAGGTCAGGTTCACATGCCTGTAGCTCAAACTGCCAGGAATTCCAAGCATTCAAACATCCGTTTTTTAATAAAAATATATGTATACCCATTGTATGAGGAAGTATTCGGTTTAAGTGTCCCATTACGACAGGATGCCCTATAAATCATCGTTAACATTCAGCAGCCGCGCGAACTGCTGACCGATTTTGCGTGTATAAGCCCGGCCTAGCTATACTATGGCTTCTTACGTCACGCAATACAGTTGTTATAATCTTTGAGATGAGAATATAATATAAACATTGATAGAAGAAATGTCCTATTTTCAACGTTTTTCCTTTTATCATGTCTATGTACTACGTTATTGCCCTCAAAACGTCGTCCTGTGTTGAATAAATTACTATACCAACCTAGTATAACTTTCGTTGCTAATTTAAATAAGTATATAAAGACGAATAAACATAACTAAAATAATAAATTAAGTTATGCTATATTAAATAAACTAAATGCAGTATAGTTATCTAAATGTATTTTTTTATTATAACGAAACAATCAGTTTTCTTTACACGCAGCAATACTTGAGTTTGGTTGTATTTCGTCAATTCTTAAGTAAATTTGGTTGTACTTCGTCCATTCTTAATAGTTAATATAAATTTTGAATAATGACATCACTAAGCTAATGTGTCTTCTATCCCGTTTTTATGTTAGTTTATAATTGACAAAAACTGTTCCTACGATAAGTGTATCAGTACGTATCCGGCTTAGTAACTAGAACACTTTTGCGTAATTGTCTCTAATACTTGTGATTAATAAATAATATGATCTGATGTGAATACAAAACAACGAATATAATATATTTTACTATGATATATTTAATTTTACTAATCTTGCTACGGGAACTTCAAACGTAACTCGTAACTCGTCGACGTTTTATCATAAATTTATTATTATAATCCGTCGAAGGTCTTCAGACCCAAACTAAACATAGTTTTTAATTGAGGTTCTAGATAGTACACGGATAAACATACCTAGATACTTTTTTATATCGTACATATTCATGCATACAAAATTTTTGCACTGTTAACAGGGAAGGAGGCAACAATATGAGCGTTTTTAATTATGTGGCGCATTGAACAAAGCTCATCTTGATAGATCAACTCAATAATTTTCTTCTGTCTCAGATAACTCTAGGTCCTGAAAATAGTGAAATAATAAATACTGAAATCTTTAAATATTCTTGATGAAACTTACTTTAAAATAATTGCAATCAACGGCTGAAATAACAACATTTTATCATCGATTGCACCTGCAGTGTAACATGTATGGATCGCACTATGGAACTCGTGGCAATATACATATATTAATACGCATTCCGCTTTTTAGTTATTGTTCTATTTTAAATTATTGATTTGATTTGTCACTGAGTTTTAATTAGCCAATTTGCAGTGCAATGGACACTGTACACTTTAAAAACAGTCGTAACCATTGGTATAACTATAAACATACTATATAGTAACCGTCACTTTGTTTGAATTGACATCAAACCTAACAACGTACAGGTCAAAATATACTTACTCCTTCAACAACTGGCATCAAAGAAGGAACATCAAACAAGTGAAGCTATTTTTATACTCTTAAAGAGTATAAAAATAGCTTCACTTAAAGTGTTTACAAATAGCGATCTCTGCGTTATTGTAAAGTGAGCAGGGGTGAATGTTGGGACGGCACCTGACGCCTGCACGCTTCGCGGAACGCATGCGCGGCGTATGGTACACACCAACGAACATTACGGAATGAGAAGATAAAGACGATATACACTTGTATTATTACTTTTAAATTATAATTTCAAATTATTTAGACAAGACGTGAAGCAATTTTTTTTTAAGTTTTAGCTACCTATTCATTTAAAAGACAATTTGTCAATTATACTGCTGATTTATTTAGTAAGTTTTATTGTATTGGCAAACCTCAGAATTTAAAAACGTTTGGCAGGTGATTGTAAATTAAAATCACACAAATTATTTTCTTCACCTTCATGGTAATTGTATAAGCGATAGATTGCGAGAGTAGACCGACTTCTAAACCTATTATGTATAATTTCAGTATTTTATACAGACCTACTTTTATTTGTACACTCTATTAAACTTTGTTTCCATGATTTGATAATAATGGTTTTAGTAACATTCTTAACTTAACTTGTTTGATTATCATACAGAACAAGTAATATAAAACTAAAGTATCTACTCATTTGCGTAGAGGGTTGTGTACGTCAAAAAGTTCCTGAAAACTTGATTTAAATTGTACTAACTTCTCTTTTTATCTAATTATATTCAAAATATTGAATGTTTGGGCATTGTTTAACGCATTTAACGTAAGAGGTGCACTGTCCCTAATACAATTTGAGCGTAGGTACACTCTTTAGTCAACGCACACTGAACACCGTTTAATTTTAGAAACACGAACATATTCCCGCTGCGATGAAAGCTTCACAACGGCTTATTTTCAGTCTAATCTGAGAGAGAGTAGGTGAGCCTTCTTTATGATCTAAGGGTAGGTTGCGTTGTTTATATTTTTGGTTTGCCTACTTCGAGTGAGAACGAACCTTTTTCACGAGTTTAATTTGTACCTGTCTTATTTTTGTATTTTTTATACATTATATTAATAATAAAGCTGAACGCACCAACCCCTGGAATTGCGACGGTTGACGCGCAGTAGTGTATGACTGCCACGCCAGGGTTTGATGCCCACTCGTTCCAAATATTTGTATGCATGAATATATGTATTTAAATTGATCTGAATATTTTATGTATTTTTCTAAATACGTACACGTATTTAGAAAAATATATTCGTGTACAAGCTCTGCTTAGTTTGGGTCTAGATAACAAAGAAAAACACAGGATTGGTAATTGAATCGGATGTATTTCTTTTTGCATATGATAGCCCAGAAACATCTCGAGGAAGCCATCGTCATGATAGCATGACGTTTGACTTGTAAAAAACTTTTACTTAAACCAGGGTGGACTGGATTTCTCTTGTTCGCTAACAACATACTCGATATCAACTAGCTAGTCGTTTGACGGTTCAGGATGCAACCAGGGTTGATTAAACAGTTGTTTTAAAAACCTTTAATGCCTAGGCAAATTAAATATTAAATTATACCAGTTTTGATGTTTTTCTGACTTCGTACCACCCACCATGCTCTGAACCCTGAGAAGTTCAGCTTTCAAAGTACTAAAACTGTTTATTTTTATAATTCATAGACTCACCCATATTCAAGCTTCATCTTGTAACATGTCTTTCACTTTTAACATAAACATCGTTAACTTAGATGTAAACGTAAACTTACACATTGTTGAAGACTTTCCTGTGAAACTAATAAAGGCTTTTATTTACCTACTTTAAACCGTTTATACAGAGTAAGTATAAGAAGCTACCAAATGGTTTCCTTTTCGTACCCCTGACAATGTGACGATGATAAGTTCAGAAGTGAAGTCGTGAAAGCTTAATAAACAAATTTACATTAGCATTTATGATATAAGTTAAGATTTTTTTTAAAGAAAAAATACAGACGAAGAGAGAAATATTATAAAGATACATGTAATATACAGCGTGTAAGTATCACCGTCACGAATAACTTACAAAAACGTCTTTCTCACAATGCAAAAGTCAGTTCATCATAAAAATGCGAGATTAAGAATTTACAGTCATTAGTTTGATTTTGCGCTACGCAGTGAAAACGCAACACGCGTACGGTGCGGTACGTTGAATAACCTTAAACGTCCGGCACCGTCTAACCAGCTGATTGCATAAATGTTTGTTTTTGGCCGTATGGGGTATTTATTGATTTTTTGGGTAAAATGTTTTGTTTACTCATTATGATACCACTTTTAACCAAAAAAAATGTAAAATTGAAAAACAAAATAATTTTTGGGCAGAAATTTCCAATATTTTTTTACTCAGAATGATGATCCGAATCTACTATTTCAACATTCGGCAGCCACATTACACCCGTTATAGTGGCTGACTGGTTCGTCAGCGCAGAGCCTAAACCGCCGGGCCTACAACCTTGGAATTTTGGCAGTTGATGCCTTTTATATTGTAAACATCTGCTAAGAAAGGATTTGAGGGCTTTTCACCCCTAAAGGGGTAAAGTAAGGAATGAAGTTGTATGGATGTCCGTCATTTGCAAAGTAAGAATCTCGAAATTTAATATTACACTTCTGGTTAGAAATAAATGCACATATTGTATTTCGGGATTTTCAAAATGACCCCTAGAAGGTGAATTAGGGGTTGTTGTTTTATGATAAACTCGTCATTTTAGAATGAATATGCAGGTAATTTCATTTGCCTGCTTCTTATTAGAAATAAATGTACCCGTACGTAAGCCTTTTTTTATTTTTCCCTTAAGAGGGTGAATTAGGGGTTATAAGTTTATATACGAAGTTCGTCACTTCTTCAGGAAATATATTTATTTATTTAAACTTCCTGCAAATAAATATGCACAAGGCGGACTAATACTAAAGCTTTTTATAAAAAGCTTGGGAAAAAATGAAGTTCAATATAAAACTGTCTTAAATAATATTTAGGAAAAATGTTATAAATAAGTTTACATCTACGCACAATAGATGTCATTGTATGTGCTCCAGAGTGAGATCTGTGAGTAGTTTAGTCATTTTAGCCCCCAAAAGGTGGAAAGAAAGTTAAACGATTTAAAAAGAAATGTAAACACGCAAGCGAATCCGCGGACCACAGTTTGTGAATTATAAAACTACATTGCCAAATAGAAAGAAGCATCGACTAATGTAATGGCATCACTATCCTTTCAATTGTTTCTAAATATGTATAAGCTTTGCTTAAAAACATAGAGGATGCTATAAAGCCATTTAATGTGTAATTATGTTTATACCGTTAAATGCGTCATCCGTTAAAATAATGTTTACTTTAACGCCACGTAAACAATAGTGTGGCGTACGACACCACGTGTAAATGTTACGAACACTCGTTGAGGGAAATGGACGGTATTTGAGACATAAAGAAAGAGGACACTAACTGCGGCTCTAACGGAAATGCCTAGAGAGAACGTCTCTCCCCTTCGATCACCAACAAATTCAGCGCGAAGTAGAAAACCCACTAACCTGTCCGCTGGCACGTTTAACAAGAATACTAGTAATGTTTACCCATGTTTTTTTTTAATTTAGTGAAAGTCATTACTTTAGCTCATAAAGTAAATAATGCATATTTCGATAGTTAAAAAGCGCTGGTTATCGCTAAGCTTTTAGTGAGTTTATGCACTGCCATGTCAAAGTTAAATTAATTTGCATGGTTAATAATTTTCAGCATTAATTCTCAGCTGCATCGTAGCCCCAAGCTAAATTATGAGAGGTATGATGCCCTAAACTCGTTAATTAATGCACAGGTGGCTCCTATTAAAATCCCTTAGTCAACGTACCCTAAAGATCCGGTATAATCATGGTTAGAACTATATTGTGCACAGGAGGTTATTTCTTATATTAAAACCTACAGAGTTTTGTGCTTGGAGTTCTTGCAATCGAAAATAGCTTTTCTTGTTTTGAATAAGTGAGCACAGTGCTCGGCATGCTTTTAGATAGGTACCTACCGCATCTTTGTACACCTTATGTCGTGTTCTTTTTCCGGCAGGTCACCTATAAAGTGAGGGTATACTTCACTCTCTTAAAAATAAAGATTTTGGTTGATTTGGTTATTGTCATAAATGCAGACACAGAAAGGAAAATGCAGAGAATTCATTTAAATATATATACATTCACCGAAACAATAGAAAAATAACTGAATGACAACTTGACAGTTTTCTTTTATCGTGAAAAGGATCTTTATCATCAAAAAATTTTATTTTAAATGAAAGTTACTTTGCGACTTCTTGTATTGAATCTACACTAAACTACTATATATAGATTATATACCTATACTATCAGCTGTGTCGAAATTCAATTTGAATCTTTCTTTTTTATACTTTAAAATTACTTTTTTAAACAAGAACATGTGCTGCCTGATGGGAAGAACCACGCAACACTAATTTTGACACGTTTGCGTCGCCGACGTTGTTTCTCTTATCTATAACAAAACAGATGTATGATAGTCTTAGCACAGTATAATGTAGTCTTAGCCTTCCATCCTGCGTTTCCTGCCAAGTAGCTGAAATATTATGACTTGTTTATGAACCGCCTTCATTTTAATGCCAGCTTCTAAGAAATTACTTTATTTTCTCATGTGGCCTACATATGCATAGGTATGATGTTTTCTAAATATGATTTATTTATACAGAAACGTAACAAAATATGTACACAATGGTATCTCTATTTCATCTAAGACAAGTTATCTGTTGGAATAAGCCAAAGAAATCTGGCCAGACCACTTCTTGTGCGGAGCAGTGACTATAAACGCGGGTGAAACTGTGGATAACAGTTTTTACATATTATGTATGTAATCAAAGTGTGTGACATGACATGTACATTATTTTAGTAAGTGCTAATGAAATAAATAATATAATAACGAGGGAAGCGTCGTTTAAATGACAGTCTACAGTAATCATATAATAAGGAGTAAAGACACCTATGGTAACCAGACTGCTGATAAACGTTCTTTTACTCGTATTTTACACCCAGCCACAGAAACAAATTTTTGTCCTGCCACTAGTTGTACAACTTACCATACCATTAGTAAGAATGAAATCTTACAATACTACACGAAGATTTATAAGCTACGGTAACTCATTTATTAGTCAGTTTTGCCACCTGAGGAATAATAAAAAACAATCACTAACTTGTATTTAAAATTAAAAGCTTATCCTGTAGCCTATATCTTACTCTTTGCTTAATTTTAGATAGATGTTGATGTATTAATGAAAGTAAAACAAACAACAACTTGAAATACACATAGCTCCTATATGTCATATCCATACTTTATACTGTTGAGCAGTTTTTTTGTTTTTGTTACTACTGAAAATGGCGCTCAGGTGCTCAATTTGGATTTGAGCATGTTTTCATAACACGCAGGAATCTTAAATATTGTAAAGCGTAAATTCAAAGCTCATTTCTTATTATATTTATTTATATGTAGAATATCGCTAACGGCAAGCGGCAGATGGACGCGGGCGCGCGCCAGGCACAGTCGTGTCGCGCGAACGCCTACTTGTAATGTAATAGTGAATTACGCTGTGTAGTGTCATGTGCGGCTTGCTCTTGTGATTTTATCAGGCACTAATGATTGTAAGTATACTAGCGTTTTTAAATGTTATTTCATCTTTTCGGTTAGTTGATGTGAATCATTTAATGTGTTAATTTTTATATTTTGTATAGTCTGTGGCTAGGTATTTTTTTTAAATCTCTAAAGTAAAATTGTTTTATTTTTTTATTTTAACCAAATGTCGTTTTAAATATAAATAATGAATCGTTATAAACAGACGTATTTGTGTTTATTGTGGTTACATTTCATAAGGGTTCTTCTCTCACTCTCTCTCTCATTAGAGACTCTGACCTCATTAGAGGTCCTAGCCACTTATCACAATTTAAATAGAACATTCTGAACAAACATTTAAAAATGTTTTTGTTCTGTAATTTAAATGGAATAATCTCTTGAAATTATAAAATTCTTAGTTTTCTTCTTTTCGGAACAAAACTTACATGAAATATTTAATAATAACTATAACTAAAATATATATATTTTTTTAATTCATTCAAAAATCATTTTTTTAAAAACTGAAGCTTTATACAGCAATTATGATATTTTTTTTATTATTTAGCGTTTATCCCAATGTATTATGCATAAACCAACACAAAAGCCTGGGATCGTTGCTCATACAAGTATATTTTAGCGTAGTGGTCAATTAATATACCTGTCGTTACTCAAAAAAATCAAATGCTCCTCTTGGTTGTCAATAGATATTGGTGTAATTTATAAATATAATGATTTTATTAAATTATTATAAAAATACGAAGTTTTTCAAAAAATTGCAACCAAATTTTTTAAAATTAAATCTTAGGTCTAGAATTCGACCCCCCTGACTTATATTACATAAATACACACACAACCACATTTTAGTCCTACTCACGTAATCACGACCAGCCAATTGACATCAAACGGGCACTTTGGGGCTTAAAGGTGGGACTATTGGGAGTATATTGAAAAGGAAAGAAGGGAAGGCAATCGAGGGAAAATGATACTGCTTGCTTGCTGATTAGGTAGTGTAAGCAATAGCTTGAAAAGGTCAAGATTACTAAAATACTACTAAAATACATACATGTACTATGTATTACACTCAAATATATAGATTTTTGTAGCAATGAAGTGAAATGTGTCAATGGCCGATTCCAACACTAGGAATGGCAGTGTGTATTTTACTTTTAACACGGACCAAATTGTAAAAATATACGTAAAAGCACTTTTAAAATTGTCGTCTCGTTCACTTTTGTCGTCACGAGGTATTTTTTCAATATCTGTGGATCGTTTACAGGGCATTTATATTTCAGATAGACCCAAAATTTAACAAAGCCATTACGGCTTTGTTAAATTTCCAACACAAAAGCCCTAGGTCGTTGGTTATACTAGTGTTAACCGACAATAACCCAATAGTTTGCCTACTCTCTAAGCAAGGAGTGCTATCGACAAATTTTATTTTTAGTATCCTATACAACATTCTTTGAAAAGGTTTTACATTTTTAATCTTAGTTTTTCATCATCATTATCATTCCAGCCCCATGTTACATAGGAGGTATATGATAAATTTAAAATATAATAATTATACATTATGTAGAATATTACATATTTAAGTTATCTTGATGGTAAGCGGCATCCTAGCTTATGAAAATTTGGCAACATCAGCTGTCATACAACTCCGCTATAGAAGATTGAGTAGAGATATAGCATAGTGTGCTCTCACGAGTCACGTCACAGAGTGTCTTGGGAAGTACCTATCCTGTAGATAAGCAGCTAACGCCCAAATGCCACCATTGCGCGAATACCTAGAGATAATTCTCTGTACTACCTAGTAGTGGGGTGAGTCCCAACTTATGGGGAACAACACAATAACCTCGTGCCGGTCTTTATTTTGAGCAGCCCACTCGCTTGATAATCTCAAACGGTTCGTCTCCATAATCTAGAGTGACTAGGACTCCGCTGTGAAGAATTAATTCAAATCAAGGAGATGCGGCTACCATTTTGCAGCTAGCACAAAGAGCGTTGGAAAGCACTGACCCTGTATACCTTCGTAAGCGCTTGCTTGAGGGTAAAGGTTTTGTTGTCCGCGACATCCTAGAAGCAGGCCGGAAATATTAGAATGATTTCTTCCGCGCGCACTTCTTATTAAATAGGTTGAGGACCTTTTGTGGTCTGTAACCATAAAAGTACGGTGAAGGTCGCTAAATAGCAGCGACTAAAGTCTTTAGATTAGAACAAGGGCATGACGGTACAATTGGCTACTTTACTACGATAGTTAATTCGAAGCATTTTTTTAACGACAGTAATTAATTGTAAACGTACTTTATTGATACGCAGCTATAATAAGGTAATGCAATCCTTTTAAGAGTAGTACTTTTTGAAGATTGGTATATCTGATGGGCGCTTGTGGGTCTTTAAAATCTATATATTAATAGTGAGGAGAATCGTTTGTACGCATTTTTTAAGCAAACGCGCACAGACAGGAATGTAAATTTGAAATACTTAAAGCTTATAAGTAGAAGGGGTGCACAAAGCTAAGTTTCTTACACAATATGTGCTATAAAGTCAAAAAATATGTAAAAACGGCTATATTAAGCTATAAGTGTCCAGTATATATTCGTATTTTGGCCTGTCATGGTACAAAAGTCTATACAATGGAAGTTCAAGTCTGGTCATATTGTACATATCATTAATATAAATCAAGACATCGAAACGGTTGAAATTCGACAGCCAGGCGATCACTAGTTTAACATAATATGGTCAGTGTCACGGAAAAGTTTGTTACACAGGGCCTATATAGACGCAAGTTTTCATGTAGTTTGGAAGCTAGATAAGAGCTATGTGGAATACTTATACTATGTCGGCAACGAATGCCTTCGACTTGGGTTTATGAGATAATGTTTACTACACGTTATTAGATAGTCTAATACCGCAGAAATATTTAAAAATGATTGTATTTATAAGAGAAACCGCGCTGTAGCAAATAATTTTTCTATGAAATTTTATTGTAAAATTTTTTATTTGCTTTAATACAGTCGAAAAATGAATGCGAGACAAAATAGGTATTATGTAACCAGTTATAGGTAAAAGAAATGGAAATTAAAATGTTACTTTATCGATTTTCTACCAAAAATAATGCGGAATTAAGAATTACTCCGTGTTTGAGGTCGCTTAAACGCTTAAAGGATTTCTAATGACACATTATAGTCTAATGCATTTAGATCTATACTTCGAAATCCAGCTATAGTGAATGTATTTTATTGATTTTTAACACGCTTTTAACCTAACTGTAATTGTAGTAACGAACTGAATATTTGTATATTTATTTGTTTGGATGGAATAGAAGCAGAGACAATACTAAAATATGGCATCGTGAAGCTGATCTGATGATTAAGCGTGGAGGTGAACAGTGGAACTCTCCAGTGGCTACTAGTAAACACCTCGCATTTGGGCTCCTTTGATTCGTTTTGAGTCCAACAGATAGGGCTTGTATCGATGGTCTGACGATGAAGCCAGGAGTGGTAGTGAAATTCATTTTAATTTTAATTCGGAACACCATTAAGAAGCGTGTTTTTTTTTGTATTGCTTCAGGCTCAAATTTTTATTCATTGAAACTTTTCGCTAATATTGTTTTTTTACCATCTACTTTAAATAATAAAATAAATTTATTCTGATGATTTAAATGGATATTACATGCCAAAATTATAATATGGTAAAAACAGATCATTAGGGGAAAGATTGAATGGGTAAACTTGTATTTTGTGCCACTTGTAGTGTTATATTACTGGTTCTACAAATCAAAAAAAAATATTTTGTACCAAAGCTAAATATTTAATAGTAGCAACGTTGTTCGGAGAGTTGGCAATGAGCCCGGCAGCCTGGTCATTGGCTTTTCTAGCACGCACCCTGCACATGCACATTCGATAAGACTTACTGCTTTTATAGGAAAAGGATAAGAGACGTTTGGTAAGGTAGGTAAAAATAGGTAAATTTTTTTTTCAGGCAATTACATCAAATATTAACTGTTTTATGAAAAATAAAAATACACATCTGTTTAAATAGTTGGTTTGTAAAATATTTATTCTTGAATTTAATAAAGCCATTTTTATGTACAAACCCCCTTCACCGATGAAATTAAATTTATTCGCTGGAAATGTGGTTCTAAAAGATGTTACATTAGTATAAATTCAGCATTATTGCGTTTCGTCTTGAATAGGACACGTGAATGTTTTGCAATAACATACTTGCCAAAGCATTGCTCTCCCACGGAACAATTCGTTTTCATTAATCATTTTACTATTACACTATTATACACTTTAAAGACTTTAGGTTTCACTGACCTGTAAAAAGGAACTACATTTGAAGCTTTTATTTCAGATCTCATTTTCAGGTATCTTATTTCTATTTGTTGAATCGCAAACAAATCCACACACTGTCATATATCTTTATAAAAATGAGACAGATGTCGTAAGACATACAGTAGAGCTAACGCGGCATAGACGAACTTAAGAGAAACTCTTTACGTACGCATAAACAGGTAACTTAAATTCTATAAAGGCTTTTCCTGTTTTTAAAATGGTAAACTATCAAGATATCAAAAAAATCAAAAGCACACGACCCACCTGACCCACGATTTAAAGAAGCTATGGGTGCCTAAAAACACTTACATCGAGGTTGTTGTTCCTAAGGTCTGGCTGCTTTAATGACTTCAGCCCAGCTTTATTCGCAAACAGTTACAGAAACGCTATGCTGAAAATGTTTTTCTGCTGTTTTTGGTATAATTACTATATAGTTAGTATTGTTCAGATCACATTCACTTCTTGCTCTTGAGAAACGCTGTCTTGCCTGGCCTGTTGGTCTAGTGGTTAGTGATCCTGACTGCTGAGCCAGAGGTCGTGAGTTCGATTCCCACCCAGGACAAATAATTGTGTGATGAGCATGATCATTTGTTCTGTGTCTGGGTGTAATTTATCTTTAATATGTATATGTTTAGAAATATATAAGGATGTTAATCAGCAGCCTGGTTACTATGCTATAGGCTGTGCCTAGTTTGGGGTTAAAACGTGGGCCACTCTCGAAATGTATTAGCCGAGAGTAGTAAGGTCTCCCACAGAATAAAATATGGTCGACAAGGGTACAGCGTGGACATTTTATGTAGCTGTGTACCCGTTCCTATTTAAGAATTATGAAAATCTATTGGACATGACATCACCCCAGGGAACGTTCTTAGGTAAACTTCTTTAAAGAAATATTCAACACATAAATTAATCCATTGTCCAACGACCATGTGTGTAAATATCTTTCTTACACACAAAGCATTGCACCCAACAACCGTTAATGTGTTCGTACATTACAGAACTTATTAAAACATACATATAATATTTATTCTTGTCCAAATGATTCAACATACTCGTAATAGCACTCATTATTGCAACTGAAACCCACATATGTATGTATTAAATCTATATATACTAGACAGTTGGGGAATTTTAATAGTATCTTGGTTCTGTTACGTTTAAATAATATACTTTGAGGCATGTTATAGAAAATGGTGGCGGATACATTTTACAATGTTCGCTCTAAATTCATTTGTTTATGATGAAACTTAAACTTATGCGGCTAATTGTTGACACATTACACAATGCTATCTAAACCCAAATTAGGCTAATAAAATTAATTGTGCTAAGGATTATAGAACACGTATAAACACACCGAGATACATTTTTTTGTAAATACTTTCATAGAAACACCCACACCACAGCAAATAGACTCATACATACAAATTGTTTGCACTGAGTGGGGATCAAACCCGTAACCTCTGACGTTGCAGTCGAATGACTATGACTATGCCCAAGATCATCTGACACATCATGTATTCACCATCAGATAGATAGTATTTCTTTTTATGGTGTTAATGGCAAACGAGCTTACGGGTCACCTGATGGTGACTACCTTCGCCCATGAACAGCTGCAACTCAAGAGTCACAAGTGCGTTGCCGGCCTTTGAACTAAACATTCAGTCACTTTTAATAGTCTTGTGAAAGTTAATATGAAACAGGAAATTACAATCACGAGAGGTCACTTCGAAATGTGTTGACAACAATTCTGAGCAAATTGTCTAACTAGGCACTGTCTAAAACTAATCAGCGAAGTCAAGTTTAAATAATATTATAGAAACTATTAAAACGACGTTTAAATTCTACAAATACTGTTCTAGTGTTTTAGTTTAAAACTTTAAACATAAAACGAAGCCTTGCATCTTAGATATTTGTCTTGTGTAATTACCATTTAGACTGTCTCTTTCATGTTTTGTCGGTTTTTCAGTGACTAAAACCGCGATTGTAGATTTATATAATTCAGAGATCTTATTTTTTTAAACATAACAAAAAATAATAATAACGATAATAAGTACAAAACTTGATGTTAGGTAATATTTTCTCCGTCTGAGGGACGTTATAAGTTTGACGTGTAAATCTGTGTGTCTGTCTGTGGCATCTCTTATACGGATAGACCGATTTTAATTTAGTTTTTTCGTTTGAAAGGTGACTTGATTGAGAGTGTTCTCAGCTATAATTCAAGAAAATCTGTTCAGCCGTTGAAAGATCACCAACTCTTTTCTAGTCGTTGATATTTTAATTTTTTTCATACCTATACTTGTTCTCCTTTGTTTGTCAAACGGTTTTCCTTCCTACCTTAGACGGGGCTGTATCTGTATTTTGTCAATAATTTAATAAACTTCAACCACTAGTTTCTTTAAAACAGCTAAAATATATCAACATATTATTTGTGGTAACAAGGTAGGAGATACTGAGAAGTGAAAAATAAGGAAAGAAAGAGAAGCTACGTAGGAAATATACTCGTATAATAGCTGGAACGTGGCTAGAACAACCAGATGTCCAGTAGCACTTACTAGATCACTTCTGACTGACACTGGTTTATATGCCTTGTTAAACGCAGATGTTAAATGTTATAAGATTGTACTGTGTATTTATTTCTTTTAAAATTGTTGTTATACACTTACATGTTACATATAATTTTATACATACAGATGTTGATATAAAAAGTTATCAAATTTTTTCGTCACGGATTACTCTTCCATAGTTTTACCTATAAATCTATGGAATTGTAATTTACATACTTAAAATTTTTGGATATATGAATTGCTTTAAAAATAATCCGTACAAGAATTTAGTTTTGTCTCGAATTAAAACTGTATTTCGTCTTACTTTGGTTTAAAAATGGAGTAAAATAAATCAGCTCCGGTATACCTCTTCAATATTATATTATTATTTATAAATATAAATTTGCAAAAATGTTGCTTACGATAAGTGTATGATCAAGGCTTGTATTATTTTGTGTGGTTTCACATGTGAACCCATTTTTTCAAATCGATACGATTTAGTCTTTACTTGAAGAGTAATAAAGGTGTAAATGTTATAATAGTTTGTGTTATTTGACCACATGCTTGACAGTGATTAGACTATTCATCAGTCCATCTATTTACTTTCATGTTGCAAATAGGCAATATCCTGACCCTGTGGAGACTGCAGTCCGTCTAAAACCCCCGACGATTTATATCCTCGTCCGACACCAAGTTAGCCTGTCAGAGGTGTGCGTCCGGACGATATCCCAGACTAGCTCAGACTATAAGCTTACTTAGCTACAAGACTAGAATAGAAACATAAAATACTTTTTACTTTATATACAGTTTCCGCAAATAAATTGACCTTAGGGTCATGCAGAGACGTGGATGGCAGGTGTATTATTAAAAATCATAGCCATAATCATGAAATAAAAGGGCTAAGGGCTCGAAGCTAAATGGTAACCGAGTAGGTTAGCATATTACAAAGTTAATTAATACTAGCCAAGTCAGTCTAGGATGGGTGACCATTTTAACACATTGAGACTCCTCCGTGCCTCGGAGAGCACGTTAAACCGTCGGTCCCGGACATCATACAAACAGTGTGGTATTCGTTACGGGTAGTTAGAGCCCTAAAAAGTCCGGTAACCTGGTCTAACTACAGAACTTCGATATCGCCTAGTACTCGGGTTGTGGAAGTCTGATGGCAGTCGCTTCACGTACAATATCAAACCTCGGCCGTATCGTAGTTAGACTGAAAGCCAAGCCCAGTGTAGTTGGTAAAAAGCGCGGAGGATGATGAATCATGAAATAAAACACACTCACACCTGTATCGCCGAAGGGGTAATCAAAGGCGCGTATTAAACAACCACATTTTATTAACTATGGTTTGGTCCCATTTACGTAATAGGAAGCCTTATTTATTAAATATAATTTAGGATGGGATAATTAAGAGTATATTAAAAGGGAATAATAGGTGAGAAGAGCAGGATATATAATATAAGAATAAGCAATAGCTCGAGCAGGTCATGATCAATCAATCAATCAATCAATCAATTAGCCTTAGTTAGTCCACTGCTGGACATGGGCCTCTCCCAATGTGCGCCATAGCACCCGGTCCTCCGCCTTCCGCGCATCCAGTCCCTCCCAGCTACCTTCCTCAGGTCATCGGTCCATCTGGCTGGGGGGCGTCCTACCTTTCGTTTACCGATCCGCGGTCTCCACTCTAAGATCACTCATGCCACTTAAGCGTGCTTATTCTGCATGATCATGATCGCAGACCTGTAATTCAAACTAGGTGTTGCCCGGAAGTCAGAGCTCACTAACTGCTAATTAAGATTACATATATACTAGTACACATATTTATGGATACATAAATAAACTATCATCACTACATATTATAAAACAAAGTCCCCGTCTGCGTCTGTCTGCCTGTCTTTTTGCAAAAAACTGCAAAAGTACCGAATGGATTTTCATATAGTTTTCACGTATGGTTCATGAGCAAGGTTGACGTGTATAATTTATTAGGGGCTTGTATAAATTTGCTGAAATATGACGACGATTGTTGAAGTTGTCGGAAATAATCATGCCGACTGGAAGCTTTACTGGCGTTCGCCGCGTAAACCAATATAGTTGTATGAAAACAGTATATTACGGAGTTGTTCCTCATATTAGTAGCTATAACAATATAGGAAAGTATCTTCTAAGATTAACACATAGTAACGAAAAAATGTAAATTTAATATGCTCTGCTACCCGTGCGAAGCCAGGGCAGGTTACTAGTTATAAAGACATGTTGTAAATTATTACTGTAATGCTTCTGCCAATATCTCGCTTTAGACCTGAGTAGACATCCTGATGTCTGTAAAATATCCGTAATTAATGAATCTACATTTAGTTTATGGAAATATATATTCTTGATTTCTATGTTCTTCAATTTATTAGCCTGGTTTAAAGTTAACCAGAGTCTTTCTTTTGATTCTTTTCGTATGTCGTGACCTGTGTTTCAATGTATGTAGAACTACGAAAAGAAAATAAAATTGGTGAGCTTCTTACTGCCTGAGGTTGCGTGCCTAGACTTAGGTATAATCTTAAATTATGTTAATCTTATGACAAACAAGTCTAAAACGATTTTTTTTATTTTAACCCTAGACCAAGTGTATAAGGCACGGTGCATGCAAATTATGGAAATTATATTCGTATCGCAACATTTGACAGTGTTATTAGTTTGGCGATGTGTAATATGCCACAATATCTCGAATTTTGTAAACAATATATTGTGGTGACGGTACTAAAGTTTCAAATTGATTATAGAAAGTTAGAGGCAAGTTAAACTGTTGCAAATTCCTGTTACATTTATTTAAATTAGTTACAAGAGAGTAATCAATTAACGAATGGTAATTGGGGCTTACTAAAATTTTACTTAAAAGTAAATATATAATAACTTTCAAATTTTCGCGATCCATGATACAATTATGTATTTACAAATATGTACATAATTATAGAAAATATATTACAAAAAAAGAAAAGAAAAAATTTAATAACCCACATTTGTAGCACAAAAAACCATTTCTTATTATTTTCAGAGCTGCTGAGCTGTGTGTATGTAGAAAGTGTCTAGCAGAGACCTGCGAGACTCTTTCTACATACATATATTTGAATATTACTACAAGATCGTCTTAACACTTGTCTATGCTACTATCTATTTTTTCAAGTATTTGTCGTGTAATGTATCAGAGCGCTCACCCTAAATTTACATTTTTAACAAATTATCAAAATATTTAAAAATATCCTGACATTTGACAGAATATTTTCTCTGCTAACAATTGAAAATATCACTCCAGACGCCATCGCAACTAGGTTTCGTAACCAGTTGCGTTAGCGGAAAAAAAAAATTCTTTAACCGCAACTAGTTGCGATAGAAGGACTATACTTATCAAATTTGTCATTACGAAAACAAACGAAGGAAAAACAAATAGCATAATTGAGATAAAACTACTTTCAAAATTCACTTTTAACTGGGAAGTATTATTTATTTTAATGATTTTAATGAAAACGTACAATACAAAGAAATTGAAAATTGGCAAAAGCATTTCAAGGTAGTATTCCCACACTTATTTCCTACTGAACTTCCGGGAGAGTAAAAAACAACAAACAACTATCAAGTTGCAAATTCGATAAACAACCTGTTTTTAACATAATCGTCAATGTTTGCTAAGCGTTTATGATGAATATATTAAAATCTACTAAATGTAACTATTTTTTGTTTATATCGATGAAGTATCATACTGGTCTCTGATGCTTCGCGGTTACCGGCCTATAACCTTTGCAACGTCAAATGTGTAAATCCGATATCTTGATATTATTCTTGAAAATAAAATAAGTTAAAGAAAATTAAGTTAAACTACCGGCCTCTGTGAGCTACTGCAGTCTCAATCCCGTTCTCATCCGAGTTTACGGTGTATCCCTTACCTCCTAGGTACTCCCGAACCTACTTAAGTTCCTCTCTCTACCCTTTTTTCCTTATACAAATCAACCTTCTTTCTTCTTTTTTTCCTTAACTGACTACATTCCCAAGGAGGGTTCGCGTCAAGCGGGCGGCCGGCCATAAAAGAAACCATCCAAAACCTTTTAAAACTGAATAAAAAAATAATTCAGAAATAAAATCTTGGGTTTATGGTTGGTATGGCGTACTGTATTCTGCTAGTAAAACCTTTTCATTTGATATCCATATAGAGGGATTATAAAAAAATATATAAAAAAACATGAAATCCTGTGGCGGCGGCCATCTTGAATACTGAATACGCATAATTGTATCCGCTTCAGAACTAAAGGTGTTGACCAAATTTCATGGTCAACAGCAGGGGGGTAAAATTTGACCCTCACAACCCCCAAACAAGGCTTAAATAAAACCTTTGAAATTCACGACCATTCCATTTCTCGATAGCCTAGGATTATTTTATTTAAAATCCTGTATTTATCAAGTTTCTGTAAATATGTATGTAATGAAATCCTTTCCTATTTGCATTTAATAAAACGTGAAAGTTTAAGAAAGAGGAAAGAAGAAAGTTAGAGGAGGAAGAGGTTAAGTGAGATGGTTATAATAAAAATATTAGTACAAAAAGCTTTTTGATTTCTAATCCGAGACAGCAGATTATGAAAGTTAAAATACATTATTGTTTTGTTTGAGGTATATATTTTTTGTATTTGTAATACAAGATACAGTTAATTTGCAACACTTGCATGAATTCAGTGATTTGTATTCTATATAAAATCCAGTCAAGACGCCAATTGTTAGTCCACTTTGCTATCACTGTTTTCTATTACAGTAAATAAAAAACCACTGAAGAGGAATATTGGGAAGTCTTTATTTTACACAGAACAATCAGATTTTTTTTCCGTCTAAAGGAGATGTTTTAAAACGTAAGGGTTTTATTGTGGCAAAGGAACAGAAAGGAAAAGCAAGCAGATTATATTATTTTTGAAAATTGACCTACCCGAAGTTGTTAAATTTAATATACCAAGCGAAAATCATCCTTGCGGACGAGATTATTGAGATGAGATTTTGGATTATTGTGTTACAAGTTTGTCTTAGCTTAACCTGTCGTGTTTTCATCCCAAATTTGACTTCAAGTTTAGTTTCTCGATTGACTAACCGTTTCTCGTTTTACAATCTAGCTAAATGAAGCCGGAACTCTAAAAAGTAGGCATTCTTATCACGAACTACCTAGCTAGTAGCTAGGTGCAATTGGTCGTGCAGCTAAAACAATATTAATGGACGACGTCTGGCAACCTGCCAATACCGCATCGCCATGATTTAATTTCTGAGCACTGATGGAGGATAGACGGATAATATTGAATTAAACGTCAGTTTTGCTTGTCGCGTGTTTATGCTGTGAAAAGGATTCGTTTTAAGTTTTTGCGATTATTGTGAATCAAAGTACAGTCATAAATCGCAATATTGTTAATGTCGACCGGAGGGGCGAGAATTAAAGTTTGCAGTCCCATGTCCAAAATTTATGTCTAACATCACTCGCGAGGTTCTAGGGATCACTTTATACAACGTGCTACATAAAAATGTGGTCATATTTTAGGTGTAGTATTATATTTATGTATATATATATACATGTATAGCCGAAAAGTTGTTAGATTGACAAAAAGAAAAATTTACTGGTGCAAGGGCAAATTATAAACACAACAACAACATACTATTACTTTACATGTAAATTTCGAATTGAACAATTTTTTATAGTGAAATTTTCGAACAAATGCGGACATTCCATTAATATCCTTGGTATTAAGTACTTAAATTTTCATTTATTTATTTAAACAAACAGTAAATGTATGTAAATAAACAGTAGTACAATATTAAATTATTCACATTACATAGATAGATAGATAGATTACACTTTATTTGTACACCATATTTACAGTAGAAGTATCATACATACATGTGTGAAACAGATAATGCACAAAGGGCGGCCTTATTGCTAGATGCAATCTCTTCCAGGCAACATTGGGATGGATCAAAATGATTCAGAGAAACAATGATAGTTGGTGGTGTAGTCAAATTGTAAGATTTTTTTTTATTTTTTTTTTTCATTGCTAATACATAGAAAATATAAAGATACATACTATTATAGTTCAATACAAGTGTACTAATTATACTACCAACAGCATTATCCACTTGTTACTATACACAATGTATAGAAAAATGTACAGAAAAACGTTAATTAATTAGGTATATTTGTACAATAAAAAATGGACAAATGCGATATATGTCTAAATTCGATATAAATTAAGAATAATATGTATTACGGAAATTAGGAACCTGGCTTGGACGCAGTTATATTATTCAAAGATTCTAGTAAACATTTTCTATATTTGATTGCAGAATGCATGAAGGTACTGTTAAAATAGGTATTGTAATTATCTACAAGCTGTCGTAGAGGTGTTCTTAAGGCTGCGTTTGTTTTAGGAACATGATTAGTAGGAATCGCTAAGAGACGATGTGGCCGAGCCTATTATATATGTTCAACGTCTATTAAAGCATTTTATACATTTCCTAAGCATATATTTGAAAAATGTGTAGTGAATGTCAACATCGGTAAATTTATCGTTCAGACATTCGCGAGCCTTCATCGTTCAATTTTCAAGTTCAATATTAAAATCAGGTTTAAAATAAGATTCCGGTATCATAAATCATGAATTTCTCTCTTCTATTTTATACTTGCAACCGAAGTCGCGAATTTGATTCCCGCTTAGTGCAAATATATATTTTTTTTTGTATTTGTCTGGGTTTTTGTAAGTATGTATTTAAATAAAAAGTAAGTATGTTTATTCTTATTATAGAATCCACAATACGAGCAATGCTTAGTTTAGGTCTGGATAGCGCTGCGTAAAATATCCCAAAATATTGTACCTAACAATAAAATGTTTTTTCAAAGTGAAATTATTCGACTGAAGGCTATAAAAATGCTAGGAGCCATATTGTATACGAGTTGAACGAAAGAAATTACTTATTTGAGTGGACGTAACGTGATGCAATTTACATGATATTTCTAACGAAATCCGAAGAATTACGAGTGCACCTGCTCCAGTCACGTCACAGCCAAGCACTTCGTAAATGTTGCTTGATTAAGTGAAACATTTCTATAAGGCATATTTTAAATCCTCTGGTTAGTTATTTCTTCTTTTTTTAAATTACCTACATTTATCTTTAAAAATACATGAATACAGAAATCTAATAATGTCACAATTATAAATTGATTTATGATTTAGATACTCCTTTCTTAAGGTAACGATCTATTCAACAACGCCTACTAAGTGTTTTTATTACACCTCCGTAGCTTGGTACAGTAACTTCGCCAGAGAGACGTGGAAACTATCCTTTAATTTCAACTAACCATTTTGAGTGACGACCGATATTTGGTTGCAATCCTTTTCCATAATTTAATTTCAACGAAACCAATATAGCAAAGAACCTGTTGACTTAAGTAGACGAGAAGAGACTCAGTATTATTAAATAAATCTGATTATTTTAAATATTTATGTTCACTTCTCTCATTATTGTAGTCGCATTTACCTTGATTGTCTGCTGACATCATTACAAAGCTAAGTCAATGGCTTGGGTATAATTTATTTAGATCTAGCTAAATGTGCTTAGTTCTAGTTAGTGTAGTGGTAAATGTAATTAACAATTTTATTTAAATTTACTAAAACGCGTATAGTTTTTACTTTTATTTTCGTGATCATGTGTGCGTGCAACTAATTTAACTCTGTTAAGATTTCTATCCCAAAGAATATCATATTTATATAAACCCTATTGCGAAAAGAAAATTTCCTTCAGTATTTAGGTACTTATTCGTTTTGGTACTTATTCGTTTTCTCACGTAGTCGACGTGGGAGTTCTTCCCTATGAAACGTGCAAGTTACAGCTATTGAATATCGAAGATAATATCAAGTGGAATGCGGAAGCAAACCGTTTTAATCGGCTGTATGCATTGTTATTTTACCTAGTAGATTTTTGTGTTAGTATATGTTTAAAATGTCTTTTCAATAAAATATGTTTAAAAATATCTTTCGACTTCAATATTATGAACCGCAAGCCATTTCATGTTCAGCCTCTCGTGAATGTCTGAACAAAACTTACCGATGTTGATAGTCACCACACATTTTTCAAATATATGCTTAGGAGATATATAAAATGCCTTCATCTGATGTTGAAGACCCCAAATCTATAGAGTTTTATCCAAAAAGAATTAATGATATTTTAGCTTTAGCCCTTTAGATGCCTAAAATGTACACATAATATTTTTTAACATATCATTGTGTTTTACAAATAACAGGGTCCTGATAGGAAACGGTCGGTAAATTTTTGGCCTAAGTTCAATTCTAAGTGAAGAATATAGACATTATAGCTGAATCAACCAAAAACCATTTTTGGGTTTTTCTTTCCGTAGTTTACAATTAGCCTTTACTTTACAGTACCTCGAAGCACGTTACGTATAAGTTAAAAGTTTTTACAATAACGTACGAGGCTGGCGGGGGATTTCTTTTAAAAATAAATCTTCTGTACTTTTACTGTATTTCTTAATGGGTTGCGAACATTCGTGTTAACATCTTCTTATTTATGTATTAAAGTTTACAACATTTTACTGGAACTATACATAATGTTATATGAATACTACAATTTTACAATTTAGATTTACAAATGGTTTTTAACCATATACAATAGAAACCAATTCCTATACGTCCAAATTATGAAACTTAAAAATGTCACTAGCAATTTTGTTACATTTGTTGTTGGATTGTTTATAAATAGGATAAATTTAAAATACCCCCGAATCGAAAATCCCTTCAACGATTACAGTTACGAACGGTTTAACAGATTTTCTTGAATTATATCTAAGAACACTCTCGATGAAGTCACCTTTCAAACAAAAAAAAACGCATTTAAATCGGACCATTCGTTTGGGAGCTACGATGCCACAGACAGACACACAGATACACAGACACACAGATACACAGACACACAGACACGTCAAACTTATAACAACACCCCTCTTTTTGCGTCGGGGCAAAATAGGCACAGTCGAATTAAGAACAGGAATTTTCTTTAAGAATTGGATTTGGTTTCAGTTTTTTTTTAGTTAATTTCTTGAAAATCAATTGCATAATTATGATGCAACGGTCCATGTGCAACATTGTGATTATATTTTTGGTATGTAAAATACCGAAACAAAACCTGTGTAAACGATAAAAATACTAAATACCTATAGCTATAATAGTATTATTGGGAAATTAACGGCGGCAGCCCGTTCTAACCTTTTCCATCATCTTTATAATTTCCTGAGCGTCCTTTAGAATTACATTCATAAATTAGATATGTTGTCGCTACATCAAAAACTCTCATTTATTTTATTTAAAATAGGGACAAACTATAATAGACGATAACACAGTTCACTATTTAATAAAAATAAGTTAATAGACATTATTCTGACTGGTTATACCGGTAACACAATACTATTGGCCGATTGATAAATATTAACGAATAGTGGGATTATAAAAACGTAGGAATTAGTGGACAACGATTGACTTGGGTGCGAATAGAGGTATGAATAATACTTGGCGGTTATTGTTAGTTAGTGATTTTCATAGTTTATATCAGTGGTTGTGAGACTGTTTCTTACAGATATACTAGCTGTTATGATTGAAATGAATCGTCATGAGAATAAGTATTTACTTTTTTAATGTAAACTATTTCGGTTCCTGGTTTTTAAATGTTTACCTATCACTATATTTAAGTTATGCTCTCTCTCTTATAAAGAAAACAAAATAAAATAACTTTTAACTGTTTATGTTAATGATAATTCCAACCCATACTAAAAAAATAAAATAATTATGTTTTAAAAACAAGTATCACCGACTTCAATGTGCTTTTTTAGTGGAAAGTAGATGTATTTTGTTTAAATATAACATGGCTAGGCCAACTAAACTCACTGCTCTAATGAGACAGCGATGTTTCGGAGCAAACGAAAATATCATCGATGTATACAACTTTTAGATATTTGTTGATTTTTCAAGAACTGCTCGACTAATTTCGATAATATTTAAATGGGACCACCTGGAAAGTATACCCTTTGAAACAAAAACGAATATTCCAAATTGGTTGAGGCGTCTTCGAGTAATCAGTGAACATACGAGTACATAAAAAAAAAGATTCCCTCGAATTGAGAACCTCCTCCTTTTTTGAAGTCGGTTAAAAAGAATCTGAGTCTTTTTTTAAAGACCTACATTTCTATAAATTATTATAGGCTATGTTTTAAGTCATTATACTGCATCTATAAATGTATTCAACTCATCAAAATAAAGTCCACTTATATTTTAAGTTAGACTGTTAAATTTACAAAGTTTCATAAATCCGATTAAAGGTCAGTCTTTAACGAGGATGAAGTGGGAAGGAAGCACTTTCTGAGTACGAAATGAAAGGTGTTTAAGAACCTATTTAAGTAAACTCGGAAAACCAAATCAAATATTGTTGCTATTTATTACCAACAGATGTATAAACACTTGTCAGAAAAATAATAAAGGATACACTTTGATAATTTTTATCTTTAAGGGTAATACTTAAATGCGTCTAAACCATGCCACTTGAAACTTTGATCAACTATTTCGCCACGATTTCAAAAATATAAGGTATCCAAAAAAATTTGTTGAGAACTAAACTAACTAAAATAATTTTTGTCACATATTTAGAAAGTGCCATTCCAAACACATCAAAATTAACACACTTTATGTTTTTTACCTCAGAACTTTCGACTGGGTGAACCAATTCTTTTTTAATTTGAATGTTGAGGCTTCCCGTGTTGTCCCATTTCCATTTGGTTTAGTTCTGACACTGGCATCCATGAGAAAACCATACAAGTCTTTTATGGAATGGATTTTTTTTGAAGTCGGTTTTTTTTTAAAGAATTATTAACCGACTTCAAAAAAGGAGGAGGTTCTCAATTCTTCTGTATTTTTTTTTAACCTGCCAACGTTCTTAACCCTCTGGTAGCTTGATCCACGTGATCATCAGTGCCCTTTTTGGAACTGGCCTATACCTTACTACGAATTTCAAATACGTTTGATCTACGTACGTGACTAGGTCGTCTGGTTTAATTAACTGCCAATCATAGCGATGTAGGATAGCCGATGTCCAAACAACTATTGTCGGTCACACACATACCACTATACCTGTCGTTGTGATTTCGCAGATTATCTTGAATTGTAGTTTGCCGTCGTAATGTCCACCCTACTTCCTGTTTTCGAAAAATTAAACTCTATTGTGTGTGAATGTGATTATTATAAAATAATGAAAAACTAGTCAAGTCTACTTTACCCAGTTTGTCCTGTAAACGTTAAAAAAGCCGAATACTTACGGTACGTGGAGAAACTGCGATGATACCGGTCGGTACAACTAATTTAAGATTTATTAAAAAAATATTTTGCCTAACTTGTAATCTGCAGGCTTAGACAAGTGTCAATCGTTTCTTACCGTTTCCATTTCTAAAAACGTTGACGCCCTTACGAAAACGATAATAGATTGCTAGACAAGAGTACTTTGATTTAGCGAACGCTAATTCTATTCAATCTTTCTATAAAAAACAGATTGTTGTCTATGGATTGTTTCACAAACGTCAAGGTGTTTAGCGCGTATAATTTAAGGGGGCGTCCATTAATCACGCGAGGCTTTAGAGGGGGAGAGGGTCGATCTAGATCTCAGCAAACTACAATCACATAATATTTTTTCTCACGAAACTGTAAAAAATTTACTCCTAAGACCCCTCCAGACTCCCCGTGAATTATAATAATGATAACTTACTGATTTATCTTACAGTTTTAAATTATTTATTAAGTCAATATATGTATTTTATCTATTTCTATATATAGGCTATTTACATGCATGCGTCATAAAATTCCTCCGCATAATCGCCTACTGGCGGCAGTGTTCCCAGAAGGCTGGGCAGCATTGCCACGTTGAACGGCAATGCTAATTCTCTGTGCAAGAAAAAGGCCCGCCTTCTGGTCACGAGAAGTGTCGGTCAGTCACTTAGCTAATTCCTTATAAACGGAACGAGCACCCGGACCTCATGACGGAGTGTTTCGACCCCAAACGCCTCAAAACATAGTTACCAATTAAATTATTGTATTTACGCCGTTTGAGGCTTTCTGCTGATGCAGCAGCAGCGCCAGCACAACCAGCTGTACTTGGAAGATTTGATGACGCGAGTGTGTCAACGCAGGTTGCGTCCCACAACAAAGGCCTACCCATCTTCCATGGCAGTAACAACATACCATCTGGTCTCTTCCCATCGTTTCGTACCAGACCATTGGGTTCGCGCACTGCTGGCACGCCGGCGGTAACAAGAGCATGACGGATTATGTCGTTAAAATTGGCATGTCGAGATATACGGCCTGCGCTTCTGCTACAAGAAAGGCCATGATGTCCGAGACTGTCGACAGCTTCTCCACAGTGACAAAGATGCGGAGAAACACAAGGAGCTCCTAAACGAAGGCAAGTGGCAAGGCGGAATGTGTTATCATCCAACTGAATCCATAGGCCTGATTTCCATTCTCCCACAGCCAACAAACGAGCGCGCTCTGCAACATTGGATGATGTGTTAATTAAAAAAAACCCTTTCTTAAAGTGCATAACGGCGCGTCCCATTGCCTCTGAGAGAATGGATTAACAGGTAAAAGAGTATTGGTACAAGCTATCTGCCAAGCATTTATGGCATCGGTCTTTAGACATCGGACACTTTAGAATTAACCAGTGTGTTTGTTAGAATATCCCTGGTTAACTCTTCAGTGCCGTGGACCGAAGACAAAAATGCTGGAAGGCTGACATCTAAAATTTTGCAAACGCCAAGACCACCCAAACGAACCGGTAGGGATGCTTGGAGCCAGCCTCAGTCGTCCAAAGCCACATTTAAAATTTTGCTAAGGGAGTTTTGAATAATTTTGTCAATTTTTTCTAAAAGTGTTAAATGTTTCCAAAGTTGCGATGATCGAAGCGCGTGAGTAAATTTGGGTACGAAAAGACAAAAACGGAGTATATTAAAAGCCGAATGGACATTAATTTTAAGTAAACAATCTGAAAAATCACCAAAATTTTTAATTTTGTCTTCTATGAAAGCTTGGAAACCATCTTCCAAAACCGGGGATCCAAGAAGGCGAAGAGACGTTTTTTCTAAAACTTTAATGTTAGGTGCCAATGAATTGAATTTCTGTACAGTTGAGTGTCTGTCTGTCTTGTCACAAATAAAAAAATCGCATTTGTCAGAGTTGAGTTCTAAGCCTATGGATTTAAGTTTATTTTTTAGGAAAGCTAATTCTTGTAAAACTGTATCTACTTCCCCTCCCAGAGTTCCGTCATCAAAGTACCAAATGTTGAATTTTAACTCTATCTCCTTAATAATGGGGTGTATCGCTAAACTAAAGAAAACTGGTCCCAGAGGGTCACCCTGCTGACAACCAACGGCCGATTTCAAAAGATTGTCCTTGTAAACTAATTTTGTAGGATATCTATAACATTGCCAAAGAAATTAAAAAATTTTAGGGGTTTCCAATTTTGCTTGGGTCAACAAGTGTCCCTATTTACAGAATTGAAGGCATTTCTCAGGTCAACTTTCAAGATTACCTCCCCTTCATTACTGATAAGGTACGTGGAAAAGGCGTGTATGGCAGCCTCACAACCACCTTTTGACCCAAAACCAAGTTGCACTGGCTGGAATTTTGCTGCAAGTTCGGCACTGTAATATTTGCAGCAAATTTTGGCCACCATACGCCGCAAGGTACACCCTACGGCAATTGGACGAATGCCACCATTGTTCTTACGAAGAGCACATAAGTTGGCTCCGTATAAGACGTCAATGATGCCATCATCCACATTGCCGGAGAGCATAAGATTTACTTAAGCCGTCAGCTCCTTCAAGAGAGCATCACCAGCCTCTCCGGCGCTTGAACTCACCAAATCTTTAAGATGTTGCGGTGTCAAGCCGTCGAGGCCGCCGGCAGATCTACTCTGAAAGGAACAAACAGCTGTAAACACGTCCTTGGTAGTAATATTTAGATATTCAGTGTCGATGGTAGGTGCGTCAAGGAAAGAGAGGTCATCCTGAGGCGTGGGATGTTTACTCTTCGAACCCGTGATTGTATCGAGCGAGTAAGGTGCTACCACATCGCTGCTAAAAAGCAACCTAGCTGCCCCTATTATGTCACCTTCCCTCAGTTTTGTTTCCACAAAAGTAAAATTGTTGCTTTTATAATTACAAGAAAATGATAATTTTGGGTCGAAACAAGAAAAATAATTATAATTATTATTCTTCGTTTGCTATTTACATAATTTATTGTTCGATTTCCCTTCTGTGATTCTAGGCTACGTTATGTCTAAATACTAGTGTTCACTAGTCTTAAATAAAACTAACTAAGCAATTTTTTTATAATAAATCCAGCGCAATTAAGCAAATTACTTATTTTTTTACTCAAAAAATATGCAATTTAAAAAATCTCTTCTGAGATTAGTGGGAGAGGGGAGGAGTAAATCGAGCTAAATCCATACATCTGACATCTCATCAAAGGGAAGGAGGTCCGGTCCATAAATTATATATTGACGTTCGCTCGGTAGCGATCGCTTCAGAACGAAAGCGTTTGTAAAAAGTGACACTTGTCTACAGTTTTAATGTTCTTTACACTTAGTCACATGATATTTCTTCGGCTTATGTCAATCCCATACATTTACTTTTCTATTCTACTGTCGTTATAGAAGATAAAGTGCCACTTGTTGTCTACAGGGGCTTGACTTATTTTCACAACTTACTTAGATTCATTAATGATTGAATTCTGCTGAATTCTTTTTGTCTTTCGTAACACATTAAAATGGGACTATTACTTGACATTTACATTAAAACAAAGTTCTCATTGATGAAAAAAAAATGTTGAATTGAAATGCCATTCTGCATTTGGTGTCCGGTTAATTCAACCTAGAACTAAGGTTAAGAACCTTATTACCGGAGCAGCAATTTAGAAAAGATTTCTTTCATCTTTGCCTTCCACTTTGTATTATTATGATCATATGAACTATTTTGACGGTGCTCCAACAATTCTATAAAACCAGGCATCTGAATTTGTGAAATAGAAGCAGCTGCTAGTGCCCTTTGTTGTGCTATTGTTGCTTCTGGTTATTTTCAAAGATTCCCGAAACTCGGCCACCGACACTATCCAACTTGTTGAACCGTGTAATTCTCACTCATATTACTGGAATACACAAGTTAGAATCTAACCAAGTGTAGGAGAGGGTAAATTACTATAGCCAGCGAGGGTCGGCTTAATTGATTTACTGCCCACGTCTAAGCGTACTATTTATTTTATTGACGTAAACTAAGTTGAAAACATTTCGGATACACATACCTAAAAATACACACACATGAGCAGACGTAAAAAAAATTCTCTAATGGACTATTGCTACGTTATGATTGGTAAATACAAAAGAATATGCGCTGCAACATAATATAAAGACTTTCATGACAATAAATTTCATGAAAATGAAGAATACCATGAGAAATTTATTTTATTTGTATTCGTCTTGTTTCTATGTAAACGATAGACATCTCAAATATTCATGAAAGTTAACTTGTCTCTGAGATCAACGGTGAATTCAATTAAAGTGTAGGTTTGAAAAGTTATTTTCTTGTAGGATTACATGATTTCTTAAAACAATATATTATTTAGTTTTTGCATTCTTACAGGTTACTAGTCAGTTTGATTATTAGTTAATTATATATGAAAAATGATAAACTTGTGTTGCTCTGTAAACAAAGAAACGACATTTAAAATTTATTATTCCACATTATTGGTTATAAACAAAATAAGATGAAAAAAAAAAGATATTCAGTGTTTCATTAATAACTCAAAAGCTATTAATATTTAAGAATTTTTGGAAAAAGGTCACTAAACAGGAGGAAATTTCCAATAAAAAAGTCCAGACTCTCGGAATTCAGTCTCCATTATTTAAAATGTTTAGGTTTCCGCCGAAAATAGGTTTCCGCGCGACCGTTACGGTATGAGCGCAACGCCGCTTGAGACACTGAAGCCTCGGACACGAAGTCAGCGGGAGCGGGGCGGCGGCAGCACCGCTCCCCGCCCCGCTCCCGCTGACTTCGTGACCGAGGCCTGAGACCGTATATCACACAAAATATATTTTTTATAATATAATACCTACCTAACATAGAAAAAATAAAGCCCCGAAAAATAATACAATTGTTACTTAACCATTTTTTTGGTTTCTAATCTTTGTTGTTTTAAATATCGACATATAAGTTTAAATATTTGACCTAAATTTTTTTTGCTTCTTGGAGCCCTTCTTATATAGATACTTAATAAGATCATGCGATAAAAGTTTATTCAAGTTTTATATTTTGTTCCTTACAGCTTTTTAAAGTTAACAAAACTTAAATATTCATCAAATGTTTTTAATATTAAACTTAAATAAACTTTTATCTCATGAACTTATTAAGTATCTAAAGTAGGGAGTATTAAATAAATTAAAAATATTAAGAAAAACAGTGTTATGAATTGGTTCTATTCTACACAACAATAAAATGTATATCATGCCTTAAGGACGTTCAAAATTTACATATTTTCCTACTAATACAATACACATACATGCGACATACGACATAGCGCTTTCCAACTACGTAGACAAATAAAACAATCTCATAAACTAAAGCGCTGGTCCATAAAATTTACATACTAAAATATTTCAACTTAATTAATAGCTTTTACAAACGCCTTTAATATGTATTAATGAAAAGTAAAACTTAAATATTTACAGTAAAATACTTACATTGTATAATGAGAATAAACTTAATATTCATAGACTAAGTCTGGACTAAACCATGATTGGTTTTGAGAGGATATCAACCAAAGTTAAGTCCAGTTTTAGCAAAATTTCTACTTTACCGCACAGACAAATTTGGTTAGGGAACCATACACGTATACCCATAACTCAGGTATCGTGTTTACCACATGTTTAAAGCAGCTAGTTTTAGCGACGAGTGGCCTGTGCTTAATACGCGGCGATTTTCGGCGATGCAATTAAATTTAGTTCACCAGAGTAAAATTATACGAGTGGTAAATTAAAAACTGTGTGCATAAGATTTAAAAAGGGTATACTCTTTTATCTGTTTTTAAACATACGTAACTTATTAGGATTTATTTATAATTATTATCTTTTAAATAAAATACAAGCTGTCTTCTTCAATCGCTTAGTTCTCCACCAACCTTGAGTGTAAATAATTCAATTTAAAAAAGAATGATTGAAATGGGTTCACGATAATATTTTATTTATATTATGAGGTAACTCGTCAAACGGTTTAAACTTTGTCTAAAGATTGGTTCACTGTTTAATGTGAGTTTAATATTGTATCATAGTTTTTACTATTCCACAGTCACCATAAGTATTTCCCATTCTTCAATTAATAATATAAACCCAGTGGACCTGAACGAAACCACAGGACGATGAAAGTTAATATCTCAGAATATATTATGAGAACGGGTCAAAGTCTCATTAGCTATCTATCTCTAACGTCGCGTCGTCGCGTTAGACCGCAAAACTCTGTACACCCGAACTACGGTAAGGCTTCGACCACATGGCTATACCCGACTTGTACTCATTTATTTTTGCAAAATTTTAATTGGATGGTTAATTATTTTTAACAGGCTTTCCTAATGAAGTGAATAATTAGTGATTCAGTACTTGTTATCTTTTGAGCGTTACTTTGGGTTGGATTAGATTAGATAGAGTTTTATTGATTCGAATCGACGTTATTAATATACTTCTTATACTTTCCTTTTGCCTTTACAATACTGCAAAGCACAACAAGATAGGTGATTTTTATCGCTATTTTCTTGTGTTGTTTTGGGATGGAAATTGATTTCTACACAAGTCATGGCTTTTCAAATTTTTTTTTTCAATGTATACGTACAGGTATCCAAGATAAACCTATTCATTCTACTCTAGATGGATCCTGGATTATATTTTTCTGGAAAAATAGGAGCAGGCAGCTCATTGCAGACCTTGACGACGATCGACCTTAAAAGCGGCGGTAGCGTAATGGCTAAGGCGTCGGACTTGCGATCAAGTGGTTGCGGGTTCGAACCCCACCCAGTGCACTACCGTCGTGAACCCACTCCTAACACAAGCATTTAGCTTAGCTGGAGGGGTTAACAAGAATACTAGTAATGTGTGACCCACGTTACTAGTAGTCTTTTAAAAAAAAAAAAAAAATATTTGTATATGCTTGAATACTAACATTTCACTATACTAAATACTTGCCTATTATATTTTATGACCACGTATAATCAGGGAGGGGTAAGCAGAGGTGTATTACCATGCACATGCTGCCATTTATATTTTTTCCCTCATATCGGGGCATATGCTTACTGTCATGCGGCATACAAACGCCGCGCCGTTTAGTTATATTTCTTAGCTGGATTAAAAAAATATTTTAAGAATTAATTTTGTTAATTATTAGCTCAATTCTATTTTTACGTTGTTATTAATATTTTGTCTCAAATTCCCAAATTTCACAGGTTCTGATTTATTAATTGGATGACACAATAATATAATTATTGAATCGCATTCAATGCAGTATTTATATTAAATGCTGAGTTGTGTCTTACATTTTTTAATAATAAAAAACATGAAGAATTATACACATTAATTCGATGAACTATTCTTAAAATTTCAATCTAAGTATCTATACATTAATTCATTCGCATACAACACCATTCATGTGTTTGGATGTGTTCTGATGTTAATTGTTCATGTTAAATACAAGACAACTAATTCCTTTGATGGCTATATTGCTACTGTGTCTGCTGTTGGTTTGATACTGAACGCTCTTGCTGGCCCAGCACGGGTACTGCAATTCCTAGATGAGACACTGATAAATACCCGAACCGTATGATAGGTTAAGTACTTGAACGACCAAATGTTGGGGTTGTTACTGCCAAACAGATATGTTGATGCTGGAACACTCCAACAGTAGCTTTGACACCGACTTTATGCCCCTTTTTCGTACAACTGAGGTCCGTCTAACGGTATGTTGTTACCGATACCTATAAACAATGGCAACACCAATGTTGTAACGTGTGCGTTATCAATCCTATCCTCCCCTGCTATTGAGCTCTATTATATCTATTTTAGTTTCCTCTTTATTGAGCTAGAAAACGCTTTGTTCTTAAAGTGTAAAGTACATTAAAGTCCAAAACTTAATAATCAAGGAGCTCTCAACGTCTAAAATAAACTACCTTTTTGTAAGCTGCGGAAACGTGTTAGTAGATCAGGCATTACCAAAGATGTCACTTTGCCCCGACCCGACCCATTGTACACGTTGATTCAGTAATAAAAAAATGTAACGCCATTTTCTTTCTTTTACAGATAATCACACTCCAGACTGATATGATTCGTGCCTGGTGCAGCTACTTGACATTTATTCTCGTTCTCACTGAGACTGGAAGCGACTGGTTAAGCTGCGCTCATATTGCAGAATGCCACTGCAAGTGGTCATCAGGGAAGAAAACGGCGTCTTGCGTCGCAGCAGGATTAAAAACATTACCAAAATTATCAGCTGATATTCAAGTACTCGATTTGCATGGAAATCCTCTCAAGAAACTTGGAGAAGATGCTTTTGCAAAAATAGAACTTTTAAATCTTCAAAGATTAAACCTCAGTTTGACAAGCTTACACTCAATACATCAAGACACATTCAGAGAACTAAGAATATTGATAGAACTAGATTTGTCTCAAAATGATTTACTGCAACTATCACCTGACACGTTCAAAGGTGCGGACCGTTTAAGGCTACTGATTCTTAACGACAACCCTCTAAGTATTCTAGTCAAAGAGCAATTCCCACCGCTAAAACATTTAAAAAAACTCGAATTATCACGATGTAAACTCCAAACTGTGCATCCATTTGCATTTGTGAATCTTCAAGCACTAGAAACTGTGAATATACATCAAAACTTACTCACTTTTCTCCATGAAAACACATTCAATCTACCCGTATTAAAAACTTTGACTCTATCAGATAATCCTTGGTACTGTGATTGTAGATTGCGGGAGTTTCATGATTGGTTCTTGAATAGTAATCTCGGTAATGAAGATGTTTTCTGCCGTGGCCCAGAAAGAAAAGCTAATTTATCGTGGCGCACATTGAAAAGAGACGATTTAGTGTGCTTGCCATCAGCTTTATCATCACCAACAGTGATAAGAACAGAAGTTGGGGCTGACATATCTTTTGGTTGCTTTGTAAGAGGCGATCCTATACCAACAGTGACGTGGTCATTTCGGCATATAGATTTGTACAACAGTACCAACAAAAATAGTGATATTTTAATACTTAAGTACCAGTTAGAAAATTTCGACGAATATAATGATGATTTTCTGAACAAAAGTGCGCAGTGGGTGAATGTAACTATTAACAATGTTACCAGTGACTTTTCTGGAGAGTGGAAATGTAGTGCCAAAAGTCTGGTGGGAGAAGCAAGTGCGTATCTTACTTTATTTTTACCTAAAGCTAGGACAGCAACTGCACGAGTTGCGCCAGATTATTCCACATTTTTCTTAGTGGGTGGGTCTATGTTAGCAATGACCATAGCAGGCTTTATCGCAACCTGCGTTTGCTGGAAAACAAAGCGCCGAAGAGTCCCACCGAGTAGAAGCTTTACAGATCAAGAAAAAAAGTTATTAGATACGTCACTAGCCGTCAGCTGCGATAGAACGAGTGGAGACTTAGGGTCGTCGTATGGGTTTGAAATGTTAGATAGATCCATATCCATGGAATCTGATGACGCGAGATGCTTAGAACCTGTACAAATAACAATAGAAGGCCCTCCTGGAAGTTTTCCTCCCCCACCAGCAGAATTTGCATTACCGGCTCCTTACGGCAACATTTTTATATCCGTACAAGTTGCTGGTCACAGTGATTCTGAGTACCCTGATCTTTTAGGAGGTGGTGCAACATTGCCACGCCGAAGTAGAACTTGTTTCTTGAAGTCTGCTTATGATAATATGGGTCCCAGGATCACGGCAGCTGGCAGTTCCACTTGGTCACTTCCAGGTGCTAATGCTGACAAAAATACGAATAGTAACGACCCTTTGAGTGTTCCTCTATCTACCTTTTCTACGGAATTTACCGCTTTGTAATTATTTTGAGAATTATTGGAGTATCTTAATGACTCGGTAGAAGATTTGATGAACAAATGATACAGTTGAATACTTTATATTTTGAATGATTTTAGAAAGTTCAAAGAAGTTTATTGTTTTGTCCCTAATAAAACCAAATATGTTCATAGACTGAATACATTGTACAAAATTAAAAGAAAATAGTGTTTTGCTATAACTATGTATTTATATATTGTGGCAGTCGTTAATTACGTCATATTAATATATTTTATTATATAATTTATTACTTATTAATTGCTTAATAGATGTTTCAGCTTTACTGTTTTCTATATACATATATAGTTTTGTTGAACAAATGCGAATCTGTCGACATTTTAATTAACGATATACGGTTTTACTCACGTGTGTATTTCGGGGATGTCCGACTATATTCGGACCAGACGGGGGGCCCTTTATCAAGGAGTGAAGCGACTTTGGTATACGTGAGTAAAACCGTATTTTTTAATAAATATGAATATCATTCAGTTGACACATTCTACTTTTTTACTGAAAATTTACGCTAACACTGAATGTGTTTGTACATGTACTCAAGTTTAAAACTATAAATGTGTAAGATTTAAAAGAAAATCAAGTCGTCACATATCAATTTATACCTGTAAATACTACGTTTGTCGTGTTATTACATTTGGAATTGGAATCATGTGCATAGGCAGTATACGAATATATAAATATTTATTACTTGCTACGAATACTGTTGGTCAAAACAACTGTGATGGAAAATTCGACCAATATATGATTATAAGATCTATAACACCAGCGTTTGGGAACCACTCTGGCTTACCATAGTTTAGTGTGTAAAAAGCTGAATATTTTGTGTATTATTTTGGTTTCAGTTTTTCAACGAATAATAATATAGTGGCTACAATCTGTGCATTGCCTGCTTACAATTTTATCAAACCACAATACTGTAGATGTAACTGTTATCTAGCATTTCCATTGAAGACGAGTACCGGCATCTGTTTTATTTATACTGATTATAATTTACCCATTCAACCATATGGAGTACTAGTTAAAAACTATTTAAATTAAACTCAAAATATCTGACAAGGACAGGACGACAAACAGAAAAATCGAATCGAGAGTCTGAAGTAACCAAAATTTTTACAAAACACAACAAAACAACAACACAACAAAACTCTCGATTAAGTACAGATACTTAGCTAAAATTTTAACCAAATTGTAGCCGATGAGCCAGCAGATCAGTTCCGTAGTCAATGCCAAAGCACCGAGGCATTAAAATTAATATTTGCACATCACTATTAAGATGAAAATAAACCGCTACCCATCAATGTTACTAAGTCACTTCTTAGTGAACTTTGGGCGGTACGTTCATTTTAAAATTGTAAAAGGACAATGCACAGAAGCTGATGGCTACAAAACTGTACAGTACTGGGTAAGTATACAAGCGTATTATGAACGTACATATTAAATTTGTAAGAGTTTGGTCGCTGATCATTGCTTTGAATTCGAGTGATGAAATAATAAAAGAAGTGCAACTATTGTCTCTTTTTATTTCCTGCCCAAAAATATTGAACCTACGTTTTTCTAACCACGTCATTTTTTCAACAAAAAAATAAATGAACTAGACTGTCGACTTGCAACGGTGGTGCGACGTGTTTCGCACCACGTCTCACCACTTCTCTGATCCGGAAGAGGAGCAAGGTCCCCAAACAAAATTAAAAAAAAAATTCAATTCGTGTACCAATTTTCAGCACAATGTATATTGTTATGAAATAAATTACCTACTTACTTAAACACAATGGTGTAGCTGCCTGCAGCTGTTCAAGAGCCATCAATTCAAACTTGAAATTAAATATCTTTATTTCAAAAAATTAATCAACAATTATTTAAAATCGTCAATTTAAAAAAGAAAAAATCATCAAACACACAGTCATCGCAATCCGCACCGCAATCGGTTGCTTTATAAATATTTAATTAAAAAAAAATGTATAACAGATAATACTGTATCAACTTGTCTCGATCTGTAATTGCGCGTTTCCAAATCCTTTTTCTTCTTTTAAGTCATTAGAGAGGTTCTCGGAGACTTCCTTTTTAGGTTATACCGTAAGTCGGTTTTTCGGGTTTTAGTCACTTTGATTCCAACTTTACCGTTAGCTCCGCTGATTTAAAGACTCGGCCCCGCTGATTTAAAGACTCGTCTGAGTTTCCATACAAAAAAAAGCTGTCTGTTTTATAAGTCTAGAAATATTAGTCTATACAAGAACCGTACAAGTGCGAGTTGGACTCATGAACGAAGGATTCCGTACCACAAGACATTATTTATATAAAACTGACGTCACTTTGAAAAGGAAACGTGTTCAAACGCCAACCACAAAACGTTTTATAATTCTGTATACGAGTACATCTGAATTTCAATTAGTACAGTTGGTGGGGCTTCAAATCCTATCAATGTTGGTTGTGACTCTGCACAATTAGGTTTTTAGTAGGAATCGATCGGGAACAATCTATAGAACAATATGTAGGGGTTGCGCAGTGATTCTTATACAGACAATTTGTAGTTTTTGCAGTAACTGCAAATTTTACTGAAAATAATAAAAGAATAAAGTTGTAACGAACTTTTTTGTTGCTCTTTCTTTTTTAACAAGATAGTATAAATTAAATAAAAAATAAATTATTTATTTATTTAAAAACCAAGGCAGTAAAATTACAGGCAGTATACTTTTTTGCCATTAAAATTTATATTTGAGTGCTCCCATATGTACTCAACCAACCCTCAAAATTTGGTCAGTATCCATAAAGTAGTTTTTGCACAATTCAATTTGCAATGAAAGAAATTTGACGGATTAAATTTACGCCAGTGCAGTGCTACAAAATCGAACTATCGACATTCCTGATTTTTTTTACACATGCTCCAAGCTTCATATTATAGACAATAATTCGAAAAAAAATGTTCAAGCCCCTTTTTATTTTACTTTTTAAATGCTTTAGTTGCAAAATGGTAGAACTCGGTAGGTTTTTAATGAAAATGAACTAAAATTGATACGCAGATTATTGAGCTAAATTTTATTATCTTAAACAGAACCAGAGTAATTGAACCCCTACATATTGTTCTATAGGTTTTTCCCGATCGATTCCTACCAGAAACGTAATTGTGCAGATTGACAACCATCACTTTTTCTCTACCGACTGCACTAAATAGTTACTAGGCAGTGTTATTAACCAAACAGTTTTAATTATATATTAAACGTTTTCAATTTTTTAGTTCAACTTCATGTTTTATTTTTAAATATTCAAATTTTTCTTTTTTCATACTCCTATATTTTTGTTACCATACTAAAATTATCCTAAAGACATGCTTAGATCAGATAGACTGTGCATAAAATATATCATAAAAAGGAAATGGAATCTAAATACAAAGTCAATAATAATGAACAGGGTTTCACTGGTCGTAAATTTCGCCCACTACAATCGTTTATTTATGACCCCCAGAGTCCATGAAACATTTATTAGGAAAGTTATTATCATAGTGCTGGAATGGTACCTACCTAAGTTATTGTTAGATTATGTATTGTGTGAGTATACCTAATATTGTTTGCCTCGTAGCTACATTAAATTAAAAAGAAATAATATGTTACACGACCCAAGGTAGGCTGGACGTTATCTATATAATGTAATATATAATGTAATAACGTTACACGCAGTTTTACCAGCGTTCACGGTCACTACTCTGCTCCTATAGGCCGTAGCGTGATGTTACATAGCCTATAACATACCAGTATATACTCGCCACTATCTTCAAATCACGTACTCAAATAGTTTATTTAAAGCCATGCCTTATGCCTTGTCGTATCAGCCTCAATGATAAGATGTTTTTAAAGCAATCCTCTAACAAAGTAGTGATAATTTTAATTTTTCTTCTTAGTCGTACACCGCTGGTGGAGTGGTTCTGATCATAGATCGTCTGATAAGTTCGCTGCGGCTTTTGTTAGACTTCTCCATTTTTCTCTATTTGTACAGTTGTTGTGAATTGTAGGTTGGCGGCGAGAACGTTGACCTTGTACTTGTACTCCACCTTGTACCACTAATCGTTCCAATAAGCTTTCGTTGCGGCTGATAGGTCCAAACATCTTAAAGTTTAAATTACATATTATCAATTTGTAGTTCTAGTAAACAAATTTAAACTTAGCAAATTAGTGTCAACAATTTTACTACCATGCTAATAGGTATAAAGTTACACAAAATAATTGTGACTCAAATACAAAATATAAAGCAAACTCAATCATATTTCCATTATGTATTTTTAACATTGCCCGATATAATATTTTATATCGAGTCGTCGACGGAACTCTGTACAATCAATCGGTTATCTACGGTTTTCAATCTGTAAAATGGACGAGAAATGCTATAAAGGGGAAATAAGTTGGCGGTAATTCATTTTAGAGTAGCTGTAGAAGGTTTTTGATTGTTGGTGCTGTAATTTTAAAGGAATGGTAGTTTGAATTTCATCAAGTTACTTACTAAGAGAGTGCTTTTGCTATAAATTGAAAATTTAAACTCTTTAGAACGTATATTTATATTTCATTAACATTTTTAGAAAGGTAATAAACTTGCATCAAACGAAGACTATATAATATCTTCGATAGTACAAAATTGAATAAGTTCCGAAATTCGTCAATTTTGTAAGTTTATTATATTGAAATTAACTTTTTTAAATTATATTTACTACAATATGAGGCATAGAGATATCAACATTCATACGCGATGTCTGTTACCACAAAAACAAGTTAATTGGTTCATTTCATTACAATATGATATGATCACTAGTGACAAACCTCCAAAGGTTGTGCGCAAAAAAAACTTGACGATAGAAAATCCTGGCTCTTCAACTACTCATCACTGCCAAGACGAAAAACAATGTGACAACTACACAGTCCTTCGATATGAACATTCCATAGTGTGAATAGTTATTAACTATAAGTTGCAAATAATAAACCTTCGGCTTCCCCAAACTACGAAAATCATAGTCATCTTAGTACCAGTACCTACTAAATACTCGTATTTATAGAGATTATTTTATGTTCTACGTGTTAAGTAGATTTAAGACTTTTTTTTGGTAAATTGTTTGGAACGTTTCCAGTACACAATTACAGGACGTGCAGAACCGTCTCAGGCAACGACGATGGATTGTTTTAATATTTAATTTTTTTAACTTTTCAATTTTATTTTTTTAATTTAAACCAAAGTATGTCTTCTTGTATGTACATTCCATTACCGCCTTTACCGCAAATCTGAATGATACACCATTTCAGTTGGTCAGCTACTCAGCTGTCCAGACCACTTGAAATAAAGTCCCTTTTTGAAACGGCTTGTCAAATGGCAACACGGGTGGGAAATAAAGAAGGCATAGGACGCGAAAAAGTCTAGCTTTTTATATGGCTTTTTCACGTCGGGTCAGAAGTTTTATCAAGTGATGACATCTTTGTCTTACTTTGAATAGAATAGGAAACTTCCACCTACGGATATTCAAAATTGCATCGTGTTTGAAGACAGTAAGCTCTCTTCAGCTCGTAAGTATTGAAAAGTGAGTCCAGAACTCCTTACATACATATATATTTTTTGGTTTCAAAGTGAATGCCACGATAAGGTCCTGTTCAACCAGTTTTTTTTTTTATATGTTTTGAACAAGAAGTAGTCAGTCACAATCTGGATGTTTAGAATTGTGACAAAAACTCGTATAATATATAATACATTATACTATATAATAGTAGAATAAATGCGGGTTCGCGGTCTAGAATAAGCTTTAATTACAAGATGAGTAAGGAAGGATTACAGTTACATTAAGGGCTTAACATCAAATGAAAATAATTATCTATGCACAATGCGATTGGTTTTGAACTAAATATATAATAAACACATTTTTATTTTGGTATTTTTATAGGCAATTATTAAATTTTAGTTTCAGTTCTTATTTTTAAATGATCATCATTACAAAGACTAGAATATAAACCTTTCAAATTTATTTCAGTCACTAATAAAATTGATTTAATATCAAAATTTCCCAAATCTTAACAGGAACCTCTTGAAGAAAAAAATCGATGTCTGGAATAGACGATAGTCAAATCAGCTTGCTGACATTTCAATTTGTATAAAATAATGGATACGAAGTTGTAAGTCGCGGGGCGTCCGAGGATAGTCGCCGTGCATACCAAACGAATGCTCCGATTATCAAGACATAGGAAAACTAGATCTGCCTTTATTTGAAACTGTAGATTGATTCTTAAATACAGAGAAATCGTTGACACGCAATATGACTACGTTGAATTACTTTTCTCTGAGAAAACTTCAAATTAGATTAAACGTCGAAAGCTGTCGATATTGGGGAAATTGTGAATAGTAGAGTGTGGGAACAGCAGTCTTAAATCAAATATATATTGTCATGCTGTGTCATATGTTTCTTGTACGTAGTGCAATTGTCGTATAAGAATATGACATTTTTCTTTTTCATCACTTTTGTAAATAAAAATCACTGATTCCGTGGTTTTGTGTTTCTTAAACAATTATGTTGATACAACACACATGTGACTCTACTGACGTTAAAAATATCTCCCATCTATTTCTCATCTCATTTAGTAAAGGCCAATTCTAGGAGTACTCTCCATAATATCCAAGTTACCGAATATTCGTTTTCATCGAGCGATACGACAGGTGGGGGCACCTACTGATGTATTGAATAAATTATATCCGTATTTTACGTGGAAACATTTTTGATACATTAAGTTTCATTTATTCCTTTTATAGGTTAAGTTATTTTTTGGTTGGAGGTAAATATATATCGGCATGCTTTACCATTTTATTAAGCGACAAAAAAAAAAAGGAGGTTCTCAATTCGACCGTATAATATTTTTTTTATTTTAATATTCATAATGGTTGTGTTCAGTGGAAGCATTTCAAGTTAGTAAATAAGTTTTAGGGTTGCACTTGGTTTGTAGGAAGGTTAAATATATATTTTTGCGGTTTGATAGTTTAACAGATTAGTTATCAAATTAATTTGAATTTGATGACTTACTTTTTATCTCATCTGCGTTTGGAGATAAGATAAATTGTTGTTGTATTGTTTATCATCTTCTTTGTGCCTTTTTGTCAAGTTTCACTGGTTTCGGTGCAATGTGTAACATTGCGAAAGGGTTTTGGCCGGTCGAAAGGAAAAAAAAACTGTGATATAGTCTGTAGTTATTTGAATACAGCTACATCATCAAATCCTGTCTGTTATCAAATAACTTTAGGTGGCAGACTACTTTTTTTGCAAAATATGGTATGTACCATACCGCCATATTTTGCAAAAAAGTTATTTATAGATTTAGTATATTTTTAAGCACGTTTACCAGATCAAACGGCTAATCTATGGTGGCTATGGCGCTACATAAGATTTGTCGTACTTTATGATTTTTTTTTAAAGTAGGTAGTCTCGGCTTTCAGTAATACGAACACATTACTCCAAAATTCCTGTAAGCTGGAAAACTTGCTTCCGTTCATTGTTTTTTTGCGAAGGAATAGTGTAAATACAGTGTGCAATTTGATTCCAAATTGGCGGAAATAGTCTGTAATTTTGCCAGCTAGATGTGCAGGGGTGTTCGATGTGATGCAAAAGTCAAGTATCGAGTATTCTATTCTAATACTTGAGGCAAACATTGCTCTGTATACCATATTATATCAGTAATAGTTCTCCCTTTATCAAGCACAACCGTAGCCTATATTCCTCTCTTAGTTAAAACTACAGGAACCAGTCTTTTCTTTACGGATCAGGGCATTCATGGACGTGGGCGGTGGTTCATCTTCAAACATTCAGACTATACTCTGGGATTTAGTAGGACCGTCGAAATAATACTAATTAACATATACACAATAATTAATTAACATATCACGAGACCAAGTCACACGCTACTTCTTCAGCGCATCAGTGATCAAGTGGCGTATAGAGTGAACAAAGTGTTTGTACTTTGAAATGGTCGGGAAGAATCCCATGAACAGTTGGTACCCTTAACTTGAGGGTTTCTTTGACCTGTCTATATGTCACACGTCGGTTTTCTTCTTATAATTAATTTTCGTACCGTCTCAATGCTTTTATTGGTAGTCACTTCTATCTGCCTGCTCAACCTTGCACCATTCTCCAAGTTAATTGCACGAATTAAATAATAATAATAATAATAATTCCCCATGACGACAACCTCTTAAGGGCTGAAAAAGAAAAACAAATGAAATATTTGGATTTGGCCCACGAGGTGGTCGACATGTGGGATGTGAATTCAGCAACCATTGTACCGATAGTCATATCAGCCCATGGGTTGATTGCAAAGAGCCTCGACCAACACCTTCAGAAGCTCTCGTTAGGCAGCTGGACTAAGGGCCTGATGCAGAAGGCGGTCCTTCTTGATACGGCACGTATTGTGAGGAGGGTTCTGTCTCTGGAACCCTAACCACCGGTAGCTTGGTCCCTGTACCCGATACCGGTGGGGCACTATTTTTTATATTTTTAAATGTATTTTTGATATAATCTGAATGTATTTAAAAATGTAATTTATATGTATATTTAAATAAATAAAGATAATAATAATAACTGGAGACATCTCACACACGGCCGTTTGATCCCAAACTAGGCAGAGCCTGTACTATGGTAACCAGACTGCTGATAAACATACTTATATATTTCTAAATACATACATATTATAGATAAATTACACCCAGACACAGAACAAATAATCATGGTCATCACACAAATATTTGTCCTGGGTGGGAATCGAACCCACGACCTCCGGCTCAGCAGTCAGGATCACTAACCACTAGACCAACAGGTCAGTCAATATATCACAAGTTTCTCTCAATGCACTACTCAATTCCTCGAAACATTTTTGTTTATTTAAGCCACGAATATTTAAAATTAAGTAAATAGTATTTTATAAATTTGACTCTGTACAACAATAAAATTTTAATTGATAATAATAATAATGGCATGACATAATTAACTAATAATACTGATTGATTAATTAATTAGGAATTAGGATTAATTGTTTTGTATGGAGGCACCACTAATTCATCGGCCAATCTGATCCATGGCCTGCCTCTCGCTCTAACTACTCTTGGCCCTTACCATTTCACTGATCTTATGGTCCATCTGTCTTCATTGTATTTAGCCACGTGACCTGCCCAGCTCCTTTTTCTTTTTAGTGAAAAAGATAAGGCGTCAGTTATTTTTATATTAGTTTAGGTAGCTTTTTTCCATATTTCTTTGGGTGATTTCAATTTTGTTTCTCAAGTCTGACAACCGTAGGCAGGGTAGTATTTGTGTCAATTACTAGTTTTTTAATCGACATTGGGAGCTGCGATTTGAATATCTCTTTATGCGCTCAATACTTCTTTCAGGTAATTGCAACTCCTCTGTCTACTTCTCTCAAGTCTCTGTTCTCCTAGATAGTGGTACTTTTATATAAACTCGAGAGGGTTGTTATTTACTAAGATGGGTGACATGCGGTGGTTATTCATAACTTTTCTCTCATCAAGGATCATTTCTAGACCTCCCTTAATACTAGCCTAATGTAGGTGGTTAAGCATGTTATTCAGTTGTTGAGGGCTCCCTGAGAATGGGAGGATGTCGTCAGAGAACTTCAGAGTTTGTGGATATGACTTCTAATCACAATATTATGATATCTAGTTTGCATACGACAAAACTTATGTAGCGCCATACGTATTTACACATTTTAGTCCTAAAGATAACTTACAGAAACTTGAATCCTCCAAAATATAACGAATAATTAAATTACTCCAATAAAACTTAATGAGGTAATGTTTAAAGCTGAACCTTTCCTTCCTCGTCCGCATAAAACAAAACTGTTGTAATATATGCTCACAGGAACCCGCTGTTTTATAATAACAAATTGAATTTTACTCTACCCTAAAATGTGTATACCTGCGTAGAAGCCCAAGGTCAACCAGCATTTATATTATCATTTATTAAAAGCTTAGCATCCACTGGCGTACATGAAACATGAAATTGTAAAAGATTGGGTATTTAAACGCCTTGGATAACCAAGGTGAGTAATTTTCGAGCTAAACCTTTGTAGCCTAACAAAGGCCTAACCACGGTGGTATTGAATCTTGATCTTTTAGTACATGAAACTTTATTGAGTGTGCTACGTCTTCAGCTGATTTAATAAAGAGACTGCTACTATGAAAATTTTCATAGATATAGCTTTTTAAACTTACATTACGCGTATTTTTATTGGAACTAATATATTTTTCTTTAACTACTCATTACAGAAATGTTTAGTCGTATTTAATTGATTATGTGTGGCGACTTCCACATACAGCAAAAAGAAACATCTACTACCTACTAATCCTGCATCGCGCTATGAGAGTTCTCGCGCCAATTAGTATATATACAACTTCCCAACATCAACCGTTGGGCCGCGGCCCGCCAGGCATGATCATCTCGCCTGGTTGGAGGATCCCTTTGTGTTGGAGGGATAACACCCGTTTCTCCACAGTGGTGACCCCGACGTGATTGGAAGCAGCCTTCATGGAGCAGATCAGCAGCATCATCATCGCCACCATCGTATACACTCCTACAGCAATGAGCAGTAAATAAGTCTCAGCCAGCCGGCATCCTCGGCCTCAACAGGGATACCACACGCCTGCAGCGTCCGCTTCAGCCTGGTTACCCCTACGGCCTCATCAGCGTCAAGGCACAGCACACTGCACCTACGGTCCACGTAAGAAGAGCATCTCTCTCCCGTCTACGTAGCAGCCAGCCACTACGCAGCAACCGCCCCGACTGACTGGGGACTTCACCGCAGCAACGCATCACCGCACGCAGCCCCGACTCACTGGGACCAGCGGACTTCAGCCCCGACTCACTGGAATTAGCGGAATACAGTTCCGACTCACTTTAACTTGCGGCACTCAGTTCCGACTCACCGGAACTACTCACTGCTGGCCCTGGCACGCTCCTTAATAGAGCATAGACAGCTGACTCATCAAGATATCAACCTCCGATCTTGGAGAGGAGTGATGTGGCGACTTCCACATACAACAAAAAGAAACATCTACTACCTACTAATCCTGCATCGCGCTATGAGAATTCTCGCGCCAATTAGTATATATACAACTTCCCAACATCAACCGTTGGGCCGCGGCCCGCCAGGCATGATCACCTCGGCTGGTCGGAGGATCCTCCCTTTGTGTTGGAGGAACATGACACCCGTTCCTCCACATATGTAAAGCCAATTATTTGTTTAGAAAAGTAAACTTTTTTAAGTTTTATTAAGTTTTCTTCAGACAATATTTTTTTCGGTGTAGATTTGGATTTCTAAACACCGTTATATATTTCAGAACAAGGTATTATAATTTGAATGATAGTCTATATGAAATTGTTTATTTTTTATAGGATATTCCATCAAAATCCTCAGTATTTATGTAACCTATGAATTCAATATTGTCACCCTACTACACTTGCCAACTAATAACAAACCAAGAGCTTCATTCAGTAATTGCTGTAGGATCAGTGACTGTCTCGTGTGTTGAATTCTAAAACGACTACTATTGAAATCTAAAAAAATGTAAAGCCAATGCAATGTTAAACCGTTTATAAAGTATCTAATTTCGTCTTGAGGAAAACAAACAAGAAAAAAACACGACCGCAAAACTGATTATCGCTTAATTCCCCTACGATACACACTTAATAGGTTCCAATGACCACGATTTATACAGTGAGCTAATAAAAACCCCCTGATTTCCCCGGACAGTTTGGTTCGTTAGCGGTGTTGTGTGCAACCGAGTCTCGTTTACGACCTATTGTCCTCATAAATAAAGTTGGATTTGCTCTTAAGTAGGTCGAAGATGAAACTAAGATTATGATCGTATAGGATGTATTAGGTACTATTACGGAATAAGGTTGGAAGCTTTTATCGGGTCAGAGAGTGATATTAAAATAACCGCAATTCATCACCGCTTTTCCTAATTTAATATTGCCTTTTGTATTAAGTGATTTCATCAATGAACATAATAACGAACATAATAACCTGACTCTTAGTACCTTTGTATGATAGAAATACTTCATGTATGTTTGTACAATGTAAGAATGTAGCAGAAACCGAGATTCTTCGAGATATCTATATAGAGGATTTCTCCGAGAAAATATGTAACAAACTATTCAGCTGTGTACTCGTTAAATAGGTACCTATAACAAATATAAACTGTATTATCCCTATTCCGAAAAAGTTCGTGATTTATTCATGAATCTTGTATACTATGAGATAAACGCATTTTTAGTATATTTGTACTGCCGATGTTATATCAACTGTTAGCTAAACATAAACGGAAAAAGTTGTTGTTAGCTGCAAGTGCGTACTGTGTAGCAAAGTTGTTTTTAGCGATTAGTGAAGCAAAGTTGTTGTTAGCGACGAGTGCGTGCGGTGTATTAATACGCCAAAAACACGGAAAAAAATCCTTTTTATTGCCAAATTTTGTTACAAATATCAATGATGGTGGCTGAAGAGCGTACGGAATACACCGGGGTTCGCAAGTGAAAATATTTTTGGGCCTTGAAAATATCTTAGTGTTGGTTTCGTTTTAAAAACTAAGTGTGGGCCCTCCGCGCATCTTGCCATTATAATGTGCATATATAAAAAAAAATTAAAGTAGAATCGCGTCACTTACAGCTGTGCAAAAATAACTGACACTGATCTTTTCAATATTACGTTTACATTGTAAAAACAGTTTATATAGGAGCTAATAGTATGTAAGTACTGTATTTGTGATTATTTGGAAGATAAAAGCTCAGCGCAGAAAATCAACAAACTTTTTTTATGAGGCACAACATTTAGTATTGTTAGCTGAGGTGCCTTGTGATTATAGTTAGTCGTTTGTGTTATCTTGATAGTAGGCTCGTTCCTGTCTTCGTTGACCTTTAGTTTATTTTATAACCTCTGACGCATAAAGGAGGGTGTATTTTTTACGTGTGTATACTGAAACATCAATGATATTACAATAACCTGTAGAGTCAGCAGAATACCCAACTCCTCACCAACTTATAGCAGATGTATCGTGTTTGAGCTCATTAGAACAGTCACAATAAACAGAATTTTGATAGAAGATGGATTGTTTTTACTTTCTTGGGCTTTGTTTTTTAGTCGAAGTATTTAAATTTTATTTTCACAGTCTCACTTTCTTGTGAATTCCTAGGAATTTTATCAGATTTCCTTTTAGTAATGTTAGTTTACCCATAAGTTGCGATTACGTTTTACTAGGTACCTAAGTGTCTACTCACATTACACTACTTCGGAGACTAAACTCCAAAGTGTTGAGATGTAGATGTTAGACTACATTGGTTGCAGTACCTTATCTGTTGAACAGAATCATTTTTAATGAATTTTGGTATAAAGATAGACTTGACCTTAAAATAGGACGTAGGTTAATTTAAATCGCTAAAATATAACTCCAAAGGAGTGAAACGGGATGGAAGATAGGATCCTATACTATTAATTCTAAAACATTAAATATGCAGGCTAAGGCTTTCATAACCATTTTACATGCCAATACCAGGACTATGTCAATTGGTTTAATTCTCCCTCAGTTAATTAACAAAATGCCATTCATCTGAATTTCATACATTTTATATGTACATGTATACACTTGAAATATTATTCATTAGTCATGTTAAAGTTATTTTCTAAATATGGCGAGCTGTGAAGTGTTCAAACTTATTAGCGTATTACAAGGTAACAAACACCGTCTGGTCTCCGGTTTTCTGGCGCAGACCATTCTCAAGTGAGCTGTATTTCGTAATACACGATGCAGTAATATTTGTATACTGCTTAATTAACTAAATAACTTACAATGCTCATTTTTAATTCATTATTATATTATACTTGTAATGTAACTTCTATTACTGAGTTAACGCTAGCAGAATTTCACCTTAGCCTGTAAAATCAACGAACAAGGCTGTTGCTCAACATGTACCGTACCATACTTAGATTATATATAGGCCTGGGCCTATATATAATCGGCCTATATATAAGGGCCTGTAAAGTAAACGGTGACTTTTGTACTGGTCATGGTACCCAGATACCATGACCAGTACAATAGTCACCGTTTACTTTGAAGCCACTTTTTGGAGCTGTGTGAGTGAATCCCGCCCAACGCGAGTGTCAACGTACAATATCTGCGCTTGTGTGCGTGACGGTTTTACTACCATAGAGGTTACCCCAAAATTTAGGGACTTTTTTATGAAATATAATATTTTTTTTTGATGTAAGTAATATTAAATAAAGACATTTTAAATGTATTTAAATGTGTTACAAGTATTCGTTTATTTCATTTTTTTTATTTAATCGTTTAGTTAGAAAGACAAATGTAAAATAAAAATAAAGCTACTTAGTAGGAACTATTTATATACTCAATGTATCAGGAAACCGGGGGCATTGTATCCCAATATTATTGCATTTTAATTCAGAACTCAAACCATGTAAATATAAAGACATATTTACAACAATACTTGGATATATATATGTATTTTTTTTTTGTTTGAATTTTTATCATGTTCCAACGAATTGACAAGTTGTAAAAATCAATACATATTCTTGTAGGAAATTAAACGATCTACGAAAAAGGTCGGATATGATTTTTCGCTAAGTCAGCTCGTTTAAAAGTTATTCAAGGTTAAATTTCAGAAAACCCAGTTGGAGAGATTGACGTAACTTTAAGTATTATTTACACCTAAGTAATGCCATAAAGGTGGCGCTCAGATCGATAACTACAGTGATTTTAGCGGTAAAATATGAAAATAGTAATAAAAATTAACAATTAGGTTCAACATAGTAGAATTTATAGTTTTTATCATACTTCCAAGTACGTAATTGCAAAATTTTAAATAAGCTAACTTAGCGAAAAATCATATCTGACCTTTTTTGTAGATCATTTAACTTCCAACCAGCATATGTATTGATTTTTACAACTTGTCAATTCGCTGGAACGCGATAAAATTTTGATAAAAAAAAAATATCACGTTATTTAAATGGTAGATCAAAAATAACGAAGCGGCACCTCTTCATAGTAATATTAAGAGCTGCTTTTTTCACTGGCTCATTTTCACGTTATCTTGAACAATACTTTCATGGTAACTAATGAAAAAAAATCAAAAGTTTTTTTGCCCACCCTAATATATATATATGTATATTTTTTTATGAACTATCAAGAAACTAGCAAAATTTGACAAGTCCTAAGTGCTCTATAGCTGTGTTCGTTAGGAGTAGTAACAATAAGTTATAATACGAGTAGAATCCTGTAGCCAAAATATTGTTTGACGGACACATTGAACTCCGGGCGCTAGAGCTTAGAAATTAAGATTACTTTGATATACTGATTGATATACTGCTAGAATGCGTTATGGGCATGGGGAAATGAAATTCACGTCCCTGGCAACATCTCTAATAATGACGTCCGCAATTTTATTAATTTGAAATTTTGTTCTATTGTTTATAAATACATTAGGAAATAGAATACGTAGGAGTGAAATGTGATGTTCGGACACTTATGATTTTGAGATGAGAACCAGGCATTTTTTAATATTATATAAATAGCGGCTCTAGACTTACTTCAGTGGCGAACATTCGCTCGCGTGTGACGAGTGAGTCGCTTGTATTTGTATTAGTCATCATCATTAGATATTAATTAAATATACAATTTTTAGTTCAAATTTTTATAACGTACTTGCCTGCGGTTCCGCCCACGTTAAAGTATTTTTCTTTACATCGGGAATTGTACTTTTATTTATCCCTTGCTCTTTTCTGTATCCCCGACAATGTACTCGTATATGCATAAAATCATGTTGAGTAGGTAAGGCGTGAAAGCGTTACAAACAAATAACCAAACTCACATTCACATTTATATTATTAAACAACATGTCATAGCTATTACGGCGTGTTGTTTTATTTCATAAAAATCTTTCTTTACTTTCAAGTGTGTAAGCTTGTGTATGTTTTAAAGGCGAGAGTCATTATTTTGTACTTGTTGAATTTAATATACATATACACATGTGAAAAGGGGCTTGGCCAGGTTCATTATAATTCTCTTTCAGTCGTCCCTTTAATGTTATACTCTGAATAATAATATTATTTCGCTGATTTTGACACGACGTCAGGTTTATCATTAATCATATGAAATGTTGCTTAACATTTAAATATAAAGAAGAGAGTATAGTAGAATAAAGAATGGTGAGAGCGCGCAGCTGACGGCGTTGACGAATCGGCAGCCGTCTTAATATATTGTAGTAGAAATGTGAATGTTTAAACATTGATGACATTTACCATCAGGTGATCCGTCTGCTTGTTTGCCGCCTATACCATAAAAGAGAAACTTATACATAACAATATCATGAAAATGGTATTAACACGATACACGGTTCTACGTTTTGGAACAAGCAACTAACTTCACGACCGACTTATACTGACTGACTCCTCCTGACAATTAAAAAATACCTGCAACGGGTTTACTTGAAATAAATAGTTTTGATTTTGGTTCGGTAATTTTTAAAAGCTTCTGCTAGTTGGTTCATTATAATGGTACCAATGCTTTAATAAGTAAATATTTTCAAAGCTCCTTGAATGTCGAAAATTCTTCAAAACATTGCAATACAGAATGATATCAAATGTTGTAGAAAACAAACCTAAGCTGACCTAGCTACTAACTGCAAATGTCTTCATGGCTTCAAGTTGATAAGAAAACTTTTCAAATAGATGAAAAAACAGCACAGAGAAATTAAATAGCAATCTTAACTAACAAAACTTTGTTGAAAACTTTGCGGAGTAATAGTAAAATTATCCAGTTGTCTAGAAACGAGGAAAGACTTCAATCCATTAATGCAATTTGCGGAGTCAGCCAATCGCGTCAAGTCCTTTATTGGATTCCATGTGACAGATCTCGTCAGTCCCACACTATTTGCTCGACAAACGTCGATTGATAGCAGTTTCAAAATGTTAAGACATTTTCTTCTTTTCCTAAAGTAAACAAGGACCTCAATAACTATTGAATTGCTACAATTTTTAACTACAAGTGTTTATTTTTTTCAAGCAAAATGTATTTAAAATAGAATTTCAAACCTTTATTTTTATTCCATACCTATTTTGTTAGCACAACTTATAGTCATGCTTACTATGGATAACGGCACGCCTCAGAAAAAACCAGCAGTGAAGCATTGCTTGCATTGCTTTTCGCCGCGTGAGTGAGGTTACCAAAGGCCCTAACCCTTCCCTCTCCTCTTCTTCCCTCTGCTCGTTTGCCCCTTTTATCATAAAAAAAACAGATTTCATACAACAGCTAGAGCATATACTAAAGACAGGCATAATAAAAATATCCCTGACTGTAAATATCGTTTCTGTTTTGTTTTTTAAAAAGACAACTCCCGCATTAGGAATTACTCCTGTGTCGCGGGAGACTTTACAAACATACAAACAACGGACACAAAGAACTCCCAGACTCAGGTGGGAATCCTCTGGCTCAGCAGTCAGGGTCACTAACCACTAGACCAACAGGCCAGTCAATCGTCAACTATTAGAAAAGAGCTGATGATCTTCGGACGGCTCAACAGATTTTCTTGAATTATAGCTAAGAACACTCTTGATAAAGTCACCTTTCCAACAAAATAACTAAATTCAAATCGGTTTTTTTTCATACATTGGTACAGACACAGATACACACGTTAAACTTATAACAACCCTCTTTTTTTGTGTCAGGTGTCAAAAAGAATGCTTACGTATAATTATTTGGTGCATTAAAAATATGTTGCAAAAACTAAGACTTCCGAACCGGCCCGGAACAGAATCAATCGATAAAATATTTATGTATCTTACAGAAATCACATTTTATCCTCAATGCTCAATGGTAAAGCTCTACGAATGAATTATTTACGATGACCGTGTAATTAAAATATGATATAGCCCTTAATCTGCACCTGTCGCGATTGACAAAATGGATTACGTCATAAATTGAATCATGCGGTTAATAAAATGTAAATCAAACTGATACGCTATTTTTCTTTTAGCAGTTAGCACCGAAGCATCAACATTTGGAATACTCGAATTTGAAAGTAAAACGGTCACTGTATAAAATAGTGCTAGTTTTATTTAATATGATAGCTTGTAGGGTTTTTACATTGTTAGCTTGTAGGGTTTTTACATTGTTAGCTTGTAGGGTTTTTACATTGTTAGCTTGTAGGGTTTTTACATTGTTAGCTTGTAGGGTTTTTACATTGTTAGCTTGTAGGGTTTATGGGCTGCAAGCTGTCTCTCAGACAACAGAATCAGCAACTTTTCTTACCTTTTTGATGTGGAAGGCTCATATGTTTGAGCTCTGTTTATCTGTCTCTTCCTTTAGTTAGTAGACTGCACTCGAGAAATACTGACGGGGTGGACATGTCTAATAGAAATGTTTGTAGAGTATATCGGGGTGAGGAGTGAGCTGCCTAGCCGTGGTTAACTCACTGATAAAATAACTCAGATGAGTGTGTGCTTTTATTCACTTTGACTGCTGAATATTCATCGTACCTTTAACGTGTATAACACGGGTGTGCTTGATTTCGCTCTTTGGGGCAAAATAAAAGATGCCATTTGATAATGTAATATATCTCTCATATTATCCATCTTCACCGAGGCTTTATTCATTTATAATCTAAATATTTCAAATCAATGACAACTAATCTTATAACATTACTTATTATTATAATATTAAATAATGACAAAATTTTAATGTTCCAATTCTAAACATACATTCGATTCTGGAGAATAGAAGTAACTGGAATGTAAAGACATTCCAGTTACTTCTTCGCTGTTGTGTTTAACGCTGCATAAATAAAGATTCCGCCTACGTTCGGCTTGTTTAGAACTCTTATTGTACCTGTACCTGTATGTTTATGCTCATGTTTATATAGAAATTAAGAAAATGTGAAATATGACGAAGAAGACAAGTGATTTAAAAGACGGAAAGTTATAAATATTGACGTGATGTAAAAGTCATAATGAAACAAAATGGAATAACGTAGATGTGCTGACAGACCTAGATAACAAAAACAGGATATTAAATGTCTTTCCGAAAATACATATGTCCTTAATTCTCTTATTTTAGCAGAATAATATTACCGTGTGTTTCAATTCCCAATACATAAAGGCACTAAAATATCCCGCAATCGGTTTCAGATTTAAATTTCTCGAAAATTCCTCCGTTGAGGGGAAAGTTTCTGGAACAGCTAAAGTGGCATTTTATCATACAACTTATGAATGGTACCGCGAGGAGCGTTTAGTTCTGATCTATGGGTACATTATGGCATGGTCCGATGGTCCGCGAATCGATTGCTAACAGCCAGAACTTGGTAACTTGGCTATTAAATCTTACATACGTTTGTTTTATGTTATACGTAATTTTATTATACATTTTTCGTTGTTTTAAAGATTCCTTATGGAAGCTTTCACTTAAGTTTCTATTAAAATAAATGAGTGACCAATTAAAGTGAAGAATCAAAGAAGCTCACCTTTCATCAGAGGCTAAATAATCACTACATATTATAAAACAAAGTCCCCCGCTGCATCGGTCTCTAAACTGAAAAACTACTGAACGGATTTTCATGCGGTTTTAACCAATAAATAGAGCGATTCATGAGGAAGGTTTAGGTGTATAATTTGTTAACGTTTTGTGTAAATTGGTTGAAATATGATGACGATTGTTGAAGATGTCTCCATTACCCGTGCGAAGCCGGGGCGGGTTGCTAGTAGTTAATATAAAAACATTTGAAGGGTGATTTTATGCGTTTTGGTTATTTAAGGTCGCATTGTTTTTCAATGAACTATGCTCAATAAGCATAATGAATGATAAAATTGTAACTTAATAAGGGAACAATATATTTCGATAGACATAATATGTCAGATGACTTAAATAACTTTTCAATTTTATCATAATGTAATAAATTTAATTCAATAAGTCTTGACCTTCAAAATAAGATACCTTAGTCTAATTTTGATGAAACTAGAAATACTATCTCGCGCTATTGACTTTGCAGGTAAATGAATAGTAATGTTTGAACTTCGAATATGAAATATAAAAAAATACCCATAGCAACTACTTTGAACAAACTTGAACTGCTTTTGTACGGTAAATTTATTCTTAAAATAATTTTACTGGGGTAAAATATGAAAGGCTAATTGTGAATTATGTTTTTTTTTGGGCAATACCGAATGGTATTGGTTCTGGCAAGTAGTATTTTTATAGTTTTGCGGCGGTTTTAAATGGCCATAAAACACGATATTCTGCAGTTATGAAAAATATTTTAATGGTTTTCAAGTTTCCTGAACATTCTGCAAATTGTATTCTATTTTCTTTGCTGTTTTTACCAAAAAGATGAGGAATGTTCGCTTCGTAAATCAATTAATATTTAATGACACACATGTAATATAGTCTGTTGTTCATGTAGCTTTGTAGTCATCCAGGAATATCGGCATCACAATGTTTTACTATTCGATAAAGGTACCACATGTTTCCTATACCCCTAGAAATGGGTATGCAAAATTTCTTGATGATCGGATGAATAGCTAAGCCGCATAACAACAAACGGACAAATGAACACACATTTGCTTCATAATATATATATTTTTTTAAGTTAGCCTCGCACGTGTCCCACTGTTGGGCAAAGGCCTCCCTCTTACGCTTCCACTCCTTTCGGTCCTCTGCCACCCTAGACCACATGCTTGAATAAGTGTCGAGATCGTCCCTCCATCTCCTCCTAATAAATAATATATTACTTAGGATAAAAAAAATCAACATTACATACCTTACTCTTTAAAGGAATGAACTAACTGTAGGTAGAATAATAAATTTTTAGCTTACTTCTTTGGCTTAAAAAGCAAATGTACCGAATAGTTGCCCGAGTTTCATATATTTTCTGTTAATAAATAGAGAACTAGGACATTAAAATTATATGACAAAAACAATTATAATATATGTTTATAAACAAAAATAAGCATTATCTTCAAATGTGTCTTTAAGATCGGTATATTATTTTTATTCCCATAAAAATCAAAGAGTTCGTTAATATAAGTTTATGACACGAGGAAGTTTCCGCTTCTTGAATGCCATCAACTATTAAGAGTTTTAACTGTCAGATAAAACAACCCTAATTTTTACAAAAAAGTTGTAGCAAAGGAGAAACGTAATTAACGTAATACAATTGAGAGAGGCTGGCTCTTTTTTTTCTGTCTAAGTATTGAAGAAAGTTGACAAATTTAACGAACCTCAAGATTAAATTGAGATCTAGTTACGAATTTGTTGGCTAATTTAAATTCTTTTCATGAAATGTTTACACTCAAATTAGTGTTTTGATTGTTTTCTATAGACAATTCGTGATTTTCGATAATTAAAATAGAGTTTTATACAAAATCTGAATTGTTGAACTTCTGATAATGTTTAACATACTCATAACCAATATTTATTATTGCTTGATACACACTGCTTGATACATAATGTTTTAGAATCGAAATGTTTAGCTGGAAAATAGATGAACCGCGAAAAAAGCCTTGATTAAGATTTCATTAAGATCTAATTTGGTTTGTCTTCAGAAAATGGTTATCCTTGTGAGTATTACTTTCGATAGTGTCTTATATGTTGATGTTAATTTCAATTATTTTTTAAGAAAACATGTCCAGACAAATTTTCCATGTGCCTTTTTAGTATTTAATAGTTTTAGTTTTATGTATTTTAGTATTCTCTCTGAAGAAATATTAAATGTATCAGTATTTTTTTAAGGTCATAGTTTCCTTTTCAAATAATATTTTTTCTTTATGGGTTATGTTTTTTTTTCACGTTATTTTTAGGATATTTGTACTATACTACCCCGAAATATGACTCTACCTTTCGTGGAAACCGTTGTATTATCTTATCCTATGAATTGAAGAGAACTTAAGAGTACAATATATTATATATAATAGTAGAGTTTATAATAATTTTTTAAATAAAACCAAAAAGCATATAAATAGTTACAATGAAAAACAATCAAATTAGACAGTAATATATATGAACATCATACGACAAACATCAATGTAATTCGTGGTAATATAAAAGTGGCTGTCTCTTATAGTCACTGGGCCGCGATCCGCCAGTTACGATCACCTCGCCTGGTCGGAGGATTCTCCCGTAGGAGGGACAAACACCCATCCTCCCTCCATCATCATTGCATAATATCGATGCCTCCCACGCATAAAGTCGGAACGTATTTTTTTTGCAAATTGAGATTTTTGTACCGTTAGAACAATATTATATCACATTAAGCATTCCTGATCTCAGAATTTAAAAAAATACAATAATTACTGAGATTTTCAATCGAAAATAGTCTTAACATTTGAACGCTCCCGCGCAAACAGTCGCATTGTAAGTTGCAATCTTATGCGCCGATCAGCCGGTCGCGCACGGGCCCATCACAGCTAAGTACCGACGTCGTATGACTCGTAATGTTGCACATCGAAAATTATATTATTATGAAGTTCTTAATAGTTTTGTGAAGTGTTATTGTTTTAAATATGGCTCAGGCAATTACCAATTAATAAAAATGTGTAACGTGCGTTCTTCAAAGATTTTGTAACTAGCTTAAAATGATATTGTACTTAACAGTGAATTAATAATGGCCGGTGAACATCACAGAAATAGTAAGTATTATGGTATTTTCCTATATTGTTAGACAATAAAATGTTAATTTATGTTAAAATATTACATGGATAAGTATCAAAATATGCGTTATCCTTAATTATTTTAGTATAATACCAAATTAAATGGATCCAGCGCATAACGTCGGAACGTCCATGTTACGACTCTATGCGCCGTTCCATTGCCACGATTAGTGGTTAGTTACGACTTTATACTAATAAAAAATATTACACTAGGGGTCGTAACTTATACTAACGACCATATGCATCGTTGTAATTTAAAATTATACAAACGCATAGAAGCCTATCATAAACTTAAGACTATATGCTTTGTTACATAATAAAGATATTACTATTTGCTTTTTAATAATTGACATAAATTATCAATAAAATTGTTTTTTTTCGTATATCTTGTACTATTTATTTCAATAATTATTACTTTCTTTCTTTTAGAATCACCTATGCCAATTGAAGCTGAGGTCCAGTGGGCTTTATACAAGATGACATTCGGCCAGTCTTTTATGTATAATAGTAGAAGTATTGACGGTAGTAGTTACATACAATATTAAATACCCAACATTTTAAATAGTAACAACACAGCTGATATTCTATAATCCAATTCGACTTCTACGTCAAATGTTCGAGTTACGGACACGGAACAATGCTGTGAAGAAATTTCAATTAGATACGGAACAGACGTAAGACAGCCTTCTTTCGACATAATACCAATACCCACTCCATGTGATTTTGTAGAAGATTGTGATGTTGTTGCTTAATCTCCGCAATTAAAGGATGTATTTGTTCATCTAGCAGTGTTAGTAGAGCCACTACACCACAGTTTACTACTACTTCGAGTCAGGATCAGGATCAGGTCTTCTGTTTATTCGTCTATGTTTAAAAAGTTAAAAAAAATGAGGAAAAATATAATTGAGAATTGAATTAAAGTATATTTGAGTATTAATAACTACAGCATGTTTCGATTTTCAAAAAATTTTGAACAGTTCGCATGGTAATGTAGGTCTATTTTATTATAAAAGAAAATTGTCAATTCATAATTTCACCGTGTTTAATCTTACGAGTCAAGAAGGTTATATGTGGCCTGAGATTAATGGTAAACATGCATGTGAAGTATCATGTTGCTTGTCCAAATTAATTGAGACTAAAGTAAAAGATGGTGCCAAAAAAAATTTAGGTTTTGGTCTGACAATTGTGCGGGTCAAAACCGAAATCGAATTGTAATTGCTTTTATACTTATGCTGCTAGAAAGTATGGCATATCAATAGTTCATAGATTTTTAGAGCGCTACACAAAATGAAGCTGACTCCGTTTATGCTTTAATGGAAAGAAACGCAAGATGGTCCAAAATCAACTTTCCAAATTTTAATGGCAGATTTTCAGAAATCAAAACAATCACAAAACTCTACTAGAGGGTAGGAATTGGCTCAAAAATATAAAAAATCGCCGTGAGCGATAAGACCGCCAATTGATATGCCTGAATGTTTGTATTGTTTTTTTTTATTGTATCTTACATTGAAGGTGTACAATAAAGAGATAAATAAATAAATAAAATCAAAAAATATTATTTACCAAAACAAGAAAAGTTCTAGTAAATGAACCCCATTTTTTAAACTATAAATATCAATTTGAGGAAGAAAATACTATGAGTCTAATAACTAAAAAGGAGTATACATCAAGAAGAAGAAATATGAATTTATTAGATACAGGGACCAATGTTAGGCCGATCATTTATCTATTACATTAGCAAAATTTAATGATTTATTAAGTCTATTTCAAGGACGTATAATACCCCAAGAGTATCATAATTTCTATCAATGATTATCGCACAACGGCACTGTTGCAGAATTTGTAAAACAGAATAGTATAGATTAACCTGATTAAAGTTTGTATTTGTTACCCGTTAATACAAATACAAATACTATAATTGCTTTAAATGAGGAGTCATAATATTTAATTATTTTTTTTAATCCTAGCAGTTCCCGTGCGGCTTCGCTCCCGAGTACATATATTTATATGTTGCCCAGCACCCTATTTTTTTTTCCAAAACAAAAGTAGCCTCAGTTACTCCTTATAACAACAGCTATTTGCCAGTGAAAGTCCCGTGGAAATCGGTCCACCCGTTCCGGAGATTAGCCGAAACAAACAGACAGACAAAAATATTTAAAACTGATTTTTAGGTGTAGGTATCGTACAAATAACTGTACGAGCTTAAAAAGAAACTATTATTTTGGCATTACCAACAGACACTTCAATTTTATTTATTTATTTGTATTGATGTGTTGATGATTTTTGGTGATTTTTAATTAGTTTATGGAAAATACCTTATCATTTTGTTTATATTTTCAAGAATTTTGATGGGTGAATGAAAGTTAATTTCAGTTCATAATTATTATGACGTTAACAATTTTTATTACGTAATCTTTATTTTTCAAGCAAGGAGTCAATAAGAAGTTGCATTAAACTTTGTTATTTTTTATAAAAAAAATACCAAATAATATTATGACCATAGTGATGCTAGAGCTCTGAATTATGGACGTTACAATTTAAAAACAAAAGATGATTTTAACAAGCTTTGTTGCGGTTTTTGTTTTGTGTAATACCTTGATACGACCGTCTTTCTTAGAGATGTGGACTGTTTTTACGCAGCATAAGGTCGTATTTTAAACATACGACTTTATTCACGATGTCTAAATAGGTCTGATATATGCTACTAGCATATGGTCGTAACAATGACATACGACCTTTATGCCACGCGTATAAGGTCGTAAGTAACTAAATTAGGCTATATTTTCGTAAATATGATTTTTATTACATCCATAGCTCGGTATAATATTATTGAGCCAATTATCCATAGCATTATTTAAAAATATCAGTGAAACATATTTGAAAAATTAAACAAAACAATAATGTTTATAAAAACGGCTCTCCTGAAAAAATAGACTCTTTGAGTTACGACCTAATGCGTGGCATACGTCGATATCCTATGTATATACATAGGATATTATGCAATAAACTACGCTAACTATAAAATACCTTGTTGGAAACTTAGACAGCCAATTCATTTCTACCGAGCTGCGTGTGCTTGTGTGTAGTCTCCGAGTCGGTGGTAAAATTGAATGTTATTTCCAAATTAAGACCTCTGACTTATACTACTCTATAAACTCTACCACCTACTCTACTATCTACGGAATAAAACTCTGTATACATGAAAAAAATAAATGTTTATGTAGCTATTTCCAACAGATCGAAATAAACTGGGGGTTAGTGCACCTTGCGCTTGCCATAGTGCGCTAGAAATGTATGTATACATTTACTTAAATACGGTAATTTTAAAGTAATAAACGGCGTTCTTGTATCCTAAATAAAGTCGAAGGATATGGGTAATTTTTTATTTTATACATATAAAATATTAACAGATTCTGGACATAATGTACGACAAGTATGAACTTAGAGTTGCAATACATTGTAGGAATGATAAGAAATAAGTAAAAGTTTTTAAGTTAGAATGTCTAACACCAGTAATGTAGTAGTGGCCGTTAATTGAATGCTCAATATGGTATATAACACCGCATATAATAAATTTGCCCATTGCAAAAAAAAAACACTTCAATATTTACTCGTAGAATATCAGTCTCCTTGATCATACTTTCTTACCTGATATTACTTGAAATCCGCTATATGGAACCTTGTTCTGTATTTGAGGATCATATTACTAAAAAAAATTTATGATTAATTGAATTTTCAGGATGATAATCAACATCTCGAGCCCTACTCCCAAAAATCTGATGACGCCGAATCTGAAACAATATCAAAAATAAAGATAAAACCAATAAAATGGCAGAATAAATTACCTCTCTCCTTAAAATATAAAATAGGCAACAAATTCGACTTTAACAAATTCGTAGGTTCTCTTAATGGATCATTTAGCAGCATATCATTGAAATGTTTCTTCATCGGGAATCAGGGAGACCAACGTCACTATCCATCTTGGAAAGTAGAATTAAAAAGCACTATGCAAATAATTCAAAATTCATATTTACGTAAACCAAAGAAAAGTAAAACCTGTCTTCGAAACTGCCCGCCGTCCATTTGTTACTTAGTATTAAACTATGAAAACTTATTCGAAAACTTTACCCCCCAAGTAGCTACATTAAATTATGAGGCATTAAATAGACAATACTCATAAACTTAACAAAACGTTTATATTTACATTCTTTGAGTTTTTTCTTCATGATTCACATAATTTAAAAGCTGTTTACAATTCTACTTAAGTAAACACTGCCATTTTGTGTAAACATAATGTACAGAGATTCCCCGGCCGCAGTGATTAAAAACTGTACCCACATATCGGCCAGTCTCAATGCACTTGCGCATCCGTGAGCTTGTTCAAGAGCTAGTTTGCTGCTTTGCTATTTCTGTTATTATTTCAACATGATGGCTACAGTAGCTCCTTATGAAAAGTAAGTTTTTTTGTCTAGAGAATTTTGAGTGCTATTAAAATGTTAATATTTTTTACTTTCGCAGTTGGTACATAGAAAAGTGCCTAAAGCATTCTGTACCGATCAACATTTGTGTAATTAATAATAATATGGTATTACATAGGTAACTTTAAGTCTTATGTAAGCTAAGTAGGCGTGCGTCGTAGTCGCTCACTATCTCATCTACCGTACCACTAGTCTTTTCTCTTTTGTCGTTATTAAACGTTTATATTTTAAACCGATTATTTTAAAAATACAGTAAGTACCATGTACATTGTATATTTGTTTGTGTTACATTAGTAGTATATTTACTAATTTTAAAGTAGTTAGTGTATTTAAGTTCTCTGTAATCTGATAATATAACGATAAGTTTCTATAATAACATTTTGCGTAACGTTCAGAATGAGTGACATATAATTAAACGCGTTATTGCACGATTACCTTTGTAATAAGATGTTTAACACCGTTTGCAAGTGTATATCTTGAAATCAGTGAAGCAAAGTCCTTTAACTATTGGCTACCAACTACTAGTCATCGTATATATCATATTTGGTTATTCTGAATCGGTTGCTATTAATTCAGACCCCATTTAATTTAATTGAGTTAATGTCTTCTATTCTTCTTCTTATTGTGGTTCTACTTCTCTCGAAGGTTGTACAACATCCTGACTATACGGACTTTTGAGGCAGCCGCTCTGAAGAGAGAGGTAGTGCTGCATCCGATCCTTTTACACATCTTCCTAAGTCTCAAATGTCTTCTCCTAGCCACACTTCTTTTCCCCACAATTCCCCTGAATGATGAGATAGAGCATTCGTATTTGTTATTTCTCATAACGTGACTAAAATACAACAAGTTATTCATGAGCTCCAGATTATTTTTAAACTTATCCGGTACTTCAATGTTTGTAATTTGGTCACGTGATGATTTTTTTTATATTTTGCTCTATAAGAGCTTTCTGATCAAATTATCCTCCAAATTTTAGATTCATTAATATTTAAATTTCATAAATTGTTGAACATAGAATCAACTAATTCAATTAGGTAAATTAGGCGTTATCGAAACAGCATCAGTTTATTGTGAAATAGTAATTGAGGGATCCATCTTCGGTTTATAAATTTCACTAATAGCAAAAACTAAGAATAAACATCAACAAATTGTGTTAAAAAAAGAAAAACTGACCTTTCTTAATTCAGTTTAGTTTGACACTTGCACGAGGCATCCTCGTCGTTCGATCGTTTGTCGTGCATGCAGTCTTGTTTGTGTGTGCCTTATGCATAGCATAAGGCACACACAAACGTCGTAAGGATCCCATTCCATGAATTTCACTTACACAAATTCTATGCTAGAAATATACAATATGAAACTTAAGAATTTTGTTTGTAAAATACATTATTGTGCGGGGACAATGGTATAGACGGATAAAGAATTTTCACACAACTTTTATTTGTAAATAAAATTCGCCATTCGTGGGTATTTTTTTCTGCAGCAAAATCGATCTACTATCCCAATATTCTTTTTGTGGTTTTATGGGTACTGAAAATAATCTTAGGTATATTGTGTTAAGTCCTTCTGTTAAAAAAATATTAAGAACGGATTTAAGCGGATATTGAATAGTTTTTACTATCAACCTCTTTTTTACTTGCGTGAATCCCCTGTTTTTCGTCAAACCAAACCGGTTACTTACAACGAATAAACAATATATTAGGGTAAAAAATAGAATGAGAACGAACCCAATTATTCAAGCACTTTGGAGTTCTCCGAATTTCACAAATAAAATTTCTAATTACCGTCGTACTTCTTGTTTTTATTTTTCTAGTTTGCAGCCATCACAGACTTGCTCTCCTTTCTCGAAATGCTGTTTCTGCATACCGTTAAGGACAGGCTGCTTTATTCTTGGATACACCAGTTTGGTAAAAGACTTTTTATTTTACAATGCAATATGTAGATAGATAGATAGATAGATAGTACTCTTTATTGTACACCAAACACATGATATATATACATATAAAAAAAAACAACTTAAACATAAAATGCACAATGGGCGGCCTTATCACAACAAGCAATATCTTCCAGGCACTTTCATGTACTTTGTTTTTTTTTTGTGTTTTGCCAAAATTTATAATTGTCATTTATGTTATTGCATATTTTATAGTTTTAGTATCATTTGGACACTTATTTAAATCAAAATCATTAATTTCAGTTAAACCAATCATAGAAAATGTTGAAATGTCAGGAGTAGGGTCAGTATGAATCAGTGAATCGTGAGGTTAGTTGCCTATTCGATTCTTATAAAGAAGAACAGGCAAAAAAACAGGGACACTCTTTTTCAATTTGAAGTTTAAATATAATATATATAATAATAGTTTTATTTTTTGGTTTCCAGGTCATCAATTTTGTAATTACCCTATTCTACGCGGGTAGCTTCGCGATTATGGCGATATTGACTCATGGCTTTCGTTATATTCACGTAAAGCAGACATTGAGTGGTGAGGTAGTTCCTGATGTTGATTCCTTGGATAAAGCCAAATTGCACCTGACCATAATAGTGATCCTTCTGGTTGGCTTTCTCAACGTTTCATGGCTTTTATTGAATGCCTTTTTACTTGTTGGTCTTCATAAGGTAAGATATATTGAACTTTATAATGAGTTAACATTTTCTAGCTCCAGTTAAAGTGTTAGTAGGTAATAAAAACTAATGATTATTTTGAAAACTGCCAAATATGACAGATATGCCTTTTTTTATATTTTCCAAGTATTATGTATATAAATAACAAAATATTACTACTATTTTAAATATTTAACTTATTGCCAAATAATTAACTGCCAAGTGCCTATCATGAAGAATTTTATCAGAACATATATCAGCCACCTTTAGCATAGCATGGAATTTATAGTAACAGATTTAATTAAGTGATTGATTCACGCAGTCGTAGCTTTTACAAAATTTAGGATAGTTTTATATAACAACCCGCCCCGGCTTCGCACGGGTAGCAAAGCATATATTGATTTTTCCGACATCTTCAACAAATCAACAATAATCGTCATATCTCAGCATTATTACACAAAATCTTAATGAATTATATACCTTAACCTTCCTCATGAATAACTGTCTATTGGTGAAAACCGTATGAAAATCCGTTCGGTAGTTATTGAGTTTATCACGAACAGACAGACGCGGCGGGGGACTTTGTTTCATAATTATATATCTAGTGATAAAATAACATTGATTGATTGGCAGACCGGCCTGTTGGTCCTCACTGGACCTAGTGGGTTCCATTCCTACCCAGGCAAAGTAATTGTGCGATGACCACGACCATTGGTTCTGTGTCTGGGTGTAATGTATCTATAATAGATAGGTATGTATTTAGTGATATATAAGTATGTTTATAAACAGTCTGGTTACCGTAGTACAGGCACTGCCTAGTGTGGGATCAGACGGCCATGGGTGTCTCAAGTTATTATTATTATTGGTGGCATAGACAGTAGTACGAAAGGGAATTGTATGTTTTATTGTACTAAATTAAATTGTATGGTTTAAACAGTTCTATGTGTAAATGATACGTTCGATGCATAGTCTAGCGCTTTTTAATTCGTTTTGTATACTGTAATTTTCTTTACAATTTTTGAAGTGAAACTTCTTTATCGACGTATGGGAGAAATTTTGTAGCAATCGTCACGTTTTTCGGTTACGCGCCATGTTGCTTTTTTTATCAAAGTTTAGTATAGTGACGTAAAGAATATAATGTAATATATTATAATAATAACAACAATATATTAGTTTTGAAGTTTGGTTTGAAATAAGAATAACAATATATTAATTTGAAAGTGATAAAATAAAAAGACTTATTTCAAATTTAAGTGAATTTACAAGAAAAGTGAGAGTGATTATATATTTCGTTTTATAATTTCTTAAGGCTTAAGCCTTATCTACCCCATTTTCGTGAAGTTGCAAATAGTAGAAAAATGATATGTCGTAAAGAAGTTTCACTTCTTACCTGTGTACTCTGGTACACACACACATTTATATTTTTCTTAATTCTCGTGCATTCCTACCATAATTCTGTGTCCTTATTTATTTACTTAACTTTTTGCACATATTTGTAGATATACCAGTATCTTTATGGCATATTAGCCACTTTCCGGCAATAGCCAATTCGAGTTACAGGAATGTTACCTTGACCTTCTGAAGCTATTCCTTACTCTCCCTAATCCTTTTCGGTATACGGTATTTATTACATTTTTTTCCATAAAATATTCTGTTTGCTCATTGTGATATCTCTTTTAAGCAAAAAATGTAAAATAAAATAAAAAATTATGAATTTTCCGGCAGATAATTCCAATGATTTTCGACTCAGAATGATGGTCTGAAAACACTATTTTAGGATTCGGTACGGTGTTTCTTACACCCTGTATAAGTATGTTCTATGTTTGGGATGGGATATAAGGGCCGTGTGTGATGTTTGGAAATTCTCGGCATATATTTAATATTCTATTATATTTCAATTAAATTTTCGGGCTAGTATTGTTTTATTAGGTATTTAGGTCTAGAACTTAGTGCCTAATTCAACAGAGTAATGAATGATTTGCCTGGAAGCGGTCGCCATTTGTTATACTGGAATGTTTGTCATATTTTTGTATTGTATTTCACTCAAATATTATGCGAATGTTCAACGGTCAATATGAAATTTTCCATACAAGTACACAGACAGGACACAAATAAGGATACAGAGTACCTTTCAACTGAAAAAAATACTGTTCCCAAGACTAAGTTGACAATTACAAATGAAACGAGAGACAATGGGTACAAAATTGAAAATATACAAATCTACATTAATGCGAACGAAGCCGCGGGCAAAAAGTGGTAAGGTAAGGAATAAATAAAAGATCGGAGACACTTCGAAACCGTAGCATGGCAGTATGTTCAAAATTATCTACTGGTACAATGAATGTCGCTCTATTTGAGTTACTCGGCTGGCCGCCTGCCAGTTTGCCCAAAATTACTGCATCGTATTGCTAGTTGCTAGCTTGCTCACTGATTTTTGGAATTGTGGATGTTTAAATATTTTGTGCTCGTATTAATAGCTCAATAATTGTTGATTCTGTATGTCATATTCATAATTATTTATGTAACAATTTTAGGTTTTACGATTCGATATGAGTTAGTTATCAAATTTTAAAGTATAGTTAAATGTTTCACTAATTTGTTTGAAAAGCTGCAATACACCATCGCTGTGAAACAAGGGTTTGACAAAAAAAAACAGTATTTCTCAAACAACCCATGGAAGTAAAACTGTATCTAGATGTTTTTACCCGACTGCCAAGGAAGGGTTATGTTTTGACATAATTATTTTCAGTATTATGCAGGTTTATTGTGGCAGTTTATAAAACCGCCAGTTGTCGTTACCGAACAATGCTAATAAATTATAAACGTGAAAGTTTGTCAGGATTTGTTGTTGCTCTTTCACGCAAAAATTAATGAACGAATTGCGATTAATGAATCTTATTATGTAAAAAACTGGAGACCTGGATTAACACAAAGGCACAGAATACATAATAGTACCAGTACATAGGCTACTTTTTATCTCGATATTCCCACGGCATCGAAACTTACGCGGGTGAAACCGCGGAGTACAGCTAGTTTATTGTACGTTAGCCAAAGGCTTACTGGTTTTGTACTAAAGCAAATATAAAGCACAATATTTCGGACAGGAGTTAAAGCTTTCATCGCCAAAACGACTTTAATATTCATTTGGATAAATGATTGCGGTTTTTAATAACATAGATACGTATATATATTATGCTCACGTTTTACTCCCGTCCGGGGTAGGCAGAAAAGATAGAACACCATTTGACGCGATCTTGTCGACTCTTGTCACATCATTCTTTCAACTCAGACTATTTTCCTATCTCATCATTCCTCACTCTATTTTACATTACACATATGTCATTTTGAAAACCAATAATTGATTACTAGTATTGAAAATTGTTTTACGATATTTGTTGGTTTGATTATATTCAATAATTTAGTTTGCTGTTGGCGGCTTGTAAACTTGTGGACTTAAGCAGTTGTTGTTCTTTGTAACTGACTGCTATTACTTCTAGTAGGTTAGAAATGTAGGCCCTAATTACTGGAACTATAACTATTATATATATATGTTTTATATCTTAGTGTCTGAGATACATCGCCGTGAGTGATAAAACCGCCAATTGTTATACCTAATATCTCTACATTGTATAAGTTATTGGTAACAAAAAAAAACTTTAACTCCCTGGCAAAAACTGTTTTTTTTTCGGTAACTCTAATGTTGTTATATATTTTCAGAAAAGACCTGGTCCCATCCGAGTTCACGTGACGGTAGCAACCATCAGACTATTACTCTCCGTTCTTGGTATTATCACCATGAACACGAACAAGATAGGCTTCTGCTGGGTGGAAATTGGTATGAAGAACATAATAATGCCTTCTATTATTACACCACAGATGGTCCTAAATTAGATTTCACGAAATCCGTGCAAAGGTCATGTCGAAAGCGCTGTGTTATGTCTAAGGATATTATATTACGTAGGATATTATATTATTATAGATAAACTTCGCCAATAATCCCACTAATATTATAAATGTGATAGTTTGGATGGATGGATGGATGGATGTTTGTTACTCTTTCACGTAAAACAACTTAACCGATTGCGATAAAACTTGGTATGTAGATAGCTGGAGACCTGGATTAACGTATAGGGTACTTTTTATCCCGATATTCCCACGTCATCGGGACTTACACGGGTGAAACCGCGTGGCGCAGCTAGTAACTAGTAAATAGAAAATAAAGTAGTGTTTCTATTAAATCTACCGAGATACCCTTGGCTATGGTACTTCTCTTTAACCGCAAGAAGAATTATGAACATTACAAAATTGTCCAATAAATTTTCGTTACCGAGTGCAGACTGATTTATGCTGTCTGAATAAGAAACAGTACACTATATTGTTTACACTTATCATCACGTTGCATGTATAAATTGTAGACGGAACAAACTTATTGTGAAGTAAAAAGAAAAAAAAATTACAGTAACAAAAAACAACTAACAAACTCAAACTACTAACAAAAAAAGTTTGATTTTTAAATTTAAATAAAATTATTACTTGAATGTGAAAAACAAACAGACGGAGTTACGGTGCATCTATAATATTAGTATAGATAAAAATATGTTTTACGATAGGAAACTAAAATGTTGATGCACCGTTATGAATATAAAGATAAAGTCCATTTTTGTATAATGTAATGAATGGTTTAATGAATAATTTTATTTTCATGATAAACTTTATATGTTAGTACGAGACTGACGAATTAACATAAAGCAAGAGCACTACATCGAGAAAAATTTGACTAGACCTAGGGTAGACCTAGGATTAGCGGCGGGGGAAATTTTTAAATGAATTGGTAACCTCCAAAACAAGACTTGGCAATATAACATTGTTTTCTGTTTCAGCGCTATCGGGATATTTTATAATGATGTACTACACATACGCTATACAACTGGAACGTGAGCACAAATCTGAAGAGCCTAAAATTACAGACGATGTAATAACAGAAATCGTTTTCAGTTATCCTAAAAATATTGACAAATTAAAGCTCACAGAAAAAGATACAACTGAAGTCGTGAATGCGAATGCTTAAAATGTGATGAATTATTTCATCAAATTACGATAAATAGATTATACGTAGATTTAAATACCGAATGACGAAAACTGATTATTGGAACTTGTATATAATATACTTGACTTTATGTAATTTTCTTAATGTATGTTTTGTTAATATAGACAATATATACCATGTATTTTAATACCAAAGACAATATTCTGTATGAAAAAAATTAACAGTGTTTTCTTTGTGAAAAGTTCGTCCAAGAGAATAGAAAATATCTGGTTAAACCTGTAGGTACCCAACAAAATTAATCCAAAAAATTAACAAACATTTAAAATATGTTTAAGCTGTACCACACACGTAATCTGGGACAAGCCTATTGTCGTCAACCGGGCACTTTGGGAATTAAAAATGGGAAAATTTTGAGTTTATTGAAAAGAAAAGATAAGAAAGAAGAGAAGGGAATGGAAGGAAAGGGATGTTACTTAAACGGGTGGATTGGGAAGTTATAAGCAATAGCTTCAGCAGGGCAGGGTTGCATATCTATAACTTTGTTGTTGCTAGGAGGTCTGAACCCTCTAATATGTATAGTTATATAGGTTATCAACTAAATGTCGTTAAAACGTATATAAAATACATGCTTATAGGTATAAGCGTAGCCTAGTTTATGATACAATGTTACAATTTTTGAATGTGCTATAATATTAAATTTAAAAAAAGTTATTATTTGCTAGTGTACTGTAAACTCAGTAGTAGTATTAGTAGTACTAGCGGTAATATACTGATGAGTACCCAAGTGCAAGTATGATCTGTATAAGTCTATAACCGATAAGGTTCCGATTAAAAACAAAACCACCAAAGGTTGGGTTATCTGTTCTTTACTGCCTGGCAAAAGTTCTTTAATCGGGTAAGAAGCTCAATACAAGGATAGGAACTCTTCTTTACGACTTTTTTTTTTGACTAGGTCGCGGATTCGATTATATGTATTTACACAAAAAGGGAAAAAAATATCTAAATTTGTATCCGTGTTTTAGAACCTAGTAAGAAAGAAAGTATTAGCTCTGCTAAGTTTGGGTCTGGATGGCGCTCTGCAGTATGTTCCATATTATTATTAGACAAGTTTTGAATGAGTGATCAAATCGTCTGGAGAACAAATTTCTTATAAAATGTCAATCTGTGTAGGAATTCATTCAAATGACTTTTCGATTGTTAGTAAAGGCATCACTGTATACCGAGTACTTATATAAACAGCTGTGTTCAAAGTCTTTCGCCTCCTAAATAGCATACTCAAGAGGATATCCTGAACCAGTGAAACTAGATGAAACTCAAAGGAACCAACAAAACTGATTTAACTTTTGCCGTAATAGTTTCTGCGGCAGGCCCAGGTCGCCAGTGCGATTATCTTGAGTTACGAGACTGTAACGATAAACGGTTTTCAAAATAATTTCATTCAAATGTTTACTACATTTGCATGAAATTATTTTGAAAAGTGTTCCAATTATTCCAAACATTCAAATTATTTAGAATTGGTTTTCATTATTATAATTGCCTCTCCACTCTTCAGTTATACTATTGCACGATATTAATAACTTTCACATCACAGGAATTCGAGCGGTGTAATGGATATGACGTATTCCATGAACAGCTTTACAATATCACTATAGGTATTGTCAAAATATTTATTGGGACTGAAATTAGCATAGATATATATATATATATATATATATATATATATATATATATATATATATATATACGTATACGTAAAATATATTGGTATATATATACTCTATAATAGCCTTACTTGTCACATTCATCTTTCGAACCAGTATTAAATTATCTCTACATGATTATTAAGATGGATTACGAACATTTCCAATACAAATGGAAAGATCTCAAAAAAGAAATAAGAACAAGGAAATATTATAGACAGTAGATATAATAAAGACGAAGAATCGTTCATCACCAATTCTATCTTTTCACCAGTAAATTTTTGAGAGAGTTATGTTACAAATATTGTGAAATTACCAAATTTTACAGTGAAACCGCATTAAAATTTGTAAATTAAACGAGTGTAGTAATCATCTACTACTAAAAAAAAAATGCTATCCTATATTTGAACAAGACTTTAAGTAAATCAGTTTAATGTATAATTATTCTGCTTTTCTACTTATATTGTCGTTTCCTTAGAATATATGCGTGGTGCATTCTCGACGGAATACGAACTGTTGCAACAAAGATTGCAACAACTTCGTTGCAGTTTACGGCTTAATCTGTCTTAAGTGACTTTGATCGATGATAGCTCCTATTGCATTAACATATTTAGCGAATGTTTTCATGTTGTTTTGGACATTTATACTCCAAAACATTTTGTATACTAACTTGTTTTTGTTCTGCATTCGTTGTGATGTGGTAATACTTTTTAGTAGAGTACCTTTTTGATCTGGATATGACATTTGCTGTGGATAGACCTAAATAAATAAATATATATATCGGTATCTACTATATACTACGATATTTTAATTGCCTACTCCTTCCTTTTCTTTCTGGGTGCACACCGCTGCTAAATATTCGTAGGCATAAAACATCATTACTTTTCAATAGGGCACGGCTGCGTGGCCTTGTGTGTACGATGTAATAAATAACCTTCAATATATTTAATAAAATAAAATCATGTAAATGAAGTACTTAAAGTTTATTTTCCATTTCAAATGTTCACAAAGTTATTTTTTTTTATTTTATAGGGGGCATACGAGCAGACGTGTCACCTGATAGTAATATGTGTTTTATTTTATATAAAGATTAATAAACTTCTTTCCTTTTCTAAAATATCGATTATTAAACTGTATGGTAGAAAATATCCTAAATTAAGTCTTACAAAAAAGTTTTGATAAATAATTTGAGGGAAACAAGGGCAAATACGGTTAAAAGTTTTTTTTTTATTTCATAAATAGTGCTACCTGCCTTTTTTCTCTTACTTTATATACTGCACATAAACAACCATGTCAATTTTCACTATGAATTTTACAGTATTCTAAGAATATGTCAATACGGTCTTAACTTATTTATACCATAAAAATAAAAGAGTGTGCGCACGATGCAGCTATTGGCAACCCGTTGCACGTGACTGTGTATAAGGTCCGCCGGCGGACCAGGTAGGTATTTAGCGTGCGCAAGTACATCGAGTGAGACAGGTCTGGCGTACATAACTGCGTATAAGATCCGCTGTTGGACCAGCGACCGATAGATATTTAGCGCGCGCATGTACATCGAATGCCGGAGGCCTGTTTATGGGAATAAGTTAAAAAAAAAATGGGAAACATAATAAATGCAAACCTGTTTGTTTTGCTTGCAGATCATAAAGTATTAGACATGGAAGAATATTTTATATATAGACTATATAATTGTAAACAATACTTGGAACGTACTCCTACAACAAGAATGCAATCATGTTTGTGTTACACATACAATATTATAACACTGTTTACATGTGCCTGAAAATGTATTATGAATATTCTTAATCGGGTTTGTTTACATGACCTGTAATGAAATTGAGTTAAGGTGCACAAAACGGCACATACCTACATGATCTATGTACGATCTTGTAAAGCGATTATGTCTTATAGTGTCGATAAGTTTTAGATTTTTTTATACATGTGGTATAAATATTTCAAACATAATCGTGAATACAAAATAGTTATTACATTTATGTGTTAGTGTAGTCATATCACAAACATACTAACTCGATTCTACAAAAGAAACTTGCTAAATCGATTAAAGGTTGTTCGATTCCATAGCCTCTCGAAAAAACCTACTGAAAATACAATTTAAGTGCCTCGTGATCAGTACAATGTCACTTGTTCCTATAGTAATAAGAATTGATGTAATTTTTATAATCTTAAAGAAAAATCTACTTAACAAAGATAACATAGGTCCGTCAAAAGCCAAATGAAAATATAACTAATGGCAGATATTTTAGTAAGTAATCTACTAATATTTGTATATATTAATATGTAAAGAGAATTCTTTGTAAGCATTTTTTTTAATTCGTGATTGTAGGAACGTGAAATTTAGAATATTTAATTTATTTACAGAAGAAGTGCAGAAAGCTAAAATAAAAAAAAAATGTGTTTCGAATTAAAAAAACCTGAATACGGCTACACCAAGCTATACTCGTCCATATGTGTGTGTGTGTGTTGGCCTGTCATGGCACGTACAGGTCGTACAGTCTAACAATGACAGTTTAACTTATACTGGAAATGAATAAGTTAAAGATATATGATTTACTAGCAGTGCCTCGCGGTTTCACCCGCGTAAGTCCCGACCCCGTGAGGATATCGGGATTAAAATTAGCTAAATCCAGGTCTCCAGCTATCTACATACCAAGTTTCAACACAAACGGATCAGTGGTTTTTGCGTGAAAGAGTAACAAACATCCATCCATCGATCCAAACTTTCACATTTATAATATTAGTGGGATGGCGAAATTCAACCACCGGGCGATCTCCAATATTGATTAAAAAGTAATATAATTCATATAATCATTTTCATGCAATCGTAAAGTTTGATTTAAAACATAATCTGTCACAAAGTCGAAAATTGTTTTACATAGTCGATATAATAAAACCTAGTTATATTTATATGTTGGTACATATATTAATGTGCAGAACTCATCAACGTACACATATTAAAGTAACATTATTAAGCTTTGTTCAGACATATTTGTAATAAACCGCCGTTATGACGCCGCCGATAATCCATGACGAAGGGCGACGTTTTTCGGCCTTGGGACGTGGATTTTAGCGAAACGTTTAGTCTCCTCACGTTTGCCTTTTCAATTCAGAAATAGTAATAGTTTGTTCATATTTGTTTTGGTAGTATACAAGTTGAGGATATTAAAAAAAAACTGTATGCATTCCTTAAACGTACGTTACGTTTATTGGATCATATTCTATGATGTATAAATTCTATAATATGAGATTAACTGCAGTGTCAAAAAAGGTGTTATCCTACATGTTTGAATCAAATCCTTTATGAGCATATGGCCCAATGAGCAATTGGTCAAGCAAGACAAATAGTCCAAAAAGCAATCATGAAACTGAAAGCCTTTGGCTATTTAGCAACCACTGTGACGTTTGATTTGAAGGTAAGAAACACAAAAACATACAGTTAAATTGAGAACCTCTTCCTTTTTAAAGTCGTTTTCGAAAAACGTACGTATATGTTGAGATAAAAGTTATCTAGGGCTCTGTCTACGTCTAACCATCTTTAAATTGAACAGAATAGATACGTAATAAAGGGAACTTGCTCTCCAACAAATATGCTTTCTGATTGCAATAGTTTCATATTTACTGGAAATGAAACATTACTTTAATTTTTTTTAATTTTTGGACCACCCGCTCAGTCTTTGTCACATATGGTCACATTTGTGGAATCCCCCCTTCCCTGGTGTAACGTCAGATTTTGCAATTTTACACCTAGAACTGAAAAGAACAGTTCTAATTTTTTTTTAATTAATAGTGTAGAAGCGTATGTAGTCTTTCGTTTACAGGTAATGTTTTGTGTTTAATACTATAGAATTTGACATGTAATGTACCATGACCCCCCAACCTCTTGTCACACAATGTCACACTTTGTTGACCCCCTCTCCCCCCTTAACGTGTGATGTAATTTATGGATGGTCCCTTGTTGAAATTTTAGTATTACAGCAAAACGCAAAAACACAAAATTACCTCAAAGTTAAATAATGGACTTCATTTACTTTCTTCTAGCTATTTCGCTCCACCCAGTTTAAAGTAAACAGACAGTATTTTAACAATGGCAGTGACAATCGGACTGCAGTTTTTAACAATGGCGCAGTGGAATGGCCCCGCAAGTTCGCCAGCCTACTCAATTACACTGAGACGATGGCATACATATGCGAAACAATGTACTTGATTTGTGTACTTGTTTGTGTTTCACTTCACGGAGGAGTTCTTGCTCTGTATTGAAATTAAGTACGTAATGGCTGTGTCTATCGCTTTTTCGTTGAACTTTCGGTATAATTTCTTATGTTTGGATAAACTGTTTTTAATTTTTTCACTAAAGATATAGAAGATATAGAAGGTTTACTCACGTGTGTATATGTCCGACTAATTTTGGATTCGACGGGGGTCCTTTATTAAAAGATGAAGCGACCTTCAGCATCAGTGTCGGGCGCCGCACATTTTACTCTATAGATTGTTTTTACAACGTAGGTGGGATTTGTTTTGTTTTTGATAAGTCCGAAACTACGAAGAATTTTTATTGGATTTGCTTCGAAAATATATAAGTGAACATTTTGACAAAACGTCCTTATTTTTATTGCAAATCATAAATATTAATTATAATTGTTTAGTTTTTGCAATTTTCTCCTTTTTAAACAAGCAGAACTTCGAAGGATACGACTGATTTTTATTTTTAAACCATGCATTTAAAGAAATAACTTGAGAACAATATCACCTCGATTTTCATAAGAAGTTTTAATTTGTTAGAAAATTTTCACATTTTCTTATATAAATAACTAGCAACCCGCCCCGGCTTCGCACGGGTACACATTATACATCAAATCCTTCCTCATGAATCACTCTGTCTATTAGTGAAAACCCCATGAAAATCCGGGGGCAATGATATTGTTGTGTTTAAATGACATACATTATTGACTGTTTCCAAGTAAAAAAAACAATCTATCTATCTATAAATAACATGGACAAAATATATACCATGTTTTGTAACAATAATTTATAACTAAACTATTTCGAAACCATTGCAAAATTTATTTATGGATAATCATTCATACAATCATCACATAGCATTTATCATAAAAACTATGTAAACAAAAAGATAAGCTAATAACTAAATGAAGTTAATTTAGTAGTTTGTACGCAGCAGTAAATATTTTTTTTTTTTATTAATTGTCCACTTCCTTAAAATGTGATTTTTTCTTGAAAAAACGATTGATTTTTAAGCTGTAACAAAAGCTGTGTTTTTAGCTGTTTTTGCTTCTGACTGAGATTCTGATAGTTTGCGTACTAGAAAAGTGCAAAATAACAAACAAAATCCCGTCTAATTCACCACAAGGGGACATAATTATTGACTTGAAAACTGGTTAATTAAAATTCTTAAGTCTTGAATCAATCAGAAATAACCAAGTTTAGGATATAGTACCCCGGGACTAAATTGGCTCCAAATGTGCTCTCCTTTAACCTAAAAAAAATTAAAAAGAATGTATCGTTTTTCCTGTCACCTTGTATAGACGATGTACTCGTACTGCAAATTATGGAGAACGTGACGATAATTGCATGATTTTCAAGTTTAATTTTACTCATTTTATGATAAAATTTACCGTTTGGCTAAAAATGCAAAAAAAAACCTATATTTGCTAACTTTGACCTTGAATAAAAAAAAATCCCACAGGATCGATGGGGACTTTTCACAATTTGTTTTAAATCACGTTCCTAACATTCCTTCAAATTTTCAGCTGTTTGCAAATTTTTGCAAGCTTGACTGTCTACTTTGACTATTGCGACACTTCTAATCAGTTGCAGTGATGTTTTGGATAGTTATCTCATCAGGACATAGATTTTCTCTTTGGATTAGCTGTGAAGACATGCGGTTAATTGCTTAATTATTCCGGGAATGCCTAACTAGTTTTGGGCCCATCAGGTGCCCTTTATCAAGCGCTGAGTGGGCGTGTTGCGTCGTTCTCATGCACTTCACTCTTAAATAAGTCAAAACGTCTTTAATCTCATTTAAAGTAGATTATACATAACAGAAGATTCGTCATGGTGATCAAGAAGTTAATACCTGACTCATTTTTAACATTGTGATACATGACTGCACATTACATTGCACTTTACATTGTGAAAGAAACATCTAGCATTTCTAATGCCGATCCCGAAAGCCAGGGAATATCAATGGCATTTGCAACATAGTGCACAATCCACTATTTAATGGTCTCACATAAACTTTTGTCCTATTTTTACACCGCGAAAACCCTCCATTGTGACAATTGCCATATGAAAGCATTGAAAAAAAATGATTTTAGTTTTATACTGGGTTTATTAAAAGCACCTTTTGTGCTTATGCTTTAGTGTAGCGGTTGTTTACGAATATTGTATTTTTAATACATGCATGCTTGTTCAAGGTTTTAAGTAAAAACTGACTTTAGGTGTGTTGATAGTATCAAACTTCTGAATATATGTGCGTGCAGTTTTCTATTTAACTCATAGCTACTAATGAATGTTGTTAAGTCATTAGCTGAATTCAATTCAGTTTTTTGTTGAGAGAAAATAATTACTCAAAATGAATTCAGTTCAATTAAAGTACAAAAATCAAAATACAAAGTATTTAAATTACATTTAAATGAATGTGATTCACGTGGCAGGAAGGCATTTCTTTTGTTTAGCATTTTAAAGCTGTGGAGGACCGGTTGTTGTGTCCCTCCAACGCGACACGTGTCCGACTAGGCGAGATGTGCAGGCCAGGCGGACCGCGGCCCAACGGTTGATGTTGTGACGTTGTATTTATACTAATCAGGGCGAGAACTTTCAATGCGCGATACAGGTTCACTGCTAATGATAGCTAGATGATATTGAAATATGTTTTTGTGACATACGTCAATGTGGAAGTCGCCACGAAGCTAATTGAAATGATTCGCACAGCATTGTTCAATACTTTCTGTTAATCTGTTTGCTGGATGTGTTTAACACGGGTTGACTCTCTTCATTGAAGTACCTGATGGTATACAACATTTTTCGTTTTGTTGTTAGGTGCGAGAACAAACGAATCGGATGGTTTGCCGATATGTGAACATGCTACTTACAATTGACTGTGAGAGAACCACTCATTTTCTACATTCAGGCCACAAACACTCAAGGATTGGCCTTGTGATTTGTTGATTGTCATGACGAATGCAAGATGAGTCGGAAATTGAATTCATTTGAATTCGAATGGCATATCGGCTGGGATCATCGGAATTATCGGAATGAGAACTGTCTCACCTTTTAACTTCCCTTTTCACATGAATCACATTGTCCGTGAGCTTTCTCACCACCAAACACGTTCCGTTACATAATTTTGGTGGTTTCAGATTTCGAAGCGTTATGACTACCGAGCCAAGCTTCAGATTTAATTGTGCAGTGGCAAGCCATGCAGATCCAGTAAGTTTAAAAATTCAGTTGGATAGTTGGTTGCTTCGTCTTCATTAAACAAACGATAGATTTGAAGGAATGCAGTGCATCAATGATTTGAATTCGAATTGTGAAGTTTAAGTAATCCACATTGTTCACGATGGGAACAAAAGAAAAGATGTAATGGTAGTAATACAGTCTTGTATTGAAAGTACATATATAAAAACATAGGCGTGCAGCGCGTGCACCTTGCATTAACTTAGTTTTTAGCATCAAGAGTATATAAGATTCGTAGACGCGTTCTGATTGGCCGCCAAACATCGCGTGATTTTGTTGGCAGCTAATTGGTTGCGCGGTGGCACCAACACACATTTTTGCTGCAAGAATTGCTCGTTTACTCAACCAATTGTGACTTTTGTGGTTAGCAATGATGTCCGGGAACACTTTGATGATGAGCTCCTCCTCCGTTGAGACGAAATAGCGAAAATTCGGCGGAAACGAAATCAATCAGTTTGATTCGTCGACAGGACTACGCCCAACCGATACTCAACAATTGCTGGGAGAAATCTTAGGCAGATGATTATTTAGCAATGCAACTCGCATGTTTGTCGTCAGCTGAAGTTTCTTCACATAGCGTCACAGAGTCGATGATTTGAGGCAAGCCTTTTATTTCATCGGCAGGGGTCGATCTTGGAACGACTAGTAGTGTTTGGCGGAAATCGCCAGACAGTAGAATCATTGCGCCTCCAAAACGTCTTAAGTCATTGCGCAGATCTTTCATTGTTCGATTGAGTGCTTCTAATGGGTGTTTTTGCGCCATTATGCATTCATTCCAGATGATGATTTTAAATGCTACCAAAACTTATGCTATTGCCGAGTCTTCGTGGGAGAGCCATGCTTCGGCACGTATAGGTCGGCTCGATCGGAGTGATACCACGGCCTCACAGAAAACTGGCAGTGAAGCAATGATTGCATTGCTTTTCGCCGCGTGAGTGAGGTTGTCGGAGACCCTAACCCTTCCCTCTCCCCTATTCTCGCCCTTCCCCTCTCTGATGTTTGATGTTTTGAATTTGATGGGAAGCATGTCGAAATAATGATAGCAAATAATGTGCGCATTTGATTTGAAGATGCAGAAGAGAATTAATTGAATCGAATTCAAAATTAAGTGCAATAACCATCGTTGTCTGATTTTAACCGTGGGAGAGCCATGCTTCGATACATATGGGCAGGCTCGACCGGAGTAATACCACGGCCTCAAGTGGTGTTCACCTTTAAGCAATTGCTACACCGATTCTTATTGCTGCATATATTATATTGTAAGTGTTTCTATGTGTAAATAATTGTTGGTGAACCCCTTAAATAAGTAAAATAAAATAAAAAAATAAAATACTTTCGACTGATTAAGAGTTTTGACTGCAACGGGGATGTTGTTTGTGATCACATCAAATATACAATTTGTGTCCGTAATAGAGAGTTAAACTGAAATAGTAACTAAGAGCAGCAAAAGATGCCTCTAGCAGTGAATGTTCACCGTTTGTAATGACTCAGCAAATCTCTTGAACATCTCCATGACTAGAGGCTTAAGATTCAAGTTTTGTTAGTCAAGGAGCTAGTTTACTTTTAAAATACCGTTGACAACACCTACCGTTTACACTTTTATTTATATGCAAAAATAAATGATAAACTTAGAGAAATTCGTTTTATAAACCCTGAAGATGCCGTAGCTGCGTTTGAAAAAGACGTGGAAGAGATCGCTTAAGAAGAGCGGACTCACTGCTTCAGTCAATGGTTCCATCGCATGCGACGGTGCTTAGAAAGGAACGAAGACGAATACGAAAAGCAATCAAAATATTAACAGGCTTCTATATCATTCCGTTTTTTATTTTCTAAAAACTTTCAAAATTATTATGTCAGCAAAAATCTATAATCATATATAGTATCTTCTACTAGATATTGATAATTCTATGGAATAAAAATCAAATGTGTTGCTCTGAAAAGAGGAATTGTTTTTATTACGATGTTGTTTCAACATAACACAATTATCATCAACCAAACCTTACACACTTTACCTGAAAAGAGAAACAACATTTAGGATTTTATTTCATCCATAACATAATAAACTTTACTACTTGTATCTTCAATAAAATTTTAGCTACGCAGCTTTCTTTCTCTTTAGTCAGTTTGACACACGCCTGTCATAGGTCAAAAACATGAAGGGCAACCACCTTATAAGGACCAATCTTCAATTCATCAAGCTTTCTTCTATTCAAACGATTTCCATTTTCAACATACACTAAAACTCCAACTTTTATATCACATCTTCTTCTGTTTTCATCAAACATTTGCTTATTATAATTATGTGATTTTATAGTATTCTCCAATGCACTCCTCTTGTCCTTGAATAAATCCTCATTTGTTGTATCTTGTCTTAATTTCACCCACACATTCCTTATATCAAACATTTTTCCTTCTAGTAGATACTTCGGTGAAAATCCTGTTACAGTGTGTTCTGTTTCATTATATTTCTCGACGCACTCATGGGCTATAGTTGTCATGTTCATTTATTTTACACCTCATGTTATTAACCAGGGTTTTTTTTTTTTGTGCGTATGGAAACCCCTTGGTGCAACCTTTCATTCAAACCATTAGAGAAAGGTGCATTTACTGCAGTGAAAACAATAGGTATATTTTCAATGTCTAAGAATTTTTTGAAATCTCTTGAATTTATGCCTGGATATTGATCGGTCAGTATAAGACCAATTGTATTTTTATGTGTCACTTTTTGTATTAACTTTATAAAATCACTTTCATTCTGAGTTTTTGAAGTCAAAATACAAGCGTATCTAGTAAAATGGTCTACCAAAAGATGCAAATCCACCTAATCAACCAATTGTATCTATTGATACTAAACTAAGGGCAACCTCATTACAATCATATACTGAAACGCATGTATTTCGTGGAGGACTACTTGAAATTTGATTTTTTATTTCAATTTTTATTTAGTGTTATTGTTTGATTTATTTAAAAATTAAATTATTGATTTAATTTATTTATGTTAAATACTGCATTCGCATTTTGTAAATCGCCCCCCTTTTCCCCTCTCCCTCCCTCACTTCCTCTCCCTCTCTTCCCTCTTCCCCAACTCCAACCTTAAAGGCCGGCAACGCACTTGTAACTCTTGAGTTGCAAGGGCCCATGGGCGGCAGTAGTAACTTACCATCAGGGGACCCGTCTGCTCGTTTGCCCTCTATACTATAAAAAAAAATTGCATGCAGACATGCTGCGAAATATGTTGAACACTGTTTTTTATTAACGTGGTTGTACCACACCATGTTCCAAGCAATAAATGATTTTATAATAATATATAATTTAAACAGAATTTTATACACGTCAGGACCGTCAATAAACTCTGTTTTCAAAACAATATTTCAGACAGAAAATATTTTGATAATCGTTTTAGTTATTCTATTTCAGTGGCTGTAGAAAAATCCATAAAAATCCAGGTTTTACGTATCCTTAAGCCTACTGACGAAAAATATCTATATTATATTTTTATTTTTAGCTGTTAGGGCTTTAAAGTAATTCGGCTCTTGAACTACAAGAGTTACAACTTGGCTCACCACTGATTCACAAACTGTAATACGTGCCTTCGTAGCAATTTTCAGGAGCGGCGCGCCACTACCTCTTCTCACATAATGAATTGGCTTGCTCGTAGATAACTTTGTGATAAGAGTGCACTAGAATAAATTGAATATTTCATCAAATTACGATGTAACAACTCCTTCTTAGCTACTTCACAAAAACGAGGTTTCCTCGTTGTATGAAGTTTTATATGTCATGTATATTTTTTTCTGTGTGTTAATTGATTGATTCTCAGAGGTGGTAACGTAGGTACGGCGTTTTGAGATCTTGCACTTCCTCATCTTGGTTGTTCGCATCCACAGTTCACTTTCTGCTGGATCCTAAAACAGTTCTATCAACATTCATTGTCGTCATTTTTGGTAAAGGGCCCCGTTTAAGGAGACGCGGTGCGTTGTGCGGCGCGGCTCCCTCCGTTTACGGAGAGGTGGCGCGTGAAGCGACGCGTCTATCGTCTATATGTAGCGTTGTATGAACGGGGCGGGGGGGGGGGAGCGTCACAAGAGGGGTCGCAACGATAGCTTTCGGTCTTAGGTCAGTCTTGAATTGTGGTAATCAAAAACTCGTTTGTTCGTTTTTTAAACGTACAATACATGTAACACCTCCAATTGCCAATTACATACTATTACCAATAAATAGGCATACACGCGGCATACGCCGCCGCGAGTGTCGCGGCGTGCGCCGCCGCGTGTTTGCAGTGGTACATGTCAAATAAAACGCGCAAGAAAGCGCTTCTACGTGAACGCTCTCATATCATAAAAAGTGTTTGATTTGATCGCGCGAGTCAACGCACGACGCGCTGCGCAATGCCCCGCGTCTGCGGAAACGGGGCCTAACTTAATTGGAATGTGTTTTAGGAGTCTGTTTATACTGACTACTAATAATAAATATTTTTCTATGGAATTATAGTATATGCGACTAAGCAAATCTAAATACCTTTTAAATAAACCTTTAATGAAGGACTGGCTACATTGTGAAGCTGAATAGCAAATCTAGTTCTTTGTGCATTTAAAAGCCCATCCTTTTCACATTAACCGTAAATGAATCCTTTAACCGGTTCCTTACAAATAGAACGAGAATGAATATCAACATCTCAATCTGAAGCGGCTCAAAAATCTTTAAATCTTACATGGCAACTATAAAATACCCACCAGCTTCTTGAAATTGTCGCGAATAGTCATAAGAGGTACTTGAATAACTCTTGAAATATATTTGTCTAATAAGACTTTTCATAAAATCTGTAGAAAAAAATAGTCAATAGCTTTATACAAATCGTAAATAACCATTTTGCTTCGAAATGTAACTAAATAAAAGATTTTTATCATTGACTTGTGTAAAGGCGTCTTCTGGATCCGATTCGATTTCCCGGTCTGCCGAAGCAAGATATTTAATTTATTCTCTTCCAACTGTCCGTGACTTTGCTTACTTTGTTTGGATAATACTATATTTAGTTTGCTGAAAATTTATTCTACGAAAAAACTTCTTTAAAAACGGTTTAAAGTTCATAATGTATTTGTCTAGCCACGGCTTCGACTTCTTTTGATCTAGGTTTACATTTTCTATATGTATATAATGAAATGGCAATTATTTTTTATCTGTCTAGTGTATATATCGTGGCCAGATCTAAAAAAATATCTCTTCATGATGTATCCGACCATTTTATTAAATATTCGTATTTCGTATTATTTATGAAATGGTTTATCACATCATGATATGGTCTGACCATATCCTGGTACTACTCCCTCAACTTTCTCAGGTCCGTAGCGTCTTCCGTTAGGAGAGCCAAACTTGAATGATTATGTATGCAATTTCAGTGTTTTATTTTAATAACTAGACAGTTAAAAAAAAACTTAAGATCTTTAAAATTCTGTATTTTACATAGAATACGCTTCATAATATTTCAAACCGTAACTATGAGACTCAATAAAACGTTTATTTATTTATTGACATTTCAAATTAACGAGCGCCGCACCGTTTTAACAGTACAAGTGACATTTTAATAGGTTATGTCTTTCTCGTAGAAAGTTCATCTTGTTGTAATAGGTATTTTTTATGGGATAGGCGGTTACGGAAATGAGCAGACTGGTCGCCTGATGGTAAGTGGCTACCGCCACCCTTGGATACCTGCAGTTCAAGAGTTACAAGTGCGTTGCCAGCCTTTAATGTGGAGAAGGGAGTAGGGAGCTGTAGTGGTAATGCTGGCTATAATGTTGTGCATCGCAAAGCATTCCAACCTCCACTTAACACCAGTTGTTGTTAAAATGTCGCTCCTGATACTTGTCATATTTCGTAAATCTTCGGCAATAAATAATTATGTTTTTTGTGACTTCGAATATCATTCCTCCCCTGTATACAATTACCCGTACACGCAGATATAACATTGGTGCCCAATACTCTAAAGGAGTTAGGGCCTCCGGTAACCTCACTCACTCGGCCAAACACAACGAATTAATTGCTTCATCATTCCGGTTGAGCTTAAATGCTTGGCAGAATGCCGGTCCAGCTGACGTATATATTTATTGAAATTAAGATTATTACATGTGAGAACTGTGTAGTCACTTAAGTATTAAGTTAATTTTCTATATTGCCTAGCAGCTCTGTGATTGTTTATATTTTAGAACAATATTACATTGTCCTCAAATTGAATTGTGCTTATGAACAAGTAATTTGGAGTGTTTGGAGTTTCCTGTCTGTTCTTCTCCATAGGATCTACGTATTGGAACAGGCAAGCAGATAGATAGATAGATAGAATATTCTTTATAGTACACCATTAAATAAAATTAATTGGAACAGATCATAGCTTAAAAATAGAGTACAGTAGCTTCAGGACCGAGCTATACTCACTGACTATCCTGACAATTCAAAAATACCTACAATTGGTTTACTTGAAATAAATAATTTTGATTTTGACTCTGAGCCGGCTCATACGTGCCGAGAAGCATTGCTATCACACTGATAAAAAAACAGGGTTATGTAATGATGATCGATATGACGATACGCGCATCTAATTTTCACATGGCCAGCTTTCAGTTATTTCATTTTAGAGAAGGTGAAGGTATGCCTTTTCTTACTATTATCTACATAATCTATATATTTACGATGGTAGTAGGAACAGTAAGGTATTCGGGTTACTTGACAATAATATTGATGAAATGTCTATCTTTTTCGTAGAAAACTAGTAATATTACTAGCTCTAAATTTGTACTAGTAAATATTAATGTCAATGCATATTAGTGAACACTGACATTATCTAACACAAAATGATTTATGTTCGATTCAGATCACAATCACCGAGGTAATGATTCAACGCAACTAGCTTGCTTCTAAATATTGTTGTGTACATGTTTAAGTGACGGACAGCAATTCGTTAAAATACATAAGCATTATGATGATTGACACAGGTAGATCTGATATTATGTTATCCATTTTTTTTTTTATAATTTTGCATTTGACAAAGCCTCCTGTTGTTGCGGTGAATTTGTGTGTGTTGATCTATAATTCTTAACTATTTTTAAATTAAAGTTTTCAAATAATTATAAAATTTAAGGCTATGTTCAGATGACGGTTGTTGAGCAAGCGTTTTGATAATGCGTGTGTTAACTTACGCTCAATGCCTCCCGTCCATCTGAACATTCCTTACTTTCCCTCCCCGAGGACCTTACACGAATGTAAGTTAAGACACATAATGCTATTTAACTGCGGTCTATTTTAGGTGAATGCTTACTTTATTCACTCTATGTTAAGCACTTAATTGCTAAAGAACTTCGAAGATATTTTAAAGTATTTATATACATTTATAAAAACCTTGTAACTTTTAACATATTATACACTATTACGCCAGCCCCTTCCGAATACAAACCAAAAAGTTTTATAAGTAAAAAAATATTAACGACACTACAAATCATGGTCAGTCTTACATAATAAAACAAACCTATTTATCTGGAAAACCTCTGTACCTCAAATAAGAGTGGCCATAATAAAAATTTATAGGCAATTTGTGGAGTGAAATACAGCCTCCTTACTTGAGTCTTTGTTTGGATAATGAAAGTTTTCCGAGGCAAATACAAAGACAACGTACGCGTGGGTAGACTGAGGAAATTACAGAAAACCTTTATGCTTTTAGGAGATCGAAAGGTAAGCAGGTGTCTTGATGTCCAACACTATTTATCACGGATTTATTTCTTATGTGCAAGGAGTCGGACTTTCCGGCCATATTTGTTGTTGGTTATGAATATTGCCTTAATTTCCTAAAACAAAAGAGTAAATTGACAAAAACTGATAACTTTTGATGTTGAAGATATATATATATAAAATATCCCCTATTGCTTGCTAGCCAAATGTGTATGTCTGTATTGGTGTAATTTCATATCAGTTGAATAATTCAAGCTGGGTTTTCTTTGAAGGTAATATGTAATAAAATAGATTCTAGTACTTACTACCTATTACTATAATGTGAAACTAACATTAATATAATATAATTTTTAGGGTTCCGTCCCTCAAGAGGATAAAACTTTTTAACAAAAACTTAAACCGACGACAGAAGAAAGGAACTGATTCGCGAAAAATAAACGTGATAACTAAAATTTTACACTAATGTAAATTCCTAAATAATTATGAGTCGGCACCAAACATACGTATACCACAGAAAATCGGCAGTGAAGCAATGCTTGCATTGCATTTCGCCGCGTGAGTAAGGTTACCGGAGGTCCTAATCCTTTCCTCTCCCCTCTTCCCACTCTTCCCCTCCTTCCCTCTACTCAAACCTTAAAGGGCGGCAACGCACTTGTGGCTCTTGAGCTACAGGTGCCCATGGGCGGCGGTAGTCATTTAAAATAAGGTGACCCGTCTGCTCGTTTGCCCCCTATACCATAAAAAAAAATATAAATACAAAAAAAATATATATATTGACAGAACTTGTCAGAACCTCCTCTGTTTTTCGTCGGTAAAAAAATTAACTCTTATAGGATCACTTTGTTGTCCGTCTGTCTGTCAAGAACCTTTTATTTCAGGAACCCGTGTTAAAATTAATAAAAAACAGTTATCTCTGCGATCCCTTAAAGCTGTAAAAAATTATTCTTCACAATCAAAAGATAAGGCCATTAAGCCTTAGATTTAATCAAATTTGAACATTTCGCAGGTAAATCAAAACCTATAGTGTAGTTCCCATTAACCTAGAATCATGGAATTCGGTAAGAAGCAAGGTCTCACAGTTGTTACATGTATCATAGGAAAAAAATACAGTATTTGTGATTTCAAACTTAAATTTGTCGTAAATCGATGTATGATAGAGTATTTTTAGAACTGCCAAGTTTGTCTTTCGGAAAAAACGGGAAAAAGTCTTCAAGAATCGATTCTCGAGATGGCCGTATTATCTACATACAAGTTTGCAAAAATATGAATCGAATTGGACAAGGATTCAAAAAGTGTTTTTTTCAAGAAGGATTGTAGTTCATATAAATTCTTGTGTTTTTATAGAAGGAGTACACCTGCTCGACACGACCAATACATACAACTGACTGCAAGACGTCATCCTATGTTAACCGCCCGGGAGATAGGTTTAAAGCTACAATTCTCAAGCGGTGTTGTTGGGTGCATAAAAACGGCCTACAAGCACGACGCGACGCCCAATTAGGTACCTATACGCCATGGGAATCGCGCCCGTCGAAACGAATGGTGTAAGGAATACTTGACATGGACCCAGAAGCGATGGGATAAAATTTTATTTTGCGATGAGTCCCGGTTTGGATTTAGGCCTGATACGAGAAGGGTAAGAGTGTATCATCGTCTCGAAAATGCTGAACGGCTGAGATGCGTCCAGAAGGTGCACCCTTATAGTTTCTCCACAGTAACGGTATGGGCGGGTATTATGAAGAACAGACGAACTGGGCTCGTTTTTGTAAATGGCAATATGAACGCTGAAACTTACGGTGAAGATGTCCTCGGGCCTTATGTTAACCCATTTGCACAAAGTCCTTGCTCAGATTTTAGTCTGATGCATGACAATGCGCGTTCGCACACTGCCATAGACCTAGGACAAGAGAGTACTTGGCAATGGCAAACATCCGGGTATTGCCGTGACCTGCACAATAGCCAAACCTCAGTCCCATCGAGCACGCATGGGACATGCTCTAGAGACGGAGCGGAGCGGAGCTCGGAGTGTCGAGAACCCAACAACTGAAAGAAACAATCTTATAAATTCAATGTTGCTGACAAGTTTTAAACAACAGAAGCGGTCACAGTTTGTTTTGAATTACCAAATAATTAAAAAAAATGTCGTTATTTTATTTTGTAAAAGATGAAAAGTTTAATTTCGTTTTAACTTTATTTTATACTACGTATGTTACGGTACACATAATGTTAATTATTGTCATTAAATGAGGGATTTTGTTGCTTTAGTCACTAATGCTTCAAATAATGCTTCGTTATTATTTATAAAAAATATATAAATATATTATAATAGTAAAAATAGTTCATAAGTTCAAATCCGTACAAGTTGCTTAGACTTTTTTGATGTGTGTATTTCAGCACTGAGAATTTAAGAAAAGTTGCCAATGATTTTAAGTTTAGCTCCTGTTTACCTTTCATTACTGAGCATTTGTAATATTGGGCTTGGGCATGGGCTTCACTTTTTAAAATAAATTAATTTACAATTATTAACATCTTTAAAATTACTATTTCCACCACAAAAGTAAGTACTTAAGTAAACTGTCTTCAAGAACTAAGAAGTCGGTTAAAAATGACAATATTTTCGTCTGATTGTCCCTTCTACTTGAATATGAAACTCCCCTTATCATTTTTTTTAAATGACGACACTCCATTTGCATGCTCCCTCTTTTCCACCATTATGTAAATAGCTTTATATGCACTTTCTTCAGCCGTCAATTTATTACCACAGTCTTGTTGTCATGACAACGGCTTGTTTCCTCGTGCGTTTACTTATTTTAATATATTAAGGGGTTCATTTACCTTTCCGTCTAGGGCTTGCCTGTATTTCAAAGTTTTTATTCATTTGTTTGTGATCAAACAAAACTTTTAGACCTTAGAAGTTTTCTGTCTGTTTCAGTAAAATGCCAACGCAGATCAATTTATTTCAGCTGTTTTTTGTTGTTTTACTTTAAAATTTAAGCTTGAATCGTAAAGTTAATTTCACTGTTCTTTTCTATTTGTATTTAACTTGGGCTTACAAAACAAAATACTTTTATTCACCATTAACAGGCACTCGCTGTTACAGGTTTATTTAGCGTTTTATTTAATGTTTTATTTCCATTTTTAGAATGTAGGTACTTATTCAGGTATCTCATCCACTTGTCAATGACATGTTAGCGGCGATAAATGGAATTTAATTAAAATAATGGATAATTTCCACCATATCTATGTTCATATACCTGATGTAGTTAGTTTTTATATTTCTAAAAGTAAAAATTATCGAAAATACCGAGGGGATATTTTCGTGAATCTTTTTTAACTTTTTTTTCGCACAAAGCTCGTCTGCAAATTCAACACTAAAATGATAAATATTATTTCCTTAGAGATTCTATATAGCCTGAAAAAAATGTTTAAAACAAAAAATTGCATTTTCATTGTTCTGTTAACGTGGAAATAATAGAAACAGTAGATACGTGCTGCAGTATTTTTTCAACAAATTAACCGAAACAGACTAATTCACCCGGGGCCGCTGTCATGTTACACTTTACAATGCATTTCTGAACAACTACAGTTTATTTATAGACCGCCACAATGTATGTTTCATGTTTATTTTATCTTTATCTAAGAACAATAGTCTGCATTTTCTTTTTAGCCAATTAGGTTTTTGATAGATATTCCGTATTTATTTATTTAATTGAGGTTCAACAGTTGTTACAGATATTATACAGATAGGAACATACAAGTATTTGTGTCTTAAATCTAACTGCACACATATTGCTACGGATGCTTTTGAAACATACACACAAAACTCCCACTACTCTCTTTTTGGCTTTGGAGGTACAGTACCGAGTGCCTCAGATATAATACTACTTATCTACTACTACTCAGATGTATTAGTGAAAAAAAACTAATAAAACGAGGGCTAGTCGTTAGAGAAGAAAATTAATCAGACCAATGTTCTCATTATCTCACCCATAGAACAACTACTGCTAACATAGAATAACAAATAATTCTACTATTTCTACAAACGTACCTTTACAACCAGATTCAATATATTCAATAGTTCTTAGCACTTTAATAAATTTATCAATATTTGCATTATTTAATCAAATTAAATTTGAAAGTGAATTACAGTACATTTTAATTATAACATGCATGATTATTCTTGTGAATATTTTTGAATCTCGATACTCGAATATTCGTCGAGTACTTGGAATGAGATACGTTCCAATTACGCGACAAACATGTAAGTATTCAGCGGTATCGATCGATCATTAATATTAATAACACCACAAACAAATTCGAACTCGTTTTCCGAGTTCTTATTGCAATGGTACTACGATAATTGAACCCAGATCTCGTTAAAAACTTGTAATGGTTATGAATGTCTTTTTCTGGTCTGTTTAATACTGACGCGATCGACTCACCCCGGGGGGAACGAGCGACCATTTATTTTACAATTCAATTAACAAAAATATGATAATGTTATTTTGTAATTATGTTAAGGTTCTAAAGCTTGCGAACTTTGCATGGATTATGATGTAAATTGTAAATTAGTTTAGCACAGGGGTCTTATGTGGTACGTTTAGTAAGATACTTATTCAAAAAAACATGTAAAATAGAAATACTCACGAAAAAAGTCAGTTAAAAAAAATATAAACCCGTAATGGAAAAACGGTTATTGACGTCTCCTATATACGTGTTATATAGAGGTCCTTGACTACTTTTTAAAAAACAGGTATTGATTGTGCGCTTCTCATTTCTACCAGTAGGGCATTCCAAATCCGAACCGCTTGAACAGAGTAGAAATAATCCCAGAACTTGGTGGAATGTCCAGGCATTTTTAATCTCAGGTTCGCTGACGATCTTGAATATCTAGAGATAGGGGACTTTAAATAGAATATTAAATTACAATCAACCACTTTAGTATGTTCCAGGCCTAGAATATGTACTATACTTATTTTTCTGGAAGGTTCTAATAAAGTGAGTGCATAAACCTTTGCATCATACAATCACACCATATATCGATCACGATGTTTTATTTCCAGAAATAGGTTTACTAAATTATTCTCCCAAGATCTGGGGTGTTCAATCAAAAACTTTCGCAGCACAGGTGTCATAACTTAGGCCGTTACTAACTAAACTCGTTTGCTAATACCCTATGGTCATCACGGGTCGACTTATAATCTTGTTATGATACTTAATTACTGTTTGTACTTTGAGACGTGAAAGGGACGAAAGTTGTTGCGTTAGAATACATAATTTATGTAGAATAATTTAGGGTTGATTCGTGGTTGACAAATGTTAGGGACCTCAAGTTGTAAATGAATTTACTCATACAAGCTTTGCGGTCCCTAACGTATATTTTGTAGTATAGGTGGAAGTTTTAACATACTTAACTTTTTTTACTACAAAGGTAACAAACATGCATACTAGTATACTAGTAGTCTATTTATGTAGTAGTGCCCATTCGTACACATTCGACACTGTTATTGAGGTATATTGAAAGCATTGTTTTGGGACGGTAAATCTTTGGTTTGGTGTCAGTTGAAACCAGCTTGCTTGGGACAGTGTGGTATGAAGAGGTTCTGGTTCAGAAGTGTGACTTTCTTTACGTGTCGTAAGGGCAAAAATCACTTAACAATGTTACCTATGCCTGTAAGCATTAAAATACTAATGGTAATCCACTCGCCTATTCACAAACCGTTTTACCCTCTCAATGAATCTCTGATAACCCTATAAACCAAAATTATATACCTTGGTCTAATTAGTAGTGTTATACATACAACGTTCACAAACAATAGCAGAAAAACATGCACTAGCGCCATCCAGCGAAAACAAGCCGAACTACATAGTAACTGCTAACTCTGTACTGCGCGATTAAACTTCTCGCACTGATTGGTATATGTATAATATATCCGACTTCCCAACATGAACCGTTGGGAAACGCTTCATCAGGCACGAGACACCAAGCCAATTCGGTGGATCCTCCTATTCTGGTCGAAGAACATGAAAACCTTTTCATTATTTTTTTTTTATTATTTCGTAAGACAATGTATACAACTTTTTACCTAAAAATGCTTATTAGGCTAAAATACTGATTTTCATGCGACACTCAAACTTGATCAAAGCTGAGGGTGACATAATCAGTCATAAACATATGTTTGTTCGAAGTTGACATTCTTCCTGACTAGGGTATTAGTGTTCTGTGGTCGTAAAACGTGGCGTGATAACGTAGTAACCGACGATGTTTAATAAATACCTAGGTTAAAAAAATATATTATTGTCATTCATATAGTAGAGGCACATATGATATTGACAAGGGTTGTATGCCATGCCCTACAAAACCTAACCCACCGTAGTTGTCGACCCGACGCCGACAGATGCAATTACCATTGTTACAATAATTATTTTATAAGTAAAGAAGATATGTTATATTCTCGTCTTTTGAACTTAAGCATGGTAAATTATAGTTTGAAATTAACCTAAAAACAAACAAATAAAATAAAAACATTAAGTTATAGATGATCAATCACTACTGAAGAAGGTGGCTGGCAGCGGATGGATGCGGATTGCCCAAGACCGGGATGATTGGCGCTCCTTGGGGGAGGCCTTTGTCCAGCAGTGGACGGCGATAGGCTAATGATGATGAATCACTACTATTACATAAAGATAATTATATCGAACCTTAGTTTACCTATGCTTATAATATAACACTTTTTTTGACTAGCTATCTCATTACCCCCCATCCCTAAACTAGTAAAATATCGGATCATATCACAAAGAGAAGAGTAATTAAGGCCTTCCTACATGGCCGTGCTGCTCAACTCCAGCCACACCCGTGCAAGCTTCTCACCTACTGGTGACACAGTCACAGGTCACAGTGCTGTCTAATTACGGTCTATTTAGTTTGTTATCTCTTACGTTATTTTCACAGATTGCAGGTGTCGAATGTAACATATTACAGACAATAGTAATAATATAGGCTCTCGAAATGTACGGCATGCATGTGGTAGCCGTCCCATTCCAGGCTCGATAGCTTCTAATTAAGTGTAATGACTGCCAAATCTACCGATACATTGGCTGACACTCCAGATTTATGAAGAGGAGATTAGACAGCATTAGACCCATGTGGAGGTAGGTAGATATTGAGGACGTACTCACAAAAGCTACTCATATTAAAATATTTATATAATACACATTTTTGGTGTTAAAGGCCGTATTCTACTTGCTACAGCATTAAACCAATGGAAGTGTTTCCGTTAACCTGTCGATTGGAAGTCTAGAGAGTTATTACGCAATCTGGTATCACAATCATCGTGTGATATACCAACAGATCGAGTTTTGTTTGTAGATTTCCTTCTTATCCACTTACATAAGTAGTATGTGGTCTGTCAAAACACAGATATATGTACCAGAGTACCATATCAAATTTATTTTATTAATAACTATTGCGACTACGTTCAAGTGGATATATCCAACGACAACCGTGCATTTAAAAAGTATTGTGTGATGTGCTATTCCAGACTATAATCTATCAGATCAGTTCAGCCGTTCTAGCATGATTGATTAACAAATATCCATCCAAACTTTCGTATTTATAATAGTAGTAAGATTCAGACATAAATTTCCAATTTCTAGGTAACTGATCGAGTGCTGGTTGCAATATATGGGGTAATAATATGGGTTTAGCCAAATTGATCTTTTCAGTGCAGTCGCATTATCATGGGAAATAGTCGGTTAATACAGATTCAAAAACTGTGTTAATGACTTAATAATTATAGTTAAGTCAAAAAATAAAAAAATACGCTCTGTAATAGCGAAACGAATTGAAAACTAACATATAGTTCTAATTCTTCAATGAACGAACCGCTAGTAAATCTGAGTATTATATCATTCAAGCCATTGAGACGTGATTCTATTTGTGTGATCCAGAAATAGTTGTTCCGAGTCTGGGTGTTCTTTGTGTCCGTTGTTTGAATGTCTGTAGAGCTCCCCGATACAGGAATATTCCTAATGCGGGAGTTGTCTTTTTTAATGAGAAAAAAAAATAAAAAATATTATCCATGAACTTGGTGGGATGCCCAGGCATTTTTAATCTCAGGTTCGTTGACTATCTCAAAGATCTAGGACGCAAATCGTACAGCATAATCAAGGATGGGGAAAAGAAGAGATTGTGCAAGCGGAATCTTAGTGGTAGTAGGTAAAAAGTTGCGAAGCCTACGTAAGGAACCTGCAGCGGTAAGGATTTTGCACTCCTGCAGCTGAGGTACCCAGGTCGTACAGGTATCTATATATATATCCCCAAATCTTTGACTTTGTCACTATAAGGAATGTTAGTGCCATTGCAAGTGACTGGTGGTAAAAGTGACCCGTTCGGAGATCTGCCTGGAGCTTGCAAAAATAATGACTTGAGTCTTTACTGGGCTTACTCTCAGACCGTAGGAATTGCTCTAAATTGTATATAAATTCTAAGTCTACATTGACCAAGGTAATAAAGTAGTAAGGCCTCCGTCAGTTTATTCGGTTTAGCCTAAGAATAAATCTGGAGATAATCCGCAGAAAGGCAGCAGGAAGAAAAGAGATTATTTGTGAGGGAATTTATAAAGACAGAGCATAGAAGGGGAGATAGCTCGCTGCCCTGTGGCACACCAACCGTAGTTTCACACCATGAGGAAACAGTGTCTTCAAAACTAATATGCTACCAGTGACCAAACAGGTAACTATGAAACCAGTCTATCGCTGTTGGAGATTTGTTAAGAGAGTGCAATGCATGAGTGCATGCCAAGTAACACCTCAAAATTCACGGTATTGAACGCATTACTGAAGTCCAACAGAGTAAGAACTGTAAGCTCACCGTTCTTCATAGCTAATTTGATGTCCTGAGTAATTTGAATTAGAGTAGTGGTAGTGCTGTGACTAGGACGAAAGCTAGATTAGAAAGGATTTAAGAGTAGGTTTTTGAAAAGGAAATTAGAAAGTTGAGTGTGAATAAGCTCTTCAGGGACCTAGTCGGCCTAAGGTGATAGTTGTGGGCTTTTCTTTTTGAGAATGGGTACAATTTGAGCATCTTTCCAAGCCGTTCGAAGCACGCTATTGAGAATTTGAGAAATTTAAGATGTGAGTAATGACAGAAAGGATTTCATCAATGATAGGAAGGATCATATCACGGCTTAGACAGTCAGATCCCACAGCGCTTGAAGTAATCGATATTAAGCTCTTCTTAACATCACAATTAGAGAATTGACTAATGAAGAAAGGAGAACAATCAGGAGTAAAGACAGATGAAGATGTTTTATTGTTGCTTGTTTTGTCATTTTATCCAAGTTTGACGACGCAGAGAAATACTGATTTAATAAATTTAAATTTAAGTTTTTTGGAACCGTTTCTTGAACGAGTTTGCCTACTCCCAGTGGCCTTAAAAAATTCCAGACTATAGCTGGATCTCCGTTTTCAATAGAACTGTAGATATATTTGCGTTGCGCATTCCTGCACACCTTGCTGCAATGATTCCTGTTTGCTATGTATTTTTCCTGGTTAATTTTAGTTAGACGTTTTTTATTATGTTTTGACTTGACTATCGCTTTTTTGATATAAGGATTATTGTGCCCGTTGTTAGCCAGGGTGACGGAAGACGTACATCCACTCGCTTATTTTCCTCCCTTACTGGTGGAACCCATTCATTATTTTTAATATTACCTTTGGTATGACATAGCTTAACTAGTCACAAATCATGAATGTTGTTTTGCCCATCTTCACTATTGTTATTTATGTTAATTTCTTGTAAAAACTTGATTAGGTTTGTGGCAATTCGAACAATATTTACCGAATAGCTTTAAGTCCATGCTTGGTGTCTCATTTTTCAGTGATAAAAATACGTTTCTTCGGGTTTGTTATCATGTTGGCTCGAAGTTTTTATTGAAAATAAACTGTTATTTATCAATTTTGCGCATCACGCATTTTTTTTGGTTTAGGCGCCGAACGTCTCATTCGCAAATAGTCCCACTGTAGCAAAACGTGCCATTCGCAAAACTTCTCTATCGCAGAACGTCCCATTCGCAAATTGTCTCCTGCATATTAAATACCAACTACAGGAAAACATATGTACAAAGCAATGTTTTTTATTTAATAGTTATATATTTAAGAAAAAATTACAGTGATAATCTATCACATATTTTATAAAATATTTTACTTTTGTAGTTGTAAGAAAATTACTTTCTTCATAAAATTATGCACTGAAATGCTATTTTTTAAACATTTATGATAACGTTTGTCAAATAACATATCTCTTTGGCGTCTATTTTTCTTAGTTACGAAAAGCCTATTTTGAGTTTGATTGTTGTGTACAAATAAATAAAGGTTAGGTTTTTTTAGTATTCTAACGTATGATGCCAGCTTTCGATAGCATTGGTGGTTCGGTGTCTTTGACCAGCACAGCTTAAAGTCGTTGATGATATTTTGGAGACCATTGCTTTTGATAATATTCCTGGAATCGTTGAAATTCGTGTGTGTTTGGCGCTTAATCGAGTACAAGACGCCAAGCATCTGGTATCTGATTAGCTGGCACCAAAGGCATATTTTTTTTTAAATATTATTTAGGCAAAGGAGTAGACGGGTCACCTAATGGTAAGTGACTACCGTCGCCCATAGACACCTGCAACTGAAGAGTCACAAGTGCGTTGCCGGCCTTTGAGATGAAAGTACGCTCTTTTCTTGGTTTGATGGTCGTATCGGTCCAGAAATACCGCAACCGAAAATTTGTTCCAGAGATTGGTTATGCGAGGCAATAAATTGCCCATACTTGTGATACCTTCTGGTGATAGGGTCAGGTTCAATTTGTTCGACTATTTCCAAATGGCAGCATTATAGCGTCGATAGCAACTGCTAACTGTTGCATTTGGATACACTGCTAGTATGGCATTAATTACTGCGATTTCGTAGTCACATTTAAAGAATTTTATTTGAACATGTAATTCTTCTTTAATTATGCAGAACAGATGTTCATACGTAGCCCGAGTCTTATTAGGCAACTAGGCGAAGACAACAGGAACGAAATTCGTTGTATTTTTTTTTGGAGTTCATTTCATTTGTTGATAAAATGGGGGTGGTGTAATTTTAAAAGTACCAGCTGCTTTTATTATATTTTTATATAATTTAGTAGCAAATATAATGTTTTTTTGACCAGTCCTTGTTGTATCTTGACGGTACATAAATTGTTAAATTTTAAAGTGTCTGTCTTTAAAAAAGTCTTGTGTCTTTTTTAAAGACAAATTACCTATAAAATACCTTCTTTCAGATCTGTAGAAGCTACATTGTATAGGTACAATGTAGCTCCTACAGATCTGAAAGCAGGTATTTCATCGCAACAGTCAGGAATTATTTCTTTCAGTTTTTCAATTCCGTTTTCATATACAGTACAGGCTCTGCCTAGTTTGGGATTAGACGGCCGTGTGTGAGATGTTTTTGAGTCATACTTAATTCTTAAAAAACCTTCAGTAAAAGTAAAAATTTTTATTTGCTTACTATACACACATAATTTATTATGGGCGTTAGAAATAAGGATTATAAATTAAAAGGTTAGTGTAATTATAATCATACAACGAAGATCCAGAACGAACATTACTTCTATATAATTTTAATTTGTTGATTTCATGTTTATTTTTCTGCAGTTGGTTATTTGTTAGTTATTTGATATGAATGGGACAATTTGCGAATGGGACACGTTTTACTATAGTGGGACCATTTGCGAATGGGACGTTCTGCGCCTAAACCATTTTTTTACTCCCGCTATCAGAAATTGGCCCAACGATAAAAGTTGGGCATCTCGTCGGAACGAAGCTGTATACGAACTTACAGCCTGTTTTTATTCATCGAAATTATTCAGGTGTGAGCCTGTGGACTATTAGACTTCTTACAAGTTTTATGCACAGTCATTTCAGATTGCCCTTGTGGGCGTGGGGAAGTTGTTTTTTTTATCTATTTTCTTAAATAACTTTAAAACTATTAACCTTTAAATTATAAAAATACCTATATATGTTTGAGACATTCACAATAAGCCCTTTTATTAAATATGTCACACAGTTGATTCGGAGGAAATTGGCTGCGGCAGACGGACATATCTTATAAATATTCAGTTTTTTTATAGACACACAGACATACGGAACTCTAAAAATATCGATAACATACCTTTTTCTATTTGAAAATGGAACCTGGTTGTAATATAATCATTTTACAAGAGAAGAGCATAATAGAATTGTCAGCACTTCTACACTAAAAATACCTGAAAATCTCGAAAACTAAGAATGGTAGCTTCGTGAAAAGTAAATTGTTTTTAATAGACAATTAGATACCACGCTTATAGTGCATAAATTTCAATTTGTCTAAGAACATAACTCTTGAATAATTTTTTACACTATAATTTAAGTGGTTCCGGGCATATCTTAGTTTCGAAATACGATACCCACGTTTCAGTTTAGGGCCATTTGCAGGTCTAAATGGTTTTAAATTAGCTTCAATAAGTCGTCGTCTTACAGTCCAAGCACTTGGGCTACTTCCTCCAAGGCGTCGAAACTGATTTGTAAGTTCATTTCTAGCGAGAAAGCGATTTCAAAGCATTGAGTTGACCAACTATCGATCTTTTTGTGCTGTGGTGCACCTGGCCCTGCCTACTCCTACTCCCTCCTCTGCGTAGGTTAGAGCCGTTTTCCCATTGAATAACACGTTGTACTGTTGACAGCGACACACCGACTATAATACTGTACCGACTGCTCTATCACGCTGACCTCGGTCATTTTCCCGCATTATAAGAGTTCTAGTGTAAGCAAGCGACATTATAACAGCTTCAATAATAAATATTGAACACTAGGAACGTTGTTTACATATTTTTTTATGTGAATCGGAATCATTGCTCTCGAGTGTTTGAATGACTGCACGGATGGCGCAATGGTTTTAGTAGTCACCTCTCCACTGCGCCGCGCCGAGTGTTGTGGGTTCGAATCCTACACGGGACAAAAGTTTGTGTGATCCACAAATAGTTGTCCCAAGTCTGGGTGTTCTTTGTGTCCGTTGTTTGAATGTTTGTGAAGCCCCCTGTGACACAGGATTATTCCTAATGCGGGAGTTGTCTTTTTAAACAGAACAGTGTATTACGATCTCTGTCTCTGTAGTAAGTCCTGGCAATTTTCATTATAACAACGAAATATTTTGTTCGCACGAAACTCTTTTCTCTGTTTAAATACAATGTCAGCTTATCTTTGAAAATGTTTGTGACTTCGTGATAAGTTAAAACGAAATTTTATAGTTCTATATTTAAAAATTTATGAACCGGGACCATTTAAATGTATTCATTCCAGTCATCCAGTGACTTGCATACTATCATTTGTTTTGTAAAAAAATATTCTTCGTTTCAGCATAAAGTGTTGTTAAAAAATTTATATTTCTTTATAATGCTTTTATTTGCAGTGAAATCTGTGCAATTCGATTTGGTTGATAGAGTTATTTAAAATAAGAGGCACGCCGCTATAGTGGCGGTGGGCACGGGGCCCTCAACTTCTGGATGACAAAGGTGCTTTCCGAATATGGTTGTTTCGGTAAGTACCTGTGTTGGACAGGCCGGGAGCCGACGTCACGGTGTCACCATTGTAGTCATTGCCCCGACGACACGGCGCTTCATACACTGGCAGACAGACTGCCCACCCTGGGCTAGTCAGTGCCATGATATTGTCGTACTGGTACGGTGCTGCGGGAAGTCCCTCGCTCCCAACCGTGATTCTGTCCATGGTCCGGAGCGAGAGTCATAGATTGCCGTCGCCTCCTTCTGCGAAGAGGTGATGTGTGGTGCCAATATTTTAAGCGTATAAAATCGTGGGCAAGAAAAATAAACATAAGTTACATAAGATGTAAATGTGAAAATGTTTTTAACCTTCATCTTCATCTGTCGAGTCATCGATGTATTGATAATCTGGTTCTATTTCGTCATCAATATCAGTTGCAGATTGCATATCTGTTACAAGAAATCGATATAATATTTAACTAACAGATAAACTGCTATCTATAATCTTTAACGGATCAATCATACCTTTAAGTTCTTCTGTTAAAGATCTGGTCCTGTTCATTAACAACAACCTTAGCTGGCAAACCCAAGTTACAAGCGTCAGCCAGAAAGTTACAGGAACCCTACGAGCCTTATACCGGCTCAGAAACTTTTTTCCAACCGAGACAAAAGCGATGTTGGTACAGACCCTAATTATCCCCATTATTGATTATAGTGATGTGTGCTACTACGATCTGAATGCAGATCTCCTCAACAAATACGACCGTCTTCTGAATAAGTGCATTCGATTCATTTTTAACCTTCGTAAATTTTTTTTTTTTAAACTTCCTGCAGTTTACATTGCACGAGGCGGACTTAATGCCACATGGCATTATCTACCAGTCAACCTTTGGGTGGTTCAGTGAGGGACATGGCAGGTATATAAGAATGAAATTTCATGAAGAAAGTTATAATTTACATAGAAATACAATTGATTATACATAATACATACATATATAAATACTTACAGATAAATATATATTCAAATAAATACTATATATAGATACAAAATATACCTATGGTTGTGAGGTTATGAGGATATTTTTGCCAACTGCTTCCTGTAAAATTCACGGACCTTAGCTTTAGACGTATCTCTGCTGGTGGACATCCTAATTTGACCATGTTTCCTCCTTTCGTCTTGAGCTAAGTTGGCTTCCGATTCGTCAGCGCCGTCAACTGCGCGCTCTAACCACCCTTTACACTATTCTCAACTCACCTACTTCTCCTACATACTTAACATCCTCCTTCCAGTTCCTGTGTTCCAATCATAACAGAACTCTCCGTTCTACAAATAATCTTCTTCTGTTATGCCCCTCTCATACTTCTGCATGTGTCCATTCTTCCTTCTTCATACAATCTGTTCTCCTCTGGAACGCTCTTTCTCAGGAAATCAGAATAGCACCCAGTCGCCTATCCTTCAAGGCGAAGGTACGAGCTCAAAACTCAACTCAAAACATAACAGGATCATCACAACATCAATACTTTATATATAATAATGTGTATGTAAATATGCATATATGTATCTTTTTATGTATGTGTATATATTTATATATTCCCATATTTTACTCCTCGTTTCTTTTTTGTTTTGGTATTTATTTGTGTTTCATTTATTCTAAAGTTTATAATCTAAATTTAGTGCACCTACTTCACCCATTTCTACACCACCCTAGGGTAGACTGGTAGAGAATTGCATTAAGTCCGCCATTGTACATTTTTGTGCATAAAGTTTTAATAAAATAAAATAAAAAAAATAATTTTTTTTTTGAATAGGTAAGACTTACACTATCAATCTTGCTGGAAAGTGAGTAAATAAAAATCCGTGCCATATTAAAATATATTGTTTCAAGTTACCAATCTTTTAAAAAGTCAGTCGCCTCTTGTATACAGTCACCATTTGGCCAAAAGGTAACGAAGGAGATGAAATACCATGGTACAGCACTTTGCTTTTAAATCATTCCCGCTTCGTCTACTGCACTATTAAAATATTGTGTTATGCAAGTGCGGTGTCTGGATGTATACTACAGTCGGGTGCATCGGAAATATAACGTCTAGAAAATGTTTTATGAATGTACCGTTGTCCTACAAAATCTTACTGTCTGTTTTGCCAACTTATGACTAGATTTCATAAATTAACTTATTTTCTGATCAAATAAAGTTGCACTCATATCAATCAAGAAAACCGTACGACTCGTGTGAAGCAGTCACATTAGTCCATCAAACACACGTCACTTTGCAGCCTGCATGAAAATTTCGGAGTGGGTACGTATATTAAATGCTCCGGAGATAAATTTATACATTGTTACACTAAAATACAATGTTTCAATAAAAGTAAATTACTAAAATGTACAAACATATTCCACATGACGCTATCTAAGCATTACTCGTATTTTGAGTTAGGGAGTACAGATAAACATAGTTAAATAATTTTGTTTTTGTAAAGACGTATATGTCGCTCATAAAAAACACTGATAATTAAGTTTTTAAACGAGGAAAATAAGGTAGAAGATAGGCCCCTGTACAGGTAGTGATTGAATTCAACTACCAGAGTGATGTAGCATCTCCATTCTACAGAAATGCGTATTTAACCAAAGTCTGCAGTTTGGAAATATACGTTGTAAAAGTTATACGTGAAGCGATTGAAATTAAAAAGCAAGAAGCTTTCAATCGGGAAGATGGTTTTAAATTATCTACAGAACCTAGTGATAAAAACATACCACCCCGCCTTTATGAGCAGCCGGATAAACATCGAATAGGGGCACACTTGTGCACACAATTTATCACAAATATCGACAATGTGCGTGGGGATAAAGCCTTCTACCTCAGGGATTCGATGACGGAGACTGTGACCATGGCCAGTGCAACCTAATCTTTCACAAACACGTAAGTAGATCGTACAAGCACGAGATGTAATAATATTTATATAGATATAATATAATATTTATTTATACATTAACAATAGTGTGTTTATAACAGATTCACATTGGGAGTTGCCACAGAAATATCAATAACTATTGGTATTTCTGTGATATACGAACATGTTAATCGTACTTTTTTGCGCACTTACTCACACAACTACAAACGCTGAGGCAAGTATTGCTTGACCAATGTATAATGATGTAATTATTTATTTGTAAGTACCCACAGTCTCGGTTTTGATTTTAATTCGCGGAATCTTATTAAGTGGCCACTGTTTGGATTAGATTAGAGATATTGTCTTGTGTGTTCAATTTGTATGATAAGGTATTCTCTATAGCAGTGCCCGCTCGATTTCGCTCGCGTGCACATATTTATATATTTTGCGCGGAACCCTAATTCTTTTTATAAAATAAAAGTAGCCTAAGTTACTACCACCACACCAACTACCTGCTAGTCATGGTCCTTTGGTGGTCGGTCTGCCCGTTCTGGAGATTGACCGGAACAAACAGACAGAGAGACAAAATTTAAAAAAAAAAAAAAAAACTGATTTTTAGGCATAGGTATCGTGTAAATGACCGTATGAGCTTAAAAAAAAACCCTTTATTTTGACATTACAAACATACTTCAACTTTATTTATTTGTATTGATGAGTTAACATATTACATTACAACGAACAAACTATAAACAAAAGGTGTATTTTGGGTAGGGTAGATGTGTATTCGTGTTTTTTATTTATTTTTTTGTAAATAACGCATGTTTATTTTCATTCTTTTGTTTTTTATATATTTTTTTTTTGTTAAATTTCTCGGCATGGATTTTATGTTCATGCCATTCATAGGTATAATAAGGTAGGTACGGAAGAGCGGAGGCTCCTGGCACAGGCATTCTACATGCTTAAAAGGATTCTTTAACAATAAATGTATTAATGTATACCTGTGCTTATGAAATAAAGTTATTATTATTATTATATTATAATCGAAACATCAGGCAAATCAAAGGTATATAAAAAAATAAATACGTTAATAATTGCGTTAATTACCGTCAACATAATCATATTAGAAAAAAATTATATCACTCATTTAATGCACGTAAGCAATTGCAGTCGCGTCTAGAAAGTTCTGGAAATTTTACGTACCTGGCAGAACAGCAAACATGAGTTCCTAAACTTATAAAAAAAAACTAGCCTTTCCTTGCAGTTCTACCTACATTTATAAACTTCAAGAAATGGATACATAATATAATCCAAAAATATTTTTTTAAAGCTGACGATTAACGCGTTCCAACGCGTTACCAAAAAAAAAAACACACTGCAGCTTTATTACATTAGTATATTTATATCTGACAGATCGTCTTCTACAAAGTACCAATAGTTATTTTTAAAAATACATTATTAAGCTAAAGATCGAGGGGTGCAGGCTACTTCCAACCGGTCTTCATGGAATTCAGTGAGGGAGACCTATGCACAGCAGGAAAAATGCTATCGGCATAATAATGATGATTATTAAACTTTAAATGATATTAGTTCACATAAAGATACCTACTTCAATTTACATAACAGCTGAATAAAATAAGCGTGTACAAGTTTTTATGGCTAACATTTCGCTATTCAGTATAAATGCAGATATTCACGGGTTAGCGACCTTTATACTGCAGTCACAACAAAACGAGACACCCAGAAGGATAACATGAAAGGTTTATTTTAATCCATTTTTTATTCAACAGACGTAAGTCCTACAAAATAAAAATCCACTTGACTAATGCGCAGTTCCTATAATCAAGAAACGATTCGTTTTGCTTAGGGACGGTAAAATTTCGTTCAATTAAAATACAACGATTTTTTTTATTATTTGCATTAGTGTATGCATTTTTTTATTATGATCGGTTGAGTAACAAACTCACTTTATAATATTATAGATATTAGTTATTGGTTACGATAAAATAGAATATTATGAATATTATTAACATTAATTGTATGTTAATCCTCACAAATTTTGTAATTTCATTTACGTCATATATATACATTTAAATAGGGTCCAGTTTTCCTTCACACTATATTTCCCAACAAGTCCGTCATCTTCATATGATATTTGGATGGATTTTTTTCAATACCAAGAATAGTTGACTCTCGGTTGTCCCGGTTCTTTGCTTTATGTTTCTTTGATTTGGGCTTGGCAATTATACCCTTTTGACATGTGATGACTCAGATTTACAGCTGGAAAATGCTTCACCTTGTCCGGTCGTATATTCGCTTGCCGTGTCATCAAGATCTCCTGTGACACTGTGAGAATACTTAGTGTAGTGTAGCTTCAGAACTTGTAATCCCCCATTAAGAATCCACTTGTGACAAGACATGCTTATTCTTATCCTTTATTACTGCAATAACACATCACAAGACGTAAAATTTTAACCAGATGTCTGGTTGATCCAATCCAGAAATTCCCTGAATCGGCCATGCTCTTCAGGTCTGAGCTGAAGTTAAGATAAATCAATTTTTTTAGTAGTGATAAGCTTTCAATTATACAATACTCATACATTCTAATATTCATAACATTCAAAGCAAATGACAATCTATAATAGTTCACTAAAACCAGGTACTCTAGAGACATTGGATGTTTTCACGCTTGTTTTTTCGAAGAAAAAGGCAAAGAAAATCCTTTTAACGCTTCATAAAACAGATTAGGTAAGCAGAATCGTCTATACGTCGTTATGTTCTATGGTTTTTCGATACCCATAAAATAAAAACGTTTCTCTTCACGGAACCATCAGCGTTGGTTGTATCCTTTGTATGGTATCCAGGAAATGCATAGTAATAGCTTTATTAAGGTTGTTTTAACGTTGTAAGTATTTACTTTACACACGGAGATAGTTGCAGGGATTATCGTTCATTAAAATTTTATGAAAGCCACCTTTACGATATTTGTAGGTAGGTACTACTTAAACAGAATAGATGATGATGGTACAATATTATTCCATAATCATTTATTATGTTAGGTGAATAGAAAAGGTAACAGGATATTAATTTGATCGCGTACTTTCTTACAGGTTAAGTAAGACTTTCCAAAAATATTATTTGTTAAAAACATTATTAGTTTGACTTACGTGTATAATTTTTACTTATGTTATAATTGGTTTCAATCATTTCTAGACACATAAAGTATTGAATAACTATCTAAGCATTTTTACTAGAATAAAAAAATAACAAAAAATAATCTTTTCTGTAAATACTTATTTTTTAATCACTAGATAAATATAACAATGGCTCTATATTATAAAACTAAAATAAAGCACTTGGTTTATTAATTAATATATTCTTGTTACTATGGCAATATTTTTGTAAACAATAGAATGTCATAGAGATTTTTTTAAATGAATAAATAACTTTTTTTATTAAATGAATTGAAGTTATTTTTTTAATATAAACTTTTTATTGTGATGTTACTTTATAAAAACGTCAAAGTTATAAAACAATTACCTACTGTGATATTCGTCATCATCTGGATATTGTATGTTACAGTCAAAACTCTTAATCGGTCATAAGTACTTTTAACTGAAAAAACAATCAAGAGTAGTTGTATCTGAATAAGTTGGTTCAAAAGTAGTTTTGTCTGAAAATCATTTTTTAATAGTGATTTTGACTGATGCTTCTAGTCATAAGTACTTTTAACTACTATAGCTTCAGTCAAAAATTAAAAATGTTTATAATCTTAATAAAAGTATCTCACTTAACCTAATAACTACTTATCCGCTTCTAAGCGCTCTTGCAGTAATACTACTTTTGACCTTAACTTCAATTAAATTTACAATTGTCGAAAGCCTGCAGTCATACCTACTTTTGACTGATTTTGTTAGTTAAAAGTACTTTGCGTGGTAAAGAGTTTTGACTGCAACATATATATATAGAAATTCAATCGTAACAAAGCATTTAAGGACGAGAATATTTTAACTGAAATTTGTATGAAGATTTATGTGCTTGTGCTTGTGCTATTATTGTACTACTTGTTACGTTACTATTGTGAACGTCAAAGGTGATAATTATGTGATCCGATGATATGATTCTGCATGTTTAATGTTTGTTCCCTGTTTTTATTTACTAAATATTTAGCAGATAATAGTGAAATCTATGATATAAAAATGAATCGCAAAATGAATTGGTAAGCGCATAACTCAACAACGCCTGGACCAATTTGGCCAATTTTTTTTTATTAATGTTCGTTGAAGTTCAAAGATGGTTTTTACGGCGAGAAAAAATTAAAAAATTGCCAGAAAAAGTCTAAAAAAACACTTTTCTATACTCCCATACAAACGATTCGTAATAATACTTAAAAGTCAATTTGAACTTTAATACCATACCATAAAATTCAAGTGTTAGTAGAGAGGTTCCGGGAAGGCAAAACAATTGAGTGACGTTAGTATCGTATATTAGATTTTAAAATGTAGAATAATGTCAGTAATGGAAGAGGATTGACATATATATTGGGTGTCAAATATTTATGCGTGCGTTCAGCAATTTATTTTGTGTAAACTAAGGAAAATATATCAAGTTACAGAGTAAAAAATAAATTAAACCCGTGCGAAGCCGGGGCGGGTCGCTAGTTGTGAAATAAAAATCACTTGCGTTGGCGAGCTTAGACTTTAATGACAATTTTTTTCTTCGTCGCGTTGTCACTGGAAGCATTTTAGAGATAATACTGAAAAATTTATGAACAAACAAATGACAACCATCTAATTATATACTCCAAAAAATAGTAATATGTTTTGTTTAAAATTATAAATTTTGTTAATTTAATAAATAAAAATTCCAGCAATAATTTTTTTACATAATATATAAACTAGTTTATATGTTACATAAACATGTATGCTCAATTCTGGCGATATTTCAATGAATGAAATCATGTTTACCTTTAATATCTTTTATTTCAAAACTACAAACTTACAGATAATATCTTCGCAATACACATTGTTTCACTAATGTCCATTCCAGGTCGTAATGTACCAATTAAGGTCTGGAATGTACATAAATGAAACAATGTGTGTATTTTCTCTAAAAGTCAGTGGAATTTTAGTATTTAATCTTTTTAGTTTCATAATATTTTTCGTACTAATACATTTTTGTCCAACATACATACCTAGTTTATTTTGAGGGTTCCGTTCTCAAAAGGGAAAAAGGAACCCTTATAGGATTACTTTTTCGTGCAACTGTCTGTCTGTCTTTCTATCGAGACCCTTTTTCTCAGAGACGCGTGTAGTATCTATTTGAAATTAACATCAAATACTTGTCTGCCGTTCCTCGAAACTATAAAAAAACAAGCTTCTCAATCAACGCAATCAATTTTTAGCAGGTAGCTGATGGAGCCTAATATAGACTCAAAACCGTTCACGCCAGCATCTGTTAACATGCCTGAGGCACTACAGATGCGCAGCAGCTCTGGGCCCTTTATTTTGTTAAACCCACAGGACATTGTAAACCATTACCGTACATAAAAAAATCGTGTACCCTTTTAACTCTCAATTCACTTACTTTATTGTTTCTGAACCTCAGTATGACAATTATAGCAAAATTCTGTCATAAAAATATACAGAACATAGTGTTACATATAGAGGGTCGCAATGGTTCTGCGTAGCCGAAACAGTTAAATTTTGTGAATAAAAAAGAACAAAAGTTATATGAATTAAAAAAATCCTTGGAAAATGGTTTTTCTGATGATGGTGCATATTTCTCAAGTACGTATTATTGTTGTTTAAAATTTCAATCGATTTCAACTAATGTTCAGACATTCTATCGACATCTTTTGTAGTATAAATATCTTTAATTATATTCATGTCACCCTGTTCTCTTACGAAATAGTAGTTTAATCAGTAAGTTTTCAAGTTTAATTTTTGTTTTTCAAAATAAGGTTTATATTAGAAATCAAGAATTTTCATAAAATTGGTAACGCTTTATGTCAATATGACCACCCCCTATCTGCGCACCTTGAATATTTGTATTCGTTCATAAAACGACTTCCTACATATACAAGCCGTAAAATAGGTTCAATCATTGGAAAGCTTTTTCCGCCAAAATCATTCCACCTCGTTTTCTCTCAGTATATAGTGTATATGCGTTTGTGCATGAAAAAAAAAACTGTCAGTAAATCCAATAAATAAGATAGCTCTATGGTCATATATTACGTAAATTTAAAAAAAAGTTTTAATTTCAATTGTATTTTAAGCAAATGATATTCAGTTTTTAAAACGGATTTTCACTTCCAAATGACACAGGTGCATGTAGATCAATCTTGAACCCCCAGCGTAAAAAGCCTATGACTGAACCACTTGATTATCACCGATTATATATTTATAGAAACTATCAATGTTATTAAAGGGTTGAGCGTTAAACAATAACTTATAATATAGGAACCATATTAGAATGTCGTCATGGGAAACTCACCACAACGGTCAATATATGGCACTAGTTCAAACAATTCGCTTCGATGAACAGGGGAAGTTACCCGACTGGACAAAAGATTTTGGAAAAATTAAAAGAGAGTGAACTGCTTTGGTACGAGACGAGAACGACCGCCTGCAACCTGGTGGTCGAACATGAACAAAGAAGAAGACTAGTTAAAGAAATCAAAGAATTTGAAGGGTTCATTAGAATCAATCAAGCCAATAACTAACCAAATATAACTGTCTCAATCCCTAACTGTTACCGGAAAGAAATTATAATTTTTTTATAAGAATACCCTACGTCTTATACCTTCTTACGTCGTATCCGTGAACAGAAGTTCTACTAATCTAATAACTTATAAACGTACCCGTTTTATAATAGATATATAATGATTATATTATTGATCTTTTAGTCCTATTGAAAATAGCCTAACTACAGAGTTTAGGTGACCTTGGTTCTGTGGCATACGCTTTCTCGAATCTACTTCTGCTTAGATAAACCATCTGATGCCCCTAGACTCATTAAGCCTGGAGATTGTTTGGCACTCACCAGCTCCCTTTACGTAATCTACGGGACGGGAGAGTGCTGGAACTCTTAAACTTCTACCTTATGCAAAACATACATACATAAGCGGCGGTAGCGTAATGGCTAAGGCGTCGGACTTTCGATCAAGTGGTTGCGGGTTCGAACCCCACCCAGTGCACTACCGCCGTGAACCTACTCCTAACACAAGCATTTAGCTTAGCTGAAGGGGTTAACAAGAATACTAGCAATGTGTGACCCACGTTACTAGTAGTCTTTATAAAAGAAAAAATCTATATATATATATACTCACGCATATATCCCGAAGGTGAGGTGTATTAAACATCAAATTTTGCGAACTTTAATTAATTTGGTCCCACTCACGTAGAGGATAAGCCTATTGCCGTCAACTTTGGGAATTAAAGATGGGAGTATATTAAAAGGGAAAGATAGCTAAGAAATAATAATAATAACTTGACACATCTCACACACGGCCGTCTGATCCCAAACTAGGCAGAGCCTGTACTATGGTAACCAGACTGCTGCTAAACATACTTATATATTTCTAAATACATACATATACTCAACTCAAATATTTGTCCTGGGTGGGAATCGAACCCACGACCTCAGCAGTCAGAGTCACTAACCACTAGACCAACAGGCCAGTCAAGGCCATGGACGGAAAGGAATATTGCTTATTCGGATGGGTTGGTGAGGATCGCAAACCTGTAAATTGGACTGTCTGTTGCCGGAAAGTCCGAGCTCTCTTACCTCAATGCAAAAAGAAGGAGCAAAATTCGATTAGCTTAAACAGGTATATCAAAGAAACATCGCTTCTAGCGAAGGAAATAACTTAGCTTTTTGAATTAAAACGCAATTTGGTACTTGGAGTTTTTCTTATGATCTTTTGATCAAATTATCGCAAATTATGTTGTACTTTTTTGTAGTATTGTTTCCTGTCTTAAATTATTCTTTAAGTGTTAAGTGGTTATTACATTTAGAATCATGTTTTAAAATTTGTATTATGTAGCTATATATTTGTATTATTACGTAGTGTAAGAAGTATTGTACTTTTTAAATATTATCGCGACTAAGTCCCGAGTTACACATTTAATATGTATCAAAGTCGCGAAAGTTTAAAAACAATTATTTCTACTATGTACGAATTTCTTGGCCTGTGATGTTCATTAAAATGCGTAATACAATATTGACTATGCTATTATTGAATAACATATTCTTCTAATGTAAAATGTTGTATATTGAAGCATTTTAAATGACAATCCCTGTTTCTTTTTAATAGTGGCACAAGCAATGATAAAGGAATGTTGGGTGATGTTTGAAGTTTATTTATTTCAATTACTTTTTGTTAATTACTTATTACTAAAAATGTAAATCCTTCTGGTAAATAGACAATTACATCTTAATCCCTTGGTAGATTCTTTCGGTTCGCCGGATAGTTACTAGAAGATATTTTATTCTTCCCTTTCCAATGAATCACATAATCACAAACGATCTACAAACTTATCCTTTTCTACCCGATTCTTTGATTCACAATGACACGATTGAAATAGGTTAGCTAATTCATCATACTACAATCAATCAATCGTTTGCTCGGTAGACTTATAGATCATTGTTCTACATCGCCAAAATGTTAACTGACAATAATACTTTTGGCATTCAGTCCGATTGTGTACGGTTGTCATTTGAGACGATGATAGAAGTTTTAGTGCAATGAATATTTATAACTGTTTTGAGTGCCTAGTGCTACCTCAACCATTTCTGATCTTTTGTAGTGCTAGTGCAATGAATAAGAAACATTCATAAATCATAAAAAAATATCGAAATAAATGACTTGTCCAACTTTACCTACTGTTTTATCTTTTCATAGACGAGGCCCTTAAAAGAGATAGCTCGGTAATGTATCAAGTGAACCGAGCCCACCGGTGGGTGCCTAATGACGTGTGAATTGTAATCAATCGCCTCGGGTTCGACGCCGGGTCGACATTGTTAATCTCAAAGTTCGTTTAAGATACTCTTTTGTACTTTATTGATGGTTTCTCGAGCAAAGGTTTTCATCGGTTTTTTGGCACTTTAGAATAAAGACCTGTGATGTTTCCGTTAGCTAAAATGAACTTATTTTATATAAACGGAAGGATATATTTATCGTAGCCTGACACGGATTTAACCATTGATGTCAAATCCAGTTGGTTAAAGTTTACTTTTGGTCAAATACCTCTGACCTTTTCATAGCTCATGGGCGTATTATAAACGAATTTTGTTTAGAAATTGCATTTATACAGTTGGGAAGCAATGATGGCAATCGCTTACCCGTGCTTATAAACAATCGTAATATCAAGGTTTCAATCGACCCTGCTCTCCTGTGTAAGAGATACTCGTACTACCCCCTCCCCCCGACAGAAATCTACTATTCCCATGTTCTATCATACTTTTCTGTCACATCAATACAAAAACAATAAAAAACAAGAAAGGCCTTAGATATATTCGATATCTCTAGGCAGTGGACAAAAAATACTGTTTTTCATTTTTCATACAGGTGTAATAAAATAATCGGTATATAAAAAATCATTTCAGAAATTTGAAAGCATTTCCCGAACAACTTTTTTTAATTCATGTTTAGGGTTCCGTTCCTCAAAAAGAAAAAAAGGAACCCATAAAGGATCACTTTATTGGCAGCCTGTCTGTCTGCCAAGACCCTTTGTCTCAGGAACCAAAACTACATCAAGTTAAAATTAATACTAAGTATACAAGTCTGCGGTCCCTTGCAGTTGTAAAAAAATCAAGTTTCTAGGCCAACGCAATCAAAAGATATGACCACTTAAGCCTTAGATTAGACCAAGTTTTAACATTTCGCAGGTAAATCAAAACCGATGCATGTACCCATTGACCAAGAATAATGAAATTTGGTAAGAAGCAAGGTCTGACAGCACAAGTGAAGTAAAAAATCCGAAAGTCGTTAATTTGTTGTTATATAACTTGTTGGAAAGTTGACATTGCAACCGCAAAGTTTGTCTTTCGGAAAAGACGGGCAAAATCTTTGAGAATTGATTCCCGAGATGGACGTACCATCTACTTACAAGTTTGTTTGATTACAGAACCCTTGGTGCGCGAGTCAGACTCGCACTTGTGTGCTTTTTTTTTTCAAACAAATTTACTAACAGATGACTATTTATGAAACCGGGAAAGGGCTAAAAATGTAGGTAGCAACAAAATATTACACAGGTGCATTTGCTTAAATATTACAATATAATTAAACTAAATCAATAGGTAGTGTGATGTATACATTTTCACGCTGCACCATTTTGAGAAATTTGCAAATGTCTAAAGTTGAGGCAACTTTGAGATAATTTTGTATCTAGTATGTTTTTGAACAGTTGAAACTCTCCAAGCTATATAGCCTACTGTCCTAATATAATTGTTTTAATCTAATGCAGTTTATTGTACACAGTTTAGTCTTCTTCTGTCTCGTTTGACAGGGGTCTAGAGAGAAAAATACACATATTTAAAACCTATGGTAAATTACGAATGGGTAAAACATCTAATACTCACTCATTCTCATAATAAATTTTTGTAAAGCCTTACTCTACAAATTCCTTGGAATATAAGGAAGTCTAAAGGAGTTTGTATTTCATTTGTTTAATCCCAGAGTTATGAACGGATTTTAATGATCTTTCTATTTTTATGATTTATGATCCTTTTTTTATATATTAATGTGTCACAAAGAGATTGTACAAACAACCCTGACGAACTCAGGCCAGTTTTCTTAAAGTGACCAGAAGTACACAAACATTAGCAGTAAGGATTTAGAAGTTAAATACACTTTCATTTTTGATATCTAAAAGACTAAAACATATGTAACAAAAACCTGTTCACTAACACTTTTTTTTTAATTGTTATAAAGTATACATGTCCAGTTAGATTTTATACATTTGTTTTTCATATTTTAGGACTAATACAATAGTTTTAGCTTATGTTTATACTTAAATAAAGTGACATTTATAGTTCAGGCCTAAATATTATATTTGGCAGTCAATTTATTCAAATAAAGCTACGTCAATACACACAGAGCTTCTGTAAACCTTTTAAAGTCATGTGGGTATTAAAGATTAGTCCAAACGGTTTCACCTCATTCGATAAACAGAGAATATCCTTGTTTAAATAATAGAGAACTTCTTTGAATATTTAGTACTATTCGGTCTAAACCTGAATATTTGAGAAGATCCACATAATCCAAGGTATGAAATATATTGCATAAATTGTCCCTTATAATACTTTCACATTTTGTTTTATGTGGACTCATTTTTCTCTTTACCATACATAAGAATATTTTGTGCAGAAAGAAAAAGAATAAAATTTTAGCAAATGAATAGAAATTACAGTAATTGTAATTAAGATTCCAATATCTTAGAGTTGCGAAAAGCCACAATTCCACTTACAATTATTTTGAATAATAATTAGAGTTTAGTAAAACTAAAAAAAACACTCTTTAATGACGAACCGAATTAAAAAGTAAAAATGAGTTCCATGGATACTTATCACAATACAAAAGTCAGTTCATCATAAAGTATAGTCATTAGAGTCATTAGTTTGATTTTGCGCTACGCAATGGAAACGCAACACGCGTACGGTGCGGTACGGTGAATGACCTTACACGTACGGTACCGTCGAAGCAGCTGATTGCATAAATGTTGTTTAATTGAGTACATTGCAGTTTTTTTTCGGTAAAATGTTCTGTTTACTCATTGTGATATCACTTTTTAGCATAAAAATGTGAAATTAAAAAAAAATTATGAATTTTCCTCCAGAAAATTCCAATTATTTTCGACTCAGAATGATGGTCTGAATACATTATTTCAGGATTCGGTACGGTGTCACTCACACCCTGTATAGCCTACGGAATGATACAAAGACGGAATGATACAAATAAGAAATGATCCTTCTTGAAAGAATCTTCATACAGAATATCTCCATTACCATCCTCCATAATATATGTTAAAACCTTTCTTACACATTCTTCTTCTTAGAAATCTAGTTTTCGAAGCCACCAGCACCGGGGAGAGACCAAGGAGCAAAATATCAAATTCTTGGATGCTCTTTTAAGGTATGCAAGATTTTCGTCGAGAGCAACAACTAAAGAAAAGTTATCTGTAGTCTGTATATTGCTATTCAATTGCTAACCGCTTGACCGTCCACTTTGACAGTTCGAAACCAGCTTAACTGTCCACCAATTGGGGGGGGGGGGACTTCGCGAAATCGCGCGGAAATCACGCGGAACTGTGGGCGGAATTGGTAACAAAAACCTCTCCTATCAGCTTTAAGATTCTATTGATTGCTTGTAGTTCCTTTTACATCACCTTCCCTTAATTTGCAATCTAATTGTTATGGCTATTGAAAATATTATTATGTCTTTATAAATGTTTAAAAATGTATTAGGTAATACGAGTATATAATATAATATCTCCATCTATCTCCTTATTAAAGTATTCGCAACGAAACTTAAATAAATGATTTGAGTATTTTAGTTCTCGAATATTATAAATACTCAAATAAATGACTGCAAATAAAGCCAATTTCTGAACGCATGCTTATGCTCACCTTTATAGTGACTGGCCAGGACATAAGGGCATCGGACATTTGGTCTTTTAACGTGAATTACGACTTTAGTAAGAATAAAAATATCTATTTTAATGTTGTACGCACTTGTTTTAATATAATAGTTAAACTAAGTATATAAATTTACACATAAATTAGGCGATATAAAAAATGGCGATGAGTCGTAAAATACTCCGTAAATCAAACGAAGTAGAGTCCTTTCTAAAACTGCCGTCGTAAATGTAAATTGGTAAATAGAAGTACAGCCTGCCTGATGGTATGCCGTTATCTATATATATAAACACTCATACCTTCGGCATGCATTGTCAATCCTAATTGCCCATTTGTATGTTAGACTACCAGCAGTTAGCTCCGAATAATATCGGTTTCATATGAGGTCGAGATGCTTCCGCACTGCAACAGCTCCATTTAAGTAGATCCGTTTTTATATATTTCAACAATGTCATTTCAAAATTTCCAATGTAGTACTCGAGTAGTTGGCACTCGAATAAAGGACTCGGTTTCTAACCCAAGTATTCCAGAGCAAAAACCTTCACATCTCTAAAGTACTCGTATTATCGTTTGTGTACTGTGTACATAACAGTGACTGTATTTTCAATTGCTTTGCTACAAAATCGTCTTCGTAAAAGATTATATTATAACGGTGTTTTGTATAAGACTGATGCACCTTCCAATCATTACTGCTATTTTTAGATTTACAAGGTGTTAACATATTTTAAGATCGTCATTCATCGAGTTAGCCTGAAAAATTGATTTTGAAAAAAGTAAAAAAGAAATCTATCAGTAGTAAGTCTAATTTTCCTAAAATTGTCAGCGCTTTAAAATATGAGCAAATCTTTCTGTAAAACATTATATACCTTGTCAGTGGGAACAATACAATTTAATTAAAACTCTGGAACTAATCAAAGTATCTTACTTTGCTATTGCGGTGTTTAAAGTCTCCCCAACTTTCTGAAAAGGCTTAAAGATTGCGGTAGACAGTGGATGGGACGGGACGGCGACGTAACGCAGCATGAGCGGTTGAAATGCACTACCGCCGAATGTTGAATGGAAATGGTTGCAAGGTTGAATGCACTAACGTTAATCAGTTAAATCAAAATAGGTTGTTACCAATAGGTAACAATAGGTAGTGCAAAATATCAATTGTGCGTTTTTAGAGTAGGCCATCATTGCCAAATATATGTATATATAACAAGAAATGTATAACATCATTATAGGGCTGAAACTTAGTAGAGTTTCAAACATAGGTTTTTACCTACAACGTATCTTCGAAACAAAGTTTAAACAAATAAGAAAAATGTATCAGACCTAGTTGGCAGATCGTTGTTGAAGGATGTTCATTTCATTTATTGATTTACTAACAATTTTTACATTGTGTTAAAATGGTTCACGAATAAAAATAGATATAAAGCCACATTAAACTAATTAAACATTAAACTAATTAATTTTAGTTTCTGCAATAATAATCTTAAATAAATAATGTTCAATAAAAATAAATCAAATGGAAGGATAATAACACGAATTTAATTAAATTCCATTAAAGTTCCAAAAATTAAATTCCATCCAATATCTTAATTAATTTCATCTACAGAAATGAAACACATTTCCAATAAGGTGATCTCAATATACACTTAAATCTATTTACGCTGTTTAATGTTTTACATTGAACCGGTAATTTATTAAATATTTTTAGGGACTGAGCCAAAGCACACACATTAGTTTTTGCCTTCCCTGTCTATGTCAATTTTGTTCACCCGAGTATGATTGATTTATTTCCCGTCCTCTATTACTATTAAATTCCGGATCCGTATCGACTAATTAAATTAATTATAATTAACTTACCGATAGCCATTGGAGCAAAACCGGTCTTAGAGCTGAGACCGGGAATCGGTAAACAGAATGTAGGACGCTAGGTAGCTGGGATAACTGGACTCTGGGAGAGAACATTGATCTTAAAGCAATTACATTACCCATCACCTTCTTAGAAACTGGTTTTGTATAGTCTAGGTATTTTAAAGTTAATGAACTAGTAAAAGGGAAGTTTAGATAACATTTGATATATTAAATAAAGAAGTATCCATCGGAAACCATTAATTCTTTTCTATCACAGCGAAAGCTAATGACGCGTTAAAGTTCTAAACTTCAACCAAGCGTTAAAATGTGTCACAAGTTATAAGCGACTAGTGTACACAATAATCAGAATCGCATTAAAGCTTCAGATATTAACTAACTATCACCCGCAGCTCCGCTCGATTCAAAATTATTTTGTCTATACCTCGGAAAACCTGGATGAAACCTTTACGTCGCCATGGGTAAAGGACATAGGGTAAGAAGAAAGAAAAAAAAATATTTTGGCAACAAAAAATACAGGCAGATGACATAAACAATGTTGCAGCTTGAATTATCGTCATTGCCAAAAACGGACCAAATTCAGCATTGTGTCAGATGAAAGCCTGACGTTCATTTTCAGTTGAGCCCAAGTGACGCTATGCGTAAAGCCAGTTGCAGACCGTCACTATTACAATAGGTACATACATAATAACATTAATAAATTAAACAAAATAACAAGACAAACAATAGATACCTGTGGCCTGTTGGCCTAGTGGTTAGTGACCGTGACTGCTATGCCATAGGTCGTGGGTTCGATTCCCACCCCAGCCTGGGTGTTCTTTGTGTCCGTTGTTTGTATGTTTGTAAAGTCCCCGCGACACAGGAGTAATTCCTAATACGGGAGTTGTCTTTTTTAAAAAAATAAAAAAGAAAAGAAAGATACCTAAGCAGATCATTCTAATATCCATTACAATATACACAATATTTAACTCCCTATGTCTTTTACCCTGGCGACGTATGTGACATTTTCAATTACAATTGGAAATTTCATGAGTATCGGTTCAGTATTTAAGATGTGAAAGCGTGACAGACAAACAAAACCACTTTCGCATGTATAAAATTAGTTAGGATTTACAGCTTAGTTACTTGTAACTAAGTTTCGTAAATAAATCTAGGTCAGACTCTACTCTCTACTCCCAGAGGGTGCCTGCGGTTTGCTGGCAGATGTTAGAAAAGGAACCGCTGATGTATTGTGTTAAGAACAGCCGTTAACGGGCTCCTTCCTATTCGTTTATTCCGACACCACCGAAGCAAGTCTTGGGCAGCCGTGGAGGTTTTCTTATGGTTTCAAAAAAAGTCAGGGCTTGTACAAACCTAGTCTTTATAAACTCGTAACTTTTCGAGTCTTAAGATTCAAGCCTGATGTGTTTTTATTTTTACATATCGTCACCACAGTATACTGTAAGCATGAATACTTGCATTACATATAAAAGCTTTAGTTACTCCACAACTATTCTCCTCTAAAACCGAAGAATCGAATAAGTAGTTACAGTTATTAGAAAGAAAGAAAACATTGATTTGCTTCCACACAAAGGTAAAACACACTAATAAAAAATAAATACTAATAAGGTTCAATAACTTATGTGTGATACAAAAATCGTCCTTAGCTCAACATAGTGTCGCTTAGTGTATTACAATTCTATGTAACTATTAGTTGTTTTTAAATGTTTTATAATTTAGTAGCAGTTGTCAAAGAAATATTTTACAGAAACTTCTCTAGCCGTAGGGCAGGCAAAATAATACCAGGTACGGTACAGAAGATAAAACAACACTAGTCGTCGTGGGAGACCCATGCTTCGGCACGTATGGGCCAGCTCGACAGTGATACCACGGCCTCACAGAAAACAGGCAGTGAAGCACTGCTTGCATTGCTTTTCACCGAGAGAGTGAGGTTACCGGAGGCCCTAACCCTTTCCACCCCCCTCTTCTCCCCTTCCCCTAGTCCCATCTTAAAGGCCGGAAATTGGCACTTGCGACTCTTGAGTTGCAGGTGCCCATGGGCGGCGGTAGTAATTTACCATCAGGTGACTGTTTTTTTTTTAAACTTTAAAAATATTAGCACTTAACACTACGAGATTAAAGTCCGGTTTCCATTTTATATATATTAATTATGACTTAATTTTGCCCGAGAATGTGGATTTTGTTGAATTGTGATTTCGACTACATCATAAATTTAGGTATTAAAAAAATCTATGGCAGTTGATCCTTATAAAACTAGCTGTCCCCGCAGTTTCACCTGCATTTATGATCACTGCTTTTCTCGTTCTTTTAGCTTTATTATATTTTTTTATAGTAAATATGTATATACAATATTTTTAAGCTTTTATTACCTTTCGCTTTTATAACTAGATGATTGATGGTAGTCTAGATTCCATCCAAATAACCGCTTTCCACATAATCCTTGAGCCGCTTTACGTCCACAGTTACTTTAACCATCTTTAACGAAGTTCTAAGCAAAATTGTGAAACTTTAAACTTGTTCGCAATCGTCTAAGTCTTTGGTGTGAGCTAAATTTGTTTGATAATAAATCAATATAATTATCAAGTTTAAAGCTTATTGGTTTAAAATTTCATTAGTCAGTATATTGGTCCGTCACTTCGTAAGGCTTTTCTTGCAAACATATGTAGCCTGACTATGAAAATAAAAAACCTGGTCTAGGGGAGCCTCAATTGCGATTCTTTTTGCAACAGTAGGTATGGTCATACCCATGCAAATTGACAAAAGTTTAAGAGCTACGATCCCATAGACAGACCCAAATACACACGTAAAACTTATAACACACCTCCTTTTTTTGTGTCGGGGGATAAACATTAACATGAATGGTAAAATTTATTAATAGTATTTTTAATAGAAGATTTTTATTTTGGACTATTTTACTGGGTTTTTTTATAAACTTACATGTACAACAAGCATGTGAAAATAATAAGTAGCACTTTGTCCAGGATGAATTTTTATTGTGATGTACCTCATGTAGTCATGTTGTCAACTATATCTGTAATGTTATTTAGAGAAACATACTTATACTTTCTTACCAACAATAACTTAAATACATTTGCTAACTACTTTAAATAGTTTTTTGGCATAAAAATCTCACAAAACAAAATAGACAACGCTTATACTTTAACAGCAATCAACAATAAACTATTATACACTTTAAAGACGTTTTAAAGTTACTCTTGCCAATAAAATAATTGTTTTATTTGTTTTGGGCAACTTGACTCAGTTCTGTATTTTCCTGACCAGGCATGTGACCAGTGTGGTATTAGGCTTGTTGATGTTTCTAAGAGAAGAAGTACAGAAAGTTAAAAATATGCATTATTTTACACATAAATAGATTAGAACAAAAATATTTTGAATGGTATTCATATTTATTACACTTACATTTATTAAATTTTTATGGTTATTAAGGTTTTACGGTTTGGTACAAACAATACAAAATTCAAAAAAGGTTGCGTAACAGACCGGTAAGAGTTCACGTTTATTTAAAGAAGGAACGACGTTCTCTTAAAACTATTATACAATAATAGGTTTTTGAGTCGGTAAAATGACAGCGATCTAACTCAAAAACAACAACTCGTGAGTCTTACGTATACAACTTGAAAGTATGATTAGGTTAACTAGCGCTTAAAGACATTTCAAACTTGAGTAGAACTCATCCCTACTCCACATAAATATGAATGAAAACTATAGAAGGATGAAATATGGATCATTTAAAACAAAAACCGATTATGTTGAAGTTCGACTCGTATGGAAAAAGTTTCGTACACGGCACGTATGGGCCGGCGCGACCGGATTGATACCACGACCTCACAGAAAACCGGCAGTAAAGCAATGCTAGCATTGCTTTTCACCGAGTGAGTGAGGTTACCGGAGGCCCTAACCCTTCCCTCCACCCTCTGATCCCCTCTGTCCTCCTCTACCACTTTTTCCCTACTACCCTTTTAAGAGTCACAAGTGCGATGCCGACCTTTGGGCTGGCAACGCACTTGTGACTCTTGAGTTGCAGGTGCCCATGGGCGACGGCATAGTCATTTACCATCAGATGACCCGTCTGCTCGTTTGCTCCCATACAATTAAAAAAAAAGAAGATTCACTTATACTGTATTTATAACATAATTTAATAATTATCCAATAATAATTTAAAATATAAATTTAAAAAAAATTACATAACATATACATAATTAAGCTCACGCCTTATTCCTGTCCAGGGTAGGCAGATGCGATAGAACGCCACTTGTCACGATCCAGACATACACCTCGCAGTTCCTCCAATTTCATACACGCTTTCCGGTTACTGGTACTTTTAACTTGCCCTTCTTCAGTATACTACCTGGACCATCTAGAAAGTATACGTCTTTAAAGGCCTACCTACACCGACTCGCCTACTCACAAGAGCCTTATGAATTTCTTTAGTAATTCGCTCTTTACTCATGCTTTCAACATGCCCAAACCATTGCAGCATTCCTTTTTCAATTCTGGTCAGTACGTCTTTGTTCAAACTATCTAACGAATAAAATCTTTCTCTCTTTAGATATAACGCCACGGCTAATAACTGATGTTGACATACGACATGTAAGCCAAGCATGACGCAATGACGGCAAACGTGACCGTCAAGACATTCGCCAGATTACAGTATTGACGCAGTCGCATTCATCTGTATTGTATACATTGTGCAATAGATTGTATTGTCAATACAACAACAATTAAGCACTTTCTCATAGCAACATCGAATCAATATCGAACAACATCGTATCTTTAATTACAAGCCTTACTAATATTATAAATTCGAATGTAAGTTTGTTTGTTTTTTACGCTTTCACGCTTTAATTACTTAACCGATATTGCGATTTAGATCTTTAAATTTTTCAAACACGTGGTCATGGATCAGGAATTCGTGTTCCAGTTTTCATCAGAAAGAGATCGAATGCGATGGTACCGCAAGTTTCATAAGAGTATCTCTTACCTGGAAGACAGTCATGGTTAGCTGGTTTTCGATTAAATAAAACACTCTAGCATATGTTTTTCTATGAAAGTATTCATCTTTCGGAGATTGTCTCCACAATACAGCAAGACTTGACTCATACCAATGCTTAAAGCTGCCCGAATGTGTTGATATATCAGCCTTCTTTCAGCTTCTATTATTAGCCACACAGCACTCACGTTATCTTCAGTAGAGGCCGTAGAAGGACGTCCTTTCGAGAATCATCAGTGAGTTTACTTTGACCACTTGGGCGGTGGGCTTCGTTATTAAATACCAATCGAAGTCTATCGTAACACTGTTGCTGAGTAAGACCGCAACGAAAGTGGTAATAAATCATTGAGCGAAATCCATTTCGATGCACGACAGACACTTTTTAAATTGCCGCAAATTTGTAAAACCAACTGACATATGAAATCATTAAACATCTACGGATTTCCAAGGAGTACCTAATTCGAAATTTAAATAAATTTTTGATCGGCTGCTTTTCGTACTGTCCTATTCTAAGAACTTTCAGTGTGATCCACGTATATAAAGTAACACTGCAATGTCCGTTTAGTTTCGTCGGAGGGTTGTATTTGTCCAGTCAAAAACCCTTTCACCAGGACAACTATCGGTCGACAAGTATACTTCTTTTTGTTAAGTTTTAGAAAAGTGTTAAGTCAAAATGAATTACTAAAGTAAATAAATTATAATTAATTATAATTTATTTACTTTGGTAGCATTAGCGCTAAGGTGCGTTTTTTACCACTTCATTGCGCTTTTTTTACACAAACGTTATATCAAAGTGGAGAATCCGATTTCTTTTTATATAATAAATCAATTTTAAGTTATTTTTTACTTTCTTAAAAACTTCTAAGTTGCATTAGGAACTGTATTTTTCGTAAATTTTTTAACAAGCATAAACGAGTAAACTTGAATTGTTAAAGAACAGTAAGAAATATTTTACAAAGTAAGAGTTGAGAGTTAAAATATTTTACAAGCACTTCACTCTTGGATGAATATAAAATCTACTAACTTTATATATAAATATAATTCAAGTTAAAAGTTTCAAAGCAGTTTTCATTTATAAGTCTTTCTAAATGCAACGTTAGAGGCGGAAGATTTCTAAATAAAGATAAATTCTCTTTCTGAGTTCATTTAGTATTCGTTGCACTCTAGTGAAATCAACAACGCGTTTAAAGTAAAACACATTAACTGCCAATTCTGTTTAGATGTAAGATCCGTCGTGTTAAGCTTTCTAATTTAAGTTGGTGCTCGTTGGGAAAACAGATTCTACTGTTCGAGAACTTGAGATGTCGAACTGTTTGTGCAAGTGACAAGCGTAAGCGATAATGATAATATAGCTATTGAAATCTTTTATTTTCACAAACAAAAACAAAAATGAATACAATCATAACAAAGTAGTCACATCAACCAATAGGAACTTGATAATTCATTGATAAAACTAATCCAACTAATATTATAAATGTGAAAGTTTGAATGGATGGATGGATGTTTGTATGTTTGTTACTCTTTCACGCCAAAACTACTAAACCGATTGCAATGAAACTTGGTATGTAGAGAGCTGGAGACTTCGATTAACATATAGGCTACTTTTTACCCCGATATTCTTACGGGATCGGGACTTACGCGGGTGAAACGGGCGCTGCTAGTATTTTATAAAAGGGGAGACTGATATTGATAACATTGTAGATAATAATACATATAATATATATATATATATATACTCGTATATATATATGTATATATATATATATATTATATATGTGTGTGTAGGTACATATATATAGACCATCTTAACTTGTAAAGAGTTTTTATGGAATTCAAAAATATTTAACAGCTTATGTTTGCTAATAAACTAATATTAGAACTTCAAAGTATTTATACACAAACATACATACATTCATGCCTGTATCTGTAAAAGGGTAGGCAGAGGTGTATTGTAGTAGAAGGCGATGGAAGGAGAGGGTCACTATACGGATGGATTTGAGAGTGTGGGGAGCTCGTGGCTAAGTAGTAACCGAATAGGTTAGAAGTTAAGTAATACTAGCCAGGTTAGTCGAGGATGGGTGACCATTCTTAAAACATTAAGACCCCTCCGTGCCTCAGAGAGCACGGTAAACCCTCGCGTCCCGGGTGCCATACGAACATCTGTGGCTTTCGTTATTCTAGCCCCAAAAGAAAGTCCAACAACCTGGTCTAACTACAGCACTTCGATATCGCCTAGCACTTGGGATATGGAGGTCTGATGGCAGTCGCGTCACGTAAAATATCAAAGTTCTACCGTATCGTAGTTAGACTGAAAGCCGACCCCAACTTAGTTGGGAAAAGGCGCGGAGGATGATGAGGATGATGATTGGGGAGTGTCTGCAATAGTTCGAGCTAATCAGGGTCGCATATCTGCAACTCGAACTGGCTGTTTCGGAGGAGTCGGAATCCTAATAATAGGAAAAATATTTACATAATTAAATTATTATGAATGGCGAACGTTCAAATCTACATGACGTAAGTACAATTATTTAAGTAGAAAGTTCTTTAGGCACGTTGAGCACGTTTTGGTATGAGGAAAAAGCTTTGAACTCGCGTGACCGTCACGCTCAGATGACATAATATACAGATGTGTGTGTATTATGTGAGTATATATAAATGTGTGGATGTGTTTTCCCTTCTGATGTGCAGTCCTAGTTTTTGTTTCATTACTAAACATTACAGTGAATGAATGATACAATTAATTAAAATGTACCCCTCAACCCTCTAACCAAGTATGTATATAAAGTATATTGGTAACGTACAGGCGTAGTATTAATTTATTTTAAAATCTCAATTTATGTTCGGTAAGGTAATTAATTTAAAACTTCATAAATTATTATCATGCATGATTTCATTTGCAACTTCCGCTATCATTTCCAGCTTCAGCCACACCTCGGGCGTTCTCTCTCCAACTCAAAACTCACTTATTTTAAACTAACTTTGAGTTGAGGTACTTTCAGAATCGTTCACTTTTCACTGAGTTCATTGTTTAATGAAGAGCCTAGATGTTCCGCTTGTATGCTTTGTTGACTTTATGTTAATATTAACGAGACAGCTTCGTGATTATTGGCATTAGATAAGCAATAATCGTGTTTGAAGCTTTCGATGTGTGGAATACAAAATATAAATTTATCTTTCAAGTATACAAATGTGTGGTCATGTTTAAGGCATTATTCACGGTTTATAGCATTCATTACAAAGCACAAAAGAATGGAAAACTACTGTCATAAATATAGTAAATATATACTGGGAAATAAAAGGCTTTAGATATCCGGATTTGTTCAGAAAGGTCCGTACAAAAAAGAAACAAAATAATTGAATTTGACAGGAAAATTTATAACACTTTTTGTACAATACCCCGCTTTATCGCGTACGTAGTAAAAATCTAATTTTTATAGGTTATAAGTATAGTTGGGGATGGGGGGAAATATAATGTTTGAGAAATTATTCGATTTTATTTGACTTGTCTACAATGGGTTACTAATTAATTAAATATTTAGATAATACGACAGCTTTTTTGAGGTGTAAAAATTAATCGAAACATTTAAAAATATATAAATTGATTCATCGCTGCTCTCAGTTTCATCGCAGCTATCACTTTCATCGTCACAAATATCAGAATTATCGTCCCTATCAGAACGTTTGTTCATGGAATCACGTAGCACACTCTCAACTTGCAAAATATGAGTCAAAGTGTAAATGATGCAAGATTTATTTTGTTTTATAAAATGTACGCTACAAAAAAGACAATGAAAATTCTTTAAATTAAAGATTTAAACAATATACGTACTCGTATATTGTTTAAATCTTTAATTAATTAAAGATAGTTAATTATAAAATTTTATGTACAATATACTTATTGATTAAATCTTTAATTAATTAAAGATAGTTAATTATAAAATTTTATGTACAATATACTTATTGTACATAAAATTTTATAATTAACTATCTTTCGCCCGCGACTTCACTCGCCTGAGTGTAGATTTTGGTCAATTAATTCACCACCCTCGGGAAAACTACTTTTTTTCGGGATAAAAGGTATCCTAAATCCTTTTGATCTAATTTTATGCATGGATGTATATAAAAAATCTAAACTTTAACATACTCTTAAGCATCTAACTGTAAGTTTAATGACATCGTATTAGTCCAACTGAGAGTGTGTACATGAACTGTTTATGAAGCTATGTAAAACTAACCATACTTAATTATTGATAACCAGTTAATTTCAGACTAGTATAAGAAAGATTTAGGTGAATGATTTGTTAAAATTTTGTGTAAATTTATTGAAATATGTTGATGATTGTTGAAGATACCATATGGGGCGGGTTGCTAGTTGTTGTATAAAATAATTACATCAATGGTACATGGCGGCATAATGTTTAGAAACTTTTTGGAAATTCTATTACTAAGATTTTTTTTGAATTTTTCCTCAGCAAATATTTTAGAAACAATGTAAAAAAAAAACAATGTCACCAGAGAACATAAGGCCACCGTTTGTGATCTTATCAAATCATGCAAAAAAAAAACACAATGCTCCACATCGGGGTTCGCGACAATTTCTTCCATTTCCGGTCCTTTTATAGCTTGCAGGTACGTAAAATATAAAATATATGCTCCTATAAACTAAGCCGTAAACTTGTAAATTTCCTCAAATAACTTTTTTATCTGGACGGAGATGAAAATAATACTGCAATGCCAACTTATCTATTTGTATATATGCATTTATTTTTTGTATATGGAGAACTACACACTTTCCTCGGTATCTCGCTTCCTGTGTTAATTAAAAAAGTCAGGTTAGTTTCTAATTAGCGGTGGCTTACAAGAATGTTTACTTGTTGCGCCCTTTACATTAATTATTGTGAATGTAAGAAAACATTAAGAAATATACAGATAGTAGTAGTTAGTATGATGGAGGTTCTTCATCAGTCATCACCGTCCAAAGTACGAAAACATTCCGGATGTTATATGAGGCACTGTAAACTGATTAAAAAGTTTTTGTGACATAAACCTTCATGGCTTTAAGAGTAGAAATAGTCAAGATAATGAACACAAACAAAATAGACAAAAACAACTTACTGATAATAGAGCTTACAATAAAAATAAATAGTATTATTGGAAACATTTTCATAGTATTTTATTAGTTTCAGTTAATAGTAAAAATTAACTATATGTTCATCACGTACAAAATGTCAATCATAAGTAGCCGCTGGTTAACACATGGTCTCCTAAGCTTAACAGTGTGGGCTAAAAATCTCACTCAATGCACTGTACGAGCATAAAATATTATTTACTAAAACCAAGCTAAGTATATACAGTGTGCAAGTCAATAAAATGTAGCGAAAAAGGAGCTTCCCCACAAAATCATGAATCTCATTATCGGAGAAGTTATTCAGCCCGTTGTAACACATACATTTTGCTTTTAATTATTCCATGACGTGTATTGTATATTAGGTAGATATACAAACTGTATTAATATGCCGGAAATTAATTTTTGAATTCTTTAACAATACCACAAAGATTGTTGTCAATTACAGGAAAATATTGAAGCTTGAATGATCTCCAGTAATTTCTTATCAATGGTATTTTATTGTTAAATGAATCGAGAAATAGGTGATGATGTTCTTTTTGCTGCAAGCCTCTCTGCAATCTCATAGACCATTGCCCTATAACCTTTTATCCTATGAGAGCGACAAAGCAAACTTGCAATGCGACGCGACGTGTTACAAAATATCAGAAGAAAGTTTTTGGTGGCTGTGTTCGTGCAGAAATGATGCACTTAGGAAATATGCAGATTTATATTACGTCAGAACAGTAGTCTACACAGTAAGCACTACGTAAATATAATAGAAGAAGATAATACAGATGTAAGTAGAGAATAAATAATAGTTTAGCGTTGTTAATGAAATACATGCCGAACTGCCTCGTACCGAAAACTATTTTTATTACAATGAATGATCTTTCCGCAAGACATTTCACATAACATTTTTCTATAAATTTTTGAATTTTAAGTTTTTCGAAGATGTGAGCAATGAGGTTCGTATCAAAGAGAATATGAAATATATATTTATTAGTACCTTTAAGGTACTAATAAATATGTACGATTCACACCGAACGGGCCGCGCCGGAGCGCATCTGAACACGTTTTTAGTACGGTGATGGAAATTTAAGTTTATATTTATTATTTAAAATTTATTTTTGCATGGAACTTCTTGCCGACACGTTCGGTCGGATCCGCCCACTTGCGCTCGGCTACCGAGGCGCGAATAAGATGAAATAAAAAGTGATATAAAACAATTTACTATATATTATTAAAACTATCTAGTGATTTACAAGAGTTGCCTTGACTTCGTTTGTTTGCCCGATTTCTTCTCACAATGCTCAACCATTTGGAAACGAGCGGTCATAGATCGACATAGGCAGATATGGTATTATCTGTTTTCCATTTTGTTTTTACATTTGACAACGCAACCTATTGTTGCGGTGACTCTGTATTATATTTAATGGCTGGCCTGTTGGCCTAGCCATAGGTCGAGTCTGGGTGTTCTTTGTGTCCGTTGTTTGTATGTTTGTAAAGTCCCCCGCAACACAGGAGTCATTCCCAATGCCTTTAAAAAATAAAAGCTTTTTTCAAATTAACGATTTCGAATAATTGATGACCAATGTACTCGTATGAAATAAAAATATTTAATTTGAATTTGATTTCTCTGCCCTCAATATTTAGTTCAGCACGTCATAAATCATTTTAAAAACTCTCATTTTTAATGTTTATTTAAAAGGTTCCATTTCTTTTCAACAGTTTCTCCTTGACATTAGCTAAAGGGAATTTAAATGAATGTACGTGTCGCTTCTATATTGGTATATCTCATTCGCACACGTAGATTTGCAGTCAAATGACAGAACCCGGCGCCTCGTAATACAACTTTGCTCGCGTGAATTTAAATAACAGCTCGCGCGATAAGTAACGGCCAATTTCGATGCCTGTAACATGTGCCATCGTTCATATGACTGATCGCTTGTTATGAAACCAGCGGTGCGGCAAATTTATCTATGCCTACTAACTATTTGCGTCGAAGTAATTCATAGAAAAGGTGATTTTTAAATTCATTAGCAGATTAAAAATATTATTTGTTCCTGTTACTTTCATGGAAAATATCCAAAAAATCCAATGGCAATAAGCATTTGTTTTTAATGTAATTTAACAGAAAATGATTTCCCTTCTGTAGATATATTTATCTATCTATTTCATAAATAATTTCATCAATTTTCATTTTCTTTTTTATGATTTTGTTTCGTTATTTTTATATTAGTTGAATCCGGATATTCCAGGAATATCAATATTAGTTTTACTGGTAAATTCAAGCTAAGGTTTTCAGTTCCAAATTAGGTGTCTAAAAAATTTACACCTTTTCATGTCTAATTTAAACCATATTTACATTTTAACATTGAGACCGAGTGCCCGTCTAATGTACCTAATATGAAGAATTTTCGAAACATTTAATAGACGCTTCATGGATTTTTTTAATTATCATTAAATTAATAACAAAGTTTACGTTTTATTTTCTAAACCAATTAGTGTAACAAAACCATAAGGTTTATTCACTATACTCAATCGACACAATTCAATAATGCACATAATACACTCTACGAAATAAAAATAAAAACCACAAGTAACTGGGTATGTTTAAAGCCCAACACTAATATTCGTATGCGGTAACAATAAATTTTACGTTTATATTACAGACAGTAACAGTTAAGGCCATCACACACTATAACGGCACTGCAACGGCACAACTGCAACATCAGGCGCCAGCCGCCAGCGTGCTTTACCACGCATCACCCGCGAGGTGCAAACTGGCATTCCGTTCGCCGCCCGCGAGGTGCAAGCTAATTTCATCGCCTTCATCTGAGACACGACGCGAATTGTTTTCTCTGGCGGCTCACAGCCGGCACGCTGTAAGCGAGCTCACCGCGAGCTTACAGCGCGCCGACCGCAAGTCAAGTTGCATGGTTGCAGCAAGCGCGCTTCTTGTCTGCCGTTGGCTTTTTCATATTGACATTATGAAATATATTATACGACCACGTTTTATTGCTTAGATTTAAATGACAATTTAATTGCTGGGTTGGAGCCGTGCCGTTACCGCGACGGCATAGTGTGTGATGACTAGAGATCGGAATTTCGGATGCATATTTACCTAAAGTTGAGATGTTAGCTATTATGAAAAGCACTTTTTTATCGAAAGAATCCCGCGATTCCGGGAAATTCAAATTTAAGTGTACCTATACTCCGTGAGATGTAATAAACCCCAGTTTGACACAAATGACACTTGCTCTGTTACAACGTATATTGGTTGCTTTTCCCTACTTTTATTGTCAGTGATTTTTGACGAAGCAAAAACAACCTTATTACGTTGTAACAAGTGTCAAATCGGGCCTATTAAACCCCAGGAAATGTAAGCATTTTGTAAGAGTACCACACCACCATTTCTCTTACACCTTACATACGTACATACTCGAATGGGAAACACCTTAACTTAAAAAGAATTAACCTTGAGTAAATATACATCCGATTAGTTATGCGATCCCGGAATCCCGGGATTTTATTTTAAATAAAAATATACTTAGAAGCCGCTTCCATAATTTGTTATCCAAAAAATAACTTTAGGTAAATATGCATCCGATTATCCGATCTCTAGTGGTGACCTATATGCGATTTTTTATGCGATATTTTGATTGACTACCTACTTTTTTTATTATGATTGCGCCTGCTTGCAAATAAACAAGATTGCAGCAAATACTTGTCATACTGGGCTGCGTACAAATGTGACCAGAAGGCTGGTCTATTCCTGTCTCACTGTGTTCTCTGGGAACGTAACCAGTTGATAGTGATGAAGAAGAATGCTCGTGTTCCTATTTAAATTTTTTCTTATTAGTTCAGTAATTTGATTTATGTCGACACACTTGTAATTAACTTACAGAAATTATACATTTATTAAAATCATGTGCCCTATGAAGCACACTCACCATTTCTAAGAACCGATTTCAATAATATAGCCGATATAAATTTTCGGCTTCATAAACAGTTTTAATAATAATTGATGAACGGTGCAACCAACCGAAAGACGTTTAGTCTTCTGGAATGAAAACAGTACCTATCATAATATATTACAGTTTGAAAACTACAAAAACACGCATAGCAATCCGAACTAAAAGTAGAAAATAATTTTTGATTTGAAGCTTGGGGTGCTTTTTACTTAAAAAATTATAATAACTCTACTTTAAACAGCTATCAATAAACTTCATGTTGTCCCACACTTTTTATCGATAAAAAAAATCGACTTTTAATGTCAGTTTACTATAAATGCGTGTTATTTTAGTTTTTAAACTATACTTTATGTGGCATTTTCAATTTTTCTTGATACGTGTGCAATTTTCAAGTTCATCGGTGTTGTGTCTACAACTTTTCACTTTTGAAAACGTTATAACTTAGGTTTTCTTTGCTAAAGAAAAGCTCCTTAAATCGTTGGACGTAGAAGGAGTGTACTTTTGGTGACTTGATGAACATGACGTCCAACACGAGACAAACATACATGTCACGTTATTTTTTTTAAATGTCTACTTTGGTTCAAAACTGTTTGGTACAGTATAACTAATGATATTTTGACCAAAGTTACTAAAGTTCACTAACAAAAGAGCCAGAAGCATCATGGTTCAAATAACGAGTGTGTGTTTGTGTACATATACGTGGGCGCGTATGTTCGCGTTTGCGTGATTTAGGCTCTTTGTAAGCCAATTTGTGATATTTTATTTATTGGTAAGTCTCCTCTGATATCGTAAGGTAAGTGGATTGTTATATGGTACTCTGTTTATTTAGTTGCCCGAAAAAAGTTTTAAAAGTATTATTGATCTCCAAATAATAATGAGAACTAGTCCAATGGTATTCGATAACCCAGATTATCCAACCGATGCCTTTGTGTTCTCAGTTTAGGATAAAGTGACGTTTGCTGTGTTGAAGTGGCTTTGCTCGGGTACAAATTACACACCTAAACCTTCCTCATGAATCACTCTGTCTATTAGTGAAAACCGCATGAAAATCCGTGCAGCAGTTTTTCAGTTTATCGCGAACAGACAGATGCGGCGGGGAACTTTGTTTATCATATGTAGTGATACAATTAAGCTTTTGCAAATATTGTCAATCTAGCAAATATAACAAAATATTGTAAATTAAATTCAAAAGATCTCGACCAGTTCGAAAGATTTGTAAAATTATCACTTTGGACACGTTGTATAAGATTAATATCATTCAGCTATTAGGGGGAAGGAAAGCCAATGAATGAATGATCTAGCAATACGTCGTTCTAGTAGAAACAAGTCTGAGACGGTGCAGGTCTTTAAACTGGAGTCGGTTAAGTCAGTGCATTGGATGAGTGACCACACACAATGTTATATACTGCATACCGTAAAAAATAAATTTTATAAATGAAACTGGAAAATGAATTGAAATAAAAAATAATTAAATAAAATTTAAAAAATAAAATTAGGAAATGAATTGAAAAACATTAAAATATTTACTCTACTCGCATTCAATCGAAATTTACCCTGATAACTGCGTTTAACGAATTTTAAAGAAATGATTTTACAAAGGATTTTTTTTCATAATCATTTCATCCATTTCAAATTTTGCCGACTGGTTGTAGTATCAGTCTTCTGACCTGCCTTTAATATTTATAGTAAAAAATATATTATTGGTGAAACTAGGTTATTACAAAAATGTATGCAAGAAAAATAAATCATTCAAACTTTACCAGAACCGCGACTATGAATAAGTTTCACCTGTCAACCAACATTTGATACAGTCAGTAGTTCCAGAAAAATCGCTAAGCAGTTTTTCATCAACTCGACATTGAATGAACTGAACATCATAAATAATGGTATTCATACCGCGTCGCCTTTTGCCGCATGTAGGTAAAAAACTCCCCAAATAAATCAATGTGTTGCCAGATTATTGATTTACACTTAAGTCCATTACTGGAAATTCCATTTGGATGTTATATTTCAAAATGATTTGTATCACACGAATCATTAGGTTGATAGGATGAATCAGTATTTCAGTGGGGCTTTTTGCCTTTGTATTTGAATATATTTCAATGTTCGTACAAAAAGAGAGCTTATTAAAATGATCAATTGGTAGCATGTCACTGTCAAGTTACGCTTGTTATGGTTAAATAAATGACACTTTCCTTATCCCCTCTGGTTTCTGTGAAGAATAGAGACAATTCTTTTCTGAATACAATACCACAAAAGGTTCTTGGAAAATAAATGCTACCTTTGTAGAAAAACAACCACTCACTAAAAGCTTATGTCTACAAGTAATCGGCATTCGTATAGAAGAAAGAAAAACATTTTTATATTTCTTAACATTTAAGAAACACAAGTATTTGCATTTGCATATAATACTTTATATTTAATAAATGTTTTTTAGCAGGGTCAAATTAAACTAAGCTTCTGGCAATTAGCCTTTAACAATCCGTCATTTGTTGCCACCTTAACAAAGTACATATAAATAGTATTAATATAGATTCGTATAGAATAATCCCATTGCTGGGCAAAAACTTCCTGCCAATAAAAGAGAGTTTCACAGTCAACACCATTCAATACCGTAGATTGTTATAACCTTAACATTTGTAACTTATTTGCACAATTTACTACTTAAATGTAAACAATAAAGAGAAATAAATAAATAGATAAATATTATAATATATTATGTTCGATAAGGAACGAAGGAAACAGATTTATTTTTGGAAGTTAAAGACAAAGAGTATATATATGTGAATAGTATCGTACGTTCAACGAAACATTGTAAAATGTTAATCGATTATTTAATCGAGTCTATAAGAATAAAGAAGTAAGAAGATACCATCTTACAGTGTTTGTCTACTTTGGACTTGTGCTGGTTACAATCATACATAATAAATTATATAGATAGACAACCACAATATTATGTTTGCTAATAATAATGTACCTACATTTAGAGTTTTCTATCTATCATCAACATTTAGCATAAGCACATAATAATTATTGTTTATAGTGCATGTGGTGCTTACCTATAAGTAATTGTAACACTATGCCACTTTACACCAATTGCAAAATGTTTTTTGGATGTTCTACAGTGTATACAATTGTTGGTGAGCCAATGAATAAATCAAACATTTGAACTGTCCAAAATGCATTATCATACTTATAACTATACTAGGAAGTTTTAAACTAATATCGGGCAACTGGAAGTGTCCGTGCAATATGCCACTGACACAGATTTATACGTGAAAAGTCTGTCATTTTGAGAAATGACTGGAGTTTCCACCCACCGAGGAGTTCACAATCGGAGGTGGCGACCTGCCCGCGACGTTTGATTGATGATCAAAAAATCATATTTTTTATTTATTTTTTACGGAAATTTGTAGCTGTTAGCTTATTTTTTCTATTATAGACAAATGTTATTTAAAACTGGCTTGTACGAATTCCTTGTTGAATTGAGAAACAGAGTGTGATGTCCTTTCTGGCAAGATTTTGGGAGAACTCTGGAGGTGTCAAGGAACGTCATCTAGAGTAGATAAGAGAGAGAAAGAAGCTATCTGGTTCCCTGCGAAAGAAATTTAATACTTTAAACTGTTTTCGTGACAAGCAAAAATTAAAAAACTACTAGATATTTTTATTTAGTTGCCAAAAGAAATATGTTATCTTATTTAACATTTCAGTATGTAACACGAACACCTTCACAACTCTCACAAGAAATACGTATATTTCGTTTACACCATTTGTGGCGGCCATTATTTTAATCTAAAAGATAAATTGTTCATTTCTTACGTAGCACAATAAATCCTGGTAACGCAAACAGTTGTATCGGTGAAGATAAAACCAATAAGTTCTTGTTTTAAATTCTCTGAAGCTTTCTGTGCGATGTGTTGTTATGTACATCTTTGTTAGAACAACTGCGTAAGTGCAGTTTAGAGATTTTAAGTGTAAGTAAGGCAGTAAAATGTTCCATCATTTTAGATACCCGCAACCTACATAACCTGATTTTGTGTTGCGTTTCTGTTGATAATGTACTTGGGAATACTACTTACAATAGCCCGAGTGTTGTTTACACTTTAAGCTATACATATTTATGTTTACGGAAATCAACTTGGACTAATTGGATTTTTATCAGTAAAGCAAGGGTTTAATAGAGTTTAAATTAACAGTTTCTTGCAACTGAAATATTACATAATTATCTCTTAGAAAAGTATTACCGACTTCAATGCACCTCAAAATACCCAAATCGCTACAAGTGTGCCTATAAAGTTTGAAGAGTTCCCTCGATTTCTCCAGGATCCCATCATCAGATCCTGACCTGATGACCATGGGACCACCTGGGAAGTATACCCTTTCAAATAAAAGAAGAATTTTCCAAATCGGTTCACGCGTCTTTGAGTAATCGGTAAACATATACAACAAAATATATATATATCCAGTGGGACATAGAACTTCCTCCTTTTTTGAAGTCGGTTAAAACATATTTTCATCATAAGTGAGTAAATATAATGTATATTACTTTTCCTACAACTACTTTCCCAAAAAAAACCTTTGTGTAACACTCGACACAGCTCTTAGTCAATAAATCAGATTTAACTTCGAACATATATTTTATCAAAAAAGCAGAATAGCTTGTTTATTGTTTTGAAAACATTGTAGCTTAGAGGGATCGGACTCCCCGGCAACAGCCAGTTACAGGAGTTACAGGTCAGGTATGCGACCCCAGACCTGCTAGAGTTATTGATAACACTCCCCCATCTTTTCTTCCATGGCCTTCCCTTCTTACCTTCTATCCATTTTATTTCCTATACTACCAATTTCCCATCTTTAATTTCTAAAGTACCCGGTTGGCGGCAATAGGTTTACCCCCTACTACACGAGTACCACAGATAATATGTTAATTACAGAGTTTTAAAAACAAATATTTATTTCCATAATTTACTGCTTTCTTTATCATACATCAGATAACCTTACCACCACTCAATAAGGATTACTTGCGAGAAAACTTTGGTTTTAATAAATTACGAGTATGTCCCATTTTTACCTAAAGGGCCATGTCGTAATGTTCTCCTAACATTTATATAAAAGGTTTGCCTTGTCTCCAATATCACGTGAAAGCGATTAGTTTTCATTACTATGTAGTGTGTTGTGTACTCGTGTTCATATTCAATTACTAAATGTAGCTCTTGGACACATTAGTTGAACAAAGGCTGAGCTTCTAATGTATTGTTCAACTTGTCTTCCTGAAGATAATCTTAGACCACTTGGAATAGAAAGGGAGCGATTGTTTTGTTAATGCTGTCTGATAAATGACAAACAAAGAGTCAGGACAATTTACTGCAGCCAACTTTCTTTTGGCCGGTAGATATCCACCCACCACCACAAGAATTGATTAATTGATTGAATTGGCAATCGAATGACTGATTACATCGTTTAAATTGGCCTTGCTTTAATCTGGTAAATGTTAAATATCTTTAATAAAAACTTTTTATCATTTTTGTTTATTTTATCATCTTTCAGACTAAGATATAACAATAAGTATTTAAAATTATTTAACGAATTTAGAAACAAAATCAAATCTTCACAATCACAATCTTACATAGTAATTTATGGCAGGCCGTGCCTACACAGCCACTCATGCGGCAATGACATAAAATATAATTGTACCACTTTCTAGAAGGAAAGCCATTAAGGCGGAAGTAATAACGGCCTGATGAAACCATAATGCTGTTAATTTTCGTAACCACAGCCTTTTAATTAGTCGACAAAGAAACCGCGAACATAGTGGGCGTGGAGTTAAGGTATCTAGATTTGGCAGCGTAATAAATGTTGCGATAATGTATGTAGGCGTTTTATTCGATGAACATAGCCTACACCACAGAATACATAATACTATACACGCATGATACTATATTATTGAGTAAAGTTCAGAAGGTTATTGATGAGACTATTAGCATAAAAAAATTTATCATTGCAACCTTAAATTCCGACTAGAAAGGTCTTTATCTGTAAAATGAATGCGAAAATTGAGTAACAACATCGCTGCAATGGTTTTTCCTTAGAGACTGCAAATGGGGTCCTTATAAAAACATGTAGAAGTTCGCGTTGGCAAATACAAGAGGAACATTCTACCCTTAAAACGTTCATAAACTACACTAGCTGCTTATCATCAGTGTTTGCATTAAGTATACTTATATATACTTTAGGTATTTAAAAAAAAATATGATTTTAGAGTCCATCACATTTATAAACATCTGCAAATTGGAATATATTCTCAATTCATCTGCATCAAGTTTAGTTTTTCAATGTTCAATGTTGTTGTTGTATGTAATTGAGAAAAATTTTTTTACTAATATTAAAGATAATTTAGTTTTAAAATTATTTAACCTAGTATTAAATAAAAAACAATAGAAATGGAGGATATTACCTAAATAGATAAACTTACAGTAAAACAAATATATTAATTCACGTAATTTAAATAACTATAATCGGTACCTACATATAATTAACAAATAACTAAAAATTAATCTTCCAGTGAAGACATTACCTATATCACTGTCAGCAAGAATTCTTGAGATTGAATCCAAGCTAATTGGGATTTTATGCGTTTAGTTAGCGTTTAATAGAGTAACTAATAATAATATTTACTACTCCTCTTTCAATTAAAACATTGCTAAAAATGTGGATTAAAAGTAAAAGTTCTGCTTTCCGGACGTGAATGATAGAGAACAATCACAACGGTTATATAATGAATAAGGAGGATTTAAAAGCAACCAACACAAAGTTAAATTATTGGGATGATATTTTTGACTTTATCGTCGACAAATTAAAAGATAATGGCCCCAATTCTGTTACTTTACTCGCTAAATTAAAATTCACTAAATTTTCTTCATATAAGAAGTAAACCTTGTACACTTAGAAACAAGGTCTTATTTCAAATTGAAACAAGTAGGTAACATATGTCGCTATCGAAATAAGCAATTTATTTGTCGACTAAAGTCTGATACGCTTAAATAAACTTTAATACCACGTAGCGAGAGCCGCTATCCGTTGAATGCCATCTCTTTTGCTCTGTGTTTTTAGTAAGCGTCTTCGTAGGTGTAGATTAAAAACACGTCATCCTTGTTCGTTTTGAACAAGTTTTTATACGGCAATTATACAGCGTTTGAATAAATGAAGACTCTCGCTGCGTGGAAATAAAGTTGAGTATACGTTGACAGGTTTTAGTGAAATTTAGCGGCGCTGAGAAATAGATGCTAGTAACAAAAAGACCTTATTACGAAGAACACTAGGTTGATTTCATATGAAGTAATTAAGTCAGGTTTTAGTTTAGTCGAGTGTACAATAGAATCGGCACCAATGTCTGATTTGTTGATAAAGGAAATGTTTAAATATATTTATAATATACATGAGTCTGTCCTGTTTTTACCCTCATAATGTACCTACTAAAAATACTTATACACGCTGTATATAGTAAAGAGAGTTAAATAATGCTAATCTTGTACCCCAATGTAATTGATCACAGAAGTAAGGAAGAGGCCTGTTTTTTAAATTCATTGTGCAGAAGTGTGAAAATGACTGCAATAACAAAGTGTGTGTTATCCAAAAGGCAGCGCAGAGACGCGCGGCCTCGTTGGCGTGTCTTTATTTATATATTTGACGCGGAACACTAATTCTTTTTCCAACATAAAAGTTACTCCTTATAACACCTTTTTGCAATTTTAATAATCTGCCAGTGAAAGTCCCGTGGAAATCGGTCCGGAGATTTTCCGAAAATTTTAGGTATCGTGCAAATAACTGTATGAGCTTAAAAAAAACTATTATTTACATTACAAACAGACACTTCAATTTTATTTATTTGTATAGATGATGGTTGGTATTGATTGGAGAGTGTGAACAATAGCTCGAGCACGTGACGGTAGCATACCTGTTACTCGAAATGGTGGTTACCGAAGAGTCTGAGTCTAACCCAGCCTAAAAAAAAATATTTGTTCAAATAATTGTAATAGGTAAATGTTTTGCATAAGTTTCTTTTTATAAATAAACGTTAAATAAATATCCTAAATAGATGGGAACTACTCAGTCTAATAATATCTTATATTGGTATAAATCTATAAAAAGTTAATTTATAATGAGATATTTTCCGCAGTAATACAGAATATACGTAACGTTATCATTCGTTATTCTGTGGTCCTACACTTATTTCATAAGTTACATCATTCACCATCTAAGGGCGCGTTTATTTGCGACGAATTTCTTGCCGCGAACCCAATCCAAACGTGCGGCCGACAACCACATGCCTGTCGTATCTTGCTGTACTAACGTGGTCTCAAACACGTTAGTACAGCAAGATACGTTCCATTTTTTACCAACTACACTTTAAATTACAGATAACAAGACAGTCTCCGCGGCGACCGCGTGGTTGACGTTCGTCGGCCGCGCGTCTCCCGCGTAGTGCCCACGCGTAAACAGAATTCTAGTTCTGTTACTATTACGTATTCTGTGGTTCTGTATTAACATAACATAAAACGCAGCGACCGCTTGACACCACGCGGTGGCCGCAAGAAAACTTTCGGTTCGTCTAACCAAGCCCTAAATCTCTGCGGCAACGTAATAAAATATCTATTTCCATAACAATATCGTAGAATATACATTACATTGTTTTGCTCATTCATGCAGTTCTATAAACGTTTATTAAACGGTATATTAAGCGTTGGCTCAATTGCATTACTTTGTTATCAAAGTAATAAACTATTTTCATGGTTGGCACATTCGTTTTGGAGGACACACAATGTCTACCGATGAATGCATGCAAATTGTCTTATTATTTAAATTTCCATAGTTCACGTGCGTATTTGCAAGATGAAGAAAGGCACAATCAATGTCTGCGAATAGCATAGTTTTTCGTTAGTCAAGGTTACCACCCAACATAATCTTATACGATATACAGTAAACCTACCTTCACGTTTGACAGACTTTTACTGATAGGTATATCATATTCTATCAAAGGGACCCGAAGTAGAAAAATGTATAAATATGGATCTGATATAATTATATAACAGCTTTATACATGGACACAGCTGCCACAAATAACGTTTAATGGTTTACCGCTACTAATCAGTAACAGCGTCGAAAAAAAAAATTTGGGACTATACATAGATAGAACTCTGTCATGGGGCCCACAACTGCAAGAGGTAAGTCGCAAATTGTTTGCTTCAGCGGGGTCCTTACGAAGACTGCGGAATTTTCTACCGACCGCTACAAAGATTTCGCTTGCACAGTCACTTCTACTGCCAATACTTGACTATGCTGATGCCAGTTATCTTGATCTCACAGAGGAGCAACTCGATAAACTTGAGCGCCTTCAAAATTTTTGTATTAGGTTTATATTTGGCCTACGCAAATATGACCACGTATCTGAATACCGCAAATTGCTCAAGTGGCTCCCGATTCGCCTTCGTCGGAATACTCATATCCTCTCTCTACTTTATAACATATTGTTCAATCCGCTAAAACGTTCTTTGAGAGAAGAGGGAGTCCTCTTCTCTCAAAGAACGTTTTAGGTTCCTACGTGACACATATTCAAGATTGTTGAGATCATCAGAAAACTTACAACTTCAAATACCAGTGCATACAACAAAGTTCGCTGATAAATCTTTCACAGTTGAAGCAGCGCGTCTCTGGAATGCCCTACCACTTTCTATCAAGCAAGCACCATCGTTAGGATCTTTCAAAAAAATGTTAAAAGAATACTATCTGCAAAATTATGTCTAAGATAATCTATATATAATCTAATACTATGCACAATTATAATGTATGTATTTAGGTGTATGTGTATATGTATGTATTTGTGTATACGTATGTAGTTGTATGTATATGTTTGTGTAAATATGTATGTGATCATACCTATACTAGTAGTAGGTACATATTAGTTCAATTTGGTACGTATTATATATTTTACACCATAACCACCCACACTGAATCATTACAGTCCTGTCCATCCAAAGGTTGCCTGGAAGATATTGCTTGTTGTGATAAGGCCGCCCATTGTGCATTTTATGTTTAAGTTGTTTTTTTTTTATATGTATATATATCATGTGTTTGGTGTACAATAAAGAGTACTATCTATCTATCTATACTATTTTCATCAAACAATAGAGACCCTTCTATAATGCACTCTAACTTAAATACAAATTGTTCTTGAATTTTGAGATGCAACAACTGCACTGATCACCGTGACGTTCATGCCCAGGAGAACAAATTTTAGTTTTAGCACCTTTAGTATTATGGTTCATATTTTAATTTGGTTATTGTAACAGTTGCATAACTTGCACAAGAAACTTGAAGAAGCCTCAACAAGCCAGGAAGAACAATTTGTGACAACGCAACTCGCAAGTTTGCCGCGACAATTACAATTTTACTGGAACTCGGGTCAGCATTTAATTAACGTTTCTTTCTTGTTAGCAAGTGCCTCTACGGCACACCTCTACTTCGTTTATAGTCAAGTTCAAAGAGTTTGTCCATTCTGCAAGGACGATTAAACCATGGTTTCTTATTTGTATCTTTAGATAGCGATCATCTAGTCTGGTTACCATAGTACATGCTCTGCCTAGTTTAGGATCAGACGGCCGTGTGTGAGATGTGTGGAGTTATTATTGTTATTTTTGTTATTATCTATTTTGAGAATTCTTCCTGATCACCCTAAATATTCAAATAATGACAAACTACACTATCCGACCACACAATTTTGTGAATAGGAAGGATCTCCAAAACTGGGGTACTTGATACCTATTCAAGTATAATTTCCCGGCTTTTTCATATATTAATTTTATTGAATACTCCTACAGAAATCGGTCTTCCGAACCACCCAACGTAATGGAAGTCTAAACCACATTGTTGTTTCAACAGTACACTTATGTGTGTAGAAAGTATATTCACAAAAGGGTAAGTCAAAGTTCAAATAAAAGTTCCTTGCTTGTTTATAAACATTAATTTCATAGAATTTTTCAGGATTACTTTTCGTAATTTGTTTTAATACTACTTATAATATATAATTATACTTTTGCCCACGTAAGCATCTCTTATCAAGGTAAAGAGTATCCTGTGTGTTGATCCAGGTCATAAGTTATCAGTTAGCCAAATTTCATACAAATCTGTTAGCCATTTTTACTTTTTTACTTGAAACGGTTACAAATATTCATCAATCGATCCATTCTCACAAACTTTAGTAATATTAGTAAATTATGCAAGAACCAATAAACCGCTTTCAAATAAATAACAAATGCACTGCTACCGAATTTCGGATTCTGGTCTCTAGATTTTTGATTCTGAACGAAAAGGAATCCAATTTTCGTCACAAGATGCTGCTGGCGGCCAAATCCTAACTAATATTATAATGCGAATGTGAGTTTGTTTGTTTTAAAACAAGTCCTAAACTAGTAGAAATTTAATTATTTAAAAAAGTATAATTATAAAAAAAAAAAAACAATAATAATTCTTACTCATGTGTCATATCAATGTAATGACAATAATCATGGTAAATTTACTTTCTGTAAGGTTTTCATATTTTAAATATACCTACATCTAAATTTACTTCTCAAAAGTAAGCTGTTTCTTTAAAACATGGCCCGGTGTGATAGATTACTGCGCCGTTTCACACATTTTATTTAACTCTGTTAGTTCTACAGGCAAATGGCACCAACATTTTAATTTTAATTTAATTTTTAATAACCCATAAATTGGTCTGTGAGTTTTCTAACATGTACATATTAAACTATTTCTGTGCTTGTACTACTACTGTTGTCTACACAGAAAAACATATATTATTAGATGTATCTTATCTAATGAATATCGGTACAAATTTTATCAGGCGTGAGCACTTTACTTTAGGAGTATTTATGTAAATATATAATTTTGTATTGGAGTAATAACCATTCCGAACAACACTTTAATAAAAGTCTCCAAGTTGTTTTTTTTAAGACTACTAGTAACGTGGGGGGTCATACATTACTAGTATTCTTGTTAACCCCTCCAGCTAAGCTAAACGCTTGTGTTAGGAGTGGGTTCACGTCAGTAGTGCACTGGGTGGGGTTCAAACCCGCAACCACTCGATCGCAAGTCCGACGCCTTAGCCATTACGCTACCGCCACTTTTAATGTATAAGTGTAATGTATGTTTGTATAAGTGTGTTGTGTTTCCTTCCATTACTTTCACTTCTTAAGCTAAATGTCGGTATGTAATACACCTCTGCCTACCCCTTATGGAATATAGGGGTAAGTATATGTATATTTGTTTGTAATACCGCAAATGGTAGGATCATGAAAAATAGAGTTTTTAACCTTAAACTTTGCAAGTTAACAGTAGCATGAAAGTTTTACCAGTAGCGTAAAAGCAAATAAATTTTCTGTTATAATGTTAAAAACAGGTAAGTTTCTTTATAGCAATACAACTTCTGATAATAAATATTATGTAGCAAAGCTCATCCTACACATATCACCATTCTTATTTGATTACTGCCACCACAAACGATGCAATACAAAACGGAATGTCAAATATTGACGGGAAATAACAGTAGCGGTGCAACCCACCTGTGTGTTAACTGACACCCAATAAATAAACGTCGTGAAAATAGATATAAAGTGTTAAAAGAATTTTATTCCCGCCCCGTCGTTTGATGTATGATCATGGATCACCTCTGCACCGGGAAATTGATCCGGTTTATCGCAGTGCTCCGTCTGATTCAAGACGTACTTTTATTTTATACTGTGTTATTGCGACTCCATGGCTATATTAATGATTTGTGTGCTAGGCAGTTTCCTAACTCAATCTATATATAGCACATTTTGAATCTTCAAATGCAGGAAGGAGGCTTAAATTGCTTTAATATACATGCTTCAATACACGGTATACTGTTTTCTGACATTAAGTCTACAGTCGTAATTTTATATGTTTTTTTTTCTGTGAAATTCATTTTAGAATCGCTTGGTCTTATTTTAGGGTCGTATAAAAGACCCCAAAAATATCATAATATCCCTAAAAAAACTTTTTTATTTTTTATACAGAAAACTTATTTGGAACTGACCATGATATGAATTTAATATTTTATCGATAAAGCTAATATAAATATAATATATAAAATAAAATATTTATTCGCCGATACTAAAAAAATATCAAAACTTATTGACAGAACTGGCTATAGACTATACATAACTTCTGTAACACTTTGTACACCTTAAAAGTCAAAACAAATGTCTTGCAAACGGCCTTGATGTGTCGAAATGTAAAGAGCCAGTGGGGAACAATTTCATCAAAGACCGTGCTCAGGGTACAAATCCTGTTTGCTAAACAATCAGGCAAGCGCTTAAGCTAGATTGTCAGGGGCAACAAGTTCCATCTTTTGTGTACGAAAATACGTATATTCCCTGTAGCAATCGGTAAAGCCTTACACGGACTTGTCTGTACCGATAACTTTCTTCTATATGCACGCACCCATAAACGATACTGAACTTCTGAGCTTAGTAAATAGTTTGACTTCTACAAATAGGAGGATTCCTAAGAAATAGTGTGTTTGAGAAATACATCAAGATGATGATGATGAGATGGGAGACGATGTTTTAACTTTGCACTGATTGTCACCGGGAGGGGGTTTAATCTTATATTTTAAAACCAGAAAGGGTTCCAGGCTCCATGTCAAATTGGGGAATGACCTTCCTAAAATCATTTTCTTACATTACTAAATATTGGTTCTTAAGGGGTCCGCTTTGGAAGGATGTGTTGTCCGGAGATTAAAAAAATATCGTCCGACCAGGGGCTGAATATGTGGGCATGTAAGCAATAGCAGAATATTTTTAATTTTCAAAGCACAAAATAATATAATGTTACACGTCTTTATTAATCTAACACTACAAACTCAGTGGAACTCTGACAGTTTAATTAAAACCGTTTATAAATCACAATAAAGTCTCACAACATTGAAACAGAGTGTGAGGTCTGGTGTCGATCGGAAATCTATGACACCCTTTGATGCATAGCAATGCATATTCATGGCAGTGGTACAATCAAACTCGTTTTATTTATTTTTTGTTCCCCGAAGCGCGCCGAGTGTGTGACATATGGCTCAAAAATATAGGTAGGTAACTTTTTGTTTCTCATTTCCGTTACTGATTTAAATGTATGCTATTGATGATAAATATTTAAATTAATAATAATACGTGCGAATATTTGACAAACACAAGTAAAAATGCATATTATCGTCAAAATTTTACCTAAGGTGACACGTTATATCTTCACGTGGATAAAAAAATAGCATCAAATTTTACAGTTAAAAGACATTTTGTTCACAGTATACTAATAATGGAAAAAAGTTTAAGTAACTCAAGTTCTAAATAACAGAACGAAATGGCCACTGCAAGTAATTCTTCGTACGAGAGATTCTATAAAAATTGCCTACTTAAAAAATACTAGTACCAAGTATCAAATTATTAGACAAAAATATTTAGTGCCTGATCTTTCTTTTGGGCAAATGTTTTCTTATAATTGTCTATGAAATCGGTCTAGCAGCAGATATCAGTAAATCAAAATAGTCTCATGGATGATTCGGTGTTTATGATATTAAAAAGTCTTGACAAATAGGTCAAATTTATCATCACGTAGTTAGAAAATACAATAAAAACACATACATTTTCAACAAATCACCTGTCCTCTGTAACAGTGTGTCCTAAAACGGCAGTACACAAAAAACAAGACAAATTGCGCTGTTTGTTGGCGATTGTCCTCCCGATACTACCCAGTTAGCTGATATGAACAATGGATGACATTAATATATTATTAGTGGAGCACATGGCTTGCCCTATCTAAATTCGTTTATGTTTTTACAAGCTTTATCGAGCTGAAGACCACTTCCGATCTCAATTTGTCTACTTTGAATCGCGTACAAGTATTAAGATACCAGGATATTGGCGTAACAACGACAATCTGTAAAAAAACAGGAGACACTACAAGTGACTTCTAATTCTCGTAAATCTCACACCGCGAAGAATCTATCGGCAAAAACTGAAAGAACTTTGACCGATTGAATCTTGGTTTCACAACAAAAGAAAACAGTTATTATCGGCTCATGACACGGGAGGGGTTCATATTTGCCTTCCAATGCTTTTTTTTTTGCACTAAGTAGGTTTTTAATCAGTTTTTCTTTTAATTAATATACCAGTATCGCGATGAACGCGTGTCTACAAAACACGAGCAAATGTAACCTTCCGAATCAGAAGTAGAGTACGTGGTTTAAAGGCTTTATACGGATTAAACTTCAGTCTGTAGAGAAATGAATGGTTTTATAAATGAAAATGAAAAAAACAACCAAGTGAGAACTCTACTCATATACGCACTATAAGCTCATATTAGTAAAAATTGTTTACTAAGAAATGATTTTCAGTTTACCTACTTTTTGTTTTAATATTTAGGATGCGTTACAATACACAGAATATTATTTTGAGACCATGGACAGGAATTATGGTACTGTATACTTAATATTAATAATTTCTGTCTATGGTTCTCAGGCCAGCGCTCATGAGACCGGGGATCGTCTTGCTCTTTGTAATGCCTGGTTGGCCTTCTGTAAGACGTGGAAGTGTGATTTTTCTCGTACCTCTTCTTTTTACGCCCTCTTTGGCATACGTTACGCTACTAATACTAAACTAAACTAATAAGAAAATCCCACTCTCGCAGTGGCGCATAAACATAAATATGGTCTCATGGAAGGTTGTCTCACAGTGCACATTCTACCAGAGTTGAAGCATACAGAAACTGTTTCTCGGCTCGTCTCTTCTCACTCGTCTTACTTGATACACAATATGAAGTACACATATCGCATAATTTTAAATGTAATATAGTCACAGTAGATTTCTGCTTGGACAACTGTCAGCCGCTACATTAGTAACGTGAAAGTCACTACTTCGGGGTTTAAAAGCCGCATAGCACATACAACTATGTCCATACACCATGCACTCTTTTAACCTAAGAAGTATAGAAGTGCATCGCAATTCGTATTTTTAGACTTTATTTTTTTACAGTATATAAATTTTTCTTAGTGATAAAACTACATAATTTTTAGGGTCCCGTTCCTCAAAAGGAAAAAAAGAGGGACTTGGTTATAAGTAGTGATAAAAAAAAATTGTAATTACCAACTTACATTTTGCGGTTGGAAAGTTGACTTTGTCGTAAACCGATGTATGGTAGAGTATTTTTAGAACTGCAAAGTTAAGTTTTTCTTTAAAAAAAGACGGGCAAAAATCTTCGATTCCCGAGATGGACTTACTATCTGCATACAAGTTTGTTTTCTTACGAAAATCTTGTGCGCGAGCCAGACTCGCACTTGTCCGTTTTATTTTCTCTTATATACATATATATTTAATTATTATAAATTGTCTAAACCAAATTTAAGTTAGGAACTATAAAGATTTTCATGAAAATTTATGTTATCTGAATAAACCACACGTGATACTCCAACTAATGTGTGGGCGTAAAAAATAAAAGGTTACCCCCATTACTCCTAAAATAGCACCCACTCTCCGACAATAGGACGTGTCGAACGTTTCACACACACTATTGTACCTATGTCCACGTCCCAGTTTGCTTTCTATTCGCTTCAAACAAACACACTTGATTATTTGTTACGTTAATATATATTTAATAGATATATTTACTTTTATTGTATGTTTTCTTTGCCTGTACGATTCCGATAATTTCTGTAAGAATAATATAATTATATAATTGCACACGCTAATCTTTGGTACTGCCAGACGGATTTTAAATCCTACTAATATTATAAACGTGAAAGTTTGTGAGGATGTTTGGATGTTTGTTACTCTTTCACGCAAAAACTACCCAACCGATTGTGATTAAACTTGGTATATAGATTGGTATATAGCTTGGTATATAGCTGGATTAATGCATAGGCTACATTTTATCCCGATATTCCCACGGCACCGTTACATATGCGGGTGAAACCATGGGCGCAGCTAGTATTCTATATTTTATTGAATCCTATCTAATATTATAAATGTGACGGTGAGGTTGTTTGTTTGTTATGCTTTCACGTCTTAACTATTCAACCGATCATCGTAAAATTTGGTACAGAAAATGACATAAGGTACCTTTTAAAAGTTAATATTCTACATAAGAATCTGACGAAGATACCGTACGGTCTTCACCGAAGTAGCGAGTTTTCTCAGTTAACTCTGTCATTAGTCCTAGAAATAGTACCTATATATCTGGTCAATATATCGATGCCCAATCTAGATAAGTTATTGTGCAATACATGGACCAATACGTAAGAGCAGTCGTCGACTTGCGGGCTCAACTATAATATTTTTAATACAAAAATACTACAACTTCCACTATAAATACGACGCGAGAAATGTATATTCTAAATACTGCTGTTTAATATGTAGAAAATTGGTCAACACTTCTTTCGGCCAATCAATATGATTGGCCTGATGGTGCATAAACCTTAACCTAACTGCTGTATGTAATTGATATTCAAAGACATTGTTGGCCATGATTGTATCACCTAAGGACTATATTAACCTATACATAACAATATACGACTATATCAGCGTTGGCCGGCACGTAACACTAACACACCGGTTATGAACGTACACTATCAATAATTCTGTACCTAATAGCCACGATATGAGATGTGACATGTCTAAGATAAAAGCGGAAGAGTGTTTGAAAGTAGCAATAAATACTGCCTGGTATTATGTAATATTAAATTTATTTGTTTCACTATTGACACTTCCTGCATTTCCGTGCAACACGGAGTGGACTTAATGCCACAGGGAGGGACATGCCAGGTGCATGAGAAAGACATTTCAAATATTTGATCAAATAATACAATTTTACGTTATCAAGTCGTGAAGAGTATCCTAAATTAGCAATAACGAGAATTATAGGTTATAGCTAAACGCTATGTGATGTCCCTACAACACAAAAGGAGGATCCTCCAGCAATGTTAGGTGGTGATGTGCGGTAGGCCGGCCCATGACCTAACACTTGACTTTGGGAAGTTATATTTATACTAATCTACGCGAACACTTTCACTTACTTATAATCCGATGACTCTTAAGTAGTATAACTTTATTTTTCTGTGTATCGGTCGTAACAACAGCTTCCCGCTTTAATGTTATACCTTGTGCTAACTTATAATGGTAATTTCGATTTACGATAATAGCTGTCGCCGTAATGGCGGTCCTCAATGTCCCGTGCCATTTGTAAATGACATACATGATTAATAAAATGATATATTATAATGTCATTTTACATGGTCTTATAGAAAATAATTGAAAAATTCAACCATTAAGTTAAGGCTGTAAACGCAATAAAACCGAATCGTACTAGATGTAATCCAATAGTCGTTGGTATTTTATATATCGACATCAGTGATGTAAGTTTGATCTTTCAAAAGATTATTGATACTTCTTTTCAAAAAAAAAGGAGGTTAATATCGATAAAACAAGTTTACGACGACATCAAATGCTACGTTTTTAAATCTAAATCTTATTTGTTTTAATATAATATATGTATTCTCATTTATTTTTATTACTTTAGCTTAATAAAAGTCTTTGTCTTATGATTACCTTTTTAAAAAGGAATGAATATCTGCTGTGTAATCTAGACTCCTTTTTTACTACTGCAGCAACAGTTCTAATTGCCTAGTAGATGGGAGTTTACAACGTACAGATTTTTTATAAAAGAAGCACAAGGAGGAAAATAACACTGCTTAGTTTTGTGGGCTACTAGAACTAATTTGTAAACACTTAGGTATCTAAAGTAAATATTTGGACACGGGTGTTAAACATGTAAAAAAGCTTTCACTTAAATATTAAAGAGACGTTGACTATTGCGACAGTAATTATTCGGCCGCTAGGGTCAATTTGAATGACCCAGGAAAGTCACAGAGAAAGTTAAACAAACTTGAGATTCGCAATGTATTAAATAAGAAATAGATTGGAGCAGTTGAAATATGATTAACAAATAACGGTGAATATATTTAATTTAATAAGTATTAACGAAACAAATACAAAACGATTTGACCACGACTATCAAAACTATTAGAAGAGAAGTTTGGAAATAATTTAATATTTTTGTGTAATTTATCTATAATATATACATATATATTTAGTAATATATAAGTATGTTGATCGGCGTTCTAATTACTATAGTACAGGCTCTGCCAAGTTTGAGATCAGACGGCCGTGTGTCAGGTGTCTCAAGTTATTATATTTAAATATTCAGAGAATATAGCGTCGGGAACCAGGAAACTGACGCGGGTGCGAGGTTGCTCCTAGAAGCCTGTGAACGCCCCAGGAAACTTCTGTGCTTCTGGAAGGAACTAGGCTGGCTCAACTATATCGATAACAACTATACCGATATGTTCTGTTTATTATTCCAAAACATAATGATAATATTTTCTGGATTCACTATGTCATCATCACTAACAGGCCAGTAAGCTTAAACTCCAAATCGGAAATAATTGCTACAAAAGGTTTTATTGTATTAATGGCTTTATGTCCTCCAGTCCGGTCTGACTCCAGTATGACTATCCTATGTTTTCCTCTAATGAATGAGTAATGAATGAATATTATACTTAAGAATTTCGTTTTCAACCTATTTATTCAGTAATATATGTATATATAATACTATAGTGTTCAATACAATGTCTACCCCGTCGGGAATACAGGCGTGAGTGTATGTATGTATATAATATATGTACCTACTCTTAGCCTAAATCATAAAGGTCGTTAATCAAGCTTACAACAACAACTATAACAACTTATATATATAGCTTACCCTTCCTCAAGAAAACACGAAACAATTACCCAATCCCAACCCTTCACTGCTCAATCGAGTACAAGGGTAGTTACATTAGACCCACGTACTAACAAACAATTAAAACAAGATTACGCTATCAATACGTAGATAATCTGGAGTTGCCGAGTGGACCCTAAACTTTACTTCTTCATAACTAAAGCGTGTACAATACCAGGCTCTCAGAGCGTGTGAAGCGTTGTAACGCGATTTATTAGTTGACACTACGAATACAGAGTACTTTAGTATAGAACTGGCTTTAAAAATGGTTATTTGCAAAATCTGCCGGGATTATCTTTCTATATAAGGTATTTAAGTGTATTTCTTCTATGAAAAATAAAAAAAAAGGAATGGACTTTGTCTGAAATAAATTTATTATTATTCTCATTATTCATATTAAACACATGTTCATTTATCTTTTAAATGATTTTCAAAAAACAAAAAGAAATTAAAATTATAAAAAAAATTGTATTCTACCCACATTGTGAGCAAAGGGGCCAAGATACGATACCGGTGGTTAAGCTCGTCACTATACGCGCCTCGTCTATGAGATCTGCCTTTAGCATCAGGACTTTGATCCGGCCGTCTACCGCGAGGTAATGAACATGTTTTAATATTATTTAACACTAGAAAATGAAAAAAAAAATTCAAAATTTTAAGTGTATTTTTAAATTCGTTTTTTTCTTAATATTTCTAAGGTGATGTTATGAGGAAATTAAATAGAACTTTAAATATATTTTGCCAGCTAAAGTACGGTCAAAAACATTTACTACGTTCAAGAATTAAAATGCAATTTACACAAAGATAAAACATAAAAATAAGCTTTAACAATAGGTATCTCAAACTTTTCTTTTCTATCGCCTAAGCAAATAAAACTTAGGTCCATTAAAGATTGAAACAACTTTGTTGTTTTCAAATACCTGCGAAGGGACTAATTAGAACAAAAAGTTTTGCCGTTAACATGTCTGGAGCGATGTGTCTCTCAGAAACGTTTGAAGCATTACAAAAAAAGAACAGAAAAACAAGGTTGAATATTTATATTTAAACAAACTAGAATAAAACATTCAGTGATTCTGTTACAATAAAACCTTTCGAGAGTGGTATTCATGTTCATTAAATGGCGACGGAAAAATAATTCGTGCCGTGGAATCGATCAATCGAGCAATCGAGAGGCAGCGTAGTAAAACCGGTGTGGCACCTGACACCGTAGCAGCAGGCCGCTTCACTATTTGAAAAAGGGCCCCTGCCAGGCCCCAAATACAAACTTGAGTAAAACCGTATAGTCTTTAATAAACATTCAGTGATTCTGTTCTGTGCCTGGATTCAACGGACTGATCTTGGTATATAATCAGTTTGTTGTTTAACGCCGATTCAAAATTAGTTTATGTAAAATTTTTAAATTTATAAAAATAAGCTCAATACTCAACACTTCAAAGGTTTATTTATTTTTGCTTTTTAGTTCTTTTCGTCGGTTTAATTTTTTTTAACAAGTCAGGTCTATACGATTATGTGCCTATGGTCAAACCATTAAACTCTTGCGGAAAAGTTATGCCAGAATGAAACAAAACTTTACCACGGACAATATAAAACTTAAAATGTCGTTAAATACATTATAAAGCTCACAACTGACCCGGTCTAGCTCTATTCTAGATTTTGTTAAAACATGGATTTCACTAGAAAAGTATTAGGTGTACAGGACACTTAGTACTTAGTTTTAGTGAAGGGGAAAGGTACTTATATACGTAAATATATATGTATAGAGATATGTTATCTTTTTGAAATGAAAGCGTTATTACCAAAATACTTAGAGTATTTTAGTCACCCTGTTCCATGGAATCGATTTGATGAAGGCCGTCGCGGCCTGCAGGCTTAGACATGTTTCAAACGTTTTTAAAAACGTTGACGCCCAAACGAAAACGATAATAGATTGGTAGACAAATGTACTTTGATTTAGCGAACGCATCAATCATTTTGAAAAATGATGACTGATTTTTATGTTTATTTTTAATGATTTTTTAAATCTTAAATGATAAATAATAATGCCATGTTAAGAAATTTACATATTATTTACATTTGCATTCTATTTATTAAAGAGTTACGCATAGCTCTGCCATGCATCAACTCATACTGCGTGCTGAAAGTGGAGGAGGTAGCTGGTTCAACAACCACAGGATCAAGTTGCTCAGCCATATCCCTCGGTGGTGGTAATCGAGCATTTAATGTAATGTTGTGCAAAACACAACACGCAATAATTATTTTACTGGCAACATGAGGTTGGCAATAAAGTGTTCGGTGACTCAACAAACACCTCCAACGTGCCTTCAGTAATCCAAAGCATCGCTCAATGTGAAATGAATTCCGGGCTTGAATATGACGCCTGGTATTCTTCTTCCCGAGACCCCGGAGCAACATCCAAGCTCGGTATCATTAGGCTTTCACTCTGTGGGTAGCCAGAGTCACCTATGAAAAAGTAATTTAAGAATGTGACAATTTTCTCATTTTCTTATTTTATCAAGACCTTAATCAAATATATACAGGAGCACTACATGGGAAACGCCTTTCTTTTATAATTAAACTGAGACTACTTATTCACAATGATATTATAATAGACTGAATTTAAGTTGGTAAGTCCACGTTACGTACAGTTACGTACCTAATAACCAAGTTTGTTCACCATTTTTGTGAAGCCTTCGCAGTTATGTCTCCACATGACATGTCGAACATGTGAATAAGTCGCGAGAGGCTCCACCATATTTTTTGTTTACATTTAATATTGTAAAGTTCTGGTCACAAACCTTTAAATAAAAAAGAAATTCACATTACTTGTTTTATTTCAATGTTCACTTTTAAATAAGTCTTGTATGTACTTACCATTTGTACGTTTATAGAATGATATCCCTTCCTGTTATGAGAGACGCTTATCCTGTTTCGGCTTTACTTTTGCTACATGGGTACAGTCAATTGCACCCATTATTTCACCGGGTAAATTAAATAATCTTTGTAACCTGCACATTAAACCATGAAAACTATTAATTGTTTTAAAAAGTATTGGTTCACACTTGCTCAAAAAATAGCTACCCGTCTTTAAAATAGATAAAAACGTTGTAACCTTCAACGTAATTGTTTTAAAAATGCTAAAAATCGTCCTACCAGCTATTAGCATAAAAAAATTGTATGCCTAGCAAAGTGAAGTAATTACAATATAGAAGTGATCTAACAAAATTTAACAAAGTAAGGAATATTTAAATGACCTTGTGTAATATTTTTTTTTGGGTTTTCTAAAATATAATTAACAAGTCATAATATACGTATACTTAATACCACACTTCAAAGTCACAAAGTCTCGCCTTACAAATACTGATCATAAAACTATTTGTCATATAAAGGTACTAAAAGTTGTCGTACAGTGACCGCACCTGTAAGATTTCGACCCTTCATGTTACATTTCATAGAGGTTTTTTCTCGCAATAACCGCTGGAGGAAAAAATCCCAATAGAGGTAACAAGTAAGGACCTACCACAACTCAATAAATCTGTTAGCCCCTTAAGTAGTGAGGGGACATAATGTTTCGATATTTTATCGACTTTATTTAAGCGTTTTGTATAAGTAAAAAAGAAATGATGAAAGAAAGAAATTATGACAAAAAAAATTAACAATTCACATGAACGATTGGTCGTCGTTAGATTTTATGTTTGACTTTTACTGAAACTGCTTTGTCAAAGATAGTTGTAGCATTAACTTTACCGTAACCGAAAGTACTATAAATTACTATTACTACAAGAACCACTATTACCACTATTTATACTACAATAACACCACAATAAATACTACAAACACGTTGCCTAGGTAAAATTAATGACTTGCAACTTTTCATTTTATTTGCGATTTTGTGTATTTTAATTCTCACTCTACCTATATGACGACGTTTATGGTTCTCTCCAAATACTCCTAGACAAAAACAATAGACAATTATGACTGACTCTATAACATAAATTAAGTTTTTTAGACTCAAAGAACCCAAAGACAAATAGAAAAGACCTCAGGCAGGAGGCATCCCCGAAATACAAACGTGAGTAAAACCGTATAGTTTTTTAATAAATATGAATACCACTCACGAAAGTTTTTATTGTAATAGAAAAGACCTGACGATCTTCGAACGGCTGAACAGATTTTCTTGAATTATAGTTAAGAACACTCTTGTTTAATTAAGTCACCTTTCAAACAAAAAGAAACTAAGTTCGCTAATCTCTGGAACTGTCAGTCAGATTTGAATTTGAATTTTATTTGATAGAGTATAGATTGAAGAAAGTTATAGGCCATCACGCTACGACTCTTGGAAGTGCAGCAGTGACCATAAACGCAGGGGAAACTGCGGGGAATGGTTAGTATTTTACAAAGAGGTCATGCAACTATCTTAAAACTATCGAAATATCAAAAGCCTTTACTGATTCATCACCTTGTAAGTTCGGTTCGGTTTTATCGGTTTTATTACATTACTAGCTGCGCATCGCGGTTTCACCCTCGTAAATCCCGGTGTGGAGGGAATATCGGGATAAAAAGTAACCTATGTGTTAATCCAGGTCTCCAGCTATCTACAAACCAAGTGTCATCGCAATCGATTCGAGTAACAAACGTCCATATATCCTCACAAACTTTCACGTTTATAATATTAGTGGGATGAATTATGACCGCACGATATATCTGGTTGTATAAGTTCATTTTGTAACGTCAAAATAATAGTTTTTTTTTAAGCTCATACTATTATTTCTATATATACCATAGATAGACCTATGCTTAAAACTCGTTTTTAAATTTTTTGTCTGTCTGCCTTTTTGTTTATTACGGCAAATCTCCGGGACGGATGGATTGATTTCCATGGAACTTTCACTGACAGATAGCTGATGTTATAAGGAGTAACGCAGATTACTTTTATTTTGGAAAAAGAATTAGGGTTCCGTGCAAAATATACAAATATGTACCAACAGGCGAGCGAAGCCGCGCGGGAAATGGTAGTAAATAATATAAATGTTTTAAGTTGTAGTAAAAAAAAAAAATTTAAGCTATTTAAATTTTTACTTATTGCTTGGTTATAACGGTAATCAGTTAAATATTGTATAATAAGTGAACAACAGGCATATATGTTGTTTATTAAGTGTTTGTAGTTGGCAGTTCGTGATTAATTTAACCACAGATAATTACCTTGTTTTAATAATGAAAATTAATGCTGTTTATGGCAATAGTGACGTAAATGTTAATGATTTTCTTAAAAACTCTTTTTATCGACTGTCGTATACTATAGTGTGAAAATTATTTGAACATATATTTGTAAAGAAAATAATATCACATACCACGTTGCTATGTGAAATTCAAGATACTTTTCTATAGATACCTGTTTTTAGAACACTACCGCAACACTATTGCACTTGCTTCTTGAGACACTATTGTAATTTGACTTGATATTTTTAGGTCGGAGCTAGCTTAGGTAAGAGGTGCTAGGAAGAGTAAACTATACATTTAGTAATGGCAGATGCTATATACATTTTAATTTAATATCAATTTCACATATAACGAACAATAAAAATATAGTACACAATTTTAGAGAATGATAAATAGTTTTTTTAAACAATTTTCAATTGGCAGTCTTTACCATCGTCATTTCATAGTACGGAAGTTAGTTTCGGAAAAAGAACATAACTCATAAATTATTTAAAAAGTTTTTTTTGGCTCTGGTCTATTTTAGTAAATATTTGTAAAAAAATTGTAAAAGCAAATAATTCATCTTTGTGCATCGTCTTCTTAATACGGTGCTTTGCTACTCCGACATACATAAGCAAAATGATCGAGCAAGGTTGGCACTCAGTATGAAAAGCTGGACATTTGATGCTCTAATGAAGATTTTTATCGCCGCAAAAGAAGCATCGTTTGGTTTAGTGGGCGTATTACTAATTATGTTGTAATTTAAAGCAATTTAATTTTATTGACAGCTTATTACTGTGCTACTGTGCCACTGCTGCTGGAGCTAACATGGGCTGTGGAGTTCTTCTCTGCCGTCTCTAACGCAATAGCTTTTTAGAGGGAATGCACTGTATGGGGTTTACTTCACTGGTCGGCGTGTAAGGTAATGTGTGCAGGAGAGAAATAATAATTGGAGGTCACCAAAAATGTAATTTATTCTTACTAAGGAATTATATGACAAGTATCGAAAACGGGGTTCTAACAATGACTAAAGACTGTGTGGAATATTACATAGGTATGTCGCTTGTTGCACTATACTCAGAATAACATGTCAGCATTAAACCACCACAGATTTTTGGCTTCATCCAGTGTCTCTGTCATCACCAATGTGGTCATTTTTATTTTGCTCCGCTGTGGTAGATTTGAAATTGCATTTGTTAGCTAGCTATTTTAAGATAAGTACATAATCGACGATTGAATCTACTGGCCTTTGTTTTCTTGTAACGAGGCTGTGCCTAGCATATATCCCATATTTAGGTTTTATGTATTTTTGATTCAGCAGAACAATAGCAAAATTATATTTGGAACAGTCTCGTGTGACAGTACACTGCCGAGAACAAATGGTTGATCAGTAGTATAAGTTTACCAGTGTAGATATTCGACATCTGCTCCTTGAGCACCGGGGTCCGTGTCGAACCTCTCTGGCCTAAGATATTTGTCTAAAGAAAGAAGGAAAATTATTTTATTTGTATCTTCTACAAATTACACAATAAACATACGTCTTAACACTTGGTTGGTATCGAAGATCAAATAAGGTATCTGCGTCAGCTATCATCACAGATCGCTCTGCAACGCTACTATTCGCGAAGGCCCCAATTATAATAAGAACATCTAATCTAAGAGTGTATTGTCAGACCTCTGTGATACGCGTTAGTATTGGTGTGTTAGAAGTCTGCACTGAATTATATTCGAACTATTTGAATTATATAAATTTAAAGTTAAGTTTAAAAATAAAAAGTATTGAGATTTTGTGGTCGACTCTTTATTTTTCTTCCCCACACTTCGACACCACGAGCCCATTTCCTCTCTGCAAAGCGAGTTCCTACAATATTATTATAATTACAAATGCATGTTTGTTTTTCCAGTGTTTTGCTTTCAGTCATTATCGAAGCTACGTTTTTTTTTGTTGTGTAGTGGATGAGGCATTAACACAGATTTATACTCGTATGTGTGTTACATGCCTCCTCCACTATAGTGGAATATATTGTTATAAATAAAATGGAATTATCCAGAATAAAATATCGTATAACATGAATAACATCTATCTATGACATGACACATTTATAATGACATGAGAGGTAGAGTAAACCTTAACTAATAAGGTTACATTCTTAACGAAAGATTTAAAAAAAAAATTATTAACGCGAACGAAGCTGCGGGTCAGGGCTGGTATCGCAATGATTGCGTTTTTTGTGTTTTTATACTTTTTATTACTATTACTACTTACCAAATAATATGTTATCTCCTTCTAAAAAGTTAAGTAAATTATCTGTAAGTTACTATTATTTAACGGAATGCACACTATACTATACAAAATACATATTTATACATATTTTTGAATATTCTTCTAAATCTATTACATACTCCAATACACGCCCAAGATGACCTACTAAAAACGTTTGGACCCAAATCTTGGCTAACGATGCGAGGACACGGAACAAAATTTGTCTTTCACCACAAAAGTACAATTTATCACCATCACGTGATATCTATGGAAAAATGTGAACAGAATATATACCCTAAATATAAGAAGTAAAGTATATTATCGCTTGAGCTGTTTACGATTATTCACAAAAAGATTCAAAGTAGGACACAGTTGAAGCGTCAAGAATGATATTTATTGTGTGTCAAGGAAAGGCAACAGAATTTAAGAATTAACTTAAATATTTCGAACTAATAGTAACAATGAAAAATAATTATAGACCCTGTTGTCATGTAGAGTATATTTGAGTAATTTGCAACATTTATCCTCTGGTTGTCCAATGTACAAATCCTATGCAATTCGATCAGAAAACAGGCATTTTCGTTACGTATTTGTTATGTTCATTTACAAAGAACTTTTAAACTAAATACAAACAGCGAGACTTCTCTTTTAAATTGAAATATACCAACAATGTATCCACAAACAAGCCATTGTCAGGATTGGCGCACAGGAAAGCGTTGAGTCCAGAATGGGTGAGATATATTGATGGTTCAGTACGCGTAATGATGATGACATGATGGCAAATGGTATGGTTGTCGAACTCCTACATTTATGTCAACTAAAGCACTAACATTTATGAAACCGAAGACATTAGTTACAAAATACTTAGTCTAAATTTTCATAATCGTAGCTTTATTATTCGACGAATCAAACGGGATGCGGGTAATTTGATATAAAACATTGCATGCTTCAAAAGCTGTATATTGACGGGCCTGTTGGTCTAGTGGTTAGTCGTGGGTTTGTATATGGACACGGGTGATGGGGACAACGGGCATACAACAAACAGGACAAATAGTTGTCTGATGAGTACGATCATTTGTTGTGTCTATGTGTAATTTGTCTATAATAATATGTATTTAGTGATATATAAGTATGTTTATCAGTAGTCTGCCTAGTTTGGAATCAGTTGAGGTGTCTCTAGTTATTATATTATTATAATTATTATTTATAAGCATTCCACGTATCAACTGTTATATGTTATTGGGTTTGTAACCTAATTCGAACACAATTATAAGCGGCGGTAGCGTAATGACCAAGGTGTCGGACTTGCGATCAAGTGGTTGCGGGTTTGTACCGTGAACGAACGTGAAACCACTCCTAATATAAGCGTTTGACTTACCTGGTGGGGTTAAAAAGGATACCAGTAATGTGTGACCCACGTTCCGAGGAAACATAAAAAAAAATATTTAAAATATAATAAAAAATATATATAATACATTCGAGTAAAGAACTTAAGTTACTCTGTGTTCTAAAGATAAGCAAGAATAACTTTAAATACCTAGAGCAGTTATAATATTTTATTCCTGCATTACACATTACGGTTGGCTGAGAATGCCTTTGGCATTAAGTTTTCCAATGAACTAACTCTCCGTGAAGTTTCTGCTCTCAAACAAGAATGTTCATACATTCTCGTTATCTCTTCCGTTGCTGATATGAACGAGGCTTTTATTGTAATGTCCTGAATTGCTATTCATTAAAAAGTTATAATTCTTGACAATTCTATTCTCATATTTACATTTAAAATTCACATTTTTTTTCTCAACCATTTTGTGAAAGAAACTATTTTATTGTATTAATAAAAGTTTTCGTTTATCGTTTTATGAAAAGGGGCCTATCCTTTTCTGAGCGTCTAAATCTGAAGCGAAGTAGTCATGGATAATTTTCAGGAGTTTAAAATCATTTAGTAAACTTCACACCTCGTTCATCAATCCGTAACTTAAGTCCTTGAAATATTTAGATGGATAAACTTTTTTTATTACACGTTAATATTGAATATATTACATGCTTGAATAAAGTGATAGAATTGGTGACCTGGCAATTTAATGTAGCTTGTTGTCTTAAACATACATATACAGGCAGATGTATAGTATAGTAGATTCCGTAAATAATGAAAAATGCTAACAATTTTAGGAGGATTCGTGATTTTTAATACAGAAATATTATTTTGAAACTGACAAATTGAACTTAATTGGCCGATAAAGCTAACATTTCATAAGAGAGAGGGCAGACATCAATGAAACTACGGGTATATAATACCAAAGATGTCGGTCCCAAAAATAAACTTTTTTTTTCATGCTAATTTTGTTTTTATTTTATAGGGGGCAGACGAGCAGACCTGATGGTAAATGACTACCGTCGCCCATGAGCACCTGAAACTCATGAGTCACAAGTGCGTTGCCAGCCTTTAAGGTGGGAGTAGGGGAAGGATCGAAGAGGGGGAGGGGAAGGGTTAGGGCCTCCGGTAACCTCACTCACTCGGCGAATAGCAATGCAAGCATCGCTTCACTGCCGGTTTTCTGTGAGGCCGTGGTATCACTCCGAGCCGGCCCATACGTGCCGAAGCATGGCTCTCCCACGACAAAAACTGTTTGTACACATAGTGCTCCTAAAATTTGACCACACCTTTCTGTAACAGCCTGTATATCGATCTTACTATCTTCGCTTAAATAAAATATTTCAGATTCCACATATTTTACAATTTTAAATAGCACTCACTCACAACATGTTCATGTCTTAAAGCGGTAAAGATTACCGATAACCGTAACAATGATCAGTCAGCTCTTCAACAAATCCATTTTTATTGCTGGCGATAAAACAAGTGGCTTAAGCGAGTTGGTCTAAATCACTCGCCCATCAAAGGGCCGGTGATCTAAGTTTCTGTGATAAATAAGGTTGGTTTAAAGGCTGCTAGAGTCAGTGTAGGGATGTTTCTTCTACAGCTATTTAGTGTTTTAAGAGCGAAAAGAAAAAACGAATTTCTAACGTCATGCGTCTTGTAACTATTTACAAAAGTACATATAGAAAGAAGTCTTAAAATACGGTGATGTTTTTGTCGAAACAAAAATATTTTCAAATTATTGTGAATTAATTTTCAGAAATTATATTTAGTATCAAAACGTCGTTTTACTAAGGAGAGGTCCTTCTGAAATAATTCTAAAAGTTAATATTATATGTAAATGCCAATGCGAGTTTGTTTGTTACGCTTTCACGCCCTTACTACTCAACAGATCATAATGAAGTTTTGTCATACTCGTTTTCATGTTATACACATTGTCAAAGACACAGAAAAGGTCGTACGATACGTCTCACACAGACAAAAGTACCGTTCCCGAGGATTACCCAATTGATTTATAAAATCTTCATTACTTTGTCTATTTATTTAAGTCGTTAACAATTTATTACAATTGTATTTAAATATAACAGTTTATAATAGTATTAAAAACGATGACATACATTTTTACGAATAAATCCTGAAAACAATTTACATATAATCATACAATATTTATTTAATTCATTAACAATTTATCACAATCGTGTCTGAATAGGGAATATGCATGTACTTTCTTTTATCTTTTATTGACTTGTTCCATCATTCTACCCTAATAAAAAATATAAATAACCTTGGCAATCTTCTAATTAATTTTTAAAATACCATTGACAACATCGATAAAATTTGATCTGTTTCAATGCCGCCATATTTCGCGGGCCTTGGATGACGTCACGTTCCACGCTTAGTGTTTTTTTCATAAACTTACTTGAAGTGTTACAGTAATTTTATACCGATTTCCAATTGTAATTACTATTTATTGTAATTAATAGACGATGGATAAAGTTAAAAAACCTGCTACTATTTATAGGTATTGCCTTGTCCCTAAGTGTAAAAATACTTTAAGAAGTACACCCAATACAGTATTTTTTCCTGTACAAAATAATCATGTAAAATACGAAAACAATGGTGAACATTAATGAGAAGAAATGATGTATCTTCAATATCGTGTTTATATTGTTGTGAAAATCACTTTAATGTAAGCATATTACTTTCGTAATATGCTTACATTGCTTTAATTGCATTTTGCATTTTAATTGCTAGTGTGATGTATCTTTACATAGTAATATTATGTAGTATACATAGGCGTTCATCGTCTGGCCGCCGCTGCGAGGCGCCAGTCGGAAATAAACTGTCCTACGCACAACCCGCGTTTTCATTAAAGACACCTCAGTGGCGACGAGGATTTATTTTGCATTGCTTAAGATTATTGTAGCTATAATCAATATGTCTATCGGTAAATTGACAGAATTCAACGTGAGATCCGGGAATTGGACAATGTACGTAGAACGTGCCGAAATGTATTTTAAAGTGAACAGTGTTAAAGAGGAACTATGGCTACCCACTTTAATTGCGGCGATGGGCGACGAGGCTTATGAACTTTTAAGTAACTTGTCAAGTCCAAACAAACCGTGTGAAAAAAAATATATTGAGGTGGTGAAAGTAATGACCGAACACCTTCAACCAAAACCGTCATTTATGGCTGAGCGGTATCGATTTCGTCAAAGACGACAAGCAGAGGGTGAATCTATTTTACAATATATTTCCGAGCTAAAGAAGTTATCAAAATTTTGTCAGTTCAATGCGGTACTAGAAGAAAATTTGCGGGACCAGTTGGTCTGTGGTCTAAGAAGTGAAGCAATCAGACAGCGGTTGTTCGCGGAAGAGCAGTTATTTTACGTAAACGCACTAAAAATAGCGTGCGCCATGGAGGCCGCAGAACGAGATGCGGCGGCGGTTGACCGCGCACCTGAGGGCGAGCGCTCACCATCGCTGCATTCTGTAATGGCGCGACGCTGGCGCGGGACACCTGCTCAACGCAACCGAAGCGGACAGAGACCAGAATGGCCCAATGGTGGACCAGACGACTCAAAATTTAAATGCTACGCGTGTGGAGCACAAGACCATCGTAGCGACGGCTGTCGTTACAACAATTTCATCTGCGGAGGCTGTAAGCAGAAGGGCCACCTACGACGAGTATGCCCTAACCGCTTGTCAGGGAGGCGTGGTCAAGCATCTGCCACCAAGAACAATGTGGTGACGCACGTGCACACGGTAGAGAAGGGCTCAGAGCGGAATAACTTCGCACAGTACTCCGGGGAGGAGGAGACACCTTTTTCGGAAGAGGAAGACGGGCTGGTGGAGGAAGAATTGCATCAACTGAGCTTAAATAGTTATAAGGCGGTAAGCGTACTTGTCTCAGTAGATGGGTTAGAACTACCTATGGAGGTAGACACTGGGTCTTTAGTGTCTTGTATAAGTAAAAAGACTTATTAAAATATTTTTACAAAAAACCTATCGAAAAATCTACTATAATATTTAAATTCTATGATGGTAGTAAAATTATACCCCTCGGTGTCATAAATCCGATTGTAAGTTATGGAAATAGCAAAAAAAAATTAGAACTTTTTATAATAGAGGGGGGTACAACTTCATTACTGGGGAGACAGTGGCTGTCTGAATTAGGGATTCCGATACCTAAGTTGCATAATGTTTCTGAGAGCAAAAGTAATGATATATGTATCAACCATAATAAAGGATTGACACAATTACTCGACAGGTATAAGGAGCTGTTCACGGCGGGGCTGGGCCGGTTCAGAGGAGGGGCGGCGCGGCTGCAGGTGCGCGAGGGTGCGGTGCCGGTGTTTTGCCGCGCGCGACCCGTGCCATACGCGTTGCGCGAGAGCGTGGAGGCCGAGCTGGACGCCATGCTACGGGACGCCATGCATCGAGCCCGTGAATGCCGCGGACTGGGCTACCCCTCTGGTACCCGTACGTAAGGCCGATGGTGGACTCCGTATCTGTGCGGACTACAAGGTTACATTAAATCCTGTGCTTAAGATTGATCGATATCCACTACCGCGAATCAATGACCTGTTAGTTAAGTTAAACGGTGCCAAAATTTTTACAAAAATCGATTTAAGCCAGGCATACAATCAGGTAGATTTGGAAGACCCTGAAAATTTGACGGTAATTAACACCCATAAGGGCCTTTTTAAATACAAAAGATTAGTTTTTGGTCTGTCTTCGAGCCCAGGCATTTTTCAACGAATTATGTCAAACCTTCTCAATGATATTCCACATGTGGAGGTATTTCTCGACGACATTATAATTGCCACCTCTAATAGGGAAATTCACATACAAATATTAGAGAAAGTTCTTCGCCGACTCCATGATAACGGAATAAAACTAAAACTAAATAAATGTACTTTTATGACGAACCAGGTTAAATATTTAGGGTATATAATTGCAGCGGAAGGAATTAAAGTAGATCCTGAAAAGGTTGAGGGTATTTTAAACATACCACGGCCAGTCAATATTAAAGAATTAAGGGCATTTTTGGGTACCATTAACTTTTATGCTAAATTTATACAAAACTTAAGCTCAATTTTAGCGCCACTTTACAATTTATTAAAAAAAGGAATATTGTGGAATTGGAGTAGAGACTGTGAAATAGCATTTAGTAAAATAAAGTCGATATTAATTAGCGCCGATGTTTTGGCCCATTACGATTCAAATAAACCTTTGTTTTTAACATATGACGCAAGCGCGCGCGGTATAGGCGGTGTTCTGAGCCAGAAATGGGCGTGTGAGCGAGACGGCGGGAACAGGGGCTTACGCGAGTGCGAGCGGCCAGTGGTGTATGTATCCCGTGCGCTTACTTCGGCAGAAAAACATTATGCACAAATCGAACGCGAGGCATTAGCTATAGTTTTTTGTTTAGAAAAGTTACACCAATATTTATACGGAAGACTTTTCACATTACGTGCCGACCACAAGCCGCTGGTAACTATTTTTGGACCAAAACAAGGAATACCGTCAATGGCAGCTAGTAGATTACAAAGATGGGCTATTAAATTATCCGCATATACTTACAACATCGAGTATGTAACATCCAAACAAAACGGGGCCGACGGCCTATCTCGTTTACCTGCGGTTCAGTCTGTCAAGCGGGAGATAGTACCCGAACAGACTTATTTACATTTTGCTCATAACGCGATGTTATTAAACTATGAGGATCTTAAACGGCAGACTAGTCGTGACCCGTTATTAAGCCGAATTCTTAGTTACATACGCACTGAGTGGCCTATTGAGAACGAAATTAGAACCCTCCAGCCTTTTTTTAATCGTAAAAATGAATTGTATGAGGAGTTGGGATGTGTTTTATGGGGCCACAGGGTAGTAGTACCCGAGGGATGTAGACTAAAAATTTTAGCAGAACTACATGAGAGTCATATGGGCATAGTCAAAACAAAGTCATTCGCTAGAAGTTATGTGTGGTGGCCTGGTGTGGACGAAGCCGTCGAGGCAATGTGTCGCAGTTGCCGCGTGTGCGCAGCGGAGAGTGACTCACCCCCGCGGCACGCGCCCTGCCCGTGGCCTTGGCCAGACAAACCATGGTCCAGGGTACATGTTGATTTCTTAGGTCCCATATCAGGAAAAATCTTTTTTGTCTTGGTAGACGCAAGAACAAAGTGGCTAGAGGTGACTCAAGTCGCTAGTACTGCAGCTAGTCACAGCATTACATTTTTAAGTGACCTTTTTTCCCGTTTTGGGTTACCGAAACAATTAGTTTCTGACAATGGCCCGCCTTTTAACAGCAAGGAATTTTCACAATTTTTAAAATCAATAGGGGTGGAACATATGTTTTCAGCACCATACCACCCAGCATCTAACGGCGCTGCTGAAAATGCAGTAAAAACAGTTAAAAATAATATTAAAAAAGCTATGAGAGAAAACGTAGATATATCTGCATCTTTAAATACGTTTTTACTGCATTACAGAAACACAGAGCACTGTACAACGGGAGAAACACCAGCAATGCTCATGTTTGGTCGTAGGTTGCGAACTAAACTCGATGCGTTAAGACCGGATAGGAGTGCTAGGGTTAGCAAAGCTCAGAGACGACAGCACGAAGGGGGCGCTAGAGGAAACCGTACTCTTAACCCAGGAGACGAGGTCTGGCTACGCCAGTATAGGGGGCGAGATAAATGGAGGTCAGGGAAAGTTACAGAAAAGATAGGAACTTCCGACTATAGGGTAATCGATGAGTTAGGTAGGGAGTCGCACAAGCATATCGATCAGCTTAAGCAACGGATACGAAGTTCACTAATCGGTCCTCCCAGTCCTCTAGAGTCAGGTACCGATACCGAGGATATTACACGGGACCGGGGATCACCCAGTCCGAGTAGAGAGATGTCACCCGCAGTTAGAAACGACGAAACGGCGGACCAGTTCCAGGATTGCCTGGAAGGAGACTTAGGCGAAGCACCGGCACCGAACCCTCGCTCGCCCCTCCCTGATTCGCCCCAGCCTCGTCCGGTGCGACAATGTCGAATAAATAATCCACCTCGTTACAAGTTCTAATATCTGCTACTCACATCCTTTATAATTTTAGTGAAATGTAACCATTATAAAAACTAATATTTTCTCTTTTTTTTTATATCTAGTTAAACATATATGTATTTAGTGTTAAGTTTTTAATGCGTTAATACTGTATAACTGTATAACTGTAATAATGCGTAATAGTGCCAATAATTAAGGGTAGAGGTGTGATGTATCTTTACATAGTAATATTATGTAGTATACATAGGCGTTCATCGTCTGGCCGCCGCTGCGAGGCGCCAGTCGGAAATAAACTGTCCTACGCACAACCCGCGTTTTCATTAAAGACACCTCAGCTAGTATAGTGTGAATTAGTAAGCAGTAATTTATGTTTGTTTTAAATATCAAGCAGAAGGCAACTTGCTTGTCTACTTAAACTATGTAACAAAAGTCCAATAAAACTTCATGAATATAACTAACTATACATATCTTACCTATCCTTTAGATTATAATACAACAAGTATTATAATAGTTACCTTGCGGCTTTCACTCTTTTAACCTCAGCGGACGTAAAATCTGGATTTGATGCAAAATATATAGTCATCATGAATGCACCTATTTTCGGTAGATTGTCCGATTGTGCTTTGACAAAACTACATTCAGTCATTGTCCTAGATGATTTCTAATATCACTAGAATGCTTAAATTGCACTAGCTAAGAGCAAAAACCACAGGAACATCTATCTTTCTCCGTAACACTACGAATATAGACGCCGATAAATGACAGAACGTGTAATATCACGTCATGTTTTGTTTCGACCAATGGTGAAGCGTTTTGCAAAGTTGAATTTCGCGCCCTTATTTTGCATATTTTAATTAATATTTTTTGCAATTAAACACGAACTAAATAAGAAAATAATTGTTTAGGCATAATATCTGGACAATAAAGATTCAAGGGAAAATTAATCAAGTAAATTTAAACAACATGCATATTCCCTATTCAACAATTTATAATTCCTAGTAATAAAAAATAAGTCATACAGTTATACTATATTAAATATAAATATTGTATATATCAGATAAAAAATCATTTAAGGACTTAGTATTTACAATAATCATTTTAATATTTTTATTAACAAAAGCCATTAAGAAATAAATTTATTAAGATTACAGTCACTACCACACATTATTTTACCTATATTGTCTATAAGGACGGACGTTGGAGTGGCCTTTTGAAATGATGTATAATCGCCTTAGCTCTAGCCCTCGAAGCTTCAAACAATGAAGCTGGAATTAAGTTACAAAGGCTGTTGCGCTTGATCTTACTAACAATACCAATTCAGTTGTCCCAACGGTCGATAAATGAGCTCCCCATTCCAAATAACAAACAAAGTTGGTGGCGTACGGCTTTGAAACCAGCGCGTCGACTAATTGGTTTTATGACTAATGTATGTTTTTTGATTGAAAGACGAAGTACACGGCTCACCGAATTGTAAGATCATAACCGAAATTATAAAAAAATTATAAATTGGTATTAAGAGTGTAAAGATGATGTATTTTCATTGATAATTGGAATAGGCATTTATCCTGCATCTCACCTGATGGAAATGAAAAAATGACGAAGGTGGTACACGCCTATCCAAAAGAAACCTATTCACTCTGCTCTTGAACGTTTCAGGACTATATTTGTTTGGAAAACTTTAGTTCATTCCAAACTTTAGTGACTCGAACCAAAAAGGAGCTGTCAAAGTATGACAATGATGGAATGGGGAGGGTTAATAGAGCTTTTGTACACTCACAAAGTAAATCCTATAAAAAACTGATAAACAGGTGACTTTATGACAAGGTGTGTAATTCCCCATTCGTGAGCATGGGCTCTTCGGTCAACAGAGTCCAAAATTGGTATTTAGCTGAGCCATTTTAAGGTGACTACAGTACTCCATGCAATTCGAACTTGAGCTGCATAGAGATTAAGCAGCTGTTAAGAGCTGAAGCCACCAGACCTTCGAAATTATCCCCAATTTGCAAGCTGCCTGTACTCGTGCGCACTCAATTTATTGACTGAAGTTAAGTTTGGACATGACTGACGGTGATGCCCAAATACCCTAGATGGTCTACTGGATTTCTCGTGATTTTCCTCGCTCTCTACAACGGTGCTATCATCATCGGCGTAGCCACTAATGCCGGGTGTTAGAAGGTCTTTAATACAGAGCGGGGACAAGGTTGCAGAGAGAACAGATCCCTGAGGTACCTATCTACTAGCTACATTCCACTTTCTACTCAGGTGTTCTGTCCACATTTCGCTTGTTTCACGGCCCCAAAAGGCGTCTCCTTGAAAATTTAATCCAGTAAAAGCATTTTTTTTCTGTAACGATTTTAAAGGCTGTGTAAAGTACGAAGGAGACGCTTGTTTGCACAAGTACCGGGGACCAGCATTTCGAAGTTATTGACCGAGAGAGAAGTGAGAGGAATGTGCTGAACTTATTCATAGCTAGAAAGGGCCCCCGGAGATTTGTTAACATTTCGTTTGCGGTATTTTTTTGAGGATTATTCGATTGTGACTTCGAATGAATGAGAAGTGGGTCAAAGGTCTCTCTAAATATTCCAAGTATGTTTTTGGAATAGATTATTATGATATTTAATTGTAGGAATGAAATGCAAATATCGTTTGAGTTCGTACAAAAAAATTTAGAATAACAGGATACTTACAAGTAGCGTACATAAGATAATTACAATAGCGGTAGCGTAATGATCAAGGACTTGCTATTAAGTGATGCAAAAACCCCACTGCAAATAAACATTTAGCATATCTGTTACCAGAAATACCTGTATTATGGTATCCACGCTCTTAAAAAAACGTTTTTTTTTTAAATACCATTATAATAACTCGAGATCGCCTGTTGGTCGAAATTGGACCTATTTGTAACATACATTGACCTATTCTTTTCCAGTATAATATTATACTGGAACAGAAGTTAAGTTAAAACTTTTAACTTAACTGTCATTGTATACAATTTCTGTGCCATGACAGATCAACATATAACCTGGACGTTGTAGCTGTTATAACATATTTTTTTAAATTTATAACACATATTGCTTAAAATATTTAACTTCTTACAACGTCCACTTCTTTTACATATAAACTTGAAGTATTCCAAATTTCACATTTAAAAAATTTGCTTACAAAGGGGTGGAAAGAATTGTCTTCACGTATTAATATATAGATGAGATAAAACTAAAAATTCGAGAACATACCTACATACATACATACGTCCATTGTTCATATGGTTTCTGTAATTTTCCAATAAAGTCTATGTCTTTTCTATTCTATTCTAAATTTTCGTGTACTCGTATGTCATTCTGTCTTGTCTCGCTTTTCTTAGTCCGTTGTTAACAGACATAACAGACCTCTATTTGTTTGTGTCCTGTATACTTAACCAGCTTCCACCACTGCGATAAATCTGATATGCAGATTAGGCATGTTTTGTGCTTTGACCTGTCTTTTATATCAGAATATTATCAATGGTAAATTTTTAATATAGGAATTGACGTTCTCATATTCAACGTATAAACATATTACAGTTAACAAAACAAAACAAAACAATAACAACAATTATGACTAAAGGCCTTATTATCTAAGGCTAAGCTGTACTCTTCCCAAATACTAACTTTTAAACTTTCTCAAATACACATCACTGCGAGTTCAACCATAATGATTTAACTAGTTTTTTTCTCAGTTAAAACAAAATGACTCCTCATTACTCTTATGCACTGACAAACATCGTTGACAAAAAGCTTTAAGCTTCGTATGACAGATGACTAGACGGACAAAACTTAGGAAATTCGCAGTACAGTTTATAAACCGCGAGGAAAACACTACTGACAAATTTCCAATCGACTTACTATGTGTTATGCAGAAAGTTTTCAAGGCTCCAAACCTAGATTTAGTCACTCCAGCGGATAAATTTTATTTCTGTATATTTGCCCACCTTTTTGCGGGATTGATGATAAACACTTATCATCTTACAAATACTTTTACGTTATTTATATATAAAAAAGAAATTGTATGACTGGATTTATAAATGACTAGCTTTTGCCAGCAGCTTTTCGATCGCGTTAAGCAAATCTAAACACTCCCTATTGATACCTAAATTAGGATCATTCAAAATTCCATTTTATAGACAGTGCTTTCAAGAGCATTTACACATTTTCGTATCGAAGTTTATCGGTTACAAAAATTTATATCTTGTTAATGTATTCTATAAAGTAATTTGGCTGGCCTGTTGGTCTAGGGGTTAGTGACCCTGACTGCTAAGCCAGAGGTCGTGGGTTCGATTCCCACCCAGGACAAATAATTGTGTGACGATCACGATAGTTTGTTCTGTGTCTGAGTGTAATTTATCTATAGTATGTATATATTTAGAAATATATAAGTATGTTTATCAGCAGTCTAGTTACCATAGTACAGGCTCTGCCTAGTTTGGGATCAGACGGCCATGTGTGAGATGTGTGGAGTTATTATTATTATTCTCTTTATTCAACATAAAACTTATTAATTACATTTTTAAATAAGTACATATAAAACAAAATATATATTTAAAAATATAAGAAATAGTATACCACCGACATCGGGTACAGGGACCAAGACACCGGTGGTTAGGGCTCCAAAGACAGGAACCTCCTCACTATACGGGCCGTGTCGAGGAGAACTGCCTTCTGCATCAGTCCCTTGATCCAGCCGTCTAACGCGAGCCTCTTAAGGTGTTGATCGAGGCTCTTGGCTATTAATCCATGAGCAGATATGACAATCGGAACAATGATCGCCGATTCGACATTCCACATATCGACAATCTCGTGAGACAAATCCAAATATTTGATTTGTTTTTCTTTTTCAACTTTCACGAGGTTTTCGTCATGAGGAACAGCAATATCGATATAATCATTGCGCGGCGCTCTAATCGATCTATCACCACAATGTCAGGTTTATTGGCAACAATAATTCTGTCAGTGATGATAGATCGATCCCAATACAATGTGGCACGACCATTTTCGAGAACTGGGTCGGGCATATACCTGTAATATGGCACCTCTGAATGCACAAGATTGTATCTAAGGGCAAGTTGTTGATGCACAATCCTGGCCACTTGGTTGTGTCTGTGCAAATATTCACCGTTGGCAAGACGAGAACAACCAGAAATAATATGCCTGATAGATTCACCGGAACGGTGGCATGCCCGACAGATGTCCACCGTACCATCTTTTACGATATATTTCCGATAGTTATTCGTCATAACAGCTTCGTCCATAATTGCAAAGACAAAACCTTCGGTTTCTCCGAAAAGATCACCAAACCGTAGCCAAGATGTAGACGCTTTAAAGTCTATATCAGGACCATTTAGGGCCCGATAAAAACGACCATGAAGTTCTTTGCCCTTCCATACCTCCCTGCGATCATTAGTACTAGGTACTACAGGCTTGCGCCAGTTCTCTTTAGCCAGAGCGAGCGGAGTGAGTCCGTTGTCCACTGCGACCACACTACGATGCACTCCCACGTCAGTATGAAGAAAATATTAGAAAATATTATTAGTGTAGGGTCTTAATGTTTAAGAGTCCACGACCCCCAAACTTTTGCACGATATACAACCTCATTACCGATGAACGTGGGTGGTGCATTCGGAATGCAGTCAGCAGTGTACGGACTCTCCTATCTAGGGCATCTAATTCGGTTTGAGTCCATCTAAGTGTACCAAAGGCAATACATCAGAACCGGCATGACCCAACCGTTGCAGGCACGCATTTTGTTACCCCCTGATAAAAGACTTTTAAGTACTTTTTTCAGGTGGCCAAAGAAGCGCTCCTGCAGCGTTGCTGCTGCTCCTTGTTTCATATGAGATTCAGGTATTCCCAATGACTGTGATATACCTAGATACTTGTAGCTTTCAGTGGCAGACAGAGATCTGAGTTTTGTTGAATCTGAAAGTTCGACTCCTTCAGATTCTACTATATACGCCTTTCTTTACGTGCATGACTGCACACTTGTCCACACCAAATTCCATCTTGATAGAGTTACTAAAGTTTTCAGTCACCTTCAGTAACGCTGTCAATTGCAAATTAGTGGTGGCAATAAGTTTCAAATCGTCCATGTACAGAAGGTGAGATATAACTCGATCGTCTTTCTGCAACCTATAGCCTAGTCCTGAACCCTCTAACAGCGTACTGAGAGGATTCAAAGCTAGGCAGAACCACAAGGGACTCAAACTATTACCTTGAAATATACCCAGCTCGATCTTTATTAGTACATCGTTTGCCGCAATCTGCTGACATCCTGGATAGCGAAGTGCTGTTCTCCACTGCCCCATACATGACTTCAAAAAGTGCAAAGAGTTGTATCAATTTTATACAACTCTAGCACTCTCAAAACCCATGTATGTGGGACCGAATCAAAGGCCTTCTTATAGTCTATCCAACATGTCGCCAAATTCTTACGGTGACGACGTGCCTGTTGGCTAATGGCCATATCCATCATGAGGAGCTCTTTAGTGCCACGGGTCCTGCTTCTACATCCATTCTGAGAAATAGATAAGATCGAATTTTTATTTAAATGTGTAGTAATTTTGAGTCTCAGAATAGATGTTAGAAGCTTATACATAGTTGGTAGGCATGTAATTGGTCTATAATTTTTTGATCCATGGCACTACCAGATTTAAAGAGTAAGTGGGTTACGCCAGTTGTCAAAAATTGGGGTAATGAACCGGAATCCAATGCTGCGTGGAACTTCGGAACCATTTCAGCCAAAAGTTGTGCAGTCCGTCTGCTCCAGCCGATTTCCAGTTTGATTATGACTGGACTGCACAACTTACTTCACTTGGAAATTGGTTCCATTACTTGTATGAACTCGCATGAGCGCCCGACATCTCGTATCCAATCACCTTCTGAATAAGTGACAGGCACCGACCAGATGTTACGCCAAAATGTATTTGTAGCATCATCATCTGGGAAATGCCCGTCACTCACACAGGGATCCGATTGTTCCCATTTTCGGTAAACCCACCTCTCATTTCTTTGGAACATACGATTCTGATTATACCGATCTGTTCGTTTTTTGTATCTTCGAATCCTATTTGCCCATGCATAAACTTTCTGTTTTAGAAAGTCTATGCGCTCTGTGACACATGACATTTATTTTATTTATTTATTTACTTACTTAACATACATTGCTCTTACAGGCTAAACCCAATATAACAATGTAGTATCCAATAACAATATATTAAACAATAAGAATAAGAAGGTTCATGATGATGACAAATACTGAAGCGTCACCCTTTCAAATTCCGTCAATGCACAAATATTAATGTCTATCCTTTGCGCGATACTGTTTAAAATATTTAGTGCTCGTACGAGAGGAGAGAACTGTAATAGCTGTGTTCGAGATACTGGAACATCAAATGTTCTCCCCCTCGGCGCCTGCCGCAACCTAGTGTTAGGAACAAGCAATCTCAACGATTCTAATATTTGAGGATTATTTAGTATACTACGGAATACCAGAAACACATATTTAGCCAACGCCAGATTGCGCCTCACTTCTAGCTTATAGTATCCAACCATCCCTATAACAAAGAGGGTTGGATACATAAGTGGGTAAAAAGGGTATACTCCATATTGTTTCAGGTAGAGATACCGGGTAAATTTATTTTGCATTTTTTCCACCATGGAACTATATTTAGTTTCATGGGGATTCCAGATGATAGCACTCGTTTCCATCCTACTCCTTACTAAGGCGTTATATAACGACTTAACGGCTAAGGTGTTATGGAAGTCTCTTGTCTCCCGCATTATGAAACCGAGATTTTTAAAGGCTTTTGCGCAGATATTTATGATGTGATTTCGAAACGAAAGGTCAGCAGAGAATAAAACCCCTAGGTCTCGTACGGAGGTAGCACGTGGGATGGTCACCCCTTCCATGCAGTACCTGTAATGAAACGGCACCACAGCACGCGTGAAGGATACTATGTTGCACTTAGAGATATTGAAGAATAGATTATTTCTTAGGCTCCATTCAACAACTCGGTCTACGTCCTGTTGGAGAAGTTCACAGTCCCAATCATCATTGATGTGATGAAATAACTTTAAGTCGTCGGCAAACAGTAGGCAACTCGCATTTTTGACCACTTCTGGTAAGTCATTTATCATGATGATAAATTCCAATGGCCCTAAATTGGAACCTTGACTCACGCCTGTGAGGGTGTGATACGAGTTTGAAGAGTAACCTCCATATTCTACATACTGCTGTCGACCACTCAAGTATTGTGCAAAAAATCTTAAAAGGTCTGGAGTAAATCCAGCCCTTGCAAACTTCTCCAATAGAACGTCATTATCAACACTATCAAAGGCCTTCTTATAGTCGAAGTACGCTACATCCAGCTGTGCGCCTACTCCCGCATCTAGGAAAGGCACAGCTTTGTTCATGAAACACATAAGGTTGGAGTTAGTGCTACGACCCGCTTGAAATCCATGTTGGGCATCATGAAACTGCACACTCACTTGTGAGCTTATAATGGAGCATAAAACCGTCTCAAAGACCTTTGCGAATGTTGACAGTACCGCCACAGGCCTATATCCGCTGACGTCAGAGCCGGGGGCACCTTTTGGCACTGGCGTTACCCTAGTAAGCTTCCAACCGAGGGGATAAGACTGTTCTCTCAAACAAACATTAAATAAGTGTTGAAGGGGCCGTGCTAACACCCTTCTGCAGTCTTTCACTATGTAGGGAGGTATGCCGTCCGGACCGATATACCGTTTCGGCTTTAGGCGTGCAAGTGCCTCCCGCACATCCCTCAATGTCAGTTGCCCGATATGAATGCGTGCACCGCCCTCAGGTGCCATCTGCGCAGCCAACTCCGCATCTAAGCGCGGTGCCCGCACCCCATATACTGAGTGAAAATAGTTGGCAAACTCTTGGGCACACTCGTGTTCCTTTAGTGGCTCACCGTTCTTAATAATGTTGGTTTTATTTCTCTTAGAACGTTTCTGGCTAATAAAACCCCAAAATGATCTCGGTTCTTTAATAAATTGCGACTCGATACGATTCTGATAACCCTCATATGCAATATGAATTTTGTATTTAACTAATGAACGATAATAAGAGAATTTATCGTAATCATTCTGATGTCTACTGGCTTTATAAGACCTATGCCAAAAAGCTTTCTGTTTTATGTCGCCTATAATGTCCGCCGTATACCACTCAGGGTAATTGTACCGAGAATGGGGGGCTATTGGCATTTTTCTGGGAGCACTATCATCCATAATACTATTAAATAAAGAATAGAATGTGTCATACGCTTCGTCGATATTGCTTGCTTCATATAACGCACTCCAGTCCACACCCGCTAACGTTGAGTACATAGAATAGAAGTCTGCCTTAGCAAAGTTCCACCGCGTGTGGGGAGTTGCGGGTGAAGGCGGGGCGGCGCCGGCGGGGGCAGCGATCGGCGCCGGCGAGGAGCGCGCGCGCTGACAGATGGTCACACGCAGTGGCGGGTGCTGTTTGTTTATACCACACAAATACTCGGGCTCCTCCCGTACGGCGATCTCATCGTCTTGCAATGTTGTTAACACTACGTCGAGCGTTCGCTCATTACAGCTTAAAATGTTATTACATTCACGAAATCCGCAATAGGTGACGAAATACTCGTAGTAGCATCGTATGTACTGAGTAGCTGAATACATATTCATATCTGCAACCAGAACTACTTCTTCATATTGCACACATAACTGTTCTAATAAGTGGAACATGTACATATACTCGCGTTCGATAGTAGCCGGTGGAATGTACGCGACACAACATAAAAACAAGAATTTATTGTTACGAAACACAGTCGCACAGACAATTTCGAATAAGTGAGCATCCAAGTTAACATTGTCCGGTAGGGAGACTCGACGCAACTCGAGACCACTGCCAGGCGCTGCAGCCAACAACACTCCTCCGAGCTTCCGCCCATCATCACGATCACACCGTAGCACGGTGTAGCCTGTTGGTATAAACTCTCCGTCATGTATAGAAGTATTCAGTCCACTTTCAGTAATCGCGAATAAATGTAACGTGGAGGTCAGTATGTTTTTATAAAATGTTTTTAACTTTGTACGCAATCCTCTCACGTTTTGGTAGTACAGTTTAACGCATCGATTATGTTTCATTTCCTTTGGTGGATCTACGAGGGCTTCGAAACCAAAGCCACTCACTAAAACGAGTATTCACTGGCCATACCTCTGCATTAGCAATATTCTCATACTGACTCTCGGGAACACCAATTTTAAACGATGAATAGTCACGTTGCGTTTTAGGCACTATTTTCTCCACAGAGATGTTACGGCTTTCCTTACATATATCGCCTATATGTAATAAAATACCTTCTTCAGATGTGTCAGGGTGTAGTGACCATACGTGTAAATATTTCTTTTTTTCCACTGCTTGAAGGCTTTTAATCTGACAGTTTCCACCCCTAATTACCACTGTCCTGTTGATCTTTCTGTCCCTCTTTTTGTTTGAAACTTTTTGCCATTCTGACTGGTTATTTGATTGGCTCTTTGGGTGGGTCCCTTCTGTTAAATTATTTAACGTACTTTCTAACGGATGCTCTGTTTTTTGTGAACTTTCTTTGTCTTCTTCTCTCTGGCTATGAGACCTCTAGAGAGGAGAGGTCATATCTTCGCCTTGAACGAAATTGAAAATTGAAATTTACTAATCTAAAAAAGAAATTATTCTAAACTTTTATACTGCTATAATACAGTACAAAAGTCTGGTATTAATTATTATTATTATTTTACTTTTAAAAAGCGCAATATTTATAAAGTAACGGCTAAATAATAAACGTACTTAATGCAGCCAATTGAAATAAAATGTGAAAGTGGAGCTGTTATATCTTCATAGCTTTATTGAAGCCACGAGGTTATAAAGAGTCAGACGTGTATTTCAAAAATGCTCATGTCGGGCTATATTTGCATAATTGTTTACAACTGCTCATATAGTCATTTAATGTCAGACTTTTGTACTGTATTATAGCAGTATAAAAGTTTAGAATAATTTCTTTTTTAGAATAGTAAATTTCAATTTTCAATTTCGTTCAAGGCGAAGGTACGAGCTCTCCTCTCTCAAAATCTAGCAGCATCATCACAACATTTTATGTATGTATGTATGTTTATGTCTATATATTTATATATCCCCATATCTTACTCCTCGTTTCTTTTTTGTTTTGGTATTTATTTTTCTTTCATTTATCCTAAAGTTTATGATTTAAATTTAGTGCAGCCACTTCACCCATTTCTACACCACCCTAGAGTAGACTGGTAGAGAATGCCTATGGCATTAAGTCCGCCATTGTGCATTTTTTTGTTCGTACAAGCACAGTACGGGCAAAACACTCACCGTGACGAAAGTAATTCGTTTTTGTCGTTTTTGTGACAATTCCTCCCCGCTTGTTTAGTCTATGCAGTTGTAAAAATGTGACGTTGGCACATACGGGCATTGTCGTGTATATCGATACTAAAGTTAAGTTGCAAAAAACAATTGCGACGACAATTAAAGTATATATTACAGATAAATCGAGAAATCTTAAGTCTCCCTTAGCTTATTAAAAAACTGACGAAGTGTTGTTTACTGCGCCATCCATCAAGCTGAGATGATTAATTGCTTCACATTATCGACAGCTGCGCGCTCTATTCATAAGTCCATTACAGCTAAGATCCGCAGCCATCTTTGTTTTTAATCTTCTTGTTATAAATTTGATGTTCATAAGATGAATGTACATAACATACATTTAATATGTATGTTTCCATTATCTAGAGAACAGGAACAAACAAACAAGCCTCAAGAAACTTAAGTTTCTAAAGACTCTTATGACGACAAAGATGCTAGTTGGCTAAGACTTGAAAACTGCTCATTGCTCTAGGAGTGGATAAAATGGTATTTATGATGATGCTGTTGAACAGATTCTTATTGACTGTAAGCCGAATAGTAAAAAGGGGATGGTGGCGTAGGGGAGGTTGTGGTACCAGTACTCCGCCAAAATTCCAGTTGTATAAATACAAGTGCGCGAGCGCATTAATTCCTCAATCTGTTGTCGTTGAATAATAATAATAATAATAACTCCACACATCTCACACACGTCTGTCTGATCCCAAACTAGGCAGAACCTGTACTATGGTAACCAGACTGCTGATAAACATACTTATATATTTCTAAATACATCATATTATAGATAAATTACACCCAGACACAGAACAAATTATCGTGCTCATCACACAATTATTTGTCCTGGGTGGGAATCGAACCCACGACCTCTGGCTTAGCAGTCAGGGTCACTAACCACTAGACCAACAGGCCAGTCTGAAGGAACACGTGAGTTTTATTTCCATATACCGACTTTCGGAACGAAGTTCCTTATCGCACGTTGCACTTTGGACGCTCGGTGGCCGGCCGGTCAGCCGGAAAAAAGTGTTAGTTGCAACGCAAAATGCTGACCGCGAGTTGAATTATTTGGTTTTTGCGCCACCTGAGATTCTGCGCGATACTACTGTTCCAACGGCTACGCACTTGTGACTCTTTAAGTTGCAGATGTCCATGGGTGACGGTACTCACTTACCATCAGGTGACTCGTCTGCTCGTTTTCCCCCTATAACATAAAAAATTAAGTTAAGTCCTTTTGACAACTTGTTGATAATAATCAATATTATCATTTGAAATTTTACTAAATACACTGCGATAGACTAATAAAAACTGTCAAAATGTCTTTTAGCAGTCCTCAAACCACGTTAGTCATGACCCTTGGCCGATTTCGTCACTACGTTATCTGACGTTTGTTTTGTTTGCTTAATTTCTAAATACGGTGTCACCATAATTGTCAATTGATTAAACAAATCAGTATCAATGTCTATTTTACGGCATAAATGTATTATTATTAGTTGTTTTTAAATGACTTAAATTCTACGTATAGGTAAGACCTGTGCAAATTAGAACGTTAACTACTGAAAATTTGTTTTTTCCCAAGGAAACTAACTAATTTTCCCCTCAATACCAATTAACTTAATCTAACCCAGGGATGTTGCGGATATTCGCAGTCGCATATGCAATCGCGGAGCTTCCGCATTGATTTTGACATCTAGATCCGCATCCGCAATAATCAATGTGGATGTTCATTCAGATGTAGTGCTAGTCGCGCAAGAAAGAAAGTGGGTAGGTCCGGCGACTGACGTGTGCCGTAAACACGTGCTGATTGATTAATAGGAGTGAAGATTTCGGTGACAAGCTCTGACGCGTTTGTTATTGTGTATCAGGGATGTTGGGATATTCGCAATTGCGGAGCTTCCGCATCGATTTGGACATCTGCATCCGTATCCGCGTCTGCGGATGCAAGCCGTAAAATTCTGCATCCGTAACATCCCTAATCTAAACAATCTGAATTTGCCAAAAAGGTCATCACACAGCTTCCAATATATTTTAATAATAAGTTTAGAAATTTCTTAAACCACCAGCCGCCAAGTTCTTATGAAGTTTTTGTAAGAGCTTTAACTATTTCGATTAAAATTTCGCAAGCCTCTTCCAACACAAATAATATCATAAATCTAAAAACAACATTAAATGTTTCTCTAGCAACAATTTTGAAATGCATCTGGAGACAAAATAATCTATGTACTATTGGATATAAGCCTTTGTCTATGTAATAAATGTCACCACTATGGGTTTACTTTGGTATATTTAACAAAAGATTTAGCAGAACATTTACATACAGATCAGAAAGGTGACGACATATATATTAGTTTATTCATTGTGTTAATAGATTTTTTTTTTCTCTGTGTCATTGTCATAATACGCATGCTGGTTATTCCGTAATTGGCAAATGTATCAGCCATATTATTTACTAACATGTTCTGTACCTAATTTGTAATGCATTTACTGTGGATAGACCTAAATAAATAAATAAATAAATAAATGTATATTATTATACCATATACCATGAATACCCATTTTATCCGGCATGAAAGTTGGATTATAATTTTTTTTGTTCTAATTTTTCTTAGAATAGTGTTTTTCGACGTGAATCTCCAAACAACATCACTGATGATTACCATTCAATGATTTAGTTTTTTATATGGACATCTAATAAATCCGCAAATTCGATCAAAGTCCTTAGTATTAATTAATCTTTCGTTTTATTCATGTCAGCATTCTCGATAGTACTTGTAGCGTGTAATTTCGTGCCATAATTTTAAATTGTGTAATATCCATTTCAAAATGTTTGTGTACTAAAAAAATTATTATTAACGCTTTATACCCTTTTTCCATCGTATGGAAAGCCCCACGGGTCATCACCTCACCGGAGCTAACGGTGAAGTGGTATGTCGGAATCGAACGGACCGAAAACCGTACGGTGTTCCGTCACAAGTGGGTCTATTGCAGAGGACCCGGGTATACCCTAAGAAGGAAGCCTCCAGGAAACCCTGCAGACCTTGACCGCTTGACAGCAGGCGAAATATATTATCCTCACATATGACTATACCTTTCTGTAAAACCGTATATAAAATTATATTTGAACATATAGAATTTTATATACACACAAAAGAGATATTTAGAAATTAGTCATTTAAAGATTTTATCTAAATAATCTTACACTAGTGAGGCAGGGAGATCATAGAATTTTATTTATAGTCTTCATAACTTTGTACAGAGCTCTTAAGAGTGAACGAGATATGGTCATTATTGTTCTATCAGCTGACAGTCTCAATGAACGAACGGATGAAGAATGAACGGTTTGATTTCTTTTGGAACTGTGAACGTGACCTGGCACAAACGTCGGCATTGTCTAACCGATAACCCTTCCCGGGAACAAATAAAAACAGAACCTCTCTGCGATTATAAGGAAGAAAATATGTGTGAATTGTTATGTACTAAGTGCCGGTATCAGGGTTCAAGGTCAAGGTCTTCAATAGCTCAAGGCGTAATCTTGATTGGCTTTCTGTTAATTACCATGCTTATAGTCACACACTGTACATAAGGAGTTGTGTGTCAAGAGCTGCACAAGAATTAAAGAGAAAGCATTATAAATATTTACTTAAAATAATAATATTCTTAAAAGAAACATAGTAAGGCATTTTAAGCATAGCATAGTTTCCTTTTATCACAATTAATTACTACGTTAGAGTTCATAAATATTCTGAATATTCTTTCTTTTTTATTCCATGACCATCAAATCAACGTTAAAAGTAATCGGTTTGTCAACTATTAGACGTAACGTTGTATTTTTGACGTATTATGAAAGTACTGATGTTACTTGGCAATCAACTTCTTTACACAATGATCAATACTAGTTTGAAAACGTCCTCTTTTTAGTAACATTAACGTCCATAAAATACAAACTGCATCACTTACTATCTTTTTCTTATATTTTCCGCATACGATATAACATTATTTGGTATCGTCTTGATAATTCTGGCATCCTCTTTGCTCTCCCGACAGTGTAGGTAACATATAAAGGAATTTCAACGGAAGTCAAAGTGAAGGTTCAATAAAAATAAAAGGTTAGAATTCTATACCAAGAGCTAACACACAGGAGCAGCAGTTTGGAAGAATACAAAGAACAATTCATGAATACATCATGTAGGTACAACACGATAGTTGATTGTCGAGTTGTTTAGTCCACTTAGTTTCTTTGTATTAAATGTCAAAACGGGGTTAGATTGTAGGTATTTTTGACTTTATTATGTGCTTTGGTCAAATCATTTACTTAAAAATAATGTTCGATTTTACAATTAAAAAGCAATAACAAACATAAAAAGGAATGATAATTTTGTCACATTTAACGCTTAGTTTTCAGAGCACTGATAAATATTTATTTTAACTTTATTTTGATTACTACTTTACTTTATAATTCTATTTTTTATATTTCTGTGTTGAAAATGACAACACAGAAATATAGTATTGATTCTTTATTGGAATAATGTTCTAAAACGTTTCTCATCGTCATATTTTTTTTTAAATTGTATGCAACTTGTGGACAGTGTATGCACACTTGCAATTTCACCGAGGGCACAGCTCAGTGGTTACGTAGAACTCAACTCGACTGCAATCGCATAGTTTCTCGGGGGAATAAATGGTTGTGTGTCGGATATAAACCAGGAAGGCAATGCCTTAAACTGCAAGTGGCCTCACCGCAGTTTACAATGAAGTACTCTACACGTCCCGTCTCCTTCACGGACCTGCTTGCCTGAATTCAGGGAAGCACTTATTATATCTTAAAACTTGCATAAGGGTCCATCGTTGTCTTAAGTTGGTCAAAGGAATGGGTTTAGATTATTTTGTCACTATGTTTGGTGCAGATATCATGTAAAATATAAAAAAAAAACAGTCCCATTTCAAATTCCCCACGTTTTTAATTATAATTACGCATAGAATGGCATTTAACGTTTAATGAAAACTAAATCTATCGACATCGACAGTTGCCGAAGTGGAAACTGATAGTCTTATTGTATACGGAAGACATAACGCTTGATTTATTTTGGGCCAAAGTTATTCGTTCCTTCCGATTTCACATGAAGCTTTACACGTTTTGGCACAAACATTGCTTGTACTATAAAGGCATATAAATACGTAAACTCCGGTAGATCAACTTCTTTTCCGATAATAGAAATCCTATGCATACAGCTACAATTTTTTTTACCGTCCTCTTTAAGAGTGGATTTTCAACATCGTTTCACAAAATGTAATGTGTATAACACTAATAATAAGAGTTGATGTGATCTATGGCTCGTCATTAACAACAGTGATTGATATTTCGGTCCGTAGGCTTACTAAGCGGCTTATATCCAAATTATTACAATGTCAACACTTGAACACAAGCCCAAATAATGTGAGAAATAATTTAACTTGGCTGGTGGAGTTGTGCCTTGTTTCAAAATGGATCTTCTTTTCATCAAAAAATGATTCGAAAATGTTAGTTTTATCTTCCATTTGTAATAAATGGAGGAATACGAGGATTTAAATACAGGAGACATCAAATGATTCTTGAAAAAAATGCATTTATACTTAAAGTGATAAATTGTCAGTGTTAAAATACCAAGACGAAAATTCCTAAACCATGACCACCAAACATTTAATGAATCGTAGTGAAATGTACTCGTATTACGTCACACGTGACGTCACGCTTGTGACATTCGTTCGTTCACCGGCTTTGTAATTAAAATGTTTTCGAGTAATTAAAGGGATACAAGCAATTTTAATTAAGAAAAGTTGGTTAAGGACGGTGTGAGGTAAGATATCGCTTTCAGTCGCACGGTATTTTTTGTCCGTTGTATTACTTTGTACATCACGTTACCCTTAGGATAACGAGCCAGAAATTCTAGGCTTTTAACTCTTTATAACTAAAAATATTTATCTACCATAGCTTTTTTATTCAGTTCAATGTATGAGTAAGTGGTTCTCGATAAAAGGAAAACTACGGAGGCCTTGACCATAATGGTTTTATATAAAAGGGTAAGAGGGATGCCATTATTAGCCTTCATCTTAATTATAGACCGAGGATTGAATCAGGCCCTCATCCCTTATTGAAAGAAAATGATATAGGGTTAGACTACAAGGACGGGAAAAATATTTACGAAGTTTACAAAAATCATGATAAATATGATGTATAAATAATATTAGAAATTGAGAATTAATAAGTTAAGTCCACTAGGAGAGGCCTAGGTCCAGCAGTGGACGAGGAAAGGCTAATGATGATGATGGTGATGAAATTAAAGTAGTAGGTCTGTGACAAGAGTGTTTAGTATCTAACACCTTTGTAATTAAAAATTACAGAAAAAAACACAATCCGTTTAACGGATATGGAATTTAGTTACTTATGCATTTGATTTCAAATATTTACATACAATTACACCATTAGTCGTGCAGAACTATTATCAAAATTTCGCTCAAGAAATTTTACTAAATATAAATATAGTGAAAACTAAAACACTGAAATTTAAATTACCTTAGAAACAACCCTATAGGGCAAGTAAACATTCTGAAATATTTTAGTAGAAAAATAACTTCCATTATCCAAATATTTGCCAGATATATAGCTCATGAAAACATGTCTAAATAAACAAATATACGATTATCGAGAAGAAGTAGTATTTTATTTGTTTTGTTTGTACTAATAGCTGATATATGTATGTATAATATTACTTTGACTTAACCTTTATCTTAAAAGAAATAAATTATTTATTTTATTTCTATTTTAATTGAACCATCGGCCAAGGCTACAATTTTTTTGGTGTTTTATAATACTGGAGCGATCATCGTACACGCACCACACGACCAACTTCGTCGCGCTATAGTCGGTAATTGATTCAGTAACTGAATTTAGGACAGTTTGATCAGAAGCTTCTAACTTCTGAATTCAGTAACGACTAAATTTAGACGACTGAATTCAGCCAAGTGTAATAAGCGCTTTACTTTTAAAATAATGAAATAAAGACCAAAAGTGTTTCTGTAAAACATAAGTTTGTTCTGTAAAAACAAAGAATTTATTTACAACATCGTTTATCGTTTTACTATTTACATTATTATAAACCATAATTATATATTATAACTTCAGTAACTTGTAATAACAAAAAAAAACTACATTACTACTACTAGACTTTATTTCAGGTCAGATACAGGCAAATTTTAATTCTTATCCGCAATAACATCTACACTCTCACCTATATTTTTAACAATATGATAGATGTCTTAAGACAATAATGGCATAAACGAACTTAAAATAAACTCTTTACATATATTTTTGTAATACTCGCACATCTCAATGGTCACGAATGGACGGGACGGGGAGTCCACACATACACGTCTAAAAAATTAGAATAGACGTTATTATATATAGACATTCTTAACCTAGAAATTAAATAAGAGTCGTTTTAAGACAGGAAAGAAGAAATAAGGTAAAATGGTTAGGGTAAGGGATACCGCAAGTCTCGGATGGGGAACCGGACTAAGGCGCATTTCAGAATTCACAGAGGCCAGGGTTGCGTACCCAAATGTCCTGTATTTGCTATAACTGGCTCCTAATATCTACGAATGATTATGGTTGAATTTGAACCCGTGAGCAAACACTAGAAATCATTATTCGCAAATACCCCAAAAGACATGTTTTATGTAGCCATTAGACGTATTCAACACTTAAAAAAATAAGAAACTGACCAAGAGGCTACGCACGCGATATAAGTAAATTGTGAGTTTGCTGAGTTGGTTTTGTGTAGCGGTTTGTTGGTTGAATCGATTTCTTTTCACGAAAAATCATCTTTTCTATTCTGAAACATCAGTGAGTATCTTAGCTCATTTTTAAAACAAAACGACACCAAACTTGCCGAGAATATAAAATAAATAGGTAATGTAGCGGTGTATCAACTACTTTAATGAATTTTTTACTACTACAACACGGAGTAACTTTCGTAATCTTTATCACAGATATATTTTACGAAACAAGCCATAATATAATTCTACTTCCTACGTTGCAATGTAACAGTCAGTCAATGTCAGTTGTATCCGCATGTACGTCCGTAATGGCGCACATTTATTTCGGATACGATCCGACGTATGATTTGTGGTTTAAACACACACGTACACGTGGATATGCGGATACTCGGATATACGCACATGTTTTGTTAAACCCATTCTCGTTTAAAATATGACTGTTGAAGATTCACCTGTGTCTTTATATTAGTTAGAATAGTATGAAAAAGTCCACGGTCATCCACCAACGGTGTAAGTTTTTTGCTGTGATGAAAGCTTTATTGACAAATTGTAATAAAATAAACATCATTTTTTTATTAAAATTTTAAAAAAGAACTTACTGCCTCCTAAACTTCTGGTTGCTATTATGATGATTTAATATTTTGAAATAATTAGCACTAAGCTACTAACTAACCAACTGCCGGTTATGTAAAATATGTCATCCTTTGCATAGAGGCCACCTCGAAACGTTTCTTAAGTAAATAGTCGTATTGGAACAGGCAGCTAGCTTCACGACTGACTTAGTCTGACAGACTCCTACTCCTGACAATTCAAAAATACCTCTTAGTGGTTTAACTTAAATAAATGGTTTTAATTTGATTTGATTAATAACTTTAATATATACATGAGTACAACTTGGGTTTGTAATCAATCAGTCACGCCTTACTAAATGGTGTAGCATTTTTTTAGACATCAAGAACATACCGACGCCGGCGGGTCGCCATGGAGGGCCTCACTGTGTAGGGAATACATGGGCATCCAGTGTAACCTCTCGCCGCTCCTATATTTTGAGCGAGTTAATGACTAATCCATTGTCTGTGTCGTCAATAGAATCAACTATTGATGGCAATATCTGTAAAAATTACTCTTGCACGTAGTAATTACATATGAACTTTATTTATTAGCTTCTAGAGTTGCTTATTTTTTTTTATCAAATATCACATTTTTTATCAAACTGTTGCGGTGCAAACACATATTATATCGATAGCTTAGTAACGGCTTCCGTTTTGTGGTTGAAAACGAAACACATAAAAATAATCAAAGACTGCTGTTCCACTTTTAACACACAAATTATCAGCACAGTAAATTAAATGTGATTTAACTAAGGTAATAATATGAAATAATCCATTAGCGCTCACGCAATTTTGCGTGAAATAAATTGTCATTTCGAAGCCACCATGATTTCCGTTCGCATGTGGCCTACGTACACACAAGTCTATATAATTAAATTAATTCAGGCGTAATGTAAAATGTACATTCTGCGGAGTTCAATACGTAGAGGATGTTTGTACATTGAAATTCACTTGGGAACGACGCCGTCGATGAGCTGGTAAGGAAGGGATCTAGAACACCAGCGGCAGGTCCAACTATACTGCTGCCACGACCCTTCAACAAATTTGACGAGGGTCTCACCACTTTTGACTTGCAAACTTCTCAGTCTTAACCGACTCGACATCAGGATAGTTGTAGGAGCATTTGGACATTTGGTCCTGTATCGGCATCTATTTACCATTATTGCAACAGACAGCTCTCTATGCAGAGGATGTCTCTACGCAGAGGAAACGGTCTCCTACGTTATCCTGTAGTGCAAGGGAGTGGCCACACAACGGGAACATATCCTCATGGAGCGACCTCGCCGCTCCTAAATGCCTGTGAAAGACACAGAAGGCTTTTGTCTTTCTGGAAGGAGCTAGTCTAGGAAAACCATGAAAATATAATCTGTTTTTTTGCTAGTGCACAGTCGGGTAAAAATAACACATACAGATTTTGCGTTCTTACTTCATTATTATCTACTACCATCATATCTTCATTCATCACTTCTTACAAGACAGCGCAAATTTGCAAGAAAATTCTGTTCGCGACAAATCAAAATTAATAATTTTACTTTTAAAAGACAACGAGTTCATGTTTTATTGTTATTAATCACCCGTTTCACATTTTCTGTATACGAAAATAAATGGGACAAGTTTCTTTGACTGTTCCGTCTTATTTATTTTGTTTACCCTTGTTACTTTCAGTACTGGAATACCATTCATTTCTAAAACATTTCCTCGGTTTTGGCTTACCTTTGTAATTACAAAATAAGAGAACGAAATAATATAGAAGGCAATCAAATGAGAAGCGGTTTAATTACAGGTGATTGGTGTATAATTTTAAATATTTCTCCGTGGAACAATTATTATTGACATATTTATAATTGACTAGCTGTTGGCCGCGACTTCGTTCGCGTGGAAATATTCTAAAAATGTATCCTTTTCGAGAATAAAAAGCACATGTGCTATTCCAGATTATAATCTATCAGATCCTTAATCCCTCAACAATCATGCATCCATCCATCCATCGTCACAAACTTTCGCCTTTGTAATATTGGGAAGATTGTAAAATACTAAATTCCTATGAAAGCCTTACGTTTATTTTGGAACAAAATAACATGAACTCCCGTGGGATATACTTTACCAAAATTTCCGAGCGAACGAAGTCGCAGGCGATATGTAGTATTTAATATACTTTCCAATTAAACATCCTTTTTAGACTTTTTTCTACAAAATTACTAAATCAACTTTAGTATTGACCTATACGAAAGCGTATCGTATTAATATTACGATTGCAGTATATTTTTTTATTAACTGCTTAAATTTTATACACTAATTAAAAACCAAGGACCAGAACTCAAGCTAAATTTGAAGTGAAGCTACGTAGATGAGTCGACCGTTGTGTTCGATTCCCACTGGGACAAAAAAATTATGCGATCAAAATATAGTTGTCCCGAGTCTGGGTGTTCTTGGTGTTCATTATTTTATTTATTTATTGCAAATAGAAGTTACATATAAGTTGACGCTATACAATAAAAAAATAGAAAATAATACAATTAATTAACTCAGCACTTAGATTAAACTAAATAAAAGATTACATTATTATTTATAGATTACAATCATTCAGAACATTATATCATTACATTCCCTGTCATCAGACCATGTTTGTCGAAAAATATATCGCCGTTTTGATTTTATTGCAAAAACTTGTTAATCATTTGGATAGCTCCGGATGTAGGACTATTAGTGGGCCCTAGGGCCTTAAGTGCCATGATGGTGGACAGGTAAGGAGTAGGTGTTCTTTTTTATGTGATAGGGGCAAACGAGCAGATGGGTCACACCGCCCATGGACATTTGCAACTCAAGAGTCACAAGTGCGTTGCCGGCCTTTAAGGTGAGAGTAGAGGAAGGGTGGGAGTAGGGGAAGAAGGGGAGAGAGGTTTGGGACACCGGTGACCTCACTCACTCGTCACACAATGCGAGCATTGCTTTACGGCTGGTTTTCTGTGAGGCTGTGGTGGCCCATACCTACTGAAGCATGGCTCTCCCACTATAACGTCTACGTCCAACGTCTACGTGACTCCTGTGTCGCGAGTAACTTTACAAACATACAAACAACAAAATAAATGTGATCATATAAGTGTGCCTTTTTTCTAAAATATATGCAAACAGCCGAACGTAAAACCTCCTCCTTTTTACTTAAAAAGGAGGAGGTTTTACGTTCGGCTGTTTGTATATTTTTAATAATAATATATATAATAATAATTTGGTTAATAAGAATAAAATTCGTCACTTTACACGTCAATGTTATTTAATTTTAAGAAAAATCAACAAACACACTTCGTCCATCCTTAATTTCTAAGGGGTTTCCACGTTTTCTCTCAGATACCATAATCAGATACAGACTTAGTGACAATGGTGTATTAATGGGGAGCATACCCTTTCAAACAAAAAAATTATTTTAGAAATCGGTTCATAGATGACGAATATATTAATAAAAATATTAATATTAATAAAAAAATACATATAGCTGAACATAGAACCTCAAGTAAACGCATTGTGCAACTCCGTATTATTTGGCGACGAGTCTAAACATTCTTAGAGAAGAGAGAAGTCAAACAGACTAGTTATAATGTGTAAATAATCCTCCTTGTTTGTTATATGGTTACCTAAACATTTCTCAAATCGATTATTAATTAGCCTCATCAGCAATCGATCAGAATCAATCCCAGTTTTAATCAACATTTATAATTAACATATAGAACTAGAAGTTTCAGAATCCGATACAATGTTGACGTTCCACTAAACCTCTAACTATGCCAAATTAACACCAACGCTCAACATACGAGCGAACCACAAAGTTAATTGTTAAGGATTATTAGTGCGATGTGTAGGTATTGGAAACAGAATTTGAATAATTAGTACGTATTGGAGTATTGTGCCATGCCTCTTTTAGCCTTTGTTCTCTGTTTACCTAAAACGCAATGAGCTTAAATCACGTTATGCCTTTGCGCACATGCCGTGACGTTGATGTCATTTTAAACGAGGGTTGCGACTAATCAGATTTGCGTTTGTGAATCGGTTTATTTATTCCTTACCAATGTAGAGAAATGAGATTTAAGGAAACACAAACAAACTATGGATGCATTTTCTACACTTAATGTCTGGTTTTCAAACAAGCACACGATTCGCCTGGTGGTAACCAGATATCGTAGTCAAAAAACATGTTCAGCATCTTTTCATGAGCAAAATTGGTGCAACCAAATCAAAATCGCTACCATTAAGACAAGATGAAATAACAAATATTTTCAAAACATTTTGATTCGATTTCTGATATCACTACATCACTACATATTATAAAACATAATCCCCCATCGTATCTGTCTGTCTGTCACTCTCGGTCAAGTCACCTTTCAAATGAAAAAACGCACTTAAATCGGTCCATTCGTTTGGGAGCTACGATACTACAGACAGACACACAGACACGTTAAACTTATTACTTACTTCATCGTCATCCAGCTAAGGTAATGAAAACTACGTAGTTACTATCGATCCTGCATCGCGCACTGAAAGTTTTCACACTCGTTAGTATTATGTAAGTACCTAAATGTGCTTCTAAACTTTAAAGGTTAACCGTTCGGCCGAAATCCGCCAAACATGATCTCCAAACCGTATCTGAGGATCCAACCTATGTCTGTCTCCATCTGTTTATACACATAAGTAAAATCTTATAACTTTATTAGTTTAAGTACCACCACCAACCGTTTTGTAATTACACTATACAAATCAGATGGTGTCTACAGGAAACAAAATCTACTATTAAAATCAGTATTTGCATTAAAACAATAGTGACGGTCTTCACTTTTTTAAACCTAAAAATATATATGGCATGAATAAAAGTTAGTCACGCATTTACACATGGAGCCCCTAAGGATGGGTATAAAAAATAAGTGGCCATAATAAGGCCGTATCGATGCGTGTAAAGGCCGTATTCGGACGGAACAAGGCGATTTATAAAACGCTCATATCACACAGGTTCACATTATAGTCGTTTTAAGGAGATGAGGATAGAAGGCTTTGTGCGGCAGATTTTTTGGCCATCTAATTCGGGTCTGTGGACCACACGTAAAAAGCTTGAAGAAAAATACATTTTCAAAATACACGTTCGATTACGTATATAAATACTTAAAAATTTCAGTCACTTAAAGTTTTATTTGTTTTTTAACCGACGAAAAAAAGGAGGGTCTCAATTCGACCGTATAATATTTTTTTTTTTTTTATGTCTGTTCAGCCCTCACTCCGTTATTTATGAACCGATTTTGATTATTCTGTTTTTGTTAGATAGGGTATACCTCAAGGGTGGTCCCATGTCATGGAAGTCAGGATCTGATGATGGGATCCTGAAAAAATTGAGAGAAACCCTCGAATATTGTAGGAACGAATAGTGTTTCTGTTTACTTTTCATTACTTTATAAGGTATTGCGTTTAGAAATCATCATCATCATGATGAAAAAAAACCATAAAATAAAATCTTTTTAACAAAAAATTAAACCGACGAAAAGAACTAAAAACCAAAAAATAAATAAACCTTAAGTCTTAAGTATTGAGCTTATTTACATAAACTATCTAATTTTATATAAACTTAGTTTGAGTCGGCGCCAAATAAAATTTTGATAATTAATCAGTTTGGCGCCGACTCAAAGTAAGTTTCTTATATTCAACGTGTGTTATATTCGATAGCGGAATCTTTTCTAGGTGCACAATCCAGGAAACGATTTGTATGTAGTATATAAACCTGAATATCTCTTTTTCGTAATACTATCTACGATGAACTCACAATAGTTTTGCGAGGAAACAAAATGGAATAAAAGCTCGACGGAAGGGGACGCCAGAGCGTCACACTGTGGTTATGAGCTTCGTCTGAAAACCACTGCACCATACTGAACAGAGACCATTTTATGAATAGGAGCGATGCACAGACCTCTGTTTAATTTATTATTTACTTAAATACCTTGCTAGTGTAACTAAATTATGTATTATTGATCTTTTGTTTACGTATTTTTTTTATTTGAAATTACATTTTGTACACATTTCTTTTCGGAACTTAGGATTAACCTGGACTGACGTAGCAAATATGACAAACCTTATCCCACTAATATTATAAATGTGAAAGTTTGGATGAATGGATGGATGAATGGATGGATGTTTGTTATTCTTTCATGCCAAAACTACTGAACCGATTGAAACTGAAACTTGGTATGTAGATAGCTGGAGACCTGGATTAACATATAGGCTACTTTTTGTCCCGATATATCAACGGGATCGGGACTTACGCTAGTGAAACGGCGGAGTGCTGCTAGTGTTTAATAAATATGTTATTAAAGAAAGAGAGAAAGAGTGACCAGTTACAATATTGGCCTAAATACTTACCTATATTTATACTAATATGATAAATGCGAAAGTAACTCTCTCTGTTACGTTTTTACGATAAAACTGCTAAACCAATTTTAATACATTTTGGTATAGGAATACTCTCTGAAAAGAATAGACTACTTTTTGTCGCAAAAATAAAACTTGAATTGAATGAAATAAGGGCTACCCGCGACTTCAGCTGCGTAAAATTAGAACTTTGAGACATTATTTACGAGAAGTTATTGTTTGTATGTAAGAACACTAACTTCTCATAAAGAATGTCTTAAAACTCTTATTCTACGCAGATAAAGTCGCGGGTACCAGATAATATCTTTTTTAATAATAATAGCTTGACACACCTGACACATGGTCGTCTGATCCCAAACTTTATTTTTTTATGGTATAGGGGGCAAACGAGCAGACGGGTCACCTGATGGTAAGTGACTACCGCCGCCCATGGGCACCTACAACTCAAGAGCCACATGTGCGTTGCCAGCCTTTAAGGTGGGAGTAGGGGAAGCGGAGGGAGAGAGGTAAGAGGGGGATTGGGAGAGGGAACGGTTAAGGCCTCTGGTAACCTTAATCACGCGGCGAAAAGCAATGCACAAGCCTGTACGATGGTAACCAGACTACTGATAAACATGCTTATATATTGTAGTATATCACACCTATCTGATATACGTTAATACTGGTGTGTGAGAAGTCCGTACTGAATTCGATTAGAATTATTTAAAATATATAATTCGATTAGAATTATTTAAAATATATAATTCGATTAGAATTATTTAAAATATATAATTCGATTAGAATTATTTAAAATATATAATTCGATTAGAATTATTTAAAATATATAATTCGATTAGAATTATTTAAAATATATAATTCGATTAGAATTATTTAAAATATATAATTCGATTAGAATTATTTAAAATATATAATTCGATTAGAATTATTTAAAATATATAATTGATAGGACGAGTAAGAAGCGCCGCAGCGAGCAGTCGGAGTGGGCGGTTGTCAAGTTGCCGGGCCACATCTGTGAAGCCATTATAAGTTGTAATATCTATATGTAGGTAGCTCAGTTCTTAATATACATTATTATTATTTCCCCAGCTTCTATCAAATCATAACCTCCTCCGTGATCAACATCCGATACCCTAAATTCCTCTCGAGCCAATCGAGACCTTACAATATATATCTAAATACATACATATACATGTTATACATAGATAAATTACAACCAGACATAGGACAAATGATCGTGCTTATTACAGTTTACCATAATAATATATTAGCTTGCCTGACTGTATTATTATTGTGACATTTATCTTATTTATTTAGTTTGGGTACCTGCATAAAACAGAACTTCAATAACGTCGAAATCAATACATCAGTACAAAAAAATTAAATTCAAGTCTCTTTAAAATTTCAAAATAATAGTTTTTTTTATAAGCTCATACAGTTACATGCACGATACCTATGCTTAAAAATATTTTTTTTATTTTATTGTCTGTCTATTTTTTCTAGGCTAATCTCCACAACGGGTAAACCGATTTCCACGAGACTTTTACTGGCAAATAGCTGATGTTATAAGGAGTAACTTAGGCTACTTTTATTTTGGAAAAAGTATTAGAAAGTAGTAAAATATATAAATATGTACACGCAAGTGAAGCCGCCATAATATTAAAATTTTGGGACTTTGTTATCGAAATGTCTAAGGTGTTTTCTCCGATAATAGATCAGTGTTTGTTTGACACATACGATAGTTTAAATTATAGAATAAGTAGAAGTTATATTCTGTGCATAGCTAAATATAAATTGTTTTTCTTTTTTCATCCTGTCTTTTTTTCCATCACAATGTCCGCAGCGGAGTCCGAATTCTACCAAAAGTCTATTCAACAAATTGTATTTTTGTGTGAAATATCTGGAACTCTATTTTTTTATCTCTTAAATGTTTTATAAAATGTACCTAACTTTTAGAAAAGTTATGACGTCAGGTAACCTGCATACTTAACAATTCTCCATAACTCAGATTTGAATATATTACGAGCATTTGATCATAAATTAACGTTATAACGTTTATGTACGTAAAGTTATTACGTTTTCGAGCGGGGAAGGTAAACGTGTGATTAATTATCACAACAAACAGGCATGTAATATATATGTTGTGACTGCCCTGTGCATCTATCAATGTGGGTGTGTTCATCAGAATGAGAGAGAGAGAGTCTCTAATTCTGACAGACACACTCACATGCCTAATAGAGGTATATATCAATATTCCCATTGTACATACACATATTACAATCTACATATAAATTTCATGAAATGAAGATTACGGAAAAAAGTTCAGCAGAATTTATTCAGCAAAATTCAAACTGGCATCAACATCAACATTGTTAACTTCGTTTAGCTTAAAAGCTTCAAGTTAGAAGATTGTAACAATTCACAAACAGTGATAAGCATCGTGCTTAGGAACAGTATATTCACTTCCTCACTTTAAACTTGAGGAGGAACAGCTATTACTCTCGGTGTTGCTCTTTACAAAATATAAGTGTATGCACAGTAAAGATATTTCCTTCTAAAATATATAAGAGCTTACCTTAGAATGCCGTTCTATATTTAACTTTTCTATGCGAGTTACTTTTTAGTGAAGACTCGCACATTATTCTTCTAAAAAAGAAGTTCGTCATAAACCAAGCGTCAGACGTATTACTGTTCTGTCTAGGACTTTGAATACGGTGAGCTAAAAGTGAAAAACTATCACTTGCACTAGGGCCAGAAACCTATGTCTTTTGATAAGAGCCTACAATTAGTTAAGGGTATACGGTTTTACTCACGTGTGTGTTTCGGGGATGCCCGACTCGTTTCGGACCCGCCGGGGCTCTTTATCAAGGTGTGAGGCGTTTCATCGCGTCGGTTGCAGGCGCCAGTCTTAGCTAGACTGTCAGGCAGTCAGGCATCCCCCAAATATACACTTAACTAATATGAATACCACTCACGAAAGTTTTTATTCGAAGAACCTACAAATTTATAAAAAAATTAGGGTACCGTAAAAATGCAACTTTTGATTTATTACTTATCTAGTCCTCAACTAAGTTAAATAAAAAACTCGACTTGGACAAAATAATACTAATGTAGTTAGCCAACAAGTCCGTTCATTATCTAGTTTGTAGTCCAGATATTTGCAAGTTATAAAAGAAACTAAGAAACAAATATTTATTTTCATAAAGTATATTAGGTAACCATTGCCTGTACAATCAAACAGTCTCAAATACTGTAACCTTAAGTAACTAGCTACAAAGAAAAACTTCTACAAACGAATGACCAAAGTTATGCTACGGCGTAGCTGCTACGAGGCTACGTCGTAGGGAAAGCATATGCTACGTTATTATAAAATGCTGGTAGCTGGTATATTTTACATGAAATGCTTAAGTTCTTTCATATTATGCATATCATATAATAGTATATACACATATATCATATTATAATTGCGCCTTGCCTCATATAACCACTGGGCTCTTTTACTAATAGCAGCATATACATGACGCACATCGAACTCAGTTATACTTCCTTTTAACGTTAAAGTACCAACTATGATCTTACAGGTCAGGTTGAGTTTGACCCTATTCCCGACAATATTTTTGCGTAATAGCTGTGAGTTGAGTAGGTATAAGCCAACATCATTTTGGTAAGTCAATGGTCCCAATTCTGTTACTTCACTCGCTAAATTAAAATTCACTAAATGTTCTTCATATAAGATGTAAACCTTGTACACTTCAAAACAAGGTCTTAATTCAAATTGAAACAAGTAGGTAACATATATCGCTATCGAAATAAGCAATTTATTTGTCGACTAAAGTCTGATACGCTCAAATAAACTTTAATACCACGTAGCGAGAGCCGCTATCCGTTGAATGCCATCTCTTTTGCTCTATGTTTTAGTAAGCGTCTTCGTAGGTGTCGATTAAAATAACGTCATCTTAGTTTTTATACGGTAATTATACAGCATTTGACTAAATGGAGACTTTCGCTGCGTGGAAATAAAGTTGAGTATACGTTGACAGGTTTTAAGTGAAATTTAGTGACGCTGAGAAATAGATGCCAGTAACAAATAGACCTTATCATGAAGATTACAAGGTTGATTTCATATGAAGAAATTAAGTCAGGTTTTAGTTTAGTCGAGTGTACAATAGAATCGGCACCAATGTCTCGACAAAGTCTCATATCTTGTAATATACTGTTAGACAAGTGCGAAGATTGAGTACCTTTTATTTTTCTTTTTATTATTTTGTCTTAATTTGTTTGAAACTAAATAATAGTAATAATATAGTGTGTTCACGTCGCGTCAGTAGTGCACTGGGTGGGGTTCGAACCCGCAACCACTTGATTGCAAGTCCGACGCTGGTTACGCCGTTATTCTGAATCTAGATTGTATCAGTACTTATGAGCTTATCGTATTCAAAATACGGTTACTTGTTATAAAAGTGTTAAAATATATATAAGTATGTGGCTATAACCTATTCCCTGCCCTCCTACCTAACGCTTTGTGCAACAAACGCAACGATGCGTCAAAAAAGTCAAGTGTCGGTGTTGGACCTCACGCGCGCGCCCGCAAAAAAACCGAAAAACCATTTCATGAGGAAGTCAACAGTGAATAATAATTATGATTCTCATTCAACAAGTATTTCTTCACCCATCAAACAAGTAAGTGCACAAACAAATCATTTTTCCTGTCTTTTCCCTCATACACTCATATTTTTTTGAACCATTTTGTTAAATGGAATATTTAAATTATTCTAGCGCGCAACCACCTTAGCCGTTTTTCTACCGCCGCTTATTTTATTACTGACTTACTTATTGCATGAAATTGTGTAATGGTGTAGATATTATGTACGTTGTATTAGAACAAACTAAAATAAGCTTTTCACTTAAAGTGCCATGTGACAAGAGTGCTAAATTTTTTAGTACACCATTAATATTCTAAAGTGTCCTGTCGTGTCTAAGTGACTGCCACTTTAGGTACTTTAGTGTTAAGTACCTAAACAGGCCTGCCTTGAGTCAATATTTGGTTCTATCGCCCTTGTCTACTTGATAGAGGGGAAGGGGAAACATACTTGTGTATGACACAAGTATGTTTCCCCTTCCCCCTCAGGTGACTAACCATACAAAAAAGTTTCAAACTCGGCCCTATGTCGAGTATAAATCATGATCTACTTATAATATTGATATATCATGATATCACTTATCATAGTTGTAAAGAGCATTTATTGTTATGAAGTCAACGAGAGCAGCTCCCGTCCAATAATGGCAAGTTTCACATGAATATTGTTTCTAATATAGAATTCCTCCTTTTTCAAATTTAAGCAAACCTTCAAGAAGAAATCGAACTCCCACCTCATTGGCGGTGGTAGTCACTTACCATCAGGTATCCCGTCTGTTCGTTTGCCCCCTATACCATAAAAAAGCAGTAACTAAATCATTCTAAACTAACAACACACACTATCGGCATTTAGAGCCATCCGGGTGTACAGCAATTTGATTTGCATACGACTACAAATGTTCTCGCTTGTGACTGAATCATTCATGCACATAAAGACAAACTAACCTCTAGCTTTTAAATATTTCTATAAAAAAGAGACAGTTTCGCAATATAGTTTTATATTTGAACAGGTATTAAAACAAATATGAAGAGGTAAGTCCCCATTGTAAATGATTGTTACATATCGACAAATAAAATTGTTAAATAATTATTTGATATGAGACCTTCTTAGTTGTTTTTGGTATTTCTACAGACTAACACCAGGGTTTTCAAGGCTGATCGAAATATTGTTCAACTAACAGAGCTGTCAAGTTAACAGTAGTAACAAATCAGTTGTACTATACTTAACATTTTAACATTCAAATGGCATTTAACAGTAAAATTTGACAGCTCTGTTGCTTTCAGAAACTCAATATATACTTGACAAGAGCTTTGACTTACGATTAGTTTATTTTTGCGTTGATTGGCCTTTCATAAATTGAGTGAAAGTATCATAAATAGCTACATTTAACAAGCTAACTAATCATATATATTATACTTATTATTAATATATTTAACTACTCCGAATTAAGGCGCTTCTGGTCTGGATTATATCGTACTAGAGGGAAGTTATTACTAGCTTATTCTTATTTATAGTATTGCAAACACACCCTGATACCGTACGTACGTACCCCATACAAGAAAATTTTGCAGTTCATAAGTTTATATTGTTCCCCACATGATTTTTTGTTTACTTAGTATTTAGTACTTTAAATACTGTAAGCACTAACGTTACTTAAGAAATAAATACTTTTTCTTTCTTCTTTCTTTCTTTCTATTAGATTGTTTTAAGATTTTTGTGTTTAAAGATAAAACTTCCGTTCTTTATCATTATTCCTGATGTCAGACTTCCGCTTGCATCCGTATATCTTTTATAACGTTGATTGATTTAATAACCGCTTAATATTATAAATGAGTTTTTAACCCCTGACGCAAGAAGAGAGATGTTATAAGTTTGATGTGTCTGTATATCTGTGTGTCGGTGTGTATGTCTGTGGCATCGTAATTCATAGCTCCCAAACGAATGAACCGGAATCGAGAGTGTTCTTTGTTTCACTGTTTATTAAGCTTTCACGTATAAACTACTAAACCGACTATCACGAAATTTTGCATACCTACATTTTATAAGAGGTTTAGAAAAGGAATTAGGGTAGGCACCTTTTAACAATAAAAAAATTAATGTTCCCAAATGGATGTCTGAATAAATTGATATAATCTACATTAACGCAAGCAAAGCCGCGTCCAAAAGGTACCAATAAAAAGATATAATTGCATAAAGTTGTAAGGGTATTTATTGTATGTATTTATATGTATATATGTAAGTGTAATTTGTATATATAGTATACACAACTATATATGTTTATTTATATATTCTTTATATTATATTCTCTTATTTTGTTCGTATTTGAAACTTACAATTCTTTTTATTTCTATTATACACCTGCCACACACATCTCTGTATCACCCAAAGGTTGACCGGTAGAAAATGCTTACGCCATTAAGTCAGCTTCATGCAATGTATCTGCAGAAAGTGTACATAAATAAATAATAATTACGAAACATTACTCTGATGTGTATGCTGAGGACACACCTCAAAGTAAATACGCATCCAATAGCCAATAGGTTCTGAATCGTCAATGTATTGGATTTCTGTATGTTGTTGATTTTCGTATTGGTAAATAAGATAGGGGCTGTATTTTCTCAAATAATGATTCGATAAACCTTTAATTGCTTTCGTCTAAATTCCGTATTTAACATAACTAATTTATGGTACAAAAAAATCTGTATTGTATACATTGCGTAATAGATTGTATTGTCAATACAAAAACAATAAGCTCCTTCTCATGGACTCTCAATATCGAAGAACATCGTATCTTTAATTACAATTCTTACTAATAATAAAAATGTTTATGTAAGTTTGTTTATTACGCTTTCACGCCTTTACTGATCATCATGAAATTTTAGACACATGTTGTCAGGGGTACCATTCATCCAGAAAAAAGTACAGTTCTTTTTTTTATGGGATCGGAGGCAAACGAGCAGACGGGTCACCATGGACACTTGCAACTTTAGACTCACAAGTGCGTTGCCGGCCTTTAAGGTGGGAAGGAGGGGAGGCGGGCGGCGGGGAGAGGCGGCCACCGAGGAATACTTGAATATTCACGTCACGTCACTTTAGACTTGATTTTTAAATCTTAATAAGCTTTTCTGACGTCCACAACTATCCCAAAATATAATTGTCATAAATCATTTGGTTTATGTATCATCGGTTCACAAAAATCAGTACAAAAAAATGTTGTATCGCCGCCATTTTGAAGTTTGTTAACAATCTCGTGGTTATAAGCAGGGATCGACATGTCAAACTAACATCAAATTACTTCCAATGGCGTATTTTGACGTTCGTTTCTATGTTCATCGCTTCTAACGTCTGCCAGTTATTCTGTAAGTGAAGAAAATGATAAATATTATTCCTATAATTATTATTCTGGGAACGCTACCAGTAAGCGATGATGCGGAGGAGCTCTTTGACGCATGCATGTAAATAGTCCTTAGAGTAATTATTACTTAGAATGTTTAGTAAAATTTTTTGTCTTTAGTTTTAATTATGCATGTGTAAATGTATAACAATAAATATTAAAAATCGGACTTAAAGTTATAGATTTATAGAATACGGATGTAGACGGTCAAGTTAAATAAATTCCTCTTTGTTTTACTTCAAAACGATACGTTGTGTAGAAACATGTATGAAATATGGGCCATGACGTCATACCCCCCTGTTGTCTAATCATTTACTTTTAATGTTGGTTTTACATTTAAAAAATTATAACAAAATTTGTAAACAATAATGAATCAAATTTTTCTTAGTCACACATATAACACCTAATTCCCTGAGGAGTGAGTGTTACATTTTTTTCAAGAGTAGTCTCCAACCTTATTATTGTCTAAGATTTGAAAAACATTTACTTTTTATCGAATTACTATGTGTGATCATCATCTATGGTTCCAGTAACTTTTATTACTGACCTTCTCAATAAGACGAGAAGTCAGAGCCAAAGGAATACTTTTTCATATACAAAGGTAAGATGTCACCAGCTTCTTTCAAAATGTCGAAATACACAACACAACACAACACAAGTTACACGTTGTCTTTCTATCCAGTCTTGAAGTTTTAGCTACCACAGCCACAATAGTCATGTGACTATTGTGGCTGTGGTAGCTAAAACTTCAAGACTGGATAGAAAGACAACGTGTAAAAAGACGGTTAATACCACCATGAATACCATGGTTAAAAAGAACAGAAGAAAGAAGAAACAGAACAGAATAGTAACATTACTATGCCGATAGTTCTTTTTAACCGTGGTATTCTGTAGGTTACAGATATTTGTGATTAAAGGCTTTTAAACTGTTTAAGGACTGTTCATTTTGTTCATTAATCACTTGAGGCTCGAAAGTGGTATTTTCGTAGAACGCGCTGTTATAGCTATGAGTATTTAAAGATAATATTCTCATTTTATTACATATATTTTGAACTAAAAGAATACAAGTGATTCTTCACCACGTATCACCAGGGGAGAGAGGGAGGGGGGTCGAAAAGTTGAATTACATATATTAGTATAGATTACGTCAATCTAACTGACGTTACTATCCTTACCAATATTATAAATGCAAAAGTGTGTTTGTTGTCATGGAAATTTGCGTTTGAGGTTTTAAGGGGTACAGGAAAACGTATTTTTCATATCCTACGGGAACGTAGGATAAAAGAATACCTCTTATGCTATCAAAGCTGCGGGCAAACATGAGTTAAAAAAATATATAAGTATAATAATAAAAAACTGTGTGGTGTCGTGAGACACCAGATAGGAACGAAGTTCCTTATTATAAAAATATTAATTTCAAGTTCTATTCGAGGTATAAAGAAAATAATTATTCGGGTATACATTTTTATTTCGATTCAATTTTTTTATCGATAAAATCATACACACATCCTCACACACACACCCTCACACACACATCCTCAGACACATCCTTACACACATCCTCACACACATCCTCACACAAATTCACAATAACAGTCATCATGTAGACTATACATTAGACACTGTATAGCCATCATACATAGACTATAGATAAAAATCTTACGCTTTTTTTAACGTTACGGACGTTTTTTGCCGGCTAGGGTCCGCAATACCCCATAAGGAACTTTGTTCCAATAAAGATATTTAGAGAACTACTAGACATTTCATTAACGTATGTATCTTACATACGAGGTCCGTTATTGAAATGTGTAGTAGTTCTGTAAATACGTTTATTTTAATAAAAAAGTCTTAAGATACGAGTAGACGTAATCGAACTGTAACTATATAAATTTCAAATCGAATTCATTGATGGTCCCACTTACTGTATACAGTGCTTTTTATTCATTAAACATTGTATACGCAGTTTAAAACGGTATCGAATACTCGGCAAAGTGTCCGAGTCGATTAAATGCTGAGAGCTACGGTTCAAGTGGATTGCCGTCCTTTGTGGAATAATTGAACGATGTTTTTGTACTATTCCCCGGGAAGTGGATTTATGTACCTACGTTTGTACTGGTGAGCGTTTGTAACCTAGCGGTAAATGAATGAATCGTTCGTTAACAGTTTTTTTAGTTCGTAAACTAATGTGTTGTAACATAAATACAAATATATATATATAAAATATATAACAGACAGGCAGACGTAGATCTGTTCAAATATTTATTAATTAATTGACAATTTTACAAATTAAAGTGCAAAAAAGCACTTTTAGTTTTCCCGAAATTTAAGGGTTTTGGGGCAATTTCGTTCTGTAAAAATCTTCGTACTCACCATTATTCTTCTTATTAAAAGGGCAGCCTGTTATGTGTATATTTACCCTATCCCTGTCCTTTCCCCTAACAACGTATTTGCAAAATTTTTTGATAGTGTTTGAGAAACTATAGGGTGAAAAAAGTGTAGCAAACATATAAACGAACTTACGAGCGCCATTATAATATTAAATAAGATAGTTAGATTATATCATGAACTAAAATGAATATTTTACAACCATCACAGTATTCAACAGATATTCCAAAATATGCATCCAATATCTCAGACGGATCGTTTGATGCGACTAATGATCAAACATCTAGCCAACAGTTAGCTTAATATTCTAACACAGTTACAACGTTGTAAGTTAATACTAAATATCTTTCCAACATCGATCAGTTTCTCTAACTTGCCCTAACTTGGAGGTAAGTTACTGGAATTTGTAAGCTTAGGTTTCTGCTATGCAAATTGGGTAGCACCGCATAAAGCCTTATGAATGGTATATTGATGGTATAAAATGTGTTGGGAAATTTAGAACGTAAATGGTCAGTTCTATTTTGGAAACTAAAAGATTTATTATAATTAATATGATTTTCGCTTGCCTTTCACGCAAAACTAAGTTGTTATATTGTTATTATTATTAATCCTGAAAAAAAACAGTGCTAAATAGTTTCTAGTCTTAACTGAGGATAAGAAAGCCTTTCTAAATCCTACGAAGTGCACTAGAGTCATTGCTGGTAAACGGTCTTGAGAATGTTGCAAGCTACGGTTTAAAGAACTTCGAACTAAATTGGTTAAGTTAAACCCTATTATTTTTAAAAGTGCAAAAGACCTAAAAATGACAACCTGTAGGTATGTGGACGTACTGTTTGTGACGCTATTCTGCCAGTACAACTTAAAAACTGGCTTATACAGAAGTAAATAAATAAAATTCGTATTTAGTAACATTAAAAATAACTGACATTATTCATACATTTGCAAATCGTTAAGCCGACAAAATGTGTTCAGCGTATTACAATTATTAATGATTGTATCATTAATAAAGGTAATGATACAATGAACCTTAATTTATTAATGCTACCTTTATTATGAGGAAATGAACTATTATATATCACATACAATTTTATTAGTAGATTTAGTAATCACCACATATTATAAAAAAAAGTATCCAGCCGTGTCTGTCTGTATGTCCGTCTGTTCGTGATAAACTCAAAAACTACTGAACGGATTTTCATGCGGTTTTCACCAGATAGAGCGATTCACGAGGAAGGTATAGTTATATAATTTGTTAACGTTTTGTGTAAATTAGTTAAAATATGATGATGACTGTTGAAGATGTCTCTGCTATCCGTGCGAAGCCGGAGCGGATTGCTAGTGAGTAATACAATGTAAAAAATAATACCTTACTGTTCTAGAGGTTATTGCCACTAATTTCCCGTAAAACAATGTCATAAAATTAAATAAGTAAATATTTTTAGTTAAATATCTCAATAGTAATAAATTTCATAATGCTGCCAATCTTCTGGGAACGCTACCAGTAGGCGATGATACGGAGGAGTTCCATGACACATGCATGTAAATACTCCTTAGTATAAATTATCAATATGAATGTTTAGTTTAATTTTGGTCTTTATTTGTAATTGTATATAATTAGCTTAATAGATAAGTTAAAAATAAAATCAAAAATACTTTAGGTAGGTACGGTGTATAAAAACAGCCATGGATATTTTTAGTGAAAGCTTAATATTTCATATTGAGAGCCAGCACTTGGTCTCCGCATTTCTAAGCCCAAACGGCTAAAAGACAATTACTAAACTATGAAATCAAATGCTCTGATTTCCATCATTTGTTGTTTTCATTAACAAAACGACAAACATGCTGCAGATTGGCCCTGACTTTAGTAGACTCCCACAACAGTTATGCGGAACATCTGATAAACATTGTACCTTTGCAAACAAAACGTACCAAACTATGTAAATGGTTCTCGGTACTCGGTTGCCAGCAGTTAATGTTTAATTATACAGTACGGAAAAAAAAATTACCAGTTTATAAAACTATATTTTCTTTGAATATGAACTGGAAAATTTATAGAAGCTATAATCTATACTTATCTATACTTATAATAAATCTGTAGTGGGATAAATTCTGTACATTGAATATGTTTAAAAAAAAACGACTGAGGGGTATTAAGATATCGATACTGATGCCGAATATGCGATTTAAAAAAAATTGTCTGTCTGTCTGTCTTTCTGTTTGTCTGTCTGTCTGTCTTTTTGTCTGTCTGTTTGTATGTTCACGATAAACTCAGAAGTTACTGAAGGGATATGCTTGAAACTTAGTATGATAATAGCTTGAGTGCCTGCGCAGGTTATAGTTAAACTTTGGTTCCCACAGGAAAATCAAAGAAAGCTGTAATAACATTGTAACGTTAGTAGAATGTATATACTTATTTCGAACGACATTAGAGCGAGCGTTTAGCGTATCTGGTATAGAGTACGGTTTCTGGTTGGGTGCCGGATCGAATCCCTCTTTGACACTCTCTTTCTTTTTTTGCACTTTCTTTTATATGGTATCGTTTTTAACCGACGAAAAAAGGAGGTTCTCAATTCGACCGTTTATATATTTCTTTTTTTTATGTATGTTCGGTGCTGTGGCGCACATTGGGAGAGGCCTATGTCCAGCAGTGGACTATGACACGCTGATTGATTGATGTATGTTCAGCCCTCTCCGTTATGTATGAACTGATTTTGATTTTTTTTTTTTGTTAGATAGGGTATATACCTCAAGGGTGGTCCCATGTCAAGGAAGTCAGGATCTGATGATGGAATTCTGATAAAATTGAGAGAAACCCTCGAAAGTTGTAGAAACGAATAGTGTTTCTGATTATTTTTCATTACTTTCATCAGGTATTTGCGTTTAGAAATCATCACATCATGTAGCCGAGCTGATGATGAAAAAAAATCATAAATCTTTTTAACAAAACAATTAAACCGAAGAAAAAAAACTAAAAAGCAAAAAATAAATAGACCTTTTAAATAAGCTTAGTACTTAAGACCTAGAAGGTTTATTATTTTTTTGCGTTTTAGTTCTTTTCTACGGCTTAATTTTTTTTTTTTTATAAAACCACTCAATTTAATTAACTAATAATTCAAATTCAATTCAAATTCAAATTCAAAATCATTTATTCAATTAAGACACTAAGTGACATTTATGAACGGTAAATTGAAGTTAGAGTTAAAATCATAGATCGGCGCAAACAATACAATACAACAATAAATATTAAGAGTAAAAAGAATCGATTTTCACCTGTGATTTAGATTTTACCTGCAAATAGTCATGTCTGTTTGAAGGATTTCGAGTGAATGTATATTTTCAATCGTAGGATATCATAGGGGAATGTGTATGTGTACCTGTACTATGGTAACCAGACTGCTGATAAACATACTTATATATTTCTAAATACATACATATTATAAATAAATTACACCCAGACAGAGAATAATTTGTCCTGGGTGGAAATCAAACGACCTCTGGCTCAGCAGTCAGGGTCACTAACCACTAGACTATCGGGCCAGTCCAGTAAATATACATATATTTATAAATAGAGTTATAGAAAAAGAAGATACAAACTTTGAAATTTTTGCGTTCCATGATAATATAATTATGTTGACGGGAATTCACGCGATCACGTATTTAAAAGTATTACAGTACCTAGTCCTACAGGCCTGTGATCACGGCCACGACCACGGCAAAGCAAAGGTATGTCATACCTTTTAAATACGTGATCGCGTTGATTCCCGTCAACATGATTATATTAGAATAGAATAGAATTTTTATTTAAAGCATCTATGACTTAGTTGTTAGTTTAACTTAACACTTTATTAGTATTACAGTATTTTACTATACCAAATGCATGGCAGACACCATCGCCAAAAAAATTACATCTAAGCTGAAATATTGATATGTAACCGGTGAAGTTTTTTTTACACTTTCAGAACATTCATTTTCCGTTCGGTTACAGTAGTGTAAAATCTTAAGTTACACCGTGACTAAACAAAGCTCAGAAGCAAACATTTATTTGTTAAGTATACCGAGGGGGCCCATAGTTTATAGGAAGCGGCACTGACTGACTGACTACAGCAAGTCTCCCAATTGTTCGGACGAATCGAGATGTTAGGTCGTCACAGTTGTTTTATGACGATTTTCTGCGAGGAGAACATCTCGCGCAAGGAGGAGGTGACGGTGTGGATTCGGTAGAAAAACTTCCAGGTGGATCCTTTTCACTCGCGCTCTCATGCGTATGCTAAGAGTGGCCGTGGGTGTAGGAGACAAGTTTTATGTTCTTCACCCGAAGCAGAGTCTCCCGTGAAGAGAGTGTCTGAACATCGCCCAGTTACCGTCCGCTGGCCAGCGATGGGTGGATCATTGGAGGCAAAACGTCGCCGTACCGACGGTCAACTTATAAACGGTGCTGTGAGGCACACCGTGTGGTGTTAGTTGGTTTAAGCATGATATACGGCCTCACCAATAGCCCAGTGAGGTGAGCTTCCCCACGATCAACAAATGAGTAATGTTACCACGGCCAAATTATGTCGCTATTTCACGTGTAAGCAACAAGCAACCTTTTTTGAACGCTCCAGGTTATTTTACCGCCATTACAGAATAAAAAATCCTGCCTGGAGAAAGAGGTACTATGAACTATAGGTACCGAATAGCAAGATTAAAAGATAAATCAGGATAAGTTAAAGGTTGCACAAGTACAATGTTAAATGTCCAGGGAATTATTCATATTTGCTTGATGATAATTGATAACTGAGAGTTAAAAAATGTACAGCTACGAGGTATAGGAGTATTAAAATGTAAAAAAAATTACAGATTTATTTTCTGGAGTCAATATTCTTTTGATAATTCCTTTAGAACACATTGATTATAAATACGTTATAACGAATCTCGACATGAAAAAGAAATAATTTATAAATTCCATAAAGTTGTATACTTCGTGAGGTTCGTGTTATGATCATTACATTACTTAAAAAAATACAGCTTTATTTTTAGCCTTACAACAGAACAAAGGAAGAACAAATATAATGAAAATATTCATACAGTGTTCACAAATAAAAGGCAGTCCTTCGACAAACAAATATCGTGTATCCTCACGCACATCGAGACGGCGGTTCTCAAATTTCGGACAATAATTTTTTTGGGTATGGTATCAAACAAGAAATTATTATAATCAAGCAATGCGTTAAAAATATTAAACTAAAAAGTGGAATAACATACACTTAGTCACTTAGTCACCTCCCCGTCGTTCCCACGATACGAATCTACTTACACCTAATAGGAGGAATTCAAATCAATTATCCTACACCCACATAAAATTACTTTCTTGCAATTAATCACGCAGTTAAAACTAATTGTATTCGATCCTCTGGAAACTTTATTAAGTAACTAGATTTACAGACGGGTTGCTATTACTCCGGGGATCCAGAAATTTCCTTCCTAGTCTAAAGGACTGACCTGTTGGTCTAGTGGTTAGTGACCCTGACTGCTGAGCCAGAGGTCGTGGGTTCGATTCCCTCCTGAGTCTGGGTGTTCTTTGTGTCCGTTGTTTGTATGTTTGTAAAGTCCCCCGCGACACAGGAGTAATTCCTAATGCGGGGAGCTGTCTTTCAAAAAAAAAAAAAAACAAAAAAATCAAAAACACCTTGTGGTTTTAGTCGGTTCCTTTCCGACATAACTCTTTCGCCGAGCACGCATTAAAATAAATGCAAATAAATTATTATTACAGAACAAATAACAAAAAAAGCAAGAAATTTAAAACTTTGGGCATCATGCGAGAACATTATAATCGCGTAACCGCGGGACGTAGTCGCCACACGTCATTGTGCCAGTTGTACTGAGTTCTGGCCTACTCGTTTCTGCCTCCCGAGGGAACTGATACTATACCTCTGACTATAAGCAGATAGCGTTTTTATTTAGCCTTATTTTCATTTATGCTTTTTTTATTAATTTAAAGCATAAAATTGTATTGAAGTTTAGACTATTTCAAATACTTCATACAAGTGTAATGTGAGCTTATATATTTTTCATCTTCTGTCTTTCTTTTTTTATTTTAATTTTATCCTGTTTCGTTTTCAGTATCCATACTCTCAAAACCTTATTTTACTTTGCTTACTTTTAATCTTAATAACATAACAGCGCACGATAAAACAGTGTTGTATTGTAATAATTTCACTAATTATGCATTGTTAAACTATCTGGTGATTTAAAAGAGTGGCCGTGAGTTTGTTTGCCCGATTTCTTCTCACAAGGCTCAACTATTTGGATACGGGCGGTTTTAGATCGGCATTTGCAGATACCAATCTTACCTATTTGCAACGCGGTATTATTTAATTTTATATATTATTTGTTTTACTTCTCACAAAGGAACCTATGGTTGCGGTGGCATTGTGAAGATCTGTAATTTTTTACGTTTTTAAACATTTTTTAAAGAATTTTATGAAATAAAGATATATAGAGCCGGACCTCAACTTTGACTTTACCCTTCACGGAAATCTAAGTATTTATATTGATAGTACCGATGTTAGCAGTTCCAGATGTCTATATCTTCTTAGATACCGATAAATTTAATACACGTGTTATTGATGTCTATAAAAACTGACTAACATATAACTAATATATTTATTTTATATTATATATGAATAATATTGAATCAAAATGACAACTCTTGAGATTATATTATCATTAGAAATAATAACTACGTTTTATTATTTCTAATTATAAGTTTTTTTTTTTTAAATGTTTCACAATCCGTGTTCGTTGCATTTAAAGCTGTTTTTCTACCGCGCTTGTTCTTTGCACCACAAACTGTAAACTCTCAACGGACTATGCAGCGCACGTTGTCGCTCATTTAAGTTTTTATTCCGCCTGGAATCCAGGATTTAAGTTTCAAATGAGTGTTATTTTAAACTTGGTAAAAGCTGTTGGCACTACTCATTTATAGTTTTTTCTTCTGTCTTATGAAATAATACTGGTTATTTCCGCTAAATTGATGAGAAAGAGATGAAACTGCTAGTAGGGTTACATCAGGGATCTCTAGCGCTAGGAGGGTTACAGATGTATTAATAAAAGCTGTTCCCGGATCTCTAATTTTCGGTGCAGTGCGGCACACCAATTTTTTTGGATATTTATTCCAAATAAACAAATGAGGACCAACTAGATAAACTTGAGAGACTCCTTAATATGGGCATGAATTGCAGGCTAGTTGCTCGATAGACAGTAGTCAAAATACTGCTATTAATTTATTTAAAGTTTTCTCTGACTTGTCTAAACTTAAATAACTAAAGCATGTGTGCGAGCTTTTATACAAAGAGTAAACGAATGTATGTCAAGTTGGAGTATTCCTGAATATAAAATTCTCATTCAAGATCTTTTCGGAAGATACTTTATCATCATAAAGAATCCTCCATACTTGGAATTGTAGCATTAAGGATAGCGTTTCGTTTTAGAGTCAACTATGTCAGTTATTGAAAGGAGACTTCAGTCCTCATAATTACGATTATAGATTGATATCTACCTAATAAAAAACTACGATAATAACTGCCGAATATTAAACTTAAATCAGTGTTGCTACAGTTGTCTCAAATATCTAATATTAATTTAATGACAACAGGACTCTGGGGACCCTTTGTACTGCTATTTAATAATATATTTCTAGTATTGAAGTGATCCGTCATTTCTTATATTTATTTTTGTTCAGCATAATCTGCAAGCTATTCAAAAAATGTTTAAGTCAAAAGTGCCTCCACGAAATACTGTGTTCTAAATATGACTATTATTTAACTGAATTTCTAAATGATGTTTTTTAATAATAAATAAATATGGTATTCCAATCATATTATTGATTATTCTGATTGCATGTCAATTTAAGGTCAGTGACGTTCATTATTTGATTGTATCTGACCTTTTTTTCCTCTAAGACCCTCTTATAGTTGACATTTTTTAAATTACATTGACATTGGTTCTAAGTAAATTGACATGACTATTATTTTGAATTTCATATGATATTTTTATTTATACTTAATTTTTTTCCCTATTTTAAATTTAATAGTAATTTATTAACAATTCCAATGAATTTATAATCCACTAGCAGCGCCCCGCGGTTTCACCCACGTAAGTCTCGATCTCGTGGGAATATCGGGATAAAAAGCTCTCCAGCTATCTACATACCAAGTTTCATCGCAATCGGTTCAGTAGTTTTGGCGTACTCACAAACTTTCACGTTTATAATATTAGTAGGATTAATATTATAAACGTGAAAGTTTGTGAGCATGTATGGATGTATGGATATAGGGATGTATGGATGTTTGTTACTCTTTTACGCAAAAACTACTGAATCAATTGCTAGAGACCTGGATAGGCTACGTTTTATTCCGATATTCAAACGGCATCAGGGCTTAGCGGGTGAAACCGCAGGGCGCAGCTAGTAAATTATATAATTACCAGCTATTGCCCGCGACTCGTTTGCGTGGAAATTTTAATTTATCCGACGGGAACTGTACATTTTGCGCCACACATTTAAAAAGTAACCTATGTCCTACCCAAGGATAATTTAATCTATCTCATTACGATCCGTTCAGCCGTTTAGTTGTGAAAAGGTAACAAACAAACAAACAGTGCTACTTTCACATTTATAATATTAGTGTAGATTTTGCACACCGGTAACGGTTGGATATGGGAATTTACTACTACCTTACCATCTGTACATCCATATTCTGCCCAAGAACAGCTGTTAAAAGTTGATCTATTGTGGAGTTTGGCTGCTTTACCACTTGTCTGCATTGGTGGTGTTAGGACAATAATCTAGTTAATTTACAGAAACAAGTTATTTTAAACAAAGAGAAGAAATCACAATACGTTTAATTCACAACGTTTACATAAAAGAGCCTAAAACAAAAAATAAAATTTACTGATCACAAAGTTATTACAAAAGTGTGGTATTATTAAATCCACGTTCGGTGCTAAAACACTTGGAAACTAAAAACTGAATAATATCTTGAGCATTTTCACAGTCAAACATATAAATCACATCAGTTAGTTTAGTACTATTCCGTTTTAGAGTTTTTAACGAGCTCTGGCAAAGTTATAAGCTGTGATGTAACAAATGCTACTATTATTTGTTCTTCCTTTTGCAAATAAACTGAGGTAAACCAAAGTCAGTGAGACTTTGGTTTGGTACGCACAGTATGCACTGTTTGTTAGCACTTTTTCCTTTTTTACTACTCATGTGGTCAGCAAATTTACCGGCCACTTGAGGATATGTGGTATCCAGTGCCTATAAACACATACAAGTAATCAGTTATTGCTTATTCCCTCTCCCCATGGAACTCAGGCGACACTAATCACTATTACAAAAAGCAATACTACGTCAGAGATTATGTCTAAATTTATCTTCTGTAGGATTTTTCTCTATTAGGGCAGCTTCAATTCCACTAGAAATCTACTGCCGCCCACCTATTTTAAAATTGCTATGCACTTTTCATTAATTTTAAGATTTATTTGAATTTAATTAGTATTTTTTTTTATGACGAATAACTTAATACTCGGTTGTCAAATGTCTATTACATTTAACCGTTTTGAGTCAAACTCAAAGTACAAGCGCCATAATAAACGAAGCTTCGAATTAATTCAAGAAATAGCTTTCCTACATTTCTGAAGGAATAAAACTAGCTCCGAAAGGACTAAATTTGGGTAACTGTCCAACTTTAAACTTGGAACGGGCGTTTGTTTTCACTGTTCCTAAGGCGATTATCATCCGGAGCTTTGGATTGTGCATAAAAGTTTTAAGTTTGATCACTTTGACAATGTTTTCAACATAAACCGGTTTGAGTAGCAGATCTTTTAAAGAAACAAGAATAATATCAGTTAATTTTTTAAGGATTTATAAAATATAATGTGGAGGATCCTCTGTCCAAGCAAGGGAAAATAGGGATGAAAGTTTGTATGGGAGAGATTCTAGCGGATGAAGTCGCGGGTAGCATTGTTATCAGTAATCCCACTATAATATTATAAATGTAAAAGTTTGGATGGATGAACGTTTGTTACTCTTTCGACGCGACTTAGCATGTAGATAGCTGGAGACCTGGATTAACATATAGGCTACTTTTTATCTCGATATTCCCACGGGATCAGGACTTACACGGGTGAAACCGCGGGGCGCTGCTAGTATACTATATATTTAATTTACAGTAAATAAAGTAGACAGTGATGAAGTCTTTTAGTATTTATCAATGTTATAATTGTTTTTAAACTTTAGCGACTTTGATACATATTTGATGTGTAATTCGGGACTTAATCGCGATAATACTCTTCTGCAATAACCATGAAAGAGACCCTCGGTCGTCAAGCAACCTCCTACTACTTTGTCCGTCTCACACCACTGGGTTCGTCGGCTCTTCCTTCCCGGTTCAATCGATTCTTCTGTGGAATGCGCTTCCTCTCGAAGTCAAGACGGCTTCAAATCGTTACACTTTTAAGGTAAAAGTAAAGGAGCTCTTATTCAAGGAATTGGCAGAATCAACTCGTCAATAGTTCGAACCATTAATGTTGCTATTTGTACTTATAATAGTAAATGTGTTATATAGCTATGTATGTATTTGTATATGTATGTGTGTATATATGTATATATATGTTACACTAAAGTTACGAGTATTTGTGTATAAAGTGTGTGTATATTCGTATCGAACTTTGTATGTATCCCATTCTTTTCTTTGTAATTTTATTACAAGATTGTTAATTGCACCTACTTCTTATTTTCTCTGCATCACCCAAAGGTCGACTGGTAGAGAATGCCTTAGGCATTAAGTCCGCCTATGTACTAATGTGCAAAGAGTCTTCATAAAAATAATAATATTTAAAAGGTACAATACCTCTAATACTATACTTAATTGTACTTGTACAGGTACGTGTTATTGTAATACTAGAATCAATTGTATTACTGGCCAAAATATCTCTTTTTAAACGTAACATAAAAATTGTGACAACATATGCATAACGCAAAAACATACTTCAGCACCATTTAGTGAAGACAAGCCAAATTACGGTGTAATCACTCATACCACATTGCGCAATAATAGTTCTCACAGTGATTACTATTCAGCAATTTTCTATTTTCAACAACTTTCTATCACCAGACATCATTAGTAGCCAGCAATGAATAAATAAAGAACAATTTGGGGTGGAGATATATAAAAAAAACATAACGTTGATACATATTAGATGTGTAATTCGGGACTTAATCAGATGGACATATTATACGATTTTCAATAAGACCTTTCGAAAGGTATGCTAGACCTTTCAAAAGTTCTAATACTAATAATACAAATATTTTAGGTAAATTAATATGAAAGGTAACGTTAAATTACAGAAGTCTTTCTTATGTACGTAAGAATGAAAACGGAATGAAATATAATTTTACGACTGAAAACGATTTCTAAGTCCTTGAAAGAAACTGTGATTCTTTTAAAGAACATTACTCCGCAAAACACAAACAAGGGGCACAATAAGTGGATATCTTAACGCGTCCGCAAACTAGAAAAATATAGCTCCTAGGAAAATGCAAGAAACAAAAGTAAGCCTTGCTTGCAAGAAGAAAGCAAGAACTCCCAATCCATTTCCGTAACAAACGAGCGACACTGCGCACAAACAAGTCATTAGCTTTACACTTATTCTTGCCTTTGTTTAGCTCTTGCCTGCGGCTATGCGTTCGTAGGAAAGCTCCTTGTGTTCATTGTAAGTTTGGACGTTGTGCGTTTTGTTAATAAATTTTATGCAGCTATTCTGATTCATTATTTATGTAGCGTAAGGTCATAAATTGTTATTTTGAATTGTTATTTATTCTTGATAACTATGTTTATTTATTACTTTTGTTACCGCTTGTAAAGAATAAATAATTATATTTAAAAAATTTACAACGGTTTTTAATGCTTCGTTAGTTTTTTTTTTTGCATTTATGGGACATCTCTGGAGATATAATCTACCGATAAATCTGGTCACAGTTGACGAATATATTGCGTAGCGGACACACATTAAAATACAGTTGCATTGGGTAGATGCATACGCTCAAAATAAATTATTTTATCCAAATCGGGGAATAAAATAACTTAAAATTGCAATTGCGAATTGTTTTATTATAACGCTTTTCATTTATTATATCATCGTCAAATCAACGGCATGCCTTAATATTTTATATAAAATTATTGATGATGATTTGACTTGACATGATTGACAGTCATTCACTCTATTGTGATCGTTTATATACCTGCGTTTGTATGATTCATTTTTTTTTTTATAGTTTGCTAAAAGTAACAGATATTTAGCAATAAGACGTCTGCGCCGTCCAGTACTGTTTAATATAAGCAATAATAATATTCTTGAAAAGCGGTAATATGAAAACAGTACACGCGATTATTGTATGGGTTTGGATAAATATAGCGTTTACCACATAGCATGTAGCATGTGGATTTTATACAATGAAATACAATTATTTTTTGTATTAACTAATTATTTTTTCTAAGTATACTTTGCCTCCGTTACCTTTAAATTTTGAGCCCCGCGTTCCAGGAATATTCCCCTCCAACAGGAGTTCTCTATTTAAAAGTAATAAAAACGGAAAGAACGTTATAAATTCACGGAACTTCTCCTACATACCATTACATTATTGCGAGCTTCACGTTCCGATGTTAACAACCTACATTAAGTTTTAACTTCATCTTTCAGTACACGCTTAGATAACTTTGTTACTCTCTACTTAACGCGTTATTAGGTTAGAGTGAAACTGTTAATATTGTGAGTGTTTACAATTGACTAATTAATCTCACTGGTCGTACCCATTATTATGTTGCTGTTAACACTAAGACAACTTTAAATGTAAATATCGGACATAAACTTAGTGACTTAATGAATGAAATAGCTTGTTCTTTGGGATACTGCTATAACCCAAAGGGATGTAGAAGACGCTTATTTTTCAAAAATACAAGTTTCAGAACATAGTAAAGACCTATCCTACGGACTTCAAAAACGAGTCCCATCCTCAGCATCGGGCACTGATGCTGAGGATTTGCCTCCATACAAATACAAGACAATTAAAAAAAAAATGTAAAGTTCGTGATTTAAGTACTCCTCCAAGGAATACTAAAGTGCTTGTACTAGGAATACTATACTAGGTGAACCAGTAACCTCTCATAAACTTTTAGTCGTCATAAATATTACCGCCACTGCTTAGCGAATGTAAGTATACAATTCTAATTAAGATTTATAAATATACAGCGTGTAAGTTTCTGGTTTTACTTAACACAAGACAAAAGTCAGTTCATCAAAAAAATGCGAGATTAAGGATTTATAAACATTCATCTCATTTGTCGTTACGCAATGTACGTGCAACATGCGTAGGTATTCATTTTGTGCGGTACGGTGAATGACCTTAAACATTCGGCTCCGTCAAGGCCAGCTGATTGGATGAAATGTTTAAATGTTGTTTGATTGATTGTAGTTTTTGGCCGTATGCTGATTTTATTACATTTTTTTCGCTTAAATGTTCTGTTTATTCATTGTGTTATCACTTTTAAGCAAAAAAAATATGAGTTTTCGCGCAGGAAATTCCAATGATTTTTGACTCGGACTCGATGGTATGAATACACTATTTCAGGATTCGGTACGATGTCTCTTACAGCCTGTTTGTTTTTTTTGTATTTGTAGTCTGTTTTTTTTATATTTGAGCTGCCAAAATGACTCTGCCCTGCCTGATGGAAAGCACAAGCAGAATCCAAGAGTGGTGGTCACCATCCTCACTGCGAACAGGGACAGAGCAGCATGGTGACCATCACTAATTTAAGTTCGAGGGCTCTGGCTTGGACTTCCCGACACTAGCCAGTTCGAGTTACAGGTATGCGACTCTCACCTTTTCGAGCTATTGTTTACACTCCCCAACCCATCTGTTTCCTTTCACTGCCTTCCCTTCTGGCCTAACTTTTCTGGTTTGGCTTTAATTTAAATAAATGATTTTGATTTGATTTGTTTTCCTTTCAGTATACTCCCAATTTTACCATCCCGTTTGGCAGCAATAGGCTTGCCCCCTACTACATGAGTGGGACCAAATTATAGATGCCAAAATGTTTAAAACGTCTCTGCCTACCTCTTCGGGGATACAGGCTTGAGTTTATGTATGTAAATATACAATCGAAGTTTAGGAAGGCCATGCTTCGACACGTATAGGCCGGCTCGACCGGCGTGATACCACGGCCTCACAGAAAACCGGCAATGCTTTCGTTGCTTTTAGCCGAGTGAGTGAGGTTACCAGAAGCCCTAACTCTCCCCCCCTCTCCCCCCTCTCTATTACCTTTAACGTACTCCTACCTTAGAGGCCGGCAACGCACTTATGACTCTTGAGTTGCAGATGCCCATGGGCGGCGGCGGTAGTCATTTACCATCCTGTGACCCGTCTGTTCGTTTGCCCCCTATACCATAATAAAACGGTATAAGGTTGACGCGTGTCCTAAATAACTGCCTACAAAGCAAACAAAGTTATACGACTTTTCAATAGCTTAAACAATGGTCTAGACAGACTTAGAAACTAGCATCACCGTTACGTCAAGCATAAACTGAATCAAACATGAATCTCAAACAAACAGACGAGTTAAGTTAAATTTGGACGTTATGTAAGACACGTCAACAATTCTGAGTAGACTGACTTTGATCTACAAATTTGTTGACAACAGACAACAAATTTGAGTAACATTAGTTCTGTCTGTTCGATTATTATACATTTCCTAAAAAAATAATCCTCCATAACTAATGAGGTAATTTGTCGTCATCTTCCCCGTATCATTAATATTTTATATTTTCTCTTATATTTTTTTCTTTTTTACTTTGATTATCTTAACCATGAACTTTTCACTGTACACTTACCAGATGGATCCTGAAAACTTATAACATAGGTTTACATAAACCTTCAACAGGCTTTCTGTAGTTTTGGAGTAAGTAATAAAACATCTAGGTTATCATATTCCTCTGTATTCACATTAACTGATTAATATTAACATCCAAACAACATAAATGTTATGCCAATTTAGCTGTCATAAATAGTATTAAAGACAATATCCTACATTTCTAAGTACCCGAGAGTAGAAGCCGAGGACTGGAACAAACCAAGCAAAAACCGCTCAAATTTAAAAACAAATTGCTACTTTAAAGGAGTTTTGCCTCGTTTTTCTGATATTAAATGTAAGCGCACTGTAGGTCCACGGGCAGCGTTTATATTAATCCTAAATGCATAGTCTCCACCGCTTTTATGTTTTCAATTTATCGTAGAAGTGCTTCGCAGGTTAGAAGTGAGATTGGACTGTTTCTTTTTTACTCTTGCAAAGGCTGCAAATTGAAATGAATAGTTATGTGTTTGTGGAAATGTCTTTAAGATTTAAAGATATAGCTAGATTCAACATAAAAAAAACTAAGAGCTTAAAGGACAAAGTTTAAAATAAAAACTAATATTAAATTTAAAACTATTGCTAAAAAATTACTAAATGAAGTAAGCACATAGAATGAGTCCAAATAAATATATATACGTTAGGCACTAAAATATAAGTTTATAACATTAAAAGGGTTTACAGTTAAAATTTCTAACTGCCCGCGTGCCCGACTAAAATTACCTTACCTACAACGTATTTCACTAAGTAAGTAGACATGATGGAATGGAGATGGAATGACAGCATCTGGTGTAGCGAACATTTACACAAAAGGGTTAACTGCTTACTATCAGATCCGCCGTGTTCCATCATATCTCTCTCATATTAGAAACGTAGTGCAGCTACTTAATTGAGTATAACTAAGCGGATGAAGGTTAGCGTCAGACTTCTCATCAAAGAGGTTACAGGTTCTAATCCCGTCCAGTTCACTGCCGTCGTGAACCCATTCCTATCAAAAGCATTTAATTTAATGGAGGGCTAAACAAGAATACTAGTAATGTATGAGTCGTGTTACTTTTGAAAATTTTAAAAACTAAATAAAAACTAATTACATTTATCTATGTACACATTTACAACATTAGAGAGTTTCAGTAGCAAGCAGCGAACACGTATGCGGTTGATATGATGGTAGGCTGATTCCAGTAACATACAAGATGCCCAAAAATAGAAAATGTCGACCTATTTCGTTGTAGAGAGACGAATGGTGAGCCATGTAAACACCTGCGCGTTCGTTTGTAAAATGGATGAGACAGCAGTCCCAACGCAAGCATTTTAGCTTTGAGGGAGGTCCTCAAAGCTAAAATGCTTGCGTTAGGACTGGGTTCATCGATAGTGTACTCAGTAGCTCAGAAATCGGAAATTTTTGCTTTAAAATTCCGATACCTTGCTCAAGCTTCAAGTCATGCGTCACAGATTACTGAATAGTATACGTTGCGTTCACAATTTTTAATTACAAAAGTCGTCTTGATAAAGCAGTAATCCCTGGCCCATGACCTACAAAGTTACCTATGTCGATAGGTTTTAAAATATGTAGATAAAAATACAATAAAAAAACCCTTGCAATAACTTGTTGAATAAAATAGCTAACATTAAAGTTGTGGTTGAACGATTTGCATTTAATCGTATAAGTGTTTTGTGGCCAATAGTAGAAAAAGGTTTGTATGTAAAATGCCGAAAGGTAGGACGCCCCCCAGCCAGATGGACCGACGACCTGAGGAAGGTAGCTGGGACGGAACGAGTTATGTAAAATTACAGTAAAAAGTGTGTTTAAACTATAATCTATTTTGCAGAGTGAGCACAATTTTTGAGCTAGAATAGTTTTATTGAGTACAATTAGGTGTAATGCATGTAAACCATGGCGTTAGAATATGCACATACATTTTTCTACATCTTCTATATTTTTCATTTTTAAGTAGTTGTTAATAGAATTAGGAAGATGCAATAGTGGACCATAAACAATGTCAATTCTGCGGTCGAATGAAGTGGAGCGCTAAAGCGCTTGTTTACAGAAAACTGCGCTCGCCGCAAATTGTTCCGGCATTAAGTGAAAACATACGAATGCCAAATAAGGAACGGGCAAGTAGATACATATTTGGTGTATTATTGTGATGTTTTTATGTAGGTACTCAAAACATATAGTTAAAGTAGGTGGGGTAGTTCCCCTTAGAAAGACAATTTCTATTCTGCAACTGTATTTATTAAGGGCGATCATTAAGGGGAATTCACGCACAGGGCTTACAATAACACAAGGCATTTAATGCTCCCTACATGGCGTGGCGTTAAAAACCTAACAGCCAAATTCGAAAGTACTTTGAACGCTGCTGGCTGATATAAATGTTATAATATAACACAACTAACGTTTTTTACCAATTTCTAAGTATATTTTCAATAACTTTCGAGTTTTCCGTTAGTGTGTAGTTTGAGTTTATTATTACTGCTTGACTTTTATGATATATTTACGGGTGCATAACAATATTAATTACACCCGATCGGTACTTGATGTCCTTTCCGCCCGTATATTTACAAATTGGTGAGTAGACTTCTGTTTGCTGTTACAAGACTAAAATTATTGCGAGCTGACCAGTGCCGCGTGCAATAACACTGAAATTAAACGTCAAACATGTCTGATGCTGTTCTGTTTCATACTTCTATGGTCATACTTTGAGTTATATCTATACCAAGTATAAAATACAAATGTAATGTATTGCCAACTATTTATATGTTTTCCCACTCACGTATAATTCCGTATACATACATACATAACTCTGACACGAATTCATTTTCTACAAATCCGATACAGGAATCGAACACCTAATGGCCCAATGACCTTTTCATTTTATACATAAGAGGATCTCATGATGTTAAATGATTAAGCCAACATCAGAGGTACTTTTAGTAGCAATGTTCTGGTTTTTTTTTTTAACTTTACACATATCACACACGGCTGTCTGATCCCAAACTACGCAGAGCCTGTACTATGGTAACCAGACTGCTGATAAACATACTTATATATTTCTAAATACATACATATTATAGATAAATTACATCCAGACACAGAACAAATTATCGTGCTCATCACACAATTATTTGTCCTGGGTGGGAATCGAACCCACGACCTCTGGCTTAGTAGTCAGGGTCACTAACCACTAGACCAACAGGCCAGTCAAGTCAATTTGAATCCTCATACAAACTGATTCTGTTATTTGCATAAATGATTGACCAGTACATAAATAAAAGTTAAAATTTGTGTAAAATGTAATGACCAGATTCGCTTTTTCGAAAATTATTTTTCGAAGGCTAATCAATTTCCCCATCTCTGGGTATATTTTGAGCTCGTAAAATGTACTTTTTTTATAGTCGGCTATTTTTTTATTAACTAAGGTAGGGTACGGTTTGCCAGATCGATTCCCATTAAAAGTAAATATTAGTAAGCATGAATATGTGTATTTGATTTGATCGCTTGTTATAAGTTGATAAGCATGTTAATCCATGTTCTAGAACTTTAAGCACAAGCTATGCTTGGTTTGGGTCACATTTTATGAAGAAGTGTGAATACGAATAAATACTCAAATAGAAATCCGCAGATTGAGGGAACCGCCACCCGCCGATGTTTATCAAACTCTGTAGGTTTTTACGATATCATATCGAGCAGATATAGAGGCGGATAAACTCAAGACTTTAGGTTTACACTAGGTACCCTCTGTGATTATTACCGAGGTTTTATTCCTCGTAGGCCTGAAATGTGTGCCTCTTAGAATTAATTTCTAGTGCTAAACTGAATTAGACATTTATATTTTAAGGTAAAGGCAGGTATTTCCTTTGTACTCTTGTTACAGTCACGTAGAAACGGTGGAGTTACGATAACTAATTTAGATATGGTTCGCAGTGTCGCTAAGTCCCTGTTGCAAAAAGTATCCTTGTCCCATCAAGATAACTGTGCAGGAAATTGAGAAATAATGTAAAAAAGTATTACTAGAAATAATGGTTAAAACTTTACTTCAATGGTAAAAAAATCCAAACAAATTATCCAAATCTATCAGAGATTATTGAGCATTGGGTTTTATCAGTTAGATGCCAGATATAATGCCAGATGCCAATGATACTATACTATTTGCTGATGATGTATCAGTAATAGTAACTACAAACAAAAATATGACAATTGCACAACACGAAATTGACATCAATGACATGACATTCACACATCGTTATTAATTAGAAAAATAATAATATATTATAAATTAATTTATTGAAAGTATAATGTAATTCATTTTACAAACAGCACCCTCAAATATTTACGCAAGCAAAAGATGTCATCAAAAGAAATAACATCAGAAATCCAAATAGATTTGTGTTGAACATGGTTCATAGGACGACAAGTTTTTAAAAACATATTACTCAATTATTTAAAGTGTTTAAAATTCCAGAACGCTTGAAAAAACTTGTTATTCCAAATTATATAAAACCCCATTAAAAGAAAATAAATAATTTGAATTTTGATATAATACAACGTGGTAGCGTGTTGTAATGTTGTTTTTATATGAATTTCACGTTTAGAAATTGTTCTAAACGATGAAATAAAAGTACTTTTGTAAAATATATATATATATATATATATATATATATATATATATATATATATATTTAGACGCGAGGCTAGCAAATCCATTTCAGAGTCTTGGAAAAAAAACAAGGTGGGTTGTGATTTATATAAACACTACAAAGAAAGCAACACCGAACACCTAGTTCGAGTTCCGGTGTTACAGAACTTGAAATAAGTACCAAACTTGCGAATTGGGAAGAAGCTTAAGGGATAAGCGGAAAGCGAAATGTGAATGAGTGGGTACATATAAAAATATTAATTAAATCACTAGGTGTATAGTAAAACATGTATCTGCGTGAAATTACTCTGAAGTTTAGTTAATAATAACTAATAACCTTGTGTGGAGTTTATAAACATAGAATCGACAGAGGTAAAGTAACCTTTGTTATGTTTGACGTTAGAGAGTCATTCTGCTATTATTTCCTACATACTCACATTTGCGTGATAAACAGTTGTCAACAGCACCTTGAATTTAAAAAAAAAATGTATGAACCGCTCTTTTAGATGTCGTGTCATAAGATTCACGTGAACTTGAAGGTTTCTGTTATCGTTTTCACTTTAAGTACGTAACTTAGACTATACAAAGTTACTTCCCCAACATTGCGCGGCTTGGAGTTTGCATCGATCGCTGATATTAATTTTCTAAAAGTTTGCATCGCCTGACATTATTTACAAGGTTTTAAAATTCCATGGTTATTGCCGCGAGAAAAATTCTATTACGGTATTTGAACATTTCATTTTAAAAGATAATATAATAGATGCCTTTAATATGGAATTTAGATACTATGCTATTAAATTGATTATTCTTCTCTGGCGTAGAGTAACCACTGCGTTAATTTCTCTCTTATATAACAGACCTTTCAACATCAGACTACACGATAACTGAATAATAATTTCTGAGAAATAATACACAGTACTATCTAGACCTAATCTAAGCAGAGCTTACATAATTATTTCATCATCCTCATCATCCTCCGTGCCTCTTCCCAACTAATTTGGGGTCGGCTTTTCAGTCCACTTACGATACGGCCGAACTTTGATATTTTACGTGAAGCGACTGCCATCAAACCTCCACAACCCAAGTACTAGGCGATGTCGAAGTTCTGTAGTAAGACCAGGTTGTCGGACTTTTTAGGGTTCTAACTACCCGTAACAAATGCCACAGATGTTTGTATGGCACCCGGGACCGACGGTTTAACGTGCTCTCCGAGGCGCGGAGGGGTCTCAATCTCAAGAATGGCTACCCATCCTAGACTGACCTGACTAGTATTACTTAACTTTGTAATGTGCTAGCCTACTCGGTTACCGCTTAGCCACAAGCCCCTCTAGCATACATATTTATTTGTAGCTGTGTAATACATTCCAGGATATATTAAACTATTATTTTATCTACGTGAATAAATAACATTCATTTATATAGATGTTCCGAACTTGTAAAGTACTACGACGCAGCCAGAGTTATGCTTTTTACTTTTCTATCTTATTGATTGATGGCTGGCAGGTAGATAGACTTTTTATTTGAATTATTGTCGGATCTGTCTGGTTCCCAGTGACGCGGTGACAGGCGATGTACTACGAAAAAAAGGAGTGAATTTTTGCCTTTATTTGTCCGCCTCTCGGTATAGTGCGAATTCGAGTATTTTTGACAGACGAAAGGCTTGGTCTAAGTATTGTAGAATGAAAGTAAGAACAACAACGTGATCTGTCCAACTACCTCTTAAATATTTATCCACTTACATACTGTACAAACCATTTAAATGCAAACGGGCCATGTCTTTATTCAAACGGTTGTTCATTTATTTTATTACTAGCAGCGCCCCGCGGTAGTCCCGATCCCGGAGGAATATCGGGATAAAAAGTAGCCTATATGTTAATCCAGGTTTTCAGATATCTATATACCAAGTTTCATCGCAATCGGTTCAGTAGTTTTGGCGTGAAAGTAACAAACATCCATCCATCCATTCATCCATCAGAACTTTCACATTTATAATATTAGTGGGATAAATGTATCCAGTTCCTCATATTCAATAAAGTTTATTCATGCGATACTTTTCGAAATACCTAGATTCAAAGCAAGCTAAGATGACATTTATTGTTGCGACAGATCATCTGACCTTATGGTCAAAAACTTGAAACATGTCAGGGGGTAGCAATAAAAACAATCAAATTTTATTTTATTATATTATATTTGAGAAGCTTACGGCTTAAATAGTATTAGAATGAAAGATACTATATAATGTAAAACAAACTAAATTAATTCAACATATTAGTTACCTAATATACGATTTGAAAATATGTAAGTAGCATTTCTGTTTTAAAACTGTTTTTTTAATGTTTCTTTCTTATCTATCATAAACAGAAGCCTAGAATACTATAGTATAATAGAATATATACTATACTATATACTTCCGTGGAGAATATTTATACATATTAATGCTACGTGGTATATATAACTTTTATAATATTTTAGGATAATTACCCCAGATAGATTCTGATGGATGGATTTCTGCAAACTTCATTATACCAATGAGACATATTATCATGACATGTCTTATTCTCCGCGCCTTTTTCCCAACTAAGTTAGGGTCGGCTTTCAATCTAACTACGATACGGCCGAACTTTGACATTTTACGTAAAGCGACTGCCATCAGACCTCCACAACCCAAGTACTAGGCGATATCGAAGTTCTGTAGTTAGACCAGGTTGTCGGACTTTTTAGGGCTCCAACTACCCGTAACGAATGCCATAGATGTTTGTATGGCACCCGGGACCGACGGGTTAACGTGCTCTCCGAGGCACGGCGGGGTCTCAATGTGTTAAGAATGGTCACCCATCCTAGACTGACCTGGCTAGCATTACTTAACTTTGTAATGTGTTAACCTACTCGGTTACCACTTAGCCACGAGCCCCTCTCTATCATGACATGTCTTTAAAAGAGGAAATTTTCTCACCGTAGCTGATCAGGGGAACATAGCTATTTTGTAATACTCTTAGAGTTCGTTAGTTCGATTCGATTTGATCACAGCAAAATGGATGCTCGATTTCCCACAAAAGGCCCTGGTAAGATACTTGTAACCCTAATAATGACACTTGTGAGTTGCGAACTTTGATGTTTGGAGGACATCGAAGCCACTGCTGTTTGTTTCTAAGAACGAAGTCTTTTTCTGCCTATAAGTGGAATCACCAGATTTCCTTTAGAGGGACGGGATGGCTAGAATCCTACAAACAATAATTACGACACTACAGATGTAGGCATCATCAGACGAATCGTGTGCTTATTTATAAAAAGAATGTTATTTAAAATTAGCTCTTTTCAAAAACGTACCTTGTCAAATGAAGTTTGTTCTCAAAACTATTGAAATACAAAGATAGAAATTTAAAATACCCCCGAATCAAAATTCCCTTCAACGATTAGAAAAGAGCTGATGATGATGCAGCCTAGTCAACAGTCAAACGAAAAAAAACTAAATCAAAATACTTTGGTCCATTCGTTTAGGAGGTATAAATAAATACAGTGATATATATACACATGTTAAAGTTATAAAACCCCTCTGTTTTACGTCGGGGTTAAAGATAAAATAAAGTAAAATTTTGACCCCAGATTTTTTACTCCATTATGTTAGTAGATGACGTGTTCCCTAATCCACTAGAGGGTGATCCTTTTTCGCCAAATTCTCTAGTTATTAGTGTATAATCTATGCTGAGAATACCCGAATTTAAGCGTTCACAAGTTGTTTTCTGTGCCGATGTTCATATCTAAACCAATATTATAAAACGAATGTGAGTTTTGTTTGTTTCTATTTTACTCCATTACTACTCTAACTATCGCATCATCATCAAATTTTATATACTCGCTGTCATTTTTTTTTGTCATACTTTTACAGAAAAGATTATAGGGACACATACCTTTAATTCGTAAAAAAATGCAGTTTCCGTTGGATACCTTCATTGATTGTCAAAATCAACATTATCGCGGACAACAGCTGGTTATGAATAAAATACAATAAAGTCATAAGAATATAATAAATATACTACTACAGAATCCGTCTACAGTGAATAAAACCCACGGTTGTGCGGTACAAACTGTCCCATACTGAGTTTTCCGTACGTTGGCCACCAGTTCGTAGTTACTTGCGATCTTTTAAAGGGATAGGCGACTTCTTGCGACATAGAATTATGGATATCACAGCTCTAAAAGAAAGAAATAAACGAAAACAATAAGAAATAAAACAGATTAATTTCCAATTTATTTTTTACTTATTTTTTTTATTTTAGAATTTTACCTTTTTTTATTGATTTATTATTTAGTTCATTTAAAGATATAATATAACTTACAAGTAACGTTATATTTTGTCTAATACGCGAGACGAGACGACAAAAAAAAAGAACAAAAAATATGCAATAACTTACATACATTAAAGTTAATAACTCCATCAAGGTCAGAAGCATTTTGGTTTTTTTTATTTGATATTATAATATTTTTACAGTGGTAAAAGAAACAGTGGTTTCTAACGCGTATAGCGAGACTGTGTACAAAAATAAAATATTAATATAGTTAGAATGCATTTATCGTTTTATGTAGTATTTACGATGAGAAAAGAGAAATATTTATTTTATTGCAAAATACTCAATGATGTAATCAAAAAATATTTCTCTGAACTTACATACTGATACTGTAGCAAGTAGGCGAGTAACTGTAGACGATATAACGATGCATCAGATCATACGATGCTACGTAACATATGCCGTGATTTCTTACACGTGTAAGGGATAAGTGCATCAAGCCCCGCCTTTGATTTAATATTTCTTTTAAAGGGGAGGCTACGTGACGCAGTGACTTCCTTAATATCACACACAGAGTGATGTGACAGTGATGTGTTTGTATGTCTCCACGCACTTACTACTACTACAACCTTTGAAGGCTTGTAAGAGAAGCCTCGTAGTAAGTTATAAATACTATAAAAATCAAGATACCAGGTAGCCAGTAGCACCTTTTAATATACATGCTTTGAAGGCATCTCAGCAGAAACATAGCATTAGATTATTTAATCCGCAATATTTCATGGCACGAAAGCACCTTGATAGGCTATCCCAGGTTTGACGAGCGATAACTCAGTGCATAGTATATAATAAGGTAGACGGTTATATGGTGTTATTTTTCAATATCCTTCTTACGACAACATACATACATATACTCACACCCGTATCACAAGACACCCACATTTTGCCAACTAAAATTTGGTCCCACTTTTGGAGTAATTTTTTTTTTTAATGTTATAGGGGACAAACGAGCAGACGGGTCACCTGATGGTAAATGACTACCGCCGCCCATGGGCAACTGTAACTCAAGAGTCACAAGTAAGTTGCCGCCCTTTAAGATGGGAGTAGGGGAAGAGGGGGAGGGGGCGGAGAGTGGGAATAGGGGAGAAGGGGATTACAGGGAAGGAAAGCACGGAAATAGGGGAGAGGGAAGGGTTAGAGCCTCCGGTAACATCACTCACGCAGCGAAAAGCATTGTTTCACTGCCGGTTTAAATATGGGAAAATTGGGAGTATATTAAAAAATAAAGAAAGGCAATGTTAGGAAAAGGATATTTTTTATACGGATGGATTGGGGAATGTAAGCAATGTCGACATCCACACACCACCTAAAAAAATCCTTAATACCATCACGTGAAGATCATCCGAACTACGTGTTAGTACAGTAACAACTGATCGCGTATTAAAAGTTCTCGCATAAATATGAAAGTAGTATCTTCTCAAACTTTGAGAGAGAAGTTTGAGAAGATACTCAAGAATATATTCCACAGCTGTATTATATTAACAGTGTATTCAATATTGTTTTATTCCATAGGTTTCTTAAAAGAATATTATCTTCTTGCTTAAAATCATCGAATTAGATTACTTACAACTATTTTTTCTGTTTTTGTTAATTGTTGCTTTGTTTTAAGAAAATAATAAATTTTTATTCTATTCTCCTACACTAGGAATCATTCCCGTTAAATAATACCCAGACTCGGGATAACTATTTGTGCTTACACCGGTTTTATCCCGTGTGGCAATCGAACCCCTATCACTCGGCGACGGCGGTAAATGACTTTAACCTTTGCATCATCCGTACAATTATCTTTTCATAAATACTGTCAGTTTAATAGAACAATAAGCAGCCTATAAAATGTACATTTAAATAAACTAAGAAGAGATAGACTATTATGAAACCATACCGGCGAACAACTTCTGATGTTAACTTTGATGACACTTTTTTTTCTTTAAAGTAATACTAGTGACATTCACACACATTACTAACATTCTTGGTAACCCCTTCAGTTAAGCGAAATGGGTCCCGTCGCTAGTGTACTGGGTGGGGTTCGAACCCGCACCCATTATGTCTCAAGCGGTCCCTAGACGATCATGCGGCATAACATGCGTTACGTGCTTTCATGCATGCACCGACTGATTAATTGTATTGATTGATGAGAATGACATGCAAACTACGTGCTGGCAGGTGATTAACAATGACAATTTATTTATTTATAAATCTGCCTTTGACAAAGACATGTCCATACCAGCGCAAAAGATCTCTTCACTGTATTATCTAAATTAACTAAATAAAATGTTTATATCAAGTGAATTATCATGCTTCATGATAGACTCTCAATAGGTCCTTCGTGCAGCAAGATGATTGTCATGCCGCATGATCGTCTAGGGCCTGTTTTACGCAGGTCGTGTTACAAAGCTTTTGTTCGTTCTAAATTAGAATTTTATTCTGTAAATGGACTAACGTAAACGTACACTGTAAAGATGTTCAGACAACAATGCAATTTATTAATCCTTTGAAATGAGAGAAACAGGTGCACTCAAACTCAAGTCTGAACCTGAGTGGAGTTTAATTTATATTCGACTTATAGGATACAAAGCAGACTGACTCGCCAAGGAGAGCTAATTTCCTTTTTTTAACACACACACTTTTTTATGAAACTACTAAAACTGTAAGCAAAACAAGATAGCCTAGATGATGGTTATCGGTTGTTTTGGAGAGTACAACTGTCTTCTTTTCTTTCTTCCACTATTCTCGGGTTCATGCTTATACATGGGTGCTTACATAACGTAATTATATAATTACGTTGACTGGAACTAATGCGATCACGTAATATAGTAACGTAAATACAGTCACGTAATATTATAAATAAGTGGCTGGGGTTTCGATACCTTTTAAAAGCAGTCCAGCTCATTGCGCCGGCCCAACGTCTTTTACCTTATCAACTTTTTCGTTTGCTTTTCGTCACCACTATTCATGATGTTAAATGCAACGTTCGTGCTTCTTGTGTAAGACAAACACCAGTTATTCCTCTTAAATACATCAATTACATTATACTGCCCACATTATTTAGCTCAGAACTACAATAAAACTAATATCAATGAATTTGAATCGCGTGTAATAGTAATTTCCCTGCGGTACTTACGAATGGGAGCAGTTGAACGCTACTACGTAATATCGTGTATCAATCCACTGTACTTGATTGAATTAGTAGTGATAGTATCCTCTTGGATCCCAAGAGGCATCGTTTGGTGTTACAGTAATTGACAGTAAATGTACAAGGTTCGACACTAATTAAGTGTAGGTTGTAAATGTCTGTTTATGAACATGGTCAATCGAGGACATTCTCAGTCGCCAAGTCCAGTTTAACGAACGGTAATTAATTTCTAAGTGAGCATAAATCCTTGCCTTGAAAACAATTCAGCATTATTCTGCTTTATCTAAACCAGTGTTATAAAAACAAAAAAATATTTTCGTTCGATAAACTGACACCACTGAACCGACTTAGATAAATCTTTCACCATTAGAAAAAAAAATGTTAAATAATGTTTCTTGCTTTTTATGTTATAGTTGGCAAACGAGCAGACGGGTCACCTGATGGTAAGTGACTACCGTCGCCCATGGACTTAAGAGTCACAAGTGCGTTGCCGGTGTTTGAGATGGTAGTACGCTCTTTTCTTTAAGGTTTGAAGGTCGTATCGTAATTTACATGCAACTAGAATTTGCCCCCCCCCCCCCCTCTCTTTATGTACATTTTGCCAATTAATTCAGGTATCCATCGAAATAGTACTTATTTTGTAGATGAAAGGTACCCTTTGTTCTTCTCTGTAGCCTTGACAAAGTGTTTACAAAATTTTATGACACTCGGTTAAGCAGTTAAGGTGTAGAAGCGAACAAACAAACTCCCATTCTAATTTATAATGTTAAATATAAACTAAGGTCAGGTTATTTATAATAGTATTACCTACGACTAGAACCTATTGGTTCTAGTCGTAGGTCATAGCTATAGAAGTCAAAAATGTTAATAGATCGAGTCCCAGGTAGTAATTTTTGACCTTTTTTTAATTTCCATAATTTGTACCAAATAATACAGTCAACTATAATTTCAGGAATAGTTTACACGAAACATAAACCTATGTTTTCTTCGCGTAATATAAAACCGTCTCTTTGTGTCTCAGCACCTTGGACCCTTAATAAGTCTGCCAAGCTGATTAGCATAAAATTGTTTCTCTACTTACTTTCAACAGCTTCTAAACTACATATCGCGTCTTGTACTATTCAAACATTTGCCAAACAACTTTTCTGACAACATTTAAAATATATTTTGAAAATATCATGTACGAAAAAAATGCGAATTCAGCCAAATAGTATTTGAATGAAATCTTCGACGCTTTGAAGTCAATGAAGTATCTCATCATTTTAAACTATTAGGCTCTTTATTTTCAATGAATTTGCTACTAAAAGTCCTATTACAAAAACCTTTGTAAAACAGTAGATGCTCTTTAGCTGGAATGATGACAATGGTGATAGAATTACGTACGAGTATTTTTAGCACACGACGAAAAGTATTCCTCAAAGACTTTTTAGATGGTATTTCATGAGTTATAGAGAATAAAATATCTATGACTTTGTCCTTTTAAGTTCATAGTGCGGGTAGTACTCCAGGTTAATACTAGCAATATTTTTATTTTTCATATCCACTCGTTCACCTGAAAGCAATAAATAGAAAAAAGTTCCCAGTAATGAAATTAAATTAATTGAAAAAAAAAAAAAATTGAAAACAAAATACCTATAAAATTGCGGCGGCATGAAACCGACCGGAATCAACCATTTTACACAATCTTTGATCAGATATTTTTAAATATTTCCGTAGAATTAAATGAATTATTACACGCCCTACCAACGCTGTGAAGATTTAAATGAATACAAATTAATTTTGACACCGTGAGAGTTCAAAGGGTTTCCCATTATAATGATAACCCTTCACAGCTGACTGTATATATTAACTGTAGGGCTGTGACTTTGGGGAGTCGATTAATAACTTATTGTATAAGATTCAGCTCGTAATTCTTTACAGTATTTATTATAACTCAGCCATATAATACTTAGCAACTTAAATTTATGTAATTGCTGTAAAAATACCACTTCTCGCTCTCAGTAAAACCCAAATTGAATGCTATCACGAGAGCGAAATTGGCGAGCGTCTGGCGAATTATACCTGAGGGAGTCTTGCGTTATGGTCGATTGTTGCCAAAGAAACTGCGCCACTCGTGCCTATCACAATACCCTTACAACCGACGGTATTATGGCTCGCAGTTCCAAAATGAAAGCTGAGTCAACAGGCTGTTTGTCGAAAACTCAACTTCTAAATACGGCAATCACAGCAAAGCATGTTAACATCCTGTGTGACCAAATTCGGCGGAAATTAAGTTTCCTGATATCCATAATTCTATACTATACTGTAGCAGTGTATCTCCGAATTGTGTTTAGTTGGTCAGTGGTCGGTTGGTGGCGGAATAGTAGTTGTATAGAAAATTGAAGTGTGTGTTCCTGTTTGAAAACGGAGAAGACCAAAGCACCGGAGAAGACCACTTTCATATACAGTAATCTATTAATCGCTTTTATGAAAATAGCCATAGCGGCTACGTGAAGGATTATACAGGCTGTAAGGGACACCGTAACGAATACTGAAATAGTGTATTCAGACCATCATTCTGAGTGGAAAATCATTGAAAATTACTGCTGGAAAACTCATAATTTTTTTTTTTTCTTTTTTTATTTTTTTGCTTAAAAGTGATATCACAATCTGTAAACAGAACATTTTAACGAAAAAAAAATCAGTAAATAATAAAATACAGCCAAAAACTGCAATGTGAAACATTTATGCAATCAGCTGGTTCGACGTCGCCGTGCGCTGAAGGTCATTCACCGCGCCACACACATACGCGTTCGCGTTACATCGCGTAGTTCAAAATCAAACTATTGACTGTAAATCTTTAATCTCGCATTTTTATGATGAACTGACTTTTACATTGTGATAAGTATCCCAAGAAAGACGTTTTTGTAAATTATTTGCGACGGTGTTACTTACACGCTGTATACTAGCTTTTGCCCGCGGCTTCGGGAACAGTACTTTTATATGGATGTAAGGTACCCTACGTCCTTATTTATGCAAAATTTCATAATGATCAGGTGAACGGTACTGCAGCGCATAAAATACCAACAAACATATATTGATGTGTATTTAAAAAAAAAAAAAATATGCGCGTACAACGTTGGGTAAAAAATTCAAAACGATGTGTAAAGAAGCTTAGGAGATTGGCGATTTTGAACAAACAAACATTAAACTTTTGTATATTATAAGCACTCGCTTGGCTCGAGAGAATTTGGAATCGGGTGTTTCGGAGGAGGTGGTGAAATTGATAGAAGCTGGAACTGGTATTAATATATTTGCAACTGAATGAGCTACAATAAATACATAGAAACTTTTTATTGGCTTCATAGATATGGCCCAGCAACTTGACAGCCGTCCACTCTGACTGTTCGCTGCGGCGCTTCTGTCTTCTTTCTACTGATTCTATACAAATTCAAAACTCATTCGGAAATTATTTAAATATTATATTACCAGCCAGCTTCCCGCAAGACTCGAAAGAGGTTGGAACCTCACAATATGTAGATTATCGCTTGCATAACAGATCGGTTTCGAACACAAAGCCTAGATGATGGGCTGGATAGAGAAAACCCAGTAGGCGGGACCTAGAGAGGTCAAGTTTATCGCTTACCAATCGATTGATTAGCAATTATGAGAGCATAAATGCTAACCAATCGATTGGTAAGCGATTAGCTTAATTTCTTGTCGTAAGTGAGCGCTTATAACGTCAAATGTGTTACTTTTAAAACAATTTTCAGCAACCTCATAATATGCCTTTGAAAACACATTATATTGAAATATGTATGTATTTATTATCAATATATAAAACCAGGTGTCATTCTTACTATACAAATTTAAGTACAAAAGCCCAACTCGAGCAGTAAACCGCTGAACGAACAACGTTATTAATATCAATGTTAATTACACTCTTTTTATAATGTCTACCACAAACCAAACCATTTTAACTGAAACGGAAACTCATAATACGTTTTACAATATAAGAAAGGAAGTATTGGAAATACAAGGCTGTATTTATTTGTTCGGAATGTACTGTTTGTATGTATGTCTATACGACATTCACATAAACGTTTTTAGTTTCGATACCATTTGAATGGCTGTAAATTTCAACGTCTATATTGGTTTTTCTTGAATCCATTATTATAGGTTCCATATCCTGTACTGTAATGTACTATCACACTGTGAGGTAAGGGCCTTATCTCCATGAGAGAGAGGTTACTTCATAGTCCACCACGATTGCCTGCTAGGTTAGTAGTATTTACAAACCTCCAAGAACATTACGGAGAACTCTCATAAATGCAGCTTTTAGCTCAGCTCATAATTCGTCAAACCTTCAACTTTAAAACAAATCGCTTACTGCAATGCCTCAAAACGAAGGTCTTTGATCAGTGCGTTCTACCTGTTATGACCTACAGTATCAGTAGGGTAAGTCTACAAACTAAAAGGCGCGCAGCGGGCTGTGGAGCGAGCTACGTTTGGAGTTTTTTAAAGGATAAAATTCGTAATGAGGTCATACGACAAAGCACTAAAGTTACCGACTGAAGTGGCAATGAGCTGGTCACGTATGTCTAAACACCGATGGCAGAAGCATGTAGCAAACGGGTCTTAGAGTGGAGACTGCGAATTATTATGCGGTAGGTAGGACGAGATCAGCCTGATGGACCGACAACCTGAAGAAGGTACCTAGGATAAATGGATGCTGAAGGCGGAAGACCTAAGGCGCAAATTAGGTGAGGACCTATTTTAGTCCAGCAGTGGACTACAGTAGGCTAACTGAATGAATTAAGTTACACTTTAAAGATTAAGAGATACGCAATCGAGAATCAAACTCGAAACACACCACGGCGTGATACACCAATGATTAGACCGTTCGACTATTACTACTCTCTGTACAAATAATGTCTCTCCTTTGTTTTTTTCATTTTGTAGCTGTGCTTTTTTCCTTTCTTACTCATTCGTAGTGTAGCTAGCGGCAAGGCCGTATCACAGAATGGAACCAAATATAGCCACACAGTGTTCAACACACCTAACGTAAATAAATCGCCAGACCAGAGTTTCTCTGAGTAATTTGCTTTTTAAGTACTTCGCTGTTTTGATTTTCTAGGCAACGTTATTGGCTCAACTTTTACACATGCAAATAATGTTTTTCCTTTTGTAGTTGTGCTTTCTTCCTTTCTTACATGTTCGCAGTATAATTAGCAGCAAGGCCGCATCAGGGAATAGAATATCAAGTACAGACTCACAGTGTTCAACACACCTAATGTGAATAAATCGCCAGACCAGAGTTTTATGACTTCAATAACCCATTTAGCGCTAGCCTGCAAGACGCCTTCTGTACCTAGCTTTATTGTTCGTTGTAGAGTTAACTTAACTATAGCCTTTATGGGCTTCATTAATTGAATAATTTAATGTTTCCAAGGCGATGATAAACACATGGCCCACCTTATGGCAAGTGGTTAACTATGAAAGTATTCCAGTTTGTTTTATTGGAACAAAGTTCCTTATCGTACGTTACACTTCAAAAGCTGCGCGAAAGGGGGCTGGGCGTAAAAAACTGTTAGTGCAACGAAAAATGCTGACCGCGAGTTAATCAATCCAAAATCGAGTAGAATAATAAAATAGTATCTAAACCTTTATAGACCACCAAAATTTACAATCCTGGGACCTACTCCTCGAAAGGAAATATGCGCCCGATTTAGTGACCAGATCGGTGTCACCAAATCGGGCAGAAACTTATTGTATCTTTCTTTTTAATTTGCTGTTAAAATTGTAAGTTTTAATCTCTTTAGACGAATAAATCTATCTTCCATGTCGCACGCATACTTTTTTACTTAACTATAAACAGAACAAACTTCCTATTTAATTTCCTTTCAGAAACCTCTTTAATAAAATATTAAGATAAAAAAACATGCGAATAAAGATGGCCTTAACTTTTTTCTTTCAAACAAATTAGTTGACTATTATATCCGTTTAGTCGATATTATTCACAACCCTAGCCCGTCTAATAAGGTTTATCTGACACGTGATCACTGGGGAAATCCACAAACCGCGATACATATTAATTTTGTTACATCTGTCCGGGGACGAGTCTGATTAGCATTCACAGATTATGTACCACGATGATTTGCTCTTCGAAACGTCTTAACGACATAGTCACACATATTGTATTTCAGGTGGGAATAATGAGTGACTGCGGTTGGAGTTTGAATTTTGACAGTTTTCGGGGTATGCACAGTGACATAATAAAATTATATGATGAGCTGAAGCTATTGGTATATTATTTTTTAAAGTGAAACTTCTTTAGAATCGTTGTGATTTGAACATTCGATGAATCGAAAAAGTCACACTAAAAAGAGACAAACATATTTATAAATAGGATTTAGCCTGCGAGAGAATACAAGTATACCTACAGTGTTTCTAATCTTCGTATGCTAGCATGTGTCTTTGCGCCTGCGTATTACATAGGGCACACTGAAAGTTCTGCACTCCTGGCCACTCATGTGTGAATTTCAAATGTTATATTTTTTTAAACATAAGAAACTCAATCATTGGTTAAAAAAAAAATTGGCGGGAAATCGCGTGTCAATTGTTTTTTATCACAAGTTGAAGTTCGTCATCCGCAGCAAAGATTTCAGAGCGATGATTTTTTATGATTTTAAAAGTCCACTGACTCCACAAGACTGCACTGCTCGTCTTCAAAATACTTTTGGGAGGGGAGCACCTCATTTGAGCACCGTAAGGCGTTGTACGCATAATTTGATCATGTTCGTGGCCGTGTTTCTCTCCATGATGAAATTTGTGAAGGTCGGCCCTCAACTGCGATCACTGAGAAAAATGTGGCTACTGTCAGGCAACTAATTAAAGAAAACCAGCTATCATCTATGAGGAGATTCGAAGACAGTTGGGGATTGGTATAAGCCAAATTAAAAAAATCTTACATCAACATTTAAAAGATTCCTCATGAACTTAGCCCAGAACAAAAACGGACTCGTGTTGATTAGTGTAAAAAAATGTTGTTAAAATACGATCACAGACATGCAAATGCTCTGTGTGACATTGTAACAGGAGATGAAACATGGATATATTGTCACATACCGGAAAAAAAGCAACAGTTTTCTGTATAGGTATTCGAAGGTGACAGGAAACCAACAAAATTGAGGCAGGCGAGAAACGTAGGCAAAAAAAAAATTGCGTTTTTTCTCTCCTGTACGGGTCCTGTCTGCACGATCCCACTTGAAGAACAAGAGGCAGTAAATGCTGAGTGGAACACCACCATTTGTTTGCCCAGAGTTTTTGAAAAAGTTAGAGGAAAACGACCAAGAAATCGCATCCTATAGCATCATGACAATGCTTCGGTGCACACCGCTAAAAAGACAAAGTCATTTTTGACTTCTAAAAAGGTTGAGCTAGTGACCCATCCCGCACATATTCCAGATCTGGCACCATGCGATTTCTTTATTTTCCCAAAAATTTAAGATTTGATGAGAGGTATGACATTTACGGGGCCGGAAAGAGGAAGCGATAGCTTTCAACCAGCGCGTGAAAAACATGTCCTTAGACTAATGGTCCTCATGTTTTCAAAATTGTTTGACAGAATGAAAAAGTGTTTAAAATGTAATGGAGAATATTTCGACAAGTAGTAAATATATAATATATACTTGACATGTTAATTGATTTATTAATGAGTTACGTCAAACTTTCAGTGTACCCCACGTACGAAGCCTTCAGAAAATGCGTCATAGTCAACGTGGTGTATAGTTTTTGTGCATTTCCGTATTAAAATTCGTTAGTTAATTATGTTATGTTAATTATTCAATAACTTTTATATAAGTTATCTAAAATTAAATTAACTTTTCCGATGATTCACTTCTGCCGTGTGTGAATTGCACACACACACTTTTTTATTGGTTTATATTTCATTGATGTGCACTTTTGCTTTTTTTACAACTTTTCTTGAATGCTTGCATGGTGACAACGAAGCGGTTATATCAGAATTTTATCAGATGTCAGATTTACTGCCGAGAGAGGCGCTTCACGCTCAGCGTCGTAACAGATTGCCCCACCTAGGTCTGAACCAACATTTCTGGAGTGGCTGTCCACTACGAGTTAAGCAAGCAGGACCCACCCAGTTGGTGGGGAACGGGCTCCTTCTCACATTTTCTAAGGTGGGCTGTATGCTTGCTTTTTACCTTAATATTACAAATATTACATAAAAAAGAAAGACTTTTATTTCTATTGGAAAACATTTACATTAAAAGTTTGTTATCAACTTAGAAAAAGCTTAAGCACGCCTACAAAATTGTTTAAAAATGCATTTTCGAGATAATTTAAATATAAAACGCGACGCTTTGTTAGATAAGCTTACAGCCATAAATCTTCTAAAAAAGAAAAATGGAGGCTCCTTAAAATTTTCTTTAGAGCCAAGTACGAAAAAGGCCGGCGACCCTCTCAAGTCGTTCTTATTTTACTTATGCAGTCACATTTCAATGCCTTCTAGTTGTCTGGAATATGATTTACATCACAATTTCTGCAACGCAAATGCTTTCAACGCCACCCTTTTAATGTCCAGATGACAACAGACGTCCAGTATATCGAATATCCTTCGAATACCGAGATATAACCACTCACTCACTCACCTCGATTGTGAAGATAAGTTTATAATTATGTATATATACGGGAATTAACGCGATCACGAAAAGGTAATACATACCTCTGAATTGCCTGACGTTTCGACCAGGTTGCACTGGCCGTGGTCAGCCTATGACCCACGACCAGTGCAACCTTTCGTGATCGCGTTAATTCCCGTGTAAATACATAATTATATCATGGAACGCGAAAGTTTAAAAGTTGGAGATAAGTTTAGCTGTAAAGGTGTACGAGCACAATACTTTACTCGAATTAAAATTAATTAAACAATAACACTCGTTAATGGAAAACAAACTCTCAGGCGGGATTTTCGGGTCACAAATTTTCTTATATATTTTCAGATGTGCAACGGTGTAGACTTATGCGATTTTTATAGATATATGACCAAGGTGGCCTGCTTACCAGCAGCCATCCTACTAATTCCAATGTTAGTAGTGCTGTTCATGCACTGTCTTTTGAATGGTGGAAGTTTCATAGGCTCCACTTCAAGTAGACATCTCTGGGAATACTTTCAAAGTGCTGCTTTACAAACCTACTGTGTAATTTTCTGGAAAAATATACTTTTTTTTATTTAATTCTTTTACTGTTCTTTTTTCTTAAAACAGTAAGTGTTTTTTTTTATTTAGTAAACATACCCACTCAATAAATTCAATAAAGTATACATGATATTTAAATATTAAAAAAAAATCGTAATGAAATTTAAAAAAGTCACAATTTTAAAATGTAAAAAATTGTAATTTATTTCTAAAACCATTGAGTGCCACTCCAAAATTACCCACAAAGTACTGAAACTTTCTTAACCCACTTCAAAGAGTTATAAGTATTTACAAAATTAAGTCTCCACGTTCATCCTTTCATTATACAATGGAGAATAAATACCAAAATACCAACTAAATTGAAAACAGCCCGAACATAAGTAAATAAGTGGGCACACTTTCTTTAAAAGAAAAATAAAATCTGTAAAAGAAGTATTGTGGTTATTCAAAATGGTTGTAAAATGGCCTTCTGTGTACATTACATGGGCCGTATAACACTTGTTATCAGGCCTGTTTTTATCTTGGAACATTATTGTACAAAAGATTTAGGTGTGTCCTCCCTTTGCACTGTGGGTCGAGTCTTAAGAGGAGCGTAAACGATGTATGTCGACTTTAATGACTTGAACTGCACTTTTATAACCGTAGATAGATTTTTTAAAGGTTTAATTAGTTTGACGTCGAGTTCAATTTACTTTAGCATCTATCTTTATTATGTACTAGACGATTCCCGCAGTTTCACCTGGGTGTGTAGTCACTAGCATGATGAATAGCCTACCTTGCTTAATGACTATCCAATACTAAAATAATTATTCAATTCTGACTGATAGTTTAAGAGATTAGCGCCTTTAAAATTCTACAGCTTTATTATATTAGTAAAGATAATGCACAATTACTGGTTAAGCTACCCTACATGAAATAGCTTTGCTGCTAGGTAGGTGACTAATAGCGTATTTGATGAAGGATTGTGAACGCGAGTTTCAAAGCACTAGTATTCAAAGTGATATTAAGTAATAACTTTTAAACATTCGCGTTCTATGATAATATAATTACGTTAATGGGAATTAACGTGTTCAGGTATTTAAAAAGTATTATCTACCTTTGATTTGATGGACGTTTCGGCCAGGTTGCTTAATGTTTATAAGTAACCGTAATTGTTTGCCATCAGTTCCTGAGCCTCTTTGACAACCGAGTTGTAGAAAACAGTTTTCTCATACTTGGATAAAGTCTACCTAATATGAACGCTCTGATCATCTTACTTATATATATTTATGCATAAATTTGGTCCGCATAAAGTAAATGTTCAATTAGGACATAAATATGTTTAACTTTAATACGGTCACTATGAAATGTTGTTAGTTAATTAATTAGATCTCACCGTTTTTGAGACAGAAATACTGCGTTGCGAGGCTTGCATTTGTTTACATGTAATGTTTTTGACGGGTTTATATAGACACTAGCCTCTGGCCGCATCTTGGTAGCATTTGTAAAGTAAATAATATGGACAATCTCCAAAACATAGATTTAAGCAGCATACAAATGTCATTGTGTGCAATTCAAGATTACGCAATAGGTGTATATAATGTAAGAAGAGAGAAGAAAGGCCGCGATAAACATATCTTACTAATAAATGTTCTTTGACGTCTAAACGTAAAAAGTCCCTACAACATTTTTTTGTAAAGATCTAACCAATGGGATACATGCACATTTTTTGCCACACTTTTTACACACGTTACACAAAGTGTGTGACACGGCAAAAACTACGAGTTTAATTAAAATACAGTGTTCGTTAGTTATGATTACTCTCTCTGACTCATTTAAGGGTTTTTTTTCCACTACTTGCTGACAATAAATATGTGTGCAAGTATAACAGACACTAAAATAAATAGGGACATACTTAATTATGTATTTATACGGGAAGTAACGCGATCACGAAATAGGTATTACATACCTCTGAATTGCCTGACGTTTCGACCAGGTTGTACTGGCCATGGTCACAGGCTGACTCAAAGTTACTAATAGGTAAATTCGCTTTAAGCAAATGAAGAGCAATCAAGTTCGCGGGTAATGCATTCCCGAATTTAATCGTGGGAGAGCCATGCTTCGGCACGTATGGGACGGCTCGACCGGAGTGATACCACGGCCTCATATAAAACTGGCAGCGAGTGAGTGAGTGACGTTACTGGAGGCCCTAACCCTTCCCGCGTCCTCTTCCGCCCTTTCTCCCCCCCCCCCCGTCCCTATTTATTGTTTTTATGTATTGTATTATATTTTATATTCTAAAAAACGCTTACCTTTATCTAACAGATTCCGGGCGCTTTGACCAGGTTTTCGGTCGTTCTGGTCGGTTACGGTCATCGGGTTTAACAAACACAGACAAAAGAATACTTCGACACGTGTTTCGCTTTTGGACGAGACATCTTCAAAAACAATTTGGCCGCAAATGAGTCCATTACTTTGGTACTTGCAAACTGAGGGTGAGTGCTGGGTTTCCTTTCTCAATTACTAAAAACTATGGATTTTCGCACCGTAACTGCCAAATTCAATTATATCTTTTGCTGTCTATATCTGTATGCATTTTTTTATAAGAGATATCGTTTTCATATCGCAAACAACTGTAGCTCACACCACACGCTTCCTCCAGCGTCCTTTAAAGATAAATAACTTGTTTGATTTACAACTGCGCCAGACGCACAGATGACACTCTTCTGTTGCCAAATTCATATTGAATATGCTCACTTATATCGCAATACAATGCATCAAGTAGCAAATATAGGAAATAGTAAAATGTCTCGTTTGAGATGGGGACAAGATTGTGTTTCCGATACTTTTATCGGCAAAGTTGGGGATATTTTGGAATACGAATGAGGTAGGAGCTATTTTTATAGTATTTTATATTGCGTTTGTAAATCTTCAGTCTGTATTATTAGTAGTTGTTTACTTTGAAGTGTTAACTGGCTTGTTAGCTGTTTAATGACGAGAGGATAAATCGAGAGGGGAAATTATACACTTTTTTTACCCATAAACTACCTCGGTGTAAAAAAGTTCACCCATCCGGCACTCCGTTAGTTATTTCATGAACAAGAACAAACCCACAACCACTAAAAATTAAATAATTTAAAATAAGCATTTTAAGCAAATTTCGCAAATTTAGAAATGAGATATATGGAATACTTGGAGTTTGTATGTAGAAGAAATGCAGAAAGCTCAATATAATTATCAAACTAATATTATAAATGTGAATGTTTTGATGGATGGATGGATGGATGTTTGTTACTCTTTCACGCAAAAACCACTAAACCGATTGCGATGAAATTTAGTATGTAGATAGCTGGAGACCTGGATTAACACATAGACTACTTTTTATCCCGATATTCCCACGGAATCGGGACTTACGCGAGTGAAAGCGCGAGGCGCTGCTAGTTTAAAATAAAGCATTTTCAGAAAATTTCGCCAATTTAGAAATGTGAAATTTGGAGTACTTGGAGTTTGTATGTCGAAGAAGTGCAGAAAGCTGAAGATAAAGATAATGATAATTTTATTGCTTGACTGTTTACAAGTAGATATTATACTAAATATTGTGGTCCAACAGCGTATCCTTTCGGACATGCAACAAATTGAAAGTACCTAATAATAATACGCATCTTAAATTACTACAACAAAATTAGCGTAGCGTTTACTATTAAAATACTCTTGCTCAATGTAATTATAAAACTAAATTATAAATGTGAAAGTTTGGATGGATCGATGGATGTTTGTTACTCTTCCACGCCAAAACTACTGAACCGATTGCTATGAAACTTGGTATGTAGATATCTGGAGACCTGGATTAACATGTATATATAAAGGCTACTTTTTATCCCGATATTCCCACGGGATCGGGACTACGGGGTGCTGCTAGTAATAAATAAAAATGAAGCGAAAATGGTTACAATCATGAAGCTACAGGCGTTCAGTATCTATGTTGACCTATCATGCTACGGAAAGTCTATATAATAACATTTCAAGTTGTACTGGTCAATGATGCACAACAAAATAGTTAAAACTTTATGAATTATTGTCGAAATTCGACCACATGGCTAACTCTAGTTATCATTATCATACGTTGATGATAACTTATAACTAACATTTATTATTAAAGCTAAATCGATGTAAAGGCGCAATTAACTCATGAATCGAAAGCTAAGTGTTTGTACGTGTTGTTTGTTGTTACACTTCATACCTTACGGACATTAATAGGCATAGATTTAAATTTGATTAAGCATTTAATTCTCAATTTGTAACTTATAACTTACAAATATTTGAAGATAATGTGTTCGATAAACTTTGAAGTTATATTAGGTTTCAAATCAATATATTTATATGGGTTGAACGCTTGAAGTTATCTGTCTTTGCTTAACTGAATGTTTAGAAGTGTTTTTAAAATTTAATGTAAGACTCAAGGCACTTCATTTTAATGACTGTTTATTACAACTGTTTTTTATCTATGAAATGTACTCTTTTAAGTCTTTTGTTTTGCTCTTTTTATTGCCAAAGTGGCATACGCACCTACGCACATTCTAATTATAGGTAGTTACAGTTACTGTAGGCTATGGCTATGGGCCCTCGCAAATAAAACTGTATCTCATTACCTTTCCCTATAGTAAAAATATCAATATTTATTTAAGATAAATAAAGAAATATTTAAGAAATGTTTTAAAAACAATCCTGTATGTAAGCCATGTACTAAAATGAATAAAATAAGTTCAAGTATCTGTTAAGGTAATACCATGCACTCTAGTCTTTTCTGTAAGTTTTGACCTACCCATCTCTTCGACAAGGAACCATGTAGAGAATTTTCTCTGCTCAATATTTAAGCTTCAGTACCAAAGAGTGCTGGTCTTACAGAAACCATGAACGAATCGATATGGACTGGAGAAACTCGCTGATTTGAAGGAAGACAAGTTAAATAAAAGATTCTTATTATGTAGTAAAAAAGTACTAATGGCGCATCAATCAAGTACTTGATTGCAACGAAGGAGGTCGTGGGTTCCATTCTCACCCATAGCAAAAAAAATATAATTTGTCCGTATTAATAAAAAATAAACATGTTTGTCCGTCTTCTAGAACCTATAGTGGGTACAAGATATTCTTACTTTGACTTTAGACAGCGCTCTATACTCTCCTGTAGTCCTATTGCAATTTTATCCTGCAGCCCATAGTTGCTCGTCAGAGATATATAAGTATACAACAAATGAGTTTATAAAATATTTACGTACCTACTTTTTTCCGTTCGTCTGTGCCCGTAACGACGGCTAGTGTAACTTGGTCGAAACATCAGTTCAAAGATACCACCGCAATAATTCGTGTTAATCTGAAGGCATAAAATGCATGGCATCGAGTGATGGGTGAGCGATCTGTAATGAAACTCGATAACACGATACTATGCTTATTATTCTTAAACACAAGGATTAAAATGGTGTGCATCTAAAGCTACGATTTCGTCCGCTGTAATCCCGGTGTGAATTAAACTTTTAACAAACCAGTAAATAAGGGATGTTTAAACATTTTTAATGGAATACGTAATTAATTTTATACTTGATTTAATTTTAAAGACCTATATATTAAAATAGTGGTGCAGATTGGGAAATAGCATTTAAACTCATGGACATAAAGTCCAACAGATTTCTACTTATCTTTAGAACTGACAGTTTTCAGAAGACGACAGTTACACCGTATTGTTTTCTTTCTGCTAGAATATGGTTCCCAGAGCTTTATAGAAAAAAGGTACAGGTATGATATGGTATGATACACACACGCAGTAATAATGTGTTGCGTGTGTTAATAAATACCTGTTGTCCAGACGTCGTCATGTCATTAGGCGGAGTCGTTTGGCAACTCAGATGACCATCTTGAGGATCATAGTTAATCTATACCTAGACCTGAGCTAAGTACTTTTATCGCCATGTGGAGCAAGTTTGCCAACCGAGAGAATATATTCTGAGCATAGAATTCCAACACACTATACACATGCACACTATACCTACACACGAAATTTTTAAGTATCTTTATCTAAATTGGTATTTGTTTTGGGTTAGTAAAATATTAAAAATACCAACGAAAGTTCTATCCAAATATCCGATTCTGATAACGTTGTTGAAAACTGAAACTATGATGCCAGGTACGAGTATAACACTAAAAAAAAATCCGATATACCGGTAGTAACATTTTTGTTAACATATTTTAAACGAAGTGTTACTAACGCGTTCAGGTCGAACGAGATATGAAATATTAAAATCCATCAGTCTCTCTTATTTATCATCATATCCAAATGACATTCTTGATTTATATGAAATATCAGTACCAATTGCGAGAGTCTAAAAACAACGAATGACATACTACTTGATAACATACACGTGAATGTAAGTTCGTGTGTTAACACGCATTACTTGTAACTATAATAATAATAATAATAACTGGACACATCTCACATACGGCCGTCTGATCCCAAACTAGGCAGTGCCTGTACTATGGTAACCAGACTGCTGATAAACATACTTATATATTTCTAGATACATACATATTATAGATAAATTACACCCAGACACAGAACAAATAATCGTGCTCATCACACAAATATTTGTCCTGGGTAGGAATCGAACCCACGACCTCTAGCTCAGCAGTCAGGGTTACTAACCACTAGACCAACAGGCCAGTCGATCAGAAAAAAACTGACTATGTAAACAAATCTTGTAAGTAAATTTTAACTTAATATTTCTAATTGTTATATATTTATTTATTGTGACAACACGCCAATTAGTAGCACAGGTACACTAGTCACTAGTCATAAGATATACATTTTAGAGAACAGAAAAGGGAGAGTATAAATTATTTGGATGCTCGAAATCAGATAAGCTTATTCCATAAGACAGGCTGTCTACCTACCTACTAAAGAAATGAAGGTGAAAATTTTGTCGTTTGATTGTTTGTTAAAAAGCGCAAATCTCTGAAGCTATCATTCTTATTTGAATCATTCTTTTTGTATTTGATAGAGTACAGATATTTATACAATATCTAAGAACATTCAAGACATGAAGAGTATGGGTACATCAATATGTTCAAAGATAATGAGAGTAAAACGAAAATTTCAAACATTTTCCTCAAATATAAAAGCTTACAATGCTGGCATTTATAGAAACGTATAAATGACGACCCACTCTTGGCGTAGTCCTTTAAAAAACAGCAATTATCGTAAAACTCTCCACAATTGGAGTCGGAGGTCTGATAAATTCGTCACTCCTCTCTAAGGAGGGATACATCTTCAAAGGGCCATGAAATAAATCTTAGGGGCCCTCCCAACCACTAAAAAGAACTTGCTCGTTGATATTTTTGACACTCCCTGTGATAAATGGCGGTGGAATCCCAAGTTTGTCATATTTTTTCTATCAAAGTAACAGGTAGGCAGTTCAGAGAATCAGTTTAGTTTTTCGATAGCTTTCGATAGTTTGGTTTGGTTCAATAATGGTCAATATAATCCGGACACAAAGAATTAGGTAAGACGGGTAATATTAAGCGTAACAGCGGGATAGTACCTACTAATATTAATACCATAATTAATTAATATATATATATATATAATTTTTGTACCCCTTTTCAAGCAATTTTCTCGTAGAGCAATGTAAAATTTAAAACACTTACACCCGGTTTCTGAAAGGCTGATCAACGCAAAAATTAAATGTAATTAAATGTCGTACATCAAATCTCTTGTCAAGAATATATTGCGTTTGCTGAAAGCATGACATGTCACTTTGATTTGATCCTCAGATCAATTAACAGAGCTTAAGTCAAATGTCAAATTTTACTGTAAAATCTTATGGCAAATTCCAATTGAATGTTCAATGAAATTAATCATAGATTAGTATTTTATTCTTTGATCAACGTTTCAGAAACTTGAGTTGATGTGACACCACTGATAACTTGACAACGCTGTGAGTTGTACAATATTTGATTACCCTTTCAGAGTCCGGGTGTTAAGTTTCTATGAAGTAGAAAAAAAGAATTAAACAATATGACAAAACTATGTGTAAACGGCTACAAAAAGCTGTACAGAGCTGTATTGTGTATACTACAGGTGTATGTCGACCTGTCATGGCAAAAGTCTATACAACGACAGTTCTATACTACATGTGTATGTCGATGTGTCATAGCGAAAGTCTATACAACAACAGTTCTATACTACATGTGTATGTCGATGTGTCATAGCGAAAGTCTATACAACGACAGTTGTACTTGTACATGAAAGAATAGCTCAATTTATATTACAAGGTCAAAGAAATAAAACAAAACATAATGACTTACACATCACACACGGCCGTTTTATATTACTTAATACATAAATATATGAATCATAGTCGAACTTCGGTCATCAGATCACAAAAGATTCAATTTATAAGGACATTCGAATTCATAGCGACTCTTCTTACCACATAATAAGGTGCGATGTGGGTTGCATGGCAATCTTCCATTCATCCATTTATCACTTTCACTATAATGTGATTGTGGAGGAACGGGTGTTATGTCCCTCCAACACATAGGGAGGATCCTCCGACCAGGCGAGGTGATCATGCCTGGCGGGCCGCGGCCCAACGGTTGATGTTGGGAAGTTGTATATATACTAATCGGCGCGAGAACTCTCATAGCGCGATGCAGGATTAGTAGGTTGTAGATGTTTCTTGTTGCTGTATGTGGAAGTCGCTACATCACTCCCCTCCAAGACCGGAGGTCGAAATCTTGATGAGTCAGCTGTCTATGCTCTATTAAGGAGCGTGCCAGGGCCAGTAGTGAGTTGTTCCGGTGAGTCGGAACTGAGTGCCACAAGTTCCAGTGCGTCGGAACTGTATTCTGCTAGTTCCAGTGAGTCGGGGCTGAAGTCCGCTGGTCCCAGTGAGTCGGGGCCACGTGCGGTGCTGCGGTGCTGCGTGCGGTGCTGCGGTGCTGCGTGCGGTGCTGCGGTGAAGTCCCCAGTGAGTCGGGACGGTTGCTGCGTAGTGGCTGGCTGCTGCGTAGACGGGAGAGAGATGCTCTTCTTACGTGGACCGTAGGTGCAGTGTGATGTGCCTAGACGCTGATGAAGCCGTAGGGGTAACCAGGCTGGAGCGAACGCTGCAGGCGTGTGGTATCCCTGTTGAAGCCGAGGATGCTGGCTGGCTGTGACTTGATTACCGCTCATTGCTGTAGGAGTGTAAACGATGGTGGCGATGATGATGCTGCTGATCTGGTCCATGAAGGCTGCTTCCAATCAGGTCAGGGTCACGATTGTGGAGGAACGGGAGTTATGTCCCTCCAACACAAAGGGAGGATCCTCCGACCAGGCGAGGTGATCATGCCTGGCGGGCCGCGGCCCAACGGTTGATGTTGGGAAGTTGTATATATACTAATCGGCGCGAGAACTCTCATAGCGCGATGCAGGATTAGTAGGTTGTAAATGTTTCTTGTTGCTGTATGTGGAAGTCGCCACATGGTTATGTCAATATTCCATAGAACTCTTTAAGTTCACTTAGGTTTTGAATGACAACCAAATGCATCGTTCTATAACAGGTCGATGGAAGGAAGTGTATGGCAAGTCACGTATAAATTGGCAATCCAATGCGGCGTGTGTGTAGCGGTCGTATGTGCATTCCAGCCTGCACTATGTTACAAAATATTAACGATATAATTGACGAAATCTCTGCAAGTGATTGACCTCGACCTTGTCCTTTAGGGTTATCTAATTCTAAACGCCAAAGACGGGGACTAGGTAAAATAGTGGTTAGGATAACGAAATCGACTCAAAAACGGATAACCCTCCGTTCTTATTATTTTAAAGGATTCGTGTCAAGTCTGTGTTAAAAACGTAAGAATTAGAAACGAATTATATTTTTAACATTTTTCAGTCAATCAATTACCCTCTCGTTTTTTTTTATTTCGATAAAACTGTATCGATTAAAGAAGTTATTCCGGCATAACAAAGAGTCACGCATTTTTATTTGACACAAAAATCATTTAACTCTCATAAAGGCTATACAAATTCTAGCTGGCTTTTGTAGCGAGGGTCGGATCGACCGGCGGTCATTGAAGCGACAAATCCGCGGAGCTTAAGCAAGTTAAATCGTCTATGCCAATTCAATTCACACGAAATAATGGCGCGTCATTGTTAACCCTTCGAGTTGGCGACCTTTCACCCAGAACAATTTGTACCCTATCGATTGAAAGTGCTTCGATTTATTTTAATGGATACTCGACTGTATAAACACTTTCATTTAGTTACTTAACACGTAGTCTAAAGAAACCTAAACTAAGAACTAATAGTATGAAAATAAAATCATGAAAAAAGAGACTAGACAATTTAATTGTTTGCATATGAAGTCTGTTCCTTAAAAAGCCTTTTACTGTATATGGAAAAAGTCATATTTTTCTATCATTTCTCAAATGTTTTTACCTTTGTCTAGAATTTTCTCTTTAGGATTAATTTGAGACAAAACATCCTACAACGAAACGTCTCTTAGCTTTTACTTTATATTAAATATGGTTTAGAGTCTGGTGTTGTCGTGTTACGATAGGGTTTCCAGCGAGAAATTAATATTCTCTCAGGTGCCCGTCACTTTAAGCGACGTAATATTGCACTAAGAAAGTGTACACGACGCAGGTAAAGAAAATGTTAGAGAAAATTTTCACATCCTTATTTCAGGACATTGTTCTTTTAGGTTTCTAAGAACCAACGAACTATGACACTATGAAATACGCATTGCGTATAAAAGATCACAACTTGTTAACCGTAAAACAAGTAGCATCCTCCTGGAGTCTTTAATCGATACGCATAAAAAGATCACTTAATTTTCTGCGAAATAATATCATCACCGTTATTATATATCTTAGCCACGGAACCACAGATTACTAAATAGTTACTGCACGGGACGACAACTGGTCAAAAATCCTTCTTTTAGACTCTCCACTCCTCTTCCACAAAGCTCCATAGCTGTTCACATTAAACGACTGAGGACATTGGGGAGCTTGAATCCATTTTATGTATCGATCCTCTCTAAACAGTCCGTTTTTTTTTATAAATAAGTAATGGATTTCTGATTATTAAATACCAGCCTTTAATGACTACTAATTTCTAAAACTAATATCTTTCTCTGATACGCTTTTTAACCCCAACTAATACAATATAGGCGTATAAACCCTTCTCTTAAACTTAGCTTCACGTGTTCTTCTCTGTTAGTATTCTTATTAACATAAGAATACTAATTAGTTTCTAAATATTCCATTTAATCCTGTATCTAAAACTGTTATGCAAATTAAAATTTTCAAATGCAAACAAAAACAAATTACAGTAGTTTCCAACAATTTCTTGCAAAGAAAATGTCACAGGTAGTTAGTAGAAGTTCCACATTGCGTCACTAATAATGCTGGACGTGGAGCGAAGAGTGGACAAACATCTTATTTGTATGCAAATGCTGGATGTACTGGACTATGTGTGCATTACACCAGTTCCGGCTAGTCGGCGCATATATGATAAGAGGGGAATTAGTTTTGTGGAACGGGCATTCGGAATTTAAATTAAGAAAGAAAAAGGTATTTATAGCACAGTTGTTTTGTTTATGGTCTGTGGATTCGAATGTAACAAATTATTTGTGGAAAAAGTGTACCTCGTGTTACAATTGAATATATTTTTGACAAAATATTTATTGTAGAAGGAGAAAGACTGTGATTATGATCTAGGTGATGGGCCTCGCTGTCTGCGATTGTTTTATAATTTAAACTATTATCAGCTTACTGGGATCTTCTGGCACGGACACTCAATAATTGAACCCAGCCAACTAGCCATTGTTTCCTATAGCATGCGTATTATAATTATTGTGAGCAACCTAAAATAAAAGTTGGACTGAATACATTTTCGATTAGATAACATCTTGACATATCCTACACATATCGCACTGCTATTACAAGAGTGTATCAACTCAAAATAGGGTAAATTTGAGATAATTCATTTTTCATACGTAAATATCAATTCCCTACGCGTTAATAAATATAAAATAATAATAATACATTGTAACAAGCCAAATTTTTCAACAAAACAACCAAAATTAATTCATATTATTTTTGAATTTGTTCAGATATTAGAGGATTAACTCAAAAATTGGAAATAACTTGATAACTTGCAACCTTTTAAATAATTCATTAATACAGAAATCCCTTAATTTTATCAATAATCTATATACAGTGTTCACTTTTTATAATCTTTAACAGGAAGCGAATAATCAGTTATCTGTCGTTTCTGAAAAAACTTCATTTTGAGTTGATACACTCTTGTAATAGCAGTGCGATATGTGAATAAAAAACCATGTGCAAGAAATTCTAAAAGGTAACTGAATTGACTAAGCCAAAAAACTACAACGCTCGACGACTCTACTGTTTAGATATTAGAACACACAATCCAGAATACAGATGCCTCTTACTCCTGGGGTAAAATGAATAACTTTCTCAATAAAGTGTTTAGTAAAAATTCGATTTCAGTGATAAAAATCTCATTGTAGCAGTGATAGCACGTGCGATAGATTACGTGCTAGACTAGAATTTGAAGCACACGGTTATAACTATTTATTGTTATAACTATTGTTCGCACATCTAGTATTTTGACTAATCTTCTTCGTGATCCTCATACACAGTGCAGCGAAATAATTAGTATTTCATGAGGACGAGCATAAAGCGAATGGACTTCAGGTCTTAGTATAAACATGTTGCTGGGATACATAACACTGGTAAATTTTCCTCTATAACTGGATTATGTCGAGATTATGTATATATAGTAAAATAATATAGGCATGCATACATCAAACAATGGCGGCGATATAACCTCGAATATATATTCAGTAATAACCTCGAAAATTTACTAAATATGTCATTAATACTTTTTAATCCGATAATATTCCGTTGGAGCACTTCTGTCGTGGGAGAGCCATGCTTCGGCCCGTATGGGCCGGCTCGACCGGAGTGAAACCACGGCCTCACAGAAAACCGGCAGTGAAGCAAAGTTGCATTGCTTTTCGCTGAGTGAGTGAGGTTACCGGTGGCCCAGACCCTTCCCTCCCCTCTCCCCCTCTTCCACACTTCCCCTACTTCCACCTTAAAGGCCGGCAACGCTCTTGTAACTGAACAGTAGCAGGTGCCCAAAGGCCCAAAAAAATAAATTGCCGAGAAAATTATTCTCTTTGTTAGACATTACGACCAATTGATATTGATAGGAGATAGTGTTTGTGAAACTAATCAGATACAACGTCAACAGATACACGCTTTGTGCCAAGATTAACATAAATCGATAATGTTGTACGTGATTAGTTAATTAATTAAGAAAATAATGCATTCTGTTAAACGTAGACAGCAAACACTAAGCAATGGTGAGAAAATCTTACGAGGAGATTTGCCAAGGATTCGTTATAGTTACTCTGAAAGTGTTGCAGATATTCGCATTCGCAAATGCAGAACTATCACTTTTATTTAGATATTCGCATCCGCATTAATATCTTGACATCGACATCCACATGCGGATGTTAAAATTTCTACATCCGCAACATACACTGAACGCTCCATGCCGATACGATGACTTTAAAAGACACCAAAATGATAACTAAATATACCTCCATGCGTCTTATTCTTAATCTTAAATTTAATTGAAGTAAAACCGATTGGTCAAACCCCTGGCGTCACACGCCGGCGCGGTTCAGTTTTGATCTCCGTTCCACTGTGTTCGAGGTGAAGAAAAACGTTGAGAAAACCTGCATACCTGATAATTTTCCATAATGTCCTCGAAGGTGCGTGAAGGCTTCATACTAAGAAGAAACTCTTGCACAGTAGTGAACTACTGTATAAACAGCTAGCAATATATACAAACCAATCAACTGATACATGAAACTGACTCATTAAAAATGCTTTTATTATTGTTAACATCTATTTGCAGTCTATCAAAGTAAATCAAACAAACACTCAAAGAATTAGATATTTATGACGTCATACAACTTCGTGTTGAGAAGTAATAAAAGTTGTAGGTCTAGGTACTTTTTACGGACGCCATCAAGATTAAGTACGGCGATAATGTTCAGCGTCGGACACAAGTAAAGATGTAATCTAACGTCTCAAAAATCGAATGTTATGATATCAGTCAATATAAACCTAATGGAGATTAATTTAAGAAATGTTTTTGTTTGTGAAACTTGTGTAAGGTGCTTATATATTTTTTGGACAGGAGTAGAATTCGCCCAATTCTGTTGCCTCAAATGGTCTCATTTTCAACCGGTTAGTATTGCACAATAAACACCATTCTAGCTAAGCACTAAGCTATAAATTAAACCGTTATCTGCCTTGTGACTTAACATACCTAAATAAAATTTATCATACAAAACTTTTGAAAAACATGCGATAATCATGACTGATTCGTAAGAATAACTTAAACTGGATATTATCACAATAATATGTTGAAAATTATAAAGTGTTTTCCTATTTTCAACTCGCGAAATCAAAGAATTAAAATATTTTTTAAGTAATCGATCAGAAGCTCGAAAGATCGGCAATATCGATAGCTTAATATCTAAGGCTTCCGATCCAGCTATTGCAGATACCTTACCCTAGGTTCTTCAGGCTGGGTTCACTAATGTTGTGAACGCATATAAATTCCGATAACCGCTTTAAGTCAGTTCACCCGCGTGCTTGTTGGCCAACTCCACTTGCCGTTTGTTTGAATAATTTCAACACTAATATGTAATGTTATATCTAGCTGGTATCTTCATACTTACTGCACAAACCGTCGGGATCACTCTTATCGCAGCGATTACTTTTTATTTAACTATACGACGACTTTGTGTTGAGATAGCAAAAAGGCAAAACACTGGAGCTAATTCTTCGCCGGCACGCGACGATAAATACATTCTTTATGTCTTGAAAAGTAAACTTATTAAGGGATTAGTTTGAATAAAAAGAGCAAGAGTGGTGTTGATTTGTTTTGGCTAATGCCTCTACTAATTGTACGCAGTGCGCTCACTACAAATATTTCTGTGATGTTTGGTTTTTCTAAGAGTGTTTCATTTTCGAGTCAATTAATTGCATTGAAGATATTAAATAAGAGAACTGCCACACTAACTTTGTATAAGAGTACGAGAGTTTGTCTTTTTAATATAATTATGTTTACATTTATTTTAAGATTTATTTAAAGGTAAGACTACTGCGTTAATCAGTTGTTTTACTGTAGAACTACTGGGAGTTTATTTTCCAATAGATTTACCGATAATAAGACTTTGTCGGTGATATTCTAAGTTCTTAGTTTTATGTATGTCTTCTATATAATACTCAACGTCTGTTCTGAATTACTTATCTTCTACTAGTCTAATAGCTGATTTTGTAAGGATACATGTAATTTAAATATAGAAGGACACCTTGGGGCACAGAAAATTTAGCCTAGCGTCTGGGAAAGCATATCCACTGTTTTGTTTGTTTTTTGTGCCATAGTGTATGGGGTAACACTGCATGCCAATATACAGGTATATAAACCTAGTTTGGCTGCAGATACGCCTAATATTTTGTTAAAATTAAATGACAGCCTTAAATTTTGAGTGTTATAACATATGTATACACCGACCGGTATCGACCTACCAATGCCAATACTTACATCACTACATTACATTCTATTTAGACTTACCAATACATTACATTCTATTTATTATTGTACAGTACAATACAGTAGTCCACCGTTAACCAATAATAATAATAAATAAATAATAATTTATTATTTATTTATTGCTTTCAAAAGTACAACAAACAATGAATACAAACAAAATTAAAGACGCAAGGTCAGATGGCCAGTAGGCCAGTGACAGTAGAGTTCTATTAGATGACACGATCATTTCCGAACTGAGACTTGCTCGTATTTTCGAAATCAGCTGGTTCTCCAATCAGTAACATGAATAACCATCGCATTCTATGGTCGTGATTCCCATTGTGATACCATACCTGTGTTCTCTTTTTATTATTACATGCAAATACAGTATACAGTTACTTACAGATTCCCCCCGACGACAAATGATTGTGTGATGTGCACGATAATTGGTTATGTGTTTATCCACAGTCATGTTACCACAGTACAGGCTTTGCCTAGTTTGGGATGTGTGTGAGATGTGTCAAGTTATTATTATTATTTCTCTATATTAATCTTAAAACTTATAAATTACATTTTTAAATATATGTACAAAACAAAATATATATTTAACAAAATAAAAAAATAGTAGGCCACCGACATCGGGTACAGGGATCAAGACACCTGTGGTTAGGGCTCCAAAGATTATTATTATTACATGGCATTATAGTACTGCACATAATTCAACTTCAATGGTTAAGCGGTAAGTATTATTGAAATTGAGTACGTAATATTACATTACATATATTTGTGATTGCAAACAAACACACTCACATTAAATTGCGCTTATAAGCAATATAACAGTTTCTTGCCATAGGTTATTTTCCATAGGATCTACGTTTTGGTACAGGCAACTTGCTTCACGACCGACTTATACTGACTGACTCCTCCTGACAATTCAGAAATACATACAATGAGTTTACTTGAATTAAATAATTTTGATTTTGAAACTTTATATATATTTTTTTATTATGACTAAATAAACAAAAAAGCTGATTAAGTCAAAACTAGTAATATACCTGATGTCACTCCTAAAACTGAGAGAAATTTAATGAAACCTCTAATATTGAAATTCGTCAAACTGTTTAGGCCAAAAAATTATACATACCTATACATTACACACACTCGTAAACAATTTTCCTCCTTCGAGAGTCGGGTAAAAACTCGTAAGGTATGTAAAGTAAGAAGCAAATTGAGAGTCGTTTTCTTTGCTTCCCTCTAAACAAAAAAACATCTTATAATGTACAGTTACTTTCAACATTTTGTTTTTTTTCTGTTGACAACATAAAGATAATGCACAATAGTTCACCGTATATTTTGCTTCTGTCCACGGCTGTTGAATTAGCTCTATATATAGAAGCAGGTACACACAGCACCGGTGGTTACCTATTTGAATATAAAGAGACATCCATTCATTCATTCATTGGTCTAGACCAGGGGTTGGCAACCTTTTAGTAGTCAAGATTAGCGGCAATATTAAAAGAGCGTGGGCCGTCAGTAGTTTGCTACTTTAGACATCTTTTAGTATTGGTACTGACGATAATAAAAAAGGAAAAAACGCAAGAAATATTTATAATTGAACTAATAATTTATTGAATGCCTTTATATACCTGTTACTATAAGTTATTTGTGTAAAAACGTTTGGGAGTTGGAACCAAAGGTGAAAAGGTTATTAAGAGTGAGTACCTACGCAAAAATATGATGAAAAATAAGTACAATTTTAATATTGCAGTGCCTACGAACTAATTTAAAACTTCATATTAGATAAGATATATCGTTTTACTCATGTGTATATTTCAGGGATGCCCAACTAGTTTCGGACCCGATGGGGGCCCTTTATCAAGGGGTGAGGTGTTCTGCCGCGCCGCGCCGGTTGCAGGTGCCAGATTATTCGATTAAAACTTTATGTTCAAACACACTTTAGGAAGATTACATACATTTTTGATCACACATAACACATAACCTAATAGTAACGATATCCCTATTCTATAAGCAAACCCTGCCGTTAATAATACCTAGAAAAATCTTGAATAGCATAAGTTCACAGGTTTACGTCATAATAATGAAACAACATTATTCAATATACAAACGTCAAACAGTGATTAAAATCAACATTTATAATAGTTTAGTCGGCGCGGCGACGTTGTGTACTTTGAATTAAATGCTTTGCCGGTAGATTGTGTAGGCTGATATTGGTGCGGATCTAATTTCTTTGGTGTTGAATTTGCCAGCTGTAGCAGGATGTTTCAATCTACAAGGTGTTTTGACTTTCAATGTATCTTGACCTAAAATGTAAATTACAAGTGAGGCTTTTTAGATGTTTCTAAAATTGACAGCAAGTCAATCTGACCAAGGCCACCAGTATAAAAATGGACACTGGAATTAAAGACATTAAAAATATGCACGATTTAAAATCTTTATCTTTACACATTCCACCTTACTCATTGCTTTTATAAGAAGCGAAGGAAAAAATACCTTTAATTTCTAACGGTCATAAGTCATAACTTGTAAACGAATTGTTTGATTTTAATTCTTTTTGTAACTGCATGCTAGAACCACAGTACAATGTATATACAATATTGTGACTCGGCCTCCTTGAAATATTTACCTACAGCCGGACGGTACGCAAACACGCGACAGGGCTGCCCATAATGTCATCTACCTGCTTGAGTTATACGAATTTTGTATCCAATTATACAAACTGGCAGCCCTGGTACCGAGTGTATACTGAACTCAAGGCGTGGCGTACCGACCGTTTGTATGAAGATACAATACTGTATATACATTTTACTGTGCTAGAACCATGCCAAGTAAGTATGTGTTAAGTAGTGTTCCATAGTCATATACACCCAGTATTATACGTCACCCTGTCAAGCTTTTGAAATTTGATCTTGTATCTTAATTAATAAAACTACAGTATAATAAATATTGTTTATTAATATACCTACATCACATCGGCAAATACACTACACTGTCTTTTTTAAATTTGCTTCCCCTTAGGTGGTAGGCCGTGTGCTTATTTGCCTACTTAGTGGTGTTATAATAAATCTGTTTTTAGAAAGTGGTTCTCTAATTCACCACCATAATTCGCTTTAAATTATAGACCTCTGATGTCCTTTTGAAACAATTCCTATTTTCATTAGAAATTCTAATGACTGCCACTACAATTACGTAATCTAAGTATCTCAATAATAAGTTAGCGTAACAATAGGCGGAGCTACCGTCAACGTCGGCCATTTTACCGGAAGTGCGGCCGGGACGCCGGACCACATCCGCACGGGCTTTGTCCCGGATTAAGACGTGACTTAAGACAGCCTTACGTAAGAGTTAGCTCGACTTGTATTACAAACATTCTCGACTTCTATTTATAAAGGCATTGGGATAATGTGGATTACATTCACAGGTCTACTGTAATAGTACGACGGATATATTATAGTATTAACTTCGGGGTCTCTAGGCTCGTGACATTTTATTGACTCAACCACCAAACACAACAGTTACACCCTGTATGCGTATATATACACCTTTTAACAACTGTGGTGTCATTTGTGCGTTCTAAATACGCTTGCGATAGTACTAAACAGTGAGATAACAGCTAACAATAATTCTCGGCAGTAGGCCATTATGGTATTCAATAGTTTACCACGATGGCCAATTGGCTTGCTGGGCCTCGTACTGGGCCTATTGATTTTCTTCTAGTGGATATTTTTTCTACACAGTTTTATGCTGCCTTATGAGGGGCTCGTGGCTAAGTAGTAACCGAGTAGGTTAGCATATTACAAAGTTAAGTAATACTAGCCAGGTCAGTCTAGGATGGGTGACCATTCTTAACACATTGAGACCCCTCCGTGCCTCAGAGAGCACGTTAAACCGTCGGTCCCGGGTGCCATACAAACATCTGTGGCATTCGTTACGGGTAGTTGGAGCCCTAAAAAGTCCGACAACCTGGTCTAACTACAGAACTTCGATATCGCCTAGTACTCGGGTTGTGGCGGTCTGATGGCTGTCGCTTCACGTAAAATATCAAAGTTCGGCCGTATCGTAGTTAGACTGAAAGCCGACCCCAACTTAGTTGGGGAAAGGCGCGGAGGATGATGAGTTCTATGCTGCCTTTACGCAACGGGAGAATTTCTGTCGGTAATTCTTAATACTACTTTTAGACAGAGAGATACTAATATCTATGTTTACAAAGGCTTGATACTTAATATTTTCTAATTTTTAATTGATCCTTTTCGAGATATTTATATTACACTGAATCTTTAAAATCTATTTTAGTATACATAAATTCAGGCGAGTGCTATGATATTTGTAATGAATATTAATAACCTGTAAGCTCAACTTTTCTTTTTAGTTCTAATCGATTACTTTCTAGATACGTTACCATATTGTTTTATAATTCTTTTAAAAGAGTTTATCTATTTAGCATTTTTTTGAAATACTGACTTCTGTTACAAAAATTATTTATACCTACATTTCTACAATCAAGGCAGAAATAAAAGCACAATAATCAATGCAGTGTTTTAAGTAGGGTTTACTTTCAGTTTTAAGTATATAAAGAAAATTAAAAATCATCCATGGTCACTTTTCTTTTAATGCCCCCTAATTTAATGAGGTCTCTTGTCGCCGTCTTGTATAGGCGTCCACAAAGATGCTTTATAGTCTACTTTGAGAAAGACTGCCTTAGATGATTACACATATGCATAAGCAACGACACGAGTGTGCTGTTTTACATTCGTTACTTACTGCAAGGGGATTTGCAAAAATAATAGCCTATATATATATACAGCTTTTGATAAAATACTTAAATAATTTTCCACATTTTGGTCGAACCGAAGTGGACAATCGTATCGCCTTTACCAGTTGTCTGTGATTTCTTACAACACAATAATATCATTCACAAGCCTGAATAATTGTGTAACTGCCTCGATTATACTCCGAAGACCATGTCCAACATTCTACGATATTGACACATCGTAAATCAAATCTATTGATAGGACGGCACCCATTGACGTTCAGATGGGATGCACAAAGCTAGGCACAGCGTACAATCACCTGTGCATACTGAAATTGGAATGTATGACATGAGTGTTCTGATTTAATTAAATATCGGTGGTCCTTTTAGTTTTTATTTTGTTAGATAAATTTGTGAACGATATATACTTTCACGAGTTTATTTTTGAATGATACAGCCCTCACTCACTAACTCATTTGGAATAACTCGTTCATTTCCAAGCTACTCATTTTACTTCCCAGCGAAAAAATCAACAGCTCCAATACAAGAACAATTCTTGTACCCTCCTTCCTTTAACACAAATAACTTTTAAAAATGTGCCCAATCATATTAAAATGTAATAGGCTGTACCTATATTCCTCATCGCTCAACTTTCCACCCATAGAGGGTGAATATTTCCTTCAAATTTTAATGGGACCAACCTTGAGTACAATCAATTCAATGAAAAAAATAATAATTGAAACCGGATCACAAATGGGAAAGCTATCGCGTAACACACACACAAAAAAACAGTCAAATTAAGAACTCCTTTTTGAAGTCAGTTAAAAATGTTTTATACCACAAGCGTACACCTTACCTGATGTTAAATGATCACCGTTGCCTGTCATTATCTGAAATAGCTAAAGGTTCTAATTTACAAACCAAAAAAAGTTAAGAGAGGTTGCTCAAGAATGATTTAAATAAAAGAAAACAGTGATTTCCACACTGCACAATGCTTAATACATTACATAACTTTTTGTTCAAAATTATATTGTGTTTACTCGTGTTCAATTAGTTCCAAATTCATTATCATTATAGTGGTATAATATGTGGATAACGCTGTGGGTTATACGTATGTATAAAATAAAATTGAACCTGTCTTAATTAAGGTTATATGACTGTTCGCTCTTCCCAAATAAATAAATAACATTAACTTGTTTAACAGAATTTCTGTAACGTGTACACGAAGATAAAAAAGGTTTTGAAGCATTCGTCGTGAAATTCAAAGAATTGTGTGAAATTTTATTATTACCTTAATATTGACAATTATTTTATCAATAATGGTGTCAACCTACTAAAAAAATATGGAGCATTTTTCATATAAAATCAATAAAAATACTAAACCTTGTGAATCGTATATTGACTCCATCGAATCTGAAAACAGGCACCGGCAACATAATATTAGGATGAGATCATAGATCAAGTAGAAAACATTACATTCATTGTCGTAAGTACTAAAAGGCCGTTCTTTCCCACAGGCGCTTATAGTGTGGGCGAAAATAACAGTAATCATTCACAGAAATTGGCCTCGGCGTTTTTTCCGCCGCGACCCGCATACTTAGGCCAAAATTGGAGAATACAAAGATGTATTACTCTAAGGATATGTTTTTTAATATTTTTTTAAGGAATACTAGCAACGGGGGTCGAACATTACTAGTATTCTTGTTAACTCCTCCAGCTAAGCTAAATGCTTGTGTTAGGAGTGGGTTCACGAAGGTAGAGTACTGGGTGGGGTTTGAACCCGCAACCACTTGATCGCAAGTCCGACACCTTAGCCATTATGCTACCGTCGCTTTCTTTCTTTCTTTTTTTTCTTATACACCCAGGATTTTCAATTAAGTTTATTCCGAGGCATGTTAAGCAACAATTCCTAGACCCAAGGTAAGATTGTATTATGGGTTCTAGGAAAAGGATAAACATTCTAAGAAACCTAATTTATTTGTAAATCTTGTGTATAATACATAAAAATTAGAAAACAAAGGAGTCGAGGCACTTACACAATTATTCAGGATTGTGAATAATGTTATTGTGTTGTAAGAAATCACAGACAACTGGTAAAAGTCAACTTGCCCATAACTTGTCATCTATTGTTGTTAAAAGTATCTATATGCGTATATGTATATATATTTATATGTATGTGGTATATATATGTGTGGTAAGTTATGTAAGTAACGTATTACGTAGTATATTTAGTGTAATTAGATAATATTTTGTTATATAAACTACTTTTAGTTAAAACGCACCTACTTCCTGTTTTTTCTGCATCACCCAATGGTTGACTGGTAGAGAATGCCTTAGGCATTAAGTCCGCCTATGTACCGAATGTGCATGAAGTGTAAATAAATAAAATAAATAAAAGTGATACGATTATCCCCTTCGCTTGGACATATTCAAGGACACAAATATTTGTATCCTGTATATTTGTATGTGTATAGTACCACGAATCCTGACGTTGTAATCGAATTTTCTACCTCCGCGCCACATACGTCGTCAAAAAATCCCAAAATACATTCCCTCCCGTATTTCGTACACACATATTAAATACAGGAAATGTTCGATTCCAGTAATTTCAGAAATCATCCCCGTGTATTTTAACGTAGCACGAAGAATTTGCGATTAAAAGAACGGGTCTTAATTGCGTATACTGTTAGAGGTTAATAAATAACCTTGATTTAGCACGTTCAGAATTATGGTTTTGTATCAGTTGTAAATCTTAGGGTTTCCTCATTAACAGAACAAGTTTATTAATATCAGCCACTTCTAGCAACTGTTAACATATTCTAATCTCAGTCCTCGTCAGAGATCCGTACGAACGAGTTGGTAAGAAGCAAAAATCTATTTATCAAAGTATCGGCCTGCATCCCGGCGCCCATTTCTCAAACAAGATTAATTATCGCTATACGACAAAAGTGAAGGCCCTATATTTATGGTTTTGGCTGCTTTAAAAACCTCTCGAGCTCTTTACGGTTCATTGGTTAAATGAGTTTGATATTTTTAGTTGAAAACAACTTAGCGGAAAATGTTTAGTTTGTAATTAGCCTGACATGAATAATTTAGTTTTTTGTGCCTGTAAAAAGATGTTTAACTGCCTGTTTGTAAATAAATGTTAGTACTGTTTTCTATTCCTTACAAAACAATTTTTTCCTGGTTATCTTTAACAATACCCAAGAACATATATAACTTAAAAACTATGTAAAGTAGGTAATACTATATAGCCTGTGACCACGGCTAGTGCAATCTGATCGAAACGTCAGACAATTCAGAGGTATGGAATACCTACTTCGTGATCGCGTTAATTCCAGTATAAATACATAATTATACTAAAATACTAGTATATCAAAAAAATACAATAGGAGAGTAAGTATTTTGAAAGGCATAAAGAAAACAAAAACATACATACATTCATGCCTGTATTCCCAAATGCCCCGAACGGGTAGGCAGAGATAGATAGATAGATAGATAACACTTTATTTGTACAACAGTCTTACAGTAGAATTATCATACATACATTTGTCATACAGATAATGTACAAAGGGCGGCCTTATTGCAAAATGCAATCTCTTCCAGGCAACCTTAGGATGGATCAACGTGTTTCGGAGAGGCAGTTGTAGTTGGAGGTGCATTTAATTTTTTTTATGAAAAGCTATAATTACTATAACTAAATCAATATGAAAATATACAGATATCCTGTATATTTAGTCTATTTATGCATACTAATATAAAACATACATAAACATATAATATATACTTAAGTCTATCATATAACAAACATACATATTTTAATTTATACTCAACATACTTTAAAAAGGAAATAATTAACCTAATGTGATAAATAATATTCATGAACCATTTTCTTAAAAATTGTTATTGATGGCGCTCGCCTAATGGTGACTGGCAACGCATTCCACAAACGTACAGCCTCTAATGTAGTGGCATCTCCAGTCTCAAATCCTCTGATGACCTCAGAGATTTTTCATGTGTATCATGAAGGAACTTGAACCGTTCTTTGATATAAAAAGGGGCCTTAGGATTGAATAAGATATTGTAAAGAAAACTGAGTATGTGAGTATTCCAGCGAGAACGAAATGGAAGCCACTTGAGCTTTTGACGGAATTCAGAAACGTGATCATATTTTCGTAGCCCAAATATGATTCTTATACAAAAATTTTGAAGCCGCTCAAGCTTATCAAGTTGTGCTTCAGTGAGATTCAGATAGCTGACATCGGCATAGTCGAAAATTGGAAGGAGAAGTGCTTGTGCAAGTGCAACCTTAGTGACATTCGGAAGAAAGTTGCGTAACCTTCGCAAGGACCCCGCTGAAGCGAAGACTTTACGAGTGGCTTCTTGCAGCTGTGGTCCCCAAGATAAGGTACTATCCATGTAAATTCCCAAGTTTTTGACACTAGTGCTGATCTTTAATGTGGTGCCATTGAATTGAATTTGGGGCATTTCTGACCAGTCAATTCTTGAAACTAACCCAGGGCTGCCAATAACACATACCTGAGTTTTTAAGGGATTGACTTTGAGTCCATAATTATTACTCCATTCGCCAATGTGCGACAGGTCAGCATTGACTATGTTAATTGCTTCCGATAACTTGTTAAGTGGAGCTTGTGTGTAAATCTGTAAATCATCTGCATAGAGGTGGTAGTACGAACGTAATTGTTTAGAGATGGAGTTTATAAAAACAGCGAAGAGTAAGGGAGATAAAACGCCACCCTGCGGCACACCAGCAGAAATACTGCACCAAGACGAGACTGAGTCTTCAATGCGTATACGCTGTCGGTGACCAGACAGGTAACTATAAAACCAATCAATTGTCCTTGGAGATATGTTAAGAGAGGTGATATGTAGTATACTAAGCAGAATGTGAAAATCTACAGTATTGAATGCGTTGCTAAAATCCAGTAAGATAAGTACTGTAATATTTCCACTATCCATGCCTAGTCTGATATCGTCCATAATGTGAACTAATGCAGAAGTAGTGCTGTGACCAGGACGAAAGCCAGATTGGAAAGGGTTCAGTAAGGAATTTTTGGAGAGAAAGTTACTTAATTGAATATGGATAAGACGTTCGAGGACTTTGCATAGGAAAGGTAAAATAGAGATTGGACGGTAATCAAAAAATGAAGAGGGTTTTACTTTTTTAGGTAGAGGAATAAGGTGTGCATCTTTCCACGCAGTTGGAAAGACACCACTTGACAGGAAGTGATTTAAAATATTGCAAAGAATGGATAGGATTTCGTCAAGGATAGGGAGAATCATATTTCGACTAACGCAGTCTAGTCTCTTCCTACTGCATTTGACGAGATTGCTAGTATAGTCTTCTTAACATCACAAGCAGACAGTTGATCAAAGACGAAAGGTGGATAGTCGGGAGCTGGTGTAGAAGAGATATATCTAAGAGTATTAGCTTTAATTGTCTCATTAAAGTTAGACGAAGTAGAGAAATGTTTATTAAGTGAATCGATATCAATATTTTTAGGAACAGAGTCTTGGCGCGACTTTCCAACTCCCAATGTTCTCAGAAATTTCCAGACTTTGGCTGAATCTCCGTTTTCTACGGATGAGTGGATATGTTGGCGTTGAGCATTTCTACACATCTTATTGCGTGATTTCTCAGGGATACATATTTTTTCCAGTTAGTCTCCGTGGGTGGACACTTGTATTTGTTTTTGCTGTAGATTTTTTTGTCATAATTTGCCGTATCTCGTCGGTAAGCCATGGAGCTGGTAAATGCTTTATTATAGTACATCGCAAGGGCGCATGCAAGTTATATAGCTGTAACAAATTTTCAGAGAAAATTTGGACTTTCTCACACACAGAGATGATTAAACACCCACATTTTGCCAACTATGACTTCGTTCCACCCATTTAATAGGAGGAAAGCGTATTGACGCCGACCGGGCACTTTAAAAATTAACGAAGAAGAAAACTGGAAGTATACTGGAAAGTAGAGTTAACCAAGAAGGCAATGGAATGACAAGAGTGGCTGTGAGTTTGTTTGCCCGATTTCTCTTCACAATTCTCAACCATTTGGAAACGGGTTATAGATCAACACAGGCGGATATGATATTATACATTTTTTTCTATTTTATAATTTTACATTTAACAAACGAAATTATAATTTTAAATTTTAAATTATTATTTTTCGAGTTGACGATTTCGAATAATTGATGATCAATTTTATGAAATAAAGATATTGAATTTGAATATTGCTTATACGAATGAATTGAGGAATGTAGGCAAAAGCACAGTCGCATACCTGTAACTCGAACTGGATATTACCGTAAAGTCCGAGCCCCTAACAAAGAAGTCATAACTAAAAAAACAAGTCATATTTTTAAACCGTGTGTAATAAGACTAATAAGACGAAGAGTAATAAGACGCGTACAAAATTACACTAAGAACAAATATAAACTTAGATTTACAAGAAAGAAATCGGAAGACAACTGTGCATATTAACATAAAAACGATTAAACAAAACCTCAACATCTCGAGTAAACCATGAGAATAATTGGCATTAATTAAAAATAAGCATCGGCAAGCAAATTGGATTCTCAGTGTAATGAAGAGAAACTAAACAAAGCTGCCGCCTTTGTTTTAATCAGTTTACAACTGAAACGCAGTCTTGTACAGTGTGAAGAAAATAGAATAAAACTTGTACTATTGTGTACGTTTACTTCAGTTGGATACAAGATTGCTGCATGCAAGCCACGGAATGTAATCAATTGTCTCCTGTTCCTGCACGTGGTCAAAGGAAATCGTATGTTTATGTATTGAAGTATAGCATTGGCTGCTTTAATTTTTTTAAGTCTACATATTTCTCTATTAGACTTGAAATGATGACTTAGAGCGACAATACATTCAACATACTCGAGCATAAACAGACTTATGGAGGAATGGTCCCTTCGATACCAGGCTAGCTGAAAATGCCTGTCTAATACTAATCAACGCGAGAAATTTCATTGCGTGATACAGGATCGGTAGTTACTATATAAATAGTTTGGCTTGTCTTCACTAGATGGCATTGAGAAGTACGTATTTTTGGAAGACGGGAGATGGGGATCAGAGGGGAGGAGAGGGGGAGAAGGGAAGGACGGGAATAGGGGAGAGGGAAGGGTTAGGGCCACCGGTAACCTCACTCAAGCAGCGAAAAGCAATGCAAGCATTGTACCTCTACTAGGGAAACAATTCCCTCCCGGTTTTCTGTGAGGGTGTTTAGTTGTATATAGATGTCGCCTCGGACTCTCTAAGCTCTCATTGATACTTCATGGTGAAGTTGAAGTTAAAGCGGTTTATTTCTGTCGAGAACTAGTCCGATTAGGTCCGTCTTGTCGTTACCAGACAAGTTCCAGAAAACTAACTAAATTCTTAACATTAACTAGAGCTTACTGGGTGGTCAAATTTTGACCATAATTAATTAAGTTAACGTTGACCAGTACTAGCTTGAACTGTCATTGCATAGATTTTACGTGCCACGACAGGTCGACAGAATTTATTGAGAAAAACTATCCGATCCAAAATAATCTTGATATCACTAAAACTCGTTAACAGCTATTTCTAAGAAGATAGAGATGAAGCCAAGAGGTGGAGTGAAATTCTTTTTTACTTTTAAAATCGGTTCGCCCTTAAAGCGTGTTTTTTTTTACTTAACTATTATCAATACAAATAAATAAAATTGAAGTGTCTGTTTGTAATATTAAAATAATAGTTTTTTTAAGCTCATACGTATGATACCAATTTTCTGTCTGTCTGTTTGTTCCAGCTAGTCTTCGGAACGAGTGGACCGATTTCCACGGGACTTCACTGGTAGATAGCTGGTGTTATAAGGAGTAACTTAGGCTACTTTTTTTTTGGAAAAAAGGATTACGCGCAAAATATATGACTATGTACACGCAACCGAAGCCGCGCGGGTTTTGCTACACTATAATATAATTTTTTTTATTTATGTAGAATTTTTTTATTACAGAACAGTTGTTAAACAAGAATTACAAGGCTGGGTTATCATCCATTTAGCAATAGTTTATCTTGACATCGAGACTAACATTTTCCTTTTGTGAATGACTTCTAAAATGTGTCGAATATACATAGAATATAAATTTGTGTCAAAAGGTGTAGAGATGTTGATTATTTAATGAAAATACTATCTTTTGATAGTGTCCACCTGGGACTTTTCACTAACGCCCTATTCATCTTTAAAAAGATAAGTGTCTGTATTAAACCAGAAACTTATTTTATGCCGAGATTTACAGAAACCAAAATTTCCATAGGTTAGATGAAACTACGCTCAAGCAGAGATTAACAGAATTCCAACATTTATTCTCTGAAGAACTTGAAAGGAAACTATCTGCAAAATTATTACAGTTATTTCTTCATAGCTCTCAAGCCTCAAAGCAAACTAAGTTAATAAAAGTAACTTGGTAGAATGACTAGTAGCGTGTGTTGCCTCGTAATAAATATTATATTCACTACAAACTCTTTTACTTCCTAAAATGTAATTTAAAGGCACTAAAATTACACCTTGCCGGTGCCTTTGTAACCACATCAAAAGCCCAAAACAACACAGAGCTCTTACACACACAGCTGGTGAACGCATACAGGGAAGGCGTTCAAATTTAATATATTCTCATACATATCTGATTACTGACGTGAATATTTTACCTCACCACAAAACATTTGTAAATGAGTTGATTAGTTCATTAATATATTATCTGTGGTTCATTCATTTGTAATATGATTTGAAATAACTATTTGGTTCTATGAATTACAGAATATTTTATTAGTTTAAAACACAATTGTGTTACCTTTAATTGAATCTGCTCGATTGGGAACAATAATCCCACTAATATTATGAATGTGAAAGTTTGGATGGATAGATGGATGTTTGTTACTCTTTCACGCCAAAACTATTGAACCGCTTGCGATAAAACTTGGTATGTACGTAGCTGGAGACCTGGATTAACACTTACTTTTTATCCCGATATTCCCACGGGATCGGGACTTACGCGGGTGAAACCGCGGGGCACTGCTAGTCTCAAACAAATAAAAACAAAATACGTTATGATATACGATACTTACTTATTACGTCGCTCCTATTATCTTACGCATCTTGGCTTCATTAAGCTTCTGACAACAGGCAGGCCGAATTATATTTTACAGTTATACCTAATTAACGACAACTTCTTCAAAACAATATCGGAAGGGATTAAAGAGACAGAGAAGATGAATAAGGCCTAGAAGAAGTTCTGAACAACAGGTGAAGGAGAAAGTGTGAGTTTAGGCTTATAAAGAGGTCAAAATATCGCGGAGGATTGAGAGTAATATTTAATTCGTTATGGTTTAATTTTGAAATGACGTTACTATTTCCAAAAGTTACCTAAAATATTGTTTATTTGTACAATATCTGAATCACCCAAAAACAAACATAGATTATTTATTTATATTTCTTTCAACTCAACTCTAGGTCTTGGGTATGGTATATACAATATTACATACATATTAGGTGTATATAATCGAAGAATTTATAATATTAATAAATACTAGATATGTTATTTTTCTTTATGTCTACAGTAGCATGATGCATCCAAAGATGGTCTAGGGTGTTGTCTGATGCAGGACGGCAAACCAGTAAGTTATGCATCTCGGAGTTTAAGTTCAGCAGAAAGAATTTTTTCACAAATAGAGAAAGAACTACTAAGTGTGGTCTGGGCAACACAAAAGTTTCACTATTACATTTATGGTAGAAAATGTACTGTGTTAAACGACCATAAACCTTTGGAAACTTTACTAAAAAAAGGAATTCATGATATTCCATCAACGCGTTTACAAAGGTTAAAATTAAAGTTGTTAAAATATGACATTGAGGTTAAATAACTAAAAGGAAAATTGATGCTTGTTGCTGATTTGCTGTCACGCTCCTTTCCTAAGGAAAGTGATTATGATGATACTTATATGTATGAAGTAGTGCACTGCATTGGTCTGTCATCATATTTACAATGTAATGATGAACAAAAGCAAGAATTAATAACAGAAACACTAAAAGATGAGGAATTGTTAAAGTTAATAGATTATAATAAGAATGGTAGGCCAGAAAAAGTCAATAATGTTCCAGAATTTGTTAAATATTATTATAAATTTCAAACAGACATCACAGTTGATAACAATTTAGTATTCATAAAAGATAGACTTGTAATACCAAAAACTTTAAGACTAAATATTTTAAGAAAAGTACATGAAGGGCATTTAGGAATAACAAAAATGAAACAAACATTAAGAAAGCTGTACTATTGGCCAAAATGTGATGATCATATAGAAAATTTTGTGAGAAAATATTTTGTATGTCAAACTTATCAGAAAAACAATGTACAAGAACCACTTTTATCACATAGTGTGCCAACACTTCCATTTTCAAAAATAGGAGTTGACATTATGGATTTCAAGAAGAAATTTTAGCTAGTAATATATGACTATACCACAAAATGGTTAGATATAAAAATGATACCAAGCAAGTCTGCTAGTAGTATAATTAATTGTCTAACAGAATTTTTTTCTCTATTTGGTATACCAACCGAAATAGTATCAGATCATGTACCATTTGATTCAAGAGAATGTCATCAGTTTGAATGGGGCTCTAAATTTAACTTCTTCTTCTTCTTAAGTCCTCGATATCCACAATCGAATGGCATGGCGGAAAGGGGTGTGCAGATTGCAAAGAAAATTTTAACCAAATGTAATGAAGATAAGACAGATTATAGAGCAGCATTGTTACAATATAGGACTTGTCCAGTTTCAGGAACAAATTTTTTATTGGCACAGTTAATGATGAATAGGAACTTAAAAACTAAATTACCCGTATTGTATCACTATCTAGAGCCAAAAATAAATATTAATGTTAAGAAAGAATGTTAAAATAAGAAATGAACAAAATTATAATAAGCAAGATAGACCTAAACAAAGTATTGTAATAGGACAAGATATTTGGTTTAAAAAAGATCCAAATAGTAGTAAGTGGTTAAAAGGAAAAATTTAAAAAAATAATCAGCATAGATCCTATAATGTAAAGGATGAGGCAGGGTGTATTTACACAAGAACCTCGTATCATATTCGACCTCAATGATTTGTTGGAACTACAGGTGCAGCGCTGAGTGTGCAGGTTCAGAAGAGTTCAACACTCTTTAATTATAAGTTAATGTTTATAAAAATTTGTTAAATATTACTGTGGATAAACAGTATTGGTTCAAGGCTTATAAAATAATTATTAGCCTTTAATGTCAGTGAGAAAGATCTCTTGTTACTAATGTTTTATGAAAATTTACCTTTATTTTTTTGTTAATGAAAGGAGGAAGAAAACCTCTTTCAATGTAAATTTTATATTAATCTTAATCTTATCTCTAATCTTTGTATTAGTTTAACGGTAATCATCCATCTGTAACAGTACAATTACAGTTAAGAATAGATTCCTTTTATTATTTCTAAGTAATGTAGAGTTAGTCAATTGTTTGTATTTGAGCCATGAAGTTTAGAAATGTTCTAGTTTGTTTCATTATTAAAAAGGGGAAGATGTATTAGAGGCTGAATGAGGTGCAACAGTATTGCTATGTGTTGTCTATGGAGCATATTGTAAGGAAGCCATATCATTAAGAGAATCGTGACGGAAAGCATTGTAATTATAAAATCCCGAAATATAACCAATAAACATTGTGAGTTCCCTCAAAACGTTGTTTACTTCAATTATACATGGCAATAACACATAAATTTGTATGTGTATCATAGACAGCAGATGAAAACCAGCGTCCAGCACTTCGCTAGACATGAAGCTGATCTGGACGCCTCTTTAGACGAGCCGTGGGACGCATAGCTACACAATAATATAATTAGTTTTAGTTGTATGTAGTATTTATAAGTTAATTCTTGTTCTTTGTTACTCGTTGATGTTACTTTTATTTTTTTACTTATTATGTGCATTGATGTGTCTTATTGTGCTGTTCTAAATAAATGTTCATTCATTCATTCATTCATTCATTCACATATGTATGATTTGATGCTTCACGAGCGAGTACGGAACAATTTTCACACAGAAGTAAATTCACATAGTTTTGTATCCTTTCCAATAAATTTTACATCCCAGCTCAACTCATCTACAACGCCAGCAAAAAAAAAATGTTACTTCATGGACCATTTTTTTAATTAGTGTCAGTGATAACTCATACCGTAATGGATAATACCACCATTATTCTTGTTTAGCTACTACGTAATAATTTGTTTGAATCTAGCGTTTAAGGTAACATAATGCAAAGCACACTGTTTACAAACAGTTTTGTTGACCAGACAACGCAACTTTCTTCCATTTTCAACACTAAACCGATAAATGTGAAATAGTATTCCTTAAAAGACTCCGAAGACCGCTCAGTTAAGCATATCTTGTTTAACTGAGCGGGCTAAATAGACCTTTTAGATCTGAACCAGACATTTTACATAACATTTTATATGATAATCAAGCGTTTTACTACTGTTTGTACAGAATTACTTGAATATATTTTCCCAGAGGAACCTGATAGGATTACTATGAAGCCTAGTCTATGTTAAGTCTTATCGCGTGTTAGTGAGCGTATCGCATTTGATAATAGCCACGTGGTTGCTTTTAATATGCCACGGGGATCTCCTTTACTTTATTTACCTATTTAAGTACTTAAAAAGGCCTGGTAGTTAGCTAGAAGCAGATAGGAAAATTTACTACAGCTATTTTTTTTAGGTGTTTACTATGAGTATATACCACCGAGATATTACTCAGTGGTATATACTCACTTTTTACTGGTACTATATCAAGTTTTATGGTTTCAATTCCAACATTCGTCCGTCACTCACTATCAGTTTGACAACTCCAAGATAACAGGGGCAAAAGAAGGCACATCAAACTCCGTAGATAATAAATTTGCTTGCAATTTGTTCCAGATACGTCCAATGAAGCATTGAGGTAATCCTCTGCTTTCAAGAAGTGTTACCTCTATGTATGTATGTTTTGCCTCATGTTTGAGTTCGGGTATAAACAGTGTCCGATGTGATTATTTGTTTGACTTATCAATAGATCTTCATATTAATAGGCAAAGACAAAACAGTTTAGTAGCTTTTTATCCTCTGTTTATCAACAGATTTTCTTATTTTTTTAGTTTAGTAGCTATATATAAGCTTTAGTGCTATGAAAAAAAATTAAAAATATTTTTGTTCTTTTAATGCTAAGCTAATTTAATGAAATTAGTCGAATTTCAACCACTGGGCGACCACTGGTATAATATAATGGTCTGTTTTATTTACGATCTCACAGCACCCTTTACTGATTTATTCTAGAGTGGTACAGTCCAATTTTGCAGCCATTTCAGGTAATACCGCTGCTCGCTTATATTAAGACAAATGTTCAAAGGATAAATTAGTTACATTTTAGTAGTCCTTACCGGAAACGGAGGGCTGAATTAAGCTTCGTAACTTCGTTAATCAATTAAGTACTACATTTAAGGGCGTGGAATGCGGATGTATAATGTGTATAGTTATAGATATACATAGATAGGATGAGGTGTGCCTTTATTAATAAACACCACAGAGATGGGTGTTCAAAGGCTGTAGAAATGGATTATATAATTACATTAGGTAGTCAAAAGGCGGTGCAGAGGCTTTTTGTCAAACAAGCATACTCCAGTCTGCAACACAAGACAAAAAAGTCTAAGAAACTTTCCCTTGATCAGAGGTACTATTGTAGATACAAATTATACCCAGGCCAGGACTATTCGACAATGATAGAAATAAGTTTTTTTTTAAGTTTAGGTTACAAATCAGTTTTAAAAGGAAATACATCAAGTTTAAAATGAGATTCAAGACTTAAGCAGACGTCATTCATTGTATGGTCTGGTTTATTATTATTATTATGCAAGTCAAGTATGTAGTTCTGGTGCCACTATATTTGACGCAATTTTTGTTGTTATGGAACGTGTATTACATCTGCTATATTAAGGAATTGATAAAATCTTTAAATCTGTTAAACTCCAAAACCTACAGTATTGTACCTAACGACAACTTTTTACTGCAATCTTTTCAAGCGAGTACAAGTACTGTAGATAATATGGTACTGATTAAATAACCATAAATGGTGGATAGACATCACAGAAAATGCTAAATAGTGACAACTTTTTACTTGCACAAAATTGTAAGTACCTATTCAACTGACTGCGAATAATTGTAAGCATTTCAATCTCGTGTGATTCTATTGGCTCTGCAGCTGGTGCACTATATATCTTCTTGGACACTCTGGAATAAGAATTATGTGGGAACGGGTAAATCTTAGAGTAGGTATGTTTCTTCGTTTAATCTTCCTAAACAGAAAATATCAGCATGGCCAATCACAATTCGTCAACACTGAAACCTGTCATGAAGCAGTGAAGCAGCTACCTGATGGTAAGTGACTACCGCCACCCATTGGCACCTGCAACTCGAGAGTCACAAGTGCGTTGCTGGCCTTTAAGGTGGGCGTAGAGGAAGGGAGGTAAGTGGGGGAGAGGGGAGGGTGGAGAGAAAGGAGATAGCTGGGGAGAGGGGGAAAATGGGGAGAAGAAAAGGGTTAGGGCCTCCAGTAACCTTACTCGCTCGGCGAAATACAACGAAGCATTGCTTCATTGCCGGTTTTCTGTGAGGCCGTAGTATCCCTCCGGTCGAGCCGGCCCATACGTGCCAAGTTCTCAAAATTTGAGCAGAGAGAGCAATAAGTTTGGAAGCTGTCGTGGCAGTTGGCTGCCCGTAACTCTTAACGATACAGCTTCCTGCCACTTTGGCTTCACGCTGTTTAAGCTCTGTCTTATGATATATGATGATATTTTCCGGCTGTCATTATCATGGTTGATATTAGGGGTGTCTGTTTGAGTAACAAACATTTTTGTTTTTTATTCTTTACATACACTCGTTATGCTTTGAGTATACTTGATAAGAAATGATATAGTTTCAATATTTGACCCTGTTTACAAGACATGTCCTCACTTTGACTAAATTGTGTAGCTTAAATGTTATTGACCATAATAGTCTCTAGCGATGGCTTACCACACCTATGCAACATTGTACCTACACCTGCCCAAACTGCAAGACCATATGAGCCCCATGCAAGACCATGGACCACACAATCCCTATGTAGAGCTTCCTGCAAGAGGTGTCAGCCCCCACTAAGGTGAGTAGAAGCCGCAAAAGTGCGGCCGTCGTCCCCATAAATTTGGGAGCAGCCTTTTATTTTCGCCTAGTTTCCAAAGACTACTAATAACTAAACTAAGAACACTTATATGTTTTTACCTATTTCTACGATAAACGTTTATGTTTTATGCTCTTTTTTAACCCTTTTATTTTATATCCGAAATGAACAATCAATTTAATCCAAATGTTTTCGATTTACGATATCATCCTCGTTATTGAAGCGAATTTTTATTTGCATTCGCACGTTTTACGGCATCCAATCTAGCGATAGCGATGCGGTTGAGGAATGGGATTTATTAATAATTATCATGTTTTAGTAAAAAAATAGAAAAGTACGCTTATAAGTATTATCACATATGTTGTCGCCACATCAAAAACTGTTATTTATGTTATTAAAAGTAGGGACAAACTATAATGGATGATAAAACATTTCACTTTTTAGTAAAAATAAGTTAATAGATATTATTTTGACTGATTATACCGGTAACGCAATACTATTGGTCGATTGATAAATATTAACAAATAGTGGGATTATACAAGGGTAGGAATAAGTTTAGAACGAATCACTTGAGTGCAAACAGAGGTACGAACAACTTGGCAGTTACTGTTAGTAAGTGATTTTCATAGTTTATATCAGTGGTTTTGAGATTGTTTCTTACACATAGCAAAGTAAGTATTTTATTCTTCTTGTAAAATAGCAGTGCATATCTTGCAGAAAATAAGTAGTCGATGGTCTCAGGATTGGAAAAGACTTTTGCAGTGACATTTTAAGGTCTAAAATTCTTTGTTTTCTAATATTTTTTCTCTCTCTTTTTCTTTTCTAATATTTAAATTTGATAATAACTAGGGTTGTACAGAGTATTACATACAAAAGTTAAAATTTTATACTGATCATAGTTACAGTAAGGTAAAAATTAACATAATCTAAAGATGAAGGTAAAAATGCATAAATTAAGGGTAGCTACTTTTCCCGGAGCATTCGGTGTCATTAATCCTACGTTGAAAACCCCGGGCTTAGCGAAACCACTTCTGGCTAAATGCTTTACGTGAAAACCTGCATAATTTAACTTAATTTTGATATTGCGGATAGAAAACTCGGTGGATAGAAATCAGAGTTAAATTACGGATTATAAGTAGCAAGTTTTTGCCAGTGGCTTCGCTTGAGTTAATGCAGAGTTTTTTTTCTATCCTTCGGGAACAGCTCTAGCACACCGCTTTTTCTGGATGTAAAATATCCTGTCTTTTTCAGTGCTTCCTTTCATGATGATCAGTTGAGTAGTTAAGGCGTGAAAGCGTCACAAACAAACCAACAATTTCCATTTATAATATTAGAGTTACATAAATAGCGTTGAAGTAAAATGCATCAGTGTAAAGTTTTTTATATGATTTCTATTATTTTTCGCTACCTGCGCCCCACGATTTCACCCGCGTAAGTCCGGATGCCGTGAGAATGTCGGTATAAAAGTAGCCTATGTGTTAATCCAGGTCTTCAGCAATCTACATGACAAGTTTCATTGCAAACGGTTTAGTAGTTTCTGCGTGAAAGAGTAACAAACATCCATACATCCTCATAAACTTTCACGTTTACATGATGACAAGCAATGCAAGTGACCGCGGTATTACCTCCGATCCCGTGGGAATATTGGAATAAAAAGTAGCCTATGCGTTAAACCTGGTTTTCAGCTATCTACATACTAAGTTTCATCGCAATCGGTTCAGTAGATTTGGCGTGAAAGAGTAACAAACATCGATCCATCCATCCATCCAAACTTTCACATTTATAATATTAGTGGGATTAGGATTAGAATTATTAAGATTCTATAGACTAACGTGTGTTTGCTTAACATAAATTGGTCTGCATGAATGGCGTAATGATGTGAACGGTATATTAGAATTTACCACCGCTATAGAATTACATGGACCATGGACACAGAGTATTAAATTAAAACAGTTACCCTGTTTTAATTCCGAATGTACTATGTGTCCATTAATTAATGTTTGTAAAGTCCTTCTGAGAACGACGTAGGCAAGCCATAAAACACAAATTTTATAGGAAGAGTATTACATCCACTTTTTGACTGTAATATTATTGGTTCGAGGTAATAGACAGCTCGTTCCCAGATTCTATTCTGTCATCATCATGATATGAGATATTCTTACGTTACGAGACCAACCAATAAAATTAATTAAATGACTTGATTGTACAACATGACTCAAAGATAAAGACGTAGGTATATTCTTTATTAGGCATTCAAACCTGTGCAAAATCAAAACAAGGTTCGTGAACTATCCCTAAGGTTAGCACAAAGCATGTCAAGATATGACAAGGGTCGGCAGTTCGGCTCAATCTTGCCGCGCAAACAATACAACGCGGGAATTGTGTAAATCCCGGGAATATTAGTCCGGGAATTCCTAATTATGGCCCTCACTTAATGTTGGATGAGGTCGAGCTACTTTTGTTATTATAATTAGTTGAATGGTGGATGATAGTTATGATGTTTAGTTTTATAATATACATAGATTCAGTGCAACTAGCTTCACGACTGACTTAGTCTGACTGACTTCTACTCCTGACAATTCAAAAATACCTATTATTGGTTTTATTGAATAAAAAAAAGGATGTAATGATAATAGGGAATATGCATGTATTTTTTTTTTATCTTTTATTGACTTGTTCCATCATTCTACTCTGATAAAAAATATAAATAACCTCAGCAATGTTCAAATTAATTTTTAAAATAACATTGAAAACATCGATAAAATTTGATCTGTTTAAACGCCGCCATATTTCGCGGGCCTTGGATGACGTCATATATCACGCTCAGTGTTTGTTTCATAAACTTAGTATACTTACTTGAAGTGTTACAGTAATTTTATACCGATTTTCAGTTGTAATTACTATGTATTGTAATTAATAGACGATGGATAAAGTTTAAAAAACATTTTATAAGTATTGCCTTGTCCCTAAGTGTAAAAACACTATAAGAAGTACACCCAATACAGTATTTTTTCCTGTACAAAATAATAATGTGAAATACGAAAACAATGGTGTAAATTAATGAGAAGAGATGAAGTATCTTCAATATCGTGTTTATCGTGTTTATCACTTTAATGTAAGCATATAACAATTTAATTGCTAGAATAGTGTGAATTAGTCAGCAGTAGGTCATTTATGTTGGTTTTAAATATCAAGCAGAAGGCAACTTGCTTGTCTACTTAAACTAAGTAACAAAAGTCCAATAAAACTTCATGAATATAACTAACTATACATATCTTACCTATCCTTTAGATTATAATATAACAAGTATTATAATAAAATTACCTTGCGGATTTCACTCCTTTGACCTCAGCAGACGTAAAATTTGGATTTGTTGCAAAATATGTAGTCATCATGAATGCATCTATTTTCGGTAGATTGTCCGATTGTTCTTTGACAAAACTACATTCAGTCATCGTCCTAGATAATTTCTAATATCACTAGAATGCCTAAATTGCACTAGCTAAGGGCAAAAACCACAGAAACACCTATCTTTCTCCGTAACACTACGAATATAGGCGCCGATAAATGACAGGACGTGGAATTTGACGTCATGTTTTGTTTCGACCAATAGTGAAGCGTTTTGCAAAGTTGAATTTCGCTCCCTTATTTTGCATATTTTAATTAATATTTTTTGCAATTAAAGACGAACTAAATAAGAAAATAATTGTTTAGGCATAATATGTGGACAATAAAGATTCAAGGGAAAATTAATCAAGTAAATTTAAACAACATGCATATTCCCTATTGTTTTATCACTACATATTATAAAACAAAGTCCCCCGCAGTGTCTGTCTGTCTGTATGTTGGCGATAAAGTGATATAAATAAAAAGTGAAATATTTATGTTGATGATTGTTGAAGATGTCTCTGCTACCCGTGCGAAGCCGAGACGGGTTGCTAGTTTTGAATAAAATTAAAAGTTTTCAAATTCGAAACTGTTCGACTAAGGACGTAAATCAATTAGCTAGTTGCATAAGTTTAAAATAGATTATTTCATGGTCTTCATTATATCTTAAATCAGAATTTGAACATTTTTATTAATTTATCGATTTTTTTATTTTACGGTAACTAAGTATGACGTCAACATTTGTATTTTCATACAAAGTTCTAAAGATCGTACCGTTCTGACATTTAATAAAGAATAACTGATTGAACTTGAGATTCACATTCCGTACCGCCTTTTTGTCTCGATCAGTGAACAAAACAATTTTAGACCTATTTATGTTTCTACAGTATTATTAAAACGTAAGTAACCGTTGACGGTCCGTCGCAGCGGCAGGCTTTATACTTGTTTGCGCTCTTAGTTCTATAATAAAAAATATTTTACATATTTTTGTTACGTTTTGTTTTTTTTCACAATTTTGTTTTCAGTTATAAAGTTATATAAAGCCCTCAAACTAAACTAAATGCATGTATCGGCAATGGGTGGGCTTCGAATTTGTAGAACCGAGGCCAGGTGGGGCAGAATAGATTGCATCTTACACCTTAAAGTTGTTGGAAATATTGCATAGACTATAGAAGTTCAGTATTACATACTATATAAAAATAAAGCTAAGATGTTTGTATTTTGTATTATTATTCATCTTGTCTTTGTGTAACGATTGTTTGAGTGCAATTACGCATATTAAACAACTCTAGACGAGTCCACGACGTCCACGTCCACGACTGTAAATTGTCCATTTTAAAAAACTTTTCAATAATAACATTAAAATTATTAGATGTAATTGTGTAAAATCTTCAAAGAACATATTAAAAATATGTGGATTAAAAATGAACGCTAAAATATACATAACTTATATATATTTACTGAAATGGCAAAAAGTCTTGCCCTTACTGGAAGCCTGGAAGTTCCTAATACCAAAATAAAAAATAAACCAACAGACTCAACCAGTCATACGAATACAAATATTATGATTCCTTAAGTATATTTTTAACCCCCGACGCAGGGAAGGAAGAGTGTTATAAGTTTCACGTGTGTATATATGAGAGAGCCCCAGTGGATGAACAGTTGAGGAGCAATACGGTACCGTGGTATCGAGATGTAATGCGGATACAAGAGAAGAGAATGACCAAAGAAAAGATGGGTGAACTGTGTGAAGAAAGATAGCTAGAACGGTGGTAAGCAGTGAAACGACGAATGATAGAGTAGAATAGAAGAAAAAAACATTGCGCCAACCCCAAATAAAATTGGGACAAATGTAGGTAGATGAAGGTGATGATGTAGAGTGTAGACACTTATATTTTGTTTACAAAGTATCATTTGTGTGTATCTACCTATATACATGTATTTATCCGTATAAAGACATAATGAATCACGTCATCAAGCTTTCTTTTTATGGAGCTAAGAAGAAGGAAGGGCACTTTAAAGGAAGAAGAAAGCGGTCCTTCCTGGTATTTCAGTCATCGGTTAGGTAATGGTCTTATATTATTTAATGACTCTGAGGCTTACCCTGTGCCTAAAAACGGATCGCACCGGTAATTTGATATGATCACCCTGACACCCATAAGATTTATAAAGGGATAAGAAGCACAGAAGACATGCAGAGAGACCCTTCTATTCTCATAAAACTATTCTGTCATAAGACCCTTCAACGCCCTAAAAGACACAACACTATCTATATTCACGTCTAAAGACAGTTTATGAGCAATGAACACCCTTTCAATGGCGACATCCCAGTCCTCATTTAAACTGTATTTAATATTTATGTGCCCTTTGGGTTGCCAGGAAAATTGGATTTTTGCCTAAATTAAGCTATAAAGCTATGTGTATGAGTGAATCGGGGGTTATTGTTTTTTACAACCAAAATGGGAGATAATATATGCTCGTTCGGTGGGGTGAAAAAAAATATTTTGGGAAATCTTGGTTCTGCAAAATGCATATGTTTTTAAGACGCTTTTACTAGCTTCACTTTTAACTAACTATGTAAACAAATCTTAGAACTCAATTTGAACCTACTTTCTAATTGTCTTATCAAAATTAAACTTTGTATAGTTGTTGGGTTGTTTTTTTTTTTGTTGTTTTTTTTTCCACACATCTTACACACGGCCGTCTGATCCCAAACTAGACAGAGCCTGTACTATGGTAACCAGACTGCTGATAAACATACTTATATATTTCTAAATACATGATGACATCTTGGAACCGAATTGATCATGGAGCCTGGAGGTGGATGCCTTAACGGGACTTTGAATAAAAGATGGACTGTATTAAATGTTATATTCTCGACGATTACAATCGTCACACGTCTGAGAACCGAGTATGACAGAAGGCGGAGGCGCGGAGTTGGCGAGCACCAGCCGTCCTGTGATCGCTCGACTCGGCCAATCGTGATTGGCCACATGTTGTGGTGCGCCGACATATTCCCCGGGTTGAAGGACCACTGGTTCCCATCGTGGAACTCTTAAGCAACTACTAGTAAACCCCTCGAGATTGGGGTCATATGATTCATTTTAAAGAGTCCAACAGATTAGGCTTATTAACGATGTAGCTGTAATTTATTTCGCCATTAAAGCGTGTTTTTTTTTAATTTTACTAAGCTTTGATATTAGTGTTTGGTTTGTCGATACTTTGAAATGTCTGTAAGTTTTATATGAGTGTGCTTTCTGATAACTATTTATATTATTTCTTCTGAATCAATGCTGAATGCACTACTGGGCACTTTAATAGCGTGTAATCTAAGTATATATGACGGGCCTGTTGGTCTAGTGGTTAGTAATACTGACTGATGAGCCAGAGGTCGTGGATTCGATTCCTACCCAGGACAAATATTGTGTGATGAGCATGATCATTTTTTGTTCTGTGTCTGGGTGTAACTTATCTATAATATGCATGTAGTTAGAAATATTTAAGTATGTTTATCAGCAGTCTGGTTGCCCTAGCACAGGCTCTGCCTAGTTTGGGATCAGACGGCCGTGTGTGAGATGTGTCAAGTTATTATTATTATTACTATACATATACACATACATATACTATATATAAACGTATCCCAACACTTTTAAGTTTTTATTCTTAGTTATTAAAGATATGAATGTATGCATGATATATTTTTGAGTAGTCGGGCTTCCATGATTAACGAATTAAAACAACGGTATCTTTCATAACTTTTTAGTCTAACAGGTTATTGCGCATATGACAATCATAGCATGAGATGAAATTCACGTGTTTTATTTCCACTTTAAACTACGATTAATGGTCGTACACTGCAAAAGATACAATCAAAGCACACAGAACAGCGTGATCTATCACCGAATCCACCTAAAAAAATGCAGTAAATCGTTCAATAGACATTATATCTTCGTTGAAACCTCGAAAATAACGCTCATAAAAATTCCTTTAAAATTCTGTTTAACCCCTAACGGTTCACGGCAAAAATATCTAATGGTGAAACACCAATTTTAACAGCAATTTATCAATATCTGGCAACAAGCGGTAGTAAGATTGGCCGATGGGATCCTTACTGAACCCTTTTTACAGAATTTATTGTACAGCCTCCATAAGGAGTTCTTGCGGTCGTGAAATAAATAAAAAATCTAACGACTCTTTATTCCTTACAGCTACCTTACATTAAATGTAATAGGAATATTTGTACCGAATTTGTCTTGGTGTACATCCGGGAACAAATATCCCTCTTATTTAGATTTGCTTTCCTTGTTCACAAAATTGTATGCTAAGGAATGTGAGCTTATTACTATTTTCGTATTGCTGCTGTACTACGTGGGTTGAATTCTATTTATAATTTATACACTACTGCACTAATAAGGCATATTATGTACAGTACCTAAATGTGTGTTTTTTTTTACGTTTTCTAAAAATGAAACCTAGCTAGATCGATTTATCGCCCCCGAAGCTAGATTTAGTTTTCAAACATTTTTTTATGAGAAATCCGCTCCATGCCAGTTACCGCATTAAGAAAAGAAACATATTTGTATGCATTGTATCGCAGAACCAAATATAAATGGACTATCTTTTGTAGATTGAATCTATACAAACCTGGTGGTATACCAACCCACCGGAGCTGCGGAGGTTATAAAAAATTAAAGGATGGGGCTTGAAGCTGAAATATGAAGCTTAAGACACGGTAGTCTTGAGAAAGGGGTCTTTCACACATCCAGGAGACCTTTTTTTGAAGTGAAAACTTCTTTAGGCACGTTGGGCAATTTTAGTATTTGTAAAAAGACCTTCACGCTCAGAGTAGTGTGTGTGTGTGTGTGTATGTGTGTGTGTGTGTATGTGTGTGTGTGTGTGAGTGTGTTAGTGTGTGAGTGTGTTAGTGTGTGAGTGTGTGCGTGTGTGCGTGTGTGTGTGTGGTTCACTTCCGACGTGCAGTTCTACGACTGACAGTTTCTTTTAACTTGTGGTTAACCCCCTCGGGTACCACCGCAAAGAAGAGGTGGCTATGACAGAATGAACCGACTAAGACCACACGCTATTCCATCAGCAGGCCTATGGCCAGGGCCAAGGTCTTCTCTTACACGAATTAATCAAGAACCCGCGGTGTGGGAAAAAACTTATTCCCAATTGAAAATATATGATGCTAAACTCTGCCTTTAAATACATTGAAGTCAATGGTACGCTGTATTTTGGGAATTTTTGTGAGCAAATACATTCAAAAGGTGATATTGGTAGCGCATTATTCAAGGTTGGCTAACCGTCGCTGAGGGCAATAAATATACATCACCTCTCACAGAGCGATTCGATGAAGGGAGACTTATTTTTAAGATTTTTTTTAAGGCTTCCTATTAAAGTCCCCACAAAAAATCTGCAGTGACAAATACAATACCAATTCAATTGCACGGAAAACGTAGTGGCTTAAGTGATTCTGGGTTCAATTCTTCTTTTCATTTACAGATACTTATGAAGTTACGTGTACTTTTTTAATTAATTAAGTTGTCAAATAAGCGTACGGTCTGCCTTCGTGTCTGCTATTTGTACGATTATGAAATTCATAATACCGCAGTTGTTTTTGTGTTTAACTATGAATGTTGCGTGCATGTCATTCGTTCTTTCTTTAGGTAAAGCAAGCAAGTCTGCAGTTCTCAAATTACCATCTATACGAATATATGGCTACAAACTCTTCAGCTTTATAGTTTGTTTGTTTGGTTGGTTGAAAGCACTAATCTCAGGAATTTGAATTGAAAAATTCTTTTAGTGATGGATAGCATTTATTGAGTCAGGCTATAAAATATATAACATCACGCTACAACTAACAGGAGCGGAGCATAAATAAAAAACGTTGTAAAAACGTGGAAAATTTACAAACGCGGAGGAAGTTGAGCTGGTTAGGGAAGTTACTTAATATAAGTGAAGTACATAATTATCTAGCTCTAGCAAAAGTATCAGCATGAACAGCACGCCTTACATTATCGAACCACACTTAAACGACGACAAGCACGATTGTAAATGCGAAAGTCAAGAATTACGAGTGCTGAGAACTCGTGATAAAGTATTTTCTTTCATTTCCAATAATCATTTATAACTTTAAAATATACTTTGAACGTTAAACGCAGACGTTATTGATTTATTTATTTTGACTTTATCTTGCGATGATAAGCCGAACTTCGTAGTTAGCTATTGATCCTGCATGGCGCTATGAAAGTTTTTACGCAAATTAATATAAAGTTCCTACTAAAATTGTACTGAGTACAAAATTCAATTCTGAAGCTGTAAGGTTACAGTAAAGACCAAGTTTTATTCAAACCGTAGGGCTTTTAGGGCTCTTAATGTGTCGTCGTGAAGAGTAAAGGCTTTTTCACACTAAGAGCTAATTCACGCTATACCGGGCTGGAGTCGGAACTCGCTGCCGAAATATTGGTGGTTATTTGTTCCCAGCCGGGTCACGACAAATCTAAAGGCTGCTTCAAATAGAACCAAGCCGAGGCCAGCCTCCCGGGCCGCGGAATTGCCTTAAATAATTCTTTTAGGAATACTGAGCTAGCTAGACACAGTATTCGGCTATATTCACAATTCAAATGTAAAAAAAAACAAAGGAGTTGGAGCTACCAAAATTTCTGTTCGACTGCTCCTCTATAGTGATAAAAACCCCGTCGTCCACGTGATCAAACTGGGCAGGCAAACTAATTTGTACAAAGGAATAAACACCCTACAAAAGACCACCGCAAACCAGTTCTACTAACGTAGGACTTTTTTCTTCTAGTGGCGCACAATCAACATTTGAGTGAGCTAACCATTGGGTATCAATGTGCTGTGTGCTAACCCAGTTGTTTAAATAATACACATAACTAACCGACTTCAAAAAATTTGAACTTTGACAATTTAAACGACTCAATTCAACTGTTTTTCATATTTAGTGTGTTGGTTATGCTTTTAGCAATTGTGAGCAGATTTTAATCATTGTCGTTATGGATAAGATAGATTATATAAAATTATCAAGGACCATGACTTAGACGCATTGAGGTCGGTTGTAGTTGTTCATTTCATTACACAATTATATTTACTAAAGCAACAAAGTTGTCAAGGTCTCTTGAACTTTTATTACCTACTGAATCCAACACATTACCAAACTTTTCCATAGTGTAGACAAAACAATGAGAGCCATTAATTAAGTAACGGTCGTTAAAAACTTGCTATTAAGGGCTATTGTTCAAGTTATTGAAAGCACTTTTTTGCGATGTCAGTACATGGGAAAGCACTTGCCTGGCGCCTCTTATTCGATGTTAATCAACTTGTGAAAGTATAATTAACCGACTTCAAAAGAAAGAGGTTCTCAATTGGACAACTTTTTTTTTGTGTGTATTATGCGATATCTTCGGCATTCGTGAATGGATCTCAATGATTACTTATTTAATTGTTTTTTTTTTACTCAAGGTTTCATTTGAAAAAAGAATATTGCACAAGGGTGGAAAATTAAGGGATGAAGAACACAGCTTATCATGCGCATTAAAGTATGTGATACTTTTTTAAAAGTTTATTATTTTAAGTAAGACGTAGTAAGAGTAGATCGCACGCTGCTTATTTTTTAAGCCATGCCTTTTATCAACACGGTTCACAATATGAAAAATACTAGCTTTGGTTAAATTTATTTTTCTATTCCTAGATAACAATACTTTTTTTCTGGATCAAAAGTACCCTGTTCTATTCTGTTCCCTTGACAATTTTAAATTTCACGATGACCGAATGAACAGTTTAGGCGTGAAGGCATAACAAACAAACTCTTCACATTTATGCTATGTAACTAGCTATTGCCCGCGGCTTCGCTCAAGCTAATTTAGATTTTGTCAACTAATTAAGGTAGACCTCGGGAATAGTCGTTTTTTCTCGATTAAAGCACCTCATGTCTATTTCTGTACCCCTGTATGCAAAATTTCATGATAATCAGTTGAGTAGTTAAGGTGTGAAGTGTAAAAAACAAACTCAAATTCGTATTCATAATATTAGTTAGGATTAGATAGATAGATGTATTCTTTATTGTACACAAACCAATAGGTTACTATATTTTACATATATCTACTTACTAGCTAATGTTATGTACGATTGGCGACCTTATCGCAATTTGCGATCTCTTCCAGGCATCCATTGGATGGATAGAGAAAACATAGGTGAAAAGAGGGGCTGCAGTGTACAATATATTTAAGCAGTCTATGGAAAACGAAAATAATTATGTTTATGTGCTATTTAGAGATACTTAGCATAAATTTTGCAAATAAATATTAGGATGGTATGTATATAGACATAGGTACACAAATACACATACTTACATAAACATATACATATATATATATACATAAATACACACATATATATATATATACAATACATAGTTAAAACCTATGGAGATACATAATAGTACCTATAAGGTAACCATTAACGATAGGACTACTTACTTAGCATTTCTTTTCCCTATGACTCTGACATAATGCAGCAAAGCTCCAGTAGTACTAACAAGGAAAAAAGATGCCGTACAAATGTATATTTCTTTTTGGTAATATTCGAATGCGAACTTACATTTTCACGTGTGGAAACCCCACGGGTCACAACCTCACCGGGCCAACGGGGAAGGGCCAACGGAAAACAATATTTCGTCACAGGACTTACACTTAGACTTACTATTACAATCACTAGGGTATACTCTAAAACACGTTAAAGTTTCATACTTTAAGGCGCTCTAAGACACACTTAAGTTTTCATACTGATTTTCATCTAATTTTCAACACTACTTGGTGTTGGAAATCAGAGTAGATTTTTATATATTTTAATACAATTTGGTGTATTTTACAAACCAATCAATATAGTCTTCCAGCTGTTATTTCGATACTGTCTAATTTTTTGTACAAATTTTGAAGATTTTAAAATTTGTAGCCTTTGATTTATCAACTAGGCATTATTATTTCCTCCTTTTAAAATTATCGAATTTCCATTCAAGGTAAAGATTCAATTACAATAGCTGCACATCCAATTTTGCATTATTTTTGTTTGCATTAAAACAGACGACAAAAAAAACAGACATATTTAAAAAAACACACTAAAATTAAAATTTAAAATTAAATTTCCAATCTGAGAAACATTGGATATAATAATATTATGAGAAAAAAATTCAGATGTGACAACGCAATGTCGAAATATATAGAGCCAATATAGTTGTTTTTATTAACCGTATCTGCGCAAACATAAATTGCTTATTCTCGTACATGTCTGACTTTTAGTGATGGGACACACATCATTAACGGCAAAGATATTTTTACCATCGATATATTGTTCCTGTGACGACTGTCATTAACTACTAATACTAATTAAATTTAAGTATTAGTAGTATTTGTTAATTACATTCGTCACAGGAACAAGGAACAACTACTAGTACAAACTTACACGTTTCTTTGGATTAATTGTGATTTGGAGATACCTGGCACTCCCGGTAACCTGCCTCTCTCGTGAGGGAGGTGTGTTTGTCATTTTTTTCTATGGTAATTGGTTGAGCTTAGCTGTTATTATCATCACAAATTGATCATAGGTTTTCCAAATATTAAGGTTTGATTCTAAAGATATTATTAAAATCATTTAAAAAACGTATCGTGTGACAAATACGAGCTAAATTAAAATCCTCCCTTTTGCCTCGAAAATTAAAAAAAATATATTAAAAACTTAAAGTACTTTTGTGTAACTAATATTTAAAAAAAGAAAATGAATTAAATTAAAATATAAAAAAGTCTGTTGGGTTAGTCAGTATTTAATAAAAAGCAACTTGCTACAAATATCGATGTCACAGCGTTCCCCACACTATAAACATTACAGGCGAAGGGTCGAAGGAAGGGGCAGACATTAAAACGGCACATTGAGCGTTTTTATTCGCACAAGATAAGGATGCGCGGCCGCGTGCATTCACTCACGCGCCGGATACCCGAGCACTTTTTATGATGCCTATATTCCATTCTGCACGGTTTAAAGGCGATACACGTTTTTACACTTAATGTTAGCCTCAGTGGTTTCTAGAAAGCTTTGAATCTGAAATTGTTTTTAGATCCATTGTTAAGGTATGACATTCAATGCTATCCTTCCAAGCTAGAATATTTTAGTTGTACATATAAAATTGACGTACTGAATCCCAATTATATTTTAAAAGTTACAATTGATCAACAAATTTTTATTTGAAAAATAATTATTAATGTTGTATCATATTTATTTATATTGAAATATCAATGTTGATTGTTAGGCTTTTTTACGAAGCTTGCTCTAATCAATTGTGAGTGTGATATTTAACTGTTTAAAGACTGAAAAAAAGACAATCTTTTATTCATAGAATTTTCTAGAAATCCAAACCGAAAATTATAGAAAACGAAGATATAAATGCCATTTTAAATACCTTAAGATTTTGTCGACTGAATGTTTTAAAGACCGTTATTATAAGGTTAGTCAAAAAGCTATCTATGAACATAGTTTTTTTATTATCATTAGGTCATCCAATATAGACAAAAACCAAAAAAACAAGGAAATATTTAATCGGAATATTGGACATTTACTATTCTCGTTATATTTAAAATTATTTTGCTTAATATATAAAATTGCTTAACTTAATAGCGAGCTTGTCTTCTAAGTACATTTAAGTACATGTCAAGAAAAATTGTAATAACCTGCCAATAAGTCAAAACCTATTTTATTTTTATTTTCTAGGTACTAACCCCGCCGACTGCACGACAGAACGTATATGTCAGCTTCGAACCAACCAAAACCTTGATCTATTTTTATGTTTAATTTTTTAACATTTTACATTAAATTATAGCTTTAAGTTTACACAAATACTTATACTATTCAGGGTTTTCAGAAAAACAAACCAGCACCTTCCCTAACAAGAGTCTTTAGTATCAATTGGTTGGACGTAACGGCGAGGAAGAAGATTTACACGCCATTAGTACGTTCAATAGTTCAATGGATAGAGGTAGTGAAGAGGAAAACACGGGAACGAGTGAGAATAAAGTTTCCTACAGACGTATTGGTGAAGGTAATTTATAATATTATACCAATATTATTGTATTTACGAAAAAGTTAATCGCAATGAGTAGACAGACGACTGTTAATTAGTTTATTGTTTACGAATTTTATTTGTTGCACTTTATTCATCACATTAAGCTCAAATGTAGTAATTAATAGAAAAAAAATTGTCAGTCGTAGGACTGCACGTCAGAAGTGAAAACATATACTATTAGCGTCCTCTAGTGGATCTATACATGTATTATTAGCGTGACGGTAACGAGTTCAATGCTTTTTCCCCATAGCAAAAGTGCACAAACATGCGAAAAGAAGTTTTCACTTCAAACAAATTGTCTACATTGGCTGCTTCGAGGATTTTTAGATCTTTACAAAAAAAAACTCCCTTGATGTAGACTCTACTAAGTACTTGAAAGCACTTTGTACCTCTTTCTAAGATTTATTTTCTTTTAAAAATGCATGAACCCATGTATACTGGTACTACATACACCCCTGGTTATTACCAAGTATTCCTTACTTACTTAAATAATATCGACTTATGTTTTATCCGTGAACCGAAGAACTCATAGTGCGAACTATATTTAATTTTGGTCTAGATAGCGCTGTGTAATTTGGTCCATAGTATTTAATTTTTTTTATTAAATAATCATCAATACAAATAAATAAAATTGAAGTGTCTGTTTGTAATGTCAAAATAATAGTTTATTTTTAAACTCATACAGTTATTTGCATGATACCTATGCCTCAAAATCAGTTTTTTTAATTTTTGTCTGTCTGTCTGTCTGTTTGTTTTGGGTAATCTCCGAACGGGTAGACCGATTTTCATAGGACTTTCACTGGCAGAAAGCTGGTGTTATAAGGACTAACTTAGGCTACTCTTATTTTGGAAAAAGAATTAGGGTTCCGCGCAAATTATAGAGATACTTACACGCGAGCGAAGCCGCGCGGGAACTGCTAGTTTCTAAATATTATTGTACATCATCAACTACAACATAATATGAAACTAATCAATACATCCAATATACTGGGTATATCTCACAATGAAGCACTTATTTAAATCACAGAAAGGAAACTCTGCATGCATTTACAAAAAGAATTTTTGAATAAAACTATCCGTTTAAAAGTTATAAGTGTTATAACCGTTTGAGTTTCCAGGTATTATACGTCTTTCATAAAGGCAGATGGAATGTGTGTAGTTAAAGATATTAAATCGAACATATTTTTGAAGTGAAAAATGCTTTAGGCACGTTGTGCACTTTTGGTATGAGGAAAAAGCACTGAGAGATGACATAATATATATTGTCATGATGACATATATATGTGTGTGTGTATGTATATATATGTGTGTGTATGTGTTTACACTACTGACGTGCAGTCTTACGACTGACACTTTTTTAATTTTTTTTTAGAGTTAAACAAATTTATTTTTTTGACTGGCCTGTTAGCCTAGTGGTTAGTGAACCTGACTGCTATGCAACAGGTCGTGGGTTCGATTCCCACCTGAGTCTGGGTGTTCTTTGTGTCCGTTACGAATACTGTACTACATACAAACTTTATAATTAAGTGTATCAAAACTAATTAAAAATATACTTACTTTTATTTTGGAATTAATCATTCCGTTATTGAGAAAATCTATAAAATCTAAGACCAACTATGCATGTTATATTATACGGTCTGTATATATTTCAGAGGCTACTTTTAACACATAAATAGTTAGTACAAAAACCTCCTATTTATTCAAATATAAGACAAAATTTATTAATTATATCCGTTATACTCTATTCTGTAGTATAAGAGTATAAAAAAGTATTTTAATGAACACAACACAAAAGAAAAAGTGCAATTGAAACCCGTAAACATGTCATATTTGCTTGTGATAAGTTGAAATTGTACCCAAACAAGCCTTTGTTGAGCTAATCTTGTGCCATAACATATCTTCACGCCGTACAAAAGAGTGATAACAAGGTGAAATGTAGCCGCTTGATTATATGGGTTCTTTACATGCGGTAAACGTTAAATACAAAATATTTTATCTCACTTTTTTATTTTATGCTCTATGCTTAAAATGACTCTGATTTTCTTTTGTATTTTATTTTTAATCCTATGTTTGGATTTAGGCAGTTTAAGGTCAGACCGGATTTCAGTTTATGTGTTTTTTTCTTTTCTCAATTTTAGCAAAAAGGTGGCAAAAGTATATACGACCGGATGAACACGTTTGCTTTTATTGTAGCATGAGTGCCAACAATATTAAAAGTAAGAAGGGACTGCGCGTAGGGCCAAAGGAGTAGCATTAAATATTTCTGATAACATTCAGAAGTACAATAATATTTAAAAACCCAAAAAAAATCTCAGGTAAATTCCTATTATTATACTTGACATATATGTATATAATATACATATCGTCCTCCGCGATTTTTGGGGTCGGCTTTCAGTGTAACTACGATACGGCCGAACTTCGATATTTTACGTGAAGCGACTGCCATTAGACCTCCACAACCCAAGTACTAGATATTGAAGTTCTGTAGTTAGACCAGGTTGTCGGACATTTTAGAGATCCAACTACCCGTAACGAATAACACAGATGTTCGTATGGCCACCGGGACTGACGGCTTAGCCTTAAATACTACTAACTTTATAAAATCCCTAAAATTCCCTAACTCCCTAACTTTAAAGTGTAATCTTAATTTTACCTGATAATACCTGTACAGTGTTGGGTTCAATATATTTATTTATTTATTTATTAAAACTTTATGCACAAAAATGTACAGTGGCGGACTTAATGCCATAGGCATTCTCTACCAGTCTACCCTAGGGTGGTGTAGAAATGGGTGAAGTAGGTGCACTAAAAGATTATACACTTTAAAATAAATGAAACACAAATAAATACCAAAACAGAAAAAAAGCGAGGAGTAACATATGGGAATATATAAATATATACACATATACATATAAACGTACATAAGAAGATACATACATGAATATTTACATACACTTCATTATTTACAAAGTATTAATGTTGTGATGATCCTGCTAGGTTTTGAGAGAGGAGAGCTCGTACCTTCGCCTTGAAGGATAGGCGACTGGGTGCTATTCTGATTTCCTGAGGAAGAGCGTCCCAGAGGAGAACAGATTGTATGAAGAAGGAAGAATAGACACATGCAGAAGTATGAGAGGGGCATAACAGAAGAAGATTATTTGTAGAACGGAGAGTTCTTTTATGATTAGAACAGAGGAACTGGAAGGAGGAAGTCAAGTATGTAGGAGAAGTAGGTGAGTTGAGAATAGTGTAAAGGGTGGTTAGAGTGCGCAGTTGACGGCGCTGACGAATCGGAAGCCAACTTAACTCAAGACGTAAGGAGGAAACATGGTCAAATTTACGAAGGTTAAAAATTAATCGATTGCAGTTATTCAGAAGACGGTCGTATTTGTTGAGGAGATCTGCATTCAGGTCGTAGTAGCACACATCACTATAATCAATAATGGGGATAATTAGGGTCTGTACCAACATCGCTTTTGTCTCGGATGGAAAAAAGTTCTTGAGCCGGTATAAGGCTCGCAGCGTCCCTGTAACTTTCTGGCTGACGCTTGTAACTTGGGTTTGCCAGCTGAGGTTGTTGTCAATGAACAGACCCAGTTCTTTAACAGAGGAACTTAAAGGTATGATTGATCCGTTAAAGATTATAGATGGCAGTTTATCTGAATCAAGCCTCCTGGTCATTCGCTGACTGCCTACGATGATAGCCTGGCACTTGGTAGGGTTTACAGTCAAACCAAACCTGTTCGACCAGCCGCTGATGGCATCCAGGTCGCGGTTAACCATAGAAATAGCCTCTGTTATTTTTTCTATGGAAGCATGATAGTAAAGTTGCAAGTCATCGGCATAAAGATGGTACGCACACTGAAGATTTTGAGTGACGAGATTAATAAAAATTGAGAGTAATAGAGGAGAGAGAATGCCGCCTTGAGGGACACCAAAGTCAAGATCACACCAACTTGAGGTGGATTCCTCGATATGGACGGACTGCTGGCGCCCTCGAAGATATGACGAGAACCATTCCAGTGCATCAGGTGGAATCATATGATAGGAGAGGATAGACAGAAGGATATCGTGACTGACGGTGTTAAATGCATTTGAAAAATCAACCAAAGCTAACACAGTAACTTTAGAATCTTCAATGCCGGTCCGGATGTCACCAGTCACTTTAAGGAGAGCGGAAGTGGTGCTGTGACCAGGCCTAAACCCCGATTGAAAAGGACTTAGTAAATTGTTCCGATACACGAATTGTGATAGCTGTTGGTGCACACACGCCTCAAGCACTTTGGATAGGAAGGGGAGAATGGATATTGGTCGTAAGTGATTCAGAAGGGTAGGATTAGGGATCTTGGGGAGAGGAATAACAAACGCGTTACGCCACAGAGAAGGGAAAGTCCCTGAGTCTAGTGAAAAATTTACTATATGCGTAAGCGCGGGAAGGAGATGTTCGAGGATAGCTGTGATCATGCGACGATTGATGTTGTCACTTCCCATGGCGTTGGACTTGATTGATAGGATTATCTTTTTGACTTCATCTGGTGCAACTGGAGAAAACTGAAAAGTGTCAATGCTGGGGCGAGATAGGTCAGCCAGGTACCTTAATGAACGACACTTTGTTAGATGATCAAACTGTGGAAGTGAGGTAAAATGTCGGTTAATATCATCCAAATCAAAGGTCAGAGGTGAGTTACATTTCCCGGATTTGCCGATACCCAGGGTGCCAAGGAACTTCCAGATAGACGAAGCAGAAGAACAATTGAGATTTTTAAGAATATGGCAGCGTTTAGCATTACGCACCACCTGATTACACCGATTTCTTGCAACTTTATATAGACACCAATTTTCTTCGCACCGGTTTTTTTGAATTTTTCGGAACGCCTTGTCTCTGCGCTTCAGTGCTTCTCGAACATCTACAGACATCCACGGGGCTGGAAAACATTTTATTTTAACTTTTGTAATTGGGGCGTGCTGGTCATAAAGATTAATTACTAAAGTACTAAATATGTGAACCTTATCGTCTACCGTAGATGCCTCTAGTAGAGGCTTTCAATTTAATTTAGAGGCATCACTGCCCAGTTTGTCTTCATCCATCCGTCCGAGACAGCGAATATGAAGAAAATGAGGGCGGGGCTTAGGAGGTTTCAGGGCATAGGACAGGTAGATAAGATCATGTTGGGAAAACCTGGGGCATGGTGTTGGCCATGACTACGGACAAGGGAAGCAGAGGAGGTAAGGATTAGGTCCAGCCAAGTACCAGGTCCATCGATGTTGTGATGAGTGGCTGACAGTGGTAGCACATGCAAACTGCATGACTCGATGACCTGGAGGAGTTTACGGGAACGAGGGGTGTTGGAAGCAAGGAGATTGGTATTAAAATCGCCTATGACGATATGATGTGTATACTCTGACCCTAAAGATTCCAGAACCGATTCGAGACTGGGGAAGTAGTCGACGATGGGGGGGCAATAAACCACCCACAGCACTGTTTTAGCGCCCTTGATACAAATCTCAAGGAACAGGTATTCTGCTGAGCCCGCACAAGATAATGCTAAACACGGCTTTCTAATGAACTCTATCACTAATGTCCAGGGTAACTCCCCTCTTCTAAATTGTATCAGCAGTCGACGTCACTCCGCTAGGTACTTCTTACAAATTGATTTGTTAATTTTCAAGATAATATTGTTACTTCTTGATTACCATATTCAAAATTTAATTACAACAAACATGTTTTTTTACTATACTAAGTTAAGTAAGACCACAAAACAATATTTTTGAAGCATATTTTTAGATTACCAACTCGTATGGACCGATAGTCGATACTCCGGCACAAATTACACAGAGCTATGTGGAGCTTAACTAAGCATGAATAATATTCGGACAAAAGAGACGGTTCTCTATGATACAAAGTACGTTACATCAAGGTTTGCGTTTGCGTCTTGTTAACGTCTAGACTCCGACTCATTTGACTACATTGCCTTTGAAGTATAACTTTTCATTATACTGTTACGATATACAAACATAGGAGCGACTACAAATCAATGGTACTACAAAGATGAGTTACTTTAACTCAATACAATGTTGCGGCGACGTCACACAGCTTGGGTTGCAACCGGTTGTACTTATTAAAAAACTAGCAACCCGCCCCGGCTTCGCACGGGTACAAATTATACACCTTCCTCATGAATCACTCTGTCTATTAGTGAAAACCGCATGAAAATCCGTTCAGTAGTTTTTTAGTTTATCGCGAACAGACAGACAGACAGACGCGGCGGGGGATTTTATTTCATAATATGTAGTGAATCAGGTCAAACACTTTGTAGACATTGAATATCGTGAAAAGTTGACTTCAAAACGAGATAATTTCAACAGCTACAAAACTAATTTTAAATTACCTAAGTGAAAATTATTTTTAAAATACAATTTATTATAAATAGAACCCAGGGAATAGTCTACTTACCGAACTTTTATGTCTACGTTACACGTTACACACTACAACACGTAGACATAAAAGTTCGGTATAAAATTTTAATCCAACCAATCAAATCCAAAAATTCAAGTTCAAATCAAACTAGTAGTTGCAGAAATTATCACATACAACGGAACAAACTCTTCAGTTAGTATGACATGACCTCATAATAAAATTGTCGACATAACACTAAAGCGCTAGCCTTATAGGCCGGAACCGGATCCGGTAATTATCCGTATATGCATGTGTACAATCTCTTTAATTATGTACAAACAAACTAAGTATTAATTTGAAAGGGAAACAGCTGGAGGCAGTTCGTACGTGCGATTTGTACATATTAAGTTATCCTTTGTACCGAATAGCACGACTTTTGATATGAACTAACGTGGTGTACTCAGTTTATTAAGATAATAAATTTTATAGGTGATATTCATGATAAAAATATTAAAGATGTGGGGTCTACCTAGTGTGGAGAAGAAATAAGGAAATTTGGTGAAACTGATTAGCCCTGCACGTGTATGGGGTGGTAAAAAAAGGTTTCCGATCCTACTGGTCGGAAAACTTTTTTTTACATAATCTGGATTGAAAAAAGGTCAATTCGTAATAAAAATAGGTAAAAAAGATCACACTTTGACTGGTACATACTGAACAGACTATATTACTTTCACCTCCAAACGCTCTGATAAGACATAAATAAGTTAAGTATGATTAATTACATTATCTATTAATTATACCTTTAAAAACCGAATTTCAAATGATTGTGCAATGTGTATTTATGATGCAAATTTTGTTATTCCATAGTACAAAAATATTACCAGAGAAGTACTGTACTGTGTAATTATAAATATCGTGAATAAAACCGGTTATAAATCGTAGAGTGCAAAAGGCTTTTATAAAATAAGCCTCTTATAAAATACCACACAGCTACTCGTATACTATACCTATAGTACTGAAATGGAGAGCTGGAATCCATCGCGTCCTAACTCACGCCATTAGGATCCTACGTGCTCAATATTTCAGCTACGTTGCGTTACGTCATGTCGCTACAGTGTAACACAGTGTTTTTATATACTAGTATGTTCTACGGGTATCACAAAATGTATCCTAACTTAATATTATAAATGCGAATGTGAATTTATTGCTTTGTTTGTCACGCTTTCACTCCTTAACTACGGAACCAATCATCGTACAATTTTGCATACACTTAACAATGGAAAGAAACGAAATTCGTGCCGTGATAAAGTTTAACGTTTTAAAAGAGAAAATAGCAAGCCATATTAAAGCTAAGCTAGACAGTGTTTTAGATAATTCTGCTCCTGCATTGAGTATAATTCACACCTGGGTAACTGATTTTAAACGTGGAAGACAGAGCTGCGAAGACGCCCACAGGTCGGGCCGCCTAAATAAAGTCACAAATCCGGACATAACCAAAAAAAAACACAAAAATTGTATTGAACGATCGGCGTTTGTAGTTGCGAGGGATAGCAGAGATGGTGAACGAAAAGCTTTGGGCGCAATGGGTGCCGCGTTTGCTCACTGTTGACCAAAAGCAACGTCCAGTGGACGATTCATTGGAGTGTTTGGCGTTGTTTAAGAGAGATCTTAACCAGTTATGTTACACTCATAAACTTTGTTTATGGTTACAGTAGATGAAACCTGAATACATCATTATACTCCTGAAACAAAAGAACAATCCAAGCAGTGGACTGAGAGCGGAAAACCTGCGCCGAAGAAAGCAAAACGGTTTGTTTTTTGAAATGCTTTAGGGATTATTTTATTGGATTATTTACAAAAAGGAAAAACAATAAATGGAGAGTATTACCCAAGCTTGCTGAAAAAATTTAGTGAAGAAATCCGAAAGAAACGACCTCATTTGGCTAAAAAAGTTTTGTTCCACCATGACAACGCGCCTGTACACACGTCAATGGTTGCAGTCGCCAAACTCCATGAATTGCGGTTTGAATTGCTACCGCATCCACCCTATTCCCCAGATCTGGCCCAGTGCGACTTCCACTTATTCCCAAACCTGAAGAAATGGTTAGGTGGCCAGAGAATTTCATCAAATGATGAAGGCATTGATGCCGTAGATGAGTATTTTGAGGGGTTGGAGAGAACATTTTATTATACCTGTGTAACGGCATTGGAGAAGAGCGGGACTAAATGCATCGAGGTAGAAGGAATTTACGTTGAGATTTTAAATAGATTATTAAAGTTTTTCTTTGTCGTTTCGGAAACTTATCAATCAGCCCTCGTATAACGTTAATTGTATTCTTAATAACACATAAATTCTGCAATTTTATCTTATCTTTCATTTCCAAAGTGCCCTGTTAACGGCAACAGGGTTACGCCCTATTATGGGAATGGGACTAAATTGTACCAATTTGGCAAAATGTCGGTGTCTAATACGCCAGCCCCTTGGGGGATACAGGCATGAGTGTAATATATGTATTTTAGTTTAGGTTCTTTAACCGGCGAAATAAGGGAGGAGGCTTTCAAGTCAAGCCGTGTAATGTTTTTTTTACCCCGCATAACTTTTTACAGTGTAGTCAGATTTCGAAAATTCTTTATTTATAATTTTTTTTCTTTATGTATACTTTGAGATTCATCATCATCATCATTTCAGCCTGTTGACAACGTTCGGTCCTGCGCTGCCCGCATCCAGTGGTTTCCCGCGACCTTTACAAGGTCATCAGTCCACCTTGTGGGAGTCCCACGTTTCCAGGTATTTACATTAGTGCAAGAGTTCATTTGCCTAATAAGTTTATATTTTTTTTTTTCCGTTTTCAGTTTCTTTCGACAGTTTATTATTTTGTTACAATGATTTTATTATTTAGTTTTTTATCGTTAATAATATTTTTTTCGTACATATTATTACTTTCAACTTATTCCTTAGGGGCAATAAAAACTACTTTCCATACCTAGAAGTGAAAAATCCATTCTAATTAAGGAAAAATGTTTTATGATATGTGTATTGTTGCTATAAAACAACATACATAGTATAAGCAAAACTATGTTATCTAGCAGTAGCATCAACAAAACTTAATTACTAAAAGTTCGCCTTAAGTGACTGCCACGAACAGCAATACTTGTTGTTATAAATAAATTCAACTTAACTCCAAAATCGCCTTCACAACCCTAAAATATAATCTAAATATTTTGTCGCTGACAAAATGCTTTTAACGCTTCTACTACCTCGGTGTTTTCTTTTAAAAATCCCATTAAAAATGTCCTCAGCAATCTGCTAGCTTATACAGGATAAAGAAATATCCCATAAAATATCCGTATTTACAAATCTGCGGCACCAACCATAATGTTTGTAATGGTTTTTTTTGACAGGGTGGAAGATCGTCATGGATATCCTCAGCCTCGAGGGGGGAGGGGGGCTAAGGGGTCCGTCGTACTCTTATCGTCTAAAAACTACCCCTGTGTTCCGCTGCTTGCTTATAATCGGGTCAGCGAGAGAAAACACTTAAACTTATTTTTATGTTTTTTAGTATATTAGTATACCTAGATGTGTATAATTGTATCAATTTACACAACTGTAGGATCCGACTTAATCAATTACATTGTTTTCATCGGATTTCCGAAGGTCAATATTTTTTTTTTACAAACAATACTAGCAACGTGGATCACAATGTGTGCTAGCAATTCTTGATAACCCCTCCAGTTAAGCGAAATGCTTGTGTTAGGAGTGGGTTTACATCGGTAGTGCACTGGATGGGGTTCGAACCCGCCACCACTTGGTCCCAAGTCCGACGCCTTAGCCATTACGCTACTGCCGCTTTCAACTTATTAATCATGCTTTACAATGAAACGTAACCTCTGAATTTGCAGCCTCTGTAGTGACATTTCCAATAACTATTGCAGCATGTTTATTTTATAAACAGAATAAAGAGACCATCCAGATTTATGACTTCAACCCTTAAACTACTCTAGAGTGAAAACTCTCTGCAATTTGAACTAAAACGTACTAAAAGTAGCAAAAGCAAGCAACACATACAAGAAAATACAATTTAAGTTACGAAGGCCTGCAATTAATAAAATATAATAATTCGCATATTAAGGTCAAGGGAATGCCTTAATAAAACAATTTAGAGTGGTTTGCCCGCCGTACACACCACATTTCCTAGATAGTAATACATAAATTATGTCGAGCATTATAAAACATATTTTCGTGAATACGTCCGCCTTTTTTGTGCCTAACCAACCGCGGCATCTCACTTTATTGCTATAGGAAAAAATGAATCGCATCACGTTTATCTAAACAATACTATAATTCATTTAAGACCCTTAATGCTACATGTTCCAAATTCGAAATGCATATCCAGAACAAGTACCTTTCCACATACAGAATGGCTGGAACCGAACCGCTTTAAAACTCTATTTCTAACGCATTTTGATACTGACAGAACCGACCCGAACTACGCATAGCTTGTACTATGTGTTCCAGAACAGGCAGAAAGATACGTATTCAGCATTTATATATAATACATACATATCATATTGTTACGAAAGTAGAGGAAATTATGTATGGTTGCGATTATCTAAATTGAGACGCTCAAAATTTTTTGACGAATAACAAAACTATTAATCTTTTTATAGGAAATCCCACAATGCCTTAAAATATTCTAGAGGGGTTTCGAGTTTTCGGGAAAGTTCACGAATTCTGCATGAGATAACATTCGAACTATTTAGTATGGATTTAGATCTAGTTAAGCGATACTAGAAGTTAACAAGTGAGAAATATAGCGAATAGTACAAGTGAATAATAGTGAGAATTACTGTAACTGTGACTTGTAATTGCTAATTACATACATAAAATGTGTCTATTTCGTCTTCAATTAGTGGATATTCTAATCCCGAACCCTGGCTCATAACAATATATATATTATACATATTTATGTATATGTGTATATTTGGCAAAAAATATGTATCCTATGTCCACCATGACGTCCAAATACCCCTCTCATTAGAACAACGATTTCCGAATCCACATCACCATCATCTTCTTGCCACATCCCATATTATTATTGTATTAACGGTGTTTTTTTAACAAATCCTTTCCCGATACCCAAATTCTTACCACAACTTGATACTGAACCCTACAAGACTTGACGATGTTTTAGCATAATTAGACTGAAAAGAAATATCTCAGCGGAAGTTTCACTAACTCAATATCTGATTAATTTTCATCGGAACTTGGTCCATTGATTAAAAGAGCGGAAAAAAACGCTGTTTCAACAAAGTTTCTGTTAATTTATCAATGATTACGTCCAAAGGTCGTTTGAATCTGAATTTAATCTTCCCCCCCCCCCTTTCCCCTTCTTCCCCTAAAGGGCTCCTTAAAGGGCGGCAACGCACTTGTGACTCTTGAGTTACAGGTGCCCATGGGCGGCAGTAGTCACTTACCATCAGGTGACCCGTCTGCTCGTTTGCCCCCTATACCATACCTTATACCAAAAAGAAAATTAGGAATGTTAGGAAAAATAAACCTGATAAAGCGATAAGAATAAAGCGAAACGAGTAATAAATTTACATGCACTACACATGCACTACACATGCACTACACATGCACTACACATGCACTACACGTGCACTACACATGCACTACACGTGCACTACACATGCACTACACATGCACTACACATGCGGCACTAGCGACGATTATTGTGAGAGAACTTCTTTGTAACTCTAACTACAACTACTCTCAACTATAGCCACTCTAACTCTCAACCACCTTAAGAAAGTAAATATCAAAAATGATTAATTTTCTTATTGAAAGCATTAAATTTTGAGTAAAACTTAACGTTTTAATCTCTTCACTTAATATTAAGACGTTGTTTAGTCCACCTACGTGGTATTCTATCCGTCCTCATTACGTGAAACTAGCTAGACAGCTGGCTAAGTATAAAATAAAGCTTTCTAACTAAAAAAAACAAGAATAATCTTCGTACGTTAGAGGGATCGGATTTCGCGGCGACAGCCAATTCGAGTTACAGGTATGCGACCTTGACCTACTCGAGAATATTGCTTATACTCCCAATCCATCTTTCTAAGCAATATTCTATTCCTTTCATTGCGTTCCCCTACCTTTCCAATTTACAATACTCCTCATTTTTCCATCTTTTTTGCGCGTTGCCGCCGCCATGCCGCAAATTTCAAATTTGCCCGCACTTTGCCATGGTTTGGGGAGAATAACATAGAAATCCTGAACTGGACAGTCTCCGGAGCTAATCCCGTAGAACATTTATTTCAAACACTTGAAACGCTGTCTGCGCCTGAAATGGAATGCGATTACTGCTGTAGAAAAAATACCGTAAAAGGAATTTCTATCGTAATTAAGACAAAGGGTGGACCCAAAAATTGTTAAATAGTACTAACTATAAACCTATATAAATCGTTTCATTTTATTTTGATTTGATACTCTTCTAAAACTGAAAGATGTTGGTGCTCAATACTTTTAGCCAAGGCTGTTTATTGACTTCTGGTCACAAATAATGAGCAAATCATTTGATCTACACTTCATATAACCATTCCAGATTCTGCATTACCTGTCTTAAGGGTAAACATTGCCTTTAGCGTGTCTATATTGAGACTTCTGGCAAATAATCCGTCAATATTTATAAATAAATATATATACAAATATTAACATATAATACTAATGTTTCTAATCATGGTGGTGTAAATTTCTTTATTTACTTTTAAATTTTAAGTGTTCAAAACACTCCTTAAAATGGCATCACAATTTTATCGAAAAACCATAACTAAACTTCTTTTTACGTGAGTTTTTACGCCTGTATACCAAACGTTTTAACATTACTATCGACAAAATCTTATTAAAAATGAGGTTGAATTTAAGTAACTCTATATTTTCATAGAAATAACGGTAGTCTAATATTTCACTACGAAATTTTTAAACTTAAAAGGCACTTCTCCCGACACCCTGATGGAAGATAATTTTCAGAGTAATTAACCGTTTTTGCTCCAGCCGTGTCACCTGCCGGGCGGAGGGTCGCCTGTCGTGTATTTTTTAGTCAATTTATCACGAGCACTACTTTTACATACACCTCCAGTTTTAATGCAAGGTATTTCAAATTAATACAGTTATAAATCACATTTTTCTTAACAAAAAATAATTAAAAAGTAAATAATGATAGGTAAATGTGTAAGGTGATGTAAAATTTTATATTTAAGGAAATTGTTAGGATTTCGTACCGCTAGAAAAACTCAAGCCTTTGAAGATCACTTTGTTGTCAGTCTCACTGTCACGACCTATTTTTCTCAGGAACTCGAGAACTTATAGAGTTAAAATTAATGTTGAATACTTAACTATCATTCAGGTCTATGTTGTTGGTTGAAACGCGCATCACTTGAGAACTACTAGATGGATTGCGCTTTTGGTTTAAAAATATTTGTTGTAGTACGATGTAAATTTTTCGATAATGCCAATTGGAAAGGTTTCGAACAGAATATCGTCTGTTAGGAGTATTTAATAACACAGACGTTGGAATATTCAATTTCCCAAAAAAGGAGTCCGAAAGAGATGTTTTTTTATAAGAATCCATTAAGCTGACTCAACAACTCACCGTGACCATTTGAGTGTATTATTGCATAAACAATAGAATGGTTGTGAATTTTCATTTAAGTGTTTTTTCTCGCGGGTTAATTGAAGTTCTTAAGTTTTTTATACAAAACTTGTAATACTTCTTCGATCTGCGCGTTCCCGAGCTAACGCCTATGTCTACGAACTACGCCGTAGCCATGTAGCTATTTCGTAGAGGATATAAATTAACCCGTCCGCTATTTCCGCAGATAAAGCACTCCGAATACATAGCTTGGGGATATATTTAACCGTTGAGTGTAAAATATTTTTCAGTTTATTTTGGGATAAACATTTTTGTAAAACGCTAATTAGTTTTAAATTTATATTGTGTTTTCGAAGTGAATTCAGAGAAAAATATTGGAAATAAGTAAAATGGAAATATAATTCATGTCCTCAACTTTCTGGTGGTCTCATAATATGAAAATATTTTCATTTATGTAATTTGTAAAAGGTTAATTAGGACAGGATGTGGATAGGTGTATATTTAACCAGGGTTACGTCGAACTATCCTAGTTATTAGTTATTTTTTGTATTAATCTTCCCTTACCTTATTCAATGTGTATTTTAAATATAGACAGTAACATAGAAAAAATGTACGCTAATGTTTTTGCAATAAATTATATTTTCTTTCTTTGTTCTATTGACCTGTCATTTTGTATGCTCAATTTATTGTGATGATACCAGTTAACGAATGAGTGTAATGCGTACGCTACTCGGGAGTGCAAGCTTTATGTGTACTTGAAAGGCAATCTCCAAAACCACTGCACATTGTGAGATCCACTCGGTCTGCAGCTCCTTTCAGACTCTTCAACGAGATCTTCCATTAAACAGCTTGCTCCTAACCTGTCCAGAGGTGCAGAGTCATCGATGGTACCATTTATTGCAGAGTAGTAATTAGTAATTAGTAGGGCAGAGTCATTTTGGCAGCTCAAATATTAAAAAAAATAATTAAATGTTAACATGTCTTCCACTTCATCTACACATATATAGGTAATCCAAATTTCACATTCGTCTGTTGTTGTTGTTGTCTTGTTCGTTTTACTCACTAATCTATTCAGGATTAGTAGTATAGGAATTGAAATTCGAATCCTACGTTTTACAGCATTTACCGAATAAAGTCACAAGTACCTTCTCTCACAATCAGAGATTTACAAAGACATATATGTGCTTGTCTGGAGTAAATGATGTCCTACAGCCGTGTGTTTGATACGGTACGCACTTTGTTACAACAGTAAATTTTACGAGCAACTCTAAAACAATCATTAATACTCCTTTTATTACCGGATTCGTACTGCGGCCTTATTCTGGTTACATCACTTTATTTTGAAGTGTTTCGCGGATAATTTCTAAAACAATATTTTAAATAACAATTGGTTAGGCTACCTGAGGAAGGTCGAAGAAGCTGGGAGGGACACATTGGGGGATGCATAATATGCATATGTCTAGCAGTGGACTAGAATAGGCTAATTGATAGTTGGTACCAAGTTAGAGCTTTTAAACTGAGTATGATAATTAGTTCATTGTGAAAAGACAGTTTACCCCTTTCGTTCACAGTGGTAATAAAATGGTATGATGTACTAAAAAAAATATGGTAATACTTGAATTCCATTGTAAAATGTAAGACAAGAGAATATTAAATTAAGGTAAAAGGTTATCACAAAATCTCTAATACCTATGTATTTATCACAGAAAAGATAAGGTTTGGTTTTCTTACAGTAGTCATTAGGAATTCAAAGAGAATAATTTATTATTGTATGTAATCTGATGTTTAACTTCTTAGTTAATTGTTCAAGATTCAATTTTAATTTGTGTGATTACTAAAAAAAGTTTTTTTTTATAAAATCGTAAATCTAAAAATCTTTTTTGCTTTAATGTATTTCTCGTTCACTATAACTTTACTGAGTTTTTCGTTGCAGCTTTTTTGTTATTCATAAATAACGAGTTTTTCTGCGAGTATCTATGTTTTTTTTAAATAAGATAAAAATTTGCGATATTTTTTTGGATATAAATTCTTTACTTAGTTTTTCATTGCAGTTTTTTCATCATTTACAAATACCTGTTTTTTTTTTTGTCACGTGATCATAACTATGTTTTTAATAGACTACCCTGCTATTTAAATTCACTATTCTTCGTGCATCAGTTGCTAATCAATGTGTAGCTACTCTCTAACATTAATTAAGACTTTATGGGAATTAATAAAAAGTATTCATTTGGACACAAGTAAATTATTAATTTTACGATCGAAATGAATTGTCAATCAAGCTGCCTCCGTTCGTTTTTCCAGGAATTACGGTTATACAATGTTCTAGGGAAAAATCAAATTATTATAAATGTGCTAAATATAATTGAGTTACGAAAATATTCAATTATAACTAGTGATAATAATAATAACTCGCCCTACGAAACCTACCAAAATTCAATGAAATATATATATTTATTTCGCAGAAATTTTGGGTGATTGTAGATAGAGGTATTAATTTCGGAGGCTCTCTTTTGTATCAAGTTTAACTTATACAATTATCTAGTTGTTTTTAATATTTTTCATATAAAATTACTATTTACTCATGACGAAATAATAACTAGAGTGAACTTTTTAAAAAACACTAAATATGCGAGTATTACTAGAGTGTCAAATCGTGTCTAGCTTCTTAACCGTCCAAGTAGAGGAAGAAATGCAATCATAAAGTTCTCTAACGTTTTCTCATATCCTACAAAGGACTTGTCTATTCCCATGCTATATTTTGACATAGCCTTTAGTGCGGTCAGTCAGCCTTTATGAACAGAAAATATACAAAACATTTGTAATTTCGTTGCTACTCCCTTTGAATTACAATTGCTTTGTGGAAACGAATGCCCATGTATTTATTATAAATATTTATCTTTAATTAAATTCCCTTGAGGCAATGGGCAGATACTGGGTGAATTGTGAACACACTAATAGACTTATGTTATGGTATAAGTTTGTAAATAGATTTATTGTGTGTATCATATTCATTTGTATATCTAAACTAATATTATAAATAGGAAACATTTGTGTGTATGTTTGTAATGTTTTCACACAAAAACCACTAGACTGATTGCAATGAGGCTTGGAATGTAGATAGCTGGAGATCTGGTTTAACGCATAGGCTACTTTTTATCCCGACATTCCCACGGGGTCGGGATTTACGCGGGTGAAACCGCGAGGCGCTGCTAGTTACTTAATATTTCAGGGGATTTCAAATTGTAGATTCTTGTAGCATCCAGTTGTCGACTTCTCGATTTATATTAATTGTGTGACTATGCAAATTATTAACAATACATTTGTAAAACAAAGTAAATGAAAGTTCTTTGTGTAAATGTGTGCATGCAAGTACGCATACGTGAGTGAAAGCGTGGGCGGATGTGAGATAGCGTGCGTGTGTGGTTTTACGAGCTTAACCTAGAATCAGTTTTCATCCATCTAAAAATAGCCGATAGCTATAAATAGGTAATATATAAATCTACAAAATTGAATAGGACTATTAGGTTTATCTACCGAAAGCAGCAATTATTGTGTTTAGTCTAATCACAAAACTACGTAATGGTTATGTGTTTAAGTTAATGTGAACCAGAAACTTCCATGGCAGTTAATATTTTAATCATGTCATTGATTAAAACTTGATGTACATTTAATTGTTCCTTCCTCGTATTTTAGTGTAGTGTACACCGGCAGCCTTACTGAGGCCCTGATCAGCTCCCAAGGTCAATCGGCAGAGGATTATTCTGAGGTTTCGGCAAAGAAACCTACTGATTATTTCTTGAGTAGTAGTTGTTCCAGAGAAGGAAAATTTACCCCAAACATGCTATAAACTACCCAAAACTCCCGAAACGTCACAATTCTACTTTCCTCTTAGAGCAAAAAATGACCCGATGCATGTCTAATAAATATTTAGTAAATATATATTATAAAATTTGGATATAACAAAGCTTCAGGAAGTTCTCGCAAATGTAGTAACTAATTAAATATATATTTTCATTTATTATTTTAGACTATACCAGCAATATTTTTATAACACATCCTAAACGATTACAAAAAAAAAACAATTAGTGTGACCTGATTCAAAAAGTGACGTACGCCTCGACTCAGAAAATTTGCAATATTATTTTATGGTATTAATATTTTATTGGGGGAAGAAGATTGTGTGCTGATATAATAATACCGCCAAAGCATCGAGAAAGCAACACGTCAATCTTGGCGGGATCAAGCCAGTCAAATTTTATTGGCTTTCACTTTTAATGGAGGCTCTACTGTTTTATTGTTCAATTATAAGATCGAGACATTTCTGTTTATTTTCCCACTTGAAGTTTTTATAAATATAATAAAAATAAATGTAAATATTTTTTTATCCCAATCTGTCGAATTGTAAAAAATTTAAACTTATAAAAACGCGTTAGTTTTTTTGACCTTTCTTTTTAAATAGTAATTGAGGAACCAAATGCTTAATACGCAGTCTAAGACACGTAAAATACTGAACAGACACTCATTTCCCACCTCGTATACAGGCAAAACACTTATCGAAGTTTCTATTGTAATTCGTTAAGGTGGAGCAGAAGTGTGGTTGTTCATATCTTTAATAATTATTTTTGGATCTATTTACTAAGTTGTGATAAAGAGTTATTACGAATCGCCTCAAGGGTAGATTTGAACACTCCCAGCCTCCTTCGTAAAGGCTTTAGTACCATACTCACACGATTTGTCATATCATCAAAAAAAAAACGGGGAAATATCGATCAGTCCGTTTTGCTACGGATTGAGATTAAGACAAATGAACAACTTTCAGATTTTCACCTTAGCGTTTCACCAAACTACATGATTCTAGATCAATTGTGTGGTTTAGGTGTTTTAGGTTAAGGTGGACTGGTGGTGGTGGTTTAGGAATAGGTTTGATTTACCTGCAAAATTTTAAAATATAAAGCTCAAATAGCTGTTTATTTTTTGATTGCACTGACTTAATTACAGCTTTAAGGGACAGCAAACATAAGTGTTTGATGTTAATTTCAGCTTGATAGCTCCACGTGTTCCTGAGAAAAAGGGTCTTGACAGACAGACGGACAACGCATTGATAGGATCACTTATAAGGGTTATTTTTTCTTTTTTGAGAAACGGAATCTGAAAATAATCAATCAATCAATCAGCCTATCATAGTCCACAGCTGGACATAGGCCTCTCCTAATGCGCGCCTCCGCTTTCCGCATCCAGCCTATCCCTGCTACCTTCTTCAGGTCGTCGGTCCATCTGGCTGGTTGAAAATAATCGTAATTTGACAGTAGATAATGTCGGAGAGAAATAATAACTCTAATGACAATTGGACATTTAATAAAAATAAATACTCCATGATTTTCGTCACTGAGTGAACCTGACAAAATAACTTACTTTCATTGCATTATTGACTTAATGTAATTAATTGAGTTACTTAAAAGAAATTCAATAACGAAACGGTTCTTAGAAGGCTGATTCAATCAATCTGCTCGCCATTGTGAGGTAAAAGAAAATTACCAGGAGGAAAATGAAACACAATAATACTTCTAATAGTGAAGACTGGGTTCCGATGCACCTGCTTTAAGAAATAATTATTGAATACACTATTGGAAGTATTTAATAGATGCAGTATCTTGTTAACTAACGATCACTAGCAAATTGAAGACTGCTACAAAATGCTGTAAGGCCTTTATTATTTCATAACACTTTAAGTCCTTTTTATTACGTCACTCGTTAAGGGGGACGATGGGGACAACGAAGTATGACATTATGTGACTAGGGGTGGGGGGTCATAAGCTTCGTGACGTCACATGTCAAAATCTAAAGTATTAAAACCAAAACGTTGTAAACCAAAGACTATTTGTGACAATAATAATCTTTATTGAACATTATAAAAGGTATGCGAACCAAAGTTATGTTTATATTATTAATGAAAAGACAGGGAGAAAGAGAGAAAGCGACACAATCAATATAATTGTACACCTCTTAGAAACAATTAATTATCCGCACGTCTCTTGTTAACTAAGTGGTGACTAATGAAGAAATGGAGTTTATTTTACTTCTGAACAAAGTTTTGTTGACTTTAGTTAAGCTGCCGAAACCGCATTAAATCCTAAGATGTACAAGTTACTTACAAATAAGGCCGGTTATACGCAAACGTCCTGTGTTACTTTTACTAGTTTTCGAATAGATTGCTTAAAGAGTGTAAAGGGCTAAGTAATCATTATAGTTAAGTAAAACTAAAAAAACACGCTTTAATGGCCACCAATTAAAAAGTAAAAAAGAGTCCACTACCCACCTCTCTTGATCATCAGAATATCATTAGCTATCCTTAAATGTTGGACTCGTCAAAACGAATCTTTTGAGCACAAACTCCAGGGGTTTAGCCACTGAAGAGTTCTACTATCCATGTCCTGTCCAAAGTGATGTCATCCAAACTACATATACATACAAAGTTTAGCTAGTAGGTTAACACATTACAAAGTTAAGTAATACTATCCAGGTCAGTCTTAGGATGTGTGACCATTCTTAAAACATTGAAACGTCGCCGTCGGTCCCGGTTGCCATACGAACATCTGTGGCATTCGTTACGAGTGGTTGGAGCCTTAAAAAGTCCGACAACCTGGTCTTGCTACAGAACTTCGATATCGCTTAGTACTTGGGTTGTGGAGGTCTGATGGCAGTCACTTGAAATATAGAAGTTCGGCCGTATCGTAGTTAGACTGAAAGCCGACCCCAACTTAGTAGGAAAATGGCGCGGAGAAGGATGAGTAGAGATTACTGAGTAGTTATTGTTCGTATTTAGTTTGTTAGTTATAGATGAAGCTAAGAAAAGCGTGTTAAAAAGCATCTGTAACTGACACCGTTAATGACATTCAGCATTTACAGAGATGGATAAAACAACTCTTTGTGAAAATCTTTGGGCAAGACTTATGATCAACAGTTGCTGTCAGCAGTCGAATACGATGATGATGATGATGTGACCAATCCCAAGTCAACTTTTCTATATCTACTACTTGCTGTTGCCTGCCAATGCGTGTGCGTATAAATTCAAATCACTCCCACGGAAACCGTACATTTTCCGGGATATATCAAAAGTAACCTATGTGCTATTCCAAACTATAATTTCTCTGTGAGCCGAATTTCTGGTACTGGCGTAATTACGTAATAAACATTCATACATGCAAACTTCCGCATTTATAACAGCAGCAACATGCTTAAATATAAACTTAAAGTAGCTTCAATTTAAAACACAAAGTTTTTACTTTTCACGTCACGTAGCAAGCTAAGTATGAATAAGTGGGTAATGTTACGGAGAAGTGAGGCGTCCAAGTTATAATGCAATACGCTACTCGAGGCCATTTGACGTCCTCGGGTCAAAGATTTCTGGGCACCAAGATAAATCGAGACAATTCCGTACAGCCGTAGATTTTCTCTGTCTATCTGTGACAACATTACGTGACAGTGACAACTTTCACACCAGATCGTGATTAAAAGAAACTTTGAAATCAATTTAAGTGCGGAAAGAATGACATCATCATCTTCTTACCCTTTTTCCTTTATTTGGTGGTTCCTTTTTTACTGTGACTCCCCTCTACTCTCCCTAACCTTCTTTCACGCAGTCCATCCATATATCTGGTTGTCCTCTACTATTTTATAATTCAACTTCCATACATAAACTCTCTTAACCATATTTTACTCATTCTCTGTGTCTGCATCATTATGTTTAACCGACTTAAAAAAAGAGGAGGTTCTCAATTCAGTTGCATTTTTTTATGTTTGTTAGCACAGAACTCCGTCACTTTATTAACCGATTTGAAAAATTCTTTTTTTGGGTATGCTTCCCATTTGATCTAATTTTTATTTTTAAATTTAAAGCAAAAATGCCACCCCAAGGTGAAAAAATAGGGTGAAAATTTGTATTGAACATAGCTTTAAATTATAATGGAATAATGTATGTATTAGGAATAATATATATAAATAAATACATAGGTAGTTTTTTTCTTCATATGTGGTAAACGCATAGTTCATACGGAATACATTGTGTAGAAAAAAAGGTTCATTGTAAATTGAAGAAAAAAACTACGCACTTTTTTGAAACGACTTCAATAATGTAAGTTCTATTTTCGATCCGTAGGTATGTATGTATTATGTATTGACTGTATGTCCGCGATTTTCTTAAAAAGGTTTTTTTTTACATGGACATTTAGCTGCTCCTTTATCTGAAATTACTTCTGTAGTTGGCCTCTGTGGCAGTGAGAAATTGTTCATTGACCACTTTCACTCATTCCTTTTATTCCTTCATTCGGTTGGGAATCGATATTTTAGAGTTGGAACACTACTCTTCCTCAACCTTTTGTAAACATTACTGCTAGACCCCTATAGAGTAGCAGCCAGGGAGTTGACGTGTTTGGTTACTTTGTTCTGATAGTTTTAGCTGCGGACAGCGATTTCCTGCTCCACAGTTTTCTGATAGTTTTAACTGCGGGAAGCGATTTCCTACTCCACAGTTTTCTGCTTCTGATTTTGCAATATGTATTTATTGTGAATACACTTGGGGATGTTAAACATGGCTCTAATAGCTTTAGTTTGAAACCTTTCCAGGATGTCAATATTGCTTGCTGTTCCCCAGAGTTCAATTCAAGGTTTTAATCAGGTTTCAATCACTGAGTTATTATTTAATATACTGTGTTTTGTATACTGCGATTTTACCTTCGTTGTTTAATTGTGACTTTTCACCATCAGCCAGTTCATACTTCTCAGTTTTGTATCCAACGCTTTTATTTTTTTCTTTTTAAAAAGACAACTCCCGCATTAGGAATGACTCCAGTGTTGCGAGGGACTTTACAAACATACAAACAACGGACACAAAGAACACTCAGACTCGAGTGGGAATCGAACCCACGACCTATGGCGTAGCAGTCAGGGTCACTAACCACTAGACCAACAGGCCAGTTGCTGTTGGTCTAGTGGTTAGACCAACAGCATTGCAGACAGACATTGGCAGACACATGTTTGCTCCAGATGCATGCCGAGATACTTGCGGTATCACCATGTGGAATTTTTCCGTTCATTGTGATTGGGTAGACAGTTGCCTTTCTTTAGGGTAAAAGTGACGTGAGCTGATTTGCTTTGGTTAAATCTTAATAAGTAATGGACCAAATTTCATCACATCACGATTGTTTCACTAACATATTCTACATATTTTCAGGTAGGTTTTCCTCAGTATTTTTTTTTCACAATCAATTCGTTGAAGTATTTGTTTTTTATTTGTTTATACGTATTATCTTGCAATACTACTTACAAAAGTTATATTATATTCCTCAATATAAATAACTGTTACTAAAGGTCTACGTATTGTATTATTTCTTATGCCAAATATACATAAAAATAAGTTTATTTCTATCTGCACAGTATAGTATATTTGTATAACTACAAGCTTCATATATTCTTGTCACAATATTCGTGACTGAACGCTCCCAGCGTAAGTCGTGCATTTCTCTGTAACATGGTATGAAAATATCTGGTGAAATTCAGTTTACTATGTGAAGATTCAGGTGTTTGAGATAGTGGCTATTTGATGCAGAGCTACTAACTCCTACAATTACTTATTTTATATTTACAATTTAAGTAAGGAGGTTCTCAATTCGACCGTATGTATATTTTTTTTTGGACGGCTAACAAGATACATTGGTACTAAAGTAACTTAACTTAATTTAATTTAATAAAATTAAGTAAAACAGTGTAGTGTAGTAGAATTACATACAGAGCAGTGTAAATAGAACTTAGTCCAAAAAAATTTCACATTAGTATAAACCTTTAAACCGTTATGTCTATTTGTGGACATGTATATTAAATAAATATTGTTATGATTACATAATTACATAATATAGTAAAAGTCTGTAAGTGCACTTACCGCCTGTGGCACAGGTTTACCCTAGTACAGGCACCCATATATTTTAAGCCAATTAATGTTATATAAGATCTGTAATAATGTGTACCAACTATAAATGAATAAATTTATAAAAAAAAACCCTGTCTCTTAAACTAGGGTAACCTGTATCGTAAGAAACAGTGTTCGGCTAAAAGTTAAAATGTAAGAACGAGCGTTTTGTTTGGTCACACAGACGAACGGACAATAAAATATATTATTTTCGTAGACTTTTGAATAAAAAAATATAACGCTGAATTGAAACTAATTTTAAAAATATTTAATATGTATAAAGAAACAGAAGCTCATAAATTCAAATGCAAATTAAGTAGTTTTACGATTAAAAATAAACTTTCGAACTTGTTTTTAAACTTTCGCGACTATACCAGAACAGTACGGGAAGCAGTCAAAATCAAACATACGTCGTAAGTGTGGTGTGTCGAAGTACCGACAGCGCGAACGTAAATAAAAATAATGAAGACCAAGTGCGGGTAGTTGCCGACTCTCACTTCACGTAGGCGTCGCTAAGCTCTCACCAGTCTACCTGTAACCACGATCGGTGCAATTCGATCGAAACGTCGGGTAACCAAAAACGGTATTGTACCTTTTAATTACTACCGCGATTAAGTCCCGATTTACACATCAAACTTTCACAATTTAAATGAAAGCAATAATGTTAAGGGGAATTAACGAGATTACGTATTTAAAAAATAATTACATACCTTTGATTTGCTTGGCGTTAATTCCTGTTAACATAATTATACTATAACGGAACACGAAAGTTTAAAGGATAGTTAAATGAATGCCTCTTAGTATTATTTTTTTTTAATTATATTTTTGTTAACCATTAACATTCAAATTACCTTATTTATTTTCTAGCTTGCTCTACAAATTTATTACTCAAATCAAATCAAATTCATTTATTTGATCAAATTTGGTTCTTTTAGATGTTAGATATTTTAAACTAGTACAGCACATTTGCCAAATGATGGCATGCAAATTAATATTACCTAAATAACTAATTATGAAAGTAAATTAGAAAAACGAATATTAACTTTTTATAAATTGTGACTTATTTATTATTTGTAATCATAAACTTTTTATTAAAGATTTACATGTATAACACTAGCAACCCGCCCGGCTTCGCACGAGTAGCAGAGACATCTTCATCATATTTCAACCAATTTACACAAAACCTTAACAAATTATATACCAAAACCTTCCTCAGGAATTGCTCTATCTATTGGTGAAAATCGCATGAAAATCCGGTTAGTGGTTACAGACAGACAGACGCGGCGGGGGACTTTGTTTGTCTTTCTTGCTACCTTTTCCAACGTTAGAACTATAAAAACCACAGTTATTACACAATTATAGACTCCTTGAGACCGCCCCTGATTACGGAATTTTAAAATGTATCTAACTCATCATTCAGTTACAAAAGGATTGACCCCAAGTAGCTTTAGAATCACTTTGACCCCCTTTCACGGATAGTGCAGTTTTATTATGCCTGTTATAATCATTGCTTGGTGTAATAGCTAGGTAGTATTTTTTATGTTTATATGTATGTATAAGTTGGGTAAACATTGCGTGTTGTGTGACTATTGGCCACGTGGTTCGCAAGACTTGACTTGGTTATGGTAATGGGTTAAAGCGAAAACTGTTGGAAGGAAGTAAGGGTCAAATAATATTAATTGGTTAGTGATACTCATTTCACTTGTCCTTTTTATAGCTGTTTATAAAATGGACAAGTGAAATGAGTGTCTTAAAGATACTGTTATCGTAACGGTTGTGAACAGCTCAGTAAACTTAATGACAGGACTGTGGCGGAACGGATGTTATGTCTCTCTAACACAAAGGGAGGATGTTGGGAAGTTGTATATATACTAATCGGCGTGAGAACTTTCATAGCGCGATTCAGGATTAGCGGTTACTTCGTAGTTCAATGTGTCTTCGTTAGATGGCATTCAAGTATGTTTTTCGCTGTATGTGGAATTTGCTACAAGGATAATATAAAAAATAAATAATTAAAAAAACATCCATCTTCTATTCTGTTTCTAATTTATTTATTAAAGAAGTTGATATTATATATAGAAACTCGAAATTTTAAGTTCCTAAGAAAGCTAATAAAATATGAGCTTGCAAGTGCAGATTGAACTCAGGTTGTAATTTATTTTACTAGCTATTAAATGGTAAATTTATTACATTTCAATATACATATGGTGTTATAATATGCTGAAGAATTTGTTTGTTTTTTGAATGCCCTAATCTCAATGTCTACAAATCTGATTTGAAGAAAATTATGTTTTTGGTAAGATAGCTCTTTTAATGCAGAATGTCACAGCGCAAGACACCTACCATCATTCATCATCATTTACGCGAATGAAACTGCGGGATTTAGTAAGTTTTGAATAATATTAACATCACTTCTTATCTACCATGAGATATTAATTTTGTTTTACTGATGATATTTTATGATTTTTGACTAATTGCAATGCCATTTTTTTCTTTTTTTTTCATATATATTTTTTGGGCCAGGAACCCTCGCGGGCGTCCGAAGAACACCCTACCAAAGTTTCATCACAATGTGATCAATGGTTTCGGAACGCATAGAGGACAAACAAACAAACATTGATTTTAATATATATAGATATTTTGCCTTTGACACGTCATTGTTATCGTTACGAAGTCTAAAAAAGTTGAGGCTATAATCATTATTAAATCTAAACTAATATCATAAACATTTGTGTGTATGTTTGTAATGTTTTCACACAAAAACTACTGGACCGATGGCGATGAAACTTGGTACGTAGATAGCTGGAGACCTGGATTAACGCATAGGCTGCTTTTTATCTCGAGATCCCACGGGATCGGGACTTACGCGGGTGAAACTGCGAGGCGCTGCTAGTATAAGAATAAAATAGACGCTTCTCAATAACTCACGATTTCAATCTCAACTACCTCTTAGAATTACGTAAATAAAAATTCCTGTGCAGCACAGCAATTTCTAGTAGTATTTTACACGAACGACTTTTACTACGAGAACAAAAATTGTTACTAAGTTAAGATTTATAACGTACCGAGGTTTAGTCGTAAATGTATCGACGGCCTTAGCTGTAGATGCGACCCACATACAGGTGTAAGACCGGCTACACACTGAAAGCTATGCTTCATTGAATATGTGATAATAATAATATATAACTAACATATATGAATTAAAAAAAAAGCAATCTTCGTCATGGATAGAAATTAAAACAATAAATAATTGACGCTACGTTACTCAAGTAAAACCAAACAAAAATACTCATAATGTCTATGCCCTAGGCCTCAATTCATCCCTAAATACATCTCTAATTTGGCCCGCATTTAAGCACTTCCACACGTTTTAACTCGCTGTCATACTCGTAGACATTTCAACTATAATGTTTTACATAATGTATTAGCCATATGTGTTTATTCACCATTGAAAAGTCGACAGCGACTGAAGATGTTTGTAACAAATACTGGTGTTAATCAACACCACCGGAATTAGCAATAAATGACATATTTACAAACAAATCACTAAAATTAATCCTATCGGATACTACACAATATCATTAGAATACATTTAGATAGCAAGTCAATAAGGAGTGTATTCACAGATAGATTATATCAAGTTAAAGTTGAACGAATCTTATCGCGTCTCTTTAATCTTATTCTTTATAGCATATCTCTTACAGTACATCAAGGTTATACTTGAAACTGGATACAGTTGTAAAATCGTGCCGATAAATCGAGCCCAGAGGTGGAGGATAATCCCAATGTACGGCTGTTTTATTAATTGCATCGAATGTAGTGCTCGTCGTGGTGCAGCCTTACATTAGCCTGCAAAACCCCATGAGATTGATTTCCAATAAAGACACCTATACTACAAAAAGTATTATATTCAATAAAGTGTAAAATCGCCTAACTTAGACAAGACGCCCCAATCGGTCTCGGGTCCAGGTTTAGTCGGGCATCCTAAAAATGGCAATAACGATCAATGGAAAGTGGAATTTATTGACAAAAGGAAACTAAGGCTCTATTTTTCCCTTCCCTCCCATTATTCATTGTTCAAGCGACGGTAGCGAAATGTCTAAGGCGTTGGAGTTGCGATCAAATGGTAGTGGGTTCGATCCCCACTCAGTGCACTACCGACGTGAGCGCACTCCTAACACAAGCGTTAGTATAGCTGGAATTGTTAACAAGAATACAAGGTGTTTCTACGTATATGTACTTAAGTTTATTTATCTGTGTTTCAGAATCTATAATATGCTTTAACGGAGTAAAGCATATTATAGGTGGGTCAAGAAGCACTGTGTATAATGTCCCTTGATACTAGTTTTCATTATTAAAAAACACGTTTCAAGTTATTATTATTATTCCAAGAAGACCTGTATTACAACGTACGCGTGAAAAGGAGAAAAAAACAAAAGGTGTAACAAAAAAAAATATCACATGTCAAAGGAAGCGAGCTATATTCGGTAATATTATTTTAAATGGAGGATAATGTTATTAGACATAGCTTAGCCGCACTACTGTTCTATTCTTAGCCTTTGTTAGTTATGTATTAAGATTCTAGTCTCGTACTACGAGATGCGAAGGGTTCAGTCAGAGTTGTGGAAGCTTCTGTGAATAACAAATCTCTTTTATAGATCTTCAAACACAAAATTTAATCATGTATAAAATAATAAATTTGATAAAAAAAAACTTACTTAAAGAGTTACAGAGAGAGACTTAAAGAGCGAGCATTATTGACAAAAATTTAAGGCTGAAAAAAAATTTAAATTATAATCTCGGAGATAAGATTATTGACAACTTAAACGGGCTTAGATTAAATCCTTGATTTCAGAAGCCTTTTCGCTTACATTAAAAGACAAATCTGTATATAATACATTAATTTGATTGATTAACGATTAATTTTTTTTCTTTTTTTTTCGTGTGGAAACCCCCTCGGGTCATCACCTCACTGGGGCTGCCAGTGAAGTTGTATGTCGGGATCGAACCGACTAAAACCACACGGTGTTCCGTCATAAAAGAGTCTATTGCCAGGGACTCGGGTATACCCTAGGAAGGAAGCCTCCGGGAACCCTGGCAGACCTTGGCCGCTTCTTAAACAAAATTGCCTTGCCTCCCTTCAGGTTTTCCACCGCCTCAGGCCTGCTTCTAATAAAGTAACGGGCAGCCTCACCCGTTATCCCCAGGCCAGCGCTCATGGAGGCCGGAGATCATTTTGCGGTCTCTGGTGCCTGGTGCCTCTCCTTTGGGACGAGAAAGTACTTGCCCTCTCCCGTTCCCTAAAAAAAAGAGGCAGAGGATTCCCACGCACTCTCACTTTGCACCATGGACAGAACCATAGTCTCCAGTGAGAGGCTTCCCACTCCAATAGCCGCCGCGAGGTCACGGCGTTGTTGCGTCCACGCTGAGCACTCCACTAAAGTGGGGAGTGCAGTATCCTCGCGACAGCCTTCATAGTGATGGCACGCAGACCGTTGCACCTCAATTTCCTTAGGTGGGGGTCCCAGGTCCCGCTCCTTGCGCCATTGATATAACGACGCAAGGGTCTTCGCCTCAAGGTCCCATGGAGCGGTTCCGGCTAGGAGACTCGCCGCTTCAAAGGAAACCGTGCGATATCTCCTTATGACTCGGACGGCCATCGCTCGCTGTAGTCGCCGCAATATGGCAGCATTGCGGGCCGTCAGGTTCTCCGCCCAAATAGGGCCATGGACCGCATGATACTGATTAACGATTACCTACTGTGATCGATTCAATTAGGTATTCCGGATTGCTAGAACCGAGACTTCTCCAGTATCAAGCCAGGTGGTTTTAAATATTAAATAATTCGTATTCTTGAACTAAGCTTGGTAATAAACGAAGCCGATGACCCGGAATTTTCTACAGATTTCAAATTAGAGGTTCATTAATCTTTTCAAAATTCTTAAGAAAACGCAGACTAACTACGACGAGCTATTTTTTCGTTCTTACCAGTATCTTTCAACTACGTAATCAATTAGTTAAAGTTTCGTTATTAATCATTTTATAGTAATGGAGGGAGGAATTAGAAATGCCTGACACGCAAAATATCTAGATCCTCTAGAAGACCTTGCTACTTGCTTTTAATATTTACCTGGGAGTAAGATCTCCAGAGCCCCGTACCATTAGACGGGCCCATTGTTTGCCAATTACTTTTTTAGACATGATTTATACCTACTGTTTGAGCAATAGATTCTATTGTTCTACTAGCAGGTTTACAATCTATAGCTCAGAAAGTGTAATCCCTGTATTGATTCGATGCTGTACAGTCCGATCTATTTCGCACCGCTTTGTAGTAGAGAGCCGAGATACTGGAAATTGGAGCAGATTGGTATCACTGTTACATTCAACGAAATCGTTTCAGAACTGGAGAGACCTCCGAAATCGCAAAACATGTATTCAGTTTTGTTTCTGCTGATTTTCATTTTCAAACCAACATTCTCCGGTCTTTGTTCCCTTTTTTCCAGTCCGCTCTGGACCTCGTGTGTCTTCACTGATCAACAGCATTCACCAAGGTGCCTTCTCTTGTATGTCCAATGTCAGAGCATCCATTTATCAACAGGAACAGGTATGGACTGACAGCCGATCCCAGGTGCAAGCAATAGTGACACTGAGTCGTTGGCTGTTTCCAACGACCGACTTTACATGAGTGGTAGACTCTCTGTACGTACAATTACACAAAGCAATTCCACACACTTAGCAGGCCTACAACTACACTGAACTGTTCGGTGTTTCCAGCGACCGACCTTATATGAGTGCCAGACTTCTGACACGAATTTATTCCACATACTTATCAGGCCTACCATATACTTACCTTGAGTTATTGTTACTGATTTAATCATCAACCCATACGAGGGCCAGTCGCGTAAAGGACAGAAGGAGAGGAGAGGACCAGTAGGGAGAGAAATCACGCGATGGTAAAGTATTTTTTTAAATCACTGCGGTATCCGGGCAGACAAGGGCGAGTTAAGTATTTAGGCAACTAGCTACGGCTAGTTGCCTAAATACTTAACTTGGGGTACGCCCAAGTCAAAGAAAAGCTATCAGGTGACTCAATTTTAGCTAAATGTACGACCTTCACCTAATCTTATTGCCCATAAATCAACATTTTCTTAGCGCTAAAATCAAAACTCAACAAACGGCTTTCCACCAATGTTTCTTGCTCCTAATTGTGAAGAACTGCGCACCTCGCCCTATTACAGATTCTTTCGTGTAATTTATGTTGCAATTTACTGCCTTTTTTGTAGGCTTTTTCCCAACATTATTTAGGGTACTTAGTTTTTTTGGCTGTATATTTCTTGGTTTATAATTTTAAATGTTTTAGTAAGCGAATTATAATAGCTTTGCAGAGAATGTGCTCGTGCTCGAAACAAACCTACGTGTCCAGACAATCTTAAGTTCTTTTTTTTATAATCTAGGACATATTACACAGCGCTTACTAGACCCCAACTTAGTATAACTTGTACTGTGTTTCAGATTAGGATTAAACATACTTGAACACTTTTTGAAAATGCTTACAAATCATTCACTAACTGCGCCGGTCCCGGTATCGAGATAAAAGTAACCTGTGTGTTAATCCAGGTCTCCAGCTATCTACATACCAAGTTTCATCGCAATCGGTTCAGTAGCTTTTGCATGAAAGAGTAACAAACATCCATACATACATCCTCACAAACTTTTACGTTTATAATACTAGCAGCGCCACGCGGTTTCACTAGCGAAGTCCCGATCCCGTCTGAGTATCGGGATAAAAAAGCCTACATGTTAATCCAGGTCTCCAGCTATCTATATACCATGTTTCATCGCAATGGGTTTAGTAGTTTTGGCGTGAAATAGTAACAAACTTCCATCCATCCAAACTTTCACATTTATAATATTAGTGGGATTAGTAGGATAAAAACACCGCCGGGTGTTTCCATGCAAATGACACATAAACAGACGTACAAATATTCGCAATGGCATTCGAATACACTGCCGACGTGCAGCAGTGATCGTCTCGAAGCTGGCTTAATGGGTCATCATTTAATTTCACCATAATTTCGGGAAGAAAATCCATATAAAAACCATATCAAAGCCTTGGCGAGTAGCAAATGTGTGTAAAAATCTCTTGAAATATAAAGCTAAATACAGACTTACCTATCTGTAGATATACTGATATTCAATCTTTGTTCGAGTTTTATAATTAGAGGTTACATTTATGCAAATTTTCCAGTTCTCTAATGTGATTGAGAATGAATAATTCATTCTTAATAATTAAGAATTAGCATCGCGCATTTAAAGTAAGTTCAATAAGAGGAGTTGTGAGGAATAGGGGGAAGACTTGTTATCTTTAAGTTAATTAGACTAAGATGTTGTGACGTCTTTAACGTCATTGGTAACTCGCGGCAATGCTAACGTGTGCCATTAAGAATTTCCTTTTACGATCTCATCGAATTTCGATGTTTGGAATATTCTAGATTTATGAACTTGTATTGATATTGAAAAATAAGAGAATATGCGGTTCAGAATTTATCTAAACAAAGAACAAAATGAAGTGAAGTGAATGAAATGAAGAACAAAAATGAGATCCAAAAGATTGTAGGTTCATCAGGGGTATATACGAAGTCGCGAGACGCAAAGCGGACAGTCAGTGAAAGATTAAGGAAGTGAAAACAAAAAGTAGAGGAAAGCAGAAAAGAGTGTTAACGTCAGAGCTAAGCCACGTCAAGAACAACACGTCACTCAGTCCGGCTGTCTGTTTGTATGTGTCTCAAAATAAAGCGTCGTCTCAGCAAGATAGTTGTTTCCTTCCAATCCCGTGCCCACTTCCGTAACATTAACATCGGAGAGATATATCCTACTAATATTATAAACGTGGAAGTTTGTGAGGATTCACGCAAAAACTACTGATCTGATTGCGATGAAACTTGGTGTGTAGATAGTTGGAGACCTAGATTAACACATAGGCTACTTTTTATTCCGATATTTTTATTTTACCGGGACTTACGCGGGTGAAACCGCGGGGCGCAGCTAGTTTAAACGTATATCTGAAATGTCTAAATTCAAAATTTTGTTTAATAAACCCTTTCCTAACCTCATTTTAAAAAAATCAATGCGCGATCATTAGTTTTTTTTTACGAATTATTTATACTCATTTGTTTATTGGTTTTGAACTTTTAATTGATTCATCAACTTTTATACGAAACATGGGAACGGTACTACGATATTCATTTTATTGTTAAATAATTTAAGAGTTCCGTTACGAATACCGTTCATAATTAAACATTTCTTTGGGTTATTGGAATACTCTATAGGGTATACGTATACGTAGTCTTCTACTGGCATAACTGCACTTAAATAATGATGAACTTTAAGTAACTCCAAAGGCTTGTTGACTGACTGGCTTGTTGGCCTAATGGTTAGTGACCCTGACTGCTATGCTACAGGTCGTGGGTTCGATTCCCACCTGAGTCTGGGTGTTCTTTGTGTCCGTCGTTTGTATGTTTGTAAAGTCCCCCGCGACACAGGAGTAATTCCTAAGGCGAAAGGGTGAATCTCAATGAAAGTCTACAACACTTTCTCTAAATGTTTACTGCGTGCACTACTGTGCACTCATAGATATTCGTCATAACTACTTGGACTAGTATCTTAAAATCTTTCTTATCTATCATCTTTTTTTCAGGAATCTAAAAGTTATAACGATATAATTATGTGTTACGTGAATTTATTTGCTAAAAATACATACACTGTACCTTCTTGTTACATTTAAATAAACAAAAATTCATTACACTATTTACAAGGCAATAAAGATATAAATAGGACATTAATTATTAGCGGCGATCATCGCAAGCCAGGGCAAGGTCAATAAATGGAGAAGTCCAATAATATACTTTAGCTGAGGCTTTAGCGGTCAGCTTGTACATAGCGTTCGATCGGGTCTGGCATCGCGGCCTTCTGTTCAAACTGACATCCTACGGATTGCCCGAAAGTTTGTGCAGATGGATTGCTAGCTTTCTTTCCGGCAGATGCATAACATATAAGAGCCGTAGTAGACGGCAGCTGCTCTAAAAGCATGGACTTAATGTCGCCGGCGTCCAACAAGGTTCTGTGCTATTCCTAACAATGTTTTCCCTGCATATCAATGACATGTTGTCTATTGGTGACATCCGTTGCTATGCGGATGACAGCACCGGGGATGCTAATTACACGGGCCGTGCTAACATTCCTCGTTCCATCGTGTTAGAGAGTCGCGAACAATTTGTGCCCAAGATCGAGAGCTCTCTAGTCTAATCTAGAGACTAGTGCAGGGGGCACTCTAGCCTCTGAATGGGGTCAGAAAAATCTGGTCCACTTCCACCCCACGAAAACACAAGTATGCGCATTCACCACCAAAACAACCCCATTTACTGTGACCCCAAAGTTCCAAGACAAGGTGTCACCATCGCAGAGAATATTGGGATTCTTGGTGTCTACATTTCCAGCGACATCCAGTTTCGTCATCACTTGGAAAGCAAAGCCAAGCTAGCATCCAAAAAGCTTGGAGTGCTTAATAGAGCGAAGCGGTATTTCACCCCGGGGCAAAGACTTTTATTATACAAGTCAGAAGTCCGTCCTCGTATGTATGGGTTTCTTCAAAAAGGTGTGTATATGTTTTTAGATGATCGGCAACGCGCATGCGAGTCCTGTGGAACTGCAAGCGTCCATAGGCTACGGTAACCACCTACCATCAGGCGGACCCTATGCTTGTTTGCCACCGACGTAGTATAAAAAAAATGTACTTGAACTAGCTAAAACTACCTTGCGCCCGCGGTTTCGCTCGCTTTAATGTCGATTTTATCAAGCAATTAAAAAAAAACAAAAACTTTGAATTACTTAATTCTGAATTTGATCTTCCAACATTCCAACCCCGTTTTTTTCCCTCCTAGATGATGAATTTAAAAAAAAACCTTTCTTAGCAGATACTTAACACACAAAACTACGCGCAAAATTTCAAGTTTGTAGCATTTATACTTTCTGAGATTTCGCGATCAAACAGTCAGTGGTATTTCGCTTTTAAAAATGCATATATGTATTGATTATGAATTCTGGTTTAAACCTATACGAGCTCGAACTCCTTTTTAACCAATGTTAATAGCTATGCCATAATTGGTCATTCTCCTCTACTTTATTGTACAATGGAAATCCATCCATAGCTGTTTTTGCTATTATCCATACGTTCGTTCAATACAATTATGATAAATCACAACAGAAATAACTTCGCAACTGTTCACAATATATATTGCTAATACCATTATAGGCGCTTAAATACGTTGAGTAAGCAATCTGAGCTTAGTTCCATTTCGACGTAGCGGGCGAAACCCCGCAAATTTGCACCCATTATCCCTGATACGAGATTTGCCGCGAATAAATCCCGGGTATTTTAGGGATTGCGGGACAACTAATCCCTATGGTGACGTGTCTTAATATCTGTTCATAATAACGCGATTTGCCTGTTGTCTTTGGGAACCGATGTGGATGTAAGATGGGGCTTAATAAACAGATTATTAAGGGCACGTGTCAGGAAATGAATAAAATTAATCTAAGGTCTTTACCATATATATGCATTTTGCGTTTTTGGTTTCATCGCTTTCTTTCTAGAAATGTACATCTTAACAATGAATGATTATTGGCCGATGGGCTATATATGCAAAATGGCAAATTAAAACAAACTTAATGCAAAGCTCATTAAAATTGACGTAAACTATAACACGACCTTACCTCTTTGCTTATACAACTAAATCCTACTTATATTATAAACGTGAAAGTTTGTGAGGATGTATGGATGTGTGGATGTATGGATGTTTGTTACTCTTTCACGCCAAAACTACTGAGCCGATTGCGATGAAACTTGGTATATAGATAGCTGGAGACCTGGATTAACATATAGGCTACTTTTTATCCCGATATTCCCACGGGATCGGAACTTACGCGGGTGAAACCGCGGGGCGCTGCTAGTTTGTAATAAATGTACTATTCACCTGATGACAAGACATTACCTTAGCCTAAAAATGCTTAAAGACCTGTAAAATCTCTTGTTAAAGATATCTGTAACCAGTCATATCGCGTTTTGCAACTTAATAATATACGAACTAACATGCTGTTTTGTAAAACATCAATGTGTAAAAGGGTACATGCGATATATGGTATAGTATCTACTTCATCACAAGTACCTTTAAGGACTTATTTCGAATGTTCATTTCATTTGTATTGCCTCCATTAGGGAGCATAAAGTAAACGATCTGAGTCCTTGTTCTCTTATGTAACGCACTCTTAGAACACGAGACTAACATATTTGTGTAACGTGTGCGTAACGTTACGCTAACGACCATTAGGAAAGTATAATAGACTTTTTATTGTTTACAATACGACATAGAGGTTTAGATAATATACTACGCACTGTAATCAGCGGTACACAACCTATTACAAAAGGTAAAAAATAAAACCTTTAAGAAAAATAAACACTGAAGCTTGGTCACACAGCGGACACGGGGCAAGACGGCAACGCGACTTGAGCGGGCTGTAATAAAACCAAAATTCATAATCACATACAGGTTGTATTTAAAAAAAAGGAACTCTTACTTAAATCACTGAAAGGGTCTCACTTTATCACTCTAGCATCCAGTTACACTGTGACGTAATAATCTCAATATTTAATACATGTATTATTAACTAGCTGCACCTCGCGGTTTCACCCGCGTAAGTCCCAATACCGAAGGAATATCGAGATAAAAGTAGCCTATGTGTTAATCCAGGTATCCAGCTATCTAGATACTAAGTTTCATCACAATCGGTTAATTAGTTTTGCGTCAAAGAGTAACAAACATCCATACATCCTCACAAACTTTCACATTTATAATACTAGCAGCGCCTTGCGGTTTCACCCGCGTAAGTCCCGATCCTGTGGGAATATTGGGATAAAAATCCTATGCGTTAATCCAGGTCTCCAACTATCTACATACCAAGTTTCATCGCAATAGGTTCAGTGGTCTTTACGTGAAAAAGTAAAAAACATCCATCCATCCATCCAAACTTTCACATTTATAATGTTAGTGGCATTAGTAGGATAAAGATATCTTAGAACAAGCAACATCTTTTGACTAATGCAAGTCCCGTCCCTATACCGTTATTTAATATAAAAGGGTAAACCCTATTAGTTATAACCCTGGAGATTTTGTTTTAGTCAAAAATTCAAATTCTAACAAACTTGATCCATTATACGTGGGTCCATTTTATGTGGTCAAGGATGTATCACCTAATGTTATTGTTTTAGTTAACGGTAGAGAAAAATTTATTCATAAAAACAGGACAAGACTTTTTAATCAATAAAAGACTTCACTCCGACTGTACTTTATTCAATGTATGTTATTATTGTTATTTGACGCTTGGTTAGGCACGTTTGTAACACGAGTTCACCTTGAATATGTTTTGAATTATGATATTACTAGCAACCCGCCCCGGCTTCACGGGTACACATCATACACCAAAACCTTCCTCGTGAATCACTCTGTCTATTAGTGAAAACTGCATGAAAATCCTCTCAATAGTTTTTCAGTTTATTGCGAATAGACAGACAGTACCGGTGAGAGACTTTGTTTTATAATATTATTATGTAGTGATTGGAACATTATATATATTTATATCTATAATTTTAAAATAAATAACCTATATTCTCCGTCCACAAATGCGGCACCGAAGTATTTACCTAGGGTTGCACATCATGCAACCGCAGGAAATACAAACAATCACTGCTGATAGGATCTGGAGGTTTCTCGAAGCCATAAGTCTGAGCAGTGAACTGTAAACCAAAAGTGCGCTACAAAAGACCAAAAATGGTCTGTAGGTAGGCACTGAAAACAATAATAATAATAATATATTCTCCTTTCCATTCTCCTATATTTATAAGAGATATAAGAGAAATATTTTTTTGTTTATTGTAATTGTATTTTTTTGTTTTTGGAAGGGCATGTGACGTAGTAATCTTAATAGGTATTTAAGACGTGTATTAAATTGGAATAGAAGCGGTTTACCCTCCCATAAGAAATTATCACTTCAAAAATTTCGAAGTTATTTTTTATTGATTTTCTTAGTAACGGAATAAAAAATTCCAAAATAAAAAACATTGTACCAATTAAAATCTTTAACTTTACACATTCCACCTACTTTTATGGAAAACGGAGGCAAAAATACCTGGAAAGTCAAACGGTCATAAGTTTCGTAACTTGTAAACGGATAATTTTTTTTTTTTTTTTTTTTCAAAAATTCCTAATGCTAGAGCATTTCAGTGATCTAAGTAAGTATCCCTTTTTCAAATACATTAATAAGTGTTCCTTTTTCAAATATACCCTGTATATGACTTTACAAAAAAAGTCACTGTTTATTAGTACGCTCCATGGAATACTAATCATTCTCGTCATTTAAAAATTATACAACTATCTTTGTGATGCTCTAATTCACTGACATATTATTGCGTTTTATGAATTAGGCACAAGAAAAAACTATTTTAATGTTATCCAGTGTTTTAGAAAAAAATATATTGATTTTTTTTAACTGAAGGAAATAAAATAGGTAAACTTAAATCAGTTCCTTTTGTGTTTCAGTTTCAGATGGAAGTGGTCCAAAATATGAACCACTCTCGTCTCTGTGTAACTTAAAACGTAAAACGTAAACGTAAAATTAGACGGAAGCAGAAACGCTACAAAGAAGAAAGCTTCCGTCGTTACGGGCGCACTGTGACGAAATTTTTCTAACATTCTACCAAAAATCTCAATCTCTTGACATTTAAGCGATGGAATTGAACTTTAAATGACTTCGCATCGTGTATGCAAATTGTTATTTAAGTAACATTTTGGTGGAATGCAAAATGTAAACAAAAAAGTTCAACACACACAGGGCCCGATTTAGATAAAAAGTAAAATTATATTCATTGCTTGTCTTTGATTCCTCGTTTAGAGTTTATGAATAATTCAGTGTACCCTTCATCTCGGTTTACTTTTGCCGAAATTATTACATTTCCGTGGTTATTTTTGGGGTTTTGTTTTTTTAAGAATATCGTGAACATGAAAGGGTAGGACAAATTTTACTTTGAATTGTTAATTTGGTTATGTACTTTTAATATACATTTACCTTTTTTTTTATCGTGTGGAAACCCCCACGCGTCATCACCTTACCGGGGCTGGCGGTGAAGTGGTATGTCGGAATCGAACCGACTACAACCACACGGTATTCTGGCATAGATGGGTCTATTGCAAGGGGCTCGAGTATGCCCTAGGAAGGAACTCCCCGAGAACCGCGGCAGACTTTGGCCACCTTTTAAATAATATTCTGCCACGCCAAAACGGGGGCATCGCCCCCCTTCCATCAGAGGAGTGCGCGGAACGCATAGCGCCACCATCTCAGGCCTGCTTTTGCTAGGCCTTCCCCAGGCCAGCGCGTAATGGAAGGCGGAGATCATTTTGTGATCTCCGTCGCCTGGTGCCTCTTCTGCCGGACGAGAAAGTCTGTCTTCTCTCTCCGGTTCCCCTTCCGCCGCCTCTTAATATACATGTATCTGGCCTTAAGGAATTACGACTAACTACTCTCGATAGTTGTAAGAAAATCATAATTCAAAAATTAATACCTCGCTGCGTAATAAAATGAACATGAGTTGCATTACAAATTGCAATGCTTGCACCACCAAATTTTCCAAAACGTCAAAAAGTTTCCGTCGCAGCTGTCGCTCGTCGTCGACTTCTCCTCAGTTTTACTTACAATGTATAACAAATTCTAAACTATCTTAAAAGTGTACTTAAAAGAAAATATTCTCGCACTCTACTTATGAAATAAAAAGGAGTACTTGATTGAATCTGTGCTGAAACCTATTAATATAGATAAACGATGTAAAACAAGTGATATAACTCATCAGATTTTCCGTAATTGTGTGGGACTGACATTATCTGTCTCTTTGCTTCAGTCAGTGTCACCATAAATAGAAAGACAAACTATAGCATGCCGAAGTTGGTCATCGAGTTTTGATTTTAATTAACACTGTCAAATATTAGTGTCATCTCACTCCAATATGGTACTTAATACTTAATAATAAAGAAAACAAAATGTATGTCATCAGCATTCGAATAAGCGGACATAGATAAATATACTGTCAGTCGTAGGACTGCACGTCAAAAATGAAAAAGCACATAGATATACCTATACACTCACACATCTGTATGTCATCATGACAATATATATGTCATATGAGCGTGACGGTCACGTGAGTTCAGTGCTTTTTCTCCATACCATAAGTGTCCAACGTACCTAAAGAAGTTTTCACTTCAAAAATATAATATAAGCAGTCATAGAAAATATAAAAGCATTTTAACACAGATTACTAAGTAGTTTCTACGGAACAGATAAATCACTGCCTACAAAAATTTCGATACCTACCGCTATAAATACCTACTCTTTTCGGGCTTTAAAATGAGTGTAAGGTTATCTCTTCAATATACCTTCTACTTTTTTATAAAAAAATGGTATGTAAATTAAGTACTTAACGCTTACTTTTCATTTCCGATGTTTTAGTATACAAAAATACTACATGTGTTTAATGTTTATATAACAATTAATAAATAAAGTTCTTTCCTTTTCTAAAATCTCGATTATTATGTCTATGGTGATCTGTATGGTGGAAAATATTCTAAATCTTACAAAAAGTTTTACTAAATAATTTGAGGTCTGAGTGTATAAATATCGAGTGACATAGGCCTGGCCTTTAAACCTGTTTCGAGAACTTCATTGATACGCGGCAAATAGTGCATTCCATTTTTAAATTTGAATAATGTAATATAATTTTTTTATTTTTTTTAAAAGACAACTCCCGCATTAGGAATATTCCTGTGTCGCGGGGGGCTTCACAAACATTTAAACAACGGACACAAAGAACACTCAGACTCGGGACAACTATTTGTTGATCACACAAATTTTTGTCCCGTGTGGGATTCGAACCCACAACACTCGGCGCGGCGTAGTGGCGAGGTGACCACTTAAACCATTGCGCCATCCGTGCAGTCTATAATAGGTATAATATTTTTCGTGTACTTCATTTGTACGCGGTAAAAAAATGTTTAATTCCAATTTAATTTTTTTTAAATGTCCATGTAAAAATGTTACTATCTACTATCTAATGTATAATGTTATGTATCATTTGAGCTCAATTCGTTCAGTAAAATCTGATTTAGAACCATTAATATTTCAACTAACAAACGCATAACTTATGAAAATAAAAATACAATATCTTGAGCCTTAAGTGAATTTGTTTTAGACAACCACAAAGCCATTAAGATCACGACATTATAAAAGCCATTACGATCTGCTTTGTTTTAATTATGTGTCATTTGGTTAAAAAAATGTAACTAACAATTTAACAATTAATTTGTATTCTAAACCAGACTGGTTTAGGTTAAAATTTAAATAAACAAGCAGCACAATATCTTATCAAACATTGTTTGACGAAAACGTACATGTTATGACCGCAAACCGCTGCATCTGGATCTCAATTTACTATAAAAGTAAAATGTATTGGAATCGAATGTACATATTCGTGCACCAGTGTCCCAGCAAATATATATCGATTTAAAATATCGACATCGTAATGCGATTTTAATGCGGCACTATGCGGGCTGCGGCCACGCGATGCTTTTATCGATAAACGTACATATTTGTTCGTAGTTTTATATGGGGGTGAATAGAGGCAATCACTGATTAATGTAAATCGAGAGCCTATGTTTATTTTTCGATCACACTGTGAGATGGGTAAATAAAATTTGTAACCAATGAAGCGTTAAAAATCCGTTTTAAATTGACTCAATAAGTAGGGTTTAGAGAGTATTGAAAGTACCAGTAGATAAATTTACAATAACGTTTTTTTTTTCATAAGATAATATTTTGGACGCATCCGGGTTTTCTAGACCCAAACTAAGCATAGCTTGCAGTACTAAGATGTTTTTGTAAGGGTTGTAGAACACAGATAACCATTGCAGTCGTATACTTTACGTCCGCTTTGAAGTGAAAACTTCTTTAGGCACGCTGTGCACTTTTGCTATGGGGTTTTTCCCCAGCACTGAACTCGCATCGTCACGCTAATAGTACATATATAAATTCACTAGAGGGCGCTAATCTAAACATTGAGTTCTGTCAGCTCCAGCAGTAAAATAAACAAAAACATAATTGTAAGTGAAAACTTCTTAAGGTAGGTTGGGCACTTTTGGTATGGGGAAAAAGCACTGAACTCGCGTGACCGTCACGTTCGGATGATAGATGTGTCAGTTATGTTTTTACTTCCGACGTGCGGTCCTACGACTGACAGTTTTTTAATTACTTTTAAGCACAGGAGGTCAATTCATACTTCACGAGGTAAATTCTATACGATGGAGCTAAGGAGCTAATAAAATGAAATTTTGGTGTTCTATGATTCTAAAAAAAATACTTTAACTATTAAGTGCACTAGTAAGTACACTACTTCAACCATGGCCATCTAAATTGTAAAATTAAAATTAAGAATAACAAAACCGTCGTCATACTATAAAATTAATTTTAATCAACTTCAATTAGGTACATCTAAAATTCTAATTCCACGAAGTTTAATAAAGACTACCACAACAATGAATTTGACAATGAAATGACACAATATATAAAACATATTATTATGATGTGTGCTTTCTATTGTTCTAATGTCATAGTCTGCCTAATATTTTTGTTTACGTTCGAACATATTATTAGTCCGGTTATCTGGAAATAACAGTTATTTTAGGTTTCTAATGATAAGTTTGCTTAACATTAAGTCCTGGGGCTATCTAAACCCATATTAATTTAAAAAAGCATTCAAAATAAAGAAAAAAATTACACCATGAAACTATATAAATAGTAATATATAATAAAAAACTTTATAAATATAAATAGTTTTTTTGCATTGAATATAACCCAGGAGGCGAAAAATGGGTAAGGATATCCAGATCATAAGGTTTATTGGCACAACATTAGTCAGTGCTGTCTAAGTAGGGTCATCTTTTGGGTGAAAAAACTGAACCAGCCTTTAGGCTCCAATCCGACCAAAAATCGCGAAAATTTATAGATGCTGTTGAATATGGCCAGAGCTCCATAGGTAGCTGACAAACCACACAGAAGTTCAAGACCTAGAGTAACTTTCATACAGAATATAAGTCTCTGACCCCACGAAATAATAGAATTCCTGAATAAATAACCTTAAAAAAAGTTAAAAGGACAAATAACATGATGTTTTGTTTGCAAACCTGCACCAAAAAAATCAAACAGTCACTAAAAGATTCAAAATAAGAATCATTAAAATCATTGGCTCGAAAAATACCGTTGTCCAAAATAAGAAAATAACAAGGCACACGCCATTTCACTCGCATTAACTAAAGCGATTCTTGTACAAACAGTGGCTCTTGCTTTACAATAAAGGGAAATAATCACCGAGCCACGAAGCATTATGGCGTAATGAATGAAGTTATTGTTTTGCTGATGCCATTATAGACCCACGGATAGCCAGACCGGGCCTGCCCTCAATAGCCTCTGTGAATTGTAGCTCAACAGCCCCTAATGTTAGCAGACTTCCTCCGATATAATGTGACGCATTTGTTGCTGAAATCGCAGCTTTAAGAATGCGGTTTAATTTTTTATACCTATCAATAAATGATATTATGTGTCAGCAACGAATCTGAACAATTTATAAAAGGGAACATCAAATCAAAAGTAATATACGATGCATCTCTTACGCAGCATAATAAAAATGTTTATAAATAAACTTAAAAAACTCAAATTAAAGTAGGTTTTTTTCAAGATTTTGTTTTATTTTCTATTTATTACAAGATTATTAGTATGATAATAGGTTTGAATTTGTACATATTTTTTAGCTGCATACGATAAGAAATTAAGACTTGTTTGTTCATCAAATCCTGACCTGGTCGATGGCGAACTTAAATTGCAATAAGCCAGTTAAACAACCGTATCAGATATCATAAACAACACTTTATATAATTATGTACTACAATCCGACTGGAGTTCTGTTATTCATCCGTTAACTGTAATTAAACTGATCTAGTTGCATGAATTATCTACTTTACAAAGTGTCAATTGCCAATGGGCAATATTTAAGATCTTAGTTTTCTACTCTGTTAATCCACTATTAACTTCGGTCTTTATCATTATATCGTAACTGTCTACGACACATTCATAGAACTTTTAGATTCCATTCGCCATTCGTTTTTTCATTTACTTTATATTACATTATGTACAAGGCATTCTCTCGCTAACAACTCATCGTTAAAACACGTTTTCAAAATTGTAAATTTCCGTTTTTGAAATATATCTTAAATTAAGAAACCTTTGTTTCATTTATCGTAAACAGTAACCATATTTAAACCAATTCAATATTATGCAGATTACAACAGAAGAAAGTCATATAAAAAGAAATATCGTTAAAAAACATTTTACCCTAATACTCCAAACAATAAATATAATCCCACAAATATTTTAAATGTGTAAGTTTGGATGAAACTTGGTATGTAAATAGCTTGAGACCTGCATTAACATATAGGCCACTTTTTATCCTGATATACCCACGGGATCTGGACTTATGCGGGTGAAACCGTGGGGTGCTGCTAGTAAAGAATAAAGCCGTCTTGTTCTCTACACAATATTAATGAGTCTCACAATTACACGAATTCCATCTGTTAGCACAGACGGGCAATAAACTATGTATTTATATTACAATTACTTATACTTCAAGGTCAAACAAATATTTGATTTTACCACTGTTTAGAAAAAATATGAAGCTTTAAAAATTAAAAAGTTTTACTTTTTTAAACCTATATTATTGTATTCGGTCTGATAATAACAATGCGTCTTGGAAAACAAGTAAATAAATACTTTCATAAAAAAAATTTCATCATTATGGACGTTTTGTAATGTTAAACATTTTGTGTGCAAAGATATCTTTTTAATCCCAATACCATGAAAATTAGGTTCAGATTTTATATAATTCAATACTGCATTGTATGATTTCTTCAAAAGGGAAGTCAGTAGCTAGGTCGGAATGCAAACGACTATACCGACGAAATTCGATCTCAATTTTGAATTTTAAAACAAGTACATGAATCAGAAAAATAAAAAATGAATGTATGAATAATAAATTCTCCATAATATTTTACGTGGGGGCGTAGTTGAATAAATCAATGAGGTGAATGAATCGGACCCAAATGCGGACCTTTACTAATGACGGCTTGAAATGTAAATAACGACACACCCATTTAATGTCCTCTATTTATCTGTAGAAGAGTAATTATGAGAATAAAGAAAAGGTTCCATATGATGGAGTATCGACCGCGTCTTTTTCACATAAAGGTCAGTTGCGGCTGGTCATCTCTGGACTGCTACTACTTAAACTGTAGGAGTGATTTCCGGGACTGTTTATGTTTTGAACATTAATTTAAATTATAGTTTTATCTTATAATTTATAAGCAATGTAACCAAAAATTGCAAGAACTACATGTCGAAAAATAATGTCCTTGATCTTTGCCTGTTCTTCCCCATAGGATCTACGTATTGGAACAGGTAACAACTAGCTTCATGACTGCCTTAGACTGACTGGCTTCTAAACTTCTCAATTCAAAAATATCTATAATAAGTTTAACTGAAATAAATGATTCTGATTTGATTTGAATGTTAGTAGTACGTAAGCACTAGTAGTAGCAACGTAGTTAGCAAATTGCTAAATCATTGTCAGTAATATACAGACGGGCAAGCGTTGTATACACTTGTAAATCAACCATAGTATTTTTTTCAACAAAGATATTTTATTAAGCCCTGATATTTCACATTACTTTTTGTATTTAGTTTTTTTTATGGTATTGGGTGGCATTATCGCCGCCCATGGGCACCTGCAACTCAAAAGCCACAAGTTGCCGGCCTTTAAGGTGGGAGTAGGGAAGTAGGGGAAGAGTAAAGGGTTAGGCCTCCGGTAACCTCACTCGCTTGGCGAAAAGCAATGCAAGCATTGCTTCACTACCGGTTTTCTGTGAGGCTTTGGTATCACTCCGGTTGAGCCGGCCCATACGTGCCGAAGCATGGTTCTCTATTTCGCTCGCTTTTTTTTCCTAAAAGGTGATTTTGATGCCACTCCATAATTTCTAAATCTAAATCTTGCCACTTAAATTCCATTGAAGAGAACCTAAAAACGTTTAACTGCTATTTCTCGATCGGCCTTAATCTACGAATAAAATATTTTTACAACATTAACGAACAAAATCTAAAGGTTATATTCAAAATTTCTGGAACGCCGAAATTAGCTAATTCAGAACAATGCTATGATAATAAAGTATCCAAAGAACTTCTGGAGTTCAAAAGATACAAAACCTGGGCAGTAACAAGAGTCCTCACTGGTGGAGCGCCAATATATTTATAAAATGCATACATAATCGCACCATAATGTATTTCGTTATATTATTAATTTCATAGTCTTTATGTAAACCACATTCTGTTTGTCGAATGCAATTAGTGCTGGTACTGCTGTAATATTGCAAATGTACTCGACGATCTCAAGAGATGGCGTTGGCAGTCTTCGAATAATGTAAGCGCGCTGCGCCTGATTGGTGCAAGAAAAAACGGACATACCCTGCTCTCATCGCTTTTCGCTAAGAAGACGCCTTTTTTAATATAAAATTTTGTTCCGCCACGGACATCAGTTATATTTCTCGTGAAAAGAAGCTGATTTTCCGTTAGTCCTATAGCCGTGTAGTGTTTGGACTCGCTTGTAACCTTTACAAGGTGTATGTGGAGTGCTCTAGTCTTCGATCGTGACCGGCCGGTCAATACCTTACAAGAGACCGTAGAAACCTCGCCGCTGCTCGCTGCCTTCTGGAGGATCGGGACTTGGTCGGTGTTGCAGGTTAGTGCTGGCTTAATTGTTTTGATCGATAGAAGTGGTTTACTTCCCTACACCTCGTACGCTAACCGTTGAGCAATCACACCCTGGTCGGGCTATTTACACGCCTGACCATATAATTTGGTCCTTACGAGTACGGATAGGCCAGTGATTCACGTAAATATTGGTGAATTTACTTTCTATTCATATCATAAAAAAGATTCACGTAATTCTAGTGAATTCTTGCCGCCATTTTTCCTCGCTCACAGATTTACGTAAAATTGGTAAATTCTGTGTTTAAAACGCACGAGAACTACGTAATTATTGGTAGACTCGTATTTAAATATAATTAATTGTTAGATTTGGTGAATTACGTATTAATTGGTAATAATATCCATTATACTCAATTTAGTTGAACTTATTTATACCTACCCACTTATTAACCGCTCCACCACTGTACTTTACGCTAAGTCATTTTAAGATTTAAATTTAATTTGTGTTTTTACACTAACTAGGTAGATATACCTATCACTTTGTAGTTGTATTGTGATATTACTTTATAAACATGACGGAAAGCGAATCAAGCCGCGAAGTCATGTTGGTTATGTTGAATCAAAAGAAAGAATTATTATTTCAACGTATTAATCGTATGTACACATCGTCGAAAGGTATAATTTCTTTCGATTCATCAACGCGAGCTAACGAGAATTTTCTGGCTGAAACGGAGATAATAGATGAGTTACGCGATAAATTTGAGTCCATTGTTGATAAAATAAATAATATAAATTTGTTATCAAAGATTACGGTCAATCCCGAGTATTCTTGCCTCGATTCATTTGATGATTTATACTCGAGAGTTAAACGCGTTAGAAATAAAATATTAACCACTTCTAAGGTGCGTTCACTCGAGACCAGTAGCTCGATCAAGTCCGTAGTGAAATTAGAACCTTTAGTAATTCCGAGTTTTGACGGACGCCCTGAAAACTGGAATACCTTTTATCAGTCTTTTAAAGCTAATATTCATTTGAATCAACAGCTTTCTGACTCGCAACGTGTACAGTATCTAATTTCTAAACTCACCCACGACGCACTAAAATTCACTTCCGGTATTATTCCGTCAGGTGAAACATATAAAATACTGTGGGATAGTTTGGTTAAGAAATACCACGACAAACGCTCATTAGGTACATATTATCTCAATAATATACTGGACTTAAAAACTTGCTCGCACACTGCGAACGCTCTTGATACCTTTGTTAGTAAATACTCCGCTTCGATTTCAGCTCTAAAAGAATTAGGCATAACAGATCTAACTGATTTTATTTTTCTTCAATGCGCTTTGAGAAGGATGGATCCTCAAACCATCCAAGCCTTTGAACTTTCGATTCGGGATGTGGAAGTGCCTACGACACAACAGCTTATCGCTTTTATACAAGATCAGGCTAAGATTTTGGAGCGCTCAAACCCGCGAAATTCGTCATATACGAAACCCGCTGCTGTTGTTACGTCGCCCTCACGCGACCGGCGCGTTCATCACACCTCCAAATCTTTTGTCGCCAGTGAGTCCGCTAATAATGCAAATACTCTCACATATTCGGCGCCCGCAGCAGTTACCGCGAATTGTTGTTTGTGTAGTGGTAACCATCGACATTTATATGATTGCGCTTAGTTTAAAAATATGCGAGACGCAAGGGCTAGATATGAGTTTATTAAATCGAAGTACGGTTGCGTTAATTGTTTAAGCACTTTACATAAACTTCCGGATTGTAAGAGTACGTCAGTCTGTTTCTGTAATAAAAGACACCATAGGTTATTGCATTTTGATAGTAATAATTCGCAATCGCATGCGGCTATGGTAAATACCGCCGTCGCGTACTCGCCGCCGCCCGCTCATCGAGCGACCGTTACTTCGCCCGCGCCTTCTCATCGCGCTCACACGACTTCGTCATGCATTCGAGCGCCCCCGCTTGCTACAGAACCAGTTACACATACACAGTCTTACACTTCTTGTCATAAGGGTGATATACTTTTGTCAACCGCTCAGGTATACGCGCGCTCTAAGGGTAGCGCTGGTATCAAATCTGTAGTTAGGTGTTTGATAGATAATGGCTCGCAGAATAATATAATAACATCTGCTTGTTCTAGTTTATTAAATTTACCGATAATACCGTTGAATAATTCCTATGTTAAAGGTGTTGGTTCCGCTTCAAGTCCGATAATCGGTTATGTTCATTTAGACATTGAATCCCGTATTTATCCGGATCAGAAATACACTATACATGCGCTTGTTGTAGAATGCATTACGGATCAATTGCCTTCGAAATTTATCGATTGTGATCGCGACCTAGATTTTCGTAACCTTCCGCTCGCTGACTTAAGCTGGAATATTCCGGGCAAGATTGATTTATTGTTAGGTGCCCAGCTATTCCCATTTATATACTTAGGAAATATGGTCGAGTGTGGGCCGCGCGCACCGTGTGCTTTATCTACAACATTTGGTTACGTACTTATGGGAGATTACCCGCGTAAACATATTTTACCTACTGCCGCGTCTTTTTCTGCGTTAGCGCTTAATGATATAGTGCAAAAGTTCTGGGAACTTGAAGAAGTACCCATGAAACGCTTGTTGTCACCAGAGGAGACAGATTGCGAAAATATTTTCACGGCTACCGTGACCCGTGACGACGTAGGTCGTTATACAGTTGCATTACCGTTCTGTAGGGACCCTTCGGAATTAGGTAATTCGCACGCTACCGCTTATCGCCGTTTCGTTTCACTCGAGCGTAAGCTCCGTCAGGCACCGATAGTGCGCGAAAATTATAACAAGGTTATTCAGGATTATATTGATAACAATTACCTCAGTCCTGTTAAAGAATCTGAGCTGTCCTCTGATGGTTATTATATACCGCATCACGCAGTAGTCCGACCTGATAAACCGATGCCGCGCATCGTATTGGACGCGAGTGCTAAAACGCATACAGGACTTTCGCTTAACGATATATTACATATTGGACCCAATTTACAGGCCGATCTGTTTTTATTATTGTTAGGTTTTAGATTATTTCCTATTGCAATGAACGCTGATATAAAACAATATTATTTACGGATTGGTGTACCAGTAGACCAACATAAATACCTACGCATTTTATTTAGATTCAACGAATCGGAAAAAATTCGCACTTATGCCTTTAATAGGCAACCTTTCGGTCTCAAGTCAAGCCCTTACATAGCTATGCGCACTGTGCGACAGCTGGCTACTGACATGAGTCCGCTCTATCCTGATGCCGCGAAAGTGGCAGAGACCTGTCTGTATATGGACGATTTGGTTCTTTCTATTGCAAATGAGGATACTGCCACGCAATTAGCTCACAACTTGATTAAGTTTTTCAAATCGGGTGACTTTGACTTAGTGAAGTGGTCTAGCAATTCATCAGTGCTACTTGACTCGCTTCCCGACACGCACCGCAAGTTGCTTGATTTTGATGTTGACAATAATGTCTCTAAGGTCTTAGGTCTCTCATGGGAACCATGTGAAGATAATTTTCATTTCACATGCGCCGCAATTAATGAAAGGTGCACCAAGAGAAACATACTCTCGATGGTTGCACGACTATTTGACGTGCTCGGATTGGTCGCGCCTGTGATTCTCTATGCCAAGTTGTTAATTAAGGAACTGTGGCTCAGCAAGTGTGATTGGGACGATCCTGCACCGGAGCACATACGGACCCGTTTTTTCGCTCTTGCGCAAGAACTTCAAATGCTTGACACTTTAAGGATTCCACGTCATGTAGGCGTCGAAGTTGGTTGTGAATTACGTCTTGTTGCTTTTTGTGATGCTAGCATGAATGGTCTGGGATGTGTCATTTATGCCCATTGTACCTACCCGTCTGGCATTCAAACTCGCATTCTTTGCGCTAAATCAAAGGTTTCGCCAACAAAAATCACTACGCTCGCTCGCTTAGAATTATGCGCTATTTTACTTATGTCAAAATTAATAAAAACTGTGCGAGACACATATGCAACACGTATGACCATTGCCGGGATATACGCATTTTCTGATTCCACTATTGCTTTATCATGGGTTCATTCTTCACCACATCGTTGGTCAGTTTTCGTCGGTAATCGCGTCGCTCAGTGCCAAGAAAACTTGGACTCTAAACATTTTTATCATATTGCCGGAGCTAGTAATCCAAGTGATTGTCTTTCGCGTGGTATGCTTCCATCGCAACTTTTGACCCACGATTTGTGGTGGAAAGGTCCTCCGTGGATTCGCAGCTCATCTGAGAAGTGGCCGATTAAGCCATTCTCGCTTAATAATTGCTCTGTCTTGCCTGAACTCAAGGCAAATGTGTTGGCTGCCATTACTCACACAGAGCCGCCGTTGCTGTGTACGTTAGCACAACGTGTTTCTTCTTGGAAAAAGTTGCTACGTATCACCGCATATGTATTAAAATTCGCAAGACCTAAAGTTAAGGTCGAACCTCGTTCTATAGCAGGGTTGACAAGTGCTGAGAATGCGTTAATTCTCGCCGTTCAATCTGTGCACTTCTGTGAAGATATCAAATTGATCAAGGCTGATAAATTACCTTCAAAAAAGCTGCAAAGCCTCTTCGTCTTCTTAGACAAACAAGGGATTTTACGCATTGGAGGAAGACTTTCTGGATCAATGCTTCCTTTCGAAGCTAAACATCCGGTTCTTCTCCCTAAACGCGATCATGTCGTTGACTTAATAATACAGCATTTTCATGTTGTCAATTGTCACACCGGACCTGGACTTCTTATGTCTATTATACGACAACGCTACTGGATCTTGGATGCCAGGACTGTTATCAGGTCCAAGTTGCGAAAGTGCAACAGTTGCTTTAAATGCAACCCAACGCATCCAACGCCTATAATGGCTGATCTTCCTGATTACCGTGTTTCAGAGGCCAAGGCATTTTGTCACACTGGTGTAGATTACGCTGGTCCGATAAGGACAATCCTTTCTCGCCGCAGAGGTCAACATGCGCAAAAGGCGTACATCGTTCTTTTTGTTTGCATGGTCACACGTAGTCTACATATTGAAGTGACCAGTGATTTAACTACTGAAAACTTTCTAGCCGCTTTTAAACGCTTTATTTCCCGTCGAGGACCAGTTTCATGTCTCTATTCCGATAATGGATCTACTTTCATCGGTGCGAAGGCACATTTAGATGAGCTGTATAGTTTTTTATTGAACTCTAGCTTCAAAAACGCGCTGTCGAATGAGTTGCTCTCTCGACGCATAGAGTGGAAGATGATTCCCCCAAGATCACCAAATTTTGGTGGGATGTGGGAAGGGAATATAAAGAGCATGAAAACGCATTTATATAGAGTAATAGGAAGTCAGTTACTTACATACGAAGAACTGCAAACTGTTCTTACTCAGATAGAGTGTATTCTTAACTCTCGTCCATTGAGCGTATTATCGTCAGACCCTTATCCTGAGGTGTTAACTCCCGCGCATTTTTTGATGTCTACTCCGTTGCAATATTTACCCGCTGCTGATTTGTCAGATCAACGATTGAGTCTGTTAGAACGTAAAAAGTTGTTAGATAGTATGGTCCAATCCTTCTGGAAGAAATGGCACTTAGAGTATTTGCACACGTTGCAAGTTAGGCAAAAATGGGCTACTCCCGACAAACCGGTAGAAATCGGAACTGTTGTTCTTCTTGAGCAGGAGAATTCTCCACCGTTGCATTGGCCGTTAGGAGTAATTACGGATGTGTTCAGAGGCTCTGATAACGTTGTACGCGTGGCGATAGTTAAAACGCAAACTGGAATTTACAAACGCGCTGTAACTAAATTATATCCTATTCCTACACAATAAATTCAACTTAGTTTAAACCTTATTCTTAGTTTAAGCCGCTATATTTATCATATTTGTTATTTAATCGCATAATGCATGTGTTACTCTCGGTCAGTTAGAAAATTCGCGTGTTTTGAAACATCTTGTGATGTTCCAAGGCGGGGTGCATGGTGGAGCGCCAATATATTTATAAAATGCATACATAATCGCACCATAATGTATTTCGTTATATTATTAATTTCATAGTCTTTATGTAAACCACATTCTGTTTGTCGAATGCAATTAGTGCTGGTACTGCTGTAATATTGCAAATGTACTCGACGATCTCAAGAGATGGCGTTGGCAGTCTTCGAATAATGTAAGCGCGCTGCGCCTGATTGGTGCAAGAAAAAACGGACATACCCTGCTCTCATCGCTTTTCGCTAAGAAGACGCCTTTTTTAATATAAAATTTTGTTCCGCCACGGACATCAGTTATATTTCTCGTGAAAAGAAGCTGATTTTCCGTTAGTCCTATAGCCGTGTAGTGTTTGGACTCGCTTGTAACCTTTACAAGGTGTATGTGGAGTGCTCTAGTCTTCGATCGTGACCGGCCGGTCAATACCTTACAAGAGACCGTAGAAACCTCGCCGCTGCTCGCTGCCTTCTGGAGGATCGGGACTTGGTCGGTGTTGCAGGTTAGTGCTGGCTTAATTGTTTTGATCGATAGAAGTGGTTTACTTCCCTACACCTCGTACGCTAACCGTTGAGCAATCACACCCTGGTCGGGCTATTTACACGCCTGACCACTCACTGGACACTGCAAACTGAACAAACATATGTTCAACCTAAAATTGGGTGAGAACACAATATGCAGATTCTGGCAAGAGACAGAAGAGACTGCAATGCATATTTTATGCTCTTGTGGCCCACTAAGTATTTACCTAGGGTTGCACACCATGCAACCGCAGAAAATACAAACAATCACTGCTGATAGGATCTGGAGGTTTCTCGAAGCCATAAGTCAGTGAGCAGTGAACTGTAAACCAGAAGTGCGCTACAAAAGACCAGAAATGGTCGAGGTAGCACTAAGCACTTAAAACAATAATAATAATAATAATTCAGAACAAGAACGTATTCGTTAATAATAGAATTGGAAGGACAATTTATGTTATTTTCTATCTCGTAAGGCCCCATTTCAACTTGTTGAACGATAACAATATCAGTTTTATACAGAAACTAGGTACACAGACAAAATTTCTTCTTAGCATGAGAAGAATTTAACCACAGATCATAACACTGATAAAGTACAAATTAGTGGAATTCATTGACCTCCGAGAATATTATGGATAACTGTCAAAATATAGTAAATATTGTAAAAACTCGAAATTAAAACTGCGCCAAATGTAATGTGAATGTTGCCCGAAATGATATATGGATAATTAGTATACAACCAATATCAAAGTTACAGTAGTACCGCGCAGAATCCACAGATGGCGTAAATAAAATAAATCAACTCGCGGTCAGCATTTTTCGTCACTAACAATTTCTGTCTAGCGCCCCAGCCGCCAGGAGTCTGAAATGTAACGTGCCACAAGGAAATTCATTCCAAAACATATATTTAAAAAAAATTATAAAGTCTTAAAGTAAAAATATTTATCTATGAGACTCTTCCCACAAGTCATTTAATGCAGGTAAACAAAATAAAAGTCACACACATTTGATGTAACATATTTCTGGAACATTTTCATCTGATTCCTTGTTACAAAGTGCCCTACACCTACACTAGTACTGTGTCTACCTACCCTCTAAGATGCATGTTCATATCACGGCCTCACCGCAATATTCGGGGCCCTTTCAACGGGCATGATTAACGACCGCCACGCTCGCGGGAGGTACAAAGATTATTTCACTCCAGAAAGAAATCTTATTAATATTGTGAGTTTTATTTGAAACTGATTCTAAAGGAATTGAATTGTTTTATATCCTCTAATGGAAAATGTATGTGTAATAATTTTTTTGTTCCATAAAGTATGTTTTGTGATACTATGGCTTCCACACCGTTCACGCAGACCTACTTGTCAGCCTTAATGCCTGCCGGACAAATTATTCAGTCCATTTTAAGCAAGGTTTTGGTTTTTTCACGGCTTAGTGCGCGCATACGCAAGCACACCAGATAGGGGATCCCCGCATCCCCTATCGGGTATGCTTAACAACGATGACATTGTAACTGATGGGGGTCTTTATCAATTTACTTCAGAACCATGTTAATGCCCTTCAGGGGCGTATATTTTGGCATGTGTACCAAGTACCTCTCACATTTTGGAAAACTAAAACAGCTCAGCGTATGCAAATGCCACGATTTGAGTTGATAGACTGAAACTAACAAGTGAAATAGCAGTTTGTAAGGCATTACTGATAATTACTTTTAAAGCGGTATCTTGTTTATTTGTAACACCCTTCTGGTCGGTGCTCTATGCTCCACATTAAATGGTAAACCGCTAATGCTTTGTAGGTATTACAATCACAACAGTATTTTGGATTTTTTCATAAAAGTCTATCTAAGACCGTGTATCATCTACACAGGATCTCAGTTAGACTTTCAGCGTAAGAAAGTAGAGCAATCTAAAATATGGTGTAATAGAATGTGTTCTACGCGTTGTTTGTTATATACTTGTCCATATAATCAAAGGTTCTACGAGGGATAACGTAAACAAGGCAGTCCATATTTACGCTATAAAAGCTTGTAGCATATCCGTCGATCTGTCAAATGATTTGACTGTACACAATTTCGCAGCAAGCTGTCAAAAGTTTTGATACAAGTCAACTCGTAAACTTTGACTATAAATGCCTGACACTTAAAAGTTGCCTGAGAAATTTATGAGACCATGAATTTTAGTTAATATGATGACCGTTTGCGCTTTATGCCATCACATTTCTTGCTACTAGGTAATAATACTTATAATACTTTTTACATACTGTCTACTTAATAACCAGTTATTATCTGTAGTGTTTTGTTAATACTGTTAGTTCGTCACTAAAAAAAAGAGAAGAAAAACTCTCTCTCTTTTCTCTCTTTAACATGTCTTTGCACATACCAATTTTATTTCTGCATCCCCAAGGTTGACTGGCAGAGAATGCCTTAGACATTAAGTCCGCCTTGTACAAATGTGCATGATGTATTAATAAATAAATAAATAAAAGAGAAGAAAAACTGTTTACTATAAACAAAACGTAATTTTTTTTTATTTAATGTCGTACCATATAAACATCTGAATTGACACTATAACATAATAACAAGTTTTTTCAAGACGGATGTAGTAGTGTGCTTTTAAACTTTCGTGGCTCCTAGTCATGAAGTAAGTGGCTAAACTTACTAACTTTGTATATAATTGAATAAGATAATTTAACGCCGGCCCACTAACCTCTGATGCTGGTATTACGTGGAGCGTTGTATCTTCATGGGTATGTACTCGTGTGAGGACGAGTATCTAATTAAGCTTTGTACTCCATGTTCATGTACTCGTAATAGGTTGTCTGTGATACATAATGTCATTATATATTAATTATACATGGGAGGACCCTGCTCTTGGCTCAGGGGAGGCAGAACCAAATTTAATACGTACGTAAGTATACAAAAGCCAGGAGGGGGGACAGCTGCCCTGCCCTCTCTTCTATATATAGATAAAAATTTCGTGTCACGTTGTTTGTTCGCGATGAACACCTAAACTAATGAACTGATTTTAATGAAATTCTGCACAATGTGTGCAGTTTGGTCTAATTAGATATATGGGGTAGGTTATCTTATTGCAATTATCTAGCCACAGCAACCCGTAGCCGGGTAACTAGTTAATATAAGCTTCCTAGAAATAATGATCCTAATAACTTAGTTGTAAAAAAATATTTTTACTGTATTTTAGTTTAGTGTACCAGTAAGAAAATTATAAACAACCTACAAAGTATTTGTTTTTAAGTCTATTTTAAAAAAAAGCTGCATATATTTTTTTATCAACAAAAGCAGGTTTTGCGTGTCAGTACAAAATAATCACCTACATACGGCCTAAAATACTTTGTTTAATTTTAAATATCGAAACTCTAAACACGGTTCTTAGGCAAAGCGTGAAATATAATGTAAAGTTGTGTCAAAATTTTAAATCAAAGTGTTTTCGGGAATTTCGTTAGTACAAACAAAATGTGCCGATTCTTTTTTGACTTAGTAAACATAAATAAAATTAATTAATAAATTAATCACACAATAAAAACATTATTAAAAAATTCAAGTAAATAAAGGTAGATTAAATAAGATTATCTGAATAGTGATGATAAAGCGCCGCTTTGCCCGAGGGTTTAGGCACTTGGCCTCGACTTCTTTCAGAACAGCGTTCTTTATGATCTTTTAAAATGGGTTAATTAAATAAATAAAATTACACATTTTCTACAATTACGTAAAAAGTGACTATATCAATGAAGCAAATAAATGACTATATCATCTGTTGTCGCCACATTAAAAACTCTTATTTATTTTATTAAAAATAAGGACAAACTATAATAGATGATAACACAGTTCACTATTTAATAAAAATAAGTTAATAGACATTATTTTGACGTTTTTGATTGGTCGATTGATAAATATTAACGAAAAGTGGCATTATAAAAGGGTGGAAATAAGATGAGAACTTCACTTGAGTGCGAACAAAGGTACGAACAACTTGGCAGTTACTGTTAGTTAGTGATTTTCATAGTTTATATCAGGGGTTTCGAGATTGTTTCTTACACATCTAACATTATTTTCTCTCTAGGTGTGTTTATAATTCTGCTGCGGATATTTTAATTAAAGTTGTTTTAAGTAAAGGTTATATTGCAAATTTTAGTTTTGATTTATACGTATTCTGTAAGTGGGTGTATTGACTTCAATAGATATTATAGCGATGTAAAATGTCAAAAAGGTTCGTAAAACCAAACTTCGTTTATTCCCGGCTACTTGGATGTTCGAATATTTTAGTATTGCTCTCTTTAGGATACATACTATTGAGTCTAAATATATAAAAAAATATATAAAAATCACAAACTTTTAAAGAAAGTGCCTCCTTCCTTCTCAAACTTCTATCTACACGTTCACTTTATTATATACCGTGGCACCGTAGACCGTAGCAGGTCACTCTTGGTAAATGATTTACCTGGACGTTCATACGAATAAATCGGACAAAACGCGGCCATATATCTGGATCTCTCGAGGCCCAGCCGACAGCTCCTGACTAATCGCGTTAGTTTCGCGGCATCACTCAGTTGAGAATACTCAGAAACACGGTTTCCAAAGTGCCGCTGAAAACGAAGTTTTTACATACACGTGTAGTTGAAGTTAACATAGCTAAATTTAGAAATGTAAAATTTAATTAATTTATTCTTGGTTCTGGACTATGATTTGCACCTCTGCATATTTCATCATTTATGATTGCTGTTTCGCAATTGTCCACCTTAGTAAGAGGGTCGTCATACCTTCACACCACCTTTGATTTGATTTTCGTTTATGATAATGATCAGGCTATCTTCACTGTTCCAATCAGAGCGACAAACGATTTCGATTGTAATACAACACACACGTTTCACTAAAAGTGGCAATCGGATTAAGATTCCCCTTATTTGTGTTTTATTTGACAAGTTAAAGGAAGTGTTTAAGCGATTTTGTTATTGTCATAAACAAAAAATGGAACTTAGGGGAAAAACACTTGATAGTTCAGGTTAATTTAGTCAAATATATCATTAATTCCGCAGTGCTAACAAAATATAAATTTAAGGTAATGAATACATTCAAGCCTATCTTTAATGAATAATAAAAAAAACGGCTTACCTTGTTTATTTTAAAAGATCTCTCAAAAGCGTTAGCAGAACAATTTTTGTTTCTCGTTTTCCTACAGGGACTTACATGAAAACGAGAAACGAAATAATCACATCACCGACTACGTTAAGTACAACTTAACTTATAGTTATTTTTTTTAATGCAATAAATAGGTCCGATGTTTGTAGCATTAAATTGTAATTAACTAAGAACACTGTAAATTTAGCGACGTAAACTGAGCATTGATTACAAACCGCATAGGTTTCTAAATGCTTATCTACGATTTTGTTTTGTTTATTTATTGTTTATACTAGCAGTTTCACCCGCGTAAGTCTCGATCCCATGGGAATATCGGGATAAAAACTGTCCTATATGATTATCCAGGTCTCCAACTATCTACATACCAAGTTTCAACGCAATCAGTTCTGTAGTTTTGCCGTGAAAGAGTAACAAACATCCATACATTCATACATCCATACATCCTCACAAACTTTCACGTTTATAATATTAGTAGGATTATGATAAATATTTTTTTTAAGTAGCCTCTTATTACACTTCTCTCACTGAGAGCATATAAAACTGCGCCCCTTACAACATCCCGTGCAGTAGGAACATCCCAAGTCCGTACATTACAATCGAAGTAATGTAACAGAATAATTTCTATGTTGTATTTAGTTGCTAAACTACAATCCCGGCCTATTCCATCTAACTTTGTTCCTGTAAATCCCGGGCGTGTGCCCCGGGGCTCGGGTATTACGGCCGGATACCGTTGTTACGTGGTTCACTAAATTCTTTTGCGGATGTAATGAAATCCATCCTAGTTGAAACACGTTGAAAAAATTCTGTAGAATGACGAGGCGGTGTGAAATCGCTAGTCAAAAGAATTTCGAAATAGTGTTGGGTCAGAATGCACGCAAAGCTGGTACGCACGCTGGTGTTTCTGAAAATAGAAATAAATTCTCTTACAAATTGAAAGCTTGGGCAGGTATCGATGCAATGAATCTTTAATTTAATATACTGCTGAAGTGGTAATTAAGAATCGGTCCGCTTAATAGCGAGTAATTACTGTAGCATGTTCACTAGGGGACATGCCTAACCGACTATAAATACTTTCGGAAAAATTTACTCCAGACAATTCATTTTTTAAGCATAGCATTGCTGAGTATGTTAGAATGAAAACTTTCGTGAGTGGTATTTATATATTTTTTAAATATACGGTTTTACTCACGTGTGTATTTCGGGGATGACCGACTAGTTTCCGACCCTATGGGGGGGCTCCTTTATCAAGGAGTGATGCCGTGGCGGTGTCAGGCGTCAAACTTGATTGGTGACGCTGCCACCGGTTGTTTTGTCTTTCGAAACGTACGGATATAGACAATTGCGTTCCCGTTGCGTTGTTTGTTGCGGTGTTATTACTGACAGGCACTAGATTCTCCTTGGCATATATTTGACTGACTATTAAATCTTCTGATACTTTGCGTAATGTTGCGTCTTCGTGTTTTTATTAATGTCATGTGTTCAATTACAGTTCCAAAAGCTTTTGAGAGAGAATAATAGGGAGTTATACTACATACATACACTGGATCACTAAATATCAATTTGAGTGAAAAATATAACTTGTCTTTGGACCGATTTCAAAAACATGGTTAAAAATGTTATGCAAAAGTGACACCTCCTACTTAAAAGGGTAACCACAACCGTAGAAATTCTATACATCATGGTTGGGCGAATAAGATTATTTTAATGGTCTGTGGATATTCTATGAAAACCGTTTAAATATTTATTGAAATAAAAGAAAAAATAATAATATAAATAAAAGTAAATATGTTGTCATTAAGTTAAAAATATTAAACATTGTATTTGAGTCGCTGACCCACTTATGTAAATGTTAGTAAAGTTTATAAAAGTGAAGACCTGTAATTGGCTTTCTAACACTATTCTACTGTTAATCTGTTGGTTTAGCTGTAAGTCTTCCACGTAACAAATAAATAAATAATAATGACAGGACGATAGACGCATGTTCAGATGTAAGTCCAACAGCGGACGGCCTATGCCTAAAATTACGATAGAGTTAAAGTGAAACAGAATGATAAATTGTGTAATATACATTTTACCGTCTATCGTGAACTAAGTGTCAAAAGAGCTTTCAGTGATATTACAGCAATAAGCAAACGTTTATTCAAATCAAGAAAAACACTTACTGAGCGGAAAACAAATTAAGGTTGTTTTTAATTATTTGGCGCCGACCGTTTTTGATAAGTCCATACTTTGAGCACAGTCGTTGCCTGTCAAGCTTGGATTGTATAAATTAATCAACTTTTTTTCTACTACGATTCTATGGTGTTCATGTTTTTAGATCAAGAGGTTCTAGTTTGGTATTTGAAAGTGCCGAGTGTGTATTTTAATGTTGGTTAATCAAGTGCTTAACCAAAATTATCGCTTAAATCGTTGGACAACTGGATCTTTTTGATATGATGATGATGGGATGAATATAGTCTTGTCATTTAAATACCTTACTATTATTTGTTATTGCGTTCTTACTGCGAATAACTTCTAATTTATTTAAAAACAATAACAAAAAATACTTGTATATCTTCAGATGTTAGTGTAGATATAGCAGGAGGCAGAGTACACTAATGCGCCTAATTTCGTCAATTATAATTTTTATCCCACTTTATAGGGGGTAAACCAAATGCCACCTAACTAGCAAGTTTCTGGATTCTTTCTACTACTGGTTGCCTAACAGGCATCAAACCCATTAATATACCACGAGAAAAAAATTATGAACACTATCAATAATCATATGATTGTCTTTTATTTCTTCACCTTTAAGTTAACTAACTAGACTTTAAGTTAAGTTAACTTTAATGTACAACATCGTTCTTTTAATATCAAATATTTGTAACATTTTGGATCTGATAACCCCAGTAAATTTAATGAGATATATATTATAACAATATGGTGAACATTTGTGAGATGCGTATACACAAACGGATTAAGTTTGTAATTAATTCGTTTCTCTTAAACAATAGTGCTAATTTGTCAAGCGTGTCTCCTTACATTATCATTAACGTGCAATAAACGCGTTCTAATACGTCATTTGTCATAGCACGGCTTCAGAACCCGTACTAATTAATTATATTTATTATCTGTGGCTTATAAGTGACTGTACATTTTAAAGCAGGTAACTCTAAGAATCGTTGTTGCTTTTTTTGATACTGATATTAGATGATATAGCCATTTGTAAGTGACAGGCGGTAAGTATGGTTAAAGAACTACTATAGCCGTCTGTCGATCTGTCTCACAATAGCAGAAACTACTTCCGTAAACTAATATAAACTTGACTAGTTAAAGAATATCCCTAGAACATTCTACAAAAGTTTGTAAACATCTAGAACCGCGTGAATGAGATTTTTTTGGAAGCGCTAACATTGAAATCGAAATAAGTTAGAAGTGAAAAGAAAACGATTACTGTACAAGTTAGTAAAGTTTTTGTTTGACTTTGGAAAATTGTGGTTCTATAAATAATCCGACACCCTTAATAGCTCAAAAGCTTTAAGATATTAAACATTTACTGCAATTGTGAAACATTCGCAGTTACCTTAGGTTCAAACAGTTATAAAGTTCGACAAACGACATATAAAGACCAATGTTTTTTCGGCACTGCCACCGATCATTTTCGTAAAAAAATATTAAACAATTACTACCTAACATTCCAATTTGCAGTAGCGATCATTTTATCTACCGGCACAATTTATTGTTCTATTAGATAAAATACATGTTGAAAACAAACATCGCCTATGCAGATTTTTGTGGTTATCTGGCTCGTCATCGTGACGTCAAACACTGCATTCCAATTATAAGAGTACGAGTAACGTGAGTTACAATTTCTTGTTAACCCGGAGGATCTTGTTAAACATTTAGGTTAAGCTAAATGTTTGTATTGAGAGCGAGTTCGCGCTGGAGTGTAATTAGGTGGGGCTCGAATCAGTAACCACTTGCTCGCAAGTCTGACACCTTAGTTTTTAAGCATTGCGCAGCAACAGCAATAAACTCCGACAGCATTTTGCAAAAAGCAAAACTTTTAAACTCTCAAGTGTGCAAAATTTTGTACTAGACTCATAATAATTCCTAAACTTGACCCAATTAATTCTTTCATCACCTTTTATCATAAACTACACTCACATTTAAAATCATTTACATGGCATGCATAATGGAATGAAGCTTTGCCAAAATGCCAATGCTTTTTTTGCGTTCTTAATCCATACAGTCAATTAAGCCCGCAATCAAAGTTATCATAAAATATCGATCGAATGTTTTCTGTCATTTTCATTGTGATGTCAAAAATTGCAAGTTTTAATCAAATCGTATAGCGATTTGATTAAAACATGCAATTTTTTTATATTTTAGTTTTTAACGAACAACAAGAACGTTAAAAACGCATTCAAAACATCACTAAACTGCGGTACATTTCCACCTACGTGGAAAGACGCCCAAATTATACCCTTACCTAAAAAGCCTAAGCCTTCCTCTTTTAAAGAATACCGACCTATCTCTATATTACCATTTCTATCAAAAGTCTTGGAACGCCTTGTATATGCCCAACTTAACTCCTTTCTATCAAAAAACAATCTTTTAAACTCCTTTCAATCTGGTTTCCGTCCTGGGCATAGCACGGTTACAGCTCTGATTACCATTACCGACGACATTAGAATGGCCATGGAAAATGGAAATCTCACACTACTTACACTTCTGGACTTTAGTAAATGACTGTACTAAAGGACTGTAGATTTCCATATCCTGCTCGGTATACTACGCTCCATTCACATATCTCCAATAGTGATTGATTGGTTTCACAGTTACCTGTCTGGTCGCCGACAACGTATCCGCATTGAGGAGTCAGTTTCCTCTTGGTGTGATATCACGCTTGGTGTGCCACAGGGTGGCATTTTATCCCCTTTACTTTTCGCAATATTTATTAATACCATATCCAAAGAATTAGTTTCATACTACCACCTTTATGCAGATGATCTTCAGATCTACACTCAAGCTCCACCAAATACAATTCACGAAGCTTTTCTAATTATGAACCGTGATTTGGAACGCATTTGTGACTGGAGTATCAACTATGGTCTACAGGCGAACCCCTCAAAAACACAAGTAATTATGGTGGGCAGTCCCAGGATGATTTCCCGCATTGAATGGACACAGCTGCCACAAATAACGTTTAATGGTTTACCGCTACTAATCAGTAATAGCGTCAAAAATTTGGGACTATACATAGATAGAACTCTGTCATGGGGCCCACAACTGCAAGAGGTAAGTCGCAAATTGTTTGCTTCAGCGGGATCCTTAGGAAGACTGCGGAATTTTCTACCGACCGCTACAAAGATTTCGCTTGCACAGTCACTTCTACTGCCAATACTTGACTATACTGATGCCAGTTATCTTGATCTCACAGAGGAGCAACTCGATAAACTTGAGCGCCTTCAAAATTTTTGTATTAGGTTTATATTTGGCCTACGTAAATATGACCACGTATCTGAATACCGCAAATTGCTCAAGTGGCTCCCGATTCGCCTTCGTCGGAATACTCATATCCTCTCTCTACTTTATAACATATTGTTCAATCCGCTAAAACGTTCTTTGAGAGAAGAGGGAGTCCTCTTCTCTCAAAGAACGTTTTAGGTTCCTACGTGACACACATTCAAGATTGTTGAGATCATCAGAAAACTTACAACTTCAAATACCAGTGCATACAACAAAGTTCGCTGATAAATCTTTCACAGTTGAAGCAGCGCGTCTCTGGAATGCCCTACCACTTTCTATCAAGCAAGCACCATCGTTAGGATCTTTCAAAAAAATATTAGAAGAATACTATCTGCAAAATTATGTCTAAGATAATCTATATATAATCTAATACTATGCACAATTATAATGTATGTATTTAGGTGTATGTGTATATATATATATATGTATTTGTGTATGTGTATATGTATGTATTTGTGTATACGTATGTAGTTGTATGTATATATTTGTGTAAATATGTATGTGATCATACCTATATTAGTAGTAGGTACATATTAGTTCAATTTGGTACGTATTATATATTTTACACCATAAGCACCCACACTAAATCATTACAGTCCTGTCCATCCAAAGGTTGCCTGGAAGATATTGCTTGTTGTGATAAGGCCGCCCATTGTGCATTTTATGTTTAAGTTGTTTTTTTTTTAAATGTATATATATCATGTGTTTGGTGTACAATAAAGAGTACTATCTATCTATCTATCTATATAAACAAAAACATTAACGCTAACAGGTTCTTTAACAAGAAATCATTATTCGAAAAGGGGGGTGGATAAGGAAACGTGGGGATGGATAAAGATATGTGTGAGTGAATAAAGAAACAAAAGTTTCTTTATCCACTTGATGAACTTGACGACGAAGGGCCGATTCACACACCATTTAGCCTGTCACCACCGGCAAGTGTAACCTAGTCAAAATGTCATTTAGTTTATAAGTGTATACCCAAACTATCCCGGTAATTCCCATGAAAGTAATCATATAATCTTTTTTTTGTACTTAGTAACCAGTTATAAAAGTTTTTCTTATAAACTTTGTAGCAAACACGTATTAGTAATCCAAAATTTTTCGTTAGTCCGTTCGTCCGTAGGATAAAATATAAGAAGAAGAAATATAAGTATATTACAATATGACTGTAAGCCGACTGGTCAGATGGCACAAAGGTTTAAGCTGCTACTGCGAAGAGTGTTGTATGTAGGTCCGATCCTCAAATTATCTGTTTATTTTTTGAGGTATGCAACTGTCTTTTAACAAATAGTTGTAAAAGCCCTCAAAACACTGAAAAAAAATCTCGAACGGAAGTTCTAGAACAAAAAGAAAACGAATTGTTTTGACCAGAAAAATAATTGAACCATATCCTACATACATAGTGACAATAACGGGGGTACACCTTTCTCCTTTCGGATGTGATGTCAATTAGGATGAAAGAATGCTTTGTGCCTTACCTACCTACAGCACTTAGTCTTAGTCTTTTTTTCACAACCTCGGTGCTGTTCACGACATTTTATTGTATTTCTAAGTACTTTCAACTAAATGCCTGGTAAATTACATCCACTGGGGGCAATTACTTAAAGGCTTAGTACTTTTCATTTCTTATTCTAGATTTCTTTTATATTTCTAGTTCATTACAGTAATTTAACTTGCTCAGTTTGCTTGTTTAAGTGCGTATGATAACGAATTAAACAGATAAATTAGATTCTTTAGGGAGTTCGCTGGCACTGCTTAAAAGTATTTTATGATTGCTGTTGTGGAATAATGAATGTTATTTTTTATTAGATGGTAATTTATATTTATACCTTTGGGAATAAATGTCTATTGGCTAAGCTGCAAAAAGTAAATTTCAAACAATTATTTGTTCATCTTTACAACATACTTTATTTTTGGACATTTAAAGTGTTAATTTCGAGTCGAATCTTAGTAAGTGTATAACTAGATGTACATGACTGCACCTTGTCCCACGACCAGGGGCTTATACTAAAGACTCAGTTGGACCCTACAACATAAATCCTTTGGCACCAACGAGCCTACCAATCTTTGTTCAATGGTCATGGAGGATTGAGATATTTTTCGCATCGGTGCTTCGTTGGTCTTCCATGGAATAGGAAACCGCTTCTTTTGTCTTCTGTGCGTTCTTTACATCGAACTCTATACTCTGGTACTGATAAAGTCGTATTTAAAGTTACTATATTTCATTTTCGTCCGGTCAATTTATGAACGAAAAAAATATATTTATATTTCATTATTTCTTAACCGCGAAAAAAAACAAAAACTAGGTACCTTTCCCTTTTTAAAATTAGCTTCTCATCTGACCAAAAATATATCATCTGCGAATATGGAAGGAAGGCGTGTGGATGAAAAATCTTCCGCCTTACGATCTCGACGAAGGAGAACGTGCTGGTGCATGCCCTGCGGCAGTCAGCCTGTGACCACGGCCAGTGCAACCTGGGCGAAATGTCAGCCAGTTCAGAGGTATGTAATACCTTTTCGTGATTGCGTTAATTCCCGTGTAAATACATAATTATAATTAAAATAGATTTACATCGATTTACTCGTAATATATTCATACATATAAACGTCGTCTGTATCTTATTTTCACTTCGTCTGTCGGTACCTCTTTTGAAGGCAGAGGGGGTAGGTGTCCCTATGGTAGGCTAAAGTCCCGACTAATTATGGAACCAGGAAATGACTGTCTAACTAGGTAGGTATTTAGGCAACAACGGAACGCCGGACAGTTTCTACGACGACTGTTCTACTCGACCGTTGCAATAAGACCGCCTCCCGTCAGTGACGCGTGCTAACTCGTAGACTCTGTCGTACGCCAACAGATGGCGAGTTGCGTACCGTGTTGACAGTAAAGTGTCCATGTAAGCTACTAATTTATTGCCGATTCCGACATTCACATTTAATGAAAAAGAGTAAAGTAGGTTCTTATGACATTTGCGAGTGTATTTAAGTTCTTCACCATCTCCTGTCACTGATTTGCTTAAAAAATAAGTGTGAACAACATTTTATTGTAAACTCAATTTCTTAAAACATTTAAGAAATACTAAATGCGTCTACAAAACTAAAGAAAATATTTTACAAATAAAAAAGTAAAATGTAATGGTACTGGTAACTGGTATCGGCTTTTACCGTCCGTTCCACGAGCTACCATAAACCGTCGGCTTTCACACAATTTGCACAAAAAAAACGTAAATTTGTCCACCCCACTGAACTCCAACAACATTACTGAAAATTACTTTGTCATCGGCTGGCATCATTGCGAATATGGCTTTTTGTAACATCTTTATATATAACTGGCAGTGACCCGCGGTTTCACCCGCGTAAGTCCCAATCCCGTGGGAATATCGGGATAAAAGTAGCCTATATGTTAATCCAGGTCTCCAGCTAGCTACCTACCAAGTTTCATCGCAATCGGTTCAGTAGTTTTGGCGTGAAAGAGTAACAAACATCAATCCATCCATCCAAACTTTCACATTTATAATATTAGTGGGATTAGTGGGATGACCATTACTATGTGGTTACTTAAAGCCAATGAACTCAGGGTTAGTGTGTGGACGAAAGTGTTTAATGTCCCTCATACACAAAAGAAGTATCCTCCTATCAGGTGAGGTGATCGTGCCTGGCGTACCGCGGCCCAACAGTTGAGCATGAGTACTTTTATTGCGCGATGTGTGATTAGTAATTACTACGTAGTTTAGCTTATCTTCGGTAGATGACGCGCTGACGTATATTTTCTGCTTGTGTCGCTAAAAGTGATTACTATTCTTATCTTATAATACGCTATATTTGTTGGTAATTAGTAGATATGCTACCATAGATGTAAAGCAAGACGATGAAGTGTTCTGAATAAGAATGTTGTACAAAACACGGTTGTTATAACTTTGTCTTTTTCTGTACTAGGTTGAATTTATTAATAGAGAAATATGGTTCAGAGACTTATTTCTACTACAGCTTACCATTATTACTTAATAAATGTAAACTCATTATTGCAAACATTGGCTGTAAAAGTCTAACATAAAATAACATTTTAAGAACTAAACATATATTTTCACAAAGGCGTTCTTTCCTCCACGTAGAAAATCGCACAACTTTTTCGTTACAAATGAATTCCTTTCTCAGTGACGCGTGACCTGCATGAACCGACCAAATACGCTATTGTGGAACCTCCGACAATGTGTAGTTGGGCCCTTAGCACTGTATTGTGTGTGCCAGGATATTTATACAAGCGATTTTAATCTTAATATAAAAGTTATAGCGAACATTTTTGTACAAAGTTACTGTTAGGTAGGTGAATAGAAAAGTGTGTAATTTAATGTAAAGCTTATTCGTTCGTTGAAACTTTCATTGTGTTGACTTGTTTAAGATATTTGCTTTGTAATTAGCATGATTTATAACTTGATTAAATAACTTATGTGACTTTTAACACGGTTGTAGTCACAGTACGAGGTTATAGGTTAACAATTATAGCTTACATTTGATGCAAATCGTTCTTTAGTAGGTTACATAGAAGGATTATTTTTTTGCAACTGGGTCAGGTTATGTCACTTTTTCTTTTCAAGATGTTCTGTTTATGGAAACAGGGTACAACCTTTATGGAGGTAAAGCACAGCACATTTCTACTCTAAACTATAGCACCCCTACGGTACGCACAGGCCACGAAAACAAGCCGTTAAAGAGTATTACAAGCGTATGCTGTATTATATTTGTATTGATAAGTAGGTTCGCACAGATCAGATGAGAGGGAGATAGGATTGGCAAACACAAGTGACACTGTTGATATTGCGAGTGTACGCAATACACGCAACGGGAACCGCTTACCATTAGGCAAGCCGTGTGGTCGAACAACGAGCTTCAATAAGCGATACTGCAATTATAACCATTCAACCGATCATCGTGAAACTTTACATAGGTACACGATTACATCCAGAAAAACTTAAACGCGAGGGAAGCTGCAGCCAAAAGCTAGTACTATACAGAGCATTGTCTCCCTTACTTAGGTCTACCATCCGTCCGGGTTTCCCCGGATTTGTCCTAGTTTAGAGGGCGTCCGGGAAGCGTCCGGGCGTGGTTTTCAAAAAGTGTCCGGGTAAAACCCGGACACTCTGTGGCAGGGGCAACTTATAATTATTAGATGAACAAGCTGTTAATTTTAATATAAAAAATGGAATTTGCGTCTTTTTTAAGGTTTCCGGGAAATAATCTCGGTTTCACACATACATGTGTCCGGGATTTTTGAAGAGCTTATCCAGCGTTGGCAATTTAAGTTATGACAGGCCTACCCTTACTTATACTGAAAATAAATACTGTCCTTCTCTGTCATGAATGAAACTATTTTTAGTGTAGACTATATACACTCGAAATCAATAAATCCGGGTCATATAAAGATAACTGAAAATCTCGGAAGCAAATAATGCTAGCTTAGTGAACTTAATAATGTTTAATAGACAATTAATTGCTTGTTAAATGAAGGTAATAAAATTTCTTGGTTGTTGTAAAGTTTGAAATCAAAAATGTCAAAATAAAAATAAACTAAACATCCTATAAAAAACTTGATACAGCCTGCATAACACAAAGTACTAAAATTTCAGAAAATTGTATAGTTGAACAATCTCTTCTTAAACACCATATTTTTCTATATGGTGTTTTTCTATTTTTGTTTTAAGATGAGATTTTTTTTTGTTCTCTATTTTTTATGAATATAATAGGTACAGTGACAAATCAATTTTTATTCCTTTAATTTAAGCAATATTTAATTGTCTATTAAACACAATTTATTAAACTAAGCCAGCATTCTTAACTTCCGAGGTTTTCAGGTATCTTTATGTGACCGTATGTAAAGATAAGAATCCATATTTATGTGACCCGGATTCATTGCTCTCGATTGTATTTTAAAAATATTAGGACACTTCCTCAAGTTTTAAGTTTTAATTTAATTTCAGGAGCGTGCGTCACGTACATGTACGCCTTTGTATGAGCGACTAATGCATTTTAAGTGAGCTCACTCTAACAAGTAAACATGATTTACCTTTTGTTTTGTATACCTCTGACCGTACGTAGTATTGTAAATAGTATTATATTGCACCAATGTAAACCACTATATTACGTCACTACTGACGTCAGTTGTACATTATTAATATGCATAATACATGCTTCTAGCAGTGGATTGAGTGGGTGTCTTACTTAAGGTCGCTATTCCCGACGTGCCGAAAAAATAAAAGCCAAAAACCTGAGTAAATATGTAAATAGCATTTCTAATGATATGAGCGGTTGACTGTTGATAGAAATTTCACGCGCCTCACGATTTCATTTTTTGTCTGATCAATGCTCTAAATTGATGAGGAGAGTGGTGTGATGATCGGTACTTAGGACCTTTTTTAGCTTTAAGTATATTATCGACATTATTTCCAACAAAACCGTTTAACTTAATTATTTTTTTACTTATTTTATTTTTAATTTTTATTTCACTGAAGGTCGTCAAGAGCTTTTAAACAAAAAATATATAAAGGTTCCTAACTGGTTTGTCTTTGCCTATTTATATGTTAATATTTTTAATTACTTATTAAAAATATATTTACTTAATGTAAAAGTATACATACAAGTAAACAATAATACAGAGGAGGTTCTCAAGTCGACCCGTAAATTTAAAAAAAGAAATATTTATGTGTCGCAGGGGACTTCACAAACATTTGAACAAAGCAAACTATTTGTGGATCACACAAATTTTTATCCCTTGTGGCGAGCGACTACTTAAACTATTGCGCCATCCGTGCAGTCTTTGCAAGAATATAGTATTGAAATATTATAATAGAATTCAATAAATATTTAATGTTTGCAGTAGTTACTCATTAAACATAAATAGTTAGAAATCATACCCAATTCTATTTATACTAGAGATAGTCTGGCAGTGTAATTTTGACGATAATTCCTTTTTGGTCACAATAACTTGAGCTGTCATTGTGTAGACTCACGTACCATGACAGGTCATCGTATATAATGGACGCCTGTAGATACATGTAGCCGCTTTCACGTATTTTTAAATTAACAACACATATTGCTTCAAACTTTTAGCTTTCTCCACTTCTTCTATACTTAGGTACATATACTTTAAGTATCCCAAATTGCACGTTCTTGCGTTCGTTTCTTAAAAATGCGTAGAACGAATTCTCTTCACAGGTTTTGAGTAATACAATAAGTACGTACTTTAAGTAATACTTATTCAATAACAGTAGCTACTCAATAAATATTTATACCCAACCATTCATAGCCTGGCCCTGGTCACGGAAGATTGGCTTATATCGCGCTTATAACTAAACGTCTTAACACCCAAGTAATGAAAAACATTTTCACTTTGGTGAAAGAACGCCACAATGATTTGAATCTGAATTATTCACGATATTATCTCCTTCAGTTATAAAAAAATATGAATAAACTCCTGTTTTAATTTCCCTGGAAGATTTTATTTGTACTTTATGTTTCGGGGGACTAACTAGTTTCTGATTTTACTTCAAATGTGCTAAAAGTATAATTTGTAAACTACGTACTGATATGCGCACCTTACATTGATTGATTGATGAGCCTATTAATCTAGTGGTTAGTGATCTTGACTGCTGAGCCAGAGGTCAGAGGTCGTGGGGTTCGATTTGGGAAGCGAACCCACATATTATAGGTATATTACACTCAGACACAGAAAAAATGCTCGAGCTCGTCACACAAATATTTGTCCTGGTTGGGCCCAGGACAAATATTTGTGTGACGAGCTCGAGCATTTTTTCTGTGTCTGGGTCTAACTTATCTATAATATGTATGTAATTAGTAATATATATTTATGTTTATCAGCAGTCCCGTTACCATGGTGTACCAGTCTCTGCCTAGTTAGGGATCAGAAAGCCCTTTGTGAGGTGTCTCCAGTTAGTATATTATATTATTATTATTACTATTTTTGGGGTTCAGCTGTTAGGGGTAGCTGACCCGATGAATTGCAGCGTATGTACTTGCCCTATGTCTGTGCCAGCTGGCTGATTAGGGGTCAGGGCCACTTACTTAACCGGCCCAGCTGAAGTGATCAGCCTTCGCACCGTAGATAAGTGGGTAACTGGGGAGGCAGGAGAAGACTAGACCGGCTGAGCTGAGCTCGTGATCCATAGCTAGTTTTAAGTAAAACACCAGGGAAGGTTGGAATCGAACTTATATTTGATGAAATCCGTGCTAGTTATATTGGACTTTTGATCACACAAGTTGTATATATCGTATTCCGTACAATACAGTCATTGACCAATCAGACGACTTACATTATATTTACAATGTCTCTATAAAAGCAGCCAATCACATTGCGTGATTTCTTAAATGAGCGATCGCTGCCTGTGTGCGTGACTGTAAATAAAATGGTATACGTAGTACGGCGTTATGCAAACTCAAGCGCGCTGTGAAACAAGGCCATTCCGCTGTTGCTGTCGTTGAGAGCGGACGTATGATGTTTTGTAGAAGTACGCGGCATGCGTACGCCACACTATTAATAGATCCAATAATAACACAAGGGGCACCAAGAGGGTTACGAAGGGCCAAATGAAGAACAACATTTCATGGGTCACTTCCGACACACCAGGTTACAATAATGACGTTGTGAATGAGATTATGAGATTAGCACTGACTCAGGTATCTAAGGTAAAAATATACTTTTTACAAAAGGAATATATACCTATTATATTGTAAAAGAAAATCTGTTAGCGAGAGGTAAAGGCGGCCGTCATAACAGCTTACAAGTAGGAGCTTAAAGGTAAGCTGTATCGATCTTGGCAGCTGCAACGCTTTGCTGCTTTCTTAAATCTTCGTATTGCCTGTACAAAGTGTACAATGCATTACCAATATTATTTACTAGAGTAGATGTTAGTTTATGTTATAGATTAGCTTTCTTTACGTTCATTTTTTATTTGCAAATCATTGAACAAATAGTTTTTGTGATAATTCTGAAACGTTCACTAATGTAGACCTAAAGACTGTTTCGTTATTATCGTCGTGACCTCACCGGGGCAGACGGTGTTCTGCAAGAAGGTAAGAAACCTAAGCGGGTTAAAAGAAGAAAACCTCCGGGAATCCCTGCAGACCTGTGCCGCCTCATGATCAGCGGGCAACGACATCTTGAAGTACGGGTGATGGTTATTAAAACTTACGAATACAATATTCTAAAGATCTTTTAATGACCTATAGCAAGGAAGCCCAAAAGACGTGAAGGTGAAACCTGTAATTCACCATCTCAAGGTGGCCACCTTTTTTCCACATTCTGTAGATAGAGTTAAACATTACATACATACACACACTCACGCCTGCATACCCGAAGGAGTAAGCAGAGGCAAATTGAACTTAAACGTTACGTGTACACTGTACGCCTTATTCCGTAAACTTGAAATACACGACATCATTGAAAAAAAGAAAACGTCAATATTAATCTTGAAGGATATAATTGCCGGGCACGTATCTTTTTTTTGGGTGTGTAATATATGACATAATAACATATAGTATAATGTCACTTGTAATAACTTGACTGACTTGTTGGCCTAGTGGTTAGTGACCCTGACTGCTAAGCTACAGGTCGTGGGTTCGATCCCCACCTGAGTCTGGGTGTTCTTTGTGTCCGTCGTTTGTATGTTTGTAAAGTCCCCCGCGGCACAGGAATTATTCCTGATGCGGGAGTTGTCTTTAAAAAAAAAAAAAAAAAACACGATAAAATTTTCATGTGCGGTAAAAGCAAATAACCTTATTTCATGTGGTCTAATGTTGTATTTCTGATAACCTTCATTCGCTCTAATATCATTTATTATAACGTTCATTTCACATAATTTTTAATTCGTATAATGCTCTTTGGGTATAACGTTCATTTGACCTAATTTTCGTTGGTTTTCATATATACTAATTTTCAGTCAAAACTCTGTAATGAATAAGTAAATATCAGGAAACATCATACTGTTATAATCTCATCTAAACCAATTATTTCTTTAAATATAAAAAAAAAATATTAAATTATTATAAATGATACATTTCTTCACTATTCTTAGTATTTTTTTCTGCAAACTTTCATTAATCCTGTTTTACGTAAGAATGCAGCAACATATTTATTTCTTACTAAAAGTATAGATATGAAGAATGTTAATGAAGATATGATGAATTTTACATCCCTAAACAAAAAAAAATATTTGTCTCAAGTTTTATTATCGCGACGAAAAGTGCAGCATTACTATACTCTATCCTTCTCTAAAGTCACGTCTATCTCTATAACAAAATTCATCTAAATTGTTTCAGCGGTTTATGCCTGAAAATAACAGACAGACAGAGTTACTTTCACAATTATATAATACTAACTGTTGCCCGCGACTTAGTTCTGGTAAAAATCTATCGCACAGGAACCGTACATTCTTCCGGGATAAAAGTAGCTTATGGGCTATTCCAGACTATAATCTATCTCTATGCTAAATGTTATCCAGATCTGTTCAGCCGTTGTTGTGTGAAATAGTAACATACACTAACTTTTAAACTTTCGCGTTCCATGATATAATTACGTATTCACACGGGAATTAACGCGATCACGAAAAGGTCATTCAGAGGTATGTAATACTTTTTCGTGATCGCGTTAATTCCCGTGTGAATACATAATTATAGTAGCACACATCCATCCATCCATCCTCACAAAGTTTCGCTTTTTTAATATTAGTAAAGATAAATTTTGATTAAAATCCCCAGGCGAGGCTTCAATTCAATGCTAACATATAAATACAACAACGGACGAAGCGTGTTTATATTTCTTTGGGCCAATAATAAATACAGACACACTAAAAATACGTAGATTAATTAATATCTATTAGGTACCCTTGTCCTTGACAGAACAAACTTTAATTGTTTAGCTAGATCAATTGACGCATTGTTCCTTTTATAGTTCTTAACGTAACGCGTCCTGACCTCACAGTGCAATTGTAGAAATTGACCCAGAATGTGTGACGGTATAGGCGTCCGTAACCTCGTCTGAGTTTAGATAACATAAATTGATAGATTAAAGTTTTAAATTCATTGTGGGCAGACATATCGTTTGAACGAGGTGGACAAATAGTCACGGTATTTGTGAAGCATTTTTGTTTATCTCTACAAAAGGAAGGAAGTCTAAGCGATCTTTAAAACCACTTTATATGACTTTCCGTTTTATAGAACTCCATAATAAACTTATGGAACTTCCACAGTTATTCACCAATTACATGGGAGGTACGTTATTCCTTTATGGGCCTTAGAGCGATCTCAATGGGTCAGATATACTTAGAGACCTAATCATGTAATCATTCCTTTATATCGAAGAATCGTGGTCATTCATCATCCTCCGAACCTTTCCCCAACTAAGTTGGGATCGGCTTTCAATCTAACTACGATACGGTCGAACTTTGATATTTTACGTAAAGCGACTGCCATCAGCCCAAGTACTAGGTGATATCGAACTTCTGTAGTTAGACCAAGTTGTCGGACTTTTTAGGGCTCCAACTACCCGTAACGAATGCCACAGATGTTGGTATGGCATCAACCAACAGAAGAATCATCGCCATTAAATCATAAAAATAATAAATACATACAATAAAAATTAAACTACAATATCATAATTTTATTATGGTATATTGTTAAAATAGGTTTTATTGTTACTTTACTGAATTATTACTTTTACAAAATATGTAATCATTTCAGTTCCTTAAAAAATTATGTGATTAATCTGCTAAGCACTTAACCTAATATTTAAGTAAATATTATAACTATGGTGTGCTTATATATATACTTACCACTATTATGATACATATAATAATACTTAGTATTTTAATATGCACAAGCAAGAAAACACTACTTTTTGCTTTTAATCTAAGAAAAGCGAAAAATCTTTGTTAAACGGGAATGCAATATTATTTACTTAAATAAAATTACATATTTACAATACACCCTAATATAATGTAACTGTGTTAAGCACATATTATGTAGCAGAAAGCCACGTAGAATGTCAGCTTTTCTATGCCACACGAAGGAGACAACCTTAAATATTGTATATGCGATGTTTTGTTTAACAGACATATGATATTTTATTAAGTTGCATGCCATGTTTTGGGCCATCAAGCCGACCAAAAAAAAATATTTTTTGTATATTTTCAAAAAGGCTTGGGATTGGGTTGCAGGTTACTTTCTCAGGTACTTTCATAATATATTTCAATGTCTAAAATCAATAATCGAACTGAACTATCACAATTCAAGTTGATTTTTTGTTTGTTATTTACATTCTTGTCTTATTTTCGTGTGGAAACCCACAATCGAATCGACTAAAATCACACGGTGTTCCGTCACAAGTTGGTCTCTTGCATGGAGCCCAGGAGCTTTGCTGCGCGAACTAATTTGAACAATACTTTTTTCAATTAAAGAATGGCACCCAATGGGCTTGCATGACAGCTTGGGCAACAGAAACCGCAACGCCTCTTTTTAAGTTGCCTACATTTTTTGGCTCCTTTATTTCCCTGTGTATCACTTTGTCTACCAGTGGATGCAATGAAAAAAGGGTGAAAGGCACAAGAGATTTCCCTTCCCTTAATTATTTTGGGGTGATGGGCACGGTCTAGCACAAACTTCCCTGGCCCCAAGTTACGATATTTGATTATTTTTAGCCAAAAATTGGAGCCGAGTATAAATAATCAGATATCGTAAGATGGCGGGAAAAACACCCTTAAGGTTTTAAGGTATAGTATACCAGTATTTACTCAAATTTTAGACTCCCATTGTGTGGTACTTCTGCTAGTCGTTAGATCCCATAGGCTTCATTAAACCACTGGTATTGCAAATGTTTACCAACAATAACCGCTTACTAACAGGCTCGGTTGGTCGAGTTCTTCTTTGAAACTTTAGAAGTAGATACGTAAAATGTCAATAAATCTTATTTAATTATAAATTTAATGTAATACGTATTTCACATTCCCAAAAAAAATAAATAAATAAGTGTACATCGTTAACGATACTAAAGAAAAATATTTAGAAATCTTATCGCAATATCACTCTTCTTCGATACCACAGCCTGTTTTTGTTTGTTTCATAACATACAACGATTTATCCGAAGTGTATAGTATGTTATTATCATTATCAAAGGTCATTGCACCAATATCAGGTAACACAGCCACCCTGACTACTTTCGAACGTCGTAAATTCTTATGTATAACAACTTTGTAAATCCCATCAATCCACCATGTGTAAACTGTTCCTTCTAAATCCATTGTGATCCCTCTAAAAAATGCATTCTCGGATATTTTATGCCTCTCATCACCTTTAACTACATACAAGCCCGTATTATGTAAAACCACGAATACATCATATTTGGTAATAACAAAATTCTTAGTCACTATATTATCATAGAGTGTTATAAGTTCACTACCTTTTTTATAAATTATACCTTTTTCATTGTTCTTTGTAAAAAATACTCTGTTTTTGTAAAATACATTATTAATGGTATCTCCACGACTACTGTAAAAAGACATTTTGTTCAGATTAGTGTCTAGAGCAAAAATGCCGTCGCTTCCACCAAAATAGATCAAACTGTTGTCCTGGTCTATATCGAAAGCACCAAAATTAAGTATCTGACCGTCAAATATATTTAAAATTCCTACAGAGTTTTGATCATCTAGATTATGAAAAGCTATTTTAAAATATTCTTCATCTTCAAAGACTGGTTCGAAACTATAAAAAAGTATGTTCTTGGACCGCAACAGGGCCATTTTTGGGATCACTACCCGTTTCCTGAAGTTTGCTTGGAGGTCCAGAAGGTAAGATACGTTGTAGCAGGTTGTGTTCAACAGGATACATGACGTGCATTCTTGGCCCTCGGCTTGAACGATGAATGACGATGTGAACCCCAATAGTACTATGAGAAGAATCATGTTGTATCTGCAACAAAACTGTTATACGATTAGGGCACTAAACTAAAGTAAAAACTGAAAACAACAGTAGTCATTGGTTTCTTGTTTTCTCTCCGAAGAAAACAATTTTTAAAACGAAGCTGGTATTATAGTTAGGATAAAGTCTTGACATCAACTAGTATGTACTTTTACAAATATATTACTAGTACTATTGCAAATGTAATAATAAAGTAGTCATTGACATGTGGAGTAGATTCTGAGTTACGAAGTATGTCATAATATCGCACAAGATAGCTCAAATCTACTCTAATGTTAATAATAATAATGCCCGACTTCACAAAATAGAACTTACTCGTATTTTTTATAATTGAACATGATGCAAACAATGCAATCGTAAGAATAGTGATGTGTCCGACGAATACATTAAGTATGTAGTGGGAAAAATAACAACAGACAAATTTTACACACTCATGAATATTTTTTAGGTTCAATGCTAAATAAATAATGGGTGCTAAATCTAAACTGTGTTTTTCCAATAGGTTTAACATTTGCCTTCGCCTTTGAGGATACCAAACAATAATATAATTGAATATCTGCACCCCGCAGTTTCGCCCGCGTAAATCCCGATACCGTGGGAATATCTTGATAAAAAGTAGCCTATGTGTTAATGCGGGTCTTCAGCTATCTACATACCAGTTTCATCAATATCGGTTTTGCGTGAAAGAGGAACATACTCACAAGCTTTTACGTTTATAATATTAGTAGGATATATTAACAAAGATTAGAGATCACCTGACCGATTTGAATCTTTTGTTTTTTATTTTTTATTTTATGGCCAGTATAATTTGAACTGTCATTGTATAGACTTATGTACAATGACAGGTCTAAATATATACTGGACCCCTATAGCTTATGTAGCCGTTTTCACCTAATTTTTAAATTTATGGCACATTTTGCTTAAAAAAATTAGCTTTCTGCACTTCTACATAAACTTTAAATTTTCCAAATTTCAGAGCCCCGTCTGTGCGCGTTTGTTTTAAAAATGCGTACAAAAAATTCTCCTAGCATATTAATATATAGAAGAAGGTTATATTTGCCGCTTTAATATGTTAGGATCAACCGGAAGGTAATCACACAATGCAAAGGTTACATGGTTTGCCTATCAATACGTCTACAAGTAAGTACGCATTTTAAAACCGCAACTGATGACGTTTTAGACAATTTCAACTATCTAGTAGCCGCACCGAGTATAAATGGAATTATAAAATCCAAGCTTAGTGCCCAAAATACTACAAGGATAAATACAAACGCTATGAAACTGACCAGACATCCCGGGAGCCCTGGACCCTTATATGAATGTAATTTAAAGTTAGAACCAGTTCATTATAATTAGTGTCATCATAGAGTAAATTGTTTACTCCGTGTGGAATGAATTGGACTCCAGGCGAATCAACACTTTCGGATTTGTTCAACATTTTTGGCTACAACTGTGTAAATGTGAAAGTTTTGCTGTACACATAATGAAGTTGTAATAGATTTAGCTGGAAAATAAATTACATTGGTATATCAGACTGTTCGCATTGCTGATCTTTAGGGATTGTCCATTAATCACGTGAGACTCGAAAGGCGGGCAGGGGGTTCGGAAAAAATCTTTTACTGTACATGATCACGGTTGTCTGAATGTATGAAAGCCTTCAATCTTCATGTAGAAACAAGATAGCACTGGATTTTTTACAGCCTCAGTGGCAAATAAGCAAAAACGCCACTTTATGGTAAGTAGTTGCTTATAAACACTCACTTTATCTCTTTGGGCTAACGGTGAAGTGGTATGTCAGAATCAGACCGACTCAAACCATACGGTGTCCTGTCACAAACCTATTGCAAGAAACCCGAGTATATTCTAATATGGAAGCCCCAAAGAACCAGTGCAGACCTTGATCGATAATTTCCCATAACACCAGTGTTGTCACTAACGCTTTGCCAACCTTATTCCCCTCCCCATGGAGGTTTAGCAAGCTCTCAAACACCTCCAAAGAATAGAATGGAATTGGATGGAGATGTTCTCACCCCCAAATACAATGGTATTGAAATATGGAATGTCTCCATCCACACTCAGAATAAACAAAAGACCATTCCTTTCCTTCTACAAAATATATTATCTAGATTCTAAGCAATATAAGTTTCTCATCACATTGTAACCATAACAAAAAATACATATTTAAATTCCTACATACCTCTGCAAAATCAAAAAAATTCTTCAATTCATATCGCTTTTACACGCACATATTAAAAAATCACTTTAAAAAAGTTGAAAGTAAATGCGGTCAAAGGCTCAACTAGCAAAGAGCTTATGGACGAAAGCGGGGCACGTTAGTTGTACGATCGATAATGTCACGCTGCTCATACATTAAATATGAAAGGCTATCAGTAGAATTAGAAGTGCACTTAGCGCACTGAAATCCGCGGTGCGGCGAATGGGCGAAGCGAGCACATAATAAATGTATATTACATAACTTTTCTGCTATTTTGTTTAAAGTTTGCAGTAATTTTTTTTCTGAGACAAGTTTGAATTAAAAAAAAGCTTTGCAAACCTCGAGGTATTTAGGACACGGTTCCACAATGGCACCTGGAGACAAATACCGAATCTTGCCCGAACTCATGGCTGAGTAAAAAGGATGACCTGGGCGACCAAAGGCTTGCCACGTCAATATTGGTGGTCTTTAACAAAGACCGGATTTGGTATTGGAGTGTCCAGTACGTAGGTTTTTATATCCACAAAAATAATATAATTCTTCTTTGTTAATTAGCTTTAAGTCCGTAACATTATGTCAGTTGGATCAAAGCAACAAAATCATTCTACTATTTCTTTGGTGGAGCGGCGCAATAAGGTTGTTAGGGGTAATTGTCGTAGCTTTTAAACAATTTAGTTGTAAATTAAGCAATTGTAAGATTGCCAGTGGTCTTTATTTTCGTAACACCGATTACAACCAGAACAATAATAATATTTTTTCATAATTTTTTTACTAGCTGTAGCCCGCAACTTTGCTATCGTAAAAGGTATTATTCTCACGGGAGCAGTACTCTTTTGGATATAAGGTACCCTATGTCTTTTTCTAGACCCTAGCAACCTTTATGTAAAAAAAACAGTAAACACATTTATAATATTAAATAGGATTAGAATGATCAATAGAGTTTTTCATTGCAATTAATATAGTGATCAAGCACACCGAATGTAACGAAGCCTGTTTTTGTAAAAAAAGTAATGTCATCTCTTTGGCAGATACCTCGGGTACTTGCGGTGAATGGTGCATCGTGAAAATTAGCTGAAGCGTAATTATTATAAAATAAACCCAGACTGTGTTCATTGAAAATATGTTTTATTTGGGGAACATTACACCTTATTTTGAATAACACAAAATAGAGATATTTTAATTTTCTGGAAGTAACTGCGTTGAAACTAACAACATTGTTGTCGAGACTGAAATAAATTACCTCCGTAAACAAAGCAATTTGCGGACAAGACACAACCAAAACATTCATTACTTTTAAGTGAACGCTTTAATCTAATTAAAGTACTTTGAGAATTTTGTACGTTACTAAAAACCATTGTAATGTGACTCTAAAGTGGTGGTGTTGCCAAAAGTCCGAGTGACTTTTGGCACCAGGAATCATCCTCACATGAAATGAGCTTTAAAAGGAAATGTTATAAATTTGTATATGAAACTATCGTATCATATGCCATGTTGAGTGATGAGTTGATATCTAATTATTTTTGGGGTTTTCTATAAAAAATCTCAATAGCGCGGAGTCTTTAAATGTACCTATTTAATAGGCTCGCCTCGTAGAAGCGAAAACTTGTAGCCAAATATGGGTGTATGTTTTACACCCTATCTGCTAATCCCTTCCCAAGTTTACTGACGTGACTATAAATATGTTACTATAATAGCTGGAACTACAATAATTCCTGATCCGAAACGGAGCATTTCGACTCCTTTTGTGATCGTCATTAATTTGTATTGTAGTTATGGAACACACATTTATGTTTTGATATAATTTATATTTGAATAAAAGCCAGTGTCATTCAAACAACTTATCTCTGCAGATCTTTTGTTAACAATCTGTGGACCGGAAAGCGACAAGCACGAGCGATGTTTTAAGGCCAAAACTGTAATTAACAGTTGGGTATAGAACAATTAATATTGAAGTGATATCCATAAATGATTTGTTTATAACACATTCGTTTCAGATACAAAGAATATCAACACATTCACCACTCGTTAAACATAAGCGAAAGTAGAAAAAGTTTAAACATGTATCTTCACAACCTTCAACAACCAACAAGTAGCAATTGATTACTAAACACACATAAGCTTCAAACCGGCCCACCGTGAAAGGTGCGTAGTAACATACGTCGTCGTAAAAAAACGACGGATTTGATTTTTAGTAACTTTACAGAAGAGCACTTTTAAGTTTTTAAATCATGTTTTACGTAATTATTTGAAAATGGCTACTGCTGTTAATGAAATCTGCAAAATGTTACTGTGTGTATGAGCTTTGAATGTTTGTTTTATGATAAAGTATAATGTTTTCAGTAGGCTTATGTCAAAAACAAAAATGTTACTGTGTGTATGAGCTTTGAATGTTTGTTTTATGATAAAGTATAATGTTTTCAGTAGGCTTATGTCAAAAACAAAAATGTTACTGTGTGTATGAGCTTTGAATGTTTGTTTTATGATAAAGTATAATGTTTTCAGTAGGCTTATGTCAAAAACAAAAATGTTACTGTGTGTATGAGCTTTGAATGTTTGTTTTATGATAAAGTATAATGTTTTCAGTAGGCTTATGTCAAAAACAAAAATCGTCAAAAAATCAAATCCGCCGTTTTTCTACGACTTATTTTTTTTTTTTTTAAAAGACACCTCCCCGCATTAGGAATTACTCCTGTGTCGCGGAGGACTTTTACAAACATACAAACAACTGCGACAATTTATTTTACATGAAATCTAGCCTTAGTAAAACAATTACAATAAGATTTTTTTCCACCATATATTAAATGTGGTTAAAAGGAATAATCAAATAATAAGAATGTTAATTTTATTTTAAGTTACATAAACTACGTGGTAGTTTTTTCTAACAAGTATTAAAATTAAAATGAAATATAGGCTGGCCTACCATTCCTATTATAAAAAAAACCTAAATTGATTTACAGCGACCATATATAATTTAAAAATATATCTCACCGTTCTAAAATCAAAAATAAATCCAAAATCAATGTCACATTGTCACTAGCGCCAAAATAAAAAAAAAGAACACAAAGCCGTTCGTTCCCTATACAATCACGTACAACAATGCCAAGCTTCACGTACAGTTACGTTTTAAATACAAATTACCACACATTATTGTCCATCCTCACGTATATGGAGAAACTGAAAATTGTATTTTATTTAAATGAAAATAATATCCATTATTTTCATTTAAATAAAATACAATTTTCATTTACAATTACTGCTAGTACTTTATTTAGTATGTAGTAAGGACATGTTTAAGTATACCTGCTGTCATCATCACTACATCACTACATATTATAAAACAAAGTCCCCCGCCGCGTCTGTTTGTCTGTCTTCGCTCTAAACTCAAAAACTACTCAACGGATTTTCATGCGGTTTTCACCAATATTATATTCAAATTTATAACCATTGTCGCCTCTAGATTTAAACAGCTCATAATGTTTTCTTACAAAAATAGATATTTCAAAAAATGTACATTGACGGAAGTGTGAGAATTTTTAATTTTTGAAATAAAGGTCGACATGACTCCATCTATGAGGATGGATCTAGGATCTACTCGTACACCACAGATGGCCCTTATACATTTTTTTTTAACAAAGACAGCTCTATTTATATCTGTGGAATTAATCCAAATTATTAGTTCGTATCTAAGGATGGATTCTACATATCGACTGTATGCTACGCGTGCTGTGTTTTCGTCAGCCGCAAAACGCAGTTTTTTAATTGCGTATACAAACCTATTTAGCTTCTTACAGACATTATTGATATGATCTTTCCAATTACAAAATTTATCTAAAGTTATTCCTAGAAATCTGTTATTGTCAGTTTCATCTATTTTTTGGTTTCCTGTTTTAACATGTATATTATATTCTTTAGATTTGTATGTAGGAAATTTTATTAATTTAGACTTTGTTATATTAGCACAAAGATTGTTTGGTTCCAAGTATTGCAGTACTGATTGTACCGCTTCGGTAACTTCTGTTGCATAGGTCACATGAAGCATCATGTGATCTATTATTATCTTTGTGTGGTACAACTACTGACACATCGTCAGCAAAGAGGACACTTGGTAGTTAATCGTACCCGGAAAATCGTTGATATATATGTAAAAAAAAAACCGAGCCAAGCTCGCTTCCTTGTGGTACTCCAGATTTAGTATTTCTGTTTGGCGGTCTGTGGTACTTGGATTCTTATCTAAGCTTGAAATTTCAACACACTGTTTACGATCTATGATATATGTTTTTATCCAGTTAAGTGCAACACCCCGTATACCATATGTTTCACATTTGTTAAGTAGCATATTTTGAACCACATAATCGAAGGCTTTACTCATATCAAAGAAAACTGTAACAACTGGAATCCTATTGTGTAAATAATCTGTATATAATAATAATACTTATATAATAGTAATACTTCAGTTTAATGTGAAAGCAAGTGCTGTGGATTTATTATTCTGAAATCCATTTTGGTCCTGTTTGATAATCTTATGTTTATTTAAAATTGAATAAGTCTATGGTATAAAATCTTTTCAAATATTTTTGATAAAACTGGAACAAGTGTAATGGGTCGATAATTATTCGGCTCTTTTCTATCACGTTATTTGTATAAGGGTTTAACTATCGAATACTTTAACTTATCTGGAAATATGCCTTGTATAAATGAGTTACTAATAATGTGATTAAGGATTGGAGCTAATATATGTACGCTTGCTTTGAGTATATCCTACTAATCATACCCTACTTTTTTTTCTTGTGGAAACCCCCACGGGTCATCACCTCACCGGAGCTAACGGTGAAGTTGTAACCGACTAAAACCACACGGTACGATACCCCTAGAAGGAAGCCTCCGGGAACCCTTGCAGACCTTGGCAACCTCTTGATCAACAGGCGGCCACACCGTGGTGTACTCCGTGGGGAGCCTTGCCCCCCCCCCCCCGATTTAGAGAAACGCGCTCGGAACACGTCGCGCCGCCGTCTCGGGCCTGCTTCTGCCAAGGTAACGAACAGCCCCATCCGTCACCCCCAGGCCAGCGCTCATGGAGGCTGAAGGTCATATTATTTTGTGATTTAATAGCGTTTATAATTTCTTTATCTGTGGTTGGATTTTTTTTTAACCTATTACTTTTTATAGTGTTATTAATATCAATGAAGAAGTCATTGAAAGTTGCTGCTATTTGTGTGAGACTTGATATAAAATTCTCATTACTCGTTATTGATTCTATGTTATTAATAGTTAATATGTTGTCATATTTGTTTTTAATTATATTCCATGTAGTTTTGCCTTTATTGTTAGATCTGCTCATTAATTCATTATTAAAATTCTTTTTAGAACAATTTATACACCTTTTTAACATTTTATGATATTTAGTATATTTAATAAATGCTTCTTTTGATTTATTTTTATAGTTACTAAATCTTAATTGCCTTCTTATAGCACTAGCTTTTTTTAACCTTTTGGTCATCCATTTGGGTGATCTTAGATTATTAGCCATTCTAATTCTCATAAAAGGAAAACATAAATTCAAGAATAAGCCAAGTTTGAGAGCATGTCTTTGAATATTTTTTTAGTATTATTGTCTATCAACATGTTAATACTGAAATCACCTGTTATGATATTTTTGTTTGTATAATTTGATGTAGAAATATTCCAAATTTATTTATTAAGCAATGAATATTAGAATTTGGTATTCTATATATACAGATTATGATGCCATCCATGTTAGGAATCTCTATACCACAACATTCGAATATATTGTCACAAGAATATTTTTTCATAAGTCAAATTTTTTACTATCTTCTCCATAATATGTTAATATACATGTACCACCACGTTTTTTTTTAATTTTCTCGAGGAATAATCACTTAATTTGTATCGTTTGATATAAATAAATATTTGGTTCATCTCCAATCTTTATAAAAGTTTCATTAAAACATAATACATGAAGCGGCTTATTATTATCTGAAAGTTACTCTAGACATAACTCAATAGAATCTATTTCATTTATAAAAGACCTGCAATACTTTGGTGCAATATTTTTATTGTTCCCTTATTATTTGGTTTTGGTATAAAAAATATTGTCTGTATTAGTTTTTGGAGGAGTATTTTTACTTAATTTATGACATATTAACAGGAAAGTAGTAGGGAATGGTTCCTCTTTTAGGAGCATTATTGTTATTTATATTTTAGTTTTGTTTGTTGAATGGTATGAATTTTCTAGCATAGTCTCTGGTATCAATTAATAAGTTTATTTTCCTACACATAATACTTTGTAAGTAGTTTAAATTTCTGAGCAATTTGTTTGAAAATATCTAAAAATCTACCTAAAAGGTGAATAGATATTTTATCCATTTATAATATTAGTGGGATGTATATTGCTCCGGCTGGCTGGCTCTGTTTCCGCATTTAGGCTCATACTCTGTCCATTATGTGTTAAGATATCGCTTGTTAAATGAGCCAGGTTAGCGCCTTCCAGAAACACAGAAGCCTCCCGGGACTTTCACAGGCTTCCAGGAGCGATCTTACACCCGCGAGGATATTTGCCCCTTGTGTGGCCACTCCCACACACTCCAGGATAACGTGAGCTACTGTTTCCTTCGCGTTAATACAACCTCTACTCTCTCTCTTGAGGGCTGTCTGTCACATCGATCTTGAATAGGTGCCGATTATCTGATCCCTGATGTCAAATCCTCTCATCCATTAATGAATGTATTTTTTCTCTTTCAAATCGGTTAAGATCATTTTATATATATTTTAAAGATCTATATAAATAGATGTATATAGGTGGATATATTATTATGTTTCAAGTCCTATACAATGATTAGCTTTATTGTTGTGGGCGCTATTCCAAAACATAAATCATTTACTTATGCACGTCTGAGTACATCTAGTTAAGGTCCTTTAGTTAAGATAGATCGTATAGTATAGACACTATTATTGTTGTTTTATTTATTGTAACATCATAAGCGTTATGCTTCGCACATAAAAAAAAATCACATAAGTTCCGTGAATGGGTGACATGAATAATCGTATTTTGATGAATAGAACTTGTAATCAATGAAACTCCTTAAGAATTTCTTAAAATACTCGAAAAATACGTGATAATTTTCCGAACATTGTAAATTTAATGTCAATTGTAAGAGCGTACTCTCACTTCAAAGGTAGGCAAACGCATTTGTAACTTTTGAGTTGCAGGTGTCCATGGGTGGCGGGAGTCACTTAACCATCAGGCAACGAGCAGATGAGTCATTGTCTGCTCGTTTGCTCCCTATACCACATGATGAAATTAAGCAGATAAGTAATATTCTTTGAACAGTTTTTTTAATACAGCCAGTGACTGCGCACTTCTAATAGATAAAGGCAGAGCATTCCATAGCCGGTCAGTCTGTATAGTGACAGATTTGTCATAAAATTTTGTAGAATAAATAGGTACAGCCAGTTCAAGGGATTCCAACGACTTCAAGAATCTTGTGTGTGTGTCATTGAGGAAAGTAAAACGATCCCATAAATAAGACGGGATACAGTGACTGCGACTGACTGACTTCGCGCAATTGTGGACCCCAAGATAAGGTAGTTTCTATTAGGATACCTAGATTCTTAACACTAGAACTTATTGAAAACACAGTGCCATTAAACACAATGTCTGGTAATACTGACCTGTCTATTCGTGATATCATCCTGAGGCTGTCTACAACTATAACCTGTGTCTTAGAGAGATTCACTTCTAATCCATATTGCCTATTCCATTTGCACACTCGCGCCAAATCCATGTTCATTATAGTAAAAGCTTCTGTCAAATTGTGTATTGTGTAAAGGTGCTTGCGTGTAGGTTTAAAGATCATCTGCATAAAGGTGGTAAGATGAAAGTAATGATTTAGAAATGGAATTTCTATTTCTTCATAAGCACTTCCAGCAGGATAAAAAGAACAGCCCACCAAGACCTTATATTGTCTTGGCAATAACAAAATGGATTAGTTACTTGGCTCACTCCATAAAAGACACATTTGAACATAACCCCTAGCTAAATGCCAAATTCCTAGGTACATTGCAAGATCATCCCCATCACTCACCTCCAAGACTGGAGGTCGATATCTTGATGAGTCAGCTGTCTATACTCTATTAAGGAGCGTGCCAGGGCCAGTAGTGAGTAGTTCCGGTGAGTCGGAACTGTATTCCACTAGTTTCAGTGAGTCGGGGCTGAAGTCCGCTGGTCCCCGTGAGTCGGGGCCACGTGCGGTGCTGCCCCCAGTGAGTCGGGGCGGTTGCTGCGTAGTGGCTGGCTGCTGCGTAGACGGGAGAGAAATGCTCTTCTTGCGTGGACCGTAGGTGCAGTGTGCTGTGCCTAGACGCTGATGAGGCCGTAGGGGTAAGCAGGCTGGAGCGGACGCTGCAGGCGTGTGGTATCCCTGTTGAGGCCGAGGATGCTGGCTGGCTGAGACTTGATTACCGCTCATTGCTGTAGGAGTGTATACGATGGTGGCGATGATGATGCTGCTTATCTGGTCCATGAAGGCTGCTTCCAATCACGTCGGGGTCACCCACTGTGGAGGAACGAGTGTCATGTCCCTCCAACACAAAGGGAGGATCCTCCGACCAGGCGAGGTGATCATGCCTGGCGGGCCGCGGCCCAACGGTTGATGTTGGGAAGTTGTATATATACTAATCGGCGCGAGAACTCTCATAGCGCGATGCAGGATTAGTAGGTAGTAGATGTTTCTTTTTGCTGTATGTGGAAGTCGCCACAACGTTAATAGAGCGCAATATACTTAACAGGATTCAGGGCTTACTTTTTTATAAACCAATATACCACTCCACAGCATTTCTGTTCCATTATCACCCTTGGATGTAGCGCCTAGCCACAAATAATAGAAATGATACGCACATTGCACAGAGCCGTGCACTGAACAATAAACATGTGAGGTCAAAGCAACTAATTATGTACCTACTGGTTTACACATCATAAATAGTCTGTCATCGACATCAACAATAACCGGCATCTTAACAGCCCCAATTGCCACGAACTACTACGGGTATTGCTGTCACTGTCATCTCGCAATGATGTGAAAAAGATGCAATGAGTTGCGACTTTATGTTTTACATATCAACTTTTAGATGCAAGATTCTCCATAGTTTTTTGAGAAATGCAAATCTGTAGAAAAATTTCTCGAACCTTTAATGATGAAAATAAAAACGAAACCACGAGATTTTGTGCAAACTTAATGTAATTACTTAAAGAACGTATTTAAGGCCGCCCATTGTAGATATCTACTTTATGTATTTATTTTAAGTAATATGTCGTTGGTATACAATAAAGATTTTTCTACTCTATTGCAGTGGCGAAGCTACCGGAGGGCTAGACTGGGCAGTTACTCAGACTTATAAACTATAGCAGCGCCCCGCGGTTTCACCCGCGTAAGTCCCGATCCCGTGGGAATAGCGGGAAAGTAGCCTATATGTTAATCCAAGTCTCCAGCTATCTGCATATTAAGTTTCATCGCAATCGGTTCAGTAGTTTTGGCGTGAAAGAGTAACAAACATCCATACATCCATACATCCTCACAAACTTTCACGTTTATAATATTAGTAGGATAAATTGAACTAGTGAAAATTTCTTCCACATTCGGAATATAAATAAACCAGATTTTTTAGAACCAGAAGTTATCAGGTTTGTACTAGAGTTGTGACTAAACCACTATTAATATTAAATTGATGATAATTATTTATGATTAAATCAAAATCGGAACACGACGAATACGGAACAAACGATTTAAAATAGTTTAGTTGGGGCCCTAGTTTATTTTTTGCCCCAGGGCCTTTGGATACCTAGCTACGCCACTACTCTATTGTAGTAATTCTCGTTTTGAAAGAGTGAATAATGAATTTCGATTACCGGGTTGAGTTTTGTTTAAGTAAATATATTTTAGTTAACAGTTCTAGACGCTTCAATTTAGTCTTGTTAATGCAATTTTGGCATGTAAAATAAATTATAAATAACCTCAACCTTACACCTTACTTGTGCTGGGCATTTGAGGATAGTTAGGCAAGTTTCCGATTCATGTCAGTAATACCTAAAGTTGTGTAAACTGCTAATAAAAATAAAAAAAATTAGAATGTATTTCATTTGTTTCTATTATTTTGGTTTTTGTGAAAGTGTCACCTTTATTATTACCAATAAGAACAAATGTGATTATCACAATATTGTGTTTATATATTTACCGAAACCACAAAAAAGAAAATTCTTTTAAAAAGTTCCTTATCGCACGTTACCCTTCAGACGCTCGGCGGATAGGGCCTAGGCGGAAAAAGTGTTAGTGCAACGAAAAATACTGACTTCGAGTTGAGTTTTTCATTTACGCCGTCTGTCGATTTTGCGCAATACTAATATAATTTGATGTTGGTGTTATACTAATTATCAGCAGCTGCCCGTGGGCGGCGGTAGTCACTTACCATCAGGCGACGAAATCAACGGTGCAGTGTCAAAATCGCATTTAATATATTATGCAGTAAAATTAGACAGCTCTATATTTTCTTTATTAACGTTCAGGGCGATAGGTCGTAACAATGTAATAATAATAATAATAATAATAAAGATGCTGACAAGATCCAGGGCAAAAGCACAAATACCATCTCCGGACTCGTCGCTCAGCTCCGCCCCGCGGCCCCCGGAAACCACATCAAGTGTACCGGCCGCTGCTGAGGCGTCGAGCTCGACATCGAGTGACGAGTTTTTCTCTCCACCGGCGTCGCCAACACCTGTGCGTCGGCAGGGGAGAGGCCGGCCACCGTCCTGCTTAGGACCCCGAGGACCACTGACCTCTAATAGGGCCCCCGCTGCCGGTGGTGATGTGTGCCGCATGAAATGGACTTATTCAATGAATGAAAACGTCATTCGGGCATATTATCGGGCTACAGAGTTGGGAACTAACCTTACTGCGTACCGTGTTCGATTAGTGTCTCTGTTTCAGGAGCTTGAACCAGCTCTTCTGAGACTCAAAATTACTACACATTTAAATAAAAATTCGATCATATCTATTTCTCAGAATGAATGTAGAAGCGGGACCCGTGGCACTAAAGAGCTCCTCATCATGGATATGGCCATTAGCCAACAGGTACGTCGTCACCGTAAGAATCTGGCGACATGTTGGATAGACTATAAGAAGGCCTTTGATTCGGTCCCACATACATGGCTTCTGAGAGTGCTAGAGTTGTATAAAATTGATACAACTCTTTGCACTTTTTTTAAGTCATGTATGGGGCAGTGGAGAACGGCACTTCGCTATCCAGGATGTCGGCAGATTGCGGCAAACGATGTACTAATAAAGATCGAGCGGGGTATATTTCAAGGTGATAGTTTGAGTCCCTTGTGGTTCTGCCTAGCTTTGAATCCTCTCAGTACGCTGTTAGAGGGTTCAGGGCTAGGCTATAGGTTACAGAAAGACGATCGAGTTATATCTCACCTTCTGTACATGGACGATTTGAAACTTATTGCCCCCACTAATTTGCAATTGACAGCGTTACTGAAGGTGACTGAAAACTTTAGTAACTCTATCAAGATGGAATTTGGTGTGGACAAATGTGCAGTCATGCATGTAAAGAAAGGCGTGATAGTAGAATCTGAAGGAGTCGAACTTTCAGATTCAACATAACTCAGATCTCTGTCTGCCAGTGAAAGCTACAAGTATCTAGGTATATCACAGTCATTGGGAATACCTGAATCTCATATGAAACAAGCGCTGCAGGAGCGCTTCTTTGGCCGCCTGAAAAAAGTACTTAAAAGTCTTTTATCAGGTGGTAACAAAATGCGTGCCTGCAACGGTTGGGTCATGCCGGTTCTGATGTATTCCTTTGGTATACTTAGATGGACTCAAACCGAATTGAATGCTCTAGATAAGAGAGTCCGTACACTGCTGACTGCATTCCGAATGCACCACCCACGTTCATCGGTAATGAGGTTGTATATCCCGCGAAAGTTTGGGGGTCGTGGACTCTTAAACATTAAGACCCTACACAATCGCGAGATATACAACCTTAGAGAATATTTTCTTCATACTGACGTGGGAGTGCATCGTAGTGTGGTCGCAGTGGACAACGGACTCACTCCGCTCGCTCTGGCTAAAGAGAACTGGCGCAAGCCTGTAGTACCTAGTACTAATGATCGCAGGGAGGTATGGAAGGGCAAAGAACTTCATGGTCGTTTTTATCGAGCCCTAAATGGTCCTGATATAGACTTTAAAGCGTCTACATCTTGGCTACGGTTTGGTGATCTTTTTGGAAAAACCGAAGGTTTTGTCTTTGCAATTATGGACGAAGTTGTTATGACGAATAACTATCGGAAATATATCGTGAAAGATGGTACGGTGGACATCTGTCGGGCATGCCACCGTCCCGGTGAATCTATCAGGCATATTATTTCTGGTTGTTCTCGTCTTGCCAACGGTGAATATTTGCACAGACACAACCAAGTGGCCAGGATTGTGCATCAACAACTTGCCCTTAGATACAATCTTGTGCATTCAGAGGTGCCATATTACAGGTATGTGCCCGACCCAGTTCTCGAAAATGGTCGTGCCACATTGCATTGGGATCGATCTATCATCACTGACAGAACTATTGTTGCCAATAAACCTGACATTGTGGTGATAGATCGATTAGAGCGCCGCGCAATGATTATCGATATTGCTGTTCCTCATGACGATAACCTCGTGAAAGTTGAAAAAGAAAAACAAATCAAATATTTGGATTTGTCTCACGAGATTGTCGATATGTGGAATGTCGATTCGGCGATCATTGTTCCGATTGTCGTATCTGCTCATGGATTGATAGCCAAAAGCCTAGACCAACACCTTAAGAGGCTTGCGTTAGACGGCTGGATCAAGGGACTGATGCAGAAGGCAGTTCTTCTCGACACGGCCCGTATAGTGAGGAGGTTCCTGTCTTTAGAGCCCTAACCACCGATGTCTTGGTCCCTGTACACGATGTCGGTGGTATACTATTTTTTATATTTTGTTTTATAGGTACGTATTTAAAAATGTAAATAATAAGTTTTATGTTGAATAAAGAGAATAATAATAATAATATATCTCTTTATTGTACACCAAAATGATTTTGAAGAGTAGAAGCACAGCAATGTTTTGTGGTAGATACAATTGGCGGCCTTATCGCACTGAGGCAATCTCTTACAGGCAACCATGGGATGGAGCGAACATAGGATATCGATTTTAGGGCAGTATGGTGTACGCTCAGTAGGTATATAATATAAGTTAAATAAAGATGACGTATCTTACATATAGTGTAAGAATATACATACAAGAGAGCAACAAACAAATAAATACATAAGCAAACATAGGTATAAGGATTCACATATAAATCGAATAAAACATACAAATATAGGACTATACTACATTAAGTCAAATAAGAAGATAACTCGGCAATCATAATATGTTGATATCACCCAGGTAATGTTCTTTTACCAGTTTCTTAAAAGCAGGCAGTGACTGTGCACGTCTTACTGTCAAAGGTAGGTTATTCCATAAACGAACGGCTTGGACAGAGAAGGAATTGTCGACGAATTTCGTAGAATGTCCAGGTAGTTTTAATATCAGGTTCTCCGACGATCTCAAAGATTGGGAATGAGTGTCATGTAAGATGCTAAACCGTTTTTAAGGTAAATAGGAGTTAGGGGATTAAATAGAATGCTATATAAAAGCGAAAGAATATGTGCATTCCGATGAAGGCGTATAGGTAACCACTTGAGCTTTTTTCGATAATCAGAAACAAGATCATATTTGCGTAGTCCAAATATGAATCTTATACAGAGATTTTGGAGTCTCTCAAGCTTATTTAATTGATCTTCGGTAAGATCTAGATAACTGGCATCCCCATAATAAAGAATAGGAAAAAGAAGGGATTGTGCAAGCGCAATCTTAGTGGTGGTAGGAAAAAAATTGCGAAGTCGGCGCAGGGAACCTGTAGCGGCAAACATTTTGCGACTCAGTACTTGCAGCTGTGGACCCCAGGATAGGGTATGATCGATATAAATCCCATGTATGAAATAACTTAAAAATAATAATGAGTAATATTACATTAAATGATTTATTTCAACCTTAGATAACTACACTATTATGTTTGTCTTAGAACGTGACTTGTCTGATTACGAACACTTACCCGATTACACAATTTTCTTAAGCAAATACATCACAGAAAGACAGATGACAACATTTTATCAAATTAACATGTTTTCCTTAAAAAATATTTTAATCTTCATAAAACCAAATAACAATGGCTTCCTTGTAATTGCCAGCGTTGAGAATGTTGTAATTGCGAACAAGACCACCACCATAACACGGACCACTCAGCCAGTTGTTGAAAAGCAAAATACAATTATATTAAATTAAGAGCGGTTTCCCCAATACTGTAGAAGAAAACATCCGGCTAATGAATTCCAGATGGTTAAGTGCGCTGTTTACCGCGCGTAAAATAGCTTGATGAAGCCAAGCTCGAAATTATCAAGGATATTGAATGAATTTGGTGGCAATACTAGTATTTCCTTATGGTTCTGCTGACACTACTATAGGTACTAGTAGTGCTTATATTATTGCGAGGAACGGACAGTTTTATATATCGGTATCCAAAGCATCGCCAAGATACATAAAAAACGCGAAACAAACTGCTCCTAACAGAAATGGGCCGAGCACAAAAGCAAGAGATAAGTTTACAAGCTAGCTCAAGCAAAAATACTGTCAAAGCTTTTCGTTCAAATGCTCAAAAACATTCTGATCCCATTCAAGTTCTGGGCCAATTCAAAGGCCAATATGCTTCAGAGACAAAACGCGCGCGTCTCACGACCGCCCTTATAAAGGCACAGTGTTGCCCTCTGTGTGCTATTTAAACTCTTTGATGAGCGCCCTAGTTTTCTCATTTTTCATCGCAAATCTCTAATATATTCTGCTACCATTTAAGATATTCCCGTGTGAGATATGTATAGACACGTAAATCGCTACTTGGTGAGGTGGAGATGTGGCGTATAAAATATGTTAAGGATAAAGGATTTCATGCACAGATCGATTTCATAAATGCCTGGATTTACTTCGTAATCTCATTTTTTAAGTCGGCCATTAGAAATATTTAGAGATAGAAAGATAATACAATATATAAGTATATATTGTATTATCTTTCTATCTCAAGTGTAGATGACAACAACTGTTTGGTTGAGTCTTTAACTATATAATATAATTATGTTTATTAAACTATCATTTTTTTTTATTTATATTCCTTTTTTTTATTACATCGCAGTAATAATTACGAGTAGTAACGACTAAAAATATAACAACACAACTTTCAATACTTCTGATATTTGGCACACGGAACACACACGTAACATTGGAACCAAGTTCCTTATGCACGTTACACTTCAGACGTTGGGCGTATCGGGGCTAGGCGGAAAAAAGTGTTAGAGCAACGGAAAAAGCTGACCGCTAGTTGATTTTTTTTTTTTTGCCATCAGTAGAGTTCACGCAATACTACTGTAGATTGATGTTGGTTGTATACTAATTATCCAAATATTAGTTTGGGCAACTTTTACAGATGGCGCAATTTTAATTTAGCGTTTTTACAATACAGTAATTACAGTACAATTTATTCAACCCATTCAATATATATATATATATATATATATATATATATATATATATATATACAGGCTGTTAGTGAAACGAAGACAGACGATAGTTCTAATGATACCTTAGATTAGAAAAAAATAGATCCTGATGAAAAAAAACTATCTTTTTACAGTTTGTAGGCCCCTTCAGAAATAATACACTTACGCCAACGAATAATCCAGTTATCAAAACATTTTTTAATGGACTTTCCGGAATCGATTTCAGTTCTGGCCGCGAATTCTCTTTAATATCTTCTATCGACTGAAAACGGGTACTTCGATGTGGTAATTTGAGTTTTGGAAAGAGAAAAAAGTCGGCCGGAGCCATATCCGGTGAATGCGGTGGTTGTTCGATGTTTTGGTCAAAAATTCGTTAACAATGGTCGCCTTGTGCGATAGCACGTTGTCGTGGTATAATATCCAAGAATTTTCTTTCCACAAATTTGGCCTTTTTCGACAAATTTGGTCTCTCAAACCCCGCATAACGTTCAAATAATATTTTTTATTTACAGTCTGACCTTTTGGCAAGAATTCCGAGTGCACAACTTTGACTTTTGATCGTTTTAGTGGTTTCTTCGGTTTCGGTTCAGTTGGAAGTCGCCATTCCGAAGCTTGTTGGCTAGTTTGCATGTCAAACTTGTAACCCATGTCTCATCAACAGTAACAATGCATTTTACATATGTAGGGTCGGAACTGACTCCTTCCAGTCTAGCATGTCTTCAGTGAATTTCACGCGATTGCGTTTCTGAAGAAAATTCAGATCTTTCGGGACTAGTCGAGCGGCAACGTGTTTCATGCCCAAGCGATCGTTTAAAATGGTACGAATCGATTCGTGAGACACAGAAATTTCAGCGGCTATCTCTCTAAAACTTGAAGGAGGATTTTCAGTCACAATTTCCTTCACTTTTGCGATGTTTACTTCAGTTGAAGACGTTGATGGCCGACCAGAGCGAGGTAAATCTTCCAACTAATCTCCACCGCTTTTGAACGCACTCATATGCACAAGTTTTTGATAAAGTCGATTCACCGTATGCTTATTGTAACATTTTCAGCGACTCTGAACATGAAATTCCATTTGCAATGCAAAATTTGAGACAAACTCTTTGTTCAATGTTTGTATCCATTATAAAAATCGCAAAACACTCTTGAGAAGAGCTTACGAAATCTAGTAGGTACTGAAAACAAACCAAATGACAGATATAGCTCTAACTTCGCGGCAATATAGAAAACAGTTGTGCCAACTTAACTACAAAAAATAAATATTTGAATTGAATTTGGAATTAGAATTAAATTATCAATTCCCGATACTTTTTTTACAGAATGTACATATATTACATAAATAAAACTACTTAAAAATGTAAGGTAGATGTATCTTTCAGCAAGGCTTATATTGAGTTGGGATTCTATATCTCTCTATCGCTTCACGGACACCATCTATACTATCATAAAAATATAATAACTTCACACATCACACATACGGCCGTCTGATCCCAAACTAGGCAGAGCCTGTACCTACTATGGTAACCAGACTGCTGATAAACATACTTATATATTTCTAAATACATACATATTATAGATAAATTACACCCAGATACAGAACAAAATGATCATGCTCATCACGCAATTATTTGTCCTGGGTGGGAATCTACTATCAACTATATACTACAACTCGGTTCAAATCTCTACAAAGAAAAACCTAAAAAAACTTTCACTAAAACCAACTACGAAAGCTTACATGAGGACTTAAATAATTTTGACTGGTCGGAACTTTATAATATAACCGATGTTACGGAGGCGACACAATACTTTATCTCCAAAGTGAATAACCTTATTGAAAAAAATAAATCTACTCAACACCTTCGCAGCTCCAATATTATTATCAAAAAATGGATTACGCCAGGTCTTTTAAAATCAATTAGAATACGTGACAAATTACACACTGATGCTAGAAAAAATCCCAACAATCTTGAATTACAAAATAAATATAAGACCTACAGAAATATTTGTGTTAACTTACTACACGAACACAAAAACAAATATGAACGCTATCTCCTGGAGACAAATAAAAATAACTTAAAAAAGACATGGAACTCTCTAAAAAATATCTGTAATCTAAATAAATGTAAAAATAAAAATGATCAATTATTAAATATAAAATCCGATGCCATTAAATCTCTAAATTCAATAAACAATTATTTCAGTACAGTTGGTGTGCGATTGGCTGAGGCAATTTTAGATGGATTGGAACTAACGGAAACTGAACTAGGCAACAATACAAGCCGTACCTATAATTCAAATCGATCACCGCATTCACTGTTTTTCCAACCAACAGATGAAATTGAAGTTATCAAACTCATAGGTACGCTAAAGTCCAGTCAAGCTACAGGATACGATAACATCAGTAATGACATGCTAAAACTTAATAAACGTGTAATTGCGATGCCCCTCACTTATATATGCAATCTTAGTTTGTCATCAGGAATAGTTCCAAATAACTTCAAAATTGCAGAGGTTATACCTATTTTCAAGGCAGGTGATTCACTGGAACCTTCTAACTACAGACCAATTTCACTACTAAGTTCGGTGTCTAAAGTGATTTAAAAGTAGCGTTTAACAAACCCTGGCGTTATTCTACTAATGCTCTGTACTCAGAATGTAATCTCCTTCGCGTGAGACAGCTTTACATTACCTCGATACTCCTAAGATTTCATAAACATGCGAAGACCATAGCGCGTTCCTCTCACAGAACTCTTAAGTGGGACATACCAAGAGCTCGTTCTGCTTTTGCTCGTCAAGCTACAACCTTTATGGGACCCCTTCTATACAATAAATTGTTTAAAACTAACAAAACTATAATAAACCAGACTCCATTCCGCCTTAAAACCACCATCCGGGGATGGCTACTCTCCAAAGACTATGCCCATACCGAGAACCTCTTGAACACTGGTATTTAATATCATGCTCACACGAACTCACATATACGACGAACACACACACGGACACGCACACACACGCACGCATACACACACACAAACACACACACACACACATACACACATTATCTTCCATTATTTTTATTTTTCTTTAAACTATTATAAAACTTACGGAAGGGTCTGGACCCCACGACACATGGTACCCTAGTGTGGGGGCCAGAGATACAATTTTCTAAGTCTAATTAATGTAATAAGTGTAATAAATGTATATGTATTGTACTAATGTTTGAACAAATAAAGATTATTATTATTATTATTATAAATAGTATAAAAATACTAAATTCCTTTCTATTATTCTTTTATAAAGACAACTCTTTTATAAAAGACATGTCCCGCATTAAGAATATTCCTATGTTGCGGGGGGCTTTACAAAGATTCAAACAACGAACACAAAGAACACCCAGACTCTAGACAATTATTAATAAATCACACAATTTTTTGTCCCGTGTGGGATTTGAACCCACAATACTCGGAGTGGCATATTAAGACACAATACGAAAGTCAAACAATCCTCGTGATTTTAGGCAACAAAAACCTTTCCCATAAACCTTTGATTCACGACTCAACATTCTGAACGAAAAGCTTACCTTACATTGCTCACGTACGTACAAACAAGTTGGCCAAAGTTACGGCAACGTTACTTAGATTAAATAACTTGGATACTAACGGAAGCAATATCTGTCCCATACTTAACGTGAGGGAGACCTTCCGAAATTAATGACATTTGTTCTACTCAAATTTTGGTTCGAACGAGCGTGGGAGGAAGCATTCAATTCTTTCAGTTGTGAAATTATCGACTTAGAGATGGCCCTTTCATAAAATTAAGTTAGTACATGGGGTAATCTTAAAAACCCAAGTACAAGTCTGACTCGTGCACCGAGGGTTTCGTAAGTCAGCAAACTTTTAATTACTATGTAGGTAGTTCCTCCATCTCGGTAATCACTTCTTAAAAAATTTTGCCCGTCCTTTCCGAATGATTTGCGATTATAAAAATACTTTTACATACATCGATTTACGCCAAAAATTCAACTTTCCAACCGCAAAATATAAGTTTGTAATCACAAAAACAATTTTTTTATGTAAGAAATCAACGACTTTCAGATTTTTTTGCTGGTGTTTGCTTGTGCTGTCAGACCTTGCTTCTTACCTCATGATTCTTTCTTGATTTTTTTACAGCTTCAAGGGACAGACATAAGTATTTCCCGCAGACATAAGGGTTCCCAAGAAATAGGAAATAGGTTCTTGATAGACAGACAGACACACAGACGGACAACGAAGCGATCCTAAGGGTTCCTTTTTTCGGGGTTACATTAGGTTGTCTTAACATTCGGAAACAACATGAAATAACTAATTTATGAGCGCCAGGCGACAAATTCCAGCATTTGAAATAGCAATATAAATGTAAAGGTTACCGTGCCGCTCAGTTGCCTGGCATGGGTAACTCTGTAATGCATAATAAAATTCTGCAAATAGTAATCTGAGACCTAGCAAAGCACATAAGCGCTTTTCGTTATTACTTTTTCATAAAAGTAATCGTTTTATCCCAGTTTATCACATGATATTGGAAAACTGCTTGTGACGCGCGGCGTCCATTAATGTGATCCTAAAGTTTCAGGGGTCAGACAAGTAACAATCAGACAACCTTCGTGACCAGTGCAACCTGGTCGAAAGGTCAGGCAATTCAAAGGCATGAGAAATACTTATAACGTGATCGCGTTAATTCCCGTACATATGCATAATTTTACAATATTATAGTTATAATATAAAAACTACTAGATAATAGTTCCATCAGTAAAGTATCAGTAAAGCACAACTACTCGTAGTTATTAAATGCATTGGACCCACTCGTTCAACGCCGGCTGAGAAGGCTATCTGCAAGCTTTAAAAAAACTTTTTGTAAAACGTATCTGTCAGTCAAAACGAGGCTACGGAATCTACACCACCTATAAGTCTATGGGAGACCCGTGTTCCGACAAACCGGCTACCCCTTGGACATTTGCAGCATTTGTTTGACTGATTAAACAACAGACAGACAATGCGGTCAGTGGCTAAACAGGTTGATAGATCTCTTTCCTAATCTGATAAATTAATTGTAAGCGTTATCTGTCTTGTTACGACAGCGGCTGACTTATTTTCGGCAACAGACTTAAATACAGTATTATGTATGAATACGACAATAAATAAAATAAACGGAAAGTTAGAAAGATATTCTAAACTCTAAGTAGTAATCTAGTCATTCGTTTAGTTGCCGATCATAATTAAACTTCGTCGAAGGTAGAAAGTAGAAAGAAATGTTGCCAAAACTTGTCATAAATAACAATAAAATCTCCTCAATAGCTTCTAAAACAAAAGGAAAAGAAAATCTATTGACAAACAGAGGACAGGTATTGAATTGTTTTGTATATATTATCGATTAGACTTTCGAGAAATAAGGGGCGACCCTTGACCTGAACCGGTTTAAGTCGATATCAATAAGTGGAGAAGCGTCCTTCTAACAAGACTTCTATTGGCTTCTCATCGTGACCTCATTTAATAGGGTGAATATAGTTTCTTTTAAATTCTTATTTTTTGCGTCATTAAACTCCTACAGAAGAATGCTTAATTCCTCGTAGGTCAGGATAGCCTGAAATATTAAAAACCTACGCGTGGTGAGACTATTTTAAACTATTATCAAGTATAAAAGACAATACAAGCTAAAATTATTCAAAATGTTAATATGGGATAATATGATTCCATATTAACATTTCGAATAATTTTATATATGAAATGACCGTCACAAATTATCTCCACTGTCCAAAATTGTTCTCATTGTTCCTTGTGTAAGTATATTAATACCTAATTCGGCAAGCAGAAATTCAAAGGAGTTTGATAGTCCCTCAACTCAAACCCACATATAACGCGGGTAGGTGCGGTACTAGTTATAAGACAGCGCGGTTTAGTCTTAGTCGGACTTACTAAAGTTTTTCTGGGGATACATCGGTGGTTGATAAGACAAGAGCAAATTCCAGAAAGAAGCAAAATCATGTTACACCTGAAGTTAGTATCTAATGACTATAAATTAAGGAAAAAAACAACTTCAAAATCTCCAAACCTGCGATAGTAATTTAACCCGCATATTTCAACCTGTTTACGGTTAGTTTTTTTATACAACTTGTGTTTCTTACTGTTATTAATACTCTATTGCACTATGTTAGTGCCAGAAGATTTGAAGTGAGAAGTTGCCATTCGATATACGCGGCAAACTGTTCAATGACACATTCAAAATACTTGCCTAGCAAATTACCTAAACATACAACGAAGTAGCCACACTACCGGCGAAGATGTCGCGTCCAGTTTGTCACTTGGACCACACTTCATAGCTCAATTTGATCCATTCACCGTCAGTATTTGCTGTACGATGTTAGCTGCGTTTGATTTCCGTAACTAAATAGCGTGTTCGTTGTAATTGTACAGAGCTCGGAACACGCGGCAAAGTACGAATTAATTGATGAGGATCATAGTGTCAAGTGTTTTACAAAACAAAATGACTCGGGTATTTACACCGAAACGAATTAATTGACAGTATTAAAAGAAACTCGTGTGGTTTTTCCCATCGTATTGTTTTTCTGGGCCATAAGACGTCTGATGGTACTTTATTGACCCGACGATGTCCCATTTTTTTTCACCAACGGAAACGGTTCTATTTCTTGAATACGTAGAAAATATAAAAAATAAAGAGTAGACATCATCTCAGGCATGAAAAGTGAACTACTGAACATAAGGTTCTTCTAAGAATCACAGAGAATGAGTTCGGGTTGACTCATGCCACTCTTTCAATAAAACCCATAAAAATCGCCACAAACAAAATGGCTGTGCATAGATGACCGTGAAATAAAAACTTTTTAACAAAAAATTAAACCGACGAAGGAAGAAATGAACTGAAAAGCGAAAATTAAACTTGTTACCCCAACTAAACTCCTACACTAATGTAAATACCTAAATAATTAAGTCCACAAACATACAAACAAACTTCTTCCTTCGTTTTTTCGTCGTTCAAAAAGACAAGTTCAAAACTGCTGTATAATTATTGTACATTTTAACTCTTTATCTCCACAGTTCCAAAAAATTAAATTGTTGATGATGAAGCCTGGAGTATATACACCTACAATTTCATGCTTACACTTTCTCATGCAGAGTGGACGGAACAAGTTTTAATTACTTACTAGCTGCACCCCGCGGTTTCACCCGCGAAAGTCCCGATGGGGTGGGAATATCGGGATAAAAAAGTAGCCTATGTATTAATCCAGGTCTCCAGCTTCCTACGTTCCAAGTTCCAATGGCACCTGCAACCGATGCGGCAGGAGGCCTCACCCTTTCATAAAAGGCCCCCGTCGGGTACGAAATAAGTATTATTAATAATACCTAATTATCTTATTTCTAAAATATCATTTGATATTTGAATAAAATTGTATAGATCTGAGATACGTAGGTTGTGACCTACCGTTATTTTTAAACGATATATTTTTATTATATTATTACGAATAAGTACATGAATGGTGAATCTGATGGTATTTTTATTGAAATCCAGTCGATACTACTGACTTCGATGCATATGAATTAAAATGCATGGAATGTTGACCCATCATTGACTAAAATGACAGGCATTTTGAACAATTCGCAGAAATATTTGTGGTTATAAACGGGTGTATTAAATAGCATAATGACGTAGAGGGCATGGTTTTGCGGTGTTAGCGAAGTTGGTATTAAATATAAATTCTTTTGACAACCGATTTTAATTATTAATGAGAACAATGTAATTACAATAAATTGATTTACATGTTAATTTATATTAAACCAATGCCGAAACCTAACTGTTTTACGTAAGTAGGAATCGTTTAATTTGTATGTGTACCTATTTTTTTTTATTCTGCATTTATAATGTACTCGTACCTACCTACTAGCTTCGCACGGTAAGCCACGCATTTACGTATTGATTTTTGTTCCGACATCTTCAACAATGATCGTTATATCAGCCATTTTACACAAAACCATATTGAATTATACATTTAAACCTTCCTCATGAATCACTAAGTCTATTGGTGAAAACCGTTCGCAAAGCCGTTCGGTAGTTATTGAGTTTATTGAGAACAGACCGACAGACAGACGCAACGGGGGGCTTTGTTTTATAATATGTATTTACCTAGTGATGTTTATATATTATAATAGTTTATCGTATATAACACTCTTAGTAAAACGCAATAGTACACTACAGATGTCAATTGATCGTAAACTGCAGCTCGTCATCTCATACTTAAGTTGTATCTCCATCCAATGGTTGTCTGGAAGACAGAGGTATAGAGCTACAAGTGCGCGGCGGGGTCGACTAATCGTGCCAAAATTCAGTGGGCTGCCACGCGCCAGCAGTGTCCCACGTTTCTTCCATGATCACTCACGCGCTGCGTCGCGACATCCGTTCGTATCTAGACTATCGAGTCATTAGTACCTAACCTAGGTTTATTTTTTCACAAAAATAGAGTAATAGGTACATAACATACTGATGATGAAATATTCTGATTATTCTTATTATCAGTATATATAATATCTAATTATTCTATAAAAAGAAGCAACCCTAACGTCGCTGCGTAGTCATAACAGATAACGAGTTACGCGACAGAAAGACAGGTAGCTTCTAGGTGTATTATATCTGTAGGTAATTAGCGATGTGCAACTTGAATTGAGACTTTATTGTGTCGGAACAAGTCTCTATTTATTTAAATGATTTGGCGGAGTGAGACTTCCATATTATACCTGTACTAGTACTACTATTTACACACATCACACACTTTTGAACGTGAACGTAAATTCTAGAATAAAATTATGAATATTAATTTGTCTTTTTAAATATTGAGTTCAATTGCGCTGTTAGGAATAGCCTCATTTTACATCGTACAAGATAAACAGTCGATGGGTTTCTCTGTGGAGTAAACAAAACTCCGAACTCAATCAATACTGTTTGGTTATGGCCTAAGCTCCAGTAGGTGTGGTTTCCAAGTTAACACAATACTTGTATAAATATGTATACATTTCTATCAACAGACACAATGACAAGTGACGAGGTATGATTAAGTAAAACACCGAATAATTTAGCAAGAGTTTAATAAAAAATTGCAAAATAATAAAAATATCTCCAAATATTGAGCCTTAACGCTAGGATATCTGTAGGTTTACAACATCCAAAAATACAAAATTACACGCACTCACACAATGAGGGTATCTCAATGAGGGTCTGGTCATATATTACAAACAAATACATTTAGCCTCCTTCAATAAAACTGACCTTTATTTTCTAAGAATATAAAAAGTTCTTTTTTCAAGACTTTTGTCTATTCCCGACGTCATTTAAGTATGATAAAAAATCATTCGAAAGTTAAAAACCAATTTTAGCGAAAAAGGATTAGGGAAACGATTAACACTAACGCTCATTTTTTAAATATCGAAAGGAAGCATTGGCACTTAGATTCCCAATTTGTAGCAATTTTACGTATTACATACATAATGTTTGGACGAAATCAATTCAAAGAGTGGAGGATTAAGTTTTCAAATTAATTTATTGTCATTTCACAACATTGATACGGAAATAAATGATTTAGAGAGCAAATATTGGATTTCATTTTTTTGTGCTTTAGTTGTTATTCATTTGACGATTTCATAAACATTAGTTTATCATTGTATGCAGTGACCGAAACATGGAATACGAGATTGATTTTGACATCCTTTCCTTGTTTTTTTTTTTTATTTAGTTAAGGCGAAGAAAATCTGTGCTAAAGGTTATCGCCAAATGCCAAATTTATACACAAAATATATATATTTGATATGGTTGACGTAATAGAAGGACAAGGGCAACAGAAAACAAACGGATTACGCCATGTAAGCTAACAATGCGAGTAGCTACGCTGACAGCGCCACAGACATAAGTCCCCGAGGACTTCATTACACTTGAATACAAAAACCATTTCATTTTATTATTTTTTCTGCCAAAATGATTATATTTTTAGCTTGTTTATGATAATCCTTTTGCATATTATAAATGGCTTTTATGTTGGAACTTTATTCTTTATTCACTACAGTTCAGTGAAAAAGAGTAAACGACAAGAGACTTTCATTGCGCCATTATTTATTGTGGACCATGGACACTACCATGTACTTGTACCGTACCAACCATGTCTCTAAAACTTTCAACCATACTCGACAAGATTGTGCTATTTTGACTTCTTATTGTTTGGTTTACCAACAGTGAGTACTTACAAACAAATTGTATTAGGGTGATTTATTTTATTTGATATGAATACATGTGCAATAGCAAGACGCGGTGTTGCTGTCGGCATTGCTTTAGGATGTTTTACTTCATAACACTAACGTTAATCCAAAAAGGAGATTGTTTTTTTTTTAATTGCATAAATTATTGAATACATATTTGTAGCATACGAAGCATTACCGACAACAAACCGATTAAAAACTAAACTAAAATATACATAGAAATCTTAACCATACATTAATGTTAAAGTAATACATTTTGAATAAAATATTTTTAAAGAATCTTCCCATTTAGTATAGTATTTTTGACTAGTGAATAAAATTACACCTATTCGTAATATATTTAAGTAAAATACGAAAGCTGGAGTATACTTTTTAGTTCCGATATACTCACTTAGTTTGTGCAAGCGAGACAGAGAATTCTAACGTCATACTAACTGCTAGGGTTGTTGATGCTCAAATTATATCCTTTTGAACTTATGTCAATCATATTTTTGAATGGGAATATTTAATAAATAATTTAAATGAGATTCCACTTTAATACTACGTACAAAATCTATCTATCTAGACTTTTCTATTAATTACTGCAAAAGGCAGAGTTATCATAATCGTTCATAAGAGAAATAGGGATGAGATGCAATTTTAGTAACTTTTCAAAATTGTAATTTAGTCGATTTTAACTTGAAATAAATACAATAACTCAATCGATTCGTAAATAGTTACTAATTTCACGTCCCTTATATAATCTCAAAATGAAATATAAACACAAACTTATAAATTTCAACATATTGACAAGAAAATTATATAGTCTTTGGCGTTTTGAGCAAAACGTGATGTGTTTATGGCATCAACTAGCGATACATAGTCGCACTTTCATGTTACAGATATTTTATACAAAGACTAAACGGTAAGATACATCGAAGAGGGCGTACTAACAGTAAAAAAACACACAAAAAACATTAAATAATACCTGATTATATATTGGTTTTTCGACAATGGTTTTGTGACCAGCTATTTACTAACATTTCATTATAAACAAAATATGTGAAACATTTTTTGTTTTTTTTGCGCTTCCTCCAAAGATAAAATTATTGTGATTCGACTACAATCTTTATAATATAAAAATGTTGTGTCACGTTGTTTGTCCGCGATGAACTCCTAAACTAATAAACCGAATTTAATGAAATTTTACACACTATGCAGTTTAAGTTAAGTTCTTAAGAGATAGGATAGTTTTTATCATAATTTATGGTCACAATATTTTTTATTGAGCCACAACAACGTGTGGCCGGGTAGCTAATTTTATATAAACATAAATAATTATGTTTAAATATTTTTATATAAATAATACATTTATCTCATTATTGAGCTTGAGTTATTTTGCGAAAGATAGGGTACGACGCACAAGAAGTAATCATACCTAATATAGTAATAGTTAAAAATCATGATTGTGACTAGTGCATTAAAAACGTTTATTCAAAATAATACAGCAATTTGATCCGAATACCGCCTGGTCGAAATTCGACCATTACTCATTATGGTTCTGATTTTTTTTATCTTTGCCTAATGTGTTTATATATAGATTGGTCGGGTTTTGCCTCTTCCTATGTAGGGTCACAAATAAACTTGTTTTCAATACTATCAACAATGGACTAGATATTCCGCTCATATCACCTGCCTCGATGTATTCTACCTAAAGTATTTACCAATATTTGAACTAGTGACAGTAACTTAGTTAAATATTTACCATGATACTATAACCTAAAGAGGACTATATAAAATGAATGATTCTTCAAATCATCTGGGTAACGCCTTAAACGCAGTATAATTACAACTTTATTGCATAATAATTACAAACAATGTCAAATTAATAACGAAATAATAACGGAATAAATATTGTCACTAGTTAAAAAACCTGCAAAAACTACTAACCATTTATGTTTCTATCAATATTAAGATGACTATAGAGTAATATCGGTTACATTATAAAATGTCAATTCCCTAAAAGTATGAATACCCTACACATCCTTACATATACAAAGTATTACATACATACCAATTATACGTATTAATATATCTCGTTATTTGATACATATAGTTTACGCAATACAAATAAATGCATTTATGGCAAAAGGTAGGAATGTTGAGCTGTTTTATTTTATTTGATTAATAAAAACTCTAGGCGATTTTTTATCGATAAAGCAATACACGACTAAAGTCGGGAACATGTAACAGCAATACTAGAGCTGCAGAAGTCTGCTCTAGCTATTTAGTAGTTAATTAATATAATATCCTGTAAATAAGTAAACATACAGTATATATTTCTAAATGCCTTAGAAATAAGTACTATTTTATATTACATATAAGTTGTTATAAAACAAATATAATGTATGTAAATAAACGTGTTACAGTGAGCATAATAGTTAAATTTGGTCGAGCTCGAGATCACGAGATTGCAAATGAAAACCACAGTGCGATAAATATGGCTGTTGTGAGCAATGCCGGGTTTCTTTTTTGATCAAATGTATATCAGGACTTGGAAATAAACATAAAAACAGTTCTGTACGAATAGAAACCGTATTCCTCAATTCGGCCGAACTTTATTAGGTATATACAATACTGTTTTTAGGTAGGGGGTGGTCGTTGGATGTAAAAATAAATATTTTATAGTAACATTACTTAAATTTCAATATTATCTAACAACTGACGTCTTTGGTATACTGTCGGTAGTGGATGTGGTGATAACAGATTAATTTGTAGATATATTTATAAGAATGCCCAAGACGGATTTTATTTATATTGTTAGCGCAAAAATAAGAGGATAATTAGATCTTCAGTGATAAAAGTTGCTACAAAATATTATTGTAATCACACAACCATTTTTTTAATGTAAATTTATGTAGCAGCTTTTAACTTTATTCAGGTGTATTTAAACATCTGTCCTTCGTAACAGGTAGGGGCTAAAATGTTGAATGGGAGATCTCACAAAATGCAGAACCCTCTGGATTGCAGATTTGTTATTTTATTTCCAAGTCCTAATAATTCATACCTTATTCTAATATCAATATTATGTTGTTGGACTTACGGGCCGATGTTTTAACTAGTACTCTACATTACAATGACTATGATTAAAAATTGTATGGGATCTAGGGTGAAAAATTTCTACAAAATATGTCTGTAATCCCAAATCTATTTTTAGGTATCAAAAGGTTTTTTTTGTCGTCTAGAAGGGGATGACAAAACCATATAGGGTAGTGACGATATTGATAATATAATAGTTGTGCCTTATAACACTTGGTTTTGGATTTGTTTGGGGTGGGCTAACATCGTATATCCAAATTTAATATTTAATATTTTATTAATTAATATTTGTATAAATTGGGTTTTTAAGGAGCCTGACAATAAGCCATGATTGACATGACATGTCATGATTTTTAAAATTTTTATTTTGCATATATTAATTCTCAGAAATTATTGGTTCAGTTTAAACCTAGGATCTTGTGAATAAAAAAGACGAGAGAGTCAAATAGTGTTCAAACTGAGCGAGGTGCTTAGTTTGAACACTAGTTCCACAACAGAAAAAAATATTGAAAACTGCAAGATACTTTTTTTTTTAATTTCCCCTTTAACATTATGAATTTCATTTTAGGATTACTTTAGTCCATGTGGAGTGTGAGTGGCTCTGCCTGGCATTAAGGGCTAGTCTATGTTGGTAATATTTATTATAAGTTGTTATAAGTTTAACGTGTGAATCTCTGTCTGTCTGTGGCACCATATATTTTAATGTTTAAAAAAAAAATACTATATGACAATTTTTTTTTTTTTGTTTGAAAGGTGACTTGTTTGAGAGTGTTCTAAAGGGATTTTCCAGTCGGCGGCATTTTTTTTTCATTTCAGTTGCAACAATCATTGTAAGCCCTCACTGAAAATTCTACATTACCATTAAATTATATCATGATCAGTAGTCTCCCACAATATTTTTAGATGTTTCATATAACCAAACTGTAATTACATTGTACTGTGTATATTGTGGTGAGAAAAAAAAATATTATTATTATTGATCTACAACCTTCATTTTTTTTCTCATAACTGCACTTGGTAGATAAAACCATAGGTCTTCGGATTAGTAGGTACGTATGTATTAGTTTATATATAACTCGCAAGCGAACAAAAAATCGATCATCACTTCCAACACGCGATTCCTTGCAACTGTCACCCGAGAAGCACAAGAATTCGATAGTTACCTATGTTTAAAATAAATTATTTCGTAATCTTCATAAAATTAAGTCTTATTTAAGAATTTGAAAAGCTTGACTCATTATTATTTTCATGTTTGTTATTATTTTTAAATCGAACCCCAAACATTTTTCATATTTTTTTTAAAGTCACTGAAACCGATAGTCTTTACCAATATCGTCATTACGCAGTACGGGGTCAGCTCGCGTGGGAGTAGCCTCTAAGTATGACTACAGTGTAGGGAAGTACATTGCACTGGAGTGAGTCACTGCTCCCACTCGGTCTCGTCCACGCCCTCCATGCTGTCTTGTTCTAGCTTCAAGTTCACCTCCATTTTGGCGCTCATTGACTTCATAATCTGTAGGAAAATATAGGAATATGACGCACCTCATAAACTGAATTAATTAAAAATTTACGTTCTTCAAGTTTTCAACAAAAACCGAATTAACTTCGTCAGTAAAATACGTACATACAACGATAATGCCAACAAAAGAGATAAAAGATGTCGTTCCCTTTTTGATTAACTCGCGCGTACATTGGCGTACATGTTGATACCGGTAAAGTGAGCGAATTCAGTTATTATTCAAGACCTCTACATAATAAAAAAAAAAGGGAAATAAACCCAAATACTTTGTTATTTTTGGTATCAGGTAATTATTTAATATTATAGTATTAAAATGAAAAAGTATTATGTAGGAATATTTCACGATTTTACAAGATAATTGTCATATAAAACTGCAATATTTCCAATTACCCCGTTTACATGAAAGTTATTCGATTACCTATTTTAGTGAAGTACGAACTTTTTTTAAACTCCTCTTAAGGTGTATTCTTGATTGCAATAGTATAATTTTCTATCTTATTCTAATACTTAATTAATTACGCTACACATATCTGTTTTTGTAATTGTCCTAACCCATTTATTTATTTTTTTATGATGTTTTGAAGTCATCAATCTAAACATGTCAAACTTTAAATGCGATTTCCCACAAACTTAAAATTCTGAGGTAATTTCGTTTATGAATAAAAGTGCGAAGTTACACGAGTGCCGAAACAAAGAGTAGTGTAGTACCAGGACAGCCAGAATATATACTAGACCCTTATAGCTTTATGTACCCATTTTTGCATTTTTTTTTAACTTTATAGCAAATATTGTTTAAAAATTTCAGCTTTCTGTAGGTACTTCCTCTATATATAATCTGTAAATATTCCAAAATTCACGTTACTACAAAGAATTCTCTTCACGTATTAATATAATAATTATATTGATATTTGATTGTCACCTGGTCCTGTTTTTCCTTGTTATCATGTGGGATGTGTGACTTGATGAGGTCCGGCTTGGGCTTCTGCAGCGCGGGGTTGGGCCGACTGCCCTCGCGGGACACCGGGGACGACGCCGTATGGCCCGACACTGGGACAGATTTATACACCGTTTTATTTAGGTTGCTTAGCTTTTTTGCTTAGCTTTCTGGCTTAGCTTTCTAACTTAGCTTTCTAGCTTAGCTTTTCAGCTTAGCTTTCTAACTTAGCTTTCTAGCTTAGCTTTCTAGCTTAGCTTTCTAACTTAGCTTTCTAGCTTAGCGTTCTTTCTTAGTTTTCTAGTTTAGATTTCTAGCTTTTGCACACAGCTTCGCTCACAATAATGTAGATTTTATCAATCAATTCAGGTATGCCTCGGGAACAGTATTTTTTTAATCGATAAAGATATTATTAAAAACCCTATGTCTTTTTCTGTACCGATAACGTGACAAGAAAAGTGCACGATGATTAGTTGGGTAGGTTAACCGGGAAAGCGTAACAAACGAACAAACTCACATTAATTTGACTAGCCTGTTTGTCTAGTGGTTAGTGATCCTGACTACTGAGCCAGAGGTCGTGAGTTCGATTCCCACCCAGGACAAATAATTGATCATTTGTTCTGTGTCTAGGTAAAGTTTATCTATATAATGTATGTATTTAGTAATATATATGTGTGTTTATCAGCAGTCTGGTTACCATAGTACAGGCTCTGCCTCTAGTTTGACGTCAGACGACGACAGGGAAAGTTAATTATGTACTTTTTAATAGAAGCTTTTTTGTCCTCTTTTAGGTGCGATGTTTAGTTTCACATGCACTTCCGTCTTTCTAGAAAACCAAGGCATCTGTTTAAGAACTCATATGTTTAAGAACTGATCTGTTTAAGAATGTAGTTCTGGGTTATTTAGATTTAATTGGTGTTTGAGTCATGGGTCGCTTCCACAAACTTGATTACGAAACTTCAACAATTTTATTCATATAATTTTTTCTACCTACAAGGCAGACAGATGACCTTAAATAGATAAAGATCGCAGGTTCACAGTTCGCTTTCAACCCATGTTCTTGGAAGTCATTGAAGGACCTATCTTCAGCAGTGGAAATCTTATGAAATGATAATGATGATGAAATTAATTTTGGTCCTACATTTTTAGTATACGAAACGTCGTTTGATGAGACCAAACAAAAATTTAGTGATTTTGAGTCTAATACTTACGCGGTTCCATGCCAGGTGGTTGCAAACTGACCATCTTCGGTGTGACACTGGCTCCGGCCAGCCACTCCTTACCGCTCAGCCACGGCTCCCACGTCACCAACGTCGGCGGGAACAAGTCGTCTTGGAACAACTCACTCTGTGATAAAGTTTGACATATTAAAGGAATACTGAGACGACAGGATGGCAGTGTTCTGGACAGAGAAAGAGTTGAATACAAATAAATTTAATAATTAAGATGATATTCCATGAACCGTGACATTAAAATACGAAATAAAATTCCTGACGTTTAATACAAGATGATTTGGCTAACTGCATTATCAATGGATAGAAATCTTACACTCACAACTATGGGACAGGTCAATAAAAACAACCAAGGCACGAGTGTTAAGGCGTACAATATTACTTACCTTTATCCTGGGCACTGTGAACGATAGAGGCTCAACGGTACCATTAGTCAGTCGTAAAGCTCTCGCGAATTCCACCTAGAAATGAAACTGACAATTGAAAATTACGAAAATAAATGAGCTCTTATATGATTAATGCTCTTCGGCTTAGAGACATGATTTAAAGTGAAACTAGTACCGATATATGGGCATAAGGAATATGCGTAACCATACTAACTTTTAAACTTCCGCGTTCCATGACATAATTATGTATTTACACGGGAACGGCCAGTGCAACCTGGTCGAAACGTCAGGCAAATCAGAGGTATGTAATACCTATTTCGTGATGGCGTTAATTACCGTGTAAATACATAATTATATGCGTAACCAATAGGAAACAATTAGGAATATTATTTGACCATCATACAAGAAGTTACTGGAATGAGAAGGTAAGGTTATACGCTATATGCATAAGCAAATGTACACTGTACATATTTGCTTATGCATATAGCGTATAATAAATGTACTATTGATTTTCTTGTCTTAAAATTATTATTAAAAAATAGTTCTTATAATCAAGAAACGATTCGTTTTGCTTACGGACGGTAGAATTTACCGTCCGTAAGCAAAACGATCGTTTATTGATTATAAGAACCGGGCAGAAAGACTCGGTGTTTCCGGCAATAACCAGTTCAAGTGACAGTACCTTGTCGACGGCGACGAGGTTCTTGTGCAAGAAGGCGATGCCCTGGTGCAGCGAGGCGGCGCGGTGGTGCGACAGCGCGCACACGTGCGGCGCGTCGCTCGTCACCTCGTAGCAGTAGATCGTGGAGTCGCCCTGCCCTCGAACAATAAACACTTTTATTTTCTCTTGGATTTTAACTTTGCGCTATGAACGGTAAATACAATAATCCCTGACTCGAAATCTCAGCGCTGCCATTTTAAGACACATCTTACATTGTATTCTGAATACATGATACAGAGTACAGGTACGTAACGGGTCAGTGTATACATCTATTATTTTATTTCGAAGACATTCGAACGTCTTAAAAGCGTACGAGATAATTATGTTATATTTTTTGTTTATCGTTTGTGTGTATACTTACACGTCCCGTAAGGAACAAGGTGCCGGAGTCGTGGTCGATATGCATTTGCAAGATGGCCGGCGACACGTCCAGCCCTACCGTACACACCGGGGCCGACAGGTCCGTCGCTTTGTACAATAAAATCTGCCGCTCAGACACTCTGAAAATAATACACATTTATACCTATCGGTTCCCCGCAATTTCACACGTTTGCTATACACCAAGTCTTACGTGATGTTAAATAGCTTTTTTTATTATTATTATATAGTCGACAAACAAACAGACGGGTCACCTAATGGTAAATGACTACCGCTACCTATGGGCACCTGCAACTCAAGATTCGCAAGTGCGTTACCGGCCTTGAAAGTAGAAATAGGGGAAAAGAGGAAAGAGGAGGAGGAAAGGGTTAGGGCCTCCAGTAACTTTACTCACTCGGCGAAAAGCAATGTAACCTTTGCTTTACTGCCGGTTTTCTATGAGGCCGTGGTATCGCTCCGGTCGAGCCGGCCCATACGTGCTGAAGCGCGGCTCTAACACTATAAAAAAATATTATATAAAAACTTCCTTAGAAAACTAATAAAAAAAAAAAAAAAAAACATTTTCAAATAATAGAATATAGATGATTCCTACTTAAATGTAGTGCACCTATTCACTCATTTCTGCATCACCCTAAGGTAGACTGAAAATTAAATTAATTCCGTCACTGTATTATTTTGTAAAAGTGTAAAAAAAAATGTATATAGTTTTTCCAACTGCGCATTTTAAAGTTTAATTTAAGAAATTCTGGCACAGTTACGGTCTCAAGCAACTGTCACAAAAAAAGAAACGAATGGACAGAGTAAAGTTACTAGTAAAGCTTAATAAAAGAGTGTTGATAAGAGGATATTGGATGCAGAGTAACAATTATCACTATTTTGGCCTCGTATGCTGTAAGGGATTTACGTTTATAAAAATGTATTGCATAATTATTATATTACACATTTTTTTTTCTTTTAGCCTCATAATAAAATAATATATGCACCGTGTAGAATATAAAATCTTACTTGTCGAATCCAGAGACGACAAGATGTGTCCCATTGAGGGCCCACACGAGCCGCGCGCCGCGACTGCCGGGCGGCCCCGCGCCGCGCTCTATGGGCTCTGTGCTCGAGCGGGGCTTGTACACCTGGGTGTAAATTGAAGTAAGTCGTTGGTATGATAAGTTATCTTACATAATATAGCAGATTAGGATCTCTTCGACTCCAATCCTGGCATCTACCTTATAATCGGAGAACAGGCAAAACGTGTCTATTTATTGTATTATTTATTCTTTTTTTGTTTCCTTTTTTAGTCTAGTGTTGCTTTAGTGAGTATGTAGTAAATAATAATAGTGTTGGCGGTTCGAGTTAATTTGTTGAGCACATGGGAAGAAAAGTATTTGCCAGTTATTTTAGACGATTTTCTAATCTAACGAAACATTGCTGTACATTATCAATCATCCGTTTCTTACATAATACAATGCAATAAAATTTTACATAAGTAAATTGTTTTCAGATTCAAAAATGGATATAAAACTAACCCTGATAAGACCGTCCTTGCAAACTGTAGCGAGATACTCCCCACAGGGCGACCAGTCCAGTGTGAAGATCTGGTCCGTGTGTCCAAGCAGAGTGATGGCGGCGAGAGGAGTGGGAGGGCTGAGGTCCCACAGCTTCACGCTCAGGTCGTGCGCGGCCGTCGTCAGCACGTCAGAGGCAGTCGGGTGGAAACGGATCAGGTAGATCTTGTCGGGGTGAGCCGAGAACGTTCTCGTGGGCTCGTTCGTGGATTCTTGTAGACCTGTTTATATTAAATGTTTGATGTTTATATAAACAAACTAGTGTTCGCATTTTACAACCTGAAACCATACACTTTTATAATAGTGAAGCTTCGTAAAACATTTTTTTTATTGATACATAACACTAAAAAAAGATCGTCAAAAAGCTAAATAAAAGAAAATCGGTTAACAAATAGAACATAAAAAGATACTGAACTGATTTGTGGATTTGTCTATTCAAAAACAAAAAATAACCGATAATTTTTTTTCTATTAATATCACAATAGCCTGTCAATAGCTACTATAAAAAATCGGTTGACAACAAGAGAACATATTCCTTCATTGTTTTGTCTATGCCTATTTATATAGATATATATTTAATGCACACCAAATATAGAATACTAGATGAAAACCCGGCTTCGCTCGGGTGAAATGTGACTCATAATAAGCAATCTTTTAGTAGGTAATCTTCCTACCTAAATAATATAACCAATACAACGGTATTCCCCCTGCACCCGTTGTAGTGACCAGCAGCGTGGGCCTGGACGTCATGTCTGAGTTTTACCCGAAGGTGGTGGCGTTCGGAGGGCTCCGGATGTCTTAATAAAAGTTGACGAATCCCTCCTATTTTAGTCACAGCATGGCACACTATGTGGTATTAGTCGTCACCCCACCGAAGCCCTGGGGGGGCGACGGTCCTAGTTGTTTCCACACGCACAAAAATAAAGGTAGGCTTATTACTTGGTTAAATGATTGGTTAGAGAGAAAGTTCGTTGGTTTGTCAATTGATTGATTGGTGCTTACTTAATTTCTTCACTTGCGGTTAGATGTCACTTGGTTTGCTTAGTTAGTAGCTTAGTTAATTGATAAAAGTAAACTAATTAATGGGTATGGGTGTAATATTTTAAAAGATTCAATAATAAACTGCCAACTGAGCTGGTTTAAGAACAAAATAGAGTGAAAAGAGGTCCTTAGGGATTGTCAGGGGGGGGTGTTCGGAAAAAATCACCAAATACCACAAGGGGGGAGGAGGGTGTAATGAGATATCACGTGTATTTATTTTTTCAAACGAGAACGCACGATTATATCTGTATTTAAAGACAATATTTTAAAAATTGAAAATATATTTTGAACTAACAAAATACACGTGATTTTGGTTAGAGGAGGTTTAATCTAAAACCTCACCACGTATCACTAGAGGGGAGGGGGGTTAAAAAATTGCTATAAAAACATCACGTAATTAATGGACGACCCCTTACCTCCTTCAGGTATGATCCACTCCCGCACTAGCCCGTCGTCGCACGCCACGAGGATCCTGTCTGGGCGGAAGGGGTCCCACGCCCAGTCCTGCAGGGGCGCCGGGTGTAACAGGGCCGCCACACTACAAACAAATTTATTAATAACATGGAAACTAATATATTAAAAAAAAAAAAAAGAAAATCGGAAAAAAAGGTCAGGTTCAGGTATTTAAATATGATAATGTTGTTTTTGTAAGAGCAAAATGACATTATGGACATAATTATTATCGACTTGACAGAATTTTTGAGGAGTAGTCATATTCATAGGTAATCACGCAAAGCTTTATTCAGAATTCTGTCTATATGCTGACATTTGTCTTGTCCGTCAGGCAGCTCAAAGTAAAATAAATATTTATTTAGTAATCCTACTAATATTATAAACGTGAAAGTTTGAGAGTATGGATGTAAGATTGAATTATTAAGATTACACAACATCTCAGCGCATTTACGTAAGGTCTCAAAAAAAATTGTGTTAGTTATTTTTTTTTTATTGTCACTGTTCGGACAAATTAGATCATCGCACCTACGCACACTACGCACCAATACAGTCACTGAGGGTTATATTACGGATGTAAGGAACGGCCTGCCGAATCCTGAAATAGTAGATTCAGACTATCATTCTGAGTGAAAAATCATTGGTATTTCCTGCCCGGAATATTCTTGTATTTTTTTTTACTTTAAATTTTTTGGTCAAAAGTGATATCACAATGAGTAAACAGAACATTTTACAGAAAAAAAACCGGTAAATACCCGATACGGCTAAAAACTGCAATGTAATCAATTAAAGAATATTTATCAATCAGCTGCTTCGACGGCGCCGATCGGTTTAAGGTTTACCGTACCGCACAAAAATGATACCTACGCGTGTTGCATTTCAAACTAATGACTGTAAATCCTTAATCTCGCATTTTTATGATAAACTAACTTTTGCATTGTGATAAGCATTTAAAGGAAGACCATTTTATAAGTTATTCGCGACGCTGATACTTACACGCTGTATAACGCATACATACCGGGTGCTGGCGGGGTGCTGGTGCGGCGCGGTGGCCACGGGCGAGGCGCCCGCGGGCAACTCTACGACGCCCACGCGGCCGCCGCCGCCGCTCAGGGGCACGGCGCAGCGGTAGCCGTTAGCTGCCGACAATACATTCATACATTCATTTTAACCCCCAAGGTTCGCTGTTAGTGCTTAAAAAATTACATTTATTTTTCGTTATAGCGTCTAGTGGAGTCGACCACAACGAATAAATAAATATGAATAAATGTACCCCCGTACTCACTAACACTAACAACACTTAGGTCAGTTTGGAAGCAACGCTATGCTAAATAAGAAATTTCTTATAGCTTTCGTTGCAGCCAGCTTTGTCATTCACAAACGATACTCAGAATACCATTTACTAAGTGAACGCACTGCGTCAAATACTGATCTGTAATTGGTCAATTTCCGTTGCTAAGGTCTCTCCGGTATTTGACTGACAGATGTGCGTATGACGTAAATACAACCTATAGAACGAGAACCCATGACAAAAACTTTTGAATTAAACCTCGGTCAAAACAGTATAAAATCAATAGATTTGGTTATTCTGATTCCAAAAACACTATTTTCAGAATAATATAGGTGTAGTATGAACAGTCTAAGAGGGCAAAATATTTATAAAAAGAAGAATATGTTAGAATATGGAAAAGGAGTCCATTTTTAAATTTTTCGAATTTTAGAGCCCCAAGTAATTTACAAATTGGGCATTGAAAAGCCCTTTTAGGTTAATTTTATTAGATTCAAATAAATAAGCGGTAAGAATACAAAAAGTAACGGAGAAGACGTCCTTTGCAAATTCATAGCGTCTTGTAAATCCTTCCTCAACGTAGTAATTGAAAATCTCATATTACTATTCTCGTAATTATCGTCCTCGTTCAATAAAAAGTATGAAATAAAACAACAATTTTCATCGACTGTCACTCCCACCATATGCGTTGCGTAAAATAGCTATCGAGCTTCTTTACCTGAGGGTTGCTTTTAATAATCGCATAGCGTTGTTCATCGCCCAAGTATGTTTAAGAATTGAAATTTTCGACCCTATGCGCCCGAACTCACTGTGAGTCCTCATAGCATTGTTTGTGAATACGGGTGCGAGTCTATCGTGCACTGTTGACAGCTGTCATTATAACAATAATATGGCTGGCAGTGTTTGTTTGTGATGTAGGCGTTTTTCTGCAAATATTATACTAGCTTTTGCCCGCAACTTCGCTCGCGTTAAACTTTCTTCGGACTCGGTTTTTGTTCCCGTGAGTTGTGTAGAAGTTTTATTGTAATCTGTGCGTGAGTGTGCGTCAATAAGTCGTAGGTCGAGTATTTTGGAATGCGTTCTGCTTACACAATCGAACTCAACGAAACCATAGACCACAGATCTTTATTACGTTAATAACGAGCATAATTTAAAATATTGAGCACATGGGAAGCTCAAACCTATAACGCTATGTCTACCTGTTAAAGTATGATGAGAAATGTTGACTGCAAACTGATATACAACTTCGTATGTAATCTAACTCATCCCGACTCGTACCAATAGCACAGATAACTAAGTAGTTACTACGTAACAGGATCACTCCCTACAAAAATATCGATACCTACCGTTTTAATGGCCTACTCTTTCCAGGCTTTAATGTGTAGGGTTACCTCTTCAATAAAAAAATTATACAAAAGATTTGAATTACTATGTAAATAAAGTACCTACTTGAAGCTTATTTTTCATTTCCAATATTTTGGTATACAAAAATACTACATGTTTTATTTTGCAAAGATGAATAAACTTCTTCCCTTTTCTAAAATCTTGATTATTAAACTGTATGGTGGATAATATTCTAAATCTTACAAAAAGTTTTAATGCATAATTTGAGGAACAACTGAAGAACAGCAACAATATACAGGGTTAAAAGATTCATTTTTAAAAATTAAATAAATAACGCTGCCGGGCTTTCTTTCTCTTACTTTATGTACATTCTTATACGGCACATAAACAACCATGTCAATTTTCACTGTGAATTTTACAGGATTTAAAGAATATATCAATACGATCTCGAATTAAGTTTTTTGTACTTTAAAAATAAAAGCGTGTGCGGGCGATGCAGCTCTCAGCAACCCACTGCGGGAGACTGCGTTTAAGGTCCGCCGGCGGACCAGCGGTAGGTATTTAGCGCGCGCAAGTACATCGAGTGGCATAGGCCTTTGAATACCGTACTGCTTAATAATAATAATAACCTGAGACACCTCACACACGGTCGTCTGATCCTAAATTAGGCAGAGCCTGTACTATAGTAACTAGACTGCTGATAAACATATTTACATATTTCTAAATACATACATATTATAGATAAATTACACCCAGACACAACAAATGATCATACTCTTCACATCATTATTTGTCCTGGATAGGAATCGAACCCACGACCTCTGGTTTAGCAGTCAGGATCACAAACCACTAGACCAACATTCCAGTCAGATTAATCAGTTACTTAAAAAATTATCAATTTACTTAAAAAATTATCAATTTAATTAAAATTAATCTTACTTCATAAATTGAAAATTCAACTTACAGTAAAATCCGTTACATTCACCAGAAATTTGCCTGCTTATGTTCTTGATGTTTTCCACTTGCGTCGACTTGTGACCCGGCGTACCCTTCAAGTGACGGAACTTCGATACTTTGCCTAGTAATAGATAAATAAAAAAACAATCAGGTGTCAACGTTTAAGCGTTACTCCGTGAGTAAAAAATAACCACAAGCACCGGACACCGTTAAACAGTATATTACCGTACGTACGAACACATTTCAGAGAGGGGGCAGAGAGCATTTTCTCTGTTACAAATTGCATCTTATTGCCATGTATGAGAGTACTTATTAAATACTCTCATCCAAAGCAATAAGGCGCAATTTTGTTTGTTACTTAATAATATCTATGAGTGAATTCGGAAACAAATCTATTTATAATAATCATGTAAGACTGTTTGAAGTAAATAATTAAGAAGGCGGTATGGCACGTCAGATTTGAAAGAAATAAATTTACTTTAAAGTTGCGTACGATGTTGGTTGCAATAATAACGTCATTGTATAAAAGTAAAAGACTCACCAAACACAGTGGATGTTCTTTTTGTGGTAACGTTGGGTACTGAGGCGCGCTTGTCGTCGCGTTCCGGGCTCTTGCGGGACTTTAGCGAATCACGACGTCTGAAACAAGTACATTTATTTTTACTTATATAACAAAGCTATCAAATACTTTGGGGTGCATCACTACGGTAGACGTAATTGAGATTGAGAGAAGTAGTAGTCCAGGCGCTAGGAGGGGTCCGAACGTCTTAATAAAAGCTGTTACCGGATCCCTCCTATTTTAGGCGCAGTGCGGCATACCGTGTGGTTTTATTTGGTTCAATTCCTACACACCGCCCCACCGAAAAAACCCTGAGGGAGTTTCTACACTCACAAAAAAAAGGAGGGTGGAAGTTTCTATTACATGAATGAAATGTAAAAATTGTTAGATGAGCTCACGGTTTAAAGTAACAGTTTACTATATCACATTCTTCGAAAATTCATCCCTTAACTTTAAGGCCGTCAGAGCGTTTGTGACTCTTGTGACCCGTCTGCTCGTTTGCCCCCTATACCATAAAAAAATAATAAGAAGGAAACCTGAGCGGAGCGGGCGAGGGCGGCGTGTCGGACTCCACGGCCACGCTCACGGAGCGCGACTCGTAGGCGCGCCGACGGTCCGCGATCGACTGACCGCCCCTGTAAACAACCAATATTTTTTTATTTATTTTTCTTTATATAGCTTTTTAAATAAAAAATATTGTGGACCATATCGCACTGCTATTACGAGACTGTATCAACTCAAAATAGAGTAAATTTGAGATAATTCATTTTTCATACGTAAATATCAATTCAATAAATATAAAATAATAATAATAATAAACTGTAAGCCAAATTTTTCAACAAAACAACTAAAAATAATTCATATTTTTTTTTATTTGTTCAGACAATAGAGTATTAACTCAAAAATTGGAAATAACTTGATAACCTACAATCTTTTAAATAATTCATTAATACAGAAATCCCTTAATTTTATCAATAATCTATATACAGTGTTCACTTTTTATAATCTTTAACAGGAAGCGAGTAATCAGTTTTCTGTCGTTTCTGAAAAAAGGTTCATTTTGAGTTGATACACTCTTGTAATAGCAGTGCGATATGTACAATGGCTCAAACGGACATATACATTCCAAAAATATCAAATAAAATCTTTAGGTTTTTTCATGGTAAGGGAATCGATAACATGTATAACACGGCAGAATAAAAAAAATAAACAGAATAAATATACTAAGTATACACCAAATATTAAAGAGGTGTCAAGTCAATATGTATTTAAATAGATATGATGTGACAATAATTGGCACAAAATTGTATTGAAATTTAACACATAACAACTCACTCTGTATTCTCAAACATCTTCCTACGTTCAGCGGTGCTGGGTGTCTTCGGCCTGTACCCTGAATCCGATGAATTCATTTCCTCCTCCACACTCGTATCGGATTTGCCGTTTGTGTATTCCTCTGTGGGCAAAATAAGCTTTACAATTTAATCGCACATGATACCAACACACTTTAAACTCATTCTGATAAATTAACATTGATTGAATGGGGAAATAAACACAAACCGAACACCGTCAGTTCCGCAACAGAATGACATCAGAGGAGATGATTTCAAATGAAAACAACAGACAGACTGAGTTATCAGCTACTACAAGCAACGAGATAATCCTTAAGGTGTCACTTCACTCCTTTAGATCCCTGTTGGGACCACAACTATATGACCCCAGTTATCTTTAATAAATAAAGGCAATATTGCATTTTTGCCTATGATAGAATGTAGAACTTGTACAATAAAGACGCTAGGTACCTTTATTAATGACAATCTCCACGTCACTGGTCGGCGATAGCGACTTGTCTTTCTCTTCGTCCTTTGCGGTTGGTGTCGAAGTCATCGGAGTGCTCGCCTGACCGGACACTGGTGAGGATGCTACGAAATATAAAAAAAATGTATTATACGCACAAGTAATTTTTGTGAATTGTATTTTGTATAACTTTGTCTAAAGTTAAATTCGAAAGCTGCTTAAAACTTTGTGTCATCTAAGAAACATTAGATTCTTTAATATATACATATATTAAACAGTAAACCACCACTTATTTTTCTACTTTTGTATGTTTGAAATCTAATCCCTCTTTTTTTTACTTAGAAGCAGCGACTTTTATATTCAATATTTTGACTACTAGTCAGTTGGATTGTATTACATTTAAATATAGACAGTTACTGAGATTACAAGAAAATATGTACCCAAGATTATCATGTCAAAATGTCATTGAGTGCCATTTAGTGAGTGTGCACCATAATAAATATAAACATTACGAGTATTGAATATTTAGATGCGTTACATCACACTCTAAGCTTAGTAGAACTATGATTACTAACAACCATTCGTTGCTACCACAGACAGAATCATACAGGTAATTAAAAGTTTGTATTGTTAGAACTAAAAATAACCAACCTGAATCGGACTTCGGCAATCCAGGTACAGTGGGGACAGAGAACACTTTGTCGAATGAGAACTCCTCGTTGCCTGTAGACGCTGAGAACGGTTTCGGGCCCAGGCGAGGCTACTCGACATAAAAAATAACGGCAATCAGCAAAAATTATATAAAGACACACATTTTTTTTTGTTTTTTTTTTGCAAGATCAAATTTATAAATAAAGGCGGCGGTTCCATAAGTGTATCCACTATCATCACTTTATTTACATAACCATAATAAGGTAGTATCCTATGGTAAATGTAATTGTTGTAAAAGACAACTCCCGCATAAAGAATATTCATGTGTCGCGGGGGGCATCATAAACAACGGACACAAATAACACCTACACTCAGGACAACTATTTGAGGATCACACAAATTTTTGTCCCGTGTGGGATTTGAACTCACAACACTCGGCGCGGCGTAGATAAACCATTGCGCCATCCGTGCAGTCGAATGAAATTAAGCACGATATAAAACTGTAAAAAACTATATTCGTTCCTGTTTTCAAATTTCTTATTATTTTTAATTGTTAAACCCAAAATATTAAAAAAAAAACTACTAGGCAATAGTTAGGTATGACGTCATAACTAGAGATCGGATAATCGGATGCATATTTACCTAAAGTAATTTTTTGGATCACAAATTATGGAAGCGGCTTCTAAGTATATTTTTATTTAAAATAAAATCCCGGGATTCCGGGATCGCATAACTAATCGGATATTTACTTTAAGTTAATTCTTTTTACATTTCCTGGGGTTTAATAGGCCCGATTTGACACTTGTTACAACGTAATAAGGTTGTTTTTGACTTCGTCAAAAATCACTGACAATAAAAGTAGGGAAAAGCAACCATTATACGTTGTAACAGAGCAAGTGTCATTTGTGTCAAACTGGGGTTTATTACATCTCACGGAGTATAGGTACACTTAAATTTGAATTTCCCGGAATCGCGGGATTCTTTCGATAAAAAAGTGCTTTCCATAATAGCCAACATCTCAACTTTAGGTAAATATGCATCCGAATATCCGATCTCTGGTCATAACTCATTATTTCATACAAATTAACGAGGAACTTAACAATCAACTACCGTATGGTATCACAAAAATCTACCTGTAATTTGTATGTGCTAACTACATACATACATTCTCACAGCAATAAACTTTATATGCAACGGATAACATTTAAATTTGAGTATACAATATACCAGATTCTTAAACCGATTTCCCGGTACAGGTAAATATACAGAACATATACCAGAATAAGATTGATAAGCCTAGATAGAACAGGCTTTAGATGTGCGTTGTACATATGGAACCCTGTCAGCATGGAACGCATAATAAAAATCTTTTTAACAAAAAATTAAACCGACGAAAAGAACTAAAAAGCATAAAATAAATAAACCTTAAGTCTTAAGTATTGAACTTATATCGGGTTAAAATTTGATAGTTTATGTAAATAACATAAACTATCAAACTTTAACCAATATAAAATACCATTATATCACACAAAATAACACACAGCATTTCAATACACTACACGCACAGGAATATAGTATACGAGGAAGGCCAGATATATTAATAAGGCATACTAAATATGACACATCAAATCTAAGCCAAACAATACAAAAAATATATACAAATAGCGCATTACTCTTTATAAATAATATTTAACTAGACGTTCCCGCAGTTTCACCTGCCTTTATAGTCATATAGTATAGTCCGCTCCTAAGAGTTGTAGCGTGATGTTACATAGCCTATAACCTTTGTCAAATAATACTCTATCCAATACAAAAGTAATTATTCAAATCAGACTGACAGATCCAGAGATTAACGCGTTTAAACAAACAAACAATAAAACAAAAACTCTTCAGCTTTATTATATTAGTAAGTATACTAGATTAGCCTATAAAAACCAATTAAAAATTATTAATACTATTAAGGATGGTAAGGGCAACTGAATAAAATAACGAAAATATATTAAAATACAAAACAGGTAATACAAATCAAAAATACTTAAAGCTAAAACCAAATCTATAATCATAAATGAAATACATAAAACTACAAATAAAATGACTAACTAAACACACACTGATTCAAATAGAATACCTTATAACCGGATCCAGGGGTTGCAGTCGTCCTAGGTTTTGGCTTAGGGACTTCTGAATGCTCTTCCATGGACCCAGGTTCCGAGATAGATGACCTAGGCATTGGTTTTGGGACAGGCATACCGTTGATCAAGCTATTGCTTCTTGACAATGAAGATTCAGTGGACTCAGTACTGTCTGTCTTTTCAAGAGACTTTTCAGTGTTCTCAGCAGTTTTTTCATCATTCTTTTGAGGAACAAGATCAGGCTCGTTCTTCTCAGGATCTGAATCAGCCTTATCATGTCCATTGTCTGTAATTTTCTTATGAAAACCATTCGTCTCTTTCTGATAGTCTACTTTATTATTTTTCTGTCTTTCCATGCCTTTGATGAGGTCTTTTACGTTTACAAAATCGATTCTGTCTTCGTCTTTTGGTTCAACAGCCTGGGGCTTCGCTGAGGTAGTTACTTTAGTATCGTCGACTTGAACTGAAGTAGCTTTTTTAGCTTCGGCCTGTTTTGGTGCAGGCATAGCTAGAATAAGAGTGACTACCTCTTCTAAATTTCCGCGATGTATCTAAAAAAGGATTTTATTATTTTTAGATAACATTATACTAAATCTTGTCTTATGGTTGCACTTATAAAACATGCACAAATAACACCGAAAAAAAATTTTCTTCGCCATGCACTAATTTCGAACGCATTTTTTTATGGGTAAAGAAAGTAATTATATTAAACTGAAATCGTGTCATGCCGCAAGATTTGCAGCTTTTCTAAAAAAACTATTTCTAAGAAGTCCAATAGTGATAAATTTAAGTGAAAGCATAAAAATATAAATATTATACAATACTTACGTTGCTACTGCACACCAAATATTTACTAAGCGCCAAACATTTGAAATATAACTAAACACGAAAAAAGCTTCTAAATAAATTACGCACCACATTAAACAATCTTCAATCTTATCACAGAGCATAAACAAAGAGAAGATGACTGAGACTTGACTGTGTAGTCTGTTCAGTCATCACGAAAAGCTGACCAATAGACTTATTGACACTGCTGGTTGGCATTTGTCTATGCCTCATGATTTTACTGATAGTGAAATAAAAAATATAAACGTAAATGTTTACAAACGTAACAAAAACTACTAAAAATATAATAAAAACCAAAAAAAAACACAGACATGCTGAAATCAATAACCTCTTGAGTAAATTAGGGTGAGTTCCACGAATTCCCTTTACAGTTAGTTCTCATTAATTTAGCACTACTAATCTTAGTGTAAGAAAGTAACAGATTGATATTCTAGACATGTTGTAACATGCGAAGCGTGAGCAGTTTTTGCACACAGTTGCAAAAATATGTGTATTTTAGTTATAGTAATTACAACCACTCACTCACAGATTACACAGTAAGTGTACCCTGTACCCAATACCCCGTAACTAACTTTAATCCACTCAATTCTATCAGTTTACCTGCGGATGTGGGACTGAATAAAATTAACCAAATCTGTTACTGTTTGTGAACATTTCTTTTATTATGAATCGTTTTTATAGTTTAACATTTGGTACAATATAGATAAAAAAGAAAGTTTATAACGCAAAATGTACTCGATTGTTCCTTCGAAAACTGAATACGCTGTATCCACGTTCATGCATTGTGTATTAACAGTTACACCCCTATGACACACTCTGTTACTTTCTTATTCCAAGGTCACCATGATTTACATGTTTAAAGAATCGCACATATTCAGCATCAATCGCCAACATTGGTAATATCTCAATAAATCATGCATAGCTTGGAACCTTCCTAGTTACACCCAAATTATTTTTTTACCAAACAATATTGATTGTGGTTAGAGAGTCTACTTATATTTTTAAGTAACGCACATAACTACAACACTTGACAACTCATCAAACTAAGGTATCAAAGAGGCTTGCTAAACGTACAGAGAGTGATATTGTTTCCACTACAAGAACCTAAAGTTCTGTTGATGCAATATATGTGATTAAGTGTATATAATTGGTATCAAATAAACACACAGGTACATTTCCGTAGATCTGATACCACAAAATATAAAACAATTGCAACAATGGTATTAACTAGTTTTAATTAAAGCAACATTTTAAATGTTGAAAGTTTGTATTTTCTGTAAACGTTGATGTGAGTTTAGAATTGAAAATATTCTTTAGTAAAGATATACGGTTTGTGTATTTTGGGGATGCTCGACACCGACGTGGAAGGTCGCTTCAGCTCTTGATAAAGGGCCCCCGTCGGGTTCGAAACTAGTGAGTAAAACCGTATATTTTTAATAAAAATTTGTTTTTTTGGTAATACCTGTGTGGAATTGTTAGCGTCCGGGTGCAAGGAGATGGTGGGCACGGGTCGCTCGGCGCGCGCGAGCCACATCGGCGCGCTCACGTACGTCACGCAGCCGCTCGTCTCCGGGTACAGGTCCGCGTGGTAATCGCGGTAACTCTGTCAACATATATAAACATTCTAGTTAGGTATTTTATATATAACTAGTCACTAGTAAAGTGATCGGTCTTGCTTGGTAATTGGCAATGATTGATAATTGCTTCGGCCGTGAATGCATGTCGCCACTGCGTAAGTTTTGGTAAAATGACTCGCAAAGGAATTAGAATTGTTTAACTGACATTCTAAAACGATATTACTCGAAACGAAATAAGGGCCACTAAAGTTTTTTGCTGTATCACATGGACAACTGACTAACTTTACTGAGTTAATAAATTGTTTAACTTACGTAACTACAAAATAATAATATACTTTAATGTATACTTTCTCGTAATAGTTCATTACGAGAATTCTGATAACAATCTTAGGAACTTATTACATCCTACTAATATTATAAACGTGAAAGTTTGTGAGGATGTATGGATGTGTGGATGTATGGATTTTTGTTACACACAAAAACTACTAAACCGATTACGACAAAACTTGGTACGTAGATAGCTGGAGACCTGGATTAACACATAGGCTACATTTTATTTCCATTTTCCCATGGCGTCCGGACGTACACGGGTGGGGGGTGCAGCTAGTTCATTTTATAAAGTTATAAGAATCACGACCAACCTTCCTCGGCACTTGGTACATGATGGGCACGACGGAAGAGCCACACAACTGCAGTACTCGGTTCACTTCACCTTCCATCACGCGCAGAGCTCTCTTCGGCACTAAACACGCACCTTTAGTTTGTTCCCCTGTAATTTAAACGTTTTTTTTCTGTATTCCTACTCTTCCACAATCTCTTCCTAGACTCTTCCTCTTCGTATAATCGACAAAACATTATTTTTTGTTTCTCCTTTCAAGAGAACTCCGTCACTTGAATAGAAAAAGATAGCTGAACAAACACAAAATTATTGTGTGTAAAAAATCAACTTCATTTTTCAGCCAAGCAGGAGGCACAGGGACAAAAAAATAAGGAAATGTCCCATATCAATAGGGAGGCGTTTGTGATGATATGAATTTACAAGCATACAAAGCGCATGTAGACTCGGATGAATTATTATCCATATAATATTATTTCTTTAAAGAAAAATTAAAACAATACAAAGCATGTGCTTACCGGAATGTCTCAGTCCTTCAATAAGGTACGGTTCTCTATCAGTCAATTCCATATAGAGTATAGTCGTGTCACCCTTTCCAGCTAAGAAGAGCATGTTGGTGTCAGGATCAAACAATGGCATCAAGATTCCTGTGGAGCAATCCAGCTCTAATGTTTTCTGCGTTTGGGACAAATTGCGTATGTCCCTAATCATTATTTGACGAAGACGAGCTGAATCGAATCCTGCAGATGCAAATGTAAAACATATGCTCAGTAAAGATATAGAGTAGTAAAGATGTACGGTTTTTACATGTTTTTACAATATAATATATATTGTAACTAACAGGTGTTTATGTTGAACAATTATTATTTTAATATGGGTTATATAAGTTAATGTGGTAAATTTTAAATTATTTAAACCTTCATTAATTTGACTGGCCTGTTGGTTAGTGATCCTGACTGCTCAGCCAGAAATAATCACACAATTGATGAGCATGATAATTTGTTGTGTCTGGGTTTAATTTATCTATTATATATATGTATTTAGAAATATATAACTATATTTATCAGCAGCCTGTTTACCATAGTACAGGCTCTGCCTAGTTGGGGATGAGACAGCCGTGTGTGCTATGTCTCACGTTATTATTATTATCAATTGGAGAGGTATCCAACGAAGGAGGACAAAGTATTGCATATGTAGTGGCGCTTGCAGCTAGGTTTACTTTCATAGATATTGTTCTGCCCATTGCTACACCGTTTTTTGAAGTGAAAACTTCTTTGCGCACTTTTGCTATGGAGAAAAAGCCCTGAACTCGTGACCGTCACGCTAATAATACATATATAGATCCACTAGAGGGCGCTAATATCAACATTCAGTTCTGTCAGCTCCTTATTAATTAATGTCACCAAACCTGCTAATGTGACGTTTTAAGTTCGTCGTTTCGTTAAAGTTATCACTTCTGTCGGCAGTCCCATAACTGAATTATTTTTTTAGTTACTAAGGGGGTTACCATCCTCAAAACCAGTACCCCCAGAGTCCAGTGTTCCGTCAACTAGTTCGTTCCATTGAAACATTTGAATTTTTCATGATAGTTGTAGTTATTTAGTTTTAAGATTTTGTTCTAGCAGTAGTACATATTTACCATACAGTATTTTTTCTCCATGTATTTCTCTCTTTTAAATTATTATTTACATTTTAGTATAACTTACTGAAAACAATGTAATAATTTGTACCACTTGTATTTTTTTTTTTATTTAAGTTACAACCCGCAACAAGTAGTGAATTGTTAGTTACAAATTTTTGCGCCATCTTTGTAAATAGTCAGAATTAACTACGCTACGCGTCTCACACTGTGATACATACATATGAGAATGTTTAACACAAGGTTACAAAAACTGGTAAAATTGTAACATGATACTTCCATTCATGTCGTTCAATCGATCAACATTCAATCGATGTGTTGATTCTGGTGTTTTTCCTAACCTGATGAAGTATAGCAAAGTAATACCTTTATTCAAGAAGGGTTGTACAACTGAACCAAGTAACTTTAGGCCAATCTCAATGTTACCAGCTATTAGTAAAATTTTTGAAAAAGTTATTTTGCAACAACTAGAAAGCCATTTTAATCTAAATAATCTATTTCACAAAGAACAATATGGCTTTACAAAGGGTCGTTCAACAATTGATGCTGGTGGAACTCTTTTGACACATATATTTAATGCATGGGAGAATTCGCAAGATGCGATAGGTGTATTTTGCGATCTCTCAAAAGCTTTTGACTGTGTAGAACATAACACACTTCCTACTTGAAAGATAGAATTCAACATGTAGATGTCAATGGTGCAAGGTCTTCTGGATTACCTGTTACTATAGGCGTTCCTCAGGGCTCTATACTAGGTCCTCTACTTTTTCGCATATATATAAACGATTTACCTTATTATTTAAAAGATCTCTGTGATATAGTTTTATTTGCTGATGATACGTCACTTATTTTTAAAGTCGATCGTAAGAAATCAGTTTTTGACGATGTGAATAGGGCACTAAATGATGTATTGTGTTGGTTTTCAACTAACAATCTCCTACTAAATTCAAATAAAACAAAGTGTGTGAGATTTACTATGCCAAATGTAAAACAGCTAGGTACTAATTTAACTTTAAATAATGAACTGTTAAGTATTGTAGACTCAACAGTATTCTTAGGAATTACATTAGATAGTAAACTACAATGGGGAGCCCAGATAGACAGCCTTGCAGGTAGGCTTAGTTCGGCAGCTTATGCAGTATGGAAGGTACGCCAGCTCACTGATACGGACACGGCTAGGCTAGTTTATTTTAGCTTACTTACACAGCGTCATGTCCTATGGTATATTACTTTGGGGCAAGGCGGCTGATGTTGAAACGATTTTTATTCTCCAAAAACGAGCCATCCGCTCCATATACAATTTAGGTGCTAGAGTCTTCGAGAGTTGTTTAAGGATATAGGTATTTTAATCCAGTCACGAATTATTTTTAACAGTAGATTTTGTAACTGAATGAAGGTAGATGTGCACCTTGAATGATTTCTATGTTTAATAAGTTCAAACCTTCAACGGTATCACTAAGTGATTTTTATTTTTTAAGTACGTTAGTTTTTGGAGCATTTCAATAAAATGAAATCCAGGTGGCATCAGCTTCCATCCTGTTTACCTTTCGTGTAACACTAACACTATTGTACCTGAAGATCTGACTTTTAAAAAGAGTGGCCATGAGTTTCTTTGCCAGTATTCTTCTCATAAGGCTCTACGCATTTTGGAAACTGGAAGTTATAGATCGACACAAGCAGGCAGTAGATTTTGGTGTTTTCACCTAATTTACTTCGACAATCCAGCACATGCTGTGGCGTCTGTTTGCGCCGATCTATGATTTTAACTCTAGCTTCAATTTAACGTTCATAAATGTCACTTAGTGTCTTAATTGAATAAATGATTTTGAATTTGAATTTGAACATGTTTTTGAACTTTGTCAATTGAATTTTCATTCATTGCGCCTACGAATAACAATAACTTTTTTAACAATGTTTGTGATTCTTTGTTGACAAAGGTGCTTAAGTTAAAAAAAACCGTCTGTATAAGACTTTCGTTATTGGTATTCATATTCATTAAAGATATACTCGCTTATGTACTCCGCGAATGATCGACTAGCTTTAGGTCTGTTGGGAACCGTTTATCAATGGGTGAAGCTACCTACAACCATATTATTATGTTTTTTATCCCACTAATATTATAAATGTGAAAGTTTGGATAGATGGATGGATGGATGGATGGATGGATGGATGGATGGATGGATGGATGGATGGATGGATGGATGGATGGATGGATGGATGGATGAATGGATGGATGGATTAAATGGCCTGTTGGTCTAGTGGTTAGTGACCCTGACTGCTAAGCCAGAGGTCGTGGGTTTGATTTCCACCTAGGACAAATAATTGTGTGATGGTGTAATTTATCTATAGTATGTATGTATTTAGAAGTATATAAGTATGTTTTTCAGCCGTCTGGTTACCATAGTAAAGGCTCCGCCTAGTTTGGGATCAGGCGGCCGTGTGTAAAATATGTGGAGTTATTACTATTATTAAATCCTATGATTTAATAAGCAGCAAGCCCCTTGTGGATCTTAGTAAGAATTCAAACCATACAGTATCTTTTGTGGGAGAGCCATGCTTTGGCACGTATAGGCCGGCTCGACCGAAGTGATACCACGGCCTCACAGAAAACCAACGTGAAGCAATTCTTGTGTTTCGCCGAGTTAATAAGGTTACAGGAGGTCCAAACCCTACTCTCAGCCTTCCCCTACTCCCTACTACCATAAAGACCGGCAATGCACATGTGACTCGCAGAGTTGCAAGTGTCCATGGGTGACGGTAGTCACTTACCATCAGGTGACTCGTCTGCTCGTTTGCCCACTATCCCATAAAAAAAAGTTTTGTAAGCTAAATTAGAGACACATACCAGTACTAAGTATTCTGTCCTGGTCCCCAAGCCAGACGATCCTACTGTCCTTAATGTTCTGATGGCTATTCGCCACATCGAGCACTGCCGTAGCAGCTCTGGGGTCCACTATACGAACTTTCTTGTCCTTGCACGAAGTCGCCAAGAGTTTCCCATCTTTCTTCCACGAAGTCGACTGGATAACTTCGCCATGATCTCTGTTCACTGCAACGTTTAATAGTTTTCATAACACGTTACATTATTTACCGATTTGTTAATGATCTGATGTTTGTTGCTAAATCACGACAGAACGGCTGAACGGCTCTAGATGAAATTTGGCACAGAGATAGATTATAGTCTGGAATAGCACATAGGCTACTTTTGTCCCAGGAAAATGTACGATTCCCGTGGGATAATTTGAATTTCCACGCGAACGAAGTCGTGGGCAATTGCTAGTTTCGTAATATATTTCTTAGTACTCACTCATTAGTATAACTTTTTTTACATATTGGCATATAGAAATAAATAGTCACAGAACACTGACATCAAGATGACATTAATAACGACCATGAACGTTTTTGAATTTCTTCTCAACGAAACTCCCGCATTTCAATTAACGAATGTGATGTCTGCAGTCAGTAGTTGTAAACACAAAAATACACTCCAGTAAAATTCCATAATTTGATAACCTAATCAAAAATAGAATCATATTCTTTAAATAATATTTCACCATTACACTGTTGGTGCACTTACCAAACGCCTCCTTCTGCTTGGTCAAGTCCCACAAGGCAAGTTCATGTCCAGAAGCAACGTGTATAAGCCCATCAGCCACGGGGTGAAACCCAACATTCTCTACACGCCGTTGTTTTTGTGACAATGTGCATTCCGGCGTTGTAAGCGACTCTTTCAGACCCTCTGGTGGTATATGCCATATTTTCACCTAAAAGTATAAAATTAAATGGATAAGTCAACATAAAGAGGTCTTAAATTACGGTTTCTGGTAAGGCTAGCCAAATTTTGCTCAAAAGCCATCAACTGTCAGTATTCTGACACTATAATGGCGAGCGATAGCGCTTGCGAAACGAGACTACATGCAAATTACGTGTGAAGACACGTAATTTGCTTCTACTATATTAGAAGGTACCTACGTCTCCAGGCGTCGCACTTAACTCAAGCTGACACGGTGATAAACTGCTCCTTGTCAGCGTGTGCTCAAATGCTATCACTAAATTCAAAACTGATTGAACCATGGTGTACCATGCTCTAGGACTGTCAAGAATCGGCCGACAATTCGGATGTCGACGAGAGCAATTTATCGTCTCTAACGATACTCGAGTCCCGTATGGATGGAAGAGTATATGAGGCCTTGATCCGTGAAAACGGATTCCTGGTGAACATCACACGGGCACTCGGTAATACTGAGACGCCTCCCAGATGCATTGAATGCCGTTGAGCGCCTCCCTTTTGCATACTTAACAACTAAAGCAATAATCAAAAACCAGTTCTGACGTGGTTTTAAAGCACTGACAACTTCGAATATCAACGCTGCATTTAGCGAGGATATGACTAACAAGCGCACTATATGTTCTTAGTTTGATCAGTTTCATGTGATCTTCGACTTGGTTTTATGAGAGTTTGTTTATTAGAAAGAAATCATTACAATACGTTGAATAACTTCACAACCAACCTACTTACATTTAAACCATCCCATGCCATGAGAAATAATAATTAACCACCTAAACCTTCCTTATGAATCACTCTGCCTATTAGTGAAAACCGCTTGAAAATCCGTTCAGTAGTTTTTCAGTTCATCGCGAACAGACAGAGAGACAGACAGACGCGGCGGGGGACTTTAATTTATAATATGTAGTGATAGTGATGATGTAATGATGATATCATACAGTAAACAAACTTGTCCCATGAATCCTATTTTAGCACAGAAGTTTTAAGCTGCGGTTTACAAGACGTTGTGCAGTATTTCTATGTCTGTAAGAACAACTGCTCTTAGTTATATAATACCACAAGCGGAATGAATTATATGGGAAATGTCCCTCTATAATTCCCATTGTTTACTAATAAAATGACGTGCTATCGCACATCGCCGTCGCAATGTAGTACGAAAACATGTACTTAGAGTACCTATTAATAAAATCATATTACATTTGTTATTGTGGATTCCTTCCTTTGAATTTCCTCATCACTATACCATAATTTTCCTGCTATAAAGCAGATTGCAGGTATTTGATCGCATACGTATTAAAACCGTATGCAAATACTCGTATGTACTTTTATTGTTAGAATTAACAAGTAGATAGTTACTCTCAATTAACAGGCGAAATTCCACTTGATTCGAGGGATGGTTCTTAGTTTCTATTCTTTTCCACGGTGATTTTTGTAGGTTACTATCTTTTTAGGGATAAAATCATTGTAGAAAAGTACTCTGTTTACTGTACTGGTACGTATTTTAGAGATCTGAGAATTTCTTGACCAAAGCCTCATATAAACTCAATACTCCCTCCGACTATGTAATCGAAATACAAAAACAACAAATTGTTCGGCCGTTAGCGTCCATTTTTAACCCCCGATGCACAAAGAGGCGTGTTATAAGTTGGACGTGTCTGTGTATCTGTCTGATGCATCGTAGCTCCCAAACGGATGAACCGATTTGAGTGCTGTTTTTTTTTTTGTTTGAAAGATGACTTGACCAAGAGTGTTTTTAGATATATTTCAAGGATCCCTCAGCTGTTCGAACATCATCACCTCTTTTGTAATCGAGGAAGCGATTTTCGAGTCAGGGGTATTTTAAATTTTATATATATATGATTATTAACACGGATATTTAATTTTTATTTTTTAGTACTTTGTCTTGGCTACGTCCTGATGTGTCCCAATGCTCATATAATAAGTCTAGGTTCTAATGAAATATTTGTGATGGCCGACAGCCAACAGCCTTCCCCTTCCCAAGAACAACATTAAACAGTACTCGGAGGATCATATTAGATTTCTGCTGGTAAGTAGGGTTAACATGCAATGCTAAGATTTTACTTAACAATTTTGACTCTGTAGAAAAAAGCTCTAAATACGGATCTCAACTGTAAATGCATAAGTAGGTAATGCTTTGCACATTGTCTATATATATCCAATCTTAATTATGACTAACTCATACACTCATACACACACTGTCTGCGGTAAGTATGAATGTCAGGTAAGTTAGAATTTTGTATCTTTTTTTTACAATTTCGGTAGAGTAACACAAATCTAGAGTATCATATCAGAGTAAAATATGCAGATTGTTAAGATAAAATAGATATATATTATCATAAAGTAGAAAGAGAATAGATATATTTCTCTTATCAATACTACTCTTATTGTGATAACAGAAATATATATTTGTAATACCCACTGCACTTGTAAATGATAAGTCCATACTTTATCTACATGAAGTTAACATTATTTTTATCTATTCCTGGACTGTCATGTGCAATATTAGAAGTCTACAGTTGAAATGGTTAAAAAAAATATTGTAATAATTATATGACACCAAAGGATATTCTAGCCAAGACTTTTTGACACATTTCCTGCATATTTATTTAGGCATTTTGCACATAATGCTCGCTCTATAAAACTACCTACCACATAGAAAAAAATTAAAAGTAATTTATCATGTTAGAAAATGTAAGACATAATTGCTAAAATGTTAGAGTGGAAAGTCAAAATCTAGTTTCTGCACTTGAGTGAACAAGAAGGTCCACATAAATGTGTGCACATAATGTGTGCAGGTATTTGCTGAATTTAAATCTGCCTACAAAACAAATGCTGGAAGTCATCACTATGTTATTGATATAACCTTGAAAGGAGTACAACCAACGCTAAAAAGAGACAATATTTGTAAAAAAATAGATACAAAGTCAGTATTAGAATAATAAATGAAGAGGAACATATTATGTTTTCTATGTTGCAACAAATGTAAAATTTATTAATAACGATTAATTGTATAATTTATTCATATTATAATTATATAATTTACATCCTGTTATGTGACAGTTAAGTCTTTGCATGTCTGACCTTCTTACATATTCTCCATTGTCCTTCTGACGTAGGAGAAAGTTTAAATTAATAGTTTAATAAATAAGATAGATTTTGTAATATACGAAGGAATATTTTTTTTTTTAGGAAGAATACTAGTAACGTGGGTCACACATTACTAGTATTCTTGTTAACCCCTGTAGCTAAGCTAAGTGCGCTTGTGTTAGGAGTGGGTTCACATCGATAGTGCACTTGATGCGGTTCGAACCCGCAACCACTTGATCGCAAGTCCAATGCCTTAGCCATTATGCTACTGCCACTTAAAGTAATAAGTAAATTACAAGTATTTGAGAGTAATGAAAAACAAAGTAACTGAATATAAGTTGCATATACAGATTATGAGATAAAATTGAACTGAAACAAACTTATTTTATTTATTAGAATATAAACCTAATAACTAGAGGTAAAGAGTCAGAATTTTATAAAAACACTGCATAACTTACCAGAGAATCCTGTGATCCTGTCAAGAGCAATCCATCATGGAATGGTGAGAACTCCATGTCAGTAATTGTATCAGAGTGTGCATGTAACAAAGGCATTGTTTTACTCTTCCTACCACAGTCATCCAACGGTAATACAGCCATGCTGGACCCAACATGCTCCCAGTTAAAGGCCATGAAGGCTGCTGATGCACATATATTATTTCCATAAGTCTGATATGATCCAACACAGACATCTCTTATGCATGCCTCTGGTTTAGGCACAATCGGTGCCGCATTTTTATACTTAGAGGCTTTGAAGCGCCAAGCCATGATTATCCACTTTTTAAAACGTTTCTCAGTCTTTTAAATTCGGAATGTATCAGACTTTCAGGAAGTGTCTACTCTGAAACAATGTTACATTGGGTTTTATTTTTGTTATAATAACCACTTTGGAAACGGTTTCTGACCCACATTACGGGAATTTAACTCATAACAAACACTATACACACGCTAATTGCATGTCTAATTAGAAAAATCGGGCTACTTGTAGTTTAATTTTGAGCTGTTGTATGAAATAAATGTGACAGAAAATATTGAACATAAGAGGTCAGTTGTGCCTGGTATACTTAAATAGGAAATTGATAACAGATCACCATATTTTAGTAAAAGCACCTTATATGAAAAAACACAAAATACCGTAAAAACACCTTTTGTTTTGAATAACTCGCCCGGCTGTCGCACCGGAAACGCAGTGTATGAACAATGAGACCGGACACCAGCACCCATTTATGTTTAATATTATTTATGTTATCGTTATAATTACGATTTATAGTTAATTGCTTACCTTATCGGTTAATAATTGCTAGGAATTTCAATTTCCGCTAGACACTCCCCCTAAACGTCGGCCATTTCAAAGCGACATTAGGGTAGTGGATCGATAAAATAATATAAACAATCTAGTCGATGTCACCGATGACATGACATTTAAATCGATACTCTACTATTCGATTACTCACAAACTTTTAAACTTTATTTTGCAAGGGTACTTATTTCACAATTACAATACTTATTTCTTAATTAGTTATAACTTATACTATAAACTAGTAGTACAGTTGGACACAATTTTTTTTTTTCATTCCGACTACCTATAGATTTACTAGAACAGACCCGCCCAAAGACTAGGTATTTTACGAGACTAGGCGGCACCTATCCCAATTTTGACAATACTTTGCTTAGTCTAACTCATAGATAATATACTATTTAGGGAAGTCTAACTCTAATTAACATTCACACCAACTCACACCGTCACACGTAATCACTCTCTCAACTTCTATTGTATAATTTGTATAGCGTGCAACACATACTACGACAAACATTAGAACCGAGTGTTAGTAATATAATCATTATAAAAAATTGTACTTATAATGTCTACATACGTACCAACAAAATTGTAAAGTAATGATTTTAAGTATTGAGACATAGTATGGACTTAAGGACTAAGTACGCGAACCATAGTCGATAAGTAATTGAGACTAGATGCCTAGATGAAATAGGTGGAATAGGTATTTGGATCAAGTATTTTTAAAGACTAAGAATATATAGGTGGACCTAATCGTAAATTTACCTAGTACAACCCATCTCTAAGTCCACATAAAACTGAAATCGAAATTTAATTTCGATTACAGTTTTACACTCACATTCCAATATACGCATAATAAGGTTAAGGAGTTCTAACGACAATCATAATTCCAATATACGCATAATAAGGTTAAGGAGTTCTAACGACAACCATGGTTCGGAATCGAACCCACTAGACTTGTGTAGTTCACGAACTATGTACTATTAGGAATTCATTCCTGACATGGAACTAGAACGAACTATTCTGTGAGCTAATAGGACTTAGTTCATTTAGTACATTAGTACTTTAGTACTGTCAAGAGTCAAGAAACATGGAACGACTGAATCGTCAACTGACATGTCGTACGTAACGTACGTTACGTCCCGCGCGACACGGCGGCGAGCGAACGAATAAGAATGAGATGCATGCTGCCTGCACATATTTTATTTTAGTACTTATAAAAAGTATCGGAAAAAAAATGCATTGACTTACTAGTCATAATTTTTGTAATATAAATGTAAATAAGTAAATTAGTATGGTGATTTTAAGGGTATATGAATGACAGTCCTATGCATGCAAAGTATGAAGAAGATCCAAATATTCATTCAATGCAGCAATGTACTACTGTACTAGAAGTCCGAACTAGTACATGTGAGCGACTGTACTAGATTGGAGCGCTCTTTCGAGTGACCAAGCAAGAACAAGCCAAACACGACCTCTGGCTTAGCAGTCAGGATCACTAACCACTAGACCAATAAGCCCATCTCGTTAAGTGAATACAGACATAACTTTAAAAAATTTTGCTAATCATGAACCTTTTTGGGGATGGCCTATTATCGGCTTCTGCTTCGGCCAAAATTCCACCTTCGGTCGGACACTACTGGACTTTGATTGGCTTTGGTTTGTATCTAAGAATAGTTCAACCTTAGTATTTCTTCAGACAGAGATTATTTCCAGTGAATTTTTACTTTTCGCTGGAAATTGTTTTTCGCATTTGACTTTTTGGCGCTTCGTACCACCTGGCACCTAGAGCGACTGCTTCACTCAATATCCCTCAGGTACTTTGTCCATATTATAATGCATCAAGGAACTTTTGGCGCTCGCTGCTGCGTGCCTAGATGCCCTTCCCCTTTTAAGGTACATCGCTTTATCCAACTTTCACGTTAGACAATCGAGGTTCAAAACTCTTAAATCTCCTTAACAGTTAACAGCTTCACTTTTTGTTTCGGTGTGGTTTATATATATTAAAAAACTTATTTCAAGTTTCCCACATGTTACTCTATAGAGTAACATATGGGAAACTTGAAATTAGTTTTTTATCGATAAAGTTTTTTGATAAAGTTATCGATCTATGTTTGTAGGCCTACAAGTATAGCCTACAAACATAGATCGATAGCAATATGGAGTTTCTCAAAATAAAACAAAACACATTATATCCAAAGTGATCATTTATTATAATCTGAGTATTACAATAATACAATTTCTTTGGTGAGGATTAATTTTAATATAATATTCAATGTATAATGGGGAACAATATTAATCAAATATATATTTCAGATCCGATAATAGTGCAACCAACGACAAAGTAACAGTACACTTTACTAGTAAACATTGCAAGACAACCCGCTTCTCTTACTACAATTATTGTAAACATAACGTAATATGGGTAAGTATTTAGTCGAATTTCCATAAAGACAAAGTAAATTTTTTTTACCTAGTTTTGAAGCATGCAAGACATGAGGTTCAGACGACTAACTACAAATAAAATACGTTATTTATTAAAATTGACTTTACATAAAAATGCTTTTGTCCTATCTAACAAACTAGATGACATTAGAATATTAAATACAGGAATAGTTACTAGTCTATGGAAATAACAAGATAAGAGTCTTTTAATTTGATGTTGGTGTTTTCCCTCGTGCATTTTCTCAAAGTAATACAAGGGATGGGTCTTAGCAATTTCATTGTTTCATATACTATTCCGACGCTACTAGTCCTATTGTACTCACAATATCGGTTGTACATTGAGATATAGTATTTTGTTCCATCAAAACATTAACTGCCCAGTGCTAAATTTAACATCCCATAAAATTAGTACATTAATACTAGTTTAAGAAAACAAGTATTGTATGGATTAATATTGAGTTATTATTAAATATAGTTTTAAAAGAGAAACGAGAAAAAAAAAGAGTTAAATTGATTTAACTTTACATTAGGTATTTGTTAAGATTTGTTTGTCGTTTCAAACACAATAATATTTTTCTTTAAAAGATTTGTTTAAAATTCGATGACTTTTTTGGTAAAGTACATGGCATCAACAAGGCAAGTACGGCCAATCCAAATAAATATGATTGCACTAATTTAAGAAAACTAACTATATACATATCAAAACCACTTTAAAAAAATGTACATCAATGTGCACATACATACGGTGTGATGTTTCGGTAAATAATATAACATGTAAAATTCCAAGTAGGCACCTTATAATTAAAACGAAGATAATAAATACAATTCAACTCATGTTAAAATTAACATTTTACTAAAACACTATCATGTAGTTTGTAGAATGGTAAATATAAAATAAATAAAAATATTATACCTATATATTTGTATTACTTAACCAACGTAATATATAGAATGTTTCTATAGCTACCTTCGTTTAACAGATATTTCTGACATCTTTTGTCACGTCAAAGATTTAACGAAGCTCCAAGAGTCGCCAGACCTTACTTACTTTATGAGGAACAAAATGTGTCGTATTGTGATTTTATGTACCTTTAGCACCTGGTAACTGAAAATTGGCAGTGAGGCCAAGCTAGCAGGTATGAGGTATACCTTCAGAGTCTCTACTAATACTACTCCAGACGACACATTTTGTTCGTCAGACAATAAGTAAGGTCTAGGTGCTCTGGGATCTTACTCAATGGTCACACAGAGGTCAAAATTCGACTGTAATGATTGATTTAGTAGTTCATTAACAGAGGAGAAAATGGTACTTAATTGTTTTGTCTTTGCCTATTTATACATATTTAGATCCTGCCAATTAATGTCAGATATGTCTGCGTAGTTAGGAATGTTGACGACGGTGTTCTTTTTCATTTTTTCCAAAGACCATAAACACCAATAATTTTATTGATTTAGTATTAAATTGCGATGTTTTAAAATTTGAATGCAAATATCTATTTTTGTTAACGTGTCTCTCTTTTACACTAATACTAAGCGGCAAAATTATCTTACAAATACTAATTAAAATATATATATAAAACTGAACAAACTTGAGCGGCTCCAAAACGTCTGCATTAGATTCATATTTGGATTACGCAAATATGATCATGTATCAGAGTATCGTTCTAAGCTCAAGTGGCTACCTATACGCCTTCGCCGGAATGTTCATATTCTTTCTCTTCTGTACAGTACTCTGTTCCATCCTTACACTCCCTCTTATCTTAAAGAACGTTTTGAGTTCCTACACAACACACATTGCAGGGACCTGAGATCATCGGAGAATTTAAAGCTGAAAATGCCGAAACATTCCACGCAGTTTACTGACAAGTCCTTTTCGGTGCAAGCGGTCAGGTTATGGAATAACCTGCCTGTAACAATTCGACAAGCCAAAACGTTGCACTCATTTAAAAAACAAGTGAAGGATTATTATTTGTCATTATAAATACTTTTTAATTATATTATTATATATATATATCATTATAAGGGGTTATCTCATTTTAATCTGCTAAATATTTATATCTTATATATTTATGTATGTATGTAGTATGTTTATGGTAATATAAGTATAGTATATTCAGTATATATTAAAATATATATTAACCTATCCCAGTACACCACAGACTACCCTGAAATATATTTGTTAATATCCGTACAAAGGTTGTCTGTAAGAGATCGCCGTGAGCGATAAGACCGCCAATTGATATGCCTGAATGTTTGTATTATTTTTTTTGATTGTATCTTATATTGAAGGTGTACAATAAAGAGATAAATAAATAAATAAATAAAATAAAATGAATTATTACATAGTACTTTACTATTAGACAGAAGCAGACCCCGTAAATTATTTTACTTTTTGTATCTTAAAAAAATTATTATAAGGAATGTATAGTGTGCAGTATATCTCGAATCCTTAACTTCGTACAAAACAATGACAAATTTTGTAACTGAGTAGAGTAACAGTGGCATAACTGTACCATCTGAGGCCCGTGGCTAAAACATTAATACATTTTGTAATTAGTGAGTCCTGTGTTCAGGGCCGAGGGGACCCATGGCATTTGCCCGCTCGGCCACCCTATGTGTAAGTCACTCATTCCCACGTCCACGGAACTCTTAGACCTTGCCCGGACCAACATTAGTTTGTTTTGTTATGACACATTACTAATCTATTATTACACAAGCAAGATTTCCAATTTATTTTATAACGTTAGCGAATAGTTAGTTTATCTTTGCTGTCATTCAAAATGAAATTTAATTTGTTGGAGATCGTCATAGCATAACAATGTTCTCACTTGCAGAAATCACTTGCTACTACTACACTACACTTGCCAAAGGTACTAAATACTAATGCCGCGTTCTAATAAACAAAAAACGATTCGTTTTGCTTACGAACGGTAATATTTTCGTTTAAAATTCAACGAATTTTTACCGTCCGTAAGCAAAACGAATCGTTTCTTGTTTTTTGGAACGCGGCATAAATCGAATGTCTCTTGGTCACCTCACATTACAAATGTCTAACCTATTTAAAAAGCTATTGTTTACATTCCCCAATCCATCCCAATAAACAATATTCTTTTCCTTCCATTGCCTTCCTTTCCCTTTCAATATTCTCTCAATTTTCCCATTTTTAATTCCCAAAGTACCCGATTGGCGGCAATAGGCTTTCCCACTATTACGTGAGTGGGACCAAATTATAATTGGGAAAATGTGGGTGTTTAATACGCCTCTGTCTACCCCTTCGGGGATACGTGTGAGTGTGTGTATGTGTATGAATTTGTATTAAAACTGAAGAATTACATTCCATGCTTTTCATGAAAATTAGCATTCTATACTTCCTACTAATATTATAAACGTGAAAGTTTGTGAGGATATATGGATGTATGTATGTATGTATGGATGTTTGTTATCCTTCACCCCAAAGCTACTGAACCGATTGCGATGAAACTTGGTATGTAGATAGCTGGAGACCTGGATTAATATATAGGCTACTTTTTATACCGATATTCCTACGGGATCGGGACTTACGCGGGTGAAACCGCGGGGAGCTGCTAGTATATAATAAAGATGTGAAAGAGTTTCTTTTATTTGATTGTTTGTTTATTTAAACGCGCTAATCTCGACCTCTTACTCTACGAACCTTATAGCCCCCTCTACACTACTCGCGAAGTTGCTTCGACGAATCACTTAACGAAGTTGACCGAAGTCCGAAGTATGTCACTACACACTCGTGCAACCTCGTGGGGAGTTCAGTCGTCGCCCGTGGTTGGAACTTTGGGACACTTCAAGTCCTTTGACTCGGGCGCAAAAACCGACAACGATCGGAAGTCGCTCGAGGCAAGGCGAGGTTGCACGAAGCGAAGCAAAGTGCCTGTCTACACTCTCGTATTCGCTAACTCCGGGCAACTTCGCGAGTAGTGTAGAGGAGCTTTTAGAAGCGGAGCAGTCACCATAAACGCAGCTTTTACTGCGGAGAACGGCCGGAGTTACTCTATAAACAAGTTATTCCTCAAAGCACTAAACGATTTCGAGGTACTGCTGGAACGCTGATTAATTTGCTATTGTATTATAAACAGTCTACTTTTTTAATTCCTGCGTTGATTCATTCACTACTAAGTTTTAACATTAGTGTACAATCGATTATATTCAATTGTCTACAAAATAGTATTTCAGTAAGATTAAACTACAATCCTAGTTCAAAATATTTTTTCAAATGTTATGTAAAAATATTCTACAGCTGTAATACTTGCAATAAAATCATAAGTACAAAATTAATACAAAGTAATTTTCCCATACTTACAATATCAGAAAAAAAAAAAAAACAAAACAAAGGCTATCACAACATTTTTACACAACATTTGAACATACATTAAATTATTTAAAATAACAAAACTGCGACCAGCATAATAGCATATAATTGTATAACTTGATTATGTTGGCACAATGTCATGGGTTTGTAAGAAACTTGTCATTTTCGTTAAAGTCAAAGATGTCACAGACTAAATCGAACACAGGATCACATAGATCTTGACGTGAGCTTTAGCTGGTATCTATAATAAAACAGGGATATCTTATTCAGGACCATAATTAGCATTTCACGGTCTCAATCCTGAGATCGCGAATCCGCGCGCGAGCAGTGCATGCGAACGGCTTCGAAGATAGAAGATATTTTTTAAAAACAAATCGACGCGGCGATTGGTCATGATAATTGTGTGGAATATAAAAAAAAATGTCTATGTTCTTCTTCTCCTACAAGGTTAACGATTCGTTTTGTTAATGCTTACTATGCAAAAAAAAATATTCATGAACTCTTAATATTTACTCGTTTGCGACACTTTAATCTTAATAAATAATCAACACGAAAGCGAGCTCAGACACAACGAGATGAGTGAATACGAGTCGACCCAGAGAACCATCTTCAAATTCGTATTCGGCATCGCTCGCCAGCCGTGAAATGCTGGCATTACAATCGACAAGTGAAATTGCTTAATCAACAAGATTTCATTAATTTATTATCCGTGATGTACAATGACATGACTGACAATAATTACTATCCCATTACCTTTACGTGATTGTATTGCAAACACATTAACATCATGCAAGCATTTGCGCAGATAAATAATACAAGAATTTCATGATTTCCACCTATCGATTAATAATCGTCTAAATGTCTAATGCGGTTATTTGCACATCTCTATTTAATACTTACTTTTCTATGGTTGGTAGTGGATTTTATACGATAATTAGGTATTTTTATACACATATTTATGTACACCTATTCATTATGTAGATTGTGGTTCTAGACACAAACAGTGACAAAGTATGTTTATCCTTAACAGATTATTTCTAAATTTCCTCTTTATAATATTAGTTTAGATAAAGTACATGTAGATGATTGTGGGTATGTACATTGAAAAGAGTAGGTAAACCTATGGTTGATCTCACTTTTATACTATAAATACAATTGATACATACATGATATGCAATATAATGGTACCGCGAGGTACACTAATCTACGAATTGACATGAAAGATGAATAACGATGACAAGTCATGACATTGTGGCAACTACACAGCATTTAAAAGCGAGTGGAGTGACTTCCACACTACTAAATACACTGTTCAGGTGATGCGATGTTCTCAGATAGATGTAAAAAAAATGTACAAATAAACTTATTAATTATTTTCTTGGCAAGAACATAATATACAAAAAAGTAAAAAAAACTAAGATTTTAATGTTTCGTTGTTAAACTTTTCCCTTGGGTTGACCTATTTGTTTCATGGCAAATCCTTTTACATATTACCAAACCAGTCGGTTATTTTACTGTCGCCACACAGGTTTAACCCATTTTATGAACTAGCAACACTAAGACTCATTTAACGACCTAAAAATCCAAAAATTATTTATTACAAACAATAATTTCAAAAAAATCGATCATCCTAGAACACCACAACTATTGCCGAGTACCGAAAGCTACTTTTTACGCGATTTCTCAAGCTCTCACGAAAAATATGCTGTCGCCATTCGGGCATTACTAAGTAGTTAATATCAATGAGATAAATTCGTTTATTTTAAGAACGTAGACAACAGGAGCTATCACCAACTGAAGTCGTCTTACCGTTGATTGGTCCTAAGCTGCCATCGTACTTCGGTAGCTCCTTACACTTAGCTTGCTGAAAAAAAAAGTATTAATTATATTAATCACCGCGACACGAGATTTATCAGTTTTTACCGGTTTTTTTATAAATAACGATTATATACAGGTTGTATTTGAAAAAGGAACACTTACTTTAATCAGTGAAAGGGCAAGACTCTAGCATGCAGTTACAAAAAGAATTTAAAAAAAACTTTCTGTTTGTAAGTTATGACCGTTTGAATTTAGAAGTAGATGGAATATGTAAAGTTAAAGATTTTAATCATACATATTTTTTTATTTTGGAATTTTTCATTCCGTTACTAAGAAAGTCTTACGTCTTGTACGTTTGGTTTGGTTTTGAAATGCAATTTTTTTAGCATGGTTCATCTAGATACCCAACACGCAACACCTTAATCATTCTAATAGCTTACCTCCATGAGTTCAACAGCAATCTCCATGAACAATCGTTCGACGTTCTCCGCCTCCTTTGCTGAAGTTTCAAGGAAGTACATACCATGTCGCTGCGCAAAATCTTCTCCAATATGTCTAGGTATCTCTCGGTCTTCTCTATCTGTTTTGTTACCTGCAAAGTAGGATTATTCATATATTGTAGAATTTATCATTAAAGAAGGACATTTCTTTTTGAGTGTGACTTCTGACACTGACTCGGCAAATATCACCTCTTGATAAAGAGCCCGTTGGGCCCGAAGTTAGTCGAGGATCCCCCAAATCTCCTTTAATAAATATAAACATCCCTTGTGAAAGTTTTTTATTCTCTATTTATTGAAAGATTACATGAAAAGTTTATCACTACATATTATAAAACAAAGTCCCCCGCCCTGTCTGTTAGCGATAAACTGAAAAACTACTGAACGGATTTTCATGCGGTAGTCACCAATAGACAGAGTATTCACGATTAAGGTTTAGGTGTATAATTTGTACCCGTGCGAAGCCGGGGCGGGTTGCTAGTTATATATAAATTACCACCCAGACACAACAAATGATCATGCTCATCACACAATTATTTGTCCTGGGTGGGAATCGAACCCACGACCTCTGGCTTCACTAACCACTAGCACTAGACCAACAGGCCAGGCCAGTCAGTTTGGAACACATCAATTCCTGTGACCCAAACACAATAATATGTGCAATGTAAATAAATGAAATTTGAATGCGGGCGTCACTTCGAGGACCGAATTAAAAAACAAATATTGCAAACTGTACCGTGGGATATATCCAAAGACTAAGAATATGTAGTTAGAAAGCACTTCTACAACTACTATCAACTGTATTCTGTTCAAAATCGTGTGTCGCCGGTTGCACACACTTGAACGATAATCTTATTTTACACACTTACATAACTCTACGCCAATTCGTCACAGAGGATTTATTAAATATGAATCCTAAATGCCATTTATAATTATAATAAACGCAGCCTTACATCTTTCCCTATAAGGTAGCGTTTCGTATACATATACATAATACATACTTACAAGCCGTTACGTCTCCGAAACAGCGGTACGTCAATAGATAGCTGTCAGATTTACACGATTTGTGTAAAATAATTAGCATGAGGGGCTCGTGGCTACCACACACGAATCACAGACAACAGACAAATTTGAATATAAAATTAACGTATTCAAAGTAAACTTGGACTCAGCACACAAGTAATTAGCGCATGTGAGGATCGAACCGATACCACTCGATTTAGTGATAGTTGACGATAACCACGTCTAAAGTGAAGCGCTATGTCGTCCTCACACTGGTGGAATGCCCAGGCAGAGGCCCAGCGCCGTGATCTCGTCGTGGCAGTCGGTGCTGTGAGTAGTCTCTCGTTCCCAACCGGGATACCGTCCATGGTTTGGAGCGAGAGCATGGAACGCCGCCGCCTCCTTCTGCGAGGAGACGACCGCAAAGCAGGCGGAACGGGCGAGAGAGAGAGAGAGAGAGCGGAATACGACTCTCTCTGCCCGCAGCAGACGCACCTGATACCGGACGGCATTTAATTATCTCCGGCTACCTTAGGAAGCGTCCTGGGGGCGGCGAACTTTTGGGAAAATCGTCGTCTGAACACGTACAGGCCCGAGAGGCAGCGCGCAGTGTTCCTCGCACGATTTTCAGAGGAGTGCGGCCAACGAGTGTAGATCGCACCAGGTGACGGGACCTGTCTTAGGTGAAACGAGCCAATGCCTGTGGGGAGGTGCGAAGAATGCAATGGCGATTCTCACTCCCCTGTTCAGAGGCAAGTAAGTTTGGTAAGAGTCCGACAGACCCCTTCAGAGAAGAGTCAGACAGAGCACCGCCCCTTCCAAGGGCGAAGGACATCCATGAGTATTTTCCATCCCGTCAACAATAAAAAAAAAGTAACCATGTCTAACACTATGATATTTACAACGAGACCAATGAGAAATTCGCTTTTTCAAGTCTAAATACAATATACTAACTTTTAAACTTTCGCGTTCCATGATATAATATTATCTACGTATTAACGGGAATTAACGCGATCACGAAAAGGTATTACATACCTCTGAATTGCCTGACGTTTCGACCAGGTTGCACTGGCCGTGGTCACAGGCTGACTGTCTGGCTGACAGTCAGCCGTGAATACGTAGATAATATTATAAATACAATATGTTTATTAATTAAATCTAGAACTATAAACAATAACGTTCATAGGCTACTTAAAAAATTCGCTTCTGTGACGTAGTAAGCCATGTACTATACATACACTGTGTGCAGTAATTACAAACTTACTCACCAGTGTACTCTTTGTAGTCATAAAGTAGGACATTCAGTGACACGGGTAAACAAGGATATATCATACATGATCACCCCAATATTTATTTATATGGATGATAAAGCGACACACGACAGTGTGAATGGCATGGCAAAAAAAAGGCATGTAATGTTAATACATGAAGAGTACATAATTATACAGGATTACTTGTAATATGTCGGCAATCCATTAAGCGGACGTAGAGAAGGTCATTTGCAACCAAATAACCCCCTATAACCCCTATGCAAATGTCAACCGTTTTCGAGTATAGAATTTTGAAAATTTATAATGTGTGAAATTACTTTTTATTGTTATTATTTGCTTGCTAATTAAATGGTCGATTTCTGCAAAAAGCATACCACAAGGTAGAAAATGACGAAACAAACTTTAATCATTTATAAAGAAATAAGAAAAATATAAATATACGAATATTTTATTTAAATTTTTGGCTGAACAATTGATCAAAAATAAACTTTAGTTGTTTCATTTTAGTTTAATGATTAGAGAATGCGGAATCGTAAAACTTAGCACTAATTACCTGCGTTTCATATTTTCACTAAATTGCATTTTGTTCACCCAATTTCTTACTTCTAGTATGTTATTGTATGTCGTTGGATAGCTAAGAAGTTCTACATGTTTAAAAATGTTTTGCCAATAAAGTACTTAACAGTTTTTTGCAGAAATCGACCATTTAAATTAAAAAATATGAAAGATTAAAAGTTTTGTACCTCTGCTTTATAGTACCGCAGTTTCATTTTATGATTGATGATATATTATGTACTGAATGTTAGCAAGCAGATAATAATAATAAAAAGTACATAGATAAGTCTTTTTTTTTAAATTTTCAAAGTTGTTGTATACCACGTAAATTAATTTTAAATTACTCGAAAACGGTTGACATTTGCATAGGGGTTCTTTGGTTGCAAATGACCTCCCTCTTCATCTCCTTAATGGATTGCCGACATATTTCTTTCCCTTTTTTTTTATTATTACCATTACCAGTAACCCTATGTATTCATGTACGATTGCGATGCGATTGATCGAGGAAACTATTGTTACGGAAGCCTAAATTGACCCGTGGTCGACGAGTAGAGAAAGTCATAGATTACCTATATTGAGACGCACGGCGCCATCTTTTACCGAATAACGGAACTAATAGTCTATCAATAAGAATTTTCTACTGAGTTCTAGAAATTCGAACAGTTAGGTCGAGTCAAGTAAAAGATTGTGCAAGATGTTTCAGGAAAATTCACGAACTTTCTATGAGATGTTTTTATGACTATATAAAGACATTACAATGCGAGACATTTAGTTCTCGAGTTTCAAGTTCTCAGAGCTCAGAGCTCAGTTTCAGTTGAGCGATACTACGAGTTAACCAGTGCGAAGTATAGCGAATAATAAGAGTAAATATTGAGTGAAAATAGTGAGAATTAATTGTAATTGTGTATATTGCTAATTAATTAAATAAATTGTTTATTTCGTTCCTTTCGTGTTAAGTGTTTGTTATGTCTATTTCGTAATAAATTTGTGTATCTATCTAATCCCGAACCCCGGTTGGTAACACTATTTTGAATTTCGAGACTAGTTACGAACCCAAAGTAATATGACTATCTACAGATTGTAAATATCGATAGTAAAAGTATATAGTGTGATAGTAACACACTACTACTTAATCGAGTACCCCTACACACAAGACTCGTAAGTGATATTCGCAGGTATGTGTATTCATAAAACACATAATAGGTACAGTCTGCAGCTGTTAGCGTGTGTGACTGTAGGAGTCCCTGCCTCATTTTTATTTGGACGACTTTATAACCGACAGGACAAAAGAAATTACTAAAGAAGCAATTAGTGATCTTGTAAAAATATTTTATGAAAAATTTAATATTTTTATATATAGCAGTTAACTTTAATAGGAAACAAATACTATTATTACGAGCTGCGAGGGGCTCGTAACAATACTATTTGTTAAATTGGGGATTAGAATATCAATTTGTAACGAAAAGGACATAATTTATTTAAATAATTCGCAATTAACACAAGTCACAGTTACTATCCTAATATCCACTTATACTATTCTCTATTCTTCGCATTTATTAACTCGTAGTATCGCAATTCAACTTACTTATATAGTTCGAAAAACATCTAATAGAAAGTTCGTGAACTTTCCTGAAACATCTCGCAATATCTATCGGACTCGACCGCTGTTGGAACTTCTAGAACTCAGTAGAACATTCTTAGTGACAGACTATTTATTAGTTTCGTTATTCGCTGAAAGATAGCACTACTTGTTAACAGCTTTATTACATTCAACAATTATTTACATTTATTCATACAGAGTGAGCTTGTACACAGAGAACACCAGACAATGTAACAATTACTTAGAGGTAAACACCACTCGTTATTTTCTTAAAAACTTACCACTAATTGTATACAAAGCTTAATTAATTAAAATTCTAAAATAGTTTTCTTAAAATCAATTTTTGTTTTGTGATGGAATCAAAATGTACGTCAATCAAATCACTTGAACTATTTACAGTTCTAGACAATCTGGCGTAAGGAGAAATGGCACCTAGAACTGTCCTTCTTATAGGTGGACTGACTGATGTGATTGGATCCTGGCTGGGGCATTGAATCTAAAGAGAGCTAACAACTTTGGACTGTCAATTTGGTGTTGAAGAATCTTAAAAACGCCATATAATACAGTATTCTAGGGTGCTTGGAATTAAAATGTTGTACAACAAAATTTTTGTGTGATTATATAGGAAACTTTTACTATTTCTAAGCACAAACCCTAGCATTTTTGATGTTTTTTAATTTTATTATTTAAGTGCGGTGTGAATGTATTTTTTTAAATATTACTCGAAGAACTCTAACCGTTTCTCCCTCAGATATGTTTTCACTTTCGATGTAATAATCTTGGGTTAAACTATTTAGTTTTTTCGTAACATTTTTTAGTATTTAACAGCATTCAATTGTTTTTGCACCCACGCGATTAGTCGGTTGAGATCAGTTTGTAGATGCTAATAATATTAATAGTATCGATGTTATCCTATCGATAGTTGCCTTGCATTCATCATTATTGTCAGGATCTTGATGTTTCAGACATAAAAAACTAAAATAACATTAAAATAAAACATAGCACAGAAACACAACATAAAGTACAAAAGTCAAACCCTCGAGAAAGCTTTCTTTTATTAGCGCTTTGTGCGTTACGCCCAAATATTATGTACTTTGTTTACAAAGCCACAAATTATTTCTTTATCGATATTTACTCCTATATCTTGCAGTCTCTGTTAATCGTTCCGTGTTTTTTTTATAAATCCTAGCAAATATGAAGCATATATTTTACACAATGAATAACTATAAATTAAAAATTTTAAAAGACCTCCGACACAAAATAATTACAAAAATGCCTTACGTCATTTTGGAAAAGAGCTGATACTCTTACACTGCTGGACCGATATTAACCAAACATAACCAAGAACCACCGCAAGGAAACTGGCTTTTAAATGCATAAACCGCATCGAAATCGGTTCATCCGTTTGAGAGTTACGATGCTACAGACAGAAACACAGACATCGACGTCAAACTTATAACACCCCTCTTTTTGCGTCGGGGGTTAAAAAAAGCTGCAACTGTACATTAGTGCCTTCGCCCGCTAAAGTAGGTTTCTGTTAGGCATTGTAGGCATGGTGAAATATCTATAGCATACTTGTGTATGAACTAATTCATTACCACGAGTGAAGTTCCTACCGCAGATGGGGCGCGGCATTGAAATATCGATAATTATTCGTTCCCGCCAAGGGCATGACCCGTCTGGAAGGTTGTTCAAAGCTGGGCCACGACCCAGGTAACATGCATCATCCTACATGACACAATCTATGAATAAAATATGTAATATTATTATTAAAATCACAAAATTAAAATCCAAATCAATTCAGTGAGAATTAAATTGTTTTTTTTAGATCCTGAGTTTACATAGATACAATATAACAATAAAAACATTATTTCAATTGTTATTGAATTACTAGGGTCTTGTCACTGATTAACTCCTTTTATAATATTGGAATTGGGGTCAAATGAATCATTGGGTTTGCAAGTGTGTCTTATAAGGTCAAGTATTAGTGGACATTACGACAAGGTTTCGTGAAGTTTCTCTTTCATTTAAATAACTGCTTCCTACTTTCATTAAATAAAGGACATGAGTAATTGTCTATTTCAATGTGTCATGTAAGTACATAGAATAGTGGTGACATGGTAATATATTCGTAATTCGCTTTCGTTCGTCTCTGCAGCCACTTAATATGAGGCAGAAGAGACGTAATATGTAAAAGAAGTGCCACGAATAAGTACAAAACTCTTGGTGATAATATTAATGTTGGCACAAGTGATTATGTCTGAGTCTACCCCATGCGGCTTCAGCGGACCCCATGGCAGTACTTACACCTATCCCTACTACACACTAGCCCCTGCAAGGCTTGGCTCTCACTTCCTATCATTCGTTCTTCTAAAAGTGGAATTACTCTACACCCTTTCTGGCCTAGCACACTGGGGCAGGCTATATGAGATCGATACCCAAAACCCAGTAATGATTCCATACTGGTTTCTGATAATTTATTATGCTTAACTATTGATATTTTAAGGCAAAAAACTCTTATATAATGATACTTAATATTTTTCAACATATAGGTATGTAAGTATATAAAAATAATAATAACTTCATATTTTTGAAAAAAAACAACAAAATCTTGACTTATTCATAAATTACTTCTGCTAACATATTGATCACTTCGGGGTCAAAAACATTTCTTTTTAAGCTATCAGGTGAACTGCGCATAAGCATAAGGCTTATGAACGGGCCTGACGACATGAACAAGCGATTAAAAATATCTGTTAGTTTGTCGACCCTGGATGTTTTCCTGCTAAAATTGGCTCTTGGGATTCCTCACTTAGTTGTCCAATCGGAAGTAAATCCAGTTCAATAATTTCAGGACCATGGATGAGGATTTTATGTATATTTGGTGTCATTGGCCAGGGAAGCAACAACAGTCCAGGTGTCAGGGTGTCCAGGGTGTCCGGACACCTAAAATCCTGTGGACACCCCCTTCGAAGGTGTCCAAATATCGCCACATATGTTTATCGTAATGCCAAATTATTTAGTAAGCCTTACAATACTTTGAAATACGTCAATAAATAATATAAATAATGTTTTGATGACCTTTTTTTTAGTCTTCATATAAAATATTTTGGACACCCCCTACTTTTCGAGGGTTGTTGCACCCCTGTCATTGGCATCCAAGGATGTAAACTGACATAATATAGTGGCAGTCTCTTAGCAATACTTTTTAAAATGTTCTGTTTTTATTTTAAAACCGTTTTATATCGTTTGGAGAATGATATATAACTTTCTTATAGACTCTTGATCTATATGAGTTAAAGCCGCAGAGATTTCATAGTTTTGGTAAAAACCGCGAGCCACATTGCTATCATTGCTATTCCTAAAGCCCGATTTTGGCCTATCGACTATAAGAGACAATAATTTATCTTTAAATTCTTTCTGTATACGTGTTTTATTTTGTTTTGTTTGACTGTCTGTTTATTTTCCATGAATACACTACATTTGCGATTTTTTTTCTCAAAAGCTTTGAATTTACTACTCAGAAAGATTTCTAAAAGAGTAGTTTGAACTTTAGAAGACAACCCTGAAAATAATGTGCAAAAAAAATTACAGAAATCGAAAGATGAATTTTCTCGTTTTTGATGTTACCAAATATAAAAATTATTATTTTAATTTCGCGCAACTCGCTTTTCAACTCAGTTTCATAACAACATGGGGTCCCATCTCAAAGAAAGCAAAAATGGTTCAAATAAATATCAATAGATGGCGTTACGGGTATCGATTTGTTATTGAAATGTATGGAAAATCAATATTAGGTCCTGATAAACGTATTTTATAATTTTATAAAATACCCTACACGGGAAATTTGAATAAAAGCTTCTGAAGTCCAGTTTTCTTGTTTTCACAAAATTCAATATTCTCATCGTTCCTCTGGCGGCAATTACTCGTACTACGTTGAGGTTGATACGGTTTTGTTATTGAGTTTGTAGTTTAATAGTTTGTAGGTACTGACTATTGACAGTTGGCCAAATGTTATTGAACTGTATTGTTGCGTTATGTTTTAGTTAAATTATTAACACTGTAATTTTTATTCGAACTTCAAAGATACTATAAAAAATTAAGAATTAATTTTTCTCATTGTGTTTTACATATTTTTTTCATATTGTCAGGACACAATAATTAATAGTGAACAACGAAACGCATGGTATGTGTCAACTTTGTTCTGTACCAGGTTAGGTATTTATGTAACCGACATTATGATTTGGCAAATAGATACCTACTAACCCACCTACTAAGTACTTACACGTACTATCTATTTACACATACACATTGCTAATAGGAATCTTTTACCTCGGACCTCACTCGATCGCAGGGCTGCCAGATTGTATTATTGGATACAAAATTCGTATAATTCGGTAATCATAAGTAGGTATCCTGTTTGTATAGTAGATGCATTGTATAATCGGATACAATGTCATTACTAATGTTATTGTGTAATAAGTAGGTACGAACATACACATAGAGATACTTAAAATAAATCATGTCTGTGGTAAACTGTTAAGTAATTATACGTTAAGAGCTATATCACATAATAGCATTTTACAAAACTAGGTATTTACGCACGACGACTCGGTCAAACTCGCGAGTTCCCGACACCACGGCAATGTTGTCTATAATAAATTGTGACTCTGCCCTGTCCTTGAAATAATTACCTACAGCCAGGCGGTATGTAAACACGCGATACGGCTGCCCATAATTTCATCTACGTACTTGAGTTTCTTTCTAGTTTTGTGATTGTAAATATTTTAATTTATTTTTGACGTGACGTCTTATAATTCGATGGAGCCGGCTGCACGTATGAAAAAACATGACTCATCCGGCGTTACCTCGCTCTGAGACGTTACTATGACGTCGCTCGGCTCGCCTCGTGTGCACTCGCCACCACTCGGTACCGCTCGTAAAGCAGTTTCGGGTACGGAGGAGTGTGATATTTATGAAACAATTTCGGGTGCGGAGGAGTGTGATATTTATAAAACAATTTCGGGTACGGAGGAGTGTGATATTTATAAAGCAATTTCGGGTACGGAGGAGTGTGATATTTATAAAACAATTTCGGGTACGGAGGAGTGTGATATTTATAAAACAATTTCGGGTACGGAGGAGTGTGATATTTATAAAGCAATTTCGGGTACGGAGGAGTGTGATATTTATAAAACAATTTCGGGTACGGAGGAGTGTGATATTTATAAAGCAATTTCGGGTACGGAGGAGTGTGATATTAATAAAGCAATTTCGGGTACGGAGAAGTGTGATATTTATAAAACAATTTCGCGTACGGAGGAGTGTGATATTTATAAAACAATTTCGAGTACGGAGGAGTGTGATATTTATAAAGCAATTTCGGGTACGGAGGAGTGTGATATTTATAAAGCAATAAGATGTACATAGTTTTTACAAGTATGAATGTGCTTTGAGCAATTGTTTTACAACTTTTATTTACAACTTTTAAACATGTGTGATATTTAACTTATTGTATTTATGCGTACTAATAAATGTAACTTGATCAATTCAATTGTGATTTAAATTTACCTCCTTCTCTATATCCATACAAAATATATATCAAACAAATAAAATTAAAATTTTCTTTAGAAAAATACAACCATTCCATCAGTATTTTCTTAAGACGTTGTCACGTTCAACTATCGTCCGTAAACCGACTTTACAGACAACCAATTTTTATTTAAAAAAATTAAATTCGTTGTGAATGAAATGAGAAGTATTCAATAAAAATACATGTCCTGGTTTTTTATTATTAGATGTAATAAAATAACACACTCTAAATCTTACCAGGTACCTACCATTTTTTACTCTCATAATTATTTCATAATAATATTTGTAAGTATAATATTATCTACGTATGAACGGGAATTAACGCGATCACGAAAAGGTATTACATACCTCTGAATTGCCTGACGTTTCGACCAGGTTGCACTGGCCGTGGTCACAGGCTGACTGGCTCAGCGGTGCACGCCCTCCGTCGCCGACATCGTGAGGTAGAAGGTTCTTCATCCACCTCCACTTTTTTGATATTTTTGATATTTTCGTTTCGCCATGTACCGTCACATACTATACTAACAGTGTCCCTATTCTGTAAGCAAACCGATGTGGCCCTATTCTGGTGTTCACCCGACTGCGCATAAAAGCGAGGTGACATGTTTTTTATCACTGGATTCCACGCTGTAGATAATTTGAAACCATCTTCCCGATTGAAAGTTTTGTGTTTTTTAATTTCAATCGCTTCACGTACAACTCTTGAGTAAAAGTGACGTTCCGTGGAGAGGACTTGCGTACGGTGAAATTCAATCCAGTGATTGGTGCCCGCTTCGAGTGCATGTTCTGCAATCGCTGATTTGCTAATCTGTCGGTTCTTCACAGCAGCGATGTGTTCTTTGACCCTTTCAGCAATGGTCCGCTTTGTTTGGCCTATGTAGGAACTACCACAGCTGCAGTTTATTTTGTAGACACCTGGAGTTTGTAACGGCAAGACGTCCTTCGGTGTACCCACGATGTTTTGAACCTTTATGCCTGGTGTGTATACTGTCGGAATGGAGTATTTCTTTAATACGGAGCCGATCTTATCCGTTACTCCTTTCACATATGGCATGTAGGCTGGTTGTCTGTTCACCTCCGGATGCTTGCGTCTCATTGTCGGTTGCTTCCGTGTTCCATTCACCTGATATCCGTTACTTTTAAGTACCTCCTGAGCTGCTCCTGAGCTGGATCATGTTCAGGAGGTACTTAAAAGTAACGGATATCAGGTGAATGGAACACGGAAGCAACCGACAATGAGACGCAAGCATCCGGAGGTGAACAGACAACCAGCCTACATGCCATATGTGAAAGGAGTAACGGATAAGATCGGCTCCGTATTAAAGAAATACTCCATTCCGACAGTATACACACCAGGCATAAAGGTTCAAAACATCGTGGGTACACCGAAGGACGTCTTGCCGTTACAAACTCCAGGTGTCTACAAAATAAACTGCAGCTGTGGTAGTTCCTACATAGGCCAAACAAAGCGTACCATTGCTGAAAGGGTCAAAGAACACATCGCTGCTGTGAAGAACCGACAGATTAGCAAATCAGCGATTGCAGAACATGCACTCGAAGCGGGCACCAATCACTGGATTGAATTTCACCGTACGCAAGTCCTCTCCACGGAACGTCACTTTTACTCAAGAGTTGTACGTGAAGCGATTGAAATTAAAAAACACAAAACTTTCAATCGGGAAGATGGTTTCAAATTATCTACAGCGTGGAATCCAGTGATAAAAAACATGCCACCTCGCTTTTATGCGCAGTCGGGTGAACACCAGAATAGGGCCACATCGGTTTGCTTACAGAATAGGGACACTGTTAGTATAGTATGTGACGGTACATGGCGAAACGAAAATATCAAAAATATCAAAAAAGTGGAGGTGGATGAAGAACCTTCTACCTCACGATGTCGGGGACGGAGGGCGTGCACCGCTGAGCCAGTCAGCCTGTGACCACGGCCAGTGCAACCTGGTCGAAACGTCAGGCAATTCAGAGGTATGTAATACCTTTTCGTGATCGCGTTAATTCCCGTTCATACGTAGATAATATTATATCATGGAACGCGAAAGTTTAAAAGTTAGTATATTTGTAAGTAGTTAAATACATGAGTAAATAGTTAGCCTAGGAAACAACCTACTAGTTTTTTTTAACGCGAGCGTTGGTAGGTCTATCGTGTGCCACTTTTGTCACCCTATCGACTTATTTATTTATTAATCCAGGTATTTTACTCGGTGGAAAAAGCGAAATGCCTACCTATTAAAAAAGAAACAAATTACGTTCTAGTAGGTATATAAAAAATATTTTATAGTTTACTTATACTTTCGGAGTTTCCAGGTAGGTTAAAAAATGTTATCTCTGGGTGCGTTTTTGAAGAATTCCAGCAACCAAAAACAGCACAATATAGTGTATAATTACTCTTTGCCGTATAAAGGAAGTATTTGCATTTATTTCAATGAAATACACAAATCGCACGCTTACTGCTTAAAAAACCATCACACCGTTTGTTGGTCACTACGGTGCATTCGCGACTGTTTGTGTACCGAGTGTATACCGAACTCGAGGCGTGTAGGTATGTCTCGCAATCCGACCGTTTGTATAAAGATACAATATTGTATAGATAGTATGGCCGTGCCGCCGCTACCGTAGTGAATCAGCAATCATGATCCTTTTTCCACTATTAAGTTATTTATTTTACTTCCTTTCTTGAAATATTGTTAATAATGCGTAATGTTCCTGCCACTAGCTATGTGCCTGCGACTTTGCCCCCAATGAAAGCAAACAGAATGACCAGGCCCCGAGTCTCAGGCAGCCCTGCTATTCTTGGCTAGCTCTTGTGAGCATTTATAGTGACATTATTACTTTTTTATTAAATATGTAAGACCGCCCACTTAGTGAAGTGCCACGCCTAACTCACAACCGAATAATCGAAATCATAGTATTTTTAGTAAGTATTCAATTTCGTAAAACAATATAAGTACAACATACGTAGGTCAATGTACAAAGCCATCAAACGGATTTGTGCTCTTTTTTGTAATTATACTAAGTACCTAAGTTTATTAAATAGGTTCTTAAGTTTTATTATAATTTTTTAGGCCATGCAGCCAAACATAACATATCTCCATTATTTACGAGTAAGAAAGTACTGACTTTATTTTGCAAAATGCCTGTGGAAACGTTACTGTGGATGACTGGAGAAACTTCTTATTTCTCGTTTCATTTTATTTCTGTGATCATTTATAGTAATATTATTATTTTTTATTAAACTAAATAGGAAAGACTTCATTTTGTATTATAAATGTATAATCGACCATACAGCATAACCATGCAACTATCGATTCCAAGATATATGATAATAACAAGTGATAATCGAATAGGTTTAATAACAATTATACACTACCGCATCCCTACCGTGAGCTGTCAAAATTATCATCCTAAATTTGATAAAGTATAATTATCGCCATCTATTGGTTGCGCGTTTATTAGTAGGTAAATAAATCCATTTCGTCGCTAGGTGGCTCTAGCTATCCATAGCTATCGCGCTGCTAGCGGCATCTAGCGCCTTAATTGGCGCGGAGCCCGCAAAATGGCCCGAGTTAGGAAGGTCGCGTTTTGTTGTATGGGATGAGGTATCTGTACTAGTATAGTATTATATTATCTGTGATAACAAGGAAGGTTGAGTGTATTAAAAAACATATATAATTTTAAAAGCCTTTTGCGCGAATTGGAGAAAACATGTTTTGATTAATATTTAAAAAGAAAAAATATATTCTAAGTCATTGATATGAAATACAGTTCAAAAGTTACATAATTTAAATAGTACTAACCTTTTTTTTTTTTTTTTTTTTTATCGTGTGGAAACCCACTCGGGTCATCACTCCACTGGGGCTGCCAGTGAGGTGGTATGTCGGAATCGAATCGACTATAACCACACGGTGTTCCGTCATAAATAAGTCTATTGCCAGGGACTCGGGTATACCCTAGGAAGGAAGTCCCCGAGAACCCTGGCAGACCTTGGCCGCCTCTTGAACAAAAGGCAGCCACGCCCTTGCGAGCGGGGGGCCTTGCCCCCCTTCCAGTGTAGAGAGGCACGCGCGGAATACGGCGCGCCACCGTCTCAGGCATGCTTCTGCTAGAGTAACGGGCAGCCTCACCCGTTACCCCCAGGCCAGCGCTCATGGAGGCCGGAGATCGTTCTACGCTCTCCGGCGCCTGGTGCCTCTCCTTGGGGACGGGAGAGTACTAGCCCTCTCCCGTTCCCTTTCCGCTGCCTCTTTAGCTGACATCACTTCCTCACAAAAAGAGCCAGCGGATTCCCACGCACTCTCACTTTGGACCATGGACAGAACCATGGTCTCCAGTGAGAGGCTTCGCACTCCAATAGAAATAGTACTAACCTTGGTCTCCACCCAACATGTTTTAGAATTGAAATAACTTCAATAGTAAGACAGATAATAATTACCAAAGAACTCAATAAAATATGGTGCAAATGCAAAAAGCAGAGAAACAATAACTTTGAAGATGTTTCTTAGCTAACTGATAACCTTTTAGTAGAAGTTACTGTCAAGACTACATGCGCCAGGGTCTGTAATACAATAATAGTACAGAGTTTTTTAAAACTATCTTCATTTTAAAAATCGAGTTTTGGGTATCGACCTCATAGAGCCTCATAGACCCGCACCTGAGAATATTTCCGCGAAGTTGAGTGCCACATGGGTTTGCAAGCTATTGTTGTGTCACATTCCCAAATAATTACGAAACGTTATTTTCAGAATATAAGTACACATTACAAAAAACATATTTCTAATTTAATTTACAGAGTTACTTGTTCGGTTGATATTATTATGACTTATGTACCTACCTACTAAGCCGTCACTGGCGAATACAAAGTTAAAATTGTCACGTATTATTATTTATTTTGTACCTCTTTTTAAGAGAGGGACACGAGACACCAGGCGTGACGGACTGCATTATCGAAGACCACACGAGGCCACGAGGCCATTCTATGGAGTTTTTTGCAGAAGTATTCTTTCTAGCACTTCGAAAAATATACTGCTTTCGGCAGATACTGGTCAGGGATACAGCTTGGCTAAGCGTAAGTCTGCGCCAGACCCTATCCACCAATAATAACATCTCCCCCAAAAATAAGAGACGTTGGGGCCTGTTTTGTCCAGATTACATCGCGATCATGTATTCAAGTAGAGACCCGGATCGGACTCTTCGAGTTTCTTACATTCTAGCTATAAACAGAAACTTACTACTCAGATCGTACTAATAGCACCTTATCGACTTTGGTAGATATACTTTAGTACCACCATATCTGAAACATACTCTCATCTATGTGCAAGCCTTGTAATTAAGAGTTTTATAAATGGCATCAAGAATAGTGTTGACTTTTAATTGGCGTATTTATGATTGTTAATTATTAGAACGAATATTACGTGAATTCCTAATATATATATCTTCTGATTAGGTGTGGATCACTAACGCAACTGATTTTTCAACATTCCAACATAAGAAACATGAGTATGGCCACCTTCTGTTCAAGAGATGGTCAAGATCTGCCACTGTTCTCGAAGACTTGCAATAGACCCACTAGTAACCATGTTGTTTTAATCGGTTCAATTCCAAGATAACACTTCACAGTAGCACCGGTGGGGTAATGACTTGTTGGGGTACATTATGGGGATTAAACTCCATAGGATTATTGTAACCTTTTGATATTTGGAAACAATAAATTCTGATGTATTATATTTGTAGTCAATTTATTTTGACCATCCAAAGTCAAAGATGAATTAATAGAAACTTCAGTAAATAACAACTCTCACTACTAATGAATAAACATTATAATTGATTGTGTGTATAACTACAAGATGAATTTACCTAGAGATTGTACATGCAATCTAAACTGTGAGCACATATGCACAATAGGCTGTCTGCAGTAATAGCCATAGTGTATGAGCGGCGAACCATAACATTAAATGCATACTTGTTTCCTATGCTGATTGGCAGTTATCTAGCATAGGTACGTTTTTGGTAAAAGTCTATTACCATGCTAAAGATTAGACAAAAAGATATAGGTACTCACCAACTAATATTCTTAGCACCTTATTGTTAGCATATTCCTCAATCTCTCTGAGCCAGTCAGGCAAGCAATCAAAAGTTGGTTGACAGGATATATCATAAACCAAGATAAGTGCATGAGCAGATCTATAGTAGCTCTGTGTTATTGAACGGAACCTTTCTTGACCTGCTGTATCCCAAATTTGTAACTGAAAATAAACAATAATAATAAAACACAGGACACTTCATACTATATCAATACTGTGGAAAAGCTTACCATCACATAAAAAAAAGTTGTTCCAGGATAGGACCAATAACTGTTCATAATTAATATTAAATAAACAAACCGCCAGTCGTTGGACCGCTCGTCAGAAGTAAAAACATAACTTACATAAATCTATTTACATGTATCTGAACGGGATGGTCACGCGAATTTAGTGCCTTTTCCAAATACCAAAAGTGCCCAACATGTCTAAAATATGATTAATAAATAAATTAATTAATTAACTTAAATTGTCTGGACTTATAATCTGAGTTGGACTGTTTTCACTTTTTAAACCATATAAATCAATCGAAGTATGTTTCTCCTCTATGCATTTTTAAATCATTGATCAGAATGTGATGAAGCAGGAGGATCTTCTGAAAATGTCCACAAGGGTTTCTGACCCATAAAATTTGAATCTAATCTAACTAAAACATACTTAAATACCAAACTGAACTAAGAACTAGAAATTATTTATAAAAGTAGAGTTATTATAAAAATATAGTAAAAAGCACCCCAAGCTTTTCTAGAACACTAACTCTTCATTGAAAAAATTATAGTTTGTTTCTTTTAACTTTCTAAACTATAATTTATACTAAAAGCATATATTATATAAGTCAGTCTATTAAGGCGAGTGGTATCATATTTCTCAGATTCTCAGATTCTTGTTAACCGATGTGTAAATTGAAGATTCCGAAATTCATAATTAAAGTTGAAAATAGTGATATAATTATTACAAGAAAGCAAAATATATTTAGCACATCTTATTCTTTAATTAAGATGTATACAATATTATTAAATTGTGTAACAATAACTTTATTCAGTCTTGTTTATACATATAATTTTTTTTGGCATACTTTTAAGCTGTAGGTACATCTAGAAAATACAGCAGCAACAGAAACAGGTATAAATAACAGAATAGCCTGAAATAGGAATGGTTTTTCACACATTTCCTATTATTTAATTATTTCAACAATAACTTCTAGGTTTGTGAAACAAACCATTTACAACAAATAAATTTAAAATAATACCTATTAGCATTAAAAGTGACGCAATAATCTTTCCTAAAAAGTAGCTACGTTAAACAGGCTCACCTTCACTTTCTCACCATCCACTTCCACAGTCTTAATCATGAAATCAACACCAATTGTAGCACCTTGACCAGGTGGGAAGAGGCCTTGTGTAAAACGACGAACCAAACATGTTTTTCCAACCCCCGCATTACCAACTAACACTACTTTAAATAGAAACTTATAATCCTCCATTTCGAGCACCAAATTACATTTGAAATGAAAAAAATATTTTCTTTATTTAATTTTCACCTCTCACTGTTACGCTTTAATGATCGCTATTACATTACGATAGGTTACTGATATCGTATCAAAACGATTAATATACGATCACATAGGACATTACAGATTAGATAGCGAAATCAGATTGTCAAATCAATCCTAAATCCTATTCAAAACAATGGGAAAGAAAAACTGTGAACAAAAATATCGACGTCGCGGTCGAGTAAAAAGAATAACTAACGTTTATGAAGAACGATACTAAATCTTCAATACTAAAATTAATATGATGTGTAAAATGATTATTTCTTGATTTATTAAAAAATACTTAGAGATTACTAATTAACAAAACCAGAAAAGTGGTAAGTTGAAAATAAATGAATTATCCATGATTGTTTACTATTATAATCTGTCTTCACTTATTTGAAACATGCTCTGTAAAACATTGTAATTTGGTTGATTTCGTTTACGAAGTAAAACGCCTAAAATGCCTTATACACGATCCATCCCGGCTGTATGTCCCGCCAAGGCCGCGCCGTGGTGCTGGACGTAGCATACACACTCGATCCACCCCGGCTGTACGTCCGCTCAGGGCCGCGGTGCTGTAGCCATAGCCAATGCCATTTTCTTAAATTACCCAAAAATAATGGTCAAATTCCCCATTTTGGAGAGAAAAAACCTGGAGTCGTAGTGTAATTAATAAGGCAAAAAATTCCCGCATTTCCCTGCATTGATGATCTCCGCATAAATTCCCCAATTGGTTTGAAATTCCCCGCATTTTGGGGAATTCCCGACAAATTGGCAATATACATGATCCAGCATACGCGACGATCAATCACGAATCACGATCATGAACATCTAACGTAGTGTTTGTATACTCTTTGATCATGAATACGATCGACGTACGTCAAGACCAAAGACTACAATTAGTATATAGCATAGTCCAGACTATTCGCAGCGGGTTCTGCTGGATATAGCATACACCGCTGAGTGTTGTGGATTCGATTTATAGATGTAAGGCCGGTTTAAAACCAATCCGTTTAAAACGAAAAGAACCGTTTAAAACCGAAATAAACCATTTTTTTTCGATTTAAAACGGTTGGTGTTGATGACTCTGTTTTTCTTAATTATAACTACATATTCTTGATTTTACCGAGGTAGGGATATCACAGAGTACCTGTAAACTGTGTAAATTTTTTTTATATGCTGATATACTGATATTGATATATTATACTTAGCGGGTTTAGTTCTAGTTGGTCCGTCCGACCAAGTGTAGGTTTTACCTACATAAGTTATAAAAACTCTATTGGTAAGTTAAAAACTCTGTGTTGGTAAATAAACATTTTTTTCATTGTTTCAAACGATATAAATAATTTGATTCGGTTTAAAACCAAATTTACACTCTCGCACTCTCGTTGACGTCGTCACGAAGGCCTTGAAAACATAACGTTGTCTCTTTCATGCGCAAGTAAAACGGACGGCATTGTGTTAATGATGTCTTCTAATCTAGTGTGTGTAATATAATAAATAAGTATAGGTAGGTATACCTACATACTTAAGTTTTCGTGTAGTAGGTAATGTAGGTAGGTACTTTCTATTGATTTTCTATAAACAAATTAAAACGAAACATGACGTCAGGTGACCAAAAATTGCCCACAATGAAGTGTAAAACACAGTTTTTTTTTTTGTAGGCGAGTTTCAACCGTTTAAAACGATTTTTCGATTTATTTGGGGTTTAAAACGTCAACATTTTATTTAAAACGTTGAGATAGATGTTTTCAGCAGTCAAATACGTATCAATATGAAATTGTTTATTTAAATAAGCTTAGTACTAAATAGAAGATAAGTCACTTTTGTTTCCTTTTTTTTTAATTCACAAACCAGAATTTAAATCAAACTCCACTAGTTGGTAGTGCCACGGGTAATTAAGTGTATCACGGGTAATTTAGTTCTATGCGTCCAATCAGAGAAGTAGTGTCATGGGTAAAAAAAAAATCCCATGACACTATTAGTAGTGCCAAGCAGTAGTGTAACGGGCAATAAATGGTTTTAAATCTGTTGTTTTACATCTACAGTTCGATTTCCACACAGGACAAAACAGTAATTTTGTGTCCTTTATTTCTAACTGACTTAAGAATAGTTAGGAAATATTATAATAAGTGTAATACTAGCCACACTACAATTAAGATGCAATGATGTACCTATTACTTATTATGTAAAACCGTCCGAGTGCAATGTACTTTCACAGACAAACCGATTATTCGGTTTTGTGGAGCAATATGTAAGTTTATGAAATGGTTCATGAATAAAGAGTTTTATCTATCTATCTATCTATTTGTGTGATCCACAAATGGTTGTCCCGAGCCTGGGTGTTATTTGTATCCGTTGTTTGTATGGGGTTATATATGTCCCATGGATCGTAAATAAAATGTACATACTACAGAATTATTTTATATAGTACTTTATATCTTAAAAGGTCTTAGAGAAAAATATATTCGTAAGAACAAAAGCACGACAAGTGACAAGTGTCAAGTTTTTAAAAGATAAATACCAAGGAGTTTATTGCTACACATAATTATATACAACCTACCTAATGTCAACACTCCCCCTCAATAAATACCTTGGATAAAACTATTAAACAAGTCCTAGGCTTTCGCGGCATTTCACAAATTTTGCTCTTGGCAGCGCTTTTGTAAGGACGTCTGCTGGCATGTCTTCTGTCTTCATGTATGCTACTTCTATCAATCCTTTCTCAGTCACTTCTCGAATATAATGCTGCTTAATATCTATGTGTTTTGATTTCGAGCTGATAATAGGATTAGTTGCCAATTTCTGCGCTGCTTGGTTATCGTTGTAGATGATAACTCTGTCTTGTTTATCTCCAATAGTGTTAAGTAGTTTTTGTAAATGGATAGCTTCTTTAGCACAGTCTGTAAGGGCCATATACTCAGCTTCAGCTGTGGATAGAGCAACTGCTTTCTGTTTGCGGGATTCCCAGCTTATTGCGGCTCCATTTTTTATGTGACAATGTCCTGTATAAGATTTCCTATCTAGGGTACAGGTTGCCCAGTCTGCATCAGCATATCCTTTTAGAGTATCATCCTTCATTGATTGATACATTAATTTAAGATCTTTTGTTCCTTTCAGTTCAGTTCCTTTAAAACTCTCTTAGCAGCGACCCAGTGCTCTTTTCCATAACAGGTATTAAATTGGCTTAAATGACTTACAGCATTAGCAATATCAGGTCTTGTTCCAACTGAAAGGTACATGAGTGCTCCTGTTAGATTTCGATAAGGTATGTTTTCATCTATCTCCTCCTGTCTCTGTAGTTTTAAAGAAGTTTCCATTGGAGTAGATACTGGATTTGCTTCTTCCATATTGAACTTTTTGAGTACATCATTTATATATTTGGTTTGAGACATTGTTATTTTTCCAGGTTGATTTGTAAATTCTATCCCAAGACAATATTCCAATTCTCCAATATCTTTCATTTCAAATTGGTTCATCAACTTTTCCTTCATTTTATTTATGACATTTTCTGCTTTGTCTATTATTAGGATGTCATCGACATATATACAAATGATGGTAGGAGTAGATGAAGAAGAGTCATCTCGATTGCATGTATAAATACATGGATCTGCTGTAGATGGTACAAACTTCAATTCTCTTAACTTTTGAACTAGTTTGTTGTACCATTGTCGTCCAGATTATTTGAGTACGGTCTCAAATAATTGCTTTATTTAGTTTACATACAGTTTCTCCTTTTGCATGTCTTAGATCTTCTAACATTTTTTTAGCTTTCATGAGGACTAATGAGTCATTTTCTGTATTTTCTTCCAACGTAATTTCACATAAATGTTGTTCCAGATCTTTAGGTTTGTCTATGTAGATTTCTTCCTCTATTTCTCCATTTAAAAATGCTGTGACAACATCTAGTTGCCTTATTTTCAGTTTTTCTTGTGCAGCTTTGGCTAACACCCTTTGAAAGGAACTGAGTTTAGCTACCGGTGCAAATGTTTCTGAGAAATCAACTCCCGGTACTTGAGTGAATCTTCGAGCCACCAACCTAGCTTTCTTTCTTGTTATTTTTCCATCCGATCCAGATTTTTCTTTTAAAACCAGCTTGCATGTAACAGTATTATAACAATTTCGTTTATCTACAACTTTCCAGGTATCATTTTTGAGGTGCGCTTTTATTTCATCTCTTATAGCTTTTTCCCAGGTTTCATTGGGTTTTACATCATTTTCGCAGAAGTTGCTTAGTTCATAGTCTTTCGTCCATGCTGGTAGTTTCTTTTCTCTTACAGGTCGTCTTGGTTCTGGAACGTTTTCGATTATTTCAGGCTCATTTTCTTCAGTTTCAAAAGTGTTTTCTTGTGTTTCTTCCATGGAGTCATAGAAGTCGTCATTATCTTCAGGGTTCTCCCATTGTTGAAAATAAAATTCCTGAAAAGGAAGATTCTTTTCTTCCTGATTTTCAATTTCATTGTTATCTTGATCATGCATCTTATTTATAAATCTCACATCGCGGCTTACAATCAGTTTATGTTGTATCCAAATTCTGTAACCTTTTGTACATTCGGAATAGCCAACGAATATGCCTTTTTCGGCTCTTGCTGAAAATTTTTGTTTTCTTGTTTTATTCAGAACAAATGCCTGAATTCCGAACTGCTGAAAATGTCTCACTGATGGTGTGTAACCAACCCATTTTTCAAAAGGCGTTTTTCCTGTTGCTCTAGTAGGTATTCTGTTGGTTACATAATTGGCAGTATGTATGGCTTCGGCCCAAAACTTTTCAGGTAGATGACATTCAATTAGCATGCAACGGGCTTTTTCTAAAAGGGTTCTGTTCTTCCTTTCAGCCAATCCATTGTGCTGTGGAGTGTATGGTGCTGATAATCTCCATGCTATACCGTGTGTCTTTAGGTAAGTATCAAATTCTTTATTACAGTATTCCTTTCCGTTGTCTGTTTGTAACATTTTCAATTGTTGTCCTGTGAATTTTTCCATTTCTGTTTGATATTCTATAAAATATTTTAATGATTCATTTTTGTTTTTCAGGAAATATACCCTACAGTAACGGCTGTACTCGTCCGTGAACGTAATAAAATATTTGTGCCCTGCTTTACTTTCTACTGGCATTGGGCCACAAAGATCTGAATGCACAATTTGAAGCCTTTCTTTGGCTCGGGTCTCTTCACGGCGATCACTAGGAAAAGGTAAATTTGACATTTTACCTTTTAAACAAGTTTCACATTCATGCAATTTTTCCATTTTCGTTGAAACTTAATCCTTTTATCATTTCGTTTTACAATGCTAGCTTTAAGTCATTTTCATTAATATGAGCCAGTTTCTTGTGCCATTGCTCAATTTCGCTTGTATGTGCTAAACGAGCTTCTTCATTTTTATTTTGTATGTAGTATAATCCATTCTGTTAAGTGGCTATTAATATCTTTTTGCCTTTTTTATTTTGCACAGTAGCACCTTTTTCAACAAAGGTTACTTTACAACCCTTATCAGCTTTGGCAACCGATAGTAAGTTGACGGTCAGTTCTGGGATATACAAAGTGTCATTAAGGTTGACATTTTCTTCTCCAAGTTTCAATCTTGTCCTTTTCCTCTAATAGTTTCAGTTTTATCCGTCGCCATGTAGAGAGTATCTTCTTTTGGGATTAAATTTTTAAACATGTGTTTATCTTTGCACATATGTGACGTGCAACCGCTGTCTAAACACCATTTATAAGGTGAGTTTTCCACTGTTTTCATACAAGCTCCATGTGCATATAAATTCTGATCATATCCTTCTTTCTTTTCATTTGGATAAAACTTTTTATTTACCTGGTACTTACGACTTTTCTGTTTTGTATGTTATAGTGTCTGTTGTATCTTTTAGCATAGTAGGCTTCATCTGCGGTATCAATGTCTCTATCTCGAGCTTCACTTTCCTCAATTATTTTAATTTTAAGCTCACCGAGCGATGGGAGTTTTTCTCTAGTCTCTATAGCTACTTTAAAGTTTTCAAAGTTTTCAGGGAGACTGTAAAGCATCATTATGGTGAGAAGATCGACATTTATTTCTATTTCCATGTCTCTTAGTTTGTCCACAAGATCAACAAATTGGTTAATGTGATCCCTTACGTTTTCGCCATGTTTTAGCTTAAGGTGATGCAATTTCTTGAGAAGAGTCGCTTTTCGGGCCGGTCCTCGGCTCTCATAAGCGTTTTTCAAAGTTTCCCACACATCTTTGGACGTTTTACACGAGTTTTAGCTCACTCGGTGAAATTATCAAATTTAACTCCGCTTTTGCAAGAAAATCTTTCTTAGTATCATCTGTTCCACTTACACATTCGAAGAGTCCTGCTTTGGTGAGCACTGCTTCAGCCTGAACCTTCCATGTATCGAAGTTCGTCTTCGTTAAAGGTTCGATATTAACGTGGAACTTTGATGTAGCCATTTTTAAGATTGTACGGCCTTCGTGCCTGGGCCCATAACCTATGGGGTTATATATATATATATTTTTTTTTTAATAAAGATTACTAGTAATGTGGACCCACATTACTAGTAATCTTTATTAAAAAAGAAACACATTACTAGTATTCTATATATGTCCCATGGATCGTAAATAAAACGTACATGCTATAGAATTATTTTATATAGTACTTTATATCTTAAAAAATCTTAGAGAAAAATATATTCGTAAGAACAAAAGTATGACAAGTGACAAGTGTCAAGTTGTTAAAAGATAAATACCAAGGAGTTTATTGCTACACATAATTATATACAACCTACCTAATTTCAACAGTTTGTATATTTGTAAAGTCCCCCGCGAGATAAGAATCATTCGTAGTGTGGGAGTTGTCTTTATTAAATCATAAAAAAAATAATTTAATTCCACCAGTCCGCACTTGAGACATTCCACAGACAAGAAAGGGACTTATATCTTTCTATTAATACCATGTTTAACTTACTAGATTAATACTGAAAATAAATGTTAAACCTTATTACCTGTCAACAGTTACTGTGATGGTAAGTTAGCTTAATCTGTTTTTTTGTTATACTATTACAAGCTGTGTCTACCTTTAAGTAATTATAACATTGCGTTCGAAATTATTGAATGTGTAATATTTAAGTATAATTATTAACGTACGTCAAGACTACTCACTATCGTTTTTCGTTGTGCATCATGGTGATCAAGGTGTATCATTAATAAAGTACTTTAACTGTGATTTAATTTTGGTTTAACAAATTCGTCATAAAACGATATTATCATATAAATCTCCAAACTTAGAATATCAAATTGATATTTGACCTACAGTCTACTATTAGCATTAGATTTTTAAAACACTTACAATAACACACATGGATTTAAATCGGTAATCTTTTAATCGTTATTATCGACTATTATAATATAGATAGTCTATAGATATTTTTACTCTTTGATGGGAATTCCGTAGTATATTATTTTTAGGTCAAAGATCGGTAGTATAGTATATGATCTCTCGTAGGTATATAATAAAGCAGCGGTAGCGTAATGGCTAAGAGTTCGGACTTGCGATCGTTCGGTTGCGAGTTCAAACCCCACCCAGTGCACTAATGACGTGAACCCACTCCTAATACAAGCAGTTAGCTTAGTTGGAGGGGTTAACAAGAACACTAGTAATGTCAGTAATGTGTGACCCACGTTACTAGTAACCATTATAAAAATAAAAATATCATGAAAAAGTGTCCGTGAGTCGGTCAAGTGTATATGTTACCTTACCCTTATTGTAACACGAGGAGAAAGCTAGAATAAGTTAGTGACATTAATAAATAATGGAATTCAAGTGGCGTTAAATAATATATCAATATCAATACGAATTGGATACCTAAAAAAAATATTGAAATACAAAATACATCGATATTTCCATATATCGATATTCCTGCCAAGGCTATGTCAATGTCACTTACTTGTCAGAGTTGTCAGTTGTCACTGTTTTGGTTTTCTTGAATATTTTATTCGTATGCTTAGACATATTAAATAAATTCTAATTGATTTATATATTTAAAATGTCAAGCATAAATTATACAACGCGCACTGAAGGTCAAACGAAAATAAACACTATAATATGGACTGTTTCAAATTTCATATCGCTTTTAGACAACAAGACAACTAGGGAATTCCGTACTGCAAAATCTGAAGATCCGACGATAGATGCATTGGACCCACGGTTTCAGTTGAAAATGCAATTCTTAGGAAGAGATAACGACATCATTGAGATTTACTATTTGTCTCCCAATCCAGTGTTTTTGAAGTCTATTCTAACTATATGTTTAAAGCGTTTCGAGGAGCGATCGATAGTTATAAAAGAATATCATACAGTTCAAGCGAATAAGTGGCAGTATTTGGCTACATTATTTAAGCGTGACGTTGCCAGTTATGACGGCAGAGATATATTCCTGCTTAGTGATGGCAGTCTTAGGCTAAAATTTCAATTTATGGTAACCAATGATATAAAAGTAGATCGCTCTAATGTGCCTGAGGCACAACTGAGTAATGATTTTGAAAACTTACTCAATAATGGGTTGTTTTCTGATGTAATAATGAAATCTGCAGAGGAAATAGAATACAAAGTCCACAAAGCTGTTTTAGCTAGTAGAAGTGTCGTCTTGAAGGCTCATTTTGAACACAACACAACTGAATGTACAACTAATATTGTAAAGTCACCACTTGAGTCTGACGTACTGATGGATGTCCTTACATTTATTTATAGTGATAAAGCTCCAAGAGTTGATGAGATGCCTGAGAAGTTGCTAGCTGCTGCAGACTATTACCAGCTCAGCAGATTGAAAAGTCTGTGTGAGGAAGCTCTCCATAAAAAACTGACGGTAGAAAATGCAATAGAAACTTTGCAACTGGCAGATCTACACTCTGCTACTACCTTAAAGCAATTGACATTAGAATTTATAAAGGATGGCCAAGCTAAACTTATCACAAAAACTGAAGGATGGGCCAATGTGAAATCTGTAGAACTTATTAAAAGCATTTATGAATATATCATGGCTGATGATTATGATACAGAACTTAAACAATCCTTAACATAAATAGTCTGTTATTATAAATGTGTACCTATACATTCTATGTAATTAGTAGCTACGATCCGAGTGCCACAACTAGGCACTTTTTTCCTTCCTCTGTATAGCTATATCTAGTACTGACAGGTAGACAAAGCTCTTGCCGCCTAAATAAGTTTATTAATAAGATCAGTAGAAGTAGCTTTTTTCTTAGGCAGCCTGACAATTTCTAAGGACATTCCTCAAAACGTCACCTTTCAGCAAATTTTACATTTTCAGTCATGTAGTTTATATTTCAGTGTTATGATGGGGCTCCGTGAAATAAAAGGCCTAATATTGGAGGTCAGCATGTATTTCAATTTCAATGATAATGCTACTGCAGTCATGCATCCCTGCATTGTATCAATATTAAATTAGTATCTATGTAATGGGAATATGTATTTTTGAAGTGAAAACTTCTTTAAGCACATTGGGCACTTTTTGTATGGGGAAGCACTGAACTCGCGTGACCGTCACGCTCAGATGACATATATGACAGATGTGTGTGTGTACCCGTATATGTACATAGCTATAGCCGTATATGTATAGCATTCAGTAATATGTGGACTATAGTTTAAATGTATATTATTAGGTGCTCTGGTTTACCAAGTAACATGTTGGCCACCTCTTGGTCGGGCGATTGAGTCACAAGTAGAGTTCATGTCGCGTCGTCACGTCGTACGACGTGTGAGCCAGTTTACCTACCCGCACCACGTGCACTGGGTCCAGAGCTTGGGTATGCACACAAACACATAGATAAATTACACCCAGACACAAGAAATTGTCTTCATTTCATTCATTCTTCATGCAACTATTTGTTTTGGGTGGAAATCTAGCCCACAATGTTTTTCAGCAGGCAGGATCACTACCCACTAGACCAACAGGCCTGTAGTAGAGTTATGTATTAACACTTAATTTCAACTGTAAAACTGTAATCCAGCTTCTAGTCACTTTTTGTTTTATAAAAATTAAGAGCCAATAAATATTTAGTATATAGCTTATTTTATTTTTTTAAATATATATTGCTTAAGGAAATTTCTAAAAACTAATCAGTACTAAAATGTTTAAAGTCACTAAAATAGTTGCTGCCCTCTTCAACACTATGCTAATTCTAACAGCATGTTCAAGTGTTGGTCTACAAAGGGTAGACTTGGTGATCTGTGGTTTTAATTACGTTTTAAAAACATTATTTTATTATAAATCTAAAATATATCCTTTTATTTATTTACTATTAGTCTGCTAGAGTTTATAATAATATATCTTTATAGTAAATAATGGACCTTAGCAGATTGGATGATATATAAAAAGAAATTAATATGAATATAATTTTTTTTTCTGTTGTAGAGACAGTATAAGTATTGCTTTATGTACAGGAGGCTCCCTCACTGAGGACTTAAATAAATAGCAACTTTAAGAACCATGTAATAAAGTGTATAATAAAGTCACAACATTAATATTATGTAATAGGAGTACATCCTCTTGCTCCAATTGATAAATCATTTTACCCAACATTTACTGATAGGGTGGGGTGACACATGTCGACCGATTGAATGGAATGGGAATGGCTTGTACTCCACTAAACCTACACCTGGTATAGGGTTGACTTAACTAAAAGCTAGAGTAATAATCTGCTACCAAAGGATATGAGAACTTCTTCAGCATGTTGAAATGAGTATGTGCCACCCTCGAATAAGACACAGAATGGCATTGAATTCTCTTTCTTTTTCATATCATCCACAAATATGAACCTAGCATTATAACAACATATTGCATTTAAATAATTCTAGTATTGTTATGGCCAGATTTTAACATCTTATTCAATGGGTAAATAAATATTAATAACAATAGAAAACATTGCTTCAAAGAGTATTGTTTAGATCCAGAAAATTTAAAAATGTAGAAAACTTGCATGTGTAACAATATGACCTGATGTAATTAAATTACAGCTTATTTAGTAAATATATCTATAAGAGGTATACAATTTAAATCAGGATGTACTATACAAACATATTTACAAAAATATATTTATTTTTTTCCTCCATCATCACTTAAGCTGTCAGAGTCATCACTATCACTGCTATCATCACTCTCATATACAACTACAGGTTTTCTGTTAGTATTAACAAATAACTCATTGTCATCTGTATTACTTTCTTTTTTACTGTCCTCAAATTCTGGAGGCCATACATTATTTTCTTTATAATATTTTATTGAGTCCTTATTCATTATTTTAACTATCTCTGCTTTCACCTTATCACCTTCTGTGATAGGTTCAACTAGAATATAATCACCTCTCTTCACCCATATGTTTTTTCTAAATTTTGTTGGCATAGACACTAGATACTCTTCACCACTTGGAGTAGTTATCTGAAAAAATTGTATATTATGATGCATTGTTTAACATAATATAACGATTTCGTTTTAAGCAATATTTGAAGCAAGTAAGTAAGTATTTAAGCAAGTATTTAATATAACTTAAATTAAAGTAATCCTACCTCATGCAAATTGTTTCCTTTGCTTTTCAAAACTTTTACAATACTTTGGTTCTCTTTCGGCAATTCAAAGTCGTCCCACAATGCTTCATTCATCACATGTTTGCGTTTGTTGACCTTAGACATAGTTGCTGCTAACTATCATGAAGACTCTCGTCAAAGAATATATAAACTTTTTATCAAGTTGTTTTGATTTGAGTTTTAGGTTATGTCATGTACAATTGCCGAACTTATATTTAAATATTAGAAAATGTATCTGCCGCACTACTTTTACAATCGATAGGAAAATGCAATTTGACATACGAAATTTATTTAACTCTATCAAAACAAGTTTATTGACGCTTATTGCTTGTAAAAATAATTATTGTGCGAGCGAACGACAAACAGCAAGTACGGCCAAGTAGCCAGATGCAACTAGACTAGATGACACTGATGACAGTCATGACAGATGTCCAGTCTAGACTCTAGTGTTACGATTACTGTTGTTGCGATAGCGATAGTGTATCGGTAGTATCGGATACTATCAAGGCCTTAAAAAGCAGTCGTGCTATCAATAGTCTATCGAAATTATCGACTTCGATATTATATATATTTGACAAAATAAAAAAAAAATTGTGTGGTTTTATGAAACCACGATGCAAGTGAAACTTTTTTTCGGTTTGTAGGCATTTAACTAAAAATTTTGGAAAATTATTCAATTTAATTTATTGAAATTGCGTTTTTTAAACTTAACTTTATAGTTAAAACATAAAAATATAAAAAAAATTTTTTTGAAAAATGGGAAATCAATAGTAGACAAAATATTCAATTATAAAATGGAATTTCAATTTGCGTATTAGAGTACAGAATAGGTACATAATTAATACAATCATCACACTGAAAGTTCTGCGTTCCTGGCCGAGCGGCCAGGAACGCAGAACTTTTAAGACTTTTAATTATTACTATTATTTTTTTTTAACTAAGACGTTTATGAGCATAGACGTCTTAATTTCGGATGCTGTAATGCGACATGCTATAGATGAACGAAAAATTTTAGGGCAATAGAATAAAAGTTTCACTTTATAAAATAAATCCCTAGAGATCAATACTATCGATAGCATCTATTTCCTTATACATCGATGCTAAATGTTATATAAAGGAAACAATTAATTTCAAGTTCCCAAAAATCGCGAAATCCTGATGTTTGTGTACATTCGTTTCTGAAGCAAATTCTATATAATATATATTCGCCATAGGTTTAAAATAGTTAAAAAAATATATTATTATAAGCCGATAAGAACAATTGCAAGCATTTTTATTATTTTCACTTTAACAACGTACCCAACACACGATTTCTAGGTCACTTGTTGGAGTTTATAGTTGTTAGTCAATTGAACCGAACCGTTTGTATCCGAGAGGTTTTAATATTTGTATATAGTTCGACATGGTTTTATTCTGGCTACGATGTAATATATACTTGGTAAAATATAGGTATCAATTTAATAGTTTGTTTGAAATCTATTTTTCTGTCACTTTTAAAGTGGAATTTAGACAAACCACCAAAGCGGATTTTGTAAGACAAATTAACAAATTAAAAGTATTTTTTTTTTTGCCTGAATAATAGCCTGAAAAGTGTACCTGGACCTTAAATAATAAAATAAAAATAAAAACGGTACTTGTAGAAGATATGGTGTCTGATCATTTTTTGACTCCGTTTTGAAAATTACCCAGGTACTTTAGTTATTGTTGTATGTTTGTGTTATTTTTTGACTATCCACGCCAATAGCTGTCTTTTTTAGATTAATTTATCACTAAGGTTTTCTTTTATGAATGGTCTCCATACAGTTCAAAAATCACCTGATATATTTTTTTATTTCAGTATCCAAACACACTTATCCATATTACTACTGTTATTATCCAGATCGAGAGAACAAGATTACGGAACCGAAAAGCCGCATTGTGATGTCGTAGAATTCAATAGCCAGTATTATGACAGGCAGATATTGTTTACTGGTTATGGACGGGCCTTCAACTTGTTTATGCATGAGTATGTGTTACATTAGGCCGTGTTTGGCGGTGAGACATTGGTTCTGGATGCCCATCCACTATTTGATTCACTTGACCAGAAGACTGACTTTTCTTGGATCGATAGATAATTTCATTCAGCGTGACAATACTATAAGTAGTCAGTATTTTTAGAACACCACCATTTGGTAGTGATGCGTAGGCTTTTTATGATGCCTGTACTGTCTGTATTGAATGTGGTTGTAGTGCATCACATTCTCAATTGTATCAGTGTATCTTTCGCTTTTTCTTTAGAAGAGTCGTCATGTTACTAGCTACAGTATACTAGCCCTTACTGAGGAAGTAGCTTGATTGCATATAAGGAAATAGATGATTTGAATAATTGAAAGATTTCAGATTCATGCTTCCTACTTGTAATACATTTAATGTACTTTTGTTTACAGGTTGTCTGGTAACTTATTCTTTAGCCGAGCAAGCAGAAAAGCAGATCTTACAGACCGACAGATTATGATGTGTAACAGAATTAAGAATTCCTGCGCTTACGTCCGTGGAATAGACAGAGGTTATACGATAGCTTATGATCACAACAGTGACGAAATTTTCTTTGGAGCCCAGGATGGTGTATACCGATATGATTACTTCTTAAAGAAAGCAAAACTCGTCGCTGTAGCAGGCGTATCGATATGGGGATTACATATATTTGAAAAGTATTTTTATTACATAGTACACCCAACACAGAGACTTTATGTGTTAGAAAACTATAACTTTTCCGATGTGGCATTAGTTTTGTATACAGAAGTAGATAACTTCTATGTCTCCAAACGTAAAGTTTTTTTTATTTCAAACAAAACGGCTTTATATAAGTTTACAAATAAAAAAAGTAATGTTCTTACAAATAGTACTACCATTAAGGTACGGCAAATTGCCGAAGATTCTGAGAAAAATGTATACTTCGGTGCAAATGAAGGAGTTTATATGTACAAGAAACGTTTTAAAAGGATCATGAGAATATCAGTCAAATCTGAGTTGTTCGGCTTGACAGTAGTTAACTTGTTATCTCCAAGAAACAACTTGATGATTATATATTCAGATGAAAAAAATATATACAGATTAATTGCGAGTGACAATACTTATTGTATAAATGAGTATATCGCCAAAAAGAAGAAACACCATGAAGAAAAAAAACGGAAGAACAATACTGTATCATTAAGGTTACAAGTAGTTTTATAGAAGTACGAAGAACTTTAACAGATACGTACTTGCTGAAAAAATTACTGCAAGACAATTCAGTTCTTTGCTCCTATCAATAAACGATTTGTACAAATTTTCGTATCGACGAAGTAAATAATTTTAATAATCGACTGGTCTGTTTAGTGACCTTGACTGCTGAACCAGAGGTCGTTTGTTCGATTCCTACCCAGGACAAATAATTGTGTGATGAGCATGATCCTTTGTTCCGTGTTTATCAGAAGTCTGGTTATAGTACAGGCTTTGCCTAGTTTGGGATCAAAAGTAAAGCAAAAAAATTGGTTGTCTGTAAAGTTGGTTTACGGACGATAATTTTACGTGATAACGTCATAAAAAAAAAGGGAAGAGAGATAGATGCGTCACAAGCCGAACGCTTAGGCCGATCGTGCCTCTCTATCGCTTATTCCGCGCTCTCGCTTGCACGCTTGGCTCGGGCGGAACGTGATAATAAGTCATGCTTTTCGTGCGTGCAGCCGGCGTTTATCGATTTATAAGACAATGGTCCCAATTCTGTTACGTCACTCGCTAAATTAAAATTCACTAAATTTTCTTCATATAAGATGTAAACCTTGTACACTTCAAAACAAGGTCTTATTTTAAATTGAAACAAGTAGGTAACATATGTCGCTATCAAAATAAGCAATTTAATTGTCAACTAAAGTCTGATACGCTTAAATAAACTTTAATACCACGTAGCGAGAGCCCCTATTCGTTGAATGCCATCTCTTTTGCTCTGTGTTTTTAGTAAGCGTCTCCGTAGGTGTAGATTAAAAACACGTCATCCTTGTTCGTTTTGAACAAGTTTTTATACGGCAATTATACAGCGTTTGAATAAATGGAGACTCTCGCTGCGTGGAAATAAAGTTGAGTATACGTTGACAGGTGTTAGTGAAATTAAGCGGCGCTGAGAAATAGATGCTAGTAACAAATAGACCTTATTACGAATAACACTAGGTTGATTTCACATGAAGAAATTAAGTCAGGTTTTAGTTTAGTCGAGTGTACAATAGAATCGGCACCATTGGCCCCAATTCTGTTACTTCACTCGCTAAATTAAAATTCACTAAACTTTCTTCATATAAGAAGTAAACCTTGTATACTTAGAAACAAGGTCTTATTTCAAATTGAAACAAGTAGGTAACATATGTCGCTATCGAAATAAGCAATTTATTTGTCGACTAATGTCTGATACGCTTAAATAAACTTTAATACCACGTAGCAAGAGCCGCTATCCGTTGAATGCCATCTCTTTTGCTCTGTGTTTTTAGTAATCGTCTTCGTAGGTGTAGATTAAAAACACGTCATCCTTGTTCGTTTTGAACAAGTTTTTATACGGCAATTATACAGCGTTTGAATAAACGAAGACTCTCGCTGCGTGGAAATAAAGTTGAGTATACGTTGACAGGTTTTATTGAAATTTAGCGGCGCTGAGAAATAGATGCTAGTAACAAATAGACCTTATTACGAAGAACACTAGGTTGATTTCATATGAAGAAATTAAGTCAGGTTTTAGTTAAGTCGAGTGTACAATAGAATCGGCACCATTATCACGTCAAAAAAGTAGTTTCGGGCAAAATTTCCAGATTCACTCTACATCCGTGTTCACCCTAAAACAGTCTCAGTTTACCAAACAAACTAAAACTCGGAATTATTAGTGTTGTTCGTATTGTAGATTATCTAACGGTGTGTGCCTTGTTAAATAATGACACTGTACCTTGTGCAAGAATAACAAGAAATGTGAGGTACATTGTACATTATTGATTCAACTATTTAATGCTACAGAATACATAACAAATTTTTTGGGGGACCGTTTCTTAAAAGAAAAAAAAGACAATTACAGGGTCACTTCGTTATCTGTCTGAGTGTCTGTCACGACCCTTTTTCTCAGGAACCCGAGAGGGCACCAAGTTAAAAATAACACCAAATACTTATGTCAGCGGTCCCTTGAAGCTGTAAAAACTCAAGCTTCTAAGTCAACGCAATCAAAAGATACGGAAAGTATTTGGTATTAATTTCAACTTGATGCGTCCACAGGTTCCTGAGGAAAAGGGTCTTGAAAGATAGACAGAGTAAGTAAGGTTGTCATAAGTAATTTATTTCATAACAAAAATATTTGTGTTGAAACGAATACATGCAATTAAATACATACAATTAGTTACAATCACAAATATTCTAATGTTACTGAACACAATCCAATAAATTAATTAAATTACAAATAATCACATTTTAAAAGTTATAACTATAATTCCTTATGACGATCCAATAAGGGTTCTTTTTTTTTCTTTCGAGGAAACCCTAAAAATAAGTGTGTGTGTGCAATTCACCCAGGGCAGAAGTGAAACTTCAGAAATGTAGTCTACGAGAATAAGAAATAAAAAATAAAATCAACACAAACAATTTACTAATTTTAATAAATTTAATTTTAGCTTATTTATATAAAAGTTATTGGTCAAATCAACACAGATGTGTTGAATAATTAACATAAAATTTACACGAATTTTAATACGCAAATGCACAAAAATGACACCACGTTGACATTGACGCCTTTTCTGAAGGCTTCGTAGTACGCAGGCGCAAAGACAAAGATACTGAATACTTATATTCTATCTCGTTCTCTCGCAGGTTAAATCCTATTTATGAATATGTTTGTCTCTTTTTATTAGTGTGAGTTTTTCGTTTCATCGAATTTCAAATCACAACGATTCTAACGAAGTATTACTTCAAAAATGATTTGGAATAGAACTACTTAGAATGAATGTTGCATTTAGGATGATATAGTGTTATATACAATAATAAAACCACAAATAATAATCTTACACAAACGTTTCGTAAACACAAACTGTTTACTGCATCTATATCTAATAGTCCCACCAAAAACATAAATGTCAAAATGGGAGTCAAGTTCAATATTAAGAAAATATGTGGTTATCGACTTCGCCGACAAAAGATTTGAGATCTAAATGAGTTCTAAGTTCTGTAGATAATCCTGAAATTCATTTATTTATAAGATAGGTACAATACATACAACATTCTAAAATAAATTTAATACAAATTCTTGTTTTTTTCTGCTACAATAATGTTTGCTATATCTAAAAACATAACTTCTTAAATTTGATAAATTGAAGTTCAAGATTTGGCTTGGCTAGTTTTCAGATACAAGTTATCTATGTATTAGGCTAATCAACTTATCTTCTTTGTTTTATACGCAATTTACTTTTTTTATATCGTAAGTTTACCAGATCTTAGTCTTCTAAAAGTTTGGTATGCTGGTAAAAACTAGCCAAGTCAAAAAACTAGCAATCACGTACAAAAATGTATTTGAAGAGGTTTAACAACAAACAAATTTACATGCTTTTATGCTTTAAACTACTGGTAGTACAGCCATTGTAATCGAATATGAAAAACGATATTTTTTATTGCATTAGCGGATAAGGTATTTGAAATATTTCACAATTGACGTCCACAGCTGCCTATTTGTCAGCGATTTTGTCACATAACTGCGAATAATATTTTGTCTTTGCTTTGTGGAAAACCTTTACATTTTCAGGAATACAAAAGCTTTAGGGCTAATTTATATTATCTTAACTTAGTACTTAAAATTAATTATGGTAACTGATTAAAATACAAATTATATGAATCTGCTTCAATCCGAAATCTTGTAAGTTTTTTTTCATTTTTGAAACACCATCGTAATTCTGACATAAGTATTTTCTTAATTATCATGATTTAGTATCTACCACATTTTCATCGAGGAGTTCAAGTATCATATATTATACAGAGTATACCTATCTGACAATGGAATACTTAAAGAAACTGAAAGGCGGGCACTTCTCATAAAAGCGGGTGGAATGTGTTAAGTTAAATATTTTAAATACTTTGTGCATTTTTTTTTATTTTGGTAACCATTCCCTCCGTTATTGAGAGAATCCACAAAAAGTTATCGAAGTTAGTTTTTATGGATCACAACATTTCCTCTGCTTTTATGAGCAAACGGAGGTAACCTGGAAATTCGAACAATCATAACTGGTAAACGATTATTTTTTTATTCAAAAAATATTTTTTGTAACTGCATGATAGGGTCATGCCATTTCAGTGATTTAAAATTAAAAATCATTTATTCAATTAAGACACTAAGTGACATTTATAAACGTTAAATTGAAGCTAGAGTTAAAACCATAGATCGGCACAAACAGACGCCACAGCATGTACTGGGTTGTCAAGGTAAATTAGGTGAAAACACCAAAATCTACTGCCTGCTTGTGTCGATCTATAACTTCCAGTTTCCAAAATGCGTAGGGCCTTATGAGAAGAATACTGGCAAAGAAGCTCATGGCCACTCTTTTTAAAAGTCAGATCTTCAGGTACAATAGTGTTAGTGTTACACGAGAGGTAAACAGGATGCAAGCTGATGCCACCTGAATTTCATTTTATTGAAATGCTCCAAAAGCTAACGTACTAAAAAATAAAAATCACTCAGTGATACCGTTGAAGGTTTGAACCTATTAAACATAGAAATCATTCAAGGTGCACATCTACCTTCATTCAGTTGCAAAATCTACTGTTAAAAATAATTCGTGACTGGATTAAGAGGCTAGAGTTGCAGTTGATCGAACCAAAATAATAGTATAGGCCAAAATAATATTTAAGGAGTGAGAGAAGTGTTCGATTGTCATACACCCTGTATATGTAATTAAGTATTGAGTTTAAGCACAGATAACATAATACGAGTACTATACTAGAAGTTTAAGTGAAAAACTGATTTAGTATGTAATTTTTTTTTTCTTTTTAAAATTGTTTGTTTTTGGAATTATTTAAGATCTGATAAGAATAAATTATTAGATGTTACTCAAGCAGAATATTAACGACCTATGTGGCGCGTTAGTGCATTCGACTGGAACGTCAGAGGTCAGGGGTTCGATTTCCATTTGCGGTCGGGGTGTTTCTATGTATTTCTAATATGTATGTAGGTACCTATTTACAAAAGAAAATGGAACTTAGTATGTTTGTTTGTGTTCTAGATTCCCTAGTACAAAGTATGCCTAGTCTAGCTCTAGATAAGCGCTGTGTTATATGTCCCAAAAATTATACTAACGTTATAAATGCAAAAGGAACTCTTGTCTGTCCGTCTGTTACGTTCTTACGTCTAAACCGCTGAACAAATTCCAATGAATTTTAGTAAAGAGATAGCGGGGTGCGTACTGAAATAGATAGAATAGAATTTACGCAGGCACATCGCGGGCACCAGCTGGGACTTAGTTTGTAACTAAGTAATATACCACCATAACTACCCATTAAATTATTTTATTTCTGGTCATTATTTTTCCATCCCAAGGTTTTCTGGAAGAAATTGCTTTTAGCGATAAGGCCGCCCTTTGTACATATTAAAATTGTAAACTAACCTTAAGCAATATGTACTGGTGTACAATGTACAATAAAGATTATTCTATTCTATTCTAATATTTGTATTACGCCACCCAAATTCTTGATTTCCAGCTGCAGCATACTGAAGAAACGTCATCAAGTATTTTAATAAAAGGGAATCGAATGTATTTGTCGATATTGTTATTGTTGATATCTGAAACAAGAGGACAAGATTACGATACAAAGGAAAAGACTGATCTCGTAATATTCGGTAATGATACTTGCAACAGAAAGGTTTTGTTCAGAGGCTATGGGAGAGCCTATCACTTGGCTATGCATGCGTAAGTATTCTAACTATCGAGTTATACTTACTTTACTTTCATGGGCGTACCCAGCTTTTATTCAAGGGGGAGGCAAAATTTTATTTTGTCACGGGGGCAAATCAAAACGCAAACTTTCGCTTAAGCCAGACCCTGCCCTGTCCTGCTCCCCGTTCAGTACGCCCATGCTTAATTTAGTTAGTGGGTGAAGACTTTTGACTTTTTCTAGACCTTCAACCTTCAAGAAAAGAGCGTACTCTCTTAAAGGCCGGCTACGAACTTGTGACTTGAGTTGCAGGTGTCCATTGGCGACGGTAGTTACTAACCATAATAGGGGGGCAAACGAATAATATAATAAATATAAAAAACTAGCAGTTGGATTTTATAAACTCTTTTTGTATTTGGTAGTCCAATACTTAAGGAAGGTTAGGGTTTTACAATCACGCTACAACCCTTAAAAGCGAAACAGTGATCATCAATGCGGGTCAATTTGCAGGGAACTGAAATAAGTAATTATTTTTGCTACGTACATACTGAATTAATTTGGGAGATTTCTCCATCATTTTATAACACTCAAAGTGACAATGTGTTATCTATTAGTGTAATAATCATCAATGAAGAATATAAAATACCCCGGAAGGCAGCTGTCCCCCTGGCTTCAGCAAGCTTACATAGTACTATGGTAATTTATAAAATTTTATCCCCCTCCCCTCCCCTGGGATAATAAAAACAAACTTCGCCCCGCCAATGGACTAAAAGCTGGGTACGCCCATGTATGTGTATGTATTTTGTCAACGAACAGAATTATGTGTATCTGCAATACTCATGAACTTTATTTTAGTGTTCTAAATAAAGCGGCACCTAACTTAGCTGAAATCTAAAGAAAAACCGGGAAATGTATTGTAATTTTATATATTTTGACAGATCAACCCGTGAATTGTACTTCAGCCGTGCAGTCCGGACGGATGACTTTAATGATAGAGAGATAATTGCATGTCGCCTACAGGATAAGAAATGTCGAAACGTACAAGGGATCATAAGTGGCTCCACAGTTGCTTATGCGCACAGTACTGACGAACTCTACTTTGGTGGAAAGAACGGTATTTACAAGTACGATTTCGGAACGAAAAGGGCGAAGTTGAAAACAGCTAAAGGATTACATATATGGGATATATTCAGCATAGAAAATTATTTTTACTACATAGTATACCCATCAAAGACAATCTTTGCAGTTGTAGACTTAAATTTTGAAAATGCAACATCACCTATAGATGGAGAAGTCGACGTCTACTTCGTCACTAAAGACTATGCTCTATTTTTCTCCAACAGCACAGGATTGTTTAAAGTAGAGAAGCCAGCCGTACCTCAGAAAAAACCTTTTATGATTGGCAATGATATTCATGTAAGGCAAATAACCCAAGATTTTTATAACAATATATATTTCGGTGCATATGAAGGGATTTATACTAACGTAGGCCGAAGAATTAAGAAAATATCCCGTATCAATAGCATATTTGGTATCACATACGTAAACCTTTTAGCCTCATCAGGTGCAGACGAAAGAATGGTGAATGTTATAATATATTCAAATGAAAGACATATCTACAGATTAATTTGCAATTATGATAATAAATTTATGGGGGTAAACTTCGGGGATTTCTAGATAACGAAGAAAAACGTTAAAAGGGCAAGAAATAAATGTATGTCTTTGTTGTTTATTTATTCGTTCAATAGAAAGTGGGTTACACTATCGCACTTTATGAACTTACCAATATTCGCACGCTCAAAGGTTAAAATTCGACGCTAGTCTTTAAAATTTTAATAAGTAAGTACCTAATAATAAAGCTCCGTCAAAGGAACGGAAAACAACTGTTCCCAATCATGTTTTTATTTAATAATAATTATATTTTAAAGATTGACATCACCATTCCCCATGACGACAATCTCTTAAAGGCAGTAAAAGAAAAACAAATGAAGTATTTGTATTTGGCCCATGAGTGGTCGACATGTGGATTCGGCAATCATTGTGCCGATAGTCATATCAGCTCATTTTTTTTAAATTATTCACTATAATTGATTCTTGACGAACATCTTTTACTTTGCCGATTTTCTCTACGAAGAGTAAATTAAAAACCTTTTCTGTTGAGATGCTCATAAGTCAGTTGGAAGTCACTTTTTTGCAACAATTAACTGTTATTGTTTTTAATAGTCAAGCGCCATCAGCGACGTAAAACGGAACTACATTACGATACACCCAGCCACATCTCGAACTGGCCGACATACCTATAATATAACTGCAGTAGTCATAAATTGGCCGTACCTAATAAACTGTTTTCAATCACATAACATTTTGTAAAGAATTGATAATGGTGTTTGTTCTCCCTACTTTTTTATAAGTATTTTATTTAGACTTTTAATAATGTTTTTTTTCTGCGCCCTTAAATCCGTGGGATTGTTGGTTGTGGTAAGTTTTATATAGGTAATATATTTAAAAGTCATTTAGAATGTACATATACGTGGGGTACACTGAAAGTTTGGCGTAACTCATTAATAAAACAATTTACATGTAAGGTAATAGTATATTCTCCATTACATTTTAGACACTTTTTCATTCGGTTAAAACCATTTTTGAAAACATGAAGACCATTTGGTCTAAAGGTATGTTTTTCACGTGCTGGTTGAAAGCTATCACGGCCTCTTCTGGCCCCGTAAATGTCATACCTCTTATTAAATCTTAAATTTATGGGAAAATAAAGAAATTTCATGGTGCCAGGTGTGGACTATGTGCGGGATGGGTCACTAGCTCTACCTTTTTAGAAGCCAAAAATGACTTCTTGTGCTTGGTTTGCGCCGAAGCATTGTCATGGTGCAATAGGATGCGACTTCTTGGTCGTTTTTCCCTAACTTTTTCAAAGACACTGGGCAAACAAATGTTGATGTACCCCTCAGCATATTAATTGTCTTTTGTTCTTCATTTGGGATCGTGCAGACAGGACCCGTATGGGGGAAAATAAACGCAATATTTCTTTTTGCCTACGTTTCTCGCCTGCCTCAATTGTGGTGGTTTGCGGAAGGTGACCTTCGAACACTCATACAGAAGACTCTTGCTTTCCTTCCGGCATGTAACAATATATACGGATATATTGTTACATGCCGGAAGAAAATTACGAGATAATGCGCTTGGAACACGTTGGGAAAGAGAGCTGATTGAACTGTGAAAGTATTTTAATCTAACATAATTGAGATTATGGGAGTCCGAAGAGTCGAATCTTCAGTATCGGTACGTGTCGTGTCTTTTTATCGTGTGCAAAGACCAAGGCGTACAAAGTGGATTGAGGGAGCATAAGATTTCTCGTCGTATAATTCTTTCAGGGTGGATTTCTTATGGGTTATGACTGAGATACTCATGATCTTACTTTTTTATACGTTTATTAAACTTTATTTTACAAACACCCAAAATAACTTAAAAGTACATACATTTGCAGTTAATTGTGGATGTAATTGACTTTCAAAATAACATTCAGTTTAATGTAGGTTCTCAATTCGACCGTATATATATATATATATATTTTTGTTTTATGTATGTTCAGCCCTCACTCCGTTATTTATGAACCGATTTTGATTATTCTTTTTTTATGGATTCTATCAACGCAGGAATTTCACCAATGTCAAGTTTTTTTTGTATCTTTTACATTGGCAAATAACAAAATAGAAAAAAAACTCAATAAATCATCAAACTCTTTATTTCAGATTACGATTACAATTTTGATGAGTAGTGTCATACATAACGCATGCGCAAACCATATTCCCTAGCTTCTTTAAAGACAAATGCAAGGACTGGATAGCTCCAGAAGTTCTGGAGGCAAATGACAAATATTGTTAGCAGCATAATTTATTTTTGTAGTTTCCATTTGACAATAAATTACACTTTTTTTTTATTCCAGTATGCAAATGTACTTCTTAGTTATGCTACTTTTGGTGTCCATGGCGAGAGGTCATCAAACTCACACAAAGAAAAAGAAATGTGATATCGTAATGTTCGGTAACGAGTTCTATAACAAGCAGATGTTGTTTCATGGCTATGGAAAATCCTACTCCATGGTGATGCATGAGTATGTCAAGTTGAAAACTTATTCCTTACACGAGAGAACTTTTTTCTCTCTGGCAAGTGGAGATGGTAGCAACCTCCTATTTTGAAGTTGCTTCGATTAAATATACATAAGGATTTTCTTTATATTTATAAACTGAGGGTTAGCTGAGGATTATATGAAACGTCATGTTAGCCGCTTATATTAATTTAAAAACGTTATTTTAAGAACTATTTAAATTTCGTTTTTAAACCTAGCATGATCCAGTTTTCATATGCCATATTATATTTTATTCACAACTAGCGACCCGCCCCGGCTTCGCACGGGTTTAATTTATTTTTTACTCTGTAACTTGATATATTTTCGTTAGTTTACACAAAATAAATTGCTGAACGCACGCATAAATATTTGACAACCAATATATATGTCAATCCTCTTCCATTACTGACATTATTCTACATTTTTAAAATCTATTATACGATACTAACGTCACTCAATTGTTTTGCCTTCCCGGAACCTCTCCACTAACACTTGAACTTTATGGTATGGTATTAAAGTTCAAATTGACTTTCAAGTATTATTACGAATCGTTTGTATGGGAGCATAGAAAAGTGTTTTTTTTTTAGACTTTTTCAGGCAATTTTTAAAAATTTTCTCGCCGTAAAAACCATCTTTGAATTTCAACGAACATTTTAAAAAAAATATTGGTCAAATTGGTCCAGGCGTTGTTGAGTTATGCGCTTACCAACACATTTTGCGATTCATTTTTATATTATAGATTACTTTTTCGCTCGCTCAATTCGCTTCGTTTGAACACGTTATGAAAATATATCGCGAAAAGTTAATACCAATTAAAAATTTAATGTTTCATACAACTACAATAAATTCTGCAATTATTTACAGGAAAACTGGTGATTTATACTTCAGTCACGTAAGTCGAAGCGACGATCTTGACGATCGGGAGATCATGGCGTGTCACATCAAAGAAGAAACCTGTAGGTCCGTCGAAGGAATGTCTGGAGGTTTTGCAGTAGCCTATGAGAAGGTTACTGACGAGTTGTTCTTTGGTGGTAATGACGGTGTCTACCAGTACGATTTCTCTGAAAAGGTAGCAAAACGCATCGGAGCAAACGGTACAGCGATATACGGTGTAGCAACATTCGAAAGGTATTTTTACTACATTGTATATCCAAAAAAGAATCTCTACATAGTAATGGACCGTAATTTTAAAAATCCAATACGAGTTTCAGATCTAGAAGTCGAAAATATTCTACTCACAAAATCCTTGAATGTTTATCTTTCTAACACTACAGCTTTATACAAAATAGAACCGCCACTTGAGCCCACCAAGGAGCCAGTTGTAATAGATGATCAAATTCATGTGAGACAGCTTTTAAAAAAAATAAACGGCAGTGTATACATCTGTACATTTGAAGGAATCTATGAAAACAAAGAAACTAGTCGCGAAGTCGTGAAAGTATGCGATCTTGATAAGCCTTTTGGCATGGCATTTTACAAGTCAATGATATTGTATTCAGATGAGTATGCTATTTACAGCTTAGTTTTGAGCGATGACTACGAGTGTATAAATGAAACATTGGCCGATATGGATATTCTTAGAAGCAGGATATCTTTAACGTTAGACCTTAACTAGCTAGCTTACCTACCTATGACCGGTAAACTTCCAAAGCGTAAGACTTGTATAGGTAACATAAAAAAAAAAACACAAACACAAAAATATATATAATTATATATTATACATTTTAAACTTAATAACTGTCACACGATTATATAAACGCGATTTAGCACGATGGTTTGTGGTAACTGTAACACATCGCTAATTATTATTTATCGTTACATAATATGTATCTAATCATTCTGAGGACGGAACTGCAACTTAAGACACGCCGATGATACCACTCTTCTAGCTCAAACTAAGGAACATATAGAACAGCTGACACGATTAGAGACAACAAGGCCTTTCCTTCGGACTCACGATCAACAGAGACAAAACCAAGGTGTATATATATGATCAAGGACCGAAGTGAATAGAATCCACGTTCATCATTAACACGAAACGCGGCGACCGCGTGGACACACTGGACACAGGACACCGCGCGGTGGCCACAAGAAAACTTTCGCCTTGTCTAACCGAGCCCTTACAATTCATACTAAAACTTTATTGGTTTTGATAAACGATCTGGTTTTATTTATTACAACAAATATACATTGAAATACAGGTTTACTTCAATTTTGAATTTGGATATAAAACAGTTTCTTATATTTATAGTAAGTAAAATGTAGAAAAATATAGTGTCTGATATTTCATACCAATGTACATCCAGGTTCTAATACTGTTGATATCACAAGTAGACAGTTTTAAGGAGATAATTTGTAATGGTACAATCGTTCGTGACGAATATTATGAAGTGCAGATGTTGCTAAAAGGCTTTGGGAAGTGCTACAACTTGGTGATGCATGAGTAAGTTGAGTTGATACACGAGCATTAACAAAAGTTATAAATTAGGGTATTGACTATGTATATATGATCGAATCGAAAAAACAAAAACCACATCGTGTTCTGTAGCAAATGGGTAAACGGGTAAACAACATAAAAGTTGACAGACAAAGGTTCTACAATATTACAATATATTGCTATATAAAATAAGGGCTAAAAATCGTGGGTGGGCAACCAAGCGCACATCCACATTGACCACAATGTACCGTATCGCTTTGGCAAAAAGATAATGCTCTATGTTTGACGAGATGAGAGGGGCGTCGTCTAATAAAAACTGTTAAAACTTGGGGAAACTGTTAATACGTTACCAACAACAATTGACCGATTTGAGCCGTTTACTGTTTATAAAAATACTAAATAACCGAAAGAGGCAATGTAATTTTTCATCATGACAATGGTCCATCACATAGGTACGGTAAAACCGGTTCGCGACACGTTACCTCACGAACGAACTTCTACCCCATGCGACTTACTCCTTACGATTTCCACATGTTTGCGTCGATGGCACTTTCTGAGCAGTGATTTGATTCGTACGATGATGTGAAAAATAGCTCGATGTGAGGTTCTCAAAAAAAGGAGTAGATTTTTACTTGTGTGGTATTCACAAATTGCCAGAAAGATGGCAAAAATGAGCATACTTTGAATAACATTTTACATCTTTTTAAGAAAAGAAAACACACCTCATATGGTTATGGAGCTGGTTATGTTAGGTGCTTTAAAGTGGTACTTCTAATGTAACTTACATAAAATAATATAGTACAAAAAGAAATTTCTGCAACTTTCGACAGATTATCTGGCAACCTGTTCTTCAGCCACAACTGCTGCAGCAAAAAACATTTTTATCTACGAATTGTATCATGTCACCTGGGAAGTGGTATCTGTACGAATGTCAGTGGAATTGCGGGCGGATACGCGGTATATCACTATAGTGAAATGGATCAGGTTTACTTCGGTGGCTACGACGGTATCTATCAGTACGATTTCACTACAAAATCTGCAAAATTTGTTGGAGCAAGAAATAAGATTATTTGGTGTATATTCGTTATAAATAATACACTATTCTATATAGATTACCCATCATTCAAATTATATTCTTTACAAAATAAAACGGAGAAGTTGGCTTTAGGGCATAAAGAATATGATTATTACTTTGTTTCTAAACATTTAGATCATTATTTCGCAAACAAAGCAAAAGAACTATACAAAACAAGGAGTAGTACCAGATTCGACCAAATACCTATTCTTTTGGGTCAGAAAATCAAGGTGAGACAAATCACGGAAGATATTTATGGTAATATCTACATCTGTGCAAAAGATGGAATTTATGTTGAAGATGAACGTAGCCATAGAGTAAAAAAAATTGCACAGTTCCAAAAAATCTTCGGTATGACAATAACAAATATATATGATATTCACAAATTGCCAGATTCAAGAAGAAAAAAGGATTTTGTAATAATATATTCCAATAACAATGGTATCTACAAAGCTTATCCCAGCGAGTATAGTCAATATTGTTTACTGTCTATCGCTTCTGGAAAACAAATCACAAGGTCTTTGACTAATATAAATTCGGTATCTTTTTCGGCAAAAATTGACTTTGACTAACATGAAGAAACGTCTCGTTATTTTTCTCCATTCACTCGAAATACTTTTTAATTTTGCTTTTACTCTACTCTGTCTTTCAACTTTTACTCGAGGAGTAGCCAATTGGAACATATTTTGATAACAAGGCAATGTGACTCTCGTCAAAGAGTATACAAACACTACGTTAGAACTCTTTCAAATAACAAGTCCATATTCTTACTTTTTAAATAACCATATATTTAGTAAACTAGCGTAATCAAGCATAATAGACAAACAGTCTCCTCATTACCGCGTCACCGAAACAAATGTTTGTGTGTGCGAGTTTTACAGACGTGTGACTCACACACTCACACTCACTTTAATCCTAGAAACACTCATCGCGATTAGTGCTGTGTAGTAGGGTGACTCCATTTCAGTTTAGATATGTATGTACGTAATAGGGATTGACAAAGATCGGTGCAAGCAAGTATCTGCTAACTCGTAGAAACTCAGTTTACTTGAATACAGATAATCTTGAACTGAACAGCATATGGACAAAACCAAAATAATTTATTTAAATTAAATCATTTACATTAAAGGTATTTTTGAACTGTCTGGAGTAGGAGTCAGTCAGAATCAGTCAACCGCGAAGCTAGTTGCCTGTTCCAATACATAGATCCTATGGAGAAGAACAGGCTAGAAACTCCAAGGACACCCCTTATCAAAAAAAATATATTTTCTGGTTCCATTGCTTAAAAGTGAAAACGATGTCCGAGGAACTGTGCTTGTAATTTGTTTGAACATTATGTTACAAGTTGTAACATAATGTTCAAAAAAATTACAATTTAAGTAATAGCCTTTTAGAGATGACCAGCCCCAACCAACGCCACCGTTTCACGAGCATGGCGCACGGATATTGTAGTAATGCAACAAATGTCATGTGGTTTTAAAATATTTAAAATCATAAAATATTATAAATAATATTATAAAAATATTATAATATATTTGTTAATATTGTTCTTAATTTTCTAAATTTACAATCGCAATTTTAATTATACACCTGAAACGCGCGTCTCTGTATCACCCAAAGGTTGACTGGTAGGAAATGCCTACGGCATCAAGTCCGCCTCATGCAATGTATCTCAATCGCAGGCAGTGTAAATAAATAAATTTGTTAATGTACCCAAGAAACAATAGTGGCCCTAAAATGCTACCTTGTGGCATTCCAACACCGATTTTGCTGCGGTTATTCTATAATTTTTATTTAGAGATTATAATTATTTTTTTTGCTTCGTTGCTTTCTTTGTAACATATATATAGACCTCACCTATATGACCATACCTTCCAATTGCTAAGTAAAATGTTATGGATTACACAGTCAAATGCTCTAGTCATATCCAGGCAGGCATTTTAGTATTCATCGCATCCAGTTTTCCCCTAAATATAAAAAAAATGCCTAACATGTAGAGCGGTTTTGCCAAAACCGAATTTGTTAAGAAGTATAATCAAAATATATTTAAAGTTCTTTAATATATTTATTAGAAAGTTTAATTTTAAATGATTGTAAATGAATTGTATTTTTTTTAATGTTGAATTATTCAACAAGAACTCAGAGCAACCTTGAATTGTAGAATGATTTTCCTACACAAGTGACTAGATTTTTTCTAAAGGCCATTAAGGTTGTATAATGGTCAGCAACACGCACCTAGGTTTACCAACGGACACAGGGGACGGGGATTGCTTTCTATCAGACGAGTTCTATCTTAGTATATAACCGTATGTTAGTATTTATAATTTTAGTAAAAAAACTGGATTCAATACCGGCATGACATTTTATTGATAAAAAAAATAAGAAATTTTATAGTTCTATTTTCTACTAGTTATTTGGTTAGGTGTAAAACAAAATTTTAAATTGGAAGTAAAATATTATAATCTAAGGCACAAGACGAACAAAATGAGTCGACGAAAGTTGATGACGACATTATAAGAGATTCAATTCGGCTAGCCAGGCGACAATATGGCCTAAGGGCCACACATAAATTATATCAGTCTTGCGCCTACGAAAGAAACTTACGAAGTTTTAACATGCGGATTCTTCTTTGCGGGTTAATTTTCCTACCAGTGTTTTAGCCGTGTCTACGATGTACGTCTTGGTATTGCTAGTGATGGTGTCCGAAGTTTATGGTTTTTTTAGGCCAATCTGTAACGGGTCAATGTTCCGTGACCAATACTACGATACACAGACGTTGTTTAAACAATTTGGAAGATCCCATCACTTGGTGATGCATGAGTAAGTGAAGTTTACCTGCAACTACATGATAGTTAATACCATTTTAGGTCGTAGGTATTTTGTTACATATCGTATACCGTATACGGCGGCGGGGTGTGGGGTAGCACGAGTGCAAGTCGCGGCGAAAATCTGCGACGTTGCCAGTTTGACTAGAAGGTCGGTGAATTGTATAACATTGGCCTTGCATATGACGCGTTTGCCATCGGCTTCGCTAGCGTCAATGTAGACTTACGCCGGTAAAATTTTCGTTGAAAACTCAGCGAAAGTTTACCGTCCGTAAGCAAAACGAATCGTTTCTTGTTTATTGGAACGCGGCATTAGTCAATCTATTCCAACAATGGTGTAAGACTATAGAGATGATATAAATAGAGTAGGAAAGTTGGCTGTAGAAGCGTAACAGCGTTAGAGAGAAAAAAAGATTGTGCAGGTCGTACATCTCTCTCTCTCTCCTCTTCACTGATTGGCTGTCACAGTCCCTACAATAGTGCTCGTTGGGAGGCACGATTGTAAGGGACTATGACAGCCAACCAGTGAAGAGGAGACAGAGAGAGAGAGAGAGAGAGAGAGAGAGAGAGATGCAAGACCTGCTCAATGTTTGTTCTCTCTCTAACGCTGTTACGAATCCACATACAGGCTAACATACCTCTATTTATGTTATCTCTATGTGTAAGATACCTCAACCTATTGTTTGTATATTTTTTTAAAGAAATGTTGAATTTTTGTATAATTAACGTATGATGATTTGAGAAATGTATATTCCTGTCACCAGATCCTCTGGCCATTTATTCTTCAGCCATGGAAATGAATATCTTAACCGACGAATTGTGGGCTGCAACGTCCAGAGCCGTAAATGTTGGAACGTCACTGAACCTGGAAAAGGGTTCACGTTAGCTTATAATCGTGTAAAGGACTACCTTTATTTCGGTGGACATGACGGAATTTACGAATACAACGTCACTACAAATACTTCTAAATTTATTGGGGCCAAAAAGACCATTATATGGTGCATGTTTGTGAAGAATAATAAATTATTTTACATAGATTATCCATCGCATCATTTGTACATAATAGCAAACACCAAGAGTGTTAAACTCGGAATCAAAACGTACGACTACTATTTCGTTTCAAAACATTTAGTTCATTATTACACGAACAGAATAGGGGAATTATATAAAATAGAGAAGCCTGCAAATTTTTCTAACAAAGCTGTTCTTTTAAATCATAAACTCACAGTCAGACAAATCACTGAGGATATATACGGAGTCATTTATGTCTGTGCAAAAGAAGGTATTTACGTCGAAGATGAACCGTACCGTAGGGTGAACAAAATTGTTGAATTCGGCGAACTCTACAGTGTGGCCATCATTAACAAATTAACACATGTAAAGGTGAAAGATGAATTCATTGTTATATACTCAAATCAAGATGGTATCTATAAGTTCCACCCGAGTCCGTACGCAAAATATTGTATTAATAAGACTACTTCAGCAGCCGCAAGGATGGCCACACCAATTTCGACATCTAAAAATTGGGTATCTTTCTCAGTAAAACTTGATTACGTCTTCGTCTGAATGCTAAAACGTTCCTAAACGGATCTTTTTGTGTCCGTATAATTTTTTTTAAATTTAAAAATATTAGTTTAATATTTTTTTGTAATTTGTCTCACTCTTACTCCCGTATTGTCACAAATATAGCGTGTCCCTACTACAATAGTTACTTTATAGGCCATTAAGTATCTATAGTAGTAAGTACTTAAAGGTTATGTATTTAGCATTTTAGAGCATACATTTAATTTTGAGTAAGCCTTAAAGGCCGTAAATCTAGTAAATCTCTGCTCCATTACTCTATACCCCAATCATGATGTGTTCAGTATTCTCTATTTTTACATTATTATTGCCTGTTTACAATTTCTGTGACATATTGTCATAACTAATATTAATATTATTCTATTTTTTTACGTGGGAGAGCTATGCTTCGGCACGTATGGGCCGCCTCGACTCCGCTCGATACCACGGCCTCACAGAAAACCGGCAGTGAAACAATGCTTGCATTGCTTTTCGCCGCGTGAGTGAGGTTACCGGAGGCTCTAGCCCTTCCCTCTCCCCTATTCCCGTCCTTCCTCTCTCCCCCTCTTCCCCTATTCCCACCTTAAAGGGCGGCAACGCACTTGTGACTCTTGAGTTACAGGTGCCCATGGGCGGCGGTAGTCATTTACCATCAGGTGACCCGTCTGCTCGTTTGCCCCTATACCATAAAAAATAAATAATAATAACCAATATATTCAAATTATTGTAACTAATGTATGTCCAATGGGCGGGACATAGCTGTTCAAGATAACGTAAACTACAACATCTGTATTATGTACCTACCTATGATCCACAATAAAAAATACTATTACTTTATTAGTATTTATTTTCCGTACAACGACTTATATTCTTATTAAATAGAAAATGTATATTATAGACCTATCAAATAAGGATAATGCTTTATCAAGGGATTAATAAATAAATAATATGTATCAAGAAGTCTGTTTATTGTGATACCACTTATCCACGCCGTACCATCGATATGATGGGACGCATTAAATACCTTAAAACTACCGATGTAGATTGAAGATTGAGGAGTACTTAAACTATGCTCAATTATAAGAAAGCGTTAGGTCTTGTTCCAAAGCTACAAATTCTTCCTAATATCTCAATGACTAGGTGTTGAAAATTAGCAGCAAAAAAAAACAAACATAATTTTCAGCCTTTTTATTTGACTTACATTTCTCTAATACATCAAATATATTCAGCGATTCTCCATTTGGTATTCCGTATCCTTTTTCTAGTCCATGAGGGTTAGAAGGTGTTGTGCAGCTCAGATTCGACTCTTTTCTTAACACCTGGTCTATTTCTACCGAAGTGAAGAACGCTACTGATAACGGTAAGTCGTTTATACCAACCCTGGAAATAATGAAAAAAAAGCATAGTTTGTACTATGGGTTCTGGACAAGGATAAACATCTTTATATATATAAAAAAATCGTGTCACGTTGTTTCTTCGCGATGAACGCCTAAACTAATGTAATAAATTAAACCTAATTTGTAAAAAAAATAAATTGTGATAAAAACTTGTTTTAAATATTTAATTGTAATAAAAGCTGATCAACTTTTTGTAAACACTATCTATATATTGTAGTCGTGTTTCACAATAAAGAATTTGAAATAAATGAAATTTGCGAACGAACGTGAAAGTTTGTGAGGATGTATGAATGTATGGATGTTTGTTACTCTTTCACGCAAAAACTACTTAAGGGATCGCGATGAAACTTAGTATGTGGATAGCTGGAGACCTGGTTTATATTTTTATCCCGATATTCGCGGGTAAAACCGCAGGGCACAGCTAGTTATATATATATATATTCATATGTATGAAGTACACTTAACTTTGTAATGTGCTAACCTACTCGGTTAGCACTTAGCCACGGGCCCCTCCTAAACTCCACTCCACTCCACAACCTGGTCGAAACGTCAGGCAATTCAGAGGTATGTAATACCTTTTCGTGATCGCGTTATATCATGTGCTCCTCCGTGCCTTGGAGAGCACGTTAAACCGTCGGTCCCGGGTGCCATACAAACATCTGTAGCATTCGTTACGGGTAGTTGGAGCCCTAAAAAGTCCAACAACCTGGTCTAACTACAGAACTTCGATATCGCCTAGTACTCGGGTTGTGGAGGTCTGATGGCAGTCGCTTCACATAAAATATCAAAGTTCGGCCGTATCGTAGTTAGATTGAAAGAAGACCCCAACTTAGTTGGGAAAAGGCGCGGAGGGTGATGTTTTAAATATTTAGCTTTCTGCACTACTTATATATTCAAACATTAAGTATTTCAAATTTCACGTTTCTCCGTTCGTGAAATTTTAAAAAAAAGTACAAAGAATTCTATTTTGCCATCAAGATGTATTTGTTAAATGCTACATGAAACGCTTTTGTATGCAGACGCTGTACTACACTGCATTACTCCAACATATTATAAAACAAAGTCCCCCGCTGCGTCTGTCTGTCTATCTGTTCGCGATAAACTCAATAGCTAACGAACGGATTTTCATACGGTTTTCACAAATAGACGGAGTGATTCATGAGGAAGGTTTAGATGTATCATGTTTATTCCCAATTCATTAAGGTTTTGTGTAAAATGGCTGAAATATGACGATGATTGTTGAAGATGTCGGAAAAAATCTACATAATGCTTAGCTACCCGTGCGCAGCCGGGGCGCGTTGCTTGTACAGTAGTATTTTAGTTTTTGGATTTCGAAAAACCTTGCTGTTTCTGATCACAAAACCCAGCATTTTGGAGGCTGTCTTAAATATATTTTACATGTGGGGTACTAATGTTAATTTCCTATCCAAAGTTGCATCTAAGTCCCTAATACAGTCAACCTCTTGTAATTTGTTACCTTAAATGTAAAAAACTGAAGGGATCATTTTACACTTTCGAAAATAAAATATATTATATAAATAAATATAAATATATTATATAAATATATGCTAAGGCAGTCAGTTTGTTAACAGCCTCTAATCGTTGTAGTATTGTTATACTACCACGATTAGAGGCTGTTATGCCATATAAGTTACTTACTTTATTTTAAAGGAAGGCGCTCACTAACTTAGCCATGGGGCCTTGAGCAACACCAGAAATGAGAAGCGAAATATTTTAACAAGTAGATGAATTTTCTCTGCGCATCTTGTGTGATTAACATGTAGTTTTGAAATAACTTGGCCGACTTAAAACTGATCCTGGGATGAGTTGGTGTCGAACAAAACGCCAAGAAATTGGGTCAGTGTTTTTTTTTTTATTAAAAAAAAGCTAGCCCGTCCTCGCAGTGTCACCTGCGTTTGCGAGTACTGCTCCGCTCCTAAGGGCCGTAGCGTGATGTAATATAGCCTAAAATGTTCCTCAATTAATACTCTATCCAATATAAAAAGAATGATAGAATTCCGATTAATAGTTTCGGAGATTAGCGCGTTTAAATTAACAATAAAAAAACTCTTTAGCTTTATCATATTAGTATAGATTAAAGTGTTAAATAAGTATGCTGGCCGCCTGGCGAAATCTGTTAACGTAGCCACCTAGGTTTGCAATACTAAAATATTTTAATGTCTTTTACCCCATACCTATCGTATGCTCCTTGTAAAATTATGGCAGGAAGGTCATTCTATCTGAGCGTGGAAGGTAACTCCTTTTCAACGGCACAGAATACAAACTTTCGAGTAAGACTTGAAAGGTTGTATCCATAATAAAGTAGGATCATTTTGTAAAATACCTCCGAATATTTTTTTTTCTTGAATTGCCTTGGCATGCGATTACCGTTGTCTATAAACACTGGCAACGTCTGTAGAGTCACTTTGACGTTGACAAGTCTATCCTTCCTATAATGGACCTCTGATGATCTTACTTATCTGCCCTGAAAATTTAAAACGGGCGCGTCTCGTCATCATAGTGATTGATCTTTCAAATCAAATCAAAATCATTTCTTCAATTAAACCATTATAGGTGTTTTTAAATTGTCAGGAGTAGTAGTCAGTCGTGAAGCTAGTTGCCTGTTCCAATACGTAGATCCTGTTTAGAAGAACAGGCAAGCAACTCCAAGGACACTCTTTTTCAACATGTTTTTTACAAGTCTCTGGTTACATTGCTTATATGGGCAAATAATTCACTGGAATGTCAGCAAACGCTGATAGATTTCTAATTTTGCATTTTAAAAATAGAACTAAAGAAAATAGAAGCTTGTTTAAAGCATCTCTGCCCTACTACTTTGAAGAAGCGTGATATGTCGTAAGCGACATTTACATAATATATTATATAAATAAATAAATATAATATAAATTAATAATAATAAATTTGATGTACTGGCATTTAGATAGGTTCATTTATTTGCATTTTATTAGCTAAACACCAATTAGAGAGTTCATCCAAATCTGATTCAAGCTGATTGATATCGTCCGTCATAGGCCTTTTATTACTTTAGGAATTTTGAGATCGTCAGCAAACATAAATGGAGTCGAATTTTGGAAACAATTGAGAAAATCATTGACAAATATGTTAAAGAGAATTGGTCCTAGATGTGACCCCTGCGGCACGCCATATGTAATTCTATAATAAGCTAATGTGTAACCGTTTAATATGACATAAAAGATCGATTGGATCCATTTGAGAGTAGTTCCTACAAATCCATATTGTTAGAATTGTTTTTTAAAGAATTTCATGGGAAACTTTGTCGAAGGCCTTACTGAAATAAGTCAATATATATTACATCCACTTGTTTTTGCTTATCCGACAAAGTCTCTACATGTGACATCAAGTGACAACGATGCATGATCACCTCTCGGTGATTGGTGACAACGGTAAAATGATTGCATCGTAGATCATCCTGGTCAATTTGCTTATTTCAATATTTTTATTATATTTCCCACTCATATTGAGCATTTTTAAAATTGTCTGGACATTATGAATACTGCCATATTAATTACTTGGTCTATAACATAGGTATATATATTTATTTTAGTAAATGTACTTATATAATATGTGCGTATCCTTGTATGTAACCTTTAATAATTATCACGGGTTTGTAAGAAAATAGCACAGTGGAAACTACCCATAAGATTTTTATTGGTGGTCTGTAAGAGAATAAAGACGACTATTCATTGTTGAAGTACTTATTACTTATAATAATACCTTTGTGAACAAAACGCTCTGGTGAGTAGGTTGGTAATCTGCAGAGCGAGAGCCGTCTCATATTTGTATTCTTCTGGAACGAGGTACCTTACTTCGTCGTGAAAGCTGAGACAGAATCTATGGGAACATAAAAATAATTAATCTTAGGGCAATTAAATTTTGTCTTAAAATTAAAAATACTGAGGTATATTTCCACAGTATTTCAAATTCAAATTCAATTCAAAATCATTTATTCAATTAAGACACTAAGTGACATTTATGAACGTTAAATTGAAGCTAGAGTTAAAATCATAGATCGGCACAAACAGACGCCACAGCATGTACTGGATTGTCAAGGTAAACTAGGTGAAAAACACCAAAATCTACTGCCTGTTTGTGTCGATCTATAACTTCCAGTTTCCAAAATGCGTAGAGCCTTATGAGAAGAATACTGGCAAAGAAACTCATGGCCACTCTTTTTAAAAGTCAGATCTTCAGGTACAATAGTGTTAGTGTTACACGAGAGGTAAACAGGATGCAAGCTGATGCCACCTGAATTTCATTTTATTGAAATGCTCCAAAAGCTAACGTACTAAAAAATAAAAATCACTCAGTGATACCGTTGAAGGTTTGAACCTATTAAACATAGAAATCATTCAAGGTGCACATCTACCTTCATTCAGTTGCAAAATCTACTGTTAAAAATAATTCGTAAAATAATTTTAACAGATTATCTGCCCGATGGCAGAACAAACTTCTGCTTCAACTGGAGCATGGGTAACTCAGCTTGGTAAAGCAGCACAAGGCTTCCCTGAATATACACGGCTACGTGTGCCTTTACAACTGGCAACAGTCTAGGGGTCACTTGTGCGTAGGCAGCCCTTTGCGACTTCCATGGAATTGTGGTGACTCTACTCGTCTTCAGTAAAGGACAGCGTTTAACTATTGGTATCGTCCTTTCCTGTCGCGAAGTTACCTTACCTTATGCTGTCGAACGACGGTTTTACGGTTGTTCGTTGATATTTAGTATGGTAGCGGTACTACTTAGAAGAGCGCGGGACCTAGTACATACCTGGCTTTTGGCGCGAGGTGAGTCATGCTGACGAGCATGAGGTGCAGGAAGTCAGCGGCGGCGCTCTGCACGGCCCAGTTGAGGCGCGTGCCGCCCCAGCGCCCGCGCGCGTGCTCCAGCGCGCGCGACAACCGCCCCGACAGGAACGCCGTCGACGGACCCTCGGAATCTAAACATGGAAAATATTATAGCCTCATCCACATACAGCAAAAACATCTCATCGCACAAAGAATGTTCTAACGCTGATCACTATTTGTATATATTAGGTTCAAAGAACGAAAAAACAGCTCACAACATGTTGTAATCACTGTAAAAAGGCGAAATTATACGATTCGACCACAGCGCATTGTACCAAAGAATAAAGAACCGGACGTGCACCTCCCACAAATGTTTTGTGTTCTTAATGTCATTACTCTATCAGGTCTTCATCAGTTAGGACATACTAAAGATACAGACTTTACGCTCGTAATAACTTCACACTGTCTGACACTTTTAGCGTTTCCGTTTTTAGAACCTAACATTATATATATTTTTTTTTATACTACAGGGGGCAAACGAGCACATCCACTGTTGGGCTGGGATCCGCCAGGAACTGAACCGATCATCGTAAAATTTTGCATACACGTTGTCAGAAAAGGACATAATATGGTACCTTTATAATATAAAAATAAAAACGGATAAATAGTATACAAGATATTACAGACAAAATCTACATTAACGCGAGCGAAGTTAAAATAAACTTAACATTAACGTCATTTACTTACCAGCTATTTCTTCAAGTTTATTGAACATGTCAGACTCTGTACCGCCTGTCCATTTGGGTCTCTCGAACATATCCTCGAGTTTCTTTCCGCTCAGCTTTGCCAAACGTATTGCTTGGTATCCCGACATTTCTACCACCTACAAAGAAACGGGCTACATTAACACTGGAGCACACTTACAAAAGTAAGGTAAAAAGTTCTCGGCCTGGTACAGAGATGGCGGTCTGATCAGCGAAAATTTATGATTCCCGCCTAGGTGCACTTGCTAGGTGCACTAGATGCACTTGGCATTAATTCGTTTGACAGGTTCCAACTAAATCCCACTAGTAGTTTCTTTACATGAATTCTTGCAGTAGACTCCTTGCGCGTTTCTCGTAAAAATGGATAAACTGGAATATCGTGGTCATAATTTTTTTATTGTTTTAGGGGGATTAAACCCGAATAATTCATCCGAAGTTAACAAAAGTCGAATCCGCAGTTAAAAAGCGGGTGGCTGAATTGAAACGTGGTCGCATGCTCCTCAACGTTTACCCACGTGAAGGACGGCCAAAAACCGCTACCACACCGGAAACAATAACGATGCACGATATCGTGTTTGACGATAGGTGTGTGAAGGTAAGTGTAGTTGAGGCCGTAGGGATGCCGAAAGAAAGGCTCCTGATTTGGTTCCTTCAGACTTCCACTCTGTTCCCAAACTTGAAGACATTTGTTTCTGGGAAGCGTATCGCGTCAAATGAACAAGTTGTAAGGGCGGTAGATGGATATTTCCAGTCTTCCGGGAAGGAATAGTGATATTGGAGAAACGCTGTGTTGAAGTCAAGAGAGACGATGTGCAAAAATATAAAAGAAATTAACATAAAATCTGAGTGTTTCATTATCAGTCCAAGTATATTTCACCTTACAATTTTACTCCTACTTTTTCAACTAAATTTCAACTGTTGGGCATAACCCTCTCTTTGATAAACCACCGAAATCTTACCAGCCGATTTCCGAGGAGTCTCCCTTTTAAAAATATTAAACGAAATCCTACCAATATTATAAATATGAAAGTTTTGCAGAATGCATTTTTTTTCTGAAATAAGACAAGAAACATTCCTGTGTCGCGAGGGGCTTCACAAACATTTAAACAACGGACACAAAGAACACCCAGATTCAGACATGTGGGATTTGAACCCATAACACTCGGCGCGGCGTAGTGGCGAGGTGAACATTTAAAACATTACGTAATCAGCGCAGTCAATGCATATTTATTACTCTTTTGAGCAAAAACTATTGAACGAATTCTGATCATACCTAAGATACAAGAGTACACACCATAGGCTGATAGCCTGTGGTGTATATTTTTAAATACATATATTAAGTAAATTATCAAAATTACAAAGACAAGTATTATGTAGAGAGAGCTACCTCGGCGTGTGGTGCAGTTAGAATTACACGAAACAATGTACTAATTCCACGTAACATACGAGTACATACCTGGTCTGTCAAGTCTTCGTCAATGAACCCTTCCATGTACTGTTTCTTGAGTGTGTACACCCGCTTGCCTTTAGTCGACGTGAACATTTTAGCAGCCTTACTCTTAGCTTCAGATATCGTCATGGTCGGATTAAACTGCTTCAGTAGACGTTCAGCGAAATTTTGACCAGCACCTGTTATATGCACATAGTTTGATTTAGAAATACTACTAAAATAATCAATCTTAATAAAGCTGAAGAGTATTTTTGAAGTAAAAACTTCGCTGAACTCGCGTGACCGTCACGCTCAGATGACAGATGTGTCAGTTATGTTTTCACTTCTAACGTACAGTCCTACGACTAACAGTTTTTTTTTTAAACGCGCTAATCTGTAATGTAATGTATATAAGTGTGTAATATAAGTAGGATTAAAAAAAAGTTTTATTCATTAATAGCCAAATTCTCGAAGTAGTTAAGAAGCTGTTAAACATGACAATATGGATATTAATCTAGAATGTTAATGTAATGTGTACATTTTTTTGTAGTTCTTAAGTCAACGCTAGATGGCGCTGACAAGAAGACATCGCCTTTTAGATCGCGTTATTAAATGCGCGACAGGCGCAAGTCTCACTTTATTTACAGCGAGTAGTTACCATAAATCCTGGCATAGTTGATGACCTTGGCGTGGTCCCTGGACACGGCGGCGGCAGTGGCCGTGAGCGAGTGCAGGTCGGTGCGGCGGCTCTTGTCGCCGGCCAGCACGGCCCACCCAAACGCACTGCCCCCGCACAAGCCGCTAGTGCTGTCACCGAGCAGTGCCGCTATCCATAATTCCTTTAACACGCATCACAAAAGTAACCAAACTCCGCTACGTAGTAGCATAGAATACATAATAGCACAGTACAGAAATTCCACTGAGTTAAAATATTTAAAAAAAAACGACTCTTGTTCCGACACAATAAAGTGCAATTCAGGTCACACAACGCTAATCACGTGTAGTTATACTCACCTAGAAATTGCCTCTCTTTCTATCGCGTAACTCTTATCTAGTCTGACGACGTTAGAATCGCATTTCTTTACCTATCAATGTGCTCTTCGAATCCTTGTTAATATTTAAACAACCGAATACCACGCCCTACGCCTTAACCTCCATTATAGCTATATAATATGTACAGCTATAGGTCGATGCGACGTGAGTATCGAACTAACGTGCGACCACAAGTGCGTCTCGGTCGTACCTTTATACCTACAGTACAGGTGGGCCTAGTCTGTAGCCCTGTCTGTAGAAGCCTGTAAAGGAAGTACTACACATTACAGGCTTCCAATCAATTACCTGTGAGTCAACGTCAGCTCCTACGAACTTGTACCCAGGCGGAGCTTGTACCATAGCGCGCAGCTCTGACCCCACTCGCTCCTGATGTGCATTTGAAGCGGTCATCCATGTCGGTTCACTTGCACTGCACATGCCAGATGACCAGTATCATTATATTAATACATGAACAGAATTCTTTGTACCGGAGAAAATTTCGCGAACATGGTAACGTGAATTTTAGAATATTTACAGTTCATATACACAGGCAGTGCAGAAAGCTAAAATATTTAAACAATATGTCTTACAACTTAAAAAAATTGTGAAAACGTCTTTATGATATTACACGCGTCTAGTATATGTGATTACCTGTCATGGTAAGTAAGTCTATACAATGACAGTTCAAGTTATACTGACCGATGAAAAAACCATAGTCGAAATTAACCACGCGATCTCTAGTATTTGTAAAATTGTCATGAAATTTCACAGTAAATATATTTTCATTTTATTTATTTCAGTTTAAGTTCAAATCTTTAGGTATCAAATAATTATATGTGAAGAAAGGGGAAAAGGTGTTATATCTCTTCAACACAAGGGGAGGAAGTTCCGACCAAGTAAGATGAGCATGTTATATACAAGGTGTATTTAGAGTCTTTAAGTTTTTAGATAGTTCTTTTTTATCAAAAATTGTTGTTGTAACTGCATGCTAGAGTCATACTCATTCAGTGATTTAAGGAAGTGTTCCATTGTTAGATCAATAGGTAGACTTGTCTTCGTTAAATAATAATAATAACTTGAGACACCTTACACACGGCCGTCTGATCCAATACTAGATAGAGCCTATGGTAACCAGACAGCTGATAAACATAGTTATACATATATTACTAAATATATACATATTATAGATAAATAGACTATACTATAGAGACTATAGATAGATAGATTATAGACACCCAGACACAGAATAAATTATCGTGCTCATTACACAATTATTTGTCCTGGGTGGAAATCGAACCCACGACCTCTGCATCACCAGTCAGGACAATAAATACTAGACCAACTGACCCCCATGGCTCTGAAGTATGTTTTTATCTTGAGCTTACACTTAATTATTTGACAAAATCATAAAATAATATTTTTCATATTTTTGTTGAAAAGATTTCATTGCCACATTTTTCTAGGAGGTTACATCTGATGCACTGGCGACTATTTCCACTGTGGCCACTATAAAATGTAATTGTAACTTCACACTTTCATAACTATTACTTTGCGACCTGGCTGAATATTTTTTTTTATGGTAAAATTAAACCCACACGCTCGTCAAGAGGAAAAGAGGACCAAATAGCAATGGACACAACGTTTTTGAAGTGAAAACTTCTTTGGGCACGTTTGGGCACTTTTTCTTCGGGGAAAAAGCACTGAACTCGTGACCGTCATGCTAATAAAACATAATAATAATATAAAGATCTACTAGAAGGCTGTAATCTAAACATTGAGTTCTGTCAGCTCCTTATTAATTAATGTCACCAACCTGCTAACGTGACCTTTTAAGTTCGTCGTTTTGTTTAAGTTTTCACTTCATTCGGCAGTCCCGTGACTGCCTATTTTTTTTTATATCGTTGCTACATTATTCTGTCCGATATAAATAATATGCTGTACACATATAAATTACCGTCTCGTGAGCGTGCCCGCCACGACGATCTGTGGCAAGATGGCGCCGAACCCCGCGTGTGGCGCCACGGCTCGCGGCGGCCACACGACTTGCTGCGCCAGCACCCGCGCGCGGTTGTTGCGCCAGTAAGACATCATGCGACCGAACGTCAGCACCTGCACGGCGACGGGTAAAGCTATGCTTCAACAATCACATCCATGCAAAAATACAGATAAATTAAAACTGAACGTAATACTTAATACGAAGATATTACGGTACGATAGGTTACGTGGGAGAGCCATGCTTCGGCACGTAAGGGCCGGCTCGACTCCGCTCGATACCACGGCCTCACAGAAAACCGGCAGTGAAACAATGCTTTCATTGCTTTTCGACGCGTGAGTGAGGTCACCGGAGGCCCTAACCCTTCCCTCTCCCCTATTCCCGTCCTTCCCCTCTCCTCCCCCCTCCCGTCTTCCCGCTCTTCCCCTCTTCCCACCTTAAAGGGGGGCAACGCACTTGTGACTCTTGAGTTACAGGTGCCCATGGGCGGCGGTAGTCATTTACCATCGGGTGACCCGTTTGCTCGTTTGGGGGCAAACGAGCATATATAAAAAACAAAAAAAAAAAAAACAGTTTGTATGCCCGATTTATTCTCATAAGGCTCAACCATTTGGAAACGGGAGGTTAGTTTTATTAATCAAAAATACTAATATTTTTTCCTAGTATTTATAAAAATATATGGACAACGAAGACCGAATAATTTAATTGTTGGTATGTGAAAATGAAGAAAAAAATTTTTATAACAATTTTGTCTGCAAACTAACAACATTACAGTATCGACCTGACACCTTAATAAATAAAAACTACATATTATAAAACAAAGTCCCCCGCCGTGTCTGTCTGTCTGTTCGCGATAAACTGAAAAACTACTGAACGGATTTTCATGTGGTTTTCACCAATAAATAGAGCGAATCATAAGGAAGGTTTAGGTATATAATTTGTTAACGTTTTGTGTAAATTGGTTGAAATATGATGATGATTGTTGAAGATGTCTCTGCTGGGCGTCCGAAGCCGGGACGGGTTGCAAGTATCACATGTAAAAATACTTAATTTATTTTGGTTTAATAAGCTACATATAGAAGAAAATCAATACATACCTTCTCAGCCTCATCACCCTGAGCAGAGAGTACATTTTGACTGAACATGTCTAAGAAGTCTTTGGCTAATGGATTGCCTACTTTATACTTAGGACCGTCTTTGTGTGGGAGTCTAAGAAAGTGGCAGCATCCTAAAACGTTAAACAAATACAATATATAACTAACAGATTCGGAATCAATGGTAAACATTAATAGAGTTAAATAGTAATTGTGAATGGACACACTACAATGGACATAACACTTTTTTAAATTAAACACTTTGTAATAATATGTATGTAAGCGTTGGCGAGTTACATTGACACGCAATTCCTAAAGCGGTAGAAACGCCTACAATCCTCTTAATACATACTAAGGATTTTCCATTAATCACGTGACGCTCGAAAGAGGTGAGAGGGTTAGGAAACAACCACGAAATATCACAAAATATAACAAGGGGGGGGGTGTAGTAAGTTATCACGTGTGTTTATTTTTTCGTAAAACGCTCAATTATAACTGTATTTAACGATAATATTCTGATTTTTTTAAATATATTTCGAAATAAAAAAAATCGTGATTTTGGCGGGGGTTAGTCTAAAATCTCACCACGTATCACCAGAGGAGAGGGGGGGGGGGGTGATTAATGGACGGCTCCCTAGGAACATGGGTAGTATTTCTGTTAACCCTTCCAGTTATCTAAATAAACCTATATAGTTACCATTGGGTTAACAAACTGCGTGTTGATTTATGATAAATTTAATCGAATTGCTATAGATAGAGGGGGACTAATATCGATAGATCAATATCAATAATATCGATGAATAGAAAATATTGCTGAAAGTAACCTAATTCAATTAGTTATCTAAATAAACCCATATAAAATGAAAGATTTTTGGATGTCATATAAGAAAATAATAATTGATATTTAATTTTCAAATTGCTCGGTGGACGGCTATAGGCTTGCTTCCTATTAAGTGAGTCGGACCAAATTATACTGGGGAAAATTTTGGTATTTAATACACCTTTGTCTACCTATTCGTTGATATGGGTGTGAGTGTATGTAAAATAATAATTGTAATGAGTCATTTTGTGTAGAATTTAGATATGAGTATAATTTAAATTTTGAGGAAGATAATTAAGTGAGAGAGCCATGCTTCGGCACATATGGGCCGGCTCGACCGGAGTGTTACCACGGCCTCACAGAAAACTGGCAGTGAAGCAATGCTTTTGTTGTTGTTGTATTGCGCCGAGTATGTCACCGGAGGCCCTAACCGTTCCCTCTCCCCCTCTTCCCCCCAAGGCCGGCTGTGACTCTTGAGTTGAAGGTGCTCATGGGCAGCGGTAGTCACTTACTATCAGGTGACCCGTCTGCTCGTTTGCCCACTATCCCATAAAAAAAAAGACAGAACCACCCCACTCTCCTCTAATCAACGACTACTAACAACTGAAAAGCTTCCATGTGCTGATATGTGCTATGTACATATGTAGTTATTTTTTTATTTTATATGGACTGACCTTGGACCTGTATACCACACCACACCCCTAGACCATGGTATTGGTTAGCTGCAGCCTGCTTGTCTATTTTCTTTCTTGCATAATAAGCACGCCTGCCCAAATCTTCCTAAGAAGAACGAAAATAAAAAAATGAATACAGCCAAACATGGTCCTCCTTTTTTTGAAGTCAGTTAAAAATGAACCTCCACCAGTAAAAGGCTGCTTACCTAATTTCGCAGACATTAAGCAGTGAGTTTATTCTGCCTGGGCTGTCTATCGTATTTCGTTAATGTTTATTCTTAGCTGTTGTTATTGACAAAACCGACGGTGAGGTTCCCTGTTCAATTACTATCATGTACAGCAAGATTAATTTTTTTTATAACACTAACAAGTATTATGAGCCGAGGTTCGGGATTAGGTAGATACCCCAATTTATTACGAAAATACACATAATTTATTTTAATAATCCGCAAATAACACAATCACAATTAATTTTCATTATTTAAATTATCACTAAACTTGTACTTCGCACTTGTTTACTCGCAGATCGCAAAACTGGAACTCAATAATACTGCGATGCAACTGCAGTTTTATACTCCGAACGTTATTTCATAGAGAGTTCGTAACATTAACCGAAAACTCGAAACCACTGTTTTCAAAATTTTCTAATACATCGTGGGACAATCTTTAAATAGACTATTAGTCCCGTTTATTGTCAAAAGATGACGTGCGTCTCAATGTAGGCAATCGTAACCTTCTATGACTTCCTATACTCCACAATAGATGGCGCCCGCGGGTCTTTTAGGCTTTCGTAACAATACCAATTTAGTAAGTAAATAAGTAATTGGATGCCTTGAAGGACCTTTTTACCTCTACAGTCTTAGGTAGCGTGTAAACGTCGGGCTCGAACGAGCTTTCCTTACAAAACGTCAAGGGGCAGGTCTTCAAGAGTTCATCCAAAGGTATCAGTGGCTCCTCTGCATCATCAGAATGTTGGTGACTAATAGGTACAAGGAAACCCCAGCCTTCGGCCTGAATGTAATGAAGAGGGTAACCTTCCCATGATAATCGAAGCAGCTTTGGGGTTATCTAAAACCAACAAATTTATCTTAATATTACTTAAGACAAGGTCTAGGAGTAATTCATAAAAAGCTTATTAACTGCCTTAAAAAATAAATTAACAAAAAAAAAAAACATTATAATCAGACAATGTTGTATAGAATTATCTCTGAACATATATAAAAAAGGTATTCCAATGAATTTTTAATTCCTGTCTTGTCTGATTTTAATTAATATTTTTTTGTTAGAAAATGACCAGGAGAGATCCCACATCATCATCATCATCATTATATTAACTTTTTTTAATGAAAGAAAACTCCCGCATTAGGAATATTCCTGTGTCTTCACAAACATTCAAACAACGGACACAATAAACACCCAGACTCGGGACAACTATTTGTGGACCACACAAATTTTTGTCCCATATGTGATTTGAATCCATAAAACTATATTTTTAAAGGGATAAGTATATGCTTCAATGTCTTGTCTATACATTATTTATACGTCATTTATTAGACGTTGTAACTAGGGACTTAATCGCGGTAACATTGTAACAATACAAGTCACGAAAATTTGAAAACAAATAACGTCATTGTAGGATTTTGTTACTGTCTATTATACGAATAACACGTGCTAAAGTAATAACTACCTGCATACTAGTAGTAATATTGTTGGCTCCTGGGCTCCAGTCTGGATCTTTGCCGGGTTTAGTACAAAGTTTCCTATACCACGCCGGATATCCGGCCAAATACGGCTTCTTTACAGGCAATAATTGTCCCATCTCAAACAAGTGTTCAAACTTCCTTGAATTGCCTATGTTTTTAATGTGTTCCTCATTATCAGAATTCTCTAAATTCTTTAAATAATTTTCGTCTAAAATATCAAAGGCTTTTAAATTTTCTTTTAAACTTTTTTCTCTTTTCAAATTTTTATCATTTCCTAATTGACTAGAAATAGTATCTATACTGCCAGTTTCATTTAACAGCACTTTCTTCTTTTTTCCAGATTGCTTTTTTAATTTAAGCGTCTGTGTCGACCAGTCCTGGTCCCACATCCAAAGGTCTTTTTTGTAAGTATCGTTGGTCATCATACGGCAAGCTTCGTCTGCCTTTAGTGAGAGTAGCTGTCTCGATTCTAATTTTAGATCTTCGAAAACTGTTTCAGCTGAATCTATGTATTGAAGCCAGTTGGAATTAACGGGTAGATATGCTGAGCCTGAAACAATAGGACATTATTTAAAACAAAAACCACGATAGACGGTAGATTTGAAAAACCTTGAGCACAAATGTCATTTTATTTTGTCTTTTTATCCCTCCGTGCAGATTAAAATACTGATTTTGGGTAGGAGACGTTAGCTCAGAACAGATTTTGCGAATGGGCTGGATTAATAAAGTCTAAGGCCTCTCGCAAGATTGCATGGAAGTTCTTGGTTTTTTGTACCAGAGACCTCAAATTAGGCAAGGAGGTAGTTTATAGGGAGGACGCGTCAGCTCAAAACGGATTTTTGCGACAGGACCATATTAAGTCTAAGGGTTCTCACAGTGTCATACAATCAGGTCTTGACTGGTCCTACCACTTTGGACCACCTCGCGTGTTAAGAGGAGAGCCCTTCCCTCTCAAAAAAAAATGAGCGACGCGCTAATAAATCGCATATAAAAATCGCGTTAAAACCCTTTAACAGAAATATTGCTGTATCCTCTGTCTCTTTACCTTGAGTAAAACATACTGCCGGTATATTTGTTTCGCACTCTTATAGTAAAAAAATTAAGTTCGTTTTTAAGGATGTACCCAGCAAATCTAGAGTCAGATCACCCGACTAGGAATAACTGTAACCGACAGAAGACGACGTTTCTCCAGTTTTTTTTAATAACTTGACACATCTCATACACGGCCGTCTGATCTCAAAGTAGGCAAAGCCTTTATTATGGTACCCAACTGCTGATAATATAATCATACTTGTATATATTTAGATACATACATATCTATATAAATAAAACTGAATCGCCAATGGATGTGTGATGTGCTAAGCGCAAAATTCGAGAACGGCTTGACCAATTCGGCTAATTTCTTTTTCATATTTTAGTTAAGGCACAAGGTAGGTTCTTATTGAGAAAAAAAACGTAAAAATTGCAAGGAAAATATGCAAAAAATAACACTTTCCTTTTCTTATACAAACCACAGAGTAAATAATAATTTAAACACATGTCCCCAGCTGTCAACCCCCGACCTCTGGCTCAGCTTCCAGGATAACTAACCACTAGACCAACTTGCTAGTCAAAAGATGCAAGTAGAGTCGCCAAAACTCCATTATAAGATTGACAATGCAAGTGTTGTGACAAATGCTTATAACCGCCGGTAACCACTTATCATCAGACAGGCGGCACACTTTTTGAAATTAGTAGTATAAAAAAGTCTATTCTCACCTAGTTCCAACATGGCTGCCAGTGTTACAGGATGCGGGAACCTCTCTAAGAACAGCGGAAGTAATTCTCTCAACACGCTGTGAGTAGCTGAAACGTCTCCAGCACAGTACTGCATCAATATTTGGAAGTTTTGGTGAACATCTTCCATGGTACCCTCCGTGAAAATGTCCCTGGATTCTTTGTTTATCGGCGAGCCGCAATATAAGTTGTGTACCTAGAATTAATATGTATTTTTTAGAATCTTTAGATCCCCGCTACCAATACAATTATTTTCTTATTTTTGGGCGATTGAGCTCACATGCGAACAGGTTGGTAACAGAGTGTAGGTCATACATTGTCCAAGGTGTTACAGACAAATCAGCTCGGGAAATTCTTTTCCTAGTATTTTATCCAATTTTAATGATTTTGTTTATTGTTTTAGTGTCATCTATCAATTTTCGAATTCAATTTGTTTGTATCAATATCACTACACATTATAAAACAAAGTCCCCCACCCCACTTTCTTATTGCTTACCTCACTGAGATTATTCAGGGAACTAATTTCCTTCCAATCGTCATCGGACGGATGTGGTTCCTTATTTTTCGCCTTTAGCACTGTACGCTGGTAACTTGTAACGCCGCTCACGCTTACATGCATTGACATAGTATCCATAAACCGTACTCCTGAAAAATATATATGATGTATATACAGAATTTTTTGCTTAATGTTGGACAGCCTGGTGTATTAAAATAAAACATAGCTGTATTAAAATAAAAAACGACACAAAACGATTTTGAATATATACAGAATACACGCGATTTGAATGCTGTAGGGGACTGACGTGAAGCTCCCACTGCACGCAAACCTCACCTTGCACGCCCACAAACCTCCCCTCGTCACCCGCAAACCTCGCCTCCCACGCCCGCAAACCTCGCCATGCACGCCCGCAAATCTCCCCCCGTCGTCGCATGTATTATAGCTAAGAACACTCTAGATCAAGACACTTTTCAAACAAAAAAAAAAACTAAATCCAAATCGATGCATCCGTTTAGGAGCTATGATGCCACAGACATATACAAACTTATAATACAACTCTTTTTGCGTCGGGGGTTAAAAAGTAGTGTCCAGTATTACGCACCTGTTCTTTCCAACCAATACTGTTCCTTTATCTTAGCCCTATCAAACGACACATTATGTCCAACCACGACTCTGGGCCTACTCAAATCGCCACACGGCTTTAGACCATCTGTCTCCAACGGTATTAGGTCTTCATATCGCACAGTCTCATACACTTCATGTGGCAAGCCTTTTGCTAGCGGCTCACTTATCCAACCATACCTAAAATTAAACGCATCGTGAATCACTATGAATCACTAAACTAATACACATGATGAATCACATAACTAATACACATCATAAATCACTAAACTTATCTGAAGTTAATTAATATCGTAAACTTGTCTAAAGATAGCAAGGATAAAATAAATATTATAATGTTCTGTGGCTGTCACATACTACGCAGCTCTTTCTAGACCAAAACTAAGCATAACATGTACTATGGGTTCTAGAACATGAAAAAAATATATTTAGATTTGTATTTACAAAAGTATTTAAATATGTTTCTAGCTAAGGTTCAGGATTAGTAAAGTACACCAAGTCATTACCAAAATCGACACAATTTATTTTAATAACTCGCAATTAACACAATTACAATTAATTTTCACAATGTCAATGATCACTATGTCCACTTCTCTATTCACTTGTACTTTGCACTTATCGCTTAACTTCTTTGATCTGATTGCTCAACTAGAACTCATTTATTACTGCCATGCAACTGCCCTTTTATACTCGGAACGTTATTTCAAAGGGAGTTCGTAACATTTAATGAAAACTCGAAACCATTCTGGAATTTTCTGATATAATGTGGGATATTCTATTAATAGACTATTAGTTCTGTTTAGTGTCAAAAGATGGCGTGCATCTCAACTTAGGTAATCGTAACCCTTTATGACTTCCTCTAATCGTCAATACATGGCACCGTGCGCCTCAATTTAATTCCGTAATATTAATACATAGGCACCATCAAAAAATATTAATAGAAAAATGTTACCAAAATTTTTCTCTTTCTCTGTAGTTGTAGTCGAATGTTTTAGCGACTTGCCAATCTTGCCATATAGGTCAACAAAACCCATACAAAAAATTAAAAGAACATTACCATGTCCATTTCAGGAATTTTGAACAGAGAAAGACAAAAATATTCGAAATAAGGGGGTTTACCCCTCATTGCCAATATTTTTGTCTTCCTCTGCAGTTGCAGTCGAATGCTCTAGCGACATGCCATATATGTCATACAAAACCCATATAAAAAAATAAAAAAACATTACCTATGTCCATTTTTAGGAATTGTGATAATACACAAAGAAACATACATTAGTTTTATAGATTTATAATAGATTTCAAACATATTCGAATAAAACCTTGAAAAGCAATTATAAAATTGTTCATTTCATCACTTAGTCACAAGTTTCATTATTACCCTTCTTAGGTTGAAAATTAGAGGACGGACCCATGCTTCACCTAGTTTCTCCACCTGGGTGAAGCACAGGGTTTAGATATTAGTAATGTGTTTCATAATTGTTGGCAATCTTATAAATAGTTTCAAAATCCTTATGTGCCTGAATCTGTGGTCAGCCATTCAGATTTTTTACCCGGTGTTACGAAACTCACCATGCATTTGGGGATACAGCACAGGCCAGAGTAGGTCTCTTCCCAGCAGACATTAGCACTTCCACATCAAATATTAAAGCATCATCTGGTGGACAGGACACTTTTTCTGCTTTTTCATTTGTATATTTCGTCCAGCCTGCTGACTTGGACCATTTCTACAAAGATATGTTAATTATTTTATGAGATAAAATTGTTAACTTCCAGGTACAGCTGAAATTGTATTGATAGGATTGTAAAGTCTTATAATCCTATCAATACAATTTGCCGCACCAATGCTGGGAGTACCATTAATAAAAGTATAAGTATTTCTATTCGTACCAGTAGTTCCTGAGATTAGAAAATTCAACCAAACAAACAAACAAACTCTTCAGCTTTATAATATTAGTATAGATTTAGTAATTTATAAGTATGTCTATCAGCAGTCTGGTTCCATAGTACAGGGTCTGCCTAGTTTGGGATCAGACAGCCGTGTGAGGTGTCGCAAGTTATTATTATTAAGAAAAAAATGTTGAGTCCTATACCTTTGGCAATGGTGGTAACTTACAGGTGGCCAGCTTCTTCAATGATAGCCTATATAAAGCGCTTTGCCTTTCACCTATGTTATAGAAGTGATCTACAACATCCCCACCTTCAAGTTTGGGTAATTTTAATTCCACATCAGGGAGGTGACTGCATTTCTTGTAGTCAATACCATGCTTTAGTAGATTGTCTTGGCATCTGTGAACAGTGTTATTGAGAGCCAGACTAAGAATCGGAAACTTATCATATTTTTGACTGCCCTGTTGGTCTAGTGGGTAGTGACCTTGACTGCTGAGCCAGAAGGTTCAAATCCCACCCAAGACAACTAATTGTGTGATGAGCATGATCATTTGTTCTGTGTCTGGGTGTAATTTATCTTTGTTTGTATTTAGGAATATATAAATATGTTTATCAGCAGTCTGGTTACTGTAGTACAGGCTCTGCCTAGTTTGAGCTCAGACGGCTGTGTGTGAATGTGCCACATTATTATAATTATATTTATGACACTCAGCTATGCTAAATGCTTGTGTAGGGAGCAGGTTCACATTGGTATTGCAATACATGGGGTTTGAACCCACAATCAGTTGATTGCAGGTTCTTACCTTAGATAATCTGGAATTTTATAGAAGCTCAAAATTGGCAACACATGAATTATACACCACAGTTCGTTATAACTATCTGATTATAATGAGCTTTTCCATAGTCCAATCCAATAATAAATACCAACACCACTCTTTCCAATACAAACCAATACTACTCTATCCAATTCCAACCATTGTCAGTTGAAAGTAATGCGTGACGATTATTATGGTAATTTGACTATTAGTGATTTTTATCAGTATCTCGACTATGGTTTGTCATGCTCACTAACATGTCATTGCTTGCGGCGTCGTCATGGGGCGGGTCATTTCTTTCCCTCTGATATGGCGAAGGAGATGATGGCTGGTCCATGCGTCATACTCGTGAACGGGTGCTGCTTGGGGTGACTGGTCGGCCTAGTCAGCGATGCTTTAGCCTACTATACTATTATTTTGGTTCGATCAACTGCAACTCTAGCCTCTTAATCCAGTCACGAATTAATTTTAACAGTAGATTTTGGAACTGAATGAAGGTAGATGTGCACCTTGAATGATTTCTATGTTTAATAGGTTCAAACCTTCAACGGTATCACTGAGTGATTTTTATTTTTTAGTATGTTAGCTTTTGGAGCATTTCAATAAAATGAAATTCAGGTGGCATCAGCTTGCATCCTGTTTACCTCTCGTGTAACACTAACACTATTGTACCTGAAGATGTGACTTTTAAAAAGAGTGGCCATGAGTTTCTTTGGCAGTATTCTTCTCATAAGGCCCTACGCATTTTGGAAACTGGAAGTTATAGATCGACACAAACAGGCAGTAGATTTTGGTGTTTTTCACCTAATTTTCCTTGACAATCCAGTACATGCTGTGGCGTCTGTTTGTGCTGATCTATGATTTTAACTCTAGCTTCAATTTAACGTTCATAAATGTCACTTAGTGTCTTAATTGAATAAATGATTTTGAATTTGAATTTGAATACAAACCAATACTACTCTATCCAATACAAAACAATACCACTCTATACAATACAAACCAATACCACTCTATCCAATACAAACCAATACTACTCTATCCAATACAAACCAATACTACTCTATCCAATACAAACCAATACCACTCTTTCCAATACAAACCAATACTACTCTATCCAATAAAAACCAATGCTACTCTATCCAATACAAACCAATACTACTCTATCCAATAAAAACCAATACTACTCTATACAATACAAACCAATACCACTCTATCCAATACAAACCAATACTACTCTATCCAATACAAACCAATACTACTCTATCCAATACAAACCAATACTACACTATCCAATACTTTTTCGAATCTGCCTAGTAGTTTCAGAGAAACAAACTGTCAAACAATACACTCCTCAACTTTATTATATTTATACAATGGGCTCATGGCTAATGGTTATGGTTAAATTATACTATCCACTTCAGTCTAGGATGGGTGACCATTCTTAATAGATTGAGACCCCTCCGTGCTTCGGAGAGCACGTTAAACCGTTGGTCCCGGATGCCATACAAATATCTGTGGCATTCGTTACGGGTAGCTGCGAGCCCTAAAAAGTCCGAGAGCCTGTTCTAAAAGACTTCGATATAGCCTAGTACTTGGGTTGTGGTGGTCTGATGGCAGTCGCTCAAAGTGGGCCGTATCGTAATTAAACTGATAGCCGACCCCAACTTAGTTTAATTTATTTATTTTTACCTTTTAATAATGTTGTGGTCTATCCTATCAGTTGGATTTTTAAATACTTGTTCGTATATGTTCTTCGATATCATCTGTATATTAACCTCATTCGCTCTAAATTCCTTTGAATTATTAGGTGTAACATTTTGGTCTGATGAAACTTTTTCTCTTTTGAGGTTATCAATTTTCTTTGCCTGTTTAATTATTACAACTTCACTTGTTGGTATTATATCAGAATATAGTCTTAGAAAAATAAATGGTGACTTTAACAAACTTTCAGATAATTTTCTTTTTGTTCCCATTCTGTATAAAATCCTAATAGCCGGCTTTGTTTATCCTGGGCCTTTGTTTACAAGTGATAAAGTTGCCAGCTAAGGCAGTTAAAATGTAGCAGCAATGTGGAATAGTCGAATATCAACAAAAAGCAAATACACGGAGAATGGAGTGGAGAAATGTTAATTATCTTTTTTAAGAATAATTCTAACTGTAGGGGTGATTAAATATTTTAGCATATCGCTGGAAACCATGTTTATGGCCATGGTCCGGTATGACAGAGCAACGGTTTGCATAGAAGCGATGTATGCCAAAAAGATGGCAAAAAGGGAATGGGCACCTTAGTTATTTAATTTATTTTATTTTGATTATACGTAGTATATATATTACGTAGTACCTCATTAGTAGCGATATATTAATTAGCATTCACATTCATATTAAATTTGTGAATTCTGATTTAGCAATTATCAAATTAATTGAAGTTGTGAAATTTCGTGAATGTATTAATTCATTGCACTTCGTTCGTTAACGCTTCATATTCACACAGCGTGTGCTCTCCTTCGCATCCGCGTGCTAACTCAATTAAATTAAATAAATCGTCGTGCCATTGCTAATGCCTAATGCTAATGCTAATTTACCTATGTCACACCAGTGAAATAGCAGATGCCAAGAGAAGAGGGGCCATGCATAGGAGTTATTATTTATTTTAAAAGAAATGCACGTATTTAGAGTTGCATTTTGCATGAATGCGTATCATTTCATAATTATTATTGTTTATTAATTTTGGTAGGTAATAGTTATGGGACTTGATGTATATCCGATTATTTTGTTGATCTTTAGCATAGATAAATCTTTAGTACGTTTTAGCAATTGACCATGAGAGGTTTGTTTACGTATTCTTTAGTTTTTAAACTTGTCTGTTTTTTATTGTGCTGTCATTAGTTTATAATAATATTGTACATGGTTAACGTCTCACAAAATAGTCGCGCGTTTTAAATGATATAGTTTCAGCATTAGCTTTAGCAAATAGCATGCTAAGACATGAGAATTCGCATAATAGTGAAATTAAAGTGATTTATCGTTAATTTCCATCACTACTACTTAATAATCTGAATGGGAATGGGTGAGAACTACTTTTGTCTCGTCCCGCAGAAGACGCACCAGTCTCACCAATGATCTCCGGCCTGCTTGAGGGCGATGGACAGGGTTACCTGTCAGCCTAGTAGAAGCAGGCCCGAGACTGTGGTGCGACGTGTTCCAAGTCTGCCGGGGTTCACAGGGATTTCCTTTGTTTGACACCTGAGTTCCCAGCATAAAGACCCCGTGTTGGAACACCGTGTGGTGTTAGTCGGTTGAAGTCTGACATAGCACCTTGCCACCCAGCCAATAAAAAGCACCCAGGCTTTTTACAATATTAAATTAATTATTGTGTTGATAACTTCATTCTTATTTTAAACTTCGTATTTTGTTAATAGAAACTTTAGTTTTAAAAGAAGTTAATTGTGAATAGTAAAGTTACTGAATTGATTTGAAAAAAGTGGAAGTCCGAAAGGAAAAGTGGATGCACTGAAGAAAAGTGTAGAATAGCAGAGGAGCACTGTAACTGGCAACACTAATTCTTAACTTAAGCTGACGTAGGTCACGCGTTCAGAAACATTGTTTTATGTTGAAACAAGGTCGAGTGTTGAAACCCATTTAGGCTCGAATATTATTTAATAAAATTCAACCGTTTGGATCAGACTTCTAACTTTAATAAAAAGATGATCATTTTTAAGTAAAAGTTCGAGTCATATCGTTAAGGAAATCTACAATAATACTTTTTAGAATTTTATTAACTAATTTATGCTTGTACAATAATTTAATTTACTCATATTATGTCCATATTCGAAATACTTGATTTTTTACAATATAAATGTGTAATATGTGTTGTTACTCGGTATATTGTAGATAATTATGTAGGTATGCAATGGCTCTTTCCACATGCTCGGACACTCAGTGCTGACTAAATGTAATGTAAATATATAATATTGGTTGCACCATCAGATAGATCCAGAATGTTACAAGTTATAAGCAATTTAAGACCAAAGGAATTAGAATGAATAAATAGTAAACTTACGTTATGAAGAATGTTAATTTATTATAGTCAAAACAAATACATAATAATACTACATGATAACTTTTAATACCTATTAGATTAATAATGCAAAATAGATAACTTTTAATAACATAATATGATGCCTCTTATATATATGGAATGCATTAAGAAGATTAATTTGTTCTTAATTGGTAGTCTCCATTCTGTGTGATATAACGCACCCAAGGAAGAGCTTGATAACCACTCTTCTCAATAATTTTTAAGTATCTCACTTGAATGCCAGATGTAGTGAAGTATGGTATCTCAAACTTGACTTGGATTGGTGGCTTACCATCAACCTCCTCACATTCAACAGAAGGCAGCCCAAAGTGGGCTCTCATTAGGTATTCCTTGCCTCCAGGAAATGATTTAATAGACCAAGTGATAGCATTCTGTTCAGGAGTGTATTTCACACTGCCTATGGTGGTCTTGAATTTTGGAGAATCAGCATCAGCTGGGACAGGGATAATAATCTCTACATTGTTTGCAGTGGAACGCCTCTTGAACTGGGATTTAGCTTTGATCATGTACTCAACTCGGGAATGAGCATGGCGTTCAATGACTGACTCAATCCAAATCAAAGGTTTCACATGAGTGTTTAACCTGTACGACATAAGTTCAAACTCTCCATCAGGTGGAATGAAGGAAATAGTCCTGTCATTCTCAAAACGAGACAATCTTACGCACTGATGGAACTTCACGTCTTCCAGTTCTACAGACTTTGACTTTCCCCGACCAGTACTCTCAAATAAGACCTTATCATTTAACCCAAGGCGAAGTTCAGGCATACCAGACAGATACACTCTCATTTTGATCGCCCCAACAATTTCACTTCTTAAAACATTACCATTACAATTAGCCAACAAATTCACAGATTCAATGACATCTAAAAATACTTCATTCTTTCTATATTTAATACCCTCAGACCGCCATGAAACTGCATTTGTGACTGCCATTGGTATACGAGGTTGCATTTCTAGTTTATGGCCTTCTTGGGTGATATACTCCTGTAGTATCTTACTGTCAGTTGTTTGAGGGTACCCAAAGTCAATCAATTCGTCCAGTAACTCATATATAACAACAAAATTGTCACGGATACTTTCCTCTTCCAATTCTTTGAAGTATTCAGTCATAACTTCAACAATCTTGTACAAGAATACAAAAATAAGTGCAATGTTAGCATTTTTCTTGGTGGTTGATACTATATACAAGTTGTTTGTCTTGATGTAAGCGAAAGTGCACTCGCTAGTCTGGAGAAGTGGAGTAAGCATTCCCTCTTCTTCTTTCTCCATCAATAAGGGCATAAACTTATCTATGACGCCCAAATCAACATCACCGCGATAGTTCCTCGAAATGAGGACTTTTCCTTTCACATCCAGGATATATATGGCGGAAGAAGACATCGTCTACCTGAAAAATGCAATCAAGTAACTTATTGCCAAAATTCATGTCATAAATACATACCATTCATCAGGAAAACTAGCTAAATAGGGTGCACGTTCCGATAACTTATTACTTACACAAATCTCAAGCCTATTAATAAAATATATACATAATCTCTTCGAAACATACGTGTAAACTTTTCTACGTAATTAAGATTCTATAGATTATAGTAGGTATGTTCATATTTCAGGTTCAGGTAAGTTAGACATTTTAGCATGAACATGACTTATTTGACAAGACATCTTGATCAGTCTTATAAGTACTTAATCGATATACCCAATAACATCGACTATTATCTGCAATCGACACGAAATGAATTTCAGGAATTTGATCATAATATATATAATACGAACAAAATACAAATAATATACAAAAAAACGTATGTATCTCGATAACTTAAAAGCGGTTTACCCTCCCATCACAAGTTATCACTTAAAAAATTGCCTGGTTCAAAATGTGGGTCACAACGGCGTTTCCACCATATTAGCTGGAATCAGCTATGTTTCAGCAAAAACAAAAGTTACCCGAAATGTCTCGGAGCCGGAGGAGGTTTCATAGCCAAACACTGAAAACGATAGTTTTTGATTCCGTACTTTTGACTCTTAGGGGTCGAAATTTCTTTTCGAATATCTATAAAAAGCTAAATTAATGTATGATGACATTTCTGACTTTGTAAATCATGAAATATGTATTACCATACCATACACAAACTTTCACAGCCTATTTTCTACTAAAGGAAGAATTTCCATAGTGGACACATACAATCTAGACTGCAGGTTCGACTGTGCCTTAATAACAAGTTAGTTTTTAAGTGAAACTTCTTTAGAATCGTTGTGATTTGAAATTCAATGAAACGATCAGCGTTACGATAAAGTTCCTATAATCTTTGTCTTTGCGACTGCGTACTACCAAGCCTTCAGAAAATATGTTAATGTCAACGTGGTGTAATTTTTGTGCATTTGCGTATTAAATTTATTTTAGTTGTTTTTTCTCCATGTTTCACTTATATTTAATTGATTCTTTACAAATTTACATTTAAATCCAACCTTAACATTTATTGAAAACGAAGTACTGTTTGTTTTGAAAGTTGTGTACAGTTTGACTGGCTTGTTGGCCTAGTGGTTAGTGACTCTGACTGCTATGCTACAGGTTGTGGGTTCGATTCCCACCTGAGTCTGGGTGTTCTTTGTGTCCGTTGTTTGTATGTTTGTAAAGTCCCCCGCGACACAGGAGTCATTCCTGCGGGAGTTGTCTTTTTAAAAAGAAGTTGTAACTGGACTTCAGGTTTGCTTACTGTTTATTATTAAGGCCATTCTTTGTATATCTTGATCTGTTGTCAGTATCTGTGCCTATTGAATAAAATAACAATAAAATAATTTGACCAGTAACTTTTATAGAAATTATCTAAAATTAAATTTATTAACATTAGTAAATTATTTGTGTTGATTTTACTTTTTATTTCTCATTCTCTCGTAGGCTACTTTTCTAAAGTTTCACTTCTACCGTGTGTGAATTGCACATGCACACTTTTGTTTTATGGTTTGTATATAAATACACACACAGAGTACTTTTTTAATACTGAAAACCTGCTGGGATCATGGTCAATACCTCACATCGCCTATAAACGTAGTCTAGATGATATTAATACACATTTATATTCTTTACCGACCTTATTTTATTACTTTCTGTGTACTGTGTAGTTTCGCTTCAGTGGAAATAATACTTAAGTTAGTTGTTAACATCAGTCATTATTTAGTTTGACATCCGCTTACATCCCTATTTTTCAATGAGGTTTTAGTGTAACCAACTTGAGATTTTTGTCACGAATTGCAGGAGAAATGTATGTCACATTTAATCTTTAATAAAATAGATTAAGCTCCATGAACGAGATCATAATTCAAGTTATCTGGTGGGGCGGCTTGCTGGCCTTTAATGGTATTCAAAGTCATAGATATCTGCTTTTAGAAATAAATTAAAAATTGCGGAAAACATTCGCCCGTCTGTCCGCATGTATTATGATGTAAATTTATAAAACCAAGTTTTCTCCCATCAGGAAATAAACGCATCACTTCTGATTTGACTTGTAGTCTAAGTCTTCTTTGCCTACCTCTTCTCTTTATATTTTCAAACTTCCTAAGTATTGAGTAAATGTAACTTTAAACACAAAAGAACTTGAAAACGAGAACTTTTAACACCAACCAAACAGACAGACAGAAACGCTCCTCCACTCTTTAATAAGATTACTGTACTCTGTGTCCTTCACATTGGCGTAAACGGTCTCTCTTTTGATTTAATTTATACCCTACTTTTTGTTTATGGGGAATATACTTTAGACATGTGCAAACCATGTCCGACATGAGATTGAACCTGGAACGGTTCCTTTCCTTGTCGGAACTAGTTCCAGGAAACATGTCCGAGGAACTATCTAGTTCCTTAGTTTTATCCGGACATTGTAGTCAACAGTTTTATTTCGGTTCAGACAGTTCCTCGGACATACATGGTGGTTGTAAACAATATCCATTGATTTTCCTTAAATAAAACTTAAAGTAGTTTAAATTAATGTATTGACTGGGTCTTTAAAAATCAATTGATAGTATATATAGATAATTAAGTAATATCTATATTAATGGTACATACATAATATACTAGGTATTTATTTATGATTGCTAACATAAAAAGCAGCTCAGGCACCTTGATTCCTTCAATCGTTGTCTGTTAAAGTAAGTTCGTCTTTCAAAATACACGGAACGGAACGAAATTGAAGTAGCGGTGAACGGCCCGGAGCGGGCAGTTCGTAATCGTTAGTCGTTCCACCATTCAATACCGCTCCGGCCACTCCTCCAATCCGCGTGATCGTTCCGAGGAACTGTGGAACTAATAAGTTGAGCAAGTCGGAAAGAACTAACATAGTTCCGACTGCGGACATAGTTCCAGGAACTATTACGCTCCGGAACTACACATGTCTAATATACTTTTATTATGTTAGCTACACTGTCTGTTTTCTTTCCTTTGCTTGGTTCTGTGTTTTTGTGGATTCAAGTTTTTAATTTTTAAAACCTATTGATTGTATGTTTTTTTTGGGATATGTAATAGACATTTATTAGATCATTTGTAGTATTGTGTGTTATTGGTCATATAATAGCTAATGTTGATCGATAACATGAGTTCTGTTCCCGCGACACAAAGAAATCCATTAGTTTATTTAGATATTTCAATTGATGGAGAACCAGGTTAGTCAACATTTATATATTTTAATAAAGACTTTTTTACCGACATTTAAAATTAGTTAAGTATATTATTATGTCACAAGACTTAAAACGTCGATTTAGCCATTAATTAATATGAATGTTTTCGCGATGTCACTATTAAGTTTTATATTTATATGTAAGTATATATCATATTGTTAATATCGTGTAGAAAATCTCAATTATGTGTTGAATGTCACTATCCCTTACTAATATGTTTCCATTGAAGTTGTAATTTTAAACAGGAATTAATCTGATTGCTCAGTAATGTAGTAAGGGAAGGATGGTGGATGTTTTTCAAATAAGTGTGTATATATAGAAACATGGCATGTTCATAATTACATAGATAACTTCACTGACCTTGTCATAGCCCAGATAACCATTCATAATTGATTTATTTCAGTACCCATGTATAAATGTACTAATTAAAAGGTTTCTTAACTTCAGGTGACCCGTCTGCTCCTTTGCCCCTTATACCATTAAAAAAAACTTACACAAAGTATTGAAATATTTTTAACTCACAAACTGATGATTCTTGAATGTTAGCCTGTTTGTAGTACTATATTTAAACTTCAAAAACATTTAAACCTTAGAAAAATTTAAAAGTACTTCTTTATGTCTATTGAGATTAGAGATTAAACGAATATCCAACCACTATCCAGTATCAGGCCTAAATTTACTATCTGTCTGGTTACGGGATAGTAATAATAATTTGAGTCTGACTTAACTACGATAACCAGATTGCTGAAATACATAAATTACACTCAGACAGAACAAATGATTGTGCTCATCTCATTTACATTAAATGTTAAAGTAACTTAGTCTTAACTAATGAATATTATAAATGCGAATATTAGTTTGCTTGTCTGTATGTATGTCTGTATCATGTTATTTTGCATACATGTTATCAGGGATACAGAAAAGAAGATAGGGTAGATAATTATAATCCAGAAAAAGAAAACCCAAAGTATAGTAGAAAAATTACTTAAATGCCTATTTAGAGCCTAGCAAAATTTTCTTGTTTACGAGCAACGGCAAGCAAGCAGGCGGGTCCCCTGATGGTAAGTAACTACCGCCGCCCATGTGCACCTGCAAGTCAAGAGTCACAAGTGCGTTGCTGGCCTTTAAGGTGGGAGTAGAGGAAGAGGGGGACAGGGAAGGGTTAGGGCCTCCGGTAACCCCAACCTCAATCAGTTGGTGAAATACAATGCAACTATTGCTTTACTGCCGGTTTTCTGCGAGGCCGTGGCATCACTCCGGTCAAGGCGGCCTATACGTGGCGAAGCATGGTTCTCCCACATTAACATCAGTAGCTCATAAATTGGGCTTGCTGGAACCAGGTACTTACCACACTCACAGAATACTAATGTGAAATAGCAGCTAGTAATGCTGTTGTGTTTATGCTGCATTAGAGAACCATTTGAGCCTGCTAGTTATTGGTGCACCGGGCGGTTCATTCTGGAAGGTAGCGGCATCCGAAGAAACGGTGGTTTGTAGGGGGCCCAACTAGCGTGCTAGACACATGTAAAGGATGGGCACCCACAGCACCGACCAGGTATAATCCCATGGTTGCTCCGTCGTGCCGCCTGGCAGGTAGAGAGAATCTGATGGCGACTCCCGGGGGGTTCAGGCGTCTTCGCGGTATGCAGTGGTTCTCCCAACTTCTGTCCCCTTTCTCTATTCACCCTATGGAAAATAATAGAATAACCTTTATTGTATACCAACAACATTGCTTAAAAAAAATACAAAAATATACACCCTATAATTTATACTAATGACAAAGTCCAAAACCAGAGTAAGTGTCCACAGCGGCTGCACTTTTTCTCTCTTAAAGTGCACTTCTCTAACATCCGAGGAATACACTGAGGGTGTCGAGACTGACATATATTTACCCAGGATATATCCTGGAGATCCAATTTCACATATGCATATAAATAGGGCATGCAATTATCCGGCCGATTTACTATTATATTTCGGATAGGTATCCCAAATATCTTAATAGTGAATCGGCTGGAAAATTCCATATTATCCAGATAGTGTTTAGTCCAAAACACTATCTGGATAATGTGGATATTTTGAATTGAAAAAAATGAAACTTTATTCGCGGGATATTAGAGGTCTTTTGATTGTGAGCGCTCGTAGCGATCGGAGCAGCTCTTGTTCATGTCTATTTTGTATTAAGAGCCATTTCACAAAATTTGAACGCTCGAGTTTAGGTAAATGACGGCAGCATTTTGTATGTGTGCGTAGTTACTAACACGAACACACTGCAAGCAGTGTAGCGCGAGTGACGAGGCAGACTAAAGAATCTTGAGCTGTTATAATAGTAATGCACTTATTAGAGATTTATTAAAGAAATATTTCATCATGCAGTAGAATGAAGCTTTTTAGACTAATAATAAATCACAAATATTTGTGTAGATAAAACGTATAATAAAAAGAGCCTTAAAACGACATATCGAGTCAACGAAATTTTTAATAAAGGTTTTCGCTATTGAGCTCTATAGGCGTTATAAATTTTCACCTTAATTACAAATATGTTTTTTTTTTTTTTTACCATATAAATCACGTACACAATAAGTACTTTATTAAGCTAATTATATTTTTAAAGATTAATTAATAAGTTGCTGACAGAACTCAATGTTTAGATTAGCGCCCTCTAGTGGATCTATATATGTATTATTAGCGTGACGGTCAAGAGTTCAGTGCTTTTTTCCTATAGTAAAAGTGCACAACGTGCCTAAAGAAGTTTTCACTTCAAAAATTATAAATCTTGGTACCCCGAAAACATTTTTGAAGTGAAAAAATGATTAGATATTTTTATATTTGAAGAATGATTGTATAATGACATGATTATGTATAATTGTATATAATATTGTGTAAATGTATAATTTTTAAAGCGGCGTTAGCGTAATGGCTAAGGCGTCGATCGGTAAATCAAGTGGTTGTCGACTCGAACCCCACCCAGTGCACTACCGGCGTGAACCCACTCCTAACACAAGCACTTAGCTTAGCTGGAGGGGTTAACCAGAATACTAGTAATGTGTGACCCACGTTACTGGTATTCTTTAAAAAAAAATTACAAGTAACAAGAGAAAAAGTGATACTTTTGAAAACAAATATCTTCTTTAACAGTTAAATATTTTAACTATTTTATATTGGTAAAGAGGAATGCGCACCCACTATAGACACTTCGGCCCTGAGTGCACATATATAAAAGCATATGAAATTTACAAGTTACAGAATTAAATGGTTAAGAAATTGGTTTAAAAAAAAGTCCGGATTTTTGAGATAAAATGGTTTTTATTTTTACAAATATAGTTTTAAACATTAATTTTCTGTAACACATTATAAATTACATTATCAAATTTTGATTAGATCTGCCAGGTATGGTGACGTGATCAACTATTTACCTGCTGTGGTCGAACTTATTGTTTTATAAGATTTCGAACTTCTGCTATTTCCAACAAAATGTCTCCGTATTTTGGCGCCATTTAAACCACAATTAACACAGCGTAAATGTCTTCTTGAATGAGTTACTAAGGGCTGGGAAGACTCTGGCTGGTATGAAAGGTAGGGATGGGGGGGGGGGGGGGTGATCATTATCAATGGCTATGGCAGCCGAACTTCTCGTTATGTTTCCTTATATACATTATTTGACTCCAAAAGTATTGAAAATCTATTATTCGCCTGCCGTCCTATGTAATTCTAAAATAAAAGTGACAATCTGCATCTACGTGGTTCAAATTCAAAACAAAATAAACATAGTATATACAAAAAATATTTACGATTGAGTCTGAAAGTTCCACTGATTCCTCAAGGTCGTGGTCAAATACAACAGCATCTTTCACCTACAAATTTTAAGAAATCATATTGTTTGTATAAACTAAAATAATAAAAGTTTGTTAAAGTCCCTTTAACGCATATTTATCTAATTAAATAGAAATAGTGATGGCTGACTATGTCAATTCGGTAGAATGCCCAAATGAAAAGTAAAGAAAAAAATGTACTACTGAAATATTTACGATTGATTCCAAAAATTCCACTGATTCGACCAGTCCGGGGTCTAATGCAACGGGTTTTTTCTTCTATAAAATTTAATAAATTATATTATTTACTGCTAATTAGAGGTATGCTTTAAACCTAGAATTGTTTCTAAAAGAATCAATTTCTGTTACCGGGTCTAAATTTTCACTTGTACCCGTCACAGCGTCCTTCCTTCCTTCTAATGATACTACCCTCCACTACTCGATTTGCGCGATTTCTCATTCTAAAATAAAACATAGCTATTAAGGTCAATGCCTACAAATAACTTGAATGAATAATGATTTGAAAAAATAAAAAAGATCTACCTTGCTTCTGTTGCTTTCTCTATGGCAGCAGAATTATTACGTTTTCTTTTTTTGACACAATGGTATACAGAACTTTTGCGCCCCATTTCTTAAACTGATAAAAAATAGCATCTTTATTCTACAATATACTCAAATAATACTTTACTTCAAAATAAACAAAACTTAAGAGTTTTGTTACCTTACCTGATAAAAAATTATACTGAGAATCAAAACTTTGTTGTCGTAGTATAATAATGCGTTTACAATACAAGCGCTCGAAAATCGGGAAGCGGGAAAAGTGACACTGGTCCTACTTCGACGGGCGATAACGCCGTACTGATTGGTATCCACTTGCGCATCGTAATTTATTGCAATTTAGAGTAGTTTTAAAAATGATCTTATTTCTAATTCAAATAAGCAATTTTCAAAAAAACTTTAGAATTAGATTCTTCAAAGAACATAGTTTACTTAAATATGTATATTTTTTTTAAATTACGCTTTATTGTTACCAAAAAATCGCGAAAAATTTGCGATATAAGCCGTATAAATTGGACTAAGTCTTTATTTTTTTGCTAATTAATGTAATCAATAATTGAGAAAATAGTACATTATCTAAAGATTAAAAGATATGTCCTATGCTTACCGTATTTTTTTCACCCAAATTTATAAATATTATTGATAGATTTTGGAATCGGAAATTGTCTCTGCGATGATTTTTCACTAAACGAGTTGTGGGAGATTGATCACCACAGAGCAACGAAGTTGGTTTTCTTAAATGTGATACATTAAGGAACAAGATCAAAGAGTATTCTATAGCTTACATGTATTTTAGAATTTCAAAGTATTACCTAAGATCGTAAATTAAGCGACCGAAATCTTAAAAAATTGCGTGAAAACGTGAAATGGCTCTTAAATTGTGATTAACAAGTTGGGAGCAGGGTAACAAAAGGTCTTATGTCATAAAGTAACAAGTTCATGTTCCGCCTTGGTTAAGGCATGCAAATATTAAAAATAATATAATAATATTTTTGCTTGCATTTATACTTCATACTTAAACATATAACATTGCTTAATAATATTATTTGTAGGCAAGATACAATTGAATTCAAATGTAACAATGAAATAAATTTACTGAAGAGAATAAAAGGTCTATGGTGCTATACGGGGCGCCAGCAGACGCTCTGACGGCCCGTAGTATCGCGAAAGCTGCAAAGTGCGATGGCCGGCGGGTACCGAACGATCTCCTTCGAAGCGCCTAGCCTATTAGCCGGATCCGCGCCTCTGATTTGGAGCTATAGCATCCGTAAGACCCGTCCTACGACAGTGGCTGGAGAGAGAGTACGGGGCCCTCACCTTCCGGATGACACAGGTGCTTTCCGGACATGGTTGCTTCGGCAAATACCTGTGTCAGATTGGCCGGGAGCTGACATCACGGTGCCACCATTGTAACCTAAAGAAGAAAGGATGATAAAAAAACCTTTAACAATTTTTTTAAAGTCCTGTTCATAATGCTGAGTTGCCCCAATGTTGAAATCATTGAAAATCAAGAGCCGTAACCTTGCCTGAATACAGGACAGCACTTGAAAGTATATAATTATGCACCCAGTGACATATACTTGGTACAGGTGTTAATGCATCGTATTTATTCATTTATTGCTTGAGTGCCCCAAGGTCATTTTGACACCTTGATATATGGCCATTGTGAATTATAATAATGACCCAATTGCATATTACGAAGTAGTTTTTAACCAGTTTGTTTTGTCAGTCATTCATGAAATTTCTCTATAATTTTTACAATTCTAATATTGGCTGCTTGCTTTAATGAATAGGTTTGTTTTTTGGTTTTATGTTGTACACGGTATAAATGTATGTATGAGTTGTCATGACATTCGATACAGTAATTGGGTCACAGACCAACTACACAAACTGTCTTAAACAAAAACTTTACCTTTTTACACACTGTATATTAGCTTCACTTGTATGTTTGTTTGTAACCGACTCCGATTTTGACCCACTTTAAACGGCCAGATCTCATTCAAATTGTGCACACCTGTCAAAGACCGATGACAATGCAATAATTCAATAAAAAAAAAAATAATAGTTTAAAAAAAACCAAAAAAAACACGCTTTTATAGAAAATCCAACAAAAAAATAGAAAATGAATTTTAATAAATTTGGATTCTGAATAGTGTAAATAAGAAATAAATGTATATTATTGGAAAAAGCGTGGGGTGCATGCATAGTGTTCATTTTATTGACACTATATTCACCCCACGCTTTTTTTACTTACCGTCGAAATGATGTCTTTTCTTTGGACACACTGCAGTCCTAACTTATTTTTCGACAGGTAATTATCGCAAAGGCTTCATAATTATTGTTTTTTTCACCCAGCTACGTCCCCGGTGAAAGTATATACCTCAGTACAAAAATGTTTGCACGTGTTGGTATTAGTTGTAAGCGTTGGCTCACAAGATTTAAATTTTTTTTTGTGTGGAAACCCCCACGGGTCGTCACCTCACCGGTCGAACGGTAAGGTGGTATGTCGGACTCGAACCGACTAAAACCACACAGTGTTCGGTCACTGGTCTTCTTGCCGGGGCCTCAGGTGTACCCTAGAAAGGAAATCCCTGTGAATCATAAGATTTACCTAACATAAACGCCGAAAAAACAGGTTTCTTATATGTAGACCCTCTTTAATTTATAGTTTTATTTTTATTATTTGTTGTTATTTGGAAGGAAATTGACATACACACTCTGTGAAAATTTCAACATTCTTCCTATTACGGTACGTGAGATACAGCCCGCTGACAGACAGACGGTCAGCTTAGTAATAGGGTTCCGTTCGCACCGTTTGGATACGAAAGCCTAAAATCAATATCAATGACCACTACCAAATTTCATATAGCATATTGTAGGAAGGTAAACATTTTGGAGAGCGGAGGGATTCTGGTTTTTAATTAAACAATTTTTAAATATATTTTGTTGTTTGATAATTTATTAAATTTCTTTGTTTTAGCGGGACGTATTGTGATAAAACTAAGAAGTGACGTTGTGCCTGAAACAGCTGAGAATTTCCGAGCGTTATGTACAGGGGAAAGGGGCATAGGTGTGAATGACAAACCGTTACATTATAAAGGCAGTAAATTTCATAAAGGTAAGAACCAGGGGATAATATTATGAGACCAATCTCAACTCACTCTCTAAATTTTACTCCTAGCACAAAACAATTAGCTTAGCTAGGAGGGAAAAAGAATATTATTATATATACACGGCCAATAAAGGAAAAATATAACAAGAAACTGCGAAGAAATTAATAAAAGTAACATTTTTATCTTGGGGAGCATGCCAAAGCATGGCGCTTTGGCACGTATGGGCCGGCTCGACCGGAGTGATACCATGGCCTCACAGAAAACCGGCAGTAAAGCAATGATTTCATTGCTTTTCGCCGAGTAAATGAGGTTACCTTAGGCCCTAACCCTTCCCCCCTCTCCCCCTCTTCCACCCTTCCCCTACTCTTCCCTTAAAGGGCCGCAACGCACTTGTGACTTTTGAGTTGCAGGTATGGGCGGCGGTATTCATTTCCATCAACACGCTATGCCAAAAATTTCACCGATGGATTTGATCGTGTATAATAATCATTCAAAACACATTTGGAACCTCACACCAAACATTCCCATTCATCTAATTTTAATTAAGTATAATCTGCAATGTAAATTTGTAAATTATTGTTTTAGCTATCTCACAGTTCATGATCCAGGGCGGCGATATAATAAGCAATGATGGAAGCAGTGGTGAAAGTATATATGGGCCCACTTTCAAAGATGAAAATTTTAAATTAAAGGTAACATATAGCATACACATGTTGCCCCGTTGCTCCTCCCACAATCAAATCACGAATAAATTTACTGGTTTCGAAGTAATGTGAATTATAATTATACTAAATGGCCACTGCTATTATCTGCAGTAATGTTATTTCGTAGTGACGCGAACGGTCGACGCTAACGCGGTTAATAGCCTGCTGCTCGCTCACGTGTAAGTGCCACATGTTTAGTACAGCGCGGTTATTTGTCTCGGTACAATTATCTTGTACTTAACAATAGTTAACGTTAACGAACTCTACAAAAAAAATCCTTTCGTACCTCCAATGAGAGCTTAACCTTTATATTGTTTGCATATTTGTTTTTGTACGGTTATTTACGAAGAACCTTCAAAATACAAAAAAAAAAACCTATAAATATTAAATATATACTGTTTTGGTCACATGTATTTCGGGGATGCCCGACTAGTTTCGGATCTGACAGAGGCCCTTTTTCAAGGAGTGGAGCGTCCTGCCGCGACTGTGTCAGGCGTCACACTCCTAAGAGTGACAGAAAAGGCCCCCGTCGAGACCGAAACCACACTGGCATCCCCGAATATCTTAAATAAATATGAATACTACTCATGAAAGTTTTTTTTCTAATAAAGAAGGCCTAAGACCTAGCTATCACTTTCGGGTTATAGCCATTGATTTATAAAAACCAGATACACAATCAACGCCAAAAAACGTCCTCATCAAATGAGCACCCCACGTTCTGTTTGGGTGTGCTATTGATCGCTTTTATTTGATAATCGCGTTTGATCGCTTCAACAGTCTGTGTGCTCTTTTAAAAATTGCAAAAATCACACATCAAGGACGCTAAAAAAGGACAGAGTCTCATATCTTCGGTAAGTGTTAATGTAATTGTCATCACTATATTACTAATTATTGTCTAAAAAACATTTGTAAAATATTTATTTTAGGTAAATTCGTAATGAACAGCAAAAGTATAAAATTATAACACCCATAAACTCAATAAACACTTTACGTTTCAGTAATGCTATTATGTGAACACTACATGTATTTTTTTTGGGTAATACGTTGACTCTGTTCTAAATTCAATGGAGACGCTATTGGTCTTTTAAATTTAATATTTTTTTTATTAATTTACAAAGATAACCATCGTTTTTTTTATACAGAGTTATTTACAGCAAATAAGATTGTTGAACGCATTGTTACATTTTATTGATTTAATGTTGATTATAGTAAATCTAAGTGGTGCTGATAGTATGATGTTTATTTGTAAATTGTACTCAAACTCAGCTTTAAGACCAATCTTGCTGATACACTTTTAAGTTATTAATGAGAAATTAGTATTGAGAGCATGTATCACCTGATATCAATTTTAAAATAAAGAACTTGATTCCTGGCTGTTTTGAGTTATTGATCGATATATTGATCGAATGAATTTACGTTAAATTATGCTTTTGTGAATCGTGTATGATTGGGTTTTTCGTTTTCCTCGAGATTCGGTAAGGTGTTGAGAATAGAAATCGGTGATAGCACGTCAAAGATCTGAAGAATTCTTTAAGCCGACCCAAGGAAGCGTTGTATGCTGTATTTTTTAGAACGCGATGAATATGTCACTACAAAACCGCTATACTTCAAATATTATGTTATTTTAACGCATTGGGTTTATTTATTTGTGTATTTACCTAGATTAATAATAATACATTTTTTTTTTCATAGGATACAAATGATCAAAATGTAGAAGAACACTATCCTTTTGATAACAAGTTTAATCAACGAAATGTTCCATAAACACAAGTAAGTATGTAGTATGTTGTAAATGAATGAATCGTATGTTCAATTATTTGCATTGAGTAAGTTTGGGAAGATATGAGTGAAAGTACATAAAAATTGTCAAGTTAAACCGGTTCGATATATAGCTCACGCATTTAGCCATAAACGAATATACATTATTTTTTTGCTTTAGTGCCATTACATATAAAATATTTTTTTAGTTACATCCTATTTTTAAGTCTATATAGTTATATATTTTGTTCTGGTTATTTCAGTTAAAGATGAATTCAAGAGAGGCTAAAAATACTAAAACCCCTACGTCATCACTAAGTATTGGCTCAATACTAGACACGCCGAAAAAGGAACTTACTTGCAAAAAACGTATTGTATTGAAAAATAAAACAAAATCTAATTTACGAAAAAAAACAGATTAAAGAAAAAATACAACAACTTAAAAGATGTCCTCTCAATATTAAATAAACGGTAAACTATTCTTTGCTTCATGACTTATCGAAACACTTGGAAGTACTGATACATTCAATGCACTGTATGTAAAAAACGTAAAAAAGAAGAAAAGACCATTTGCTTGCACCTTTTGTTACAATAAAGAATTTTATTATTTATTATTTATTTATTATTTGCAAAATATCCACCAGCTGCCAGTAAATTCGCCATAACCTTACGTTTTTATTCACCAGCTGCGTATAAGTAGATAAGAAAAATGTTTCACACATGTCTTCTTCACCCGAATACATTATGTAACTGGTACAGAAGTGTAGATGTTGAGCCTGGATTTACAGGCGAACAAGGAACAAAAGACACAACAAAAGGAACAAAAGAAATAATATGTGCTGTCATGGTTGACGGACTGGTAAACGTTACGAAGGTTTGGTTGACATGGGTATTGGCAACACAGATAACAGAAGTGATATTGCTAGTTAAGTTTTTATGTTAGTTGTTGTTAATATCATTTAAAATACCTTTGGCATATTTTTTTATTTCAAGTCTAACAGCTGAAATTAAAGCCAATTTAATAGAAATTGCTTTAGAAAAATGACATTTAGTTGGTATAAAAGTCATATCTTTGACTTTTGATGGCTACAAAACAAACATTTCTTGCATGAAGATCCTTGACTGTAAAATTGATGATCCCGCAAATATGAAAACATAGAAATGTTGCTTAAAGCTATTGAATTTTGTGAAACGCAGCTGAAGTTTCCAGATTTGAAAGGCGCCGCGCCGGTGCAACGATCGAGTTCATAATATTAATTTTAAACAATATTGTTGACATTTTGAACACGAGGAATCTTAATGATCATGGGTATAAAAACCTACAAAGTGCTCATAGCGCTGAACAAATTTTGCCATTTTTAGGTAAAGTCAAAAAATATCTGATTACTTTAAGTGTAAATATCCGACGGAAAAAAGTATAAAAAGGAAAAAAGAAACTATAGTAGTCTACACTTCTGTAAATATCCCTTTATTCAACAGCCAATCTAATACGGGTGTGATTGGGAACTCTTAGTTTGCACTGAAAGCTTAAAACATTTATTTAGTTAGAAATAAAAAAATATTAATAAAGACTGCCGGCAGTCTTTATTAATATAATCCATCAAAAATAATATTATATGTATAATAAGCTCAATTTATTTCTATTGAATTAGTGACACCACTTGTTTCTATACCATTTTAAACTTAACCAAACTTCTTTCTTAGATGTTAATAGGTGACTATGTATCTAGATTTTACTCGAAAGATTGGTTATATACCTATTTAAGATATAATATTATGATTTTCTTTAGTAACTTAGTTTTTATTCTAATTGAAGTAATGATTATAAAAGTTTAACACTAGTAGATTTAATAAATAATTAAAACAGCATATATTCGTTTCATTAATTTCTAATTCAAAACCTATTTACGGGTAAAAGTACATTTAAACAAGTGTTCATATTACACATGATATATTTAAAAAATAAAGTTCATTTTAATAATTATAATAATAAATACGGCTCTACTCATTCCTTGTCCTGCGACGGCTTTTGGTAATAAACTTTTTTGACAGTTTTGTAAATACAACTTTAACTCACGCAATAAAGGATGAATTTACCTTAATGTATATTAATATCAATAACTATAACTATTATGTATAATTTAGGACAGTTTGAGTGTAACTTTTGAATAGAACTGTGTATAAGGTTTTTATAAATCAATGGTTAAAGCAGTGGCGTAGCTAGGGAACCAAAGGCCCTGGGGCAAAATATAAACAAGGGCCCCAACTAACTATTTAAAATCGTTTGTTCCGTATTCGTCGTGTTCCGAATTCGACATACTCCAGATTTGACGTAATCCAGATTCGTCGTACTCCATATTCAGGTACAGTGGCGGCCCTAGCTACATTTTTAGATGGTGCGAGACCTCAAAGTGGCGCCCCTATAAATTCAAAACCCTAGTGTTCCTATACTATGCAGCAGTGATTATAAATGGTGGTAGATATATCTAACAAATAAATATTTAAGGTGTATCTGAGCAGCAAGCAGTCTTTCGTGGTTGACATAGCAGTGCTATCATGCATGCAGATGCTCATCCGCGTTAAAAAAATTGTCCATCCCGCTTGTATCACTCCGTCGCGTTCGGTAACGCCTGAGCACTGAAAAAGATCCATATTAGCCTAAGAGGTTCGTCACTGTTTCACAAATTCCAAGCAATTTTTTAGCTATTGTAAAGCGTTTGGCCAGGCAAACATAGTAAATATAAAATCAAATTGCTCTATGTACCTACTGAATAATCGACAAGACCTCTGATGCTGTAACTGAGTAATTTTTTTCTTTATGAAGATTCAGAAGAACATCACGAAGTGAAGTGTATTTAAAGCGAACAGCAGCAAGGCTAGAAACTCTACACTCCCAAGTTTTATAAACCTTTTTTGATCGATAATCCAAAAAGATATCATTTCCCATAGCTTTGTTGATCAAGAGAAACAAAGTCTTTAGAGAAATCCAAATAAAGAGACCAAGTTCATGGTAGTTTTGGCTGCATTGGCTATCACTAAATTCAAACTGTGACAACCATGTGTCACCGACTTTAATGCACCTAAATTATGATAAATTTTTCACCCTTAGAGGTGGAACATTTTCTTCAAATTTAAATGGGACCAACCTAGAGTTTAACCAATTCTATTAAACAGAATAATTGAAATCGTTTCACAACGGGCGAAGACATCATGCCATATACACTTTTTTTTATCGTGTGGAAACCCCCACTGGTCATCACCCCACCGGAACCATGAGAGAGTGCTTGTCCTCTCCCGTTAACATTCCGCCGCCTCTTTAGCCAACATCACCTCCTCGCAAAACGAGACGGTAGAATCCCACGCACTCTCAATTTGGACCATGGACACCAATAGCCGTCGCGAGGTCGTATCGCTGCTGCGTGACTGTAGCGTCCGATCCGTCCACCCGCGGCCTCACTCAAGGCGGCATGAGGTGCTAGTAAGCGCGCTTCCACAACCCGGTTCGCCGGAGGCGAACTAGGTCCGAGTGGAGATCGTTCTCGAGCACCCGTTCCGCCACCTCCTTCTGTGAGATAACTTCCTCACAGAAGGTTGCGAACGCGGTAAAATTCCTGTAGCTACCGGCCATGTACCGTGTGCCGTATGACGGCCGCTAGCGAGAGATCCCCTCCGATGACTGCAGTGAAGGCCCGACGCTGCGTCGCCCAGGCGGAATAAACCCCCAGCGTCTGCTGAGCTGAGTTCTCACTGCAGTCGCAGTGGTGACAGGTGGGACTCAATTCCCTCTTAGTGACCAAGGAGGTACCGTGTCCGGGAAGAACCTGCGTCAGTTGGAAGGAAAGGGTCCCGTGCTGCACCCTGCCCACTCGACTATGTCCGGATGGAACGCCTCCACGGCGGCAAATCTAGCACGTGGAGCCCCCAGCCGGGCTGACCAACGAGCCATCGTGGCTCAGCGAACGTGGCTCGCTTACCGCGAAACCGCTAAGCTTTCCAGCCAATCCTCCCGCCTCTTACCACCTCAATTGTGGCGTGCCCTGCGCTCGGTCGCTGTAGTCGTTCTTTCCATTCGGCCATTAGGCCTTGGTGAAGCTGGGACCGTCGCGCCCCGATTTATAGATCTAGTGCCTCCTTGCATCATTGGTACATGACACCTCTAAGTCCCATGGGGCAGAACCAGCTAGTAAACTTGCTACTTCGTAGGATAGCGTAAAGTATCCTCTATGACTCTGATGGACATCGCCGCTGCGAACGCCACAGTATCGCAGATTGCGGGTCGTCAGGGACTCCGACCATATTGGGGCGCCATGAAAGCTCAAACTGTTAATGTCGTTAGTAGAAGTCGATATTAAGTAGGTTTAAAAATTTTGTTTTATTGTTAAATTTTTAATCTACGCTTTTGAGTGGGTCGGTTTGTAGTTTGTTCAAGTTTCAATAGCCTGGTGTGTAGTGAACTGCCAATCCCCTTTTACAAAATATTGCTTTTCTAGTTTAGTTTATTAGTGTCACGTCAGTACAATCCAGTATGATAGAGGAGAAGTATTTAGAAGACCACATAAGTATTCACCAAAGACATCCGACAGCCTGACAGCAGATTATTAGCCTGCCCCTATCGTCATTGCCCAAACGCTCATCGGTTAATAACGTTTATAGTAACGGCTCGGTGACTGGCCCTGGTAGTAATTTTTTGGTTGATTTCGGCGCCCCCCTTTCGGCTCGCATCGTCCTAGGGCCGCCCCTGTTCAATCACGCAATTTAATATAAATAGTGGTTTAGTCACAACTCTAGTACAAACCTGATAACTTCTGGTTCTAAAAAATCGAGTTTATTTATATTCCGAATGTGGGAGAAATTTTCACTAGTTCAATTTATAGTTTGTAAGTTAGAGTCCGAGGGGCCCCCTGAGCTTGGGGGCCCCGGGGCACTGCCCCGTCTAGCCCTACGGTAGCTACGCCACTGGGTTAAAGCGCTAACAGCGCACCCGAATTTGGTTCTTTTTCTTCTACGAGTTGGGTTACTGTTTATATTTGCGGTTAGGGAACATACCCATACTACGTGACCCAATCACAATTTTTTAAACCCCTCGGTGACCACCCGTAGTATATGCCAAGACCCCCCCTTCCCCTCAAATTTTCACGTAGTCATTTATAAATATGGTTTTGAATCATTTTTTGCCGATAGAAAGTTAAAAAGCGCTAAAAGCTTGCTTGTTGCTACCTGTGAGTTTAAAAAGCGCGAAACGCTGCGGGCCATATATGAATATAGCTCCAAAAAAGCACGAGATTTCCCTAGAGGATATTGACTACGTGACGAAAACCTAAGCTCCCCCATCCGCCCCCTGTGACCAAGCGTGGTATTTTGAAGACCCCCCTCCCCCCCAGAACGAGTCACGTAGTATGGGTACGTTCTCTTACTGCACACGCGTCTGTAAGCGCGACTATGAAATCAGCCTTAACCTGTGTTTAAGCATTCACTCAGGAAGTAGTGTCCCTTCGCGTTCGTTATTTACATGAATAAGTCAACAATGACATTGATAAAATGTTTCGTCTAAATATGTATGTCGTAAGAACCATTTTAACATTAGTTCCTGTGTATGCCTTTTCTAGTTTTTTTTTAAATAGTCCTTGAAACTCAATCTAAATGCTCAAAGTGATGAATTGGCGCCATAGTTTTGTTCTAAATTTAAACCAACGTCACTTTCCATAATACAATATGCATCATAGACAATGATACTTTCGAAGTAAAAAGATTTTAAAACGCTCCTGCTCTTGCATTCGATAACAATATAATAAAATAGTTATCTGAATAGTATTTTGTTTGTTGTAACAGCACAATCAAGGTGTACTAAGCATGGCGAACAGTGGTTGGCCTCACTCGAATGGCTCGCAGTTTTGTATAACGACAGGAACCTGTCATCATTTGGACGGGACAAATGTTGTCTTCGGCCGTGTATTGGCCGGTCTCGACATTGTTCGAGAGATCCAACGCTACGGTGACTCCGAGCATGGCCGCCCCACGGTGGTATGTTGGTAATCGTCAACCATTTTTTTTTACATGTTATTTTACTAACGTAGCCTAATCAAGTAATTACGGTTCACTTATCAAATTTTTAGGCCACTAAAGAAATTTGTATATAATTATGTATTTATACGGGAATTAACGTCACGATATAGGTATTCCACACCTCTGAATTGCCTGACGTCAGTAATAGTATAAATGTGTCAAAAAAGAGGCATTTTTCGGTAAAATTTGTATGTCAATTCCTACTATAAGAATCACTTGGGGATTGCGCAATCCCTCCATATTGTTCTATAGGTTGCTCCCGAGCGATTCCTACCAAAAACGTTATTGTGCAGTCACAACCATCACATTTGCTCTACCGACTGCACTATGTGGCTAGCGACTTGTCCTGCATTCGCTCGGGTGCATGATACGATTCAAAATAGCATCAGTAGTTTCAGAGATTATCCAAACTTAAAAACGTTACCTCTTTATTATATTGTGTAATTTATACAAAGTGTTACAGATAGGTGTGTTCATATTTTAGGGGAGCGTTATGTGAAGCCGAAAAATGGTTGATTAAGCCTGAACAAAAAAATATTTTTTTTCTAGGTCAAATTCTTTCCCGATGTTTTTAAACTTGTTACCTTTCTGTAACATTCTGTATAAGAAAGCTTTTTTATAATAAATGAAATGACGTAAGTCACCTGGCTCGTTTTATTACCCATCATCCCGCAACGGGGCACAGTTAAAATAATAGTTACTTCGTAACAGATACATAACTCTAACTATTTACTATAGCGTAGTTCATTTATTTCGCCATTTTAATTTTTAATATAAATACCTTCAATGCGAGCGCTCAGGCGTGTGACGACCCTACTGGTCACTTGTACCGTCGGCAGGACGCTAACCGGTACGTATATAAAGCGCGACCTTAAGCGAGTAATGTAACCCTGGACGGAGGTAATCCTTAGACGCTAGGTCCCTAGTAACTGATACACACATTTTGTATGTTTCATTTACATTAGTTGACTCCCCAACTATTTATGTTCGTGATTAGTTGACTATTACTAAATGCCAGGAGTATAATTATTATTATTTTAACAGGATTGTGTGGTTCAAGACTGCGGTGAGATTTTAACCAGTAATTGGGACGTGTGCTGCCAGGATGGTACCGCCGACCGCCTGCCCGAGTATCCCTCGGATTACAAGAACCACATTATTAGTGTAAGTAATTATTTCGACGCCTGGCTGAACTGGTTTTCCTGAATAATAGTTAAGAACACTCTTTATTAAGCCACCTTTCAAACAAATAAAACTAAATGTAAATCGGTCAATCTTTCCCCATACCAAAAGTGCCCAACTTGCCTAAAGGAGTTTTCACTTCAAAAAGTGGTGCCATCTACTAGTGACATCATCATAAGTACATACAGATTCCGGTATTCCTGGATATTTCGTGTCGTTAGTTTCAATTTTGTCACTACGTATTTAGTTCACAAGTTTATAAAAAAAAAAGACAAATTAGTATTGTTACGAGCTGAGGTTCGGGATTAGAGAATTATACCAGATTGTTACCGAAATAGACACAATTTATTTTAATAGATCACAAAATACACAAGGAAACTAGCAACAAAACATTACAATAATTTATTATCACTATTACACTAAACTTCTTAATTCACTTACAGTTTACTCGCTGTTAATTCACTTGAAGTGAGTGCACTTGATCACTAACTCACTTGACACTCACTTGATCACTAACTCACTTGACACTCACTTGATAACTAACTCACTACTCCACAATGCCACGCTTTATATAACGAAATCGTACATCGTAGAATATTCCATTAACGGGTTACTAACTACTTAGTTCCGTGTTGTCTCAACACATGGCGTGTATCTTTATTTTGTAGCTCTATACGACTTCCCACAGTCGCCAATAGATGGCGGGATATTCATAACAGTATATTGTTTTCACTTTTATAGAACTAATTATATTTTTAAAGATTAATTAATAACGAGCTGACAATACTCAATGTTTAGATTAGCGCCCTCTAGTAGCTCTATATATGTATTATTAGCGTGACGGTAACGACTTCAGTGCTTTTTCCCCATAGCAAGAGTGCACAAACGTGCGTAAAGAAGTTTTCACTTAAAAAAAAATATATTTTTTTTTGCAGGTAGATGAATTAATGGCATATATAAGGGATGTAAAGAATGTTGGCAATTGTTTTTTTGGCGACGGCCGATATAAGGCAGCCGTTAGAAAGTACCATAAGTGCCTGCGGTATTTGGACCATGTTTGTAATGACATAGATAATATAAAGGACGCCGACACGCGGGAACATTGTGAGTGCTTATATTTTTGTTAGCTTAAGATAGTATGTTGTCATTTCGATGTAGCTATTTATTTTAGTAGACAATGTACACGCTAAAGAAATGTAAGTATATTTTTATTGTCATTGTTTCATCTTCATGTCATTTGAAAGAAGGTCGCTTCACCACTTGATAAAGGGCTCCTTTCGGGCCCGAAATCGACTGGTTGAAGAATAGGAAGGGAATAAACAGCATATCCGACTTGGTATACTGTTTATTCCCTTGAACTAACTACTAAATAAAATGTTAGTATCAGGAGTGCTTTAAAGTCAGTAGCATACTTTGTGGCACTCGAAGACTTACTTCTGCTCCTTCTTAACAACGATTCTTTCATTCAGTTGCTTTTGACGCGATAACGTCTTATAAATATAAATCGATAAACGCCGACTGCACGCACGAAAAAGCATGACTCATTGTCACGTTCCGCCTAAGCCGAGCGTGCAAGCTGGAGCGCGAAACAAGCGATAGAGAGGCACGATCGGCCTAAGCGTTCAGCTTGTGACGCATCTGTCTCTCTTGAAAACAGTGGTTCTTATGACATTATCACGTAAAATTATCGTCCGTAAATCGACTTTACAGACAACCATTTTTTTCTACATAGGTTTTTAAAGTATTAGAAGTCAACAGTCCTATAAGAATCGTTGTCTGTCTGCTCGAAGGATTCCCTTGCGAAGTTCGAGTGACATTCACCCCCAGGTCGTCCTTAAAATCAAAACTGTTAGCTGACCTATATGCGTGTATGCGTGTGAGAATAGAGAGTTTCTTATTGTTTCAATCAATCAGCTTATCGTCATCCACTGCTGGAGATAGGCATCCGGCAATGCGCGCCACAGCACCTGGTACTCCCTCCGCCTTCCGCATCTAATCCATCACTGCTACCTTCTTCATGTCCCTGGTTCATCTGGCTGGGGGGCGTCATCATACCTTCCGTTTACTGATTCGTCTACACTCTAGGAACCGTCTGCTCCAACGGCCTCCGGTCTTTCAGCATACGTGACCAAACCATTGCCAGCTTATCCTTGCTTATTGCTTAGTTATTATCGATTGAGACATTGTTAATCATTGAAGTGATTTTTTATCCACAGTGCAAGAAATTAGAACAACATACACATTGCAATGTAATCTAAATTTGGCGGCGTGCTTCATGAAGTTGGAAGATTATAGAGCTTGTGTTAATTTTTGTACCGAAGTAAGTACTTTTTAATATAAATGCATATGAATGCCATCTAGACGAGTAGAGCGTTTGAGTCAGGAAGGGTTCATATAAAAATGTATTAAATCATAAAAGAGATAGTCCATGATGAGATTTTCAAAATATCAAAATATATAATAATATGGTTGTAGACTGTCAAGTCAAATCTATTCTTATTTAGACATCAAAACGATACGTTGTGTAGAAACGTGAAACTAACGCGCCAAAAGAAGTATAACTTCAAAAATAATAACAAATTTGTAAATAATAATGAATCTAAATTTTTGAAGTCATAAATATAACACCTAATGGCAACTAGAGGGGCTCGTGGCTATGTGGTAATGGAGTAGGTCAGTACATTGCAAGGTTAAGTAATACTAGCCGGTCGACGATTTGATTTTGACGGCAAGAGAAATAAACAAATGGGATGTATTGTACATATAAAATGGTATAGTTTTTTATCAGAATTAAGTAATTTTTTAACTTTTTAATTATTTTATTAATGTTAAGTATCGACACGGAAGTGAGTTATAGGAGCGAAGTAGGTCAATCAAACTCGCTAGCTGGCTGAACACTCCTTTAATGTTCTAAGTAAAAGGGGCGGGGCACACACACATGTGTGCTCGCGCACATGTGTACATATATGCATTCATCCGTACATTTGCACAAATACATAACAATTAACAAGTAATAAAAGCTTGTTTAAAAAAAATCTTTATTTTTATTTAATAGCAGTATCTAACCCTATTGTAATAGTAAGTGGTTACCAGTGTCTATAAACGTCCCCATCACCATAGTTTGATCAAATGTCCTTTCCAAGCTCTGGCACAACACTATAAAATAAATAATTTAAAATATGAAAAACCTTCTAATTCCTGCATATGTAAATAGAATTGCGAAACCTAATCAAGTCGTACGGGAGTGCGCGGGCAAGTTCTCGACCTTAAAGCAGCATTTTCAGGCTCTCTCTAACTCAGGGTCAGCCTATTGAAGTGAAATGTTTGTATACGCCATAAGGGCCTTCTTACTACACAACATTTTAAAACTCGCAAATTTAATAGTTTCCGAGAAATTAATGTCTGAAATTTTTTTGGGGGTGACAGACTGACTGACAGATCGTTAAAAATAGTTTCCTCCACTTCCAGGCCACATAAAATCATGAAATTTGGTACAGGGCTAGGGTTTATCAATAGATTAAAGGATATATCATAAAATCCTGGAATTGGGCTGATTTAAACATCACCACCATCGTCGCGAACTTGCTAGCGGAGCGAGCGTTCTGCGTTCTCGACTTAAGGCAAACAAAAATATCTGCAATCCGATCAAAAGCATAAACGTTAATGTAAGGGCAAGTTCTTTGTCACTAATAAAAACTTTTTAACAAAAAATGAACCGATGAAAAAAGAAAGGTGCTGAAAGCGAAAAATAAACTTGTTACCTAAATAATTTTGCGTCATATTTTCAGGCTTTTATTATCCAATTTCTACCTGCTATTTTTATTAGGTTCTTCCATCGGGTTACTGGCGTTCCTCTCTTCCTGATACCTTCTGGCCCACGCTATGATGTTAGTCTACTAGTCCAACGGTCGTCCTTCATTCTGGCTACATGTGCCACCTAGCGCCACTTCATTAAATCATTTTTTTTTATGGTATAGGGGGCAAACGAGTAGACGGGTTACCTGATGGTAAATGACTACCGCCGCCCATGGGCACCTGTAGCTCAAGAGTCACAAGTGCGTAGCCGCCCTTTAAGGTGAAAATAGGGGAAGAAGAGGATAGGGGGGAAGAGCGGGAAGACGGGACAGGGAGACTAAAGCATAAGTTATAATTTAGGGCGTCTGTCACTTCAATCTTTTCCCGCACAGAGGGGTGTGGATGTTTTTGTATTTTTCTTACATTTGTGATTGTGATTCATGATGATGATCATTTTTATGCAGGATCTAATTTTATTTTTCGTTTGTAGCGAGCGTGATTTTCTTCAAAGTAGATATTATCTCCTATTTATATTCCTAGACATGTTACTCTTCAGTATTTCTTTTAAACTCCTGAATTTTCTCCATGCGCCTTCAATGTTCCTTTCAACTTCAAATTCATTATTTTGTTTCCTATATATTTGTTATACGTTTTCTAATGGCTTTTGGATTTGACCAAAAGCCAAATACGTAGACAGTTACATATACCTAAAAAAAAAACAAGTGTAGAACACCTGCACTTGGGGATATGGGTGGTTTCCACTTTATCCGACGAGGAATGATTTCTGTGTTGCGGAGGAACAACGAACACAAAAAACACCCAGACTCAGGACAACTATTTGTAGTTCACACAAATTTGTGTCCCGCGTAGGAATCGAAAAAAATCGTACAAGTGGTGAGGCGACCACTGTATTCATTGAGCCATCCGAGTCATCATTTTCGTTTTATGTAAACACACTTCGTAACTTCCAGATTTCATTGAATATATTATTGCCTCCATTTCTTAAGCATTTAGTAAAATATTATCACAATAGTTTTACCCAAGAATTTGCCAAGAATGTCCTTTGTGTGGCTTCGGTATATACGTAAGATTAACACGCTGAAGTATTGCTGTAAATTTTAAAAGTTGTTCGCTACCTCTACTATATGTAGGACCATGATATGATTTAAAGTTAAAATATAAAAGAAATAGATTTAAATACTAAGTAGACTGTAATATGTGCTTAAACAATTTAGAGCTGTACCAAACAGAATACTAAAGCATTTTTCAAAATTTCAGGTGCTGGAATTAGATCCTAGAAACGAAAAGGCTTTATACAGGCGCGGTCAAGCGAATTACGCCCTTAAAAACTATGACGACGCGCTCATGGACCTTAACCAAGCTGATAAAATATCCCCTAACAACAGGGCTGTCCACAAACTGTTACACGAAGTAAGGTTGACAAACAAAAACTACAATGACGTACAAAAACAGAGGCTGTCAACATTTTTTCGTGACCAAAAAGAGGCCCAGGCGCATCTCAAGATCGCAAATAACTGAATTAAGACTGACCGTAGTTGTACGAAGGCTTCTGTAGGCGATACGGAACGTATTCCTTACAACATCCTCACTCATATTATAGATGTGAATTTGTTTGTCTATTTATCTACTAAAGCGAACATATGAAATTTTGTCTACACATGCTCAGGGGTACCTTGTATGTTATAGTTTAAGATCCAAACACAATAATGTGAGACCGGCGAACGGCCGTTCTTAAATAATGTTTATTACAAGTAACTTTCCAAAGTCGAACTAGAGTGTAAAATAGTTTCAAACCGGAAAAGAAACAGAACAGAGTGAAGGTGTATGTATGTATATTTGCCCGACGTTTCGTCCAGGTTACACTGGCTGTGGTCACAGGCTGACTGGCTCAGCAATTCAAAGGTATGTACCTATTTTGGATCCCGTTAATTCCCTTACGTATATCTATACCTAATAATATTATAGGAAGAGTTTGTATGAACGCGCGTATCTCAGGAACTACTGATTCGAATTGATTTTTTTTTAGTGTTGAATAGCCCATTTATTGAGGAAGGCTATAGGCTATATAACATCATGCTACGACTAATAGGAGCGGAGCAGTGATCATAAACGCAGGTGAAACTGCGGGCATAGATAGAGTATTATATATATTTGATGATTCGATGAAAGCGTTTTTATAAGTTTGCAGATAGAGGATGTTGTAGGGGCCATCCATAAATTACTTCATACTTTAGGTTGGAAGGGATCATCTAAATGTAACTGTAACGAGGAATGGGAGGAGTCGTGGAGGGAGTAAAAGACATGAAATTCGTGTGACGTAATACATGGATGGTCCCATAATCGGATTATAGACTGATATAGAGTGTAGATCAGAGAAGTTGAGCATGACAACAATAAGACAGGCCCAGGCCGGACCTGGATGGATTTATTTTAGGGATCTAAAGGTTAACTGGTCGTGATATCTCAGTCAGACTTCTCACAAGTTTTGTAGGTAAAGCTTTTAAATCAACGTCATCGTGGCATTCGATAGCTTTACTTATGAGTGACGTATTAGCTTTAACAAATGTATTGTAATGTACAGAATAATTGTGTTGAACAAACGAATAATTTGTTTTAATTAAACCCTCGACCGCAGAGGGGAGTTTTTAGTTTAACACGTGATCTGTGTGTTTGTCTATGGCTTTGTAGCTCCTGAACACGTATTTACGTTGTATACTAGGCCAGTACTTTAGAATGAATTCGAGTTTCTAATGGGTATAAAGAAAGTTCAGTTCGTAATTTAGACGAGTTGAGGTTTAGTTCTAATCATTATGAATAATAAAGAAAAAGGGGAATGCTTGATTGACTGGCCTGTTGGTCTAGTGGTTAGTGATTCTGACTGCTGAGCCAGAGGTCGTGGGTTCGATTCCCACCCAGGTCAAATAATGTCTGATAAGCATGATAATTTGTTCTGTATGTTTTAGAAATATAAAAGTATGTTTATCAGCAGTCTGGTTACCATAGTACAGGCTCTGCGTAGTTTGTTATCAGACTGCCAGCCAGACAGCCTGAAATTGAGGTTATCGCTAGCCGCCAGCGTGCTTTACCACGCGTCGCCCGCGAGGTGCAAACTAATGTCATCGTCTTCATGTGCGAAACGGCGTAAAGTTTTTTCGCTGGCGGCTCGCAGTCGGCGCGCTGTAAGCACGCGGACCGTGCGATGTAAGCGAGCTGATCGCGAGCTTACTGCATCGCGCCGACTGTGAGTCGAGTTGTATGGTTGCATTAAACGCGCTTACTACCCGCCGTTGGCTTTTTTATATGGATACATTATGCAACATATTATACGACCACGTTTTAATGCTCAGATTTGAATGACAACTTAATTGCTGGGTTGGAGCCGTGACGGTATAGTGATAGTATACGGTAGTTTGTGATGACCTTATAGTTTGTCAATGCATAGATCCTTCCATAATAATTATTAGATTGATGCGTAAAGAAGGTATAAATTCTGGAAGGCGACAGTGAGACATTTGAATTTCAAGTATAACCGTTTATTCCGCGCTGGCCTTGTATACACACATATACGTACACTGTAAATACAAGTTGTAGTAATTAGTCGAGAGTGTTCTTAGCTTATGATTCATGAAAATCTGTGTAGTCCTTTGAAACTTGTGGCGGTTTTTTTCTAGTTTTTTTAAATTTAAGATTAATTAAGTACATATAAGGGTTATTTTATTCTCAGTGTGAATCGTTAGCAGCTGCTTCAGTGGTGGAATCGATTGCAATATTTAATTATATATCACAAACAAAATATTTTACATTTTTTGAGTTGAATACCAGCAGAATAGCTAAAACATTTTAGAATTTTTGCTTTTACGTAATGAAAGGACACCCAACTAAAGTTTGTTTAAAATCACTACTGGCAGTAATTTTGGTAATTTTTTGAATTGTTATTTTTATTCTAGTATTAATTGAACCTAAGTAAATTAATGTCACCCTATCCCAATACCTATTAAACACAACGAAAGCAAATGTGTGCGCTATGATCAGTCAGAAACGCTAATTGCCAATAATAAGTATAACAAATAAATAATAAACGGTGTACAATTAAGTTTTTGTATTGTGATCATAACATAATATTTTAATTGAAGTGATTAAGAGCGCGTTGGTTATGACCAAGATTGAAGACTTCATTATTTAATATTAAAATCGGTTTACCGGTTAGTTGTATACAGTATATTTTGTTAACGCTCCCAAAAACGAAGACAGACGATAATATTAATGACACTTTTGATGATAGGTCAGAAAAAAAATCGATACGGATGAGAATTTTTTTTTACATCGTTTTACGTGTTGGCGCGCCCGTCTTTGACCCCGTCAGCTGTTTATAAGTTTCATGTTTCGTTGCCGGGCATTTAGCTATACTAACATGATGGAGCGTGAATAATGCAAATAAAAGGTTGTAAAAAAAAAAATTGACGTGGTAACGTCTTATAAATCGATGAACGCCGGCTGCACGCACGATAAAGCGTGACTCATTGTCACGTTCCGCCTGAGTGAAAAAGCATGACTCATTTTTTTTGACCCCTCATCAAAGGTGTCATTAGTACTATCGTCTGTCTTCGTTTTCGGGAGCGTTTACCCAACAACCTGTATACCGATACCGATTATATGTTTAAAATAATAATTTACAATAAGCTATGGTTTTATTTTTGATTCAAAGTACAACAAGGTACTTTTTTATTAGTTTTGGCTAGCAAATCGTGATTATTTGCTTTATATTTAAGAGTCTTTACTATTAAAAGACCCAATTACAATTTTTTTACTAATTTTACTAAATATGTTAAAAATAATTCCATTGTGATAATTTTTTTATTATTTTTTAATAATAAGTCAAGTTTGAGAGCAAGGCAGTCTGTTTCTGGTAAGAATACCATTTACCTCGATTTTACTAAGTTGAGAAACAAAAACTGGAAACCTTTTTATATTTATAGAAGTTTTAGATGGATTGTGTGTTACGTATTCAACTGTAATTTTGTAGCTCAATACACCTCTTAGTTAAAGAGATGTAAAAAAAAAACTAGCGAGAACTAGCGAGTGTTATGCTGTGATATTGATCTAATTAAATCACAATAGATAATAAATATTGTCTTAGTAACTTAATAATATTATACACTTTACAGATCAACAATCTATTCATCGATTATTTTACATTCATTTATTATTTATATTATTTTAAAATCACCAAAATATATGTAGCTATTTGAACAGTTGAATTATGGAGATCACTTCAATGTTTTTAAGAAAATTGTGTTATAAGAGATTCTAAATTGGTTTGAAATATTCAAAAGTTAACAATACTCATTGAATAAAAGTATCTTATGTTTCATGTTTAAATCAGGGTTCCTCACGAAAGGTTTTAAAGGGTCGGCAACGCGCAAGCGACTCCTCTGGAATTGCAAGTGTACATAGGCTACGGTAACCGCTTACCCCCAGGCAGGCCGTATGCTTGTTTGGCACCGAGGTAGTATAAAAGATATACAGATTTTTACATCTTCATGAGTTTACCAAATAAGTAATATACTTTAAAATGTGATTGAAATATTTACGTATTTAATTTTGTTTAATTGTTTTACTTACCTAGTACGTAAATTATTGAAATTTTGTCAATCAATATTTTATTTCATATTATATTTTATATTATCAATAATATTTTAGATTATTTGGAATATAATGTATAAGCAGATGCAATATTGTATGGATAGTGAGTTTGTAACTAATATTCACATCATTCATCATAAAACTTAACTTACTTTTTCGATATGGTTATACCTACATTAATTTAATATCTATCACGTTTGTCATTATTACTAATTTATAAGATAGATGATGAGAAATTTGAGCGATCCTAATACTGTGTCTACTAAGGATCTAGACTTTATTCCATAAACTGACAGTTATTTAAACATTCATTGTGTTTTTTTTTTCGAGTTAACAATCATGGAAAGTCAGTTTTTTTTTGTTTTTTACAGTTGGTACTGTACAATGTTTATTACACGTATGTATTGTCATCATCATACATTTTATCTCATATATTGCCTTTTGCCCTCAACAACTACACATATTACTAAACCTAAAAACACTCTCAGTTATGCTAAACGCTAGTTTCAAAAAGAACAGAAAAAGTTAAGTATAGTTCGTTAAAGTATAGAGATATGTGTTACCTGTAAATCGAAATCAGAATTTTATTCATAATAAAGTTTTTTTGTCTCTCTAGGCCATGTGCCTAGCTTTTCAAGGGGTCCAAATAAGCACGAAGTCAGCGCCAGACCTGTGATTTCTCCACCCTTACCCGCTGCTAAACCTCTCCACCTTGGGCAGTACGTTAGACAGAAGCAACAAGGTCTCTAAAGAAACAGAGGTATTGTGTTTTGGAACACCAGTTGGTTTTAGTGCACTGCGACAACCTTTTTAGTTCAGCACCACTCGTTCTTGATTAGCTAAGATGACATTTTCCTGTTACAATCTTGAAAATAATCGCGATACATATTCATAACTATCTGCGCAACACCTAGATTTAATCTATTATATGTAATATGTCATTATATGATAATAATTTCCATTAAAACTACATTGCATATCATCATGGATACGCATATAATTATCTACTTGTGGCCTTGAGTTGAAGATGTTCATGGGCGGTGGTTGTCACTTACTATCAGGTGACTGTTCTGCTCGTTTGCCCAATAAAGCATAAAAAAAAATTACCTTGTTGAACATATAGGCACACATGACAGACATGGTTTTAAATTTATATTTTTGTAATGTTATAATTTTCCCTTCACGTATAATTAATAGCTATCTACACGTTTTGTATAACAAAAAATTATTGCCATGGGCGTACCCAGGCTTAGGGAAGACCGTACCAAGGAGATAAGCGCTCCCCTGCTCTCTCCGGTAAGCTTATGGTTGATAAGAATTGTATGTACAGTCGCGAACAATAATATAGTACATAGCATCAAATAAGGTTGCATAGTTATTATATCATAAGGACTTAGGTATACGTTGGAATTGATAAGGCGTTGTGTACTGTTATTTTGTCATGTGATATGGATGACAAGTACGATATAAAAGCATAGCAAGGCTTTTAAAATTAGTTGTACAAGCTACAATAAAAGTTTTCATGCGGAAATTGTAATCATGATATAAGATATTATTTTAAAAGTAGACAAACAATGTATTTGGGCTTCCGTGACACTGTAGTTACATAGTCAACATCTATGAATTGGGCTACATTTTGAAGCTTACGATTATACATTAGTATATTCTTAATGCTTTTAGACTATTGTTAATAGCTGTAGTCTGCTGTAGACACAGTCTTATCTCGTTGCTTGTAGTACATAGTACAGGTTTTAATAGAAACAAAAAAAAAAACATTTTTCTTCGTCCAGCTGTGAGGCGTTTGTAAATATAACGATATTGACTGTACTTAGATTTTAAGTTGTAAACACTGCCTGATGAAGTATTTTAGAAGTAATTTTAAGAATGTCTGCTAATCTATGAAGGCATGAAAAAGTATGTAGAATGTTAATATAGACATTTTGTAATATCTTGTAAATAAATTATTTCTTTAACAAGAAAAGAGAGGTTATAATACCCTTGAAATCCCGTTAAACGATGTTTAAGCGTTTCAACCTTCCCACAAAGTGTAGGTATATTGTAATCACAAGTCTCTATACCAGGACTCTGAAAGCCCTCATTCTCATTTTATAAAAGTGTATTAAAATCATTTGTACCCTGTTTGCTTAAAATAAATGAGAAATTTCTTAATTCTCGATCTATCAGCTCCCGGCTTAACACGTTAAGCGCCACGTGTATACGGTAATATACACCCAAGTGGAAAGCTCACAGGCCGGTGCAATGATATTATATAAAAAAGGTATATATTGCACTACCGCGCACTAATTGTTGCAGACAAATGTAGACAATTGTCGTGATTTGATTAAGTCGGTTAAGAGACGCTAGTGAATAAACACGTTGTCAAAGCGTATCCGTGGAGTGCCAAAATGCCGAGTTGTGTGTTAAGAAGGTGTAAAAACTATGGTTCCAAGATAAATAAGAATGAAGGAGTTACATACCCACAAGTAAGTATTTATAAGTTCGTAATATTTGTATTTTATCATAGTTTTGTTTCCCATTTTCCGAAATTATTAAATGAAATCCCGTATTATTAAAGTCACGGTAAAAAAAGGATAGTGAATATGATTGCAACGGGAGTGCGACAAGGACAAATAACAGGCGCCCAACATGCGTCATAGATTAATCAAAATGAAAGGATATCGTAGGCACAATACATCCGCGTCTTCCTGTACCGTCTAATTGAATCTTAGCAGATTTTTTTATTCCATATATATCCTCATACTACCACATATTATATTCACTGTTTAGTTGTCTTTGTCTTTCGCTTAATGTGATGTATATATTATTATCTTTATTATTATAAAATAATTAGCAATAATAGTTTTAGAATGTATGTTGATAAAAAGATAGTGTTGTTTTACATTTTCCAGATTTCCGAGTGATGATCTTACGAGATTCTATTGCGGGGGGATGCTACCTATCGACCTTCGAACTATCTTCGTACCGCTAAATAAATGCGGAAAAAAACTAAAAGACTCCACTCTTTCTCTCATGGTGGTATGTCTATACATTTATGTAAAAAAATTAAATCAACTTCAAAGAAAGAAACACAAGAAATAAAGTCAAAATAATGAAATAATATTTTTAAATATACGTGAAACTACCCAACAAAAATGAAATCAAAAATGGGTAGGAAACAAATAAAGGGCCTAAATTTTTATGTGAGATCGGTGCCAGTCGGTGTGTGATTGAAAAAATAATTACTCAATATTATATAAATACCCGATAATTGAAAAGAGTGGGCTATAAGTAACTTAGCAGCTGCTTCTCATGCGAGCTCAACACCCGGAACTGCCGCGTAATATCACTTCTCAAAATTCATACAGGCTATAAGATTTCACGAATTAATTGGAATAAGTACGTAAGTCTTTATCTGTACAAGTATAGAGATTTATAATACATGCATTCTGTGTTTATAAGAAGCATACATATTGTGATTGAAAATAAATCGATAATAATTTTCTTCGTTGTTTAATTTTTACTATATACATTTTCTACGGAACACTCATTACCATTAGCTTTTAAAAAACATGCAGATTGCGATATTCAATGTCCAATCTTTAACAATTCTAACTACTCTGTAATCATTTAGTATGTACTTCAAGTGCAACTCACAAGAGATAGCTATCTCTTTCCCTACCATGCATTCCGTATTATCTTTCGCATTCGCAATCGTAGTGTATGTACACACTTATAAATAAGTACGTCTTGTCATACAACAACAATAACTGGACGCCGCCGCCGTTCAATATGAAAGTAACCTATCTTTCTTTAAATATCATTGGGCCGGTGTATATCTAGTTATACACCTCGAGTACTCAACTTCAGAGGCTAGTGTATTGGCGAATATACACCGCACTGAACATTTTCTTGGGCAATCTTGTAGGCCTGGCCCTGACAAATCGTTGTGTGCGTTCGCGCAGCGGAATGTTGTTGAATTTAAAGATTTTAATTATGCAGATATTTAGTGTATGACGTCGTGTAATTGTGGATGGTAAAAAAAATTGTGCATGCAGCCATTGTTGAGAAATTCGCTAAAAACTGATTCCGCTGGGCGAACGTTGTCCTGGCGAAACTGTTTTTAATCCATGGACTTAGAAGAAAAAAAATGTGTCCAAAAATTAGTGTGTAATTGTGTATGTATGAATAAAATTAGTACCTGCATAAACTTCGGAGAAATTCAAGTTTCCGCCACTCGAACGTTTGGCCATTAGCTAGTTTTCATATAAAGCGCTTATATAGAGAGCTGTAGATTTTTACATACCTTGTTTTTAATTTGTTTATATTTGTTTAAAAAACAGATTTAGAAAAAATCTTAGGGTTAAAAAGATAAAAATATAAACGTAAAATACGTTTATTAGGTCTTAGTTCGTAAAGTATGCACTTTGGGGTCTAGATTTTCACGTTTGTACAAACCTTGTAAGAGTGTGCAACATGTTGCCAAGTATCAATGATGTTCCGTTAGTAATTAAAGAGTTATAGGACAATTTACCATGAATAGACCACTGTTTACAAAGCAGTCAAATATCACGACGTTCTAAAGGAATTGCGTAGTAAAATGTATTCCAATAATTAGTGTATTAATTCAACTACTCACATGCAAAATTTCATCTCATTAAATTCAGTAATTAAAAAGAAACAATTAAAATACTGACAAAGCATCGAAAACCTACATAACCCGACCAAGTTCGGATGGCTACAAAAAAGCGGCCGTGCAATATATTTAGGTAACATTCTAAAATTTACAGTATAATACTGGTATTGAATTGGTACAGGTGATAACACAATTGTTGTTTCGATATAATTTATAGGTCATTTATTTTTCTACACCTGCTTTTTTAAATGTATTTGACTATGACAGTAAGTACTATTTACGTAGGTACTTTATTTAAGTATGCGCTTGAGACTTACGTCAGTATATGATATTACCGATGTACTGGTAGTGACTTATGTATGTATGCATTTTAAGTCTATTGCTGTCTCTAACCAATGACAGAGTGTGTTTAGCAAGCGTTTGTTAACGTTAAGTTTTTATGAACAAGAGACTAGTCATGACAAGCGCCTCAGCTGCGCTCCTTATACGCTCAAAATACACGCGCCTGTGCGCGCACATGAGTTGTATGCCAAGTTCTGCCATTACTGGGGCGCGCGCCCCAGGGATTGTCATGACTAGTCCCTAAGAGGGTTAGAAATTTTGAGGTTAGTTTCTGTATTTTCATTCATTCATTCATATGCTCACGGCTGTTGTCCCAGAAGGGGTAGGCAGAGGTGTGACATTTCTGTGACACCCACATTTCGCCAATTTTGGGTTTCTACGTAACAGGTGGCGAGAAATAAATAATAAATACATAATTATTACATGTAATTAAACATATTTTTGTACACGGATGTTTAATTAGAGAAGTACTTGTTAATTGAAGATTTATTTTTATCGTACATAGTGGCGTTATTATTAAAAAAATATTTTTCATTCAAGAAACAACAATTCGTATCACACTGAATTGTTGTTTCTTTAGGCCATTGTTATTTTATTGTTGACGTTTTATTATCATACGACATAACTTATATTTTGAATGACTGAATACTAATTATTGTTTCCCTAAAATATTCACACTTTTGACATTATATTAATATTACAGTTTATTTCATTAATATAATATGATAATTTTAATGTAAGTTTAATAAATTTCTTAATTAATTATTTTGTTATCGCTTTGCATGCCTAACGGTAGAATATGGTAAAAGTACAGAAAATTGTATTAGCTTTTAAGATCTGCAAATGTATACCCATATTCGCAAATGAATGAATGAATAAATAAATAAATGAAAAAAACGAAATACAATTGTTTTATTTTTTCCTAACGCTTGTGTACGCAACTGTACCAAATTAATAAATACTCTACTGGAAGGTTAAGACGGCCGCTTTTTTGTAGCCATCCGAACTTGGTCGGGTTATGTAGGTTTTCGATGCTTTGTCAGTATTTTAATTGTTTCTCTTTAATTACTGAATTTAATGAGATGAAATTTTGCATGTGAGTAGTTGAATTAATACACTAATTATTGGAATACATTTTACTATGCAATTCCTTTAGAACGTCGTGATGTTTGACTGCTTTGTAAACAGTGGTTTATTCATGGTAAATTGTCCTATAACTCTTTAATTACTAACGGAACATCATTGATACTTGGCAACATGTTGCACACTCTTACAAGGTTTGTATAAACGTGAAAATCTAGACCCCAAAGTGCATACTTTACGAACTAAGACCTAATAAGCGTATTTTACGTTTATATTTTTATCTTTTAAACCCTAAGATTTTTTCTAAATCTGTTTTTTAAACAAATATAAACAAATTCAAAACAAGGTATGTAAAAATCTAAAGCTCTCTATATAAGCGCTTTATATGAAAACTAGCTAATGGCCAAACGTTCGCGTGGCGGAAACTTGAATTTCTCCGAAGTTTATGCAGGTACTAATTTTATTCATACATACACAATTACACACAAATACACACTAATTTTTGGACACATTTTTTTTCTTCTAAGTCCATGGATTAAAAAAAAGTTTCGCCAGGACAACGTTCGCCCAGCGGAATCAGTTTTTAGCGAATTTCTCCACAATGGCTGCATGCACAATTTTTTTTTTACCATACACAATTACACGACGTCATACACTAAATATCTGCATAATTAAAATCTTTAAATTCAACAACATTACGCTGCGCGAACGCACACCAAATCGTTTGGTATATCTGGGGTATAGAAATATTGTATAGTTTACTAGTTACACATTTTTTAAGAATGAAAAAAAAAACAACCCTTTGTAATTTACAGTTTTATTTTAATAACCATCAGCCTTTTTATTTATTTTTTCTTCTTATTTTTTTATTTATTTATTTTATTATTCTACTTCCACTTTTTTCTATTTACTGTGAACTTCTGTCTCTGGGGCCAGTGTATATTTTTTTTTTTTTAATAAAAAAGACAACTCCCGCATTAGGAAATTACTCCTGTGTCGCGGGGGACTTTACAGACATACAAAGAACGGACATAAAGAACACCCAGACTCGGATGGGAATCTAACCCACGACCTATGGCATAGCAGTCAGGGTCACTAACCACTAGGCCAACAGGCCAGTCAAATATTATATGATACATCAAAAAAAAAAACCAGTTAGAAGCATAGGAAAAAAAAAATCAAGTTCACATAGTATTTTAGGACCAGGAGAAGGCATTTATGCAAGAAAAAAATAGTCATTTCCACAACATTAGCCTCAGAAGTGCCTTGGCGCTTAACGTGTTAAGCACACATTAAATTGTATTAGAATCCATTTTACAGAAATTTTGACATAGCTGCAGCACCCAAAATTATTGCAGTTAGTACCTTCAGAAAACATTACGTCCCATAAATACTTGTCATGTATAAACATATATATATATTTAAATATAAAAAAAAAAACGCGTTTATGAAATCAAAATTTTCATTCGTGATATACGAGTTTTAAAACGGAGTGTTAGGTAGATCACGAGCTCAATAGTACCAACCTGCTACAACACAATTGTCGATACTAAATTACTTTTTAATGTACTTTGCTATCATTATAAAAGGTTAATGAGCTGGGTCTCATCATCTCGAGAAAATTACCTTTTACTGGTATCTTGATAAGTCAATATCTTCAGCTCGCATATTATTTTTAGATTCCATCGCGTAAGTGTCGATTTAAGCAATTTTCTTATAACGGAATCCTATGAATGTGCTGAAACTTAGCTCTTTTTAATGAGATAGAAGATGGAAGTAAAATTCATTAGGCTGACGTTTTTGCTCGTAAGTAAATTCAATAATTTGATACCTACCTAAATAAATAACCGTAGTATGTAGGTATGCCTATGTGTATATGTATATTCAACAAGGGAAAACGTGGTTGTTTATATTTTTATGGTGTTTTAACAACACTAACAACAGTATGATGTCTATATTACAAAATATATGCCTTGGTACCCTGCGAACAAACAGTGTCTAGACACTGTTTGTTTGTACCCCATATTAAGAGTTGATCTAATCGTCGCATGGAAGAAGTAAAAAAAAGCAATTCAAATCTCGATTCGATTCTGTTATTATCATCTTTTCTTGGTGCTAGAGCTAATATGAAAATCTAGTACTTGCATGAAAATTTAATCTTCTTTTTACCAAGAACCCTAAACAGCTAACCAAACTCGCAGGAAACCTTATCATAAACTTAGTATACCAGCGTAATGCACAAAGACTATGTGAGTGAGATAGATACCTAGCTTTACACAAAAACCTAAATGTGAGAAAGAGACAATAAATGAACCGTGAAACAGGTTTGAAATTATTAGGCTCCAATAATCTCGTGTCAAAATAGAATCGCGTTTGAATTTTGGTGTTTTCATCGTGATCTTTCTGTATTTTAACATATGCTTAAAAATAATAATGATGCAAATAAAGAAAAAAATCCCAGGTAAACACTGATATTTCAATATTACTTTCATGGTGTTAATTTTCACAAAATTATTTTCATAACTAGAATTAATTTCTTTTTAAATGGATTCGTATGGTAAAATTCGATTATATTGTTTATCGTTCATAACCGACTGAAAAAAAGGAGGTTCTCAATTCGACAGTTTGAAACTTTATACATATAAGCTTAAAAGACTCCTGTGCCATACAGAGATCCAAGATAAGTGAATATGGGAGTTATTTACATACATTTATATCTGGATCGATCTAATAATTGATGATCAATTTTATGAAATAAGCGGATATTGAATTGAATTTGATGTGATGTTTAGAAACCTACCACCTACATTAGGAAACGCATTTTCAAAGAAAAACATATTTTTTCAATTGTCAGCTACATATAACGCTCCTAAAATTTTACCGTCTGTAACACCTGTATAAACACGGTTAGAGAACAAGGAGGTTCCACGCAGTTCAAGGATTTCAAAAGCTAACGAATATACGTGAAAGTAATTCATCATTCTCAGAAATTTAGTCCTCCTATATTTTGCAACGGCTGTAACTCAAGAATCTCTGAACAAAATTACATCAAAGCTGAAATATTGTGGATCCAGATGATATTTCCAGAATTCCCTTCATTTTTTTTTTTATAAAAGACTACTAGTAACGTGGGTCACACATTACTAGTATTCTTGTTAACCCCTCCAGCTAAGCTAAATGCTTGTGTTAGGAGTGGGTTCACGCCGGTAGTGCACTGGGTGGGGTTCGAACCCGCAACCGCTTGATCGCAAGTCCGACGCCTTAGCCATTACGCTACCGCCGCTTAAATTATTTTACCAAATACCAAATAAAACAAAACGCATTACCAAATAAAACTCGTTTGGTTACAAACTCGTTAATTGTGCCTATTCACCACCAATGCGATAGACAGTCCTCTATGAAGAGGATGTCTCAACGCGGAGGAAACGGGCGCCCACGTTATCCTGGAGTGCGAAAGATCGGCTACACAACGGGCAAATATCCGGGTGCGAGGTCGCTCCTAGAAGCCTGTGAACGCCCCAGGAGGCTTCTGTGCTTCTGGAAAGAGCTAGGCTGGCTCAACTAGTTGGCCTTATCTGAACGCATAAAAGACTGCCTGAATCTAAATGCGAAAACAGAGCCATAGGGCTCCAACCAATACCAGTGAATTGTCAGTCAGCCTATGTTGACAAAGCTTAAAGCCCAACATTATCTTTTGCGGGGCCCTACCTGACCTATTTGTTGCTTTCCCACAGTGGCGTAACAATAGGGTGGTAGAGCGGGCCCCAGGCCCCAGGGTAGGGGGCCCCCAGATGGATGTGGTAACCACTGATGAACGCCGAAAACTGATCCATTCTATCATCGATCGATGTGTGTGTTAGCACCTTACGGGCACCATCCGAAGGATTAGCCACGGGCCTCAGATGGTATAGTTACGCCACTGCTTTCGCACGGTCATCTTTAGGTACATCGCTCTTTCGCATGTTAGTAATTATAACAATCTGTTTGCTCCGGCTCAGAGATGTTTAAACCGCTTATGAATTGTTACGGAAGTTGGGACAGGATTGGAAGGTAAGGAGTAATGTTTCTGTGACGACGCTTTATTTACTTTACACATAGACGCCCGGACTGAGTGATGTGTCCCTGTCGACGTGGTGTAGCTTCGCTCTGATGCTAACACTCTTTTCCTCTTTTCACTTCTTTAGAAATTCAGCAGTAAGTAAGGACTTACCGACTTACCGCTGACTATGTGGCTCTCTATATCCCCCTATAGAATCTACTAACATCAGATTTCCGATAGTCTTTTTTTTATTTTATTTTCGTCCTTCATTTCGATCGTTTTCCTATAGATAACTGCCGAACCTCTTCGAATGTTGTCAACCTTATTTCAAATATTTTAATACAAGTTCATAAATCCAGAACATTCCAAAAATCGAAATTCGATTTTCTTAATGTTATACGTCAGCATTGCATCATTTTCAAGCTAATAATAACTGTTTTTCGGCTACACATAATGCTCCCTTTATATATTTTGTAACAAAACCGACTTCATTAATTCAAAATCGCTAATCTTGAGTTGCAGGTGTCCATATACGGCTGTAGTCACCTCAGGTGACTGAAGTACCATCAGGTGACCCGTCTGGTAGTTTGCCCCCTATATCATAGAAATATTCCCTGTAGCCGATTAACTTGCATGACATGTTTAATGACAGAATGATATGAGTTTTCAGAGGGAGTACAATTATGTACTTAACATAAAGTCTTATAATTAACGCTGAAAAAAAAAACACTCGATTAAAAAATATTAATAATCTGTTGTTCTTTATTAATTTCTGTCATTAAAAAAATATAACAACTAACATAACACAAAATACTACCAATCTATAGTGAGTAATGCCGATTTTTTGACATCGATAAAATTCACTCGAATACTCTGTAAAAGTGGCATTAAAAACTTGATTCGGTGTTAACAAGGAGACTGTTTGTCTATTACGCTAGTATACCAAGTTTATGACCTTTACATTATAGGGACTGTTTTATTGAAAGATAGCATTATATACATACTAAGCTTGCTGCTATGAATAAAAGTACAAATATTTGCTTTCAGATTATTTATACCCAGTTACCGTGTCTGGTGAAAGCGGATCCAAAGGAACTGCCTATAATATGGTCAAACCTAATGGATGGAGTGAATGACATGGCCGCTAAGGTGGCTAAAGAAGCCAAAGGTGTCGGTAATGTTATGAATGTTTTCTTTCAAAAAACTGGAAAGTATTCTAGAGTTCTGACCTGGGAAATATCGGATTTTTAACGAATATGAGACGACCTAGTGTTCCATTTGAAAACAATATAATTATAGACAAATTCTATTCATCTCCATCATTCTCTTTATCAACTTGTATTAACTGTGCGCGGTGGGGAAGTGTGTGAGTGAGCGGGTAACAAGGAACTTCACCGTCCGCGCGTGTACAGCGAGCAGTCTGCAATTTAAGGCGAAGTCAGAGTGCGGTGTCGTATAAATGAGCTACGAACTTTATAGTGTACGTTACCACAGTAAGAAAGTGGCTCCTAGAGTGATATAAGTGGATCTACTGTGAATGTGCGCCGCCTAAAAAAATTGTGCATGCTGTCGTTTAAGAAAAAAAATGGAAAAAACGGTTCCTGCTGGAGTAACGTTGTTCCAGCAGGAAAATTCTAAACGAATTATCGGAGAGAGAAATATTGTGCATGAGCAGAGAGCTTATATTTGTGCAAAAATGTGGGCCGAAAACATAATTTAACGTTTTGCAGAATCGTGTTTCTCAAAAACCATTGTATGTGCGCCTGTAGAATAAACATACACGAGTAGCCCTTTATTTGTGCGAATTTGTGACAAAATAAGATTGAAGAAAATATTTATAATTTTCAAGTTTCGCTTTGTTGAAAATCCAAAAATATAAATGTGAAAACGTAGAAGCTCACTGAAAACTGCATTCGGTCCTTCTTGACGCTTATAATAACCATAAAAGTTTCAAAAGTGTACCTACATACATGCGTTGTTGAATAATATTACTAAAAGTCAAAACGATGGTGACATAACTTAGACGTCAACATACAAAAAACCCAAGATGTGTAAGGTAGAGCTGGGCAAAATTTATGCTTTGCTTTAATTAAAAATTACAAAATACTTTTTCTAATGTATTTAAAGTACGAATTACAAAATACTTTCAAGTCATGTATTTGTAATATAAAATACAAAATACAGTATATCTTAACCATTTGTATTTAAAATACAAATTAGAAAATACATAAATAGTACTTTTCCAGTAGATTTTTTTTATACCACGTCGTTGCCAAACAAGCGTAAGGCCCACCCGATAACAGTTACCGTAGCCTATGGACGCTTGCAACTCCAGGGGAGTCGCATGCGCGTTGCTGGCCTCTTAAAAACCTGTAAACTCATTTCTTGCAAAACCCCCTACTGTAGTCGCTCGGGAAAATCTCGACAGGGAACTCACTCCATAGCTGGAGCGTTTGCGGGAAGAAATTTCTCTGGAACCGTACTATGCACGACCATTTAGGTTCCAAGGTGTGAGGATGAACGGCAGAGAGCGGTGCAATAGTAGAATGCTGCCGTGGGCGTCATGTCAAACAATTCCGAGGAGCACGGTTTTACAAGCGGTAGAACAAGGAAAAGGAGGCAAAGTCTCTTCTTAGGCTTAAGGGTTCAATATCGCTTGTGTGTTTAGGATCGTCGATGATTCATACAGCGCGTGCCGAACCGAGTCACAAAGGCCCAAGCTGGTATCCAGGTGCTTCCGCCCAGAGATGACAGTACTCCATTTGGGGAAGGACTTGTGACTTGTATAGTCTTTGCCCCGAAAAGATCTTTTAAACTCACTGATCTTTTGGACTTTGGAAACTGGACGTCGCGACAGCGACGCCACGTCCAGTTTTGGAGAACGGATGAAAAGTAGCAGAATAAAATAAAAGCTAAAGAAAACAATTATAAGCACAAATTTGTTTTAAATTGTATGTAATACGTTTTTTTTATAACTTTCAAGAGTAGTAAGCTCTCTGCTTTTCTCATTTCGGAAGCTGACAAACTATTTAACTCCAATTTGGTTGTCTGGGGTTGATAACTGTCTGGTGACAAAAACAATAAAGGCCTCATCTTCTTTACTAGGGCTGCTTCTCCTGTTGAGGTTAGATTAGATCGCGAAATATATTTGTGAAAATGTATTTGAAGCCTTAGTATTTGAAATGACAAAAAAGCGACGGATTCATACATATAGATGACCTTAACTTTACGCACGAACCGGTTGAAACGTGTTTTGCCGAGTCGGGGAGCAAGCCACGAACTGGTCGTCGTTAGAAAGAGAAAAAAGACAGCAGTTTACATGCATCTCTTTTGCACCTCATCGCTGATATCTCTCCGTTTGATAAAGACGATAGGATAACCGCATCAAATAAACATTTTGCTTCTTTTGAAGGTCAAGTCTTTGATACTATATATTTTTTATATTATATGACTGTCATAACTAGTCATAAGCTACTATTATTTAAATTTTTGTACTTTGTAAACTGTCGAAATATTGTAATTTGAGAGTAACAAAAAAGGTTCGGTAAAGTATTACACAATTCGCATTTCACAAAAATCGTAAAGATTATTTCAATATCCTAAAATTATATTATGGTTGGTTCATGTCACCTAATTTCGGCCGATAGTAGGTGACTTTACATAACAAACATCTTTACTTTAGTTAACAAATAACAAACGCAATTTCTTTAGGAGCCTGATTATCCTACGAAATTATATCTTGTTTAATTAAGAAAGAAGATATGCAATATGATCATCGGTGAACGCCTCTAGGCCGCTCAGTGACAATTTGTTCCTCGACCTGTGAGGAAATTTTGAATTTGGCGACGAGCTAATCCTTAACTTCGGCCGCCTCATTACAACTTAACTAGCTTCAATTTATGGCATAGGTGGTGGTGGTTGTTTAAAATTAGTACCGAATATGATTTTGTGATACTGTTTGAAAAAAGTCAAAAATGACTGCGATATCTATTTTAGGTGCTTGGTAGAAGGTGTTTCTACAGCTGATGATGTAAATTTGGACAAACTTGGCCAAATCGAGTTCTCCTTATATTCCAAGGTTTGAATTAGTAGTTGTGACTTCTAAAATACATTATAACAGAAAAAATGCCTACGGCATTAAGTCCGCCTCATGCAATGTATCTGCAGGAAGTGTTAATAAATAAATAAATAAAAGTTTATCACTTTCGACTTCTAAGAAACTCTATGATCTAATCAAAAGGGATCAAATCTAAAGGTACGCGCAGTTTGTTGACCTAGAAAACCGTATGATAGGCTACCCCGAGAGGTTATGTGGTGGGCTTTGAAAGAAGCAAGAGCGCCTGCTAAGTATGTGAAATTGGTTCGTTCTACGTACAGAGAGTTAGTGCTCATGTAAGGTCGGTAGCTGGAACCACCGAGCAATCAAATGTCTATAGGCTTCATCCAGGGATCGGCTCTTTATCCATACCTCTTCCTGTGAAAAATGCACCTTGGTGCGTTATGCTTGCAGACGAAATTGTGATGGTCGGTGAATACGGTGTGCTAGAGCACAGATTGAAAAAATGACAACAATGATTTTCAAAACCAGCCAGTTCTGCTGGTGTTGAAAACATTGTTGTCATTTTTCATATCAGTCTGCATCAAATCAAAATCATTTATTTCAATTAAACCCATTATAGGTATATTTAAATTGTCAGGAGTAGTAGTAGGCAGTCAGACTAAGTCAGTCGTGAAGCTAGTTGTCGGTTCCAATAAGTAGATCCTGTGAAAAAGAACAGCCAAGAAACTCCAAGAGCACTCTTTTTAATTGATTTTAAATAGGTACATCAGCTCGAGCCTACAAAGCGATTTCGAAATAGAACGGTCTGTACATCATCAAATCAATACAGAGATGATGAAGTGGCGGCAGGTAACAGGAACAATATGCGGTCCTAGGTTCCCTATAAAACTGAAAGGACAAATTTATAAGACGTTCATCAGATCTGCCGTCCTGCTTGGATCTGAATGTTGACCAACAAAGAGAACAGATTAGAGACATCTGCAAGTAGCTGAAATGCGAATGTTAAAATGAATGTGTGGTGTGACGAGGATGGATAAAGTGAGGAATAAATACATCAGAGGGAGCCTAAAAGTAGCCAATGGATGAAAGTTGAGGAGCATCAGATTATCGTGGTTCATGGACATTTTATGGTTAGGTATGCCTGAGTTCACTGAAGTAGAAAAGAAGTAAAAACTTGTTATTGGATTATATTCTACTAGCTGTTTCCGTGACTTTGCACATGATTAAGTACCTACATTTTAAAAATTAGCCTATGTGCTATTCCAAGGTATAAGCTATCTTCATTCCAAATTCCATTAAAATACATTTAGTATTTTGTGTGTTAATTTTAAGAATATCCGCTAATCTTTGAAGGCATATAAAAGTATGTAGAATATTAATATAGACATTTTGTAATATCTTGTAAATAAATTATTTCCTTTACAAGAAAAGAGAGGTTATAATACCTACCTACCCTTGAACTTAATCCCGTTAAACGATGTTTAAGCGTTTCAACCTTCCCACAAAGTTTATATTGTAATCACAGGTCTCTATACCAGGACTCTGAAAGCCCTCATTCTCATTTAAATTTGTAAAAGTGTATTAAAATCATTTGTACAAAATCATTTTTTGTTTGCTTAAAATAAATGAGAATATTCTTAATTCTCGATTTATCAGCTCCCGGCTTAAGCACACATTAAATTGTATTAGAATCCCCTTTACACACATTTTCACATAGCTGTAGCACCCAAGATTCACATTTAATTATGTAATTATGTAATTTATTGCAGTACGTTAGTACCTTCAGAAAAGATTACGTTATTAATACTTGTCATAATACTAATAACGTAATTTGTAATAATAATATTAAAAACGTCAATAAAAAAATTGAAAATATTGTTTGTATATATGTTAACATTTATACAAACAATATTTTCATTACTATACGAGTTTTAACGGTCATCAGTCACACACTATAACAGCTACAGCACGACGCCGCCGCGCCGCCTGAAATACAGGCTTCCTCTAGCCGGTGTCTGCGCTGCGAGATAAGTTGTGTGGGTGCATCAAGCTCGCTTACAGTCCGCCGTTGACTTTTCATTTTGACATTATGAAATGTTATAAAAGGTTGACTGGGAGAAAATGCCTACGGCATTAAGTCCGCCTTGTGCATATGTATTTGCAGGAAGTTAAATAAATAAATGTATTATACTATCACGTTTTGAAGCTCATATTTGAATTACAATTATTTGCTGGGGTGAAGACGTGCCGTTACCGTGACGGTATAATGTGTGAAGAGCTTTCGGTAGATCACGAGCTCAAGAGTACCAGCCTACTACAACACAATTGTCGATACTAAATTACTTTTTAATGTACTTTGCTATCATTATTAGGTAAAGGTTAATGAGTTGAGTCTCATCATCTCGAGAAAATTACCTTTTACTGGTATCTTGATAAGCCATTATCTTCAGCTCGCATATAATTTTTAGACTCCATCGCGTAAGTGTCGATTTAACCAATTTTTTTATAACGGAATCCTATGAATGTGCTGAAACTTAGCTCTTTTTAATGAGATAGAAGATGGAAGTAAAATTCATTAGGCTGACGTTTCTGCTGGTAAGTTAAACTTAAAATTCAATATTTTGATGCTTACCTAAATAAATAACCGTAGTATGTAGGTATGCCTATGTGTATATGTATATTAAACACGGGAAAACGTGGTTGTTTATATTTTTATGGTGTTTTAACAACACTAACAACAGTATGATGTCTATATTACAAAACATATGCCTTAGTCCTTAGTGCCCTGCGGGATTCGTGTACACATGTACCCTGACATTACATTTCTAGAAAAACAAGTAGGTAGATGCCTCCCTTTTTTTTGTTCTACGTGTGGAAACCCCCTCGGGCCCTCACCCCACCGGGGTTTTCGGTGGGGCGGTGTGTCGGAATCGAACTGACTAAAACCACACGGTGTGCCATCCTGCGCCTAAAATAGGAGGGATCCGGGAACAGCTTTATTAAGACATCCGGACCCCTCGTAGCGCCTGCCCGCAAAAGCGCGGGCACCACCTTCGGTTAAAGACCTCTCTATTAGGCGGCGTCCAGGCACACGCGGACGCCACCTCCTCGCGGCTGGCTACTATAGCGGGCGGAGGGGAAAACCCGTCCCAACCACCCGCAGCCACACTCAGGGCGGCATGAGGCGCTGGAAAGCACCCCTCTGCCGCCCGGTTCGCCGGCGGCGAATGTGGTCCGAGTGGACATCTTCCTCCCGGTTCCTTCCTGCAGCGGTGGCAGGCGGGACTCAATTCCCTCCTAGCGACCGAGTGCAGGTACTTTCCGAAGCAGCCATGTCCGGAAAGAACCTGCGTCAGTCGGAAGGAAAGGGTCCTGTGCTGCCGCCCTGCCCACTCGGTGATGACCGGCTGGAGCGCCTCCACGGCGGCAAAGACAGCGTGTGGAGACTCCAGCCGGGACGACCAACGAGCCATGGTGGCTTGGCGAGCGGCCTCTCGCCACTCGCGGACCTCTTCGGGCGGGGGCCGACTGCCGCTTCCCGCTCGGAACTCAGCCGCCTGTCGATATACTTCGGCTAGCACTTCCGCCTCTAAATCCCACGGGTGGGACCCGGCCAATGCGCACGCCGCCTCCATCGACCAGTGCGGTATCCGCGTATGGCTCTAACCGCCATGACCCTCTGAGGGCGCTAGAGGCGCGACCTATTCTGGGCGGTCAGAACCTCTGCCCACACCGGTGCACCGTAAAGTGCCATAGGTAGATGCCTCCCTAATGCAACTCTAGGACAAGGCACAGATAAGATAATAGTTACTTATTATGTACCTACTGCATAAATAAAACTTAAAAATGTGCAGATACATTTTTTCTATTCACTTGCTTTCAGATTATTTATACCCAGTTACCGTGTCTGGTGAAAGCGGATCCGAAGGAACTGCCTATAGTATGGTCAAACCTAATGGATGGAGTGAATGACATGGCCGCTAAGGTGGCTAAAGAAGCCAAAGATGTCGGTAATGGTATGAATATATTCTTTCAAAAAACTGGAAAGTATTCTAGAGTTCTGACTTGGGATATATCGGATTTTTAACGAATATGAGACGACCTAGTGTTCCATTTGCAAACAATATAATTTTAGATATGAATTTTATTCACCTCAAACATTCTCTTCGGCAAATTGTATTAACTGCGCGCTGTGGGGGGGAGTGTGTGAGTGAGCGGGTAACAAGGAACTTCACCGACCGCGAGTGTACAGCGAGCAGTCTGCAGTTTGAAGCCATAAACTAAAATATATATTATATTGAAATTTGAGGCGGAGTTGTCAGAGTGCGGTGTCGTATAAATGAGCTACGACCTTTATACTCCTAACCATGTATGTGTGTGTGATGGTGCAACAGTAAAGGAATAATCTTACCTTACCTAAACTGACCTTAATTTTTTTAGTCTCAAATAAGATATAAATGAATTGCGCTTTATTATTTGTTGTTAACACTTACGTGGACCGCAAGATTCGACAATGTTGCCAATTCTGGTACTTCACTCTCTAAATTAAAATTTACTAAATTTTCTTCATATAAGATGTAAACTTTATTCACTTCGAAACAAGTCTTATTTCAAACTAGCTGTGCCCCGCGGTTTCACCCGCGTAACTCAGATGTCATGGGAATATCGGGATAAAAAGTAGCCTATGTGTTAATCAAGGTTTCCAGCTATCTACATACGAAGTATCATCGCAATCGGGTTAGTAGTTTTTGCGATGTGCGTTCGCGCAGCGGAATGTTGTTGAATTTAAAGATTTTAATTATGCAGATATTTAGTGTATGACGTCGTGTAATTGTGTATAGTAAAAAAAAATTTGTGCATGCAGCCATTGTGGAGAAATTCGCTAAAAACTGATTCCGCTGGGCGATCGTTGTCCTGGCGGAACTTTTTTGAATCCATAGACTTAGAAGAAAAAAAAAATGTGTCCAAAAATTAGTGTGTATTTGTGTGTAATTGTGTATGTATGAATAAAATTAGTGCATTCATAAACTTCGGAGAAATTCAAGTTTCCGCTACGCGAACGTTTGGCCATGAGCTAGTTTTCATATAAAGCGCTTATATAGAGAGCTGTAGATTTTTACATACATTGTTTTGAATTTGTTTATATTTGTTAAAAAAACAGATTTAGAAAAAATCGTAGGGTTTAAAAGATAAAAATATAAACGTAAAATACGCCTATTAGGTCTTAGTTCGTAAAGTATGCACTTTGGGGTCCAGATTTTCACGTTTATACAAACCTTGTAAGTGTCTGCAACATGTTGCCAAGTATCAATGATGTTCGTTAGTAATTAAAGAGTTATAGGACAATTTACCATGAATAGACCACTGTTTACAAAGCAGTCAAATATCACGACGTTCTAAAGGAATTGCATAGTAAAATGTATTCCAATAATTAGTGTATTAATTCAACTACTTACATGCAAAATTTGATCTCATTAAATTCAGTAATTAAAGAGAAACAATTAAAATACCGACAAAGCATCGAAAACCTACCTAACCCGACCAAGTTCGGATGGATACTAAAAAGATACACAAAAGATACATGTGTATAAGCAGCGGCGGGTTGCTAGTATATTATAGAAATGTATGTATACAGTGCCTTTTAACTAATAGCTAGTGTCTTGAAAATTCCCATTACGGACACAACCATCAACAACGTCTACCCTCACGCATCTGGCGTCTGCCTATATAGTTATCTGTGCGTCTGCCCCTGCCCGCGTTCCCCCCGCCCCTCGCCCGCAGTTTTGGATTATAGTCGTAACTTTTAAAATATTTAACCAAATTACGTACTTTAAAAGACAAGTTCACAACGTTTACTTTGAATATCAGAAACGATAAAAGTATTTATTTTGATAAAAATAAATTTGTTACTGCTAAATATGAATTGAAAATAAAAAATCAAATTTTATTGAATTTATGGTTCACTGTTTTGGTAATAATGGCTTACACATTAAAGATAGATATATAATGTCGCGGACTTGTTTGTAGAACTATTTAGGAGAAACAATCCCACCGTACATTATATTCTTGTAACTCTTACAGTTTTCCCGCCGCATGCCAGAATAGCTCGCAGATGACAGATTTTTTTCCGACTTACTTAACACTTCTCGTTATATTTTGGGCAATATACACAATATCTTCATAAATTATAGCCTATGTGTTATTCTGATATATAAGCTATATTATTGTAAAGTTTCATTAAAATCTTATCAGTAGTTTTTGCGTGAAAGAGTAACAAACATCCATACATCCTCACAAACTTTCACGTTTATAATATTAGTAGGAAGTAGGATTTAAACAAGTAGGTAACATATGTCACTACCGTAATAAGCAATTTATTTGTCAACTAAAGTCTGACACGCTTAAATAAACTTTAATACCACGTAGCGAGAGCCGCTATCCGTCGAATACCATCTCTTTTGCTTTGTGTTTTTTAACCGACGAAAAAAAAAGGAGGTTCTCAATTCGACCGTATAATATTTTTTTTATGTCTGTTCAGTCCTCACTCCGTTATTTATGAACCGATTTTGATTATTCTTTTTTTTGTTAGATAAGGGTGGTCCCATGTCAAGGAAGTCAGGTTCTGATGATGGGATCCTGAAAAAATTGAGAGAAACCCTCGAAAATTGTAGGAACGAATGGTGTTTCTGTTTACTTTTTCAGCCCTCACTCCGTTATTTATGAACCGATTTTGATTATTCTTTTTTTTTTTGTTGGATAGGGTATACCTTAAGGGTGGTCCCATGTTAAGGAAGTCAGGTTCTGATGATAGGATCCTGAAAAAATTGAGAGAAACCCTCGAAAATTGTAGGAACTAATAGTGTTTCTGTTTACTTTTCATTACTTTATCAGGTATTGCGTTTAGAAATCATCATCATTTTTCATCATCATCATCATGATGATGAAAAAAACCATAAAATAAAATCTTTTTAACAAAAAATTTAACCGACGAAAAGAACTAAAAAGCAAAAAATAAATAAACCTTAAGTCTTAAGTATTGAGCTTATTTACATAAACTATCTTATTTTATATAAACTTATTTTGAGTCGGCGCCCAACAACAAACTGATTAATTATTAAAATTTTATTTGGCGCCGACACCGTACACCACAGTTGGACAGAAATTATCAGTTTTTTAGTCTTCATGTACAAAATATTTTGGACACCCTATATACTTGAGGCCTGTTATTGTAAATGTGAAATGTGAATCAAACTGTTGTTCACCGTAAATAGAATCGGATAACCTTTTTAACCGACGAAAAAAAGGAGGTTCTCAATTCGACCATATATATAGGTATATATATTTTTTTTTTTAGATAAAATTTGAATCAAAATATAATTAAAATGATGTTTTGTTGCGCCTCCGATCTATTGATTTGGCGCCCCCTTACATGACGGCGACCACCGCCCTAGGGCCGCCCCTGGGTCATCGTGAAATATAGACCAGTGTCGATAATTTTTAGAACCAAAAAGAATAATAGTAGGATGAAACCCATTGGAAAAGAAGAATAATATAAAAATTTAAGGAAAAATAATTTACGGGCGATCTGAGGTCGGGGGGTGAGTTTTTAGGGGAAAAAACAGTTTATCTCGATTTCCGGCAAAACTACAAGTCCTATCGAAAAAAGTCAAATGGCAAAGTTGTAGGTAATAGAAAGATCTACAACTTTTGTATTTACACTTTTTTCACATAACCTCAAAATGTATGTAAAAAATAAAAAAAAACCAAGTTTTTGGTTTTTTATTTTTATCTTTTACAAAACATTTTTTTTTCACGAAATTTGGTGAAAACTTACCTTTTTATGTCCCAAATACACTGTAATTAATTTGATTTGAAATATTTTTTCACGTTATTTTGACTTAATATCGAAAAAGCACCCTAATTTTCAATCGAAAATTCACCCGTCAAAATATCAGCTTCTTTAAAAAAGTAGGTGTGCTTTCTGTTCGTTGAAATCTCTACTTTCGGATGGTGTAAAAATATATATATCTTACCATAGTAAATCTTCTCAGAAAATGCAAAAAATCGAATTCGAATTAAAATTCAATTTTTAATTATTATATACAATTTTGAGCTATTTATTCAAATTTACACTTTAATTACTCGAAAAACGTAAGACTATATGTTACATTGAAAAACAAAAAAATTGCAAATCGAAATATACTACTATAATTAACAAACAAATAAGTTAATATTTAATACGACATCTACAATATTTTGAGAAAGTTGTAGAATCTTCTCCTTTTCCAATGGGTTTCATCCTTATATTATTTTTTTTCACTTTTCACATTTTATTATTTTTAAAGGCTTCTGCCCTGGTCTAATACTGCAAACCGCTATCGTTCATTTCGGATTCTATGGTCTTTGAAGATGGGTATGCATATTTTCTTTTTATTATTTTATGATAAATTGAAACATGTGTAACAAAAAATTTGCAAATCTAATCTGATTGAAAAAGAAAAACGAAAACTTTTCTTTTTCAAGTTTTTTCTCCCCTATTCCCACTTTTCGCCCCCTCCCCCTCTTCCCGTACTCCCACCTTAAAGGGCAGCAACGCACTTGTGACTCTTGAGTTACAGGTGCCCATGGGCGGCGGCAGTCATTTACCATCAGGTGACCCGTCTGCTCGTTTGCCCTGCCCTGTCCAAATAATGCATAACGCATTGAAAAACGCCATAGACAACCTAATAAAGTTAAGATATTGTCCTTGTCCAGCTAGCTTGTTCTAGCGGACAGTGTGCGTCGGCCGGAGCGGTGCACTGTCTACAAAGCTGTAAAAAATATTCTTTACGAGTAAGAAAAAAATTAGACTAAATATTTATAAAAATATATTTAATAAAGACTTATAATATAACATTACACTGAAGACCAGCAGTATTTTAGAAAACAAACAAAAACATAAAAAGTAATTGGAGCTGAAGAAAGGTTTTCATGAACACTGGATTAAATATAATAAAAAATATACACTTTACCAACTGCACAGATATGTTTTAATGATCATTCCATGCTGTGATAGTATTACAGCTGTTTGCGTCACAGATACGATGCAAATTTTCACATTTCTCAAAACAAAACCAGCATTTTATTTAAGTAAATGTAAACTTTTCGAATAATACTTATATTAGAATGATGGAATGATGAAGTTAACCAATTTATTTGTTGAAAAAAATGTTGACTTTGTCTTGTTCATTTTTATAACTACATAATAATTCTAATATTGAGTAATGTACCGAGTAGCATTATTTGATAGACTTTACAAACCTGTAACTAATTGTACATAAACATTCGAATAATTGACATCTCACGAATATATTTTTTTGAAGTGAAAACTTCTTTAGCGGTGTTGTGCACTTTTTGGGATGGGTAAAAAAATGTTAAACTCGCGTCAGGACACGTGACCCTGATCGAAAATTCGTGAGACGGAGCCGAGTTTCTTATATTAAAAAAAATACAACAAATTCAACCATTTATGAGCCAGGAGCGCAGGCCCTCTAGTGTAGCCTATGTATACATTTAGATGATATATGTGACCTACCAACCTACTTTTTGAAGTGAAAACTTCAATAAGTAGGTAATAACATTAAACATTAACATTAAGCGGCGCAGGGCGCTTGCGCGATTGTGCGTGTGTGTTTGTACTACAGCCTGCTAGCGCATCCACGGATGGTGACTGTCGATGGCTCCACCGTCTGTATACTTGTAAAATTCGTGTATATAAAGTGTTTAAAATAAAAAATGCACAACGTTAATGTTCAAGTTTTCACTTCGGCCGGCACTCCCGGAGTGCAACCCGTTGTTTTTTTTTTATCTATGTAGTATGAGCTATGAATTAATTCTTTTTAGGAATCTTGTTTGTATAAACTGAATTGAATATTCTGGAAGAAATTTATTATTTAGTTTTTAGTAGAAGACTCCTTGGTTAGTCACAGACGCAATATTCGTCATTATTCAATCTCCCTCTTTTTACTTCTTTCCTGTCGGCTGTATTTATTAATATCACCATAGAAAAAAATGCTACTATACCAAAGTACTATATACACAGCATATATATAACGATGCACAGTTCTGAATAATATATTGATTCGAATGTAATATCACCTGGTGATATTTCTCAAGGGCGTAATTTAAGGCTAAACGTCCACTAGAAGCGAGTCCGCAAATTGAGTATGTTACTGTACATTTTGACATCCAACGCGCAAGTTCGTAAATTTTTCTCAACTTTGCCGCTCGTCAACTTCATCGCCACAATTGTACCACTGACACTGAATCGTAAGAAACTTTAGTGGCACATTTATCGCCAATATCATTGTTTCCCACGTTTTCCGGGCGGCTTCTGAAGCTGGAAGCCACTTGTGTTATCAGTTTGGGAGGCTCCAAAGCCACTGGTGTTCAATGATGTGTTGAAACTTGACTGGGGTTGTGGCTGCCATGACGGACCTGTAAGTTGGATAAAGATGTATTTTTACATGGTTTAGAAGTACAACAGAATTGGTGTTTATATATGATTTAATAAAGAAGGCAATCGTAACTAATGTTATAAATACGAAAGTCTGTTTAGGGTTCCGTACCCGAAGGGTAACCAACCGGACCCTATTACTAAACCTCGTCGTTCCGGCCGTCTTTCAGCGGGGTGTATATCATGATCTGTAATAGATAGACAGTGGAAATTTTCACAGAATGTGTATTTCGGTTGCCGCAAAAATACAAATAATAAAAATAAATTAAAAATGAAAGGGGACCCTACTACTGCTATTTTTGCTCCGTCTTAATATTTTGTTCGTCCCTGAGGCTTCCTTCCTAGGGTATACCCGGGTCCCCCTGCAAAAATATTCTATTCTAATAGACCCACTTGTGAGTGCTGAAACACATTACATACATACCACTTTACCGTTACCTCCAGCGAGGTGATGACCCGTGGGGGTTTCCACACGATAAAAAAAAGAATATTTTGTTCAACGATAGTACGGAACCTTTCGTGTGCGAGTCTGACTCGCACTTGACCGGTTTTATTTTGTTTATTTGACGCCTATTACATACTCCTTTTATAAATCACAATGTTAGTGACAACCATGGACTTATAATATTCTATGGTAGTACTACGACTCACAAAAACGCCAACTAGAACTTACGAACAAGTCAGTTAGTGTGATGCCACATAATATTATCAGTACAGAAGTCCCACTCCGCAAAAAACATTTCAATAAATAGCGACATAATAAACAACAAGGACGAAGTTGCGCGGGTCAGCTAGTAGTGTGATAAACGTGTGTGTGTTTCTATTATGGCTACTTTACTTCATGAAATATTTTAGTTTCAATCCAATAAAGAATATTGTTAGGAGATGAATGCCCAAACTTTAATTTATTACGTTTTCTTTGTTGTAATTTCAGACCATCTGGCAATGGCAACCAAATGGGAATTACTTAATGTTAATTGTTATCGATGGTTTAATATTTAGTCCCCATCCTTTATTACTACAACAAAGTTGATTATTTATTACCTGTGGTGTCTGCTGTTGGGAACGGCGACAGAGCACTGCCCACGTAAGTGAACGGTGTCGGTCCAGCTAAATGTTGCAAATTGCCTGAAAATATAATAAGATGATAGAATATTCTTTCTTGTGCGCCACTAATAACATCACATTTGGAAGTATTTAATAAAAATATAGTAGTCGATGGCGCACTATTGAAGATACAGCGAAATATTTATACATGTATAGTAGGACTAAAAATAAAGCTGTGATAGAAATCAAGTAAACTGCAGTCGTTCCATAATTATTTGCTTACGTCGACAATTTTTTTTCATCTATGGAAAGAATGCAATTAACGGATAGGCTACTATTTATTCCGATATTCATAAGGGATCGGGATTTCGCGGGTGAAACCGTGGGGCACTGTTAGTGTTAATAAATGTAGTAAATAAAATAATAGGTGTTCGTGTCGTACCGAGCGCGGCGCGCGGGTCGGCGAGCACGGCGCTGGCGCGGCCGGGCTCGGGCGCCGCGCCCGTCGCAAGCTTCTTCCTGTTGCTCTCCGCGTCGCGCAGGATTTGGTCTAGGCTTGTGCTCGCTGAAAACATTTCATTAACGTTATAGAACTATCGTTTGTGATATTCCAAATTTGATTTTTATAGAAAGAAAAATTTGAAATTTTTCCCTGAGAAATTCAGGGAAAACTGGAAGTACTTTTCTTCCATAAAATTAGAACAAATTTTTGTAATTTTGAAAGGACAACGTCTGTCGGGTCGACTAGTACTTAATAAGTAAAAATATAACTTACGATACGGTGCGTCGAACACATTAGTAGGGTCCTTGAGAATATACTTGCGCAAGTTGAGGTACTGCTCTTTCTGAGCCTCGACCTGCGAGTGCACGGCCTGCAGGCGCCCGGCCAGCGCCACCAGCGACTCGTGCATACGCCTTATACCTAATGTCAATTCTAAAAAAAAAAACATTAGTTAAATCAATACACAATACAAAACTTATAAGCAAATTTTCAAACCAACATCCAAAAAATACTCGTGTATATGTAAAGGCGTTCAATTCTACTTATTTTGGAAATATCACATAACAATCGCTAATGTGTCCAGTGGCGTAGCTAGCGGAGGGCTCCGCCCACCGCCTCTTACTCAGATTTACAAACTATAAATTGAACTAGTGAAAATTTCTCCCACATTCGGAATATAAATAAACCAGATTTTTTAGAACCAGAAGTTATCAGGTTTGTACTAGAGTTACGACAAATCTGGAGTACGTCGAATTCGGAACAGGACGAATACGTAACAAACGATTTTAAATAATTTAGTTGGGGCCCTAGTTTATTTTTTGCCCCAGGGCCTTTGGTTACCTAGCTACGCCACTGAATGTGTCACAATTATATCAAAAATATTACTACAACGTGTTTTTAACATTATTTAAGATACAATTACTCAAAAAAATTTTCAATACAACTAAATTTTGCTCAGAAAAACTTGTATTATAAGAATACAAGCTTTTCTAAGCAAAATTTCCGCCCGGTTTCTAAAAGGCTGATCAATGCAAACATTAATTTCTTTTCAAATATGTACTAAATTAATCATTAGATCAGTTAACAGAGCCACAGTATACATATATACAGTATTGTGACTCGGCCCTTTCCTTGAAATAATTACCTACAGCCGGACGGTACGTGAACATGCGATAGGGCTGCCCATAATTTCATCTACCTACTTGAGTTTCTTTCTAATTATATTCTATTATTCTATTTATAAAGTAAATTAAAAATAAGTAAATTTAAACGTGGAGAGCCATGCTTCGGCACGGGGTCCATAAATTACGTGAGGTGTTTAAGGGGGGGAGGGGGTCGAGTCAAATCTCATCTAATCTTACGTTGGAGAGGGGGAGGGTCTCGATTGAAACAAAAAAATTATACTATTTTGGTCCATAAGATTTAATCTTAAGCGTAATCGTAATACGATTAAGATCATTCACTCATTCGTTCGAAAGAAAATAATTTCATCCATACTTCGACGTTATACATCTACTGACTGTCAAACCACCATATTTGTTTTATACCAAATGGCTCAATTTAATCTGAATTTACGGTACAGTGTAGCCCGTCCTTTGTTTTCGCGCCACTGTCAGCCGAACGCGCGACTCGATGAACGAGAGCGTACGAGTTTGAGTGGCAGAGCGACACACGGACAGGTTTTAACCTGCTTTGTTTATTTTTTGTAAATGTTTTACTCACAGAATAGAAAGATATACGTAGAAATGACTAGTAAGCGTGACGCGCTTGCCACTGCCATGCGTTGCAACACATACCTTTGTAAGTTGTAGGTATTTTGTATAGTATAGTCGTGTTACAACGCTGTGTCGAGTCGGTCGTCAATTGAAAGTTATTTTTACGCCACAATGCCGTACTCTGTTTTACAGTGTAAAAATGATAGCAGAAGGAAAAACATTAATAGTTAAGCTAATGAGTTACTGTGCGCAAGCGCCAACGGCTTAGAGTGGCTAGATCAGAACGAAGTGGAAGGAGCAGATGATTTTACTGAAAATCACATGGACATGTTGGTTCCAATAGTCTCTCTTGAGACCGCGCATGATTCTCCATGGACTGAATTAGAGTAGATATTCTTTTTTTAATCACAGTAGTTACGATTTAAGTATTCTATTGTTAAATTTTTATTACACTTATAATTAAACTCTCAGCAATATTGATTACTAGTCTTAACTAGTCGTAAATAAAAGCACGAAGCTAATTTTTTTTTTCTTTTTACAATAGCAATCCAACGCGTTTACGTAAGAAACCCACATTTTGAAAAATCTCACGTGAGATTGGGGTGTAAATCTTGCTAGTAAAAAAGTGTAAATCTTGCTAGGTACCTCTTGGTACCTACCATTTTTTACTTTCATAATCATTTCATAATGATATTTCGTCTAATTCAATAATATAATATATGTATGTAGCTAAATACATAAGTAAATAGATAGCTTGGAACTACCTCCTAGTTTTTTTTAACGCGAGCGAGGGTAAGTCACTCGTGTGTCACTTTTGTCACCCTATCTACTTTTTTATTTATTAATCTAGGTATTTTACTAGGTGGAAAAAGCGAAATACCTACCTATTACGTAGAAACAAATTACGTACTAGTAGGTACATAAAAATTATTTTATAGTCTTGCCTTTCGGAGTTTCCAGGTAATTTAAAAAATGTTATCTCTGGGTGCGTTTTTGAGGAATTCAAATAATTTCTAATGGCCATATTAAATAAGTAAGTTAAGTATTTGTATTTATTTCAATGAAATACACAATACGCACGCTTACTGCTTAAAAAACGATCACACCGTTCGTACGTCACTGCGGAGCAATCGCGACTGTTTGCGAACTGAGTGTTGACCGAACGTAAGGCGTGTTGGCATGTCTCGCGATATGACCGTTTGTATGAAGATACAATACTGTTTATATTTATACTGTGACAGAGCCATCAAGTCTGTTGGTAAATTTTTCTTTGATCAACGTTTCAAAAACTCAAACAGATTTGACATTACTATTAACTTGACAGCTCTGTTATCTTTCAGAAACCAGGTGTTAATCGCAAGAAACCTGTCCCGTTCTAAATTTTCTCAGTTGAAGTGAGGAAACAATGATTAAATTCGAGGTGTGCATGGGTCGCGCAAAAAAATGTATGTTACCTTGTTCCGTAAGCAATTTTGGAGATGATTGCATTTGTTTGTCAGCAACTTCCATCTGTCGTCTGAACGTAATCAGCTGCTGTTCCAATTCTGATATCAACTCTTTGACGTAGTGAGGTGGTGCCGTGCCTTCTAGTTCTAGACCTAGAAACATAAGCAAAACATAAATTGACTGATTTTTTTATCCGGAATAAATATAATTATATTTTATTACTTTACAGAAATACCCATATGTGTTTGCAAATAAACAACTATATGTTTAAACGCCATGTTGGCAGATAGGTTAAGAAGAAAAATTGTAAAATATTTTTTAGGCGTCGTAGCATTGTAGTTTACGTTTGGCTGCGCGAACGCCACACATACTCGTATTGCCTGATACGTTTATGCGCATACCATGGGAAACTCCTGCGAGCAGTGCCTAATATGATAAGTTAACACAGGGTGTAAGTTACGGCAGAATAAAAACTTATACAAACGTCTATCTGTGGATATTTATCACGATGCAAAAGTCAGTTCATCATAAAATATTATCAATGCGATCTCGCGACTTTGTGCGAGTATTTGTGCCAAAAAAGCGCTTTACGGTAATGATTTTGTACGCTCTTAGCAAGACCGTTGATTTCATGAAATGTTTGAATATCGTTGGATTGAATCCAGAATAACATCCTGTATACTGGGATGTACAGACCGCGGTTGGTGTAGTCCCTGTTGGCGGCCTCGGCGGCGGCCAGCGCGGCGGCGGCGGCCGTGCGCAGGCGCCGCGAGTGCGCGCGCCCGCGGGCCACGTCGCCGCACAGCGCGAGTGCTACTGACCCTGTATACTGGGATGTACAGACCGGGATTGGTGTAGTCCCTGTTGGCGGCCTCGGCGGCAGCCAGCGCGGCGGCGGCGGCCGTGCGCAGGCGCCGCGAGTGCGCGCGCCCGCGGTCCACGTCGCCGCACAGCGCGAGCGCTACTGACCCTGTATACTGGGATGTACAGACCGGGATTGGTGTAGTCCCTGTTGGCGGCCTCGGCGGCGGCCAGCGCGAGCGCTACTGACCCTGTATACTGGGATGTACAGACCGGGGTTGGTGTAGTCCCTGTTGGCGGCCTCGGCGGCGGCCAGCGCGAGCGCTACTGACCCTGTATACTGGGATGTACAGACCGGGGTTGGTGTAGTCCCTGTTGGCGGCATCGGCGGCGGCCAACGCGGCGGCGGCGGCCGTGCGCAGGCGCCACGAGTGCGCGCGCCCGCGGGCCACGTCGCCGCACAGCGCGAGCGCTACTGACCCTGTATACTGGGATGTACAGACCGGGGTTGGTGTAGTCCCTGTTGGCGGCCTCGGCGGCGGCCAGCGCGGCGGCGGCGGCCGTGCGCAGCCGCCGCGAGTGAGCGCGCCCGCGGGCCACGTCACCGCACAGCGCGAGCGCCGCGCGCAGCGTGCTCTCCGCCTCGCGGGACACCTGCCGACATATTAAAGAGAGAATCTACAAGGGCCTATCAAGGGTCTGATTGGTCTAGTGGTTAATGATGATCCTGACTGCTGAGCCAAAGGTCACCCAAGACAAATAATTGTGTAATGAGCATGATCATTTTTGCTGTGTCTGGGTATAATTTATTAAACCCCGACGTAAAAACGAGTGATGTTATGAGTTTAACATATGTATGTGTATTTGTGTGTCTAGCTCCCAAACAGATGAACCGAATTGATTGCGGTTTATTTTGTTTGAAAGGTTTTGTTTTGTTTGAAGTTTAAAATCTTTAACTTTAGACATTCCACTGCTTTGCATGCAATCAAGCCCTTTCAGTGATTTAAGTATTCCAGCAGTCTGGTTACCATAATACAGGCACCTCACACACGTCCGTCAGATGCCAAACTAGGCAGTAGTTTAGCATCTGACGGCCGTGTGTGAGGTGTCTCAAGTTATTATCATTATTATCACTATTAACATTTATTAACTCACCTTATGTAGAGGTTTTATTGACACTCGCATGACTTCCGAACTCAAAGATTTCTGTTTTTTTACAAACTCTTTGAAAGTGTCAACTGTAGTTGATATTTCATTGGGCAATTTGTTTTGTTTTGGAGGTTCACCTAAAAAAAAAAGAAATGTTATTATTATCGTTTTACAATAATAAATCATGGATAATAATCTACTAAATAGGGTACATGACTTGCAAAAGTTAAATTAGTATCTTTTTAGAAAACATCAAAACAGTAAGTTCGGTACATTTTTGTATTATATACATGACGTCACGCCTTACTGTTGTCAAATCATTCACTTTTAATGTTAATTTGACTATTATTAAATAAATTAAAAACGCTAAAATAAAACTGGACGACAATTTTCACACTATTGTAAGTTATTTTATTGGGTTAAGTTATTTATTTTGAGCACAGGCATCCAATTACAAGGACTGACTAATGGAAAGAGGTCTAATGCACAGTCGTAATGATTAGATGACTTCGCGTTTTAATTATTTATTTATAACCCACTTACGACTATATAGGTGAAACTGGTAATGGACCACTTACTTCTACCACTGAACTATGCGGATTTATGAAATAAAAATATAGGTACTTTTTCAAAAATTATTTTGGTACTGCATGCCCTTTCAATAATTTAAGTGTTCCTTTTTCAAATACACCCTGTATATGTAAGTTTATAAGGGTAGGCATAACCCTGAAACTGATGTGCAGTTTCAGGGTTCATATGTATTAATGTAATTTATATTTTTACGTGGGAGAGCCATGCTTCGGCACGTATGGGCCGGCTCGACTCCGTTCGATACCACGGCCTCACAGAAAACCGGCAGTGAAGCAATAGTTGCATTGCATTTCGACGCGTGAGTGAGGTTACCGGAGGCCCTAATCCTTCCCTCTCCCCTATTCCCGTCCTTCCATATGGGGTTGGCCATAGAAAATACTAGCAAACATTTAAGTTTATTTGACTTTACGCACTTTCGGTGATTCCGTAAGTGCTATACTGTTAGATTGTACACAGAATGAACCATCCAGTGTTGTGACAACCCTTTGAAAGCACCTATTTCACTGTTAATTTGTTTGCTAGAATACCGTTACAATGTTGGGTGATTTCTGCAAATAAGTGCCTGCCAACTTTAAAACGACGACGGCGACGCTACGTCGCTTACATTTGAGATAATAGAAAGTAATTTAATTATCTGAAATGTCACCATCCGTAGGTACGTCAGTATGTATAATATGTAATTTAATCATGGTTCATATTGAAAGGTTTTAGGGGTATATGGGTAGGGGTAAGAGACAACGAGAAACAATTCTATCCGTTTTGTTTAAGACGTGCGTGCTGCGGTGAAAGTATTAGTGGCCCACATGTGAATATTCATTCGTTTAAATCCGTGCGTCATTGTTCTCCTGCAAAAACTTTATTCAACTTTGGTAATTGCGTTAAAATACTTTATTTAAATCAATCATGTGTCATAATAACAAGGATATTATTTTAAGCGATAAATTAAATTTTCTGCAGATTTTTGTGTTGCGAACAATGACCCGGAAAAAAAAAAGAACAAAGACTTTCCCGCTGTGAAAGTTAAGGATCGCGCATTTCAATGTGGATTTATGAAGTGTGTGATGTACAAGCCAGACAAGAGTTTGCTTTGCAGATTTTCTTGCAATGCATACACATAATGTACTGCCTGATACTATAACCTGCCTAAATATTTGTACAGTTGTATGAAGATAAAAAAAACTTGCTGATCTACTAGGCCGTCCAAGTATCACGTAAGCAGATTTTAGTCTTTCTTGAGCCCTACCTCCCCTTTGTCAGCAAAAGTATGCATGTTCTAACCCTTCCTATGCTAACGTAAGCATTTGGTATTATTGGTATAGTATATATTTGGTATATTGATAGTTTTCGAAAATCTATTTACTCATGAATTAATAAGCATAGTATCATTGGAGAAGAGGGATGCGGGCTGATGAGAAATAAGTTTATTTATTATTCATTTAAGTTAGGAAAACAAAAATCTACAAAAACAACAGTGGGCAGTTTCATGTACAACATTAAGCCAATTACAGGTTTTCAAGTATTGCTACATTGACCTGATGGTAAGTGGCTACCGTCGCCCATGAGCACCTGCAACTCAAGAGCCACAAGTGCGTTGTCGGCCTTTAAGGTGGGAGTAGGGGAAGGGGGAAGAGAGGGTGAGGGGGTGAGAGGAAAGGGTTAGGGCCCTCGGTAACTTGACTCACTCGGCGAAAAACAATTCACACATCGCTTCACTGCCGGTTTTCTGTGAGGCCGTGGTATCACTCCGGTCGAAACGGCGCATACGTGCCTAAGCATGGCCTAAATGATAGCCTACATTTTATAATAAGTACGAAAAGTTAATTAATAAATAATGCTGACGTAATCACCATTCAAATCAACCGTCCGCTATGTCATCAAAAATAAACAAAGCAAAAAGACCCCCAGCCCCTTTGGTGCTTGCGTAGTACTTGAACGACCCTTTATTTTATAGAGAATGTGGTGAGAATGAAGAAAATAAAAAAAAAGTTATTTCAGCTTACTTTTAGCATTAGCTGTAGAATTTGCAGTGCCAATACCACTTGTGGGGGCAACTCCGCCTAAACCGAAGCTTGCTGTTGCTGCAAAAAAAAAATACTAATTAAAAAATCTACCAAAAAAAAAGTAAATGACTATGATTGACAACCTGCTTTGATTACCCTTTCATGGTCAACCTGTGGAGTAATTACTAATCATACAATCATGTATGTATAAAAATCACTTTAAAGAACAACTATCTTTAAAATTCTTTATAATTATGTATATAGTTAAGTTAAGCTACAATTACAAAAAAAAAGAAAAAAAAATTACAAAAGCTGACATATTGACTTCTTAAAAACATTTAATTTATATTTTGATGTTTATTATTAATATAATTATCTAGTATATCTACAGTTTCATTGTAATAAGTGTATAAGATACCTGAAATGGAAGGTTGAGTGCCAGTGACAGATGTAGTACCCAATTTCAGACCTGGATATAAAAAAAAAACTGTCAGTCGTAGGACTGTACTTCAGGAGTGAAAACACGCACCCATCTGTATATATGTATCTGAGCGTGACGGTCACGCGAGTTCAATGCTTTTTCCCCATACCAAAACTGCCCTGTGCCTAAAAAAGTTTTCACTAAAAAAATGTAAATCCTTATCAATTTTTTTTTATTTATTTATCCATCTTCTAGAACCATTACTTTAATCTGCCCTTAACATGTGTCCTAGATTATTATATTACAAGTACATTGTAATTGAGAATGCAATAACCGGAGAAGAGGTTAAAGGAGAAAATAAATGTGTAAAGTGGCCACGCACAAGAGTTACTGCTCGTTTTACGAGTCTTTAAAGTTACAGGTAACCTCTTAACATCGGGGGAGACCAGTGTGCTTCTATACTTACTATGTTCTACACTTCAAAATGCGTAATGAAAATGCATAGACAATAATAGCAATAAGAACAACTTCCTACTTAAGCAAAACTTTTTAAATAAATGAAGGTCGGGTGGGAATGGGAAAAGGGAAATTTTATGATATTTTGTTACAGCACTAAATAAATGCAGGTATGGACATATCTGTATACTACATACATACTACACTATCATAATAATCCTACTAATATTGTAAACGTGAAAGTTTGTGAGGATGTAAGGATGTATGGATGTTTGATGCTCTTTCACGCAAAAACTACTGAACCGATTCCCGATATTCCCACGGCATCGGGACTTACGCGGGGGAAACCGCGGGGCGCAGCTAGTAATTCATAAGCTTTAAAATGTAATACTTTTACTTTCAGTATGTTTGTGCATTGCACACAGGAAATTTCTTAAGTGCGAGAGATGTTTCTAAAAAAATTAAATAAAAATAGACAGAACTTCAGGTAACTGCAACTAGCAACATTTTTAGTTCATGTTGATTGCTACTTATTAAACGATATTACTGTCTATAGCAACATTTTATTTTTACAATGTTTGTAGCTATAGGTATGTTATATGTATACAAGTGTTACAGAACGGTGTGGTCAAATTTTATTATTATTATTATATTATTATTTAGACTACCCTGAAATATATTTGTTAATATCCGTACAAAGGTTGTCTGGAAGAGATTGCCGTGAACGATAAGACCACCAATTGTTATGCCTGAATGTATGCATTGTTTTTTTTATTGTATCTCACATGAAAGGTGTACAATAAAGAGATAAATAAATAAATAGATTTTGCTTAAAAAAATTTTTTTTTCAGAAATTATTTATTTTTTCAGAAATTGCTTTTCCTAGTGTAGCTGCTCATGTCTAAACAACATATTTTGAAATTCCAATTAAATTTCAATAATTTTGTTTTTTATTTTTTATGCAGACATTTTCGGAAAAATCTCGACATTCCATCAACATCCTTGGTATTAAGTACTCATTGTTTCATTAATGTCAGCCCTCTCTTACGAAATATGGCTAACTTAACTTAACTTTAATGGGCTATTTGTCAGTTTCAAAATAGGATTTTTGTAATAAACATCATGAATTTTCCTTACATTGTTAGCGCTTTACATTATTTACGGGGTCTACTATACAACCCTAAAATATGACCACACCATTATGTACCATCCTGTATAAGTAATATATGCATAAAAGTATCTCACCACAACTAGGTGTGATGATGGGATAACACTCTCTTTTACTACTTAATTGTTTATATCCTCTATTAAGTTCACATTGAATAGGACTGAGCTCGAAATTTGGCTTCGGAGTGACAGTGGCTGTCGGTGTCAACATTTGAAAGGTCTGGGTAACCGGTATAATGGGAGTTCTAAATGGTGATGAACTTGGACAAGGGAACATGTTGTACTGAAAAAACAAAAAAAATTAGCATGCATTTTAGATTTGAAATCCTATAGTGACAGTCGTATTTTGGTCAGACAGAAAGACAACATGCAACAGTAAGTCTTATCGTTAATTGCAAATTGCATGGCATATGTGTGCTTTGCTGATATGTGACTGATTCAAAACCATTAATTAATAGTTACACTTTTTAAAGCTATTGCTAATCTACTAATCAGAAAAATACTTTTTTCCACAAGTCCAGGGTTTAACGGAATCAACCTCACCTCACATTGTTCAACTTCAACCTAAAGTTGGACAAATGCATAACATGCAGAATAATATAATATATAATGCACATTCTATGCCCTTGCCCACTAATGCAATACTGAAGTATTGATCTTAAGTTGCAAATGATGCAGCCGCAGGAAATACAAACAATCACTGTTTAAAATATCTGTGGGTTCCTCGAAGTCATAAATCTGAGTAGTGAACTATAAAGCAGGGGAATACCACTATGAAATACCAGAAATGGCCATTTGACTTATAACTGGTACCTCTCAGTGGACTTATAGTATAGGATTGTTCTTGCTCGGTCACTTGAAAGAGCGCTCCAATCTAGTACAGTCACTCACATGTACTAGTTCGGACTTCTAGCTCTATTAGTTCAGTAGTACATTGATGCATTGAATGAATATTTGGATCTTCTTCATACTTTGCATGCCTAGAACTGTCATTCATATACCCGTAAAATCACCATACTAATTTACTTATTTACATTTATATTACAAAAAATTATAACTAGTAAGTCAATGCATTTTTTTCCCATACTTTTTATAATCTCATTCTTATTCCTTCGTTCGCCGCCGTGTCGCGCGGGGACGTAACATTGATTATTATATCATTGTTCATATTTTACTAAAAATCAAATTTGTATACTTACCAAAGTTGCTAGAAGAAGTAGTAGCAGTGCTTGTAGAACCAAAGGTGCCAAACCCTGTGCTTTGAGTGCTTGCAGTACCAAAACCGAATCCTCCTCCAAGGCCTAGAGCTGCTGAAGTAGCCGGGGCTCCGAATGATAACCCTACAATGAGAGATCAATTGTTACATAATCAACTAAATAATAAAAACAAATTTTAAAACAGTTCTAAATTTGCATCAAACAAACATCAAATAGGTATATTTAAAAATTGTGTTCTAATTTTGAGATATTGTAAATTACTGGAAGAAGTGAGACAACCCTGATAACCTTATTTTCAATAACTTACTAGGTTTGTCTCAATTTGTGATTTATATAAATGTATGAGAAATAATAAGAACATTTTTATTAAAAAAAAAACAATAAAAGTTTTAACAGTTTAAGTAAGTATTTATCTACTACTACTTTTTATTTTTCTTCTTTTTTTAGGCTTTTAATCTAAGCACAGTCTTTAAGATTTTTATAAATATTTAAAAGAAAATAAGTACATAGTTAAAAATAAATCTATGTTCATAAAGGATTACCTGTTGCAGCTGTTGAAGTATTGGTGCCTGCACCAAAATTGAGTCCTCCAGTACCTAGGCCTGTGGTGCCAAACGTTGGGGCAGCACTAGTACCTAATGTAGATGTTGTTGCTGCTCCTATGGTTATCAAATTTTGTGAATAAGTTTACAAAGTTATAAGCTTATAAAAGGGTAAGGGTCTGACTCAGTTCTTGTGGGAACAACTGTATTAAAAAGAGTATTCTGTTCCTTACTGGAGACATAATTATGCTTCCTATTAAGTGTGTGCACTTTATAGGGACCAAATCCTGCATGATGTTATGCAGAAACCTTAGGGAGATTGATTGCAATTTTTGTAAATATTATAATGTCATAAGGACAAACAAAAAACCGTGCAAAAAAGTGCAGAACCTACTAGTAGAACAAAAAAAACCAAATTATTATTTATAGAGGCAGTAACATAATAGCCAAGGTGTTGGACTTGAGATCAAGTAGTTGGAGGTTCAAACCTCACCTAGTACATTACCAATGTGAACACACTCCAAGCATTTAGCTTAGTTATAGGGGTTAACCAGAATATTAGTAATGTGTGACCCAGGTCAAGGTAAACAAAAAAAAATTGCTAAAATCTTATGTCAGTTAGTTATGTGTAAGGTGTACACACATGCTGAAAAGCCTTAATGTAGCTTTAAGACTATGATTACAAAATAATCTGATGATTTACAGTTAATGTATGCAGAAACATAATCAATGTGTAAATATTGTATTCTATTGAGGCCGATCACCATTTTCTCCACTTCTGAACACATGATAAACATTAAGTAAGGGTAGTTGGCAGCAATCATATTGAATGGACTGTTTGCATCCAATGTATGTGGCGAGCATCTTCTATCTATTCGTACACATCCATTAAAGTGTTGGAGACAACCAGTTTTAACCCTAGCCTATTGCCAGTCTAACCTATACTAAAGTATTGAATTCCACTATAAGACAATAAATTTGAATAAAAATACACTTACCGAAAGCAGGAGCAGCGGTGGCTCCAAATGCAGGTGTAGTCGTGCCAAATGCTGGTGCTGCGGATGTGGCGCCAAAAGCGGAGGTGCCAGAGCCGAACGCCGGTGTGCCAGCGCCAAACGCTGGCGTAGTGGTACCAAAAGCGGGAATAGCTGTCGCTCCGAAACCTGGTAATGCAGCACTCTGTTGCTGTTGTTCCTGTTGGTTGCCACCAAAAAGACTAGTTGATGGCTGGGAAGTTGCTGCTAGTCCAAACCCGGGAGTCGACGGCCTAAAATTCAAGTAAATTTGACAATAATAATTTGACAGCTTAGGAAAAATGAGGTTATGTGAATATTATCCTTTTTTTTAATGAAGAAATCCTCAAAAAAAAACCTTATCATATCTTCCAGTCTCTTGGTAAAAGTTTTTGTACCTATGTGGATTGACTTACTTGGCAGCTGCAAAACTAAAACCAGTAAGGCCTGTACTTGCCGGAGCGCTCGAAGGAGTCCCAAATGAAAACGACATTTTTATGTTAGGAATTAGGTTTGTTCTTTACAATTACGTCTTGTTATTAAATTTAAATACTACATTACAGTACAACAAAATCGTTCATAATTTATATCCGTTATTTTCATATATCCTTCGACTTTATTTCGAGGAATACGACTGTTGTTATAAGTAAACGAAGTGCTATATATTCTCTTTGGTTACAAGTTACAACAGACTATTATGAATAGCGATGGGCGATGGGCGTGATGGCGAGATGTTCATGTCGATTATTTCGATTGTTGAATCATCTTGATAATTCTCGATGGTTTTCAGTAGTCAGTTCGTCACTCGTCATCGATGCTCGATGCCTCGATGGTCATTTGACGACATTTGAAAATTTTGAAATAATCAACAATTTACAGTCGAGTTGAGTCGACTGAACTCGTGCGATTGCTTACGAGTTTGAAGTGAAAACTTCTTTAGGCACGTTGTGCACTTTTGATATGGGGAAAAAACATTGAACTCGTGACCGTCACGCTAATAATACATGTATAGAGGGCGCTATTCTAAACATTGAGTTCTGCTAGCTCCTTATTAATTAATCTATAAAAGTATAATTAGTTCAATAACGTACTTATTGTGTGCGCAATTCATATGAAAAAAAAACAAATAAAATCAAGGCAATCAGTGCTCAATAGCGAGAACCATTATTCAAAATTTCGTTGACGCGACACGTCATTTTAGGTATTCACTTCTGTCGGCAGTCCCATGACTGTCTATTTTTTTTTTCTTATATTATTTCTTCCATCTAACGGAGACAAAATTGTTCTGTTAGTAGCTAAGTAGCTAATTACTCGTATAATACTCTTTGTTGACTTTCTTCTTCATTTTTTAGCTTCGATCGATGCGTTGCAATAGGAACAACTGGATAATTAATATTAGAATATTGTTTACCTTATTAGCATGATAAAAGACGGCCTACTTTGTTTAGTAGTATTTTCATCAAGGGCAAAATGCCACGGGCCTCAGGCCCGAGGGGGTCCCCAAATGGATGTGGTAACGACTGATGATCGGCGAAAACTGATCTATTCTATCATCGATCGATGTGTGTTGGCACCCTACGGGCACTATCCAATGAATTAGGGATGGTATAGTTACGCCACTGTCAAGATATTTCTGAATAAAGAAAAGACTTCAATGCGCCTAAATCATGATAAATTGTATTAAGCTGTATTTGTCATCCCTTAATTTTGCACCCTTAGAGGCGGAATATTTTCTTCGAATTTAAATAGCACTTTGAGTACAAAAAATGGTTTTCTTAGTATAAAAAGAAGAAAAAGGCTGTGGGACTGGTGGCTTTATTCTTAGCCTCGCATAGGAAATGAAATACTTTTTATGGTGGGAGTCTAAGATTCCAAAAAATTGGTTAGGTTTTATATTTTTTTTATAAATTCCAACCCTTTTATATTATTCCCTTCCACGCTTTCTGGCGTTGATTTTTCCCGCAAAACGTGATAGCGAATGGTTTCATTTGATGCCACACCGATGACCGTAGATTGTGATAAACCGAGCAAGATTTTTAGAAAGTGAAAAGGTGAGTATACTGAAATAGATTATGAAATATTGATTACAATGCGCGAATTGAATCTAGATTGTGAATAAAAATTTTGAAATGAGTTATGACTCAGATGTGGATCCATGAGAAGAGATTGATTTGATAGTGAAGATATTATTGTAACATAATTTTATTATTTAATAAAAAAACAAGAAAATTTACGATTAACAAACTGTAGAAAAGTGTCATTAGTTTGTATTTACTTACATTAAAGTTAGTTACTATTTTGTAAAAGTGAGAGGACTCACTTATACAGGATGGCCAAACTGTAGGGTCAATGCAATATCTCATGTTTATATTTAATTTTGTGATTATTGTTTTCAAACTATTATTTGTAATGTAACTTTTACTTACGGGTAATATTGTTTGTGAAGGTAGTCTATGGTAACACTATAAAATGTCAGTTATGATTTTGGCGGCAGAATAAAAGGTTATAAAAACATAAAATTCATATGAAATTAATATAACTTTCTTTTATTTCTGTGATAAGGAGTTGATTCTTTTACAAAAGAAAGTTGACCGGGAGGTAGTATATAGGTAGAAGACGTCAGCTAAAAACGGATAGTGCAACAGAGCTGTAATAAGGCGTTCTATGGACTCTCACAGGAAGACATAGGACATAATTGCCAAATTTCAGGTTTTTGTACTAGAAACCTGAAATTTGGCAAATTTATTATATAGCTTTTCGGTTTTTCGTAAAAATAAATGTAGATTTTAAAAGAGATTTAGTTAAAAACCCGAAGTGAAGTTAAACCTACACATAGTGATTATTAATTTTGATCTGCCAATTGTGCAATCCTGTCTACCTAAATTTACTTTGTGGTTTAGACACATCTATCTACAAGTTTTAGCGTGATTCGAGGACTTAGATCGAGGTTTTCAAATGGACCGATTCCATTGCATTACAATGCCGAGAAAAAGACTGTCTTAGGTCGTCAAAGTCAATTAAATGTGTGAGGAGTTACCTCACATGCAAACCGGACTGATGATCAGCTCATGACAGATATTGGCCCCAATTCTGTTACTTCACTCGCTAAATTAAAATTCACTAAATATTCTTCATATAAGAAGTAAACCTTGTACACTTCAAAACAAGGTCTTTTTTCAAATTGAAACAAGTAGGTAACATATGTCGCTATCGAAATAAGCAATTTATTTGTCGACTAAAGTCTGATACGCTTAAATAAACTTTAATACCACGTAGCGAGAGCCGCTATCCGTTGAATGTCATCTCTTTTGCTCTGTGTTTTTAGTAAGCGTCTTCGTAGGTGTAGATTAAAAACACGTCATCGTTGAGCGTTTTGAACAAGTTTTTATACGGCAATTATACAGCGTTTGAATAAATGAAGACTCTCGCTGCGTGGAAATAAAGTTGAGTATACGTTGACAGGTTTTATTGAAATTTAGCGGCGCCGAGAAATAGATGCTAGTAACAAATAGACCTTATTACGAAGAACACGAGGTTGATTTCATATGAAGAAATTAAGTCAGGTTTTAGTTTAGTCGAGTGTACAATAGAATCGGCACCATTGGTGACGACACCGGTAGGAGACGTTAGCTAACGGATTTGCGACAGGGCTGGATTAAGGAGTTCTAAGGGCTCTCTCTTCTTTTTATGAAAGTCCTTATTTTTTCTAATAGAGGCCTGAAAAAAATTAAGAAAATTGCGCGGAAAATTAGAAAACTTAACGACCATATTAACTTTTCTAATGTAACCTTAGCGTTTTTGACATAACTGTCATAACTGTCAGTCGTTTGATAGTTGGCGCAATTTACAAAATGCGCGCTGCAAATATCGTTTAAAACAGATCGGCCGAAACTGAGAACTTTTATTAATTATACCAGTTCCAATTCAATATTCATAGTTAAGACAGGACAACGTCTGTCGGGTCAGCTAGTATATAATAAAATACTGCAGATGTTACGCCTGTTCATTAAAAGGATAAAAAAATGGATTATTCAAAACTGTTTCTATGATATTGATGAGATTTTCAGTTGTAAAGCACAATATAAACCATAGTAACATCAAAAGAAATTGATATTGTAATGCATTTTGTGTTATATTAATTGTCTAAATGCTGATAAGCCCACAATACTATTATTTTTATATTTCTGTTGATATTTCATTTACTTATTTATATTATTTCAATGTTATTCAATTAATAAACGTAATTAAATAATGTTAGTCACTGTGCATGCGACTACTCAAGTGTGCTAGGGGGGAGAGAGAGGAAGGGCGGGCCTTACCTTAGAGCCTCCGGTAACGTTACTCACGCGGCGAAAAGCTTCTTCGCTGCCGGTTTTCTGTGAGGCCGTGGTGTCACTCCGGTTGAGCCGGCCCATACGTTCCGAAGTATGACTCTCCCACGAACAATTGTGCCTTGTACATACCACAAGATCCTATATTGTTATCATGTTTATGAGCAAATAAATATATTTGAATTGGAAGCTTTAATTTTATATACTTACATAATATGTATATAATCATGCTTGCAATGAAATCAAGGGAATAAAACTATTAAAGCTAATATGATGCTTAATATGAATCATCAAATCAAAACGAATCAAAGTTGGCAACTAAATATGTAATAGTATTTATTTAAAGAAATAAAATTCTGGAATACCAATCCCTCAGAATTTCTTGCCGACAAATACTTAAATACATTGCTAACCTCTTTTCTCTCACGAATATGAATAGTTTTTAGCAGTTTAATGCATAAAAATCTCACAACCTCAAAAATAGACCATGCTTAGGTACCTACACTGTTAATGACGATTTCAGGCTAACCTAAAACGTCATTAACTAATTACAAGAAAAATGGACTAATATATATATATATATATTTTTTTTTTTTTTTTTTATTATGGACTCTTATCCCGCCGGGAGAATCAACGGAATTCCGCCAATGTCAAGTGTTTTATAATTATACAAGTTAAATAACAAAAACGTGAAAAAATCGACGTCTATTCGTCCATCTTGAAAAACCAAGCCCATTTCTTTTAATGGCCAGACTAATCTTGTCATTAGTACCCACCATTTATTTGCCGCAACATGACGATATTTTTTATTTTCCATGTCAAGCTGTCACACGGCATTCGGCTTCTTTACTTCCACAAATAATACTGGTAGGAAAGAAATAGTATTTTTTTTACTTACATGTCACTATCGACTGTCAAATATGGCCAAGGTTATTTCGAATTATTGTTCCTTGATACAGGAATATTAACCCTGTACTGTATTTTCTGCATTGTGTTGGTATATTTCTCCGTGTATTTGTTTCAACTGTTCCTCTAATTCTTAACAATGAATCATATGGCGTGGGGTGGATACTTACATAAATCTTGTAAAGTCACTTTCAGAAGCACTCCCGTATGTATTCGTATCCCGTTCTGGATGACAGCCTACCCTGGCCGTTGGGTAAAAAAAAGTAGCCCCCCACCAGTAAATGTTGCAGACAAATTGCACGAAAGACAGATAGCTGGAAGGTACAGAGCGCAAGCAGGTTTAACAAAAGCGGCAAAGGATTTTAGTATTGCATCTTTTTAAATATTGAATTCAAAATTAAAGGAGAACAAATTTATATGATTAATTGATTTATAAACATTATTAATTTTTTATTTTGTCTCTTCATTGTTCACTTTTTTGAGAGTAATGCCCGGGGAGGTAATACTAATATATTAGTATTACCTCCCCGTGCATTACTCTCATATATTAATATATATATATATATATATATATGTATATATATATATATATTAGTATTACCTATATTAGATTATAGAAATACTGAGTTAATGCAGACATGTTATTTTTTTTTTTAATTGGCGGTCTTATCACTCACGGTGATTTCTTTCAGACAACCTTTACGCGGATATTGAAAAATCTAGATCCGAATAGTCTGTTGTGTATATATGTCGAACCCTCAAGCACAGGACTAGGCACAATGTGGGGACAGGGGCAGGCAGGACTCCCTTTTTACTTAATCACTGAGGTATCGCAAAAAACGCAAAAAAACGCTGTACAGTTCCTAGGCGATGACCAAACTTAAAGTGAATTAGTGAACTCGTCATTCTGCAAGCCAACACCCTCCGCCTAGACTCTGCTTCTTTGTAGATCATAAAGGAGCTCTCAACGAGTAAAGGCCTCCTCCAATTTTCACTCTAATAATCCAATAATTGTCACTCTATCATTGGCTTCCATACTTCAGTCTGATCCAGCCACTGTTTTTGTTTCATCTATCCATCCTTCATTTGGTCTTCCTCTGTTTCTTTTACTGGGTGGTCCTACCCAAGTAGTTACTTTATTGGTCCATTTTCTTCTTTCGCACGAGCAATGTGACCAGCCCATTTCCATTTGAGTTTCTTACAATGTTTTAAGGCGTCAATAACATTTGTGGTTCCTTCTTATCTAAGTACATTTTTTCTTGTCTTTTCTTTTTACACCAAATATACTCCGTCCCATTGAACGCTGGCATACCTGTATTTTGTTTCGTGTTCGGGTATTAAAAAATCCATGTTTGGCATCTGTAGGTCAGCCATAGCATGAGTCCAGAACTTTTTTCTTAAGTTTTATATCGACACTAGCGGACCCAACAGACGTTGTCCTGCCTGAACTTAAAAATTATTATTCCTGGAACCCTATCGCAGCGCCATCTACCAGGTCCAATTGTAAATCTAAATCATTCTCGAATTCACCTAAAGACACACAAAAAAATTCATTAAAATCCGTCCAGCCGTTTAGGAGGAGTTCAGGAACATCACACCACAGAAGAAATATATATCTAAAGATTTGATTAACTATTTCTTTAAAGCTCTAGAATTTTTTCATCCTGGTGTTTAGTCTTTGCAAACCAACAACTGCTTACACTAATGCATATACAAACAGATAGTACAATAAAAAAAAAAACAAGTGTATCAGTCATTAGTTAAGATATACGGTTTTACTCACGTGTATATTTCGGGGATGCCCGACTAGTTTCGGACCCCACGGGGGCCCTTTATCAAGGGGTGAGGCCGGTTGCAACCGGCGCGGCAGGTCACCTCACCAAAAAATTAGTTAAGATATACGGTTTTACTCACGTGTATATTAGTTGTTCTCGTCTGCTGTTGAAGTCCAAGTTTCGAGTGAGTCGTTAGCGAGGTGTGGTTATGGGGTAAAATGATTAAGATGGTATATGTGTGAAAAGTAAATCAATGCCAAAGGGTTCAAATGTAAGATCATACTAATTAACTTTTGGATCTCCTCTTATCGCGGTTTTTATTATTGATTATATCAAAATATCGAATGCCAGTGGAAAGATGTCCAGCCAGGGTCGAGTCTTACAGTCTTGCATGTGCATACGGGGTCAGTTAGCACATGTTAAAATTATTTATGTTAAAATATGTAAAAAATTGCATGTGCATACGGGGTCAGTTAGCACATGGCTTAGTCGGTTAATTATTAAGATTGACATGCTGAGGTTTCATGAAAATATTGATTTTGGAACACTAAACATGTTCGAAGACACAATGAAAGTCTAATACTAACTTTGTCTGGGGGGGATTCGCATGTACTGTGTACCCAGAGTTAATTCATATTAATTCGTATGATTTAATGGGTTCGACGCCCAGGCAGACATATTTTATATAACAGAAAATGTACACACAAAAGATTGCTTTAGACTATTCTCAAAAATATGCAGTTAGTTTGAAGTATACCTATAGTATTGTGCATAAATAGAATAATTGTGCATTTATAAGAAATACAATATTATTTTAATGTAAAATGCCATGCCCCGGCGCTGAATACAGAAGGCATATATTATAAAGAATTGAATATTATATAAGGAGTCAAATATTTTATACTAAGCTAGAGTCACATTAAGAACTTATTTCTCAAAGCCAATGACTTAGGTATCGAGACGTCAAGTCAAATAGGGTAAAAATAATATATATATCTAAACTAATATTATAAAGCTCAAGAGTTCGTTTGTTTATTTGCTTGAACGCTCTAATCTCAGGAACTACTGGTTCGAATTGAATTGAAAATTATTTTAGTGTTAGATAGCCCATTTATCGAGGAAGGCTATAGGTTATATAGCATCACGCTACAACCAATAGGAGCGGAGCATCAAATGAAAATGTTGCAAAAACGGGGAAAATTTACAAACGCGGACGAAGTTGCGCGGGTCAGCTAGTATATAATTATATATGATGAAGTGATATATTTTATATTAAGTTAGAGACACATAGCATAATGCAGTCAAACAACCACTTAAGTGTTATTGACAAAATGTTTAGGTGTGAATTATAAATAATGACCTCACATACAATAATTGAGAACCTCGGTGAAGAAAGCCTTCGAGATGTCAAATCGAAGAGTGTAAAAATAATATATATATACATTACCATGTATTCGACTAAGTAAATAGTCCGGCAATGCATAAATAAAATACTATTATCTGTGGGGAAAGTACCTACACATGAAACATTTCAAACTTAATTTTGGGTTTAAACCCGGGTTAAAGATCCTTGGATTGCACAATATACGTAATAGAACGGAATATACATGGTAGAACGTAGAGTTGAATTTGTCAATAGTCGAAAATAAATAAAATATAGTTATCACTGAGGAAGTACACACAAAACAATTTATTTTTGATTTGATATGTATCGTAGTCAATTACTGGGTTCAATTCCCGGGTTAAGTCATGTGTTTGAATTAGAATAGTTCATATTCAATTCTATACATTTAGTTAATTTTTATGAGTAACGAGTTTAAGGCTAATGGCGTAAGTGAATACATTATGCCTATTATATGATATAAATGTTTTATGATACGATTTTACTATTTTAATGAACATAGTAGTGGGTAAGATCGTCGGTTAAACCTTACGGAATACAGCCGAGATGTTGGTTTAGATTTGCCTGTCGAAAAATGGGTTAAACTAATGTTAGTTATTTGTTTATGTTATACAGCAGACAAGTTCAAACCTTGATTAAAGTGATATGTTACTGGGGAAGGAATGTGGAAATTGATTTTAAAGCTAAAAATCCTAAATTACTGAACCGGTTTGTTATAGTTAGGTTAACATTACATAGTATAGCTGTTGTTGGTTGTTTTCAAAAATAATTAGATCATTAAAAGAGAAAAGAGGTAATGCGGACACCTATTGAGTTCGAACCTCAAGGAAGGAAAATGCATCAAACCTTAATGCGACGAGTTTAAAGTGTTATAAAAGTTGGACACTGTTCCTTGTAATCTTATGAGATTATAGTACTATCGACGCGACCTTAGTAATTGCTTAGGTTAACATAAACACACTAAAGTATGGAATTACTTTAGCTAAATGCATTACGTTAAATGTCCTGCTTCAGAAAGAGAAATTTAAAGGAGGAGAAGTAAAACTTATACTGGTTGATCATTTACGCCGTGGCTAATTGTTCAATTGATCGATTGAGATAATCTAATAGTGGATGTAGGTTATAGTTATCCTTAAAGTAAATATAACGTTGATGGTCAAGGCAGAAGTTGAAATTATTTAATTTAACAGACTATCGACTTTTATAGAATGTTACGGGTTAGACTCCCGTATTGTATAATTATGGTATCTAGGTGTCACGTTGCGGACACTTGTGGATGTTTTGAGAATTAAGTACATAATTATTAGTTAAAGTACTATAAAGACATACGAACGATGATCTCACCTCGGAACGTTAGATTCGGGTGATGACCTTTATTGGTATAAATGAGATTTTAAGATTAGTGTTTACATACATAATAACACGACCATGTTGATTTGGCGGGTCAGTACCTTTGAAACATTCGTGCACAACAAATTCTCTGCTGTTTTATTATAACATTTCAGTGATAGCCGGTATTAGCAAGCGACGTGAACTACCTGCTGGGATCTGCTAATCATCGTGACTACGGAAGTATAATATCAGGGGACAGCGAGGTTGGAGAGAGGCCGAGCTTCGTAGAAGGAATTTACGAATAAGACGATAGTTCAGAACTACAAGAAGTTTCAGGTCAACTGTATCTGGTAACATAAATGAATATCCGGAATTTCGACGTATGTAAGCTTCTTATAATTTAGTGTAAGGAAACAGTAAAGTAACTAACAAATGCAACGGGATGGTGTAACAGTAGATATGAAACTCAAATCATAATGCACCTAATTGTATTTTCATAAACTACCACATTAGTAGGATGTATTTATAAAGATGAAAAGAGAAGTATAGAATGTAGTGAATGATATATGAGAAGAATAGGAGAGCGATTCCATAGCGCAATTAATATTCAATTTTATTTAGGCCCGTTTTGATAATGATATGGATTCATTATGATACTTGTAAGCAAATCATTACTTGATAAGGTCTTTACAGGACTTATGAGAATAAACCAGTTTGGTTAAGTTCGTGTAACTAGATTTAATAGAAATAGCTAATCAAAACGTATTAGACTTGGTGATCAACGTTTGCGTACTGCAAATAATGTTCTATTTTATATGGACCCGTTATGATAATGATATGGATTCATTATGATACTTGTAAGCAAATCATTACTTGATAAGGTCTTTACAGGTCTTACGAGAATAAACCAGTTTGGTTAAGTTTATCTAACTATATTTAATAATAATAACTAATCAAATCGTATGAGACTTGTGCACAAAGACTTATGCCGGAAATCGGATGTGCTAAACGCTGTTGCCATGCTGCTCAAAACCTACTACACCCTATTTGTATCAAATAGTGGAAATTTTACAAAAACTTATCAACAAAATATTCTAACTTTGCGGTTTGTTCTGAAGGAATCAAAACTGCTTGGAAAGCATCCTGAAATTATTGGAAATGACGATTGAGGTATAGCATTGGGCGCGAATAGTAGAACCGATAATTAAATGTGTAAACAATAATGTATACATGCGAGTAACTCATGCGATTTGAGGAGTTAAAGTAAGGTGAAGATAATCTAATTTTGGTTCTCAAATTGAGAATTAGTGAAATCTCATACGCTAGATACACTCTTCGCGTCTGATTTTCAGGGGGGGAAATGTGATAGTATTACGTTCACATAATTTTGCTATTGAAACGCGCTATTGTTGGATGTCAACGTGGTATATTTTTAAGTATTGCTTTCCCACACTTATAACATGAGGATGCTAAATAGTTTAGAGTTAGGGACGTAACAAAAAATTAGGACCCTAATAAAACTTATGTTTTATGGCTTTAAGTACGAGTGTCTTAGAATTGAACATTTGCAAATCTGGAAAGGTCAGTCATTAAGATAAATGAATAGGTTGTGTAATAAAAAAGGGTCGCTTTAGAATATTTCTATGGAATATTTCGGTTAGAGGAAACAGATGTTGGTGGAGTCATAGGGACAGTGGTGCTTAGGAACGGGGATGTCGGGGCAGTGGGGTTCAGGACGTGAAGCGGGATAGTGGTAGCATCAGAGTCAGCGGGTTGACAGGGTTCAGGAAAGACGGCCGGTTCTCGTGAGTTTTGACATAGAACGTTGGGGAAGTTCGGTAATAATAATAATAATAATAATAATAATAATAATTAGGACCCTAATTAGCAACACCAACCTGTAAGCGTCATATTATCTCACAGAAAATATTATACCTATTAACTTATTGTATACATCGAGATAAATTGCAAAATAAATACAAAACAAATATTTGGAAACAGATTCATAAAATATATAAAAAAAAACACAGAAACAACATGCAAAAGTTCAAAAGAAAAAAATTCGAAGAAAATGACAGATGTCATATAAGACAATAGCCCAACAACATGGAATATAATGAAATAAAATGCTTACAAGGTATCAAGCTAGACAGAGAATTGCACAGCAAACATCCCCGGACTCGTCGCAAAGCTCCGCCCCACAGCTGCCAATGCACTCCTCGGTGAGATCGGCAAACAGTGAGGCGTCGAGCTCAAGCTCCAGCGACGAGTATTTCTCTCCGCCGACGTCGCCAACACCTGTGCGTCGGCAGGGGAGAGGCCGGCCACCGACCTGCTTAGGACCCCGAGGAACACTGACCTCGAATAGGGCCCCCGCTGCCGGTGGTGATGTGCGCCGCATGAAATGGACTTATTCAATTAATGAAAACGTCATGCGGGCATATTATTGGGCTACAGAGTTGGGAACTAACCTTACTGCGTACCGTGTTCGATTACTGTCTCTGTTTCAGGAGCTTGAACCAGCTGTCAACGTGTCAGCACAAAGACTGTCGGATCAGGTACGGGCTATACAGCGCTGTCACCTGCTGGATGATACCGTACTTGAGAGGCTACGCTCTGACGTACGGAATAGCTTGGTTATCCCTTCTTCATCGCAAGTTGTGGGTTCGGTGGCCAATCGCACACCGCAATTGGTAACACAGTTACATGTTGATGAAATTGTGGATAGTGAAGCTATATCTGTAAGTACCAAATGCAACGAAAGGTTAAGGAGCGCCTTGGAGGATGCGATTCTGAAATACCGGTTTGTGAACCACATTAATAGACCACGTTTATCCCGTTTGCCTATTCATAGACGAAATATAGCGCTGGTGTGTGCCCTGGATTCGTTATTGTCTGATTATTTAGACAATAGCGAAGATCTTAGTGATACACACTCTATTCTCTACTGTGCGGCTGTCGCAGCATGTCGAGTAGCAGGAGTACATTTCTCTGTAAATACCGCTACTACTCGACCCAAGCCTGCTGTGCCAGCCTGGCAATGTAGAATCGAGCGTCGTATTGCTGAGGCCAGGACACTCATCGGTAAGCTAATCTGCTTTAGATCGGGTAACACGCGGCCGAGAGTGATGCGCTTTGTGAAACAGGCATTCTTGGGGACTGACATTAGTACTCAACAATATATGTCATGTGTCACAGAGCGCATAGACTTTCTAAAGCAGAAAGTTTATGCATGGGCAAATAGGATTCGAAGATACAAAAAGCGAACAGATCGGTATAATCAGAATCGTATGTTCCACAGAAATGAGAGGTGGGTTTACCGAAAATGGGAACAATCGGATCCCTGTGTGAGTGACGGGCATTTCCCAGATGATGATGCTACACATGAATTTTGGCGTAATATCTGGTCGGTGCCTGTCACTCATTCAGAAGGTGATTGGATACGAGATGTCGGGTGCTCATGCGAGTCTATACAAGCAATGGAACCAATTTCCATAGCCACAGGTGACGTAAGTAGTGCAGTTCAGTCATTATCAAACTGGAAATCGGCTGGACCAGACGGACTGCACAACTTTTGGCTGAAATGGTTCCGAAGCTCGCATGCTCGTTTGGCATCTCAGTTCCAAGCAGCATTGGATTCCGGTTCATTACCCCATTTTTTAACAACTGGCGTAACCCACTTACTCTATAAATCTGGTAGTGCCATGGATCCCAAAAATTATAGACCAATTACATGCCTACCAACTATGTATAAGCTTCTAACATCTATTCTGAGACTCAAAATTACTACACATTTAAATAAAAATTCGATCATATCTATTTCTCAGAATGGATGTAGAAGTGGGACCCGTGGCACTAAAGAGCTCCTCATCATGGATATGGCCATTAGCCAACAGGTGCGTCGTCACCGTAAGAATCTGGTGACATGTTGGATAGACTATAAGAAGGCCTTTGATTCGGTTCCACATACATGGCTTTTGAGAGTGCTGGAGTTGTATAAAATTGATACAACTCTTTGCACTTTTTTAAAGTCATGTATGGGGCAGTGGAGAACGGCACTTCGCTATCCAGGATGTCAGCAGATTGCGACAAACGATGCACCAATAAAGATCGAGCGGGGTATATTTCAAGGTGATAGTTTGAGTCCCTTGTGGTTCTGCCTAGCTTTGAATCCTCTCAGTACGCTGTTAGAGGGTTCAGGACTAGGCTATAGGTTGCAGAAAGACGATCGAGTTATATCTCACCTTCTGTACATGGACGATTTGAAACTTATTGCCCCCACTAATTTGCAATTGACAGCGTTACTGAAGGTGACTGAAAACTTTAGTAATTCTATCAAGATGGAATTTGGTGTGGACAAGTGTGCAGTCATGCATGTAAAGAACGGCGTGATAGTAGAATCTGAAGGAGTCGAACTTTCAGATTCAACAAAACTCAGATCTCTGTCTGCAACTGAAAGCTACAAGTATCTAGGTATATCACAGTCATTAGGAATACCTGAATCTCATATGAAACAAACGCTGCAGGAGCGCTTTTTTGGCCGCCTGAAAAAAGTACTTAAAAGTCTTTTATCAGGGGGTAACAAAATGCGTGCCTGCAACGGTTGGGTCATGCCGGTTCTGATGTATTCCTTTGGTATACTTAGATGGACTCAGACCGAATTGGATGCCCTTGACAGGAGAGTCCGTACACTGCTGACTGCATTCCGAATGCACCACCCACGTTCATCGGTAATGAGGTTGTATATCCCGCGAAAGTTTGGGGGTCGTGGACTCTTAAACATTAAGACCCTACACAATCGCGAGATATACAACCTTAGAGAATATTTTCTTCATACTGACGTGGGAGTGCATCGTAGTGTGGTAGCATTGGACAACGGACTCACTCCGCTCGCTCTGGCTAAAGAGAACTGGCGCAAGCCTGTAGTACTTAGTACTAATGATCGCAGGGAGGTATGGAAGGGCAAAGAACTTCATGGTCGTTTTTATCGAGCCCTAAATGGGCCTGATATAGACTTTAAAGCTTCTACATCTTGGCTACGGTTTGGTGATCTTTTCGGAGAAACCGAAGGTTTTGTCTTTGCAATTATGGACGAAGTTGTTATGACGAATAACTATCGGAAATATATCCTGAAAGATGGTACGGTGGACATCTGTCGGGCGTGCCACCGTCCCGGTGAATCTATCAGGCATATTATTTCTGGTTGTTCTCGTCTTGCCAACGGGGAATATTTGCATAGGCACAATCAAGTAGCCAGGATTGTACATCAACAACTTGCCCTTAAATACAATCTTGTGCATTCAGAGGTGCCATATTACAGGTATGTGCCCGACCCAGTTCTCGAAAATGGTCGTGCCACATTGTATTGGGATCGATCTATCATCACTGACAGAACTATTGTTGCTAATAAACCTGATTTAGTGCTGATAGACCGATTAGAGCGCCGCGCAATGATTGTCGATATCGCTGTTCCTCATGACGAGAACCTCGTGAAAGTTGAAAAAGAAAAACAAATAAAATACTTGGATTTGTCTCACGAGATTGTCGATATGTGGAATATCGATTCGGCAATCATTGTTCCGATTGTCATATCTGCACATGGATTAATAGCCAAGAGCCTCGATCAACACCTTAAGAGGCTCGCGTTAGACGGCTGGATCAAGGGACTGATGCAGAAGGCCGTTCTCCTTGACACGGCCCGTATAGTGAGGAGGTTCCTGTCTTTGGAGCCCTAACCACCGGTGTCTTGGTCCCTGTACCCGATGTCGGTGGTCTACTGTTTTTTATATTTTTAAATATATATATATTGTTTTGTACATATTTAAAAATGTAATTTATAAGTATTAAGATAAATAAAGAGGAATAATAATAATAACTTTATTTACCAAATAAGGAGATTGCAGTACAAAGGTTTGTCTTATTCTCTAGTTAGTATACTAATTAATCTACAATCTAGTGAGTGAAGTGTACTGTTCTCCTAGCTAGATTATTAAATAATCTGTATTAAGGAGTAACAGTCCCTTTCCCTCCTATATTAAAGGTGAGTTCTCTAGTACACATTATCTTTAAGATTTAATTAAAATTAAAATTAATTAAGTTATCCAGACATTCAGATATCTTAAATTTGAACAACTTGCGCGTATATTTGTGTGTGTGTGTGTGTGTGTGTGTGTGTGTGTGTGTGTGTGTGTGTGTGTGTGTGTGTGTGTGTGTGTGTGTGTGTGTGAGAAGGTGTTTGTGTGTGTGTGAAGGTGTTTGTGTGTGTGTGTGTGTGTGTGTGTTTTGCATTAGGTTAGGTATGCTTCTGTTTCGTCATAAGTTTTTTCCTGAAGGATTGACTTTACCGCTCTTTTACAATCATATTTCGACATCTCATGGATATGGCATGTTGCACTAATTTTATTGTACAGTGATGGTCCTAGGAAATAGAAAAAGCGTTTGGCAAAAGTGGTACGTGTTGGGGGAACTACAAAGATTTTATCTTTTCGCCTCTTATTTGTGGTAAATTCTGATTTTTCATGGTGTTGAAGTAGAATTGTTTTTAAGATATATTATTAGTAAGTCTTTAATGTTTTATTGTTAATAGACGTTTATATTTAATATGTATTTATGTCCTACACTGAGTAACGCAGTATCCGTCAGGTAATCAAATTTACCTCCCGTGTACATACCGGTTTCAAGGTATTAATTTAATATCATTACTTTGGTATTGGTTAAGGTGGTTTTGGACGGGATGAATGAATATTATTACCCTGTAAGTCTCCTGGTTATAGCACTCGATCTTGAATAGAGGGCAACGGGGCCTTACTGATCATCAGCCCAACTGTCGTGTGCTGTAGAAGACTAACTATCGGGTACCATAATCCCAGGTTATGGTAGTCGAGGTTTAACGGAGGCAGCTATATCCTGATCATTGGCAGGTTGTTCTCGTCTGCTGTTAAAGTCCAAGTTTCGAGTGAGTCGTTAGCGAGGTGTGGTTATGGGGTAAAATGATTAAGATGGTATATGTGTGAAAACTAAATCAATGCCAAAGGGTTCAAATGTAAGATCATACTAATTAACTTTTGGATCTCCTCTTATCGCGGTTTTTATTATTGATTATATCAAAATATCGAATGCCAGTGGAAAGATGTCCAGCCAGGGTCGAGTCTTACAGTCTAACGCGGAAAAAGGCGGGGCGTTAGACCTACCCTAATCGGAGGGGAGCTGGTTTCCGTGAAAAATACTCAGTTCATTAGCCGAATAACTGCTTTACTCGGTTTAGGCTCATCGAGGTACTATCACAGTCTGTAGCGTGTAATAGCAAACTGGCTTGTTTTTATCTACGACTTCGTACATTCATAAGATTGTCTTTACTAAAGTTTGGTCGTTTTTTTTAATGATGACATTTATAGCAAAGTATGTTGATATGACACTTTGTTGTCTAATACGTGTCGGTAAATATATCAATATCAACACATACAACTATTTGATTCTGCGATAAAGTTAAGTAGAAATTATTACCTAGATAGGATCGCGGCAGCTGTTTGTATTGTTATTACATGTTTACCATGAAAATTATACAACATTTTTTCCGTAACAACTGTGCTGCGTAACTGTTTGTTTAAAGAGTAATATTACGATGGATAAGACAGATTTAATACAATATTACTCGATAAATTTCTTTTCACAAGTTTAACAGCTTTCACTAGCTAAACTGCATAGTGAGTAACGCTTGATAGGTCACTGTCTTATTTCAATTTACATACATAGATAAGCTCACGCCTACCAAGCGTGCCCTCGAAAATACTCTCACATTCCTTTTGGGCGAGCCATAATCGTGGGAGAGCCATGTATGGGCCGGCTCGATCGGCTATACCACGTCCTTACAGAAAACTGGCAGTGAAGTAGGCAGGTTGCTTTTCGACGAGTGAGTGAGGTTACCGGAGGCCCTAACCCTTCCCTCCCACCTCCCTCTTCCATCCTTCCCCTACTCCCACCTTAAAGGCCGGCAACACTTGTGACTCTTGAGTTGCAGGTGCCCATGGTCGGCGGTAGTCATTTACCATCAGGTGACCCGACTGCTCGTTATAGGGGCCTATACCATAAAAAAAATATATATTTCTATAAATATAATAGCATAATTATTGTCAAAGCCCAATCCGAAATTCCTTTAAAAATAACAATTACATACATGCATACAAACACTCATGCCTATATACCGGAGGGGGTACTATTAAATCCATTTTGCCAAATATAATTTGGTACCACTCATGTAATAGGGAGCAAGCATATTGCCGTCAATCGGGTATATTGGGAATTAAAGATGAGAAAATTATGAGTATATTAAAAGGGAAAGGTGGATAAGACAAGAAGGCAATTGCATTCGAAGAGAAGGGATATCGCTTATAAAGATGGATCAGGAAGTAAGGGTCACATACCTGTAACTCGAACTGGCTGTTGCGGGGAAGTCCGGGCCCTCTAACCTCTAAATAATATTAATGCCGATTGGTAAAGTACCAAATGGTGGCCAGAAGTGTTCACTGCTATCAGTAGCAAGTGACCGAATACGGGACACCGCGGGCTGGTACTTTAAAACGACTACGCACCCACGCACTCGGCGCTCGAAGCGAGAGACTTCCTGGACAGCACACCGGTCACACTTCTGTGTCATCTTTCTTACAGCCCTGATTTGGCAGTGTGTGACTTCTTTTTATACCCTAAAATAAAAAATCTATTCTAAGGGATACAGTTTCCATCTCCAGAAGATGCGCTAGCTGCGTTCGAGTAGGCTGTGGAGGAAGTACAAGAAGAAGCAAGAAGCTGAGGCGCATTGGAAAAAGTGTATTGAAAAATGCAGCTGCTGGTAGGGTATTTGATAAGATTTAATAAAAAAAATTGGGTCTATCTAACATTTTTTTTGGGAACGCAAAATTCACCGAGTGTCCCCACGAGCTACGAACGTTTCTTGCTTTCAAATCTACCAGTATGTCTTGGGAATAATCCACACGAGACAAGAAAAAAGGTGAAGTAATTGATAACTTGCAATTTTTTTGTTTTTGGCCTAGCATTTCACTAGACAATGATAATCATAATAAATTGTATGTAATTAACGAAAACTAATATATTATTACATGTTCATATCCCACTTACTTGATTCATTATAACCTTCATAGTCATCGATCAATTGTTTACTATGTTATTAATGAGTAGGTACATATTATTATTTTCATTAAAAATGGTACATAAATACGTTAGTCACAAGGGATGATGGGTGATATCCACGTCAAGTAGTAAGAGTTACTTATATGTAAGTTTCCTGTAAAATTGCTCAATAGACACAGTTTTAAAAAATTAAATGCTCATGTTTCTTGAAAAGGCTGTAACATATTCTTTGGTAATAAGATATTGATTTTCTCATATTTAGTCTTTGTACTCAGTAGGAAACGTTATTTTTTTCACCCAATAGTACCTACCTATGTGATATAATAGCAGAAACAACTTTAAAACTCATTTAGGAAAATTATGCTTTTAATTCATAACCCTCAGGCAATCTATACATATTCTCAGACACAGACACAAACGTTAATGTTCTTGAGCTATAAATAACTACAATTAGGAGACACTACTAATTCCGTAACGATAAATGTGGAAGCTTGTAATTGGCATCTGCTACAACGAATGTCATTTTATAACTATTTAAGCCGTAAGCATCCCAAATAAAATAAATAAAATAAAATATTAATCCTTCTTTGTGTCTAGTTACAAAAGCTGTTTTTCTTTACCAAATTACTTATGAGAAACTACGATAACTGTCTTCTAACATATCAAATTTCTTTTATAGTTACCTTAACATGGATCTAGACACACCTTCAGAATCAGACTGCACGGTATCTGGTGCCCTAAGTTTCATTCTGCACCTTTCGCGTTTAGCTGGCATAGCATCAGTTAAGTTTGAGAGAGTACGTGGCGGTTGGCGTGTATCCGTGTCACGGTTTTACTATGCGTACACTATACTGATCACTATTATGTTACGTAAGTGAAAAATATTATCTTCATTTGTATGTAACGTACGCAATCATACACCCCTACATACCCGTACAGATTAAATTTATATATAAAATAATACATAAAAATACACAAAAAATACAACACTTATGAAAAACTATAGGTGCACAGCAAATATTTCAGTGTTTTCCAACATATTTGAAAAACTTATTAACCAGTCAATATCTACATACTTAGACCACAGAAAAATACCACAATCAATCTAGCGATTAGTTGTTAGTACGAAAACTAACTCAAAGATCGCTAGATTGATTGTGGCGTTTTTTTGGAAACCATATTGTTATTACCAAGTAAATTGTGTTTGTGTGTGTGTCTGTTTACATAGCGTATTTTTTTGTCAATTTCAGTTAAAACCAGTTAAAACACAAACACACACAAACACAATTTACTTGGTAATAACAATATGGTTTTCGAAAAAACACCACAATCAATCTAGCGATCTTTGAGTTACTCTGCCGACTCCTGACTGTACGCCATACGTTTTCAGTCAATTTTCTGCTTCAGTAGGAAGCGACAACGTCAGCATAATATGGTACTTCCTATTTTAAAGAAAATTCTAGCTGTAATTTGCCATATCCTTAACTATTCTGTATCCACGAATTTGTTTCCATCTGCCTGGAAAATGGCACAAAACACTCCCCTCCCTAAGAAACCTAATTCTCTTTCTCAAATTACCGTCCCATATCTATTCTTCCTTTTTTCTCTAAAGTCCTTGAACGTCTAATCCACGCTCAGTTAAGCTCATTTCTATTCATCATCATCATTCATCAAAAAATTGCCTCCTAAATCTCTCCAGTCCGGTTTTCGCCCTGGCCATAGTACTACAACAGCCCTAGTCCATATTATGGAGGATACCAGGTCGGGCAAGGAAGAAGGAAAGCTAACGGTCCTTGCTTTACTGGATTTTAGTAATGCTTTTAACACCGTTGATTTTGATGTCTTGCTTTGTACATTATGCTCTCTTAACATATCTCCATCAGCAATTAATTGGTTTCGTAGTTACCTGTATGGTCGTGCAGCGTGCTTATATTGAAAATGTTTACTCCTCTTGGTGCACTATTCTGCGGGTGTACCTCAGGGCGCCGTGTTATTCCCATTACTTTTCGCAATCTTTATTAACTCCATTACAAATCGATTACTTTCTTCCTACCACCTTTATGCAGATACATCTCCAAATTTACTCAAAAGCTGCTCCGGATAAAATATCAGAAGCAGTCAATGTTATTAACAGGGATTTAACGCAAATAAGTGAATAAGTAAGTAGGGATTATGGGCTTAGTGTAAATCCGTCAAAAACGCCTGTCATAGTAGTAGGTAGTCTATCTGTATATCAGTACACCACAGACTACCCTGAAATATATTGTCTGGAAGAGATAGCCGTGAGCGATAAGACCTCCTATTGATATACCTAAATTTGCCTATTTACCTAAAATTGTGTCTCACTTGGTGCACAGTAAAGAGATAAATAAATAAATAATCTTTTGTGACAATTCTGCAGAGAGAGAGAGATTTAATATTTAAATCGTATACGGTATAAACGATTCCAGCTATCTACATACCAAGTTTCATCGCAATCCGTTCAGTAGTTTTGGCGTGAAAGAGTAACAAACACCCATACATCCATACTCACAAACTTTCACGTTTGACCTGTTTGAGAAAAAAACTAGTGCACGAAATGTACCATTACGTAGTCAGATACAGTTTATAATACGGCTGACTGTCTAACAACAAATCTGACACACTATTGTGTATCCATGATCTTGTTATAAAGTGATCCATTTCGCTAGCGAGAGAATGAGTCAGTGGTCAGAAATGTGACCACAAACATTTTATTCTTTCACTCCATACTTTCTATCTCATGGATAAAAAATATAATTTTATGTATACTGTTGTAAACGGACTGTGTTTGTACATTACAGGTATTGAAAATATGAAACAAAAATATAAATCGGAGCGATTAGGCTATGCAAGGAGCGGACAAAAAATACATCAATATTATTATTTTTTTCAGAATTTTTCGAAGGTATTATAGCTTTTGATGCCAGAGAAGAATTCACAGATGGATACGAAGCAGCGTCCAACACGCAGTTCATGCGCATAGCGGTGATACTTACCTATCTATTGCAACTCGTTGAGTGCCTAATAATAGCTCTCACTGGTTACAACAGACATCGGCTTACGATCCATTGTATGGCTCGCTTAGAACAAGTAACTCATTTCATTTTTGTTTATCTTTAGATTTTTAGTACTGTCGGTTGTGTGAATAGACCTTGCGAGTGAATGGTTACAATTTTGGATCTTTCAGTTATTAGCTGTTTGTATTTTTGATCAGTACTCCCCTTTCGGAAAGGTCTAAAGTGATGCCCTGAAAAAAGGAGGAACTCTCCGGCGTTATTTGCCAGATAGTACAGTGATGTTTAAAAATTATTTGTCATTTGTACTATATTGACAAAGTTTCATATTTTGATTGTGTTGAATGGTCCTTATTATATTGTATTATTTTGCGTTTCTTGCAATTTTATTATATTAAAACATGGATATAAAGTACATAAATCTAAAAGAAGGCACAGTATTACTTCACGATGGGCGGTAGTATTACGAACTTATAAAAACAGGAAAACATTTTGGACATGCTGCCGCTTAAAACAGGAGAAGTATCGTGGCTCCATAACTGTCGACGTAAGTAGCTAGGGCCTCTGATGATTAGCATTTATTGCAACTCATTTTGACTGATAAGTAATTTGGTATTGGTGCCGATTCTATTGTACACTCGACTAAACTAAAACCTGACTTAATTTCTTCATATGAAATCAACCTAGTGTTCTTCGTAATAAGGTCTATTTGTTACTAGCATCTATTTCTCAGCGCCGCTAAATTTTACTAAAACCTGTCAACGTATACTCAACTTTATTTCCACGCAGCGAGAGTCTTCATTTATTCAAACGCTGTATAATTGCCGTATAAAAACTTGTTCCAAACGAACAAGGATGACGTGTTTTTAATCTACACCTACGAAGACGCTTACTAAAAACACAGAGCAAAAGAGATGGCATTCAACGGATAGCGGCTCTCGCTACGTGGTATTAAAGTTTATTTAAGCGTATCAGACTTTAGTCGACAAATAAATGGCTTATTTCGATAGCGACATATGTTACTTACTTGTTTCAATTTGAAATAAGATCTTGTTTCTAAGTGTACTAGGTTTACTTCTTATATGAAGAAAATTTAGTGAATTTTAATTTAGCGAGTGAAGTAACAGAATTGGGGCCATTGACTAATTCTAAACAAAGTTCCGAGTTGAAGAGTCAGGTTAAATGGATTTTTTTTTTATTTTAGTCAGTAAATAACGTTTCACTTTTTGTCGTTGGTGATTTTTAAATGATTCCCCATTTCTCTCCCCAAGGAACCCGAATACCATGCCACGGTACTAATAGTTGAAAGCATAACTTATAGAGTATACTGTGGTATTGCTCTACGAGTATAAGTTATGCTTTCAAATGTGAATATGTGCATAGCGATGGACAAATGGAAGACAAATAACGTTCAGGCTTAAAGGGAAGACGCCTATTTAGTTTATACGTTACTGGTTTGATGCTAGATGTCAACACTTCATTAAAGATCATGATTTGTAATAATTATGAGATTTATTATTACTTAACAGTCAATAAATCTTCGGCCTGCTTATAGTTCGAAAAACATACTTTAATAAAAAATACTAACAAAGTTTTGTTGTTATGTTTTTGTACATTACGTTGTTACGGTTTTCAGATAAATAAAACGTTTGATTATCTCTTTCGACCATCGTCTAATAGCGAGATTAAAACATGGTTGAAAGTTATCATTTTACTAATTCACGGATACTTTGGGGCATTCACAGAATTTGGGGTCTACATATATGACGTACAAGTTGCAAATGGTACAGGTAAGTTTGCCTGTTCGTTGCTTAGCACCTTACCATAAAAAGCACAGAAATAAATGACTAGTTATGATAATAATACATATAAGCGTTTAAATATTAGTTTCCACTACACACTATGTGTGTCACCCCAATAATGATGACCCCAATATCGGTGCCTTATATCATTTATTTACTTATAGTTATAATATGTTTACTACTTAGTCATCGAATAAGAAGAATAATAAAGGATTCTCTTAACACGCCACCGTAGTTACACTTTTTACGTGGGAGAGCCATACTTCGCACGTATGGGCCGGCTCGACTCCGCTCGATACCACGGCCTCACAGAAAACCGGCAACGAACCAATGCTTGCATTGATTTTCACCGCGTGAGCGAGGTTACCGGAGGCCCTAACCCTTCCCTCACCCCTATTCCCGTCCTTCCCCTCTCCCCCTCTCCTACCCTCTAATCCCCTCTCCCGTCGTCCCGCTCTTCCCCTATTCCCACCTTAAAGGGCGGCAACGCACTTGTGACTCTTAAGTTACAGGTGCCCATGGGCGGCGGCAGTCATTTACCATCAGGTGATCCGTCTGCTCGTTTGCCCCCTATAACATAAAAAAAAAAATACATGGGTACATAACAATTTACCTGGATCCGTAATGGACACGTATACGTGCGAAAAGGCAATGAAAGCCAAGCAATCCTTTTTAATAATCTAGCTAAACTTCAATCTCTAATTTTTTTCGTTATTATTATGTTTTTCTGTTTTTTTTTTTTATTAAATCTTTATGTGTAGTATTAAAGTATATCGTTAACAAAGCAAAGACTAATGTTATTTACAGTAACTATGATGTAATTATGATATGATGATTTTCACAGAAACCTGGCTTAGTTCTTCCATTAAAGACACAGAGCTGGTAGATAATCGTTATGTAGTAGTATACAGAAAGGGTCGTGGTGATTCATCAAATGCTGTTAATAGGAAGGTGGTGGTGATGAGCTTATTAAGGGACAACGTCAAATCGGCTCGGTTACCTTTTTTTGAATCTAATTGTGAAGATTTGACGATAAGCGTTGATGTCACTGAAGGTAACCGTAAGATAACTTACGACTATGAGTAGTTTATTGCCACCGCTATTGAAACTTGACCACCTCAAAGCATTTTGAATGGTATGAAGGCTTGATGAGGAGATCATTGCAGGAGATTTTAATATAAGCTCTATTTTGTGGTCACCAGGAGAGAGGGTTTTTTTTATATTATAGGGGGCAAACGAGCAGACGGGTCACCTTATGGTAAGTGACTACCGTCGCCCATGGACACCTGCAACTCAAGAGTCACAAGTGCGTTGCCGGCCTTTGAGAAAGGTTTGAAGGTCGTATCGGTCCGGAAACACCGCAGGCGACAATTTGTTCCAAAGATTGGTTGTGCGAGGCAAAAAATTTCTTTAAAACCGCACAGTGGTGGATTGCCAATTATCCAGGTGATGGGGTATGAAAGTTTTATCGCGAACGATGATGGCAAAACGTTACGGCCGGTATAAGTCCGAACAATTCCTCGGAGCACTCCCCATGAGACATGCGGTAGAGAATGCAGAGTGAGGCTACATCTCTACGCAACGCCAAGGGGTCAAGCCAATCTGAAATATCCTGGCAATCGATGATTCGAGTCGCTCTCCGTTGAATGCGGTCAAGAGAGAGAAGCGGGTACTGGGGTGCTCCTGCATAGATATGAGAACAGTATTCCATATGCGGCCGAACCTGCGCCTTATAAAGTTGTAGCGGTGGGCCGGGGTGAAATACTGTCTCGATCTGTTGAGCACACCAAGCTTCTTCGAGGCTAATTTGGCCTTACCCTCCAAGTGACCGCGGAACTGGACTTCGCTCGATATATCGATGCCAAGGATTCCGATGCTGGCTGTGGCAGTCAGGGGAGTGCTCTCAAAGCGAGATGACACGACAAACGGTATCTTTCTGGCGGTGAACGCGCAAACCTGTGTCTTCGTTGGGTTAAATTGGACTAGATTAAGTTGAACCCCAATCGGAAACTCCTTGTAAGGTGGCTTCAATTTCAGACACAAGTTTGAATCGACTCTCAGTGACGTTTTCCGTCTATTCCGTATTTCGTGCTATCATCGGCATAGCAATGAATGCTGCTGATTTGCAGCATATCATTGATATGCAGAAGAAACAGCGTGGGATAGCACACAGCCTACAGGGTAAATCATACTACACCTTTTTACACAAATTCGACTCTAAACCTTAATGGATTTTTTAAATATTATAATAATATTCTTATAATAATAATAATAATAACATTATTATTATTATTATAAGATTATTATTATAATATATAATCTATATATTATATATAATATATATACTCTGCATATATATTAATATAATATATAATTTTATAATAATAACACCTGGCAACACTACATAGCAGTCGTTAAATTTTTTTTCCAATTTCTAATATTTATAATTTTCATTATTTTCGAGACAAATATAAATATATATATATATATATATATATATATGAACTTTAAGTAATATCAGTAAAAATGCATACCATAAGAAATATATGCAATAAAAGGACGTTTTAATGCAAAAACAACCATAAATATACGGCATGACGTTTCTAACGTCATGTGTAATAGAAAATATGTGGATATTTTGACGATTGCTAAATGATTACTAGATCCAGAGCAAAGATTGCATACTTATCATCCCCGGACTCGTCGCTCAGCTCCGCCTCGCGCCCCCCGGAAGTTACTTCAAGAATTCCAGCCGCTGCTGAGGCATCGAGCTCGATTTCAAGTGACGAGTTTTTTTCTCCGCCGACGTCGCCAACACCTGTACGTCGGCAGGGGAGAGGCCGGCCACCGACCTGCTTGGGACCCCGAGGCCCACCGGCTTCGATTAGGGCCCCCGCTACCGGTGGTAATGTGCGTCGCATGAGATGGACAAGGTCTATAAATGAGAATGTCATGCGAGCATATTTTGTGGCTACAGAGGGAGGAACTAACCTCACTGCGTATCGTGTTCGTATGCTGTATCTGTTTCAGGAACTTGAACCAGCTGTAAACGTTTCGGCGCAAAGACTGTCGGATCAAGTGCGGCCATCCAACGATGTCATTTGTTGGATAATTCCGTACTTGAGAGGCTACGCTTGGACTTGCAGAATAGCATTGTTACTTCTCCTCCTTTACAAACAGTAACACATTTGCATTCTGGACTACCACAACCTTACCCAGTTGAGGGAGGAGAGGACAATGGTGCTTCATCTGTAAGTACTCAGTACAATGATCAAATAAGGCATACTTTGGAAGGTTCTATTCGGGAATATCGGACTATGAGTTTCGAAAGTAGACCACGTTTACCACGTTTGCCAATGCATAAACGAAACAAAGCGCTAGTGTGTGCCCTTGACTCTATGTTAACTATTTATTTAGAAAAAAGTAAAGATCTCAGCGATACACACTCGATTCTGTATTGTGCGGCTGTTGCAGCGTGTCGAGTAGCTGGTGTTAAATTCTTAGAAAATGACACCGCTGCTCGGTCAAAGCTTGTTGTCCCAGCGTGGCAGTGCAGGATTGAGCGTCGTATCGTTGAGGCGAGGGCACTCATTGGCAAGCTTATCTGTTTCAGATCGGGTAACACACGCCCGAGAGTAATGCGTTTTGTGAATCGGGCTTTTTCGGGAACTGGTATCAGTTCCTGTGATTGTGCAGCACGAGTCACAGAACGCATTGACTTTCTGAAACAGAAAGTTTATGCATGGGCAAACCGTATCCGGAGGTACAAGGGATGAGAGGTGGGTTTATAGAAGGTGGGAGCAGCCTGATTTAGTGAGTGACACACATTTCCCAGAAGCTGAAATCACAAATACATTTTGGCGTAACACCTGGGCAATGCCTGTCACTCATACAGAGGGTGATTGAATGCGAGATGTCAAACGTTCATGTGAGTCGATTGATAACATGGAGCCAATATCAATATCTGACATTGATATAGCTTGTGCAGTTCGTTCGCTGCCGAACTGGAAAGCAGCGGGACCGGACGGACTGCATAACTTTTGGTTAAAGTGGCTCCGTAGCTCACATGTATGTTTGGCTTCTCAATTTCAATCATGCTTAGAATCAGGTTCGCTGCCGACTTTTATGACCGCAGGCATAACTCATCTGCTCTATAAGTCTGGTAGTGCCACAGATCCCAAAAACTACAGACCAATAACGTGTCTACCAACAGTTTATAAATTACTCACGTCCATTCTGAGCGTAAAGATAACATCTCATTTATCCAAAAACACCATTATGGCCTACCCTCAGAATGGATGTCGAAGTGGGGCCCGTGGCACAAAAGAGCTCCTTATACTTGACACGATCATTAACCAACAAGTTCGCCGTAACCGAAAGGATTTGGCGACATGTTGGATAGATTATGAAAAGGCCTATGACTCTGTGCCGCATACGTGGCTCTTGAGGGTGATGGAGTTGTACAAGATTGATACAACTCTATGCACTTTCTTGAAGGCATGTATGCGGCAATGGAGAACCGTCCTTTGCTATCCAGGATGTCAGCGGTCTCAGGGTGACGGCGAATATATAAAGATCAGGCGGGGTATATTCCAGGGTGACAGTTTGAGTCCCTTGTGGTTCTGCTTAGCTTTGAATCCTCTTAGCACTTTGCTGGAGGGTTCAGGACTAGGCTATTGTTTGCGGAGAGGAGGTCGGGTAATATCCCATCTCCTTTACATGGACGATTTGAAACTTTTTGCCTGCAGCAAATCCGAATTGATAAGATTACTAGAGGTAACTGAAAACTTTAGTAAATGTATCAGTATGGAATTTGGTGTGGATAAATGTGCAGTCATGCATGTAAAAAGAGGCAGGATTGTGGAATCTGACGGGATGGAACTCTTAGATTCCACACACCTTAGATGTCTTTCTACCAACGAAACTTACAAGTATCTAGGTATGTCACAGTCGTTAGGGTTAAATGATTTAAATTGTCTATGAAGCAATCGATACAGGAGCGCTTCTTTGGCCGCCTGAAAAAAGTATTTAAAAGTCTTTTGTCAGGTGGTAACAAGGTGCGGGCCTATAATGATTGGGTCATACCAGTTCTAACCTACTCCTTTGGCATACTTAGATGGACTCAAACTGAACTAGATGCCCTGGATAGAAGAGTTCGTACACTGCTTACCGCGTACCGAATGCACCATCCGCGTTCATCGGTCATAAGATTGTATATCTTGCGGAAATGTGGAGGTCGTGGTTTTTTAGTCAAGACCCTCCATTACCGCGAGGTATGCAGCCTTAGAGATTACTTCCTTTCCGTTGACCTGGATGTGTATCGGGATGCGGTGGCAGTTGACAACGGACTCACTCCGCTTGCTCTAGCAAAAGAGAACTGGCGCAAACCAGCAGTACTTAGTATTACAGATCGCAAGGAGATATGGAAAAGCAAGGAGTTGCATGGACGTTTTTATCGGGCCTTAAATGGGCCCGATGTAGATTTACTAGCATCAGTATCCTGGCTACGGTTCGGTGACCTCTTCGGAGAAACTAAAGGTTTTGTCTGTGCAATTACGGACGAAGTTCCAGGTTACCCAGGTTACCCAGTTCTTGAAAATGGTCGTGTAACATTGAACTGGGATCGGTCTATTATCACTGACAGGACTATTATTGCCAATAAGCCTGATATAGTGGTAATAGACCGATTAGAGCGCCGAGCAATGATTATTGATATTACCATTCCCCATGACGACAACCTCTTAAGGGCTGAAAAAGAAAAACAAATGAAATATGTGGGTGATACATGTGGGATGTGAATTCAGCAATCATTGTACCGATAGTCATATCAGCCCATGGGTTGATTGCAAAGAGCCTCGACCAACACCTTCAGAGGCTCTCGTTAGGCAGCTGGACTAAGGGCCTGATGCAGAAGGCGGTCCTTCTTGATACGGCACGTATTGTGAGGAGGTTTCTGTCTCTGGAACCCTAACCACCGGTAGCTTGGTCCCTGTACCCGATACCGGTGGGGCACTATTTTTTATATTTTTAAATGTATTTTTGATATAATCTGAATGTATTTAAAAATGTAATTTATATGTATATTGAAATGAATAAAGAGAATAATAATAATAATAATCTATAAGACAGACAGAACTATTGTTGCCAATAAACCTGACATAGTGGTGATAGATCGATCAGAGCGCCGCGCAATGATTGTCGATATCGCTGTTCCTCGTGAAAGTTGAAAAAGAAAAACAAATCAAATATTTGGATTTGTCTTACGAGATTGTCGATATGTGAATTGTCGATTCGGCGATCATTGTTCCGATTGTCATATCTGTTCATGGATTGATAGCCAAAAGCCTCGATCAACACCTTAGGAGGCTCGCGTTAGACGGCTGGATCAAGGGACTGATGCAGAAGGCAGTTCTCCTCGACACGGCCCGTATAGTGAGCCCCTGTACCCGATCTCGGTGGTCTACTATTTTTTATATTTTTAAATATATATATTGTTTTGTACATATTTAAAAATGTAATTTATAAGTATTGAGATGAATAAAGAGGAATAATAATAATAATGATTGAGTATTTCTCCCCATAGATACAAACTTAAATAATAGTAGTACAAAATAAACAACTTACATAAGGAAATTTTAACAGTCTGAATCGTGAGAAGCTGCTGTCTGTAGCAGGTAAACACCTGTAATAAAGATCAGCAGATCCCCACTCGATTGCTTCTAACCACTGTTACAAGTTGGTTAAATAAGAAAATAGGACATAATAATAATTTGTTTGTGCATGTGTGTGTGTGCGCGCATGTGTGTGTGTGTGTGTGTGTGTGTGTGAACTAAACGCCACCCATTTGCTAGTTTTTTTTTATTGCGCAAGTAAGTTTTCACTAGAGATATAGGTAGTCTAAGCAACCAATTTCTTACCCTGATCTTACAACTTGACTTTGTGAGTGATGTATAACTTATAACAATTTAACCATATTGTTACTTCTACTAATGGGATAGAGTCACTGACCTCTATGTGGATAGAGTCCATAAGAAAATAATATATATACATACTCGTACTTCCACTAATAGTATTTTAGATTTGGTTTTATCTTCTTTAGCTACCATTAACGTCTACGTGCGCTTGGATTGGATTGATTGGATTTTTTTGTAATTTTAAATGGAATAGATGTGGTTACCCAATCGGCAGCAGTTCGAAAATTCTCTATCTTCTTGAAAATTTACTCATCTTTTGCTGAATATCAGTTTTGTAATTTTATTTTCAATATTGAAATATTATTTCAGTGCCACTTCAAGCACTGTGTTTTCTCCCCGTATACTTCACCATATGCCAACTGCATTTGCTTTCGATACAGTTCAATCTGATCGTCACGTGTTTAGTATCAACTCAGCAACGGGTTAATAGTTATTTGGAGAGTCTACTTGAAGAATTAAGAAATGATTGTAAGTATTTTTTTCATTGCTTTTTATTATTTCAACTTCCTTTATTACCCCTACATTAAAGTACTTTAACCTAAAAACAAAATATATAAAACTATTTGCTCCTACTTTATTTAAAGGTTCCAGTTGAAAATCAGCGCCCGATTCTTATCTGGCACCAAGCTGAACTGGGCACCTATTTTGGTGCTAACGCGAGACACGTTATTGTTCCTCCACTGTTTCTTTTAATGTACCTACTTACCGTATATTAATTCCCGATGTCTGTTTTTTTTTTATAGATATACTTATAGATATAGATATAGGTATATTAATTGATATAACTTGTGTTTCAGAACCAAAATAAACGGATTTTCTTTCTTTCTTTCTTTACTTACATTGACTGACTTACAGTTTTGAGTAGGTATACCTCAAGTTTTAAATTTATCTGCTTGGCTTCAAAACCTCCTCGTGGTGCATTCTCAACGTGATGGAGACTTTACTTACGCAAGGAGTCCAAGAGCTTGGTCACTAGCTTGCTTATTTCTCGACGATTTTGGATAATTTCGGATTTCAATCATTGGGTTAAAAAACTTTCGACTAGGTGACAACTCTGTCACCTAGTCGAAAGTTTTAGTTGAAAGTAGTCGAAAGGTTACGGCACATCACAGGTGGTGGTTACGGCATTCCAGGGGTGGTAGTTATGTAACACGTAAACAGCTTCTACTGACATTAGTCTTCTGCTGGAAATACTATGCGGTTTTAAGCAACCTCACAAATGACAGAAATTCCGGGCAAATTACTTTGGTTTTACAACGTTGAGAAGAGGCATTTCATAATTTATTTTACAGCACTTCAATCATTGTTGAAACCAGTTGGGTCTAAAAATGTGAAAAACATCAATGAATTCAGAATAGATGTGACAAATCAAGTACATTACTATCCCAATAAACTTTATACACCGATAACCGTAGGAACAAGTGAGTATCTAATAAATCCTACTAATATTATAAACGTGAAAGTTTGTGAGTGTGGATGTATGGATGTGTGTTACTCTTTCATGCCAAAACTACTGAACCGCTTGCGATGAAACTTGGTATGTAGATAGCTGGAGACCTGGATTAACATATAGATTTTTTATTCCGATATTCCCACGGGATCGGGACTTACGCGGGTGAAAACGCGGGGCGCTGCTAGTAATAACTAAAATAGTTTTTTATTTCCTAAATTTTTCTTTTGAAAATGAAAAGGATTATGATATGGATGGACAGCTTGCAATAATACAACAATATCCAAGTATAATATAAGATAAGATTATAACAAGATTATTAACAGGATTCATTTGTAAAAAACTAATTATGTAAATAAATCTTGGAAGTTAATTTTATCTTACTTCTAATTGGGCATGTTTGAACTGATTTGATGATAGAGCCAGGAGGTGAAAAGTGGAACTCTTCAGTGGTGTAAGTAAACCCCTCAAGTTTAGGCTCATATTTTGACGAGTCTAACAGATGGGACTTGCTATCGATGGTTTGATAATGAAGCTAGGAGGTGGATAGGCAAACAATTTTTTACTTTTTTATTCAGTTTCTCATTAAAGCGTGTTTTAACTATAATTATTTCAAAAAGTTTTGTGTTGCAGAATCCAAAGCAAATCCTGAAATATTACGTCAATTGATCAACATATATTGTTCGCTGTGCAACTTGATCAAAATATTGAATGACGGCAACGGGCTCTCATCTTTATTACTACTTCTGTTTTCTACCACATACATGGTCACTGCACCTTATTTCGTTGTTACTGTAATGTGTAAGTTCTATTTATGAATATTTTTTAACCCACTAAGAAAAAAGAGGAGGTTCTCAATTTGTCAGAATCTTTTTTTTATGAATGTTCCTCGAATACTCAAAGACGCCTGGACCAATTTGGAAAATTCTTCTTTTGTTTGAAAGGGTATATTTCTCAGGTGGTCTAATGGTCATCAGGGCAGGATCTGATGGTGGGATCCTGGAGAAATCAAGGGAACTCTTCATATTTTATAGGCACACTTATAGCGATTTCTGTATATGTTATATGACTCGAGCATTTATTAATTTAATAAAAGTTTGATCTTATTTAAATTTAAAAAAAATATTACAGTTCTAAGGATGCAAAATTAAGGGATGATAAATACAATTTACTAAAATTTATTATGATTTAGGCTCATTGAAGTCGGTGATACTTTTTTTAAAAGATAATTAATTTTTTATCGACAACTTGATATAAAGTTAGTGATTGTTTGTTTTTGCAGTTCGAACTCAATCCGAGGTTCCTATATTCAAAGTGATATCTATAATACTCTGGTGCTCTCTTTGCTTTGCTATGGTTGTATTGCTTACTGAACCATGTCACCGATCTCACTTTCAGGTATGTACTTTTTAATTACTATTACTTATTAATTGTTTGGTAAGTGATAGTATGGATACTGGAACACATTATAATCACTGATTTGAAGTTAGAATTTACAAGAACGATTGGTCATAAATAATATATATATATATATATATATATTATTTTTATTATGAACTTTTATCTTGCGTGAAGAATCAACGCAGAAATTCCGCCAATGTCAAGTGTGTAATTTTACAAGTTAAATAACAAAAACGTAAAAAAATTTCGACGTCTATTCGTCCATCTCAGATAACAACTGATAATGTCATTTACCGGTGTTGCCATTAGTAGATACTGTTATCTATCACTTTACAGATACGTTCCTTTCTACGTGAACTGAACTAAAATGGAAGATCAATTTCAACTACTATTCGCTGACTGACTTTTTCACTGACAATAGCAAAACGTCGGTCACCGACGCCGATTACATCACGGAATTATCAAATTTCATGCGAGCCTTACGCACGGAAACAAAGAAGCAAAATTCGACTCGGAAATGTTTTGTACACAAAGCGCTACAAACCATGCGATTACGTTTTTCCTAGAAGAGACAATAAAAAGGTCACTGACTGCTCCATACGAAGGTCTGTTCAGAGTTCTGAAACGAGAAGGAAAATGTTACACGTCAACTGGCGGACAACAACGCCGTCGTATCAGCTGATCGCCTAAAGCTGCATTCATCCTTAACAGTACAGAAGAAACAAACAAATTACACCACACGTCACCCACAAGAATGACGTCATCCGCACCGGCGCTCACATCTGATACTCGTGCATCAGCAGAAACGACCACGCGCCGATATGTCACACGATATGGCCGTGAAATTCGACCAGCCGTGCGATTTGCAACCTAAGCACTGGTTGCAATCAATTAGTTAATTGTTTGTTAATTATTAATTATAAATTTTAGGTTCTTTACACCTATCATAGCTTTACTGTTATTTTACTTATTACTATAATTTAGACGTTTTCAATTGGGAAGTATTGTAAGCATTTTATTATTAGTCTCAATAATATGTATGTCACCCGGATAGGAGCGACCCCAATATAGTTCCCGTATACATTATTTACTTTTAATATGTTTACTACTTAGTCATCGAAATGTCTGTTCCATGTGTGTATCGATGTTAGGTCACACACGTTTAATATTTTAGTATAAATACCAACACAATTTAATAATAAGAAGAGTATTAAATAGATACTGAACCCACCACCACAGTAGTTTCAGCACAATACCATAGGGAATCACAGATTTGGTACAAGAAGTAAAAACGGCACGAGATTGGTAACTTTTGCCTTAGAAAACAAATTAAGTATCCTAAATAGCTTTTACAAAAAGAAACTTTCAAGAAAATGGTCATGGATCTCTCCAAGTGGATTCTATAGAAATGAAATTGATTAAATTTTATCTAACAAAATAAACGTTTTCAATGATGTTTCTGTTATAAATAGTTTGAATTTTAATACCGACTACAGAGTGGTGAAAGCAACTTATTAACGCAACACAAAAAAGCAAGAAGATTTCATAATCATATTAAGCACACAGCTATTGAATGCACCGGCGACACTACCCTACTTCTCAACAATCTTAATACAACATTAAATGATACTAAAAAAGAGTGTCCATCGATCCAAGAAAAATGACAATGACAGGTTACTTACTTAACTAAAGACTGAGACAAGAAAAGCTACTACAATAAGTAAGGAAGAAATCTCCCTCCAAAGCAGACGATTGATACAGGAACGCAAAGAACTTCTGCGAGAACGAATAAACAATGAAGACAACCGCAAAAGGATTTCAGAAATAAGCAAAAAGATAAGCGAACAACTCAGGAAAAAAAAGATAATAAAACGGTTTAATACGTTAAAAAACTATATAGAAAAAACTGGAGGAATTAAAAAAGCGCGAAAGGAATTAAACTGTAAAAAGGACTGGATTAAAAATATGAACAAGAAAGACGGAAAAAGTACGGGAAAAAGACCGGAGATACTTAATATTTCTACCGAAACTTGTACCTAAGTCAAAGTGTGGAAAAAGAGTTAAAGGAATATAATTCACCAATGAACTACCAGCAATATTAAAGGAAGATCCAATAAAAGCAATCAATACACAAAAGCTAGATAAAACACCTAGGTCAGATCTAGTTACAAATGAATTATTAAAAATTACATTGCCAGTTCTCGCTCCTATGCTCACTGAGTTATTTAATGAAATAATGAACACAGAAGAGATTCCTTGAAGATTGGACCTAATCAACAATCATTTTATTACATAAAAAGGAGATAGAGGAAATTATAGACCCATTAGTTTAATATCAAATATTTATAAGGTATTTTCAAAAATTTCACTGTCAAGAATTACTAGCACACTCGAAGAAAACCAGCCCAAGGAACAAGCCGGGTTCCGTAGCAACTTTTCATCCATAGATCACATCTACAGATTAAGACAAATACTGCAAAAATATAAAGAATATAATAAAACATATTATCTGGGGTTCGTCGATTTTAACAAAGCATTTGACATGTTAGAACATGAATACATATGGAACGCATTAGAAAGACAAGGGGTACAGCATAAATATATAAGAATATTAAAAAATGTATACACAAAGAGTACAGCGCAAACTGTAAACTGCTGTTCAATTCAAATTTCACGCAAAATAACCAAAAAATCTAGAGAAGTATTGCTAAATTAATAATTTCTGTGCAGTTGAACCTGACCAAGAAACTGATCGATCAGATAATCCGATACACTCCAAGAGAACCTTCAGCTGTTTATTATCAGGTCAAGATGTTTAAAAGGCATATCTTACTAAATCCAGTCAGCTTCTGTCCGTTGCACTTAGTGAAGTTTGACAGGAACCTTTCAGTTGCGGTTAGTATTATCAATGTTTTATACTATTGAGGTAAGTACATAACCACAATGCCTTATTGATGTACTCAACGTAACAAAGACATAACATTAATCGTGTGGGAGCCATGCAGCATGGCTTCGGCACTTACGGGTCGGCACAACCGAAGTGATGATATGACGACAGATGAGTGAGTGAGGTTATGGGAGGCCATAACCCTCCGGTTGTATTGGTGGTCCCAAGACCCATCGGACCTCCGTGTGGCCTGCATTCAGGCATGGAGGTCCTACACCCGCAGCTGGCAGCGTCGCCGCAATGATGGGGAGGAGGACCAGCTTCACGAGGAGTACCGCGAAGCGAGGAAGACTCTGAAGCTGTCTATAAGCTGCGCCAAGGAGGAAAAGAGATAGGACATGCTTTAGGATCTCGACCGTGACCCCTGGTTACGGCCGTATCGCGCGGCGCAACAGAAGCTCCGCGTGCAGCCCCCCCCCTTACTGAGACTCTCCAGCCCAGCTTCCTGCAGCAAGTGGTCGAGGGTCTTTTCCCTGAACGGGCAGAGCACACGTCTCCGTCAATGGCTTCATTCACCGAAGACGAGAATGACGAGGAAGAAGTTCCGCCAGTTACTGATGCGGAACTGGGGGCGGCCGTTCTAAGAATTCGTTCGAAGAATACCGTCCCCGGGCCGGATGGCATACCTGCCAACGTGTTGGCCCTAACCATCGGCCACATGGAGGACCACTTCAGGGAACTGTTAAACACAACTATGTTGGGCGGACGGTTCCCTGAATGCTGGAAAAGCGGGAAGCTGGTACTTCTGGCGAAGCCGGGACGACCTGCCGATTCGGTCACAGCCTACAGGCCCATCGTGTTGCTGGACGAGGCAGGCAAATTGTTTGAAGGAGTGATCTCTGCCCGCATGTCCGGCACATGATCCTTCATGTTGTTTGTGGTTGGCCCCGGTTTGTGTTCGACAATCGCCGCTGTATTGTGCCTAAGGGCTGTGACCGAAGAGGTAGTAAGCAGTGGCGGCGTACTTATGGCGGTGTCACTGGACATCGCCAACGCATTTGGTAGCCTGCCATTCAGCTGCATCAGGGAGGCGCTCGACTACCATTTGGTTCCACAGTACCTGAGGCAGCTGGTGGCGGATTACTTAGAGGAGCGTACCGTCATATATGAGGACCGGGAAGGAAATCTTAGGCATCGGCCCATGTCGTGCGGTGTTCCACAGGGTCTGTTCTTGGACCACTCCTGTGGAACATGGGGTACGACTGGGCCCTTCGTGGTGACTTACCCCCGTCATTTGTTACGCCGACGAAACTCTCGTTACAGCGCGGGGGGGGGAACTTTCAACAGGTGGTGTGCCTGGCCACCAGAGGAGTCTCTCTGGTGGTCAAGCGCATCGAAGCGCTGGGCTTACGGGTGGTCCTGGACAAGACGGAGGCCCTTTTATTTCATGGGCCCCGTCGTGGTCCTCCCCCCGGCCCCTCGATCGAAGTCAACTCGGTCCTCGTACCGGTTTGGGCCCAGATGAAGTACCTGGGTCTGATCCTTGACGGAAGGTGGCGCTTCGACGAGCACTTATGACAGCTTGCTCCCAGGCTGGTCGGCGCTGCGTCCGCCTTTGGGCGACTCTTGCCCAATTTGGGCGGACCCAGCGTCGCTACGAGACGGCTCTACACGGGGGTTGTGTGGTCAATGGCACTGTACGGTGCACCGGTGTGGGCGGAGGCTCTGACCGCCCAGAATAGGATGCGCCTCTGGCACCCTCAGAGGGTTATGGCGGTTAGAGCCATAAGCGGATACTGCACCGTGTCAACGGAGGCGGCATGCGCGTTGGCCGGGACCCCCCGTGGGATTTGGAGGCGGAAGTGCTCGCCAAAGTATATCGACGAACGGCTGAGTTCCGGGCGGGAAGCGGCAGTCGCCCCCTGCCCGAAGAGTTACGCGAATGACGTGAGGCCGCTCGCCGAGCCACCATGGCTCGTTGGTCGTCCCGGCTGGAAGCTCCACGTGCTGGCTTTGCCACCGTGGAGGCGCTCCAGCCGGTCATCGTCGAGTGGGCAGGGCGGCAGCACGGGACCCTTTCCTTCCGACTGAAGCAGGTTTTTTTCCGGGCACGGCTGCTTCGGGAAGTACCTGTATTCGGTCACTTAGAGGTAATTGAGTCCCGCCTGTCACCACTGCGACTGCAGTGAGGACTCGGCTTAGCACACGCTGGCAGTTTGTCCTCACTGCAGTAATCGGAGGTGATCTCTCGCTACCGGCCGTTATACGCTCCATGGCCGGTAGCGACAGAAGTTTTACTGCGGTCGCATCCTTCTGCGAGGATGTCATCTCGCAGAAGGAGGCGGCGGAACGGGCCCGGGAGGACGATCTCCATTCGGACCTAATCCGCCGCCAGCGAACCGGGCGGCGAAGGCGCGCTTTCTAGCGCCTCATGCCGCCCTGATTGTGGCCGCGGGTGGATGGGACGGGTTTTTGAGGTTATAGTGGCCAGCCGCAAGGAGGCAGCGTCCGCGTGTGCCCGGACGTCGCCTAATTACGGTTAAAGATTTTATCTTCTCAAAAGATTACAATAATCACTTACAGAGAAAAATACAATAGTAGACACAAAATAATAACCAATCAGCGTAGTAAGTAAGGTAGTTGTGAAACAGTTTATGTATATAAGATAGTTGTCTATTAAAGTTGTAGAAACGCATGTAGAAACAATATTTGTTTATTAAGGCCTATTACTTAGTAACATGCAACAAAATACTGATGTCGAACTTCTTGTTATGTTCAAAGTAGGACAGTTACACAGTAGGACAATTAAAAGGTGTTACCCGAAGGTGGTGCCCGCGTTTTGCGGGCAGGCGCTGGGAGGGGTCCGGATGTCTTAATAGAAGCTGTTCCCGGATCCCTCCTATTTTAGGCGCAATACGGCATACCGTGTGGTTTTAGTCAGTTCGATTCCGACACACCGCCCCACCGAAAACCCCGGTGGGGTGAGGGCCCGAGGGGGTTTCCACACGTAGAACAAAAAAAAAGGGAGGCATCTACCTACTTGTTTTTCTAGAAATGTAATGTCAGGGTAATAACTAATGGTTCGATTCCGACATACCGGCCTACCGAAACACCGGTGGGGTGACGGCCCGACGGGGTTTCCACACGTCCAAAAAAAAAAAGGCCCTAACCCTTCGTCTACTCTCGCCTTAAAGGTCAGCAACGCACTTGTGACTGTTGAATCTACGGGCGGTGGCAGTCACTTACCATTAGGGGACCCGTCTGCTCATTTGCCCTATTCCATTAAAAAAACATAATAAATAAAATAATATTATCTAACCACCCGCTACCACGATCAGTACAATTTGATCGAAACGTTCAGTAAACAAATACTCGTTTGAATCTGTTACTATAGTTTATTTTATAATTAATGGTTATTTATTCATTGTTTTTGTATGTGTATCTTATAATGTTTACACATTTCAGGTTTTATCAATTACAGTCACATATCTGTCAGTTTTTATCAATCTGTAAGAAACACGAAGTAAATTGGAAACTGAATTCTTCAAATTATAGCTTTCTAGGCTTGTCTGTGTACCGGCTTTTTTAATAGAATCTTTTAGCTTTTCATAATTATATTCGATTATTTCTTAACTTATAAACTGTTTGGTCTGTTATTTTACATGGTAATTGAATGTTTGAAAAAATCTATCAATAAATTAACACTTAGATTAAGATTTTGTTTTATTGATTATCTGTATATATATATATATAATCCTTTGTCGTGACGGATCAACGCACAGCCTAAGCCGTAGGTCGTGGAGACGTGAAATTTGGGGAACGTGTTTCTCATATGAAGTAGGCATCCCATAAGAAACGATTTTTAAAAGTTCTACCAAGTGGTTGAACAGGGGTGGCAAGGTTTGTACGGGAACATGTGCTGGTTTGGCCTGAGGTCATACGATAATACTGTTGTAACTGCTTAGATAGTCGCAGGACAGTAGGGTGTTGTGCCCATGTTATGACCATTGTTTCCTTCTTTGGCTGGGCAAGGTTTCAATCTTATATCCCTCAGAGGGTTATGGCGGTTAGAGCCATACGCGGATACCATACCGTGTCGACGGAGGCGGCATGCGCGTTGGCCGGGACTCCCCCGTGGGATTTGGAGGCGGAAGTGTCGCCGAAGTATGTCGGCGAACGGCTGAGTTTCGGGCGGCTAGCGGCAGTCGGCCCCGCCCGAAGAGTTACGCGAATGGCGTGAGGCCGCTCGCCGAGCCACCATGGCTCGTTAGTCGTCCCGGTTAAAGGCTCCACGTGCTGGCTTTGCCGCCGTGAAGGCGCTCCAGCCGGTCATCGTCGAGTGGGCAGGGCGGCAGCACGGGACCATTTCCTTCCAACTGACGCAGGTTCTTTCCGGGCACGGCTGCTTCGGGAAGTACCTGCACTCGATCGCAAGGAGGGAACTGAGTCTCGCCTGTCACCACTGCAACTGCAGTGAGGACTCGGCTCAGCACACGCTGGCGGTTTGCTCCACCTGGGCGACGCAGCGTCTGGCCCTCACTGCAGTCATCGGAGGCGATCTCTCACTACCGGTTGTCATACCTCCTCTAATTCACCGCCGGTGAACCAGGCGGTGGAGGCGCGCTTACCAGCACCTCATGCCGCTCTGAGTGTGGCCGCGGGTGGACGGGACGGGTTTTCCCCTCCACCCGCTATAGTGGCCCCCCGCGAGGAATCGGCGTCCGCGTGTGCCTGGACGTCGCCTAATTGAAAGCGCTAGGAGGGTTCCGGATGTCTTAATAAAAGCTGTTCCCGGATCCCTCCTACTTAAGGCGCAGTACGGCAGACCGTATGGTTTTAGGCGGTACGATTCCGACACACCGCCCCACTGAGAACCCCGGTGGGGTGACGGCCCGAGGGGTTTTTTTTTTTTTTTTTTTTAAGAAAGAATACTAGTAACGTGGGTCACACATTACTAGTATTCTTGTTAACCCCTCCAGCTAAGCTAAATGCTTGTGTTAGGAGTGGGTTCACGGTTTCCACAAGCACAAAAAAAAAGGTTTCAATCTAATATAAATCCCCTAGCCCAGTTTCTAGATAACGTGTTAATTATATATTGAAATGAGGACGAATTAAGAATCGAAAACTAAAAATGTTTTTTTTGGTATTCTCTTTTTTTTAAGGTGTTTTTTAGTAATACACTTAAATAACATAAAAAAACATATAACTTACAAAAAGTCGAAATATACTTGGGTTTGAACTTAGGATCTCTCATTTACCAGTCAAGGGTCATACCGCTTCAAAGCAAATAGTGAGTTTTTTATTTTTTAATTATGTCCTTGTCCTATATAAAAAATATTAGCGGTTCCTACATCTATGATTTCAACCTTAATGCGTGCAATTTATTTCATTCATGGGCGCCATTGGGCATATCCCTTTCTAAATATCTTTAATGTACAGAATTGGATCAGTTTTATTATAAGTATGTGGATGCCTGTGTTCTATGCTAATAATAAATACCTGAAAAATTACACTTTATTTTAACCTTATAAGTATTGTATAGTTAGTATTACCTGGGACCAACAGATGTCACTGCGTGGTGTTTACATTTTTTTTGTAAAACGTTGAATTCTGTTTTCTATGGATAGGGAGAACCAATTGTGATCAATCAAATATTAAATGTTACACCGAATTACACATAATACTTGTGCATAATACGTTTCCGAGATTATTTTGTACTTTTTACGTGAAGCCACCACACAGACAAACTCCACGTCTATAGATTTATTATACACTAGCAACCCGCCCCGGCTTCGCACGGGTAGCAGATACATCTTCAACATTCATGAACATATTTAAATTAATTTACACAAAATCTTTACAAATTATACACCTAAATCTTCCTAATTAATCACTCTGTTTAGTAGTTGCGTTGTCTACTCTATACGCTAGCTAAATAAAAGACCTAAACTTTTGTATTAAATAAAATTAAAACAAACGGAAAAGGAATCCTACAAAACAAATAAAAATAAATGCTTACTTACAAAACATAGTTTTCCTGAAATACTGGCTATTTATAAGGTTTCAATTTGATATTGACATACATACACAGTTATGACACAGTCTGTTAATCAATTTAAAGCTTTCAAATAAACTATATTTTTTGTTTTGTTGTGTGGTGCGTAAATAAACAAAGATGATGATTTTCCGACGCGCGAACACGCGACGTATAGCTATCCATGCGCCAAACAGGGAAACTCCAAGTTAAATCGGCAAACTTCCAACGACTTGCGTTGCGATTTATTTATGGTCATCGCAAAGGCCAGACGTATTGGAAACTGTAATCTTTTTAAATCGAATGGTAAATCCGTTGGAACATCGGTATACGCGGGATCAAGACACCCTCTCCTTTGTATTTTCCCTTTATGATTGTTCCCTCAATGACGTTATTCATCACCTTTTTCACAGCCACTCTTGTTCCATTGCACAGTCGAGGTTGATTAATGTTACGCAGCATGATGACAACTGATCCTACTTTTAACTGCAAATTGTGTGGTGGTAATCCAGGCAATTCCAGTGAATTTAAAAACTCCGTGGGATAGTTGACTACGTCATCCTGGTTCATAACGGTGTCGACTGATTTGAAATGAATTGAAAATTCTGAATGGTCGCATTGAGATCCTGGACCTCTTTATTTTTCGCCGCCAATATTGCTCGTTCACCCAACCAATTATGGTTATTGAACTGATGCGCTATATCTGGGAAAACACGCTGAAGAAGCTCCTCTTTTGAGTATGTTATGTGACAGAAATCTGAGGGTAATGTGATGAATCTGGTCAAGGTGTCCATTGCGACTTTATTATTTCCAATGTCTAACAACTGCTTCGCAAACACATTTGCAGTTTCATCTTGTTGCAAAAATACTCGCATGTTAGTTGTTAATTGGCACCACAAATATGATGATTTTAGGCATGCGTTTAGTTCATCAGCAACAGTTGATCGGAGAATAACTGGAAGAGTCTGACGAAAATCACTTGACAACAGAATCATTGCCCCACCAAAAATATTTTGGTTGTCACGAAGATCTTTCAACGTTCTGTCCAGTGCCTCCAATGACCTTTTATGGGCCATTGTGCATTCATCCCAAACAATAAATTTGCATACCTGTAGTAACTTGGCCATTGCGCTATTTTTGGCGATGTTGCAAATTGGTGTTTCGTTGACTTGCATGTTTAATGGTAATTTCAAAGCAGAATGTGCAGTTCGCCCGCCTTCTTTCATTTTTATATATATAGATTAATTAAACTATTCTTTCAATTTGATTTCTGGACGACGGGGGACACATGAAAGGAAAAGCAATTTTTTTTTCTTAATTCCTATCATTTTCATATTTATTCACCTTTTAAACCCTCTCTGGACTTCCACAAATAATTTAAGACCAAAATTAGCCAAATCGGTCCAGCCGTTCTCGAGTTTTAGCGAGACTAACGAACAGCAATTCATTTTTATATAGATATATTTTCATTTTTATGAGATATAGATATATAGATATAGATATAGAAAAAAGAAGCATACGTGACAATCTACAAAGTGCCTTCTTTCTAACAAAAAAATAATGATTACAATCGGACTACGCGTTAATCAATCACAATTTGACTTTCTTCCCCTTTCTCAAGAAAACCGTCCTGAATTTCGGGATGAAAAGTATCCAATGTCCTACCTCGTAGTATGAACTCAAATCATGCCAAGTTTCATTTGAATCCGTTCAGTAGTTTCAGCGTGATGCGTGGCCGTGATACAGACATACAGACAGACAGACAGAGTTTTGGCTTCAGTATCGATCCAAGCATGGCCCCCCGTGTATAGTTTACAGACTTGACTACTGTCAGTAGTTAAGTCTGTGAACGTTGTCAATTTGTATTGAGTGACAGTGCCGGAATGTCCAACACCCAACTCTTCTTAGACTTTTGGTGTAAGTATTACAACATTTAATCTTCAAGAATTTAATAATACATTAATATACTGCAGTATAATGAACTTTTTCATCTCTTTTAAGTAATAACTGTTGGAACTAGGTAAAAGTATATCATTACTATTGGTTTAGAGCGTCTGCGTATACGAGGACTGTTTAATAAGAGACGTTGGAAAGTTTACTCGTTGTATTTATCAGAAGGTTACTTATTGAGTTACACATTTAAAAGATGAGAGAATTAAAGCAGGACACAGACTCGCGACACGGTGGTTACGGGGCAACTGACTCGTATCGCTAACGCTTACATACATAATATTACAAATGCTTAGGTAGTAGTACTGTGTACTTACTAGGTTTTACCTGCCAAACCTGGTAAGCAGATCTTTTTGAAGGGAGTTCGATTTGCGTTTTTGCGTTCTCTGTGGTTATTCGTAGAAGTGTTTCCTTGTTGTATCGTTAGGGTTGGCAAACAGAGGATGAGTGGACGATTTTTTATCCTCATTTACTATGTGCACGCGCTTAAAATAAGCGAACTCACTAAATATTTTGATGTTATGTTAACAACTGAAACCTGGTAATATTTTTTTTGTATCTTGAGTAAATTGACAACAGTTACTTTATTTGGAGATGACACCGACGTTTCGAAGGAGGTGTTCCTACGTTTGTTAATGACATGATCTCTTCCCATACCTTTGTATTGTGGAGGACAGATTGATTATTTTTTTTATATTATAGGGGGCAACCTGCTGTGCTGGTTAGGTTCATTCTTAAAAAACGGTACCTAATCCCTCGCCATTCCTATTTTTAGTATCAGATAAGGGCGCCCATTGTGAGTTTAATGTACACAGTATCTGTCTCTGTATCTTTGTTGTAGTAAAGAATATTTACTTACTGGCTAACCATCACAGTCACTGCTTACTGCTACTAAGGCCTTACATGGCCCAGAATATTATTATATAACCAAGATTTAAAGCACTTAATATCGGGATTTGTAATTAGGTCCTGGTTCACATTTAAATATAAAAAAACTATGAAGATATATTGTTCATATATCAGTTTATGTACCAAATATCATCTAGAGTACGGCTGCTCAGTAAGATATTTAGTATATAAAATTTTAAAGATAATTTCGGTGATATCCTGGGCGTCATAAAACTTTAAAGAAAAAACCTAAATTACCACCAAACCCTGCTTTACGGTAAGGATTCGAAATAAGTTTACAGGAATAAGCATTCAAATACTAAAAGTTTATTATTAAATAATAAAATGTTTGTTTCAAATTAATACAATAAAGAAGTGGTAGAAAACGCAATGAAACAATATAATTCCAGAGAATCGTCTATAAACGGTTCGGGGTTCCATTTGTTCTAATTTATCACTTATATTATAGCTCAGTTGAAACGTGTAGGTAAGGTAGAAAAGTACAAGATCTACAACTTTTTAAGGAGTCGCAGCATGAACAACTAAATTAAGCAGACAGTAGCACATTAAGCGCTTAGGTATATAGAATCATATGTTTTTATGCAGAAGAAACATTATACCTTAACACAGAGGTATAAGTTATATCTATTTTTTTATTTTTATGGTATACCGGGCAAACGAGCAGACGGGTCACCTGATGGTAAATAACTACCGCCACCCATGGGCACCTGCAACTCAAGAGTTACAAGTCCGTTGCCGCCTTTTAAGGTGGGAGTAGGGGAAGAGGGGGAGAGGGAGGGTAGAGAGACGAAGGGCGGGAATAGGGGAGAGGGAAGGGTTAGAGCCTCCGGTAACCTCACTCACACGGCGAAAAGCAATGAAAACATTGCTTCACTGCCGGTTTTCTGTGAGGCCGTGGTATCACTCCGGTCGAGCCGGCCCATACGTGCCGAAGCATGGCTCTCCCACTTAAAAGACTCCTATTTAAGATTGTATTAAATACTAGCAGTTCCCGCGCGGCTTCGCTCACGTGTTCATATTTATATATTTTGCGCGGAACCCTAATTCTTTTTCCAAAATAAAAGTAGCTTAAGTTACTCCTCCAGCTATCTGCCAGTGAAAGTCCCGTGGAAATCGGTCCTCCCGGAGATTAGCCGGAACAAACAGCAGACGAGACAGGCACACGGCAGAAGTGAAATTTCAGAAAAGTAGCCTACGAGAGAATGAGATATAAAAAGTAAATCCAACACATATAATTTACTAATGTTAATAAATTTAATTTTAGATAACATAATTTATATGAAAGTTATTGGTCAATATAACACAGACGTGTTATATTGATTGATTGATATTAATTATTATTAAGATAAATTAATAAACCAACAAATTTTAATACGCAAATGCACAAAAATGACACCACGTTGACATTGATGCATTTTCTGAAGGCTTCGTAGTACGCAGGCGCAAAGACAAAGATTATTTATAGGAAACACTGTCTACTTGTATTCTTTCTCATTCTCTCGCAGGCTAAATCCTATTGTATTGTGTTTGCCTCTTTTTAGTGTGACTTAAGGCTTCGTAGTACGCATGTGCAAAGACAAAGATTATAGGAAACACTATCTATTTGTATTCTATCTCATTCTCTCGCATGTTAAATCCTATTTATGAATATGTTAGTCTCTTTTTAGTGTGAGTTTTCTAAGTTAGTTTATATGTGTTTTCTTAGTAACGGAATGAGGAATTTCAAAAACGATGTAAGTTCTTAAACTTTACACATTCCATCTGCTTGTATAAGAAACGAAGGTAAAAATACTTGGAAAATCAAACGATCATTACTTGTAAACGGATGGTTTTTTTTTTTTAACCTTTTTGTAACTTGGTACGGTACCGGCGTTTTGGTGACAACCTCGGTGAATTCCTAGTTACATCTCAGAGTACAGTCAGGTGGTATAGTGCTCGAGTGAATACTTGAGTTAGATTGCAACATCAATTTAAAAACATTCCAAATATGGCAGTTTCAAAACCTTAAAACTTAAAACGTCAATTCTGTGTGAAACATTATTAATATTATTTATTAATCTGTCTATTCATTTATCTCTGAAATAATGAAACAGAAAAATAAAAAAACAGGTATGAATCTATGTTGTGTGAAAAAAGCAAAGAAGTAAAACTTACATGGAAAAACCAAAAGAGTGAGGAGATTCCATTATTAGGTTAAATACAAAACAGGATGAGACATGCCATGATGTTACATGCCTTTTAACAAATTCAAAAAAATATCAGCAATGGATAGAAATACACGATGCCTGCTCCTCCGCTTACAACCAAATTTATTTTAACTGCCTTAGCCCGTTGCTAAAACCAAGACAAATCGTGGAGACTTCCCAAACGCAGTTAGCAGTCAACCGAACAAATTCAAAAGATTGAAAAATCTTAAAGATATAATTTAAAGATAATTGAATTTTAATGCCTAGGAACTTTTTGTTAATTCAGCAGAAAAGGTTGAGAATTTGTAAGGTAGTAAACAATATTATAATTGTAAATTTTTATGTAAGGTGCTTCAGGAATGCCTATGTAATTGTACAGCAGTGGACGTTCTAAGGCTGATGGTGATGATGATGATGAAATTTTTGAAGTTATATTTTTATTCTTTAATCTCATTATGCTTTATTATAATCAGGGAAATATATATAAATAAGAAAACTTAAATCATAACAATAACAATACATCTATTTAATGCAGCTCATTTACTACTCATGTAATTCAGTATCATAATTCAAGGAACATATCATTATATTAGTGAGAAATTAATAAAGCTTGTTCAATATTGCTACTGAAATAAATCACGTGTTTACTAAAAGCCGACATACAAGCGATAGTAAAAAGCTTTGATATAAAGAATTCCACGTCCGATTGTCTTCATATTTGTTATAGATTCATAAAAACCGACAAATATGTTACTACTGTGGACAAGACCTGAAATGTGTAAATAGCTCGTTAATACTTTTCGTACTTACACGTGAATTCAAGAACTCGATCATGTATTTACGCATTCTATATAGTTAATTAAAATCGTTGGAGTATAAAACACCCGGCTAAGTGCGTGATCACTGAATCTAAAAATCTTTTTAGCAATATCTTTAAAATACTTTTCTAACGACACCCCCACACCATGGTATACATAAGATGTTTTTGTCCTCACTCATTATGTAGGAGAGTAAATATAATTTTTTAAAGATTTTATTTTACACTTTTCGGTTTATTAAATATGTATACCCATGCCAAATACAGCTAACATCAAAGAAGTCGAGTCGAGGAACAAGTCTAGCTAAGAGTCGGACGGACAAGACGAGACTTTAAGGGTTCCTTGTTAATTACGGAACCCTAAAATGATAGCTTTACTCACCGCAACTGAGAGGTTCCTGTCGAATGTCAAAAGCTGCAGCGGAGAAAATCTGACTGGATTTAGAAATATGTGTTTTTTAAACATCTTGAGCTCGTGATAAACACCTGAAGCTTCTCGTGGAGTGTGGCGTATCATCTGGTTGATCAGAATCTTGGTCAGCTTTAACTAGACAATTTTTTTAATTTAACAATGACATACTTAAATTTTTGAGACAGGATGCAATGAAAGGTGAACCGTGAATCTCGTGAATCATACCTCTTATTAAAGTTACTAAATAACTAAAATATCCACAATTAGGAATAAATTGCATTGCTTATTAATTCATACATTTATTTAATACAAAAAATCTAAAATTTCCATTAATAATAACTACTTACCTACTTTGTGTAATTAAAAAAATAAATGCTATGGACTACAGTACTAATTGTAATCTTAAGTATATTCTAATTTATTTAAGTAGAAGAAAATAGTATATAGAGTAAGACTCATCATGGAGAATGGGCTGGATAGATGACATGGCAGCCCATTCAACCGGACGACGCAGGTACTCATCGAACACGGCTGTTCCGAAAAGTACCTGAGGCGCATAAGCCGGAAACCAATGTCTGTGTGGTACCTCTACGGAGCCAAGTCTGCCTGGCTTCAAAGGGATTTCTTGCCTCGGGGACACTTGAATCCCCGGCATTAGGACTCCGTTACAGAACACCGTTTGGTTTTAGTCAGTTCGAGTCAGACATACTTTTTTTTTTTTTTTTTTTTTTTTGTGCGTGTGGAAACCCCCTCGGGCCGTCACCCCACCGGGGTTTTCGGTGGGGCGGTGTGTCGGAATCGAACCGACTAAAACCACACGGTGTGCCGTACTGCGCCTTAAGTAGGAGGGATCCGGGAACAGCTTTTATTAAGACATCCGGACCCCCCCTAGCGCCTGCCCGCAAAAGCGCGAGCACCACCTTCGGGTAAAAACCTCTCAATTAGGCGACGTCCAGGCACACGCGGACGCCGCCTCCTCGCGGGGGGCCACTATAGCGGATGGAGGGGAAAAACCCGTCCCGTCCACCCGCGGCCACACTCAGGGCGGCATGAGGCGCTGGTAAGCGCGCCTCCGCCGCCCGGTTCGCCGGCGGCGAATTAAGTCCGAGTGGAGGTCGTCCTCCCGGACCCTTTCCGCCGCCTCCTTCTGCGAGATGACTTCCTCACAGAAGGTAGCGACCGCGGTATAATTCCTGTGGCTACCGGCCATGGAGCGTATGACAGCCGGTAGCGACAGATCCACTCCGATGACTGCAGTGAGGGCCCGACGCTGCGCCGCCCAACTGGGGCAAACCGCCAGCGTGTGCTGAGCCGAGTCCTCACTGCAGTCGCAGTGGTGACAGGCGGGACTCAATTCCCTCCTAGCGACCGAGTGCAGGTACTTCCCGAAGCAGCCGTGCCCGGAAAGAACCTGCGTCAGTCGGAAGGAAAGGGTCCCGTGCTGCCGCCCTGCCCACTCGACGATGACCGGCTGGAGCGCCTCCACGGCGGCAAAGCCAGCACGTGGAGCCTCCAGCCGGGACGACCAACGAGCCATCGTGGCTCGGCGAGCGGCCTCACGCCACTCGCGTACCTCTTCGGGCGGGGGCCGACTGCCGCTTCCCGCCCGGAACTCAGTCGTCCGCCGATAAACTTCGGCGAGCACTTCCGCCTCCAAATCCCACGGGGGAGTCCCGGCCAACGCGCACGCCGCCTCCGTCGACACGGTGCGGTAGCCGCGTATGGCTCTAACCGCCATAACCCTCTGAGGGCGCCAGAGGCGTGCCCTATTCTGGGCGGTCAGAGCCCCCGCCCACACCGGTGCACCGTACAGTGCCATTGACCGGACAACCCCCGTGTACAGCCGTCTCGTAGCGACGCTGGGTCCACCCAAATTGGGCAAGAGTCGCCCAAGGGCGGACGCAGCGCTGACCAGCTTCGGAGCAAGCTGTCGGAAGTGCTCGTCGAAGAGCCACCTGCCGTCGAGGATCAGGCCCAGATACCTTATGTGGGCCCGAACCGGTACGAGGACCGAGTTGACCTCGATAGAGGCGCCAGGGGGTGGACCACGACGGGGCCCATGAAATAAAAGGGCCTCCGTCTTATCCAGGGCCACCCGCAAACCCAGCGCCTCGATGCGCCCGACCACCAGAGAGACTCCCCTGGTAGCCAAGCGCGCCGCCTCCTGAAAGTTCACCCCCCGGGCTGTGACCAACGTGTCATCGGCGTAACAGATTACGCCCAGCCCGGCGGGGAAGTCACCTCGAAGGGCCCAGTCGTACCCCATGTTCCACAGGAGTGGTCCAAGGACAGACCCCTGCGGAACACCGCACGACATGGGCCGACTACTTAAAACTTCATCTCGGTCCTCGTACATGACGGTACGCTCCTCTAAATAGTCTGCCACTAGCCGCCTCAGGTACTGTGGCACCCCATGATAGAGGAGTGCTTCCTTGATGCAGCTGAATGGCAGACTATTGAATGCGTTGGCGATGTCCAATGACACCGCCAACAGCACGCCGCCACAGCTCACTACGTCTTCGGTCACAGCCCTCAGGCGCAACACAGCACCGACCGTCGAACGCCCCGCTCGAAAACCGAATTGGGCGTCCGACAAATCGGGGCCGACCTCGCCAAGGTGCCGAACGATGCGGGCAGAGAGGACCCTCTCAAACAATTTACCTGCCTCGTCCAGCAACACGATGGGCCTGTAGGCTGCGACCGAGTCAGTAGGCCGTCCCGGCTTCGTTAAAAGCACCAGCTTCCCGCTCTTCCAGCAGTCAGGGAAGCATCCGGACACCAGGCTAGCGTCGAACACTTCCCTGAGGCGGTCCGACATGTGGTCGAGGGCGAGGGCCAAAGCTCGGGCAGGAATCCCGTCTGGCCCGGGGGCGGTGTTCTTGGAACGGATCCGTAGAACAGCCGCCCCTACCTCCGCCTCTGTGACGGGCGGAACGTCCTCACTTTCGACCTCCCCGTCGTGTCCGGCCATCAGGGCCATCGACGGGGGTGTGTGTCCCGCCCGTTGCGGGAAAAGGCCCTCAACCACATCCTGCAGGAAGCTGGGCTGGAGAGTCTCCGTAAGGGGGGGGCCCGACGCGCGGAGCCTTTGTTGTGCCGCGCGATATGGGCGACCCCAGGGGTCACGATCGAGACCCTCCAGCATCTCCTTTCTCCTCTCCTCTTTGGCGCGGCTAATGGCCAGCTTCAGAGTTTTCCGCGCCTCTCGGTACTCCTCATGAAGCTGGTCCTCCTCGCCCTCCTCGCGGTGACGACGCCGGCTGCGGGTGTAGGACCTCCGGGCACGAGTACAGGCCGCACGAAGGTCCGCCAACTCCTGGGACCACCAGTAGACCTCCTTCCTTGGAGGCCGACGACCTCGGACGCGGGGCATGGCCGCATCGCAAATCTGCGTAATCGCATCGCGAAAGCGGCCTGCCCCCATGTCTACCTCCTCAGTCAGAGGCTGCGGAGACAGCCATGAGTAAATAATAGCTGCCTCCTCTAGTAGGTCCCTATCCATCTTCGTAACAGCCCACCGCGGGAAGCGAGAAGAACGCGGCGCCGTGTGACCCCTTCTGGGGTCCTGGGTCCGGGAGAGCTCAAATCGGATATACAGGTGATCCGAGAGCGTCTCAACCTCTTCCAGGACACGCCAGTTCCTTACTCGTGCGGCGAGAGCAGGGGTAGCGAACGAAAGGTCCACTATCGACCCCCCCTGCTGTCGCACACACGTATTGGTGGAGCCTCTGTTTAGGAGACAGAGGCCCACCGATGCTGCCCACTCCTCTACGGCATCACCCCGTGCGTCCGTCCTGGGGGAACCCCACGCAACAGACTTGGCGTTGAAGTCCCCCAGCACTAAGACGTGCCCAGACGCTAGTCGCCGGATCGAGGTCTCCAGGTTATTGAGGAAGACCTCGAAGTCGCTCAGACTCCGGTTAGGGGAGAAGTAGACACCATATATGGTGATCCCCCCCCATTCGGCAGCAACATATCCAGTACCCTTTTCTCTTAGCGACAAGGGCGGGGAATGAGCCGCCGTGGAGCTGACGACTGCCACGGAGCCGTCCCAGTCACCCAGCCAATTTGGACGGGGAGGAACGTAATAGGGCTCCGCGGCTACGGCGACACCTATCGACCACTCCACCATGGTTTGCAGGAAAAGATCCTGCGCACCGGCAGAGTGGTTCAGGTTCGTCTGGACAAGGAGGTTGGAGACTTGGTCCATTACTGGACTGTCTCTACAACCTCCTCCATGGGCGACGACGACGACGCAGGATTGACAACGGAGGCAGCCTGGGTCGATTGGCTGGCCCCCGAAGTTTGTCGAGAAGTGCGGGGCGGCTTGCAGCCACCCTGCCCCATCTGATGGTTGGCGGGAAGATTTCCCGCCGCGCACACAGGGCAGTGAGGGGCGGCGGAGCATTCCGCCGCCTTGTGCCCCGGTCGACCGCAGCGGAAACATAGTCCGCTGCAGTCAAAGCAGCTGGCGCACTTGACGCGGGTGTGTCCCGTGAAGAGGCATTTAAAGCACCTCATCGGTCTCGCCGCCAGGAGCGTGACTCTGGCGTTTACGAAACCGATGAGGATTCTTCCGGCGTCGCTCAAAATCTTGGCCGACGCCACGGGACAACTGGCCCACACCGCGCCAAGGCCCCCTGGACCGGGGCGGATGGTGCCGACCCTAATGTTGTCCGCGTTGCATCCCGCCCTCTCTCGAATTGCAACGCGGACATCCTCGACTGTCACTGAATCGTCCAGGCCCGAAATGCGCAGCTCCGCGCACTTGGTGGGCCTGGCGATCTTGACACCATCCGTGGCCGCGAATACCTCCCGCATCTTCTCGGCAAAGGTGTCCGCCGTCTTGGCGCCTTCAGCCCCAGGGAACTCAAGGACTCGAGCTCCCGTCTGGGCGAGGCGCATCCTGACACCTACTCCACTGAATTCACCGGCGAGACTGTCCCGGGCCTTCTTAAATACGGCTGCGTAGGATAGCCCGCCTTCAGTTGCCGCCGGTGATACGGAAACCACCACAGCCGCCGTTTTAGGTGTCGTCAGTTTCCGCGGCTTGTTCTTGGCGGTCACCGTCGGTGCCTGCGTCGGAGAAGGTGTATCACCCTTCTTGTTCCTTTTCCGGGACCGCTTCTTCCCTTCTCCGACTTTCTGCCACCCGTCACTGGAAGTGGCAGACGTGGAGGGGGCAGATGTGGATGGTCCAGGCTCGTGCTCAGCACCAGAGGGTACAGTAGGCACATTTGTCCCTCTTGATGCCGGAGTGGGAAGTGACGGGAATTCCACCACCGGTTTTACCACGGCCTTAGGTGGTTGTCCGGCCCTTGATGCGGCCGCCTTTGCCGCGGCCTTGACCTGTCGACCAGCCTTCGGTGCGGCTGTAGGCGCCGGTGCCGACGTCGCCGCGGCATACGTCACAGTCACGCGGCCACCCGAGACGGGAAGGGGTGTCGGGACTGTTGCAGCGTTAACCTTGGCCGCAGCGAGTGGCGGCCGAACAATAGGTGCCGGAGGAAGCCTTGCCTCCAGGCCCGCGAGGCGCCCGTCCATCATGCGCCACACTGCGTCAATAACTTGACGCAAGTGGGCATCCGGAACGGGGGATGGGGAGGGGGCAGGTGTCCGGGCAACCGGGTTTGGCTGCTCAGGGCAATTCGCCTGTGCCCGAAATTGGGCGAACTGAGCGCTGAGCTCAGTGACCTGCCCCGTCAACGAATCGTTTGCGGCCTGGAGGCGCGCCACGTCCCCAATGAGGGTCTCGACGACCCCAGAGATCGCGGAAGAGGAGTCCTTAAGGGCCCTAACAAAGGAACCCTTAAGGTTCGTGGACTTGGTGGCCACTTTGTGGATAACGGCCACCGCCGCGTTCGCTCTCTCCCGCATGGTCAATGGTGTTACAGGGACAGAACCCCCCACCACCGGCGCTTGAATTTTTAGCAGGAGATCTGCGATCTCCTCCTCCGCCACGTTCTCGCCCTCCGCTCTAACTCGGACATAGGCCTCCCTCCCAGAGAAGGCGGAGCCCGACGGAGTTGAGACCGGCGTGCGCGACCTCCCTCTATGGCTACTAGCCACTTTGGGAGGAAGCATCTCCTGGGACGTGTCGCTGTCCTGATCTAAGGAGCGTCCGCGTTTTCGACAGTCGGTGTTGGAAACCTCCACTTCCATCGACTCTAGGCTGTCTGCCATCGCAGCGGCGTTTCCGTCAGATGACAGGACAGACCTGGAACGCAGACGTTCCGATTGTCTTCTGCTCCCAGGAATCGAGCTGACTCCTGGGAGCTCCTTCAAGATAGGCGTTTCCAGTGAAACCTCCTTTTCCTTAGACGAAGTATTCGCCTTCTCCTTCTTACTTTCTACCTTCTCCGTCTTTTTTTCTTCATTTATTTGTTTGTTTGTTTTAAATTTATTTAAGTACTCCATAATTAAACCCACGAGACGGGGAGAAATAAAGGTCGACCCGGGCAGAGATCCCCAATACCCGGGCAAGCGAAGGTTTATGCCCAACCGAGGAGTCCGCAGGTGCCCCGGCTGGGAGTGCGCTTGCGACTGAACTACCCATCAGCCATGCATCCCCTGGTCACGCACCAGAACACGGGATTCGGGGTGATTTTTTAGAGAGGTTTTCTTCCTCGCAGTCCGGGCGGCTAAGCCAAGACCCTCGTCCCCGATCGGAGTCGCGAAACATGACCACGACTCCATTCGGGATTACGATATGCCGACGGTGGCCAGGAAACTAAATTCCCCATGCCTGCTCGGTGGCAGTGTGAGTGCACGCCGAGCCCGTCTTCCTTCTCCACCGAGAACAGCGGAGAAACTCTGACCCATGGAAGGGTCCCTCCTTCGTGATTTTTTACCGAGGTTTTCATCCTCATAGCTCCGAAGAGCGAAGAGCCAAGAGAGGAATCGGCAGAAACGCCCGCTCTGTTGGGCCAAGCCTCAACCAAGTGGCCGAAGAAAGATGGCCTCCTCTTCGTACTAGAATATTAGCCGTTGGCGATGACGACGTCCTCAAAACTGAGGAACAAAAGGCAGCGTCATCGCCAACGTTTCCAGGGTGCACCACGTGGAGGTTTTCTAGACGGCACCCCGAGTCAGACATACTACCTGGACCTTAGCTACGGTGAGGGGATGACACGTGTGCCGGGTTTCCTCACGACACAAAAATAAGGTGTCATTTACTATAATTGAAGTTCAAATGTGGTGAGAATGAACAGTAACTTTTACCAAAATGAGTAACACTCAATATTTTTAATTACACATGGTAGGTAAGTATGTCTTATTAAACGAATGTATTAAGAAACTTTTAAATACAATGTATCAACTAAAACATAAGGCAAAGAGAGAGCCATGCTTCAGCACATATGGGCCGGCTCGACCGGAGTATTATCACGGCCTCAGAGAAAACCGGTAAAAAGCAATGCTTGCATTGAATTTTGCCAAATGAGTGAGGTTACCGGAGGTCCCAACACCCAGCTACGGATTACCGAGGCGGCGAGAACTGATACCATCTCTAACGTACTAGCCATAGGTACAAAGGAGTGTTCCAGACCGTACCCAAGATGTGAGAGGTAGGATGTGATTTCATCCCGTTCATCTGGATAAATGGCAATACACCACTGTGCGGTTCTCCAGAATTTTTTTGCCTCGCTCAACCAATCTCTGGAACAAATTGTCGCCTTCGGTATTTCCGGCAACGCACTTGTAACTCTTGAGTTGCAGGTGTCCATAGGCGACGATAGTCACTTACCATCAGGTGACCCGTCGTTCGCCCGCTATACAATAAAAATTATAAATTATAATTAAGTTACTATTTTAGTAATTAATTAATATTTTAGTGGTTTAGTAACTATAAACAAGGTATTATTCATGGAGATTCACGGTTGACTATACATTATTGTTCTCCGCGCTCTGTTGCAAAAATGGTTAAGAGTAATAAAAAATGTTTCGAATAAAATTTATAAAGAATTGTATGCTCTACAAGTTCTATACTAGATGTCAACATGCTTTGAGCCATAGAAAGCCACATATTTGCAAAAAACCATTTATATCTGAAGACGCGGACATGGGAATTTGAGACAACAATATATAGAATGCCAAAATAAAGGCTTATTTATAGGAGTTTCCAGCTTATTATCTCTCATTCTGAGGTTGATACTGTTTTTGGCTTAATTGAATGCACTATAATTATAGTTTAATAAGGATAAGAAAACCCCCAATAATATAATCATTGTACTTACCTGATAGTGAGACTGGTGACAGGGTTCAGTGGCCATTACAAGTATACCAAAGCAAAGACTGCAGTAGGCTATTGTGGATAGAGCTTTGTACACAGGAATCTCGGTTTTTGCTCGAACTAAAAACACAATCGCGAGACTTTTGGTTTAGTAAATAAATGGTTAAAACAATAATGTGCCTAAAATATAACATACACATCACAGTTACTATGAAATAAGGCGCAGGGACCATATATGAGACAACATATAAAAGCAGTGTAATTAGTGGAACTCCGAAGCCATCATTCAGTTTTCTTACCGTACCGCATAGCGAACAGTATATGTTTATCAATTTACGTAACATTTGAGGGTTTATTCTGGATCCTGAAATTAAAAATACATAAAATGTAAACTTCAGAAGGAAAGCGAAGTAACACATATTAAAAGAAACACACTGTTGAAACAGGCAACTAACTTCACTACTGACTGACTTGGGACTTCAAAGATATATAATTTTTTAATTTCAATGTTTTATAGGATAAGTTTAATTGATATTAATGAGTTTGATTTGATTTTCATCTTTTTAAAACCTCGACCAATATTCACCTGGTGCGTTTAAATGTCTTCTTTACTCGAGACAAAATTCGAACTTATTTAATATTATTAGATGCTTACCTCTATGTACGTAGGAAGGTATACCTTGTATACAGCGTATGTGGACATGTTGAGGTTTTCGGTTCAGCATATTTATTCGGATTTCTTTGTTGCTCCTCACATATTTAGGACTTTCATGTGGTAAGGATGATGCAAATGCTGCAAAAAAGTATATAAGTCTTGCATATCTATAACTTTTTGCAATTTAAGAAGGGAAGCCTTCTCCCAATGTAATCCCCCAGATTTTCATGGGAAGCCCTGGATAACAGCTATGAAATAACGCAGTAGTTATTATGTCAGGGTCGTGTCTTTTCGTACTAGACCTAATCTATATAAGACCTAATAAGTGGCCTTTGGACCCTCCCAAGTCCGGTGATTGGTAGTTGGTTGTTCTTTCCGATAGTAATACTTCACAGGGTTTTTCTTCTTCGCAACTTAGAGATGACCAAACTCAGACCCATGAGTTCGCCAGACGGTATTCTGTGTAATAAATGTGTACACCAAGTTAAAAACAATGTGTTGTTTCCACTTTCGTTGCCCAGGATCTTAACACAAGTTTTACTTTTATTGTAATTAGTGCCAAGATGTACAATGAAATGGGCACTGGATATTTCTTCTCGCACATCTCCTTGCAGAAAACTGCGGTGTGGCAACATAACTAGTGTATTTTTGTATTGTAACTGTTTTTTTTTGTCTGCTGTTATGTAGCATGACGTAAGATCATGGGAGGTTTAACTTTAGCAAATGTACAAATGACACCACTAGTGTGACGAGTGTACAGACCACTGGTGACTACTACTATCATCCGGCAAGCAGTGTGCTTCTTTGGTAACTTAGTTGTAAAAAGAAAGTGTTCGAATTATACCGAGTTGTGCAGAAATGAGCCAATCCACAAAGTTGTAAAAATTTAAGTATTTTATATTGTTACTGGCAAAACTTTGTAAACTGATGACAAAATAATCTTTTTTTCATTACATTCTGCATCATAACTTGTTATGGCATAAGCTACAACGTACATCTGCGCCGCATGAGGTCATTGGTTTGCTTACTTATTGGTATCGTAATCAAACCAATAACGTCAAGTGGGGACAGGAGCGGTCGGACAGCTACAGGTTGGCATGCGGCGTAAGACAAGGAGGGCATGGATGGCAGGTATGTCAACAATTTCAGCTACGCTGATGATATGGTGCTTCTCAGCTCGACGATAAGAGGTTTGAAACATTTAATTTCGATTTGTGAAAAGTTTGCAAGAGACCATAACTTAATATGTTACCATAACTTACAATGTTACAAAGACAAAGATGGTAATATTTAGGTCCGGAAAGGGGCCCGATAACGTTCCCAGCTTGTATCATGACGAACAGCCAGTCGAAGTAGTGGAAAGCTTTAGGTACCTTGGCCATATTGTGACGTCAAACCTGAAGGATAGTGATATTGAGCGTCAACGGAGAGCCTTATGTGTTGTGGGCAATATGATTAGTAGAAAATTCTGTAAGTCTTCCCCAGACGTTAAAGTAGTACTGTTTCGCTCCTTTTGACAGACATTCTACACTTGTCAACTTTGGAGTGATTATACTAAGAAAGCAATTAATAGCATTCGGGTTGCCTACAATAACATCTTTAGGCAACTCATGGGACTACCACGCTGCTGTAGCGTTTCCGGTATGTCCTTCAAGGCGCGAGTTAATTCTTTTGAAGCCATCCAGAGAAATCGTATCGCACAGTTCATGTCCAGAGTTGACCGGTGTAAGAATGTTATTATAACAAGTCTGTCAGAAAGAATCCTTACGTCATGCATGTACAAGCATTGGATCTAAACGACAGCCTAATTATTTATTTTGTATTTTTTGGTTTTGTATTTTGTTGTTTCGATTGTCTTTTATGTATCCCTATGAATCTTGTGTTCGAAATAAAGATTTATTATTATTATTCTCTTTATTTACTTAATATACATATAAATTACATTTTTAAATACATTCACTATAAAAAATAAAAACAAATATATTTAAAAATATAAAAAATAGTGTCCCACCGGTATCGGGTACAGGGACCAAGCTACCGGTGGTTAGGGTTCCAGAGATAGAAACCTCCTCACTATGCGTGTCGTATCAAGGAGGACTGCCTTCTGCATCAGGCTCTTAATCCAGCTGCCTAACTATTATTATTATTACACCTATGAAAATAAGGTTGGTTCTCAATACGAAAACAGACAGTTTTCGATAGTACTGCATGAGCACTTATCTTGACAATTATGTGGATTGAATCATTTCTGCATAACGTAGTTCAATTGTAGGACAAAGTACAGAGATAGTTTCAAATTATCACAAACGATAGTAAAGAAGGTAAGAATTTTGACTTACAACTTTTTTCTAATTCCTCTAGCAGACTCTTCAAACAATTATTCAACCGTTGTTGGGTGGATACCAATCGCATGACGACCATATGAAATTGGATCGAAAGCAGTTGCAGTTGGACTATATTGAAGTAAATCGCGACCGATGAGACTGCTGCAAATGGCACTGAAATGATATATTACTGAAATGATATAGCAAAGGGTTGTCTCAACATGAAAAAAATATTAGGAATAATTTAAATATGACTATGTTTAATTTAACAAGCCAGATTAATGGTAGATTTTATAATAAATTTCATTTAATTGACACCAATAGGATTGTATATGATAATATTTTTTCAACCACAGATAGTTATTATCTGCCGTATTATTTTAAAAGACAAATAGCTGTTTCGCTATCATATTATTTTAGAATAACAGCCAAGAACTTGGCTAACTTGACAGCTCCTATAGAGCACCCCTTAGAATGTAAGAACACTGTAGCCAAACATTTGGCTTCATATAGTGCTCCTTCTGAGCTATTTAACAATGACGTTATTAAGATTAATTCAGGCAATAGCTTGGCCGCACATTGTGACATAAATTCTTTAAATTAATTGCTAAGAGAATAGAGCCTGTCTCTTGCATATCAAATCATTTACACAATAATGGTATTGTTAGTAGAAATACAAAAATAAATAAAAATTGTAGCAATAAAGTAAAAAAGTCAATGACCATAAACATAGTTCATCAAAATATTCAAGGATTATCTAGGAAAGACTTAGAAGTAGAATTATTTTTTGATAAATATAATGTTGATGTGCTCTGTATCACAGAGCATTGGCTACAGGCACACCAGTTATTACTTGATAATGAACTTTATTCTGCTAGAAGTGTGTATGTAAGAAGGAAGTCGATTCATGGAGGGTCGTTAATTTTTGTTCGTAATAGTATTAAGTGCAAAAACCGGAAAGATGTTGTAAATTTGTCTGCTGAGCGCACTGTAGAACTTTCTTGTGTAGAACTGGCACACCATATTATAGTTAGTGTGTATAGGCCACCACAGAGTGACTTAAGCATATTTGAGATAGTTATGGAAGAAGTTTTAAAGCGTTTATGTGTCAGTAGTAAGGTTTTGGTAGTTTGCGGAGATTTCAATATTAATATATTAGAAAAGTGTCCTATCAGTATAAGATTAGTGAGCCTATTTGAATCATTAGACTTGAATTATTTATATTCTGGGCCAACAAGAATTACTTCTCACTCGGCAACTTGCTTAGATAACATCTTTAGCAATGGTGAATATTTAAATAGGTCAATTTTAAGTGATTTAACATCTGATCACTGTGGGCAATTTGTAACGTTTCCTTGTATGAAAGAAAATAGAATAAACAAAACTATATGCAGGCCCATGACTAGTAACCGATTATTGAATTTTAGTAATAACATTAGTGATAAGGTTTCCAATTTAGATTGGACTCAAAGAGATCCGGTTAAGCTTTACGGCTACTTATTCAATATGATAGATATCGAATTTAACAGTATATTTAAGTCAAAAACAATAATGCAAAGGCCAAAAATGACATTCTGTGACTGGGCGACAATAGCAATATACAAAAGTAGAGAAAAGTTGTATGATTTATATGCTATGAAACAAAGTAATTTTGACCCAAAATTTCATGAATATGTCAAAAATTACTCAAAGATTTTTAGGAAAACATGTACTATGGCAAAGTCGTTATACATAAGTAATAAGATTAAGTCTTCAAATAATAAAATAACAGCTACATGGAACATTATTAATAATGAAACTGGACGTAGTAAACCTCGAGATAATGATTTAAAATTAAATATTAATAATAGGTTTATAACAAACAACTTAGACATAGCTGAATCTTTTAATACCTTTTTCACAAATATACCAATTAGTACAACCAGTACCTTGAATTCTTGTGCATCAAGGTCTGAATTGTTGTTAAGGGCCAATGTAAACTAATGTAAGAATTTATTTGAATTTCAATTCATAAACCCCACAGACATTATAAAAACGTTTAAGTCTCTTAATTCTTAGAATTCAGGGGATTTATGGGGAATTTCTGTTAAATTAATAGAAACTATTATAATTGATATAGCACCATTTCTAGCTATAACATTAAATCGATGTGTTGATTCTGGTGTTTTTCCTAACCTGATGAAGTATAGTAAAGTAATACCTTTATTCAAGAAGGGTTGTACAACTGAACCAAGTAACTTTAGGCCAATCTCAATGTTGCCGGCTATTAGTAAAATTTTTGAAAAAGTTATTTTGCAACAACTAGAAAGCCATTTTAATCTAAATAACCTATTTCACAAAGAACAATTTGGCTTTACAAAGGGTCGTTCAACAATTGATGCTGGTGCAACTCTTTTGAGACATATATTTAATGCATGGGAGAATTCGCAAGATGCCATAGGTGTATTTTGCGATCTCTCAAAAGCTTTTGACTGTGTAGAACATAACACGCTTTTTCTTAAACTTAAACATTATGGTGTTAATGGTATTGCTTTGGAACTAATTGTTTCCTACTTGAAGGATAGAATTCAACATGTAGATGTCAATGGTGCGAGGTCTTCTGGATTACCGGTTACTATGGGCGTTCCTCAGGGCTCTATACTAGGTCCTCTACTTTTTCGCATATATATAAACGATTTACCTTATTATTTAAAAGATCTCTGTGATATAGTTCTATTTGCTGATGATACGTCACTTATTTTTAAAGTCGATCGTAAGAAAACAGTTTTTGACGATGTGAATAGGGCACTAAATGATGTATTATATTGGTTTTCAACTAACTATCTCCTACTAAATTCAAATAAAACAAAGTGTGTGAGATTTACTATGCCAAATGTAAAACAGCTAGGTACTAATTTAACTCTAAATAATGAAATGTTAAGTATTGTAGACTCAACAGTATTCTTAGGAATTACATTAGACAGTAAACTACAATGGGGAGCAGAGATAGACAGCCTTGCAGGTAGGCTTAGTTCGGCAGCTTATGCAGTTTGGAAGGTACGTCAGCTCACTGATACGGACACAGCTAGGCTAGTTTATTTTAGCTACTTTCACAGCGTTATGTCCTATGGTATACTACTTTGGGGCAAGGCGGCTGATGTTGAAACGATTTTTATTCTCCAAAAAACGAGCCATCCGCTCCATATACAATTTAGGTGCTAGAGTCTCTCTTCGAGAGTTGTTTAAGGATATAGGTATTTTAACTGTTGCATCACAGTATATATTTGCAAATATTATGTTTGTTAGGCACAACAATAATAACTATAAGAAAAACAGTGACATACACAATATTAATACAAGAAACAAGTCTAAACTCATTGGGACCTATCATCGCTTACTTAAAGTACACAACTCGTTCGAAGGTCTTGGTATACGTTTTTATAATAAAATTCCTATACATGTAATCGACCTTCCTGTAGATAAATTCAAGCGAACGGTAAAAAATCACCTTATTAGGAAATCCTACTATACGATCAACGATTATCTAAACGACAAACAGTCTTGGGCTTAAGGTGTCATTAGGTATATACACACAAACTTCTATGTCTTATAATTAAGCTAAATTATTAACAAACCATACATTATTAACAAAGTAATGCGTGACGATTATTATGGTAATTTGACTATTAGTGATTTTTATCAGTATCTCGACTATGGTTCGTCATGCTCACTAAAATGTCATTGCTTGCGGCGTCGTCATGGGGCGGGTCATTTCTTTCCCTCTGATATGGCGAAGGAGATGATGGCTGGTCCATGCGTCATACTCGTGAACGGGTGCTGCTTGGGGTGACTGGTCGGCCTAGTCAGCGATGCTTTAGCCTATACTATTATTTTAGTTCGATCAACTGCAACTCGAGCCTCTTAATCCAGTCACGAATTATTTTTAACAGTAGATTTTGCAACTGAATGAAGGTAGATGTGCACCTTGAATGATTTCTATGTTTAATAGGTTCAAACCTTCAACGGTATCACTGAGTGATTTTTATTTTTTAGTACGTTAGCTTTTGGAGCATTTCAATAAAATGAAATTCAGGTGGCATCAGCTTGCATCCTGTTTACCTCTCGTGTAACACTAACACTATTGTACCTGAAGATCTGACTTTTAAAAAGAGTGGCCATGAGTTTCTTTGCCAGTATTCTTCTCATAAGGCCCTACGCATTTTGGAAACTGGAAGTTATAGATCGACACAAACAGGCAGTAGATTTTGGTGTTTTTCACCTAATTTACCTTGACAATCCAGTACATGCTGTGGCGTCTGTTTGCGCCGATCTATGATTTTAACTCTAGCTTCAATCTAACGTTCATAAATGTCACTTAGTGTCTTAATTGAATAAATAATTTTGAATTTGAATTTATTAACTTCACTTCTATGTTGAGGGTAGAATCGGGTTTAAAAACAAAAATCATAATTTTTTCCATGTATTTTAAAACTTTATTATAAATCATTTAGATAGTTAAAACAAAAACAATTGAAAAACATTTTTTTTATTAATTATAAACAATTTTAAAGTGATTAAATTTTAAAAAGAATCACGTGACTCCAAACGCACCATCATTAGCCGTCTTATTCGTGACGTCATAATGTTAAAGTCAATCCACATTAGTAGGTACACGGTCGACGGTTTTTACATATGTATTGATAAATACTATCAGAAATTTAGTACAAATAAAATTATTGTTTATAATAAATTCTATCGAGTGAATACTGTGTGACAAAAGATTTATAAAAGCAAAGCCTGTGTGTATATATTTATGATAACAGATTTTCTCAAAAATGATATTCGGTTTAATGCAGCTGAAGTAACAAATGCTAAGTCATCGATGTAAGTTTGTTAAAAGAACATATTTTATGTACACTGTAAAATTATAATCTTTTTAGAAACGAAGCGAGGTAAGTAACTTAGGATGATTAGTAGTACCAAAAAAATTACTAAATTAATAATAATTATCAGAATGATTTAAATGTTATTATAACAAGAGATCTATTATAATAATAATAATAATTATGGACGAAGTTGTTATGACGAATAACTATCGGAAATATATCGTGAAAGATGGTACTGTGGACATCTGTCGGGCATGCCACCGTCCCGGTGAATCTATCAGGCATATTATTTCTGGTTGTTCTCGTCTTGCCAACGGTGAATATTTGCACAGACACAACCAAGTGGCCAGGATTGTGCATCAACAACACGCCCTTAAATACAATCTTGTGCATTCAGAGCTGCCATATTACAGGTATGTGCCCGACCCAGTTCTCGAAAATGGTCGTGCCAGGTTGTATTGGGATCGATCTATCATCACTAACTGAACTATTGTTTCCAATAAACCTGACATTGTGGTGATAGATCGATTAGAGCGCCGCGCAATGATTGTTGATATTACTGTTCTTCATGACGACAACCTCGTGAAAGTTGAAAAAGAAAAACAAATCAAATATTTGGATTTGTCTCACGAGATTGTCGATATGTGGAATATCGATTCGGCAATCATTGTTCCGATTGTCAAATCTGCTCATGGATTGATAGCCAAAAGCCTCGATCAACACCTTAAGAGGCTCGCGTTAGACGGCTAGATCAAGGGACTGATGCAGAAGGCAGTTCTCCTCGACACGGCCCGTATAGTGAGGAGGTTCCTGTCTTTGGAGCCCTAACCACCGGTGTCTTGGTCCCTGTATTCGATGTCGGTGGTATACTATTTTTATATTTTTAAATATATATTTTGTTTTATAGGTACGTATTTAAAAATGTAATTAATAAGTTTTATGTTGAATAAAGAGAATAATAATAATAACCTCACACACGGATAATTTAAAAATCTTAATTTCCTCCAACATAATATAGAAATATATTATTATATTAATTTTAATGACTAAATTAAACCAAGATCATTCAATTGCGTAAAAAATCATTAGTTGATTGTTTTAAAGTATTTACTAAAATCATCTTATTTAAATATGTTATGATTTGGAGTACGTCTCATTAAAAAAATATTTATCGAGCTTTAAGTATTGAATTTATACGTTTTAATGAAGTATGATTAATAATTAAATTCTTTCATAATATACAGTAGGATAGAATATAATAACAAAGTGATTGTTAAAAATGTCTGGTTTTTTAAAAGAGTGGCCGTGAGTTTGCCCGATTTGGCTCAACTCTTTGGGAACGGGCGGTTATAGATCGAAACAGGCAGATTCAATAGTTTGCTTTGTCAAATGTAAAACTAATAAAGAGAAAAGAAAGGGATAACATAATATTGTCATCGTTATCTCCCACGTTAAAACTGAAAGTAACTCAGATTTTCATAAATTATAGGCACACTACCGTCATTGATTAATTTCTTTAAATTCTGCCTCAGTGAATCACATGCCTAAGTTATAAATTGCTCGAATAGCCCTCTTCTGCAATACGAAGATAGATTGAATATCGACGGCATTCCCCCACAGTAGAATACCATACGACATTACCCTATGAAAATAACTAAAATAAACTAATCTGGCTGTTTCGACATCACATTCTTGAATTTTTCTAACTGCGTATGCTGCTGAGATGAGTTTAATTGATAATTTATCAATATGAGGGCCCCATTGATGCTTAGAATTAAGAGTAATGCCTAAGAATTTCGAGGTATCCACTAGTTCCAACTCGTCTTCATTAAGTAGTATAGTAATTTTCACCTGCCTAACGTTTGGAGTAGTGAACCGGATACATTTAGTCTTTTCTCCATTAAGGAGTAAGTTGTTTCCTTTTTCCTTTTTTTTTTTCGTTTTAACGTTAAACCAGCGAACCACTTTCAAAATAGAATCGTTTACGTCGTCAAAGTTTGTACAAATACGTTTTAGCCGAACTAAGAGTTAAGTATCATCCGCAAACAACACTACCTCGTGATTGTTTTTAACAAGATGAGATAAGTCATTAATGTAGATTAAAAACCAAAATGGTTCAAGTATAGATCCCTGTGAAACTCCCATTTTTACCACTAACTGGAGATAGCTTTCCATTAATATCGTCTTTCTGAATCCTATTACCTAGATAAGAAGTAAGAAGGTCCAGCGCCGTGTCTTTGATACCGTAGTGATATAATTTCCTGATCAGAGTTTCATGAACAACCCAATCAAAAGCCTTGGATAAATCGCAAAAGATGCCTACAGAATCATGGGCATCCTCCCAGCTATCAAAGGTATATTTTACAAGCTCTATACCAGCATTAGTTGTGAAGTGACCCCTTGTAAAACCAAATTGTTTATTATGACACTAATTATTATAATGAGAGAAACTTTGCAATTGATCGTAAAAGATTTTTTCAAAAATTTTATTGAATACTGGTAGTACAGAAATTGGTCTAAAGTTAGTTGAGTCTAAAGTACTGCCAGATTTGAACAATATAATGATTTTACTGGATTTCATCAGATCAGGAAATCACTTCAATCCACGCACTAAATATAAATAATAAATAACTGGGAACTACAGGAATGACCGTTTTTGTAATTATTACAGAATTTCCCCAAAGGATGGCTGTTGTTTTTAGATTTACCGTGTTAAAAGCTTTAATAATTTAAAAAATTTACAGGTTGAAACTGTCATTTCTATCAACATTCTCCTTGAAAACTAATTCTATAAGAGTTGGTCAGGATCAGGTCAAAGATTTAGTAGTCGACATAGGAATATTAGTGAAAACAGTTCTCAAAAACAGAGGCTACTTCTATGTCTTACTTCTTGGTTGTTAATTTTCAAACTAAATTCATTGCTTTGGTTATGCTGTTTTCCAGTCTCGCTAATTAATAATGTTCCAAGTGGTCTTAACCTTATCATCGTTACTTTTTATCTTTGAACTAAGCTTCCTAAACAATTTAGGGTATTCTTCAACATAAGTATATGTGAAATTGTTCACTATTATCGTAAGTTCATTCAAATTTGCTTAAATTATTTTAGCCAAGATTTAATAAGTGCACATCGTACCAACAGTGACTATTGTTTTAGACTCGGGTGGGAATCGAATTCATGACCTATGGCATAGCAGTCAGGGTCACAAACCACTAGGCCAACAGGCCAGTTAAAGTCTTTCAGATTTCAATAAGAAGCAAGTCATCCTTTTTATAATTTATTATTTTCCTATTTCCCTCTAAAACTGCTTTGACTAATTATTCCTCTTTATCCACGATGACCTGGTGGTATCTTAGGGTTTATCTATTTTCTATTATTGTGAAGGGTAGAAATACAGGCCAAGGCCACGTGCTCATTCGCTATTATTTTTTTAATGTGTTTATAAGTTGTTATTACTATAAGCGTAATTTTGTATTTCTGTTTTTTTAATATAGCAAAAAGGCTGACTTGCCTGCATCATTTTGAGCTATTACGTCATACATATAGAATCCAAACTCTGTGAATGATCCAAAGTATCCAAGAAAGAGTGAGAAAATCAGTTTCAACCATGCTTTAATTTCACTACCAGGTGAGGGTGGACAAATCTCATCGAAATCTTTATTTATCTGAAAATGATAATAACATACGTTAAGTAGGTTCTTATTTTTAACAAAATTAACACAACAGTATCTTTTTCCATGTATGTATTTTATTAAAGGGCTCCGACTTTCTGACAACAGACGAGTCGAGTTCGAATATTCGACCATGATAGCACGAGCTATTGCTGGCACAACCTCTTCTTATCTACCTTTTCTTTCAATATACTCCCAATTTCCCCATCTTTAATTCTCAAAGTGCCCGGTGGATGGCGATTGGCTCAACCCTTTTACGTGAGTGGGACCACATTAAAGTCAGCAAACCGTGAGTGTTTAATTGAAAATGTCGTCAGTCCTGAATAATTTTTAGCACCGATTAACAAGTGGTTAATCACCACCCTGACAAATATGTACTGGTACATTACACCTTTAAGTTCTAGTAAGTACCTATGTATGTATACGTTGGGTCAAAGTATTTTATACAAAAAACATAAACAGATCACAACAGAACACAAACAGAACATAAACAGAACACTAAAAACACAGACAGACAAAATTTAATTAAGTTACTTGTTCTATGCGGAGAATGCAGTGGATCGTATGGCGCAACCTTTTGTAACCAGTGAGCGCTATTGTTAACGAACAAAAAGAATCCACAGTCCAAAGAAGTACAGTCACTATGCGCATGAACCCTGTAGTGGACGCAGCTTCGTATCCATCTACTAATTCTTCGCTTCTAGCAAAAGTTGGGAAAAAAAGGAAAAAATCTGAAAAAATAAAGATACTGATGTAATATGTATTGGCTTACTGCGGCATTATAGCATATAGCATAGATAAACAGATCTTTTTACTGTACCCATGCATAAAAAACATGCACGTTTAAAATGGGGGTTACATTACATTATGTATGTTTAATATTATATTGTCATGGCTGATCCAGAATGCTGCTGAGTCGTGGTGTGAGATAACATATCAGCCTTCCCACACTGCGCATTAGCGTATTATGACTAATTATTTTCAACACAAGATTATAGACCTTAACTGCTTTGCAATATGTTTGATACTTTAGTAAAAGGTCATGCGGTCTTTTACACCTCAATATGTTATTGCTGCATTAAACATAATGTTCTAAATTAAAAAAACATAACAAAATGTGTTTAGCTGGCACTGAATATATTTCGATCATATTTGGTGTAAATATAAGGTCGGGGAGAAAGTTTCTTCGTATTTTATATAAATTAAGTAGTACTAGCCAGGTCAGTCTACGATGGGTGACCATTCGGGTATACCTAAAAAAGTCCGACAACCTGGTTTAACTACAGAATTTCGATATCGCCTGGGGGTCTGATGGCAATCGCTTTACGTAAAATATCAAAGTCCGGCCGTATCGTAGTTAGACTAAAAGTCGACCCCAACTTAGTTGGGAAAAGGCGCGGAGGATGAATTACGTGTAATTATAATATATATCGGATAGCCAAATGGAATACTATAATACTTTGCTATTTTGCTTCGTTGATATCATCGGCTATTTTGTGTGTATGTAATTTCCACCAAAATAAATATGAATTATAACGTTGTTCAATAATACGGATGTTTTAACGAGTTACATGTAATAATCAAATACACAATTAAATATTACATGATTACAAAGAATTAACGGAGCCGATGAGTCTCGATGTCTCTATCAATTTCGCCATTACCAGAAACTGACTTTTTGTAAGATGACATCTCTTCAACTTCATCCGGCAGAAGGCCCCTCCAAAGCTAATATTGACAATCATAATATAAAAAGTTTCCAATGCTATTTCAGTCAAACAAAATATTAAACACCATGTCCAGACTCAACCAGCCCGAACAGCACGCGCCGACATATATATGTGCCATTTTGTTCGATAAATGGTTGTCATCTTGTAGGTAATGACATAATCCCGTTGCTGTAGAAATATTAGGTTTTTTTATCAAAATACTGCGACAAGTAGTTTTGACAGTCCTCTCTTGATGTTAACTTAACACCAACCAAAGAACTCTGAAGAGACCGAAACAGGTGAAAATCTGAGGATGCAAGATCAGGACTATATGGTGGATGTATTAACACTTCCCAACGAAGCTCTCTTAATTTTTGCTGAGTGGCCAAAAATGTGTGTGGTCTAGCGTTATCATGATGAAAGACCACTCTTTTCCTGTTGATTAATTCGTCATCGTCGGTTATTTCTTCTTAATTTCTTGCTAGAGTCCCATTAGTTGTTGGCAGTAGAGATCCGTATCGATGGTTTTGCCAGGCGGTAAAAGCTCATAATGAACGATGCCCTTCCAATCCCACCATACACACAGCATTACCTTATTGCGTGTTAATCCAGGTTTCGCTATAGTCTGTGGAGCTTGACTACCTTTTGATAATGTAGCCTAGTCAACCTAGCTGTTTTATCAAAAATGGACATTTCGATTACCATGCATGTTTATTTTTGGATAAATAGTAAAAAAATGCGCTGATCAAGAATTTCGATACCCGCAGTCTGAACAAGTGGGGCGTCATTTTTTTTAACGATTTAATGAAAAAAAGACTTTTTTTTTTACATTTCGTGTGATATCTCGTTTCTAGTACATTTTTCGTCATAATTATGTGCCTAAAGCATTTTTGTTCTCCATTAAATTACCAACAAAATGAAACCTTCTTAAAGTCACTAAATGCTTTTGTTCAACAGCAAAGGTAGGTCAAAGTTAAAACAGAGCGTTTTTTTTTTCAACATTTCATAACTTTGAAAGGAACGTACGTAGAAGTCTGAAACTATCTAAAATTGTTGCTTGTGATGATATTAAAAAGTGTTATAAATTTCAGCTACATCGGTTTTAAACTTTTGAAATTATTAACGATGATTTTATTTTATTAGCCTTAATTGCAAAGTGCGCCAATTTTTTTTCTAAACTACTAAAGCTAGTCGGAGCAGCTTAGAAAATTCAAGAAACCATTTAAGTTTATGAGCCCATTGGATTTTTTTAGAAATATCGATTTTAACCGATTTTATAAAGACATTTTGAGGTATACCTATTCTTACGCGACGTATTAAAAATTAATATATTTTTTTTTGTTTTTAAAATAACCGCTTTTTAATGTCTATGATATTTAATAAGATATAGACAAATATATAGAGAATCGCAAATGAGTCCATGATTCATTAGGTTTCTTTCAGTGAGCTCATGTGGCACCCAAATAACGAGCTTTTTCAAATGGGTCAAAACTGTTTTTTGGTCAATCCTCAGTTCTTTACTATGTCGTAACTACTAATATACCGATCTTGCTCCACTTTAAAAAAAATGAGATCGACTTTATCCGTATGAGGACGATTAGAGCAAGCTGTATCATTTTGACATCAAAATTCTCGGACTGAAAATGCTTCAATAAACTTTCTGCTATTCTTACGATTATTTAGACTTATTCTTTTTCGCGGCTTGATTCGTATATTTCCCTCCCTCCCTCTGAATGTATCGACTTTCTTCGTCAGATTTTGGCGGACAGAAAAACAATAGTAAAATGGCGGGAAAGTGTTTTTTATTATTATTTTTCTTAATGTCCTATATTTATTGATGTTAAAACCAGCCAGATACAAACAGTACAACCAAAGAAATTTTTCTTCAATTTTATACATAACAAATACGGAAAGATTCCACTTTATGTATAATAAACATTAGTGGGTTCAATATGTTTTCTTATGGCACCCTTCGATATATTTCTATCGATGTTTCTCTTTCATCAAAGTTCTAGTCGCTTGGTATCCGTGAGTAGTTTTCTGGAATTGAAGTAAGATTTGAAGAGTTTCAAACCTTCTCGAATCATACGCATACGCGTTTAATATACTCGCACGCACGATGAATTTGCACGAATTATGTAAAATGCAACCTTAAATTGAATGTATTTAATTTAATTATTTTGGGTTTATATTACTGTGTATGTTATTTTTTAGTATAACTCAAGAATACAACGTTGCAGCAGGCAAAAGGAAGATTACTAATATTAATACGAAAATAGAAAGATGCACATAACAAAACTTCGTTAGACAAAAAGGTATTACATATTATGTACATATGAGAATAGATGTTACATTACATGCTACCATCTTACCTTATATACTACCTCTATATCGCTAAATCTCGAGTAAACGTAATTTAGATATGAATACACATATGCGTGTAGTCGTGATATGTCATAGGGTCTATTGATGTGCGAATACCGTAGGTGCAGCAAACTTGTGTCGCAAGAGCTGCTATTTTAGCATGAAAATGTATACTTAAACTTACTTCAACATAGAAAGGAATGAGGCTCTTAAATAACGGGAAACAGTTTTCACTTACTGAACGTAATTGCGACCAAGAGACAGTACGTGAAGTACAACCATGACAAACGTATACGCCAACCACCGCGTACCCTCTCAAACCTGATTGGTGCAATGCCAGCGATGCGCGAAACATGCAGAAGGAAACTTAGGCTTCCGGATACAGTGCATTCCGGTTGTAAAGGTACTTCTAGATCCATGTTGTGGTAGCTGTATGAGAAGATGAGAAGAACATTAGATGCGATCGATTATTTTACTAAAAAAAAATTCCACTAAATCAAATTGTACGTAAGCAATATGAAATATTCACTATCGTTCAAAATTTTTTTCGTGGAATCCTTACCTATCATAGAATAATTATTGTTTTAACAGATACAGCTCTAACTAACACCCGTCTAATTGTCTGATTCAATGGACAAACAATAACAACTTTGAAAGAAATACGTACAACGGAAAGGTAAGGTATTTTTTCTTTTTGTTATGATTATTATCTTAAAAAGTTCGTTGACAGAAAGGTTAGAAAATACCAAAAAAAAAAATACGGTCTATGTATAGACAACGCACTTAGCAACACAATGTCTAATTTATGTAATACACTTATTATAATGTACTAAGTTTATTGTTTATGTACTGTAACAACGTTATGAAGTACCAATTTTCATTGCCAGGTTAGGTTCTTCTCTACTAAATATATAAGTAATACATTTTGAGTAGTTTCCATCAAGTATTTGATTTTATACCAGCTTCGGCTACCTTGTTGCCCGTGACTTCGTTCGGGTGGAAATTCAAATTTATCCCTTGGGAAACGTAATTTTTTTCAGAATAAACAGTAGTAGTAGTATTTCGGGGATGCAAGACTCGTTTCGCACTATTTTTCCAGGAGTGAAGTGTCCTCCCGAGTCGGCGTGTGGCGCCTGCCACAAGAACCGTCTATTCTTAAACAGCTTGCACTTCAAGTAGTGTAATGTTACATACTACGTAGTAGTCTGAGGAAAAAAACTGTGAAAGAAGTTTATTGTTTTTTCTATTGCCATAATAGGCTTAATCAATCCCCGGGGCAATGGTAGCTGTGATGTTTTATTTATAAGGGTGCAGGGTGTGCTCTCCGTTGAATGCTTTTAGCTGGAGCTAAACACGAATCATAAAAGTAAAGTGAAGTAAGGAATAATTCAAATATAAACTGCTTTACTTACATTACATTACACGCCATCTCCACGCAGGCGTCCTTCAAGGCTTTGATAGCAATTGCGAAGACTTAATGTATACAGCAAAGCAATTGAAGGCTCATGCATCTATTGTTCTCGATAGAAGTCCTCCATTCCTTGTCAAAGACTGCATACATATATGTGTTTAATTTAGCTCTTGTACTCCTTTGTTCTTTTTCTCTCTCTCCCCCTAAGAATCCATGTTAAATCGTACCGTACTAAGCAAGTTTGGACTCAATTCAGCAATGTTCAAGCATACTGACTGGCCTGTTGGTCTAGTGGTTAGTGACCCTGACTGCTAAGCCAGAGGTCGTGGGTTCGATGCCCACCCAGGACAAATAATTGTGTGATGAGCACGATCATTTGTTCTGTGTCTGGGTGTAATTTATCTATAACATGTATGTATTTAGAAATATATAAGTATGTTTATCAGCAGTCTGGTTACCATAGTACAGGCTCTGCCTAGTTTGGGATCAGACAGCCGTGTGTGACGTGTGTGGAGGTATTATTATAGTTTTAGATCATGTATCTACATCGGCCACCGCTAACCACTATCTACATTAACAGTCTTCATTGCCATGAGCTGCATTTTTTAACGCTTATTCTTACGTAATTAGTAAAGCTTGTTGACTAACTATTCATTCATCTCATACTAGCGACCCACTCCGGCTTTGGTATTGATAGTTGCATTTTTTGTTGAAGCAGCTCACGGTAATAAAGCAACGTATTGGCCAGTCCATACGACTCCAAATAAGTTGTTACAATGTATGGCAGTAAACACGTTTTTATCAGAATACAAAGTAGCCTGTAGTACTCATCGGTAATGTGGTTTCCATTAGTTTTTAAAAACGGATTAGTATTTTTAGAGATCACCCCTTCTTCGAGACTTATAAAATTCATTCCTTTGAAATATAAATTTAGATTACTTTACCTTTTAACTGTCCTGTGAACGCGTCACCAGTTTCGCGCGTAGCTTTTTGTGTTATGTTGTTTATAAAGCTTTTCCATAATTACACATAAGTGCTATTTATGAGTCCGGAAGCTTTGTTTAAAATTACTTTGTAACTACTTAATAACTAGACTGAAGTTGGTATCTTTATTATTATCTATCAGAATGTGTACAATTAATGTCAACAACACAGGGTACAATCACGCCGACGTTTCTGGGTTAAATTACTGTTATTTAAAATAGGTGAACTATTTGATAAAACAATTTACACTCGGGAGCAATAAATCCGGGTCACCTAAAAATACCTGAATAATTCTGGTGCATTTTTCAGGTGTAATCGACATTATAACAGCTTCAATAATGAACATTGACCACAAGGACCGTAGTTTACAAACCTTTTTATATGACATAATAGAAACAAAAGAAAAAGAAGATGCAGTAAATTCGTAATTTCACTTACAAATGTCCCATTTTTTTTGACACTTTTAATGGCATAATTTTACAACAACCAAGAAGTTTTGTTACTTTAATTTAAGGAGTATTTAATTATCTTGAGCGATTCATTGCTCTCGAGTGTATATACTTTTGAATTTCAACGGCTTCACTTTCAGTAGTAATATAAATCAATAATGACAGCGCACTGCAGCTCCCGATTATTTATATTTGGGGTTCCGTAGAATGACAGTTATGTATCAACTATGCATGATGTTTTCGTTTGCGTTAGGAAAAACAAGGTCGGCTAAGCAGCCTCGAGGTGATGGTGCACTAGTCTTGGACGTTTGTGGAAAGGATTTTTGTCATAAAGAAAATAAAATAATGGACAGAGTATAATAGAACTCACCAACACCGATATAAACGTCAAACTTATAATCATCATTTTAATAATAGGTCGTCTGGAATGTGGAAACTACGCCATGGAGATCTGATTCTGTTAAAATATGTGAGAGGTCATGCTTAGATCATGACAAAAGTTAAGCTGCAATGTAAGTTAACAAGGCAGTATCTCAAATATTACCCATACGATACAAGAAATACTATTCAACCACCAAATGACAAATAAGAACCTATAGAAACAGTTAGTCAATTTAAGTCTCTGAACGTTGTCAAGCTGTAAAAAAGTGGCAGTACGGGGAAATGCATATTTCAGCTCTTCTTAGAGTTTTGTAGTAAGTATTATATATATTCAAGAACTTAATAATACATTTCGTGTAATGAAAGACATGCGTCCAGCGGTAGATTGCATATGACGGCTTTGGAGGGACCTGGCACACCCACCACACGGTAAATAGATCTTTGTGAAGTGAGTTCTGAGAGTCAGTCTTGTTGCCAATATTAGGGTTTACCAACCGAGGGTGATAGCAAGTGAGTAGTGATTGAGGAGGGCATACATCAAGTTATCACCCCTCAATCACTATTAACACACGCTTAAATTTTAACTGAAACCTGCTCGAGTTTTTACTATAGAGTTATTTGACAACAGTTACGTTATTTTGAGATGGCACTGAACTTTCTAAGGTATAGCTCAAAAATTCGTACCCTAATACATTTCTCACGTAACCTATATATATATATATATATAGCCTAAACCTATATATATTAATATGTGAGGAGAATTCTTTGTACCGTGTTTTCAGCAATTTTGAGCACGGTGGAATATGAAATTTGAAATACTAAAAGTTTATATATGGAGGCGAAAACTAATATTTACTAATAGTTATAAACTAAAAAAAACTTGGTGAAAGCAGTTACGAAAAGCTACGGGCGTCCAGTATATCTCTATGTTGACCTGTCACAGTACGAAAAGTCTATACAACAACAGTTCAACTAATGCTGTGTGTATGTATGGCTGGAAAATGACTCTGACCCGTCAGATGGAAAGCACACGCAGAATCCAAGAGTGGTGGTCACCATCCTCACTGCGAACAAGGACAGTGCAGCATGGTGACCAGCACTATGGCGGCCTAGTGAGATGCTTTTTCATAAATTAAAGAAATATTAAAATGGCAATTTAAACATTATTCATTTTATTTAGAGAAGTTCAATCCCCACTTAGATGCGTTTTGTATTCAGAGTGAAGACCAACAGTAATTTTTTAGGTAGATTTCGAAGAAAAGTTTATCTATTGGTTATGTACGAGTTGTCGAGTTTTCCAAAAAAATCTTCACAGGAGGTCTAGTTATGATCCCTAGACCCCAAAACAACCGCCAGTAAAAAAATTCGGGCCCGCAGCAGGCCCGCAGAGATAGATTTCGTGTTTTTTTATTTTTTTTGAAAATCTGCCCCCTGTCCCCCCCTTTGGGGATATTCCCCCAAAGGGGGGGGACTGGAGGGCAGATTTTGAAAAATCAGATTTTTCAGCATATCTTTTTTCCTATGGAAATTTTTTGAACCGTTTTAATTTAACTTTAATAGCATGCCCATAATAAATACGAACATTTTTTAATTTGAACCCTAAATGATTCCTGAACCTTAACTTGGGGAGGGGGGGGGGGGAATTCATAGCTCCAAAACTGTAAACCTTTTTACAATCGGTAATATTTTTAAATGAAAGCTATTTTTTTATTTTACTCCACAATGTAGACATTAACAGTTTTTAATGCGACTTATATTTTTGGAGATAAAAATAAAAAAAACACGAAATCTACCTCTGCGGGCCTGCTGCGGGACCGGATTTTTTTTTATGTAATGAACAATAAAACAACTGTAAGAAATTTTGTTTTATTTAATGACAATAATTCTTCGGGCATTTACAACGGAAAGCTGGTTGATATATACACAGATTCCAATCACTATGAAACTCTCCTGATGAAACTTCTCAGCCAGGGAAACCTGCTGTACTGGTATAGTTCATTCCTAAGTAACAGTAACTAATCCCTTGCCGTTCCTAATTTCGGTATCTTGATTTTAAAATATTTAAGAAATTGTTTCCTTGTGATAAGGGTGCCCATTGTGAATTCAATGTACACAATATCTGTTTCATTTTCAATTTTGTTGTACAATAAAGTGTACTTACTAACTTACTTGTTTACAATCACAGAACATTATTATACAACTAATAATTTAAAGTTACTTAATATAGTATTTGTAATTGGCTCCTGGTATACATTACAAAAACTCTAAATATATCATCGTATTTTTAGTGGGCTCGGGCTTTCCAGCGACAGCCTGTACGACTTTCAGGTAGGTGATTCTGACCTGCATGACCTGTTATTCCTCATTCCCCATCCAAATTACCTTTCTCTTCTTTCTTATTTAGTTTAAAAATTTTCCAAGTTTAATTCACTAAGTGCCCGGTTGACGGCAATATACTTGTCCCCTATAACGTGAGTGGGACCAAAATATAATTGCCCATTGTGGGTGTTTAATACACGTGTGCCTGCTCCTTCGGTAGTATGGGCGTGAGTATAATATATGTATGTATGTTCAGATGTCAGTTACCTATCAGATATCATCTAGAGTACGGCTGCTCAGTAAACTATGTAGAATGTAAAATCTTAAAGCGGGGGTTTCGGTGGTACATCGGTCATCTTAAAATTTTTAATAAAAATCTAAATTACTAGGAATTTAAATGAAGTGCCAGAAATGAGTTTTCAAATACTTAATGTTTATTATTACAAAAGAAAATGTTACTTACAAATTAATACAATGGATAAGTGGCAAACAGACGAAACAACATATCCAAAGAATCGTCTGTAAACCCTTGTTCGGGATTCCATTTGTTCTGTTTCATCACCTAGCTCATATTAAACGTATAATTTGTATGATGAATAAAAGTTATATAGTACTAGAGCAGAACTTGGCACGGTACCGGCGTTTTGATGACAACTTCGGTGGATTCCTCGTTGCATCTCGGAGTACTTACTGCCAGGTGGTATATAGTGTTCGAGTGAACACTTCAGCTATTAGACCGGCAGCTCGCGACTGATTTTATAGATGAATCGTATCACGTATGCCCTTCAAGTTGTTGATTATATGTATAGTAGGTTTAACTAAAATATGGATCTAAGCGAGATCGTGAGAGCGGGACATGTAGCGTGCAACGTCACGTGAAATCGCAAAAAAAAAGTATAATTTTTAATCAATCGAATCACGTATGCCATTCATGCCTTGATGAAATTTATGAAGAATAAATCAGCGGACAAGCATCGGCATACGTGTAGGTCAGGTCCCTGTGGCTGAACTCAGTCCTCGCATTTGCGAAAAAAAAAAATCACCAATCGAATTTCGTATGCCGTGTATACTAAATGTTTATATTAATTGTGAAAATAATTTGTAACTAGTTGGCATACGCTTAAACTTGGGTCAACATTTTTTTTTTCAATTATCGCGTTTGTACAATAAAATTTATTTTTAAATCAATTGAATCATGCATGCTTTTGTACCCTTGGTTATTTCTGATTTTTATATGTTATATATTTTGACGGCATTCTTATTTTCGAGACCTTATCTAAAGGCATACGTTGTAATACTGAAAAAAATTAGCTTATGTCATATCCATCGAACCATTGGATTTAACTTCGTAATTATATATTTCTTATCAAATTCAAAAGGGCATACAAATTGTGCTGGGCAAAAACGCTAATAAACATTTTTTTTAAAACGAGATGCGCTCGATTTTTTTTTTCTTTTTGCAATCGAATAAAGTATGCCCTTTGCAATTTCTCTGCAAAATTGTGTTATTCGGACATTTATTTATGATGGATTCACGTAGACAGTAGCCGTATGCGATTAGAATAACAGCGGGCAAATGAATGATTCGTAAATAAAACCATTTTTCAGCCCTCCGTGTGATAATTGTGATTGTGACAAGTGATAATTATCGCTTTTTCCACACATTACTTCTATAAAGATCGAAAAAACGTGCTCTTTCTCTGTTATTTTCAATATAAAGAATACAAATGCATATTATGTTATTGTAAACTATATTATTATAGTATATACTACAAATTAATAAATAATTATAGATGACATAATTTGATCGCTTTTGAAATTGATTAACGCTTAACACTGCGTGATCAAATTTCAAAATTATCCCATCTACGGAAAACATCGATGGAAACGCGCCGATGGTTGTAATAGAAATGAGCCCTTAGATCACGTTCTCTTTCTTCTCTGACACCCCTTTTAGTGTTGGCCAGTGAAGTTGAGAACTTCGCTGAAACTGTAGATAATACTGACAATGAAGAATGTAAAATTGATGCTACTGACGAATCAGATGAAGAGGACAGCAAGGAAGATAATAATGATGATGATGATGATAATGATGAAAATGAAAATAACGAAATATGTGACGATTCGAGTTCTTCGGATTAAGATTTTATGAAATATAATAATATAATAATAATCATAATAACTAATAACGTAATAACTCCACACATCTCACACACGGCCGTCTGATCCCAAACTAGGCAAAGCCTGTACTATGGTAACCAGGCTGCTGATAAACATACTTATATATTTCTAAATACATTCATATTATAGATAAATGACACCCAAACACAGAACAAATTATCGTGCTCATCACACAATTATTTGTCCTGGGTGGGAATTGAACCCACGACCTCTGGCTTAGTAGTCAGGGTCACTAACCACTAGACCGGCCACAGGCCAGTCAAGAATGCAAATTAATAAACAATTAATAAGATGGGTAAAATTTTTATATTTCAATAAAGGCTAAAATGTCCTCAACTATTCCTGTTATCATTTAATAGATATATTATTTGAATTTGTCGATTTACCTTACAAATCCCAAGTGATGAAGAAGTTTATTTGCCTTTTTTTCATGGTACACGGCTATTGTGTCTTGTTCTATTGAATCCTTCTGCCCTTTTACATGTGTCTAAACTTCCTAATTTTACTGATAAATTTCAATTGAAAAAAAAAAAATCTCAAAAACGTTTTTGCCCAGCGGAATGTGTATCCCCTTTTGAATTTTATAAAAAATTTATGATTACACAGTAAAATCCGGATACTTGATAAAGTTGAAAAAATAAAATTCAAAATTTTGCAACATCTTTGGTTTCTCCGACCACCGCACCCTACAATAATTGCCAGCTTGTATTTCTTTGTTTTACAATGAAAATGGTATTTTGCAACAATTTTTAATAATGATTCAATTGATTTAAAAATAAAATTTATTACACGAACGCGATAACTGAAAAAAAAATGTCGGATCACGTTTAAAAGTATGCCGACTAATTACAAATTATTTTCACAATTAATATAAACATTAAGTATACACGGCATACGTAACTCGATTGGTGATTTTTTTTTTATTTTTTGCAAATGCGAGGACTGACTTCAGCCATAGGGACCCGACCTACACGTATGCCGATGCTTGTTCGCTGATTTATTGTTCATAAATTTCATCAAGGCATGAATGGCATACGTGATGTCACATGACATTGCTCGTTACATGTCCCGCTCTCACGATCTATCCATTTTTTAGTTAAACCTACTATATAATCAACAACTTGAAGGGCATACGTGATATGATTGATCGATTAAATCTGTCACGAGCTGCCGGTCTATATACAATATCAATTTAATAGAAATCCAAATAAAAAAATATATGTTTACCTTAAGAGGTTTTGATATTGCCAGTATCAAAACTTCTAAATGTAAAACACCAATTCTGTGTCAATCACTTATGATTTTATTTATTAACATGTTCATTTATTTTTCAAATAATGAAAAAGAGAAATAAGCTAACAGGAATGAGTCGTGTGTTGTGAGAGAAGTAGTGTGGAAAAAGAAATTAAGTAAAACTTATATGGGAAGACAAAAGGAGTAGTTCATTTCCCTACTCTCTCCATTATTAGGTTGAATCCAAAAGAGAAATGTGAAATACATAAGTTCTAAAAGATGAAACATGCTATGACGTTACATGCCTTTTCATAAATTAAAAAAAAATATTAGCATATTCACCATGCCTGCTCTTCCGCTTACAACCACATTTTACAATGCAGGACAACTTTCCAAATGCAGTTCGAGAATATCCGAATCTCCTCAACAGAACATATTTAAAAAGTTCCAAAAATCTTAAAGATGAATGAAAATATGATAAATATCGCACACGTACAAATTTAATGACATTTGAATGCCTACGAACTTTTTGTTTTGTTTTTGGTTTAGGATTCGTTGTGGTCACAGATCTAACCTAACCTAAACCTAGCCATATAGGCTACGTGTGACGTTATTTTTACCTTGATACGCTCTGCTTCATTTGATGTGAAATTAGTGTATTTGATTGAAAATAATATTTTCGTACTTACTTGGGTACGTAGAAACGTAATTGATGTAAATAAATTGATGTGTGACAAGTTTTTGATGTGCATTTAAAAATAATTCTTGTAAATTTGCCTTGAAAGTGATTGAGGGCCGATGTGCCCACCATCTGGGAAATATGAAAAATTAAAAAAAACTAAAATAAATAATAATAACAATACATCTATTAAAAGTAAATCATTTACTATTTATAGCAATTGAAATAAATCGCATGTTGGAGTATAAAAACTGCTAAGTGCGAGTCTGACTCGCGCACCGAGGGTTCCGTAAGCTAACAAACTTGTATGTAGATAGTACGTCCATCTCGTAAATCAATTCTCGTAGACTTACCCGTCTTTTTTGAAAAAACAAACTTAACTTTGCGGTTGCGATGTACGACAAAGTTAACAATCCAACCGCAAAATATAAGTTTGTAATCACAAAAAAATATTTTTTTATGTCATATAACAACAAATTATCGACTTTCGGATTTTTTCCTTAGTTGTGCTGTCAGACCTTGCTTCTTACCAAATTTCATGCTTCTAGGTCAATGAGAAGTACCTATAGGTTTAGATTTACCTGCGAAATTTTCAAATTTGTTAAAATGTAAGCCTTAATTGCCATATCTTTTGATTTCTTTTCAACTTCAAGGGACCACTCAACTTGATGCGTCCACGGGTTCCTGCAGAAAGGGTCTTGACAGACAGACAGACGGACAACGGACAAAGTTCCTTTTTTCCTTTTGAGGAAATAAACCCTAAAAAACCGGAAGAGTGCGTGATCCCTGAATCGAAAAATCGCATACACACAATATCTTTAAAATACCTATCTAACTATCTCCACTTATCATGAGGGGGAGGATAGTTTTTTTAAATTTTATTTTACAGTTTCTTGGCTTAATAAATATGTATACCTAATATGTCATCAACGGACAAACGGACGGAGGGCCAAGGTGAAACTATTGAACTCTAAAACTGATTACTCACCGCAACTGAAAAGTTCCTGTTAAACGTCAAAAGCTGCAGCGGAGAAAACCTGACTGGATTTAGAAATATATGCCTTTTAAACATCTTGAGTTCGTGATGAACACCTAAAGCTTCTCTTGGAGTGTGGCGTATAATCTGGTTGATCAGAATCTTGGTCAGCTTCAACTACACAATTTTTTTTTTATTTAACAATGACATTAAGTGACATGAATTTTGGACGGAGTACTTCATATTCTCTACGTATAATCGTTGTGCTTACCTGACAGTGAGATCGGTGACACGGTTCAGTGGCCAATACAAGTATACCGAAGCAAACACTGTAGAAGACAATTGTGCATACAACTTTGTATACAGGAATCCGGCTTTGTGCTCGAACCGCAAACATAATCACGTGACTTTTAGTTTAGTAAATAAGTAGTTAATTAATTTAAATATGCCTGAAACATAACGTACAGATCTCACCTACCATGAAATAAGGCAAAACAGTGTAATTAGTGGAACTCCGAAGCCATCATTCAGTTTTCTTACCGTACCGCATAACGAACAGTATATGTTGATCAATTCACGTAACATTTGAGGATTTAGTTCGGGTCCTGAAACACACAAAATATTTAAGACATTAACATCACCAGAAAGGCGATGTACCACATATTTAAAGGAACACAGTGCTTAGAATAGGCAACTAACTTCAAGACTGACTCGATACTCCCGAGACTTCAAAAGTATAGTTATTTTTTAATTGTTTAATTGGACTTGGTTTTATTGATATAAATGAGTTTGATTTGATTTACATTTTTTTTTCGAACCTCAACCAACATTCACCTGGTGCTTATAAATGTCTTTTTTATTCAATTCATTAAAAAATTACATCTTTAAACATGCAAATGTGGCTTTAATTTTTTTTTAATATTCTTTGAAAACGGTGTTACTCAAACCACGGACAAATTAAAACAATGTGTAACTTCTGACGTCTCACCTTGGTAATAAGCAACATTAACCTTCCTTTTTTCATAAAAATTAAAAATATCAATTGAGCAGCTGCCAAAATTTAACTCAAAATGTAAAAAAATAGATACTATTTACCATCTGGCGGTCAAATAGCGCGCGCTTTCCCGGTTTCCTGTTTCACTTTCGTTCCGTTTCACGAAATTTCTCTCACGGGTTCCAGAAAAGCGAGAGGGAAGATGTTACACATCAAAGAATTACAAGCAAAATCACTTCTTTTTATTTATTAGATGCTTACCTTTATTTAAGTCAGAAGGTATATAGCATGTAGGGGAATGGTAAGATATTCCGTTTAGCATATTTATTCGGATTTCTTTGTTGCTCCTCACATATGTAGAACCCCCAGATGGTAAGGATGATGCAGATGCTGCAATAACGTTTTGCAATTAAAGCCTTTAATTCTCCTAATGGAATACCTAGGATCTTCATGAGAATCCCTGGATAACACCACCGAAATAACGAGGTAGTTATCATGTCGAGGTCGGTAATAATTCACAGGGGTTTATTTCTTCGTAACAACTCACGGGTCTGAGTTTGGACATTTCTACGAGATGCCCAAACTCAGACCCGTGAGTTGTTCAGACGGAATTCTGGGTCAAGTGTCGTTTTCACATTCGTTGCCCAGTTTCTTAATCCAATTTAAAGGCAAATTTACAATGAAATAGGCATTGGAGATCTTCTCCTACATCTCCCTACAAAAAACCACGGTGTGAAAAATTACTAGCGTATTTTTCAACTTTAACTATTTTTTTCTGTCTGATGTTGTGCAGGATGACCTAACCTAATTGGGGGGGGGGTAACTATAGTAAGTGTATGCAGTGTTCACAATTAGTTTGACGATTGTACAGACCACTGATAATTACTTGTATCATCCGGCAACCAATGTGCGTCTTTGCTAACTTAGTTGCATAAAGTGGTCTATTTAGGACTAAGTACCGAGTAAGATAGTTTTTAAATTGTCACAAAAGAAAGCAAAGGTTAAAAGAATGTTGACTTACAATCTTTTCCTAATTCCTTTAGCAGACACTTCAAACAATTATTTAACCGTTGTTGGGTGGACACCAAATGCATGACGACCATATGGAACTGCATTGAAAGTAATTGCAGATGTACTAATTTGAAGTATGGCGCGAGCATCAAAACTGCTGCAAACGGTACTGAAATGATATATTAACTTCACTTCGATGATGATAACAAAATGGAATATTTAAGATTGCGAACGTAAAAGATTTCAGTAATTAAAATTTAATTTTTCAGTTAACTTTGCTACATCAACGCTACCAGTGATTTTATCTTCCTCATCTACACGACAAATGAATCGTTGGAACAGACGCCCGTCCAGTTTGACGCTTGCAACCAACGCGGTAGTACGCCTCACCCCTAATAAAGGGCCCCCATCAGGTCCGAATCTAGTCGGGCATCCCCGAAATATACACGTGAGTAAAACCATATCCTTATCTGATATAATTTCATCGATTTATTTCTTTTGTGCTGTCTTCACTGCAGTGGCAGTGGTGATAGGCGGGACTCAATGCCCTCCTAGCGATCGAGTGCACGTACTTTTTGAAACAGGTATGCCCGGAAACTACCTGCGTCAGTTGGAAGAAAAGAGGCCGTTCTGCCACTCTGCCCACTCGACGATGACCGGCTGGAGCGCGGAAAGCGGGAAAAACGCCGCGCTGTGTGACTTTCTATGGTCCTGGTTCCGAGAGAACTCAAATAAGATACAAAGATGATCCGTAAGGACAAATATAGTAAACCTATCTTAAGTTTTTCGAGCTTCGAAGATCCTGATGATTTGGAATAACGTCACAAGCCTTGAGTGTTATTATAGACAGATCGAATTAACTTTATGGCGAATTTTTTTTTTTATAAAAATTTAAGTATCAGGAATTAATTGCAAGTAAAGTTATAGAATAATATTGTCAGGTAAGCTGTCAAAAAAAAAATGGCAAAATGGTAAAAACCGGTTATTCGCGTCTGGAGCGAAAACTAAAGCTCCTACGAAAAAGTTTTTTTATTGCGCATATTTCTTAAATTTTCTCTTTTTTTCGTAGGAATTTCATAATTTTTCCATTTTTTTGGCACCTTATCTGACAATATCATGCTAGCGAGTTGAATCTAGATAAAAATAAAAATCCGCTCCCATAGGAATTTCATAGATTATAGAGGATTTTTTCGCTAATTCGATCTGAATATTAATTTAAATCTTCTCCAATTGTTTAGTTGTGTTTTAAGGCGCTTTTTGCACACGTACTTTATTTTTTTCTTAAGTTTTTAAGAAGTACCGAGTCAGGCCCACATGAAGTATTTGGGCCTGATCCGTGACGGAGGGTGGCACTTCGACGAGCACTGCCAGCAGGTTGCTCCAAAGCTGGTTGTCGATGCGTCCACTCTGGGGCTACTTTCGCCCAAATTTAAAAAAAATACAGGAATCAGAGGGCCTCCAAGGGTCACATGCTTATTCACCATTCTTCTATTTAATGTGTTTATAAGTTATTACTAGTACAAACGTGATTTTGTATTTCTGTTTTTTTAGGTCGTTTTAACTTTTAATATTTACTTTTCTTTTATCTAACACAATGCTGAATTAAGTCCGTTTTTTGGCACTAACGGTAACCATAGCTGCAAAATTATTTATATTTTTTTTGTGTTGCCAACTTTTTTTTTAAAGATTACTAGTAGCGTGGTTCACACATTACTAGTATTCTTGTTAACCCCTCCAGCCAAGCTTAAGGCGTGTGTTAGGAGTGGATTCACGACGGTAGTGCACTGGGTGGGGTTCGAACCCGCAACCACTTGATCGCAAGTCCGACGCCTTAGCCATTACACTACCGCCGCTTAATAACAAAATAAACTTATCTTTCTTTCTTTCTTTCTTTCATATAGCAAAAAGACTCACTTGCCTGTATCATTTTCAGCCATTAAGTCATACATATAGCATCCAAACTCCATGAATGATCCAAAGAGTCCAAGAAGGGGTGACAAAATCAGTTTAAACCATGTTTTTATTTCACTAGCAGGTGAGGGTGGATAAAACACATCAAATTCTTTATTTATCTGACAGATATAATAACATACATAAAGTAGAGACTCAACAGTATCTGTTTTCACGTATGTATATGTTAATAGAGGGCTCGGAATTTCCGGTAACAGCTAGTTTGAGTTACAGTTATGCGACCATGATTGGCACCAGCTATTCCTGACATTTCCCAATCTATGAGTATAAGTAACGCCCCATTGATAAAACCTCCTCTCACCTTCTTTTTTTTTTTCAATATTTTTTCTATTTTCCCACCTTTAGTTAATTCCGAAAGTGCTCAGTGGACGGCAATTGGCTTGCCTCCTATTACGTCACTGGGACCAAATTAAAGTTGGCAAAACGTGGGTGTTTAATAAATCATATTTCTCACCAGTACCAATGATTGAAATCATTGGTGCTTAAACTATGGAAACCCTTTCAGGAGTAATTGTTAATTTTTACAGTTACTTAAGTTAAGATTGATTTACGAAATCGCTTGTTTTTTTTGGAAAAATTTAATTTCGCATAGGGTAAAAGTATAATTTACCTGTTGTTTCATTTCTTAGCTAGTGCTAAGAAATGAAACAACAGGTAAATTATACTTTAATTGGTTTGAAACATACGAGTACGTTACGTTTTCTGTACCTAACATAGAACAAAAAAGAAATAGCGAAGGAATAGCAGAATGAGTTCCTTGAAAAAGTAGGACTAAATGTGAACAAACCGAGACAAGGTATAGGGACGTCAACAGCTGGAAATATGTATCTTCCATAGCCATTTCCCTGAAAATTTATCAGGAAAATGTCTATGGAAGATACATACCATAGACTCGTGGTATCTTTAGAACCGTATATAACCGGGTTAAGAACATTAATACAAAAAAAAAAACTCAATCGTAGGACTACACGTCAGAAGTGAAAATACACACATCTGTTTATGTATATGAGCGGGCGAGTCACGCGATTTCAGTTCTTTTTCCGCATACCAAAAGTGCCCAACGTGCCTAAAGAAGTTTTCACTTCTAAAATGTAACATTTCTCTACTTTAGAGATAAGCCTAATTGATGATTTTTTTTAATCGGTTTATCAATTTTATATAGTTATAAAAATCTAATAGTTTTATTTTATACCTATCACTTGCCTAATGATAATAATCTGTTACTTTTTTAATCATTTATCAATAACAATAACAACAAATCATGTAAAATTAAATGATAATGAGGTTTATGCCAACTTTTATCGATTTTTCGCCTGTGTGTGGCGTAAATAAAATAAGTTTTAACTCGCGGTCAACGCTAACACTTTTTTCCGTCTCGCCGCCGCCGACAACTGCCTGAAGAGTAACGTGCGATAAGAAATTTTGATCCAAAAATATAAACAGCTATAAAATTTTAATAAGTTACTTGTTCTAAATAGACCATACAATGGATCGTACTGCGCAGCCTTTTGTAACCGGTGAGCGCTACTGTTAACGCAAAAAGAACTCCACAATCCAGAGATGAAAAGTCACTACGCGCATGAACCCTGTAGTGGACGCAGCTTCGTATCCATATACTAATTCTTTGCTTCTATCAAGAGTCACGAAAAATGCGATAACGTCTGAAAAAATAAGGATACTGATGTAATATATATCTTGGCTTACTGCGGTAATATAGTACAAACAAACAGATTTATTTTTACTGATGCGTGAGGTATCTTTTGGACACCCGGTTGGAACGAAGTTCCATTTGCCATATATAAATATATTTAATGGATTAAATATATAAATGTTATCAAAATATAGTAAATTTTGTTTTTACAAGCTTTTATTTAGTTTCACCTGTCCCGATGTTTGTCATGAAATCTTGCAAGTTAAATTTGACATACTTTTCGGTTTCCGATTGAGCTGAAATTTTGCACCCATATGTATATCGCATGACAATACATTATTATGATGATAAGGAGCTGATCTGATGATGCAGCTGGAAGGTGGCCATAGGAACTCTGTAATGAAACAACGCAACCCCATCGAGTTTGGACTCGTTTGATTTTAAAAATAAAAATAATGAAAACATTTTTTTTTAATTAAAGGCTTTTATAACTTGTAAATAAAAAGAACTAAAAAGTTAAAAATAATAACGTATTATCGCTGCATTATTCATGATGTTGTCCCCCACTTAGGGTTCAATATGCTTCCCTGTGGCACCCCTAGATGTATTATTGGTGTTTTCTTTAGTAGTTCTAGTCAAAACTTTTGTGGAAAGACTAACAGATATCAAGAGACTCCTTGATATCTGTTAGTAGTTTTTTGGTACTTAAATAAGACTTCCAAAACTTTTTCTCGAATCCCGTATATTTTTAATTTAAGGTGTACTCATTTCTCAATTGTGATTTATGCAGTCGTCAAACGCTTTGGGTGTGTCTATATAAATAGACGTGAACTCCTTTTTTTCACCAAGGTTCAACGTTTAAAGGGATTTTGTATTTCGTAAAGTCGAATCAATAAATGTTATAAAATTGGCCCATTAAAGAAACAACCAGTTACAGAAACTTATGGAAGTATCTCTTCTTATAAAAAACTGATTAATAATACATAACTTTGGTTGATATTAAGTAGTGGGCGAGCTAAAGCATATAAGGAGACAGGCAAAACGAATACTACTATATTAATAAGAAAAAATAGAAATACTCTCTACTTGTTTGTCTAAGTTAAGACAAAAATGTATTACTCGTACATATATTATTTACATACACATTATCATGTTATATTCCATGCTACCATCTTACCTTATTTATATACTACCTGTGTCGCTAGATCTTGAGTAAACGTAATTTGGATAAATACATACATATATGCTTGTAGGCGTGATATTTCATAGGGTACATTGAAGTGCGAATACCGTAGATGCAGCAAATTTGTGCCGCAAGAGCTACTACCAATTGTCTTCGAAAACTCACGGCGTTGCTGTTTGCCATTACCCAACATACCAAGAAATCTCCAGATACTTGAAGACGAAGAAGACTTAATATTTTAAAGGGAATTCAAATTTATCCCTCCATTTTTCATGCAAGACTCGTTTCGGACTATTTTTCTAGGAGTGAAGTGACCTACCGCGTCGGCGTGTGGCGCCTGCCCGAAAAACCGTCTTTTCTTAAATATTATACACTTCAAGTATTATAATGTTACATACTATCGATACATAGTAGTAGTCCGAGGAGCAAAAAACTATAAAGGAAATTTATTGTTTTTCCATTGTCAAAATAGGCGGCAAATTAGACAACGGTAGATGTGATGTTTTATTTATAAGCGCGCAGGGTGTGCTTTCCATTGAGTAGGAACTAAACACGACCCATAGAAGTAAAGCGAAGTAAGGAATGATTCAAATATAAACTGCTTTACTTACATCACATTACACGACATCTCCACGTAGCCGTCCTTCAAGGCATCGATAGCAATTGTGAAGACTTAATATATACAGTAAAGCAATTAAAAGGCTCATGCATCTATTGTTCTCGATAGAAGTTCTCCATTCCTTGTAAAAGACTGCATACATATATGTGTTTAATTTAGCTCTTGTACTCCTTTGTTCTTTAAACCTGGATAGTTTAAAGTACATTGATTCTGAAGGCTGGTAGAAGATCAGTTGTGATACATTACTGGTCTCTCCCCCTAAGAATCCATGTTAAATTGTTATGTTACTTAGCAAGTTCGGACTCAGTTCAGCGATGTTCAAGGATGGTTTAAAAATATGTATCTACATCGGCCACCACCAACCACTTCCTTCGAGGTCCTATATTCACAGTCAAGCCATGAGCTGCATTTTTGAACGTTTATTCTTACGTAATTACGCTAAAAGATTGTTAACTAACTACTAATTTATCTCACACTAGCGACCAGCCGAAGCTTTGGTATTGATAGTTTCGTTTGTGTTTTGTTTAAGCAGCTCACGGTAATAAAGCAACCCAACGCCCAGTTCTATTCCGACTTCGAATAAAGTTGTTACTATTTATCCCAGTAAACACATTCTTATCGGTATAAAAAATAGTCTATAGCACTCGTCGGTAATTAAGTTTTCATTAGATTTCAGAATCGGATTAGTAGTTTTAGATATTACCCTCTTCATCCAAATTTACAAACTTCACTTCTTAAAAATACCAATTTAGCGTGTTGTGTTATGTTCTTTATAAAGTTTTTTTTTATAATTATACATAAGTACTAATCATGAGGTGGGAAGTTTGTTGTTGCTTTGTTTCAAATTACTTTGTAACCTGAGTGGTTACAAAGTAATTTGATAACTAAACTGAAGATAGTATCATTATTATAATCAATCATGAATGTCATCAACACAATCACGCCGACGTTTTTAATTTACTGTGATAATGTTACTGTTACTGTTTAATTTACCGGTTAAATTACTGTGATGAAATAACAAATAGGTGTATTATTTGATAAAACAATATACACTCGAGAGCAATAAAACCGGGTTACATGAAGGTACCTGAAAAATTATGGTGCATTCTTCAGGTGTAATCGACATTATAACAGCTTCAGTAATTAATATTGAATACTAAGAATGTTGTTTACATACCCTTTCATATGACAAAATATAAATAAAAGAAAAAACAGAATAAGAAACAATGATCATTTATCAAATACACATCAAATTGAACGTCAAATCAAGTGTCCTATCCTAAAGTTTAATCAAGTTTTTGAGCGTTGGCAATTTGTTTTGTGCCTTCAAAGATAAGTGGCATACTTACAAAAACCATTTACATATGTCTGAAATAAAAATGTGTTAGATTTAATTTACAGTCACCACTGATTTATCATTTTATAAGGAACCCTAGATGACTTTTTGGATAATAAAAGTAAAAAATCTGAAGTCCCAAATATGAAAAAAAAACATTGTTTTTTTGAAGTAACAAAATTGTCGACCGATTTCTGCACAATCATTAATTAGCAAAATACTCTCATCGGCCACATATTGCCACATGTACACACACAATAGATGAATCATGAGTGGCTGGCAGAAATAGTCCTTTTGGCAGAAAAAAAATGTGAACGTCATCGATTTAAATTGCAAGATAAAACAGTTGATGCCAGGCGGCTTGGTGTCATACAAATCGATTGATACAGTTTGCGATGCCAAAGAAGCTGTAAATTATCCCACAGAGTTTTTGAACTCATTGGATTTGCCAGGCATGCGTCCGCACCATCTACAACTAAACGTTGTGTCTCCGGTTATTTTACTTCGGAATTTGAAACCACCACGATTGTGCAATGGCACGCGATTAGTCATTAAAAAATAAATGAAAAACATTTTGAGTTACAAGTTCCGAGGCGAAAATGTATCGCTGCCACGAATCCCAATGATTCCCACAAAAGTGCCAATTGAATTTAAACGCCTTTAATTTCCAATTAGATTGGCATTCGCAATGACAATCAATAAACGCAAGGCCAAAACGATGTCTGTGGCTTAAATTTGGACACACCATGTTTTTCAAAAGGACATTTATAAATGTCGATCATGAATGTCTTCATGACAACCTCATGTGCAAGCCTAGTAGCACATCTACTAAGTTAGATTAAGTAAATAAACATATGTACTTAGGCCTCATAATAGACTACCGATTAAACTGGGGTGCCCATATAGAACATGTTTGTAAAAATTAAGAGCCATACTTAGTAAACTGTATATTTTAAAGTACAAAATGCAAAAACTTTACGTTTATTGTATATGGCACTAGGTGACTCTGTTATTAGCTACGGTTTAGGTAGTTACGGCCGCACCTACAAAACATACATCGAAAAAATATACAAAATGCAAATAAGATTGTTAAAAGCTATTGTGCCGCTTAATGTAAAACCAGAACATGGTGACAATTACAATGAATTGTTTAAATACTGCCTGGTATTACCAGTACAATCTACCCAGTAGGTCCCGAATACTTGTACAGTATGTATCCAAACATATATCAAACGTACATACATTATATACTAGATAGTTCCAGGTAGTCCGCTATTAAAATTTATTGAAGTAAAACTAAAAAAAACACGGTTTAATAACAAACTGAACTAAAAAGTAAAAAACAGTTTTACCATCCACGTCCTGGCTGACCATCGCTACCGAGCCCCATCTGTTGGACTGGTCAAAACGAATGAGCTCAAACTCGCGGAGTTTACTAGTAGCCACTGAAGAGTTCCATTAACAACCTCCTGGCGCACTTATCAGATTAGCTACAATTTTTTTTTTATTATTTATTTTTTCTACAAACACTATTATTATTATTACAGACAGACCCAATACAATAGTGTAGGACTTATTTTCCTAAAAAAACAATATATCTATATAACACAAAAAGATATCCTTAACAATAATAAATTATAGTATAATCATCCGAATTACATATACAAACAAAATTTGTTTTGAGTGGGACATTTAGAAGTAGGTTAAAAATGGTTTCTAAGAATTGTTTACATTGTTAACTTCAAAAAAAAAAAAAAAAACAACTTACCAACTGGTAAGTTAGTTAGTGACAAAAAAAAGTGTAAAAACGTTGAGAAAGATGACAAAATCTTTACCGCTGCTATTGCGTAGTCTATAAACAAAGTTACTAGTTAAATAGCCAAGAGGTTTAAACTTTTCAGATTTTACTGACACTGTCGGGTCAGTGTACGTTCCAATACAATATTGGAACGTACAATGTTTTAATACTAAACAGAATATTAATTTATTTTAGGATACAGACTTGGGTCTGGAAATAAGTTCTCACGTCTTCGTTTTACTGCTCATAAGAGTAGATGAAAGTCGAATAAGTATTCTCAATGATCTTAAATGAGGACAATGATACTATTAGCACGTTTATGAAAAGTTCCATACTACTAGTTATAATACCACTTATTATAAAGATAAGAAATCAGAATCTATGTTTTACTATGTACTACACCGGTACCGCCCATAATAAAGACAATAATTACTCTACAATCCAACATACAATTATTGAATATAAACTAATGTTTTTAAAATGTACAGTAAAAATTTTTTTCAATCAAACATGGCGTGTTTAATTAAAGGGCAAAACCTGAGAGCGAAGCTCCCATAGTTGTTACAAGTGTAAGTGTTTTCCTTTTAAAATTTAATATTATTAAGTGCTTTACTTACAGCCAGCGCAAGACGTATTTGGAGAAACCTCTTCTAATAGATGGTAGTTTAAGAGAGTGCGTGACTTAGCATCTACATAACTACATAGTGGCGATAACTTTGGTTAAGTACCTCAACTACATAGACTTATGGGAAAGGTTCATTCATTGATGATAATCAATTGAGTAGTGGCTCTGGAATAGATTGATGCCAAGTAGCTCGTGAATGATAAATTTAAAAAAGCATTTACCTGTCGTTATCTCGATGTATGAAGTAAATCTCTGAATGCTAGAGGTTTTGTTATACTGGTCGTTACATTTGCTTAAGGCGTAATTAGACGAATTAACACGCCTATAAAGTCCTCCAATGATGTTGACTGAAGAGAAACGTGTTCGGCGGAAGAGAACCTGAGAGTACAAGTACTCTCTCCACCTTCAGAAGACGCACCCGGGTGAGCACAACGATTCCCAACCTCCATTTTAATGGGTATGGCTTATCCTAGCAGAAGCAGGCTTGAGACGGTGATGCGACGTATTCCGCGCGCGTCTCTAAACCGGAGGGACAAGGCCCCTCGCACCCTTCCTCCTTCCTGGTCTTGCCGTCTGCAGTGCAATTATAAGCGGCCAAGGTACCTTCATAGTTTATGCTTGAGCCCTCTGTAATAGACCTACATATAATGCCAAATGCTTTAACTTAAGTTACATGCCTAAATTATATTGCATAATATCTATTACACAATAACAGTTATCATAGTAGAGTATCGATAAGAAAGTACGTGGGAGAGCCATGCTTCAGCACGTATGAGCCGGCTCGACTCCGCTTGATACCACGGCCTCACAGAAAACCGGCAGTGAAACAATGCTTGAATTGCTTTTCACCGCGTGAGTGAGGTTACCGGAGGCCCTATCCCTTCCCTCTCCCCTATTCCCGTCCTTTCTTTCTCCCCCCCTCCTCCCCTCTAATCCCCTTCTCCCGTCTTCCCCTCTCTCCCCCTCTTCCCCTACTCCCACCTTAAAGGGCGGCAACGCACTTGTGACTCTTGAGTTACTGGTGCCCATGGGCGGCGGTAGTCATTTACCATCAGGTGACCCGTCTGCTCGTTTGCCCCCTATACCATAAAAAAAAAAAAAAAGTAGGTACAAGTCTCCAAGACAATGTTTACGTCTGTGGTTTAAGTTTACATTATTTGCACTGACCCAATATTTACGTCTCTGGTTTTAGTTTACATTAATTATGAGCTCAGCCACGCTCTGCATTAAAATCAATTGAAACCGCGGTTGTCGCTATGTTGCTTAACGTCGCGTCGTGCGTCGCCGCGTCGGGTGGAAGGTACTTTGTGCGTTCAGTTAAATTTTATTGGTATAGAAAGCCATCATTTTTAATTATTATTTTTATAATTAAACTGCACATATTTTCTTCAAATATTCAGCAGTTTTGAATAATATACATATATTTATTTTGTGTCAAACTTCACTAAATATATAAAAGTTTTGAATCTTCATCATCCAACTCACACTTTTTCAAAATATATGTTGCCCCTGTTAAAACTTGAATTTGTAATTATCTGGAATTTGATGAACCGGTACTTAAATTGGATTGCTGAACATGCCATCTGATGAATTAAAAATCCCACAACTTAAATAACCATGTGGACGTGTTTATTTTTTTATTTAAACTGAATATGACTAAGATCTAAACGATTAAGAATCAGCTGCAATAATTTGCAAGAAAAACTTTCAGCAAATTATTCATTGGATGGGTATTAACGCTGATGATTTGTGGGAAAAAATTATATCATGTACGTCTTTTTAAAAAAAACTAGTATAGTCTAGTCGAGAAGTGTACTGTGTAACATCTGCGAAAAATCGTTAGAAAACTCAGAAAATTATAGGCGATCATTCGATGTGAAATAAAATTCTGAGAAAAAGATATTTTAATTTTTTTCTGAAAAAAAAAGCATCACTCTCGGAACTCAAGGTTTATATACTAACTGTTTATTATATTAAAAAATATGTACTCTATAAAAATTTTCTAATTCTAAACAAATGCTACAAAAAATGTTGATTTCAGTAAATTAATGACTTATTCGAACATGCAAACAAACTTTTTTAACAACAATACTTTGGATTTATTTTTTGAATGTTTATTAGTTAGTAACTAATAAAGCGCGTTCCTAGAATCAAGAAATAGTTCGTTTTGCTTACTGACGGTAAAATTTTCGTTGAAAATTCAATGAAATTAAACCGTCCGTAAGCAAAACGAATCGTTTCTTGATTTTAGGAACCGGGCATTAGACATGAAAGCAAGCAAATTATATAAAAATGATGGCTTTCTATACCAATAAAATTTAACTGAACGCACAAAGTACCTTCCACCCGACGCGGCGACGCGCGACGCGACGTTAAGCAACATAGCGACAACCGCGGTTTCATAGGTATATCAAGCTAGCACTACAAAGTTAAGTTTCCTGTTCCTAATTGGCACTATAATTTGTCGCTAATTTGTCGCTAATTTGTTACCAAATCTAAAAATTTGTCGCTCTAGCCATTTAATAATAAATCGACATGGTGCTAGCTTGATATCAAGCTAGCACTACATTTGCGTATCTCCGCGTAGGAGCGGCGTAAAGCAATCATACAGGTACCAAAATTTGTCGCTAATTTGTCGCTGAACGATGGCACTATTTCCGATTTTGTCGCGAGCCCAGGGTCCAGCTGACCAGCGAAAAACGTCTCAGAAGATATCAAGCTAGCACTACATTAGCGTATCTCCGCGTAGGAGCGGCGTAAAGCATTCATACAGGCACCAAAATTTGTCGCTAATTTGTCGCTGAACGATGGCACTATCGCCGATTTTGTCGCTAGCCCAGGGTCCAGCTGATCAGCGAAAAACGTCTCAGAAGATATCAAGCTAGCACCACATTAGCGTATCTCCGCGTAGGAGCGGCGTAAAGCATTCATACAGGCACCAAAATTTGTCGCTAATTTGTCGCTGAACGATGGCACTATCGCCGATTTTGTCGCTAGCCCAGGGTCCAGCTGATCAGCGAAAAACGTCTCAGAAGATATCAAGCTAGCACCACATTAGCGTATCTCCGCGTAGGAGCGGCGTAAAGCATTCATACAGGCACCAAAATTTGTCGCTAATTTGTCGCTGAACGATGGCACTATCGCCGATTTTGTCGCTAGCCCAGGGTCCAGCTGATCAGCGAAAAACGTCTCAGAAGATATCAAGCTAGCACTACATAAGCGTATCTCCGCGTAGGAGCGGCGTAAAGCTATCATACAGGCACCAAAATTTGTCGCTATTATGCCGCTGTATGATAGCGTTATTGCCGATTTTGTCGCTAGCCCAGGGTTCAGCTGATCAGCGAAAAACATCTCAGAAGATATCAAGCTAGCACTACATTAGCGTATCTCCGCGTAGGAGCGGCGTAAAGCAATCATACAGGCACCAAAATTTGTCGCTAATTTGTCGCTGAACGATGGCACTATCGCCGATTTTGTCGCTAGCCCAGGGTCCAGCTGACCAGCGAAAAACATCTCAGAAGATATCAAGCTAGCACTACATTAGCGTATCTCCGCGTAGGAGCGGCGTAAAGCATTCATACAGGTACCAAAATTTGTCGCTAATTTGTCGCTGAACGATGGCACTATCACCGATTTTGTCGCTAGCCCAGGGTTCAGCTGATCAGCGAAAAACATCTCAGAAGATATCAAGCTAGCACTACAATAGCGTATCTCCACGTAGGAGCGGCGTAAAGCAATCATACAGGCACCAAAATTTGTCGCTATTATGCCGCTGTACGATGGCGTTATCGCAGATTTTGTCGCTAGCCCAGGGTCCACCTGATCAGCGAAAAACGTCTCAGAAGATATGAAGCTAGCACTACATTAGCGTATCTCCGCGTAGGAGCGGCGTAAAGCATTCATACAGGCACCAAAATTTGTCGCTAATTTGTCACTGAACGATGGCACTATCGCCGATTTTGTCGCTAGCCCAGGGTCGAGCTGATCAGCGAAAAACGTCTCAGAAGATATGAAGCTAGCACTACATTAGCGTATCTCCGCGTAGGAGCGGCGTAAAGCATTCATACAGGTACCAAAATTTGTCGCTAATTTGTCGCTGAACGATGGCACTATCACTGATTTTGTCGCTAGCACAGGATTCAGCTGATCAGCGAAAAACATCTCAGAAGACATCAAGCTAGCACTACATTAGCGTATCTCAGCGTAGGAGCGGCGTAAAGCAATCACACAGGCACCAAAATTTGTCGCTAATTTGTCGCTGAACGATGGCACTATCACCGATTTTGTCGCTAGCCCAGGGTTCAGCTGATCAGCGAAAAACATCTCACAAGATATCAAGCTAGCACTACAATAGCGTATCTCCACGTAGGAGCGGCGTAAAGCAATCATACAGGCACCAAAATTTGTCGCTATTATGCCGCTGTACGATGGCGTTATCGCAGATTTTGTCGCTAGCCCAGGGTCCACCTGATCAGCGAAAAACGTCTCAGAAGATATGAAGCTAGCACTACATTAGCGTATCTCCGCGTAGGAGCGGCGTAAAGCATTCATACAGGCACCAAAATTTGTCGCTAATTTGTCACTGAACGATGGCACTATCGCCGATTTTGTCGCTAGCCCAGGGTCGAGCTGATCAGCGAAAAACGTCTCAGAAGATATGAAGCTAGCACTACATTAGCGTATCTCCGCGTAGGAGCGGCGTAAAGCATTCATACAGGTACCAAAATTTGTCGCTAATTTGTCGCTGAACGATGGCACTATCACTGATTTTGTCGCTAGCCCAGGATTCAGCTGATCAGCGAAAAACATCTCAGAAGACATCAAGCTAGCACTACATTAGCGTATCTCAGCGTAGGAGCGGCGTAAAGCAATCATACAGGCACCAAAATTTGTCGCTAATTTGTCGCTGAACGATGGCACTATCACCGATTTTGTCGCTAGCCCAGGGTCCAGCTGATCAGCGAAAAACATCTCGGAAGATATCAAGCTAGCACTACATTAGCGTATCTCCGCGTAGGAGCGGCGTAAAGCAATCATACAGGCACTAAAATTTGTCGCTATCATGCCGCTGTACGATGGCGTTATCGCAGATTTTGTCGCTAGCCCAGGGTCCAGCTGATCAGCGAAAAACGTCTCAGAAGATATCAAGCTAGCACTACATTAGCGTATCTCCGCGTAGGAGCGGCGTAAAGCATTCATACAGGCAAAAAAATTTGTCGCTAATTTGTCGCTGAACGATGGCACTATCGCCGATTTTGTCGCTAGCCCAGGGTCCAGCTGATCAGCGAAAAACATCTCAGAAGATATCAAGCTAGCACTACATTAGCGTATCTCCGCGTAGGAGCGGCGTAAAGCTATCATACAGGCACCAAAATTTGTCGCTATCATGCCGTTGTACGATGGCGTTATCGCAAAATTTGTCGCTAGCCCAGGGTCCAGCTGATCTGCGAAAAACATCTCAGAAGATATCAAGCTAAAACTACATTAGCGTATCTCCACGTAGGAGCGGCGTAAAGCAATCACACAGGCACCAAAATTTGTCGATAATTTGTCGCTGAACGATGGCACTATCGCCGATTTTGTCGCTAGCCCAGGGTCCAGCTGACCAGCGAAAAACGTCTCAGAAGATATCAAGCTAGCACTACATAAGCGTATCTCCACGTAGGAGCGGCGTAAAGAATTCATACAGGTACCAAAATTTGTCGCTAATTTGTCGCTGAACGATGGCACTATCACCGATTTTGTCGCTAGCCCAGGGTTCAGCTGATCAGCGAAAAACATCTCAGAAGATATAAGGCTAGCACTACATTAGCGTATCTCCGCGTAGGAGCGGCGTAAAGCAATCGTACAGGCACCAAAATTTGTCGCTATTATGCCGCTGTACGATGGAGTTATCGCAGATTTTGTCGCTAGCCCAGGGTCCAGCTGATCAGCGAAAAACATCTCAGAAGATATCAAGCTAGAACTACATTAGCGTATCTCCGCGTAGGAGTGGCGTAAAGCATTCATACAGGTACCAAAATTTGTCGCTAATTTGTCGCTGAACGATGGCACTATCACCGATTTTGTCGCTAGCCCAGGGTTCAGCTGATCAGCGAAAAACATCTCACAAGATATCAAGCTAGCACTACAATAGCGTATCTCCACGTAGGAGCGGCGTAAAGCAATCATACAGGCACCAAAATTTGTCGCTATTATGCCGCTGTACGATGGCGTTATCGCAGATTTTGTCGCTAGCCCAGGGTCCACCTGATCAGCGAAAAACGTCTCAGAAGGTATGAAGCTAGCACTACATTAGCGTATCTCCGCGTAGGAGCGGCGTAAAGCATTCATACAGGCACCAAAATTTGTCGCTATTATGCCGCTGTACGATGGCGTTATCGCAGATTTGTCGCTAGCCCAGGGTCCACCTGATCAGCGAAAAACGTCTCAGAAGATATGAAGCTAGCACTACATTAGCGTATCTCCGCGTAGGAGCGGCGTAAAGCATTCATACAAGTACCAAAATTTGTCGCTAATTTGTCGCTGAACGATAGCACTATCACTGATTTTGTCGCTATCCCAGGATTCAGCTGATCAGCGAAAAACGTCTCAGAAGATATCAAGCTAGCACTACATAAGCGTATCTCCGCGTAGGAGCGGCGTAAAGAATTCATACAGGTACCAAAATTTGTCGCTAATTTGTCGCTGAACGATGGCACTATCACCGATTTTGTCGCTAGCCCAGGGTTCAGCTGATCAGCGAAAAACATCTCAGAAGATATAAGGCTAGCACTACATTAGCGTATCTCCGCGTAGGAGCGGCGTAAAGCAATCGTACAGGCACCAAAATTTGTCGCTATTATGCCGCTGTACGATGGAGTTATCGCAGATTTTGTCGCTAGCCCAGGGTCCAGCTGATCAGCGAAAAACGTCTCAGAAGATATCAAGCTAGAACTACATTAGCGTATCTCCGCGTAGGAGTGGCGTAAAGCATTCATACAGGTACCAAAATTTGTCGCTAATTTGTCGCTGAACGATGGCACTATCACCAATTTGGTCGCTAGCCCAGGGTTCAGCTGATCAGCGAAAAACATCTCACAAGATATCAAGCTAGCACTACAATAGCGTATCTCCACGTAGGAGCGGCGTAAAGCAATCATACAGGCACCAAAATTTGTCGCTATTATGCCGCTGTACGATGGCACTATCGCCGATTTTGTCGCTAGCCCAGGGTCGAGCTGATCAGCGAAAAACGTCTCAGAAGATATCAAGCTAGCACTACATTAGCGTATCTCCGCGTAGGAGCGGCGTAAAGCATTCATACAAGTACCAAAATTTGTCGCTAATTTGTCGCTGAACGATGGCACTATCACTGATTTTGTCGCTAGCCCAGGATTCAGCTGATCAGCGAAAAACGTCTCAGAAGATATCAAGCTAGCACTACATAAGCGTATCTCCGCGTAGGAGCGGCGTAAAGAATTCATACAGGTACCAAAATTTGTCGCTAATTTGTCGCTGAACGATGGCACTATCACCGATTTTGTCGCTAGCCCAGGGTTCAGCTGATCAGCGAAAAACATCTCAGAAGATATAAGGCTAGCACTACATTAGCGTATCTCCGCGTAGGAGCGGCGTAAAGCAATCGTACAGGCACCAAAATTTGTCGCTATTATGCCGCTGTACGATAGAGTTATCGCAGATTTTGTCGCTAGCCCAGGGTCCAGCTGATCAGCGAAAAACGTCTCAGAAGATATCAAGCTAGAACTACATTAGCGTATCTCCGCGTAGGAGTGGCGTAAAGCATTCATACAGGTACCAAAATTTGTCGCTAATTTGTCGCTGAACGATGGCACTATCACCAATTTTGTCGCTAGCCCAGGGTTCAGCTGATCAGCGAAAAACATCTCACAAGATATCAAGCTAGCACTACAATAGCGTATCTCCACGTAGGAGCGGCGTAAAGCAATCATACAGGCACCAAAATTTGTCGCTATTATGCCGCTGTACGATGGCGTTATCGCAGATTTTGTCGCTAGCCCAGGGTCCAGCTGATCAGCGAAAAACATCTCGGAAGATATCAAGCTAGCACTACATTAGCGTATCTCCGCGTAGGAGCGGCGTAAAGCAATCATACAGGCACTAAAATTTGTCGCTATCATGCCGCTGTACGATGGCGTTATCGCTGATTTTGTCGCTAGCCCAGGGTCCAGCTGATCAGCGAAAAACGTCTCAGAAGATATCAAGCTAGCACTACATTAGCGTATCTCCGCGTAGGAGCGGCGTAAAGCATTCATACAAGTACCAAAATTTGTCGCTAATTTGTCGCTGAACGATAGCACTATCACTGATTTTGTCGCTATCCCAGGATTCAGCTGATCAGCGAAAAACGTCTCAGAAGATATCAAGCTAGCACTACATAAGCGTATCTCCGCGTGGGAGCGGCGTAAAGAATTCATACAGGTACCAAAATTTGTCGCTAATTTGTCGCTGAACGATGGCACTATCACCGATTTTGTCGCTAGCCCAGGGTTCAGCTGATCAGCGAAAAACATCTCAGAAGATATAAGGCTAGCACTACATTAGCGTATCTCCGCGTAGGAGCGGCGTAAAGCAATCGTACAGGCACCAAAATTTGTCGCTATTATGCCGCTGTACGATGGAGTTATCGCAGATTTTGTCGCTAGCCCAGGGTCCAGCTGATCAGCGAAAAACGTCTCAGAAGATATCAAGCTAGAACTACATTAGCGTATCTCCGCGTAGGAGTGGCGTAAAGCATTCATACAGGTACCAAAATTTGTCGCTAATTTGTCGCTGAACGATGGCACTATCACCAATTTGGTCGCTAGCCCAGGGTTCAGCTGATCAGCGAAAAACATCTCACAAGATATCAAGCTAGCACTACAATAGCGTATCTCCACGTAGGAGCGGCGTAAAGCAATCATACAGGCACCAAAATTTGTCGCTATTATGCCGCTGTACGATGGCACTATCGCCGATTTTGTCGCTAGCCCAGGGTCGAGCTGATCAGCGAAAAACGTCTCAGAAGATATCAAGCTAGCACTACATTAGCGTATCTCCGCGTAGGAGCGGCGTAAAGCATTCATACAAGTACCAAAATTTGTCGCTAATTTGTCGCTGAACGATGGCACTATCACTGATTTTGTCGCTAGCCCAGGATTCAGCTGATCAGCGAAAAACGTCTCAGAAGATATCAAGCTAGCACTACATAAGCGTATCTCCGCGTAGGAGCGGCGTAAAGAATTCATACAGGTACCAAAATTTGTCGCTAATTTGTCGCTGAACGATGGCACTATCACCGATTTTGTCGCTAGCCCAGGGTTCAGCTGATCAGCGAAAAACATCTCAGAAGATATAAGGCTAGCACTACATTAGCGTATCTCCGCGTAGGAGCGGCGTAAAGCAATCGTACAGGCACCAAAATTTGTCGCTATTATGCCGCTGTACGATAGAGTTATCGCAGATTTTGTCGCTAGCCCAGGGTCCAGCTGATCAGCGAAAAACGTCTCAGAAGATATCAAGCTAGAACTACATTAGCGTATCTCCGCGTAGGAGTGGCGTAAAGCATTCATACAGGTACCAAAATTTGTCGCTAATTTGTCGCTGAACGATGGCACTATCACCAATTTTGTCGCTAGCCCAGGGTTCAGCTGATCAGCGAAAAACATCTCACAAGATATCAAGCTAGCACTACAATAGCGTATCTCCACGTAGGAGCGGCGTAAAGCAATCATACAGGCACCAAAATTTGTCGCTATTATGCCGCTGTACGATGGCGTTATCGCAGATTTTGTCGCTAGCCCAGGGTCCAGCTGATCAGCGAAAAACATCTCGGAAGATATCAAGCTAGCACTACATTAGCGTATCTCCGCGTAGGAGCGGCGTAAAGCAATCATACAGGCACTAAAATTTGTCGCTATCATGCCGCTGTACGATGGCGTTATCGCTGATTTTGTCGCTAGCCCAGGGTCCAGCTGATCAGCGAAAAACGTCTCAGAAGATATCAAGCTAGCACTACATTAGCGTATCTCCACGTAGGAGCGGCGTAAAACAATCATACAGGCACCAAAATTTGTCGCTATTATGCCGCTGTACGATGGCGTTATCGCAGATTTTGTCGCTAGCCCAGGGTCCACCTGATCAGCGAAAAACGTCTCAGAAGATATGAAGCTAGCACTACATTAGCGTATCTCCGCGTAGGAGCGGCGTAAAGCATTCATACAGGCACCAAAATTTGTCGCTAATTTGTCACTGAACGATGGCACTATCGCCGATTTTGTCGCTAGCCCAGGGTCGAGCTGATCAGCGAGAAACGTCTCAGAAGATATGAAGCTAGCACTACATTAGCGTATCTCCGCGTAGGAGCGGCGTAAAGCATTCATACAGGTACCAAAATTTGTCGCTAATTTGTCGCTGAACGATGGCACTATCACTGATTTTGTCGCTAGCCCAGGATTCAGCTGATCAGCGAAAAACATCTCGGAAGACATCAAGCTAGCACTACATTAGCGTATCTCAGCGTAGGAGCGGCGTAAAGCAATCATACAGGCACCAAAATTTGTCGCTAATTTGTCGCTGAACGATGGCACTATCACCGATTTTGTCGCTAGCCCAGGGTCCAGCTGATCAGCGAAAAACATCTCGGAAGATATCAAGCTAGCACTACATTAGCGTATCTCCGCGTAGGAGCGGCGTAAAGCATTCATACAGGTACCAAAATTTGTCGCTAATTTGTCGCTGAACGATGGCACTATCACTGATTTTGTCGCTAGCCCAGGATTCAGCTGATCAGCGAAAAACGTCTCAGAAGATATCAAGCTAGCACTACATAAGCGTATCTCCGCGTAGGAGCTGCGTAAAGAATTCATACAGGTACCAAAATTTGTCGCTAATTTGTCGCTGAACGATGGCACTATCACCGATTTTGTCGCTAGCCCAGGGTTCAGCTGATCAGCGAAAAACATCTCAGAAGATATAAGGCTAGCACTACATTAGCGTATCTCCGCGTAGGAGCGGCGTAAAGCAATCGTACAGGCACCAAAATTTGTCGCTATTATGCCGCTGTACGATGGAGTTATCGCAGATTTTGTCGCTAGCCCAGGGTCCAGCTGATCAGCGAAAAACGTCTCAGAAGATATCAAGCTAGAACTACATTAGCGTATCTCCGCGTAGGAGTGGCGTAAAGCATTCATACAGGTACCAAAATTTGTCGCTAATTTGTCGCTGAACGATGGCACTATCACCGATTTTGTCGCTAGCCCAGGGTTCAGCTGATCAGCGAAAAACATCTCACAAGATATCAAGCTAGCACTACAATAGCGTATCTCCACGTAGGAGCGGCGTAAAGCAATCATACAGGCACCAAAATTTGTCGCTATTATGCCGCTGTACGATGGCGTTATCGCAGATTTTGTCGCTAGCCCAGGGTCCAGCTGATCAGCGAAAAACATCTCGGAAGATATCAAGCTAGCACTACATTAGCGTATCTCCGCGTAGGAGCGGCGTAAAGCAATCATACAGGCACTAAAATTTGTCGCTATCATGCCGCTGTACGATGGCGTTATCGCTGATTTTGTCGCTAGCCCAGGGTCCAGCTGATCAGCGAAAAACGTCTCAGAAGATATCAAGCTAGCACTACATTAGCGTATCTCCGCGTAGGAGCGGCGTAAAGCATTCATACAGGCAAAAAAATTTGTCGCTAATATGTCGCTGAACGATTGCACTATCGCCGATTTTGTCGCTAGCCCAGGGTCCAGCTGATCAGCGAAAAACGTCTCAGAAGATATCAAGCTAGCACTACATTAGCGTATCTCCGCGTAGGAGCGGCGTAAAGCTATCATACAGGCACCAAAATTTGTCGCTATCATGCCGTTGTACGATGGCGTTATCGCGGAATTTGTCGCTAGCCCAGGGTCCAGCTGATCTGCGAAAAACATCTCAGAAGATATCAAGCTAAAACTACATTAGTGTATCTCCACGTAGGAGCGGCGTAAAGCAATCACACAGGCACCAAAATTTGTCGATAATTTGTCGCTGAACGATGGCACTATCGCCGATTTTGTCGCTAGCCCAGGGTCCAGCTGATCAGCGAAAAACATTTCAGAAGATATAAGGCTAGCACTACATTAGCGTATCTCCGCGTAGGAGCGGCGTAAAGCAATCGTACAGGCACCAAAATTTGTCACTATTATGCCGCTGTAGGATGGAGTTATCGCAGATTTTGTCGCTAGCCCAGGGTCCAGCTGATCAGCGAAAAACGTCTCAGAAGATATCAAGCTAGAACTACATTAGCGTATCTCCGCGTAGGAGCGGCGTAAAGCATTAATACAGGTACCAAAATTTGTCGCTAATTTGTCGCTGAACGATGGCACTATCACCGATTTTGTCGCTAGCCCAGGGTTCAGCTGATCAGCGAAAAACATTTCAGAAGATATAAGGCTAGCACTACATTAGCGTATCTCCGCGTAGGAGCGGCGTAAAGCAATCGTACAGGCACCAAAATTTGTCACTATTATGCCGCTGTAGGATGGAGTTATCGCAGATTTTGTCGCTAGCCCAAGGTCCAGCTGACCAGCGAAAAACGTCTCAGAAGATATCAAGCTAGCACTACATTAGCGTATCTCCGCGTAGGAGCGGCGTGAAGCATTCATACAGGTACCAAAATTTGTCGCTAATTTGTCGCTGAACGATAGCACTATCACCGATTTTGTCGCTAGCCCAGGGTTCAGCTGATCAGCGAAAAACATCTCAGAAGATATCAAGCTAGCACTACATTAGCGTATCTCCGCGTAGGAGCGGCGTAAAGCAATCATACAGGCACCAAAATTTGTCGCGATTATGCCGCTGTACGATGGCGTCATCGCAGATTTTGTCGCTCGCCCAGGGTCCAGCTGATCAGCGAAAAACGTCTCAGAAGATATCAAGCTAGAACTACATTAGCGTTTCTCCGCGTAGGAGCGCGGCGTAAAGCAATCATACAGGCACCAAAATTTGTCGCGATTATGCCGCTGTACGACGGCGTCATCGCAGATTTTGTCGCTAGCCCAGGGTCCAGCTGATCAGCGAAAAACATCTCAGAAGATATCAAGCTAGCACTACATTAGCGTATCTCTGCGTAGGAGCGGCGTAAAGCATTCCTACAGGAACCAAAATTTGTCGCTAATTTGTTGCTGAACGATGGCACTATCGCCGATTTTGTCGCTAGCCCAGGGTCCAGCTTATCAACGAAAAACTTCTCAGGTGATATCAAGCTAGCACTACATTAGCGTATCTCTGCGTAGGAGCAGCGTAAAGCATTCCTACAGGAACCAAAATTTGTCGCTAATTTGTTGCTGAACGATGGCACTATCGCCGATTTTGTCGCTAGCCCAGGGTCCAGCTTATCAACGAAAAACTTCTCAGGTGATATCAAGCTAGCACTACATTATTGTATCTCCGCGTAGGAGCGGCGTAAAGCAATCATACAGGCACCAAAATTTAATTTAGATACGCTAATGTAGTTCTAGCTTGATATTTTCTGAGACGTTTTTCGCTGGTTAGCTGGACCCTGGGCTAGCGACAAAATCGGCGATAGTGCCTTCGTACAGCGGACTAATAGCGACAAATTTTGGTGCCTCTATGATTGCTTTACGCCGCTCCTACGCGGAGATACGCTAATGTAGTGCTAGCTTGATATCTTCTGAGATGTTTTTCGCTGGTCAGCTGGACCCTGGGCTAGCGACAAAATCGGCGATAGTGCCATCGTTCAGCGACAAATTAGCGACAAATTTTGGTGCCTGTATGATAGCTTTACGCCGCTCCTACGCGGAGATACGCTCATGTAGTGCTAGCTTGATATCTTCTGAGAAGTTTTTCGCTGATCAGCTGAACCCTGGGCTAGCGACAAAATCGGCGATAGTGCCATCGTTCAGCGACAAATTAGCGACAAATTTTGGTGCCTGTGTGATTGCTTTACGCCGCTCCTACGTGGAGATACGCTAATGTAATTCTAGCTTGATATCTTCTGAGACGTTTTTCGCTGGTCAGCAGGACCCTGGGCTAGCGACAAAATCGGCGATAGTGCCATCGTTCAGCGACAAATTAGCGACAAATTTTGGTGCCTGTGTGATTGCTTTACGCCGCTCCTACGTGGAGATACGCTAATGTAGTTCTAGCTTGATATCTTCTGAGACGTTTTTCGCTGATCAGCTGGACCCTGGGCTAGCGACAAAATCTGCGAAAACGCCATCGTACTACGGCATGATAGCGACAAATTTTGGTGCCTGTATGATTGCTTTACGCCGCTCCTACGCTGAGATACGCTAATGTAGTGCTAGCCTTATATCTTCTGAGATGTTTTTCGCTGATCAGCTGAATCCTGGGCTAGCGACAAAATCAGTGATAGTGCCATCGTTCAGCGACAAATTAGCGACAAATTTTGGTACTTGTATGAATGCTTTACGCCGCTCCTACGCGGAGATACGCTAATGTAGTGCTAGCTTGATGTCTTCTGAGACGTTTTTCGCTGATCAGCTCGACCCTGGGCTAGCGACAAAATCGGCGATAGTGCCATCGTTCAGCGACAAATTAGCGACAAATTTTGGTGCCTGTATGAATGCTTTACGCCGCTCCTACGCGGAGATACGCTAATGTAGTGCTAGCTTGATATCTTCTGAGACGTTTTTCGCTGATCAGGTTGACCCTGGGCTAGCGACAAAATCTGCGATAACGCCATCGTACAGCGGCATAATAGCGACAAATTTTGGTGCCTGTATGATTGCTTTACGCCGCTCCTACGTGGAGATACGCTATTGTAGTGCTAGCTTGATATCTTCTGAGATGTTTTCCGCTGATCAGCTGAACCCTGGGCTAGCGACAAAATCGGTGATAGTGCCATCGTTCAGCGACAAATTAGCGACAAATTTTGGTACCTGTATGAATGCTTTACGCCGCTCCTACGCGGAGATACGCTAATGTAGTGCTAGCTTGATATCTTCTGAGATGTTTTTCGCTGGTCAGCTGGACCCTGGGCTAGCGACAAAATCGGCGATAGTGCCATCGTTCAGCGACAAATTAGCGACAAATTTTGGTGCCTGTATGATAGCTTTACGCCGCTCCTACGCGGAGATACGCTCATGTAGTGCTAGCTTGATATCTTCTGAGACGTTTTTCGCTGATCAGCTGGACCCTGGGCTAGCGACAAAATCTGCGATAACGCCATCGTACAGCGGCATAATAGCGACAAATTTTGGTGCCTGTATGATTGCTTTACGCCGCTCCTACGCGGAGATACGCTAATGTAGTGCTAGCTTGATATCTTCTGAGATGTTTTTCGCTGATCAGCTGAACCCTGGGCTAGCGACAAAATCGGTGATAGTGCCATCGTTCAGCGACAAATTAGCGACAAATTTTGGTACCTGTATGCATGTTTTACGCCGCTCCTACGCGGAGATACGCTAATGTAGTGCTAGCTTGATATCTTCTGAGACGTTTTTCGCTGGTCAGCTGGACCCTGGGCTAGCGACAAAATCGGCGATAGTGCCATCGTTCAGCGACAAATTAGCGACAAATTTTGGTGCCTGTGTGATTGCTTTACGCCGCTCCTACGTGGAGATACGCTAATGTAGTTCTAGCTTGATATCTTCTGAGACGTTTTTCGCTGGTCAGCAGGACCCTGGGCTAGCGATAAAATCGGCGATAGTGCCATCGTTCAGCGACAAATTAGCGACAAATTTTGGTGCCTGTGTGATTGCTTTACGCTGCTCTTACGTGGAGATACGCTAATGTAGTTCTAGCTTGATATCTTCTGAGACGTTTTTCGCTGATCAGCTGGACCCTGGGCTAGCGACAAAATCTGCGAAAACGCCATCGTACTACGGCATGATAGCGACAAATTTTGGTGCCTGTATGATTGCTTTACGCCGCTCCTACGCTGAGATACGCTAATGTAGTGCTAGCCTTATATCTTCTGAGATGTTTTTCGCTGATCAGCTGAATCCTGGGCTAGCGACAAAATCAGTGATAGTGCCATCGTTCAGCGACAAATTAGCGACAAATTTTGGTACTTGTATGAATGCTTTACGCCGCTCCTACGCGGAGATACGCTAATGTAGTGCTAGCTTGATGTCTTCTGAGACGTTTTTCGCTGATCAGCTCGACCCTGGGCTAGCGACAAAATCGGCGATAGTGCCATCGTTCAGCGACAAATTAGCGACAAATTTTGGTGCCTGTATGAATGCTTTACGCCGCTCCTACGCGGAGATACGCTAATGTAGTGCTAGCTTCATATCTTCTGAGACGTTTTTCGCTGATCAGGTGGACCCTGGGCTAGCGACAAAATCTGCGATAACGCCATCGTACAGCGGCATAATAGCGACAAATTTTGGTGCCTGTATGATTGCTTTACGCCGCTCCTACGTGGAGATACGCTATTGTAGTGCTAGCTTGATATCTTCTGAGATGTTTTTCGCTGATCAGCTGAACCCTGGGCTAGCGACAAAATCGGTGATAGTGCCATCGTTCAGCGACAAATTAGCGACAAATTTTGGTACCTGTATGAATGCTTTACGCCGCTCCTACGCGGAGATACGCTAATGTAGTGCTAGCTTGATATCTTCTGAGATGTTTTTCGCTGGTCAGCTGGACCCTGGGCTAGCGACAAAATCGGCGATAGTGCCATCGTTCAGCGACAAATTAGCGACAAATTTTGGTGCCTGAATGAATGCTTTACGCCGCTCCTACGCGGAGATACGCTAATGTAGTGCTAGCTTCATATCTTCTGAGACGTTTTTCGCTGATCAGCTGGACCCTGGGCTAGCGACAAAATCGGCGATGACGCCATCGTACAGCGGCATAATCGCGACAAATTTTGGTGCCTGTATGATTGCTTTACGCCGCTCCTACGCGGAGATACGCTAATGTAGTGCTAGCTTGATATCTTCTGAGATGTTTTTCGCTGATCAGCTGAACCCTGGGCTAGCGACAAAATCGGCAATAATGCCATCATACAGCGGCATAATAGCGACAAATTTTGGTGCCTGTATGATAGCTTTACGCCGCTCCTACGCGGAGATACGCTTATGTAGTGCAAGCTTGATATCTTCTGAGACGTTTTTCGCTGATCAGCTGGACCCTGGGCTAGCGACAAAATCGGCAATAATGCCATCGTTCAGCGACAAATTAGCGACAAATTTTGGTGCCTGTATGAATGCTTTACGCCGCTCCTACGCGGAGATACGCTAATGTGGTGCTAGCTTGATATCTTCTGAGACGTTTTTCGCTGATCAGCTGGACCCTGGGCTAGCGACAAAATCGGCGATAGTGCCATCGTTCAGCGACAAATTAGCGACAAATTTTGGTGCCTGTATGAATGCTTTACGCCGCTCCTACGCGGAGATACGCTAATGTGGTGCTAGCTTGATATCTTCTGAGACGTTTTTCGCTGATCAGCTGGACCCTGGGCTAGCGACAAAATTGGCGATAGTGCCAACGTTCAGCGACAAATTAGCGACAAATTTTGGTGCCTGTGTGATTGCTTTATGCCGCTCCTACGTGGAGATACGCTAATGTAGTTCTAGCTTGATATCTTCTGAGACGTTTTTCGCTGATCAGCTGGACCCTGGGCTAGCGACAAAATCTGCGATAACGCCATCGTACAGCGGCATAATAGCGACAAATTTTGGTGCCTGTATGATTGCTTTACGCCGCTCCTACGCGGAGATACGCTAATGTAGTGCTAGCTTGATATCTTCTGAGATGTTTTTCGCTGATCAGCTGAACCTTGGGCTAGCGACAAAATCGGTGATAGTGCCATCGTTCAGCGACAAATTAGCGACAAATTTTGGTACCTGTATGAATGTTTTACGCCGCTCCTACGCGGAGATACGCTAATGTAGTGCTAGCTTGATATCTTCTGAGACGTTTTTCGCTGATCAGCTCGACCCTGGGCTAGCGACAAAATCGGCGATAGTGCCATCGTTCAGCGACAAATTAGCAACAAATTTTGGTGCCTGTATGAATGCTTTACGCCGCTCCTACGCGGAGATACGCTAATGTAGTGCTAGCTTCATATCTTCTGAGACGTTTTTCGCTGATCAGGTGGACCCTGGGCTAGCGACAAAATCTGCGATAACGCCATCGTACAGCGGCATAATAGCGACAAATTTTGGTGCCTGTATGATTGCTTTACGCCGCTCCTACGTGGAGATACGCTATTGTAGTGCTAGCTTGATATCTTCTGAGATGTTTTTCGCTGATCAGCTGAACCCTGGGCTAGCGACAAAATCGGTGATAGTGCCATCGTTCAGCGACAAATTAGCGACAAATTTTGGTGCCTGTATGAATGCTTTACGCCGCTCCTACGCGGAGATACGCTAATGTAGTGCTAGCTTCATATCTTCTGAGACGTTTTTCGCTGATCAGCTGGACCCTGGGCTAGCGACAAAATCGGCGATAGTGCCATCGTTCAGCGACAAATTAGCGACAAATTTTGATGCCTGTGTGATTGCTTTACGCTGCTCCTACGTGGAGATACGTTAATGTAGTTCTAGCTTGATATCTTCTGAGACGTTTTTCGCTGATCAGCTGGACCCTGGACTAGCGACAAAATCTGCGATGACGCCATCGTACAGCGGCATAATCGCGACAAATTTTGGTGCCTGTATGATTGCTTTACGCCGCTCCTACGCGGAGATACGCTAATGTAGTGCTAGCTTGATATCTTCTGAGATGTTTTTCGCTGATCAGCTGAACCCTGGGCTAGCGACAAAATCGGCAATAATGCCATCATACAGCGGCATAATAGCGACAAATTTTGGTGCCTGTATGATAGCTTTACGCCGCTCCTACGCGGAGATACGCTTATGTAGTGCAAGCTTGATATCTTCTGAGACGTTTTTCGCTGATCAGCTGGACCCTGGGCTAGCGACAAAATCGGCGATAGTGCCATCGTTCAGCGACAAATTAGCGATAAATTTTGGTGCCTGTATGAATGCTTTACGCCGCTCCTACGCGGAGATACGCTAATGTGGTGCTAGCTTGATATCTTCTGAGACGTTTTTCGCTGATCAGCTGGACCCTGGGCTAGCGACAAAATCGGCGATAGTGCCATCGTTCAGCGACAAATTAGCGACAAATTTTGGTGCCTGTATGAATGCTTTACGCCGCTCCTACGCGGAGATACGCTAATGTGGTGCTAGCTTGATATCTTCTGAGACGTTTTTCGCTGATCAGCTGGACCCTGGGCTAGCGACAAAATCGGCGATAGTGCCATCGTTCAGCGACAAATTAGCGACAAATTTTGGTGCCTGTATGAATGCTTTACGCCGCTCCTACGCGGAGATACGCTAATGTAGTGCTAGCTTGATATCTTCTGAGACGTTTTTCGCTGGTCAGCTGGACCCTGGGCTCGCGACAAAATCGGAAATAGTGCCATCGTTCAGCGACAAATTAGCGACAAATTTTGGTACCTGTATGATTGCTTTACGCCGCTCCTACGCGGAGATACGCAAATGTAGTGCTAGCTTGATATCAAGCTAGCACCATGTCGATTTATTATTAAATGGCTAGAGCGACAAATTTTTAGATTTGGTAACAAATTAGCGACAAATTAGCGACAAATTATAGTGCCAATTAGGAACAGGAAACTTAACTTTGTAGTGCTAGCTTGATATACCTCGGTTTCATTTGATTTTAATGCAGAGCGTGGCTGAGCTCATAATTAATGTAAACTAAAACCAGAAACGTAAATATTGGGTCAGTGCAAATAATGTAAACTTAAACCACAGACGTAAACATTGTCTTGGAGACTTGTACCTACTTTTTTTTTTTTTTTATGGTATAGGGGGCAAACGAGCAGACGGGTCACCTGATGGTAAATGACTACCGCCGCCCATGGGCACCAGTAACTCAAGAGTCACAAGTGCGTTGCCGCCCTTTAAGGTGGGAGTAGGGGAAGAGGGGGAGAGAGGGGAAGACGGGAGAAGGGGATTAGAGGGGAGGAGGGGGGGGAGAAAGAAAGGACGGGAATAGGGGAGAGGGAAGAGATAGGGCCTCCGGTAACCTCACTCACGCGGTGAAAAGCAATTCAAGCATTGTTTCACTGCCGGTTTTCTGTGAGGCCGTGGTATCAAGCGGAGTCGAGCCGGCTCATACGTGCTGAAGCATGGCTCTCCCACGTACTTTCTTATCGATACTCTACTATGATAACTGTTATTGTGTAATAAAATAATTTCAATAATTGGCCCTGCCATTTCATCCGGTGCCCCCTATTGCCCTGGCGCCTGTCGGCGAAGTGTGCGGTGGCTCGGCCCTGCCCGTCTGTACGAAAGTAGATTTAAAAAAGAATTATGGGTAAGAATCAACAAAGCCAAAAACCGTCCCTTGGTGTTTCGCACGCATCACCCACAGTGTGCATTCGCGAAGTACAAAAAAGACATTCGCCGATTCATACCATGGTTCCAAACAACCTATTCAAAAATGGTTCTTGTGCGATTAGCATCATGATGCGAACAGCTTGTGGTGTGGAACAACGAAGTAACCAATATTTCCACCTAAACAAAAACACAGTACAAAAATAGGAACTAAAACACTTTTTATTAAAATCGCAAAACTAATTGATTATTTTAAAAATACACAAACTATGCTTTAGTTTGTGTATTTTCTCTTTTGTTCATATAAACACGAACAGATAATAGAATAAGGTGTCTTGCAGTTAGAAAGAGTTTTTTATTTTCTTGATAACGCTGTGTTTCTAAATACCTCGGAATATGGTGCCAATTTTAGAAGCCCTCCGAAATTGGGTTCCTTTAATTAAAAAAAAAAATTGTGCTTTTGGAATATCCAACATGCCGTCGTCACCACCAGGTGGGTTTTGTCTGATCAAACCGTTTCTGTGATGGGGACCCGAGCACGGCTGTTATTTACTAACCACTGGGTCCGTTTTATAAAATATATTTAATATTGTAAAAATTAGAAACTCCTTTTTTGCGCGATGTTCGAATATAAAACTTAAATATTAGTACATTAAATTCTTGTTTTCCGCTCTAAAATAAGCAGGCAAAGTCGAAAACATCAATAAAATATAAATTTTATAAAATTCGTGATGTCCTACGAAATCGCGTATGGTGGAAATTCCGACTACGTTACGGTATTTTTTAAGACTTAAAAATAATCCTTTTGAAACAAATACTGTATTTGAATTCTCGTAACATTTTCTTTAGTATTGATAATCGCCATTTTATTTTAGTAGCTTAGTTTGAAAGATATCAATGTAAAAAGTGTTCACGTTACGCAGTACTCAAATTTTGGACCATATTACGGTTTTATTCAAGGTAAGTATTACTGTTTTAACTTTCTGTTTATAAAATTGAAAACATTAACCTATCTTTATTTATATTACCTTTTAATACTTGGCGTATTTACATTAATTTACAGTTTAAAATTAAATTTACCAGTGGAGTTTTACTAATGGAATGGGAAAGTGACGTATTGGAATTCTAAGGCATAGGTTACATGAAATTTATGATATATTTTTAATAAAATTTGTATATTTAAAAGAATATATTTTATTGGTTCTGTTTGTCTTAGTGGTGAGTGTATGTAACATTTGAAAGTTTATTTAGTTATTGTATTACCTCAGTTGATTTAAAATAAAGATACTAATCGGCAGTACTTTGTAGACCATACCTAATATACTAAACGTGAATTTAAATTCTCCTTACGTCACATGTCCTAATAAATCTGTGCTTAAAAATAAGTAATTAGGAGTACATATCAAATATATTAAAAACCGTTTTATTAAATAATTATAAAGGTAAAACTGTGTTTAAATTGACTAAATATATTTATTGTATGTTTCTTTCGTGCCATAGAAATTGTATTATTTTGAAGTGTAAAGTACCTAAATGTAGCGTATGGATAGTAATTATATAATAGTACGTATATGTCTGAGAGTAATGCTAGTGTTTATATTTTATTGAGAAGTCTATTATGAAACATATTGATATAACAAAGGTATTGCATTTTCATTAAAAAAAACTCTCTATACTTCGTGACGTATTGGAATTCTCTAGTGAAAACGTAAGTTTTAAATCAGTTTTTTTTCAGAATTTCGATATAAATATACTTTTATTAAAATTAATATTAATGATAATTATCGAACGCATTTATTTAATCACAATTAAATTAAAACATTTTTTTTAAGTGAGATTTTTAGATCTTTTCTGAAAACGCCCAATTAGCAATATTTTACAGTCACAAAAAACTTTTGTTAAAAATAATATTACTCAAATAATATTCAGAACATAAATGATGAACGCGGGCAAAGCCTCGGAAACTCAGTATTTACTTAGCTTATATTATAAGGTTTTAACCCTAAATTACGAACACTGGCCTATCGTTATTTACTTTCAAAGACCTTCGCTTCGATGCGCAAGGTAATGGTTAAGATATTATCTTGGCTATATTCATAATATATTTAGAAAGTAAATTTATATACGCATTGTCGAGCGTCGGTAATACCCATAAGTTACATTGGGCAAATAAAAGTTTTATCGGGAGCATCATGTGAACCAGCTTACTTATTATGTATTTTTAAAGAGATAATCCAACACCTATCGCATCATGGAAGTTGAGGACTACAAGGGCAGCTACAGCACACAAAGGCTTTATCACCTCGCTAATGCGTTTGGGTTAGTTGATGTAAATTGGGAAAAGTCCAGTAGTGAAAAACCATTAGTAAGTGGTATTCATTTTTATTAAGGTTTACGGTTTTACTCAAGGTCGCTTCGACCCTTGATAAAGGGTCCTCGTAGGGTCCGAAACATGCATTCCCAAAATCTACACTTGATTAAAACCGTATATCCCTAGTAGAGTAAGAAACGGCTCAAGTTTACAGGGTGTATCTAACAATAGGACACTAGAGGGGGAATAGAGGGACAATAGAACACTCACTTAAATCACTGAAAGGTAATCACTCTAGCATGCAGTTAAAAAAATATTTTTTGAAAAAACATTATCCGTTTAAAAGTTATGACCGTTTGAATTTTTAGGTTTACTACTATCTAGAAATTTTAACGGAATTACTACCTCCGTTTCTTATAAAGGAAGATAGTTTTTATTTCTTTTCTTAGTAACGGAATCAAAAATTACAATATAAAAAAATATGTACAATTTAAACTCTTGACACATTCCACCTGTTTTTAAACCTGTCTATAGAGTAATATAATTCTAATGTGGTCTATGATCTAGTTTCTATACTACCATTATATATTCTATGCTAATACCGCTAATACATTTATCTTTATTTTGACAGACAGACAGACAGTATTTTCACACAGTCGTCGACATGAAACAAATTACATCATCAATCACACTCATCACCACCACAATATTCAAACCATTATGAATAAGCAAAAACCAAAAGAATCTTAGTTATTCATGTATATCAATGAAACAAAAGCATCATTAATCAAAACAAATCAAGATAGATTATAGACTACAATAAAATTTCCGACTGTTGTAAATTTGTCCTATTTGGTATTAGAAGTGAGTACAGTCGGACGTTTTCTATCTTTAGTAAGTGCCATAGAAAACTATATAAAATAATTTAACCCTTAGAAGATATCATAGTTTTAAAATAAATCCGCAACAAAATAATGATCAAGTACCCGCATTTATGATGTGCAAGGCAGGCGGTCATGCGATGAGAGGTACCATGCCTCGCGGCTCAGACGTGTGGTCGGCTCAGACGTGTGGTCGGCTCCCTACGAAACGTGTTCACGCACTGCTTTTTTTAATATGTTTTTGCAATATGTCATCGTATAATAATACTTTTTGAATAGATAAGTTAGTAATAAGTTTTGTTTTTGTTAATTTCATTTTTTTTTTTCAATTATTTCTTAACTAAGTAAATAGGTATTTACCGTTCAACATAGGTAGGTACTTATCTAAGCATAATTTGATTTTGTAGTAATTTTCTGTTGTTTGGTTTTTTATTTCAGTATTTAAGCAGACATAAAATTACTATCACCCATATAATTATTCACCTTAAGTTTTTTTTTAAATTATACATAGGGCACACTGAAAGTTCTGCGCTCCTGGTAGCTCATAAATGTTTGAATTTCGAATGTTATATTTTTTTAAACATAAGAAATCATTGATTAAAAAAAAATTGCGGGAAATCGGTCAATTGTTTTTTATCGAAGTTCGTAGTCTATAGCAAAAATGGAATTTAAAAGTTCACTGACTTCGCAAGACTGCACTGCTCGTCTTCAAAATGCGTTTGGGTGGGAAGCACCTCATTTGATTGCGTTTTTTCTCCCGGACGGGTCCTGTCCGCACGATCCCACTGAGTTACTGCTGTTACTCCACAGTTAATGCTGAGTGGTACACCACCATTTGTTTGCCCAGTATCTTTGAAAAAGTTAACGAAAAACGACCAAAAAGTCGCATCCTATTGCAAAATGACAATTCTTGGGCGCACACCACGAACAAGACTGGCCTTTTGGTCAAGTGGTTAGTGATCCCGACTGCTGAGCCAGAGGTCGTGGGTTCGATTCCCACCCAGGAAAAATATTTGTGTGATGAGCACGATTATTTGTTCTGTGTCTGCGTGTAATTTATCTATAATATGTATTTTTTAGAAATATATAAGTATGTTTATCAGCAGTCTTGTTACCATAGTACAGGCTCTGCCTAGTTTGGGATCAGATGGCCGTGTGTGAGATGTGTGAAGTTATTATTATTATTATTCTCTTCATTTATTTAAAAAAAAAAAACAAAAATATTTAAAAATATTAAAAATAGTGTCCCACCGGTATCGGGTACAGGGACCAAGCTACCGGTGGTTAGGGTTCCATATACAGAAACCTCCTCACTATTCGTGCCGTATCGAGGATGACTGCCTTCTGCATCAGGCTCCAGCTGCCAAACGTGAGCTTCTAAAGGTGTTGGTCGAGGCTCTTAGCAATAAACCGATGATAGATCGAGCCCAGTAAAATGTTGCACGACCATTTTCGAGAACTGGGTCGGGCATATACCTGTAGTACGGTAACTCGACAGACACAAGGTTAAGAGCAAGTTGCTGATGGACTATCCTGGCCACTTATTATTATTATTTTTGGCTTCTGAAAAGGTAGACTTAGTGACCCATCCCGTACATAATCCAGACCTGGCACCATGCGATTTCTTAATTTTCCCAAGAATTTAAGATTTTAGTTTCAGCACGTGAAAAATATGCCCTTAGACCAATGGTCCTCGTGTTTTCAAAAATGGTTTGACTGATTGCAAAAGTGTTTAAAATATCATGGAGAATATTTTGAAAAGCAATAAATACTAGTTTACATGTAAATTGTTTTATTAATGAGTTACGCAAGACTTTCAGTATAACCCTTTTAGAAGGTGGCGCGACGTGTTCCGCGTGCGCCTCTCTAAACCGGAGGCGGGCAAGGCCCCCGTACTCTATGGTGTGGCCGCCTACTGACCAAGAGGCGGCCAAGGTCTGCAGGGGTTCCCGGAGGCTTCCTTCTTAGGGTATTCCCGGGTCCCCTGCAATAGACCCACTTGTGACGGAACACCGTGTGGTTTTAGTCGGATCGATTCCGACATACCACTTTACCATTAGCTCAGGTGAGGTGATGACCCGTGGGGGTTTCCACACGAAAAAAAAAAAAAAAAATAACCCTTTTACCTTATTTCCTACGTTCAAGTAACCAAATAATTAAGTTGCTTTTATCTTTTTCGCCATTTTTTTAAGTACTATATTACCTATCATACATTAATAGAACTAGAAAAAGAACTCTGCTTTTTCGGCAGTCCGCTACAGCTAAACGACTGCGACTTTTGCACAGCAATGAAACAGCGGATGGAAATATGTATAGGTTGGGTTCTTAATAAGTAATCTACACTAATATTATAAAGCTGAAGAGTTTGTTTGTATGGTTGAACGCGCTAAGCGCAGGAACTACTGGCTCGAATTACAAAATTATTTTAGTGTTGGATAGCTCATTTATCGGTATATAACATCATACTACGACCAATAAAAAACGGAGCATCAATGAAAAATGTTGGATAAACGGGGCAAATTTACAAACGCTGGTAGTTAGCTAGTTAGGAATAAGGGGGAAAAAACTATCCTTGTTCGTGCCAAGTTACTGTTGCAGCTGCTCTTCTATAAGCAATGATAATGTCTTCTAATGTGTTTTCTTTCACAGCCACCATAACATGGAACTTTTAACACCTTTACAACCCGCCTGCATTGTGTCTGGAGCCCATAGTTTCATTCTTCATATTTCACGCATAGCTGGCATAGCACCAATCAGTTTTGAGAAAGTGCACGGTGGTTGGCGTATACGGGTGTCATGGTTTTTCTACGCGTACTCTGTCTTGGCCGTAATTACCTTACGTAAGTGTTTTTTTTTTATTCAATAAATATGGATGTCAGAATCGACAATAATTAGTAGCCAGCACGGATATTCCACTGTCAATATGGGACGCAAGCACCAACTGTTGGCGCTCGACAGAGTCTACGAGTCGGCGTGTGACACCGCCGGAAGACAGTCTAGTCGCAGCGGTCGAGTAGAACAGTCGTCGTAGAAACTGTCTCGCGTTCTGTAGTTGCCTAAATACCTACTAAAACAGTGATTACTTTGTTGGTGTTAAGCGTTTCCATCTATATGTGTATAGCCAATTCCATTTATTCTTCTTGCCGATCAAAAGCCACTATTGTCGCTTTTCGGACAACATCGGGGCATACCGGAAGTTTCAGCAAACAGACTACAGAGATATGCATAATTTTTGAGCGGCTATAATTACAAAATCTAATATGTGCATAGCGCTAGTAACAGTCCAGGTTTTAAATCTCGGTCTATAAGAGGAGTGGGCGCAGCAGCGGGACAGCATTGTACAGGTGCGATGATGTCCGATCTCGATCGCGCCTCACACCTTCATTTTGTTGTAGAAGCTTTCTTATCGGTAACGCTAAAAATGTTACGCGAGTCAACGGCTGGCGATGTGACCTTGCGTAAGGTGGGGCACTTTATATTAAATGGATGGTAAAATTTCTGATATCGTTTGTGTAGGATGCAATTGTCTTATGAAAATGAGTGTAAGTATTATGTATATCCAGATAAATTACGAACTAAAATTTTGATGAAATGGCATCAGTCGTACTTAGGGATTGTTATGACAAATGCGGAAGCAAGTTCGCGTTTTTGGCTTCCGCCTATTAACACCTTTTTAGTTATAGTGGATGCACGTACTAATTTTATATTAAGAGGATTATATTATGAAATACTTTGTATTACAGTTTATAATATGAAAAACTTAGTATTATTATATAAAATGACGGTAGTCACTTACCATCAGGTGACCCGTCTACTCGTGACTCGAGACGCAGCGACTTCTATTGCTGTAAGGATACATGAAAATGACGTGAATGACGATTTCTATGAGTTCAAAGACGATATTGTAGACGATATATAGTAATCATAATCTAGACCTACAGGAGCTTACCAGTAGCCCATAGTCACAAACAGAGTCAACCGCAGAGGTATCGCATCCGGGCACTCGTGGCAGAAGCGAGAATACGTTACTTACTGCAGGTAATTCCGAATTGGCAAGAGCAACCACTTTGCCAGGTTTAAACGCCATGGTTGTTCCACAGCCTGACACACCTGACAATTCAGGGAATGAGGAGGAGTTTCAGAGTCCTTACCTAGCTCTCCCAGCACTAGTCACACCGATGACTTGCCACTTCAACAGCAAACAAATGAGTCAGTGCCCACGCGATGGTCTAAACGCACAATTACAAATTATTGTTCCGTAAAAATAGTGTTAGCAATATTTAGTATATTACGTACCTAGTTTTGTAGCTTAGTTGTTCCTTTGTATTTCTAAGGGAAGGAATTATGTTAAGTACTCGTATGTAGAAGTGTGCACAAGCGTCACTATGATTACTAATAAACGTCAGTACCTTACTAGCAAGCAGTGGTTTCACTTGTCTCTTCCCCGTGTTTAACAGTTTGTTACGCTTTTACGCATTAACTAATCAACTGATCATCATGAAACTTTTCAAACACGTTGTCAATTGCCACAGAAAATGACATTTTCTGCGCCATTCAGAAAAAAATACTGTTCCCGAGGGACACCTCAATTGATTCATATAATCTACACTAAACCGGGCAAAGCCGTGATGGCATATCGCTATTACGATAGTCTGATCATCATCATCTTCTCGCTCTTTGCCCAATTGTCATTGAGGTCAGCGAAATGTGTAATTTTACAAAGGGTTTTGACTGATTTATTTTATGGCTGGTCGCTTGCCTGACGTCAACCCTCCTTAGAAATGTAGTCGTTTATCTCTATGATGACATTCGTGAAGGTCAGCCGTCAACTGCGATCACTGAGGAAATTGTGGCTGACTGTCAGGCAACTAATTAAAGAAAACCGGCGTATCACCCATGAGAAGATTAGAAGACATTTGAGAATTAGTATGAGCCAACTTCAAACACATTACATTAACATTTAATATTTAAAAAACTTTGTTGCCGCTGGATTCCTCATGAACTCACACCAGAACAAAAACGGATTCATGTTGATTGATGTAAAAAAATGATGTTAAAGTGCGATCAGGGACGTTCAAATGCTGTGTATGACATTCTGACAGAAGATGAAACATTGATATATTGTTACATGCTGGAAAGAAAACAACAATTTTCGGATGGGTGTTCGAAGGTGACAGCAAAGCAACAAAATTGCGGTAGGCGAGAATCGTAGACATGATATAACAATGACACTGCTTCGGCGCACACCGCGAACAAGAAAAGTCATTTTTGGCTTCTGAAAAGGTAGAGCTAACGACCCATCCCGCTCATAATCCAGACTTGGTACCATGCAATTTCTTTATTTTTCCAAAAATTTAAGATTTGATGAGAGGTATGACAATTACGGGGCCGGAAGAGGTCGTGATATCTTTTAACCAGCACGTGAAAAACATGCCCTTAGACCAGTGGTCCTCATGTTAAGTGAAAATACTTAGAAAAGCAGTAAATATATTACTTTACATGTTAATTGTTTTATTAATGAGTTACGCAAAACTTTCAGTGTACCCCACGTATAAGAAATATAAACAACTAACATATTCATCGTAATTACAATTGTATCTAGGTATAATATGTATGTATTTAAGATACATACATATGTATGTATATTAAATACATACATATGTATTGTATGTTTATCGGTTACCATAGAACAGGCTCTACCTAGTTTGGGATCAGAGGGCCGTGTGTGAGATGTGTAAAGTTATTATTATTATTGCAATTAATTTCACAAAATATCTAGACGTTCTAGGCGACCATTGTGTAAAATGGTTATTTTCAAAATAAAATAAGTTCTCATGTAAGTGGATCATGTGTCTTTTTGAGAACAAATTTTTTAAACCTAAACCTACCTAGGGGAAGAGAAACCGCAAGTCTCGGATGAGGAACGAGACTGAGACTGCAGTAGCTCGTAGAGGCCGGGGTCGCGTTCCCTAATGTCCTGTATTTCCTATGACTGAGGAGGCCATTAGCACAGGAACACTTACTAGCTTTTGTTACAACAGTCCAATATCTAAGGCTTTTTAGTTTCCCCGTTATTATTTTTTATTTTTTTCATTTAATGAAAAGACAACTCCCGCATTAGGAATTACTCCTGTGTCGCGGGGGACTTTACAAACATACAAACAACGGACACAAAGAACACCCAGACTAGGGTGGGAATCGAACCCACGACCTATGGCATAGCAGTCAGGGTCACTAACCACTAGGCCAACAGGCCAGTCATTTACTAAGTAACTTATAATTTTATAAATACGTGTTGTCGCCACATCAAAAACTCTTATTTATTTTATTAAAAATAGGGCCAAACTATAATAGATGATAACGCAGTTCACTATTTAATAAAAATAATTTAATAGACATTATTTTGACTGGTTATATATATATTGGTCGATTGATAAATATTAACAAATAGTGGGATTATAAAAGGGTAGAAATAAGTGAAGATCGATTGACTTGAGTGCGAATAGAGGTACGAACAACTTGGCAGTTACTGTTAGTTAGTGATTTTCATAGTTTATATAAGTGGTTGTGAGACTGTTTCCTACATACCTTTGCCTTAAAGAAGATGGTCAAAACCATTTTTAACACGCTTTTATTCGCTTTACTTGTAACTAAATATGTTAACAAATCTTGTCAATGTAAGTCAATTTTAACCCAGGTTAATTTCAATGCGAAAAATAGAAGTGGGTTAACCACGGAGTGTTAATATTTTTCGCATCGAAATTAACTTTGTAGCTACATGTAGTTTGAATGACAAGACTATAATTTGGCATCTTAGAGATGTTCTGATGATTTTTAGGGTTCCATTCCTCAAAAGTAAAAAAAAAGGACTCTTATAGAATCGCTTTGTTGTCCATCTGTCTGTTAAGACCCTTTTTCTCAGGAACGCGTAAACGCATCAAGTTGAAATTAATACCAAATACGTATGTCAATGGTACCCTGAAGCTGTAAAAAAAATTAAGCTTTAAGTCAACGCAATCAAAAGATACGGGCATAGATTTTAACAAATTTGAACATTTGGCAGGTAAATCAAAACCTTTAGGGTACTTCCCATTGATAAAGAATCGTGAAATTTGGTAAGAAGCAAGGTCTGGCAGCACAAATAAAGGAAAAAATTCGAAAGTCCTTAATTTGTTGTTATATCACATAAAAAAAAATGTTTTTGTGATTACAAACTTATATTTTACGGCTGGAAGGTTGACTTATTATTTTTTTTTAACTGCCTAGTGTAGTACGAAAATTTTATAGTAACTGCATGCTAGAGTCATGCCCTTCCAGTGAATTAGGTAAGTGTTCCTTTCTCAAATACAACCTTTATAATAATAACTATTTATATAACAACAATATATTATATACTAAATGAAAACCCGGCTTCGCTCGGGTGAAATGTGACTCATAATACACAATCTTTTACATAACGTAGGTAGATATTTTACGTGTGAATCGGCCTTAATGAACTCAATATGGCATCCGATTGGCCAATATGGCGACTGCCATTTGCACCATTAGAATTTAACAAAATACTCGACATAATATTATCTACGTATTAACGGAAATTAACGCGATCACGAAAAGGTATTACATACCTCTGAATTGCCTGACGTTTCGACCAGGTTGCACTGGCCGTGGTCACAGGCTGACAGTCAGCCTTATCGTGATCGCGTTAATTCCCGTTAATACGTAGATAATATTATATCTTGGATGGCGAAAGTTTAAAAGTTAGTATAGCAAAATACTCGACAATCCGAATTTTGCGGATATATGTTGTCGACTCGGAATCATTATTTTCGGTTTCGATCGAGTCTGCCCTTTGACCGAATCATTAATATAGAATTGTCAATTCTTAAAATATAAAACAGCTACGATTGAAGTGGATTAATAGTATTACACCAGTGTTTTTACTTTCCAGATACTATCATAGCTTTCACAGTCTTGGATACCAGAGAAGAATTGGTCGATGGATACGAACCCTCGTCCAACACTGGGTTCATGCGAATAGTGACACTAGTTCTCGGTACTATACAACTGGTTGCGGGTTTAGGAATAGCGTTCACTGGACTCCACAGATTGCGTTTTGTGATTGACTCTATGGCTCACTTAGAACAAGTAACTATTTTGATATTTATACAATTTATTTGCTCATAATAGTTTTAATTTGAAAATTAATCTCGTCTATTCTGTTATATTTAAACATATTTATATGATAGATAATGGATACTTGTAGGGACATAATACTGACTCAGTAATTTATATACGAAGATTCGAGTATTTGCCTGGCGCAACAGTCGTCTCCCCGCTACGAGTTAGATCATCATCTGCCTACCCTTGTCCCAATTTTATTTGGGGTCGGTGCAATATGTTTTATTCTACCATTCTACTCTACCGTTCGTCATTTCACTGCTTACTCCCTTTCTAGCCATGTCTTCTTTCACACAGTCCTTCCATCTTTTCTTTGGTCGTCCTCATCTCTTATACCCGTCAACATCCGTACCTAAAACTCTTTTCACCATATTTTACTCATCCCTCCGCAACATGTCCATACCACGATAACCTATTGCCCCTCAGCTTTTCATCCAGTAGTGCACCTTGTTCATCCTAGTCACACCACACATCTATCTCAACATTAGCATTTCGGCTGCGTGCAGGCATCTCACTTCCGTTCTCTTTGTGGGCCAACTTTCAGACCAGTACAGGACGGCAGGTCTATTATGTGCTACGAGTTAGATCGTGTGATAATATAAAATATGTATATATTTCACATACATACATCTTGGTACGTCTTATAAAATATATACTTACACAACCTAACTCATTGCTTGCGAGGCTTATGTCTAAACATACTCTATGTTGCGGAGAGATGACTGCTGCGCTGCCTCCAGCGAATGCTGGCGTTTTTGTTTACAAATTACAGTATCGCTTCAGCATTATGTCCCTACATACTTACACATTTCAGAATGTAAAATACTGAATGGTCGGCTATTGGCTACTCTTCAATAAACTTTTTTCAGGAGAATATAGGAGACGAACACTTTTGCATTATAGACGAAAATTTCTTTAACCACCTATGTTATTGCAATTTTCAGATAAATAATGAATTTGATGTTCTTTTTGTACCATCCACGACAAGTGAAATTAAAACATGGTTAAAAATTATTATTTTACTGCTTTATGGATACGTTGGTTCATTCGTGGACTGTGGAATCTACATGTACGACGTAATAATTGCTAATGATACAGGTAAGTCATGTGACCTATTCTATAGTACACCTAGACGTGAATATAGAAAGATCAGAAATACAATAATCTATCTATATCCAGATATGCACTGCAAAAGGCGGATTGATTGATTGAATGGAAATCAACATTAAAAAGGGACTGGCCATTAAGTTGTCAATTTCACTGATTATTTGAAAGCAGTGGTTATTATACTGACTCTCATGATTTATTGTAGAAGCAGTTTGACTGGTCAATAAATTAACACTAATGATTTAGTCGTGAAAGCAACTTTGACTGGTCATTAACATGAAAATGGAATACTATTAATATATTATACGAACAGTTTTGACAAGTCATTGAATTGACACGTAAATCAGTTTGGAAAGGATTGCAAAAAATTTTTCAACCTCTAGTATATCTAGAGAGGACATCAAAGAGAGAAGAAGAAGAAGAGATAGTCTAAAGCAGTATTTTCATGTCATTAAATTGGTTTTAGGTAAAACTGTACCTTGATTAAATTGTAAATAATTGGTGTAAATAAATCTCTTTTAAATTGAAAGTCCTCGATGCAAAGGAACCCCTATTAATTTGGGAATCCTTGGTACAGATGTACCCCCATTCAATTCCAAATAATTGCTGAAAAATAACAAAACCCCCATTCAATTGGAAATCCTAAATATCCCCATTCAACTGCAACAACCAGCTAGTTTGCAAATAAAAGTCGACCTTCAAGACGAATAGCTCTCTAGGGAAGAGATTAGAAAATTAAATAGGTTCGTAAACGGTCCAAATGGATATTCATTATTAACCCAATTGGATTTATTTCATTAATAATAACAGTGATGGACTTCGCGTCGATATGTGAGACGCAAATGCTGACACTATGCGGAAAAAAGATTCAAATGGAATGCATTTCATCAAGTAGAATTTTAGATTCTCTTTATATTACAATCAAGTTTAATGATTGCGATCGCATGTGTGCTACAGCTTAAAAAGGCAATAAATGTTTGTCAAAGGTGATGGAGTGTCAATATAATAGTATACTGATGAGCGGACGCACAGAACATGATTCACGGCCTTACAATCTACTACAGGAGTTTGGACAAAACAGTACAAGGTTAGGCTTTTACACAAGTAAAACAAACACAACAACAAAACAAGTTATCGCCGGCACCAGTCCTGCTGAGTTAGCGGCAGTCTAGACTGTACATAGAGAAAGAAGAAAAAGATAATTCGTAGTCTTTTATCAAGATAAAAAAGATGAAGGACCACGAATTATTGTCTAAGTTAGGATCTTAACACTTTTACCTTAAGAGGCAACCTTAACTCTTTTATACTTTAACGGTACAGCCAGTTCGAGAAATATGTTTTAGCGTTTATTTGTTGCATTTAAATAATTTCCTATATATGTGGTATGGATATGGATATGGCAGTTGACTGTCAAGTCAAACTAGTTTTCTTTATTAAATGCCAAATAGTACGATCTGTAGACACTCGTACGTAATAAACAACGTGTGACGTCATTCTTTGCTATCGTCAAAAGCCTAAGCCATGTGCATGAATCGGTACCCTGTAAACATCTAGAAAAGGTGCACACGGAGATCACCTAGGTATTCTAGCGATCAAGGGACGACAAAGGTGCGGAAACTTTGGCAATAAACTAAAGAGGATACTTTGAGTAGTTTAGCAAACTCTCCTCCTCCTATAAAGCGATATGAACTTCCAGAGGCTTCAAAATTCAAATTCAAAATTCGTTTATTTGCCTGAGCCCTGGTGTGGTTCTTGGACTTACTGAAACCGTACTTAATATCGACTCTACTATTGATGTTGATTATTGACTATTACATTTATTATTTATATAGAAATATAATAAATAATACTTAGTCATTAGGAACCTAGGAATACACGAATACTTAGTCGTGTATTCCGGACGAAATAGTCATGGTAATCTATGGTCTATGTTTCAGCTACATACAGATTTTTTTTTAATATTATCTCATTAAGCGACGATCTCTAGACATTTTAAGAGCTTTTCCGTAGGTAATCAGACATTAGCTTTAGAAAAGCAAAAGGCCATGATGTCATGCCACACTGCCTTTGCTTTGATTTCTTTATCGTTTTACTTCGCAGGTTTGTCTTAATTTTTACCAATATTTAGACGTAATAACGTCTTTTCGAAATGACCTCCTGTTTTCACCCATGGGGCATGTTGTCTGCTTTTGAATCAGTACTTGGATTTTAGATGAAGTTCGTCCAGGTGAGTCACGTGATCATTTTCACTTGGCCGGTTTCAGTTCATCTTCAGTTGTGTTTTGTTTGTGAGCGTGAGAATGGGTGAAAATAAACTTGGTTTTTTGTCTTAAATTTTAAATATTCAATATTAAATGAAATTGGTCTTTGACAATTTAAAAGTGTACAGAAATTCACATCTTTTTCAAAACCACCGAAGGTGCTACTGACGTGTTGTCAAACAATATCTCGTTCTTGCCTTCCATGCGTTTTGTTAAGTTCGTTAATGAATGTGACAAAAGAAGGCAAACTATCGCGGTGTCGAATAAATCTGATAGGTTTGCTCTCTTTTGAAACCCTGGGCACACCATTGTCTACTACTACTATTATTTATATAGTCAGTACTACTTCAGTACTTTTGCAAAGTTGTCCTCCAGATATGTTAGTGCTCTGTATCTACATGTACTTATCTTCCTGTTTGGATGTCACAGACTACCTCAGTATCCATTAAGTCTTAGTGTCTCCGGTTCGCTCTGTTTGTTGAAGAAATTACAATGGACTGCAGATAATACAGGTGATGGTGTCGGCGTGTAATTCAAATCATGGTCGTGGGTACCATTCTGGCTTATGCTAGTAACAACTACATAGCTATAAACACTCATTTTATTAAATAGTGAACTGTTTTATCATCACTGTGTAGTTTACACTTATTTTTAATAAAATAAATACGAGTTTTTGATGTGACGATAACACTTAGGTACCATTAAATTTACATGAAGCAATATAAACGATCGTTCACATGCTTGCAGGTCACCCAGATTAAAACAATAATTCATAAAAGAATCGACACAGAATTGAGGGACAGAAAGACCATAAGCGAAATGGGAAGAAATATGGGGATAGACAGAAACGAGTTAGCAACTGTCAAAGGATGTTTCTTTACCCGTAGATAACATCCATTCAGAGATACGCAAGTTACACAATCTCTTGAAGGTCAAAGTAAGGATACTGGAAGAGTATCTTTTGTTTGAGATAAGAATACCTTTTATCAGTAGAGAGCCGTATGGAATTTTTAAATTAATACCAGTGGCCAAACATCACCACAATAGGTTTTACATGATATCTCCGGTATCAGACTTTGTGACTTTGAACATAAGAAAGGGCTCCTTTATACCTATGACCGAAGCAAACATCAAGGACTGTTTTGTCCAAGAAGCCTGAATATCAAATGAAGACTGCCAGAGATTTGTGTGAGCAAGAAAATCACGAATGTTCAACAAGAGACATTTTATGCAAGAGTACGTGGCAAGAGAGCTACATTATGGACACATATATTTACATGTGCGAACAGTGCAATGTACGAACAATGTGCAGCGAAAAAATTACCGCAATTAATTATGTCACGGTTGTTTAATCAAGACGGAAGAGTTTACAATATATCCTTACAAACATCATATAAGCGAGGTACTAATTACACCGGACATATACACACCTACTATGGAAGCGATAAATCATATCATGAACATCAGTAAACCCTTAAATAAAATCTCAAACCAATCACATTTAAAGTTTAGAGAAGCAACCGCCGAAATTCACGAGACGTCAAGATCATACACCAAGTCAGGCGGCTACGGCAGATGGCCAACCGTGACAAGCGGCGGCGTCACACCAAAACCCAGCGACAAACGTGAAGATTACAAAACAAGTCAACAAGTCCAGTTTTACGAAAATTTATTGATTTTTTTGACGGCTGATTATAATTAATTATTGTCACGTGTTTATATTATTTTTCTTTACAAAATATTTTTGTTAAATTGCTCAGCATCTCTTCTTCTCTGGCCCGGGAATATGTACGGTCCAATTACTGTACATATTACCGCGTCAGCGATTTAGTTTATTTTACACATTTGTACGATTTTGTAATTAATTAACAAGATGTCGGACACGAGGAAAGTCATTCTTTCATTTATCAAGACCTACATATCAAGGTTGTCGTTCGGTAGCATCAAGGGTCTGCACGATAAGCAGGATTCTCCTAGAGTGGGCTCACTGCTTCAGTCAATGGTTCCATCGCATGCGACGGTGCTTAGAAACGAACGGAGACTACTTCGAAAAGCAATAAAAATATTAACAGACTTCTATATCATTCCGTTTTTATTATTTTCTACAACTTTCTAAACACTCTTTGCTGGTGTACCTAAAATATGTTATCTCTTTAAAAAAAAATACGGATTCCTGGACAGGAACAAGGAACGGTGCCGTGTACTGCATGTGTCATCTGCATCCTCAATCGTTTTTTTAATTTATGAAGACCTTTACAAGCGGAAGCTTGAAAAGGCAACTTGTTATAGCACGCATAAACTTGGTGTTTAAATGTATCTATATTAACTGGGTGTACAGTCACGTGCATTGATATGTAAACGTTGATATTTGCAAATATATGACAATATTTGATATTTCAGAAATAATACCTATTTCTGTTGTATTCAAAATTATATAATCTTCAAACTGGGTCAAAATTAGGTATACTTTTTCTTTATATTTAAGTAATCATAACACTACGTGAATACTACACACTCCCAAAGTTATATTTAGCTATATGTGACGATTTCTTTAACATATATACCTACAAAGTAATTTCAGAACAATTTAATTAATTTAATAACAAATAATCAATATAACCATACATACTATATACCCATCAGAGTAAGTCAGTCAGTCAGTCTTATATAATAGTTTTCAGACATTTGAATACACTTTCACGTGCAAATTTTTGAATTATGAATTACAATAATAAGTCAACAATGTAATTTTTCGAAAAATGTAAACAATACAATTTCATTATACTGTAAACAGTTGACTGTTATTTTTTATCATTCTTATGTATACACTTATGAAACTGACTAAGACCTTTTGTACTTAACTCACTCCAATGCTTAAAGCTGTCCGAATCTGTTGATATGTCACCCTTTTATCAGTTTCTATCATTAGCCGCACTGCACTCACGTTATCTTCAGTAGCCGCCGTAGAAGGACGTCCTTTTCGAGAATCAGCAGTGAGTTTGCTTCCACCACGTTTAAACTCATTAAACCAGTTGTAAACAGGGGCACGAGATGGGGCTTCGTAATGAAATGCCAATCAAAGTCTATCGTAACATTGTTGTCGAGTAAGACTGCAACGAACGTAATAAATCATTGAGCAAACATTTTCTCTAGTAAAATCAATTACGATGCATGGCAGACACTTTTTAAATTGTCGCCAATTTGTAAAAACAAATGACATATGAAATCATTAAACATCTACAGATGCCGAAAGAGTTCTTAATTCGAAATAAATTTTTCATCGGCTGCTTTTCTTACTGGCTAAATTTCTAAGAACTATCGGTGTGACCCACGTATAGTCAGATTATACTACTCTATATATTGAAATAAAGTTAAAGTATTATTTCAGTGCCATTTGCAGCGTTCTCGATGACTCTCACATACTTCAACGTAGTCCATCTGCAATTGCTTTCGATACAGTTCCACATGGTGGTTATGAATTTGGTATCCACTCAGCAGCGGCTGAATAATTGCTTGGCGAATATACTAGATGAATACAAAAAAGATTGTAAGTCTATTATACCAGTTTTCAATACTTTTATTTATGGGTTAGGGGGCGCACAAGCAGACCTCACCTGATGGTAAGTGACTACCGCCGCCCAACTCAAGAGTCACAAGTGCGTTGTCAGCCTTTAAGATGGGAGTAGGGGAAGGGGGAGGAATGAGAGAGGTAGGAGAGGGAGGGGTTAGGACCTCCGGTAACCTCACTGACTCGGCGAAACACATCGAAATCATTGCTTACTCATCACTCCGGTCGAGCTGGCCCATACGTGCCGAAGCATGACTCTTCCACTTGCCTTGACTTTCTTTTCTCATAATATGAAAATGTAAAACAAAATAAATAAAGATTCTACTACCATTCGTTTCTATCATAAGTGCATTGTAGATCATAAATTAGCGCTTATTACAAGGACTTGAAAACCTAGATTACCATACAGCATATTCCGTAATCTTTATCGAAATCGGAATAATAGGAAGTCTATATTGGGCTACTAGGAAAACAATATTTGTATTAAAATATTATCCAGACAGTTTTTACCTTAGTGAATGTAGTCAAATATAGCATATTAGGTAATATTAAAGCCAACGCGTAGTCCTGACTGATATCCACCATGCACTGAGACTCTGTAGGGTTGAAAAAAGCAAAATCTTTTTAAAATCTATTCAGATGCCCTGGTGGTGCGGGAAGTGCGACCCGTTCACCAATCTTTGATCTAGAGTACGACTCACGCTTGGGGGTCCACCATGCTCTTACAAAGTCTTCTGAGGTTTACGCCGATCCAAGTAAACGAGGTCTCCAAAAACAAAATAGTTTTAGTAGCAACCAATGAGACATAAACTGCAAAAGGTTGATGCCAGCATTATACAAGTTATTTTTCTTTACAGCATCTGCGTCTTCGTTAGCATGGTCCAGCCCTAAACATGTAAAGTACATCGAAGAATTCCGAATATATATGCCAAATCGTACATCTTATAGTTCCACTAATCATTGTATGCCGTCTACTGTAACCGGAGGTGAGTATCTAATAAATTACAAAGTACACTTGAGAGCAATGAATCCGGGTCACATAAAGATACCCAAAAATCTCTGAACTAATAATGCTAGCTTAGTGAAATAAATTGTTTTATGGTATAAGTTTTTTACATTTAAAAGTTAGAAAACTTTGTTGCCGCTGGATTCCTCATGAACTCACCCTAGAACAAAAACGGATTCGTGTTGATTGGTTTAAAAAAATGTTGTTAAAGTACAACCTTGGACGTTCAAATGCTGTGTATGACATTATGACAAGAGAATATGAAACATGGATATATTTTTACATGCCGGAAAGAAAGCAACAGTCTTCTGTATGGGTGTTGGCAGGTGACAGCAAACCAACAAAATTGAGGCAGGCGTTGATCCCACTTGAAGAACAAAAGACAGTCAATGCTAAGTGGTACACCACCATTTCTTTGCCCAGTATCTTTGAAAAAGTTAGGGAAAAACTACTAACTTTAGGCTTCTGAAAAGGTAGAGGTAGTGACCTATCCCGCACATAGTCCAGACCTGCCACCATGCGATTTCTTTATTTTCCCATAATTCAAAGATTTGATGAGACATTTACGGGGCCGGAAGAGGCCATTATAGCTTTCAACCAGCACGTGAAAAACATGCCCTTAGACCAATGGTCCGCATGTTTTTAAAAATGGTTTGACCGAATGAAAAAGTGTTTGAAATATAATGGAGAATACTCCGAAAAGCAGTATGCAAATTGTTTTATTATTAAGTTACGCAAAACTTTCAGTGTACCCTACATATCTAGGGAATTTTGTACCTAACTTGTGTAGATTGTAACGACATCCACATACAATAAAACATACTTTAGCGTCATCTATCGGCAAAAATCCGTACACACATAGTTAGTAGCAATCCTGTATCGCGCAGTAAAGTTCTTGCGCCAATCAGTATATTAAAAAACTTCCCTACATCAATCGCAAGCCCACGTGCACGGTTTGCCGGGCATGATCACGTTGCCCAGTTGGAGGCTCTTAACTCTGTGTTGGTGGGACGTCACATCGTCAGACACACGTAAAAATCAAATGGCACAAAATAAAACAAATCACTAAATTCGAAATTAGAATTTCGGATTCCTAACAAAACGGCAGATATTGGATATCGAAGTGGCTAGTTCTGTACCAATTTCGTACGTAAAGATCTAATTTAATAATTTCCTAATAATATACAACATATTATATACTTTTCTTCTGTTGCAGGACCCAAAACAAGTTCTGAAAAAGTGCGTCAATTGATCAACATATACTGTTTGCAATGCGATATTGTAAGAAAATTGAACGATGGTCACGGGATCCCAATAATTATGCTGCTTATATATTGTGTCGGATATATGGTTACATCCCCTTATTTTGTAGTTACTGTTCTGAGTATGTTACATTGCAAGCATATATATTATTTCTTTTACGTTTTTCTTTTAATTTACTACAGCCATTGTGTATTTTTGCAGTTCGAACTCATTCCAAGATTCCAATCTTCAAAATTTTGTCTATTGTTGGCTATTGTAGTCTTTGCTATGCTATGATTATACTAGGTACTGAATCATGTCACCGAAGTCACATTGCGGTAACTATTCACATTTATTTTAACTTAACTATGTATTTATAACTTACATCGTAATAATATATTTAAGTTCATCAAGACTTGTGACCAGCAGAAGTTCACCAAACAATATATCCACCCACTTATGCTATTTTTATATTAGAATCTTAACAATAATATCTCGCTTCTCAATTTTTTTATGCTATTTTGGAATTATGGCATAATGATGGTAATTACACTTAACTGGTAAAACTTAACCGGTATTTTTTTATGGAACTAAAAACTATTCTGAGGTTAAAATTGGGGATTGGGCATTACCTATATAGCCTAGTACCAGTGTAAACCTGTGTGTGTAAGTAAATGCATATATGGACATACACAATACAAGGTACCTACAAGCTTTTATTAAAGAAAGCAGGTCTGTTAAAAAAAATGAATGCTCATGAGAGGCCGAAACGTAACTTTTTAAGTCTATCTTTTCTAATATCTTGCTTAATTAAAAAAAAAAAAATTTAAAATTATAATTTGTTAAGACTGACGGCATCCACATAGACGATCCACGTATTCCATGTTCTCAAACAGATTCTTTTATTTTCTAGGGCCGTACCTTTATAACAAGCTTAATAAATTAGCACGCACATACGCAAACACACACTCTTACACACAAACACACACACATACATACTCATACATGCACACGCACGCACGCACGCACGCACGCACGCACGCACTCGCTCTTCTCTTATCTTATTAAATAACGAAAAATAGGTTTTGTAAATGAAACTGTCTTTTTAGGGATAACCCTGGATTTTAGATTACAATGGGGCTCTCACTTAACATCTCTGCGGCTAAGCTCTGCAGAATATGCGGTAAGAAAAGTCCGCCAATTAACAATCATAGATACTGTCATAGTCTTAGGGCATTAAAAAAAAAAATATTATGGGGGCGTGCCGCAGATATAGAATTTGTATTCGTTCTGCAGTAAAGAGCTATCAGAGCCATTTATAATCTATGTAGTCGCGAATCCCTTAGGGATCTATTCAAAGAAATGAACATCCTGACGGTGCCTAGTCAATATATTTACGAAAACATCATGTATGTCAGAAAATAATGCATCTCTTTACAAAACGGTGTGAAAGACATAGTTATATTATTAGAGTTGGAAATAAATTAGTTCAACCAAAATTTAAATTAACAAAAATGCAAAAGTTTTTATGGGGTTCTGTGTTAAGTTCTATTAAATACCTCCTAAAATTCTTCTTCAACTAAGTGATAAAAAATTTTAAACTTGTATAGAACGCACACTATGTAAACAAGCATATTATAAACTTGATGATATGTGGCTGATAACACTGCTTGGCATAATGCTGGTCCAGCTCCAAAGCACTGTACATAAGTAGGTAGTTAAGGTGGTCTTTAGATTCCGTTATTCCTGAATTTTCACTTTTGTATTTTTTTATTGATATTTTCATTATTATTAGTGACATTGTTAATTTTACACAATTTGTGACATTGACATTGTTAATTTTACACATTGACATTATCTATAGGTATACTGTGTTGACATTGAAGTTATTAATTTTTTTTTTAGTTATTTATTATTATGATTTTTTAAGCTTAATTTAGAAAGTTTTGAATTGTTCATGTGAGAACTGTGTAGTCACTTCTTTAGTTAAATTTCCTATGTTGCTTGGCAGTTTTAAGTATGTCATGCTCGCCTAGAAGTCCTGCCGATGGTGGCGTATGTGTCGGATCGTTCGGCTCCCTTCAATATGGTTGGTCTGTACGATGGATGGCATGTGAGTCATGCTCGTGAACGGGTGCCGTTGATCGGGGCTGATCATCTCCGGACTGCTATTACTTAAATTTGTATAGTAGTAATTAGCGCGTCTATTTATATTTTAGAATAATATGTTGCATTATCCTCACATTTCATTAACGCTTATAAGCACTGAAACTGTGAGGATTTGTGCAGTATAAATGATATTGTTCGCGGACGATATATCTGTTATAGTGACTACTAATAAAAACATGACAATTACACAACACAAAAGTGACATTCATAATAAAACCAGATCAAGATGTTAAATGATAATAATCTGAAAGTAAACATATCTAACACAAATATTATGAATTTTAATAACTTTAAGAATATTAATTTTGAGATCAATTATGATGGACATATATTATCGAACGCTAATTATGTGACATTTCTTGGATTAATAATATATTCTAAATTCAATTGGAACGAACAAAGTGAAAAAGTGAGCAACAAGATTAATGGGTTTTCATATTTCATTTATAAATTATCAAAAATAGCAAACCAAAATACGGCATGCACGGCTTATTTTGCTTATGTAGAATCTGTCCTTCGGTATGGACTATTAATATGGGGCAATAGTTCAGAGGTTCAGAAGGTATTCATTGCTGAAAAAAGATGCATAAGATCGATATGTGATATTGTTTCAGATGTATCATGTCGCCCTTATTTCAAAGAATTAAAAATACTCCCTTTGGCCTGCCTTTATATATTAGAGGTAGGTAAATTTGTCAAGCAACACCCTCAGGTATTTAAACGGGCAAACGATGTTACTCGGCGTGATAATTTAAGGAACCCAGACAGGCTCGGTCTGGATATGATACCAAGAAGTAGTCGGTTGCAGAATAACTCTTACGCTATGTGCATTAAAATATATAATGAAATCCCAAATTGTATAAAGACATTACCTCTAGATAAGTTTATAACAAAAGTACGTTGCTGGCTTATGCTAAACAATTTTTATTCCACTAAAGAATTTCTTACAAACAAGGAGTTGTAAGAATAATAAATGTAACTAGAGCCAACGTAATTAACTAACTGATTTATATTTGACCTAATGAAAAATGACAATAATAATAATATAACATACTCACATTATCACATAAGTTATTTTAATAATTTGTTAAATTTATGCATGCTATTTTCATGGCTAAATGGGCCTGTTCGATTTATATCAATTTTGTAATACCACACTTTGTTACCCCATTTAAAGCAAATAAATAATTTGAATTTGAATTAAAATTAAAAAAATATTTAAAAAAAAAAATTGAGAGATTTTTGCCTGTTCTTCTCCATAGGATCTACGTATTGGAACAGGCAACTAGCTTCACGACTGGCTTAGTCTGACTGACTGACTGACAGGAGTAGTCCTGACAATTCAAAAATACCTAATATTGAAAGAAATAGTTTTGATTTGATTTGCTACGCATCCTCGCATCGCTCAGTGGCCTAGCACATCTCTGGTGGAAATACTCACATCGTTGCACAGCTTCATTACGCATACTCGCAACGCTCAGCCACCTCGCTCATCTCTGGTGGAAACGCAGCCTACGGTTGCATTTCAATACACATCGACCTCTAACAAGGATAACACCGTCTAGTGACTGCTAGCAGTTTTTCGCTCGCGTCCATCCCTAGCACACATCCCACGCACACATCTCTCGCACACATCCCTCGCATCCATCCCTCGCTTGTTTTGTACGTACAAAAACCTCGCTCTGCTAAGCCAATTCCATAGGAGCCTTCGCTGAGCGAGGTTAGGTAAGTGAAGCGATTCTATTGGTTCTTAACAAACACATCCCTCGCTACGCATCCTCGCACATCACTGGTGGAAACAAAGCAACCTAAAGCTGGGCAAAAGAAGTGGTACATGACATTGAACAAAATAATGATTATAACTATTTCCGCATCTTTATATTATTTTTTAAATTAATTCTGATTGATAAATTCTGTCCAGTTAAAGATAACCAAAAAACTGGTCAATCAGATAATCCGCTACACTCCCAGAGAAGAATCAGCGGTTTATTACCAGGTCAAGATGTTTAGAAGGCACATCTTACTAAATCCAGTCAGCTTCTCTCCGTTGCACCTATTGAAGTTTGACAGGAACCTTTCAGTTGCGGTTAGTCATATTGTTATTGTTTTAAATTACTATGGATGCAAATAATATCACAGTCAGGGAATAGTAAAAGGTCTGCCTAATAAAACTAGAAAGAAAAAATAAGAGTGAATCTGCATAATAAAATTTTGCTAAGTATCAATTAATTATTTTTAGAAGATGTTTTTGTAACAAGATGTTTATACATTTCAGGTGTTGTCCGCTGTAATCACATATCTGACGGTTTTTATGAATCTATAAAGATACGAACTGAATTCTGGGTCTAAATTTTGGCTTTTAACTTTCACCTGTGTGCCGGCTGTTAATAAAGCACTTTCTTCTTAAGAATATTAACTATTGTAGGGGATACTGGTTGGGATTGAAACCTCTTCAAGTTAAATTAACAAAAATATTTAATACTTGAAAAGCGCAGTGTACAATCAAATTATCAACGAACAATCAATTTAAAAGTAAGAGACGTTAACCAATGTAACGCTGTTATATAGGCAGGGACTTTTTTTCTAATGTCAATGTTGCCTACATCGAAATATAATAAGGACAATTAGTATCCAACATTCCCCCGGGCGTTGGAAGCTGTTGCTTTCAACCTTCCTTCTCATGTACCGGCAACACACATATCTTGCTATGCGCTCGGCGAACAACTCCTGAAGCAGTTCTGACATCAGCTACTCTATTAATGCCATCCTGGCCTGGATATACAGCTACTATCCGTCCAAGCTTCCACTTGAGTGGGGGTAAATTGTCCTCCTTCAGTATAACCATTTGACCTGTGTGCAAGGGATTATTAGGATAATGCCACTTAAAACGTTGCTGCAACTCTGAAATATACTCTTTGGCCCACCTGGACCAAAAATGTTGTCGAATCTGTTCGATGCGTTGATATCGAGATAGATGGTTAGGCGAAAGGTCCTTCAGGTCATCTGTAGGTAAAGCTGTCAGAGGACGCCCGATCAAAAAATGTCCAGGTGTTAAGGGTTGCAAATCATCAGGACACGGTGATAAAGGCGTTAAAGGACGGGAATTGAGTACCGCCTCAATTTGAACAAGTACAGTGTTTAGTTCCTCGTAAGTTAAATAACAATTTCCCAACACTCTCTGTAAATGGAACTTTGTGGATTTGACCCCAGCTTCCCATAGACCACCGAAATGGGGAGCGTAGGCCGGGGAAAAATTAAAATTAATACCTTCATTGGCAGCGCTCTCAGAAACCGAGTCGCGAGATACTTGTAAAAATCGCCCTATCTCATTTGAAGCACCCACAAAGGCTGTACCGTTGTCAGAAAATATATTTTTGGGTTTGCCCCGTCTAGATATAAACCTGCGCAAGCATGACATAAAGCAGTTACTCGTTAAATCACTCACTAACTCTAAGTGTATAGCCTTAGTCGAAAAACAGACAAAAATTGCAATATAAACCTTAACGTGCCTGCATCCACGACCTTGACGACTCACGGCTAGTAACGGACCCGCATAGTCAACGCCAACATTCTCGAAAGGGTAACTAGGGTTAACGCGTTGCTGTGGTAAATGTCCCATTTGAGGAGCGGTGATTTTTCCTCGTAACCAATTACATTTTACGCAACTACGATAACATGCCCTAGCTAAATTGCGCCCACCAACTGGCCAAAAACGCTCTCTTATTGACGCTAATAAAAGTTGAGGTCCAGCATGGAGCAACTTAATGTGCTCTTGCTGAAATAACAACTTTGTGTATATATGATTGGACTGTAAAATCATAGGAAATTTTTTATCATTATCAAAGTTCGAATTATTTAGTCGACCCGCAACTCGCATAATACCATGGGGATCTAAATAAACGCTTAGTTTTGAAAGATAGCTCTTACGAGGTAAAATCTTGCTTTTACTTAATATTTCATATTCTGGATATGATTGCATTTGAGATACTTTAATTAGGAGGTTAGATGCATTATTTAATTCATCAACACTTAAAGGAGATGTATTTATCTTGTGATTTTTACAATTATCGATAAATCGTAGTACGTATGCGATAGTCCGTGTTAGTCTGCTGGATTTGAGAAGCGACTAAAATCTACTAGATCACCGAGTTCAGTTACTATTGAGCTTAAAGCAATCACTGATTCCGTGTTTCGTATCTCAGGAAGAGATTCACAATACGTCGCACCTCTGTTAATGGGCCAACTAACCTCGTTTTCTTTTAAATACATTGGACCTGTCCACCATTGGTCCAGACGTAATAATGAAGTTACATCAACCCCACGAGAAAGATAGTCGGCTGGATTTTTATCTGTAGGTACGTGTCTCCATTCCCAATTGTCGCATTTGTCTAATATTTCACCAACCCGGTGCCGTACAAACGTTTGTAATTTGTTTGGGTGCATCTTTAGCCAACCCAAAACAATAGTGGAGTCTGACCAGAATATAACTCGTCCAAAGGTGAGCCTAAGCGACTTAACGATCTTTTCGTACAATCGTACTCCTAATACAGCACCGCATAATTCGAGGCGTGGAATGGTGGTTGGCTTAATGGGAGCTACCCTATACTTAGCAGTCAGTAATCTAGTTAAGATAGTACCTGATGCATCCACACTCTTTACATATGCACATGACCCATATGCAATTTCCGATGCATCTGAAAACACATGTAATTCAATAGGAGAGACGTAGTCACACATCACACGGCGTGGAATATGTATTTCGTTTAAACTGGGCAAAAACTTTATCATTTTATGCCACTGCTGTTCAATGTGAGATGGGACTTTATCATCCCAGGACAGTTTTTCAAGCCAAAGTTTCTGAAGCATGACTTTAAATATAATTGTACAAGGTGAGATTAAACCTAATGGATCAAAAATCTGAGAAATTAAAGAAAGCATTGAACGTTTCGTAACTACCTTTGGTGACTCAATCTTGATTGTATAATATAACTGGTCATTCGCAGGTAACCAGCCAAGCCCTAATGTCCTACATGGTTCATTGACACCAAAGTTCAGATCGACACTTGAAGAAGTACCACCGTCGCTTGATAATAAAGCACCCTCGTTTGATTTCCACTTTGTTAGTGGCAGACAAGCGGAGTTCAGTGCATCGGTCACGCCATTACGAATTTTAAAAGCTTTTTCTATTGAATCAGCGCCTGAAAGCATATCATCAACGTAAAAATCGCGCGTAATTATCTCTGCAATCGTTGCGTCTTTGCATTCGAGACCAACCTGATGCAAACATCTAATGGCTAGAAATGGTGCACTTGCAGTGCCGTAAGTTACAGTGTTTAACTGATAATATTTTCTTTAGAAAAATCATCCCTCCAGACAATCTGCTGTAAGTGTCTATCATCAGGGTGGACGTCTATTTGTCTATACATTTTAGTAATGTCAGCTGCTAATACAATTTTATGTTGTCTGAATCGGATTAATAAAGATAATAAATCACTCTGTATTGTCGGACCTACCATTTGAATGCTGTTGAGAGAGTAACCGGAAGTAGAAGGAATACTAGCGTTAAAAACAGCTCTTAATTTTGTAGTTGTACTACTTTCCTTCAGCACTCCATGATGAGGTATAAAATGACCGACACTGTTCGTTTCTGACATATGACCGAGTGTTAAATATTCAGACATAAACTCACAATATTTTCTTTTTAGTTCTGTGTTGTTATTTAACCTACGTTCTAAAGAATAAAAACACTTCTTAGCTCGCTCTAATGTTTCACCTAACAAATTCTCCGACTCCTTTAAAGGTAGCTTAACACAAAAACGTCCAGTTTCTAGTCGCGTAAAATTCTCAATAAAATGTTGTTCACATTTTTTCTCTTCCTGAGAATATTGTGATGAGGGGACACTCACGTCCTCTAGTTTCCGAAAGGACGTTAATTGATTTTGGATAGCATCATTAATGGAGTGTGTACTAGAATCTACTTGCGTAAAATTACAATGAATTGATTGGATTTCCGAAGAATATAAACATCCAGCGTATACTGGACCGGAAATCAACCATCCTAATTTAGTTTCAAACAGTATGGGCTTTTCTTTACCTAAAGAAATTCTCTGTGATCCTAGTAAATCCCAGAACACATCGGCACCAATTATTATGTCAACAGGTGACGGGGTTTGAAAGTTCGGATCAGAGAGGGGTATTTCAGGGGGAATATTCAATTCCTCAGTATTAATCGGATGACTAGGTAAATTATCGGTGATGGAAGGTAAAACAAAGCATGTAATATCTTTTGCGTATTTCGAACTTAATGATTGTATTGTGATTTTACACATTTTACCCGTATGTGATAACGTGCTGTTTACGCCAATAATTGACATATTTACGCGTTGAAAAGGTAATTTTAAGATGTGACGTAACCGCTCCGTCATCAAGCACGACGTACTACCACTATCAAGTACAGCGCGCGCGACATGTTCTTGCCCATGTACGTCACACACCTTTATTAATGCAGTCGATAATAGGACATTGCGACTGCTGCGAGCGTCCGAAGCCCGCGCTGTTAGTACCACAGTTGTGGTCGGTGACGTCCCTGAGCTGGTGGGTGCAATTGTAGCCGGGTCTCTAACGCATGCAGTTGAGTGCCGTTTCAAGCCATCGATATGGATCAAAGAATTATGTTTTCTTTTACAGGTTTTACACCCAGGTTTCTTACACTGATTAGCGTAATGTCCCTTACGAAAGCAATTAAAACATACCTTGAGGTCCGGCAATAACTTTAACCTTTGTTCAGCGGAAAGATTAGTAAACTGAGCACAATTTTATAACGGGTGCCCACCGGCACATTTTGGACATACACCAGTCTCCGAACGATTGCTCGACTGTGCCGACTCAGTGCCTGTAATGGAAATCATGGATCGTATTTTAGAATTAGTAGTAATATTTTTTATTGTATTACCCCGCGAAACTTCTAGTGTTTCTAACAAGTCTGCCTGACCGCGTAAAAACGATGTAAACAATTCTAAATTAATACTTTTCATCTTATCTGAACGACTCTTAACCTCTTCCCACTCCCGATAGGTTTTAATGTCTAACTTACTAGCGACAAGGTGAATTAGAAGCGTATCCCAATGCTCGGTGGGTTCTTTTAATGACTCCAGGGCACGTAAGTTTTTATTCAGGTCGTCCAAAATACGACGAATGTTTGTGGCAGATTCTTTCATAATAGGTACAATATTAAATAACGCAGATACGTGGTTTTGTATTAAAATACGCTTATTATCATATCTCTCGCATAGTAGTTGCCATGCAATTTGATAATTCGTAGCCGAAAATTCAATGGATTGAATTACCACAGCAGCACTATCTTGTAAAGAGGCACGCAAATAATGGTATTTGTTAATGTTCGGAATGGCGGTATTCTCATGTACAAGACTCAAAAAAGTATCGTGAAACTCTAACCACGACTCGTAATTACCATTAAATTTTGGCAATTGAATAGTCGGAAGCTTAACGATGTTATCACGTTGCTCACATTGTCGCGACACTGACTCAACTTCCGAAGAACACGAAGACGTCTGAGAGTTAAGTGAAATAATCTCTTGCGCTTCACCTATAAGTTTATAATAATTTGACTCAAACTCAGATCGTTCTCGTAACTGAATATTTATATCTTCGACCAAGCACTCTAACTTTGTTTGCACTTCATCATACTGTTCATATAGTTTATGCATTCTATCTACCCGTAATTGCAACTCGTTTACCTGAGAGCGATCCAGTGTTTTACCCAGGCCTTCCAAATAAGTGGCAAATGAAGTAACACGGCCCTTATAGCTACCACGCAATCTTACTAATTCCTTTTGGTCTGTCATTGTGGGTAATTAGGGTCAAATCCAGGCATATGATACACAATTCACAATAAATCACAAACTTACACTTAGATGACCGCACAAAGACTATATAATAACTACTACTATGTTGCTAACACCTTAACATCTGTAGCAATTTATCACACAATTATATTACAATCGAAGTATACTCGAATACCTAGTTACTACTTATAATATTTACCTGTATTCAAAGAAATACTACAATATCTTTCAAAATGTTATTTGATAACTTTTATACACTGATTGATGTAGTTTTAAATAACTTTCTATGAATAAACTAATGAACAAGTTAACAGAGACTAACTTAATGCATATAACTGCAGTGATCGGTTACAAATAAACCGGTTTGGGTGGATGCGGTCTCGTCGCATACACACGGTAAACTTGAACAATAGAATGAACTGATATAGAATGCAAATATCATTGACTTAATTGAAAAAGGTATTAAGTCTAGTCTAAGAGGGTTTTTATTTTGATTTTAATCACTTATTAACTTTAAGGTACATTCCTAGTGGTACATGCGTTAACTGAGCAACTTTAAAGAAGAGTGTTGGGTTAAATAAAGGAAGAATTTGTAAAATACTTAAACACTGTCGCACGTAATCCTTTTTCCATTCCACGTCCTGAAGCCTTCTAATGACTCCCGTGATGAATGATGTGCTGCAATGGGACTTTAACCTCAACGTCTTTCGATGACCTTAAATGACGATCGTTCTTCCAGATGTTTTAATGGTTGCGATTCTCGTCCTGCGGTGAATCCCAGTATCCGGCTCGTAATGACCAAATGTAGGGGATACTGGTTGGGATTGAAACCTCTTCAAGTTAAATTAACAAAAATATTTAATACTTGAAAAGCGCAGTGTACAATCAAATTATCAACGAACAATCAATTTAAAAGTAAGAGACGTTAACCAATGTAACGCTGTTATATAGGCAGGGACTTTTTTTCTAATGTCAATGTTGCCTACATCGAAATATAATAAGGACAATTAGTATCCAACAACTATCAATCATTTTATTCAGCGATATGCAGGCGATTTCCACTTCTTTTCTGATGACAACACGTTGAACTGACAATAAAACTACCAATATCTAAACTAGTACCTATTTAAAAAAAAATGGTAATGCTACATGTTATTATAACACCTACATAAGCTTTGTGTATCTGTTTTCTAATCCTATGCATAAAAACGTGTTTAAATTGGCATGTTTGCGCTATTGTTATTTCTAATGTTCGTTTATTATTAAAGTGTGTCATGAACTTAGAATACTGATGTATTTTTTACCTAAATATTATCCGACAATGCAGGTATAGAAATTTTAACTCGTGGCATTCAGGACTGACACTCTTTCTAATGTATGTGAACGAGCTTAGTCAGTTATCCCACTAATATTATAAATGTGAAAGTTTGGATGGATGGATGTTTGTTACTACTGAATCTACTGAACTGATTGCGATTAAACTTGGTATGTAGATAGCTAGAGATCTGGATTAACATATAGGTTACTATTATCCCGATATTCCTTGGGGATCGAGACTTACACGGCTGAAACCGCGGGGCGCTGCTAGTCAATTATAAAATATAATATGTGAATATCAAAACTTATATGTTCTTTGATCGAGATCGCTACGAAACACGCAAGAACGCTTTAATATCCTTAGGAATCGCATTTGTAAGGATTGACAGAAAATATATAATTTATATTTATTTCGGGTATTTAGAGAGTGTACGCAACTATTCAAATGTGAAGTGTGTGTAACTACATGCTTTGTATTTTAAAAAATGTATTGCGAGGTGACATTTAGTATACCATTACCATTAAATCTTTCTCTCAGGGAAGTCCGGCGAAGTCCTAACCAGCCTGATAAGCAGCGATAAAAGTGCTTTCATCAGCAGCTTTACTTTATAAAATCAGAATCTGATTTCAATTTACAGTCAAGTGTAATACCTAGGAACATTGTGGAGTTGACAGTTTCAAGCACTCTATTGTTTAAGACTATGCCAGGCCCATAGTAGGTTATTTGTAGTAAACTATTGTATTACTTTTCTAGAATACTGTTTACTTCATCACAATGTGCCTATTTCTTTTTACCTAAACATTCATGAAGCGCAAAAAATACTTTACAACCATTATTCAAATATAAAGGTCAATATAAATTAAAAATAGATAAAGACCTAATATAAAACCCTGGAGTACACCCAATTTCTTGGTCTTCGTTTTACAAAAGTAATTTTTTCATTCAATGTATATGCAAAATTTCCTGATGACGATAAACTACGACCAAACAAACCTTGGTTTTTATAAGATTTTCATATTTTTTTATGGCGATAACCAACCTGCCACCTTTATTATTGTAGGTGAACTGTAAACGTGAACTATTTTTATACTTTAGTTCACCCAAAACGTGACAGATGGCGTGAAGAGAACAATTACCTTATTAAAAAAAAATGTACTTCATTATTGTTTACTAATAAATAGCGTATCCTAAAATAAATGATATAATTATATGAAGAATAAGATTAAACATATAAAATTAAATTAAATAAGTTAAATTTTATTTGCAAACTAAGCAACTGATGGCGAGCTATCTATCCGCTATTTTATGAACTACATATTACGTGTACAATAAACTACAGCCATTCTAACTAGTTCCTGTAAAAATGTATAGATGTCCCTTTTCTCAAATAGATTAATATTTTTAAATACAATTTTTCTTGAGTAATATTTATATTACTTAAAGATATACGGTTTTACTGTGTGTGTTTTCGGAACCGACCATCCACTATCCTTAATACAATTATGATAAATATTTTGTACAGTCATATTTATTTCATTTATGACTACGAATATGTTGAGGGGCTCGTGGCTAAGAGGTAACCGAGTAGGTTAACACATTGCAAAGTTAAGTAATACTAGCCAGGTCAGTCTAGGATGGGTGACCATTCTTAACACATTGAGACATCTCCGTGTCTCAGAGAGCACGTTAAACCGTATACAAATATCTGTGGCATTCGTTACGGGTAGTTGGAGCACTAAAAAGTCCGACAACCTGGACTAACTACAGAACTTCGATATCGCCTAGTACTAGGGTTGTGGAGGTCTGATGGCAGTCGCTTCACGTAAAATATCAAAGTTCGGCCGTGTCGTAGTTAGACTGATAACCGACCCCAACTTAGTTGGGAAAAGGCGCGGAGGATGATGATGACTACGAATATGTTAAGACCAATCCAAATTTCAGATGTGTTTATTCATTAATAAAGTTACATAAAAAGCCATAGTCGTTCCATAACAATACAGAGAATATTGGGCAATATTTTTTAAACAATTGTTATTACTTTATTAGATTTTGGGCCCAATTTAAATATTTAACTACAAAATAGCATACATTCTAACATGTCTTTGATAAAATAGTTTTTTTTACAATACGATACGAACTAATGACGTACGTTTTTGTACGAATTTGATATTTAGAATACACTCCTCCCTACAGAAAACTTCTGTGAAGCAGGACAATCAGCGTTGTTTTCAACCACCGACACAAAAAGAAGGGGAGTTATAAGTATCTGTGTGTCAGGGATGGACTGATTTTGGTTTAGTTTTTTTTTTGTTTGAAACGTGACTTAATCGAGTGTTTTTTTAAGCTATCATTCAAGAAAATCTGTTCAGCCGTTCGAAGATCATCAGCTCTTTTGTAATAGTTGAAGGGATTTTTGAATTTGAATTTTTGTATTTATGCTTGTGTATTTAAAACTTTAAGTAGAATCACCAGAGAAAACTTTAGGGTTTAAATCTGTCTTATATGTTTTAAACATAGCTGTATGACAGATTATACAACAAACAAAACTACATAAGTACCTACAATATATTTTACTAGAGTTTAAATTTAATGTTGTGGCCACATCAAAAACTCGTATTTATTTTATTAAAAGTAGTGGCAAATTATAATAGACTAGCAACCCGCCCCGGCTTCGTACGGGTAGCAGAGATATCTTTAACAATCATCAACATATTTCAATCAATTTGCACAAAATCTTAACAAATTATACACCTATACCTCCCATATGAATCACTCTGTCTATTAGTGAAAACCGCATGAAAATCTGTTCATTAGTTTTTCAGTTTATCGCGAACAGACAGACAGACGTGGCGGGGGACTTTGTTTTATAATATTATGTAGTGATATTTAGTGATGATAAAGCTATTGGTCGGCCTTTCGTTCGGTGCTAAAGGCTAGACATGCATTAGAAGTTTGATAACGATCACCTAAGTGCTGATTGACGTACGAACAACATAGCAGTTACTGATATTTAGTGAATTGGGTAGTTTATTATATAATAACAATTCCTTTCAAATTTATTAACTGGTATAGCTTTCCTTTTCTATTAATGTATAGTGGTAATGACTATTCTCATTCAGAGGAGTTTGCTCATAAAATAAACAATGCAGGATATAAAATAAAACGTAAAGCGACTCGCTTGAGTAGTACAAGGCGCATTTCTATGACACTACCATCTTATAGATAAATAATTGAACAACTCATCATTAAGTAAATCGTTTTTTAAGGACCTCCATTCACTGAATTCTAATCATTATCTAACGTCATATTGAGCAACCTTTGTTCAGCAGTACATGCCCTGTGGCTAATATGGTGATGATGGATGCTATCATCCTGTGGCGCGATAGTGTCTAATCTGTCGCGACTGACGGGAGTGTACCTTTTTTTTTTTTTTTTTTGTGCGTGTGGAAACCCCCTCGGGCCGTCACCCCACCGGGGTTTTCGGTGGGGCGGTGTGTCGGAATCGAACCGACTAAAACCACACGGTGTGTTGTTTTAGTCGGTGTGTGTGTGCTCTTCGGGCGGGGGCCGACTGCCGCTTCCCGCCCGGAACTCAGTCGTCCGCCCATAGACTTCGGCGAGCACTTCCGCCTCCAAATCCCACGGGGGAGTTCCGGCCAACGCGCACGCCGCCTCCGTCGACACGGTGCGGTAGTCGCGTATGGCTCTAACCGCCATAACCCTCTGAGGGCGCCAGAGTCGCGCCCTATTCTGGGCGGTCAGAGCCTCCGCCCACACCGGTGCACCGTAAAGTGCCATTGACCGGACAACCCCCGTGTACAGCCGTCTCGTAGCGACGCTGGGTCCACCCAAATTGGGCAAGAGTCGCCCAAGGGCGGACGCAGCGCCGACCAGCTTTGGAGCAAGCTGCAGGAAGTGCTCGTCGAAGCGCCACCTTCCGTCAAGGATCAGGCCCAGATACTTGATGTGGGCCTGAACCGGTACGAGGACCGAGTTGACCTCAATAGAGGTGCCAGGGGGTGGACCACGACGGGGCCCATGAAATAATAGGGCCTCCGTCTTATCCAGGGCCACCCGCAAACCCAGCGCCTCTATGCGCCCGACCACCAGAGAGACTCCCCTGGTGGCCAGGCGCGCCGCCTCCTGAAAGTTCGCCCCCCGGGCTGTGACCAACGTGTCATCGGCGTAACAAATTACGCCGAGCCCGGGGGGGAAGTCGCCTCGGAGGGCCCAGTCGTACCCCATGTTCCACAGGAGTGGTCCAAGGACAGACCCCTGCGGAACACCGCACGACATGGGCCGACGACTCAAAACTCCATCTCGGTCCTCGTACATGACGGTACGCTCCTCTAGATAGTCTGCCACTAGCCGCCTCAGGTGCCCTGGCACTCCGTGATAGTGGAGTGCTTCCCTGATGCAGCTGAATGGCAGACTATTGAATGCGTTGGCGATGTCCAACGACACCGCCAACAACACGCCGCCACAACTCACTACCTCTTCGGTCACGGCTCTCAGGCGCAACACAGCGCCGACCGTCGAACGCCCCGCTCGAAACCCGAATTGGGCGTCCGACAAATCGGGGCCGACCTCGCCAAGGTGCCGGACGATGCGGGCAGAGAGGACCCTCTCAAACAATTTACCCGCCTCGTGACGGGAGTGTACCTACTGTAGGCGCGCGAGTTGAATGCAGTCGGGACACACACCTCTCCCCACCGACCGCAAAACTCTCCCTGCCGACCGCTAACCTCTCCCCGCCGCGCCGTCTGCAAACCTCTTCCCGCCGTGAGCAAACCTCTTCCCGCCGTCCGCAAACCTCTGCCCGCTTAACACTAGCTGCATTCAACTCGCGCGCCTACTATAGCCATTCATTATTACCAATCACTAATCGCCTATCACCTATTACCAATCAATAATCACCCCTGTGTGCTATAAACACTTGTACCCTATGCTATAATTGTGAACATGTTCATTTAAATGTTATGTGGTGAGTAAATAAAACTTTTTTTATCTTAACTTCTGTGTGGTCTACATGTTTAATGCATTCGCCATGACTTGATCTTAATGATATTAATTCGTTTTAGAGAGGGCCTTTCCGCTATAGGTGGAGTCCACACATTAGGACACAAGAAGAACAGGAGATCGTGTATTCTTTTTAAAATGGACATGAGTGGAGGGAACTACCAAAAATATCGTAAATATCATAGTGTTCTACTTTTGAGTCTTGTGCAATTGAAATGGTAAAGTCATCATTCTCCGCGCCTTTTTCCAACTAAGTTGGGGTCGGCTTTCAGTCTAACTACGATACGGCCGAACTTTGATCTTTTACGTGAAGCGACTGCCACCAGACCTCCACAACCCAAGTACTAGGCGATATCGAAGTTCTGTAGTTAGACCATGTCGTCGAACTTTTTAAGGCTCCAACTACCTGTGTAACGAATGCCACAGACGTTTGTATGGCACCCGGGACCGATGGTTTAACGTGCTCTTCGAGGCACGGAGGGGTCTCAATGTGTTAAGAATGGTCAACCATCCTAGACTGACCTGGCTAGTATTACTTAACTTTGTAATGAGCTAACCTACTCGGTTACCACTTAGCCACGACTTATTAAGTATAATAAGTAGTAAAGTATAATATGTATTATTTTCTTTTGTATGTATAGAACACCAAACACTAATAAATTAGTTATTTAATCGATTAAATGTAGTATTAAAACATATATTAACTAAAAAGTACAAAAATATTGTAATGGCTGGTTATTTTAATGTGGATATTTTGAAATCTAATTGTAAATCGAAAGAAGTTGAATGCATTCTACTTAATTTCAACCTTAAACTAGCATTAAATCTGGTAACTCGAATTGTGAGCTGGTAACTCGGACATGTATCGATAATTTTGCGCATAATTTTAGCAAACTAAGCAAAGCCGATGTTTTCGATTTTGGTCTATTTGACCATACTACTATTGAAATGCCCTGTAGATAAAACATGTTGTATCGACAAGTACTATATTACCATGAAGAATAATTATAATAAAACAAACATGGAAAAGTTTAAGCAGTGAATGAATAACTATAGTTTATTATTTATAGGCTACAGCATGTTTATGGAATCGTTTATGCTCTTCTTTATGTTTTCCAAATTCTAAAGTCACTATAAATACAAGAAAAAAAACCAAGCTGGGTCTCAAAGGGAGTTAAAATCTGTAGTAAGAAAAAAAGACAACTTTTATGAGCGCAGAGATTAAAACCCAATATTATTAATGAAACGCGATACAGAAATTACTCAAAGCTATTTTTATTAACTCAACGTTCACAGAATAACCATAAAATTAAAAACGCACGAAAAAAAGTATGTGACAAGACAAAACAGTACAAACAATCTTAGCAAATAATTAATCAAGGTAAATTAAATATTCAAAAAACTATATAAATAAAATAATATTATTATAGAGGCGAACCAGATAGCAAATGAGTTTAATAATTATTTTACTGAAAAAATACAGCCCAACTATATAAAAGAGAACACACACTTAGCTACCTCACTCACTTATCCCTACATCACTACATATTATAAAACAAAGTCCCCCGCCGCGTCTATCTGTCTGTCTGTTCGCGGTAAACTGAAAAACTATTTAATGGATTTTCAAGCGGTTTACACTAATAAACAGTGATTCATGAAGAAGGTTTAGGTGTATAATTTGTTAAAATTTTGTGAAAATTGGTTGAAATATGATGACAATTGTTGAAGATATCTCTACTACCCCTGTGAAGCCGGGGCGGGTTGCTAGTTCTTAATGAGAAAAAATCTATCTTTATGGCTCCATGTCCACCTCAAGACATATTGAGAATCAGATAGGGCTTAAAACCACCAACAGTGTTGACTATGATGGTATCTCTACTAAAGTTTTAAAAGCTTGTGACCTATATCATTAATACCTGCTATCGTAAAGATTTTTAAAAAGTTTATATATAAAGAATCAACCAATTATCTAGATAAAAATAATATACTTTGCAATGAACAAAAGGACTTTCGTGAAAAGAAAACAATCAACATGGCAATTTATGACTTTTTATATGAAGTAATGCTACACGTTGATAATAGAACATCTTCTGCGATATGACGCAAGCATTTGACTGTCAAACATGATTCTCTCTTTAAAAAGCCCAAGGCTCATGGTATAAGGGGTAATGTGATAGACTTAATTAAGTTAAATTAATTAGTCTACTCAATAGAAAACAATATACCGAAATTCGTAGAATAAATATAAATAGTAAACGTGAAGAAACCCATCATTGAGAGAAGTGAAATGTCATTTATGGTATTCCTCAAGGTAGCATAATTGGGCCTTTGCTCTTTACACTTTACATTAACGACTTACCGAAATCTATGCATAATCATATGACGTTATTTGCACCTTGACAATTTCTAATAGTTATAATGACATAATTAATTATAAAACTGACATATACAATTAATTGAAAACTATTATTCACTGGTTAGACATAAATAATTTAAGGATTTATATAGATAAGACTAAAATTGCCAATGCAGTTAGCCAACGAGGAGAATCATCAGAAACTCTTCAAATAAATTATAATGAAAAGGGAATAGAAAATGTAAACTCAACAAAGTTTCTCGACTTCATCATTGATGAACAATTGAGCTGGAAACAACATATAGACGCACTTAGCAAAAAGATTTGTAGGTCTGCCTATGCCCTACATACACTGTCCAATGTCGTTAGCAAAGATGTACTGATTATTATCAGTCTATCACGGCTTATCTGCGTCCCTCTTGCGATACGGAGTGATTTTCTGGGGTAACTCAACAGACGCAGTATTAGTATTTAAAGCTCAAAAAACATGTGTTAGATAGATAGAATATTCTTTATTGTACAGCATTCATTGAAATTAATAATTAATTATTAGATCATCAATGTATAGATTAAAACCTATAGACAGCTGCAAAAGTTATTTCCAAGCAAATAATTAAAAATAGAACGCCTTAAAAAACAATATACTGAACGTCTCATCCATCACCCCAATCCACTTGCCTCGGGTTTGCTTGATAATGCCAATGTGGTCAAAAGATTAAAAAGAAACCACATACTTTGAGAGGACAGTGAGGCATTGGCATGGCTGCTCATTAACAACCTAAATCTGTCAACACATCTGATTAAAGTCTGGCGACTGATTGCAGATTAAATAAACAAAAAAGAAAAAAAAAAAAAGCAAATAAGTTAGTAACGCTAGCCAGCGTCTACCTATTTGACATTGCAATGTTTGTAAAATTTAATCCTCGCCTATTTCCCACCAAAGAAGCTAATAAGCTCGTAATAAGTGTGATAACAGCAGGCACCGTCTATAGACGATATCACACCAGGGCAACAACGGCTCTTATGCGCAAAAGTGTCATACGCATGGCTCCAATAACATTTAATAAACTGACTAAAGACTGGAAGAGCTTAAATAACAATGCATTAAAAAAGCTGTTAAAAGACTTTCTTTTACTAAAAGTACCTAAACAGTACGTGGGATACACTGAAAGTTTTGCCAAACTCATTGTTGTTGACATAATATTGTTTTTTAAATATTTTTTTATTATTTTTATAATATTTTTTTTTTACATTTGTACGCTGCTATAGAAACGGCTACACGCGATTGAACTAGATTTTTTTTTCTTTTTTTAAAAAAGACAACTCCTGCATTAGGAATAATCCTGTGTCGCGGGGGGCTTCACAAACATTCAAACAACGGGCACAAAGAACACCCAGACTCGGGACAAATATTTGTGGATCACACAAATTTTTGGCCCTTGTAGGATTTAACCCACAACACTCGGCGCGGCGTAGTGGCGAGGTGACCACTTAAACCATTGCGCCATCCGTGCAGTCATACATTTTAATACCTTGCATACCCATGTATGTATACACGTTTTTATACAAATAAATATTATCTCAATATCTATCTATCTAGAATATTTTTCCCTACATTTTAGTGTAATACAATGCAGTATAATTGTAAATTAATCATTTATATTTCCGGTTAATTGAAACAGTAAACGATCTTATAATTGCATCCCGGTCATGCATCGATCGCACACACACAGACACATAAACCAGCGTCGCGACTGAACAAATAAAACAAAATGCACCCCTCACCCCTCCCTAGTCTAGTCACTAGACAACAAAGGGTAGCTATACAAACTTATCGTGCATCTCATTCAGGGCAACATAACTCTTATGTCTTTTAAAATAGAGTCGACAGAGTTGTTTGATTTCCTATCGGTGATGTCAGGAAGCGGTGTGTTGTGAGAAGTTAGAGTTAATAGCGTATACTGATTTTACGGTAGAAATGTTACCTCTTTATAGTTTCCAATAATTTTTGTATGATTTATGTATAATAATAATAATAATAATAATAATAATAATATTTATTTGTTCCAAAACAACGTAACACTATATTACAAATAATTTGGCATATTTTTACAGACCAATGAATGTAGCATCTGTAACCGAACTAGGCAAAGCCTGTATTCCGATTATCAGCGCCTATCCATCCCTTCTAATTTTTTTATTGTAATAATAGCCTACTATTTCTAATCTGCCAGTTGTGCTATGTTACAAACATATTATACCCTAATACTTAACTTAAATATAATTTGGGAAGGTGTGAGAATGTCCTTTTTGTTGAGTGATGTTAGTAATGAAGTGTATGTAAGTATTGTGACAGTAATGTAAGTGATGAAGTATATATAAGTGTTGTGAGGGTGATGTAGTTGTGTATTGAGTGGGTGTATGCATGCATGTTTAAATAGTGTGATCAGTGTGTGTATGTATATGTAGGTGTATGTGATGTGTGTATGTTTGCGACTTTGTATGAATAGTTTTAAAGCTAACATTTTAATTACTGTGCTATAACTAGTAGCATTTCTGTTTCTTCGTAACTAAGTTTTTGTAGGTACTGGCTCATTTTTACTTTACATTGTTTTTTTGTTAGAGGGTAAATGTTTAATGTTTTATTTATTTTGTTGTATAAATATGGGCCAAGAAATCCAAAAAACCTTCCACTAAATTTGGTTTTCCAGCTGGTATGTATCGTACATACTTTATGTTTTCGACGTTTTTCTAACAGCTGTGGAGCGTAAGTTAGGCAAGTATGTTGTTTGAGAATGATATTCAGTATGAACAGTTGCCTGACAGTCAAAACCTCCCACGTGCTGTAAAGTGTCGTGGTGGAAAAATGGATAGGCTTAAAGTTGCCAACCTTTAGAATAGCCCGCTGCGCGATTTCAACGGGCTTTATGGTGGTTTTGCATGTACCTCCCCAAGAAGATATACAATAAGTAAGGACTGACTGGCAGAGTGCATAGTATACCTGCTTCAGCAGCTTGGGCTCAGCAACGTGACGTAAGTTTTTAAAAATATAAATAAGTTTGCGTACTCTAGCACATAGTAGCTTGATATGTTCCCTGAAGCTGAGGCTACTATCTATAGTGACACCTAGGTACCTGATAGATTGGACACGTTCCACTGGTGAGCATGTGCAGGCAACATCAGGGTGACACTCATGCGATATAATTTTGTGGCTGTTGCTAATCCCAGTTGCCTGCCTAATGCTGAAACATATATACTTGGTTTTGTCTACGTTTAATGTTAGTATATTTCTCTGAAGCCAGTCACTTGTGATATTAAAACCGCGCTGAGCAGCATCGAAGACCTTGTCCCATGTATCAGCGGCAAATACTAAGGCACTATCATCCGCGAAGGAGATAATTTCACCGAGGGTGAGTTTAAGACTCGTGAGCTCGTTAATGTAAACGAGAAATAAAGTAGGTCCAAGGATGCTACCTTGTGGAACGCCGTGTCTAACAGGAAGGTATGTACTTCTGTATTTATCTACCCTCACACACTGAAATCGCCCAGATAAATAACTTTTAAAAAGTTCTAGTTGTGTGCCTCGAATTCCCAGTCCCTCAAGCTTGTCCAATAAGACGGAAACAGAAACCGTATCAAATGCCTTTGCAAGGTCCAAAAAGATGCAGAGACATTTTTTTCCTTTATCCAAATTTGTACTGATAAAGTTTGTGAGTTTATTCACAGCTTGTTCGGTTGATCTTCCATGCCTGAAACATGTAAGTAGCGAAAGTACATTAATCATGGCAAAAAGCGAATCTAAAGATGTCAGATGATTTATTTTCAATGCAGTAACGCTAAGGCTCAATAATTTATATATTTTTTAAAGAAGAGTATAATGATAAAATGTTACTTTCCCTTACCAATCAACCATTCTTTACAAATTTATTAAGTAAGTATATATATCTACCTCAAAGAAAAATACACAATTAAACTTTAAACTCAATGTTTCAGTAAAAAGTAAATTAAAAGGGATTTCCGTTAATTTATGTAGATTGGTCAAATTTATTTGCATTCGGTAAAGCGTATGCAGTCAAATCCAATTTTAAAGTCTATGCAATTTTGTTTTTATTATTGTTTTTTTTAGAGTAAAATGTTTCGCCACCGTGCCTAAGGTGATCAGTTAGGAGTGTACGTAACTACGTACCTGGTTTAATTATCGTGGTTAAAAGTTACATTGTCTCACCTCACATAGTGTAAGAAAGATGTATAGACCAAGGTCAGAGGGCAGCAATACCTTACTAATATTCTGACGAACAAAATGGGTCGATTTGATTGGTATTAGTGAAGCCTCTGAATGTATGCATATCTGCTACTACATCTATTTACAATGATAATTGGATGAGCAGTTAAAGCGTTACAAACGAACAAACTCATATTCGTATTTTAAAATATTAGTTAGAATTGAGATACAAGCGATAGAGAACATCTATACATTGCAGCATGTTGTTTTGCTTTATAAATATTCAATAATTTCAACGTAGGGTTGGCAAAGTGTGAAACCAACGGGAGCGTTGGTTCGTCGGCCGGACCGTCGCGTCGCATCGATCGACACCTGTGGCGGCTTTTGTGGCGGCAAACTTCCTCGTGTGCTTCAGAATTTATTTATTATATATAGATACATTCATAGGAAAGTTAAGCTGAAGTTTTGACGTTCATTTATACTTTACTACCGGTAAATTATTACCGGCTTGTTACCTGCTGTATCCTGTATTCGAAATGCACGATACAACAAATTACTAAATTTAATCTCGGCATCAAATATAAGCGTACCAATTAACAAAGTGGTTGATCTGTTTGATGTTAGGTCTGATTACCTGCCTACATTTGCAGCACATGTCATATATTTTATCCTAAGTTAATATGGTATTTTTTGCTTAGTTGTAAAGCTATTTAAATGATGTGATTCTGTGCATCTAGTCCTATGCGTAATTATCATATGTCATATTGCAGGACAAGAAGCGCAGAAGAGGTGCCATAAATACTCTCGAACTTATGTGTATCAATACTACTTCTGTTACAATTACCCACTAAAAACCATTTAATAAGGGTATAAATGTTATTAGCGAAATATCCGACCCGATCAAATAACCAACGAAAGAGTTACTGAACGAAATACCATTAATAACACAACAGGCAAACTACTGTGTAAAATTTGTACTATATCTGTAGTTACTCTCATTCGACCAGGTGGTACACTCAACTCAGAGCATAGATTCTGTATACACGAAATAATCCATACTGCTCTCACTTGAAAAAACAGTAGCAAGGAGGAAATCGCAGAATTTGAGCATCCGCAGAAGCAAGTTCCCCCCGACCTGCACTGCAACTTCACTTTTAATAAAGTGAACCTCTAGCAGAGCAAGTAACCACGGCCATCATCTCGAACAGGGTCCTGACAAATTAAACTTTTAATTTAAATTCATCCTAATCTTATAGTTTGTTTAATAATAATAATAATAAATAATAAATCTTTATTCATTAAAAAGTGCATTACTTAAAACCACATATTATTACTTAATACCATAAAATTTCATGTCCACTTGCAGGCAACGGCACGACAGACACTCGCTCCCAAACTAGGAATGAACCTGTATTACGGGTAGTCAGAGCCGTTGCGCCGATGTCTTATTTTTTTTTTTTTTTTTTTGCTTAATATGTAATAGTGGTAATTGAAATCTGGTTCCTAAACTAAGTATGACTGTTTTTTAGGATCCAATAGTAAACTAAGGTAAGTGCATGCATATTCACCTTCTATTTATATTTATTTTTGTGTATAAAGATTTGAATGTGTATGTATGTGTGTGTATAGATTTGCTGTATAAGAATGTGTGTGTATATGAGTATATATTAGTATTTTTCCAGTAGTATATATATATTATATACGTGTGCATGTTGCTAGCATTACAATAATATACGATTTCCATGTAGAATCGCTCAAAATTCCCTGTCATGCAATAATCATCATCATCAATACAAATAGATAAGATTGAAGTGTCTGTTTGTAATGTCAAAATAGTTTCTTTTCAAGCTCATACAGATATTTGCACAATAGCTAGACCTAAAAATCAGTCTTAGACATTTTTATCTGTCTGTCTGTCTGTCTTTTTGTTTCCGCTAATCTCCGGAACGAGTGGTGTGTGAAGGAGTAGCTTAGGCTACTTTTATTTTGGAAAAAGATTTAGGGTTCCACGCAAAATATAAAAAGTAATATAAAAGTTTGTTTATTTGTTATGCTTTCAGGCCTTAACGACTCAACCGACCATGGTTAATTTTTGTTCATTCCATAGTTTACGTAGTGTAGTATACCGTATGAATGAAAGAATGGATGAATATTTATTCTCATAAAATAGAGTACATGGAGGTATTATACAGATGCTTACAGTCCATCTATTTAGCCTCTAAAAGGCATGTGACTGATAATTATAATCCTTAAAATAATAACACAATATTTAATCTATGGTCTAATAATTAAAAGGTAAGTAAGTAAGTTATCATAGTCCTAAGAATACAGGTAATGTCAATTGTACTAATATGTCTTAAATATAATAGTAAGTTACCATATGTAATTTTCTGTAAAAAAATACATAGGGTGACTTCATCCAGAAAAAAGGAATTGTTCTCGAATAATAGAAATGTAATTTTGACGTGAGCGAAGCCGCGGTTAAATACTAGTTTACTATGAACTACAACCACATCGATCTAGACTTGGCAGTATAAAGTTATACATTTTTCCATGGAGCCGAGCTAACAAGATTACCTATACGCCAATATAAAATCCGTCGCGAGTCATACGAGCAAATGTAATTTTACTATCGTATGTTTTAAAAAAACTGGCCAAGTGCAAGTCAGACTCGCACACGAAAGGTTTCGTACCATCGTCGAATAATATAATAAAAAGATCGAGCAAAACAAGCCAAGAAAACACGTTTTTAGTTGGGGAGCCCCTTCAATTATAAAGAAACGAATTTCATAATCATTTTAAAATTATTTTTTTCATTTTTTTTTTATTTAGAGTACGTTTCTACATTTTAAAGCAGTGGTTGGGAGTAAAGTAAAAGAGCATACTTCAATATTAGTTGTAGAACAGGAACAAACCTACTTATTTAATTTTTTTATTTTTATGGTATAGGGGGCTAACTAGCCGACGGGTCACCAGATGGTAAATAACTACCGCCGCCCATGGACACCTGTAACTCAAGAGTCACAAGTGCGTTGCTAACCTTTAAAGTGTGAGTCGGGGAAAGGGGGAAGAGGGAGGGGAGAAAGGGAGAGGGAAGGGTTAGGGCTCCGGTAACCTCACTCACTCGGCGAAAAGCAATGTAAGCATTGCTCATTACTTCACTGCCGGTTTTCTGTGAGGCCGTGGTATCTCCACTGGCGAGCCGGTCCATACGTGCCGCAGCATCTCCCACGAATAAAGAGAATTTTAGAATCATTCCATCCTATAAACAAATATTTGCAATGAGCGGCAATCGAACCCGCGACTCCTGACGTTGTAGTTTAGCCGTCAAACTAACAAACAATCAAACAAAAAAAATATTTTTCGTTTTTATAGTGTTACAGAAAGTTGGTGTCAATTTTACCAGCGTTATGTGTAGCCGACGAATAGTTGATTTTGTTTGAAAAAAATAATGGATAGAAATGTTTTTTTTCTGGCGTAGGAGCACATTTCTGAGCAACTTGTTTTGAATTTTCAATGATTTTGTTTTTATTTTAACCATAGTTTTATTCATGTCAACGAAATATTTCTTTTTGCTTTATGTTTTTGGTTAATATTCAATTTGTTACTTTTAAAATAAGATTTCTATAAATAATTAAAATCATGAATTTTCCTTAAATTGTTAGCGCTTTGCGTTATTTACGAATTTACATCCTATCGTCGATATATTACGTTCCTGTGCTAACGATCGAAAGCGGATAGATTCCTTGGGCGAATAAATATACTTCCTGCATCGCTCCTGTAAACGCTACAGGATTGCGCCTTCCTCTGGTGAAGTAATGAGTTGTTCGTTCGTAGACTAATTGGTTTAAGAAACGTCTGCAGTGTTAATGAAAAATAAAGTTGTAAGTTCCGAACAAATAATCAGCTTTAGCTCCAATTTATAAATTAAACATAAAAATTTATTCCTATCAGTCTTAATATAATATAGGCAGACACATATCAAGTCTTGTTTTGTCATCGTACCTTTAAGGCGTGGAGAAAGTTGAAAGTTGGATAGACAATTCCACTTTATCAAACCTAAATATTAATATAGGTAATCCACGTCACAGGTTTACTCTTTCAAAAATATCTACCTTTGGATAGATTTGTTTTGGCCCCGCCCTCTTTCAAATCATGTATCTCTGTTTGGTGACGACATTGTGATGGTCAAAGACGACTGTGAGATGCAGCGCAGACATGTTGTCTTGAGAATTACCAGAACCTAAACCGAATAGATGTTCAGTGATTCCGACGGTCTCTCCAGCCGGGAAACCATTTCGCTTAATGGAATAGTGATACCAGTCTGTAGCGATTTCAAGTACCTCGTTCGCTCCTACCAAGCGATGGTGAAACAGACCGGTTTTTATAGTATCGAATCAATACAGGGATCCACACTGAGGAAGTGAAGTGACAGCTAACGGAAACAATATGTGATCCCAGGTTCCCTATTCCTGAACTGAAAAGAACAAATTTATAGGACGATCCGGATGTTGACCTACAAAGGAAATCGATGAGAGATGCTTGCATGTAGATGAAATGCGAATGTTTAGATGGATGTACTCGTATGATGTACGAGGATGGGCAAAGTGAGGAATAAATTCAATAGAGGGTGCTTGAATTTAGAGGATGAAAAGTTGAGGAGAAACAGATTATCGCGGTATGGACATGTGATGCGGGGTTTTTTTTTTTATGGTATAGGGGGGCAAACGAGCAGACGGGTCACCAGATGGTAAATGACTACCGCCGCCCATGGACACCTGTAACTCAAGAGTCACAAGTGCGTTGCCGCCCTTTAAGGTGGGAGTAGGGAAGAGGGGGAGGGGGCGGAGAGTGGGAATAGGAGAGAAGGGGATTACAGGGGAGGAAAGGATGGAAATAGGGGAGAGGGAAGGGTTAGGGCCTCCGGTAACCTCACTCACGCGGTGGCGAAAAGCAATGCAATCATTGTTTCACAGCCGGTTTTCTGTGAGGCCGTGGTATCGAGCGGAGTCGAGCCGGCCCATACGTGCCGAAGCATGGCTCTCCCACGTAAAAAATTAAAAAAGAATCTTAGTACAGGATTGGAGTGCCACCTACCAGGTCCAATTGTCGATTTAAACCAAACACACAAAAAAGCGTGCTAAGTCCTAAGGCTATTTACCGAAGGTCGATAGTTTTGTTGAGTCAGCTGTCTATGCTCTCTTGTGCAGCGTAGAGTAGTTCCAGTGAGTTGAAACTGAGTACCCCTGGTTCCAGTGAGTTAGAACAGCTGTATTCAGCTATTGCTTCGGCAAGTACCTGTGTCGGATCGGCCGGGAACGGACGTCACGGTGCCATCATTGTGGTGACTGCCCCGACGACACGGCGCTTCACACACTGGCGAAATGCTCTGCCTGGGCTAACCAGCGTCGTGATCTCGTCGCGGCAGTCGGTTCTGCGGGTAGTCTCTCGCTGCCGGCCGTGGTTTTGTCCATGGTCCGGAGCGAGAGTGCATGGAACGCCGTCGCCACCTTCTGCGAGGAGGTGATGTCCGCAAAGGAGGCAGCCGAACGGGAGAGAGAGCGAAGCATAATCTGCCCGCAGTAGACGCCCCATTCGTCGGAGGGCATTCAATGATCTCCGGCGGCCACCGTAGGAACCGGCTGCGGGCAACGAACTTTTGGGGAAGTCGTCGTCCAAACAGATACAGGCAGAGCACAGTGTTCCGCGCGCGCTTCTCTAAGGAGTGCGACCGATGGGTGACGGTCGCACCGGGTGACGGGACCCGTCTTGGGTGAGACGGGTCAATACCTGTCGGGGGTTGCGGAAGAATGCAATGGCGATTCTCGCTCCCCCAAACATGGGCAAGCAGTGGAACACCAGGGTGGTTTTTAGTCGGTAAGAGTCCGACAGACCCCTTCGCCCCCCCAAGAGCGGAGGACATCCATGAGGATCTTCCACCTCGTCATCAAAAAAAAAAATCTGTATTCAGCTAGTTCCAGAGGGTTGGAACTACTCAATATCAAAACGTTAAAATTTAACATAAACATTTTTTTTTTCTGATAAAATTAAAATCTAGATTATCAAGATTATTTCCGTTTACTTTCCAATAAAAAAAAATCATACAAGAGTGGTGTTTTTTATTTAATACTCACTTTTTCCCGCGGCTTTGGTCACGTGAAATTTGGAAACAGTTGGTCCTTTCATCTATAAAAAATCTTCAATACAATAAAAAATAAATTTTATCCCTAACAACGTGTAAGCAAAATATCATGGTGATAGGATAAACGGCAACGCATAAAATACAATCAAACAAAAATAGTTTTTTATATATTAGATATAGTGACATATTTGAAGGAAATAAGAGAAAATCTACTAATCGTAAAAGTTAAAGATTGGAACGGACAACCACATCGTTTACATAACCTAACGGAAAAAATATTTTGTGTAACGCTTACTTTTGTTAGTGACAGCGTAGAAAAGGACAGGCAACTGGCAAGGCTTATTTCTATCAATATCTAATAGGTTCTTTTAAAAACTGTTTAACAAAAATATACCGTAACTTTGAAATAGTTTACAGTAAGTAATCCTGTTTACTACACAATACAATTCCTAGTACAATGCAACTTAGATTCAATACCGGTTTATTGAATTTATGTTGCATTGTACTAGACTTCAACGAGTGAGTGTGTACAATCGGTATTGTACACACTCACTTTTTGAAGTCTTAGCATAGTATTGTGTTTATTTAATGAATGTGCTATATGGAATTGAGGATTTATTGAAAAACCTGCAGTTTCACTCGCAGTAATGTATGAATTGGTTTGTTAACCAATTCATGTAACCCTCGATATGTCCTTCTCTGTAACCCTGACAACGTGATGCATATTCATGATGATGGGTTAAATAATTAAGGCGTGAAAAAGTGTAATAAACAAACAAACAAAACTAACTTTTGTATTTATAATACTAGCTGTTGCCCGCGACTTCGTTCGTTTGGAAAGTTTGGTGGTTTAATCCCACGGGAACCGTACGTTTTGCCGGGATAAGTAATAGCCTAAATGCTATTCCAGACTATAATAAATCTCTGTGTCAAATTTCATCGGTTCAGCCGTCTTTGCGTGGAAGAATAACAAACATCCACCAATCTACCCACCCTCACAAAGTTTGCCTTTGTAATATTAGTATGTTTAGTTATGTAGAATATAAAATAATTTTATGTAGTTAATGGTCCCAATTCTGTTACTTCACTCGCTAAATTAAAATTCAGAAAAGTTTCTTCATATAAGATGTAAACCTTGTACACTTCAAAACAAGGTCTTATTTCAAATTGAAACAAGTAGGTAACATATGTCGCTATCGAAATAAACAATTTATTTATCGACTAAAGTCTGTGACGCTTAAATAAACTTTAATACCACGTAGCGAGAGCCGCTATCCGTTGAATGCCATCTCTTTTGCTCTGTGTTTTTAGTAAGCGTCTTCGTAGGTGTAGATTAAAAACACGTAATCCTTGTTCGTTTTGAACAATTTTTTATACGGCAATTATACAGCGTTTGAATAAATGGAGACTCTCGCTGCTTGGAAATAAAGTTGAGTATACGTTGACAGGTTTTAGTGAAATTTAGCGGCGCTAAGAAATAGATGCTAGTAACAAATAGACCTTATTACGAAGAAAACTAGGTTGATTTCATATAAAGAAATCAAGTCAGGTTTTAGTTTAGTCGAGTGTACAATAGAATCGGCACCAATACCTACCTTTTTTAACGCATAGATATCCCAAATACCTCTAAAGGGCATGGTTTACATTATGGTAGCTTAACACATACTCGCCGCTCTGTCATATGAACGAAAGGTTTACATGTACACATACATTCACGCATGTGTCCCTGAAGAGGACGACAGAGGTGTATTAAACACCCACATTGTTTCAAGCTATAATGTGACAGTGACAGAATAGCAAGGGATATTGTAGTGTAGAGTAAACGTAAATAGTATCACAAGTATGAATTAGGGCGCTACCTAAGTTTTGTCGTTCTTTGTGATTTTTTCGCAATAATCTCCACTAATAGTAATACAGGTCTTTATACGTGTTACGTTTTAGATGCTATCCCTCTATATATGCATACCTCCTCAAAAGCTCCCATAAGCTTCTCATCGCTCGAAATAATATAGCCAGGTTTCATCACACGTAATAATCGAGTTCACGTAGTTACTTCTATCGGCCTGCCGGAGTTGTATCATCCTCTAAGTTAAAATTGCTGCAATTGAATTGAATATACCACCGTTCTATAGTCAATGGAGATGGACGAAATTCCCTAAGAGCACTACTCATTTCCTCGAAACATTTTTGTTTAGTTAAGCCACGCTTAAAATTATACAGAATAATCACACGAATGTCATAACGAGAGAAGCTCGACGTTTTCATTTTAACAATTTAACAAACGATTCCTTGCCTCCAAATTTGTTTTTTATTTAATATTAATATTAGAGTTTATGGATACGTCTTCAAATCACAATATTAGGATGTCTAGTTTGCATACGACAAAACTTATGTAGTGTCCTACGTAAGGAGTACGTAGGACACTACATAAGTTTTGTTGTATTTAGTTATACGCACTATATATTTTGTTGACATCACAATAAACAGACAGTATTCTTATACCATTCTTGTGTTCAATTTATCTCTTCCTTGCAACATAAGGAAGAAGTTTCAAAGATTATATAAGCGCATTGAACAATAAATGTGAGCCGATGGATGGGGAAAATAGAACATTAAAAGCTAAATTCTGTTATTTAGACAAACTTTCTGAGCACCCACTTAAAACGTGTTTTATTCAGAAAAGTTTTGAAACGAAATTCATATCTCTGATTCATAAAAGTTAAGAAAACGTGGATTTTTTTGGTAAACAATAATATAATGGTACAGGGGGGTGTCCCATACCACGTCAGGGGGCTTAGGGAATAAAAAACACGTTATAGCGGTTGTGGTGATTAAGCACAACGAGAGGGGCATCTTCACAACGATCGGACATTGTCGGTTTGTGGGGCCATACAAACAGCGATGCAGAATTTCATATGTAGCAAGTGTATCTTTCTTTCGCTTTAGTTACTTTCATACAAAAGCTGCACTAGCCATGTCGAATTGAATAATGAAAAAGAAAATTTTCGGCTTTCAATTTCTACGATATGAGTTCTTAAATATTTCGTGGATCAACTGTCAATTTGGGCTAGGTTCCTTGTTCACTACATATTATAAAACAAAGTCCCCAGTCACGTCTCTCTGTCTGTCTGTTTGCGATACACTGAAAAGCTACTGAACGGATTTTCCTGCGGTTTTCACTAATAGACAGGTTGATTCATGAGGAAGGTTTAGGTGTATACTTTATTAAGATTTTATGTAAATTTATTGATGATTGTTGAAGATGTCTTTGCTACCTGTGCGAAGCCGGGGCGGGTTGCTAGTTTCAATAATGATTCAATGAAGAATTAGGAGCACTAAATGTTGTTTTTAATTGCAACGGTTTTTTCCTTTTTCCCTAAATCAATATTAATCAATGAGAAAGCTGAAGAGTTTTTTGTTTGATTATTTGTTTAATCGCACTAGTCTCTAGAACAACCAGCCGGATTTGAAAGATAGATTGTGTTTGATAGCCTATAACCTTTCTCAATGAATACATTGAGAAAGGCTATAGGCTAGGCTATAGGCTAGGCTATAGGCTAGGCTATAGGCTAGGCTATAGGCTAGGCTATAGGCTAGGCTATAGGCTAGGCTATAGGCTAGGCTATAGGCTAGGCTATAGGCTAGGCTATAGGCTAGGCTATAGGCTAGGCTATAGGCTAGGCTATAGGCTAGGCTATAGGCTAGACTATAGAGGCTAGGTCGGGGTACAGATAGTAGTGAATATCGTAGTAGAAAATGTTGATGTAAAAAGTACCCTGAAAGTATTAAATCGACCAAGCTCTTATTTAAATATCTGATTCGTAGGCATTATGTATGTTGCACTGCATGCATGATCGTTTCCGAATCGCGTGAAAATGTGTTGAGTAGTTTTTCAGTTTATCGCGAACAGACAGACAGACGCGGCGATGGACTTTGTTTTATAATATGTAGTGATTAAAAACTTATTTCCTAGTAGCATAGCAGGTAAAATTCATATATTGTTATTGTGTGTAAATGGTAAAGTTGTCTTGTCAATTTTCTCGAAAACATTAATTATTGACAATGGAAGACAAGTAATTTTAACCACTAACGTTGTTTTAGTGGCCGCAATATCTCAGGCAATCAGTTTGTGCAAACGCTCTCGCCTATTTCCCAAAAAGGCGGGCAACACTAACGGCTGTCCTAAACCAACCTTGACCTTTTTATATCTACGTTTATTCGCTCTGCACCATTAATGATGTCATGGAAACGGCTCCAGACAATTTCCTTCTATTTTCTGATGAATATTTTAGTTGAGAAGAATACAAGTCGTATACAGGTGTTACAGAAAGGTATGGTGATATTTTAGGGTCGTATACGGAGTGAAGCGCTATCAATTTTAGGATTATTCGTGTTTTTTTTTATGGTATAGGGGCAAACGAGCAGACGGGTCTCCTGATGGTAAATGACTACTGCTGCCCATGGGCACCTGTAACTCAAGAGTCACAAGTGCGTTGCCGCCCTTTAAGGTGGGAGTAGGGGAAAAGGGGTAGAGGGGAGAAGAGCAGGAAGACGGGAGAAAGGGATTAGAGGGGAGGAGAGGAGGGAGAGGGGAAGGACGGGAATAGGGGAGAGGGAAGGGTTAGGGCCTCCGGTAACTTCACTGCCAGTTTTCTGTGAGGCCGTGGTACCAAGCGGAGTCGAGCCGGCCCATACGTGCCGAAGCATGGCTTTCCCACGTAAATTTGTGATTGTGATGACACGTGATTTTTTAAGATGGAAATAAAATTTTGATATTGGCAAATTTAACTTGAAAAATGACCGATAAAGCAGATACTTACGTAATAGAGAGGGCTCGCATGAATGACACTCTTTTCCATATGTTTGTTTTAGCTCATAAAGGACTTTTGGATACATTGTCAGGCAACCAAACAAATACTAGTAACATGTAAATAGGACTTCTAATTTGCATAATCAAATATGTATAGGTAAATAAATTTATGTAGAATCCAAACATTTTAGTTTAAAGCATTCTACATTTTTGACAAAAGTTACAAGAGATTTCACTTACTTGTTTTTCGAATGTTGTTTGCTGTAAATTGCTTAAAATACAAATGGTTCAAGTTATAAGCTTTAGCAGGTGGGTTATAACTCAATCTTTCTTTTTATTCTTCTTCTACAAACATTCTTATCTTTAATTATATTTATGGCCGCATAAAATCTGTCAGACGATAAAATATTTTCAAGCATTTCCACTTTCCCTAAAACCAGAGACGAATGAAAGCCAATAATCTTATTACTCTCTACCAATATTATTGCCAGTCTTTATAAATAAAAAGGAACAATGTAAAATATATCTGGTAAGTAAAACGATTTTGTTTTAATATCTGTAAAGGGATCGTGCGACCAAGCTTTGTAATCATGCCTGGCCGATAGCGGCTAGACGATTCTTGCCATTTTCTTTTTTATTTCGGTCTAATCGCTGCTCTCAATTCACTTTAATGTACTTACTATTATAGTTTCTTAGATACTTAATAATAATAACTTGAGACACCTCACACGGCCGTCTGATCCCAAACTGGGCAGACCCTGTTCTATGGAAACCAGACTGCTGATAAACATACTTATATATTACTAAATGCATACATATCCTACTAATATTAATTTAAGTTATAATTAATTGTATTGTTATTTTTTTATTGATTGTATTGTTTTTACACGTGTGACATTTTATTTAAGTAGCATTCATTTATATTGTAGTCTTCTCTCTCTGACGCCTTAATGAATCACTTTAAGCATCGTCTTTCATCAAATAAGATGTCCCGTAGCTGCGCTACGCCGCTGATTGCACCGGTCTCGCGAGAATGCTACGAATGTGCTACGAAATCGGTAATGTTTTTTTTATATATAACGCTGTAAAATGCCTGAGAATTGCTCTCTATGCTTTATGGATTACCAACCTTTGTAAGTTGCCAATTCTAACAGGTTAAAGTGGTATATGAGTTTCTGAACAAACAAATACATTCAATGAACTGCAAGCGGTAAAAAACTAATTAATTTATAAAAACATTAGACACATACCTTGTTGAATGAAAATAAACCGTCAGTATCAGATACAAGCTTACATATTCTATTAATAAAATTAACCAATTACACCATTTATATAGGTGTTGTAATGAGTCGTCTAGATGTTGTAAGTGACATGACAACTATTTGACATCAAATTTGTATTACGTATTCCAAATTCGAACCAGTGAATTTATTAGTAGCATGATGTGACGTAACATCATATTAATAAATCATTTTCAAACTAGGAACTTTAGAAAAAAAAAACTACTGATGCTGCTTAAAATACTTTTAAAGAAGACAAGAACTTCCATAAATAAAATTAAATCAATTTTATTATACAATTTCATTCCCATTTTCGTTACTCTAGCGACAATTAGAACAACCTTTAATCACGCAACTCCTTTTCGTTCTAGCCCTTAGAGGTGGAAGAAATAATTGTTGGAGTGCCCCACGATTAATTGTTTGTGGAAATGGCTCCAATGAACAGTTCGACGGGTTCACGCCTCTGTTTAGTTTGACAAATCCGCTCGTTAATTGGAACGCGGGATCGGTTTTAAGGTACATGATTTATTAGCAAGCGTAGCGGGGAGCGATTAAAGGAAACTCGTAAACAATTGACTTGTCTGTCCACACGATCAGTTACTAGTGCTTTTGAATGCATTAATCTTCTAAATATCTTCCGCTACTAAACTCTTTCACAGGGAGTAGTTTTACTAAGCCCGCATCCATAGGGTATCTGTTTCAAAGACCAGGTTATTGTTAGGTCTGTAAAGGAATTTGATCTATCTGATGTTTGACATCTTCACATTAGATTTATCAATTCTCTTTACAGAATTAAAAACCATTACCTAGCAATTTTCAGTTAACTATGATCTGCTTAATACTTTGACATTCTTACACCAACAAGAAAAACTATGTCATTTATTTTAGTTCTTCTTTGGGTCTTTTCATGCGAAATCATAACTTGTGAGAAAACGTCAAGCATATACAACCCTTTTTATAGATAAATTACTTTAAGTCTTCCTAACCTGTAGCAAAATGTACGCGCAATTATCAAGCCCGCTCGAGCGAGTCTAAATCGCTTTTAGGTTTATGTGGTTACACCCTAATTTACGGGTTATGGGTCTTCAAATAGTCATTCGCATTTATCCTTATAGCTTCGAATTTCAATATAGAATTATTTGAGGAACGTTATTTATTTTACTACCGAAGATCCTCAGGAAGTTCCTCAGTTAACATGTTACGGTACAAGTTGTATATTACAGCGTTTTAAAATACTAACTAGGCCAGATTTATTAAGTAGTTAAAATATGAACATTTCAAGGCGGGCTTCAATATCCCTCGAATGCTCTACTATAAAAATTTACACACTTAAGGTGTCAAGTAAGTACGATGACTCGTCTGATAAGCAGATACATTAGCATGAAATTAGCAGCACCAGTGGTGCCATCTATGAACTATAGTTAGTACCTCTGTCGGTTAGTATTTTGAAGGAAGCAGTATTTTCGAATTAGAACAGTTTCCTTTCCTGCTTGTCTATATTCAAGGCTACCTCAAATATTTTAATTTAAGATGGGAAAATTGCAAGTATATTAAAAGGAGTGAGGTTACCGGAGGCCCTAACCCATCCCTCTCGCCCTCTTCCCCCCGTTCTCTCCTCCCCCACTCGCTTGTGACTCTTAAGTTGCAGGTGCCCATGGGTGGCGTTAGTCACTTACCATCAGGTGACCCGTCTGCTCGTTTGCCCTCTGCCCCATTAAAAAGTAAAAAGTAAAATATAGATAAGAAGGAAAAGCATAACTAAGGCTTATACGGATCGATTGGGAAGTGTCACAGGGTCGCACACTTGTAAATCGGTCTGGTTGTTGCTGTGAAGTCCTGTATTCTGAAAAAGGCGAGATTATTACACATTCAATAAACAAGAAGTTTGCAAAAAAAGACTAAAGGACAAGTGATTTTTTTTTTGTCTTTATTTTGGCTGCGTTGGAGATATGTTTTTGACAAAGCATTTATAGCACCATTTGAGGACAGCAGATGGCGCCGTCCAGTAAACCTCTATATAAACGGCTCCGTGTTATTTCTTATATAAAAAATAGTAAACGTACAGTAAATATACAATTTGTGTAAACGTAGCAATATTTATATCAAAAATATTATCTACAAGTGGTATCTCCAAACAATGTCCTCTATAAGTGAACGAAACATGCACCAGTGAAATCCAATGATTTTTGAGTGAATACCATTTAAATCTACCAAGAAATACATGCAGCTGAACTGGAACATTGATTAAAAAGGTACGCAGTGCATTTGACCAGACTTAGTAATTGTTTTATATGAAAGTGATAATTCAAGCAATAATTGAGACCGTTGTGAATTTTTTTATTAAAATTAGTGACGTACAAAGTAGCCCAACGTAGTGGAGAATAGCCGAAACTACGAACGTACAAACAATTTAACTCACTAATAGATGGCGCTCATCTTTTAAGTCTGGAGGCGTAATCTGCATTGTTGTTGCACTCGACTAAGTTCAACAAGGAGATAATAAACTAACTAAATAAGTGGAAAAAGTAGGGTATAGTGATATTTTTTTTATAATATAGGAGCAAACGAGCATACGGGTCATCTGATGGTAAATGACTACCGCCGCTCGTTGCCGGCCTTTAAGGTGGGAATAAGGGAAGGGGGGAGTGGCGGGGGAGAAGTGTAAGGGCCTTCGGTAACCTCATTCACTCGGCAAAAAGGCAATGAATCATTGCTTCACTGCCGATTTTCTGTGAGGCCGTGGTAACACTCCGGTCCGGCCCATACGTGCCGAAGCATGGCTCTCCCACGATAATGTGTATCAAAGCTACTGATGAATGAATTGCTACTGGTAATTACAGCACAAAACCTATGTCAAAATAACATTGATTTGTTTACCTGTTTAAAGTAATTTGTGCACACAGTTCGCCTCATGGTAAGCGGTTAGTAGTGTTTAAAACAATCGCAATCGCAAAATCATGTAAGAAAAAGATAAAGATTATTCCAAAAATTCACTGTTTATCCCATTTCCTATGTTACACCACAACAATATCATTTTATTATTTCATTACGAGACACAATCTAGGAATAATAAAATTGATTTCATTAATAAACGTCCACTTATACACAAAAGGAAATAGAGTACGTTGAGTAAATCCTTAAACGAATTAACAATAGTGATGATATCAGTGTGGCAAGTTGGCACATCGTTATGGAGGCAAGTGTACGGAACCCCGATGAAGATAAGGTTGAGCGATGCCCAAATGAATTGTTCCCTGCCGTCGTGAAAAATGTCCCCAGAAAACAAAAGTTCCATGTTCTATATTGCTTTATTGTTTAGGATAACGTTTAATTGTGATGTTTAGTGGCGTTACGAGATTAATTTCTTCAGAAAAAAACTTTTTTTTGTTTAGAAAAACAAAATTTATTTTGATGACCTACTTGGTCGGGGATTGAGTTCCCTCTAGGTTCAAATTTTTGTATGAATGAACACGTCTATTTGAATTTGTGTAGGCGTTGCAAATTTTTATTTTTATGTACAACTAGCTGACCTGTGCAACTTCTTCCTCTCTTCTTCAACTCTGCGTCACATAAGAGAGAAAGAGGGTTAGAGAGAGTGGATCGTAGGCACCTGGCAATTCTAAAGCAGCTGAAACTTAATTTTTTTGCAACAATTTTCATTGAAGCTCCGCTCTTTTTGTTCGTAGCGTGATGGTAGATATACATGGTGTAAGTGACACCGTACCGAATCCTGAAATAGTGTATTCAGACCATCATTCTGAGTGGAAAATCATATTTAGGAGTGAATAAGCTATTCTGCAGAAAAGAATTCGATATGACTTGCAAATCAAAGAACCTATTGTGTACATCCCATGCACTCGTCCGTCCAATAACACATCTTGTGTGAACACGTCTCAAGAACTCTCACCACTGCCACTGGACGAATATTTTCAACATTATTGTAACATTCAGCTGTACGAGAATATAAATAAACTAGATGAAAACCCGGCTTTGCTCGGGTGAAATGTGACTCGTAATACACAATCTTTTACAAAATGTAGGTAGATAGGTATACGTGTGAATCGGCCTTAACGAACTCAAGATATACGTGTGAATCGGCTTTAACGAACTCAAGATGGCATCCGAGTGGCCAATATGGCAACTGCCATTTGCACCATAAGAATTTAACCAAATACTCGACAATCCGAATTTTGCGGATACATATATGTTGTCGACTGGAAATCATTATTTTTTTATGTTTTATTATTCAGGTAAGGTTTCAATCGAGTCTACCGTACCCTTTGACCGAATTATTAATATGGATTTAAACGACTACCAACGTTTGCTATTTCTTCAACATAGAAACTAGAGAATTGATTCTGAGCAATAGAATAACTGTTATTATGTTGAGTTATTGAAAAGTATAAGCTATACATAGGAGTTTTTTTACCTGATAGCGTTACATTGTACCAAATCAGCAGGGTAGGAGACACCGTTTGCTGAAATACAGATTAAAATCTATTTTAGCTAATTTTTTTTTATACTACTGGCCTGTTGTTCTAGTGGTTAGTGATCCTGACAGCTGAGACAGCGGGTCGTAGGTTCGATTAGGACCAGGACAAATATTTGTGTGATGAGCACGATCATTTGTTCTGTGTCTCGGTGTAATTTATATATATTATGTATGTATTTAGAAATGTATAAGTATGTTTATCAGCAGTCTGGTTACCATAGTACAGACTCTGTCTAGTTTGGGATCAGACGGCCGTGTGTGACATGTGTGAAGTTATTATTATTATTATTTTCAGTGCCTGGTGTGACCTCCTCCATCATCCTTCACGCCTTTTCCCAACTTAGGTAGGGTCGGCTTTCAGTCTAACTACGAAAAGGCCGAACTTCGATATTTTACGTGAAGCGACTGCCATCAGACCTCCTCTACTTAAGTACTAGACAATATCGAAGTTCTGTAGTTAAACCAGGTTGTCGGACTTTTTAGGGCTTTAACTACCCGTAACGAATGCCACAGATGTTCGAATCAAATCAAATCAAATCGTTTATTTGTGATACATGGGTTACATACAGTTGTTCATTACATAATTATATAGTTAATAATGTTCATTCCAAGATATGACTTTGGCATACAAATTATTCAATAATATAATGAAAATATGATTTTTAAATTATAATGATTAGATATAAATTCATTTAAAATTATGTATAAATTATATTATTACTATTAGTTATGACACTTATGACAGAAACAAGACAATCAACAACAGCCAATAAAATTATCGTCAAGAGGACATGAAACATTGAAAAAATTCTAGTAGATAAAAATTCAGCAACAGAGTAATAACATTTTTTTATAAGAAATCGGAACAATTTATTTTTAAAGACATGAATATGGTCACATTCTTTTATGTTATTTGTAAGGTTATTGTAGATATTTATGGCCATAGCAAACACACTTTTCCCAAAGAGGGTAGTTCTATACTGACACGTAAGGTTCAAAAATATATAAGGATGGCACGGTAAGTATTTTTAATTTTTTAAAGAATTCCTTACAACTGTCAATTGTTTTGAGACCACACATAGCTCGCACCTTTTTTGGCTATGAAAACTTTATCCCAGTTGGTAGTATTTCCCCAGAATCGTTCGAGGAGAAAAAGGCACTGCACTGTTTTGTCATTACTTGTTTATTTATACACTAGCAACCCGCCCCGGCTTCGCACGGGTACAAAGTATACACCTAAACCTTCCTCATGAATCACTCTGTGTATTAGTGAAAACCACATGAAAAGCCGTTCAGTAGTTTTTTAGTTTATCGCAAACAGACAAACAGACAGACGCGGCGGGGGACTTTGTTTTATAATATGTAGTGATGTAGTAATACGTTACACTGGGCAAAGGTTTACACTTTTATTATACACTAGCACCGCCCCGCGGTTTCCCGATCCCATGGGAATATCTGCATAAAAAGTAGCCTATATGGTAATCCAGGTCTTCAGCTATCTACATACCAAGTTTCATCGCAATCAGTTCAAAGAGTAACAAACATCCATACATAAATTCTCACAAACTTTCAAGTTTATAATATTAGTAGGATTTTAAATAGCCATATTTTAATATTGTACAAAGCCCGTTAGTAACGTAAAACACTGAAAATTTTAAGAGATTTTTAGTATAAAGGCATTATTTTAAAACTGAGAATATTGACTGAAAAATTCTGATAAGGCTAATATTTCGTCAACGAGAAAGTTGAAAGAAAGGTAACTACAGGTAGTACATACATATACATATTATATACTAATTCCGGATTTGTTAGAAAATGGCCGTGCTAATACGAGTAAGTACCACCATCAGTTAAAGATAGTCAACAAATGATTTCATACAACAATCATCCGGTCCATTATTATATTACTAGTTACAATTGTACTATATTGTTGACGCGTGAGTGATCAATACCCTTGCTGCTCCGATACGATGGAAGAAAATACAAACGAACAATTTTTTACTAATAAAGATTTTTTTATTAAAAAGGAAGAAACTGTGGATAACGTTCATCAATTATGAAGTACTTATAATTTAGCCAGAAATGGGTCAGAGTGGAAGGATGCCTCTCTCATGGATCGTGTATTGAACTGTTTCAGTGATCCTCTCAAAAATCACAAATTACTGAAACCTGACTAGAGGACCATGTTCCTGACTTATAACGTACTGAGTACTCCTCTTCGGCCAATTCAGTTCTAGACAGCCTCCTCAAAACGTCACTTCGATACCCTTAGAGTTTCTTAAGAAAGCGTAACAACCAGCAATCTCTAAATTCACTACTTAGTCATCAGGTCAACACATTTCATGTGTAGACATGATGCATAGAGGATAAAAATCTGTATCAAAGACAAAGACGTACCTACGAGACCACAATAGAAAATATTCTTGATTGTCTGTGCTACCAAAGTTTAGAAAACCCTTGTATTATAATGGCAAAAGTAATCTCACTGAAAGATCATGCAGATGCTAAAAATAAGCAAGTCATGCATAACTCTCCAATAGCAAATATTCTTGTAGTAGAGATTCTATAAGTTGTACAATTGCTTTGGTCGGAAGCCAAGAGGAGCACCACCGTTTATGCACCTACAGCTGTTAGACAGTCTTTCATGAAAAATTCACTAGTTTCCAAGTAGAAGCCAAACCCGTAGAAGATGTGCTGTGCGTCTTGGAGCGTTAAACTTTCGCATTAATTGTAGATCTAAGAAAAAATACGTGTAATAAAGTATTAATCCTGTATAAAATATTAAATTATTGGTGCGAGAAACTCATTTAAAAATGAACTCGTATACACTCCATTCATCATACACTGTACGTCTACATCAATGTCGCGGGACCCCGCGAACCTATTTATATGCAAATTTTAAGACTAAAATAGGTAGATACTCTTACGACGCTCCTAGTTAATTTTGTTCAAAAGTCTCCCGCTGATTTATTGGTGCTTATCGAGACAAATTTATTCGGAGTACTTCGTTAGATAGAATACGAAGTTGTCTGGCGAAGGCTTACCGAGACACCGTTATAGTGGATGATAATAGTTTATCATTTGGAGTTTTTAGAGGTTTGATTCCAGTTAAGATAAATTCTAACTTGTTATCTTTTCAATCAAGATCCTGAAAAAAAATAGCGTGGTCTATGTCTATGAACTGCGACTTTAAACTTTAAAAGAAGCAAATAAGATGTAAAATGTTGTAACGAATGTCTGTTATTGATTATATAAGGGTTTTCAGATAGGTAAGGTCATATTTTAGGAGCATATTTCATTTGTCAGTTTCAAAAAAAGACTTTACCATGAATAACTTTAAAGATGTAAACGCTTCAAGTCATTCTTAATTTTTAATAATTTTTGTTTTCGGACAACAAAAAACTATTGTATTAGTATATTTCAAAAATAAACTTATCAGTAGTGTTAGTAGGTACATAGGAAATTATTAAACAGTTTGGTGAAAAGGTATTATTCACAGAGAGACTATAAGAGACCTTTAATATGATCACATCTCTCCGTAAAACCTTGTAGATTGCTAGTATCTCTCTATCTAAAACGAAATTATTATGTTTTTTCTTGGTGGAAGATTACTCTGTTTATTATATTATAATAAACAGAGTTATAACCATTACATTAAATTCCAAGACTGACAAAGTTCGCTTTGAACGTACGTTGTTATGGCATAGGATCAGCTTATTATTATATGTTACCTTGATGGATGGTGTATAGTTAGCGCCGTATGATTTGTTCTATTTATACGGATCCTATATTAACAAGTATCAAATACAACTTCAAGAATCGCTTAAACAAAATAAATAAAACTCATTAATCTGTAATAACAAATACGAAAAACATCCCGCAGAGTACGGAGGCTGTTTAATATTCGTATGTCAACAGCCTCCGAAGCACCGAAGCGAAGTATTTGCTCGATATTCAATTTAATCTGCGACTCTATTCTAGAATGTTAATTCGATGTTTAATTATATAATATAAAATGGTAATAGAAAATATAACCATTTTATATAACCTATTTTAGTGTTAGATAAAAGGGGGGCCCTTTCGTGTTTTAGAGATTCCTTAAAGAGCCTGAAAAAAAAATTGTTATTGTGGATTTTCATTTCATTATTTCTATTGCGCTTTTTGTAGTTATTTTGTTAATTATTAGTAAGCTTAAAATTATATACTATTAAATGATGAAAGCATAGCTTCCTTATAATGCAACTTTGCAATAAATGCAAAATTGGGGTTAATTCGTTAACATTATAATGAAGCTTAGCAAAAACATTGCTTAACTTGTAAGTTAAGCATATATATTTCTTTAACATTTAAGAAATACTCGTTTATAAGTTTTAGGACTTACCGATAGCGTTTATAAGTTACATATTCTCAATAAGAGTCAAATAAAAAATAACTTATGTATGGAAATAAGAAGATACAATCTAAATATATAGCTATAGATGGTAGAACTTCGCCCGAGGGTTCACCTTAAAATTAAATAGATTAAGAACTTTCTGAAGTATTTCTTACGTATCTTGTACGTATCTTATAAGGTGTTTATTTATCAATCGTGCATTTATGCTTATCGCTCTTAAAACCCTGAAATGTTTTTATCCGACTTGAAAAAAGAAATGTTTTCTTCTACCTGTTTCACGATATTTTCGACATAGTGAATATATTTTTATTATTTTTGTATTGGAACAGTTATATCTCCGAAGTGATTGACAAATTGAAAAAATAATTTAACGTCTATGGTTACAAAATAGGTAATAAAAGTTTCAAGTAGTTTCGTGATTGATTGATAGAAATGATTATAAAAACATAACACAACACAGCTATATTTTTAATATTTGTGTTGTCTTTTAGTCAGAGCGATGTCTTTTCGTGTTGAGCATAAGTACAAGAAAATCTGTGTGATTCTAACTCTAGAGAGTCTGTTTAAGAAACATTGGTTTGTTTACAAACATTCTGTTAATAACATTCATATAAAAAATAAAATACCGTTTAAAGCTTCATCAAAATCTTTCAATTAATATTATTAAAAACTTTTTTTTTATATATTATAGGAAGCAAACGAGCAGACGGGTCACCTGATGGTAAATGACTACCGCCGCCCGTGGGCACCTGCAACTCAAGAGTCACAAGTGCGTTGCCGCCCTTTAAGTAGTAGGGGAAGGGTGAAGAGGGAGAAAGGAGGGGAGAGGGAAGGGTTAAGGCCGCCGGTAACCTCACTCACCGGTGCCGGTTTTCTGTGAGGCCGTGGTATCACTCCGGTCGAGCCGGCCCATACGTACCGAAGCATGGCTCTAACACGAATAGTCTGAAGTCTGTTCGCTTGTTTTTTTACGATAATCATATAAGTTAAAGATATATGCTATACATCATAATGCTAACGTCTATAGGAGAGAAGTGGCAACCGCACTAATTAAACTGAACGCAACTGCTTACACAAAATTTTTATATGATTACAGTCATATTTAAACGCAATTGTGCAACGCACACAACCTTTTTAATGTTTATCTTTTACAATAATTCTTAATACATTTGGAAACGGGCGGTTATAGATCGACACAGGCGTGGAAGAGCCAGGCTTCAGCACGTATGAGCCCGTTTGATGGGAGTGTTACCACGGCTGCACATAAAACCTTCATTAAGCAATGCTTGTGTTGTATTTTGCCGAGTCAGTGAGGTTACCGGTGAGCCTAACCCCCCTCCCTCCTTCTAATACTCTTCCACCTTAAAAGCTGGCAATGCACTTGTGTCTCTTGAGGTGCGGGTGTCCATGGTCGACGGTAGTCACTTACCATCTGGTGAACCGTTTGTTCGTTTGCCCTTTTGCCCAATTTATGAAATAAAGATATTGAATTTGAATTTGATACATCCAAAAATTGTAATATCACTTCGAATATATAGAATACACATCCGAATCACGTCAAAAATACACATTGGGACGAGATCCAATGATAATTTGCACTTAACTCGGCCCCGGTGACAGGCGTCGATTAAAAGTATGTTAACACACCACTCCAGTAAAATTAACTCGCACATCATGCTCGGGAACGCGTTCAATATCCACCCTCTTATCCACTTTTGATAGCAGTTTAAGTGCGAGTCTGTCGTTTGCGTTACTTCTATGTTACAACATAATAATAAAAATATTTACGTAAATATTTTTAATGGTATTTGTATATCTAGTGAAGCTTTTAAGAGATAGCGTCCACTGAAGGGATGTAAAGAAGGTTTACTTGATGTAAAGCAGAGGTAAGTGACATTAAAGGAAGAGAAATCCATAATTCTTAATATTACACTAGCAACCCGCCCCGGCTTCGCACGGGTAACAAAGCATATATTGATTATTCCGATATCTTCAACAATCATCGTCATATTTCAGCCATTTCACACAAAACTTTATTGAATTATATATCTAAACCTTCCTCATGAATCACTCCGTCTATTGGTGAAAACCGTTTGTTAATCCGTTTGGTAGTTATTTAGTTTATCGCGAACAGACAGACATACGCGGCGGGAGACTTTCTTTTATAACTAGCTACCCGCCCCGTCTTGGCACGGGCAGTAGAGACATCTTCAACAATCATCAACATATTTCAGTCAATTTACACAAAGTCCTAACAAATTATACACCTAAACCTTCCTCATGAATCACTCTGTCTATTAGTGAAAATCCGCATGAAAATCCGTTCAGTAGTTTTTCAGCTTATCGCGAACAGATAGACAGACAGACGCGGCGGGGGACTTTGTTTTATAATAGAGTTTCTTTGCCAGTATTCTTCTCATAAGGCCCTACGCATTTTGGAAACTGGAAGTTATAGATCGACACAAACAGGCAGTAGATTTTGGTGTTTTTCACCTAATTTACCTTGACAATCCAGTACATGCTGTGGCGTCTGTTTGTGCCTATAATCTATAATTTTATCTCTAGCTTCAATTTAACGTTCATAAATGTCACTTAGTGTCTTAATTGAATAAATGATTTTGAATTTGAATTTGAATTTAATATGTACTGAAATGCGAAAGTACTTCTGTTTGTTTGTTACGCTTTCACGCCGTAAGTTGTCAGGGGTACAGAACAGGACACAGGGTATTCCAAGGGACTGTTCCCCTGGAGTAAACAAAAATAACTTTTACACGAGCGACTTATAAATAGTCAAATATTTAAAAAAAACGGTTATTTAAACCTTAGTTAGAGTTAACCCTCGGGAGCAGTACTGATTTTTTTTTCTCTTTTTTTTTAAAAAGACAACTCCCGCATTACGAATATTTCTGGGTTGCGGGGGGTTTCACAAACATTCAAACAACGGAGACAAAGACACCCAGTCTCGGGACAACTATTTGTGCATCACACAAATTTTGGTCCCGTGTGGGATTTGAACCCACAACACTCCGCGCCGCGTAGAGGCGAGGTGAAAACTTAAACCATTGCACCAACCGTGCAGTCAACAACAACGTTTATGGGTAATTTCATGAAAATCGGTTGAGTAGTTAGAGCGTGAAATCAACAAACAAACGCACTTTTCCATTTATAATATTAGTTATGATGCGTCGGACTTGTGATTGAGAAATTGTGTGTTATTGTTAAACGCATAAATAAGTTGGTTAACAAAAAGAAGGATTTCTTGATGGTCACCGTAGCCTATAAAAGTAACACAGCACTCTAACTTACGCGCGGACAACTACATAAAACACTTTTTTTTCATCGATGTGGATAATGTTGTAGATGTTCCAAATCCGCTGATTACGATCCATCCGTGAAGCCTTACATTGGAATGGCAAAATTGATTTCCCTTTAATCATTACGGTAACTAAGTTTACATCAATATTATTACTTAACATCTACCCTTGGCCTTACGCACAACATACAAACACACAAACACATACACAGGCCAGCCAAGGGCACTAGACTTACAACATATATACCTACATATATACGTATACCTAACCATGTATTTCACACACAGATATGCTGCAACACAGCATCGTGTATCTATGTTTGTTACTGGGTATATAATATGTCGCAGCTGAGGCTATAATACTGTAACTTTTTAAAAATGACTAGATATTAGAAAGGTTTTGTAAACAATTGACCTTCCTTATTATCCCTATATAAAAACTCATGTGTATCAACTAAAGATACACGTGTGAATTTTGAGGTTACCTAAGTTTCAGGTACAACTGGACCGTCAATCAAAAACCTAAGCTACTTGCAGTATTGGTGCCTGAGGCTAGTGAAAGACACATGTGATTAAAACTGTTGAATGAAAAATTTTACGAATGACTGTTGACTAATGAGACGAGAATAATCTCACACTAAAATGTTACAACAGTAAACTACGAAAATGTTTTAGTAATCAGGATAAATAATATCATTAAAATGGAGAACAAAGAAGCAGTCTGCCTGGAGGTGAGTGAAAGCCATTAGGTTTTAATCTAATTTGATTTATTACTTAAATCTCTGCGCGATAAAGTCTTCAAGTAAATGGCGTTGCAATATATTTACTCAACAGTTTTAATTAACACCCAATTATTTAAGTCACTGGGGTACAACTTCTAGAGTCGCGCGCTTTTTAAATGATACTTACGTGAACTAAGTAGTATAAAAGTGAGTGTTCTTTTCGATTGCTGTTGTACGTTCTATAGTGAGTGAATTTTTTTTTTTTCCAAAGTTTGTTGCCAAGTAAATTATTAAGTAAGATATTGATAGGCGATAAAATCGTACAGTCGAGTTTTGATGTCATTTATTGGAAGAAGTGCGCTTTCTATCAGAATACCTATCCGAGACCTGGATTCCAGTGCACATCATTAGAACTTCTTTAAATTTCCCGTTGGCAATATTGACAAATATGTGCAATATAGAGAATAAAGTAAGTTTATGTGACTCTCAATGTTAATTGTGGGAGGGTGTGCGAAGAATCATTGCATTGATTTTTTTATGATTAGGAATGCTATGGGCTTATGTCTTATTTTAATATTAAATAAACCGGGCCCGCAGCAGGCCCGCAGAGGTAGATTTCGTGTTTTATTAATTTTTATCTCCAAAAGTATAAGTCGCATTAAAAACTTTAGATGTCTACATTGTTGAGTAAAATAAAATATTAGCTTTCATTTCAAAATATTACCGATTGTAAAAAGGTTTACATATTCGGAGCAATGAATTTTTTTCCAACAAATTTTGATTTTCCCCCTCCCCTCCCCAAGTTAATAATGGAATCATTTAGGGTTCATATTAAAAAAATGTTCGTATTTACTATATGCTATTAATGTCAAACGGTCCAAAAATTTTCCATAGGAAAAAAGTTATGCTAAAAAAAACTGATTTTTAAAAATCTGCCCCCTAGTTTTTTTCGTTTTTTTTTAATGATAGTTACCCATGAATCGCATTAGTAATATACAAAAAAAACAGTTATCACACTTTTACTACAACATACACCTACCCCATGCAATTCGGTCGATTCAAATGCAGATGTTTGACGAGGATGCACGGGTGGGCTATAGGGATTTAGGAGGGCCGAACCCTCCCAGACAGATGTATTGATTTTTGTGTTCACTGCTCACCCCCTAGTCGAGGGCTGTTATTATTAAATATAAACGGCGCCGAAATTTTGTGGTATAAATTGTTTTGACGTAATATTATTGCATTTTGTACCCAAGTTACTTTGAACAGTAATTTGTATGTATTCATGTCGGTAATGTTTTGAGAGCCATATACATACATTTATTCAGATATAATATTACAATAAAATATTAGAATTTGTCATCAATTCTTAACTATTAGCGTGTGGTAACCACAATCGAAAAACAAAAAAGAATACATTTTGGTAACAAAATCCCACTTATGTGCTGTGTGATGTGCTTGATGATGACTTACGAATGTTTGTGCTGCATGATTTGAAATGCAATAAACTATGAAGACGGCCGTTCGCTGAAAACCCACATTCTTCATGATTTCAAAATGTATGAACAGTAAAAAGTTGTTACATTCACTTAATTTTTATTTATTATTATTGTTTTATAAAAGACAACTCTCGCATTAGGAATTACTCCTGTGTGCGGGGGACTTAACTAACATATATATAAACAACGGACACAAAAAACACCCAGACTCGGGTGGGAATCGAACCCACGACCTACGGCATAGCAGTCAGGGTCACTAACCACTTGGCCAACAGGCCCATCATAGTCAATTCAGTTTTCACTTTCAATTAGAACTGGAAGGAATGTAATATTATGAAAAATAAGACGATAATTATTATGTGTCCTTTAGTTCTGATAACGCTTAAATGCTATATGATATGGTTGCTGCATCACTATCTACTTCTATCACCAACGCTATAAGTTAGTTTAGTTGATAAAATTAATTGTTAATTAATTAGTTTAGAGTACGATGAGGCTTTCGTACCATTAAAGACGATTTCCTTATAATCCCTAAGTAATAATTGTTTTTAAATTTCACGACTTGTATGCATAGTAAATGTGTAAATCGCGATCGCCTTAATTCCATATTTACAAGTTAAAACATAATTTTGGGTTTTGGATGACCGAATTGCACCGATCGCGGTCACTGTTCACCCATGAACACGATCGGTGTTATTCAATCAAAACGCAAACTTTGGAACATCTTGATTTAAACTCATGGAAGTCAGTTGTACTTTTTACAAACAATTATTTGGTTTGTCCTCTCAAGCAACGGAGAAACAGATCCACGATGTTTTAATAATCGCCGTTTTTTAACCGACCAAAGAAAAAAAAACAAATGTCCGGTTATTGTTACATAATTGTTGCCAAGCGTATTGGCCAATTTACGGTTTTTTATTCATAAATTTAAAATGCGTTACCATTATTAACGGTTCAGAGATTTTTAGTGTGTATATTAGCTTACATATGTTGTTAATCTTACAGAACCCAGCATTTTATTCATTACACTGCCGTGATCCCTAAGGATCCTTTAAAATAAATTTCGTATTCACGATACACAATGAATATTCATGCCACTTGCCATTGCAATCGATCGAGCAGTAGTGCTGGCCATCGATGCATAATTTATATAATAGAACACAATTTTTAGTCCTTTATCTGTCTCATTTCTGCGACTTCAACTCTTATTTGTAAGCTGTAAGGGTTTCTATTTACTTAAAGATAATAATTATTAGTCTGTATAAGAATTAGCAGTTTTAAGATTCTTAAGTACTCATAATAATTCATATTTAAGAGCATAATACACAACAATTATACACTTTATTATTAGGTTTTGCTGATTCTTGAGAGCTAATAATATTGTTTCTATAAGTAATTTCTTTATGCGAGAAACTAGAGGAACCTAGGACATGGGATACTGCGAGTCTCGGATGGGGGACGGGACTGAGACTACGGTAGCTCGCAGATGCTGGAGTCACGTACCCGAACTAGAACTGGACTGGAACACCAGCTAGCAGAGATATCACATTTTTTTCTAAAAACTTGATAAGTGAAAATGACCATACCTATATGTAACATTTTGTATAAGTGTAGCAGTTTACTGTTAATGATCATAAAACTCCAAGCATAGAAGTTTTAATCTGAATATGAAACTTTATTCTGTATTCTTTGTTGACTGTTACGCTGTTCACTAAACTTCTGAACGTAATTATGCTCAGAACAGATAAGTTTCCAACGATTACGTGACGAAACTATTATTTTAGTTTGTTATTATAACGTAATCTCGTGTTTACCCCGCTTTTAGCTGCTGTAACCGAGATGATCAATTATCATTTATGTTACAGCAGGAAGGGTTATGGCAATGTGGTTTTAACTGGGTGCGCGAGAATGATACCCACTCATTCAATAAGAGTGATTATGCTTATACAATAAATCTTAATCTATTTACGTAACAAAGTCTTTCAACGCGTAGTTTTCACTACCTTCAAGACGTCCGATTAACTTGAAAATTTGCACACGTATCAAAACCGATGAGACAATACAAGACCAAAATATAAGAAAATAAATTATAGATTTGAAAAAAAAGAAATTGCAAATCGAACTAAACCGTAAGAAATCATTTTTGATTTTATAAAAAAGCGTAGGGTGTTTGACGTCAAATGATACATATTGCGACATCATCCTCATTAGCACATTATAAGGTTAAGTAATACTAGAAAGGTCAGTCTTAAGATGGGTGACCATTCATAACACATTGAGACCCCTCCATGCCTCAGAGAGCACGTTAAGCCGTCGTCCCAGTTGCCATACGAACATCTGTGGCTTTCGTTATGAATAGTTGGAGCCATAAAAAGTCCAACAACCTGGTCTAACTAGAGAACTTCGATATCGCCTAGTACTTGGGTTGTGACGGTCTGATGGCAGTCGCTTTACTTGAAATATCAGAGTTCGGCCGTATCGTAGTTAGACTGACAGCCGACCTCTTAGTTGGGAAAAGGCGCGGAGGATGAAACCATGAAACATATAGTTTATAAGTAGCTATATATAAAAGTAGAGTTATTATAAAAACAAAGTGAAAAGCAATCCACGCTTTTTTAACATTCTAAAAAGATTTTCTACTTTTTAGTTCGGTTTGCTATAAAAGAATGTTTTTAGTTACTTTTTAAAAGGTAATTTTTTTTTTGTAATCTGCACATGTCAAAATTAATGCACTACCAACTAAATACTCAAACGAAATTTAATTATAAGATGTCATCAAGTCTCGTTCACTTTCAAGTACTTATTTACTTCTTTTTTTTTTAACTATTAGTAACCCCTCTGGTTAAACTAATACTACTGTTAGGAGTGCGTTTACATCAACTTTACCTATACTGGGTGGGATTTGAAACCGCAACCTCTAGATCGCAAGTCCGACGCCTTACCATTAGGCTATCATCTATTTAGTTAATACAATACCCACCAATTAGTTCAATATTTTTACTCAATAAAACTAAAATATATTGAAGACTAGCTGCGCCCCGCGGTTTCAACCGCGTTGGTCACTAATTTGCCGTTCAACTTTCTTAACTTTTTATTTCATAAGAATCTTCTCCTGACAATAACAAACACAAAGAAAAAGAATTAACGAAATCGGTTAAGCCGGTCACGCGTGATGCCATGACCACGGGCAACAGGGATGCATTTTTATATATATAGACTAACTGCCAACTGCGGTTTCACTCGTGTAATTCCCTCGTTAAGCTTTCTTAAATTATCTAATTATTTGCGCAACTTTTTAATTTTTTCTTTCACAAGAACCTTCTCCTGACAATAACAAACACAAAAAAAAGAATTAGCGAAATCGGTCCATCGTTCACGCGTGATGCCGTGACCAAGGGCAATAGGGATTCATTTTTATATATTTAAATTAATGTACATTATTGACAAAATTACAGGTAACTATGGCATGCACAATTATACTCTTCATTAATATTTCTAGCTACACGGCCACGCGTTGCTGTGGCTAAGTAATTAGCATTAAAAAAATATTGTGGTTGTAAATTGAGATAAAAGATGAATGAAAAGATAGGCTAGTTATCTTTTAAGTTAGACCAAACTGCACACAGTGTACAACATTTCATTAAAATCGGTTCATTCGTTTAGAAGATCATCGCGGACAAACGCGACATGAAATTTTTAAACATAACGGTTACAAGTATTTCAATTATAATTCGATGTTTGCCTTATAATTGAATGGCGTTTGAGTATGAGTATTCGGCAACACGACTGAAGACACTATTTCAAACTCAAATACCTGTGAATCTCAACTAATATAATATATAATAATTAATATCACATTAGCCGTTATCATAACTAGGCGATATTTTCCAGAAACTTCTGCCGTAGATTACCGCCATATTTACGAGGCTAGTTGGCAATTAGCCGTGAAATACTGGCTATCTACATTTTCAGACTAATTTACTACAACGCTGAATCTTCGCTTTCGATCGACTTTAATTTTGCGCTGTACTCATTTTAATCTCAGTAGCTTGTGCCGAGATAAATGGTTTGTTTATGGAGTATTAAAAGAGTTTTCGAGACTTTATTAGTTGACTGAAAAAAAATCTCATAATATAATTTATTCCATATGGAGATTGAACCCCTGGTTTTTATGGGAAAGGGTCACCCGATGTTAAGTGACTACCTCCGCCCATGGGCACCTGCAACTCAAGAGTCACAAGTGCGTTGGCGGCCTTTAAGGCGGGAGTAGGAGAAGTTGGATAAAGGCCTCCGTTAACCTCACTTATTCGGCGAAACACAACTAAAGCTTTGCTTCACGCTGGTTTTCTGGAGACCGTGGTATCACTCCGGTCGAGCCGGCCCATACGTGCCGAAGCATGGCTCTCCCTATTTCTCGTCTCCGTGATATTTACAAGATAAGGTTGATATAAACCACTGCTACTACCGTGCTGTTGACGGAATGAAGAAGCAGTGTGATTACGAAGTGTTACGAGTACCTATCACCAATAATCATTAGGCGGTCTCGTTGTCAGCTAAGAAAAAATCTGCAAAATAGTTTTTAACAAGTTTGTTCTACTTGGTTTCACTATTAATACTGCTTTTATTTTTAGCTTGTTTACTTCAAAAGAGGAGGTTCTCAATTCAACTGAATATTGTTTTTCTTTTTGTGTGTATGTTACGCGATTTCTTCAGCACTTGTGAAACGAAATTTTAATTGAATTGGTTGTTGGTCCCATTAAAATTCCCAAATAATCTGATATAAATATAATCATATTTATATCAGATTATATGATGTAGATGATCTTGGTCTACACAAGATCATTACTCGTAACTTTGTCCTGCAGCATCCTGCCACAACATGGTCCCAGTCTATTGTTTCGATAACAATTGACGACGATAATTAAACCACCTAGAGCAACCCTTGTTTATATCTTCTCGTAGATATCTAACTTATACTATTGCATAAGTTTAGATAATGGCCGCCCCATGTGCGAATAATATTGCTATTCCATTACGTATTAAATTGGAAGCAAGCTATCTGATTATTAATAAACAAACCAAACAGGTATGTACGTATATAGAATTGAATTATGTTTTCATACTGTACACATGTATTCATACTCGATTTGGGATCAGAACTTTAGAAGAATAGGCAAGTAAACATTTTTTTAATATGAAATACGTTTTTGGTTGGTATAGTAGTTAGTGAGCTTGACTGCTGAGCCAGAGTTCGTGGGTTTCATTTTCTTCCAGGATAAATAATTGTATGATGAGCCTTGGATCAATTACTATAATATGTCTCTATTTAGTATTATATAAGTAGGTATGTTTATCAGCAGTCTGGTTACCATAGTATAGGCTTTGCCTAGTTTAGGATCAAACAACCGTGTGCAAGGTGTCTCAAGTTGTTATTATCATTATATTTTTGAAGTAAAAAGATTTTGACAACTGATTTTGATCTAATTGCTTTTAAGCTTTCGCGACTTGTAAATGTACACATATTAGATGTGTAAATCGAGATTTAATCGCGATAGTAGTTATAAGGTAATAACCCTTTTTGATTACCAAACGTATCGACCGTATAGGACTGATAATAGTAATGGGTTCAGAATCGGTGCCATTCAATTCGGTGTGTGCAATAATAATTTTGATGTCTTTAACTGCAATCCAATAGAGGGCACACCTTTACAGAAGAGCGCTGTTTACTAGTATTACTAAGCATATTGCTATTAGGCAGTAGGAAGGTCAGGCTATTGGTCGGCAAGGTGTGAGTGTGACTGCTACAAGCCGTGAGCTGGATGCTAACTTAGGTGAGTAAATATATACACTCTATGTGCAGTTTTTAATCAATAGATGTCGCTGGGTTTGAGATGTAAATTCAAGTGGACTGTATTTTAGATTTGTATAGAAAAAGTGTAGGTTTGGAGTATAAACAATTAATGCTCACAATAGCAGATAAGCAAAAAGACACCAACCTTAACCATCCACCTTCGCATGCGAAGATCAGCAGCTCAGGAGACCACGCACGGCATGTAGGTTGAGAAATCCACTATTCGGCACTATTCAAGGTGTTTGAAGCTCCATATAACAGTTTATAGCACTAACACGGTTGAGTAGAAGGCAAAAGGCGAATTGTCTTTGTGGAACGTCCACAGCCACAAATTTAGCGAGATATAGAACTAGTCCGCTCCATACACGCGCGCCGTAACAGACAGAGTGCCCCGACGCATTCACATTCATAAATTTATGTTTACCCACCAATAATGAGCAAAGACTGAACACTCTACTTCGACGTATTTGCTTTATTAGCCTCTGATCAACTAAACTATTTGTGATTTAAATCAGTTACCCAATTGAGGAATCAAACCCATAACACAGTTCCCAATCTAAACTTCTAAGCTGTCAGATCTATATTAATAATTCGGTTAAGGGGTACGGTAGACTCGATTGAACCCTTACCTGAATAATAAAACATAAAAAGATAATGATTTCGAGTCGACAACAAATATCCGCAAAATTCGGATTGTCGAGTATTTTGTTAAATTCTAATGGTGCAAATAGCAGTCGCCATATTGGTCACTCGGATGCCATCTTGAGTTCGTTAAGGCCAATACACACGTATATCTTGAGTTCCTTAAGGCCAATACACACGTATATCTTGAGTTTGTTAAGGCCAATTCACACATATATCTGCCTACATTTTGTAAAAGATTGTATATTATGAGTCACATTTCACCCGAGCGAAGGCGGGTTTTCATCTAGTTAATATTATAGTCAAACTAACACGAAATTAAATTAGTGATAACCTCTAGTGATTTGTAAATTATAATGTAATAATATGTAAATTAATAAGATAATAAGTACGTCATCAAATGACCTAATAGAATGAGATGTCGAAAAACATTTATCGATAGCAAATAATTATCGATTATATTGTCTATAGACATTAGGTAATAGTTTTTCTATTTCATGGTTGTCGGCAATGTTTCTGATATACTTGTAATGTCCGGTTACTAAACTAATGAACGGAAGATATTACTTCTAATAAATACGAAGAGGTATTAAAGAAATTGCCAATTAAAACAACCATAAAGTTCCAATGCTTTGCTCCACTTACAACCCTGCGGCAAACAATTATAAAATGAAAAATAAACATATTTTATACCTTAAGGCAAACCGATGCCTTGCCTTTTTGGTGTTTCCAACATCAGGAACGAAATGCTCCATCTAATAGTCGAAATTAAATAAAAAGCTGTAGGGACATTGATCTTCGCGTTCGATATTAAAAAAAATCCTATGCAGAGTAAGTCATGTAGACGAGTGGACCTGTGCTGCTCTGCAGCAATGTGCTAATAATATAATTAATAAATAACACTATGATTAATCATTGTAACCTAACCAAGTTGAATACATGCGATAAAAAATTATGATAGGATTGACAATTATCTTCTAATTTAAAAAGCATATTAAAAATCTAGTTGAATGTTTACACCTAGCTTTCCTCATAAGCAATTCAAGTGGTCAAAAGTTCAAATGAAAAAGCTCGATGCAGCGATTGTTCTTAGACCAAGACGAACTGTTTACCTCTATTAGAACCGGGGATATATAGAAAGATAGCTATGAAAACAGAAGAAACGTACAGGAGGAAATCGCTTTTGTGTATAACTTGAGAAGGTGAAGTTATGTGATTTCTAATGCTTGATGATATATCTATGTATTAAACCTTTCATTTAAAAAATATAAGCGAGCACGGGCGAATGGACTTGTAATAGATTTCAAAAACATAATATATATATAAAATTTAGACCTGAGTGAGGATTTCCAACTCATTAGACTTGTCTCAGATTTCCTCATCTCTAGATCGTTATCAAATACTTAAACCTTTTCACTATTTATTATATTATTTACGTGTTGAGAAGTTTTAGAACATTGACTTTTTCGCTTTTAATGACACGTTTGGTAGGAAAGACTCTGTGTTCCGGCTTCTTCGATAAATATCATTTCCACACTGTATAATCCTACATTCATCACCTTTACTTCTATGTAGCAGAAAAATCATTAGCAAAGGCAGCTCTCATTCTAATGCTCGCCGTCGATGTAATGAGTAAAATACGGAGGGAAATAGATTCCACACATATTTGCTTCACCATGTTCATTGGCCTAAAGGAAGCCAAGGCATTTGATTACCAAGTCATTCAGTCCTTCTTTCAAAGCTACAGTACTAAGAAATGCTATTCTTAATCATATTAATATAATATATAAAATAATAATAATAACTCCACACACCTCACACGGCCGTCTGATCCCAAACTAGGTAGAGCCTGTACTATGGTAACCAGACTGCTGATAAACATACTTATGCTTCTTATTAGTCTTATTTAGATACAAACACAAGTCGCCAATACATAACATGCGGCAACCATGCAGACAGGCAAATAATCCATACTCCAGCGTCATCTAGCATGGCTAGCCGAACTATATAGATGACTGATTCTGCAATAGAATTTCCCGCGGCAGGATCACCTACTTTATGGTTATAGTAGTTAGGTTATCTATTTATAATTTGATTACAATAGAAGTCAAAGAAACTCTGTTAAAACTTACATTAGCAAAAAGGAACTTTTAGTTTGAATTTGTTTAAAACATAAAGTACTAAGCGAAATAAACCATTTTAGTAACGCGACTCCTTACATTTCAGCTCATCAATCTATCAAACTGAACTAATTACATAGTTCATTAATTAAAGAAGAAAACTCAGACATTGAGTGTTTTTTTAGTTTCAAATACGCTAATTTATTTGTATCTCAATGTCATGTTTCGAAATTCTTGGAAACCAAGGAACCAACTTCGACCACAATTGTTTGATTTTTATAATACTAGCTGCGTCCTGCGGTTTCACCCGCGTAGGACCCGATGCCGTGGGAATATCGGGAATAGGCTATGTGTTAATCTAGGTCTCCAGCTATCTACATACCAAGTTTCATTAAAATTCATGCAGTAGTTTTTGCGTGAAAGAGTAACAAACATCTATACATCCTCACAAACTTTCACGTTTATAATATTAGTTGGATTAGGTAAGAGCTTTCACGCTAGGTTTCACCCATGTGAATCCCAGTTATACACTTAGGTATTCCAGGTTGAATTCCCACCATTTCAACCTAAGCCGTCTCTGCGTGATATAGTAACAGTAATAGTAGTGAAATACATACCTACTAATTCACTTACACGCCAATAAACTATCAAATTGACAATAGATATTCATCATAACTATAATCTTCTTACCTTTATCCCAATTATGGTGAGTCGGCATAATGATTATTTTATTAACACGCTATTTAACCGACGAAAAAACGGAGGAGGTTCTCAAGTCGACCCGTATATTTGTGAAGTGAAAACTTCTTTTGGCACCTTTGTGCACTTTTGCTATGGGGAAAAAGCACTGAAATCGTTACCGTCACGCTTATAATACATATATAGATCCATTAGAGGGCGCTAATCTAAACATTGAGTTTTGTCAGCTCCTTATTAATTATATTAAAAATATAATTATTTTAATGAACGTGAAAACAATATGTTAATTTGTCTGTTTAAGTGTTATCTTTACTTTAATAAGCTTGTGAACTAAATAAGTAGTGACAAAATTAACGACACGAAATATCCAGGGATACCGGAATCTGTATGTAGTTATGATGCTGTCACTGGTGCCTAGATGGCATCACTTTTTGAAGTGAAAACTTCTTTAGGCACGTTGGGCACTTTTGACATGGGGAAAAGCATTAGATGACATAATATATTGTCATGATGACATATAGATGTGTCTGTGTATATGTATTTAAATGTGTGTACGAGTATGTGTTTGCACTTCTGACGTGCAGTCCTACGACTGACAGCTTTTTTTTTTTTTATATTTATATATATGACCACGCATAACGTTTTACAGGGTAGTCGGATTTCGATAATTCTTTTTCTATTGGATAGAGCTTACTTCAAAGTTGGTCCCATTTAAATATTTAAATTTCAAACAAATAATTCAACCCTGAGGGTTTGTTTGGCGCCTTTTTAATACGGTTCGCCATTACAGCATGTTATTTTAGTTTAAAAAAACTGTAATTTTTTTTATATTTTATTGCCTGACGCCAACTACCTTTTAATGGGATCGTCCATTAATCACATGATGTTTTTTTTAACATCTTTTTGGACCATCCCCCTTGGTGAAACGTGGTGAGGTTTTAGACTAACCCCAATCCCTCCTACTCAAAATCACGTCTATTTTTTTAGTAAAAATATTTTTAGAATATTATCTATAAATAAAGATATATGGTCTAATGCTGGAAAACTAAGCAGTGTGATAATAGACATTACGGTTGAAGATGGTTTCTGTGTGGTATAAAAATAATAAAGGAAAGATGTAATCAGGTGATAATCATAGACTTACTGGCGACTGACAAGCGGCGGACGGGGAAATCATTGCCTGGCAATGTGCGCCATTTAACGAAAAAATAAATATACGTGATATCTCATTAAACCCCCTTGTGATATTTCGTGATATTTTCGGAACCACCTGCCCTTCCCCCTTTTGAGCCTCACGTGATTAATGGACGACGTAAAAGTGCTCAGAAAATGTTATTTCTGGTATATAAAACTTTAGTCAGCCTTTACCAATCTCACTTCACATTTGAAAGTAATTTAAAAGAAATTTTTATCACGAAAAAGTAACTGGTTTCTTAAACATTCTTACACGTCAAATACTGTCGTTAATGATTTTTGTTCACTTTTTCATTATACAATAAGAAGTGTTTATTACTAACTAGCAGCGCTCCGTGGTTTCACCCGCGTAAGTTCCGATCCCGTGGGAATATCGGGATAAAAAGTAGCCTATGCGTTAATCCAGGTCTCCAGCTATCTACATACTAAGATTCGTCGCAATCGGTTTAGTGGTTTTTGCGTGAAAGAGTAACAAACATCCATACATCCACACATCCACACATCCATACATCCATACATCCTCACAAACTTTCACGTTTATAATATTAGTAGGATATATATATTATATATATAGTCGAATGAAAACAACCGAACGAAAATGCAGACGTCAGTGCCTATCGAATTTCGTATTTCGTAATCGAGAAGTCCCCACTCTACTACATAATAGACCCCGTCGATCGAGCAATTAATAACATTAAAACAAAGAACGGATATTAAGACAACGGAGACACCGACGACAAACTAGCTTTGTTAATATAGCACTCTCCTTTTATCTCGAAATACAAAGAGTGGGACCAATCACAGTCCCCTTTAAATCATCCCCAAATTTTGTAGTATACGATTTGCGTGTCTGTATATAGGTATCGTGTTGTCCGTCTGTCCGTCGCATTCATGGTGCAGTGCCGAAAATCGATACCTGCCTCCCCATGGAATATCCTGATGTTTGTAGGGTTACTGTGAATATTGAAAAAGATGGGATAGAATCAAATCAATTTTGTTCGTGTTTTTTATCTTTATTTTGTGGTGTGCAATACAGTCCTCGAACTTCAACTTACTCGATAAATTAATTCACTTAGGGCTAGAAATGAAATATTTTAAAATGTTTTTAATTTTGTCATTTACCTTATTTTAAGGTGTTTATTTATTTCAAGATCATCAGATCAACTGTTCGACACGCCGCTATATGTCGCGATCTGCGCGGTCGACCGGTGGGTGTACTGAATGAGAACACTAGAGTAGGGTTTGTGAAATAAAACCACTGCGCTGTATTCCGATCTTGATCGACCATATATTTAAATAAATATTATGATTTAACTAAATAACAGTAACGAAACCATACCGTGATTGAGAAAGATAGCACAACGCCATCTATGGAGGATCTACTAAAAATTATAATAAGATCAATCAATTGATCCATTTGGTTTTGTGTTCATAGCAAACATCAACATTATAAATAAATGGTTCGAGAGCAGTAAGATGTGGCATCATTCCTTGTTTATTCATGCAAAATTTCACACAATCTATCGATTTGACGTACAAATAATTACGTTCGCAATAGATTAGGCAGACGTTAGCTTGCGTGTGCCACCTCTATCACGACTAGAATAGCTTAGCGTGTGAGCGCGTGTTCAATATTAAGCTCCATACAATTTTAAAGTATTAACCCTGACAAACGAAAATCACGTAAACATATTTTTGTCACATACATGTGACAGTGGCGTTTGTAGGTTAAAAAATAAGCATTATGTAAGGATTTTCAAGAAGTCTCCTTTAAAAGAAACACCTTTAACAGCATAATAACCATGACTACACTAATACCTGATAATCCGAGATACTAATCACATTTGGTAACCCTTAAATGTAGGTACCACCGTCGTGGGGGCCTTTTATACCCATGTACCAACAGATAGTTCCGTTTATAATTGGCTTTGATGAAACCCTTTGACGTTGGCCTTGCGTATATTACTACAGGACCGCCGTTATTAACCCCTGTGGCACCCTATTACCTAGGTATATCCTTTTTTGAGAGGGTTGATTGATGGCGTTATTTGTCACTGCGGAAACTAGAGACAAAAAACAATCGTCAGTCGTAGGTCTGCACGTCAGAAGTTAAAACAGATACACACATATACAATAGGACCTGACAAAAGTCAATGTTTAGATTAGCGCCCTCTAGTGGATATATATATATATATATATATATGTATTATTAGCGTGATGGTAACGAATTCAGTGCTTTTTCCCCACAGCAAAAGTGAACAAACGTGCCTTAAGACTTTAACGTGACTTAACTTCAATTAACATGACGATTGAAAAGCAGTTCAACACCAGATAGTTATACTTTGATATATTTTTTACTAGACTGGCCTGTTAGTCTAGTGGTTAGTAGACTGCTAAGCTAGAGGTCGTGGGTTCGATTCCCACCCAGGACAAATAATTGTGTGACGAGCACGATAATTTGTTCTGTGTCTGGGTGTAATTTATCTATAATATGTATGTATTTAGAAATATATAAGTATGTTTATCAGCAGTCTGGTTACCATAGTACAGGCTTTGCCTAGTTTGGGGTCAGACGGCCGTGTGTGAGATGTGAGGAGTTATAATATTATATATTATTATATTATATTTCGGGATTAAAAGGACGTATTTCAAACACATCCATTTTAAACAACATTGAATGTTAAAAGATTATTAAATTTTGATTTACGTCATCTTACATCGGTAGTATCGGTACATAAGTGATGGAGGTAAGCTCAGAAGGTTTCTGTAGAAAGTTGTACCTGGCGAAATTCGCTGAATACTCAAGTTTTTTATCAGACTCCTGCAGTTAACGTTAAAAATGAGTAAAAACAACAACCTGTTTAGGGTTTTTTCGTCTTTAGTTATTTTTTATAATATATGCACACTACACACTCAATGGAAAATATCTAATAACTAACTCTAACTAATAATATGATAATATAATACTATAATATAGTATCATATATCGCACACCTAGATCCTATATATTTTTTATTTTCAATTAAACCATAGATATACAGAGAATACAATTTAAAATTAATTATAATATGTCCATCACAGTATCTGTCATTCGGTGTCATAAACAAATAACCCGCCCCTGGTCGCTCCCGGCGCAAAGGTGCCCATAACGCTTGCTGCGTTCCTACGCTGAATGGCTATGGCCAACCTCTGCACCAGGAACGACCTTGAGCGGGAGTCGCCATTCACTTTGTTCAGCCTGTACCCAAGATCGAGAACGAAACCCTTAGCGTCAGTACTCCAACTGCCCAACGTTTCCACAGCTATGGGCACGAAATAGTACAACGTCTCCAAGGCTGCGTACTTTAGTCTTTTCCTTAAACAGGCGTCCTCCGCGGCGGCTAACGGGAAGCGGACAGTGCGACACAGGTGGCTGGCGGCAACCGTGCTGACGCATGTGGCGTCTCAAATCAGGCACCATTTTTCCAAGGCACCAGCGTCAGCCCGTCCGGCCTCTTCCCGTCAGATCTGCTCAGACATGGAGGCTCGAGCATACAAGGGACGTTGGCCGATATAAGGGCTCTACGAACTATGTCGTTGAGAGCATGATGACGCGGAAACCTACCTGTGCAACGACGGCAACTAAGAGCATGAAAGCCATCGGCTTCCGCCGTAGAGCCGCAGATACACGCATGGGGCTCACACACCCTGCAATCCAGGTGGAAGGCCACCGCTACACGTAAAGAGTCGTCGTCGAGTAAAGTGCCAAGGTGAGGCGAAGGCAGCGCGTGCAGCCACGCTCCAGACTCGGATTGTATCTATATATTATATATATTATAAATGCAAAAATGAGTTAATTTGTATGTTTGTTTGTTATACTACTGTTTGTCACACCTTTGCTATTTAATCGATGACTATGAAATTTAGTAAACGTGTCAAGGGTACAGCCATAGGGACACAGGGGGACCATTCAACTAGAAAAAAGTACTGTTCTCAAGGAATTTTATATTTATATGTATGTCGTGGGAGAGCCATGCATTGGTACGTATGGGCCGGCTGGACTGGTATTAACCACGGCCTCACAGAAAACCGGCAGTGAAGCAATGCTTGCGTTGCTTTTCACCGAATGAGTGAGGTTACCGGAGGACCTAATCCTTCCCTCCCCGCTCTCCCCCTTTTCCATCCTTCCCCTTCTCCCACCTTGAAGGCCGGCAACGCGTTTGTGGCTCTTGAGAGGTGCCCATGGGTGGCGGTAGTTATTAACCATCAGGTGACCGTCTGCTCGTTTGTCCCCTGTGCCATAAAAAAAAATAGAATTTTTATATTCTCAATCTTTATTACACTAATGCCCTGAAAATGTGTATAAAGTTTTCAAAGGGTTCATGTACGAATATGTAAGTATGCAAGTGAGTTTTTTTTTCTAAATTACTGAACAGATTTGGATGTATGGGGTATCGTTATATCATCCCAAAGGACACTGGCTAATTTTTTTTTGTAAAGCTTATGGCGGCGGCTAATACTAATAGCATTTAACTTTAAAACGTTTAACTTGCAGACAGCTCGGTCTCAACCGACTCGATATCAGAATAGTTGTAGGAACCATTACGGGCCACTTAACCCTAAACCGGCACCTATTCGCCATCAGTGCGACAGACAGTCCTCTATGCAGGGGATGTCTCAACGCGGAAGATGGTCGCCCACGTTATCCTGGATTGCGAGGGAGTAGCTACACAACGGGCAAATATCCTCGCGGGTACGAGATCGCTCCTAGAAGCCTGAGAACGCGCCAGGAGGCTTCTGTGCTTCTAGAAGGAGCTAGGCTGGCTCCACTAGTTAGCCTATCTGAACGCATAATGGACTACTAAAGGATATACTAAAACCATTTATTCGCAAAATATTTTAGAAGTTAAGCAATTAGGTCTGTTGCTTCCTAATCTTATTTCCCGATCCCGTGGGAATATCGGAATAAAAATGCTTATGCGTTAATCCAGGTCTCCAGCTATCTACATACCAAGTTTCATAGCAATCGGTTTAGTGGTTTTTGCGTGAAAGAGTAACAAACATCCATCCATCCATCCATCCAAACTTTCACATTTATAATATACTAATATTAGGATATACATTTATAATATACTAATATTAGGATATACATTTATAATATACTAATATTAGGGATAGGGATAATTAGGGCATAATATACATATAAAGGTAGACAGTGACTTCACTTTTAATATGTTCACAGGACTAGGTAAATGCATTATCGGGTAGAATTTCCACGTGAATCTAGATTGAGTAATAAAGCAGCCGGGCCTGGTTTATCAGATGAATGTTCATAATCCTATTAGACGCACAGCGTGGATTTCTTATTTCATATTATTTCCTACGAGAAGACTTCTAAGAACTTTCTTTCACAGAAATAAATACACACAGTAGTCAGTTAATAACAGCTTTTAAACTTAAGTTCGATAAAGTATATAAGTACCTTGCAGAATGTCTGCTAATACTTTCCCCAACTTCAAGAATCCCAAATAACTTGAAAAAACACGTATCAATTACCGATGACAATACGAGTCTAAAAAATAAGACTGTAAATATTTAACCTAAAATAAACACGGTTTATTAGCATAACGGACTAAAAAGTTTTTAGTTCATTTTGATAATAAAGCTTTGGTGTTGTAAAAAAACGTGAGGTGCTTCACATGAAATGTTACAAATAGTTAATTGGTAGCACTTTATAAATAAAGAGTAATTATCAAAGTATAGTACTCCTAGTATGGGATATAGCGAAGCAAGTACAATAGTTTTGCTTGTCTTCGCTAGATGGCACTGTTTATATTTACGGCATGTGGTATTTTCTTCTAAATATTCTTTAAGGAAAGACCAGACCTGTTTCCGTATAAGCGTTTTTTTTTAAATTGAGCAACAATAATGTTAAGGAAAATTTAATGAGACTGATATGCTTTTTGTTAGAGGGCTTGAACAACAGCTGTTTCAAGTTACACATACACACCCTGGCCAACTCGAGCGTCTCCTTACAGAAAGAAGAAGAAAGAAAGAAAGAAAGAAAGAAAATATATTTATTCATTACACGCCCCAATCCATCCGTCCATCCAACATCCCTTTCGATAGTAGCTTAATTTTTTATGTACCTCTTCCCAATATACTCCTAATTTTCACACTTAACGCAATATTATCAAAATCGTACGAGGCGTTTAGGAGAAGCTTATTGCCAAATACACGTACAGAACCATGTGTCTGCCTACAGCTTGTGACTATAAGAATATAGATTACCACTGTTGTATATAGTGGTAATCCATCTTCTTGTAGTCTCATGGTCGCAAAGGCATTTGTAGAGTTTCACTTCGAGGCAGATAGTCTCTCATCCACATGCTTTGATTTCCCAAGAGAATATTAAGCTTTACAACCACAGTGTGCTTAGAAATTAGTTTGAGAACAATAAAATTTTTTATCTACTTTAGTAAACGGTGCTATCATTTTGTTTTACGAGGAAACTTTATAACCATAGTTATATACATGCTAGCGCGCCTCGCGCAGCTTCGCTCGCGTGCATATATTTATATATTTTGTGCAAAACCCTAAATCTTTTCCAAAATAAAATTAGCCTAAGTTACTCCATATAACACCAGCTATCTGCTAGTGGAGATTAGCTGGAACAACGAAAATAAAATAAAAAAATGATTTTTAGACATAGCTATCGTGCAAATAACTGTATGAGCTTAATAAAACTATTATTTTGATTTTCAATCAATCAATCAGCCTATCATAGTCCACTGTTGGACATAGGCTTTTCCCAATGTGCGCCTCAGCACCCGGTCCTCCGCCTTCCGCATCCAGTCCATACCTTCTTCAGGTCGTCGGTCCGTCTGGTAGATATTTTGATTTTGGCAAACAGACAATTCGGTTCGGTTTTTTTTATTATTTAATTTGAATCTCGATTAGGTTTGGGACCAAGAGGAGCCTTTTAACAAACGAATCGACCTTTCGTGACGCAACATGTGTGAATAATAATATCATCCCCCAAAAGTATTATTTTAAATGTATAATTTAGGGTGTGTAAACCCTGTAGAGAAAAAAATTTCATACAAGACATTTAATTTTTTTTTATTTATGGTATAGGGGACAAACGAGCAGACGGTCACCTGGTGGTAAATGACTACCGCTACCCATGGGCACCTGTAACTCAAGAGTCGCAAGCGCGTTGCCGCCCTTTAGGGTGGGAGTAGGAGAAGAGGGGGAGGGGGGAACAGGGGCAAGAGGGGAATGATAGAAATAGGGAAGAGGGAAGGGTTAGGGCCTCCGGTCTCGTCCCTCACGCGGCGAAATGCAATGCAAGCATTGCCTCACTGCGAAAACACTACTATAATATTTTTTGTATAATTCTTTAAAAGTGATATTCAAATGTTTATTTTATAAATTGCTTTCTAAATGGCTCTATGGTATAACAAGCAGCCCCTCGTCCTGCCTGTCAGTTGCTATGGGCGCGTTCATGAGTATTGCTCGAGTCGTCTCTTACATAAGAAATGTTACTCAACGCTGCTGAAATAATTTGCATGTTATTTGTGCAGGGTATAAATAAATTGTTGTAAGAGCTTACTTTGAAAGCTTTTTATGAAATCAGTTACGTACAAAGGTTTCGTATTCATGTCTAACTAGCAACCCGCTTGCTTTTATTTTTTATGGTATATGGGGACAAACAAGCAGATGACAGGTGGGTACCGCCGACCATGGACACCTGTAACTCAAGAGTCACAAGTCCGTTGCCGGTCTTTAAGGTGAGAGTACGCTTTTTTCCTTAAAGGTTTGAAGATCGTATCGGTCCGGAAATACCGCAGGCGACAGTTTGTCCACAGATTGGCTGTGCTAGGCAAAAATTTTTAGGTGTGTCGGGCAGCCTTACCCGTTGGCTAGCATTTATGGAGGTGAGAGATAATTCTGCGCTCTTAGGCACTTGGTGACTCTTCTCCGGCACGGGAAAGTACTAGCCCTCTCCCGTTTCTCAGCAGACATCTTTTCCTCACAAAATAAAGCTATGGAATCCCAACACACACTCTCACTTTATGAGTATACCATGGACAGAACTATGTTCTTTAGCGAGAGGCTTCGCACTTAAAAAAAAACCAAACGTATGAGCCTAATATAATAACGTCATAAGTTTATATTATAAAAATATGTAGTAATGACGTATTCCACTAGGCTAATGCGTACACTGAAATGAAACTTTATGTTGATTTCAGCAATAAAATAAACTTTAATTAAAAGCTTGAAGTAAATTGCTTTAGAATTACTCTAATATGTCCATTTAAATAACACATAATTACTAGTCGAGCCCAACATAATATATTGAACAATACAGTAAGCCTTTGCCTGCCTTTGTCTTTGTGGTAATTCTATTATTACTGACTTTTGCCCGAAGTGAAGTTATTTTTTCATCCTTCGAGAACAGGTCTTTGTTTTCTGGATGAAATCCCTATGTCCTGTACCCCTGACAATGTGTGTACAGAATTTCATGATGAGCGGTTGAGTAGTTTAGGCGTAAAAGCGTAACAAACAACCTCAATTCCGCTTTTATAATATTACTTAGGATGTAACCACCTTGATGGATATAATATGCAATTATATATATACGGAGTGCTCTCAAAGTTTCAAAGGATATTTGTTTGTGTACATTTTCCTTTTGGTAGTCTGATGGTAGAAACCTGTTAGTTGAATATTTATCTAAGTAACTATCACTTAGTAAATTATTTATATTGTGTAGATTTACTTTCAGTATGTAGTACTCAGTAAGTTTATTATTCAGTTCAGTTGGTCCTATTTCATTTGTGGTGGTTACATACATTGTATGTAACCACCATCCGGTAGCGTAATAGGGACCGAGCACACCCCCCATCATCATCAACATCCTTTGAAGGTTGCTCCTTCAACCATATATCTGTGTGGAACATCATTTAATATATTGTACACTTTACCTAAGGTCCGCACAAAATAAGACGGCGGTCCGGATGGGGACCGCTGTCGGCCGATTGATGACCCCTGCTCTACAGTAATCGGTACTAGGTGTATGAACATACCTTCCAGTATCCCGAATCGTATGTGAATACTTCTTAGTTAGCATGGTCGAGTACATAGCGTTGAATGTAAGTTATTTTGAACTATGTAACTCGCTTATCTACTGTTAAAGACCGCAAACCTCAAAGCTAACGTGAACGTAAATGACGTCATTAGAAAACATGGTTTAGTATAGTAATTTATTTATGTACCTACATATCAACCTAATATTTTATAATTAAACTATAGAGAGACACCTTCTTATTCCGTGTAAAACAAATTAATGCAACAATTTAAGAACCTGTCTGCAATAAATATATACATATACATATATAGTTGTATATATTTTTGTAATCATCTTTTGAAACCCAACTCAATTGATTTGGAAGAAAAAATATGAAATTTGGCCCCCAAAAATCCGCCATTTTGATTTTTTACGTGACGAATGAATGAATCATCTCTAAAATGTTTTGTGACCTTTAAAATTGTCTAAATTTTTTGTGTGGTCTGCAAAGAGTAAATTAAAATCATAGGCACTACGAAGAATGATGGAAACAATCCTATAATGTAAGACTATTGAGAAATAAGTTACTTTGAGTAATAAATATCTGTAAAGATTGTTATGTCCCTTAAAAGGACACTTTTACAAATATGTTTCATTTGACTAAAAAAATATATGATAAGTGATTTTATTGCGGTTTATTGTTTAGTAAGTGTATCAATATTTGTTGAGAAAAGGAAGGTCTCTGTTTGTAAGAATAATATTTAATATAGTTCTAAGGGATCGTGCCTAAATATTCCGGAGCCTTATTCATACACTGGTACATTAAACTATTATTTCTGTTCGTTAAACATAGGTAAAAATAAATGCTTAAGGTGTCTTTTGAACACCCGGTTGGAACAAAGTTCCTGGCAAGGCATGTCTGTAAAAATATTATCTAGATGTTAGAAATGTGTATCATTTGTCGGCGATCCAAATAAAAAAAAAAATACGCCATCTGTGAAAGTTGCCCGAACTAATATATGGATAATTAGTATACAACAACATCAAAGTATAGTAGTATTGCGCAGAATCCACAGATGGCTTAAATAATATAAATCAACTTGTGGTCAGCATATTTCGTTGCGCTAACACTTTTTTTTTTTTTTGTTATAAAAAGACAACTCCCGCATTAGGAAATTAATCCTGTGTCGCGGGGGACTTTACAAACATACAAAGAACGGACACAAAGAACACCCAGACTCGGATAGGAATCGAACCCACGACCTATGACCGACTTATAGACCATTCCAATACCATTCCACGTCACTGACATTAGCACGACAGTAGCTTCTCGATATTATGATTTCGAGAAGTTCACATTAATAAAACCATTGCGTAGGACTTGCTTTCCTGTATATAAAATCTGTACCAGCCTGAATGAGTCTTTTCCAATTAGGCCATCTCGACATATAGTTTTATTTTATTTAAAAAAATACATTTTCGTATTTTATTTTCTCAATAACTGAATCTATTTCTGTGTTTCTACTGTGTGTGTTATCGAGATGTCCACGAGGAGACAATAAATCATATATACAGATATAGAATCAAAGTAAGCCACATTTAAACCCAGAAATAATATCTCTGGTTGGTTATTACTTCTGGAAACTGGTTACTCAATGTGCAACTGACTAATAACCTTTTTTGCTAGATAAAAACCTCCATGAATAATTCGAATTAGATTTAAACTACGTGTGGCCACCGGCAATGTATCCTTTGTAGGCCAGCTGGTGTTCCTGTCAGTGTGACTTCTTCAGTCACAGGAAATACAGACCATTCAGCGACCCCTGCCTCGGCGAGCTACTGCCTCTGCAGGTTCTCCATCCGAGACTTGCGGTATCCTTATCCTAGGTTCCTCTCCCTATCCATTTTTCCCTTCTTTCTCGTCGTAAAACGACTACATTCCCAACTAAGGTTGGCGGCAGGCAGGCGGCCGGCTATAAAATAAACCAGCTGAAACCTTTTATAATGCGCCATGCGCAAATATTGCGCCGACTCCAATGAAAATTTGGAAAAGAGCAGGAAGATGATATCGACGCGAGTATACCCAGAAATTACTCGAAAAGTCGGTAGTATCAGAATGAGCGTAAGTTATTTGCATTATATAATTTTTTACTGGCAGTTTTTCAAAGAATAGCTGAAACCAACTCCGCATTTTCCCAAAACAGGCTACTGGATTCCGATGGCGATTCTCCGACTATAAGCTATTCAGCTACTACATCACTGTGTGAAAGAAGGACAAACAGAGATAAAAACACTTTCGCATTATATAATGGAATAGCACAGAATACCATTACACATATTATACATACAAACAACATACTGCTTAAAATAAATACACAATGTAAATATGGACGAAGAGCGGGCCTATCGCTAAGAGCGATCTCTTACGGGCTTTGCATGGACAAAATCGATAATAGATAAAAGAATTATGGTTTTGGTGTAAGATGGGTAGTTTGTACACAGTGGGAGAGCCATGCTTCTGCACGTATGGGCCGGCTCGACCGGAGTAATACCACCGCCTCACAGAAAAGCGGCAGCGAAGCAATGCTTGAATTGCTATTTGCGAAGTGAGTGAGGTTACCGGAGGCCCTATCCCTTCCTTTCAGAGGGTTTGATTTGGGATTTGGAGGCGGAAGTGCTCGCCGAAGTATATTGGCAAACGGCTGAATTTCGGGCGGGAAGCGGCAGTCGGCCCCCGCCCGAAGAGGTACGTGAGTGGCGTGAGGCCGCTCGCCGAGCCACCATGGCTCTTTGGTCGTCCCGGCTGGAGGCTCCACGTGCTGGCTTTGAAACCGTGGAGGCGCTACAGCCGGTCATCATCGAGTGGGCAGGGCGGCAGCACGGGACCCTTTCCTTCCGACTGACGCAGGTCCTTTCCGGGCACGGCTGCTTCGGGAAGTACCTGCACTCGGTCGCTAGGAGGGAACTGAGTCCCGCCTGTCACCACTGCGACTGCAGTGAGGACTCGGCTCAGCACACGCTGGCGGTTTGCTCCGCCTGGGCAACGCAGGAATTTTACCGCGGTCGCAACCTTATGTGAGGACGTCATCTCGCAGAAGGAGGCGGCGGAACGGGTCCGGGAGGACGATCTCCACTTGGACCTAATTCACCGCCGGCGAACCGGGCGGCGGAGGCGCGCGGATGCCGCCCTGAGTGTGGCCGCGGGTGGACGGGACGGGTTTTTCCCCTTCACCCGCTATAGTAACCCCCGCGAGGAAGAGGCGTCCGCGTGTGCCTGGACGTCGCCTAATTGAGAGGTTTATACCCGAAGGTGGGGCCCGCTCTTTTGCGGGTAGGCGCTAGGAGGGTTAATAAAAGCTGTACCCGGATCCCTCCTACTTAAGGCGTAGTACCGCGCACCGTGTGGTTTTAGTCGGTTCGATTCCGACACACCACCCTACCGAAAATCCCGGTAGGGTGACGGCCTGAGGGGGTTTCCACACGCACAAAAAAGAAAAAAAAAGGCCCTATCCCTTCCTTGCCCCTTATTCCCCCCTTCCCCTACTCCTACATTAAAGGCCGGCAACGCACTTTAGAGGAATCCTTGTATAAGATATACAGACACCAACGCGGCAGGTCTCTCCATCAAGGGGTGATAATGGGCCCAGGCGCAATTTTTAGTAATGTTAAAAACACGTTACTAGTATTTTTAACTCAAGAAATATAATAATATGTTATTTAAACCCCTTAAGTCCAGCAAGGTTAGAAAAGGAGATAATTAGTAATCTTTGACCATTTTTTAATTTCATTTTAAAACATCCTTTACAAAAGTAATTTCAGAAAGTTTTAGAACTAACAACGACTCTTACTTTGTTGTTATGAAAGAGACTTTCAATTATTTTTCTCATTTTAGTATATTTCGTACTCTGAAGTCACAATTAAAAACCTTTATGAAGTTTGCGAAGGAAGAAAAGTATACAGATACTAGATCCACCGCATAGGTTTAAATTAAGGGACCGAATGAAATCCGTGGATTTTAGTATTCTGTGTACTTTTTGCATTGTGAACTCACACATGACTACTTTCATGAAAGGGTTTTTGCACAGAAAAAATGGAAGACGAGTTGCAAAATGTTTGCATCGTGACCTCGCAATAATCTCGCAATTTTACATGAGGCCTATTGTGATTAACACACACACACACGCACACACACACACCCACAAACACACACACATGCGCGCACACACACACACACATACACGCACACGCAGACACACTCTTAACTGTATTTTTATTGTATCTAAACTAATATTATAAAGAAACATTTGTGTGTATGTTTGTACTGTTTTCACACAAAAACTGCTGGACCGATTGCGATGAAACTTGGTATGTAGATAGCTGGAGACCTGGATTAAAGCATAAGCTACTTTTTATCCCAACATCAAACGGGATCGGGACTTACGCGGGTGAAACCGCAAAGCGCTGCTAGTTGCTTATACAACAAAATGGGTGAAGACACTGTCTCCTGTAACACAGGTTATCACCTACTATAGGAGGCAGGGTTAAAATGTACTGCAACAATGACCATGTAAAATAAATAACTTATTATGATATTATTAACAATATAGCTAAACTTGATAGGACATAATTATGTACATTTAAAAAGAAAATAACCAAAGGTATTTTATGTTTCTAAGTGTTTCTGTTCTGTAACGGTTTCAATGAATATTTAAAGCGGTTGCATACGAGTATATTTTCAAAGTCTGGAAATATCATTTCTCTTCTTATAAAAGTATAGTCATGACACTTTATACTATAGAAGTACTTTACTTCTATAGTACTATACTTCTATATTTATAATACTGTTTGCAGTCTAATTATTTCATTGTAAATATCTTTTATAATCAACTTTATAGATTTAGAGCACTAATCGGCTAACTATACTCAATCTTATCTGATTTGTTATAACTTGTTTATTTGATAACTTGTTTGTTTACCCAGTTTGTTAAGACCGGTGAATGATCACACTATTAACAAAAGAACGCTTCGCATATTTTTGGAATCTCTTTATAACGCTACTAAACCTTACGGGTCATTTGACCCTGAATCGGCAATTATTCACCATCAATGCGACAGACAGCCCTCTATTTAATAGCGTCGGAAACAGCCTGAGAACTTAGAAGCCTGTAGATGTCACAGGAGGCTTCTGTGCGTCTGGAAGGATCTAGGCTCCCTAAACTAGCTGGCGTTATCTGACCAATTACATTAATGTAGCGACTATGAGTCTGAATGCGGAACCAATGAAAAGAACTACTAAATCTTTCAAACACATTAACAATAAACATAACTGTTATTAAACGTCTACCAATTCTTAAAACAGAACTAAAACCACAACATCAAATCAAGATTTGAAAGAACTAGATATTATGTATTTGTAGGTACTGTATCGGGCTCTGTAGGTACTTATTATTCGTATTCGTGCTCCCTTCCCCTTGTAGATGGGGCTATCGTTTATAACTCTTTATACCCTTTACCATTATCTACAATCCGTCATTGTGCTAGCTGCACCCACAGCTGTCATTTCTGTGTAAATTCTTAGTTATGCAACTCGGCGGCAGCAACTTCGGGACAGGTGTAATACTATAGAAGTGGTATTTTCAACGGCCAAACAGTGGTACGCGGCTACGATGCCCTACGTCGTAGGCGTGTAGACCGTAGCAATTTTGCAGTTGTGAATTTTATTTGTTACTCGTAATAATGTTTGTTATACGTAGTGGTAGACTAGCGAGGTTGTGCCCACGTGATACAGACGGAAAAAATGTGCATTTCTTTGAAAAGTAACTTGAATCACTTTCTACATTAAAAAGAAATAAATAAACGCATGTGAGAACGACTGGACTGATTTAAAACAAATTTCTTTTTTTGTTTATTTTTGTAATAGTCTGAAAAAGGTTTTTATTGAGAGAAAAATTGCACAAATACCCGGCAATGTTGTGAAAGTCGCACAAAGTTGTTTATATTGTTATTCAATCACGCCTTTACCGCTTACTTAATGGATTTGAAATAATTTTTTCACAAAGGCAGCCTTTATTCTGTATTTAAACCAAGCCAATTGCGGGAACTTAAATCCAATAGGTTATGTGAATATGTTTCTGTTAGATAGGTGTGTACCGTCTTCGTCTTCATTGTCACGTTCCATCAGGTGAACATCAACAAAAAAACTGTTGCTCACGACTACGTCCGCGTGGAAATTTCAGTGAAATATATTCCAGGGGAACCGTACATTTTTCAGGGATAAAAAGCCTACGGATTATTCCAGGTTTCATCCAGATTCATTCAGCTGTTTTTGCGTGAAACAGAGACAAACGTCCATCCATCAATCCTCACAAACCAACACAACCTTTAAAATATTAGTAAAATGAGTATCGTATATTATAAAATTGACGATATATGTGTATTATTGCAGGTTTGATTCTCGGTTGATGTTAATATTTAATATTTGATCAGGGTGTTTCTAAATATAATGTGTTTTTTTTTCAAATCACAACTATGCAGTTGAATTTAAAATGCAAAACTGTATCTGTATACAAAATGTCATCGAAATCGTTAGAGCCGTTTCTGAGATACCTGAAATATAAATACATACATAAATAAATACATACACACAAGAATTGCTCGTTTGAAGTAATAAGATTGACTGGCCTGTTAGTCTAGTGGTTAGTGACCCTGACTGCTAAGCCAGAGGTCCTGGGTTCGATTCCCACACAAGACAAATAATTGTGTGATGAGCACGATAATTTGTTCTGTGTCTGGGTGTAATTTATCTATAATATGTATGTATTTAGAAATATATAAGTATGTTTATCAGCAGTTCTGTCTACTTAGGCATCAGACGGCCGTGTGTGAGCTGTGTGGAGTTATTATTATTATTCTCAACAAAAAAGTATCAAGTCTGTATATCCATAGTTATGCTTAGTTAGGCTTAGATAGCGTTGTGTGGACCAGAATCCTTTCTTCTCTTCTGTGACGCAACAAAGGAGCATAATAATTCATTTCGTAAGCAAACAAAAATAATGTTCGTCCATTTCTTTGATAAACAAACCAATAAACGCACTTTTATAAGTGAGTAAGGATCGTATTTCTGACTAGCTTTTGCAAACGGCAAACTCATGAAGATCTGTTGAGTAGTTACGGAGTGAAATCGTAACTAACAAACTGACATTCGCATTTATGATATTATTACTAGTTAAGTTTAATAAGAAATTTTTTTTTTTTTATGGTATAGGAGGCAAACTAGCAGACGGATCACCTGATGGTAAATGACTACCGCCGCGCATGGGCACCTGCAACTCAAGAGTCACAAGTGCGTTGCCGGCCTTTAAGATGGTTTAATACTATATACGTGAGAGTTTGTGAGGATGTATGGATGTTTTGTTACTCTTTCACCCAAAAACTACAGAAGCGATTGCTATGAAACTTGGTATGTAGATAGCTTGAGACCTTAATTAACACATAGGCATTTTTACCTGCTATTCCTACGGCACCGGGATTTACGCGGTTGTAATCGCGGGGCGCAGCTAGTGAGAAATGTATTGCTGCAACACTAAGGTATTTATTACACATACACACACACATTACTGTACAATTCTGTTATACAGCAATTGTAACGCTTTGGACGAGTTAATCACTCTTATCTGTCCTCTTCCACATCAGCGCACTTGAAATCGTTTCGAAATAGCTATGTATAAGTAGTTTGACTCGAAACTATTGATTTTATTTCAAATTAGCAGCGCCCCGCGGTTTCGCTCGCGTAAGTCACGATCCCGTGGGAATATCGGCATAAAAATGCCTAGGCCTATGCGTTAATCCAGGTCTCCAGCTATCTACATAAAAAGTTTCATTGCAATCGGTTCAGTAGTTTTGGCGTGAAAGCGTAACAATTATCCATACATCCTCACAAACTTTCACGTTTATAATATTAGTAGGATTAGTACGTCAGTGAAACGGCCAAGTACAAGTCGGACTCTCACATGACGGAATGTAACACAATGTACGTTTTTTTCAATTTCGTGTTTCTTTAATTTTTAAGTGAAACATCTTTAGAATCGTTATGAGTTGAAAATTCGATGAAACGAAAAAGTCACACTAAAAAGAGACAAACACAATACAATAGGATTTAGCCTGCGAGAGAATGAGATAGAATACAAGTATACAGTGTTTCCTATAATCTTCGTATGCTAACACGTGTCTACGTACTACGAAGCCTTCAGAAAATGCGTCATAGTCAACGTGTGTCTATAATTTTCGTACATTTGCGTATTAAAATTCATTGGTAAATTAATTTAGAAGTTTCACTTCTGCCATGTGTGAATTGCACACACACACACTTTTTTTTATTTTATTTTATTTTTATTATTTGTTGTTTTAGCAGCAATAGAAATAAACACACTGACAATTTCAACCGTCTCCTTATTACGGTTTATGAGATACAGCACACTGACCTACAGGAACGGAATTCTTAAAATTATTAAATTAATTTCTTTATTACCATTACAAATAGCAAATGTTACATTACTGAGTGTTGTTTTATTACACAAATGAGTTGCTATAACCTTTAAGTCACGTTTTAACGTGATATATCACACGTGTCATTCTCGTATCAATTTAGAGCTTTTAGCAAACCTCAGATTGTAATTTTTTGCTGTACAGCTCGCTTGTAACTTTAGGGAATTCATTGCGTTAGATGTATTTTCTTTAAGACAACTAGTAACATATATATTATTGTTAACTTCTGCAGCTGCGATAATTGCTTGTGTTATAAGTTTTTCACGTCAGCAGTGTACTGGTTGGGGTTTTAAAACGCAAAGTCTTGATCGAAAGAACCAATTGAGAATGAACCTTGAACCAAAAGTAAAGAAAAATATACCCTCTTATAGGCTGTTATAGGCTATTATAGGCTGTCAACTTACAACTATTTTTCATTTTGTCTCTGGTTTTTTATACAACTAACTAACAATTGCCCGCGGTTTTGTTCGCGTTCATGTAGAATTTGTAAATCAATTCCAGTATCCCATACAATATCCTCTCGAACAGTACCTTTTTCTTGACAAAAGATTCCCTATGTCTTTTTCTATCCCCTGATTCCTTTGTTCTAGTGGTTAGTGATCCTGAATGCTGAGCCAGAGGTCATGGGTTCCACCCAGGACAAATTATTGTTCATTTGTTCCGTGTCTGGGTGTAATTCATCTATAATATTGTGACATGCGTTATTACTGGCGTGTGAGATGTCTGCACTAAATTAAATTAGAAATATTTTGAATTATATAAATGTTCCAAACAGAAAACTCGCTGCAGCCAGAGCACACTGTGGACTGTCAAGCGGCTCTACTTCCATGAATGAAATATAGAGTGAATGTATAAGTGTGAATCGATCACTACACAATATTATTAATATTGCTTCAAAGCCATCTTTAAATTGTGATCCTCAAATTATTGACACCCCTTTCCCTCTATCTATCTATAACCTCTTGCGCTTATGGCAGTCTGGTTACAGCAGACGGCCAAGCAGACATTCTCAATTGTACGTTACCAAACCAATCCCTCCCTCTCAAGGAGGTCTAGTAAAACAAAACTTCTACTAAAATTTCTATAGGGTGGAGTCTTCTAGTCTAATCAGAGCTAAAATCTAATGTGATCCCTCGACCTCGTCTCGACAGTTTTCTTTGTAACATAAATATGGTGTCTAGTCTATGCTAGATAGCGGACACTCTCGTGGGAGATGGGGATGTCGATATATATTAAAATACTAGTTGCCCCAACAGACTTCGTTCTATCAAAAGTTAACGATGTCAAATGTTGTTTGACAGCTGGGGACCTGTGTTTTAATTATTATTTACTCTGTGGTTTGTATAGGAAAAGAAAAGTGTTACTTTTGCTATTTTTCTCGCAATTCGCAAATCATCGTAAGAACCTACCCTGTGCCTTAACGAAAATATGAAAAAAGAAATTAGCCGAATTGGTCGAGCCTTGCTCGAGTTTTGCGCTTAGCAACACATTAGGCGATTCATTTTTATTTATATAGATTGCTGTGAGAACGATAGTACACAATAAAGAATATTATCACTTTCAATATCATTCTGAAATGGCTTATAACTTGTAACTTACGAGACTTTATTGATTATCTATTTATAGTAATTTAATAAAGCTGCAGTTTGTTTGTTTAACCGCGCTAATTTATGGAACTATAGTCAGATTTTAATTATTCTTTTTGTGTTGAATATAGAGTAATCATTGAGAAAGGTTATAGGCTATGTAACATCTCGCTACGATATTTAGGAGCCTAACAGTGAGCATGAACGCAGATAAAACTGTGTGGAACGGCTTATTAAGCAAAAAGATTTAAAACTATAGTCAAAATTTAAAGAAAGGCTCGTGGTAACCGTTTCGGTTACCTACAAGGCACATGACAAACTTAAGTAATACTAGCCAGGTCAGTCTAAGATGGGTGACCATTCTTAACACATTGAGACCCCTCCGTGCCTCGGAGAGTACGTTAAACCGTCGGTCCCGGGTGCCATACAAACATCTATGGCATTCGTTACGGGTAGTTGGAGCCCTAAAAAGTCCGACAACCTGGTCTAACTACAGACCTTCGATATCGCCTAGTACTTGGGTTGTGGAGGTCTGATGGCAATCGCTTCACGTAAAATATCAAAGTTCGGCCGTATCGTAGTTAGATTGAAAGCCGACCCCAACTTAGTTGGGAAAAGGCGCGGAGAATGATGATCAAAATCCTCAACATCATCGCCTAGTGCTATCGTATTTTTATTATTCTAATAAATGTGAGCGAGAACAGAAAAAGATGATCGATACGAGTGCTTTAGATTGGGAAGAAACAACGAGACTATTGTGTCGACGCTATGTACTAGTATACTATATTAAAAATAAGACTACAGATGTTGCAATGAGTGCATTTTACAGAAATTTGAACAATTATCAGTACGTCAATTATCAGGTGATTGTAAAAATCGCCATTTTATTTCGTATTCTACAAGGTTCGCTAAAAAGTGTCACTTGTCTACAGTTTCAAAGTTCTTTACGCTTAGTCAAGTGATATTTCTTCGGCTTATGTAATCCCATACATTTACGTTTCTATTCTACTGTCGTTAAAGAAAATGAAGTGCCACTTGTCTACAGGGGCTGGTTTACTCTCTGCCAAAGCAATTAAAAATAATTATTTATACCAATTTTCTGTTCGTTTAAGTTTCGTGAATGTAGTTAAGGCTTTATAGATAACACCATCTCGTTGATCTTCGTGTCTTTCCTTACTAGAAATAACGTATGAAATTAAGCAAGATCTTTCCTAGTTTGACAGCTTTTATCCTTCGCTCTCACTCACACCTTACACAATCATGTCGTCTTTCACATTCCTTCCGCTACAACCATTTTTTTTTTTCATTTCGTTACTGTAACACAGGTTGACATTATTCGTCATCATAAATTTTTTGCATTTTTAGCTACTTTCACAGCGTCATGTCCTATGGTATACTACTTTGGGGCAAGGCAGCTGATGTTGAAACGATTTTTATTCTCCAAAAACGAGCCATCCGCTCCATATACAATTTAGGTGCTAGAATCTCTCTTCGAGAACTGTTTAAGGATATAGGTATTTTAACTGTTGCATCACAGTATATTTTTGCAAATATTATGTTTGTTAGGCACAACATTAATGACTATAAGAAAAATAGTGATATACACAATATTAATACAAGAAACAAGTCTAAACTCGTTGGTACCTATCATCGCTTGCATAAAGTACACAACTCGTTCGAAGGTCTTGGTATACGTTTTTATAACAAAATTCCTATACATGTTAGCGACCTTCCTGTAGATAAATTCAAGCAAACTGTAAAAAATCACCTTATTAGAAAATCCTACTATACGATCAACGATTATCTAAACGACAAACAGGCTTGGGCTTAAGGTGTCATTATGTATATACACACAAACTTCTTTGTCTTATAATTAAGCTAAATTATTAACAAACCATTGTCAGTTGAAAGTAATGCGTGACGTTTATTATGGTAATTTGACTAGTAGTGATTTTTATCAGTATCTCGACTATGGTTCGTCATGCTCACTAAAATGTTATTGCTTGCGGCGTGGTCATGGGGCGAGTCATTTCTTTCCCTCTGATATGGCGAAGGAGATGATGGCTGGTCCATGCGTCATACTCGTGAACGGGTGCTGCTTGGGGTGACTGGTCGGCCTAGTCAGCGATGCTTTAGCCTATACTATTATTTTGGTTCGATCAACTGCAACTCTAGCCTCTTAATCCAGTCACGAATTATTTTTAACAGTAGATTTTGTAATTGAATGAAAGTAGATGTGCACCTTGAATGACTTCTATGTTTAATAAGTTCAAACCTTCAACGGTATCACTGAGTGATTTTTATTTTTTAGTACGTTAGCTTTTGGAGCATTTCAATAAAATGAAATTCAGGTGGCATCAGCTTTCATCCTGTTTACCTTTCGTGTAACACTAACACTATGGTACCTGAAGATCTAACTTTTAAAAAGAGTGGCCATGAGTCTCTTTGCCAGTATTCTTCTCATAAGGCTCTACGCATTTTGGAAACTGGAAGCTATGGATCGACACAAGCAGGCAGTAGATTTTGGTGTTTTCACCTAATTTACCTCGACAATCCAGCACATGCTGTGGCGTCTGTTTGTGCCGATCTATGATTTTAACTCTAGCTTCAATTTAACGTTAATAAATGTCACTTAGTGTCTTAATTGAATAAATGATTTTGAATTTGAATAAATATTGTTTAGGTTTCCTCCCATCTTGTGTTAAGAGAGGATACTTGCTTTAAATATTTCGGCTTATTTACTTATAAATACTTATTGTGATGAAGTTGTTCGTCTATCCACCTCAGGACTGTAGCTACTGCACCGTGTCTGCAATCTGGATATTTCCATCAAGAAATTTGCTTTTAAGATACTAATGGCTGAAGTCTCTGACTAGGAGTTGTGTTGGACAACTCTTATAGGTAAAGCATGTGTACAACAACTTGTATAGGTATACCTTTATCATTACTAGATGGCGCTAGGTACATTTATAAAGGGGAATGCCCGGCAACGCACTTGTGAGTCTTGAGTTGCAGTTCCCATGGGCGGTGGTAGTCATTTGCAGGTAACCAGTCTGCTCGTTTGACCCCTATACCATAAAAAAAGGTAATTTTTTTTTTAACATTTTGCCTATTAACTCATTAAATTCCTGATTGCTTAAACAATAACCAGTAACAAGCATTGAATGAATTAAGGTTTACTAATTTTATTTTTTTCATATCGCGCACCTCCATCCAAACAGCTTTAAATTTATTAATTAAAAAACACTTTTTTTCAGAAAAGGCAAAAACTAATTACTATGTCCTTGTGCAGTGCAGTTGTTTTCTGTATAGATTTATGCTTTATATAATAATACCGAAACACATTGATCCATCCTAAGGTTGCCTGGAAGAGATTGCATTTTGCAATAAGGCCGCCATTTGTACATTATCTGTATGACAAATGTAGGTCTGATACTTCTACTGTAAGACCGGTGTACAAATAAAGTGTTATCTATCTATAACAATAATAATGATTTTTATTATTTCTCATACACTTATAAATAGCACAAATTGAGACAATCCTAGTAAGCAGCTTAGCAATATGCAGCTAAAGAAAGATATTGTAGGAACCTTGTGTTTTAATCATGTTAGCTGAAAAATTTAATTTTATGAGTTAGCTTCCGTTATATCTAGGTGTGCGATATATGCGATACTAGCAGAGCTCCGCGGATCCCGTGGGAATATTGGGATAAAAAGTAGCCTATATGTTAATCCAGGTCTCCAGCTATCTACATACCAAGTTTCATCGCAATCGGTTCAGTAGTTTTGGTGTGAAAGAGTAACAAACATCCATAAATCCATACTCACAAACTTTCACGTTTATAATATTAGTAGAATATGCGATAAATGAAACGCAATTACTTTCAAACCAGTTTCTTTATTTCATGTTCATCAGTTTAATACAACATACAAGTAAATTTATCATCAGATATTATTTTATCGTTTCTTAAGTTCTACCTTAACTAAGACTTGAATAACAAGTAGGTATGTATGAGTATTTATATCGATATATCGAAATAGTATCGAATATCGTACAGGATTTAAATGCTCAACCCACTCATAATAAGTCCACAGATAAATAAACAAATTAACAAAACTTATTTTTTAAATAAACCTTAAATGGAATGTTCAGTATCTAAAATTATCAATTCCAATAAAAGTCTGCGTTAATATCCATTATTGATAAAGAAAACACAAAAACGCACAAATTCACACAATAACTAAAACATGGAAGATGAATCTCTTACTACTCTTACTTTTATGATTCGCCTTATTGTGACGTCATTTGGCGGTTATTATCATGGTAGTATAGTTTCCAAACGTCGTTCACGATATGAGCGAGTTTTATTAAATATTCAAAGTTATGACAGCTATGGTCATTAAGCATAAAGCGCACGTAGGCCATTTTAATAAAAAATAAAATGTAGATTATCCTTTTCGAATATGCTTTTTTATTTATGTAACATCACACACTTGAAGGCGTAAAAAACGAATAAAGAACGACAAATGACGTCACAAAAATATTTTAAAAAACAAAACCCGAAACTCCTTTATCTCAAAGACTTTTAACATTAATTCCAACTGCAAAATATGTAATATTTATATTATAATATACTTTTTTTTTCAAATTAAACAATAGGTACACAATCAGTATTACTTTGACAACGATTAGCTAACAGATAATCTAATTTTTCTTATATTATTATACTTATTGAAAAGTTATTACGACAGTCGCAGCGAAGGAAAGTCATAAGCTAGAGGAAAATACAAGCTGTTTAAATTGTGAACAGGAACAAGAAAATGAAAGTGTAAAGCTATAAAAACCAGTTCAATAGGAAATAGCATTGTCTTTTGGATCAAGTTCTAAATTTAAAAAAGGAAGGAAGTTTGTTGATCGATTGACCAACTAAACCATAGACAAATATAGACAATGAGCTGTCAAGCACAGTGACTAGAAAAAGAAGTTCCTTGAACTATTGAAGGAAGAAATTAATGTATACAAGAAGGAAGTTTATAAAAAAAGTTAATTAACACACGAGAAAACTTAGGATCTAACCTAAACCGAAAGTTTCTTGACTAGCGTCGGTGACACACGATAATAAATTACAAATAAATTATTAATAAATACACATGTTTAACAATAAAAATCAAATATTTTAGAAATTATTGCCGTTAACCGACAAAGTTTCAAAAATTAGTCTGTCTTGAACCTGTACAGGTTCGTCACCAACCACAACACCACAAATATTCGAAGACCTTTCAAATTCTTCTCTTCTGAGTATTAACTTCGGCGTGTAATCATTATTAATCCCCAATACAAAGTTATCCGCGCCCTATTGTTTACTTTTGTCTTGCAAGAGTGGATCAAGTTGTCTTTAAACTTTGATTAGGTAAGTTGGTATACAGATTAGTTCAATGTCGTAACAGTGCAAAGTGGTTAAAGATAAGTATGTGGGGAAGAGAAGGTAATTTCATCACTTTGTTTCATACTTTCATTTTAATTCAGTTACCAGTTTACAAAATGTTTTCATCTTTAAAGACGTGTGAAATTATCCCCACATCTGCATCTATAAGCTGTAGTGAATTATTAATGTATACATGATCCGTTACATAGTAACTTAAAAAGGTATAAAAAATATTCTACTATTATTTGCACATTTTATGAGAAGATCATTATGATAAAACACAACATAAACCAGAAAAGAACAGTAAAAAAATTACTTTTTTTTAATACAACACTGTCCAAAAACGTACGCATATAGACACTCCAACCAAATGAAAGATTAAAGGAAGAAATCAACCACTAGTGGTGTGAAAATAAAATTACATAGTGGGTTGATATATCGATAAAATTGAATGTGCTTAAAAGGCGGAAACAGGTGTACTGATTAAGTGATCAGAACTGACGATTACAATCTAATGTAACATGAACACTAAACAACTAAATCATTTTCCATGATTCCACTGTGTTAGGAGAACCGCAGATATTGTTATTCGAAAACCGATTCGGTTTTATTAATATTTTCGTAGATGTCGAAAATACATGGGGTTAATTCAAATGTATGATTAATAATTGAATTTAATTGATATTTTCTACAAAACACAGTACAAATCATGGCAACGATACATTATTACCACACGTTAAGTTTAAATTCCTACACAGATATAAACCTTAAGTATCGATTAGCATTCAAGTTCATTATGAAAAAATATATCATTGGAAATATTTTTCAACTTTTCTCCTTAATTTCAAACCACCCAAGAACAACTTAATTATGCATGTGACAACCGATTTTTATAACTACATGTTTATTCCTAACAACACTTTGGCAACAAATAGTATTTTAATTTTTTCATTCGGTTTTTTTCTCCATCAATTTCAATTGCAACCTCAACATTATTGAAGTTAACATTACTTCGGTTTACATCGATCAATTACCGACTTTTTATCATCGTCTCTGAAGGTTTGAAGACAGAAAAGTGTCGATAGGTCTTAAATCGACCGTATATCTGACATCACTAGCGTCGGCTGACGAAACGTGTTGTTCCCTTTCATACAAAATTTGGCTATCAATATTCACTAGGTACACCTTCCTACAGTTTCGTCAACTGTCACCACTTGGAAGCAAACTTATATAAGGTATACTTAAAATGAGAGACAGTCATCCCGGATACATATTTTTTTAGATTTTATTCTTTTACTGTCATCAGTCTTAAAATTGAGTCATACAATCTAACTAAGAATGTTGAACTCTTAAAACAAGTTCCTAGGCCTGATCTAACATCGGAATTTTGTTGTGTTCTTGTAACTGTGTAGTGGAAGTAAGAATATGGGCTGTAGACGACAGTAGCAAACAAGTAACATTTAGAGATGTTAACAAGTGCTATATACATCGCTTTACCAATACCATATCATTTATATCGGCGTCGAAGTCTAAGGAAAAGGTGTCTCAACTAGTAAGGCTCTCGGGGAAACTATTCACACACTCCTTAACACATACGTTATTGGTATTTTACAGTAATCAACATTGAATAGTTTATTTTAATATTAATTCTTAATACTAAAGAGTACAAAAAATAAAGGAAATATTATTGAATATATTATGAAAAACAACAAGTCATTAGCGAAAACCATCGCGTTTTCATATAAGAACAACATTGATTTTTTTTTTCGTTTACAGTAACATTTAATATTCGCTCACCAAGAAGTGGCAGCTGATCCTTGTAGCGTCGCGTCGCCGGAGGAGGCGCGCCCGTAGGGCTCCGCGCCCGCACGCGGGCTCCCACCGCTACAGTCCCTACATGCTACCGACCGACGTTTCCCTTCGATTATCCTCAAAGTATCAAAAATATCTGCTAGAACATCCCTTTCCCTTAGTGAAAAATTCTCGATAGTACAATTTGAACAGTCTCAAAGTAACTAATGCGTAGGTAACAATCACAAATCTTCATTAAAACGTGGATATGCAAGAATGGAAATATACAGAAATTAACAATCGTTTCACATTAGGACGAAGTAAAGCGATCCTACGTACGACTACGGTAAATATCTAACCTATAGGGTTACGATACACGTCAATGAGTAATATTAGCACTTACAGTTACAAATAGTAAATGGTTAATGACAGAACGTGTGAAACACAGAGCATCATAAGTCTGTACAAAATGTACCAAATTAACGATTTCTTTTCTTTAATTTTATCAAAGTTTTAACACATCCCTTCAAATTTAAGGCCACGGCGCAATATGGTGTTTCAGTAGATTATATAGTTAGATTACTGAATTATATTTATTTTTTAAGGATGACGTTAATACATATCTAATGAATGGCCTTAATGTTAAAGGCCGTGCACGCTGTCCGTTCAGCCCGACGATTCCGTGTTGAAGCGATAGCGTGGCGTGAGGTGCGCGTGTGTGCAAAGGCCCAAGCGTGGCAAGTGTGGTCGCGACGTCATCGCGGAGCACGGCGCAACTGTGATTCGTCAAGCATCACGATTCTTACATACTAGGTACATTGTATACTAACCGAGGAAAGCACGGCTTGAAACTTGATATTTTACATCACTACGTTCGTATCGTAAAAAATATTGGTGACAGACTTACACTGGTTCAAAGCTCACGATGTGCCTTACCCACTAAACTAACATAGACAATGCGATATCTAAAAATACACAACTACTCATACGCTATATAGGATATAATTTTAATTTAGTTCATCATAAGCATTGTGTTATTCGTACAACTGGCAGGATGACATTAAGTGAGTAAAATCGATTTGTGTGTGGACAATTCAAGCTTCGTATAACTAATATATGTAGGTTTATATACTTAGGTGCATACACATATTACGATAACATTTAATTATCTAAAAGCAATTACTTTGGCGACTAGCATCGTTAAGAAAGATTCCAAATTGTATTCGACTTCGATCCGACCTAGACGCTCTTACGCCAGCGACAAACAAACTATAATCGTGATTGGTCTATCAATTTCATCTACGTCACCACTATGTGGACGATATGTCGCTTTTCGTAAACAATTCTCTATTAAATATATTATTTGATCAACATTCGAATAATCCGTCATTACAGTATTGTCAATTTAGAAACAGTGCTCAATACATATATCAACATCGCCAACATCGCGTCACTAACCAAACCGCCGTCCCATCCACTCGTATAATTAAAAACATTACTTGATATGTCATTTGCTACCAACTTCATCCTATCATTTGGAATCTTTCCACTTTGTAAAAATATTTATAACTAAAAATCACACACCTTAGATTAAAAATTATCTACATATGATGCTATAAGTGAAGTCGTTACTGTACTCATTTCATCTCTATTTCTTGTTAGATTTAAGGGATAGCTGAAGCGAGATGAACGTAGTTTCGTAAATACAGTACGCTTTCTAATGGAAGTAGCAACACCGACCGCTATTGTACACGAAGGAGCAAAGAAACATTTACGACAATACATACACACATTAACCTACGTGTCAATATTTAAGTAGAATCAATATTATCATATAAAATATTTAAAGAAGTCCAATAACTTCACGTTTCTATAACGTCACTAAAAAAACCGTCACCATTGTGAAAATAAACACTATTATATGCGAACGACTCAACTAACTTAAGCGATAGTAAAATATTTTGCATTAAATTTTTACAATAAAATGTATCATAAATTCAAACGTGAGTTAATTTAAAAACATTCAGCGTAGTACTTCTTCAAGGATGGATGGTTTGTGCTAATATGTGCTTTGTTAAATCACCTTAACTTACAATCACAATTTTTGAGACAAAAGTGTTTTGACGGAACTGTCTCTGTTGGCTTCGTGTTACTCCGCGAAGCACAACTTCTACTACATACAAGTTTGAGACTCCTTTCCGTCAAAACACAAAAACGAATGTTACATTCATCATTTAAAATCAACATCAGTCGTGAATACTGTAAAATCATTGAATACACTTCTCTTTCAAGAAAAAATACATCAAAAATTAAGTGAAACACCAACATTCTGTGCAATTCACTAAAATTATTTTCTTTCATCGAATAGCGTACTTTCAACAATGACACAACATCGCTTGACACTTAGCTTGAAAAATAACTTGACCAATGTAGGTATATGAAAATGACTACAATTCCTGAGCAAATTGATCGCGTATATGACGTAGTGTCAGCCAGAGAAACGAACGCAGAAGCGGCTTTTGTATTTACAAGTTCGCATGGCTCAACCAATTTATAGAATTTAACGACGCACTACGAAATGTAATAAGTGACCAAATCGTCAACCACATACAATATGACAAGCTAACATCGATACAATAATCTACCTTGATGAATACATTAACAGGTGAATCTTAACTGACACAAAATTATCAGATTCAAACAATCATTTCTAAGAGTTACGATACACTATCGATATGGTTAATGTAAACCCTTATGTTAACCTGTCGAATTCGGATATCGTTCCAGTATTTCTGTCAACAAACTACCCGCCTCGAGTCGTCCCTTCTAGCCTAACAACACGTCTCACCTAAATATAACTTGCTACTAATATTACTGAGTGTTACTTTTCGTTTACAAAAATACTCTTTCACACTAGGTACCCTCCTCTGATCACTCGCGTCAACTTTCACAGACCCCGGCTCTCCTTACAACTATAACCTAAAACTACCAACATCGTTATACTAGAATTATTTACATTTTTGCTCTACACACTTCCTGACGAATTTATGGTGTTAAAACGGTAATATAATTAAATAAGGAATAGATGAGTGGCCGAAAGCTTGAAATTTCATCAATGATCAAGTCTCTTCTTCATCGAGAGATATTAACAATGACACGCTCGAATGAATTAGTTTTGGGGAATAGCGGCAATCAAAAGTTTAATGACAAATCCGATGACATTACGTTTAATATTAAGTAGTCGATGTGAAGAAAGAAAGACATGAAATAATTAATTCGATCTTAATGTTATTATTAGGAAAAACTGCCGAGTATAAAATTATAAATTAATCTTGTAAGCCTAGCTTGCGCTTACTTGACTAGTAGGTGCTAATTTAGTAGTAAAATGTTCCCAGTAGTAATTGACTTGGAAATATTGTTTCTTGGGAGCGCTCTTCAAAAGCAGTGCTGTTGAGATAGGGGAACTGTATCCAAGGAGTCCTAAAACTCATATTAATAGCTACGTTCTCGTAGAAAAGTAAAGCTTAGTTGGGATATAAAGGTACTTACATTAAAATACAAATAGTACTTACTTACAAAGATTTATAGCCTACATTCATAAGAATATGTATTTTTTTATAGAAATTTTAGTGTGCTTATAAAATACCGCCTAACTCACTGAGAAACACTAGGTAGCGAAGATAATATTTTGGATTAGTTATCAGACAGTTTTTGACAAAAATGAATGTCTTGTTGTTTTAACTTTGAGCTTAATAATGTTTTTAATGTGTAATACATTTTAAACCTTATTAGACGGCTATTAATTAAAACATAAATTTAATTTGGTAGAACGATTTTTTTTCCTAAATTTTGTGAAACAAAATTTATTTGTGGCCCGTGACACCGACGCTTGATAAGGGATGTCCGAAACTTGTCGGACATCCTCGAAACGCCCGCGAGTACAAACGCATTTCTCTAATAAATTATAATACCACTCACGAAAGTTGCTATTTTCATATTTCCTATTATGACCTGTTACTGAAACATTTATAATCAAATTAACTGCCGACCACTACAACGACTATTCAGTTTTATAGCAAAATCGATATTTTACTGTCTGATAGCATTATTTTTAAAACTTGGATTGGAAACTTTAAAATCACTTTTTTTATAATATTGTAATCATAGCCATCAAAAGAGCACTAATGTATATCTCACATTATTATTCATTAGTTAAGACAAATATTTGTTTTTGATAATGAAAAGCTTCTAATCCAAATTAATATAGTTTTTTTCTAGAACTGATAATAATGCTTTTAAGTTACTCTAATTTCTCTTTTGTTAAAACTTTTTTTAATTACCTGAATTAAGTACCTATTTATATTCATAAGAAGGTAAGCCAGAGAAATGCAATTATTTGTCTGAGATGTCTGCCATTGTCTTAATAACGAGAAGATAATCAGTTTCGTTTTTATGGAACATTAGGTCATTAGAGTGGAGTCAGTGGTTACTTTTTTATTGAATGGATATTGTTTATTAGAGTAACTTAGCGGCGATGCACTTAAAATTAAAGCAGATACTTACGACATGCCAATTGTTCCCCGACACCAAGGGTTTACGCACACACGGTACACACAAGGGCCTAACACCAAAACGTTTGTGCTAAAGAACCAAAGAATATACGACTTAAGCTCTTATAGAAATGCGTTTAAAGATGAATATTTCAGTTTTTTTTTTGTCAAATGTTTATAAGAATTACTTATTTGAATAAAAAAAATACAAAAATACTTTTATATGTTTATTCTATGTGCTAAGTGTTTGCAAAATGTGAATGTAATGGTAAAAATGAGAACTTAGGTAAATTTTATGTTTATATTTACACCTGGAAATTTGTGTAATGAGATAAGCTAATTCATTAGCACAAACATGCATTCAGTTGCAAACTAATTTAAATAAATTAAAAAAGTTGCAACTGTGGGTGAACTACCAAAGCTCTACGGAAAAAAAAAAATAAAACACACATCAAAACTGCAATGAACTGGTATTATTATAAAAAGCAATTACAACAAAAATAATTCAAAACAAAACGATGTACATTAATTTAAAGAACAATTGTTTATACAAATAATTAAAAAAAATATAATAATTATAACAACAAACATCGACAAAATATATTTAAAGACAAAACATGTTTCAAATTCAGTCCTCGAGCTTTTAGAAATGCAATTTTAAGAATGAAAATGTTTTCTCGTACAGAAAAAACATTTTATTTTCACTAATATTATTATGCAAAAACACAAATATATGAGAGGGAATTAAGTTTGTAATAATAATTATAACTGAAACTTAAATTACCATTTTCAGGTTAAAAATAAAATAAACTACCGGTAGACAAAAAAAAATTAATCAAAAAATAAAATCGGATTACATACACTGCTTTACTAGGAGTAAAAGTGAAGTTGTCATAATTTGCAAATCTTATTCAAAGAATTTCGATACACTATACTATACTTAAGTAATATAAATATATAATACGATGAAATTATATCAATTAAGTAGAAGCGTATGTTGTTACCAAAAAACTGTATTTCTTCGATGTAAATTACAACAAATTATCACAATACGTATCAGAAATTTGAAGTAATTTCCACAAAGAAATTTTCACGTATATGGTTAAAATAACGGTTACTGAATTCTACAAGGCCTCAGACCATTAGGGCGAATTGCGAAAATCATTGTTGAATAAAATTATATGCGTAGACAATCCGACAGGATGGACTGAGGTCAGGCAGAGCCAGTGTCTCAATTTCCTTACAATCAATGTTCCCAGTGGATTAAATGAAAGGCAGCTATCGCGGCGTCGTAGGATATAGGAACAAGGCAGTCTATAATAAAATCATTGGTGAATAATCACTGAATTTTGGACGCTAGGACGAGGCGGCGCGATTCACTTAATCCAGTGTTTTTATTAACTATGTGATCGAAGATGCGTCTAGGTAGCGATTTCGCGAACACTGTGGTGGGCAATACAGAAAAGAAATCAGTTCGTCTCACAACAATCGACTTTTAGTGCAAGTACCGCAAATAAATTCATTATATATCAAGATAGAACAAATCTGTGCTTTTTTTTTTTTTATTAATTCTTGGCAATTGTTTTTTTTATATTATTGTTAACATTATTGATAAAATATATATCTAGATATACATATACATATATATACTTATATATTAATAACGATTGCAATAACTTACCATTATTCGGTGGTAAATAAATATAACAAAATCAGTATAACAGTACATTGACCCGCACTAGAAGTTTAAAATTGAAAATTCAATAGTATTTCGATCAGACAACCTTACGATTAGATTTATATGAAAGTATGGTACATATTTACAAACAATACTAAATATCACTTATTAAATCACAACATGATCTTATGGCACACAATAAACAGGTCGCCACAGAGTCACGCCTCGCCGACCGACGCATCTTCAAACAATTTAATTTATTTTAAGAAATATCACCAAAATGGAAACGCGCAACCTAAAACTAACAGATCATTAAGATACCGACCCGCAGATCGCACCAGATCTCTCTATTGTCATAGATTCAGCGAGAAAAAATACTAAAAAACATTATTTGCTAAGAAAACCAAAACGTTCTAATGAAACAAATCAAACTAAAATAATTCTGCTAACACACTCACACACGGTAATGTAGTAAAAAAATATTAATAATAGCGCGATATTCATAAAATACAAAAGAAAGTATACGTTACACATGCACCGTAATACTAAATACTACAAAAATAAAGTTGGTTCCGTATAAAAATATCTTACCAAAATAACAAATTGTATAATTATTTTGTATACCGAGCTGTTAATAATACTCGCAGTAAGTGGGTACGCTTACGCGTTGTCTATTACATCTGCTAAAAATCTCAAAAATAAAATAAAAAAGATGCTAGCGAAACGACCATTTCCTAAATGCTCTAGTAGTTACTACCGTGTCCAATGCTTAAACATACTCAATGCATAAAAACGAACTATATAATCAACCAAATGTTACTAAAAACAACATCAGAAGACGAAGGTCCGTGGGCTCTCAGTGACTAGGCGGTATCGACGATAGATATTATAAATTTACTGTTCCAAGTACTGCCCTCCAACAAAATAACGAAGAGAAAAACTTACAATCTTTGTGTCATCGAAAAATGCTTTATAATTCTCAAGTGGGGGCGACACTGTTAAGTGCTACAAATTTGGAACTAATTGAGGTATATAAAACATTCTTGATCGCCACTTTGTGATGTTACTATTACGTATAAAAGAAATATTTAGTTATATTCAATAGAGGTTCATGGTCATTGTTTGCTCATGCCCAAACGCCGCAGTCAACTTTGTCATTGATAAAACCCCTAACATCATTATTTCCCTAAAATGTTGTAACTAGTTTAAGTGGGTAGTAACTAAAGATTGTCCATTTCAGTTCAATCAATTTAACACTTACCTAATTAATAATGTAACAACTCCTTACTTAGATTTTTATATTCCATTTTCCATCGACACAGAATAAGTGCTAATTAAAAACAGGAAGTGCTATTGTGCCGTAGAAATAATCTTAAAACTAACAACAATACCGCTCGATGATCTCTTATATACGATAAAATCACACGCTTAACGCCTAACAATTTGTTAAGTAATAATAGTTAAAATATTGGTCCAACAAATGGGCTAAATAATACAAATGCCCTTAATATTCATCCCTAATTTAACGATGTGGGATATGAAAAAATATTATTCAATAGATCAAAAAATGATAAGGGTTCGAGAACACCGTTCGCATGAATGTACGGATTGTTCAACGGAATTAATCTCTAACCATCAATCAATAGGTACTTGAATAACAATATCAATACTATAACTAATCTCATTACAGTTTCGTTTAGAAATAATTCATAAAGAGATCTTACGCCGAATATGTAGAGAATACCCATCGCTAGCCGGTATGGTCACATCGAACAGCCACACCGGTTGCACCACAACACACGTTTTACATACGTTCCGTTAACATAATCATCACTTGAACCTACAAAAAATTGACACGCATCGCCAGAACGGTAGTCCTTTCGTCGATTTAATTACGGATCGGAGTGTCGAATTTTGGCTTATAGTTCATCGGTCATTCGGACCTCCTGTGATCAGGGCGTGCAACTCACATGCCTATTGGCGGCACTTGCACGTAGCGATAAATGTACAGCCTGTAATCTTTGCTTGCAAGCACTACCGACCCATCATCCATTAGCGCCACATCGAAGCACTGAGCGTGTTTCACTTTACTCTCCAGCGCAGAAACCAGTTGTCCATCTTGCGTAAATATCGTCAGGTTAAAGTTGTTGTGGTTATCGGCGATCAAGATCTCGCCAGCCGCGTTGATGCCAACACCGATGGGATAATTTGTAACCCCTTCGCCCCCGATCTGGCGCAAATAAATTCCCTCGTAGTTGAATACCTTTACGCAGTGAGCACGGTTGTCGCTAATAAATATTTCTTGTTTATCGTTGACCACAACTCCGTTAGGAAATTCTAAGTGTTTTGAGCATCCGAATTTTTGCAATACGTTGCCGATTTGATCAAAGATAATCACGCGCATAACTTTGCATTCGACAACAACGATACGGCCTTTGTTATCAACGGTGACTCCACGAGGGTGTTGAAGGATATTAGCGCCGAATTTACGTACAAATTGTCCATATTGGTTATAGATTTGGATCTGGTGTGTAGGTGATCGTTCAGTGACGATTATATCACCAGAAGTACGGACAACTGCTACTCTGTTTGGGTACAGCAGCTGCCCGTCACGTTTGCCACACTCACCGAATTGGAATTTGAAGCGACCTTCCTTGTCAAATATTTGAATACGATGATTGTTTGTGTCGGCAACAATTATATCGTTTTGAGCATTAACAGCAACTCCACTTGGTTCAGTGAACTGACCTTCCATTACCCCGAACTCACCGAATTTGCAGTGATAAATCATCTTTTGTCGCTTGATTTGAGACTTCGGTGGGAAAATGGCGGTAGAGATAAGCTTGTTTGTCAAATCTAAAATAGGATCTGCATGAGCTGAACTTGTCAGAGAATAAGGATCAGTCGCTGTTGGTGGGAACAGTGAATCGCATCCGCCGTTCGACCATTTCTCGTATGGGTTGATACCATTCAAATTAATATCTCCAATAGCGGTAGAGAATGGGCCGAGACTATTGGCACTATTGAATCTTTTTGAGATAATATTCGATTCGAAAGGTGAAGTGGACTGGCTAGTGGGTCCGAGGAGACCATTTGTATACGGCCGTTCAAGCACACCGTTCAATGCTGATGGAAGATGAATTCCACCATTTAAGCTACCTGAGCTTCCGTTAACGCTGCTGCTACTCGATGATGAGCCTCCATTCAATAAAGAGCCATTGGTAGGGCGAGCAATAGGTGGTTGTTTAGTGGGGCCAACATTCGCCTCTGAGCTAGAACGCACGTATCCAAAAGTGTTTCTTACGCCAACTTGTATAGCTTGATAATTCGATACAAATTCCAGCTCGCATGCAGTTTGTACGCTTTGCTCCGGGTTGGAGCTCATTAAAGATTGCAATTTCGTATCTAAGAGTTTCCTAAACATAAGTATTTCCGCTATGTTGGCGCATTTAGTCAGTCGTTCCACAAAATCACATGTTTGGTATATCTTGTCAACAGTTTCTTGAGCTTTTTGCCCTACAACCGTTAGAGCAATTTGTTTTGTCGAAAATACACTTTCGAGTTCCTTTAGTAATTCTTGCTTACGCTCTTCAAGCATTGAGCGGTAGAATTGGAACGTATCATTTATTTCATTTTGAGCTTTATGGTATTGGACTTGTAGTTTACCTGCTGCATGTTCTACAGTTTTGACGACGTGCCTTATTTCAGTGGCGCGAGTCTTGGCCTCAGTGACAGCTTGTTGCATCAATTCTAATTGTTTAGGACCTGCATCAGATAAATGCTCGCAGTCGTGCAAGGCAGCCGGATGTTCTATTATGGTGCACTCTTTGCATACGGGCACAGAGCATGTGCGACAGAAATATTTGAGAATGTCGTTTTTGTGTCTCGGGCAGAAAGCGGTCTTATCACCACTCGTGGTGAGAGTAGTTGACCCTAACATGCCCTTGTCATCTTTTAGATCTGTGAAAGCCAACACCCGGTGGCCCTCAAAGCAATGCATGAATTGGTGCGCCATTACACAGTTGGGGCAGAGAAAGTTAGCGCAATCGACACAACGCGCGACAGCGTCAGATTCCTTGGATTTGCAACCAGTGCACCTGGCCGAGGGTGAGTTTGTCTGGCGAGCGGATGGCAGAAGATCCGCGTCTTGTTCGACGGCAGCGGCTATCACAAGGTTCGTGAGTAGCCCGTTAACGCCGGCAGAGGGCAGTTGACTGTCTACGCGGCAAGTGACGCAGGTTACTTTGTCTGGGTGCGTTTGTTCTCTTTCCAGGCAAGCCCGGCAAAAGGTGTGGAAGCAGTTGAGTACTTTGGGGTCGACGAATGTCTCTCGGCAGATTGCGCAGGTGGTGTCGAGGCCGTCGAACTCGCGGAGGTCACATACAGCGGAATCGCTCGCTGGGGGCGAGGATCCGCTAAGCGTCAGGGGCGACAAGGAGCCACGTTCTAGCGAACCTATTGAGTTGGCACCGGGCAGCGACTCAAGGGACGGGGTGCGTGAGGCCATCTTCAGGAAACCGGCATCCCTGAAACAATAAAAACGAAACGTTATTATAAAAGGAACAAGAAAAAAATTACATCAACACTTAATATATTAATCATTTGTTGATGACTTGAGCGCATACAGATCTTAGAAAATGTTCATAAAATAAATAGTTAATTCTTACACGCAGGTAACTATAACCATGTTGTATATTTTATTCCATACAAACCCCGTAAAAGACTTTATATAAATAGTGTGGGTGTTATATAAATGCATTCTCCTTTGAAGCCGTGACCTTAGATACAGGGGAAGCCTTGCTATAAACTTGATAAACAGCGTAGCTTTATTTGATATTTTCGAGCAAATTTACGAGGAACCGGGCGTAACACAGGAAGGAGCGAAGTAGACTAGCGAAAACATCAATAACGGTTTCGAAATGCAGGGAGAGCTACCAATGTTTACATCAGATGCACTTCCCAAGGGCGGGGTTGCCATGGCAACGCATGGGGTGACGCGTAAGGGGATCCGAATTAGAGGGTGGGGTATTTCGACTCCCTCATTTTACCTTAGGGGAGATATATATTTGAGGTGAATGGCCGCGGTAGTCAGTTGGTTTAACGGTTCAAATGTCTATTTTGGAGATGCAATTTAGGTGCAAATTTGGAATTGTAATGAGGGTAATCCCGCGCGCGCTGACTTACTTTATGAAATATCACCCGCTTAGGTACTTATATAGATTTTAATTAAAAATACGGAGGTAGCGGGATGAAACGGCCAGAGAATAATAATTAGATATCTACATATATACAGCTAGAATAGGTAGGTGCTTCACGTTTGGTATGGTTATCAAACGGCAGTTTATTTGACTAATTAAATATTATGAACAACACATTAAGAAGACAGCACATAATATGTTAAAGACTATCAAAAAGTGTTGTCTATAAGTGTAAAATATTTAGTCTGCTAAATAATATATACGAGTAGGTGAGTAGTTCGCTGCTACCAATTTTAGGTATTTAATCCGAATGTCAACAAAACTGACGTTATTTGAAAATGTTCCTTAACAATACATCAGACGACGACCCAAGTGACCTGTATGCCGTCTAAATTGTGATACGTCGTGGCAAGTTCGGTTTGCCTCACGGCTCTATAGAGCTACCATATTTTTAAGTAATTTTGGGACATACTATGTTTTGATTTTAATTTATTTGAAAGTGAAAAACGGCTCCATGTCCGTAAATATTAAGATTTTAGCTATCATTTATGTGACCAAAAGTTCATTATTGGTTTCCTATAAAACTGTGACAATTCTCGGAAATGTGTTCTTATTGTACATGTACATATAACAACAATGCTTTTATTGTATCGTAGTTTAGCCCTAGTTCTCGACTTCACCGTTGGTAAAGCTGGAGCGACTGACACAGTCGATGACACCATATAAATAACACGTCATTTGTATGAGAAATAGCCCCGGCTGGGCTTAGCTCTAGCCACTACAGTGGATGGCGCGATTATTGGAACCAATATATATTTATGTATACTTAGTCATCACTGGGTGCGGCTAAAATATTTGCTATTTGAGCTCCCCTCAGCGCCCACAATAATTTATGGTAAAACGAGAGGTTAAAAAAATGAATCAGGATTAGTATTGGAGGGTCCTATGAAAAAATGTGAATTAATTAATTAAAAATTAACATTACTTATACGATTGAATAAATTAATATAATATTTACGACCTTCATTTCAGAGATTTCACAGGCCTCCATTAGTTATTTGGAACGTAAATTGGGACCAAATTTATATTGAAACACTAATCATTGAAGGTTATTTAAGTGTGAGAGCCATGCTTCGGCAAGTATCGGGCTGGCTCGATCGAAGTGATACCACGGCCTCACATAAAACCGACAGTGAAGCAATGCTTGCATTGTATTTCGCCGAGTGAGTAAGGTTACCGGAGGCCCTAACCCTTCCGTCTCCCTTCCCCCTTCTTCCCGCTCTTGCTGTACTCCCACCTTAAAGGCCGGCAACGCACTTGTGACTCTTGAATTGCAGGTGCCCATGGGCGGCGGTAGTCATTTACCATCAGGTGACCCGTCTGCTCGTTTGCCCCTATCCCATAAAAAAAACAACGCCTTTATGAATCGATATCATGTTTAAACATTGTACAAAAAACTTCATTGCTCCAAAGTTTCTTTTAAAACATATTGACTAGCTCAACCTAAAGTTTACAGTTGAAATTCTGTACCAATTCGGAGCATGTCTCTCCAATATCTAGACAATGGCTCTAGCTGTAGGCAAGAGTATAGGTATTCGTCGTGATGGATGGAAACGACCGCAGTACATTATAGGGGCGCAGTTTAGTCCCAGAGCTCCATTGCATACCCGATGCTGTGTGCATGCGGAATGGCCGGCCGACTAATGAAGACATCGTTTCGAATTTGTACGTTTTAAGCGACAAATTAGTTGCATTGCAGTTAGATGAACGGAGTGATAAGCGCTTGGGACATGTTCCGAAATGACATTTCGCTTGGAATGCAGTAATGTTAGCACACGAGATACACGATTGAAAATTACGTTCCATTAACGACATTTAAAGTGAATTGTTGGCTCAAAACGATTGTTGGATATTTTATGTATAAAATAAATATTGTTTTCAACTATTTATACGTTTTATTTATAACTTTCGTGGGAGACGCACGCGTATGGGCTGGCTCGACCGGGATAATACCACGGCCTCACACAAAACCGGCAGTGAAGCAATGCTTCCATTGCTTTTCACCGGGTGAGTAAGGTTAACGGAGGCCCTAACTCTTCCTTCTCTCTTCTCCTCGCCCCCTATTCCCCCCTTCCATTACTCCCACCTTAAAGGCCAGCAACGCACTTGTGACTCTTGAGTTACAGGTGCTCATGGGCGGCGGTAGTCATTTACCATCAGGTGACCAGTACGTTTTCTCAATCAATTCCAGTATCACTCGGGAACATTTTTGGGAAGAAAGGGTACACCTATGTCCTTTTCTTCATCCTTGACAACATGTGTGCAAAATTTAATGAAGATCGGTTGAGTAGTTAAGGCGTGAAAAAGTATCAAACAAACAAACAACAACATTCGCATTTATATAAGGGATTGTCCATTAATCACGTGAGGCTCGAAAGGAGGGAGGGGGTTGGGGGTGTAGTGAAATATAACGTGTATCTGTATTTATAGTTAATATTTTGAAAATTTTAAATTTATTTTGAATAATGTTTATCAGCAGTCTGGTCACCATAGTACAGGCTCTGCCTAATTTGGGATCAAACAGCCGTGGGTGAGATGTGTCAAGTTATTATTCAGTGAAAAAAAAAACAATAACTAAAAAACTAAAAGTTTTAAAAGTGATCCACAGTGTGGCCAGACTGATCTATCATGTTCTCTGACCATGTATAATAATAATTACTTCCAATTTCTATGTAGACCACACTATGTAGTAATTATATGGACGATAATTATGCTGCATCGGTCTCCTTTGTTCCTGCTTTAGTAGTAGTAATAGTATTTATTGTGGATCATAGGTAGGTACATAATACAGATGTTATAGTTTACGTTACCTTGAACAGCTATGTCCCGCCCATTGGGCATACAATAGTTACAATAATTTGAATATAAGTACATGCTTTAAAGGATAATATAAGTTATGTATATATGTCACAGAAATTGTAAACAGGCATCATCATCATCTGCCTACCCTTGTCACAATTTTATTTGGGGTCGGTGCAATATGTTTTATTCTTCCATTCTACTCTATCGTTCGTCATTTCACTGCTCACTCCATTTCCAGCCATATCTTTTTCCGCACAGTTTATCCATCTTTTCTTTGGTCGTCCTTTTCTATTGTACCCGACAACATCCAAACATAAAACTCTTTTTACCACATTTTGCTCATCCCTTCGTATCACATGTCCACACCACGATAACCTATTGCTCCTCAGATTCCCATCCACTGGTGCTACTTTCAGGCTCCCTCTAATATATTCATTTCTCACCTTGTCCATCCTAATCACACCACACATTCATCTCAACATTCGCATTTCGGCTACGTGCAGGCGTCTCTCATCCGTTCCCTTTGAGATCCGTAATAATAGGCCGCGATACACCTAGATTGTGCGCAATATAACTATAAATATGTTATTTGAAATATTGTAGATCTTCTAGTCCGGATTTTAAATGGCTGATCAACGCAAAAATTTACTGCATGTCAAATCTATATTCCATATCTTCGCGCTGCAGTGCGAAGCTGCGAACCCTTTCGCGTACTCAAAGTATTTATAGACATAATACAAGAATACTAAATGTTTTAATAAAATTGACTAGTATTCTTGTTAGCTCCTCGAAAGTTTTGAGTTTCCCATAAACTCGCGACTTCATTTTCCAAACCATTGCCTGGTATAAGTTAGTAATCACCTAAATTAAACTATTCTATGAGCTCACTTATGAGTTTATTCTGTGATTCTGCCAAATAAAAAGGTTATATTTGAGAAATCCGAAGAAGATATGAGTCTCTAAAGGGTAATAAACTTCACAAGTAAGACACGTGATACTAGGTCAATATTTAACTATAATTTTCGATACCCATTTGGTTGTTAAACTAAACAAGACAAAACTAAGGTCTTCGTCGTGTCCGGTCTATGTTTGTCAGTATATACTATGGATCTAGATCTGATATCTACATTGTAGATATATATATAGCTTGTTTACACGAAAACATCAAAATATGACAGTGTACAGACCAATTTTAAGACTTTTCAGTCTAACACCGTCTATGACACAGTTTAAAAGACTGATCAAAATATTCCTTTAGGTCGATAGTGACCACTTCTCTATATAGGCTACTTTTTATCCCGATATTCCCACGAGATCGGGAAACCGCGGGGTGCTGCTATTATTATATATAGTACCTGGATGACCGAGCTTAGCTGGTTTTTTTTTACGTTTTCTAAAAATGAAACCTAGCTCGATCGATTTATCGCCCCCGAACCCCCCGCATTCTAAATTTCATGAAAATCGTTGGAGCCGTTTCCGAGATTCAGATTATATATATTATATATATTATATATATATATATATATATATATTATATATATACAAGAATGGCTCGTTTAAAGGTATTAGATGTATTTTTCGAAAGTTACCATACTTTTTTCTATGAGCCAACAAAATTATTCTATAATCTGAATGAAAGAATCATTATAACAAAAGTTTATTTCGTTAAACTTTTATATTGCAGCCGTGTTTCGCATAATATATTGGGAGTAATGTCGTTCAATATCGTTGGATAAAGCTCAATTACATAAACTTTGACTTCAGAACATTATTATCAAAGAAAAAACTTGAGGCAAATAGGTTTTCGTTGTTAGTGCATTGGAATTGGAATACTCAGTCTGCAGGTCACCAAGTGCTCCTAGATGTTCTTTAAATTAAGATGCCATTATAGTATCTACTACGATAATGGCAACTTCTCTGTCAACTCAGCACAAAATCTCCTGTACTCTCACAGGAGATTACTGCTCGAATTGGAACCGCCCAAAGGAAAGTAACTCTATCTTGAAAACACAAAGGAGTCCGGGAATCATTAATCATCCACAATTTGTTATATACAGTCTACTTCACAAATGATAGGGCACAAGTGTAATGCCGTCTATATGCAGTTTTTTTTTATGGTATAGTGGGTAAACGAGCAGACGGGTCGCCTGATTGTAAATGACTGCCGCCGCCCATGGGCACCTATAACTCAAGAGTCACAAGTGTGTTGCCGGCCTTTAAGGTGGGAGTAGGGGTAGGGTGGAAGAGGGGATGGGGGATGGAGGGAAGGGTTAGGGCCTCCCGTAACCTCACTCACTCAGCGAAAAGCAATGCAAGCATTGCTTCACTCCCGGTTTTCTGTGAGGCCGTGGTATCACTCCGTGGTCGAGCCGGCCCATACGTGCTGAAGTATGGCTCTCCCACGAACCAAGTTTCCAGACTTAACAGATAAATTCAATGAAACTTGCATGACCTGGGAATCGCACCTCAGGATGGCACGCCTAAGTAAGCACCAACTTACCACTTACCACTTAATGAAGTAATCAACTTAAGAAATAGAAACTATATTAATGTTTCTTTATACAAAAGGACCTTTCGTAGTAAACGTCTTCCTTAACAATGAAGCCAAATTAGTACATGTTACCCTAAAATCATTGTCTTTACTTCACCTAAGGTGGCACCGACCACAAATGATGACCAAACGCGCAGGGACGGCCCTAACATTTCAATTGCCATTAAACATTTCACGGAAATTTCAACCTTATTACGTTTCAAATTGAGTACGTTTTCGTTTGGAAGTGTTTGTTATTTACTACACTTTGTAAAGGCTGTCAGGGGGTTTAGCAATCCGCATCGAACCAAACGCAATTAATGGTTCTTGGACGATGGTATTGTACGGAGATTACAATTCATTGGATGCGCCTTTTTTGGTTATAACTTGATTGAAAGCTATTCTTGGTGTTGTTAGTACTACCACAGATTACTAAGTAGTTACTACGTAACAGATAAATCACTCCCTACAAAAATATACATGCCTAACGTTTTAATTACCTACTTTTTCCGGGCTTTAAGAGTGTTGGGTTGTCTCTTCAATATTTAAAAAAAATTACAATTGTTATATAAATTAAGTACTTAACGCTTATTTTTTTTAGTATCAATATACAATAATCCTACATGTATTTTATTTTTATGTAAAGATTTATAAACTTCTTCCTTTTTATAAAATCTCGATTATTAGACTGAAATTGGAAATAAATATTTAAATTAGCCCGAAAAATTATCTCTTCTTTACAAAATTCGGACTTTTACCAATAACGGTTGGTAAATCTTAGGAGTTACTGGTAAAACCTAGAATTTACCAATATCGGGCTTTTACAGTAACATATCTACATAAAATACATAGAGTAATAAATCAATAACGACAACATTTATTTCAAATCGTTCCGCTTGGGTGCAGTGATCTAATTTCGTTCCCCCACATAATTATAGCACAGAATTACAGAGGGTGGAAACTTCGAGAAAGTCTCTAAAAATATTCCGGTAATAACGTACAATAATGACTTTTTGTGTCAGTTGAATGTCGAATGACAAGTCAAACAATAACACGGCAGACGTTAAAAAATATTTGATATCGATATCGTATTCATAAACTGTCCCTAAACATGGGTATTGTCTCAGTGTGTGAGGCTTTTTCTGACTTACTGCTATCTTGATTACCAGTGTAGTTTAGAACAATTAATTTAACTACCTATTAACATCATTAGCTAAATTTTTCGATTACTAAAACGTGTAATTTTATTTTTAAACCTCCAGAACTAAAACAACCGTCCTTCTCTAAAGAGTATTTAGGCATAGATGTAATATGTATGTATTTAGAAATATATAAGTATGTTTATCAGCAGTCTGGTTACCATAGTACAGGCTCTGTCTAGTTTGGGATAAGACGGCCGTGTGTGGGTTGTGTCAAGTTTATTTATTATTATAGATCTTAGGGTAGTTAAATTAGTTCGTTATAGTCCAAAAACGTGCGAATATAGCTCCATCTGTCTATATCTAAAACAGATAAGGTAAAAAATCTAGACGCAAACATTAATATAACAAGCCCTATTCACGCCAATTGGATATGCTCAATGTTGAGTTAAGACTTCTAGACCGAGTAAAAAAAGCAAAAGTAAAGTGTTGCCTAAAATTTGAACCATCAACCTTTGTACTATATGTACACCATAGTTATTTGTACATCCAGAGATGAATGATAATATATCGTCAATACAAATTTACCCCGGTTTATTAACATGTTATTATTTGGCGGAAACCCAAGTACATAATTGGGCTTTTGGACCCTCTAGCTCAAAAATTACCTTCATTTCAAAGATAGCCGGCGCGTGTAGACAAATTTAGTGTTGTACCCCCAGAATAGTCCGCATTTATCCTACCTTTTTACCCCGAAGTGGGAACGTTGAAAAAAGATACGGGTATCTTTATACGACTTATGTGGGTTTATTATATAAATGGACTCGCTACGCTATGGGTACAACCATTTTTCTTTATTGCAACCTTTTGTGGATGTGACGCAGTTTTGTCAGGATAACCATTTTTAAAAGAGCTTAACCTTCTTTTGCGTGGTTTAAATTATTTAAGATTATATCAGCTAAAACGAACTATGGTGAGAACCATGTTCTGTTGTAGTCCTAGGTTTTTAGACTCTGTTTCCTAGCACAGACGCCAGTTTCTCGCATAGGTAAATTTAGGGATTACTCAATGTACAACTAGATTTAGTCTATTATCATCCTCGAGAGTACAAAGAAACGATATTATTATCATTATTATTATTTTCTGTATTTAATTAATGGGCTATTTACAAAGTTAGAAGCTACAACTAAAATATAACGGAGCTCACGAATTGACCGCTCATATAGAAAATAAAGCTTTTTAAAATTTTCTTTTCTTTTTCTGAAGTCATGCTCAAAAGTAGTAAAAGTGTAGAAGTAATCCATGTTTACTTTTCAACATGACTTTAAAATGAAAACGATTATTAAACACTCGATATGATGAACCAGTCCGCCGGTTCCAGGGCAGTCACATGCGTATTATTCAAAACAACCAAGCACTTGTAAAAGTTAAAATTCATGAGGATCGTACGGGGACGGCGAGCATATATTTCAGTGACATCCCTACTTTTATGACGTCACGTATTACGTTAATACAGGAGACCAAGTTTTTGATGTAAATAAAAAGCGTAGATTATTTGGCACCAAAACGTTGGATTATCTGCGTCCCTTTTCTACATATGTTATTATCATGCAATGAGATCTGTTTGCTACATCTACACCAATATTAAGAATTTTTTGACAAATTTGAGATGTAAAATAAACTTTGCAAATACTAATTTATAGCATTTTTTCTTAAAACAAGACTGTTTCATCAATATTCTACCAAGATGTACGTACTAAGAAGATTCTACAAATATTCGTGAGCCACAGTTTAATCCTTAATATTGAATGACGAAGTATAAAAGTTGTTCAATATACCCGAGAGAAATGCAAATCTCTTGTCCTTAGTTTATAAATAATGCATGAACATTCACGCGATACGTCGCAAGATAAAAGTGACACCCCTGCGTTTATTTATTTACGTGGCACAAATCAAAAAGGAACGTAACCCCCAAATGTAAGGTTTTTGACAGTAAAACGTGATTAAATTTTCAAGTTCCTACTACGGTAAGCTGGACTTTTGATATGAATATAAATTTCAATATTTTGAGAAAGAAGAGTTTTTTTAGCACAATAACTCTTCACACTCTCCACAAAAAATATTGAAATTTATTATATTAATTTGTAGTAATGTTCCAGAAACTACGTGTGATTGTGCTAACAATCAAGCTGTTTTTGGGACACACACATCGAAGCGTAGCAATATTGAGAAAATTGCGTAATTCTACTTATTTTTTTATTTGTTTGTTGATGTTTTGTACTAGGTCCGATTATTATACAATGACTCGATCCGAAAGAAACTATGATGAGTATTAAAAGACAAAAAGATATAAAAATGATATGTCGGATCAATATTTTACTTGTTACTTTGTTGTTATCTTCATAATTAGGATCTAATTTGTTTCGAATACGCACATTAACTACAAATACAAACGGTCAGAATTATGTAACCGAGGCTCGAAATGGAAAGAAGTGAGGCGCAAAATAAAATTTAGGAAAACAATAGTTTTCATTCAAAAGAATCCGTTTAAAAATGGAATATATTCGAATCTCAAGTTATAATTGCGATTCTATTTTCGAATATATTACTATTTTTGCAAAACTCCGAACAAACTAGCCAGTTTTATTACATTTCATTGGGCCAATACAGGAGTATCGTTATAATGATTCGTAAATTTACTACCGAAGCAAGATAATCATTGGATGATATATTCAGCTGTTCGTGTAGTGTACACGTTGGCGGTTTAGTGACATAACCAATGATTGATGAGCACTTTGGCCCTACTGACTGTTTGCCGCATAATCCCGTTTGCATCGGATCATAATCCGTTGACGTACTTACACCTGAATTATGTATTATGTATCCCTTTCACTAGTTGTCCTAAGATATTATTGTTTATATAGTATTGTTTTGAGTAAAAGAAAGAAGTGTTGTTGTTGTTGTAGTGAGGCGTTGTTGTTGCAGTTTAACTTTACTAAAGAAGTAAAGTTAAACAACAACAACAAAACTTAATTTTTTAATTCTGTTGAGACTTTTTATGACTTATTTATGTACTTAGTGGGGTTATCTAGTTTGTAGTTATTATAATACATGTTTTGTAATATATTATGCTATATATCCCCGAAAGGATAGAGAGAGGTAAATTCCAAAAACAATAAACATTTGCCAGACTAGAGAATTGAATCCAGGACCTAACTATCGCATGAAAACAAAAGCGCCAAATTATGATTCGATCCGACCTATTTATTACCTATTATTTAATAGATTTATCCGTTACGGAACTTTTGATAACGTTTTAGAATGTTATACTAAAATTTGATTTAAAATGAAGTTCAACGATTAATAATTAAGTTTCTGAATAGATATTATTTTTAAAACGTATGTACGACTTTTTTCATGATTAACTAAATACGAGATGTTAAAGCTACAATTTAATTCAGTGATGTAAGTGTAACCTACGTATAGTTTTAATTATGCTCACGAGCCCGTGCAGGGATGTTAGGTTATTTCACGTTACCATATAATCCGTCAAACATGTTACACAAACGGCAACCGCGCGACGTCACACACACCAATTCTGCCAATGTAACCACTCGGTATACCTGCATGTGAATGTATCCCGTCCCTATGTTCGCTATTACGAATAAATTTTCGATTAGATTCGAAATTTGAATAATTCCGGTCTGAATTAATCGCACTTTATTGACAGCTCTTTATATTGACGCCGCCATACATAATATGTTTTTACAAATTCCGGGTGTTACGTTTGATGATGACGCTTTTGTTTGATACAACAGAAACAACTTGTCTGTTTTGTTTTTCGTAACGACTTCAGTTTCTCGTTCTTAGAAGGCACCAAGAGCCCTTTAGAGTTCAAAATCAGGTAGGCCGTATAATTTGCTTGTGACGTCAACATGTCTGCCGATATAGAAAAACATATCCAGACATCCATAAACAATATTCCAATACTTAATTACGTAACGTAATACCTATATCTACCCGTAACAGTCAACATGAAGGCAGTAGTAGACAACTCCTATTACCACCTCATCCAATATTAATTATGACTTATAGACAATAATTTTCGTAGGCGATGATTACGTCACAGATATACCGTCACAAGCCATCGCAAATTGCCGCCATTAAAATTCAACGGAGATCTAAAATACGAAATTGTAGGTAATGAATCTAAACGTTCCCTGCAAATTGAATTTGGAATACATTGTAATGACGTATCGCTGTCTCCTTCGCACTCCTTAATAAATACGCCGTTAATTCCGACTCTGAAGCTGGCGTTCAAAATTATCTGATTTACATTTGCGTATCAATAGAATTTTATGTACCTATTGAGTTGTAATCTATACAAGAACAGACAACGTGTATATTACTTATTAAACGTAAAAAGTCCAATACTATTGAACAATTACCTAACAAAATGAATGGGAAAAGTGCCATGTTCATTGTTCAGTATGGGCATGGCATTCTGATCTCTTAGCAGGGTAATTTTCAATAATGTGTTGCGTATTTTTTTTTCATAATAGGCCTAGTGATTACTGCGAGTGAGAAGTGGAAGTATATTTTTAAATTATAATATCGTAGACTACTTGCGCCGTACCATCTTGTGGGATCAACGTAGGTAAATGGCACCCTTTTTTCTACTTATTGCTTGAACTCTGCGTACAACCGAACCTTATTTGTTTAATTAAACCTTCAAACGTCTATCTATTAATATAAATATATGTATATAACGTCTTCCATATTAATAATATATACTAAAATATATATGTTATTACAAATTAATGGATATTTACATAGCAACTGTACGAGCTTAGCATTCTCATTACGAAACTGACAATCCAAGCAACTAAACACAACGAAAATATTAACAAATGTACGAAACTAAAAGCTTTCATTTGTCTAAACATCTTCAATCAAAGCTTGATAACGCTGTTAAGTCTATTTGCCAAGTGTAAACGTTATCCTAATTGGATAATTGTAAACATTTTACATAATGTTTGATTTTGGAATTTAAACTATTAATTTGTCTTTGATAATGGATGTCTTGATAGTAAACTAACTGGAACTATGAAAGAGAAATATCTCGTTTTACTCTTAGTATTCTTGTAGAAAGGGGGTGCTCGCTATGTCTTGGGTAATACAGAATGATGGATAGTTTCTAGTTTTTTTTTCATCTATAGGTTTCGTAAGTATTTGTTCCGTGTTGAAATCGATGACTAAAATTTATTAACAAAACAAAAAATTACTATAAATTATATGTATTAAATTAAACGACTGGCTCGTTGGCCTAGTGGTTAGTGACCCTGACTGCTATGCTACAGGTCGTGGGTTCGATTCCCACCTGAATCTGGGTGTTCTTTGTGTCCGTTGTTTGTACGTTTGTAAAGTCCCCCGCGACACAGGAGTCATTCCTAATGCGGGAATTGACTTTTTTTAAGAAAAAAAATAAATCTTTATTATAAGTACCTGGTGTAATTTTTTTACCTTCAATATATTGTGTTGTTGCGTACGTTTGATTGAATCCAATTTTGAAGCAGATACTTACCTGAAAATAAAAAAAAAATCATTAAAGCGTGTTCAAAGGAATACTTTACAAAGGTTCTTAACAGTTTTATTATAAGAGGAACATTTCAAAGCAGTATTTTAACGAAGTCTATTAAGGGGATACCCGTAACGTTTATGATAGTCATAAAAAAAAACAGTACAATCAGGGAAATCTTAAAATATAATTACTTAAACCATATTTCAGTTACTTGAAGAAAACTTCACTTGTGTTAATAATACGTAAGTAATGAATAGAGCAGGGTTTCTCAAACGGGTAAGGAAATGGAAGCCTCTAGGGTTAACGGAAATTGACTTAATTTGTGACTAAGTTAACTCACCCATTACATCTACATATATATACAATGCTAACAAAGCCGAAGAGTTGTTTGTTTGGTCTCTGGAAATCTCTGGAATTATCCGTGATTTTGGTTTTTTTTTTGTATTTGATAGAGTATTCATTGCGGAAGGCTATAGGGCGTGTAACATTACACTACGACTCTTATGTGAGAAGCAGTAACCATAAACACAGGCATTGTAAAACGTGGGTCACACATCAATTAGTTTGTTAGTGTTCTTGTTAATTCCTTCATCTTAGCTAAACTTGTCTCGGGAATGGGTTCACGTCATGACGGAGTGAACGTCGAATCTGAAAGCTTTTCATCAAATCCATACCTTTATACCTTATTAATTAATGTGATAAAACAGAAACTATGCAGTTCTCAGAAACAGAAAACTTCGGGCTAATCATCAAAGAGAAATTTATTAATACGATAGTGACGTGACAAATAAGAATATATTTATACCGAAACAACGTCACAGTCGTTGCTTTACCAACACAACTTTGACTAAACTCGTTAATGTGAGTTACTAGTTTCCCAACGTGTCAGTTCGCTAGGGAATTCGATGAGACGGAGAACTTTGTTATATGTGACAGCGAGACCGATGTATTTTAAAAACAACTTTTCTACGACGGAATAAGATTTAGAATTCGAAGACGGAATTGTTGTTTATCGGCTCCCGTTGCAATACCATTTCTTTAGCACCTTTAGTTCTTGAAGAAAAATGTGAAGCTGGGGCAAGATAAAAACGAGGAAACCTTCATATCGTTCAGCGATACTGTCCGATAAACTAATATTTACTTCTTACCGGTAATAAATATGTACAGAAATCTTTATATAAAATCTATGCCTAATATAAAATATCGTTTTTTTTTCTAAGTTAATATGAAAATATAACCATTAAAATTATGCTTAAAAATTACAATCAAATGTAAACACCTTTAGATAATTCCTAATCGCTTCAACAATCGATTCTTGATGTCCTACATAATCCACGTAGATGTCTCAAGTTGCGTAATGTACCACAATAACCGTGCTAATGGTAGAGGCCGGTAATTAGTACACAGAAATGAGGTGCGGCTCAATCAAATGTAACGACTACTCCTATCTTGGTTGCCTCCGTCTAATCTTTACTATCGCTAAGTAGTCCGCACTTATAACCAAATGGGAATTTCGTTGAACACACGCAGTCATGCGATAAGTTTGTTTTTTGAATTGTTGAATATAGAACTAAACAAACAATATAGTAAGTCGATTATTTTCTTCCTATAAAAAATTTTGATAGATATGGTTGTTAAATTGTTTTCTCAGTTTATCGATTGGGAAAAGTATTCCCATCACATTGCCCAGCAGTCGTATCGTTTGAATTGCGAATGGTATTCAAATTGCGAACGTTAAACGTTGGAACGTGTCATTTGAAAGGCGGCATTTAGAAGCGGAGTAGAACAGTGTATAACAAGCATCCGTATGATTACTTTTGTTTCAAACAACAGATGTCCGGAATAGACGCCGATAGCAGGTGTCGAGACGAATCGATGGAACTTAGTTTTGAATTATTACAAACAACGGTTAATTTTCATAATTGGAACTGATAGTGTTTACTTAAGTAATCAAACGAGATACACAGTGGTATTTTGTCATTAGAGCCATATAATCTTAAAAACAAAGCCATTATTAATATACAGTACTCACTCGGAATAATACCAAAACTAAGAGACTGCATTAAGACAGTATGATGTACCAGATTAACATATTAATCAGACGTCGGAAGGAACTAGGAGCACTCAATATAGAACGGGAATATAGTTTGTAAACTTTTAATTACTGCCAAAGCAATGGAAATTAACCGTTATAGAGCTGGAGATATGATACAATTTATGTGAAAGCAAGATTTCAATTATTAATACGGAGGATTCGTTTGGATGTCACGTTGCTGCAACGTTTAAAGCGAAATATTTATAAGGGTACGGGAATTCTAAAGTGACAGACGTCAGATGCTATCTGAACATGCTTCTCTCTCTAACCTTACAATCATATTTTAAACTCAAGGTGGCAAATGAGTACATCGCGTGATTACTATCGAGATATTTTTTTTTGCTGGCATAATCACTAACGCGAAGACCTCCTTATCAGTTTATTATTTTCCTGACAATAAAGGCTCGATGAATAAAAAGGCGTAGTGTTAATGTTATATAATAATGTTTGATCTAAGACGCATCCGTCAGAAGTCAGATAAAAAAGCCAATAAAAAGGTGTCACCATAACAAATCGAAAAACATCTGCGCAACGACAACACTATTAGAGGCCGCCATTTTTTTTTGCACACAAGCGTACAAAATGTTAAATCGAATTCGTTACCGACGGAAAATCGTTAATCATTCGAAAAAAAATCGTTGAGAATGAATGACGCACTAGCTCACTCAAGTTGCCAGCTGTTTCCGCTGTACAGCTGATCGACCGGATATTGGCTGTTAGAGAGCCTTTCTCCTTCTCTTTTACACCCTACATTCTCACTGGCTCGTGGCTTTTAATTTTCACTTTTCATTAATGGGGGCGATGAACGTATCAAATGAATTTTCGGTTATAAATCGAACGCGTAACGGCTGGCTTGGTTACATCATTTTATTAATGTTTTGCAGAATGCAAAGGGTTGTATAGAACATCATTATATTTGTATTATTATATAGTTCGATAAAACCGCACCCAGATTATATGGTACCAGTTTTATTTTTGGATGAAAGATGGCTCCGCAGAACATTACACTTCACCTTTATACTTGTCTTTGTTCTTCTGTAGCCTAGAGCAAAACACTCCATCGTAATGAATACAGTAACTTATGTTACTTTTATATTGAATTTACTGTATTTTCAATTGCTTGAGACGTACTAGACTTCTTTCTCGTCGAAGCGTGTTTTTAGACAATTTAGGAGTATGTAAAGATATAATTTACACATGTTTAGCGCGTTAACATTTACATGCTTGAATAACAAGAATACCTATCTAGTTTTGATATATTCCACGAGGTAACTGGATGGTAACTCAGTAATTTACTAAGTAATGCCGAGTTCAATATTAAAAAGCTGTAACTAAAGTTGAATTATACTAGCACGTAAGGTGAACCATTTGCACCGTCTTCGCGTGATGAAGTTACAACAAAAGCAACAAAAGTATTGCCAACTTTTGTTCTTTTACACGCGATGTAAATGCGACGTTCGAATTTTAAATTTAAAAATGAATAAGTATTTAATGGCATTATGAATAAGAAGTTCGAGACCGATAAGGTTTTGCATGAAAAGCAACTAACCTGGAATGCAGTTTTCAAATTACGAATTCCGATTCTTTTTATTAATTTGAAGGATTATTATTTTGTAACTAGTCCATACTGAGGTGATGGCAGAAATTAAAAATTAAAAAACGTCACTGTTTTTTCCACAAGTCCTTTATCCGACCGACCGATATTATTTTATAATTATTATGTAAAATATATTTTATAAGTTAAGTAACCGTAATGGGCATTTCTCTTCACCTAGTCTGGATGTAAAATCTATAATTTTATAAGCAAATAAATAAGCTTATCTTCCTTTTGAGTGAGCCGCTTAGCGATGGCCGTATGTGAGTGCCAATATCGTAAATTTTTGGTAGATACGTGAGTCAAGTGAGCCGAGCTTACCTTAGATACAAGATAAAATAAGACAGACGGAGCAAATAGATGGACAATAAAAGAAAAAGTTCGTCTAGAAAAATATATAAGACAAAATATTATTTTCTGTTATTGTATATGAAACATAACATTATCTTGAATAATGATGGCTGGTTGAGAGATATAATACATCTTGTCTCCGGGAATTGGTCGACCACCATGTTATGGTGGTTTTTATTGGGTTACTGGTCTACCGGAGAAATATGCTGTCAGCCGCACCCATAGGTAAACTGATGGTTATTTTGAGGTCGAAGCTCGTATTTACAAACCTTCGCGTGTGCTGAAATGATATATATTTTGTCACGAAAGGATAAAAACAAGATAAAGTGCCACGTTAGAGATCGCTCGTTTACCACCGTTATGCGGAGATCCAAATTATTTACTCTTGGTATAACCAAAACATTGCAAATGTGTTAGTGTAGCGACACCTAACCATTTGGACATTATTTTCAGTTTTTATTTTTCCTAATATTTTAAAGCAAACCTATTAAAAGTAGTTATATTACAAGGTACACGAAATGAAATAATATTTTACTTTAACAGAGTTTGTTAATGGCATCCATTAACAGAGACACGAAAACATAGTTGTTTTTTGCATGTTTTTTGTCGTTACATTAAAACCAACTGAACAAAAACCAGAATGTCTAAATATTCACAAATTGAACTTTGTCCATGTATCGCGTGTATTGCTTCATTGTACAGGTGGGGGGGTACACACGGACGCCTGTGTCCTTCAGTGCTAACCTCCCAATAGAAAAGTGAAGAAGTAAGTAACACAGTATTACGTTGTTGGAAAACACGAAGTATTTCACCTACTCTTATGAAAATTCATGCTGCAAAGATTCACTAAAAGGATTTCTGGGTTGTGGGAAATGTGGATTTTAACATGTCGTGTCGAGAGTTTATAGTCGACTATATTTTACAGTTTTAACATTAAATGATTTATGCACAATTTAGATGAAATGAAAAGATGCAACGAAAAATTCGTAAAATGTGCAGCATATTTTAGGATTCGAGGCGTTTTGTATATTTAAAAAGCAGCTACGAACATCTGTTAACAATTTCCATTTTAAAAGTAGAGTATCTTCATTCTTACTCTTGTGTCTCAACGTACATTTTTCTAAGTATTTTCCTGTAATACTGCTATCTTTGGCCTTCGGCTTATGTGTACAGCAAAGCGAAACCCTTAGTTTCAATCTTGAGTTAGATTCAAACATGATGCCATATATGGGGATGCTATGGGTAAGATACTAAAAACGAAGTGAGAGGAAGAAGTTTGTCAAGGTTTTAATGGTCTATATACGTGATTGTATGGTAATGATATTATCACATTACTAATTTTTAGCACCTTCGCATTCGAGAAAAACATAATTTACGCATTTCCATTACTTTATAATGGAAATGCTTAACATAAGTATTTGAAACATCGTATTACTTTCTTTGACAAGAATATGCTTGGCACAAATTACATAATAGTACAAGTACAAAAGTCTCACTCGCTAAATCATTTAAATAAATAGACACTCTTATAATATAGTAATAACAAATACCCGTGGGAGAGCCATGCTTCGGCACGTATGGGCCGGCTCGACTCCGTGCGATACCACGGCCTCACAGAAAACCGGCAGTTAAACAATGTTGCATTGCTTTTCGCCGCGTGAGTGAGTTTACCGGAGGCCCTAACCCTTCCCTCTCCCCTATTCCCGTCCTTCTCTTCTCCCCCTTTCCTCCCCTGTAATCCCCCTCTCCCGTCTTCCCGCTCTTCCTCCCTCTCCCCCTCTTCCCCTATTCCCACCTTAAAGGGCGGCAACGCACTTGTGACTCTTGAGTTACAGGTGCCCAGGGGCGGCGGTAGTCATTTACCATCAGGTGACACGTCTGCTCGTTTGCCCCCTATACCATAAAAAAAAACCCCGCATCACATGTCCATACCGCGATAATCTGTTTCTCAATTCAAAAAGTCTCAATTCAGGTCGCACAGCGCTAATGGACCTGGCGTGGCAAAACTGTTAACACTGAAAAAAATATTTGCATCAGATTGTTTTATAAGTATCTAATAGTCCCTGGTCTGTATAATTACTATTCCCTATTAAGAGAAAATGATATAATAGAGACTTAGCCGTTAGTTCTTTTTCAACAGGTTAGCCCACATCGATTTAAATTTGAAAGCTTTAAACCTCCAACTGTGTTAATTCAAAATTATAAACTAATTAGAACAGGGTTAAGTTTAAACTGTTGAATATTAATAAATAAAAGCGATTATCTTAGTGTTCGGTGTTGCCCTATGTCCCTGTGGGCCTGTACGGGTTAGCTAGAGTAAGAGCTGCATTGCGGTTCTAAACACGCCAACTATTCGTTCTGTAATTATTGTTTTATAAGTGTTTCATTTTGTTGTTGTTTTATTTTATTGTTGTTTGTTTAGTGTTGTTATGTATTACGTGCCCTATTTTTTATTTATTATATTTTTATTATTAAACTTAAGCAAAATTAAACTTTTACTGAAGGACTACTGTGCCTGAATGTGGACAGCCTTTATTTACTCAAATAAAAACTAAAACTAGGTACTTATGTATTGTTAATATCAACATAAATGTATGTATGTATAACTATACATATGTATAGGCAAAAGGCTAATGAGTGTTCTATTGGAATTGTGGTCGTGCCTATTACGTATCGTACCTGGTTTTAATGAGGGGACTCACCGGCTTTGAAGTTTATAATTATGCTGAGAGGGACGGAGTGGTAATAGACTCGCAAAACAACAACAACAGAGCGGCTGTCCCATTTCAAAACCAGTTAAGAACACTTTTTACAAACACTGTTTTTTTTTAAACTATTTGGAGGCATCAGCCCTCATCACTCATCAAAGCCGCGAAAGTTTAAAAACAATAATTACGAATTCCTGTCTGCTAATATCACGTTTTACTACGATACAGTATGAGCATCTGCTCTCACCCCACGAGACGCATTACAGCCTAAATACGCCTCCACATCGATAATAGTATCATATAGTACTGATTTATAGTCCCGAGTCGATACTCTTATTTATAGTCCGGACGTGATTAGGTTTTGTACACATTGAGAGTTTAAATATACCGTTTCTATAGGAGGTGATGTATTGTTGAAATTGTTTGGTTACAGATATATCTGTGACATAGTAATTTTAGCGTTGAGGTTATGAGCAACCTACTTGTAAATAAATGTGTCATCTATAATTTTTTCCTTTTTAGATAAATAACTTTAATTAGACTGGCCTGTTGGTCTAGTGGTTAGTGACCCTGACTGCTAAGCCAGAGGTCGTGGGTTCGATTCCCACCCAGGACAAACAATTGTGTGATGAGCACGATAATTTGTTCTGTGTCTGGGTGTAATTTATCTATAATATGTATGTATTTAGAAATATATAAGTATGTTTATCAGCAGTCTGGTTACCATAGCACAGGCTCTGCCTAGTTTGGGATCAGACGGCCGTGTGTGAGATGTGTGGAGTTATTATTATTATTAATAATTAAAATTGAACTACGTCATGTACCGAATCGTTTTTCAAGTAATTTTGCCTGAATATTTTTGGTTAAGTATAATTTAACTTGCTTCACGGTATTAGTTAAACGGTATAATTATTCTGTTACAGCGTTCATATGTAAAACACATATGACCGCTGTTACAGCACAGGTATCGGTTATGCTTTGTCAATAACACAAACGAAGGTGCTTAATATTCAGGAAAATTAAATACAGCATCTCCGATACTTTGTGTTTTGATTTAAAATAACTTCACATAATGTGAATATCTTTGTTTCTTTTATGTGCATGTCTTTTAATAAATTCCGTTACAACGGATCAGATTTTTAGTCAAAAAAAGGGTTACAAAAACATAGACATACAAAGTTTCTCACATATGTTAGTTCCGATACATAATAATAGAATGAAACCGGCAAAGCTTTAAAGTCGATGTTTTCTTAAAACTTTGTACGCAGTGTAACACAACCCAAACGTAAATTTTATTCTAGAAGTGAAGTTAAACGGTATACGTGTTCGTGGTACTTGCAATCCGGTCGCGCAAGTTGTGATAGTTGTAGCGAGTTAAACTGTTTGTACAATCGCGTTTTAAGTGTACGCCATTGTGATACAACAAATGTTTTTAATAGTTTTTAAACATTTATATTTAAAGTAGCTTGTAAACGTTGTACATGCAGCTTTATCCATTTAGATTTGGTTTGTGTTGTTACTATGTAGAATTTATGTTTTGTTTATCTACAATAATTTTATTAAATAATGGTTGTGTTTTTGATGACTGGATTTCATTTACCTGCGTAATTCGATTCAAGACTAACAATATGAGATTCTTACTCTTCAATATGTCAACGAGAAACTGAACGTTTGGGATAGATGTGTAAATATTTCGGGGCTTATTTCTTTACCTATTTTAAAATCAATATTTAGTGTATAGATTTATAAAGAAACCAAAGAAATATATTTTTTAAATCAACTATAGTACAAACAAAAGAAAAATTATGTTCTTATCTAGGTTTAGAACGTTAGAAATAAATTGTCATTTTTTAATATTTTTAGTTGTGCAAGTTACAGGTTAAGCTATTTAATAATATGAGTAAAAAGATATTAAGTTTGTTTGTGAACGAATCGAAAGGTTTTTGATACTAAAAAACTTACCACTTAAAAAGGTTAACAACGTACAAACAAATGTCAATTAAGCCAGCAGACGTAATGCAACGTTGTACGTGACTAGTGGTGCCCATACCCCAATTGAATATACCTACCCTACCAACCCCTCAAAAGGCGGCCCCATCCCAAATTTCAAAGAAACTTAGGAAATTTCGTTTCGCATTCATGAATTATCCATTGCCTTCGAGATACTTGACTGTAGACCTTTGGTTAGCCGATTGCTTCGAAATTGCTTTAGCTTTAAGTGAGATTCCTAACTAGGCTAAAATATTATTAGTATTACATACGAAAAATAAGCAATAACCGAAATTACGTTAATCTTTTCTAACACTGGCGTCACAATTTTTGTTCTAGATTCGAACCCGTTGCGCGTCTTACTGTAAATCGACAATTCGACAAAGCAATGACTTATCTATTTATGTGTTTAAAATACAGTGGTAACAGGAGACGCCATGTCCACCTGGAATTAAAAATCAGAAAGATATGATCACAGAATAGATAATAGTACTAACACCGCGATCAAACTTCCTGAGTAACAATAAAATGAGGAGTAGAATCAATTAAGTACCTACGAGTAAGTCTGCCGAGAACAGCCTGAAGAAATATGATTTGGTTTTCAAGGAGAAGATAAATTGACATATACATTACACATACTTTAGGCCCTTAGCAATACGATTCAAAACATGCAAGGGTGACTTATACTCACACAAAATTTACCATATATGGACGCCTTAAATCTTATTTCCTGCCCCGTAAAGACCTTTATTGTCACAAGTATATGAAGGAATTTAGCAAACATTTTACCGCTTTCCTAGAGTTCATATGGACCGAAATTGTACGTATATGTCATAATCTTTATTGCATTTTGACTGGCTGGGGTCTCAAATGCGCTGCTGTGCGCTATTTTTGAATGCTGCTCACGAATACCAGAGGGAATTCTACGTGAAATGGGTAATGCGCTCTCGGATAACATTTGGTCTGCTTTAGAGTGGAACGTAAAGTATAACTTTTAAAAGAGGTTCATATTTACAACCTTTAAATATGTATTTATTTTTAATTACTGATCATGTTAGTAAAGGTATAATACGAAGTGCCACCGCTTGCTATAGTAAACAGTTGAACTAAGCAAAGTTGTATTTCAGATAGTGAAACTGAGATGTGAGATAATGTAAGGATGCGTCTATGCGATTATTTTTATTTATAAGTGGCCAGAATCTCTTAGGATTAGAAATAAAAACCACGACCTACCATGCGAGAAGAACACTTATTAAAAAAGCATATTCGATAAAATTGCGACTTCCTAAATCCTACAAAAACACACATCTAAGATAACCAACAAAAAGGCACCACGATAAAATATAACACAATGAATTACACTGTACAATATCGAATCAAGAAATTCGAGAGAACCAGCATTGGGGATTGTTAGGAAGAATTCCTTTGGACCAAAGTTTTATGGCACAGAAAGCCAATAAAATTGTATAAAGGTTACGGATGCTTCGGACAATGGCACTCAGTGAATTGCCTTCTTCTATCTGAATGACATTTGATACATCGAACTTGTTCAGACACCATTTTTTTTGGCCCAACTTTGCCGAATTTACCCCAAGTGTCCGGTCTCCCCCAATTAACTCGAGATACAATTCTTGGATGTCTTTCTTATTTGTTTTGTTTGTGAATGCGGCGGTATGGAATTACTTTTTGTTGTAATTGGCCATACTTTTGTTGTAATTCTTTAATGTTATTTTCTTTGATGCGAGGGCTCAACGAGCAAAAAATTTTATCACTTTTTTTAAATTTACAATTAAGATAGTAAACAGGCACATTTTGCTTGATGGTAAGCGGTCACCGGTGCCCGTAATTAGTACTTTATCCTCCAACATATAAGATGTATAAGAGAATAGCATTACGTTGATGGTGATACTTAGCCACAATCTTGTCCGAGATATTTCGCTAGCCGGGCAACTATAATTAAAAATGGATTTTGTTGTTGAATTGTGCCTTTCCTCCTTATCTTAATTGGTGCCTAAGGGATTTAAGAATAATTTTATTAATTTATTTTTAAAATAACGTGAGATAAAAACCTTCTCATAGAATGAAGGGCTTATAAAAATGAACGAAAACAAAACAAACGTCCGTCATTCAATTCATTGTGCAACAAAATCAACAGTGGGCCAATCAACAAGCATTTTAACATTACTAGTGCACGTCCATTAAACCAAAAACGCCGGGAGCAAATACATTAACAGATTAAATTGCAACGCGGATTGTCTCTGACGAAGTATGTAAAATGACGAAATATGTGTATGTATGTGGTCCTGGGCAACAGGGCCATAGATTTGTATTGTCTGCTTTGAGCCATAGGGATTTGGCAATGGAAAGATAATTTTTTCTCCATCATACTATACAGGGTGTAAGAAACACCGTATCGAATATAGAAATAGTGTATTTGGACCATCATTCTAAGTCGAAAATCATGAGAATTTTCTGCCGGATAATTCATAATTTTTTTTATAATATTTTTTTTGGTTAAAAGCGATATCACAATGAGTAAACAGAACATTTAGCCGAAAAAAAATACCACATACGGCCAAAAACTGCTATGTAATCAGTTAAACAACATTTATGCAATCAGCTGCTTTGACAGCGCCGAACGATAAAAGTCATTCACCGTACCGCACAAAAAGAGTACTGCGTACATTGCGTAGCGCCAAATGAAACTAATGATTATAAATCCCTAATCTCGCATTTTTATGATGAACCGACTTTTGTATTGTGATAAGTATAAACAGAAAGAGGTTTTTGTAAGTTTTTCGCCTAGCTCAAACTTACACGCGTATATATGACTCAGAACTTTTTCCAATACAAGAAAATAATACGTCTGTTATATTTGTTATACGCTATAAATGGATCCGCCTGACTGGCCAGTACCTTCATCTTATGGGACTGCGCAGTAGACAGCAGCAGTAGGCACTAGTGCTGTTTTAAATGTAAACAAATCTTGGAAGTCGAATTTAACCAACTTCAAATTTTTGCATCGATTTGAAACTTTACAAATATATGTTATACCGATGACAATAAAAAAATTGCGTTCCATCGAGCTGATCTGATGATGGAATCAAGAGATGGACAGTGGTCTTCAATGGTTGCTAGTAAAACCATTTGGTTTGGTTTATTCAACGAGTCGAATACATAACACCGTGTGACGAGCATCTGTATAACGTGTTTTTTTTAATAATAATTTTATTATTTTCTGATGAGCTAATTCCGAAGAGGTATGGGATTGGTAACGAACGAGAGTTGTTTGAAAACTTAGTTCGCTACATTTAAAATTTAGTAATTATACGCTATTATAAGTTCACCGACGAAAATCTCTTACAAAAAGAAATTGAAAAGCATTCATGAAATCCATTACAGTTCGGCGTAACTCCAAAAAGGCACAATCAATCATCGCCCATCATCCATCAAACATTCAACAAGTAAAAACAAAATGTTATCGGGTGGGTCCTGAAAGCAGTGTCACACAATAAAGCAACACCCTTGACGTCGCATAGCAAGGTGCGTGCGCGTGTGTGCGTTCAATCCAGCGGTTTTGATATTAGTGTGCGTGACGGACTGTGACGATACACGGTCGCCCATGTCTGTGTGCATGACAGTGTATGCGCTAAGGTTGGCAGATGTGCTGTTCACACGCAGCTGTCGACATTTCCCCCTTAAGCTGTAAAGTACTGTATTATAATACGGCACGCTTTCACGTAATTATGCATTATTATTACTGCCGCTTTTTAAGCTTATTATTAAACGATTGTATTTTTTGTTTCTGTTGCAGTTGCTACCTCGTCATTGTGTATCTGGCAACATGGACGACGAAGGGAGACAATAATTAATATAATACCTTACATAATACTGCACACAGAAAGTAGAAATAGGTATTGTGAGCTGGAGAGCGATCATTTTATTGTTATGGGTGCATTCACTTTAGTGATTTCATAAAAAATAAGTCTTATTGTGATAAAAAACATATTTTTATATGCGCACATAAATATTGCCGAGACCTATTTACTATTCCACATTGTCAAAAATTAAATAGGAAAATAATATTATTTCTATTAAAATAATAATATACTTAAGCCAATGTAATCGTCAACACTTATCAGTAACCGCTCTTATAAAAATAATACACAAACGTACATGGACATTTAATTTACAGTCAGTTCCAATTGTCATATTGTAACTAAATCAACAACAAAACGTACAAAAAGGCTTTTTGTTCAGGGTTTCTCAGAATATTTTCGAATTAAAACGAACTTCAACCGAATTCTCGAGTCAAATTGATGGCTTAACAACCTTGTTGACAAAACATACCGATGTGTTTTGTTTAAAACGTACATAGGTAATTGTATTTGCTTTCTAAAAGAAATAAATACGTGCTCTAGTTAGCTAAAAGGGTTTTAATGTACGAATTAACAACGTACAGGAGACAACTCAGTACATATAGCTGTATAAACAGTCAACATAATTATATCGGCTTTAACGCTCATTGTATAGACTTCATATAATTCTGAAGTCTCTACGCTCTTTGTAAAAGTATTTATTCTTTCTGCCTTCTCTTCTATTTAACTATGCAAGCGATAATACTAGACGTAAGAGAAAACTACAAAGTACTTTAAATTACATATCTTCAGTGCTTTAAGCGTTGATGACGTAGGGAATCCTCACAACTAGGATCAATCAATATTCAGGGTTGCAATTTCTGATTTGACGCTTAAGTACTTTAAATTGACAAGGTTTAGAAATAATAATTTTACGAAACGAGTAACAGTAGAGCCAGAACTCGACCTATGTGTTATATTTCACATTTATAAACTGAACAATATTAAAAAGTACATATATTGTGGGTATATTTAAGGCTAAGTAAAAATCGTGCCTATTTCTTGGTTTAAATTGCACTCCGATTTTTTCCGCGCAGTACAAAATTAAAAATATGAAATAATTTTTTTTGAAGTGAAAACTTCTTTAGGCACGTTTGTCCCCTTTTGGTAATCTGAACATTGATTTCTGTCAGCTCCTTATTAATTAAGCTGCTAATGTGACGTTTCAGTTCGTCGTTTCGTTTAAATTTTCACTTCTGTCGGCAGTCCCATGACTGCCCTATTTTTTCTATAATACATAAATATTATGTAACTACATAATATGCCTTTGTCTCCATATATTTTTCGCACCAGCAATACTTAACCACACTAGGACATACTCTAGTGTAATTTCGTTCAGAAGATCATCACAAAACATTTCGAACTATTGAACTATTAACATTGTCAAATGATGAAATATTAAATTCTAGTGTATTGAAATTCATATTTACCTACACTACCTACATCGGCATGAGCGTCGAAGCTAATTTGGGTTAATTGAAGATGCAAGTACGTCAAAACGATCGTCGTTATATATCCAAATCAGAAGATATTTGTACACTTTAAACGCAATACGGACTTGTAGCATCAATTTAAATACAGACTTAAATCCAATCTACATTTTGAGATATAATATGCACAGTATACTGTGTAATAAGGTCCAACTATTACTGCCAAGTCATGATTTATATTGCGAATTTCATTTGATCAAACTTACTAATGAAGCGATGCATTTGAAATCTCATACCAAAATCTCTAGATGTCAGATTGCTTATCTATTTCAACCATTATTTTATAATAGTGCCTATACCTACTAATTATAGGTATGAATGCCATACGATTATTAAGGTTACTGACTTTAAAGTGTTTTGACATTTTGTGTTTGAGATTTGCTTCGCATTTAACAATACGCTAAATAAATGGTTTAATCAGTAATACAATGGTGACAGCGTGTATAAACTATTCAAAATTATATTTGACCCGTATTTAAAATATACTTAATTATTTCTATACTGTCAAAGAATGAAGGATTTTAATAGTTACTATAAGCTTTGTTAATTTACAATATGTAGGTTTATTTCTAATAATCGCTAAAAAGGACCATGTATCGAACTTATTTACGGTGAATTGTGACGGAATGTGTATTTCTACATCAAGATACCGCAGCTCATCTTCAAACACTGCTCACTAGAGACGGTTTTACACTTATCTTGGTGCAACAGGTGTAGATTGTACACACAGTATCCGGCGCAACACATTTTTGATGAAAATCTCAGAGAAGAGAAAGTTGAACATTACAATAAATTAACTATTTTAAACACATTCTTTTATAATTGTTGTTCTTCGGTACTTTGTTTCCTTTTTTTTTTTTCTTAACCTATAAAATAATTAATTCAAATGTAACGATTTCATCCCAAATTCCTACATTCATATGCATCATTGATGTAACGAATGCTATTAATTAGATATAACTAACTGATTTGTAATTGGATTGAATGTATAAATAATTACATTTAATTGTCAACAAAACATATTCAGATATATAAATCGTTTTAGTTGTGGGTTTCGGTTTACCTAAATATTTTTATGAAAGAGATTGCGAGTATTCGCATTTGTTGTTTCACTAAAATCTATGAACAAGTATTTAATTACTCAATATTTTCAATACACTTGTTGAAATCCTTTTTCCGTTTTAATTATTGCACTACTATTATTATTATTAATACTTATTCATTTTAAATAATTGGCAAGCATCCGTATTGCCTCATTTTAAATTGTCAAGTTTTTGTTTTTTTTTTTTTTAAAGACAGCTCCCGCATTAGGAATTATTCCTGTGTCTCGGGGGACTTTACAAACAGGTAGGAATCGAACCCACGACCTGTAGCATAGCAGTTAGGGTCACTAACCACTAGGCCAAAGAGCCAGTCAGACAAAGTTATTCAGTGAACTGAAAACCAAGAAGTAGACGTAACTCAAACCTACTTTACTTGGTCATGAAAACAACACTGCCAGCTCACTTACCTTATACATTTGCTATATGAATCATTAACAAAGATACCCCACGCAATAAAGTAAACCCCACTTTACTACCGACATCTATAGGTACCGAAATACTTTACCAAAACATATAAATTAAGTTAATGTGTTCATTCTATCTTTCTTGTTCTCATGTACGTCTGTCTTTGTCTAAAATTACCACATGTAAGTCCCTCACACTGTACTCTTAGAAATACTTGTTGAAAAATTACTCTGTCTACACACAGAGGGCGCTGTTCGCAAGTTTTATAGGCGTATAAAAGAAAATATCATTTTGTTGTGAGTGCGCGGACTTGTAAGTTGTATATCATAATATATTGTAAGTTATTAACTTGTGTATATACAGTCCATTCGGAAAAATCTTTCGTAAGACGGAGGGGTATCATTTTTTACGTGGAAATAGAGGCCAGAGAGTTCGCAATAGGAAAACGTACAACAGTAAATTTATGTAAGCTGGGAATATGAGAAAACGTCACAGAGGCACGAAACGCCTTCTTCATTCTTAAACATTATTTTGAAATGTGTATATTTGATACAGTAAACGCCGTTTATAACGTTACCACTCTATTGAGGCGTATAAAAGTTGGGAAACAAACCTTGTCAAAACAAACAAACTATATAAAGGCACTTAAAAGAGTATGTAGCGAGGTCGCCGCACCAGAATATTGGTGCCGTGACGAGTAAACAAGCCTTGTACAGACAGACGCGCCCTAATGATCACGTTACAATCGATATATGTCCACTACGTAAATTGTATCTGGACAACGCCCTTATGTTAGTGGAAAGTTTGAAAGCTTTTGACACTGTAAATCATTGAAATTGATTAAGTGTTACACGATGAAGTGTCAAGTTATGAAATATGGTTGGAGAGATCAACAAGTTTGCAACAGATTCTGGCCACCAATTAGCTGACTTTCCTATTAACGGGTCGCCTTTACGGCCAAGCTTTGATAGACTTCAAAAGTTTTTGAGAAGAAACTCAAAACAAGATAACGCTCATGAACAGATTTTAAAGTATTTTTAGCGGAAACACCTTGGGATCGCGACTAATTTTACAATTGATAAAAAAATGCATGCAATTTTACATTTGTCAATATCCGTATTATAATTTCAACCATGAAACATAGCTGGTTTAAAACGCTACATAAACAAGATGAACAAAACGGTTTAAATTACTTCGTGTAATGTTTTGAAGCAACTTGTAACCGTTTATCAAAATCTCTTTAATCTAAAAGATAAGAATAAAAATATTACTTATGCAAAAAAGTAAACATTAAGCCACAGATCAAAAGTAAAATGGATCGGTTTGGATGAATTCATTTTAACTTTGTAGACTGCATTAGCCTGGACTTCCAAGTTTTTGTTCGGCTAAATTATTCATGAGTAGATCTCCGCATTACTATAGTCGAAACTTATAAGTCATATCGCATCGACCAATTTGCGTTAAATAAGCTTTTGAATGCGTTGTATTCTCAGAAACCCCCTAAACCCAAGAAGAAAATGAGAGACCTGTTTTTTATGTAAGTTATGAGTTACCTTACTTCTCTTCAATTTATGATCAAATTTTTATTATTATTATTTCCAATTCAATCTCCTAAAAATGTTATGCCTTCAAAGATATCATTAAGCATTTTATTAAAGTAAAAACTGTGGGGGGGGGGAATTGCATGCGACAAAAAAAGCCAAAATAAAAAAGAATTTAGTAGTTACCTCCTTAAATTAGATATATTACCTGGCTCTGAGTCATAACAAATATAGTTACAAGGCTTTTATGTAAAGCGACCCTTATATTTTCCTTAATATGCGTAGGAAAAAAGCGTCTAAAACCGTTCAATTCAACTTATTTATTCAGACGTTACAATAATACAAATGTTTATTAAGCGACGCATTTGTTCTACAAAATTTACAGAAATATTAAATGAAATGGCGACTACGCACAAACGATTACTCCGAGTTTTCTTTTACGCACTACACAGAGGGAAAATTACATTGCATTTTATCCACCAATTATTCAATTTGAAACGAAGGGGTGTGATTAAATGGTACAAATTAAACCGTTTAAATAAAGCGTTCAGCGGCCATTTCGGATTCCGAACTGTCACTTTTGGCGCGCATTTTGACAACCAATTAGCGTTCCAAATTTGAAAGTGTTTGTATGGAATGTTTTAATTGAAACAGTGAACAAACGAGTGAGCAACTTGTAACAGTAGCTTGTTATACACTGGGATGCAAAATTTTTCTACCGATATAATTTTTGCGTAGTCACCCATCAGGCACAGAAGGCTATTAATACGCTGTCAGTATCGTATTGACTCGCATGTTTAAGCTCGTTAGAGTTTTTTAGTGATAAGTAACTCTATTATTCAGTGGCTTTAGTAAGGTGTTGTTAGTAAGCGCCTTTCCGTCCCTATAAGATAACTGAGATGTAATTCGCGCGTTATCGACCGTCCATAGGTGCTGACGACTTTATTCACTATCAGGAACTTAATAATACCACACATTCAAATAGCATTGTTTATGTATCGTTTTGTGGAGGTTGGACGTTACTCATTTCTTTCTACCTTACATTATTATAATGACAAAGATGAAGAAAATAATTTTGGCGGATAGTGATGTAGTTAGCAACACTGCAGGTGGTTAAAAGTTTGAATAAGAAAGTCGGATATGCCTTACCTCCTTTCAGCTACTGATTGATATTATTTTTAGTTAGTACCGCGTTGTTAGCTCAATAACCTAAAGCTACCGCTTTGAAACACTCAGATTACATTTAATTTAAATAAAGCAGACTTTGTTATTATGGTAATATTTTTATGCAGTAGTACAAGGCATAAAGTTCTCAGTACGACTATATTTAAGGCAGCAAATAACTTGCTATTATATAAGCGCAGGACATCTTTATTACTTTCAAACCCTCGTACAATGTCGGATTATATAGGCGTCTCTTTCACGCGTGCTTGATTTAACACTAGTATGAGGAGGACGGTCGTATTAAGCTCGGAGAATACAAAAGGCAAATTGGTTTCGCTAGGCACCCCTCAGTCGCACCCCAGCTTTGCATGACACGTGGCTGCTTTAAGGAATGAATTTGAAAAGGGTCTGTTTATTTATGCTCTCCACTACACAGTTCAATATCTTAAATTTACATTTATTATTAACTAAAGAGTTTTCTAGCGTTTAAAAATATGTAATAAGTACTGTAATTTTTATTACTACCTCATCATCATGGGTGTGTTAGCAAACAGGCCAACATACACATGATCTGAGCGGCAAGCGCTTGCTGGTGAATATTAAAACTACATCTGTGGCAGTCCTTATAAGTTTCCAGCTCTATCCTCCCTCAGGAGCTGCAGATTCTACTCTACAGCCGAAAAAATCCGAAATTAATAAATATAGTGCATCACATTAGAGTAACGATTTTTTCCACACCTAGCGCAAATGTAATAATCAAAATGGCTACCTACCCTAACAAATCTGCATCAGAATAAATTGTTCATTCAGTCCACACGTATTTTATAGTGTGACGTCAGCATCCCTTATATGTTAGTAATCATTGTATTTAATCAACGGGCGGTCACGTGCGGGGTTGGGATCAAAGGGTAGTTTACTGTGTCCCATTGTATCACCAACTGTTGGGTGTTCAGAAACTTCTGCGATAGCGATCTAGTATGATTGCGGGTGAAATTGGTTCCCGTAGTTTAAATTATATAAGCAGACCGGTATAGGGATTATGGCGAACAATAGGACCAAGTTTTAGAATAGTATAGGGATATCAATATGCATAGGTATATACATATGTATCCTTTAGAATCATAAAGACTTAATTTGAAAAATTTGGGAAATTAACCTCATGACATTGACTTTAATCGACGGAGTTGTCGATATTTATCGACTAATAATAAAACAGAGAACAGCGACCTACAATATACAACGATTTACTATTAACGTCTGTCGAAAAATATATTGAACGAAAGAATAATAGACAAAATCAAAATTATATTAAACATATTGTAGTCAGTCCTAATAAGTCGGTCGTGAAGCTAGTTGCCTGTTCCAAAACGTAGATCCTATGGAGAAAAACTGGCAAAACTCCAAGGACACTCTTTTTCAACATGTTTTTTTTACAAGTTACTTGTTACATTGCATACAACCGCAATTTAATGCGAGGACAATGTAATATAATATTGTTCTGAAATAAACAAGAAAATCACAGAGCTGCTAGGCAACATAGAATATTAACATACAAATCTTAAATTGGGTTTTCTCAAAAAAATAAATTCTTTATTAGGTCTCTATAATTCTAAAGGTGCCTATTGCACAAGTTGTCCCCCGCAGTCTCACATGCGTTTATGATCACTGCTCCGCTCCTAAGGGTGTTAGCGTAATGTTACATAGCCTATAACCTTCCTCAATGAATGCTCTATTCAATACAAATAAGAAACATTCAAATCTGTCTGATAGTTCTAGAGATGTATTATATTTATTTAAATTTACCGCTAAGCGTCCTTCAGGAGGTGGAGTTGTTTGAATGTTTAAACATCGAAAAAGTTAACGACGGACGTTCGAATTTTAAAATAAGATTCGAAAATGGAATTAATGAAAAATAATATTAAATAAAGAACTATATAAATGAAACGATATTTTATTATTTATTATATTATTTACTTATTACGTTTATTATTGAAACAACCTGTTAATAGAATTCTTACTCATTAGAAATGTTCAGTAAATTCATCTGTCCAATTGAGCACAATTTGATCCAACGTTATTACTCCGGTACTCGGCTGGACTTTCAACTAAACGAAGTATATTCAAACATTAAGTAAGCAATTTTATTTAACAAAGTTTTAAAAAAAATATTTATCATTTTGCGAGGAAAGTGTCACGGAAGCTTGTTGCAGATTTCTATTTGCGATCCTGTTACCGCAAAACATGGAAATTGTAGGGAGAATAATTCAAAGCAAAAATTACTTTCTATATAACGATAATAAAACTCTAGAACTCTATTTGTATATGGTAACTGATGTGTATTGTTCTAGAAGCGTATGTTTTTTTTTTAATAGTAAAATTTTCGATGCTTCACTTTATACTTGTACAAAGTTGTGTTATTTTAAAGAATTATAATTGTATGTTTATTTATTTTTGGATGTAGGCCTTCTATCAAAATAAGAGGGATTTCGTAATCCACTCACACTTTACAAACATTATAGAGACGCTATGGAAAATTCACGAAGTTTTCCTTCACCGTTAAAGCAAATAATTAATTTATAATATATGTACGAGTACAAAATTATATACACAAGTCCAATTCACAAAAGTCGTAACCGCAATTCAACCATAAATCATTTACCGGTTCAACAGCCACAAAGACCCGAAAATAACCGCTAATAGAGATGATCGTCACGTAGCCTTACCTTTTCTATTTACTCCGAATAGGATTTAATATAAGCTCCGTAACCATAAATAAAAAAATACGCTCAAAGTGAGAATAGAAGGGATGAAATAGATTCCGCTAGGGCGATACCGAAAGGGACATTAATTTTCTGCCTACTTAAATTGCTGGGACGTGTTTAAGAAAGAGGACAGTGGCGTTTTTCAAAACTCCTTTGTATTACAACCGAGCCAAATAGGCACCGCTGTATATAAACATGCAAACTCATGCTTTGACAACCCTATTAAGGAGATGGCAACGTGTGATTCACATACCTAACCTGGTTAGGTAACCAGAGTCTTAGGGTTGTCACACACACGCAAAAACGCTACTCTCTAGCATAATCACAACACAACGATAGCAGTGCTGTTAAGACGTTTCCATAGACTTATCTGTGTCAATATCCTGGTATGCTACTGAAGTACGCAAGTACTTCTTGCATTTACATGAAAGAACAGAGCTCATGAAACCTTGCGAACATTAAACACTCTCCTGAATAACCTCCGACCAGAGCCCGACCGGTCTGACTCAGGTTTGAAGCGTCGTAACTTCTAAGTTTGCAAGAAACCCAGGACAGTGGGTGACATTCTTTGTGCCGTATCTCTCAAAGAGGCGTTTTATCCTCATGGTTTTTAAAAATATTCTTAGTGACTTTGAACTTTGTATTTGTAACTTTTTTTAGAACCCTTCGGCCGCTTATATATTGAACCGCATCACACATTGGGACACCGTATCTCGCCACCTGTCATGACCAAGCCCGGAGCAGAGGACTCACCAGTCACCTTTTACGCTTAACTTGTTATTTATATATTATATAATGTGTCGATCACAGAAATACGCACTATCATGTGTCAGATTCACTGTCAGATTAACTTTAAATTTTTCAGAAAGCCTAGAATGTTATGCTTAGGAAAAAGTGATTGCAGTTAGGTCGGAGTTATTCCAATAAATACGGATAATATATATTAATATGAATGCCGGAGTTCTGTATAAATTACGACGGGCAGATTTTAATAATCGCATTAAGAGGGTTAAGTGCTTCATCGCCGTTTTTTGTACTTTTGCGGTAATAGGATATGATGGAATGGGTTTTATAATGTGTATAAAATGTGTGTTTATCTCAGGGTAAATAAAGATTTTTCAGCACATATAAATCTCATGAATTTGAAGGCGGTAGAATAAAAACATTGGTCGAAGTGAATTAATACTTATGAAATTAAACTTTCACTTAATTAGAATAGAACATTATTGATGAAGGTAAAATTAAATTAGAAGAATTTTAACAATTAATAAGAGTATATTCAACTTCCAAATTGAGATCCGAACTTTCCCTAAAACCGGCCAAGGCAATATTGAAAGAATTTTACTAAGTTTATGAAGAATTCATTTCATTTGAAATGTAATTATTGTAGAATTGAAATCCGTACCTAGCTAATAAAATTGTATTAGATGGTGATGCGATGGAAACGTTTTTTTTTTCAACTGTAAGACTTGTAGTCGGATACCCTCGCTTATTCAGGTTAAAGAAAAAAAAATATCAAACCTTAAAACAATTCTTGAGTAATCTGAACACTATCAGAATATATCAGACTACATCATGTTTATATAATTTTATTTTATATATATTTTTTTAGTAATTAATCACAAAAACACTTTTGCTGCCGTAAAAGTAGTTTAGTTTAGAAGGACGAAGGTTTTTTTGCAAAAGTAATTCCCAGCAAGTGATGCATAATATATTTTGCCTGGTCAGGTTATGTGGCAAAATATGTAATCGATATTGATTAATTATATTATCATTCGTATATGCTCAGCTGCCCAAATTATTGAATGGCTTACCCTCCGAACTCTGCAGTGCGATTAATACAAAAAAAAATTGTAAATCTGTACTCGGGAAACATATATTAGAGAATTTCTAATACAATGGTCCCAATTCTGTTACTTCACTCGCTAATTTAAAATTCACTAAATTTTCTTAATATAAGATGTAAACCTTGTACACTTCAAAACAAGGTCTTATTTCAAATTGAAACAAGTAGGTAACATATGTCGCTATCGAAATAAGCAATTTATTTGTCGACTAAAGTCTGACACGCTTAAATAAACTTTAATACCACGTAGCGAGAGCCGCTATCCGTTGATCTCTTTTGCTCTGTGTTTTTAGTAAGCGTCTTCGTAGGTGTCGATTAAAATAACGTCATCTTAGTTCGTTTTGAACAAGTTTTTATACGGCAATTATACAGCATTTTAATAAATGGAGACTCTCGCTGCGTGGAAATAAAGTTGAGTATATGTTGGTTTTAGTGAAATTTAGTGGCGCTGAGAAATAGATGCCAGTAACAAATAGACCTTTTACGAAGAACACAAGGTTGATTTCATATGTAGTACAATGGAATCGGCACCAATGTCTAACCATGTATGTACTGAGATGATGTGTCCGATGTACCACTGATAAACTCTGGATAGTTTTTGTGATATATTTATTCATCACCCATTTTTGTTAATTACTTATGTTAATAAAATATAAAAAAAAATGCTATCTACATCACAGCTACGAGGTAAACTCTATTTTAGGCCCATTCATTAATTTTTCCTAACACTTCCGAGTTACACGATCCCATATCATGTCGATTCACATCTTTTTTAATTGAAGTTTGCTCAAGTATCTTATGTATGTTAACGTACCAGATGATGCCGTAATTTTTTATTAATATTATCAAGTCTGAAGAAAAAATGCGTACGGCTTCCAACTTTAGATAAACGTCCTCTTCAGTATTCTTACTTACCTGAAAAAAGAGAAAAATATGTTATTAAAACAAAGAATAATAATCGCTTAGAAACACATAAAACTGAACATGTCATAATCAATATTAAAACATTTAAGTCCCAACGATTTACAGCTGTATTCCTTAACGTTAAAGTGCAATTTCTCTTTGTCTCGCGAAGTTTGAACGCAACGCAGGAATCAGTAAGACGGTTACAAGACAACTAGAAAATTAATAAAACATTACGGTGGAGCGAAAATGATTTGCGGAAAAATTAATTACTTTCCAAACAAGTAAGAGTCGACCTTCGATGTGAGCTTTCCATTGATGGAATTAAAAAGTGGTGCTCTGAGAAAATGAGGTGAAGACACCATTTATCGACCGGGTAATTATTTTTAAATGTAGAACGCTAATAATGGAAATAAACAGTTTTGAGTAATGGCTTTTAATAAATGAGTTCAGGAGTTTTTAGAAACTGTTTAATCTAAGTCCTGAAAAATATAATGAGCAGACTGTTTATGAATAACTTTAAAGATATTGAATACTTTTTACTTTATAAAGTTAATTAAAAAGTCAAGGAATCCGAAGCTCGATAACAATTTTTTCACTTCACATGTTTTTTAGGAATTGGCATAAAAGCTCACAAATCTTTTTGGCTCAGTTACAGACTTTTCTTTACACTTAAAAGAAAAGGTAAGAACTAAGTGAACGGTTGGAAATAGTGAAAATGGTAAAAATTCTATTGCTTCGAGTATAAAGGGGCTCTTTGGACCTCTTTGTGCCCCAAACCCGTAGAATAATGGTATCGAAATAGGATCGATCCGTTGCGACAAAGCTCAAGAGGATTTCCAATTCCGATCGTGCATGTAATGTTTGTTGAGCTGGCTGGCTCCGACGTCAAGTATTCAACTTAATACGTGAAACCCTTCATTATAACAAGAACCATCTAGATTATTCTCTATACTCTCTCTGCTTCTGATGTTTGTTTAATCAATGAATGATATTCCAGATATAAAATTACACTCTGCATTTATTTCCAGTGTAATGTATCATATCGCACACCTAGATGTGTGCAAAAAGTGTTTTTTTGAGTTAATACCTGTTTAGAACGAACTTAAAAAAGATCTAGATCTTAGATCTAGAACTCAAAAAAACACTTTATTCAGAAAAGGCAAAAAACTAACTACTGTTCTGTACACTCTGCATTTATTTCCAGTGTAATGTGTCATATCGCACACCTAGATATGTGTAAAAAGTGTTTTTTGAGTTAATACCTGTTTAGAACGAACTTAAAAAAGATCTAGATCTTAGATCTAGAACTCAAAAAAAAAACACTTTTTCCAGAAAAGGCAAAAAAACTAATTACTGTTCTGTAGAGATTTATGATTTTTGTATGCAGTTAAAAGAAAGATATTGTAGGAATCTTGTATTTCAATAATGTTTTGGGGCTGAAAATTTGATTTTTGTAATTATTTCGCTACTGCTTAACAATTGATGTATATTTGTTTTGAGTTTTGTATTATTTTGAGTTAAGCCCGTGTTGATGAACTTTTTGCGTCTAGTGTCGAGTAGTGGTGATATTTTGAAATCTGCTTTATTGGTCGGTAGGTATTGAGATCAGGAATACGATGGTGCGCATAACTCAAAAATAGTTTTTTGAGTTATCTTCTGAGGTGTGCGATATCATAGTGATAATATAATAAAGCTCAATAGTTTACTTGAATGTGATAACCTAAGAATCTATCTCTCCGATTTAAAAAATTCTAAGTTACGCCTTAAGGGCAGTTCTAACTATAAACATCAAGCAATCTGATAAATTATTATACTTATTAGAGGTAACTCTAGACTTAATCGCGATAATATTATAAGGTACAATACCATGTTTGGTTACCCGACGTTTTATTCGAACTGTAATTCCGGCAATTTGTAACCAAAAAAGGTATAATACCCTTCGCGATTAAGTCCCGAGTTACACATCTAATATATAATCAAAGTCGCGAAAGTTTTAAAACAACTATTATAAAATGCGAACAAAACCGCAGACAAGAGCTAGTATAGGTACTTACATTAAGTTTTACTGATGTATTTTAATAATCTAAAACCACTGCTTTTTGAAATTAGAAAAATCCAGATTTTGAGAGTTGTGAAGAGAATCCAGCAATCTAGAGAGAATTGTCATGCTGAAACGGTAAAATACCAGCTAAAACTTTCAGCGTGACAATTGACTCGTTCTTTCATAATATTCAGGAACTTTCGCCGCACACCCACACCTACCGCCATTTTCTGACTAATCCCTCGGGAAACCCTACGTCCAATCGGGTGAGCAATACAAGTCGAGGCCATCTAATAAATTAACTATTATATATACAATGAGTTCATTACTAAAGCACTAATTCTATGCCCATGACCTTCACCTCGTCACATATTTGATGAAAGCTTGCAAACCAATGAAACGCGACGTCAAATAAACCTCAATTGGACGAAAAATGCTATTGACGGTTTAGGGGTTTCTCGTATACAGAATTACGATCCTTTGTTTGGAAGAAGGGATGAAATTCGATACGATTTCCAGATAAATAGTGTGACTTGCAAAAGTTTCGGGTATAGAATGGCGCGGATTTTGTTAGTATTCAATTTTTTTGTAAGTCGTCCATATTGAGGCGTGTTTATTTGTATAGCTTCTATAGTATTACATGTTGATAGATAGTTTTATAGGTAAACAGTGATACTTTCTATTTATACGATTGTGAGCCGGTTGTCGAAAAGAAGATATTTCAGGCTGTCTGGGCTTAAAGACTTTAAGGAATTACACAAATCTTGAAAATTATGGAAAATCATCTGCAGTGTGTTCTTACAACAAAATGTTTTTTACTGGAAGTTTTTGTGTGGATTCTAGGGGACAATGAGCTCTCAGATTTTTATTCATAAATTACTTTAGTCAAAAAGAGACACGCACAGTTATAAAAAAAAAATGTTGGCCAATGCAAAATGTAAAGCTTTTCAGAAAAGAATCAACCAGAAGAAACTCAAGTTCACTTTTTTCGATACGAGTACAGTGGCCTCTTTAACCGATTTAAAAAAAGTTCTATATCCGTATATATGTATGTCCGTAATTTTCTTAAAAAGTAATGGACCTATTCTGATTATTACTTGACTAACGTATTCTATATATTGTCAGGACGGTTTTAGTATATAATTATAATACATTAGATATTTATTAGTTCTTTATTTTTATATATACAATAAATTACATTAATCGGTTTATTTTTCTTAAAAAAATATATTATTTACAAACGTATCTGGTTATCATGACCAATGGTAAGCTACCGACCAAGTTTTATAAAAATGTAATGATTTTCTACACATCCATGCAATTTTCAAAGCAAAAATACACTGAAAAAAATTGTTGAATCATATTCCTGCAGCGCCTCATTTGCGACTAAGCAACAAGATCAAAGGCAACATCGTTAGACCTATGTAATATTTTATAAAGTTTTACAAAGACGGATGTCAGGAAACGGAACGGTCTGCAACGAATTGTCCCGACTCAGCAGAAATATACAGCTGGTATGTCGGTTCCAAATGTCTGTACAATTATAGTGGCTTCTTTATGAAACAGAACAATGGCTTTATATAAAAATCTTAGGATTCAAAGAATATTCCATTTCGACTTGTTGCAGTCTACTTTGAACAAATATTTTGTTTTTATTTTTTTAAAACTGCTGAAACATCAAAAAGATTATTTTAGATAAGTATTTAAAAATCTAACGCTGATTTAAGAGTTATAATATTTTCAGCCTTACATACAATATGTTAAAGACCTTTAACCCCATAGCCGTAAGAATGTATTATATTATAATATATGTAAAATCCTTTAGATATGTTATATTTATAATATGCTACTTGTCTAGTAGGCTAAAAACGGCATTTTTAAATAAATATATAAAATTACTAACTTCGCGACTTCGTTCGCTGGAAAATTTAACGGGAACCATACACTTTTCAGGGATAAAAATGTGTGTGCTATGTGCTTTTCCAGACTATAATCTATCTCTGTTCCAAATTTCATCCAGATCCGTTCAGCCATTTTTGCGTGAACAGAAACATCCATCCATCCAGCCATTCTTACAAACTTTCGCCTTTATAATATTAGTTAGATTTACTGACAGCTACTTAAGTATTATTTTATTAAGTTTAAAATACTTAAGTATTATTTTTATTAAGTTTAAAATACTCAAGTCTTATTTAATTAGGTTGGTCGCATCATCTGAACTGCGCCTAACTAAACCGCTTCTAGGCAAATAAGACAGGCTAGCATTAGTCGACTTGTGGATAAACTACTATTTATAGCAGTGACCTCTTGTACAGTACGTTTATAAATAGAATGTATTTGCAGATGCCACTTAAATCTTGTAATTGAGGCCAAAGCTGCTCTATTTTTTTATCACTTTAATTGGTGGGGAATAAAAGATCGCATGGGACTACTAAATTAGTTTAACATTTTATTATAGTGAGTCTTTTGTGTGATACACTTTGAACCAATAAAGTGTTTTTGAGTTAATCACTAAAGTATCATGTACACAACACATTGTCGAATAGTCTTAAATATATAATTCCACGAAATATGTGGTGCGGTGGTGGAACATAGGGCTCGTTGGTTTAGTCGTTAGTGATACTGACTGCTTCGCCAGAGGTCTGTGTCTGGGTGTAATTTATCTATAATATGTATGTATTTAGAAATATTTAAGTATGTTTATCAGCAGTCTGGTTACTATAGTACAGGCTCTGTCTAGTGGCCGTCTGGGATCAGACGGCCGTGTGTGAAATGTGTCAAGTTATTATTATTACTAATTGGCGGTCGGAGTCGCTAGTAGAGCATTCGACTGTCACGTCAGAAGTCGCGGCTTCTATTCAAGCTCAGTACAAATGTATGCATGCTATGCTATTTGCATTATTCTGGGTGTTTCTATGTTAAATGAATTTACCTAAGTATGTGAATCTGTGTTCTAGAACCCATAGTACAAACTATGCGTAGATTGGGTCTAGTTCTAGTTAAGTAAATAAGTATCAGAGATGTTGCGGATATTCGCAACCGCATTCGCAATTGCGGAGTGTGCACATCGAATTGGACTTTTGCATACGCATCCGCAGATGCGAGTCTTAAAAAATCCGCATCCGCGGGTGTTAAAATTCTGCAACCACAACTTCCGTAACAAGTATAAGGAAAATCTATACATTAATACGTCAGGAGAATTAAATTCTGTGTACGTATTTCTGAAGCAAACGCGCACCGACAGGTATGTGAAATTAACTTGTCATGGTATAAAAGTCTATTCCATGATAGTTCAAATTATACTGGTAAACAAGACATTCAAAACGGTCGAAATTCAACCGCCAAGTGATCTCAAGTAATAATTATTACCTAATCTACAAGCTCTTGAGTTAAATTTGAATCGCGAACATCTATACTTATGACCTGACAAAGGTTATCAGTGCAGGTTTGCAACTATTCAGTAAAAAGTAAAGTATTATCACCAATCAAACTGTATGTATGTATACGTACATATTATGTTACGACGGCGCGCATTACGCGAAGTGATTCCGAATAAAACCGATATCTCGATATGCAAACGAGTACAAATTAAAATCGATGCTTAACGACGCCAAATGGTGTAGAAAAGAGCCCAACTTGGTAATGTATGGCTAGGGGTGTGTGTTTTAACTTGTATGCAAGATGTGTATTTGCTTATTTGGTTTACAATTGTAATTTGCTTCAAGTTTTCTACCAGACAGAACTATCAAAAGTATTTTTTAACCGTATTGATCTTAACTGCTAATATACAATTATACATTTATACTTTGAATGTTACTATATAATGTTTGTCAACCCTATGCAAAGTGCCAACTCGGCTCCTTGCTCCAGTTATCACATAATCTAATGTCAAATTGAAAAACTTACATCTAATATTAAGTTATCGCGTTTCGAATTCCGAACCAAGTTTTGCTTTTCGATTATTCCAGATAATATAAAATATGAATTATGTTTTTGAATAATAATTTGCTTAGAATCTATCTAATTAATTATCTGCGTTGAATTTTTGTAAATTTCATTTGTTTAAAGGTTTACTACTTACATTTAACAGCCGGTCGAAAAACGTCAAAATTATATTTTAGCATACAAATAGATTAATATTAAACTTCAAAAAATTAAATACTCGTGAAAACCCTTGTGCGCTTTTGACACTCATAAAACTAGGTTTCCAGTAATATGATAGTCATTGGCTCTTACCGCCGCCTCGTTTTGCGAGTAGGTAATGTCTGCCAATGAGGCGAGGGAAAGGGAAAGGGAGAGAACTATTACTCTCCCGTCCCGCAGAAGACGCACCAGGCGCCGGAGAGAGCAAGTCTCGATCTCCGGCCTCCATGAGTGCTTGCCTGGGGGCGACAGCCAGGGTTATCCGGCGACCTAGCAGAAGCAGACCCGAGACGGTGGCACCGTGTTCCGCGCGGACCTCTCTCACTGACAGGGGATAAAATCCTCCACAACACAGCGTGGTTGCCTGTTGTTTAACAGGCGGCCAAGTCTGCCAAACGCCCTGGCAATATGGACTGTGACGGAACACCGTGTGGTTTTAGTCGGTTCGAGTTCGACATACCGCTTCGCCTCTGTTGGATGACGACCCCTGGGGTTTCCACACGTTAAAAGAAAGTCATTGGCTCTATCTATGGCGGTAATATTTTTTAATTACAATATTTTTTTAATAATAAAAATATGGACGAAAGATAAAGCAAGAGCTATAAAAAAACTAACATAACATGAAAACTGTCAAATTTGCTTTTGGGCACAAAAGCAAATGTGTCAAATTAATTATGTATCGATACACAACATGTAGAGAAAACATAATAAATACGATGCGCGATGTAATTACCCACAATAAATTAAAATAAGCATGTTGCAATTCAAAATGGCGTCCGGCAAAACAGCTCTGAAATACATTACGATAATGTAGAAACGGTGAAATATTTTGTGTCAAATTTGTATGAATGTTTACCTTTCATTATTTTATAGCTAGGTAGTATGAGTATATTTAAGGCTAGTTTTTTTAACATACATCCGGAACGGTATTATAAAACAGAGTTATTATAAAATCTTTTTGTAGCTTCAAATAGGAATAAAATGCCTTATTACTTGCAACATAATTTTGCATTTTATACTTTACAACTTATTAAGTACTTTTTCAGTGGAATAATGTTATCAAACAGCGCAGTATATTTTTAATGTGGATTATCAAAACATGGTAAAACAGTCCAATAAAACGTAAAGATAACATAAACATAGAAACCGACTTGATATAAACCTAAAAAAACACTTTAATACTTAAAGTACAAACCACATAACCACCCCCTTTCCTGTGAAAGTTTAAAAAAGTAATTAATGAACTCCGTTAACGCTGTTCCTAACAACCATTTTACTTAGAGCTGCAGTGGAGAAAGTTAAAAACTTAATGTTGCTTTTAATGTTCGCATAGTCATGGTTTGTTAGTGATAACTAGCGCTGTTGTCAAGGTTCAAGTTATAGTGGAGTTGGAAGGGAAGTCGCGGCGTCCGTTTACGGGGCATGATTTAAATACTGCGACGCCATGTTTTATCTGGCATCTGCTACGTGACGGAACAACTAAGCACGCTCGTTTTGACGCTAATCGGGAGTCGGAGTACGTTCCATGTTTAAAATAAGAAATTCTTTTTTGACAACATGGCTGATTAGGAAAGATGGTAGAAATACATTTTAATGGTAGAAACACTTTATTATTATAGCCTTTTTCTTAGCAGACAGGGCGATCTCTTTTTTTTTATGCATTACAATGTTACCGAGATGGTGTTAGAATATAAAATAGATATATATTTAGTCTTCAAATAAGAAAACTCTAAAGAAGCTTTCAATGTTCGAACATAGAAAGTACTACAGAAAGGACATTTGCGACTGACTATTTCCACTCTTCGCAATTCACGAGAGGACCAAATCTGATTTTCGTCTTCGAACACAGCATCGCACCGATGCTCGTCTATTTACAATTTACGACTAACAAGGCCAGAAAAATATAAAACATTATAAGAAATAATCCAAAAATATATCATTAATCATTTTCAACTGCGTTCTTAAATAAAGAGCATTAGATAAATTTCAGTTTGTTTCACATGATGCTTTAGATTTTCAACGATTCATAATGTCGCAACGGTAAAAACAAACGTCCTTACTAAACAAGGTAACAGACATAGCTCAAAGAATTAGCAAGCTGAAGTGCGAAAAAGTGATAAACGCTGGAGTATACGAGTTCTAGAGTGGAGACTGCGTCTAGGGATAAGTAGTTAGTACACCCTGCCACCAGGTGGAGTGACGATCTGCGCAAAACGGCGGGGAAAAACTGGATGAGGAGAGCTGACGATCGAACTCAGAGGCCTATAACGGCCTATAAGTGACGATGATGATGTATGAATGTTGCACCTGCTTTTAATATTCACGATACAATTTATTGAAGGAGGGGCTCATGGCTGAGTGATAACCGAGTAGGTTAGCACATTACAAAGTTAAGTAATGTTAATATAATACCAGGTCAGTCTAGGAAGGGTGACCACTCTTAACACATTGAGACCCCTGTATCTCGGAGAGCCATACAAACATCTGTAGCATTCGTTACGGGTAGTGGGAGCCCTAAAAAGTCCGACAACCTGGTCTAACTACATAACTTCGTTATCGCCTAGTAGTAGTGGGTTGTGGAGGTCTGATGGCAGTCGCTTCACGTAAAATATCAAAGTTCGGCCGTATCGTAGTTAGACTGAAAGCCGACCCCAACTTAGTTGGGAAAAGGCGCGGAGGATGATACAATTGAATGAAGAAAGTAAATCCTACAAAACAAAACTAAGTATATCTAGTCATATGCATTTGGTAGTAAATTAGCGTTGAAAGTGATATAAATCTTAAAACATAAACACCATCCTAAGCAAAATTTCCTCCACTCACTCACTTACTCCAAAACTCCCACCACCCTAAGAGGGTTATTTCACTTTGTGTAACAGCATTTAACGTCCTACGTTATTACATAAATTCTATCAAAATTTTAACTTAATTTCGGTAACAAATTCTAATCAAAACATTAAGTTTATGGAAATGTTTCAGAGCTGTGAACCATCCATGACCTTGTAGATAATCTTTGAGGTCTGAGCTTACTTAGTACCGGTCCTTTTAATGAAGGCTTTACGAGTTTAATTACGTGTGTATTACGGGGATGCCGCCTAGTTTCGAACCCAACGGGGTGTCAGCCGCAGCAGGCGGTGCAGCGCCTGACACCGACGTGGAAGGTCGCTCCACCTCTAGAAAGGTCCCCCGTCGGGTCCGAAACTAGTCGGCCATCCCCGGAATACACACGTCAGTTATAGCCTTTATGAATACCACTTACGAGAGTTTTGATTCTAAAGTATGCAGTATGTAAACAAGAGTAAAGAATATTAATTAGGTCTCACTTAACACATAAAAATATCTTACAAAAAAAGCTTCCAAAAAGGAGAACCTTGAAAAACAAACTATTTTTCATTTGTAATAAATTTTCGAAAATTTGTTAAAAATATCTTTTTTATTATCTAAATTTGATAAGAATTCAGATAAAGAACTGTGAGCATTAAATCCACAAGAAGAAGAAAATATAACTTACTTATTTTACTGATAATACAAACAAATGAGCTTAAAGGCATTGGCTTGACAAAGTTTATAACGTAGGACAGTAACATACAACTATGTGTTTTGTATCATATTATTCACGATTATGCTCTTTTTAAAGTACATATTAAAACTATATAATTAACCAACGCATCACAGCCTTACAATAAAAATAACTTTTATTACAAAAACCACAATTTGCAAAATTTAAACCATGGCCATAGAACTGGCTACTCAAACCATGTGCTCTAACAATAATACTGGCCGGACCGAATAAAAATAAAGACAAAAACTCGCCTTTAAAAAATAAGGCTCTGTAACGTTTTTTTTAAAGGCTATTATCGTGTCTTGTCACGGTAACAGTCCATTAATCCAACGAGGGTCTCGACTAAATTAAAAATGTTTCCAACGGCTAATGGATACAGTTAGGCCACATCCGGCCGCAGGAAGACTTATATGAACAGATTTTAGATGAAATTATGTATCTATCTAGTTTGTGTTTGAATAATCATTATTATTGTGCATAATTGTCGTATAGAATCTACTATAAATATTTTATTACTTAATAAAAATAACATAAAATGACCGTTGGTAACGTAATGGCAACAGCATCGGAGCGGTTCTAGCTCCTACGAGTACACTATCGATGTATTTATTATAACCATTTATTTTGATTAGCTGTACAGATTAAAAAAAAGATTAAAAGTAACAAAGACATTATCTTCGTTTTCAGGGTTAAGTATAAAACTTGGCTTTGAAGTAATAAATCTCGCCCAATAAAAGATTTTTATTTTATTGTCTACGTCAGTACTTCGAATTTTATTAGGTTTTAATAACAGGTTTGAAAACGCTTCTATATATAGAAAAATAAAAATAAACGTTTTTGGAAAAGTCTAGCTCCAAGGATAAAAAAATGAACCTTTTTTAAAATAAGAATTTTATACAAAAATGAGGTAGGTACGACGGTGTGCCCAATTAAAATTAGAGAGCGGCTTCGCACTGTCAAAACAGCACGAATTTACGGAAAAATAATCTGCACTTGATTAGAATTACTTTTGCGTTAGAAATGAGTTGTATATTTCGATAATTTTTTCCCCTACCGAGTATGTATTTATTTTATTATGTTTACGAGGGTACGCGATAACATTGCGCAGATGGGAAACCGACGGATCGAAGTTCATCCTCTTATGTAAAAGAATATAACTTTAAACTCTCTCAAATTGTGTGTACCAAGCCCTTTTTCGATATTTATACTTATGAAAATGTTCCCAACACATGTTTCTTTCTACGGCCTATACACATTCGTATTTTCTTATTTTATATTCTTTTTACATATCACTGTTCTTTGATAATGTAGGAATGAGGTTTATATACATTAATGTGAACCTTTATACATACAATACAAATCAGGGTTGGACTGTTTAAGACACTTCACATTATTAGATAAATAGTCTAATTTTGTCGTTTGAAAGAAGCAATTACTTCAACACTATTCTTTTTTTTTTATTCTATAATGGAATAGTGTTTGTCTTTCGACTCACCTGATGAAAAGTGATGATGAAGACGAAGATGGTACTCGTACACGCATATGCAAGAGAAACTCACTCTACACTTGAACGTGCCCAGGCTTCCTATGTACACACACGTCAATGCACGTAACTTTTCAGAATAAACTAAAGTTTTGAGTTGAACAAAAACTAAACCACATTTCCATTTACAACCCCTCAGCTAATATTAAGGCTTGGTAAACATTCCATTTGCTTACCCCTTCGTTCCGATGTGGGTTGTTCCTCAATTTAATTTTACAACTCCGGAACACGTAACAGTGATTTTGTTAAATTCTGTATTATTTATTGCTAACGCCTTATGAGTATAAGGCGTTAGCAATAAATAATACAGAATTACGAGTGTAGGGCGCTGGCTGATTCCGACTTTATAACGCGATAGAAGATATAGGTATTTCATATCCTTCGTTAGTCAGAGAGAGTGAGATGTGCAGTCTCATTTAGTATCTATCGCAAAAGAGGCTGACTTTCAAACACGAATGTTGAAAAAAAAAATTGAGATTAGAAGATGAAATAGTATGTTAATAGTGTACAGGCATCGCGCCAGATGGACAGATGAGCTTGTAAAAATGATGATGATGATTAATATGATGACCAAAGATTCCTTCCTTCCGCGAATTTCGATAGTGGCAACTAAAATCTTCACTATAACTTGTGTATTGTGTACTATTAGTAAATATCATAAACAAAAATTCTTGCAGATATTTAATCAACGACTATAAAATAAACGCCCTACTGAGACAAATTACGCAGTACTTAGTTTTCACGAGCACTTAATGGACTTATTGTTAAATATAAACTATTTAAGATTCAAGAAAACTAGATGCTATTATTCATAGCAGCGTCGTAAAAACTTGAGAAAAAAACTTGTCAACATGTGGCAAGGTTCAATGACTCCTTTGTGAATAACAAACAAAGACTATTTAAAACTATACTAAGATCCCGACCTACGACAACAATGGCCACCACATCTCATACAGCCACCCCAAAAACTACGACTACTTACAATAATAGGTGAATTCACATAAAAGAGGTCATGAAAGAAAACCGTTAGGGCGCCATATTGAGACAGGTCTAGTCCCAAGATGTTAAATAGGCACCTGATCGTGAGAAAGCAATAGACGGGGCATATATCTTTAGGGGCGGGTAAGAATAGTAAAATTCTTATAAAGTCAACGGTCTAACGTTCCCTAGTCATAGATACTGCATAATTTATTTTTTACCTTCCATTGTTGTGATGTAATTTGAAAATGCGTATTCTTTATTTGAAATTTCGTGAGAATGTCGAATTAACGGTCAAGTTTGAAATCTATGAATTAAAATTGCACTAGGTGCATACATTATTTCTTCCATTCTTTATCTTATTTTATGGTGTATAAAACATCGATGGGCCTGTTGTTTAATGGACCCTGACGGCTGAGCCAGAGGTCGTGGGATCGACTCTCATCCAGGCCACAATAATTGGGTGACGAGCACAAAATTACTTCTTTGTCTGGGTTTAATTTATTTAGTAATATATAAGTATGTTTATCAGCAGTCTGATTACTATATTACCGGCTCTGCCTATTTTGTGATCAGACGTGCCGTGCGGTTTTATTGTATTTTTTACTATCCTGAAATCTCTTTTCTATGTAACGTGTATACTATGTATGTATGGTATGTAGGTAATGATCACGCGGATGTAAATTCCAATTGAAAGGACAAGGAAATGTCTATAAATATTGTTTATTCATAAATAGAATAGATAAGACCACCGGGACAAGCATCAGGCAATAAAGATGATTAGTTTATTAATCGCTATTATTTACAAAAAGCTTACAACACAAGTAAATAAATACCATGCACTCTTTTAGTAATAATCTAAAATATAACATTAATATAAGCCCAATTAAAAGGGCCTAGCACGGATTTTTCCATTTAAGTATTAAAATTTTTAAAGGCATTAACGATCATTTGCAAATTTATCGGAATTAAAAAAAGTTGTTGTCGCTAAGGCTCCTTTTGTTATCCGTGTCTTTATTCCATGGTCCATAGTTGGCCTTCTTTTACCTGTCATCTAGAGACAATTTTTCATATTTTTAACTCTTAAAATCAGTAGGCACTTCTTGACTACATAATCTTTGGCTACAATATTTAATGTTTATAATACAGACAAAATACTCTTATTATATTAAGCTATCAATTCCGCATTTAAGTACAGCCTTTTAGGTTAATAATATTTTCTTCTGAACAAAATTCTATTATAAATGCTGTCTTAAAATCCCAGCACTCAATTGCTTCTCAATTACTGAGTAATTAGTTTAACTCGTGCGCCTACGTCACACGCCTCATATATTTAACTAACTTCCATCTAATTGAGTTACAGCTCGCTGCGAGGCAAATACCCAGAAATCATATTAATCTACTAGCAATAGCTAGTAAGTGGGCAAGTTGAACCTTTGGTAAAACTTTGTGTCCTCGTAGTATTTAGGTATGAGTTTGTTAAATGTAGGTAAATTACTCATTTATATAGTAAAGATTGAACGAACTACCATATCTTCAAAATAAATAGTCTATGATCTATCACTGTCTTGAACCTATATATATAGGTGTTGTCGCCACATCAAAAACTCTTATTTATTTTATTAAAAATATAGACAAACTATAATAGATAATAACACAGTTCACTATTTAATAAAAATAAGTTAATAGACATTATTTTGACTGGTTATACCGCTAACGCTACTTACTATTGGTCGATTGATAAATATTAACGAATAGTGGGACTATAAAAGGGTAGGAATGAGGAGGGAACGATGGACTTTAGTGCGAACAGAGGTACGAACAACTTGGCAGTTACTGTTAGTTAATGATTTTCATAGTTTATTTCAGTGGCTTCGAGACTGCTTCTTACATAGGCATGAACAGCATTTGGGGCAAATAAAAGTTACACTATAGAGAAAAACTTCATATAACTTTTTTTTATAACGTATAGTGTGACAAGAAGAAAGATTTCAAATTATAGTAATATGAGTGCTCCGGTATCTTATTTACAAGGATATTACATACCTCAAAAGCTTTTCAAAGAATATTAATTGAAGAAGGTTCTTTTATTTTTATTTATGGTGAAAACATTTGAGAAATGTTATTTACATCTGGTATTCGTTCGAGAACGGTGGTCGTGTTTTATAAGGTGACCAAGTAGGGGGTGCTGAGAACCATTATATTCGAAATGACATTCGGAGTAGGTAATAGAATTTACTACGGGTACAAATACAAGTGAAGAGCGGATTTCAGTCTCACTTAATGCCGTTTACATTAACACTGTAATAATGTATTTTGCATTGATGTATGTCACATTAATCCTACATAGACGTACCACATTAAAAAATCCTTTAACAGCTCGGTTCCAATTTTATAGCTGTTTCATCCCATTCGCCTAAAACTAAAAAAATATTTAATTTAAAAATAATAGCTTCTATCTGCGAATGAAATTACAAAATATCATACAGCAAATAAGAAGAGAAAAAGTATAAAATGTTTAGTTGTAACAAAATGCAAATTACATTAATTTCTGGAAATAATTATAAAATATACGTTGTGGGACGAACCAGGACTTTTTATGTAAAATCAAATTCAAGTTAGAAATCAATGCTCTTGCCCTTATGCTCAACAGGTTATGAAACGTTTATGAACAAGTGGCCATAAGTATTAAATATAATCAAAACTATGAAGTACCCAGTCTAAGTAAAGATCGCCAGTCTCATTATGTCCAAAATTGTAGGCTTATTTTGTACGTAAAGAGTATCAATAGAAAAAATAATATTTATTAAAAAAAGAAATATCTCGCTAATCGCCTTTCTTTGTAAATCTAACGATGTCCTCAGACAAGAATAAACCTCAACGAAATAAATGCAAGGATCAAAATTTCGGTTTTTTTTTTGTAGAATATTCGAAATTTAAATATCGCTACGTTGCTTAAAGTAGCTTAATTTTTTATCGTAAAAACCGAGACACGCCTTGTAAACGCTCACGTTTAAACCTCAGGACCCCCAGCCTCTTACACTGGGAAATGAACGTAATTAATTTGATTAATCTCGAATGGCGTCTCGAAGGGCATACCAGAGATGAGTAATGGAGGATACTTTCCTTTTTTCTTAGCCGTGATCTATAGTAGTTTCAGCCTCCTCCAGCCCCAAATTAAGGGTGGGGCGAGATTTTCTTTTCAATATAGCAAATTCGCAACAATTTATCTATGTCGAGGTACGTGTGTGGTATCGACTGAAAATTCCATCATTGAAAAAACTGTGTGTACTTGTGACTCACTTATATTGGCGGGTCTGATTGCATATTTTTATTAACACGTTTTTATTATCTTCATTTGTAACTAACTTCGTGAACAAATCTGTTAATGCCGTGTTAAAATAAACAAAAAACGATTCGTTTTGCTTACGGACGGTAAAACTTCGTTGATTTTCAAAGAAAATTTTACCGTCGAACGCGGCATTAGTCAATTTGAACCTACTTCTAATTGTCGTGTCCAAATCAATCTGTGTATGTATATGTGATTCGGATGACAATACTACAAGTTGGCATCTTAGAGCTGATCTGATGATGATGAGCCAGGAGTTGGATAGTGGAACTCTTTAGTGGCTCCTAGTAACCCTTTGACTTTCGGTTCATATGATTAGTTTTTGAGGTGTCCAACAGATTGAGTTTGGTAACGATGGTGGTGGTAATTCGGTTCGCCATTAAAACGTGTTATTTTAGTTGTGTTGTAAAAATGCATGAGTAAAAAAGCGCCAAATTATCACGCCTTTTTAGCTTAAAAAAAGTTTATAGAATGTCATGTATGTAAGAAAAAAATTAATCCCTCAGTATCTATACTTTACTCAGTTTTGTTAAAGTTATAATTTTATTATACTCGAAAAAAAGATAACCATAAAGATAATTTTATTGCAACAATTTTTGAAGTTGTATTTCTGCTGGTGAGCAGTTTCGGCAGAAGTATTCTCGGTTCGGGGTTTCCACACGATAAAAAAAATACACAAGCTATATGGGGAAAGAGAAGTATTGGAAATTAGAAATCGGTAACCGCTTGTCAGACGCGCCGTGTGCTGCTAATATTTTAACGTAGTTGTATAATAATACATTATCAAAGTGGCCGCTAAGCTTATTATTTAATTACATCAACTGCAAACTAAATAAAAAACTCTAAAGTATAAAAAATGTTTCATGTATAAACAGGCCTAGCATGCCCTGTTATATACTAACGATAGTAACAATACTTGATGACATTACCTGAAGCTTAAAAGGACAAAAGCTTTGCTCCAACAATAGAACAGGTAGCTACAGAAACAGCATTACTTGTGACGTTGCTAAATCGTTTAGTCATGGAAATTAAAGGCTAAAGCGCGATCTTACAAATGCAAATTTAAATTTGTAAGTCAAACTTCTCAGAAAATAGTGGTGGTTTACTATCGTGGGAATAAACTAGAATAGATTTTTTTTATATATATATTACTAGCAGACCCGACAGACGTTGTGATGCCGAAACGTAAAAAATATTATTCATGTAACCCTATCGCAACGCCATCTACCGGGTCCGATTGTAAATCTAAACCATTCTCGAATTCACCTGAAGCCACACAAAAAATTTCATTAAAATCGGTCTGGCCGTTTAGGAGTTCAGTGACATACACACGTACAGAAGAAATATATATATTATAGGAGGCAAACGAGCAGGGGGGTCACCTGATGCTAAGTGACTACCTTCGCCCATGGACACCTGACATAATGGACAAGAGTCGCAAGTTGCCGGCCTTTGAGATGGGAATACGCTCTTTTCTTGAAGGTTTGAAGGTCATATTGGTCCGGAATAACGCAGGCGACAATTTGTTCCAGAGATAGGTTGTGCAAGACAAAAAAAATATGGAGAACCGCACAGTGGTACATTGCCAATATATCGCGAGATAGATACGTTATCATTGCAGTGAATAACATTGATATAAAAATAAATAAATTAATGATCAATAAAATGTGGTAATTAGATCAACATTCTAAAAAGCGCCTTCACGTTTAAAGCATATGATTTCAAGTGTACAAATCGTTGCTATAATTTTTGCATCAGGCGCTTCGCGACTACATTAATGCCAAATACAATGCAAAACTGAGATCAATACTTACTTAAGCATTTAGTTGGCCGAAGATACTGTTTGTAATAGAAAACATAAAAACGACTTATCAGTACGTTTTATTTAATCACTAAACAATAAGTTTGTTAAACGATCATTAATCAAGCCTAAGTTATCATTCTAACGGATCTAACATTTATATAATGAAAGAGTTGGAAACGGTCAATGACTTTTGATAAGAATCGAGTTTGTGATATGTAGGAAATACTTGATACTGTAGAGAAAAATATTATTTTTATTTTAAAAAAAGAATACTAGGAATGTGGATCACACATAATTCGTATCCTTGATAACCCCTCTGAGTTTCAAGCGCAACCAGAAAAAATAACTATAATAATAATTTTACACATCTCACACACGGCTGTCTGATCATAAACTAGGTAGAGCCTATGGTAACCAGACTGCTGATAAACATAGTTATATATTTCTAAATACATACATATTATAGATGAAATTACACCCAGACACAGAACAAAATCAAATGATAATGCTCATCACACAATTATTTGTCCTGGGTGCGAATCGAACCCACGACCTCTGGCTCAGCAGTCAGGATCACTAACAACTAGACCAACAGGCCAGTCTAATGTCCAGAAAAAGTCACAATGTACTTCTAGAAAAAGCCATAATGTAACCACACGTAGAATGTATGTAACTATATTCTTATCAAATACTTATAGGCTTTTAAACATTCGACAACATAGAAAAACAAATGTATTCCGTTAAAATAGGAAAATTGTTTATTGTTGTATGTGATGTAGTATAAATTGCAAAAATGGTGAGATAACAGTTTAACCTGAAAAATAACAAGATTTAAGACACGCTTAAAGACTTGTCTTCTTGAACGAGCTTTTTTAACTACATTCACATTTATTCACAAAGAAAGGCTGATGAAGTACAAAGAAAGAAAGACCACGGCGAAGAGCCGCCGGTGAAAACAAGTCTCAATGTAAACAACAATTCTTTTGATAGATCAAAGAAACAAGTCTACAATCAACATAAACTCCTTTGTGACTTGTGGATTTAATAAAAGGAATAAGTTTGCTTGTAGTTTTATACGTCTCGCTATTTCATATACCGCATAAAAATCAAAGAAAAATGTTTTGAAATACATTCTAGAATTCCAGTAACTTTTGAATTTGCAGCTTGGGAATAAACAAAAGAAATAAGGACCAAATAAACAAAAGCGAAAAGCTTACTTGTGATAATCGACGAATCTAAAATAGTACTTTCTAATGCAAAGGTTTGATTGGTTATATTTCCGTGAAAGAGGGGACTGACTGATGTTACGCAAGTATTAAGTAAGGATTATACTGACTATACCTGATGTAAGGAATATACTTAGATTTGAACCCCCACTAACGCCTAGTTTCTGAAAAGCTGTTCAACTCTAAAGCTAATTCTAACTAAATCGTATGTCTTATCTCTTGTCAAGTATACATTGAGCTGCTTAAAGCGTAATTAAGTATTTTGATTCTATCATCGGATCAGTTAACAGAGTTATCAAATTTTACTACAGAACCTTATATCATGTTTAATTAAAGTTGATCATAGATTAATTCCTTTTTTTAATCAACGTTTCAGAAATACGAATGGATTTGTTGACACCAATTGACAGCCTTTCAGAAACCGAGTATTGTTTTTGAATCATTTTCATTTGCTATATACATATAGAAAGCTAAGTCTAAGCAAAAAAGGACTTAGCGTCTCACAACAAAAGTAAAAATCAAATAAGCGAAATCGATAAGCTTCAATATACACCTTCTTACATGCACATCTTAGCCCCTTCTAACTTTAACTTTTCGAGTTCCATGATAATATAATTATGTTGACGGGAATCAACCAAGTTCAAGGGAATCACCTATTTAAAAGTTATTACATAACTTTGATTTTTCGACCAGGTTGCAGAGTCAGCCTGTGACCACGGCCAGTAGAACATAACCATTCCCGTCAACATAATTATATTATCATAGTCCACTGTAATAACATATGAGGATTTTGCGACCATAACGTCTAACTATAATAATATGTATATTTAACTAGCTGCGCCCCGCAGTTTCACTAGCAAGTCCAGATGCCGTGGAGTTATCGGGGTAACAGTAGCCTTTAAGTTAATCCAGGTGTCCGCCAACTGTCAAACGAGTGACAGTTATGTCAAAAGCGCTAAGGTAACGTTAGAAAAATTAATATGGTCGTTAAGTTTTCTGAAATTTTCAAATTTTCTCAACTTTCTTATTTTTTTCTTTCATAAGAACCTTCTCCTGACAATACAAAAAAAAGAATTAGCGAATTCGCTCTAACTCTTCACGCGTGATGCCGTGACCAAGGGAAATAGGGACTCATTTTTATATATATTTAGATAAAGCGTCAAGGAATTACGCACCACACAAACCTGTAACTGTATAGGGCTGTAAGATCAGAAAATAAAGGTATTTCAATGTTATTATATGTGGTAATACCGTAGACGCCTATATTTCATTTGGTAAATGAAAATAAAATAGGTAATTTTACCGGGAAAATAAGTGACTGCAATTAATCGTATAGGTGCACATTTTGCCACCTATAATTTGTCCTCACTTACGTAATAGGATGCAAGTCTATTACGGGAATGGGACCAAATGTGTAGGTTAGAAAATTTCTTACTGTACACCAATAGCGTCATACATAAACTTAGGTATAATAGGCGGCCTTATTGCTAAAAGTCTGTACTGGACAACCTTTGGCTATATAACAACCGGGTTTATTGAATAATACGAGTACTTGATTGAGTACTTCAAAAGTATATGAGAAAGTATATAAATAGCAATGGAGTATTATCATTTGATATTTGTACAATCCTACTAATATTATAAACGTGAAAGTTTGTGACTCTTTAACGTAAAAACTACTGAACCGATTGCGATGAAACTTGGTATGTAGATAGCTGGAGACCTGGATAACCACAGGCTACTACTTTTAGTGCCGTGGGAATATCAGGTAAACCGTGGGGCGCAGTTAGTATGTATATAAAATGACAACTCTTGTATAAAAAAAAATTGAAGAGTTATTAATTAACGAAAGTGGTTGTTGATAAGATTTGATTTGGACTTTATATCTGATAGTATCGAGAAATACTGTTTTTACGAACGATAATCATTTAAGATAGTAACTTAATATTTGATTTACTATCATACACAAACTGCCCTAGATTATATGCAGCAAGACAATGCCAAGTTTCACAGTTCCATATGAATACTGATATGATCTTAATGTGACCATCGATTCTCCTGTCTGCCGAGGATGCACATGCTAAAAGCTTTTGTGAGCTGATACGATCATGTCAGAATGACTCACTTATATTATAACAGAACATTTAATGATTGATAGATAGCATTGAAGTTACATTTTTTTTATGTAGAAACCAATGGTTATTATAACTATCTGTAAATGATAATAATTGTATTATTTAGAGAAATAATATTTTGACTGGAGTTTCTATCTAATTATCCGATCCGAACCCTAGAACGTAAACAGCTTGTTGCTTTTAGGTTAAAATAAAGTTAAGCAGACATATTTTGTAGTCTTAGCATAATAAAGATTTTAATAGTAAACAGAAAAGAGCTGTTATTGAGACGTAAATCTTTTGTTCAAAACTCGCGAAAGACACTGTGGCTGTACATAAAAAGGTCGCAAACCAAACTCGGTAACACCATTAACCAAGGCTCAACTATTTGGAAACGGGTGTTTATAGATGGACACTGGCGGATAGTGATATAACTATTTGCATAACGGTATTGTTTGTTATTTATTGTTATAATAATTTTCAACCTATTCTTGTGGTGACATTGTGTTGATCTATAATTTTTAGTTTAAAAGAAGAGACGATTTCAAGCAATTTTTAAAAACTAATTTTAGGCATAGGTATCGATGCAAATAGAGCTTAAAAAACACACTACAATTAAATTTTATTTATTTGTATTGTATTGATTAAAAGAATGGAATTGAAATTAAAAACTTGAAACGAACACGATGTTAAATACTTTTTGAACTGGGTCTGAGTATATAGTTACTGTCGTTAGATATACGGTGTCTTAGAGACACAGAAGCGTTTTACCTGGTTTATCGAAGTAGAAATGGTTGACAATTCAGCTTCGATATATGATAGCATCGGACAAGTCTTCGTACTACGCGACTGATCAAATACGTATTAGTACCGATTTCGTCTCTGTGGTAAAGGCGAGGATATGTTGTATAGGAATACTAAATCGCTCGGTGGATTATTCTGAGTTTGCAATACTTTCATGTTATTCGCGAAGTTAAATGCTGTTCGTTCAACTTGTTTACGATTGTAGTAATATGTACAGCGTATGTAACTATCAAATCAAATCATTTAATCTCGCGATACATGGATCTTACCTAAAGTTGTTAGTACAAAAATTGTGTATCACTTTGTTCCACCGTCAATCGGCTTGCAGATATCTTTTATATATGTTTTATTTATATGTTTCACCCGCGTAAGTCCCGAAAACGTGGGAATATCGGGATAAAAATTAGCCTATATATTAATCCAGGTCGCCAGCTATCTATGTACCAAGTTTCATCGTAATCAGTACAGAAGTTATTGCGTGAAAGAGTAACAAACATCCATACATCCTCACAAACTTTCACGTTTATAATATTAGTAGGATTTATATACATATTTTGGTCAATATTAAATTTTTGTATTTTGTTCGCGTGTTTTGTTTTTGTAAAGGGTTGGTCAGTTGCTTGGGTTTTTATTTTTCTAACTGCGTCTAAAATTTCTTACTTTTGAATGTGATCGTAAAAAAAAAACATTTGTGATTGTAATCGAAAGTGGTACTTTCAGCAACTGTTATCTCTAGACAACAAAGGAAAAAGTGATGCTTGAAGTTGAACGAAGTTTTAACAAGTTTTCCTTAGGAACTAATAGTAGCTTTGTAATGATTACGAAGTAATATTGCTAGAAGATTATTGAAGTATAACATTTTAAGAGTATTTACAGGATTATATAATATTCTTCACTGGAGTCGCTCCATTACCTCCACTGGTGATCCGCCACTGGGGATTTACTATTCAGATTTCAGTTAGGCGTTCGTTCCGATTTGATTAATGGCTTCAGCAAATATCAGTGCACACCTCGTTATGACTTTGAATTTCACAACTGGCCACGATACAATTCATCCGGGACCCGACCTTTTGGCATTTAGAGCAGGTATACAAATTTTTAGACAAAGAATTTTTTTTTACACTGTAGGTAATGTTTATTTTTTAACATATACATATATTTGGAACGATTTGTTTTTTTATAACAAAAGAATTCATTGTTAGCGAAGTTTTGAAATGAAAAAAAAAAGTATTATGTATGTGAGTACAAGAGAATTCTAGAATATGGAAGTGTATCTTTTAAATGCATATGGTGTGTTTTTTTAACTCTCGCTGGTGATGAGTGTATAGAAAACCTTAAACAATTTACGAACACACTGTAGTCATGATCGTCATCATCATTTCAGCCATAGGACGTCCACGTCCACTGCTGGACATAGGCCTTTATCAATGATTTCCAACACTGACACTAGTGAATAAGATAACATTTAATAAAATAAAACTATAGTATTGACCAAATTGTGATCGAGATTTTGCTGTATTTCGATCGATTTACACCGATTACATTACTTATTGTTACCATTCGTGATCACGTTCACCGGTCTTAATCACAGGTGTACGCACCATCTCATTGACAAATACCTATTTAAATTACTTTTTATTAGAAGTATATCAATTATTTAACTATGTTGCTAATAATATGTTGAATTTATAGCAAGTGATTTTAAGTAACATTTGAAAGTTCTAACATAATTATATATTTACCTAGGTACATTAATTCTGTTCTGTTAACTAAATATGATCGTAAAATTTACTAACTAAATAATAAGATGATTACAAACGAGTATTTATACAGTTCAACTCGAGGTCTTGATTTTCATTACTTAATCTGAATTGTATAAGTCAATACATTGAATACACTGACTGAGTCATTATTAAATTATTATATTTTAACATTCGTGAAATAAAACAATACATCTGACGGCGAAGGTAGAACTTTATTACCCATTATTTAATTGAGAGTATATTACTCATTCTCATTACACAACGTACCATACATAAGTAAAGTCTTAAGTTTAGAACCCTACAAAACACTAAAGTATACGAGATAATATAATAAGCTTAAATCAAGTTGGTCACGAAAGATAAAACAGTTGATTGGGCAATATATCTTTTCAATTTATACGGGTTATAAAAACGTCGCGTCGTTCGAGTTTCCGTGACGTTTATTGGAGACCACCAATTGAAATGGTCTGATGACGTTATCTCAAGGCCTTGGAGTATATATGCGACTATGTATATAAATGAATCTATTATTTTTTAAATATTAATATGATACGAAAAGAATGAACTCAAGCTAAAGTGCCAAAAAAAAACAACATCTGCGCCAAAGTAGGTGAGTTTATATAATGTATTGACAAGCTTTTATGTTTTTTTTATACCTTATTTAATGTAATCATAAAATTTATTTTAGGAAATTCTCTTTTAACAAATAACTTAACTCCAAAAAAAAACAAAAATACCACGAAACCTTTATAGCATCAATTCCTACAAAAAGTTTAAAACTTACCAAAGTAAACCAAATCCGTTCATTAAAGTCAGTCTTGTATTAATAAAAACTATTAAATTAAATTTAAAAAACACACAACTGCTAACCGCTAAATTTAAAACTAAGAACGTTTGAATAACGTTCAGAAACACTAGCTAAAACTAAGTAATTTTGGACACAATGACTAGAATTCAAACGTTTGCGGGGACACAACCGCTCGCGTCGACTGTCGAATCATAACTGACTGTGGGGTCAAGTTTTCGAAAAAAAAAAGTTGTGCTGCAGGCAAAGGCACCCATACGTTACGGACGAGATCATTAAACAAAAAAGAACCCTAAAATATTATCGGTCGACAAAGGTAGTTCTCAAACTTTCTCATGCTTTTGTCTTTGATAGTTCTTGTTTGGAATATATTTTTTTACTTTTTTAATAAAAGGTTTTAATAGTTTTGAAAAATCATCATTAGAAATACATGGATACGTTCATACACTGTGTTATAGTTAATATCTTTATTATAAAAGTAATAAACATGCTTAAAATCTCAAATAATTTTAACATCATGTTTATTATTTTGTAACAAATTTTTAAACACTTCTCAAGGCAATCGGGTTGAGTTCATTACACTCGGTTATAGTACATTTTCAATATTCAAATTATCATAAAACTCGATAGGTATAAAGTATATAAGGTATTACACTAATGGTAATCGAAAAGTACCGCTTTTAATGATGATACTTATATTAAATAGGCAATCAACGAAATAGATGTATTTAAATTATTTTTTGTTGACAAATATTTATATATGCTGAGGAATTACCAATCGAAGTCGAAGGATAACAAATTAACAGCGTAAATAAATTTATAAACAGATTTACATAGTGTTGTGAAATAAAGTTTAACTACCTCCCTTCTTCTGGAAAGTGAATCTGGAAGTCTGTTTGATTATACATTGGAGTTCGTGGTGATTTTTTTAAGTAATATGAAAAATTACTGCAATTAATAAAAAAAAACAAGTATGCGAACGACGCATTAATTTGCAATTTTGATGCAAATAAACTTCTTTTCTATTTTTCGTTTCAATTTCAGACGTGATACGATCTACCAGATGGTAAGCGGTTACCGTTACCTAGACACTTACAACTCTATAGTTTCACTTATGCGTTAGGAACTAGTACTATCTAACAACATTTTGTTGCAAGTGTTGAAGTATTGGATCACACGATCGGCTTCAATTCGAGCAGAAATCAGCTTTACCCCATGTTTACACTAACTTGAACATACCATTTGAACAGGACTTCCAAACATCATTTGCACGTACAATATTACGTTATCAAACTACAAACAAAACCTCTGAAAAGCTTGGAAACATTATTAATTTACGAGCGACGCTTGGCGCCTGCATAGTTAATAATAAAAGTTTGTTATTCGCAGGCATTTGGATTCAAGTTTTGCAGCTGGCGTCCCTTAGTGTACACACACGGTATGCATGTGTGCGGGGCACGCGCGGTTGCTCTGTGTGCTTGTAATTCGTAGGGGTGCAACTAAAATTTATTGATTTTTTTTGTACTGGCACATAAATTGATATTACGTCGAGTAACGAACTTTTTGTTTATAATTTTGACACTGTTGCCATGAGAAATTATAGCTATAGGTTATTTTATAAGTATTACTGTTAATAATGTAGGTTTTATTCAATTTTGGTTCTTACGCCAACTTATGTTAACTATAGTGTTGGTAAATACGTCATCTGTTTATCATTATAAGCAGTTGAATGTTTTCTGTTCAAAGTTCTGAAGTAGATTTGTTGTTGTGATCGATATTATCAGCATGAAACCTATAGATATTTCTTTTTGGGCCTTCATATTCAGCTTAAAGTCATTTATTATATGATTATGTAGTATCTTTGTAGATAATATGTTTCATCTTTTCGGTTGACGAATTTTTTTAGTTTGGGTTTTCCACGAAAATGACGTGTAACTATGTGAAAATATTGAGATGTCTACGAAAATTTCTGACTCACATCACCAGATCCGATGAGTCAGTGTTCTAGATCAAGACCAGTTTGCAGAAAAACCTTGGGTAAACGACTAAACGACTAATGCATTTCAAGGTTTTGGTTAAACGTTTATGTATTAAAAATGTTTCTATCGTTTTTATTACAATATAAAATGAGAATATTTTAACGCACTTTTGAATACATTCCTATACTAATATATAAAGCTGAAGAGTTTGTTACGCGCTAATCTCAGGAACTACTGGTTCGAATTGAAAAATTATTTTAGTGTTTGATAGCCCATTTATCGAGGAACGTTATATAAGATCACGCTACGACCAATAGGAGCGGAGCAGTGACCATAAACGCAAGTAAAACTGCGAGGACGGCTAGTTATATATAAAATGATATGCTGACAACAATAATAAACAAAGGATTATTTATTGACTTACACAGACATCTGTCTGCCTGCATTCATTTAGTAAATACTTTAAATTTCGCCAAAACTATCAAACATATTATTTAAGTATGAGGAATATTAACTGTTTTAGAAATAAAATGGTAACATATTAGAACTTTTATTAGATACCCGACAAGTCATATTTAACATCTAATTATCAGTCAAAAGTCAACTGTAATGATGTTTTATAAAGGTTACTTCGCTTTGTAAGCTAACAATTGCGAACAATGTTGCGAACACAGTCTCGATCGTGGCATATAACATAAACGCATTGGTGTATTATGTTGAGGCAGGCCGGATGCAATAGTTAAGTATAGGTATCGTAGGGTCAACAAACCGGTGAGTGACCTTAGCTGATGACAGAGACAATTTATGCTTTGTTGATTCAAGAGGTCAGTGCGTGTATTGATCTTGCAATTAAATTGAGATGTTGGATTCCATAAACGTTTGACTAACCTTCAATTTGAAGGTCTGAATGCAAAATTAAAAATTATTTATGGTACTGAAAACAATGTGTGCATTGTGCATTAGTAGTATTTGTTAGTGCATTGATTGAAACAGTCACTTGCGAAAAATTTATTTGGTTCAATTCCCACAATAAAACAAAGAATAAATAGATAGGGAATTGCGCATGGTGCGTTCGTTTGTAATTGTTTGTCTATAAATGTTGTTTATGTAGAAAATGTCTTGGTATAATACATAACGAAGCAGTACAGTACAGTCCGTCTTTTGAAACTTCACTAAAGTGCATAGGTACAGGCGAAAAGCCTTTATGATAAGCGGTGACTTTGAGTAATCACTGGAGGATATTCCTTTCAAACTGTGCAGCATGCGATAGTTCTAGGTTTGAAGTGGGGAGTGGACCTATGGTAGAATGTAGCGATGAGCAATATCACAAATCAATCAGATCAGAACACAACAATACACGCTGATAATTTTTACGCTGTTACCATTTACAACAGCAAAATTACTTTTTAAAATATGGAATAATAGCTTGCGCATTGGGTCACACATTACAGGTATGCTAATAAACGTCTTAAATAATTGAAGTGCTCGCGCTAGGAATACTTTAACGGTCGAAACTACATACATATACTACCGCTGTAGAGAAAAATTGGACTCAGAAACTACATTATCAGAGATTCGACGCGAAAACAGATGAGCATCTAGAACTTTTAAAACTTTTTCGCAAAACCCAACAATCGCATGAAACTTTTACATTAAAAATTTACAACATTCATTAGTGTCACGTTGTGATCATGCTGACCAAATGTGTGCATTTGACTTTTAGAGGGACGACCAAAAGCTGGGACAGTTCAATAACAAGACAACGACACTGACATTGGAATTGGTGAAGTTTTGGAAGAAGGTTGAAGTTTATTAACACTAAGTAATATATTAACTGATAAACTATTAGTATAGTTACTATTTTAGTTAACTTCAAATGAAGTGTTTAAAAGTACAACTACTTGGAAACGAGCGGTTATTCGGTTATAGATCGACATTGGTAGATAAGGATCTTACCTATTCGCAACACGGTATTATATTTTTTTATTATACCGTGTTGCAAATAGTAATAGTGTTTTATTTTTATATACTATTTATTTTATTTGCCATAGAGAAACCTACTGTTGTGGTGACATTGTGTTGATTTATAAATTAAAATCTTTAGTTTAAAAAAAATACGTTTTCAAACGTTTTTATAGAAATAAAGTTATTTGGCTTTGACTTCATACATAACACATCTTTTTACCTACCTTTTACAAAACCTTGTAGTAAGTTCTCAGTAGTAAGAATTCCACTCAGTTGATGTCTCAAATGTAATTGTAAGTCAGTCTTTCCCAAAGTTTGCTACACGAGGGGGTCGCCCCTTGGTTGCTCACGAGGGAAAATGAATTGGGCCAAAAAAACCTAGATCAAGTTTTAACACTTCAGCCAGGTAATGGATAGCCCATCAGCCGAAAGGTTAACGAGAAAATATTGCAGCAGAAATAAAAGGTAGCGATATTTTGTTTTATGATAGAATAGGGGTGGCCCCCTGTTGTCTTTTATGGGTCCCTGTGTACGCCACTTTTTAGACCCCTGGCGTGTAAACAAAGCATTGAGGTAAAATGGTAAATCTTAAAATGTTCCTAGAATTTTTGTTATTAATGACAAAGCAATAAGTCAATAAGGTACAATTTAGAAAACATTATCTAACAACCTTGAAGACAAGTGCAAGTAAAACATCCTAATGATAAAAAAACTAAAGAGCCTGTAGGGTATTTAACCCCCATAAGAGGCAAACGACCGGGTAAACGACCTGAACAGATGACTCCAGTCGTTTTTCACGAAGTCATATGATTCATACCATATATAAATTGTATACAAAATGTTTATCCAATGAATAAGCATCGTCTGCTCTGAATAGGGCTGTCGAAAACATGATTTTGGTCCAATAAATTGGTCTAAAAATTACTTCTAAAAATGCAAGAAAAAATAGTTTGAGCTTGTGTTGAGGAAGCATATTGTAAAACCACCATTCTTGCTTATATATTAAATTAATTTTATTATTCCAAGAGTGATAAAATAGGAGCTACTCTCGAGTTAACATAATAATGTCAACCGTAATATATTTAAGTATAGGATATAAGACTTTCTTGCCTACTTTGTTCTATCACTGCATCACCTTTAAGCTGACCAGTAGAAAAAGTCCCTGGCATTGAGTCATCAATTTATACGTAAAGTATAAATAAATAAAACAAATTAGTCATTACCGTTGCGCCTTGTGTAAATACCACAACCCTATTCAAATAGCATTGGATCCTACAATTCAAATAGTATACATAGTAGAAACATCATCTTATACAAGAAAATAGTTAAGTTGATAAAAAGTTAGGGTTGTCCGGAGACCAATCAAGTTACTCTCAAAAGGTCTACACGGTGTCAAGACTCAAGTTCGAGACGATTCAAACTTTTATGGCTTTAAAGGATATACATATATATACCTCGAACGCAGTTGATTCCTTTTCGTAACATTGAATTTTTAGACAGACCTTAACAATGACAATGTTATACCTATTGTTTTTTTGTTACCGGGTGACTCACTGCTATAGTTTTTTTATACATCCCGTTTAAAATTCTTTGTCTTTATTAGATATGCGGGTAGAAAACCTTGAAAGTGAGTATTTTGACATTACACGTATCAATGACGACTTGGTCACGTAAGGTCACACGAATTGTGTCTAGATTAAGTACAATATTTTGACTGTTAATTTATATGTTACATACAGTACATCAAGACATGTTTATTTTTTATAAAGACTAACACAAGGAATATTAATAACAAGATACACTCGATTTAAGAGTTCTATCGCTGCCAAATATACCTAAAGGATCAGCATCATCTAGTGAAGATGAGTAAAACTAATCGATCTTGAGACGTGCAAATTGAAATTTAGTCGGTTAATTATTTTAACAACTTAACGTCAACGATATAACACGATGATGGAGCCTGTTTGAATCTCCGAATTCCCCGAAAAATATTATTAACTTGGTTTACACCACCACATACAATATTAAAGCTTCATCAATAACAAAAACATTAATACTATAATCGATATTTGATTTGCCAAGTATTTATCCGTAACATTGCGCTAAGCTAATACGCTAACGAAAAAATAGAACTGGAAAAAAATGTATATGTACTTTTGTGAAGTATTTATTTAGAACTTAAAGGAGTATCCTCGGTCCTTATCTTCCATACTTGGATGTAGTAAGAGAAAAAGACAACATCAAAATATTAAAAACAAACTTGAAACTTTAAAATAAATGAGGGATAATGATTAACGTACAAGCACAAGTTAATTCAGTCATACATACTTACAAACTCATTAACTCCGTTCTCAGTAGGCTGTGACACAACTCCATTTGCCTCTCTCTTTAGAAAGCTCATGATTAGACTTCTCATAAAGGCCGGATGGATGGTTATTGGTAAATAAATTGAAAAAAAAAAAGAGGACTCACGTGCAAAGAGTCGGCCGTCATATGATCTATGAGGAAATATTAAGGCATGCTAGACACCGTTAGAGTCTACTTCAATATTCATTGAAGAATATTCTTCAAAGAGATAAAGGAGTGAATAATATGTTAAGGGTAACGATCCGTCGAACATTACCTCGACTGCGATCCACAAAGCAGTCTATCTGTCTCTACAGTCACATACAGTCTATCTAGTCACATATTCGGAGATTTCAGTCTTGCTAGGATTTTCGTAGATTATCCAATGTTTCAGGGAAATAGAGTTGCAATCGGAACGTACAGTTGAAACTGTGTTCAGTGAACGGAGATTCGCATGATATTATTCCCGACGGGGAAATCCGAACTGTGGAATTTTATTGTGGTGAAAGAAAGAAATAAGTGGCGAATAAGATGATAATCTTAGTATTTAGAAAATAAAAATTTCTAAAGGTTCAACCATTGCAATTACCTACTTCAAAAATGGAGTGTGAACGTAAATTTGCTTTTTTACGCCGAGACGATCGATAAATGATTTCCCAAACAAGTACATTACTGTCATGAATACATTCAACTTTTTGAAATGTCCACTAATCAGTCTTTAAAATAAAATATTAAGTATAAAAAAATGTTATAACGCCATCTGTTTTACGAAAATATCAACTACCGACAGCGCCATCTTACAAAAAGTGAACGTATTAAAAATAAATTTATAAATTGGAGCGTAATTACGTGGACAGAAGCAGACAGCAGTGTACAATTTTTAAATCTTCAAATTGTACTATGTTGTATCGCTTTTATAGGCAATTTTTTACTTTGTTGCAATAACACTATAAGTCAAAGATTAACGTTTTTGCTGCTATAAAATTATTTTAAGTAATAAAATGTCTATTTAACCATCCATCTCACGGTGCACTAAAGACCACTAGTTTGATACAGTTTGTCTATTTATCCAAATTCCTATAGTGAACTGATTTCCTGTCATTAAAATTTTATTAAAATTTAAATATTTTTTATTAAAAGTTCATTAAAATTAAAGGTTTCAGCTGAAATTGGAGAACCTCTACCATGCAGAAGACAGTTTTTACTGTAGAATTATTATTTTGCCGTAGTGAGCAGAAATCTAGAGAGGAGGAGTTACACATCTGGTCTTTCGAGTGTTGCCAAGGCACCGGTAATGATTATCATCAGGGAACCGTACGCTGGTTTAAAAACCGAGTGTTCAAAGTTAATTGGTGACAGTCCCACCAAAAGAGACAGATTAAAACTAGCTTGCTAAAACTTTGTCCCTCCACCGAAGCCATTTATTATATACGAGTACTACCAGAAACCTCGCAAATCGCGAATAGCGTTGCGATACACGCTCTGACAGTCCTTCCGTTTGGAATCTTATTTCACCGCACATACTATAGGTATATGTATCAGTAGGTACAAGTATCTATATCGGTAATACGAGTCGCTTGCATCAAGCGGTGTCAGTTGCAGGTGTCTTCGAGGTCTAAGAGATCGAATCATAACGTTCGATTTCATTTGGAACGTATAGATATTCTTGATCGCGATATTTTGTTTGTATTCACAATTTTTATGAAATTCGGGTTAAGAATTTTGAGTGGATGCGGCCAGGTGGAGTGACGATCTGCGTAAAACGGCGGGGAAAAACTGGAAGAGGAGAGCTGACGATCGAGCTCAGTGGCGTACATAAGGAGAGGCCTATGTCTAGCAGTGGATAATGAAAGGCTGATGATGAATTTGAAATTAGTAACGGTAATTAGATGGTAATATGGAAGGTCTTTAATGTTGATGGCATCTTTACAGATATCTTTTGCAGAAAAAAATTAAATACTAACGATCTTCTAATTACGATTGATTAATACTTATGGCTATTGTTCCTATATATACCAAATAATAATAATAATAACTCCACACACCTCACACACGGCCGTCTGATCCCAAACTAGGCAGAGCCTGTACTATGGTAACCAGACTGCTGATAAACATACTTATATATTTCTAAATACATACATATTATAGATAAATTACACCCAGACATAGAACAAAATATCGTGCTCCTCACAGAATTATTTGTCCTGGGTGGGAATCGAACCCACGACCTCTGGCTTAGCAGTCAGGGTCACTAACCACTAGACCAACAGGCCAGTCAATAATGTATGTATGTAAATATACAGTGTAAACTAAAACGCAAACCTAGATACATATTCAAAACAAGTTTTTCTAAAAGCTCAACCACGAAATAAATAAAATTAGGTGTATTACAAACCGTCAGCAGATCAAGTGGTTTCGAACGAAAGAAAGAAAAGACATTTACTTTGTACTCGCACAAAGGCAACCAACAAATAAATGTAGTAAAGTTTATAAGTATAAATATGTATTACCTCTGTATGAGCCGAAATGGTCGATTACACACAAATTCACCATTCTTTGTGTTTAGAGAAGGCTTATAAGGTGTTTGAACATACTTACGTATTTTCATTATATATCTTTATTTAAGAATACCGAAACAAATGATTTTTCATTCTTTCACATTTCACATTACACACGGGTCAAATAATGTAGAAATGAAGTACACAAAACTCACAAATTTTAAATTACATATATCCATCATCTATCGCTTATTTTTTATGTGTGAAACCATTAGACACCGTATGTATTAGTCAGTATTGAAATAAGCCTATTTTAATTTGTTACAGTAAAACGATCAACATAACCATTAATGTAATAAAAAACAAGACAAGTCAATTTATGGGGTTTTCTGTAATAAACTTTTTCTTCTTTAATATCAGGAAGAGATTACACAAAAATTTGCAATAAACCAACCGAAATAAGATTTGAATTGTAAAAGCGGGATATACGCACCATTCGTTTGGTCGAGAGATAAAATCGTTCAAATAAGTAAACAGAATTCAGCTATGGCCAAGTCAAAATGTAATTTATTCCTTTACAATACAGTGGGGATCGAATTTGAATTAAAATATTAACACAAATCGAGTGCCATTAGTCATTACACTATTATATCGATTATAGCGAATAATACGATGTTTTACCCAGTGTTTCACTGTTGATATAATATTATCTACGTATTAATGGCGAAACGAAAATATCAAAAATATCAAAAAAGTGGAGGTGGATGAAGAACCTTCTACCTCACGATATCAACGACGGAGGGCGTGCACCTCTGAGCCAGTCAGCCTGTGACCACGGCCAGTGCAACCTGGTCGAAACGCAATTCAGAGGTATGTAATACCTTTTCGTGATCGCGTTATTTCCCGTTAATACGTAGATAATATTATAACAAGTGTCATGTACAGTCAATGTCAAAATTAGATGGATATAGATTACAAATAACTGAACATTATAAAAATAAATACCATAGAATAGTACCATATAATAATACTTTCTTCTTGTACCTAATTTGAAATTAGAAATTACAAAACATTCATTGTTTTTAACTTTCAAGTTGTATGCATTTTAGATGGGGGGGGGGGGTAAGTTGGGGACGTATATAAATAAGGCACTAGTGAAATGAAATTTTTATTTACCCTACGTTTCGATAGAATATTGCAGATGACTTTCAAGTTCGGTACATTTCTGTATAAAAAAAGAAGGCATGATGATGCCTTATTATTGTCAAAACGTTTACTTTTAATGGTATTATGTCGTTTTTATTACTTTTAAATGTTTTTAAAATTAATTTTATAATCTTTACATAGTATAAAACAAAGTCGCTTCACGCCGTCTGTTTGCTTAGATTTTTTTAACTTCGCAACTGATTCTAATGCAGTTTTCATAAATTTTATGGTTTATATGTGTAGTTTAATTTTGTTTTCTGTTAATTTGTTGGAATATAATGATAATTTGACATTAGCATCTACATTGCACCTGTGCGAAGCCGGGGCGGGTCGCTAGTAAATTATAAAATCAATTAAAACATTAAAATAAACTAAAAAAAAATTAAATAGAATAATAAATAAACTGAACGACAATTTTCACAGTATTTTAAGTTATTTTATTGCTTGCTTGGTGAAATAGTTTATTTTCAGCAGATGCATCTACTCAATAGCACGAACACGTGGTCTGAGTACAACTGTCTGTCCACGATCAGTACATTTCTCACTACTAATCACGGTGATTGACTCCCGATTCGGAGATGTGATATGCATACATACAGGACATACATTGCTAGTGTAACCTGGTCGAAACGTCAGGCAATTCAGAGGTAAATAGTACCTATTTCGTGCCCGCGTTAACTCCCATATATATATATACATAATTAAATTTATTTTTGTAACTCAATTCAGCAAAATTATCAAACAACACAAAAAAAAACGATTAAATGAACTGTGGAGTATGAAACACGTAATTTTGGAGTATTCGTCAGAGCCTGTAACGGCAAATAAGCTCCTGATTATACATTTTCATGTCAGCGTTGGCGTGCTCCACAAAGAGAAACAGAATAACAAAGAAAACAAATAAATTTCACTTGATTGACAAAATAATTATGTAGATAAGTTAAAAACGATGTTCACGCAACTACAAAGTGAATTTAACTAAATGTTATTATATCAAAATTATATTATTACCAAAATAATAACCACTATACAGTTAAACTAAATGCTGGTATACGGAGTGGGTTCGAACCTACAACCAACTGATCGCAAAGCCGACCCCTTACTGTCTTGTGATAGATACATAATTATATCAGACATCACTAGAATATGTGATCAAGACTATACTTTATCGACAAATGAAAATAACTTATACAAATTTTAAAATATGTTTCATATCCGAATTTCTAAATCTGTTCCTCAAGCCGAGTCCAGAGGCGGTATTTAATGAGCCTGTATTTCCCAGAAGGAACACATTTTTACTTAATTTATTATGGAATTATTCCGAGAATATTTAACATTTATTTCAGGTTATTTATAATAGTTTTGAAAGTTTTGCAAATATTTTATATACATTTTTAAGTATTATTAAGTTAACGCCTTGAGGTGATTAGTAAATTTAGTAGTAATAAGCTGCATTTAAAGTTTTTCAAAACGTTTTCTAGAAATTCGTATTAGCTTTTGCGACCCAACGAATGCTAATAGACAAACATACAATCAAAATTTAATTAACGGACTTGGCAATTTTATAAGACTTATGAATTCTATAAGGCTTTCATATATACTATTTAAGAGCATAGTAATCAAATACGGATTCTCGCTGCGTTGCCGGTATGTAAACAGGGAAGCGCAGCGTAGATCGATATGGCGGGGTAAACACGGCGGTTGCCATGGCGACCCGACGGGAGTTTCGTCACTTCCGCCCCCGGGTCTTTACCTCACTCCCCATGCACCCTTCACCGCACATCATTCCCCCCTGCCACCCGGCGCTGTCCGCAGCAGGCTTTTCCGTACCACAGTGGGCATGCTACAGCAAGTTAAATTGGTTTTGCCCTTGAATTAATGGTTATTTCAACGTAGGTCTACTTCGTGCGAATAACGAGATTAGAGCATCAAAGGCGGTAGGAAAATTTGATTGTAATGCCATTCTTGTTTTTTTATTACATATTTCTTTTTATATGCTTTTACAACGTACCTTGTTGCGTATTATGTGCTCTCACTTTAATTTGAATGTGTACTATATGTAACGGAATCTTAGCAAGTCAAGTTACATAGATTGTGATAATGATGATGTAATTATTATTAGAGTAACTTTTTTTACTTTTTAGTGGGTTCTTGTACATATATTTTATCTACGATACATAATAATCAGCTTTAATCTTTGAGTTTTAAAAACCACATCAATAGTAGTTTTGCAAGTACATAGTTAATATATATTATGCTATTTAATATTTGGTAAAAATTTACTAGAAATCGTCAACATATTCGTAGATGAAGCAAACACGTGTATAATTATCTTTTAAAAATAAGTATCACCGACTTCAATGTGCCTAAATCATGATATATATTTTTTTTTAAATATAATATGGGTAGGCCAACTAAACCTACTGCTCCAATGAGACAGCGAAGTTTCGGAGTAAAAATATCATCCATGTATACAATTTTTTGATATTTGTTGATTTTTCAGAAACCGCTTAATCGATTTCAATAAAATTTAAATGGGACCACCTAGAAAGTATACCATTTGAAACAAAAAAAGAATTTTCTAAATTGGTTCAGGCGTCTTCGAGTAATCGGTGTATAAAAAAAAGATTCCGACGAATTGAGAACCTCCTTCTTTTTTGAAGTCGGTTTAAAATTACATTAAACCATGCTTTATTAACTTACAATCTATTTAAGCCGGCAGTTGGTTTACTGAACATTTACCCTGACTTTGACGACCCAATGTTGATGCGTCGGCAAATTTTAATACAGAATGTTTATTACAGACAATTATTTAAGCTGAGATAATTAGTCTTTTGTACAGCATCGGCATTGGGACAAAATGGTTTGATACCGCTTGATGGAGGCCCAAAGTTTATGGGGTTCGGTTTATAAAACGACATGAGAATCGTATGGGAAATGGAATATATATAAGCTACTTTGGTCAATGAAATTACATTTTGTATGTTTACCTGTTACATTATTTAAGAGAATTAGAGATTGGTTTGTTTGGCTATTTACTTGATTACCGATACTAGCCGGTCAACAATTTAATTGTTGTACACGGTTAAGAATTTCTTAGGCTATTGTGGATTGGTATTTCTATAGCTATTTTATGGACGATACAATATCTTGGTATTCTATAAATTATTTCTATTAGACGGTATTTCAGAGTTTAAGTTACCTATGTGTATCGGCATTTCATAAAGCACTGTCTCTTGTTCAATGCATGCATTTTTTGGATTATTTATCTTAATCGGTATTCCATAGTACAATTTTATTAATACTATATCATGAATACTAATATTAAACGTTATTGATTACATATATCGGTCGGTATTTCAAGAATTACTTAATTGATCGGTATTTCACGTACCGTCACCTTTGTCGCTTATTATAAGAATTAAAATATATCACGTATTAGTAATTAAATTTTGTCTGTGAGTCTGATGTGTCTATAATGTCATATTATTATCATATATACGATGTTTAGAGCGACCTTATTAAACACACTTCTAAGAAATTAACAATTTATAACTGCGATCGTACATTTGTAATTATCAGTTTACCTTCACACAATTAGGTACATATGCGCCACAGAATCCATATAATGAGATGGTAACAAGTTATTGAAACTAGCCCATGGACGTACAAAAAAAAGGTTTTTGTATATGTCCACGAAGCCGCTTAAACCATTACAAGGCGTAGGCACCAAAAGAATCTACAAAGAAACCAAGAGTCTTAGCTTATTTTTTTATTTACTTACAGCCAATACAATGTTTGAAAGCAAATGTTATTGTAGCTTTTATATGTGACAATTAATAATTATATCATTACAACAGTAAACTTATTTAAATATTTAATTACATAATGAATGGTCAAGGAAAAAGACCTAAGAAATTAACAATAAAAATCAATTAGATAAATAATATCCTATTGCTGAGAAATTCTTGAATGATAGCACAAGCCATGCTGTAGATATTTTAAATTTTCTATGTAATTCTGTAGTACCTTACAAAATATATTTTTACAATAGTTATGCTGTCTTACCAAGTATTTTTTTATAGTTGGTATAATACATTATACATATATACCAAATTTGACAAAACAATACACACATCCTCTGTGTCATTGTTTTTACATTTCCGGTATTAAATACTACATTTCCGGACAAAAATAAACCTTACGAATTGTTATCGTTTCATTTCGTTGCGTTATTTAAACTTGGTGTAACGTTACCGCGAACACTTCGATAAATTTGATATTTTCTATGTTAATTATTACAATGATCTATATCTGAAGTGATTATTACTTTTAAAATACATGTTTTGTTATTAAATAAACTTTATGGAGTACTTGGGTATGCTTGTTTTCGCACGATTTCATTCTATTATCACACTTAATATTTTTCGTATTGTTCGTAAAATTATTACTTTTCGAATTAACGTGATCATGGATAAACCGGATAAACACCAGAATAGGGACACTTGTTTGATTACAGAATAGAGGCACTGATAGTATAGTATGTGACAGTACATGGCGAAAGCGAATTTATCAAAAATATTTAAATGTGCGGGTAGATGAAGAACCTTCTACCGCACGGATTCGACGGCGGCGGCCGGACTGGGCCCAGAGAGCTTGTGACTGTGACCACAGCCAGTGTAAACTGGTCGAAACGTCAGGCAATTCAAAGGTATGTTTCACGTAGTTTTTTTAATACATACATATTTTACATAGAAAAATCCAGACTAACCAAATACAGCTTTTCAAAATTTGGCTGTAACGTTTTTAATACCTTCCAGGAAATAGAGCGTTATGACTTATGAGTTATGACAGCCCTAGTAGCGCGGCATAAAATGTAAGTTTTTATTCCAAAGGCTATATGTCCTTATTGTCGTATACTGTGACTCGGTTATCAATGCATGTCGTGAATTTAAGACTATCAGTTGTGTTACATAATTTGATAATAGTGATTAACTGTACGATGGCTGGCGTGTGCGTGATGCTCGTGAACGGGTGCGTTGGTCGGAGCTGGTCATCTCCGGACTGCTATTACTTAAATAGGTGTAGTAGTAATTAGCGCGTCTATTTATATTTTAGAATACTAGGTATGTTACATTGTCCTCACATTTCATTTACGTTAAAAACAATGTAACCAGAAATTTGTAAAAAACATTTTGAAAAAGAGTGTCCTTGGAGTTTCTTGTCTGTTCTTCTGCATAGGATCTACGTATTGGAACAGGCAACTCGCTTCACGACTGACTTAGTTGGACTGACTTCTACTCCTGACAATTCAAAAATACCTATTATTGCTTTAATTGAAATAAATGGTTTTGATTTTGATAAATATTTGATTATATCTAGTTTAAATTAAATTAAGTTAAACAAATTACTTCATCATCATCATCGTCATTTCAGGCATAGGACTTGAACTGCTAGACATTGTTCTCACTTAAAGACTTCCAAGACTTCCGTCTGTCCACCTTGTTGATGGACTACGCTGTGCTTTCCGGTCCATGGTATTCGTTAGAGAACGTGCTAAGGGGCCTGCCCATTGCCACTTAAATTTGCTGACCCATTCGACTAAGTCTGTAACTTTCCGAAGTCGCAAGGTTAACAAGTTACTTTTAATATAACAAATACTTGCCAGTTTTTTTGTGCGTATTGCTTACACGATTACAAAGTTATGTGTAAAAAATTACCCATCTAATTATTCCCGACTGAAGACAGCTTTGCACTTACCTGTAGACAAAAAACATTGACTTCGTTAAACACAGAATTTTAAATTTCATTTCTTACTACCATGTGTCCTAATTTGGGCGTTACTTTATCATTTGAATGACTTATGTGACAAAAACATTTTTTATGCACTCCATAGGGTATTGATTTTATATACTTATACTTACTAGTTTCGACCCGCGGTTTTAACCGCGTAAGTCCCGATGCCGTGGGAATATCCGGATAAAAAGTAAAAAAAGCCTATGTGTTAATCCAGGTGTCCAGCTATCTACATACCAAGTTTCAGCGCAACGGGTTTAGTAGTTTTTGCGTAAAAGAGTAATAAACTTCCATACATCCTCACAAACTTTCACGTTTATAATATTAGCAGGATAATTGTACTATACTCTTATGCAAAAAAAATTGTTGTGTCGTGTTTTGTGAATATAAGTATAAGCATAAGACAGTATATTATGCTTCATTACATTACTCTGTGCGTATATATATAACAACAGCATTGATTTTAAAACTGAAGTCAATAAAATTCATATAAAACGCAAAATTACGCGATGAACGGTCTTAACAAAAACCACGACAAATTTTTAACCAATAATGGAGCCAAAATTCAGACAAAGCAACACTACATTTACCCTCACAAAAGATTTGTAAGTCCCTATGGAACGGACTTTACTTCTGTTACAACTTGGGGTCTGATAGTCCGCACCGGTAGTAACCCGTTGCTAAATTATTTGTAATTCCGATGTAGCTTGTAGCGTATTTAATTCTGTTGCAGTTTCAACATTTTAATCATTGTAGAATATTAATTTTTAAGTTACAATTAATATTCCATCTTAATTGAAAGAAATTAATGATTTTATTATTCTGAGTCTATACATTTGAGGGGAGTATGATAGTTCGTAAAAAATTAAATTCTGAATGAGATTTAGTTGTTTATACTGGATCTTAAACACAAGTATCACTTTTTTTTTATTTTGGCTAAGAACACTCTCGAGTAAGCAAAACAAACCTGTCAAACAAAATGGAACGAAATCAATACCGGTAAATACATTTATGAGCAACGATGCAACAGACTGACACGCAAATACACACGTTAAACTTATAACACCCTTCTTGGGGATCGTTGGGGATTAAAAATAGGCTTAAAGAAGCTTGATAAATGAGTGTTATTAACCATCAAAAAAACTTTCACGAGGCCCATTTTACTGAACAGGGTAGTAAAAAAATATACTCAAACGAACTGACAGATTGAAAGTTCATTACGAAGAAAACACTCGCTCGATGAGACGCTTCCACTCAAGAACTACTTTAAAAGTAAGTTTTGATGCACTAGACAATTATGAAATCCAGATTGAAGAGGAATCCAAGCACTTCTAGCACCGGTCGTTTACTATAAAAGGTGTTATCACGTGAAGTGCTTATTCACATATACTGCGAGGTATATGTATATATTTTGTAGACAATGTTGGCGCGCGACCAAAACTGTGCTTTGCTCATTTACAGCGAAAATTTATATTTATTGAAATGGTTTGTTAAAGAAAGCCACCTGTTGCACTTAGTCTCTGAAGATGCAGAGCATATTACCTAATGAGTATATCATTTACTATATAATTATTAATTTTACTTTTGAGGTTCCTGGGCTTGAGTCCCGGACCAGACAGCAACGAGGAGTTCGTTAATGTATCCTGAACACGGCTATAGACAGGCCCGCTATTACGTTTAACCTATGCCTCAATGCTAATATAATAAATACCACTCTGCTTGTCCCTTAGGTGACATATACCCATATCTACATAAATATAACTATTACGAAGCATTATTTGATATGCTTGATATTTATCAGTCTCTTTAAAACATATTTTCAAAGTAATACCAATAACTTATTCATCTGAAACCACTTTAAAATATGTTAAATCTCACCAAAAATCTGATACTAAAAGACACTGGAACACTACTTCGATGAAAACATTATTGGAATTAATGATTAAGAAACACACACAGTGGTCTCTCGAAGTGCACGCATATCTGGACGATCACCGCCGTCTAATATTTTTGTATGGAAGTTGACTGTGTCATATCACTATTTACCTAAAGCAGTCAGTTGTCCGAATGTGTTGATTGTTGTTTTTGTTAGGTCAAATGGTTTTTGGTTCACAGGACAAAAATTAAAAAATGGGTAGGAAGAGGAACCTAGGGTAAGCATAGGTTATCGTAGGTCTCGGATGGGGAACAGGACTGAGACTGCAGTAGCTCGCAAAGGCCGGGGTCGCGTACAACATTTGAAACAGTGTCAGCAAAAAGCTCCCGCGCGCCAATCTTTGCAACATAAAAGCCTTCTCAAGGATTAAATAACTTTTTAAAGGTTTTAATTTGCTTATCTTAAGGAGGTACATTTATTTTCCAAGCACCATGTAAAAAGGGTCACCTCATAAACGGAAGGTTAATAAACGTCTGCTTGTGATCAACTTCTGCTAGTAAATTACTTCTGGGGCCCATGAATATTCGTTTTCAAAGTCAACTTTAAAAAAAAACTGCAAACTCCTCTCCGTTAAAAAACTAGCTTTAAACTTAGAAACATCAAATAGGAAATACGTTCCTATTTTCCTTCTACCTACATAAAATCTACATCTCTGTAATGATAAGTTTTTTAGGAGTTGGACACACTTATATATTATTTTACTATGGACTCTGTGGAGGAACGGGTGTGAGGATCCTCCGACCAGGCGAGGTGATCATGCCTATCCGCGCGAAGAATCAACGCAGGAATTCAGCCAATGTCAAGTGTTTTATAATTATACAAGCTAAATAACAAAAACGTAAAAAAATGGACGTCTATTCGTCCATCTTGAAAAACCTGGACACTTCTTAAACATATTTGCATGTCACAAATGGTGTCAGTCATCTCAAATGTCACAACGAATGAAATCAGTTGTGACATGAGTACGTGACTCATGTCACAACTGATTTCATTCGTTTCAAGATGTCCGAGTATTTCTTGCTTTTTCCGAATACTGCTTCCATTTTAAAGAATTATTTATGTATTTTCTCTTTGTTACTTTCCTGCCTTTTTGATAATAACATTATTGTTATGAAGAGGATTTAATACGGGTAACAATAGAACTAGTATCATCTCTTATTAATGAAGTAAGTGGAATTGCCTACTTTATTAAATTAGCTCCGTTGAAGATAGGGGAAAAAAACTTTCACCATTTTTTTTTTCCTGATAACTACAGAACAAAAATAAGAAGAAAATCAGTCGAAAAACAGATGAGAAAAAGTCTGTCTTTACCCATTCATATTATGGTTGTAAAATATTTTTAATGCACTTCATAGAGTAAGGATTACATACAGATTTTTATGCGCATTGAAGACAACACAAATATAAAAAAATAGTTGTGTCGTGTTTTGTGTGTTATGTAAACTGTGCATCTACAATAACAGCGTTGATTTTATAACCTTAAGTCAATAAAATTCATATACAACACAAAATAACATTCAAATTGAGATGAATGGACTTAAAGACCTCGACTTAATACTACATGGTGATTTTTAAGTCATGTGAATCCACAATCTTAATCCTGTTTCATGCGTTACTAAAAAATTACGCGGCATCTCGGAATGACTTGGGGATCAACACGACCCGACCCCATGGTGAAGCAGGCTCTATTTAATTTGGCATTTTTAGTGGTCAACCCGACCGTCATCGCGTCACCGAATGTCAACAATATTTGTTCTTTATTAAAGTATAAATAATATCTGTATAATGTGTGTGAAACTATATTAATCCGTCCTCGTCCAAAAACCTTACGCAATGTTGAACCGGTTATCCTTATGATATTCGGTACAATTAATCATCACAAAATTGAAAATAAAAAATAGGGGTAACTTTTTCAGATACATGACTTTTCTTGGGTTAAATAATTTCGAAAAGAGAATCACTCGCCATTATTTTCTTGATAATAAAAAATGGTTATTAAAAAAAAAACACATTGATTATTGTTAGAGTTCTAAGACAATATACTGTACAGTGATTGGCCAAGATTTATTTAAGAACTGATTGTTAGTACTTTCAAAGCATTAACAGATTCTGGTCAATCCGACGGCTTCCCTATCTATGTCAATGAACTGCCCGTAATAGACTGTTAATAAATCAATCGTGGGAGAGCTATGCTTCGGCAAGTATTGGCCGGCTCGACCGGAGTGATACCACAGCCTCACACAAAAACGGCAGTGAAGGAATGATTGCATTGCTTTTCGCCGAGTGAGTAAGGTTATCGGAAGCCTTAACCCTTCCCTCCTCCCTCTTTCTATCACTTGTTTGCTATATATAGAAGTTATATTTTAAATAAGTTCCTAAAGCGTTAGAATCAACTTAACCTCTCTTATCAACATAATTATCTAGAAGGTCACATCCGAAAGTAGCTACACTGCGCACCTAATATATTATTAAAGAAGTATTAAATCATCAATCGTCATCAAATATTATAGCCACATCTAAAGTTAAAGTAATCCCAACAACACGAGGTTTCCTACAAGTACAACAGCGGCCTTAGCACTTGTTATTTCGGATTCGCACTTAACGATAATTGGATTAAATCTGTACAGCGTCATGGGACGTCCCATCTCTTGTTAGCTAAAAATTGGAGCTTTGCTTGAGGTAAGTAAATTATTTAGAATTGGGTTACACGTGTTTGTGATTCCGAAGTTTTGTGTTGTATTGTTGAAAGTTTGACGAGGGAGAGAATTAAAAGCTTAAAGCGTTGCTTGATTCTTGTCCTTGCTGTGTTGTTTATAAATTCTCCCTACAGATTCCCGTACGTTATTAAGTTAAAGTTATCTTTTATCTTGTTTTGGCGAATGTAACAGTGTTCCAAATTCAATTTTACGTCTATTAACGTAAAATTGACTTCACAAATCTTCAAAGTATAGTACTAATCATAATTCCTTGCAAAGTACAATAGACTTGGAAGCAAATAAACAACATTTTAGAAGCAAATCTAATACACAATAGAAACAAGATGTCGGCTTATACGAAAAATATACATAAGCCACTTCACATTACATTTTTTTGTTTAAGAAGTAAAAACCTTATAGTTTTTTTTTGCTTTTAGCTTAAGTACAGGTACTATTATGTATTCTGTGGCTTAAGCAAATACTCATACTTAGATTTCATTTTTTCATTCAATAAATTGTTTAACAGTAAAACAACTTTATTAATTGTGGAATCATTTCAAAAGCAAACACAGTCCAATATATACATTTTATCAAAGCATCTTTTTGTTTTATCTCATATTTTAAAACTATATGGGTATGGCGGAAAAACTTATAAAAATATTATCATTATAGTATAATTTTATGTTATACCTACTGTTTAAATACATATAATAAAGATTTTATAAAATATTAAAAAAAAGCTATTGAAGGCTTTTAATAATTGGTAGTACATACTTCGTCACAGGTCGATGCCATCGCATCTTCTCCTTTCGACGTAGTTTAATAAACGTCAATAGTCGTCGAATAAACGTCACTGTTTAATAACCTCTCAAAACTCAAAACTTTGATCGTTTGCAATATTGTACAACGGGCGGATCAAAATTCATTGCAGACAACACCGCGTCTAGTCTATTTGTCAGCGTTTGTGCAAACACTTGTAAAAACCAATGGGTAAATATATAATCTCGTCCAAATAATATGTAGCAAACTCCCCAAAACCTAATACACAGTACGGTTTATGTAAATGTGCGCACACACTACACGAGTCTTAATTATGTATGATAAATTAATTACGTTACCAGTTTAAACTCCAAGGGCTGTAAATTTGCATTCGCCATTAGACAAATCCTTAACTATTGTCAACGGTTTGACATAGTTACGTCACCAAATTGTGTTACATTATTCAGTGGTGTTCGAATTAGGGAATGGCCCATCAGTTTAATTACTTAATGAGGTCGTTGTCCTTAACTTGTACGAACTTGAAGTACGACATGGTTCTGCTGCAGGTTGCCAGGTGTCGGAATTATTTTTGGTTTTCCCAAAGTATCTTTCTGGACTCTCGATAAAAATCTCCAGGTAAATCAAACACCTTATGAAGCCAGCTGGATTCGACAGCGTGTTTCTGTAGGCTTTCTTGAGTACTCGGAGGGAAGGAAGATAAGAAAATCATTTTTCTTATTCAGATTTGAAGCATTTCGAAACATCTAAAGTGTTTTTCATTGAAGTACGTAAATTAAAATAGTATCAGAAGAATAGCTGTGTACAACCAAAGTCGGTTAAATAACGGTAACTGCCAGAACTTAAAAGGATAATGATAAACATTCTCTATGGTTAGACCAGATGTCAAAATAAACAAAAACAAGGAGATTATTTTTTTATAATTGGAGCTAAAACAGCAAGAACATCTGTTTATTATCAAAAACACTCGAGTACGTAAAAATAGTGAACACTTAAGACACATAACGAGAAATTTTCTGATGTTTTTTTGTTTATAGAGAAGTTGAAAAGCATAGAAGTGGATACAAGCTTCCGTTCTTAAGTGTTTTTTTAGAACAACCTTCATACCGCTATTCGTTTGTAAAAAAAGAACCTTTTGCGGCATTTCAAAGAATTCAAAGGATACTTAGTGTTTTTATTTTTAATAATGAAGTTATTAAGTCTAAAAGAAAAAGGGGTACAGTAAAATATCGTTAGCCGTTTCACTGTTATTATCAAAATACAAATTCTAAATTAGTTTTTCTTTTATCTTAAGTAACTGCAACTTTATTCGTTCACAATTGCAGTTTTTTAATATAAAAATTAAGAAATGAAATGATACTTTATTTGCAGAAATACGGTACATAGGTTGTAAACAGTAAATTATAAAAGAATCACATATTTCGTCAGTCTGTTCTGACATGCAAATTTTTAAATAGAAGTAGGTACATGCATATTATAATAACATTGATTTAATAGTCCTTAGCTCATATCAATAAACAAATAATTATAAATAATGTTAAATATTGCAATGTCAAATTTTTCATTCTTTATAATATTATTAATATAAAATAGATCATACAATAAATTATCATCATCAGTATCATAGTAACTATCGCTCATTTAACTATTCATTTACAGAGTATATAATTTGTTCTAAGAGCCACATTTTCAATTTCCTTTTAAATTTCTGTAAGTGCAATATTTAAGTTATATGTATATATAAATATGAAGACAATCCAGCTGCACAAATATACTTTTCGTCCTAGCAAACAAGCAATATTCAATATTTTTTCTTATATACAAAAGCTTATTTCCTAAGTAACTAAATACAAGACATAATGGTATAATCTACATCACTACATATTATAAAAAAGTCCCCCGCCGCGACTGTCTGTCTGTTCACTATAAACTGAAAAACTATTGAACGGATTTTCATGCGGTTTTCACTAATAGACAGAGTGATTCATCAGGAAGGTTTAGGTGTATAATTTGTTAAGATTTTATGTCAATTGATTGAAATATATTGATGGTTGTTGAAGATGTCTTTGCTATCCATGGCTTTACCCGTGGCTGTCTGTACTACCGGGTTGCTAGTAGTGTATAAATCAACACTAATTATATTATTGTGTCTCATCGTCAAAGTATCGTAATTCATCGACAACTCATTCTAAAAACGTACGCACGTGTTTTTATCGTGCCGCATAAGTTCTGCCTTATCCTACTAATATCATAAACGTGAAAGTTTGTGAGGATGTGTGGGTGTTTGTTGCTCTTTCACGCAAAAACTACTGATCCGATCGCGATGAAACTTGGTATGTAAATAGTTAGAGACCTAGATTAACACATAGGCTACTTTTTATCCCGATATTCAAACGGTACAGAGACTTACGCGGGTGAAACCGCAGCTAGTATTTTACTAAAAATGTACAACAATTTTATTGCAATACAGAAATTTCGAAATTTAAAAACTGTCGTTGACAGTTACCGAGGTTCGCCCGCGGTTTTCTATGACGCGGCCGGAGCGACCGCATCCGCAACCGGCTGATAAAACAATTCAACATTAAATCCGTATTATAATCTGCTTAATTTGTATTCACACTAAAGGCAAACGCTTTTAGTGTTTATTTTTTAATATGTCAATGTCCTACTGATCTGCATAGACATCTTGGACATATTTTTATTTAAGGATGAAATAACAATTTTCTATAGAACTCATTCATAACAAATACTAATAATGATTGCAAAAATCAAAATCCCTATCCCTAATATATAAATGGTAAGGTAAGATCAGTTAATTATTTTTTTGTTGTTTCAACTATCTTCTAATAGTATGTAAGTCAGAAAATATAAGTATTTACTTTTTCATTAAACAGACGCGATAGACGCATGATAGACTGCAATGAGTAAGTATACGAACACAACCTTATAGAAGGGATTTTGTTATTTCAAAATTAAAAAGAAATCTGTTCCATTGTCACAAATTCAAAATTGGCCAGAGACCAAAACCAAGGTGATTGAGAAATAGGTAATATTACTGTATTCGTCTGTCTTAAACAATTTGAAATAGGAATTTCTAAACTTGTTTCAAATGATTCTCGCATTACTTGGAGACAAAAGGAGTATCTGGTTCCGTGTTCCTTTCAAGGGTTTGAGCCGTATTATTGAGACTTAAATGCTATAATCTACGACACAGAATTTATATCTCGAATGAAGACTCGATATTTTTTCATTACAAACTTTAAGAAGTAATTAACGTGGGAAATTTTCGATTCAAATTAAGCATGATATCAATTTGTCTGGTCGTTATATAAATATGCATGTAATCAGAATTTCAATACTTATTTTAATGGAATTTTGGGTGGAAGCGAAGGATTATATGTAGTAAATTTCATTATTCAATAGAAATTAAAAACGTCTCGTCTCGTTCTAGTTATAGCTACATAACACGAGAAGTGAGTTCGCCTATTTGACTAGCGCGCCCTCGAAGCGTATTTTCGGAATCAATTCATTATCAGATCGTGTTCTGATGTTTTTATTTGTGGAAGTCTAGACGGTTATCTAGTTAATAATATTATATTTTCCTTTTACGATTTTAATAGGGCACATTCGAGCTTGTTTGTTTCTACAGATATATTGTTTGTATGCTATATCTAACCTACCCGGTTTTGATACCTACCATTTGCTATGCAAACACGATATTTTTTTCAATTTCGTAAACCTAATAAATGTGTTCCTCACAGTTAATCTTTTGTCATGGATATGATTAATTAAATAAAGAAATCGCAAGCATTTTCATTGACTATAATATGTATAAAGTTATAGAAATTGTATGCATTTTTAAAGAGTCCTCTTTAAAAATGCATAATATATACTGTATGATACATATTTTAACACAGAGAGCAAACTGCATTATTTTAAAATAGAACATGGAATATTGAGCCTTATTAACTTTTATATTCTTTCAACCAGGCTGGGTTATAAAACCTTGTGGACAGCAATTCATTGGTTTTGGTTCGAGTATTTGCTGGATACGTCAGTCACTTCAGACTATCTTCGCTAGATGGCGTTGCACGTAAGCGTTTGCGTGTGGCTCTTATATTGTATACTAGCCGTCCTCGCAGTTTAACCTGCGTTTATGGTCAGTGCTCCGCTCCTATTGGTCGTAGCGTGATGCCTTCCTCGATAAATGGGCTGTCCAACAATAAAATATTTTTTTAATTTGAACCAGTAGTTCCTGAGATAAGCGCGTTCATCCAAACAAACAAACTCTTCAGCTTTATAATATTAGTATAGATAGACTAAAAAATAATTTTTACATTATTAGGAGCCACGATGTCGTTAAGGGTTTTCATGCTCCGTTTAAACATCTATTGGTTTAAAGCCACCCTTCTTGAGTCTAGAGAGAGCTCTAGACAGTTTTACGGCTAAGAATTTATCAACTTTAATTACTATTGAATTCTCAGTACCAAATGAGTAAGTAATTAGGGTTGATAAAATACAAGATAATTCTTGAACATACTAGATTAGCCCCAGAAGTTTTCAATTAAAACATACACCTTCAACTCGCAAGGAACATGGGTCAAATTATTAATGTTCCACAACAAATTTCCTTCACCAAAAATTATTTGATTCGAATATTCAAAAATATTTGATGTGATTAAGGATAGGCCTTAATCACAATGGAAAATAATTCTTATTATATTTCCTCCACAACATAGAGATACATAAATAGACAATTTAAAGATAAAAAAAAATGTGAGGTTTACAATGATGCTACAATTATGACCTTTTGACATAAAGTTTCGCGCTCACCAAACTTGCATCTTAATCCACTAAATGGCACAGGGAAACATGTTCACGGCCAATTGAGATTATTGTAACTCCTTCAAACCACCTAATAGAATTAAAGAGCTCTAAAACTTGGTTTATCTGACTGGTCATTCTATTCGTTTTTTTGTTGGTATTGACAGATCGTGACGTTTGTTTAATGAAGTTCATTTATATAATAAAGGAACAACTAATATTTATTTATTTATTTATTTATTTAAATCTTTATGCACAATATGTACAAAGGCGGACTTAATGCCGATGGCATTCTCTACCAGCCAACCTTGGGGTGGTGGAGAAATCTCATAAGGTAGGTGCACAGAAATCACATCCATTCTATCTATAAAATCAATACAAGTTACACACAGTACATAAACAGAAGTACACACTATTACTTACATAAAAAATATAACAAAATAATAATATATATTCAAATCATATATACACATATCCATATAAATGCTTACATTATATTCATACACTATGAATACCGAAATACAGAGTCGAGTAACTAGCGTCCAACTCATTCAGTCATCTCATTGTGAAGGAGATCACGATAATATCGGCGACGGTCTTTATTTGATAGGCTCTGTAGCAATTTAGAAAGGTGGAAATAATTTACATTGAATAAACGGCAAACTGAATAAGATGAACAGACAACCAGATATTTGTTTTTAAAGGTTTAGGGATATTCTTTAATATTAATGATTTATTTAAATCGTTGTTATCCACTATAACAAATGTTTTTAAAAACACTGTAAATAACCTATTGTGTGGCATAAATAACACCGATATGTGCTATTAGGGCCACGGAAAGGCGTGAGTTTAGCAATCAGTCCCTCATCTGTGGTAGTAGTTGCACCATCGTTACTTAATCTTGTTGGATCTGAGTGTTGCCAACACTAGAATTCATTCACAACACACGCAAGCACTCTAGAATGTAAGAATACTTTTAAAAATCTTCAAAAATATCTAAACCAGAAATTCGATTGGGATGAATTATTATTTTTAACCGACTTCAAAAATGGGAGAAGGTTCTATGTTCCACTGTATATTTTTTTATTATGTATGTTTACCGATTACTCAAAGACGCCTGGACGGATTTGGAAAAATCTTCTTTTGTTTGAAAGGGTATACTTCCCAGATGGTCCCATGGTCATCAGGTCGGGATCTGATGATGGGATCCTGGAGAAAATGAGGGAACCTTTCAAATATATTTTAATTAAAATAGGCACACTTGGCATTGAAGTCGGTGATACTTTTTTAAAAGATAATTATTCTGGTTAATTATGATATTTGTCATACATCTCGCTCCCGGCTTCTGAGCAATATGTAAAGGATCCACAAAAAACTTTGAACCTTTCTCTCTTACTCACGTCTCAGCTTTAATCTCAGGTCTATTTACTAAGTTTGGAGAAAACCTACAAGTCAGCAACAGTCGTAGACTTAATGATTTAAGAAATATTCTAGCGAATTACCTCGTAGATAAAGATTACCAGTCACATTTATCTTAAAATCAAAGATTAGATTCTAGATTCGGTAAATCAAGATTACTTGAAACTTTAAATCGAAAAAAGTTAACAATTAGATCAAAATTCCAATGGAATGATTCTGAAAAGCTCGCAGCGCTTATTGAAATGAAAAAATTGTCAGATTGAATGAACGCATCGCGCCGCAAAATCGACGAATGAAGCCTCGAATAAACGCTAGACTGATAGCTTGCTTTTAACGATATTTTTAAATAACACTCCGAACGATGGATCCAAGTGAATATTGCATTTTTACATTGCGAAACTGCTATGAAATGTTGTTTTGGGTTATATGTCAAATCAATGCAAATGATACTACATTCATAATTCATAATTTAATTGCATAATTGGTAGGTACTCTATAGAAATGAACGACGGTAAATTGAGTACTTTTCTTACATATTTCTCTAGGTAAATAGGTCCAAGTCTGACTGACGACTGATACTTACGGCTTCATTATGAAATTTGCTGTAACTTAACCTCTAGGAACTTTCTACAAGTAAATTTAAAAGAAACTGTTTTATAAACAGTTTCATGATTCAGTGTTTAAGTTCTAAAACTAAAGCGATACACTTATATTTTACGTTTAAAAATCCCAACTTATCAACGGACTATATTTTTATAGGTTATAAAAATGGCGCCTTTCAGCATAGCTCTGCCAGATGCTACTTTTGAAGTCACCAGCTAGAAACAGCCTGACGTGAATTTATTTACACAACTTTTGCAAAAATAGCAATACCTTGGTGACGTAATGTCAACTGTGCATTACAAAGGTTATATAATAATAATTATAAAATTTGCATAATTTTAAAATTGTTTTATAGTTAACGAAGAACAATAAGAACATTGTAAATACGACTATAATTAATTTTAGATTAACGATACGTTTTCGGTGTGAAAGTAATTAATTTGGGGCAGACTATTATCGTGGTGTTACAATGTTCAATTAATGAAGTTATGAACCGCGCTGAATAAAAACACATCAGTACACGAAAACCTTTTATTACTATTAAGATAATTATAGTTAGCCAACGTGAACGGGCCATGCTTCGGCACGAATAGGCCGGTTCGACTAGAGTGATATCACGGCCTCACAGTTAGGTTTCGCCGAGTGAGTGAGATTACCGGAGGCCTTCACCCACCTTAAAAGCCGGCCACGCACTTCTTATGATCCGGTGACCGGTCTGCTCGTTTGCCCCTAATTATTGTTTATCCAAAACTTGTCGATGTAATATCCTTGCTGTTTACCACTATGGTATGGTCATTCCCATTATTAACGCTTTTAAAAACTCCTGTCGCTAATTCATGGATTGGTAATTTTTTTTGGCTTTCGTTAACACTCTTCTTAATGAGATGTGATTGCCAATCAATAAACTTACTCTTCTAAAGTATTCTCTTCTCAGGATTCTATGTACCATTACACCATATACATATGTACCATTGCTATTAACCCCATCAAGTAAGCTAAACACGGAAGCTGACGTAATCTTATTCCTAGTATCAATTTTTGTTTTAAATACAGTATCTTTATTTCATAAAATTGGTAATCAATTATTCGAAATCGTCAATTTAAAAAAATAATTACATAAAAAAATTATAGATCAACACACAGAGTCAACCCAACTATAAAAATGTCGTAAAAAAAAATTTTCATTTTGTCAAATGTAAACTTATAAAATTAAAAAAACTGTCACTCGTAGGGCTCACAAGTGAAAAAACACATTACGTACGTACGTATTACACCTATGTATAAGAGCCTGACGGTCTTGCGAGTTCCGTGCTTCTGTCCTATAGATACCAAAAGTGGCCAACGTGCGTAAAGTTTCCAATTCAAAAAAATTGATAACATGATTGAAACTTGTGAGAAGAAATGGGGCAAACAAACTCACGGCCACGAATATATATAAAATAGGAATGAGTGTACGTCAGTGTCAGTTTAGTGGGTGGAATTCAAATCTGCAATGCGGAAGAGACATTAATTATCAGTATCACGCTATTTTATTATTACAATAACTTTGTTGGCTTGCTGTAATAGGTAGAGGTAGGCATAATTGATGGAATGCTAAAACCAGTTAGCAATGCGGTATAATTTATGTGAAATTAGTGTACTAGCACACTAATTGCCTTATATGGCTCAGCCCTAAGCGGAGTTCAGATGGCGAATGTGATTTACGATTGCGATGCGACCGCGCGACAGGTGAAAGGCGTTGGTGCGAATACAGCAGCCGTAATAGAAGTAACTTAGTGTTGGCCTAATAAATCATGGCGGCCTTATTGTTACAGTTTCGTGATGTATCTGTGATGACGTAATAGCGAAAGGAGATCAGTGACGTACGCTTTATACGTTTTGTAGTCTCACATGTAACATGTAGTAATGATCAACGGCAAAAGATTGAATTAAGAATTAAACAGAAGATCATCGCGCTTATATAAGACTTTATGTATATTCAATAATCCTGGGAATAAAACCGTGTTATTTGTTAAATCCTACTGATAATGATAACATGCTCACTTCGTACAAAAAGAGGTAGACAGATAACGTGAACTATATGTAATAAAACAAAAAAAATATACTAACTTTTAAACTTTCGCGTTCCATGATATAATATTATCTACGTATTAACGGGAATAAACGCGATCACGAAAATGTATTACATACCTCTAAATTGCCTGACGTTTCGACCAGGTTGCACTGGCCGTGGTAAAAAATATATTTTGGTAAAACTAAAAAACACGCTTTAAAGGCAAACCAAAACGAGAAAGTTGCACTATCCACCTCCTCCTTCATCAGCCAAACCATCGTTACCAGCCCAATCTGTTAGACTTGTCAAAACGAATCATATGAGTTCGAGGGTTTTACTAGTGACCACCGAAAAGTTCCACTATCCACCTACTGCCCCTAGCTGCCTTTCATTCTTTCATTTCGATACGACCATTACAACTATGTTAAAACTAACTTCCGAGATCTGTTTACATAGTTAGAAGTGAAGCTAGGAAAACTAGAAAAAAATTAAGTACAAAGTAAGCAATCTGTAAATAATACTATTCGTAACATTCGTAACTCGTGTCACTTGTGCCTTATAAACCCTATCTTACACCCATGGAGCCCTTCAGCTCTGGTAACCTTCACCCTTACACGCAGATTAACATAGAACTACGCTGTATGCCGGTGGATCTTGTCTCATCGAAGAAGAAATATGTACTGCCTTTTTACACGTAGGCCAATATCTATTGTTAATCCACGTATTGCGCATGATCAGTATTATCACCAAATCTGACACAACATTAAGCCTCTTTCTATCTATTAACAGTAAAGTAAAAAGCCACGATATCAGAACTTGAATAATAGTCACACTGGGTAAATCAGTGCTAGTTAGATTGCGCACACGCAGCGCGAAGTCGACATCAACCACACAAGTTATATAATTTCGACGTCACATTGAGAAACTAGTGCAACAATTAATGAGGCTCTCATATGCTCTGTAAGGGTCAATTCAGACTGAGCAGCAAATCGCGCGAGTATTTTTGAAAATGTAAATATAATATAAACATTATTCCATTACAGCAGAGCAGAAAATCGTATGTATGTAGTTCAATCTAGTACAGTGGACAGTGACGTGCCTTCGAAAATATGCGCGACTGCGTAATCACTTACTTTTTTCTTAGGTTAATAACGCAATAACTGCATAATCCCAATCCAACATCCATCTTAAAAATATAACAAATGTTCGTCTGTATTCTCTGAATTGCGCACTGGCTTAATGCTCGAGTAAGTACCCGTCCAAATATCGGCGACTGCTCGACTGCATACGTGTGACTGCTCGAGCATACCCGCTGCTCGATCAGGCGCGTAGTATACGCATTGTCCGCTCTATCTGAGTTGACCCTAACGGTCAATAATCAATTATATTTTTAATCCAATATCTTTAGATTAAAGATGTCATGTTTGTTATTTGTGTCAGATCAGACTGTGCAATGCTGAACCTATCACTAATGATTACGTGTTCTTATGTTGAAATGCCGCATTTAGAAAGTAGTAGCCTAATTAAAGAGTAGACCGTTGCAAATTTATTGTAACAAAAAATCTGGAAAGTGGACAATTTGGAAACTAAGATAATTTTAGCCAAGAAACATTTTGAACCTAAACCGCAAGTAAACACGGCTTTTTCCAAGCTTTTATTTAGTTTCACCTGTCCCGATGTTTGTCATTGAATCTTGAAAATTAAATTTGATCCACTTCCCGGTTACCGATTGAGCTAAAATTTTGCATACATGTATAAATCGCGTGACAATGCAATATTATGATGACCAGGATCTGATTTGATGATGCACCTGGAAGGTGGCCATAGGAACTCTGTGATGAAACGACGCAACCCCATCGAGTTTGGACTCGTTTGATTCATAGTAAATCCCGAATCATAAATACTAAAAAGTTAAAAATAAGAAAAACATTTTTTTTTAAAAACAACCTTAATTACTTGTTAATAAAAAGAATTAAAAAGTTAAAAATAATAATAACAGCGTGTTACATTTTGACGGCAAGACGCTTTTATTATTATTTTAACTTTTTAATTCTTTTTATTAACAAGTAATTAAGGTTGTTTTTAAAGATTTTTATTATTTTTATTTAATTTAAAAACCACGGAATCACTCAGGTAATATTTTGGAAAAAAAGTGAAAAATGCAAAAAAAAAATGAATCTACTATGGGAGGTGGGATACACTGGACGTATTTTAGCGCAGCATTCGTATTACAGTCGCTTGCATTAAATTTTGAAATTTTATACATAAATTTACTTCATTAAGTGGTTGTATACTTAACGACGCGATGTATGAACTTAAAAAATATCATTTCTATGTTTATTATTATATTATTAAAGACAAAAAAAAATGAATGGTATGTAAGTACTTCTGTAATGAAAAAGCATATTTTAGAGTCGCGCTCGGTGACACAAGTTGGAGTATTATACCCACTGAGTATAGTCTAGCTTTACGTAACAGTTTAGGGACAGTTGCACTTACGTAACGTAACGAAAGGTTACGGGAGGTGATCCAGACTTCAATAAACCAACATCCAGACTAGTTTTACTGTATAGAATTGAAAGTTTCAACGTCTGAATCGTTCCAATATTTATATCTGTGCAAAATTTGTTATTAATCTCTATTTAGCTCGGTAAGTTGAATATATCGTATTATGAAGGAGAAAGTTAATGAATGCATGCATGAATATTTCTTAACTAATTATGTTGGTATGAATAATAATAAATGAATGGTGTGATGATAGGTTGACCAATATGGTGGCTGTAGTGCCTTCTTCAAAAAGTTCGAGTTCTGCTCAATGCAAATATTTGTGTAAGGTGGTGAAAATTTGTGACGATGTATAGACGTTTGTTACTCTTTCATGCAAAAACTACTGAACCGATTGCGATGAAACTTTGTACTTATGTAGATAGCTGGAGACCTATATATTAACACATAGGCTTTTTATCTCGATATTCCCACGGCATCGAAACTTACGTGGGTGAAACCGCGGGGCGCAGTTAGAGTTTAAGAATGTATATCTAACTAGCTGACCCGCGCAACTTCGTCTGCGTTTGTAAATTTTCCCCGTTTTTGCAACACTTTTCATTAAAGCTCCGATCCTGTTGGTCATAGCGTGATGTTATATAGCCTAAAGCCTTTCTCGATAAATGGGCTATCCAACACTAAAAGAATTTTCGAAATCGGATCAGTAGTACCGGAGATTACCTCGAACATCCAAACTCACAAACTTTACCTCTTTATAATATTAGTAAAAATTAGTATAGACCGATATCTAGCATGTTTGGTTGGCTAGGCTATGCTTAGTTTGGGTTTAGATAACATTGTGTAATATGAAGAAGACAATTATATTATTTTATTATATAGGTATATGTTACGTGATACTTGGTTTACTTTTAAAAAATATTACTCGCTATAGGTAGGGAGCTAATGGACCGAGTATTTGTTTAAAAGAGGAAACAGAGCCCTATAATACCAATAGTAGGTAGGGGTAACTATATAGCTGTCTCTATGTGAGGGTATTTACAAATATACTTATCATCATCATCATGATCAGTCTTTCGTCGTTCATTGCTAGAGATAAACTTTTCCTACCGTACGCCCCTGAACTCGATCGGCAGCTCCCCTCATCCAGTTTTTACCTCTATCGTCACCCCACCTGGCCACAGGGTGTCCTAACAACTTAAGTATATTAATAACCATGAAATAATTGTAACAGAGAATACGCTGCTGCGCTTAGAATGTACGGAGACCTGCACACAACTGCAATGAATTGATGTATTCCAACATATACACAGCAATTACGTATTTTGACTTGAGACACCTCAAAATCGAAAGTCTGATTCCAAACTAGGCAAAGCCTGTACAATGGTAACCAGACTGAAGATTGAACCAGTTGAAGATCATTCACCATACCGCACAAAACGAATACCTACGCATGTTGCATGTACATTGCGTAGCGCCAAATGATGACTATAAATAAATCCTTAATCTCGCATTTTTATGATGAACTGACCTTTGTATTGTGTTAATTATAAACAGAAAGAGGTTATTGTAAGTTTTTTGCGTAGCGCAAGCTGTATATCACTAAATACATACATATTATAGATAAATTACACCGAGACACAAAACAAGACGTGCTCATCACACAATTACTTGTTCCGGATGGGAATCGAACTCACGACCTCTGGCTCACCAGTCAGGAGCACTACCCACAAGACCAACATGCCCGTCATGATATTCTTAATAGCTATATTTATTTATTTTTAAATGTCTCCAGTGTCTGCTGAAAGGATTAAAGATTAATAAGTTATCTAACGGTTTGTCATTACTCCGAAAATATAATGTTTTTTCATTCCCAGGGGTGATGGATTGTGCTAGACGGTAAACTTTATGGATGAAATTGGCAAGTACTTGAGCTATTACTTTACCAGACAACCTCAATTCGTAAGTTTATTAGCATTTTATATCTTGTCGTTATCGTTTTGAAAGTGATTACTTCTTATATTTTTAGTACCCTACTGTATATTTTTTATAGGTAAGGCGGCAAACGAGCAGACGGGTCACATAGTGGTAAGAGAATGCCGCCCATGGACAGTGTGTGTGATGCCGACCTTTCAGGTGGGAGTACGCTGTGTCTTGAAAACCGACCAAGTGCAGGTTGTAACCTGCACTTGGTCGGTTTTTATTTTTATATTGCCAATCAAGCACATTGCCCGGCGGAAGCAAAGTGGTTACCGGTTGCTGTAAACGCTCGCCACACCATACCAAGGTCTTCTGTATCCGCGTCCGCTAGTCGTCCGACTGCACTTCGAGCAGAAACCTGTTAACTCCTTCAATTTCAGATTCGTAACCATTAATTTCTCATTGAAACGAATATTAATGAACGTTTACTTATCTAACAGTTAACTATAAAACTACAGAAAAAAGTTAAAACATACAGATACATTAAATAAGCCTGATTTATTTTATATGTTGACTTCCAACTTTACTTTATTACAATTCGCAAAATGACGGCCATTTATTTTCACTTACTACTTCACACATATAGAGAACACTCAAAGCAAAAGGCCAGACAAATGTTCCAACACGATAGCCTAAACCCAGGGTTTAACTTAAGTGATTGGTCTAACCGGCCTTAGACGTCGATATCGACCTCGGCGGTCAACTCTCACGGAGGCGGACATTCTACGTCCGTTCACGTCCGGTGCAATGCGGAACGGAAAGGAACCAATCCTAGCCTGGCCGTCAGAACACACTTAAGCATGATACGTAATAGTACAGGGACAGAAGTCTCACTCCGCCAAATCATTTAAATATAAGCGACTCTTGTATCGACACAAAGTAGCAATTCAGCTCGCACAGCGTTAGTTACCTACAGTTATATTTACCTAGAAGTCGTCACTCGTTCTATCGCGTAACTCTTATCTGTTCTGACGACGCCGGAACGTTAGGGTTCTCTTTTTTTTAAATTCAATAATCTGAATATTTAATTACCAGTAACTTATGTGCCTATTACTCTATTTTTGTAAACAAATGAACCTAGGCTAGGTACTATAAACGCGATAGTCTAAGCTATAGTGTAAATGGGAGAGCCATGCTTCGGTCGGCTCGACCGTAGTGATACCACTGCCTTACAGAAAACCGGCAGTGAGGCAATAAATGCATTGTATTTCGCCGAATTAGTGAGGTTACCGGAGGCCCTGAATCTTCCCTCTCCCCCTACTCCCACCTTAAACGCCGGCAACGCACTTGTGACTCTTGCAGCGCGTGAGTGAACATCGGGCTAACTGCAGCGCAGCCGATGCGCGGCAGCCCACTGAATTTTGGCACGATTAACCAACCCCGCCGTGTACTTGTAGCTTTAAACCTACACTGCGGAGTGGCCTGCTTAAGCTGAAAATCTTGTATCAATTGAGGAAGCAGTGGGTCAATGTACTACGTATTAGCTTGACTTTGTTGAGACTAAAATATAAGCAGTTTTTTGTGAAAGATAAATTAAACAAATGGAAACTTTCGTTTCTATACAATAAAGTACAATTCAGCTGGCACGATAATATATATCCAAAACATATTCATTATATGAACTTGCAGTTAACAGTAGCACGTACAGCTAATTTCATCAATCTCTTTTATAAATATTATGTATTTTGTAACAAATTCATATTTGTACTCCGTCTGAATTCCTTACACTTACAAGAATACACCTGTCTTCATTGTAATCGCCAAACCAGAATTGTATTTTAAAACAATGGAGTAAAAGTCTAAAATTGTAAAATTGCTGGTTCATTCATTAGTTAGTACAATCAAGGCCTAAGCAAACATCAGGCCGTCGGATTTGTTTGAATAATTATTATTTCTCTTTGAATTATTCTAAACAACGCGGTCCCGAATTGAAAATTCTTGTTCTGTATATGAAATCTAATTAACTACGTAGTAAACCCTGTTCTGTGTAAAAGCTCTGTCGCTAAAAGTGGGGTCACAAATCATAAGCTTTGAGCGATTTTATACTTTAGGCGCTGTCAGCGGCAATAATCATTTATTCTTTGAAATTCATGTCTGTATTCATATGCAACTAGAGAATATATAATGGAGTGATCTCTGCAAAAAGGTCGGTTCCCGAATATACTGTGTTAGTACACAATGAAGTTAACATCGTTAGTTTATAAACACTCGCGAAATTATATACTGACGAAAACAAGGAACAAGCAGGTCAACCAACAGAGCCACTGATCGCCCAAGGACGTACTCGTCGACAGCAGAAAAATAAACACAACTTAGCTTTAACGTTTTCCTAAATATTAATAACATATTTTAACCTACTGTGTATAATTGTAACATAATTACTAGAAAATAATATTAACAATAATAACTGTTTTAGTATGATGATTCCTCTTTTTTTAATTATTCCTAATGATTATAATTAAATATGAACTCTCTTAAATTGTTTACGAATCCCTGAACAGGTGTAATTAGCAATGTATAGTTCGGAAATAGGACTTTCCTTACACTTACTACAAAGTTTATTGAGCTAGCACGCAAAAAGAATGTACATTTTGTAATTCTAAAATGTGAAAGATATTATTACAATTTGTTCACTGTGTCTATGGATGCGTACTGACCTAGTATACAATGCAAATACGTCGTATACTCTATCTTATTCAAATAATGGCCGCCTTTAAGTAAATAAGATCTAAAATTAAATAAAAATATTTAACAGAATTATTAAAATTTAAGAAGGGTTGAAAAGTGGGCTGACACAAGAGTATTTAAGATAGGAACAAACATTTTTAAATTTTTATGATAAATAATAACAATTAAATTACTTCGTGGAATTGGAAGCGATTCATAAAATTCAATTTTGCTTTAACTGTTAGAAGCTACTTGGAATTAGTAAAATAACAAACAGGACAATCCTATTTGAAATTAAGACAAAATCGTTAGCAAACCATGACATTCTTTGTATATTTTTGAGCATTCTAAATGTACTTTTGAGAAATCTAACTATGCATGTTGTAGATGTAAGCTTTCAATCGTTTTACGCTTTCACCTTGTCCAGTAACCAACGATCTTTGAAAATACACGATGTACGCATATCGTATTCGTAATATCGAGTGTTAACCAATTTTTTATTTCAAAATACATATATATGTATGTATCCACTTCTAAGATAAATGACATTTTAAAACAACCATATCCTCCGGATGTTCCCCATGGCATTGCAAAATCAGTCTTAGAGCCTAAGTCTTAGGGATTATTTTCTATTATTTACAATTTATAAAGCTTGTGATTACACAAGGCGTTAAAAGCTAATATGGTAATAATAATTTATTAAGGGATAAATAAAATACTTACGTTTTGATATCGTTGGGGCGATATCTAATTCATGTTTGGCGGCCAGCGCGCCTCGTCTCTTTCGTTGCTTCAGTTCTGAAACAATACAATAAGTTATATTAATCTCTGAACTAGATCAGAAAACCTTACAACAATTATAACAATATTCATATCACATACACACTCGCTCACACATGCAAAGTGAAAACATACATGTGTACTTATTTTTATATACAGCATACAATACGCACAATCTACAAAATTATACATAAATCGTCATACATAATATACACCATCAGTAAAATATAACCGACAGATAATAATTATAGATACATTATTTTTTCTACGACGTCGCTTCTTTTACGAAAGGAAAGGAATGCAGCGGTCTTTCTGATATCCTAGAAATGGTTTTGTGTATGTTGCTTACATACTGACAGCGCATATTTTTTAGGAGATAGGACCACAGACAAGTTGTAAGGCCTTAAAACAAGACTGCCCAAGACACGTTTGACCTTATGATTTATAATTGGAATAGGTGTTCGCCTTCCATCTTACCTGATGGAAAGAGACGATGAAAACGAAGATGTTACACGCCTATCCAAAAGAAACTTATTCACTCTACTGTTGAACGTTCCAGAACTATATTTGTCTGACAAAATAGACGTATAAATGTATAATATTTATAAGAAATAAACCCTCGTCTCCTAGACTAAAGACTAAACGTTATTTCCCAAATCACGTTCTGTTGCTACCTGCGAGCCATTTTTTTTCTGCCAAGGCCACGATCGCAGTCATAATAGAGGCAACGACAAACGTGCTCGTTGCCCTACAAGCTGGATAACGGGCATTTGGCTGTTAAATATATTTTTTGTCGTCTCTGTATTTAAAGTTTTTATTCAATGGTATTTTGAAAATGGAAGTGACTAACAAATAATACACCAACCGTCAATAGACAAGTAAAGGCAGATTGAAAACAGTAGTAATTATTATCTTGAGTATGTACCTACTGATGCATTGTACAAAATGCAATTTCGAATTTTGAACGCAGTAATACGCAACAGGTCCTATTTTTGTTTTTACAAAATGTTCTTGTACGCACGGACGAAATAATAACGACGTGTACGATTAAAACCATGAATACGAAATTGGAATCTTGAACTCAATTTTATTCGTATTTCCAATTATAAGTTCATTGTCATTGAAGTCAAGGTTATTGCGAACTTCAACCGATACGCTTTCGTACAGCCTCCGGCTAAACGGACCAATAGGTAGGTACCTACTGTCATTAGTTTCACAAAGAATTTCGAGAATTTTATACTTGATACAAACTGAAATTGGTTCAGAATACTGAGGTGGGTATTTTAATATAAATTCTTTAAGTTCTCTGCAAGGTTCATTGTTTAATATTAAAATTTTTGGTCTTATTATTATTAAAAATCACTATTAAATATTTGAATTTACAAATAGGTACTTTATTTTAGAAATATTTCTAGATATTCCTGGGGCAAATACCTTTATACCTTATCAGCTAGCATATACATGTATATTATTATATGCATATTCCTCTTAACAGTGATGGTAGACATGCCCCTACCTAACTGTAACATTTATCTATTTATTTTACTTCATTATTTCGTAATGAAAGTTGAGATCAACGCCATCTAGTTGAAAAGATGCTAACTACTAAAAACATATAAAATAAAATTACAACAGATGGCGTTGATTTGAAATAGGGTCAATAAAAAGGTCGTTTGCAAATGTAAGCAGAATTTGTGAATGGCGATAGGCGATTTCTAATCCATTGTTAAACCTACTACGCAATATTATGTAAGATACCATATGTTTGCTATTCGGTTGCGTAAAGAACACCTATCTTAAGACCTACTGCGCAAGTTCTAGATTTCAATGTGTTCTGTGGCAACAAGTTTATATTTATGATCGAAATTAATTCAGACTAATATAAAGAACAGAATTTTAGTTTCCATTTGTTCGTTACACATGTCAAGTTTTGATTCATTTTCCGATTGTCATGGAACCATTTGACTAACTTTAGAAGCAATGTATTTATTTTTTTAATAATTCTGGATAATTATTAGTTTTATCACTGGGCAACTATCCTATAATTTCATTTTAGGAATGGTTGACGTTAAATTGTTCAGTCGATTATAAAAAATAGTTCTTATTGATTTTATTAAGAAAGTTCTCAATAATTTATAATCGTATCAAATTAGCTGTAAGTATAAAAAAAAGTTTTGTCAAAAAATTTATCAAGAAAATATACTTGAATATTATGGTGAATATTTCGACACATTGTTTAATGTTGGCAAGTTCAAATCCGATGCGGTATTATCATTACCTGCAAATATACCGATTTCTACAATTATTACATGTTTTTATTCAAATTTGTACCATTTAACAATTAACGCCTTCAAGGTATAACGATATCACATTGTAATTTTTTGTTTTTGATTGCGAAAGAGATAACTTTTTTAAATTGATCATCAATCGATAAATCGGCCATTTCATTGATCTATTGGCTGGTCATGTATGGTGTATTTTTGTTATTAATACGGATGACAGCCGTAAAATGATATAAAAGTTTTTAATCTTATCAAGATTTACGAACGAAATATAAAAAAAAATTCAATATTCTTAGTCTGTAGATTTACACAAATTCTAAATTCAAATAGTTCAAGAAGCCCTGGCAAATAACGACCTTTATAATTATATTCCATAAACCAAAATTATGAACAACTGGCTGACTTTATACAATATAACGTTTTTATACTTACGAAAGGAGATAACTAATAAAAAAAGAAATAATTTAGAAGTGAAATAGCTTGCTTAGCGAGTGAATTCACTTAGGGATGATACAGAGAAATTTTAGTACCGCTATTGTCTTTCAAATTAAGGTTTTAATGTGAAGTTCTTGGAGTTACGTCTGTTGTTACACAACGCTCTAAAGTTTGAATAATGAGGTCGATACTTAGCCAAGTTCATTGTTTACAACTGGTGCCTTATTCTCTAAGAAAACGTGTCTAATTACGTAGTACGGAGGTAGGGTATAAAAGTACCCACTGTATTGTATTAATGATTAAAATTGGTTATTGTACCTACAAGGGAAAACTAGTTCATAACAACAGATTAATTAATTGTGTAACAGGTGGCTTAACACGATTTGCTTTTAGGTAAGTTTTTTTTTCTGAATTAAAGATATTGGTATATGCTTTTCTGTATTATTGACAACTTCTGTAGAAAATTTCATAACAATCGATTGAGTAGTTAAGTCGTAAAAACGTAACAAACAAACTGACAACAAGTTTCGTAAGAAATTAATGAAATTTAATATTGATGGTGTACCAATACGCTAGAATGAGATAAGCTTAGGTAGGTATATACAGGGTGTTAGTGAAGCGCTCCCGAAAACGAAGACAGATGATAGTACTACCTTTGATGATGGGTCAGAAAAAAAATCGATACTGATGAAAAAAAAGTTTTTTTTTGCATTTTTCACGCTCAATCATGTTATTACAGATAAATGCAACGATAATTTCATAAAAAAATTAATAATTTCATAATATCTTTTCGTGAGCGTTTCACACATACCCTGTTGTTGTTATATGTTTATGTATGTTTTGTATTATGCTGAAAATATCTGTATATTGTTTATATTAATAAGTAATAATTATAGTCTTCATTAAAATTTTGAAATGCACCTTCAACTTCAACTGTCTCACTGAAACACATTGATCCATCCTAAGGTTGAGATTGCATTTTGCAATAAGGCTGCCTTTTGTATATTATCTGTATGACAAATGTAGGTCTGATACTTCTACTGTAAGACCGGTGTACAAATAAACTGCTATTTATATATCTATCTTAATATTAAATAGTTCGAGACTACTAATTTAGTACGCGCGAGAGCGATCTTTACGTCGTAGGTTCGTTATATCAGCCGACGCGCTATGGGTGTCATTAATCGTTTTACAGTACAGGCGGTAAGTGAGATATATAAGCTGCTGAGTGGCGGCCGGTGTATGTTTGTTTTTTAGCAAAACTAAGTCACCCAATGCAGTCAATGATCAAATTTAGATAATGAAATTTGTTAACATTATTTGGGCTGTGTAAGTTTTTTTATTAAATATACTAGCAACGTGGGTCACACATTACTAGCTAAGCTAAATGCTTGTGTTAAGAGTGGGTTCACGTCGTGAGGTTCGAACCCGTAACCACTTGATCGCAACTCCGACGCCTTATCATTACTCTACAGCCGCCTTTTACCTTGGGGTCGTTTATTAATCACGTGATGTTTTTAGCAACATTTTAACCCCCCCCCCTCAATCCTGGTTATACGTGGTGAGGTTTTAGACTAAATAGCCAAAATCACGTGTATTTTTTTAGTTCAAAATATATTTAAAATTTTCAAATTATTATCTTTAAATACAGATATGATCGCGTGCAATACACGTGATATCTCACTACACCCGTCTCCTCCCCCCTGATTCAAGCCTCACGTGGTTAATGCATAATCCCCACCTTAGTTGTATAAACAACAGTTATAAGTGTTATAACTAACTAAATGTCTGGTATTTCGTCCGACGTGAATGTGGTACAAATCCATATTACACAACCAAATGGATATACGTCACAAAAGTGAGATCGCCACAATGTCACTGAGGTCCCAACGCTCACTCACGACCTTTTGTAATTTCACACTCTATCAACGAAAGCACTCGCGCATTAAGGTCCCAACACATTACACCGAAAAGCAACGAAAAATCTAGCCAAATTTTATCCTATATATCAACGTAAATTCTCGTAAACGTAACGTAACGTAAACTCTTTTTATTGTGGAAATCATGAAATTTTATGTGACGAGATAATATAGGGCAAACGAGGAACGGGTCACCTGATGGTAAGTGACTACCGCCGCCCATGGGCACCTACAACACAAGATTCACAAGTGCGTTGACGACCTTTAAGGAGATGGGAGATGGGAAGGCGAGAAGAGGAGTGGGGGGACAATGGGGAAGAGGGGGAGAGGGAAGGGTTAGGGCCTCCGGTAACCTCACGGTCTCGGCGAAACACAACACAAGGATTGCTTTACTGTGAGGCTGTGGTATCACTCCGGTCGAGCCGAAGTCAACAAACAATTAAGTGTCTTCTATTGATGTTATTCATCATAACAAATACGATGGTAGCCATGCAATAAATACATGTTTCTAGGTACAGTGCAAGCGTATAGAATTAAAGGTTAAATACTAAAAAATATAATGATTACCAAGAAAGGAAGCAAAATTCAGACACAAACATTTAAAAAAAATATACAGTCGAATTGAGAACCTCCTCCTTTTGTGAAGTCGGTTAATTATTTTACCATAATGTTATAGTTGACATTTGCTGATATCTTGCAAATTGAACTCATAACCTATATTAATGAAAGTAAAATTCCTATCGGAATATATCACCATTTGCCACTGGTATAATAGGTATTATTATCTCTTTAAATGGTACAATAAAAGGGACTAGACCTTAAGATAATGTATGTAGTAATAAAATGTAGTTGTTATTGAAAATTTAAATGGTAATATTACATGTTTGCCTTCAATCACAGTAGGAACTGTCTCGGGGCCTGCGTAAACAAGAGTTAAGGACATACCACCTTTGTCTTATTAGTGCAATGTGTCATTAAGATGTCAGTTATCCATGAGTCAAGAGTAAACGCAAGTCTGGTCCAGAAAATTGTAAAAAAATTTGATTTAGGTCCGATGGTTAAAAATAGGTTAAAATTGAATTCTAAGATTTGTGTAATTGTTAGTTTTTTACAAGTGAAGCTTAATAAAGCTGTTTAAAATTAACAACAACACAAGTCTCACTCGAGTGTTGCCACTCTGTATGCTTCTAGATCTCTAGTGATCTTGCTCACGTTCAGAAAGCTAGAACAATGTTGCCGGACTCTCCTTTATTACGCTTTTTATCCCGATGCAACTGAATTAAACCGTCGCAGAAAGCTTCATTCAAACCCTTTAAAAAAAAAAATTTTTGAACCGATGATTTGCAAAAATTTGCGAAATGTCGTTTTTTGTTGAATACACGTGTAAGAAGCAATACAAAAAGCCAGATATGCCGCACATTGTTCTAAATAAATACATACTTGCTTCAACATTTATACGTGTATATTATTGTAATGTTCTTAACCTAACTAATATCTTACTAATATTATAACAGCGTAAGCTTATGAGCTTCACGCAAAAACAGCTGAACGGATCTGGATGAAATTCGGCACAGAGATATAGTCTGTAAAAGCACATAGGCTTTTCTATCTTAGGGGCCATCCATAAATTACGTCACACGTTAACGGGGGAGGGGGGAGGGGGTCAATGAAGTTTGACATTGTGTGACAAGGGGTGGGGGGAGTCTTAAGCTTCGTGACGTCACATGCACATCGAAATCTTAAGTATTAAACACAAAACTTTACCTGAAAACAAAAGGCTAGACACGTTACTACACATTTGGTACTGCTCTTTTCAGTGCTGTGTAAAATTGAAAAATATGTGAAAACTTAAGCAACTTTTATTTTGGAAAAGGAATTAGGGTTCCGCGCATAAAATATAAATATGTACACGCGGGGCGAAACTAGTCCAAAATATAATAAATCCCATCTTAAAACAAAACCCAACTTGTTACTAAAATCAACAAGAATTTAACTAGTTTAACAATTTTAGTATAGTTCATTAGGAACACGAGTTTAGTGTGATTGTAACTTTATGCTGTCGTGGGTGGTGACAAGGGTCTTTTATTTACACGGGAGTGACGACCCATTTCATTACACCGGCCGTATGCTAAACGCTTCGACCCTAATTAGGAAAACAAGAAATTGGACTATGGACACAGCGAGATATTACGAATTATTGCTCGTAAGTATGTTTGTAAGGGAGAAATTACAAATATCACGTAGGTTTTTTATACCAATAAGTTGGCAAACTACACGATTTGCCTGACCAGCCAACCAACGACAATCTTGAGCAACATTTGCAACAACCTTCTTCTTCTTGAGGTAGATTCTTAACATAAGGAGCTACCTAATTTCTGTTTAAATTGGAACTTTAAAACAACCTTACAGAAAACTGCTTTTATATGGCTTAAGTTTGTATTCATGCTGCTTTTTTTAAAGCAGCATGAATACTCTACAAGCAATCGATGATTCGAGTCGCTCTCCGTTGAATGCGGTCTAGAGGGAGAAGCTGGTACTGGGTGCCTCTGCATAGAGATGAGAACAGTATTCCATATGCGGTCGAACCTGCGCCTTGTAAAGTTGTTGGCGGTGGGCTGGAGTGAAATACTCTGCTTCTTTAAAACACTCCAAATTTTTTTTTTAAACGTTCAATGAAGTGACCGAGAATGACAGACAACAAAAAAAGGTGTGTGTCAGCTGATCAGCTTCGACACACGACTGGAGTTTACAATTTACTGGAGGCTCTCTCTCATCATTTGTAGACGCTGTACAGTTTATATTCTATTTATATATACTTAGGAATATATATATTATATATATCACAGGTATATACACATATCTACTTACGTGTGTCGAGGATAAGGAGAGGAAACTCCAATAAACTCCAAAAATCCTATTAACACACGCCATTAGTAGCACTAGGCACTTCAAATAATAATAATAAAATACCTATGTAAATAAACTTAACCATAATCCTACAATCTTGAATTTCTCGTTATACCAAAATAAGTGTCTTCATCGTGGCTCCCTTTATCTCCTCGGATAAAACAAAGTTAAACACTTCAACTGGAGTAAGGCGAAGGACAGTTCGGAACACGTACAGTCAACATAATAAGCGGTAACTAAGTTTAACTTGTGTCGCTAATAAAATACGCTTTTGGTAACTATTGTTATTCTCGCAGAGATATTTCAGCTTTAATTATTGTTAGAATAGAAGATACCTCGACTCGATTTTATACCTTTTTTTTTAGTTAAGGAAAGAGGTAGGCGAGAACACGTTTGTGGGGGAATTGGACTTGGTAAGAATTTAGTTCTAGTTCTCTGCGGATAGACGTCACTAGTAACGTTTTACTTGTCTTAGGGAGTAGTTGGTGCTTTTCCTTTAATAAACGTGCGAGGTATTTTGGGAACCCGTTAAGGTGTGAGTAGGGGAAGGGTGGAAGAAAGGGAGAGGGGGGATAAAGGGTTGCAATGCAAGCATTGCTTCACTGCCGGTATTCTGTGAGGCCGTGGTATCACTCCGGTCGAGCCGGCGCATGCGTGCCAAAGCATGGCTTTCCCACAATAAGATAAGACATCTGTGAAAGTTGCCCTAGCTAATACATCAATAATACCGAAACTAAGCACAGCTTGTACTATGGTTTCTATAACATGAATAAACATACTTAGATGTATTTTTGTACATATCATACATAAAAACACACAAATGAATACAAATATACATTTTCATGCATAAGTATTTGGACCGAGTGGGAATCGAACACGCGACTCTGCCGCCGCACTGTTACATCTATACTAATATTATAAAGCTGAAGAGTTTGTGTGTTTGTTTGTTTGGTTGAACGCGCTAATCTCAGGAACTACTGGTTCGAATCGAAAAATTATTTTAGTGTTGGAAAGCCCATTTTTCGAGGACGGCTATAGGCTATATAATATCACGCTACGACCAATAGGAGCGGAGCAGTAACCATAAACGCAGGTAAAACTCCGGGAACGACTAGTAGTAAATAATTTGCTAGTCATTAGTAAGTAATTTACTTTTAAAGTTTATCGAATATCTAACTAATAAAGTAATACTTATTTCTTTCTAAATTTAATAAAAATTGTGGAAGAAAAGCAAAATAACGCATTAAGACGATCGAATCCATTAAACACATTATCCATTTGAGTTATAAAACTTGTTGGAAATGCTTTTTCTTTGTTTTAAGTTACTTTCCATTTAAGCAACGGCGTAGGCAGGGCACTCCATTTGATTATTATTGTTTTCAATAGTATAGCTACTTACTGCACATTTTACAACAATTCACATATATACATACATGCAAAACGTTCGTAAAACAATAAATTAATAAAGAAAAAAAATTAAGCGCAGTAATAGTAATTACTTTGTACTAATTTGGTACTTAAAATGACAGTGGAAGACCAAAAGCTCTGTTCAACCCGAATGCATTTTGTAAACAATCGGTAATTCTCGGAAATCTTCGTGTTACATCGTCCCTTGTAGCGAGCGTGCGGCGCTTATAGGTACCTATATTTAGTCCTCAGTGGTCCCAATTCTGTTACTTCACTCGCTAAATTAATATTTACTAAATTTTCTTCATATAAGATGTAAACATTGTTTACTTCAAAACAAGGTCTTTTTCAAATTGAAACAAGTAGGTAACATATGTCGCTATCGAAATAAGCAATTTATTTGTCGACTAAAGTCTGATACGCTTAAATAAACTTTAATACCACGTAGCGAGAGCCGCTATCCGTTGAATGCCATCTCTTTTGCTCTGTGTTTTTAGTAAGCGTCTCCGTCGGTGTCGATTAAAATAACGTCAACTTAGTTCGTTTTGAACAAGTTTTTATACGGCAATTATACAGCATTTGAATAAATAGAGACTCTCGCTGCGTGGAAATAAAATTGAGTATACGTTGACAGGTTTTAGTGGCGCTGAGAAATAGATGCCAGTAAGAAATAGACCTTATTACGAAGAACACAAGGTTGATTTCATATGAAGAAATTAAGTCAGGTTTTAGTTTAGTCGAGTGTACAATAGAATCGGCACCATTGTCTTCCATCTCATCTTTTAGCTACTAATATCGTATTTTGAAGAAGTTGTCACGCACGAGATGTTTTTGTTTGAGGCTAAATGAAATTCAATACATTGATGCACGAAATGCAGACAGAGATTTAATTGATTTAAATTAGTTTGTAATATTTATAAGTACAAAACACAAATGTCATATAATAAAAGTTGATTTGTAATTATCTTTAATAATCGGAATATGGTTTAGCGCATAGGGACCGTCGTCACTATTTATAGCCCGCCTGGAATATACCTGGAGGGCTTCTAAGAGTTCTCATTGCGGTTTTGAAAAAGGAACGCAAGCTTTTTACCAACAAAGTTGCTTAAAAAAAAAGTTGACAATTCGTATAATAAAATTATCCATCTTGAGCTATAATACATTTTAATTCATTTTATTTATTTTGAGTACCGATTGCCGATGCTAACCGTACCTATAAGTATGTGTCAATTCACATTAGCGCCTAAGGGAAGTGAAAAATACAGTACTACACATGGTACATTGAATTTTATTGCTCAATATTGAAATTAGATTGAGCGTTGAACGCCTGTGTTCGTTCTTTGCCAGAAATCTAATTTGTCCCATACAAAATGGAGATGACGTTGCACGTATAAATTTCTACGTCCCTTTGAACAAACAACTCGTGCATTGTAATAAGTGCACGGTTACTACTAGTATTGTGTGCCGTACTTTATACTATAACATTTATAGCAAACTAGGCAGAAAATTATTTAAAAAATATAAAAGTCTTCGACAACGATAGAGCGCTCATTTCGTACATTTTTATTTATACAACTTGACTTTCGCGAAGAAGGGGGTGCCACGATCTTTTTTACTATTCGGCTAATATAATAGTATAGTCTCACAAATTACGCTTCGCAATCTAGACCCAGACTAAGCACGACCTGTTCCATGGGTTCTAGAACAACTATAAACATACTTAGATACATTTTTTTGTAAATACACATCATCAATTCTTCGCGGAGTTCTACCAATCCTTCTTAGGGATTGTCCATTAATCACGTGAGGCTCGAAAGGGGTTCGGAAATATCACAAGGGGTAGGGGGGTGAAATATCACGTGTATCGGTATTTAAAGAAGACACCTCGTAGATGAATAAAACTTAATAAGTAGGACTGTAGAGCTGCGGTTTTCTGTACAGTGGAGGTACTTGCAAGACAAACTGCTTTGATTCGAGCTAACGTCTATGAGCAATATATTTATGACTCGCCTGTTGGTCTAGTGGTTAGTAATCCTGACTGCTGAGCCAAAGGTTGGGATTTGATTCCCACCCAGCCCAAATAATGGTGTGATAAGCATGATCATTTGTTCTGTGTCTGGGTGTTTACCTATAACTAGCCGTCCCCGCAGTTTCACCTGCGTTTTTACTGCTCCGCTCCTATTGGTCTTAGCGTGATGATATAATAGCCTATAGCCTTCCTCGATAAATGAGCTATCTAACACTGAAAGATTTTTTCAAATCGGACCAGTAGTTCCTGAGATTACCGCGTTCAAGCAAACAAACAAGCAAACTCTTCAGCTTTATATATTAGTATAGATATGTATTTAGAAATATAAAAGTATGTTCATCAGCAGTCTGGTTTGGGATGAAACGGCAATTGCATCTGAACAGTGAACAACCTGAGCTAAGCCTGGAGCACTTATTTGAAAAGCTGCCCTTCGAGTATTCTAGCTGAACAGGATTCGTAGGTTCCATTCAGTGGAGGCGCACGTTGCCCGAGAGGCTCGTACCTTCGCACAATCTCAGTGAAGCTAGGGAGTAAACCGATCGGCCAAATGAAAAGGAGTTCTAGTGTTAAGTGAAACGGCACATAATAGTTTGCACGTGGCAATATTACAAATGAATTTCCGTGGGAACTAGAATACACTTTATTCCGTGCTAGCAAGATTCACTATTTAACTTGATGTAACTCTTATACTTTATTTTTAATGTGTAAGTGAATGAGAGTACATAGTTGTCACTCCGTACCAAAATCACTTCTATTAACGCGATTATAAATAAAAAAATGGATGTGATCATTTAAAGTCTGTACCTACTACATAATACAACCGCCATCTTTAAAAGCAGTAACATCCGTAATAAAAAATAAAGCGCCAACGAAACGTCCATAAAAATGAAAACGAAATGTAAGCGAATAAAGTAGAACGAACGAAACGGAACGTCAGGCGTAATTAGCTTGTACCCAGAAAATGGCGGACGAATCGAAATAAATTTTAAATTAACCCGCGACAAAGGTGAGCTAATTAATTCTGAAAAGTGCTGCCATGTGTACACTTATTGTACAAATTAAGTTATAAACCTATTATGTTTTACCGTTTTTTGACAAGGTTTAACTCCAGTTGTGTTTACATCTACGTTACAAGCTTTATATTTATTTAGTAAGTATACAGATTTCAGTTGTTTCTCCTATGTTGAGTTTGGAATTAGCCTGACGATAACGAAAATGTTATATTCTTAAATTACTCAGAGATTGCCTTATGGAAAGAAAGCATTCAATTTTCGCTTTCTTTTGTACCAGTTTTAAAAAAAGATTGAAGAAAACAAAATTGCGACATACAAAGCAATTTTTAATCATGTTTACATAGCTATAGTCATATACTTCAAAAGTCTACAACAATATAATTAAACTTCATCCAAACAAATTTTAAATAGCCCCAAACAAAGAAGTAGGTACGAGAACACTTCAAAATTAATTCAATGGGAGTTCAAAAATCCGATCAACTTTGGAACAATGTCAGATATCTAATATTATTATAATGAAAAGTAAAACAGAAAGTACACAGACAGATTGGGCGCATCATGTAATCGTATTGTAAAAGCCAAATTAATGATAAAGCTACGAACTTCGTCGACATCCATTAAATCTGCTGTTCACGATAAGTTTTCGGTCGAAAACGGAGTTATGAAGTAGGCGTTTGACAATTGTTCAAGATTAAATGAAAGATTAATAGGAATTTTTCTTTGTTTTGACTTGTCTGTTGTCAATCAGTATTATTTAACCGTTTCCCCTCGACTTCGTTCGCGTGGAAATTATGGTGAAATCTATCCAACACGAATCGTACATTTTGCCGGGATAAAAAGTAGCTTATTCCAGACTATAATCTATCGGTGTCAAATTTCATCCAGATTCTTTCAGCCATTTTTGCGTAAAAGCGTAACAAACAAAGACAAACATCCATCCACACCCATCCATCCTCACAAACTTTAGCCTACAAAATAGTAGTAGGATTTACAATAAGCAGCATTGCAACATTATGCTTATTATCACTAATAAAGAAAAAACAAAAGTCAACAGAGTAGTTACACTGGCACTGGTGCGGATCTCATATATCTAGTAGACATGTAGGTATAGAGTAAAAAAAAGGCCAGTAAGTCAAACGCCACTCAATTATAAGACGTGGTTTATTGTAGCGTTGTCACTGTCACTGTAAAGTGTATTATAGCGACAGAAACAGAATAGCAGTAATTAAGTCCTTTTTAAATAGCGTAGAACGCGCAGCATAATTAAGAGCAACTAATGAATTATACAGTACTGGGTTGTTTTTAATAACAGTGTTTCAGTTATGAAGTATAATAACCGTGTAGAGTATGTATTGTATCTTTAATAAAAATCTTTTTAACAAAAAATTAAACCGACGAAAAGAACTAAAAAGCAAAAATAAATAAACCTTAAGTCTTAAGTATTGAGCTTATTTCCATAAACTATCAAATTTTATATAAACTTATTTTGAGTCGGCGCCAAACAACAAACTGATTAATTATCAGAATTTTATATGTACCTACGTAGAAATGGACATGGCTCTATATAGGTAATTAATCATTTTATTATTTGGCGCCGACTCAAAATAAGTTTATATAAAATTTGATAGTTTATGGAAATAAGCTCAATACTTAAGACTTAAGGTTTATTTATTTTTTGCTTTTTAGTTCTTTTGTCGGTTTAATTTTTTGTTAAAAAGATTTTGATTTTATGTTTTTTTTCATCATCAGCTCAGTTACATGATGTGATGATTTCTAAATGCAAATACCTGATAAAGTAATGAAAAGTAAACAAAAACACTATTCGTTCCTATAATTTTCGAGGGTTCCTCTCAATTTTATCAGGATCCCATCATCAGATCCTGACTTCCTTCACATGGGACCACCCTTGAGGTATACCCTATCTAACAAAAAAAAAACAAAATCGGTTTATAAATAACGGAGTGAGGGCTGAACAGACATATAAAAAAAAAATATATATTTATACGGTCGAATTGAACCTCCTTTTTTTTCGTCGGTTAAAAAAAAAGGTGTCACCGACTTCAATGTGCTTTTTAGTGGAAAGTAGATGTATTTTGTTTAAATATAATATGGGTAGGCCAACTAAACGCACTGCTCCAATGAGACAGCGATGTTTCGGAGCAAACGAAGACATCATCGATGTATACAATTTTTAGATATATGTTGATTTTTAAAAAACCGCTCGACTGATTTCGATAAAATTGAAATAGGACTACCTGGGAAATATAACCGTTTGAAACAAAAAAAGAATTGTCCAAATTGGTTCAGGCGTCTTCGAGTAACGACCCGGCAGGGTAGGCAGCCTAATATCATTAAATGTTTTTATCATATAATATTAAAACTAATTCGAAACTTCGAAAGTGGCATCTTAAAACAGGGCTAATTGACCTAGTTTCATTAAGTACCATGACGGCGTTGTGACGTTCTAAATTATGGAACATACATATGTTATCACAAAATGTCGTGTGTCTTACGTGTCGCTTTTATTACATTACTGACTTCTATAAAAAGGTGTAACAATGCGTACAGAGAGACATTCCAACATTATAACCATTGTTTCAGCTTACTCAACAGCTTTTATAATCGCATCTTTAAGTAATGTCTTAATGCTTCGCGCTTAGAATAAAATGTTTATGTCATTGTTTGACTGGCCTGTTGGTCTAGTGGTTAGTGATCCTGACTGCTGAGTCAAAGGTCGTGGGTTCGATACCCACCCAGGACAAATATTTGTGTGATGAGCATGATTATTTGTTCTCTGTCTGGGTGTAATTTATCTATAATATGTATGTATTTAGAAATATATAAGTATGTTTATCAGCAGTCTGGTTACCATAGTACAGGCTCTGCCTAGTTTGGGATCAGACGGCCGTGTGTGAGATGTGTCCAGTTATTATTATTATTATTGTACGCGTGTATAGAAAAACAACACGATGAAACACAATGATCCTATCATTTAGTCGACGAGTCTAGAGAATAAAAACAAATGTTTATATATATATATATATATATATATTGATATTATGTATGTATTTAGTAATATATATGTTTATCAGCAGTCTGGTTGTCATAGTACAGGCTCTGCCTAGGACGACCGGGTGAGGTATAGCAAGTTACGATTATTATTATCAAATCTCCATCCTATATTAAAACTCGTAAAAATACCGAAGCTCCTTAAGAAGGCTGTATTAACCGCATAAAATACATGTTTTTCATTAAAAGTATATCAATTTGATCTATACTGCAAAGGAGCAGACGGGTCACCTGATGATAAGTGACTACCGCCGCTCATGGGCACCTGCAATTCAAGAGTCACAAGTGCGTTGCCGGCATTTGAGGTGGCGTTCTTTTCTTGAAGGTTCGAAGGTCGTATCGGTCCAGAAATACCGCAGGCGACAATTTGTTCCACAGATTGGTTGTGCGAGACAAAATGTTTCTGGAGAACCGTACAGTGGTGGATTGTCAATTATCCAAGTAATGGGCATGAAAGTTTTGTCGCGTTGAGTGATGGCGGAACGCTGCAGCCAAACAATTCCTTGGAGCACTCCCCATAATACAGGCAATAGAAAAAAAAGTTCCAGCTCCAACCTCAAAAATGGCTATTCTTTAAGACTTGTTTCAGTAGTCATCATTAGGCAAAGTTCGCCCAAAATATGTCGTTGGGGTACACAAGCTATTTGAGATCATTCGTCTATGAATATAATTGGGTTTAGCGCGCTCTGGGCCTTTAGTTTGGGGGCAAAGTTAGCAAAGTGAAAGTCTTTGATCTTTAGCGAAGTTAGTGGGCACAATCGCACTCTGTAATGTTAATAATAGTACGTTAGTGTGTTTAGTATGTATGAGCCTAATAACAGCCGAACTTTATTCGAGTACATACCTATACCCAGTTATTTAACTATTTAATATTGTGTACTAATATGTAAAAATGTAAAAAAAGAGCGCCATTATTGCAAACGAAGTGGTAAACAGTGTGGCGGTATTTGTTATTATTATAACTGCAAGGTTAAAAAATAAATTAATTACTATTTTAATTAGATTTTTTTGTAATTTTTTTGTTGTCTTATAAGAACTTTATTCTGAGATACTAATGCCCGGTTCCCATAATCAAGAAACGATTCGTTTTGCTTACGGACGGTAAAATTTTCGTTGAAAATTCAACGAAATTTAACCATCCGTAGGCAAAACGAATCACTTTTAAGTCTGTCACAAGTACAGGAAATTGGAGGGCTGGTATAAAAGGTTCAATGAAATAAGGGGAAGCTCATGAGGTAGGCTGGTATTGTACGTTATGATAGACGTTAGTGGCGAGCTGTTCTCTTCTATACTAATATTATAAAGCTGAAGAGTTGTCTGTTTATTTGTTTGAACGCTCTAATCTCAGGAAGTATTGGTTTGAATTTAAAAAAGTATTTTATTTATTTATTATTATTTATTAAAACTTTTTGCACATTAGTACATAGGCGGACTTAATGCCTAAGGCATTCTCTACCAGTCGACCTTTGGGTGATGCAGAGAAAATAAGAAGTAGGTGCAATTAACAATCTTGTACAAAAAAATACAAAGAAAAGAATGGGATACATACAAAATTTATATATTTTAGTGTTGGGTAGCTTTATCGAGGAACACTTTAAGCATATAACATCACGCTACGACCAATAGGAGCGGAGCATCAATGAGAAATGTTGCAAAAACGGGGAAAATTTACGAACGCAGACGAAGTGGCGCAGGTCAGCTAATAAACATATATGTGAACTAAGTCTGTTTTATTTTCCTTCTACTACTGTAAATAAATACCAAAAAATATTTAAAAGATATAAAATATATAAATATAGCTAATAGGAAACGCAAGAGAGAAAAAATATTTCTTCCTTTTTATCAAATTCGTCTTAAGCTTTAAGAAATAATAACAATAAACAGTTACTCAATTTTCCTTTGCGAATCTTTGCGAATTTTTCCAACGGTTATCTACTTAAAACCTCGCACTGAATAAAAATAATATTCATTATTCCTTTTAGGGACTCGCTTTCTTGAAATAAGAAATACAGACATGGATTTACAGATAAGAAAAGATGACATTAAATGAAAACAAACGTTTTTAGGGTTCTATACAGGACCGATGAAATTTTCACAGAGTATATATTTATTTTGTTGCTATAAAAAATAAAATTAAAAAAATTAAAGGGAGCCTTCATACAAAAAAAGTGATATTTCCGGCGTCCGTCTGTCTATCAGCGGACTGTATCTTATGTACCTACAGTAATAGGTGGACAGTTTTTAAACAATTATATTATTGATGATCTCTGCTTTATTAGACGTCGCTTGTCTTAAAAATGTCAGTAATGTCCCGCTCCATTTTCTATTTTCCACGACTGCCCAAAAAAGGAGTGTAATGTTTACTTCTGTATGTATCCTCGCTCTATCCGTTTTCTTTACATGAATAAATTTACCTTCCTCCTTTGTCCCATCTGAAACCGACTACATTCCCAAGGAGGGTTGGCATCAGGCAGGCGACCGGCCATAAAATAAACAAGCCCTTTGCAATGTTGAAAAAAAAAATTCCTAAAAAAAAATGAGAGGGATGTATCTTATATTTTCGAAATTATTCGGTAAACGATAGGTACTTCATGATACCACTATTGGTCTTAACAAACAGCAGGTTTACATTTTAGATGTGTTAATACTTAATCTCGGTAATATTATTAAAATACAACGAACATTCTTGAGGTACTTTCAATTCCGCTCAAATTGTTATTTGCCTGATTATCACAGGCGTTCCGAAAAAGTCGTTTTCTTCCACTTACAGAGCGTGAAAAATTTTCAACGGATCAGCAGATGTACCGGAGTTGGTAAACAAAATGGTTCTGTGCGTACCAGTAGTATTTCTGCGTTAGCCAGATTTACAGCACATTTCTATAGTTAGGACTACGTATAAGCAAAATTTCTATCAACTACATGCTAGCCTTACATACAATGGAGCAGGAAGGCAGGACGAAGTTGACATAGATCTCTTTACACTAGTGTTTCCAAACTAAAGAAAGTCCTGTGCGACCATTACTTCCGAGAATAACAAAATAGTCATGTATCAAGATCACGCATACAATTTCTGATAAGTGTAAGAAACAGTATCAAAACCACTGATATAAACTATAAAAATCACTAACTAACACCAACTGCCAAGTTGTTCGTACCTCTCCTCTGTTTGCACTCAAGTCCCCCTTTCTAAACATATTGCTACCCTTTTATAATTCCACAATTTGTTAATATTTATCCATCGACCAATAGCATTGCGTTACCGGTATAGACAGTCAAAATAATATCTATTAACTTATTTTTATTAAATAGTGAACTGTGTTATCATCTATTATAGTTTGTCCCATTTTAAATATAATCCATAAAATAAATAAGAGTTTTTAATGTGGCGACAACATAAGTCTCTTTTTAAAATTGTTACCAAAGTCGTAATGTTAACTGTGAAAACTTTTATTTCGCCTTCACCTTTTATTGCCTTTTTAACAGACGAAAAAAAAAGGAGGTTCTCAATTCGACCGTATATATATGTTTTTTTTTTTATATTTGTTCAGCCCTCACTCCGTTATTTATGAACCGATTTTGATTATTCTTTTTTTGTTAGATAGGGTATACCTCAAGAGGTGTCCCATGTCAAGGAAGTCAGGATCTGATGATGGGATCCTAATAAAATTCAGAGAAACCCTCGAAAATTGTAGAAACGAATAGTGTTTCTGTTTACTTTTCATTACTTTATCAGGTATTTGCGTTTAGAAATCATCACATCAAGTACATGAAGAGCAGATGATGTAAAAAAATCATAAAATAAAAATCTTTTTAACAAAAAATTAAACCGACGAAAAGAACTAAAAAGCATAAAATAAATAAACCTTTTAAGTCTTAAGTATTGAGCTTATTTACTTAAACTATAAAATTTTATATAAACAAATTTTCAGTCGGCGCCTTTTGGTTAAAAAGATTTTTTAGGTAAATGTATTAATGTTTATTTAAGAATTTTAGCTGTAAGTTTTTTAAATAACGTATAATAAATATTTTTGTGTACCCAACGTTTCGAACGAATTGTATCCATCAAGGATGAATCCCGGATTTAGCATACTAGTTGCGAAGATAAAAAACACATATTACCATTACCGCAAAATCGCAAATCGGAGTCAATTTCTCATAATCCTCCTCTTTCTCTCATGAACGTTTCAACTTTAAAAGTGGTTTTCAAAGGTGTCCGGTTTTTAAAAGACATTCACACCAAAAAGAAAACTCTCCATATCGATGGCTTTTGCACGCTGCATATGACAAAAATCCGACAGATGCCCCACGGGCTGACCGCTAGTGTAAAGCGGACCATGTCAAACTGTCCAATCGGTTTTAGTCTTTTGTATGCTTTGTATTTTTTTTATAAGGAAAGGGATACCCTATGCCATGCTTCGGCAATTATGGGCCGGCTCGACTCGGCTCGATACCACGGACTCACAGAAAACCGGCAGTGAAGCAATGTTGCATTGCTTTTCGCCGCGTGAGTGAAGTTACCGGAGACCCTAACCCTTCCCTCTCCCCTATTCCCGTCCTTCCCCTCTCCCCTCTTCCCCCCCCTCCCCCTCTTCTCCTACTCCCACCATAAAGGGTGCCAACGCACTTGTGACTCTTGAGTTACAGGTGCCCATGGGCGGCGGTAGTCATTTACCATTGGGTGACCCGTCTGCTCTTTTGGCCCCTATACCATATAAAAAAAAAACGAAAAAAAAGTAGAATAATTATTAAAAATGTTGTTTTACAAAATATGCAAGGGGTTTCAGGCAGTATTTCGCAACAACATACTTCAAAATTACCTACATAAATACTCTGTAAACTAAATATCTGTACATTAATCCAGTAGATACGTACAAGTGAGTAATCTTACATGTATGAAGTCATTCCCTCCATAGTCTGGTAGACCACACGCGATGCTTGAGCGCAGATGTCGTCAGCTGCGATAACAACATGCGGGCTTTACTTGACAGAGCCTGACTGACGGCTGAAGTACACCGCTTTTATTATGACACTGTATCTATAAAGCGAATTTATAGACTAAAACGACGTAAAAAGTGTCATGTTAGGTTTATTTCTTACTAGCAGCGCCCCGCGGTTTCACCCGCTTAGTCCCGAGCCCGTGGGAATATCGGAATAAAAAGTAGCCTATGCATTAATCCAGGTCTCCAGATATCTACATACGAAGTTTCATCGCAATCGGTTCAGTGCTTTTTGCGTGAAAGAGTAACAAACATCCATCCATCTAAACTTTCATATTTATAATTTTAGTGGGATTGTCATTGTTGATGAGGATAGTACGATAGTGGGGCTCGCATAGTTGTTACCTCTGTGTATTGTGTATGGTTTGAAGAAAGACCAGACAGTACATAGACGACGTAATTTAAGCGTTGATGGTAAATCATAAAAATCAAATCGCTTGATTTGAACATGGTCGGGCAATTTTGGCAAAGAAGCACACGTTACGTCTGTTGGTAAACAGTTGTACCGATGCCTATAAAAAATACTATCAGCCCCAAGTGTCACGTTTTCATTGGCAACCTTATGTCTAGGTCTGGGTGGTCTATCTAGCAGAAAAAAAAAAGAGCACTACGTTAATATAGATGTCTAATGGCTGAGGTCTTCTGTGGAGTTAGAGTTTAGACTAGTCAGGAGAAACTGGAAGCAGAAGCAGAAATTTAAATTTGCCTATTAATTGTATGGTATCAGAACTCAGAAGTCAGTCAGTTTTCGTTTTTTTTTTTTGCAGATTCTTATAATAGTTTCCAGAGGGGCTCGTGGCCAAGTGGTAATCGAATAGGTTAGCACATTACAGACAACAAAGTTAAGTAATACTAGCCAGGTCAGTTTAGGGTGGGTGACCATTCTTAACACATTGACCGTCGGTCCCGGGTGCCATACAAACATCTGTGGCGTTCGTTACGGGTAGCTGGAGCCCGAAAAAGTCCGACAACCTGGTCTAACTACAGAACTTAGATATCGCCTAGTACTTGTGTTGTGGCAGTCGCTTCACGTAAAATATCAAAGTTCGGCCGTATCGTAGTTAGACTGAAAGCCAACCCCAACTTAGTTGGGAAAAGGCGCGGAGGATGATGATGATCTTATAATAGGTTCCAATTATACTCCTAATTTGTACGTAACTAAAAAAGAAAACAACAATATTAATCGTAAGCCTGAAGATACTTTTCCATCAACTTTATTAATTTGAACGACACTTAAAATATCGTCCAAGTGATAAATAAAATACGTTAATACAACTCTCAGACTCTCTCAGGTTTCCTTTTAATTTAACAAAATTTAGACGCCATTACTCCTTTTATAACACCGACTCTCAAACATAATGGATTTTAATCGAAGCGGTAATGATTTTTGTAGAAATTTACGGACGTTGGTATTTATCGACTTTTTTTTTAAATAAAATAAAGACAACCCTCAATCGTACTACTTACGAAATACAGAAACACGTAGTAACTAAATCTATACTAATATTATAAAGCTGAAGAGTTTGTGTTTGGTTGAACGCGCTAATCTCAGAAACTACTGGTTCGATTTGAACAATTCTTTTAATGTTGGTTAGCCCATTTACTGAGGAAGGCTATAGGCTATATGACATCACGCTACGACCAATAGGAGCGGAGCAGTGACCATAAACGCAGGAGAAATTTCGGGGACGGCTATCACTAATAACATGGATTGTGCCTAACCTAACTAACTTACTATCAAATCTGTTAGTTAAATTTGTTAAGTAGATTCACGTTTCAGTAGTGTATACCGGGTCTGGTTGATACCGGAATCTCAAGTTTGCAAATAAGATGCTGCAACGACAATGCTATATTAGACTAAAAAAATATGTACATATTTTAATAAAGTAACTTTTCCGAAGTGTATTGTTATAGTGTACACTGTTAGAGTGGTACTCTTGTAATAGTCGCTACTTTACGTCACATAAATTCTATAAACAGTAAAATCAGTTACCACGGCATTAAATACAACAAACATACATTTATTCGTCATAAATGTCAATTAAAACAATATATGTACCAATTAAAAGTTTACTAAACTATATTATTTGCATAATTCATTCACATCTAGATATTCCCAATGTCAGAAACAGTAGAACTTTGTCGAAGAACCTTATTACAATCACGGAGAACCCACAATTCGACGGCTCTCAATAGGCAAATAAGAAAAGTTATCTTGGTACGAACATACGGGTAGAAAAGTGCTTATGAAGCCCTAACGAGTAGTGTACATGTGAGATGATACGGGCGCCCTCTATGCGGAACAATGCCTTCGTTATTCAGACTTGTCAAGTTTGAGAATACGCCTTATCCAAAAAGTTATAAGTCTCGAAGTTGAATAAATCTAATACGGAACAAAGGCGGGTGTTTAACAAAGAAAATCAACAGATGGCACTGTGATAAAGATGGGCACATTTCGAATGAGTGTTCATTATAAAAATAAAGGGTCACGAATTTGGACCTGTTAATTTTTTTTTGGAAGGGTCTGCGGGTTCCCTTCTCTGGCCTCGATGAGGAAATGTTGGGATTAAGTTGAAAAATATTCTGAATAAAATATAGGTGTGTTTACTTCGCACCGCGTTAATTAAAATGAAAAATACCAGGCATTACTCGCAAGCAGACATGCATTAATAGGACTTCTACAAACACGAGTGTTAAATGTTAATTACATAAGTTTCAGAGTTACACTTTTAAATTGAGTGAGTGTTAAAATGTTGCGTACATAATTTAGTTACGAGAATTACCTGCACTCTGGCGGATTTATTACAAAAATATACCGCACTCTAGTTCAGTAGGTATCACATTTCTCTTTGTGCCTTATTGTCAGATGGAAGTGCTCAAGAGAGTTCTTCTTTCTTAGGTGTATTTAAGCTAGGTCAACCGTCTTTTCATTGCAGTCTTATTGAATGACTAACAGATATTTCACCTAAACCCGAGGTATGATGGTTAGCGTTGTCTATGTACGAACGCAACACATCTGTAAAATTTTACAATTTATATTGTCGTATACGCGGTTTACGTTGTCGTCAACTCCTCTTTCCAAAAGAGTAGACACGTCCGATATGATGAAATGTCAGCACCACGCGCTTTTACTATGCATGGACTCATGCCGCGTTCCAATAAACAAAAAACAATTCGTTTTGCTTACGGACGGTAAAATTTTGGTTGAAAATTCAACGATATTTTACCGTCCGTAAGCAAAACGAATCGTTTCTTGTTTATTGGAACGCGGCATCAGTGTACCAACTCGCCCCCAATGTAGTGAACACAGTCAGTAAAGGTAAGCTATTTATTGTTGTGTTCATAATGTTAACTGTGTTTTTTTTTTGTTATTACAACTTTTGACTTATTTAAAAAAATGCTACACGGGGTAAATTGGTACAACAAAATAATGCTCCACATACTGAAAAGGGGAGAACTTAATATTTTAATCGTGTAAGGGGCGACTGGTACTTGGCCTATATGTGTTAAAAGTCATCAAGAACATGTTACAAATACACGGCGTAAAGGAGTCTTAGTATTTTAAATATTTTATATAGCAATGATGTAAAATGACTGATTATTTTAACTTCTATATATAAATAACTTCAAATGGATCATTCGACACATATTTGCACCTACCATATAACATTTCTACATCACCCTAAGGTTGACTGGTAGAGAATGCATTGGGCATTAAGTCCGCCTTTGTACAAATGTGCATGAAGTTTTAAATAAATAAATAAATAAAATGACTTGTACATAAAAAGTATATCAAAGGAATTTCGGGAACTCCTAGCAACACAACGTCCAACAACTCATTGAACTTAAACTATTATGATCGTAAAGTCGTACATAATCTTGTACGAATACTTACCAACCCTTTCAGTTTCTTATTAAACTACCTGGAAAAAATCTTTTTTTTTATTTTATTGTGACACGTCAGTGACCTCAACCCGCCTGGTGGAAAGCTAGAGTGAGGTCCAAAGACTGAGGACCACCATTATAGATACGGATGATACTATAATGGTGGCCCTCAGCTTGACGGCCTCGAGAGATGCTTCTTCACGCCCCGCTTAAAGAACCCGGGATTATATGTCGAAGGGAACACGTGTACTGGTAATGCATTCCACATTTTAATCTAATAATATATATTATAATAATAATAAATATTTAATCTAATAATATCCATTTTAATGTAATATATAATATAAATAAATAAATATAAATGAATAACTCTATTTTCTCGCGGCAGTACATAATTCAACCCAAACCATTCTAGGGGTTTAACTCGAGCCCGTCAAATATGCAACATGTGGTATATACCAGCCATAAATAAGATCGACCAGGAAAACGTAAGAAACAAAATAACGGCGAATAATATAAAAAGGCCCAGGTTTTATGTGAATGCCCACATTAATAATTCATTCGTAATCCCCAAAAGTTGGTGGTGGGATCTAAAATGTGTTTAACGACACAATCGAGGTGTTTTATACACAGGGTACAGGGGCGAACTGAGGTGCTAACTTGCCAATTGCCTACTGTTCGATAACATTTTGTTGTTCATGTTATGTGACTTTCTGTTTTATAGCCGCAGTTAAAAGAATATATGCTTTTTATAATACTAAGTTAATAAACAAACAACCCTAACGCTGTGCGGTTACTGTGTTAACGTTTGCATAATCTTAGGCAATTCGCAGATAGTGATAATGTAAATCCGCTTGGTCAATACCGTGGTAGGGAGTAGGGAGAAATCTTAGTATATTATCGCTTTGGGTACTTCTCCATTTATGTGCTTGTGAGAGTAGTCAGTACTAATGTTGGTACTTACTCACCGAGACGCAGAAGGGTATATTTTCTCCCGATATATAGCTGTACATCACTTTGTTAAATGTATATTTTAATCAGTACATACGTACTTAGTAACTGTTAATTAAAAAGTCTGATTAATACTGTGTTATTGTGCTCGTCAGCACAAAATATTTTTGGAGGATTCTATTTCTGAAAACAAATACAAATTAATAAAAGTAAACTTATTTATCAACCCTAACCTTTCTTCCTGTTGTTCTGTCTCTCTCCAACACTTATATAAGACCATGGGTAACAAGCATTTTAGTATTTTTTTGCTAATGAGTTGGGTTGGGTTAGTGGTGGTGTATGAGAGCGGAAGTTTCGAGACATCACTGGTGCTGTCAGTGGTCAGAGGCATCGACAAAAGCTTACCATCATTATTATACAGGCCCTGTGCTTTGTCAATATATTTTAAGAAACTGTTAATTTTAGTGGGTAAAACACTACACAATGCGCTTAAATGTAATTTGAGTTACCGGCAGAGTAGATAAAACTTAGTTTTTGTCGCAGCTTTCTGCAAAGTTTTTGGTTGCGGAACTTAAATGCATTTCGGTGTAAAATTTCTTGACGGTTTTGAGAATCGCTGTAGGTTAAAAAAATGTATATGTTTATATAAGAAACTGCACGGAGCAGGTAGGAACGTCGGAGATAAATTCTCAGATGTCGAACCCAATGCTAATTTTGGGCCAACCTCGTAAAGCAAAATGTCTTTATTTTTTGTTATAAAACCACCGAAAAGGGACGGTGGAAGTTAATTTTGGAAATTATGGTAAGCTTTGACGTGGTTCAACATATCAGAGTTTTACATCGAAAAACCGCGATTTCACAATCCATACATCTATCTATCCAGAATATAGATTCTGCATTGTAATTACATGTATACATACACATGTATTTACAATCTATTATAATGTAATATATTCATTAAAACAAATGTAACTGTTTGTCTAACGGAGAATGCATAGCCAAAAAAACCTTTGAACTCAAAAGAATTCAAATTAAAAAAAAAATTCAAGTGAGTCTAAGAATCTGTTAACGGTTTAGTACTACTTTTACTACTGCCACGCCCCCTGGTGGCAGTAGAGTATCAGACTGCAAATTCAGAGTCGTAGGTTCGATTTCTGGTGAGTGTAAGTATTTGTATTTATAAATATATAATAGACGGGGTTTTTCTATGTATAATAAATACTTTAATATGCGTTTTAAAACCTACAGTAAAATATAGTCTTAGTTTAATAACAACTAAAGATAGCTTGGCGGTCGAATTTTGACCGTTTTGAAAGTCTTGTTTGGGATCAGACGGCCGTGTGTGAGATGTGTGGAGTTAATACTATTACTATTAATACTATTTATTGACCAGTATAACTTGAACTGTCTTTGTTATAGACTTTTGTTTCATAATAGGTCATCACATTTACTGGACCCTTATAGCTTTATGTAGCCTTTTTTTACATAATTTTTCACATTCCTGACAGAGCGTGTTTGCTTACAAAATAAGTACAAAGAATTTTCCTCACGTATCAATGTATAGATAATTAGAGATCGCCTGGTGGTCAATTTTCAAATTTCGGCCATAATTCATTAAGTTCAAATTTTTTGATCACGAACTAGGCAGAACCTGTACTATAATTATGGTAACTATGCTGCTGATAAACATACTTATATATTACTAAATACATACGTTGTTGCCTGTCTACGAAATCGTAACTAGCGATAAGACCGCCGTTTGTACCCATATTTTTTTTTTAATATTGTTAACAATTTTATGGTGAACAATAAAGTATATTGTATTGTTTACATTTTATAGATAAATTTTACACAAACATAGAACAAATCATCGCGCTCACCGTCCGAAACGGCCACCTCTGGCTTATTTGAATGTGGATATCCCTGTTTAATAAGTCCTGGAATATATTTTTATTTATTTTTTTATGCGTTAGTTGTAAACGAGCAGACGAGTCACCTGATCGTAAGTGACTACTGCCGCCCATGGGCACCTGCAACTCGAGAGTCACTAGTGCGTTGCCGGCCTTTAAGGTAGGAGTAGGGGAAGGGAGGGAAGAGGGGAAGAGGGAAGAGTGTAACTCGGCGAAACACAACAAAAGTATTGCTTTACTGCCGGATGTCTGTGTATCACTCCGGCTCCCATACGTGCCGAAGCAAGGCTCTCCCGCTAACAAATGTTATATACGCGTAATATATATAATATTAATATTTTATCTTAAACATAAAACATTCACTTTCTTTTGGAGAGTTCGACACCAGGATGATCAGAAAGCTGATGCTATGTTCCTTGTAATAGTGGTGGCTGTATTTATTAATCGAAGTGCTGAGTTGCAAGGTATAATGTCGCCTCTCTGACTACAATATGGTATAAAAAAACTGTTTACTACCAAAGGATGTTTAGTTTTAGTCCAAACTGTCATATAAAAGCATAAACCAGTCGTTTAACCAAACACTGAGGGACACCAGGAGCCATAACAAAAATACGCACCAATAGTTCTTCACAAAAAACGTAACATGTTACAGCGACAACTAACAGAAAACGCGTAAAAATAACTCATCTAACGTTTTTATGATTTTGGGATACAGGGATTGCGTTCATTACAAACTCGGGGCTAAAGTAAACAGCGCCAGTGGAATTTTTTCATCAAAATTTGACTTACACCATCTGTTTCCGCGGTAATCTCGACTAGGGCAAATATTTGAGCCGTCTCTGTAGCGAAGGTTCATAATTAGGGTGCCAACACACTACGTATAGGGTCAAATTGACTCGTGTGTTTCCGTCGTCTTTTACTCCTAAGGAAAGATTCTTTAAGTTTATTTTTAACCCCGATGCAAAAAGGAAGAGTGTTGTAAGTTAAAGGTGTGTATCTGTGGCACCCTAGCTCCTAAACGGATGGACCAATTTTGATTTAACTTTTTTTTCTTGAAAGGGGACTTGATCGAGAGTGTTCTGTTCAGACGGTTGGAGGACATCAGTTTTTTTTTTTTCTAAAAATTAAAGGGATTTTTGACTAAAATAATTTTACACAAAAGTATGGTTTGATAGATGGTAAGTTATAACAGGTGCCACACTTGCAATATCAGTGGATTTACTTGTGCCAGCCCCTACAGAATTCTGGTGAACATAGTGACCTAAAAGGGAAAGCCACCACGAGACTAGATGTGCTATTTAACCACGGTTCGTAGTGGTTCTTCGCTAGGCTTCGATTCGAGTAGAAATCGGAGTTGAATACATCTCGTGGTACAGGTACCGAGTATTGAACTTGGTGGTTTAGGGCTGCTACAACTAGTTGAAAGGCTGATCACAAAAAATTAAGGGTCAAGATCTATTAAATAAAATGACATCATAGGAATTCCTATTCAGTAACTTTCTAATATACAAAACACACAGTAACAATTTAAGATTATTTGACAATAATAAACAAGCAAACATTTAGACATGAAAAAGTTTCTGTTTTCGTATTTACTCTAAATAAAAGTTAAATTATTTAAAGGTTATTCTTTATTTATGTAATCGCTTTTGGTGGATAGTTATTTAATAGGGATGATTCGAAACTACGATGCCACCGGCAGACACAGACAGACATTTACCTTACAACATTCCTGTTTTTGATACGGGGCTAAAACGTACATTGCAAATTGCGTGCGCAACAGTGAGTGCGTACCCTAATCTCGGGCTATATTACCCGCAGGTCATTGCGAAATCTCATTATCGTGTCTTTGTGTCATCAGGAATACAATTTGTGATGGCTAAATCAGTTTTTTTTTTCGGCTTTCTGTATATTAATGGGGAAATTAGGTAAAAAGGTTCTGGACGAGGTTTTGAGTTGATTCAAATATCTTTTTTTTTCACCCTTGTATACCTGCAACACCCTAGTAGAAGGGTACGGTAAAGGTCACCATAGTAAAGTTCTAGGGGAGAGGGGAGACAGTGTTCATGATAAGTGGTATATTGGGAATTCTAACTTCGAATGCTGAATCCAGTTTTATCATTTGAGTTGCGATATTGGTTATTAGGTACCATCACGTAACAAAAATAAATTTAACAATAGGTATATTGCCGTATTTCGTTTGTTGGAAATATGTATGTGTATTTACAACACACACACTTACCGAATGTAACAAAACTATGAAAGTCGTTAACAATTGACAGATATTTTGAATCGCTAAAAGGATCCTCTATAAACGACAAAATTGTCGCTAGATCTAGCAACACTAAAAATAACATACCAGAATTATCAGCAAGTCACCAGCCGTACTCAAATTTGCGAAATTACCTGAAAATAAAAATGAATCATTACTCACTGCAATTTGTAATTTGTATCATGAATATTCACTAGCGTTTCCTAAAGTGGATCCAATGGAAAAAAACTAACAAGGTTCTGCGAATCAATGTCATTTGTTACTAAATCGTGGAATAATTTAATTTGCAAATAAGTCCTTTGTTGCAAAATAAATATTATTGTGGAATAACCTACAGATGTAATAATAATAATGATCTATTATTATTGGTCAAATGCATATAACTGATGATGACATATGAGAGATGAGGCCTAATTATCACCGGTGAACGTCTCATGGATTAGATGGTGATAATATTTCTCATGGATCACGCTCTCATAGTACGATAACACTATAGACACGAAGACATACTAAGTACCCCGGAATAGAGGCATGTCAATTTCAGAAAAATTTAAAAAAACAAGTTTTTATTGTAAATATTACTTTATTAACATTACTTAAAGTATCAAATTCCTTACAAAGAACATGTGAGTTACATGTTTACAGAACAAACTAGTCACTGTACACTGTACAATGGAAGCTATGTAAGAAAATCCTACTAATATTATAAACGTGAAAGTTTGTGAGTGTGGATGTATGGATGTTTGTTACTCTTTCACGCCAAAACTACTGAACCGATTGCGATGAAACTTGGTATATAAATAGCTGTAGACCTGGATTAACAGCTACTACTTTTTATCCCGATATTCCCATGGGATCGGGACATATGGGGGGGGAAACCGCGTGTCGCTGCTAGTTAAATAATAAGTTAAACCAATAATAATGGCATAGGAACTGTCAAGCCTTGTGGTAACCACTTACTATTTGCAAGTAGAAAGATAAAAAGATCAATATAATATATAGAGATCAGTTGATTATTTTATAAGTAAACATAAATGTATAAGTCTCTTTTAAAATAAGCTAGAGATTTCGACAAATTATATTCTCTGAAACGTCAGTTGTAAGCCTAGCACATATCTCATTGAACATCAGCTCTTTCTATTCCCTACAGTGCCAGTCAGCGGATAATAATGTTCCCATGCGACGGAGAATAAGCTTACATTTACGTAATCCTACCAGAGTAGTGTTTTAGGATCGGCTCAAGTCTAACAAGGCGGCAAGACGAGGCCTTTCAGAACAGACGACAAAAATAGATCTTAAAGCTTTTGTCGTAAGTTACAGTTTCATTTAAAGTTTCAACACAACAAATCGTCACTACCTTTATAATGGAAAATAAAGCTGGGGGTGAAATATCGTTTTAGTATTGTATAACTATAATATTGCTGACAGCGTTGGATGAGAGCGGCGAAAGACCGCTAATTGTAAAAGACTGGATGAGGCGTCTAATGACGAGGCAGTGCACGTACGATGATGAATGCTGACAACCACTAAGCATTTTTGGTTATATAGGTAATTAGTTTAAAATAATATATTAATTGTGTACTGAATGATATATCATCGTTATGGTACATAAGTACTCACATCGTCTCTGACGAATTTTATGTTCATTACTACATATTATAAAACAAAGTCCCCCGCCGCGTCTGTCTGTCTGTTCGCGATAAACTGAAAACGTACTGAACGGATTTTCATGCGGTTCCCACTAATAGATGATTCGTGAGGAAGTTTTAGGGGTAGAATTTGTACCCGTGCGCAGCCGGGGCGGGTTGCTAGCCAAATATATTACAAAGTAATATATTACTCATTAGAGGACAAAATGGGTATCGAAGACAACCTACATTTTTAGTACCTAGTTTTTACAAAAAGAAAATAGGCAGTCATGGGTATAGATGGGTAATCACCCGGGTTTACCTAGTCGTGGGTTTTAACCCGGGTGATTATCCATCTCTAGTCATGGGACTGCCGACAGAAGTGAAAACTTAAACGAAACGACGAACTTAAAACGTTACATTAGCAGGTTGGTGATATTAATTAATAAGGGGATGACAGAACTTAATGTTTAGATTAGCGCCCTCTAGTGGGTCTATATATGTCTTATTAGCGTGACGGTCACGAAATGAGTGCTTTTTTTCCCATAGCAAAAGTGCACAAACGTGCCTAAAGAAGTTTTCACTTCAAACGTTGCGCCTGAAAATGTGCGTGTTCTGCAAAGTTGCTTGAGGTGATGACATTTTGTACTTTTAATCATCGAAGCGGTCATCGTTTGCAAGCGGTTAAAAGCTTTTTGCCGAGGTTGAAGAATGAATGAGCTGAATATAAAAAAATCTGGTTTGAGCTAACCCTTAGTCGTCGCGTCGTCTTTACATAACTAAGGCTTTCATGTTTGAGATGTTTCATATTTTTAAAAGAAATCCTTTTACAATTACTTTAGAATTTGTGACGTGAAAGTTTTCGTGGTTTTCTTTACAAAACTTTGCATTTATAATAGTAGGTTCACGTTTTTGTTTTTTATGGGATAGGGGGCAAACGAGCAGACGAGTCACCTGATGGTAAGTGACTACCGCCGCCCATGGGCACCTGTAACGTAACTCAAAGTAGGGGTAGAAGTAGGGGAAGGGGGGAAGAGGAAGAGTAGAGGGCGGGGGAGCGGGAAGGGTTAGGGTTCTGGGAACCTTTCACGGCGAGATACATTATTGTTTAGCTGCCGGTATTCTGTGATGCCGTGGTATCATTCCGGTCGAGCCTGCCCATAAGTAACGAAGCATGGCTCTCCCACAGTCTGGTTTAGCTTTCCTCAGAAGAGATTAAATATCTCTACGAGTTAAAACTCTATAGTTACACATTGTCGACTGTAGTTATGGGTTCGATCCTCACTTGAAACAATATTTGTGGGATTTGCACATAATTGTTGTAAGTATGGGAGTATTTTGACCCCGTTAACTATGTATTTCTGAAGTCACAACTTAAAAAAAAAACACATTTAAGCAGGGATGGTTAAAGAATATAGTCGAATGAACAGACCCCTAGTTTTTGTTGTTGATATATTTTTGTCAGAGTTGCAAGTTTTGAACACGTTTTCCACCTGAAATGCTTACGAAAACCCCCTAAATATAAAATCGAGCGATCAACATATGTTCTTGCGTGGTAAAAAACAAAATATTTACCTGTTTCAGGCTAATCATTTAGCACCACTTATTTCCCCATAAACTTGCTTGGGAAAAACCCTTAAGTTTTTAACACTGACTTTGGTTTACATTTCATATAATTTGTTTTTTTCCGATTTTTGTATGAAATAACCTCAGTAATCCATAGCTCGCTTTAATAATTTGAAACCTAATATTGTGAATGATAGGAAAGTAATAAATTTAAGAATATAACTTACACTTAAATACAACTACAAAGCAACGGTTATAATCTTCATAGATATTTCGTTTTGCTAAGATAAATATTCACAATACAGATAGTAAGAATAATATTGAAAGACGCGATGCGACGCAAAATTTAAATTGCATTCAATTTCTTTAGTCATACTTTATTCAATTCAGATATGATTGTGTTGCTTGATTCTTTGACCCTTTTGTGACAACGTCTACAAAAATACATTCTACAGGAGCTTACTCAAAGAACTCTTTGTTAGAAAGTCTAGGTTTTGACAAAGTTGAATGTAATGTTAAATTATAAGGCATTGCTCGCTTCGAACGCCAAAAGCGTGAGCGATAACTAAATCTAAATAGTACGTAGACTCGTATTAGATCTGACATTCAGATCTAAATTTATTTCTACGGATAGTCAAGTCAGGGTTGTCAACCTTAGACCCTTGAGGATATACCGTGCAGCACCGATGGTTTTCCCATTTTTAGGCGCAGTATGACATACCGTGTGGTTTTAGTCGGTTTCGACTTGCGGCCTCACCGATAGCCCTAGTGAGGTATTTATAATATATACCCATAAGTTATTCCAAACGAAAAAAAGGGTTATCAACTTGACGTTTATGCTGAGGTGTCAATCTTGGCATGCAAAAACCAGTTGTCAAATCTAAAAATACGGATATTTGAAATGTAATACTGTCATTTTCAAAACTTGACAGTTTAGTTTTTTATATCTTTGCAAAATTAATAAATAGCAATATTACATGGAAATACCTACACATTGTATCCAACTACAAAAGGTAATCTATTATACTAGGATACTTAAAATACCTAACTTATTTATACAGACACCCAACTTTACGATGTGGCAGCCCTAAACAATTGTTGTATATCTGTCTGCGAATATAATCTAAGGAAGGACCAAAAATAAATTTCTATAGCAGTCCCAAAAATTCTTATCAGAACTATTTCAGATAGTGCTTGTTGCTACAGACTCGTGAGCTTGTGCCGGTATCGGATTAACCAAAGGTTTCTACACTACGAAATGATTCAAAAAACTTTTTTGTGATTTTATTTCTCTCTAGTTCGATATTTTTTTAACTCTGAAATCAGCTGGACTTTAAAAGGATTACGTTCAATTTGTCTTTGTTGACTTCTAGAAAGAAAATAAATTGACTGGGGCTGTACGACCTAGTCTATTTTTTTCACTAGAATATATCTTAGGGCTAAGAAAAGCATTAATATTTATTTAATTTAACTTAACTTAGATATAACTTAAAAAATAGAAAAGAAACAATCGATACAATTGTATTTTCTTTGCTTATCCTCAGGTAAAGTGGACACATTTAGCGATACATTTTTACTCAAATGAGATGAACAAACAAAATTTGAAAGTGAACCACAATCGGCGAATAAATGTTTTGAACAATCTCCATAATAAACAAAGACATGACGACGACATAAGTACATTTCAGTTATACATAATTAACACAAATTAATTAACCAACCAATTTTAAGACGCAAATGCACAAAAATTATACACGTGAATGATACACCACGTTGACTATAACGCATTTTCTGAAGGCTTCGTAGTACGCAGGCGCATGACACGTGATAACACTGTATACTTGTATTCTATCTCATTCTCTCGTAGGTTAAATGCTATTTATGAATATGTTTGTCTCTTTTTAGTGACTTTTTCGTTTCATCGACTTTTCAAATCACAACGATTCTAAAGAAGTTTCACTTAAAAAATTAGCCCTTCCGGAGCAGATTCAATACACCATATGCCTATAAATACTTAATATAATTTTATATATATTCCAATGTTTTCGATTCTGACGTTTGTAATGCATTACCTCTTGTAAATTATCAAATGTTTCAATAGTGTTCGAAACCTAAATAAAAAATAATATGTAGGTAAGTGTAATAATTATATTCATTTTGTTAAAAAATTAAAAAGTAGAATGACAATTTCTGAATCTAGTTCAATGCAGTAAGCATTAGAAAAGCTGAAATGTGCAATTCGAATAAATTTGACAGAAAATCAAAGGGCCATGTTGTTATTGAGTCGAAGCGCGTATGGTGGTACAGGCCACACGTGGTGAAACACACGGCGAGCTCCAGAAATACTCAGTGTAAACACACCAATATGTTCACAAGTAAACCGAACACTTGGCCGGACTATAAATAGATAAATAAATACACTATACGCGGTCCGTTTGTGCTTCGACTGGAGTGGTGAAGTACATTTTTTCAGATCTCTTTACGAGACGTTTCGCATGAGGTTCGAGTTATTAGGTCTAGTTAGAAATAATAACAAATGCTTTGCAGTATATTATAATCTTTCATGTTAGAATAATTTTACAAGCAGTTAGGTATTATATAATATGATTGCGTTTGAACAGTTTGGTTTATTGATTTAAGTAAGATGAAATAGCAAAACTAACATTAGGATTGATCGGGTTATTTCTTGTTTGCCAACTCAATATGAAACTGATAAACTTCAAATGTACAACTGGAGTTCCTGTGCGTTTGACTATAATATTGTTAAATAAAGAACGGTATCTATCTATGCGACAAATGTCATAGAAAACTGTTTAGCGGTTATGGTGTCATTGAATAACTATATCTATCGTACCTGAAGATCTGACTTTTAAAAAGAGTGGCCATGAGTTTCTTTGCCAGTATTCTTCTCATAAGGCTCTACGCATTTTAGGAACTGGAAGTTATAGATCGACACAAGCAGGCAGTAGATTTTGGTGTTTTCACCTAATTTACCTCGACAATCCAGTACATGCTGTGGCGTCTGTTTGCGCCGATCTATGATTTTAACTCTAGCTTCAATTTAACGTTCATAAATGTGACTTAGTGTCTTAATTGAATAAATGATTTTGAATTTGAATTTGAAAAACATATATTGGTCCAGGATACAGTCAGCGTGCAAATTTCATCAAAACCATAGACCCGTTTCGCACACGCACAACCACAAACTTTCGCATTTGTAAAATTATTAAAACTAGAAAGCTGTACAAGATAGTTTTTTGTTAAAAATAAAAAAAGCTGATTAATAAAGTACCTACATATGTAATACATTAGAGTTTGAATTCGAGTATCTTTGATATCCGTAATTTGAATAGAAGAGTTTAACTTCTTCAAGAGATTCCAATTCTTACGCTCGCTGACTTTGACAGCGGTCAAAGGGACGTCTGTCCCAACAGACTGCAGATGCAGACCCAAATCACTTGATAATATATACATAGACGTATTGTTATTCGACTCGGACCTTTAAATCGCCTCCGGATGCCAGACAACGGTAAAATATAATTTGAGCCAAAGTTACACGACTGTTAAGAATATGTGCCTCATGTAGTAAAAAAGTGAGTTTGACAAATTTCATATATAGAAGCACTAGACAATATAAAAACTATTGCCGATATATTTGTATTTTCAATATTAATTTAATATGTGTTTATTTAAAAAAAAAATACTTTGTGAACAAAAATACACATTCTAGAAATAAGGTTTTTTTTAAACGAACAAATGACAGATTAAAAAAAATGTTTCCAGTTTTATAAAATTCAATAATGTTCAAATTCAAACAATTTACAAATTCTGTATTGTCGAAATAAATATATTTTTAGGTATTTCCTAATACAAAATTATCCTAGAGTTTTAATTTCATTGTAATGTATAACAATTTATATAACGAATATATCAATAATACATAGGTGTATTATGTTCTTTCTAGTATAACCAATTAAGTAATCATGTATCAAGAAAAACATGGTAAAAACATATGCATTAGGTAGGTAAAAAATAATAATTTAATAAGTTACCTACTTAAAACAGAAGACATTATATTTTATTGATGAATAAAAGAACATCTCACAAATGCATGATATTTTTAATACGTAATACGTTAAAACAACTTTTATTAAAAACGTTGAAGTAACCAGAGGTATAGATAGATCATCTCGGAGGCAATGCTCCTTGTAAAAAAAAAGAAACCATGCCCACAGACCTTTGTTGTGGTGGTCAGTGCTTCTTGCAAAACAAAAATAAGACAAAACGAACGGGACAGAACAGGTCGGGACTTGCCGAGACCAGTCCGACGACTTTTGACCACTTTTCTGGTTCCACATCCCGGCAAACTACACTTACGCCAACTCAACGACCGAGAACCTTATTACGTACGTGAAAAGGTTTAAGTTTGTAGAGATGTATTGTCTTGTGAGTTATTTAGTTTATAAAGCTATGATTTAAAAGCATTTCGATTTCTTTAGGAATTTCTGTGGTTACGATTACGACTATCCGAGTTTTGGAGTGATGCAAGTTTAGTAAGTTGATAGCGTTTTAGTGACCACAACATGAATATTGCATAATCATAACCAAGTTGGCTTGTAGGTGTCGAAAGTCACACTAATATAAAATTGTATACTTCTTAACGTATTATTTCAAACCCGTAACTTTAATTGTTTTATATTTATACATACTTACATTTATCTACGTACGACTACACTTGCTTTGCAAACTGGCTTACAATTTACTGGATTGGTTATTGCCGAACTCCTACGGGTAGCAGCGTGATGTTACATACGGACTAGTAGAAGCTAGAATCACAAACAAGTTATTTAGCAATATAATATAAACTTCCACATGAACAAAAGCTACTTATGTATGACCAGAATCAATATCAAAGCCAGTACAAAATCTTCCGATTGTATTTAAAAAGGGCAAAGGCATTTGGAAAATATTTAGGTTTTTTATACCTCTTGTTGAAGTATCACCTTCATGGGCTAACGATAATAATTATAATAATAACTTGACACATCTTACACACGGCCGCCTGATCGCAAACTTGGCAGAGCCTGTTATAGTAATCAGTCACTAAATATTTGTGTCTTGGGTGGGAATCGAACCCACGACCTCTAGCTCAGCAGTCAGGATCACTAACCATTAGACCAACAAGCCAGTCGACAATATAGACTGTTTATTTACTATTTTCCATTGAGATGTATGCCTACTGTTTCATTTATATTATTATATTTATTATACATACTTCTTACGTTTCTAGTGTTAGTATTGTACTCTGCAAATATACCCCAATATCTCATGCAGACAAACACTCCAGTTTCCATAACGATTACATTACCAGAGCTACATATATCCCTAATATAAATTGTGATTATTTTTTTTTATTTTTTTTTTATTTCTTTAGTTACGAAATTGATAATCAATAGCTTAATATATATCTAACAGAACGAATACAAGATATTTTTTACGAAATGTATTGCATAACATATTAATGGATGACATTCTAAATATAAATCATCTTTAAAATAGTTTTTATCACTTACAAGCTATAGCTATGTATAAAAGATTGGTTATTGAGATCAGAGTTAACTGCGAAGTTTCAACTAGGTTAAACCACACCGCCCCACTGAAAACCCCAGTGGGGTGATGGCCCAAGGGAATTTCCACACGCACAAAAAAAAAGGTACATCTCTTCTTCAGGATTGTCTAAGAAGTAATAGATTATATAGACTGAGCTGGCTTTAATTAAACATGTTCTAAATCTATACTAATATTATAAAGCCGAAGAGTTTGGTTGGTTGAATGCGCTAATCTCAGGCACTAACTTACTTTTACCGCCTATAATATAAAAAAAAAAATTATAATTATTTTAGTTTTGGATAGCCCAGTTATCGACAAAGGCTATAAAACATCACGGTACAACCAATAGGAGCAGAGCATTCATGCAAAAAAATTACAAACGTGGACGAAGTTGCGCGGGTCAGCTAGTCATTATATAAACTAATTACTGCTTGTTAGAGGGTTCGGGTTTCCTGGCAACTACAAGCTCGAGTTGCAGGTACTGACCTTGACCTGTTCGAGGTATTAGTGACACTTGCCAATCCATTCGTACCCATACATTTGTTCAATATACCTAATTACCTACTCCCAAGTTTTCACATCTCTAATTCTCAAATTGCTCGCTTGACGGCAATAGTGAGAGACTGACTCACGGGAGAGAGACAAATTTAATTTGGGGGGTAGGGGTAGGCAGGCCGTATTAAACACTAAAATTTTGTGTTTAATACGGCCTGCCTACCCCTTCGGGGAGTCGTGAGTGTATGTATATGTAAACTAGTAAAAAAAAGAAATTACCAATACAAGTAGAAGGTATATGAACATAAAGTAACCATTACAGCGAAACAAGAAAAACTTACGGCTATAAATAAAGAGACATCAACCCGTGGTGCAGTAACCAGACATTCTTTCAAGGCCAACAAAACAACTACAAAACATATGGTTGAAAAAAGGAACCAGAAACATTCATGCGAGAACCCATCTAGTGTAACCTGACCTTCGCCAGCCAGCCAACTTCCTTTATTTCACATTTCAAAATAAGAACACTAAAGATCGAAGGAGGTCGTTGTATACTGGACGAATGATGGCCATAGCTTTTGTAAAATGATCCCTCTCGTGGTTAATTTAAGTAGCGATGAGGTGTCTTAAAATGTTGGTAGAACAGTCACCCCAAGCAAAGGTTCCTTGTGGTCACTGACCATCGACGAGAATAAAGCAAGTATGTACCTGGACTCGCTCGTAGCCAGTACTTATGACGTCATTGCGTGGTCTCAACTCGACTTATGGGAATAAAATGGAAGTTAACGCAATTTAAAAATAGACCTCATTAGAAGAATACAATGTATCATGGCAATAATAATATATTATACACATGATTCATAGCCCAAGCTTTAAAAACGAATGACTAAACTTAAAAATGAAAAAGATTAAAAAACACAATTATTCATTATTAAACACAATCTTGGTAAACTTAATATGAATATAAACCTAATAATGTGTATCGCAAACAAAAAAATAGGCAGTCATGGGGCTGCCGACAGAAGTGAAAACTTAAACGAAACGACGAGCTTAAAATGTCACATTAGCAGGTTGGTGATATTAATTAATAATGAGCCGACAGAACTCAATGTTTAGTAGAACCCTCTAGTAGATATAGATCCACTAGAGGGTGCTAATCTAAAAATTGTGTTTAGATTAGCGACCTGTATATAGACATGTATTATTAGCGTGACAGTCACGAGTTCAGAGCTTTTTCCCCATAGCAAAAGTGCACAAACGTGCCTAAAGAAGTTTCCACTTAAAAAAAAACTTTTTTGACAAAGACAAAGCAGTACAAACTCGAATTGGAGCCGCCAGTATTATTTCAACCCAAACTAAAATTTGTACATCGTTTTAGTTCTCCACTGAGTTCTCCCAAAAGAGTAATCCTATAGCAGTATGAAAATTCCTACTAAGCATACGGATTTTATTGATTATTATTTTTTATTGTAAATTAAATTTATTGAATATAGAACCGGAACAAAATATTTTAGACGAAACCACAAAATTTAATTCTCAAAGCTCTTTACAACACTATACCTACGAGTATTTTCTTTTGTTACGCAATAAAATATTAAGAGCTTGGAAATCATTTCATTTTAACCTTTTTATTAAGACTTCTGAAACTTGGTATTGTTCGTTATTTAACTTCTTAAATAGTGTATTGTTCAAGCAAATAAATACTTAATGAACCTTGAACTTAAAATATCCAAATTAACTTGTATATCTACTTTGGCGTTAAATATTTCTTGTTTTCGTGGGTCACAAAGGTTATCGCTCTAATGCAATGTTAATCTTTTAAATTGAACACCATGCCATCTACATTTTTATACCACGGGTAAGGCAAACAAGCATAAAGTCAACTTAAATAATTTTTAAATAGTCATCTATAAATAAACAGATCATTTTTATAGAAAACAAAAGACATATCCCCGTATCGCTGGAAAGAGAATTCAGAGATACAAAGGTCACAAGGAGACTCAAAGCAAATATCCCTGAACTACATGAATAGTTTTATCATTTGGGGATCGAACTCTCATAGTTTAGGACCAGACGGCCGTGTAAGATATGTCAAGTTACAATTTTTAAGCAAACAGACAGGGTTGTGACATTTGGAATACTTATATGTAGAAGAAGTGCAGAAAGGTAAAAATTTTAAACACGTTAAACACAATATGTGCCAGAAAGATAAAAATTATATAAAAAAAAACCGGTCAAGTGCGAGTCGGACTTGCGCATGAAGGGTTCCGCACCATCGTACAAGATTTAATACTATGTACTTACTTATTTATTTATTCCTTTATTTGTTGTTACAGCGGCAACAGAAATACATCATCTGTGAAAATTTCACAGTAGAAGACAGTTCATGAGATACAACCTGGTGTCAGAGTCTTAGTCCCGTTTTTACCCTTTGGGTACGGAACCCTAAAAACGGCTACATAAAACTTTAGGCGACCAGTAAATTTTTTGATCTGACATGATACAAAAGTCTATACAATGAGATTTCAAGTTATACTGGGCAATGAAATAAAACAAGACATTCTTCAATACGGTCTAAAATCGACCGCCAGGGCATTTCTAGTATATAAATAATTTTACAGACATTATATTTATATTTTCCTTCCTTATAAACAGCTGCAACAATGTGTACCTAGTACCTAGTGTCCGAGTGGGGAGGACTAAATTTAGACCAGTAAGAAGTAAATATATGTTCACTGCCATTTTACTGTAGCTACACAGTTTCTGCCTTAATAAGGCCTCTGTTAAGTTTCTGCTTTAATATAGCTTTTACAATATTAAAAAAAAATTAGATTCTTTTTGTGGAGATCTCAAACGACTTCCAATACCGTAATCATTATGAAAATACGTATGAAAAGTGAATGATATAATATATATGGTTATAATTGGACTTGATGGTCAAACTATGGGGTTGTCCCGTGTATTTTTTATTTGAAAATATATTCTAAATCTAGATATAACGGCGCGTTCTACGAAAAAATGAATACACGTGATATCTCAGTACACCCCCCCCCCTTCCCGATATTTCGTGAATCCCCCCCCCCCCTTTGAGCCTCACGTGATTAATGGATAATCCATAGACAATGTAAAACTCAATTTTGTGTAACACTTGATCTGTTATGTTACCTACCTATAAAACAAAAATAAAATACAAGTTCTCGAAACATTATTTTACTGAAATGCCATAGAATACGGTAACTGTTCATTATCACGCAGGCCGTAGCTTGTTTGCCACATGAGTAATAAAAACTAATTAGGCAAAAAATTATAGTACGCAAGTACATGACATAAGTGACTAACAATGGAATGTCCCTTGGACTGGCCTGTTGGTCTAGTGGTTAGTGACCCTGACTGCTGAGCCAGAGGTCGTGGGTTCGATTCCCATCTGAGTCTGGGTGTTCTTTGTGTCCGTTGTTTGTATGTTTGTAAAAACCCCCGCGACACGGGAGAAATTCCTTATGCGGGAGTTGTCTTTAAAAAAAAAAAGTCTCTTTATGGGTCCCCGAAGTGATATGCAAATATGTAGGCGTATACATTGTGTTACAAAAAGGTGTGTTCAAATTATAGGAGCGTTATGTGTGATTAACTTAAATTATGAATGATTTAACTTGAAAAAAAATGAATTTTGAAGATTTTATATTTTTTTATTTTATTGGTATAGTTGCATATCTCTGAACAACTCTATTATGAACTTTGATGTCAATTTCAACAATTTTGTCTTTTGCGGACCTTTTCAGAAAAATCCGGATATTCCATCAAAATCCTTGGTATTATTAAATATCCATAGTTTAGCTTACAAATCACAAGCTCTCTCTTAGAAATTATTGGCTTGATCGATCAATTTGCCAGTTTCAAAATAATACTTGTTTTAGCACTTTCGTTATTATTCGCTATAATATACAACTCTAAAATAGGACCACACTTTTATGTAACGACCTGTGTAACATGAATACATGAATTTCGCCAGTTATTTTTTGTGTGGTTTCAGGTATTACCACTTATTTATGAAGGACGACAGCTGAGGTTATTACCGGCTACTGAACACTTTTCCAGACTTCATGCTGCCATTGAAAAAGCTTAAAACCATTTACTCATACCGTTAAATAAACTCAAAACTTCATAAAAACACACAAACATTAGTGCAAAATAAAAATTTACATAAAACTTCTTAACATAAAATAAATATCTATTTATACCAGATACCTTTAAAACACATTGTTATATTTATTATAATTAGATAAAACACATCGAATATTTAGAAGCTTTTAGAGTTAACACGTGTTGGTAGTCTACTCCACATGAGTGTTACCAACATGAGAGACTAGTACGGCGATGGCCCCTCAAGCGGATTTATGTCCCAAGGAAATTAACCCGAAGGTGTCGCGCCGAGATTTATAATGAAGGAAACGAGGTATTTTTGAGGGTAGTTTAACATAAATTCCGGAGGATAAGATTTACAACTTTGTTTAGTCAATATGGTTCATTGTACAATAATAGTGGTTATTTATACAAGTAAGTTGTCTAGCAAGTATAAGGACAAGTTGAATGTAGGCGGAATCGCGGACTACTTCCGTAGTTTAAGCAAAAAATGTCAAAACTTAATAAATTTGAAAATCATTAAATCAAAACATAGTATTGTTGTCGCCACATCAAAAACTATTATTTATTTTATTAAAAATAGGGGCAAACGATAATAGATGATAAAACAGTTCACTATTTAATAAAAATGAGTTAATAGACATTATTATGACTGGTTATCCGGTAAAGCAATACTATTGGTCGGTTGATAAATATTGATGAATAGTGGGGTTATAAAAGGGTAGGAATGTATTAAAAGTTGATAACAATCACTTGAGTGCAGAGAGAGGTACGAACAACATGGCAGTTATTGTTAGTTAGTGATTTTCATAGTTTATAGCAGTACTTGTGAGACGGTTTATCACAGTATGAACTATTAAAGTGATTTTATTATCAATAACAAGGTAAACTCCTCTTAGATAGAATCATATTATTTATCTTTATAATAATGGATTAATGAGTAGTGTGGTAAAGGAGATTGTCTGAAATTGGCCGCTCGTAAATAGGCTGTTAAAAAAAACAAATTTACCAAAATTTTTATTTTAGATAATGTATGATAATAAAAAAGTTTTATAAATACGTAGATAATATTATATCATGGAACGCGAAAGTTTAACAAAAAAAACTAAGTTGTTTTAACTATTAGCAGTAAAACCTTTTGTTAAAAAAGTAATTAATTACGAAAGGTATTATTACATTATTTGGTTCCATTTGCTTGCAGTGTTGTCAGAACTAATCTCTACGACAGCAACAATCAAATTCATTAGGCAATCGATTGAAAAGAGCGATTCTGGTCCTCTACCATGATGAACCAAACGCGATATGATAAAGCTTTTCATCAATATTTAAGCTCTTAAAACACAATAGCCGTCAGGCCCGTCCCGCTCGCTTTGTGTTTTAGCTTTATTTTAACATAATAATGTGAAAACGTACATATCGATTAATATGGAATCGATCAATAATGTTTTTAGCATCGTGAGTGTTGTTTTCTGCGATTTTTGTTTAACGATTTTGCTTTTTCTAATGGATTCCGATTATTTCCTTTCTGAAAGTCCTGGCATAGTTACAGACCCCGAATCATCTTTCAATATTAACACTGGCGCGCCTACTGATACCGAGCCTCATCATTTTATACATAACCTTCTTTCCTTAGATGTTGAAACACTTTAAATATACAGTTTGCTACAAAAGTAAGTTTATATAATTTTCTTTAGCAATATGAACTATCAAATCTAGCACATAATAAAAGGTTAGGTATGTCTCTGTCAATGAGTGGCCAAAGAGTATACGAGTAGAAGATGGACAATCTCCTTTATAATTACAAATCATTATATGCATGCTTTTATGCGTAGTTGAATAACTTTTAAACTAGTTAATTTGTAGATGTGACGGTGTAAATGTATATGTATAATTTTGTCATCAATCTAATTTAACAATATACCTAGCCATGGTTGTAAATTTCACATTTCACTTTAATCATAAACGTATCTCCAAAGATGGGACAGAAACTCTTTCTTAGTTTCCGTCGCCTGATTAATACACTAGTCACAGAATGGCAAAGGTGCATCATCGAGCGGACCCAGTCCTAATACAAGCATGTAGCTTAACTAGCCCCTCTAGCTAAGATCAAAATATAATACTAATAAAGTGAGATCCATCTTACTAATAGTCCTTTATCTCACTTCGTGGCGGGTTCGATTCGATTGTTTCGTTTGGAAACCAAAACTAATAGAAACGTAACGAATTTCGTAATTTGCTTGTTTTTTTGAGGCAAATTTACTAACACACTTATATATAAGCAACCTTAGCTCGTGACGACAAACTGCGATCAGGAAAAGAAGCTCTAATACGCAGTCATTTGACCCCTAATTTAGGTCGCACGCATTAACGATAGGCAAAGATTTTTAACGCTATTTATTTGTTATGTTTTGAATAGTAGATTCGCTATATATATATATAGCTATGTAGTCCTTGATATAGATACGTTGTAGGCATGTTTCGTTGACTCGTATATAGAATAATTTATACGCGTACACACTTATGAATGAAAAAAAAAACACGTTTTTGTATAAAATAATATTTCAAGATAATTATAATTAGTATATTAAAATGAACCATATAATCGTCTTCGTTATTTTCTTGTATGAAACATGTTTTTAATTACTAAAGGTTTATGACCCGCATTCACCTTGGATCAGATCAACACTCGTCTATTATGTACATCATCATAGTTAAAATATTTCTGTCGAATTTAAATACTTGGTTTTAATAAAATATAAGTATCGTTTGTCAGTTTTGTGTTCATCTAGTGTCAGTTTTCTGTTCACCTTTTCGTCGTCTCTTTTTCGTAGGTATCAATCACTTGCCTGCCAATAAGGCGTAATTGGTACGGATACAGACAAATCCTTTTGAAGACTTTAACGTCTCTTTGGTACTTCGTTGAAGAGGTAAGAAAATCTCAAAATACAAGGAAATACAATTTTCTTTGAGAAACTATCAGATCAAGATAATGAGAACTATCAAATAGAGTGCTGTTTCAAGCGATTTTTTTTAATGATTTTTACAGAAAATCATTGTTTTTTTTTGTAAGTTACATTAATAAAAGGCGTAATTTCTTAATCAATTATTTTTCTTTAATCCGATCTCGTTTTACCCTAAACAATAGACGAAGACACCTACACAAAACATTAAGTGTGTGTTTGTTGTGCGTAGTGTATCTAAATATTGTTAAAAAAGTAAAGGGACACATCACACACACTATAGCACCCCTATCCGTCCCCCGCCGTTCCTTCTAAATGATTAAAATACAGTTTTACTCACCGAACTACTCTACTCGTCTACTACTTTACTCGTTCAAAAATAGTCGGCCATCCCCGAAATACAAACATGAGTAAAACCGTATAATCTTTAATAAACATGAATACCACGCACGAAAGTTTTTATTGTAACAAAAAATGAATTTGTTTTGCAAATAGATATTTTCAGACACTTTTACACGTCAATTTGTTCTTCAAAGCCTTAAACTAAAGGCATACAAAATATAGTTACGTATATAGACAGCGACGTCAAATAGGAAACAAATATCGAGCTTTTTATGTAATTTCCAATAGGAACCATTCCGAACGATGTCAAATGGTAAGTTTATAATAACTTTTCTGTGAAACGGAAACTTAAGATGCTTTCTTCGAAATCCCGGAACAAGAGATAAAGGAATAAACTCAATAGGTACTTGATGATATTTCAGTAACGGGTTTCCTAGGAACGAGACAAAGAAAACGGTTTTATGAAAGAAAATATAAAAAATAAAATTGTACTATATTGTAGGTCTTACTACTATCTGGTATGTAAAACTTAATATATTTTATGATGCGAATTTAATTGACTGGCGGTATCGCGGACGCGGAATGGCTAAATTGTCAGATTTGCGCTGTAGTGATTGAGGGTTCAGACCCCACCTAATGCACTACCAATATGAACCCACTCCTAACACAAGCGTTTATAATAATTTAATGAGTTAACAAGAATAGTAGTAACGTGCGACCCAAGTAACTGGTAGTCTTTAAAAAAGAAAAGGTCTTAAATGTATTATTATCACTACATATCATAAAACAAAGTCCCCCGCCGAGTCTGTCTATCTGTTACTGATAACGATAAACTGAAAAACTACTGAACGGATTTTCATCCGGTTTTCACTAATAGACAGAGTGATTCATGAGGAAGGTTTAGGTGTATAATTTGTTAAGATTTTGTGTAAATTGATTGAAATATGTTGATGATTATTATAGATGTCTCTCCTACCCGTGCGAAGCCGGGGCGGGTTGCTAGTTAAAACATATTAAAACATTAAATTTTACTAACAAATCGAATTAAAATAACATTATTAAAAGAATAAAATACTGATTTAAAACATCGTTTTTTTTTCATTTACCCATCAGTAGGTAAATAAAATTGAATCTTCTATTTAATATATATAAAAAATTCATACAGCCGAATATAGAACCTCCTTTTTTGAAGTCTGTTAAAATGGCAACCGTAGCGCATTCAACTAGATTACTAATGTTTCGTACATTCAGATTTTGCTGATTTGACAACAAACTCATATACACTCAGCACTCTCAATATATGAGTTTTTATAAGACATTTTACAGATGATATCCATTTCATATCTTTGCTGGATGTAAACAACATAATCCTTGAAATGCGGCTCTAAAGAACCTTTTAAACAAAACCCCTCCGAAAAAACAATTAAGCATTCCCGACCCAACGCCATTTAAGAGCCCGAGAGGTACAAATTTGAATTTCAAAAACGCAAAGTTAAGCCTAGGGTTTTGAATTTTAACATAATTTACATACACAAATGAGTCATCTGCGTTCGTTACGGTGTCTGGACTGGGCCTCTACCGAATACTCTCGAATAATACCATATCCAGCAATTAACGCTGGTTAAATTTGAAACTCCTAAAAATAACGTTGAAGTTAGCGCGCAGTGAACATTAAAACGCGTAAGTCGTCGGCTCGAATTGTCGGGAAGTTCGTTTAATATGCACAGTGGGTGAGATCTCTCAATGAAATCGAAAAAAAACACCAAAATCATGCATTTACATACACAACAGGATGATTCAATGGACGGAAATGGTTATTTGGTACAATGGTTTTCTGGAAATGTATGTAGAGGACGGAAGTGGGGCTTGGTCATGTCCTAAACACGGATAACCTGAGTTTTTAAAACTTGGATTTTTAGCGAAACATGTTTTTGTGTTTTAGTTAGTCATTCTGTATAAATATTTATAGAATAACTTATTCATAAAATACCTACTAAGTTGCGAGTGAAACATAGGTACTGAAAACCACATACCATCAGTCATGCAGAAAACAGGATATGGCCGTGTTTTTACTAACATATTAAAATGTATATAATCATAAATAAAAAAATTAAAATACTCCAAAATCCCTTCAACAATTACAAAAGAGCTGAAGATCTTCGAACGGCTGAACAGATTTACTTGAATTATATCTAAGAAGACTCCGGATAAAGTCTTCTTTCAATCAAAAGAAACCGCACTCAAAACGGATCTCCGTTTGGGAGCTACGATGCCACAGACAGACAGACACACAGACACGTAAAAAATATAACAACACCCATCTTTTTGCGTCGGTGGTTAATAAGAAACGTAATATTCATATTTGTTATTCTACAAACGAGGCCTGATAACGCACAGGAATATAAAAAGTAGCAACGAGTCCCGAAGCCCACATAATCAAGAAAAGAATTATAATTTTATTACATCTTGGCTATAACTTGGTGCCCGGAGCTATTTATCATGACCTCGCAGTTTATGGTCATACCTCAGAGGACTCACAAGGAAAGAATTAAGATGGCTAAGCCCTAAAATGTGACCACGTGATTAGAAAAGTTAATAATTAAAGAAAAAAATTGGTTGTCTGTACAGTTGGTTTACGGACGATAAGAATAAGAAAGTCATAAGGAAACAGTGGTAGCGAGATAGATACGTCACAAGCTGAACGCTTAGGCCGATCATGCCTCTCTACTTCTTCCGCGCTCTCGCTTGCACGCTCGGCTCAGGCGGAACGTGACAATGAGTCATGCTTTTTCGAGCGTGCAGCCGGCGTTCATCGATTTATAAGACGTTACTACGTCAAAATACGACTTGTTATCAGGAAGTTGTGAAATGAAAGTTCTAAATAGTCGCAAAAAATATTATAAGCGTGGAAGTTCGTTAGTGAACGCTCTCTTAAGCTAAAAGGGTTCTACAGATTTGAATTAAAGTTCTCAGAGCTGCGGGCAATGCTTGTAGTTTCGTACGGTGGTTTGATACGTTTTTAAGGTGTAAATCTATACAAATAATATTTCGTGTCATGTTGTTTGTTCGCGCTTAAACATTGGCAAAATATGTGTAGTTTGGTAAAACTTGAGAGATCTGATAGTATTTTTTTTTATTGCTATACCTAGCCACAGCAACGCGTGGCCGGGATAGCTAATAATATATAAGATTATATCATTTCAGATATAAGGTAATCTTCGGAAGAATGTGAACAGACGGAAGACGTCTCCACGTCCAGGGGGACTTAACATGCATTACGCAACGGATATAAAATGGCATTTGTATTCAATTAAGTCAGATGACTTAGATGACTACTACAATATAAAAAAAACTGTCAGTCGTAGAACTGCACGTCAGAAGTGAAAACATGACTTATACACACACACACATGTGTATATACTAGAGATCGCGTGGTGGTCGAATTTTGACCATGGTTTTTTCATTGGCCAGTATAACTTAAGCTGTCATTGTATAGACTTACTTACCATGACAGGTCAACGCATATTCTGGACGCGTGTAATTAGGCCGTTTTCACGTAATTAGACATTGTTCAAAAATGTTACTTCCTGCACTTCTTCTATATATAAACTGTAAATATTCCAAAATTCACGTTACTACGTTCGCGAAATTTTCTTAAAAAGGGGTACAAAGAATTCTCTTCACGTATAAATATAATGATATAAGTACGCATGCGCGTACAGTGCTTTTTAAACATACCAAAAGTGCCCAACGTACCTAAAGAAGTTTTCACTTCAATAATAGTAGGTACATATTATACCAGTATATAGAACTCACGGGTACTCTACAGTACACATGATTAACAACACAATGAATAAGATCTTCAGGATTATCAATGGAAAAGAATGGTGTCTATTCAAAACACCATTCTTTTTCATTTCTATGGCAAAAAAGAACTCGATTTTTTATACGAGTCTTGTTCAACGTTCTAGTTTTTTGGTACTCAAGGGACCAGATTAAATATTGTAAGCCGGAAACAACGAACTCTCAATAAAAATAAGATACCAAGCTAATTATCATATTTAGCTGCAATCCTATTCGTCATAATCAGATTACATGAGTGACGATGCTCCGCCATAGACGCCATAGTACAAGCCCATTTCACAGATAAATATTAAATCATAGTTTAAATACCTACTAAAAGAATTAAAAAAAATGTATTCCATCTAATACAAGAGCATTGAATAATAGTATACTTTGCAGGGATTCCAGATTATTTAATCAACTAGCTGCGCCAAGCGGTATCACCCACGTAAGGCCCGGTGCCGTGAGAATATCGGGATAAAAAGTAGCCTATGTGTTAATCCAGGTCTCCAGCTATCTACATAGCAAGTTTCATCGCAATCGGTTAACTAGTTTTTGTGTGAAAGAGTAACAAACATCTATACATCCACACAAACTTTCACGTTTGGAATATTAGTAGGATTACCAAAGACAATTCTTGAAGAGTAAATTGTTGGGCTTTTTAAAAGTACGTTTAAAAAGTTATAGTTAGAGGTGCTACGGGACAGTATTTTTAGAATGGCAGTTATGTTTTAACACGGAAAAAAGGGGCAAAAGTTTTGGAGAATCGATTTCCGAGATGGACAAACTATTTACATACAAGTTTGTACGGATATTGGATTATTTATACTTGTGGACATTTTTAAGTCAATCAGATGTCTTTAAGTGGGTTAAAAATAACGTCAAAAGATTCCGTTACATAGATATGTACATTATTGTACATACATACACGTTGTTCTAATAAAAGCGTGTTAAAACATCCGTTTATTATAAACAAGCGGCTCCAATTTCCTCGTATTTCTTAAAACAAGTGAATACTGTTACTTACGTCTTTCTACTTCAAATTGTCTTATCTATCGCAAAGCTTCAAAGCAACCACTGAATAATTTAAGAGGGTATTTAAAATCATTTTATAAATTCTCGAGTTTCACTTCAGGATTCTTCCTGAAGCCTTCTCGCTTTAATATTAGATAGGAAAGCGGATCAAACTGCAAATAATTAGTATTTGTTATACTTCTGTGTAACAATACTTAGATTTTATGTCTTTCGTAATACTCACTGTAGAGTGAAACAAAAACAATAAAAAAAAAACAACTAGTAGTTACTGACTGACAGTTTATGATGCTGGAAAATACAACACACAAACAAAATTGCTTGATTTGAAAGACCCATTACTCGGTAGTTTAGATAATATTAGAAACATTTAATATTTATTGAATACGAGAAAAAATATTGTCAATTTATATAGAAATATAGGATTTTAATGTAGCAAGACTGTAAATACAAAGCTAACAAAGGTTTGTTTTATACAGTTTGGACAAAATCGAAATAAAAATAATTTGTATCGATCTGTTATTGCCATAAATTGTAAATAGATGAATCCATGTCTATGTTTAAAATCACTTCTTCAATTTCAAAATGAAAGTAACAAAATTCCTATCTCTCCTGCGTGATTAATAACAATAATAAATAATTACCTAACGTATTCCCGTGACAAGTTAAAAAAAAGAAACATCACGTCACATCATTCCAGACCCCAAATCAGGTTCTATTCAATAGAATTTTCGACAAACGAAAGTACTAAAAGACCTTTATTACAAATGTCGTAAAGTTCATTTTATACGTCTCAATTTGATAAAAACCTTCGATACTCTACTTTCCACTTTAGTGATAGGGTTTACATTTGTGTGAAGGAGGGACTGAAGGAATTTCAATATGGCGAGCGAAGAAAGGATGCGTTCGGGATATAAAAAATACGGTTGAGCGCACGTGGGCGGTCGCATTCTATAACGTATTAGTTAGATACACATCTTCGCGCTACACTCAATGTGTAGTGGAATCCTTCTTATGAATCATGAGCGTACATATTTCTAGTTGAATGCTTGTAGTGTAAACAAAGCATTTTGCTTTGTTTCCTTTGTCTATATTTCCTACTATGATATCGACATAAGTGTAGATTTTATGCCAATGCGGGTTGTTAGATATACACAGAGCCATTTGACCTTCATGGTGTAACTATTATAGATGACATTTCACATTACCAGTGAATCCAAATCGGATTCATTCTAAGAATTAAACAGCGGAATAAGGTATCATAGATATAAATGATGACTTTAATATGTACCTACATATAAGAACTGTTCTATTACGTGTTGTAGGTACTTATACATTGTTATGATGTAACTGTATCTTAGTACTACCCACATGCACAATCTTAATGAGAGTCTTAGTACATTTCATGACAGAGGAATCTATTTGTAAATGTTTACCGTGAAATCGAAGCTTAATAGTATAAATGCGAAAGTGTTTGTTTGGTTGTTACGCTTATAAGCCTTAACTATTCAAGGGGTCACCATTAACTAGGGAATACTCGTTGTCATGGGTACAGAAAGGGCCATAGGGCCATAGGCCATCTCATCCAGAAACAAAGTACTGTTCCCGAGAGATAAATCGATTGTCATAATCAACATTAAATGCAAGCGAAGCCACGGGAACAAAAATAAAATAGAACGCTTTTTTAAACAGCTGACTTAGCAAACAAGCATACGATCCGCAAAATGGTTAGCGGGTTCGATATGGGATCATTCAAGCGCTGTCTATTCTTTTTCCCTTCCATTCACAAGCAGCGATATGACACTATAACAGCCGCTGGTAGAGATAGTAATGTTATGCCCGTTTCCTATAATCAAGAAACAATTTGTTTTGCTTACGGACGGTAAAATTTCGTTGAATTTTGAACGAAATTTTACCTTTGCGTCCGTAAGCAATTTTCAACGAAAAATTATATACCTTTCCTTCCCTTCTTAACTATCTTTCCAATGCAATATAATCCTAATTTTCCCTCAAAGTTCCCAATTGATGGTAATAGGCTCGCCCCCTATTAGGTGAGTTGGCAAAATGTGGGTATTTAATACACCTCTGTATATCCCTTTTGGGGATATAGGTGTGAATATATGTATATAATAATAATGTAATAGTAGTGTAGTGCAGGATACTTCCGATTTTCTGAGGAGTGCTTCTTCAGTTGGGCAGCACTATTTCAAGCAAGAAGTCTGTTGTTCTACTAACAACAAACAAGGGTATAAAACTGTTACAAAAACGTTACTAATTACATTCAATTTAGAAACCACTCATTTTGTACAACATGCTACCTATTTTGTAACTATAATTCAATATGAATTATCTAGATAACCTTGCAATCTATATATAAATACAAAACATGATCCACGAACTTTCACGACACGTACACTTAAATATCAAGTATCGATTATTTTGCAATTAGTTTAAAACATCGGTTAAAGTCACATATTACTATGATTAGGTAGTCAGTAGTAAGAAATGTTTCAAAATGTGGAGGCGAACATAATATTCTATATCGGCAACATAACTTATCTCATACACTTAGCGACATCTAGCGAGGATAGGTTATATACTTCGAACTAACTGATCCTGCATCGCGCTGCGGAAATTGATTTTAAGCAAACGTAAGTATCCATCCGCTGCCAGCCACCTTCTTTAGGTCGTCGGTCCATTGTGCCACAGGGCACCCTACACTACGTTTGCCTAATCGCTAATGGATGCGGATTGCCCAAGACCGGGATGGTTGGCGCTCCTTGGGGAAAGCCTTTGTCCAGCATCCACGGCGGCTCATTCCACACCCTTGTCGCTGAGAGACAAGGGTACAGGATATGTTGCTGCCGAGTGGGGGGGGATCACCATATACGGTGTCTACTTCTCCCCCAACCGGAGTCTGAGCGATTTCGAGGTTTTCCTCAATAATTTGGAGACCTCGATGCGGCGACTAGCGTCTGGGCACGTCCTAGTGCTGGGGGACTTCAACGCAGTCCGTTGCGTGGGGTTCCCCCAGGACGGACGCACGGGGCGATGCCGTGGAGGAGTGGGCGGCATCGGTGGGCCTCTGTCTCCTAAACAGAGGCTCCACCAACACGTGCGTGCGACAGCAGGGGGGGTCGATAGTGGACCTTTCGTTCGCTACCCCTGCTCTCGCCGCACGAGTAAGGAACTGGCGTGTCCTGGAAGAGGTTGAGACGCTCTCGGATCACCTCTATATCCGATTCGAGCTCTCCCGGATCCAGGACCCCAGAAGGGGTCACACGGCACGGCGTTCTTCCCGCTTCCCGCGGTGGGCTGTTACAAAAGTGGATAGGGACCTACTGGAGGAGGCAGCCATTATTTACGCTTGGCTGTCTCCGCGGCCTCAGACTGAGGAGGCAGACATGGGGGCGGGCCGCTTTCGCGATGCGATTACGCAGATTTGCGATGCGGCCATGCCCCGCATCCAAAGTCGTCGGCCTCCAAGGAAGGAGGTCTACTGGTAGTCCCAGGAGTTGGCGGACCTCCGTGCGGCCTGTACTCGTGCCCGGAGGTCCTACACTCGCAGCCGGCGGCGTCGCCGCGAAGAGGGGGAGGAGGACCAGCTTCATGAGGAGTACCGAGAGTCGCGGAAAACTCTGAAGCTGGCCATTAGCCGCGCCAAAGAGGAAAAAAGAAAGGAGATGCTGGAGGGTCTCAATGGTGACCCCTGGGGACGCCCATATCGCGCGGCGCAACAAAAGCTCCGCGCGTCGGGCCCCCCCCTTACGGAGACTCTCCAGCCCAGCTTCCTGCAGGAAGTGGTTGAGGGCCTTTTCCCGCAACGGGTGGAGCACGTACCCCCGTCGATGGCCCCCTTGGCCGGAGACGACGGGGAGAACGAGGAGGATGGTTTTCCGCCCGTCATGGAGGCGGAGGTAGGGCCGGTTGTTCTACGGATCCGTTCCAAGAACACTGCCCCCGGGCCAGACGGGATCCCTGCCCGAGTGTTGGCCCTCGCCCTCGACCACATGTCCGACCGCCTCAGGGAAGTGTTCGACGCTTGCTTGGCGTCCGGGCGCTTCCCTGACTGCTGGAAGAGCGGGAAGCTGGTCCTTTTAAGGAAGCCGGGACGGCCTACCGACTCGTTCGCGGCCTACAGGCCCATCGTGTTGCTGGACGAGGCGGGTAAATTGTTTGAGAGGGTCCTCTCTGCCCGCATCGTCCGGCACCTTGGCGAGGTCGGCCCCGATTTGTCGGACGCCCAATTCGGTTTTCGAGCGGGGCGTTCGACGGTCGGCGCTGTGTTGCGCCTGAGGGCCGTGACCGAAGAGGTAGTGAGCTGTGGCGGCGTGTTGTTGGCGGTGTCGTTGGACATCGCCAACGCATTCAATAGTCTGCCATTCAGCTGCATCAGGGAAGCACTCCACTATCACGGAGTGCCAGGGCACCTGAGGCGGCTAGTGGCAGACTATCTAGAGGAGCGTACCGTCATGTACGAGGACCGAGATGGAGTTTTGAGTCGTCGGCCCATGTCGTGCGGTGTTCCGCAGGGGTCTGTCCTTGGACCACTCCTGTGGAACATGGGGTACGACTGGGCCCTCCGAGGCGACTTCCCCCCCGGGCTCGGCGTAATTTGTTACGCCGATGACACGTTGGTCACAGCCCGGGGGGCGAACTTTCAGGAGGCGGCGCGCCTGGCCACCAGGGGAGTCTCTCTGGTGGTCGGGCGCATAGAGGCGCTGGGTTTGCGGGTGGCCCTGGATAAGACGGAGGCCCTATTATTTCATGGGCCCCGTCGTGGTCCACCCCCTGGCGCCTCTATTGAGGTCAACTCGGTTCAGGCTCACATCAAGTATCTGGGCCTGATCCTTGACGGAAGGTGGCGCTTCGACGAGCACTTCCTGCAGCTTGCTCCAAAGCTGGTCGGCGCTGCGTCCGCCCTTGGGCGACTCTTGCCCAATTTGGGTGGGCCCAGCGTCGCTACGAGACGGCTGTACACGGGGGTTGTCCGGTCAATGGCACTTTACGGTGCACCGGTGTGGGCGGAGGCTCTGACCGCCCAGAATAGGGCGCGCCTCTGGCGCCCTCAGAGGGTTATGGCGGTTAGAGCCATACGCGGCTACCGCACCGTGTCGACGGAGGCGGCGTGCGCGTTGGCCGGAACTCCCCCGTGGGATTTGTTTTATCGGCGGACGACTGAGTTCCGGGCGGGAAGCGGCAGTCGGCCCCCGCCCGAAGAGGTACGCGAGTGGCGTGAGGCCGCTCGCCGAGATACGATGGCTCGTTGGTCGTCCCGGCTGGGGGCTCCACGTGCTGGCTTTGCCGCCGTGGAGGCGCTCCAGCCGGTCATCGTCGAGTGGGCAGGGCGGCAGCACGGGACCCTTTCCTTCCGACTGACGCAGGTTCTTTCCGGGCACGGCTGCTTCGGGAAGTACCTGCACTCGGTCGCTAGGAGGGAATTGAGTCCCGCCTGTCACCACTGCGACTGCAGTGAGGACTCGGCTCAGCACACGCTGGCGGTTTGCCCCAGTTGGGCGGCGCAGCGTCGGGCCCTCACTGCAGTCATCGGAGTGGATCTGTCGCTACCGGCTGTCATACGCTCCATGGCCGGTAGCGACAGGAATTTTACCGCGGTCGCTACCTTCTGTGAGGAAGTCATCTCGCAGAAGGAGGCGGCGGAAAGGGTCCGGGAGGACGACCTCCACTCGGACTTAATTCGCTGCCGGCGAACCGGGCGGCGGAGGCGCGCTTACCAGCGCCTCATGCCGCCCTGAGTGTGGCCGCGGGTGGACGGGACGGGTTTTTCCCCTCCACCCGCTATAGTGGCCCCCCGCGAGGAGGCGGCGTCCGCGTGTGCCTGGACGTCGCCTAATTGAGAGGTTCTTCACCCGAAGGTGGTGCCCGCGCTTTTGCGGGCAGGCGCTAGGGGGGGGTCCGGATGTCTTAATAAAAGCTGTTCCCGGATCCCTCCTACTTAAGGCGCAGTACGGCACACCGTGTGGTTTTAGTCGGTTTGATTCCGACACACCGCCCCACCGAAAACCCCGGTGGGGTGACGGCCCGAGGGGGTTTCCACACGCACAAAAAAAAAAAAAAAAGGCCTTTGTCCAGCAGTGGACGGCGATAGGCTGATGATGATGATGAAACGTAAGTAAGAATATCGATACTTAAAGAGTTAAACACGAATTTATAACGTTTAAAACATCATTTATTACATTATTTATATTTTACACGCTTTATATATTAGCTCGAAAAACACGGTAGTTATAAAGTTATTAGCAATACGTTTAGAACTTTTTGTTATATTTTTAATATTAAGATCATATCACACATGTATTTTATAAGTAACAAATAACCAAAAAAAGAAAAAGATTAGATTTGTATGTAGATATATGCAACTGTACTATCAATAACTTCTCTTTAATATTATTACAAATTGCAGTGTTGGCTAACCAGTCGCGGAATTGTTTCATATACATATATTGTATTGTGTATTCATTATATTTCACAAGAGGTGAACAGACAGGTAAAAGATTACAAACACTGATATCATAACCATGGATTACATCATCCATCGGTGTTTTAATAAAAAATAGAATATAACAATTACAATGAATAATGCAATATACATTAATATGAAATTTCTTTATTTATAGCATCGCACGCGTTTTTATGTCATAATCTTGCATATACTGTTGACTGATTGCTTTCACGCTATTATCAACTTAATTTGGATGACATAAAGGTAATTTTTCTTTGTGCTGGAATTGAGCAAGAGTTACTAAGATATAATATATGAAATCCGAAACGCTGATGGCATTCTGATTTACATGTTACGATAATATGAACTGCAGCTTATCTTTCATTTTATATGAACAAATACGAGTATGTACATTAATTAGTAAAACTATGGCTGCTGTTGTAACGTAGTAGACTGTGGTTAAAAAAATAAATTTATTACAAATGTATCTACACAGGTATATATATTTACATTACAAATCTTCTTCAATACACGTTATGTGAATTTCACAGTGGATGTGAAATTTTAAATACCTTAACTTTATATTTTTAAACAATGTGTTATATATAAATTTTAAAAATATGTAAAGACGACTAATTCAATCTACAATGTCCAGTATATATGTTGACCTATCATGTGACAATGACAGGTCAGCTTATATTGGAAACTAATAGCTTGATTTTTAACAAAAAAAAAAACAATAAAAAGTTTAATGAATTATGGTCTTCTTCAACATATAAACTTAAGATATTTCAAATATCACACTCTTCCATAACCTCTTTACTTATTACTATACGGATTATAAGCTGCAAGTCAGGTAATTATAAGCTAAAAACGTGAACTGAGGCGGAACCAAACCTACTTCTGGTTATCGAATGACTCATATCAACAACATTACCATTGATAAACGTTACTATTAACCGGATAAGTGGCCATGTTTAGAAAATACGACCTAGAAAACGATTAATTATTGTACATTGCACGATACACGAGATTGCAATACCATTCGTTTAACGAATGGTATTGCAACCATTCGTTTAGCCATAAGCTATTAGAATATGTAAAAAAGTCAGATAAACCTTTTTTTTTCGGATTGATTAACAAGGACACAATCAGTTACCGGTGCCTAAAAACGCTGGCAACACTAGTGGTATGACTTATGCGTTGGCAACACTATCCCCGTTCCTATGGAGTTCTTGCGACCATATACTTAATAACAGAATATCGACAACAATTATATAATTCGTTAAATTTTGATTGTTTTCAAAGAACTATTTGTAACACAAATCAAGCTATTAATATCCAGTATAAGTTGACCTGTCATTGTATACACTTTCCGTACCATGACATGGTCAACACACACTGGACACGTGTAGCTTGGTGTAGCCGTTTTCATACAATTTTTAACCCCTGACGCAAAAAAGCCTTTCGAGCGAAAACATTATAAATTTGACGTGTCTGTGTTTCCGTCTGTCAGTGGCATCTTAGTTCCCAAACGGATGAAACGATTTGACTACGTTTTTTTTTGTTAGAAAGGTGACTGGATCGAAAATGTTCTTAGATAATATAATTCGGGAGTTTGGTGTTTTTTAAATTTATGATTTAAAAAATTAATTTTATTTTTAAATATATTATGTGCTATAAACTTAATTATAACACATAATATATTTAAAAAAAAGTTGCTTTACGACTTCTTTTTTCTCTTCTTCTGCGTATAAACCTACAGTGGTACAAATTTCTCATTCCTCGTAAGTACTTATTATTTCAAACAGTAATTTTGTGTGCGCACTTCGTACTGTTACACAAGACACTAGTATGTTTCTGTGCTAATGGGATGTTGATATCTATAAAGAATATTTCTTTATCATAATAATAATTTCACACATCTCACACACGGCCGGCTGATTCCAAACTAGGCAGAGCTTGTACTATGGTAACCAGACTGCTGATAAACATACTTATATATTACAAAATACATACATATTATCCTTACTAATATTATAAATGCGAAAGTAGCTCTGTCTGTCGCCCTTTCACGCCAAAACTCCTGAACCGATTTAAATGAAATTTGGTACACAGATAGTCTAGAGCCTGAGAAAGGACATAGGCTACTTTTTAATGCGACAAAAAACGATGTAAGGGGTTGACAGGTGGGGATGTTAAGTTGTATGGAAGAATCGTCAATTAGCCTAAATAAATAAAAATTCTTCTTTATTCTTAGAATCGAACCCAAGACCTATGGCTCAGCACTCAGGATCACTAACCACTAGACCAGCATCCCGATTCAAGCATCCCTTACACAAATATATAACAAGTCTGCACAAACAGTCTATGAAAACACCGTCAGTTACATATCAGAAGGTGATCGTATTGCTGACGTCACGCGTGTCAGCGCCATTGTGTAGTTTCTTTGTCACGTGTCTCCTGGATTACACAACAGCATTATAGGCACGTTTGTAAAATGTACTATTACTTCGATACTTCCACGATAAAGCGATGCAATCAAGATTTATAGGTAGAGGGCAGATTTCTAATAGAAATTACGATTATATGTTTATTGCGATAGAACATTCGACGGCACATCAAAACCCGAGGGTTCGATACCTTTTTTTTTTCGTGTGGAAACCCCCACGAGTTTATTGCAAATATTTGTGTAAATGAATGTCTATTTGCAATGGTCTGAGTGTTTCTATATACGTAAGAAGTATGTATATTTATCTTTGTCTTATAACCCACAGTACAAGATATGTTTAGTTTTGTTAATAGCGATGTGTAATATATAAGCGGCGGTAGCGTAAGGCGTCGGACTTGAACCCACTCATAATACAAGCATTTTTCGCTCAGGTGGAGGGGTTAACAAGAATACTAGTAATGTGAGACCCACGGTGGTAGTATTTATTTATTTCTATTGATTAGCGGAAAATAACAAACCGGATGTTAGTTAACGATACGGATGTAAAGATCGTAAATACTTGGATCTGGATAACAATTTACCTTAGCAGTGTCCTTGTAGATTAGTGTAAGTACGGGAACCTACCTGGAAAATGAAATATATTTAATGAAAAATGAAACGTTATGACACTTGTTGAAACAAAAAAAAAAATTGCGAGCACTTTTTGATTTAAACTTTAATCTATACTAATATTATAAAGCTGAAGAGTTTGTTTGGTTGAACGCGCTAATCTCAGTAACTACTGGTTCTGATATTGAAAAATTCTGTTAGTGTTGGACCATTTACCGAGGAAGGCTATAGGCTATATAACATCACGCTACGACCAATAGGAGTGGAGCAATAACAATGAATGCATGTGAAACTGTGGGAACGGCTAGGAAGATTTAGTTATAAATTGTAGAGTGATAAACAACTTTAAGAAGGGCGCAAATGTTTAAGAGATCAATTCGACAATTGCCTATGTACAGTGTAGATAGTTGTCGATTCGATCCCCATATAGCATAACTACTTGTGCTATTGTTTTGAGTCTGAATATATTTTATGTTCGTTCATTGTGTGATTCTAAATCCAAGGCGAATTCTTTTTTTTGGATAAGTTTCGAAGAAAATACCTTTATGTAGGTCCTCGGACCCGGCCTTACATAAAGGTTTGAACCCAACTCAGCACATTAAAAACATGTGCCTACCCATTTCTAACACAAACATTAAGCATAGTGGGATAACGACAACAAGCCGTCTGATAGTAAGCGGTTACCAGAGTATATTGTCAACCCTATTAACCCCCCTTCCCCCTTTACTCTTTTCGACTGTGAGAACAACGTATTCATTTAGTGTAGGTACCTTTGGCTGTTTCTGATTAAAAGTATATTAGTGAGAGAGCCATGTTTACTAGCGAGCGCCATGCTTCGGCACTTATGGGCCGGCTCGACCGGAGTAATACCACGGCCTCACAGAAAACCGGCAGTAAAGCAATACTCATGTTGTGTTTCGCCGAGTGAGTGAGGTTACCGGTGGCCTTTACCCCCCTTACCCTTACCATGAGGTGACCCGTCTGCTCGTTTGCCCCAATCCCATAAAAGCATAAAAGAAAATGCATTTTATTTCTCTATTTTTTTTTCGTGTTTTTTCTTAAAACGTTTAACGTGGTCTACACGTTACAGAGATAAAAAGTGGGCAAACAAAGCAGGCCACACACGGCCTCCCGCATTTCGTCACAGGAACAAAAACGATCACAAAGATTAACAAGTCAGTGGAAACCCTAAACACACAGTCCTTTCGTACCTACCGACATCTACGAGGCCAGAAAACCAGGGGGCGTTTGAAGCGGTTGACTGATATTTATAAATGGATTTTGTGGATATGTACATTTCAAATTATTTTGCCGTAATACATATAAATTATGTATGTTTGGAATTGAAATTGTTTTGGTCACAGGTTAGAAAGGAAATAAATATATTTTGGCATTGTAAAGTAAATAGCGAAAGCAGTGATTTTTAAATCCTTTATAGTCCATTGAAATGTCACATCTTTTTGGGCTTGCGTGCATTTGTCAGAGGATGCAATTAAATTTTTTAGATATCAAGGAGGGGTTAGTGTAAAGTTAAATCCAAGTTTATGGAGTTGCAACCCTTGTCCCACGGCCGCCATCTTGGAAAAAGGGGTACAAACGATTTTTATGGTTTATCTGACAACCTACAGGTCTCACAAAAAAGTTATTTGATCATTTTTTGTTGGAAATAAAATACTCTACAACTTTGGTCAAGTTAGTTTTAGTCGTAGAACCAAAAACATCAAAGTTACAAATGACAAATGCAACCCCCCAAATGTAACTTTTCAATGGACTATTATTATTTTAGTTAAAATTGCTAAAATCTTTGCTGGTATTCTTGTTAACCTCTAGAGCTAAGCTAAATGTTTGTATGTTCGTGGGTAATGTCCTAAATGGGATTGGAATCCGCAACGACTTGACCGCAAGTCCGACGTCTCACCACTACCACCGCTACTGATGTTTTTTCTTTATTCATATACAGAATGTATTTAACAATGCGACACTCTTCGACGTCTTGCATGCTAGAGTTATGCCCTTTCAATGATTAAAGCAAGTGTCGCATAGTCAGAATTGGACGAAAATGGAGTTAAAATATCTTACGTATACACACAGTAAATAAGTATGTTTGTCCCGGTACTATTACAAAGTTAGAAAAGAAACTCACAACACACACACACATAAGATATGCATGTTTGGTGCAATAATTAAAGTGCTCACCTCGCCAACTGCTGTATCCTCGCGTGCTTTACACCTATAAGGGCACACGGTACCACTGCGGAAATTGTATAAATAATTTAATCTGAGCGTTCGGAGTAATTTGTCAAACTATACTATGACATACGGAATATAAGTTAAAACTTAAAATAATTCGTAGTTGATCTGGTTACAATTATGTATTTATACGGGAATTATCGCTATCACGAAAAAGTATTACATACCTCTGAATTGCCTGGCGTTTCGACCAGGTTGCACTGAGAAGGATCACAGGTGTGTCAGTGCCTGTGACCCCGGCCGTTTAGCGTGAAATTTGGATCACTTAAAGTTTTTTATATAGGTGGCTGGCAGGGCAGCGGATGGATGCGGATCGCCCAAAACCGGGATAGTTGGCGCTCCTTAGGGGAGGCATTCTATCCTATGGATGATGATGATGATATATAGAAGTGCAGAAAGCTTAAAATTTTAAACAATAAGTGATAGAAATTTAAAGCGTCCAGTATTTATGTTGACCTGTCACGGTACGTAAAAGTCCATACAATGATAGTTCAAGTTATACTGGACAATTAAATAAACCAGAAATAAATACAACGTTATGAAAATATGGTCGAATTTCGACCACCGGGCGCTCACTCGCATAAATGTATTATTCGACTTATTGGAGGCTATGTTGGAACACAAGTTTATTAGTGCCTTTGTTATTAAACACTTCCTTGCTATCATCGCCACTCTGTCTAGTATAATAAAGTAAAAGTAAAGGAGTATCTCTTCAAACAATTGGCAAAATCAACTTGCCCATAGTTTTCTCATCTATCGTTGTTATAAGTATGTATGTGGTATATATATGTATTGTCTTTATGTAAGTGGTATCATATTACATAGTATATTTAATGTAATTAGATAATATTTTGTTTCTTAAACAAATTTTATTTAAAACGCACCTACTTCCTGTTTTCTCTGCATCACCCAATGGTTGACTGGTAGAGAAGGCCTTAGGCATTAAGTCCGCCTCGTGCATAAAGTGTAAATAAATAAATGATAACAATTTAATGTATGACATATATATATATATATATATATATATATACATATATTTTTTATAAATACCTAGTTGTGAAGAACCAGCTAGTCTTCAAAGCAAGGGTATTATCATTGTCAGTATCATCTTCCTGTCCTTATTCCAATTTTCATTAGGATCGGCGCAAGGTGTAACATTGCAAAGAGTTTCAGCTGGTATAATTTATAGCCGGCCGCCTGTCTGATGCCAAGCCTCCTTGGAAATGTAATAGTTTTAAGACGGGAAATAAAGAAAAAGGTAAATTTGTATAAGGAAAAATGGGTAGGGAGAGGAACCTACTGTGAGAGATACCGCAAGTCTCGGATGGGGAACGGGACTGGAGAGGAACACCAGCTGGCCATTAAATTAAATGGCCTGGATAAATGATAACAACACCTAGTCTTAGTCTTTCCAAAGCGAAGATATTATCATTGTATCTCATTAAAAATGGTTCACACGTTATATGACATTTAAATGATATTATTATTTTGTAAGCATTTACATAATTACGTCGGCTGGTACAAGAAACAGCGTTGACTAGACACAATTCTATTAAATAAAACCTGTGTCAGACTTCTTAAGAATGTTACGTCACACCGGCAAAAAGTATTATAATTTAATTTTATATTCTAGACACAATGTGCGACTTAAACCGCCAACAGACATAGTTCATTCAAGACATTCAATGAACTTTATATAAAATAAAGTTGATCCGACTTTAATGCGTCAAAACCAAGGCAATTTGACTATCATATAATTTGCTACCAGTGGTTTGTTTTAAATTTTATAGGACTACTGGAGATAAAACTAATTCAATAGAAAATAACCATTACAACGTATTTCAAATTAGCGTAGGTATCGTGTAGCATACAAACCATGAATACAGTCACATCGGTAAAACAGATCGGACAGTGTTCTTTTACTGGTGAGAACCAGAGCTCAAGGCAAAGCGGATACGATCGGCAGTGTGCGAGTGATAATTTTGGTTTTACGATTATAACTGGGTATAACTGACATTCTTGTTTTATATCCTTATTTGTATAAAATAGCCCTAATGGCAATAGTAAGAAGGGATATATTTGAAATTAGTACTAATTAGTTGGAGGGACATAACACCCGTTCCTCCACAAAATCATAGTTTAACGTGGATGTTAATACGCCTCTGTCTACCCCTACGGTGATACAAGCGTGAGTGTAAGTATGTTGAACTTAAAGAATACAATGAATTATGATATTAAGGAGAGTAAAGCTAAAGTTTTACTTTAAACTGTAAGAGACTGTGTTTAATTACGACAACCGGCCTTCAGAGCCTACGCAAGCCAGACTAACACGATAAGAGAAACTTGTTTAATTGCGCCTGTATCTGTCATTTATTCGCGTTATAACGTCTTGTATATAAAAATCTATTAGCTACGGAGATAAGTATAGGATATGAAAGTCTAGCTGTTGCCTGCGACTTCGTTCGCGTGGACATTAAAATCAATCCCACGGGAAGCGTAAATTTTTCGGGGATAAAAGTAGCCTATGTGCTGTTCCAGACTATGATTCGGCACGTATGGGCCGGCTCGACCAGTGATACCACGGCCTCACAGAAAACCGGCAGTGAAGCAATAATTGTATTGCTTTTCGCCGAGTGAGTGAGGTTACCGGAGGACCTAACCCTTCCCTCTCCCCCCCCCCCTCTCCCCCTACCATAAGGTGACCAGTCTGCTCATTTGCCCCTTATACCATAACAAAAATAATAATAATCTACCTCTGAGTCAAATTTCATCCAGACTTTTGCATGTACAATGATAGTAGTAAGATTTAAAAACAAATACTATTAACGTGGGTCACACATTAATGGTACTCTTGTGAAGCCTTCCAGCTAAGCTAAAAGCTTGTTACGAGATTGGGTTCACGTCAGTAGTGCACTAAATAAAGTACGAACCTGAACTGCTTGATCGCAATTCGCCTTAGTCATTACACTACTGTCTTTTAAAATATCGTTAGATAGGACTTCTAATAGTTCTAAATTCAAAAAAATATATATAGAGTGTTATCGCTTCCGCGTATGATCTAGCTTTCTTCGGAGCCGTAAAAAGCTTGTCTTATAAGCCTCAACTCAAGCCCAGAGCACATAATGTTTATGTTTCAGCGTAACAAGAAATTCGACCAAGCGGTCTTGCAGCTTACAGACAAGATATAACACGTCGCAATGGGATTAACATCACATAGGAGCGACATCTTTGATGTACACATCCGAACATGGACTTTAATAGTAGGGTGGATATTGCTGTAGGTCGTATAGCTCATCGAAGTATACACATTTTGAGTACTTTTATAAATTAGTCTTTTCTTGTCAATACTTTAATTCGCGTTTTTTAAGCCCATTACACTTCAGACGCTGGGCTCGTCGCTAGACGGAAAAATGCTGACCGCGAGTTGATTTATTTTAATAACGCCCTCTGTGAATTCTGCGCGATTCTACTGTAAGTTTTTTTTTTTGTTTTTTAAGAAGACAACTCCCGCATTAGGAATTACTCCTGTGTCGCGGGGGACTTTACAAACATACAAACAACGGACACAAGGAACACCCAGACTCAGGTGGGAATCGAACCCAACCTCTATCTCAGGTAGTCAGGGTCACTAACCACTAGACCAACAGGCTTATTTACTATAGTAAATATATATAATATAGTATATAGCATTGAATAAATTGGATCAAAATATATTGTGATCCAATTTATTCAATGCTATATTTATAGATAGCGAAAATCTGTGTGGGAACAGATCTTAATGATTCTTCTTTTTCATTGGATAGGACATAGGAAGGTTTGGTTTAGGCTAGACGTAAATTCAGCGTTGCTTTATTTATTTAAATATACGTAATTATATTCACCACACACATACAGAAAACACCACGGGTACAACTCGGGACGGAGCAGTATCCCTTATACTGCTCCGTCCCTTAAGAGTTGTAGCCGTGGTGTTTAATAACCAAAAATAATTTTACAAATTTTTTTATACCACGTCGGTAGCAAACAAGCATACGGCCCGCCTGATGCAAGCGGTTACTGAAGCCTAAGGACGCTTGCAATTCCAGAGGACTCGCATGCGCGTTGCCGACCTTTTAAAAACCTATATAACCCCATACTGTAGACCCTCAGAAAAACCTCGACAGGGAGCTCATTCCAAACCAGGCGCATTCGCGGAAGGAAATTCCTCTGGAACCTTAGGTAGGTAGATTCCAAAGATAAGCGCGTTGAACCAAAAAACTAAATTTTCTGCCTTATTAATGTAGATTATGAAAATAAATATTAATACGTTTTTCCGAGTACATCACACTTCTTAATTACAAGAGCCAAGCTCTCGTTAGATATAAACCATTATAAGGGTGCTTAAGCATCATATTAATTATTACTTTAATGATTAATTTCTTTAGAGGAATTCCTATATAACTTTGTATTAACCCGGAGGAAATTGAGACGTTTTTGTACAAGTAATCGTCTGAAGTCAAGTCTTTCGGAATTGTATCATGAGCATTATGGACTAATATTTGAAAACAGATATTATTATGATGAATGTAAGGCGGCCCCTAGACGATCAAGCGGCATGACATGTGTTAGGTGTTGTCATGCATGCATGACATGCTAACTACGTGCTGGCAGTTGATTGACAATTCCTTTTATTTTATATTTATAAATTTATTTATATATAAATCTACCTTTGACAAAGACATTTCCATACCAGCGCAGAAGACCTCTTCACTGTACTATCTATATCGAATGAACAAAATTATTATACCAAGCGAATTATCATGCTGCATGATAGACACTCAATAGGTCATTCATGCAGCATGATGATTGAGCATGTCATGCCGCATGGTCGTCTATAGACCGCTTAAGGCATTGCTAATTAAATCCGTACATACTTTATACCAATAAATTATGGTTTAACACGCCGAATTTAAAAGAAGTAAAGAGTTCAACTATTCTCCTTCCGGCTTTATCTTATCATCAGACCATTGTAACCAAGCCCAATCTATTGGAATCATCGAAACGAATCATATGAGCCCAAACTCGTGGGGTTTACTAGTAGCCACTGAAGAATTCCCCTATCAACCTCCTGGCTCCATCATTAGATCAGCTACAAGATGCTAAATAAAGTATTGTCATCCAAATCACATACATATACATACAAAGTTTAATTTCGATACGACAATTGGAAGTAGGTTGAAATTGAAATTGTGCTTCACGGTGTATTTTTTTAACCCCTCACGCAACAAGGTTGTCTGTCTGGGGCATCATAGCTCCTAAACGTATGGACGTTTTTTTTTTTTAAAGGAGGCTTGATCAAGTGTTCTTAGCTATAATTCAAGAAAACCTGTTCAGCTTTGATCATCAGCTTTTTAATGGTTGAAGGGATTATGAAGTCAAAATTTTTAATTTGTACTTGTCGGTATAATGGTTTTTGTACTTGTTCGATATAAAGATGTTGCGTATTTGTGCGGTTCGAAGGACTCTCAAATTGTGCAATAATTTCTGACTGTAACTTTCCTATATTTGTAGGTACAGCATGAGTTTGTAAAAAAAGGAATGAAATGGTTTTTTCAAGTGACATTGTGTATAGTGACCGCTTACATTATCATATTATCTATGTATTAACGGGAATTAACGCGATCACGAAAAGGTATTACATACCTCTGAATTGCCTGACGTTTCGACCAGGTTGCGCGTTAATTCCCGTTAATTCATAGATAATATTATATCATGGAACGCGAAAGTTTAAAAGTTAGTATACGCTTACATTATCATTTAAATACTCAATTAACATTAATTTAGTTCATATGAACAACATGTCCCTGTACGTATTCCATTATAGAAATCGAAAAGGAGATAAGACTCAACAAAACCAGAATATCTTGATTTATTTAACCCAACCCAACTTAGCGCGAAAAGGATCAACCACCACTATATCAAAGATTAATCACTTATGGTAGGGGGGTGGCTTATCTCTCCCTTGCCTGCCATTTACATTGCGAGCCAATGTCATCTCTTTTCATTTAGCAAAATCTGCAATGCACGAGTCCTTTTCCCGGAGTCAGGAGTAACCGGCGAGCGTGTATCAAAGGTCTGATAAAAGTGTGTCAGGATCGTGGTAAATGGTGCTTCTATCATCTCTGCTTACCCCGAATGGGAATAAGGGGGGAGAATATTTCATAATAATAAAATATATTTATTTATCTCCATAAATTAGAGCTTATCATGGTTAAAAAACATATGAAACCACGGCATTCCTGCCCTGCCAAAACCTGTATTTTAGAGCACCGACCTACGCAATATCAATTTAGTAACATTAAATAAAAGTAAAGTATGTATGTACTAGTCCGTTTGCTATCTTACGACTTTTTTAAATATTAAATAAGTTATTAAATAATCATAAAACAAGCAGCAGCCATTTTTCAGCTTATTCGGTCTTCAGGGACCTCAGAATGACAATCTTGTAAATTACATACATTACATACCACGGCACCGATGCGTAACTAAATGACAGATGACATTTGTAAGAACAAAATCTATGAAAATTAACTAATTAGCTTGTGACAAAGGCTGGCCTGGCTGGCACAGAGAATAAGCATTGCCATTTAACATGGCAATGCTGGCAGCCTCCTTGAAATGCTACCAGTCTGCGATAATGCAGAGGAATTTTATAATGCATTCTTTTTTATTTATTGTTAGATATTTTATGTAAACATTTTAGAGAATAAGCATTGCCATTTAACATGGCAATGCTGGCAGCCTCCTTGAAATGCTACCAGTCTGCGATAATGCAGAGGAATTTTATAATGCATCCTTTTTTATTTATTGTTAGACATTTTATGTAAACACTTTAGTCTAGTATTTGTTCTATTAAACGTTGTATGTAAGATAACTAATAAATAGCATAAATTTTATGATAATAAAAGTTAATATTTTTTTTTTAGATAAATTGGAATATATAATCGAATTAAATGCCGCGGTAAACCTTCTGAATAATTCTCCTCGGTTTCGTTACAAACATAAAATTATTGTAACTTAAATTAATTCATCGACGTTAAAATTTATCGATGCGGGCACTTCTCTTCACTAATTTTACCATAACAAAGGATGGAGGCTGGATGTCATCAGGCATTGTTTGGTGCAGACGTTATTTAAATATCCCGGCGCAGACGACTCAGTCTGGCTCCGGTCTTTTTTTCTTTTCTTTTTTTATTTAAAAAGTCTGACACGCCATATTTTTGAAGGCGCATTATGTGATGTATGTCAAAGGTTTTAAAATAAATCAATATTTTAGATTGGTTATGTAAAATTGTTGCCCAAAATCAACTCAATTTTTACGAGTGGTGGAATATTCATTCATCTATAGAATGTTGATGGACTGAAAAAATGCTTTTTCAGACATGGAGACCAGATGGTACATAGATTCTGATGAGCGTGTGATAGATATAGCACTGTTGCTTTGTTGCAGCACATAGTTATTTTATTAGTAGCTCATTGACAATTACAAAAAAACTTTCGATGTCATATTTTTACGTTACTTGTGTTTAGTTTAGAAGTTAGAGCCAGCAGTTGTCATGAGACAAACGTCATAATTTCTTATTCAATTTTATAAAAAAATGTATATAGTAACAATACTCCAAATCTATCGCCTTTATTACAATGTATTTATTTATTTTTAGCCCAAAGAGAAAATATGCCATATTTTATTATCGACTTTGGCCTGCTTCGCCGCACTATTTGCAACAAAAGCAAGACGTGGTAATCCCTGAACTGACAGGCCGAGTTATACTTTTCTCCCAATTTAACGAATCACTCTCATTGACTCTTACTGAACAAGACATAAGGGATATTTTTGATGTTTTCAGTAGTTCAATTATGTTTGCTAACACCACCATTGTTCGAAGAAGATTGTGTATTTTGACAAAAGTTGACACGTGCACTTTATTTTTTAATAAGAATATTAATAACATCTTATATAAATTTTGTTAATGAATGGGGTGTTTTGAAACAGATTTAAGACAAAGAATTACATATATTATCCACTCAATAATGACTCAGATTAATGTATGTTATCGCAAGGTGTATCATATTCCAGGAGGTGAAGATACACTTACGAGCATCTCATGGAACATGTACGGAGCCTCCAGCGAAAGGGTGATGTTCTTGTTTGTCTGGGCTTCGCCGGGTTAGTAGACGAAGCCCACTTTTCCCATCTACCGCGCTAAGGCTGGGATGAGAACATACCGTCGGAGGTCCATTCCTTGTAGCATAGTATGACGAAAATGGTTTTAGTCACAGTTAAAATTTCCTCACTGATAACCCGAGTGAATATGGGGGGGGGGGTTTACATTACTAGGTCACATACCAACGGTTCCTTGAATCACACGCTTGAAGTGCATCTAGACCTAAAGATAGATTAACTCAGAAGGAAATAATTACTTTACAATTGTTAGAAGAAAATAAATAAACTCCACTTCATCCTTTCTGAAGTCGTTTAAAAAAAAACGCATTCAAATCGGTCCATTGAGCTACGATACCACAGACAGACACACATACTCAGACACATCAAACTTACAACACCCCTCTTTTTGCGTAGGGGGTTAAAAATAATGTTGTGTCTCGTGGTATTTTTTATTAACACTTCACTTGCATGGCTTTCCTATACCTCTAGCTACCAAACTCACAGGAGATAAAAAGTTTAGCTTTGCTGTGAAGTGATGGCGAAGGGATTCCAAACGATAAAAAAAAAGTTCGCTGTTGCTTGCATTAGTCTAACCGCGATCTCCTAGTGTGAAGATTCTTCCTCACACTGTGTGCTCCGATTCCAGCTGTAATCGGTTGCACCATGCTTCAGTTAAGTAAGGGTATAACTAATACGTTTGCTACTTACTCATATCTTTGCATTCAGGCTGTTTACTTTGTTGTTATCTTGTGTTTTGACATCAATTACTTGACTACATATTATAAAACAAAGCGCCGGCCATGTCTGTCTGTCTTTCTGCCTGGATTTCAGCCAATGGACGGAGTGATTCATGAGGAAGGTTTAGGTGTATAATTCATTAAGGTTTTGTGTAAAATGGCTGCAGTATTTCTACCCTATTAAGCTTTGCTACCCGTGCGAAGCCGGGTCAGATTGCTAGTTATATAATAAGTTCGTTAGTGTCAAAACTCGACTGAAGGTATTTTTAAAAGCAGAGATTTTATTTTAAGACTTGAATAAGATTGTAAAACAACATGTAGGTTAATACAATTATAAGTTTGACCGTGACTTAAAAAATCAATGTTGACCTTGGGATTGAACTTGAACTAGTGCCATTCGAAGGAAATAGCTATCACTTTTGGGCCTTTAAGTTAAACAAGTACCAGAAAGTAATACGACATTGAACCTTCTGAACGAGTTGTTCGTTATGCTAAAGAACTTCTTGATATAATCATGAATGAAAAAATTTAAATTTGCCCGACGAAAATCCTTTCAACGATTACAAAAAAAGCTAATGATAAAAACACTCTCGATCAAGTCACTATGATGCCACAGACAGGCACACAGACATGTCAAACTTATAACACCAGACGGGTGTTATGAGTTTGCATCGGGGGTTGTGTCTTAAACAGATACTCTTTAAATACATCGGGGCATTTTTAATAAGAGCTACGGATTGATGTCCTTATCTTGAAGATGTATAAAGCAATCGTAGTGGATTTTTAAAATAAAAACTACCCACAGTTTCACATACGTTTATAGACACTGCTCCGCTCCGAAAGCTCGTAGAGATATTAACTAGCCTATAACTTTTCTCAAGAACAAGTTTTTCAAGAGATTTTTTTAAATTTTGATTTTTAGTTTCTAACGCGTTCAGCCAAAAGATCAACCAACCAATCATATAACATTGTTCACCTTCTAACGTTTAGATTTTATAAACTTCTGCTTTTTGTTTTTCTATCTAAATTATAAAAGTAAAAATATTTCGTAGTAAATTTTTTTTTTTCTTAGAATTAATTAGTTATCAAATATTATATTTTCTCAGAAAAGTTAATCATGACCATATGCGAAGGTCTGGCAATTAGTCTGTTTGCTACCATTTCATGGCTGAATTGCTCAACCGATCAACTAGAAAAAAGTTCTATTCCCAAGGGCTAGTAAAATAATTATCACGGGAGCGTTTTTGAACGAAACCTATGCTTAAAAATCAGTTTTAACTTTTTTTATCTGTCTGTCTGTTTGTTCGTTAAGCTATTTTTGATTAAATTATCGTTTCATTTACCCGTACTAACATGATGGAACATGAGAAATGTTAGTAAAAAACAGTAAAAAGATAGTTTTTTTTCATCAGGATCGATTTTTATTCTGACCATCATCAAAGGTACTATTGGTACTATCGTCTGTCTTCGTTTTCGGGAGCGTTTCACTAACACCCTGTATGTAAATATACTTACAAAAATGAATGTTAATATGTTAATCTGTGTAATAGAAATCATAGTACAAGCTAAGGTTAGTCTGGGTCTAGAAAACGCGATGTACCTAACATGTTTTGCAATTTTATTTACTAGATTTTACCAGTGTAACAGTCTTTTTGTCTATCCGTCACAGAACAGTATGTTTTAACCGACTTTAAAAAGAAGGAGGTTCTATGTTCGGCTGTATGTATTTTTTTATATATGTTCACCGATTACTCAAAGACGCCTGAACCGATTTGGAAAATTCTTCTTTTGTTTGAAACGGTATATTTCCCAGGTAATCCCATGGTCATAAACTCAGAATCTGATGATGGGATCCTGGAGAAATCGACGGAACTCTTAAAACTTTATAGGTACATTTGAAGCGATTTGGGTATTTTGAGGCGCATTGAAGTCGGTGATACTTTTTTTAAAAGTATCTATATAAAAGGTACCGTCTGTCTTTTGCTATACCCCTGGCAACATATTTGCAAAATTGCGTAAAAATCGGTTGAGTAGTTAAGGCGTGAAAGTGTAACAAACAAACAAATTAACTCACTTTCGCATGTATAACATTACTAGAAGCGCCCCGCGGTTTCACCCGTAAGTCCCGATCCCGTTTGAATATCGAGATAAAAAGTAGCCTATACGTTAATCCAGGTCTCCAGCTATCTACATACTAAGTTTCATCGCAATCGGTTCAGTGGTTTGTGCATGAATGAGTAACAAACATCCATCCATCCATCCAAACTTTCACATTTATGATATTAGTGGGATAGTGGGATATAGGATTAAGGTTGATTAATCATACTATAGTACAGACAGTAATTTCTAAGTATGTATATCCGAGAGCACGGCGTATGGAATAGTCGAACTGACTAAGAGCTGGCTATCACTGGTAGACTAGTAAAATTAAAAAAAGTGCTGGATTTAATTTCTTACAAGTAACCACATAGTTCAGGGTATGTATTTATGGAATAAGAAGAGCCTATTCTTTGTGCAAAATTTTTTTTAAATGTCAATAAAAGCCGACGCGAAATGTCAAACCTGTTAAACATTTTGAGTGCTTTATTTGAAAAGTCAAACATTTGCATTCGCATTCCCGAATACTAGAGATAGACATTCGCTATAACACTATATTCGATAACACTTCGCTTCTAAATACCCCCCTATCCTCTCAATTTATCTTACTAGCTATATAAAAAAAATCAATTTATCCGTAATAAACCCCGTTCAATAAAACACAGTGCACCATTTTTTTTAATGCCAGATGCAGGTAAAGCTACCCGTGGCGTCGCATTACGGCGCGGCGCTAATGCATTTCTAAGATCGATGTGGCAACCACGGCGAGGAGTCATGGTAACATAATCCATATTTAAAGATTTGACGTGCTCCTTACCATGACGCGTTTGGTGGGTACACTTAAATAAGTTGTATGTCGTTGATGAAAAATACGTTACCTAGTAATTATTTATAAGTACGGAACTAGCGCGTGGCGTACGCAATGCAATATTGTTAGCCGGTTACGAGTCTAAAACAGCGGATATTAAGGCTAAAAGAGACTCTGTTTTTTTTAATTTTGCATCATCAAAGAAAACGCTAAAATGACGCAAGGTAAAAAACTGGACATCGTTTCTTTATCTCGATTTATAAAATCGTTACTCCAGGTGATTTAAACCCCGCCTTTATCCTTTGTGTTACCAATGTGTGGTACAATTCATGTATAAAAGTATTGGAGGTGTAAGGTAATTATGTTAATAGAATCCAGATCTCTAGCTATCTACATATCAAGTTTCATCGCAATCGGTTCAGTAGTTTTTGCGTGAAAGAGTAACAAACATCCATACATCCTCACAAACTTTCACGTTTATAATATTAGTAGGATATTCCACGATCAGGTGAAACATTTTTTTTTTTATGATTATTACTACATAAAAATGTTTCAAAACAAAGGAGACCTTACTATGTTGTCAAATCAGTGAAACCTGAGAACGTAACCATGCAAAAACATCAGATATATTTTTAAAGCGACACAGTTCTGGAATGTTCCTTTAGGCGCAACACAAGTTGTTATAACAGCATCGTTGTAAACATGCTATGCCCTTAACCCCAAGCTCTGCAACGGAAACACCGAGCTATTTTAGTTAGTTAAAATAAATTGAATGTTCGAAGTTTACTCGCCTACACATTTTATTACCCCTTCCGTTTCGAACTTCAGTGGCTCGCTTTGATCGAAATTATGGTATTTTGTGTCTTTTTTTAACGTTAAGAGTTTTGGGAGATCGATGTACTTTGTCCTTGTCTTGCTATTCGAACGGTTAGTGAGAGAACATTCAAGATGCCGCGTGATGCGCCCCTAACAGGGCATTCCAGAACAAATTTAAAGTAATGTCATTCTATATGAATTGGATTAGTTTTTTCACTTATTATACCTTTAATTGGGCCTTTATACAAAATACTTTCCTTATGCTTTGTTGATATTAAACTTGAGTGCTGCTTGTACAATTTGTCTTGTAACATAATCGTCACGTACTTGACGTCTACTGAAATTTTTTAGCTCTATTATTGAATAACATATTTAGAATCTTGAATGACCCTTTTAAATAATCCAGACTCATTGTTTTAACATTTTTTTCATTATAATTGATTCCCAATTCTTTAAATATTTTAAATTTCGTTTTTATCTGCAGATACCGTACTACTGGTACTACATGAACGTGTTTAGCCTGTGATAGCCTTCGTAGTTTCTTGTTGAATAAATAAAATGTATACTATTAGTAATGTCCACATCAGCTTAATGCCAATTCATGTAATCTATTAAAATTTAATTACTGACTTACAGACAAACTACATTAATCATCATAATGTACTCCAAAAATTGGGTTACCCAATAATCGTACGAATGAACCCGCACTAACAGTGAATAGATGTTTGGTAGTCGAATGCGTATTGGCATTCATTATTCCACACTTGTCTGACACAATTTTACATGATGGCAATTAAAACAAGAAATAAAAAAAAGATTTTTAAAAATAGAAGTCAGATTTCAATATAAATTATTTTTAAAGTTCTCAGGTGCACCTGGCTTTCATTCAGATCGAGTCTGCGCCTGAAACTTGATAATTACCTATCTTTCACTAGTTTTTGCCCAGACTACATAACAGTTCTGACTTTTAATTTTGAAATGAAGTGAAAAAGTTAGGCAATTTTAGACATAAAGTAATAGTAATCTTTTATAGAGTGCAAACTTTCTAGTTTACACAAATGTATCCCCGTAAAACTACTACACCGATTAAGGTGAATCTTTATGTTGTTCTTAAAAAATATTACTGATCGTGACACATAACTATCATAGTATTTCTTTATCAATACGCTAAGTAACAGGCACTCAGCTCACATGTGCCTATAACACTTACAACACTAGCAGTGTCCTGTATGTTTAGTCACTCTTCGTTTCTAGTTATTATATTTATACCCGTCTGAAAATAACTATTTTCCAATTCAGTCTGACCTAGAAGACAAAGTAATAATTTATAGTTTATGAGATAACTATTCTGTTAGGCTATTCTGCAATATGTCTTCATGGCAACCACAGTCGTTTAATTGTGTTCTCAAAGGCACAAAGGCTTCGCCAACTAAGATTCAATCAAATAGCTATCAAACGCCGTTCCAATCGATGTGATAGCAGCCATTCCGTTGCAGATTTACATATAACTAATATAGAGGTAACGTAGTGGAATTTAAAGTTTAAATTTAGAACCGTCTGATTCTATACTATCATACAGAAAACTGCTTAGCAATGGAAGACATAGGAGACACAGTTCAGTACAGTGCAACGCAGAGCTAGATATTTATGCAAATAAATTGATAACACTTTATTTGTCAACCATTACCTAACAGTACATAGTATAATATGTTGACAAAATGTACAAAGAGCCTTATTACTAAATGCAATGTTTTATACGCACTTTTAGGATGTATCAATGATCTAAAAAGATAGAACTCTGTATGATATATATTGTTAACCTAATTCAATATTGTCTTCACTCTTAAGATAATAACGCTGCTGAACTGCGGTTTTCCGTTGAGTAAATCCTATTCTATCCTATTTCGAATATACCTAACTAGCTTTTGTACGTTGACTTCGCTCGCGGTAACGTTATTTTTATATTGATCATGAATAGTACTTTTTCTTGTAGCGGGTAGGTACCTTTTGTCCTCTTCTGTACCCTTGTGTACCTCTGACAAGGTGTATGTAATATCATGATGATCGGTTGAAGCGTGAAAGCGAACCAAACAAACTCGTTTTCGTATAGTTATAATATTAGTTAGGACTAGCTGTTCCCGCGCGGCTTCGCTCGCGTGTACATATTTACATATTTTGCGCGGTACCCTACTTCTTTTTCCATGAAAAAAATAGCCGAAGTTACTCCTTATAACACCAGCTATCTGCCAGTGAATGTCCTGTGAAAATCTGTCGAACCGTTCCGTTGATTACCTGGGACAAACAGACAGACAGACCAAAAATTTAAAAAACTGATTTTAGGCACACGTGTCCTGCTTAAATAAAGCTATCATTTTGACATTACAAACAGACATTTCTATTTTATTTATTTGTATTGACAAGGTAACTTCTTGCTGAGGGTATTCTGATTGCTTGCCCTGTCTATTAAAGGTTATTCTTAGCTGACTGAACGTCACTCACGTTTCCTAGATTACTTGATATTTTAAATTTGAAAGCATTTATAGGCCATCTTATACGCCGGTAACGCCTTGTTTACCTACACACACTTATTAAAAAAAACCAGTTTTAAAAACTATGGCAAATAACTTTAAATCACCCAAGGAGGCGCGCTACAGGAGCTTGCTATTTGATTTACTGTCCAAGGTAAGTACAATACCCGGACACCTGCTAAGCGAATAAATTGAACGCTTTGGACAGAAAAGCTCCCCTAGTTATTATGTTACGCCAAATTTTACCGTGAAATACAAGATAATTTTCAATTTATAGACGTAAATATGCGGTATTGTTTTCGTTTAAGGTAACACCGTTATTATAAACGTTATTTTTTAGGTATTACTTTAAATAAGGATGCTTTTACAGTAGTTGCAGGTTAGACAGGATAAATTATGACTGCACGGATGGTTTAAGTGGTCACCTCGCCACCGAGTGTTGTGGGTTCAAATCCCACACGGGACAAAAAATGTTGTGATCCACAAATAGTTGTCCAGAGTCTGGGTGTTCTTTGTGTCCGATGTTTGAATGTTTGTGAAGCCCCACGCGACACAGGTATACTTCTAATGCGGGAGTTGTCATTTGAAAAAAAAAAACGTAGTAATTACAGAGTTTAATATTTTATTAAACTTTTAACATATCATTATGTTTAACGGATTTATTAGGAAACTAGCTGTGCCCCGCGGTTTCACCCGCAAAAGTCCCGATGCCGTTGGAATATCGGGATAAAAAATCACCCATGTGTTAATCCAGGTCTTCAGCTATTTACATAAAAAGTTTCATCGCAATCGGTTCAGTAGTTTTGGCGTGAGGGGGTAACAAACATCCGACCATCCATCCATCCATCCAAATTTTTACATTTATAATATTAGTGGGATAGTAGGATTAGTAAGACTAGCCGTTCGCAGTTTCACCCGCGTTTATAGTCACTGCTTCACTCCTAAGGATCATCGCGTGATATTATATTGCCTATAACCTTCCTGAATCAATGCTCTATCTAATACAGAAATAATTTTTAGTATCTGACTTCGTCAAGAGATTAGCGTGTTTAAACAGACAGACAAACAAACAAAAAACTCTTCAGCTGTTATATTAGTATAGATTGAGTTCTCACAACACTAACATAAATACAAGGTATTTTTGTAGCCAAATCAGAAACGGTTGTGAATGCACGCTTGAATTCACTATACAAAAAAAAAACAATCATGGAAAAACACTGATGATTAATACCCAAAGCAATCATGAGGCTTATCGTCTGTGGGGTAGGTGTTCCGGTCAATCACCCAGTACCTGGCCCAAGGATCTTTTCCTTTTATTTTGGTTTTAGCTTACGTTTCGCATATCGATACAGCATAATTTATCCGTTCACCCACCGTGAGAGGTCAAAACACCCACGTAATAACTTTAATAATGTACACTCAGTCGCAAGGTATAAGCCTAATTTTCTTTGTAATTTTTTTTTTTGTTTTGTTCCGAGTTCAGTAGTCGTGTGGACTTTTTGTCAGCTAACTAATTCTCAAATAAAACGAGTTGTAAGTATATCTTATAGTATGTAGTTGCCGGTAAATAAACACTGGTGACACTGTCAGGTAACGCCACTAGTGTTATGTTTCTGTCTCACCCAGAGCCGACTGTCCGTCTGGATACCCGATCTATCAACATCAAACAGAGAACAAATCTACTGCAGCAGTACAGTCTCACTTTCTGTAGAGTGGTGGTGTTGGAAGATCAGTGGCCCACACGGCATTCGAAGTTCAACCGGTTTCATGAATTTCCTCACTCCCTCAGAAATTTGATAGGATACGCAGTTTTCTGCCAGTAAATAATTTTGTCTATCTAACGTCTTTAGGCAGAGCTGCGCCAATTGCAACTGAGCCTATGTGATTTGGCAAACAGTAACAAATAAGGTCTAAATTTAACAGAACGAAAAAAAGCACGGTACTGAACCTACGTCCCTTATTGTCTTTAATATGATATCTAACAAGGACAAGAAAAAAAGATTAGGTTTCTACCGCCCTGGGCCCTTATTTATTATTGCCAAACACAACATTAACTCTGCGACGGCGACGATGCGAGATTTATTATTATTAGACACGTTTCTTTAATGATTGGCAAAACAGAATACCTAATATTTCTGCTTCAACCCAAGGTTAACTGGTAGAGAATGCCCTTTATAACTGTCAAATAACGCAAATAAGGACTCAAGAAACAGTGACAGTACTTTATTTTAAATATTGTTTTTCATATCTTACGAGTATATAGATTGATAACGCATGCTAAAATGAATAATGTAAATAATTTTCTTTAAAAAAAAGTATCACCGACTTCAATGTGCTTTTTAGTGGAAAGGAGATGTATTTTGTTTAAATATAATATGGGTAAGACAACGAAACGCACTGCTCCAATGAGACAGCGAGGTTTTGGAGTAATCGAAAACATCATCGATGTATAAAATTTTTAGATATTTGTTGATTTTTAAAAAACCGCTCGACTGACCTGGGAAAAACAAAACCCTTTGGAACAAAAAAGAATTTACAAAATTGGTTCAGGCGTCTTCGAGTAATCGGTGAACATATATAAAAAAAAAGATTCCGACGAATAATTGAGAACCTTCTCCTTTGTAGAAGTCGGTTAATTAACTTATTTCTAAAGGCAATCTCTTGCAGACAACCTCTATTTTTTTTATGGAATCTAGAAGGTTGACTGCTTCTGCATACACAAGTTTCTACTAGATACGCAAAATATTAAAATAAATGTGAGAAAAGAATCTCTTAATAAAAACCTTATAGCCTACACCTCCAATCAATGAACAATAAAATCATTTACTATGCTAATAAAATTCCAGTCTTCTTACGGTCTTCAGCACTGATCCGTGAGTTGGACTAATTAAATTGCTGTAATTTTAGTAATGGTAGGCGCACTAATGGACAGACAATGCAATGAGTTTACAATAAGTAATAAAGATATTATGATTATAGCAGGGCCTTGAACTCGCCCAGAGCAGTCAGTTGACGACTTAGTGGCGCGGCGGTAGTGCATTCGACTGACACGTCAGAGATCGCGGGTCCACGTTCATGTTGGCTATACATCATTATGCTCACACCTTATACCCGTCCGGGGTAGGCAAAGACGACAGAGCGCAATTTGCCACGATCCTGATATACAGCTCGCGCCTCTTCTACATTCATCAGACCTTGTATACACGCTCATTGGTTACGAGGGCTTTGAACTTTGGCCCTTCTCCAGTATGCTGCCAATCTGCTCAGTAAACATACGTCTTTCGGTGCCTACCCGCACCGACTTGCCCACTCACAGGAACCTTTAGAATTTGCATTGGTATGGCTGTTTTAATGTATAACATGTATGTATTTACTAAAAAATGTATTTAACTAGGTATTGTAAAATCAATCATTTGTGATATCAATTGATTGATACTGGTTTGTAGAAAGTTTTATCTAAGCTCGAAGTTATATTTTTAAGAAGACAATTGAAAAGAAGGACTTGGCTAGACGCATCAGCCGCCTCCTAAGAAGTTTAAAGAAAATATAAAAGTGTATTACTTTGTAGTAGCTAGTTACACAATATACATAGATTTATTTCCAGCTACCTCCTTTAATTTAATTCCTTTATGAAACACTGTCACTTTCCTGGAAAATCCTATCGCAGCTCGAAGCAGTGCTACAGTATGTAATCCACAGTACGAGCTATGCTTAGTTAGGGTCTAGATAGTGTTGTGTAATACGTGCCGGCATAATATTATCAGCTAGGAACGTGTATTAATAGACAAAAGCGCCTATGTACATACAAAAGCACATGAATATACCAACTATAATACGATGACAGAATGTAAATGGGAGACGAGAGCACTTATAACATTATATCAATTAATTGAAAAGTGAAGTAAAAGATTTAGGATGGGTGTAGGTACAGGCAGATATGGAGAGAGCGGAGCGCTTTCGTAAAGTAGGTACACATGTTTAGTCTGCAGGGGCCCCGGAGGCTTCCTTCTTAGGGTATCCCGGGTCCCTTGCAATAGACCCACTTGTGACGGAACACCTTGTGGTTTTAGTCGGTTCGATTCTGACATACCACTTCACCATTAGCTCCGGTGAGGTGATGACCCGTGGGGGTTTCCACACGAAAAAAAAAAAAAAAAAAGGTACACTTGATTAAAAAACGTTAAGTTTTATTTATAAACGTTAGAGTCGATTCCGACAACGATGACGGTAACCGTCAAACGATTATGATCTCGAAATTTAAATTCAACTTTGGAATTGAGGAAATTCACTGCCAACTGCCGAGCCGTGTACTGGGGTGAGGTCACTGACATAAGTCAAATTAGTGTGAAGTGACAATGGACCGCGGTAGATATACCCTTGAAGCGAGTTCGTGAAACGGAGAATGACTTGGAAATTTTTACTTCTGTCTTTTTACACCATTCGATTTTTAATAAAATTTAAACAACGGAAATATTAAATTCATGTCAATTGTAAGGTAACTGATTGAAAGTGTTATGCCAGCAGGATCCACCTTTATAATCCTACTTAATATTATAAAAAAGTTTGTGAGGATGTATGGATGTTTGTTACTCTTTCACGCCAAAACTACTAAACCGATTGCGATGAAACTTGGTATGTAGATAGGTGGAGATCTGGATTAACGTATAGGCTACTTTTTATCCCGATATTCCCACGGGATCGGGACTTACGCGGGTGAAACCGCGGGGCGCTGCTAGGTAGAAATAAATATGATTATGGTAAGAAATACCTTTATCTTATTTTAGTATCACATGAAGTGTAGCTAATATTTGTAGAAATTACCTGAAAAAGATAAAAAATAATGTTATTAATCGGTGGTTAGCATAAGCATATTACATGTAAAGTATATCTTCATTCAAAAGACCAAATTAATCAAAATACATAACCACACATTTAACATCGCACCATATTTGTAAAAAGACTACGATAAAATAATTGTATATTCTGTCCAACCGTCAACGTGACTTAACAAAATGTTAAACAAAGACCTTACTCTTAAAAATGTACCCTTTAAAATTAAGATGCCGAAACATCGATCTCGAGCAATAAGTAACCAACCTGTTGAACAGGGTACAATAAATTCTCAACACTTGCGTTCTCGACTGTACGCACCGACCACAATGACTCACCCCGGCCACAGGGATGGTCTACCTGCGTACCTCATAAAAAGAACAGGTACAAATAGAGATGGCGTGATATCGCCCTCTCGCTCGCACCCTTCTTGTAAATTAGGATGTACCGCCACTACCCGTAGTCTATGAATATCTAATAGACAAAGTTTTTCTTTGTTTCAATCTTGTAATTTCAATCGTGTATAGTCTTGTGGTATTTCTTTCTATTTAATGTAGCTTTATGTTATTATAGAATTGATATTTTTATTCGAGTAATATCGTATAACTGCGTAGCAGTATTGTTAAGATGCCTATTATAAGAGGCCTGTTTAGAGGAATCTATTCAACTATGAAATCAATTAATACTAAAAAAGGTTCGTAAACATTTGCCTACAATTATAGGAAAATGTGCAAAAAAGAGTTCATGTCTTTGGTCACGTCATTTATTTTAGCAAAACTAGCATTGCGTAACGTTAACACATGATGATTTTCCATAAACAATTTCCGTGCTAAACATACCGGCGTCAATGACCCCGCCCCCAAGTGCGCCTCTTTGTTAATACTATGCTATAAAGACGTACAGGAGTTTATTGACCGTTTTCATGTACCTGTTTACTTGCGACGTATGAATTATTGACACATGACGACCAACCGTAAAATTGTACATTATTAATTTTTGTGTGCGACTGTACATGTATTTAAATATATTTTTTTATGTTTTAATACAATATGGTAATATTGTGTAATGAGGTAAATATGAAGGCATATTTACCTTCATTGGCAACGTTATTTGCCTTCCATATATTTTGCTCTATATAAAAGCGGTCGCCATGTTTCCCGATCTACTTCTGACTATGTGAAAGAACTGACATGTTCTTTCCTGTTAACATGTAGTTTATGAAACTATTATTTACACTCGATATTTTTTGTTTAAAAAGTTACACCCGACATCTATCATGCCTATTGAAACTTTTATTAGATATTTTGCCACGCTTGAGGGTAAGAATATATTTGAATTTGACATAGCACCACTCTGGAGATTGAAATTAATTCAGTAAAAGACATTGATTAAATTAATAATCAGTGAAATCTGCTCACAATCGGCAAAGATAAATCACACCCACAAAAACACTCGTAAAATACCTACAATCGATATTAGCTACTCCTCCTTTTTAAAGTCGGTTATAAAATAAAATGTCAGTGATTATCAGTGCTCCGCGTAGGCAGTGCCATTTGGTGGGATTCGTCCATCGTGGCATAACGTGAACATACCCTCTCATCTCAAAATCCCGGGATTCTAAAGATTCAACTTCGATCAAATATTACCGATATATAATTCAGAAATCCGCACCCTAAAAGTGTCTATTTTTTAATTATATATACCTAGTTTTTATTAATAGAAAAGCAGTTTCATAAAAACCAACCGAATAGCGTTACGACTCTTTATTACTCGTATACAAACACCGTTTTTAATATAATATTATCTACGTATTAACGGGAATTAACGCGATCACGAAAAGGTATTACATACCTCTGAATTGCCTGACGTTTCAGACGAGTCAGCCTGTGACCACGGCCAGTGCAACCTGGTCGAAACGTCAGGCAATTCAGAGGTATGTAATACCTTTTCGTGATCGCGTTAATTCCCGTTAATACGTAGATAATATTATATAATGGAACGCGAAAGTTTAAAAGTTAGTATACCGTTTTTAATGTTTCGCGATTTTAACATTTCTTACACTAAATATTGTTTACAACGGATCATAATCGTGTAAGTCTAAACTAATACTAGCTTATTCCCGCGGCTCCACTGGCGTTGTATTTTGCAAAATAACCATCCCTGACCAGGATAAAAAGTCATCTCTCTAGTTGGGGTACCTAAGCAATAGAAATTTACAAAATTTCATTAAATCTGTTGAGTAGTTTCGGAGATTAGCGCGAACTAACATCAGTACATTACACATCACAAGGGATTTTTAAATATTCAGATTAAAAAGCTAAAATTTTTATTGGGTTAAATGGCACCAGTGTTGCAATTCTAAAGACAGTTAAAGATTAACAGTTGATTAATTGTTAATTGCCACCATAACAACTGAAAATTGATCAATTGTTTGTGGAAAATCACACACGTAAAATACATTTAAGTAAAACATGCCGACGCAGTTTGTTTTTGTTCATAAACATCGTCGGAAAGGGATTAAAAACCTTAAGGTATATATCAAACATGCCGACGCCCTTTATTGTCATTTTAAAATACATAGTCGGCAGGGATTTAAAAATCGATAGGTACACAAAATTTAACGTACCGATTTGCGGGGCGCTTTAGCAATTTTGTGCCATTGTTTATTTATACATTGTGCTAATTAGATAAATATGTGAATACTTCATTCAGTTCGCGCTCCTCAATTCTCCACTTTGTTACTATCATATTATTATTTATTCGTTTCAAACACGCCTAATTATATGTTATAGAGTCATTATATAACTTAAAAAAACGTCGAACGTTCCTTTTCTATTTATAAGTGGATTCTGAATGTAAAAAGAAATTCGTTGAAGGCAGAAAATATTGAAAAATTAAGTTATTTATTTTAATTCAAAAAATGAGGAAATATGTGATTCTGAAGAAGAGATAGATTAAATTTACCTACTTAAATAGTAATTATGTTCTCATAAAATAAACGTAGTACAGCCATTATATCTCATCGCTTTTGTATTATACTAGCAACCCGCCCCGGCTTCACATGGGTACAAATTATACACCTAAACCTTCCTCATGAATCACTCTGTCTATTAGTGAAAACCGCATAAAAATCCGTTCAGTAGTTTTTCAGTTTATCGCGAACAGACAGAAAAATGCGGCGGGGTACTTTGTTTTATAATAGGCAGTGATTTTGTATAACATATTAATTAGTTTTATTTAATTTATGTTAAATTTAACATAATTTATATGTTGACAAATTGTACTTTTTGTTAGATAAATGTTGATAAATATTTTGATTTATTGGTATATCGCTAACCCCTACATAAATCTAAATCGCTCTAAACCGCTAAACCGGTGTACAGTTTAAAACAGTTCACAAATATGAGCATTAAAACAGCTTCAGTATAAGGGTAGGTACAAGTAAATAAATAAATGAGTAGACAACCAACTCTCTTGAAAGATTTTTTGCTTCTTAAATAGTAAATACACCAATTCAATTTTATAGTATATTATTGAAGTCTATCTTGACAATAATACGGATATGCATTAAATATGTATATCGCCTACACTATTCCAACACCCAAAGAAATATAGCGTGGCTCGTAAAGTGCTAGTGTGTAGAGATAAAGAGTTTCCAATTACCTTTGCCAAGGTGGTACTGTTTACATATAATTCAAAAACCAAATTTCCTAGAGTTAAGTTCAGAGGGAAGTCTAACTAAGTGAACTGGAACTGGAATTGACTCAAAATTTAAAATGCAGGAATCTCGGGGTATATCCATGTTAATATAACATTTGAGGTCATTCATCCTAAATGGCACTACCTACGCCGACCACTGGTGATTATACACTCTTTATTTTTTTAGGTGTATGCAACACCTAAAAAAAAAGAGTGTATAATCACCTAGTTTTCACACCTAAATTTAGTAAAATCTCTATATAGAATGAAGTCGAAGAGTTTTGTTCTTAAATGACCTAATTCCCGGAACTACCAGACGGACTTAAAAAAGTCGTTTCGCATTTGATAGCACAATTCCTATTAAAGGTAGTCTACCGTCACGCTATGACCTATGGGTTATAGCGTGATGGTAGACTACCTTACCTTACCTAACCTACAGTTGAGCAGTGTACATATTATTAACTTAAAAAAAAATTATCATCGAGTCCAACGCACCTAAATCATGATTAATTGTAATAGGCTATAGTAAGTAAGTGAGTGTGTGTGTTGTGTTCTTCATCCCATACTTAGACTTGGAATATTTTCTTCAAATTTAAAAGGGAGCCAATCTTGATGAAAACAAATTCATTAAAAAAAAATGAAAATTAAAAACGCTTCGCAAAGAGAGATATGGCGTACCTACTTACCCAAAAAGACAATATCCAGTCGAATTGAGAATCTACTCCTTATTGAAGTCGGTTAAGAAGCATTCACCATTGCAAGGAACGATAGTTTTTAACTCCCGAAGCAAAAGAGGGGTGTTATAAATTTGAAGTGTCTGTATGTCTGTCTGTGGTATAGTAGCTTCCAAACGAATGCTTTTTTTGGTTGAAAGGTGATTTGATTGAGAGTGTTCTTATATAATTCAAGAAAATCTATCCAGCCGTTCGAAGATCAGCTATTTTTTAACATTTTTTTTTTGTTTTAAGAAAACACACCCGGTTTTAAATTTATGATTATTTATAGTCAGTTCATTTTTATTAGTTCAGTTATTTATGATTTCTAATATTGTCTATACCTAATCATGTTAATCGTGTTATAGGTATAAAACTGTACACTGTGCCATCTCCCTTCAACATATTCATATTCTCAAGACACCTATTGGCAGAGTTCCACCCTTAGAGAAGAGAATTTGAGAAGAGAACTGTTAATTGAGGTCACTCGACGACATCCGCTGTTGTTTTGATATGGAATAATTATAGCAATAGGTTTCCTTATATTGTATGTTTACTACATTTTAATTACATTTCATAATAGGTATGAATAAGTACAATTCATCGTAATATAGAAGAAACTAGGTATGTATTATAATATAGTATTTGAAGCAATGGTCTTTAGTTCTACATAAATCTTTGTAATTGTAGTACGAGAAATTTCCTATTTCTGGACCTCATCAAAGCTCTTGCAAGTAACTCATTCATCATCAAACATAATAAAATTATTTGAGGCTTAAGCTCGTCACACACTATACCGTCACGGCTCAACCCCAGCAGTTAAGTTGTGATTCAAATCTGAGCTTTAAAACGTGGTCGTATAATACATTTGATAATGTCAATACGCGCTTACTGCCCGCCGTCGGCTTTTTCATATTGACATTATGAAATATATTATACGACCACGTTTTAATGCTCAGATTTGAATGACAACTTTATTGCTGGGTTGGAGTCGTGCCGTTACCGCGACGGTATAGTGTGTGATGACTTTTAATCTTCAATGTTTTTTTTTAATACTATGTTCAGAAACAAGCTCACAACCCGTGCCCATAGTATGGAGCTATAACGACCCTCCTCCCCACATCAAGTCAACTATTTAGCTTTCATCTAGAGGAAATTAAAAAAGTTTAAAAATGCTTTAATTCAGAAGACGACCACAAACAGTTGTCACCCTCCAAACCGCCATCTTTTGCAGTATGGAAATTCTTCCCCAGTCGAGTACAACAATTACTTCATGCTCTTCCTTTGTCAAAGACACAGCCACATATGTATTAAAAGATCATGACAACCTCTGACCTACTCAGTAAGCGACGTTTAAAGTTTAAGACCTCATTCGGTTTCAGCAGTCATTATTTCACTAATGTACTGATTCGCTACTTATATACTTGTATTTCAAAGTAAAGAACATATTTGTGAAATAAATAAACAATGTTGTAATTCCTTAGATCTTCGCCGGCCGACTCCCGAACGGGCAATCATGGTTCTCATTCAATTTAACCAAAGAAATTGTATTTTTCTCCTTACACACGGCTTTACAAGATTACGTGGAATTCCGCCTCATTGTATATAATATTAGCATAAATTGCAAGATAATTTAATAAAACACCAAACATGCTGACAAATATACCTCAAGTAGGTCACACTTTATTGCATTCAAGGCATTAACATGAAATAATAAATAGAACACTTTTACAACCTTGAAAGATCTGTTGCAAGACTGACAATGTCGAATCATTCGATAACAACCACCGATTATAGTACATTATGAATCTATTGGTTTACAAATAGAAGTAACACCGCAATGCAAATATGGTTCTTATCTAACTGCTTATTTTTTTCCCCTAGTATTATGTAATACTATATATAATATATGTTTGAACGGTACAAAGACGGCTAACAGACATGATAAGATAGGTAAGCAGGTAGGCATTGCCGGATAGATCAATTTCTGGAGCCGCTTGATATGGTATGTTAGTAGAACTCGGTGGCCCCACTACGTGGTGTTGATTTTGTTTAAAGCGAGTTGCTAATATGTAACATAGGTAACCGACTCACATCAGGTAAGCCATCCTTTGAAAAGTAAGTATTCACCATAAAAAAATTGTAAGCTCTAATAACTCTAACAATAGTCTTCTTTACGAAGGACGTTGGCTCCAGATTACATAATCTATACCAGGCCAAGTCCACTTCACAGTATAGGTATAAAGCTACAAGTACACGGCGGGGTCGACTAAACGTGGGTAATTCAGTTGGCCGTCGCGCGCCGGCCAGGCCGCACGTGTATTCAATGCTCACTCTATCTAGACTATCGAGTTGTTAGTACCTAACCTGGGTTAATTTGTTTACAAAAATAGAGTAATAGACACATAACTTTTTGGTAATTAAATATTCAGATTAATTAATTCTTTAAAAATAGACAACCCTAACGTCGTGGCGTCGTCAGAACAAGTAAGAGTTAGGCGATAGAAAGAGAGGCAACTTCTAGGTGATAACTGTAGGTAATTAACGCTGTTTGACGTAAATTGCGACTTTATTGTGTCGGAACAAGAGTCGCTATTTATTTAATTGATTTGGCGGAATGGGACTTCTGTACCTGTTCTATTATAATATTATGTGTCTATAACACAAAAAAGCTAAAGAGTTTGTTTGTTTAAACGCGATAATCTCTTAAACTACAAGTCGGATTCGATTCGGATTCATGGAGGTAGGCTATAGGCTAGGTAACGTAACGCTGCGACCTTAAGAAGCGGGACCATAAACGTGGGTGAAACTGCGGGAATCGGCTAGTTACAGCGTTAGCCTTAAACGGACATGACATCTATATATAACCATACATTTTACATACATATACTTATATACGTCTATACCTAATAACACAATTTTCAAAGATTTGACAATAACTTGTATCTCAAAGGAACTTTAAATTTGTGAAGTGTATATGAGATATCTGAATATTATTCCAGACATCGCATTATCTCATATCAAATGAACCCGTTCCTACAATCTGTAGTCCTTCGTGGAATTTAAACAGAAAGGAATAATTTCGATGGAAAAAGATATCGTGGGCCACACGATGAAAATAGAAAAGTCATAATGACTGTTCAGTTTCGTGGAATTACAACCTTAATCGTACACGACGTCGTTGGTTTTGTGTTTATTTTTCTCTGGCATAGATCTGTGGCTTACCAGCTGAGTAAAATATTTTAATATAAAACATGAATAAACTTTAAAGATAAGAATGAATCATTATCATCATTACAGCAATAGTACATCCACATCTGGATACAGGCCCTCTCTAAGTAACTTTCAAGACCGGTTAGAAGTGGCCTATGATCATTACTAGGTCGTCTGCGCCCCAAGTTGATGGACGTCCTACACTTCGCTCTTGAGTCTCAATTAGAGGACTTCTTATTTGCCCTGCCCTTAACTATAATTATTATTACTAGAGATCGCGTGGTGGTCAAATTTCCACCATGGTTTTTTCATTGGCCAATATAACTTGAGCTGTCATTGTATAGACTTACTTACCATGACAGGTAATCACACTGGACACGTTTAATTTCATTAAGCCGTTTTCACGTAATTTTTATAGTTGTAAGACATATTGTTTATTACATTAATTTTAGCTTTCTGCACTTCTGCTATATAAAAACTGTAAATATTCCAAAATTCACGTTAAAGAATTCTCTTCATGTTTAATATAATGATTATTTAGACAAATGGTTGCGCTCGCACAGCAGTCGATTATCGTAACAGAAATAACCATATTCAACCCAAGGTTCCCCTCAGGAGTAACATTAAAATAAGTAAGTCAGACTATTCGTAGTCGAGGAATTATTAACCTTAGGCATTAAGGCATTATTTCAAGAACCTGGACTGCACGTAACCTGGAAGTCAGACTGTTACATTTAATGTGCCCAATTGATTGCAATAAATATATTAAGTTGAGCAATATATTGTGTGAAGTTTGATTAAAATTCGTTCATCTGTTAGCTCAGCTCAGTATTGCAAATAATAATAATAACAACTTGAGACACCACCCGTACGGCTGTCTAATTCCTAACTAGGCAGAGCCTATACTATGGTAAACTAGACAGCTGATAAACATACTCATATATTTCTAAATACATACTTATTATAGATGAATTACACCCAGACAACGAATAATCATGCTCATCACTCAATTATTGTTACTGGGTGACAATCGTACCCCCGATCTCTTATTAAATGTTATTTACCACTGGATCCGATTTGGCGACAAAAATTTCTTACAAACAACACCATAATATATATGATTCACAAATTTCTGTTGACATATTGGTAAAATATCTAATCTGAATCATTCTATCTGCGTGAATGTGTGTAACACGCATATGAAATTGATTCACGATTTATGAAATTTAATTAGCCAAAATGTTGACAATAATGGTGCCGATGCTATTGTACACTCGATTAAACTAAAACCTGACTTAATTTCTTCATATGAAATCAACCTAGTGTTCTTCGTAATAAGGTCTATTAGTTACTAGCATCTATTTCTCAGCGCCGCTAAATTTCACTAAAACCTGTCAACGTATACTCAACTTTATTTCTACGCAACGAGTCTTCATTTATTCAAACGCTGTAGAATTGCCGTATAAAAACTTGTTCAAAACGAACCAGGATGACGTGTTTTTAATCTACACCTACGAAGACGCTTACTAAAAACACAGAGCAAAAGAGATGGCATTCAACGGATAGCGGCTCTCGATACGTGGTATTAAAGTTTATTTAAGCGTATTAGACTTTAGTCGACAAATAAATTGCTTATTTCGATAGCGACATATGTTACCTACTTGTTTCAATTTGAAATAAGACCTTGTTTTCTAAGTGTACAAGGTTTACTTCTTATATGAAGAAAATTTAGTGAAGTTTAATTTAGCGAGTGAAGTAACAGAATTGGGGCCAATTGCTGGTTAAAAGAACGTTTGTTATATAACATGAACAATAATATTAACGAAAGCATTTTGTTATCGGACTTATAACACAGTGCATGTTGCATGTTAAACAAACAAGGTAACATGACTGCAATTACCACATATAACATGAAGTTAATAATAAAGAATGTGAGCTTAGCATTACTTAGCATAACTTATTTTAATAATCATAAATTTAAAATTTAAATCACCCTGGACTCGAAAATCCTTTCAACGATTAGAAAAGAGCTGATGATCTTCGAACGGCTGAACAGATTCTCTTGAATTATATCTAAGAACACTCTCGATCAAGTCACCTTTCAAACAAAAAAAAAACCGGCCAAGTGCGAGTCGGACTCGCGCACCGTGGGTTCCGTAAAATATTTTTATTTTATGATGTAACTAAAAATTTACGGTTTTCGAAATTTTTCCTTGATCTATGCGAAGCGGTACGAAGCACTTCTAGTGCCAAATTTCAAGATTCTGAGTTCACGGGAAGTACCCCGTAGGTTTTGATTCCCTTGCGAGAGTCGAAAATTTGCGTAAATTAGCGGCATAAACGGCTGTATCTTTTGACTGCTTTGCCTTAGAAGTTTGATTTTTTCACAGCTCCAAGGGACAGAAGAAATGAGTTCTTGATATTAATTCCAGCTTGATACGATAGCGTTTCTAAGAAAAAGGGTCTTTACAGACAGACGGACAGACGGACAACAAAGTGATCCTATTATATTACTAAAAAATATTATCGTATTAGTATCGACTATTTAAATTTGTACAAGGAATGATATCATGCTCGACATTTGTTTTTTTGTATTGTTTTTTTTTTTTGTAATACTATGTTACTATGTTATGTAAGGAAGGCAGCGTCCTCGAATCCAATGGCGGTAGGTTGCTTTCACTACCTTATAATAACCAAGAGGAATCATTAGAAATGAGGATCAGACGGCCGTGTGAGGTGACCTGTTTAAAAAAAACCTATATTTGTGTTCTTGGTCACGGAACATGTGACCCGTTTACTTTCGCATTAACCAAACCCGAGAACATCCAGGGCAGTGAAGTTGCTGTGCACTTGAATTATTGTAAACAAAATGAAACAACAAAACCTTTAACAAGTGCAAAAAAACAAAAAGGTTGTTTTTTTTACGGAAGTCTCGCGGAAGGTCACGATATGCATTATGCCACTGCAACATGCGATTAGGGTCACGTACCCCACTTAGATGTGCGTGTTGATTTCCAATTTTTTTTTTTTTTTTAAAGACTACTAGTAACGTGGGTCACACATTACTAGTATTCTTGTTAACCCATCCAGCTAAGCTTAGTGCTTGTGTTAGGAATGGGTTCACGTCGGTAGTGCACTGGGTGGGGTTCGAATCCGCAACCACTCGATCGCAAGTCCGACGCCTTAGCTTTTTGTGAGATGTGTCAAGTTATTATTATTATATTACTATCTGTACCAGTTATTATGCCTAGTCTTTGTTAGAGGTTTCAATGGCCGCTTATCGGTTATTAACTCTTGTTCCAAATCCTGGTAGGTATTACGCGGAAATGGTGATAAGATATTATATCGTTATAATTAGTAGTAACATTTTTTTGTTTTAATTAAAGATTTTGGTGCTGTAATAAATTAAAAGATTTATGTTTTTTTTTGCATGAGCGATATTAAAAATATATATTAGACTAGCTGCCAAGTCATGCGTTGCTGTGGCTAAGTAAGTTGCATTAAAAAATAAATTATTGTGACTTTAAATTGAGATAAAAACTATCCTATCTCTCAAGTTGGATCAAAGTGCACACCGTGTGCAAAATTGTGTTAAGGCTTAAAAAATCAGGTAAGTCATAAAATAGTGACTTAAAAGATTGAAGTTAGTTAGGCCTTGGTCTACTGGTTAGTGATCCTGACTGCTGAGTCAGAGGTCGTGGGGAATCGTGTTAGGTTCGTACCCAGGACAATAATTTTGTGACGATCATTTGTTGTGTCTGGGTGTAATTTATCTATAATAAGTACTCAGTAATATATAAGTATGATTATCATATCTGATTAAGATAGTACAGGTTCTGTCCTGATCAGACGGCCATGTGTGAGGTGTCTCAAGTTAATATAATATTTATTTTTCATCATGATACGATTGATTGCGCTAATGATAAGTCCTAAGGCACCATTGTTATCATTATTATCAGTCGTCTTTTCTTGCTTGACGTAGAAACTATGATACAACTGCTGTCACGGAGCTTGAGCACAAATGTCAGTTTTTACACTATTTTCTCTGATATTTTGCGAAAAAGCGAAAGTAATGAATAATTATATTCATATGAAATAAACTTTTGAAAATAGAAATGATAAATAAAATGACATGTGAGTGACGGAGGCTTATATTGTGTAATATCTAGTTTTTAAGTCGTTGTAGGACATCCCAGCGAACAAACGTGATTGAAAAATGATTTCAGTATCAATAAATATTTATAACAACACTTTGTAAGTGACTATGTAAAAATGACCGCTGCAAACATTATAATGTATAATAGTTTACAAGGGCTTTATAGAACGCAATAAATAAGTATTTATAGAAGTCAATAAAATATATATAAGTCTTTAACTACGTACATTATTAAATACATTATATGGGTTTAATAAAACTGTCCTGCACTGTGGTACAATGAGGCGTAGTCGTGCACAAAATAAACAAATACGCACAAAGCGGGCGACGCCGACTAGACGTCCACGTCCGACGCGCCTCCCGGTTAGATAACATGAATTATTATTACTACATAGTCACGTTTCCAAGTAAAACATGAGGAGAGACTGTGGAAAAAATATTCTTAGACACCAACACAATCGAGCCACCCCATCGGACAACAATACACGAACAAAACATAAAAAACATTTAATACAACCTCTTTATACCCGCGATAAAACATTGGCCTCTCTAAATTGAGACATTTTATTATTAGAAATACGATTTTGACAGTCGTAAAACAACGTCGATCCAAAGTTATTATATCAGTTTACGAGTTAAAATATCACAATACGGGCTAGGAAGAAAGGGGGCATTTTGAATTACGGCCACAAGTGAAACTTAATCCTTAAATATTTTAAATTTTATGCCCCCAATTTGTACCAATGGGCGATCCCGTCTTCCGTTTTCCGCCGTTGACAGTCAGCCAATGTCATTGCCATTCTCTTTGCAAGGTTATCGCTATGGCGCGTATTTTAAATCAGTAAATTGAGAAAACTTCTAATTGAGATGTAATCTTGCAAGTAGCAGTAACAAGATGGCAGCACATGTTAATTTGGCTGTTAATTGGTGCTACGTGTTTGTGAGTCACTTTTTTAGTCTGTGACGCAGTTTTTCCTGTCGCCCGCTGCGTACGACCGTGACATTTGGTTGTCTGACCGATTGCACGGCCTTCGCTCGCGGTCATCAACTCCGCGTGTGACTCGGTACCTTACCTTACGGTGCATTTTCACTAGTCGAACGATTGTACCTCTCGCTCACACTTATAATGAAACAAGTTCAAAAAGAGTACATTTGTTCTTCAGACTGTATAAAGCATTGCTCATAACCTTTTAAATAGCCTTAAAATTTGTTGCCACGTTGTCAAACATATGGTATATTCAAGAAGTTTTTTCATAAGTTTGTTGGTTCTTTAGATCAAATGAAATTCTTGTCAGTAAATTGTTAGCGGGTGATGTAAATCTCATTGGAGACGTAGTTTATAAATATAATACTCTAGTTAGCACTTATTTACGTTAATAATGCTGTAATAAACGTTAAGGTGATTCAAAACTGATAACAATTGTGATAATACTTTAAATGTATAAAGCCATTGCATACGAAATATTTAAATTTGATCTATTAAAAATATTTAATAGCGATTAATCATACAGTTGATCTCAGTTCCAAATATACATTATTAATGACTGCACTAAACTTCGACCACACACATAAACCCAACTGTAGGTTCGAACAGACCATTAGCAACGGAATCAACTACAAAGTGTAGACCGGTTGCAAATCGTCTGCGACCAACAATACAAGCATATAGATACCAAGAAAGGCTACAAAATGTTTGCGGAACTATTTACAAGGAAACGCAAGGCGTTCCATGCGCTCTATGCGACTATACCAGCAAGGTTAGCAGTGAAGGTGGTTTGAATAGTTGAGAAATTATTTGTCTCAACACTGCGAGTTCTATTTAAACCATTAAAATGGTAAGTTGAGTAAACCTTTTTAAAGTTCAGCTGCGTGAATAAAAGCGTGTGATTTATATGATGACAACGTGACAATATGAGTCGACTAAAATCCGTCACGCTAGGCCCAAAAACAATTGTTCCGTGAGGTCACAAACGAAGTCAACGCTCTTTAAAAGATTGTATCTTTGTTCGGATGATTCTGGAAAGAAATGTGTACGTGGCTGGAATTTGAATATAAAATGATCATCGTTTGTGGAGGAGTGTTATCTCCTGTTGAAATAGTACATACGTAGTGTTTACGCATTTGGCCAACTAAAAAATTGGCGCCGGTTTCTGGATAAAATACACTTCATCTGAACAACATAATATTTCATTCACGATTCGAAGAATCGTTATTTTTGGAAACAAATTAATTTAAAACATAAGCATTGCTTGTCTTGCCTTTGTTTATATGCTGTAATTTACTTAGAAACTGGAGACAGTAATAATTATATATACACAAATCTAATATCCAAACTGCCAAATGCAATTATAAGTTAATAAGAAAACACTTTGTACTAAACATGCACGACCAGAAGCCCACGGAATCAACAAAGAGACTATGACTAATTTTACTCACTACATATGACTCAACGGGCAGTACTAAATCAGTTCGAACAAGGCACAGGCATGAGAACTAACTTGCGTGGCGTTACGCTTCTTGAACAAAGAAAAAGGGGATGCTCAAACGCGAGCAATGACTATACTATAAAGTCTGAGAATTCGTGTCTGCCCAGCGTTATGGGACACGCCCCGCCTCTGCTGTGACATTTAAAAATGATACCAAAGATCGTAGTTTAAGACGGGGGGTCGGAGGTCTTTCTTAAGTGGATGGAGTTAACGAATGAAAAGGGGAAGGTGCATTAGAAAAAGAGCTGCGTTGGTGACTGATGACTTCGATTCCCATGTCTTTTAATAGTGATTAGATCGTTATTGTGAGCGGTTCAATTGGAGGGATCGCCATACTTCTATCTTTTTATTTAAAACGCTAAGGAATTCAAAAGTTCAAATTTAATTTTATTACTGTTCATTGTTTTAAATATAACGAAAATAATAATAAGGTTTAATACGAGGCATTTGACAGCAAAATATATTTAAATACAGCCATATGGGTTTTGTTTACGGAGTCTGCCTTTCCTTACCTAAGAACGCACATGTTTTCGTTTGTATATATCCTGTTTGAGTAATTCATTACAACAATATGTTTAGGTCATACAACGCAAATAGTACCCATTTACGAATGAAGTTCATAATTTAAGCATCATTTATAGAGCAAATAAACTTCAACTGGATTTATACCAGCTGTCATTTATAGGAATCGGTTCTGGAAAAGAAAATTATAAAAATAGCATCACAATGGCGAATGTAATTGAATGATTGCCTTTAATTACAGTGACCCTTCTTTTGCAGTCCCATGTTTGCGACGTAACGACCACATGCGACAATTTGAAAGAGAAAATAATAGTTTGTTTTATATATTCTGGCGGCAGTGCCCACTGTGCGTCATTGGAGTCGCCCCGGGATATGTTAAGGTAGGTTAGTACTGTTGGCAACAAAATAAAACATTAGATAGTAAATAAAATTCTGTAAATACCATTATTACATATCGTAAATAGTAAAAATTTTGGTATACGTATCAGTAGGTCGCTAAGTTAAACTTTATAAAATCGAAAAATAGATTTAAATTTGGTTACACGTTCACATTTTAATAAGTTTTGAAGAATTTGCGAATGTCATTTTGTTTGTTTGTTATGATTTAACGCTTTAACTACTCAACCGATCTTCACCAAATTATACACGTTGTCAGTGATGCAGAAAAGGACGGGTACCATTGATCCAGAGAAAAAAGTGCGTGTGTGCAATTAACACACGGCAGAAGTGAAACTTCAGAAAAGTAGCCTACGAGAGAATGAGAAATAAAAAGTAAAATCAACACAAGACTAATGTTAATAAATTTTATTTTAGATAAATTATACAATAGTTATTGGTTAAATGAACACAGATATGTTATATAATTTATATTTTATTTATATAATACGTAAATGCACAAAGTTGACATTGACGCATTTTCTGAAGGCTTCGTAGTACGCAGGTGCAAAGACAAAGATTATAGGAAACACTGTATTCTTGTATTCTATCTCATTCTCTCGCAGGCTAAATCCTATTTATGAATGTTTATTTCTTTTTAGTGCGAGTTTTTCGTTTCATCGAATTTCAAATCACAACAGATTATTCTAAAGAAGTTTCACTTCAAAAACAAAGTACAGTTTTTTTGTGGATTAAAGGTAACCAATGGGACTTTCTTAACCCTTGACAACGTGTTTATAAAATTTTATTCAGTTTCGCATTTATAATATGTACAATATTTTTAAGTCCGTATTTGAGAAGGATAAAAAACATAATAAATCATTGAAATAAATACATAAAATACTATCTAAGCAGCACTGTGTTGACGTCATTACTCGGAAAAAGTGTCTACAATGCTTTACTAGGTTACTATATCATATGAAAAAATATTTTCGAATTTAGTGCCTAAACAATAATGACTAAATTACAATACAGAATGATAACGGCTATTGCCAACTTTACAACAAAATTACTTGCTCAATGTATTTGTAACTAATACATATCTTATTAACGTTATGCAACATACATTAAGATCTGGCATCCACCTAAGCAACAAGAGATATTTGGTATATAATGTATCTATTTCATAATATATACGAGTCTCTTTTATCCCCTTCACTTGGCTTCAAAAGACACTATCCATCGGAGAGGAAATAAAGTAATTCCAGTCCTGCCTTGTTGTGTTACAAATACAAGTCTACACGGACAGTCACATCTCGTACACTAATATTAGACCAGTATATATTTTTAATTTTAACCGACTTCCAAAAGGAGGAAGTTCTCAATTCGACTCAATATTGCTTTTTTCGCGATTTGTGAACCAATTTCAATACTTATTTTTGTCATTGAATTGGTTGTATTCAAAGTTAGTCCCATTTAAATTTGAAGAAACTATTCTACCTCTAAGGCTGGCAAACATGGGGTTGAAGAATGACTACAATTTATCATAATTTAGTAGCATGGAAAAAGGTGATACTTTTTTTTAGTTAATTTATTAGAAACTTTAGTTGTTCGTAATTTGACAGACTCCCGTGACAAAGTGCGATAAATATAATAATAATATTCTGGAACCTTATTAACCCTAAACTAAGCATAGCTTGTACTTGTGGGTGGTGTGGGTTCTAGAACATACTTAAATACATTGTTTTTGTACATTCATAGATATTTTACGTAGAAACATTCAGACTACTGCAAATAGACATATCAATACATCCGAATATTTGCATTTATTGAATATTAGGGAATCAAACCTATGAATACCACCAATACACCAATAACCCATCAGTACACCTATACCAATGCATTCCCGTGGCAAACTGCGATAAATTTAAAAGAAATCCTTTTAAAACCCATATGTTACGTACGTATAGCATAATGTGGACCTGATCCCGGGGACAATTAAAACATTCTCATGGCTAAGGATTGGCGTCTTACCCATTGTCGGTATAAACTTACGCAATCTTAACATCGTTCATTGTTTAATCTTACATATACTTGGTATATATTTTCCAAAGAACAAAGAGATGGAAATTATAACGGCAGTGACACACAGTTATGACGAAGTATGTTAATATTTAATTAGTTCCTAGAAAATGTGGCGCTCTGGCGGAGGATGATGATGACAGTTTTATAGTGCCCTTATGCCTGCGTTTTTAATACAGACCCCTTGTAGACCCTTCTTTAGTGTGCAATAAACCGGGATAAAGTACTCCGGGATAAGGCACAACTTTCTGGAAACGTTAGGAATCAAATTTATCAACACACTAGCAGTGCCCCGCGGTTTTACCCGCGTAAGTCCCGATCACGTGGGAATATCGGGATAAAAAGTAGCATATATGTTAATCCAAGCCTCCAGCTATCTACATACCAAGTTTCATCGCAATCGGTTTAGTAGTTTTGGCGTGAAAGAGTAACAAACATCCATACGGATGTACACATCCATACATCCTCACAAACTTTCACGTTTATAATATTAGTAGGATTGTATTTAGGGGTGCAATACTCGATACTTTTTAACTGACTTTATTAGATTCACTTGTAACTCACGAACTATGTAAACAAGTCTTGGAAATAAATTTTAACCTACTTCTAATTGTCGCTTCGAAATGAAACTATGTTTGTATACATGTAGGTATTATACTATAAGTTGGCATCGTGGAGGTGATCTGTAATGGAGCCAGGAGGTGGATATTTGAACTGTTTAGTGGCTACTAGTAAATGCCCCGGGGTTTAGTCTCATATGATTCGTTTTGACGATTGGGCATGGTTACGATGGTCTGATGATGGTGCCAGTTCTCCATTAAAGCGTGTTTTGTAGTATTTTTAAACTATAAATTATTCTGTACAAAGTTTAGACAGTGTTTACTAATTTGTGTCAGATCGACCTTCTAAGTTGAACATTATTGCGTAGTATCTAGAAGAAATGTACTTAATATTTATAGGCCTTACAAAGATTCGTGTTCTAAATACTAATTTAAATCACCTGCGGCTGTAATTCCTAATTAATATTATAAATGCGAAAGTGAGTTTATTTTGTCGGTTTGTTACGCTGTCACGCATTAACTACTAAACCGATGATAATAAAATGTTGTCATTTACAAAAAAGTACTGATCCAGTGGGATACCGGAATCGATTGTCAACGTCGACATTAGCTCGAGCGAAGCCGCATGCAAAAGCTAGTAAGTAATTAAACAACGTGTGAAATCTACAGTTCGAACCATTTTATGAGAAAGAGGGAGTTTTTTTTTTATGCTAACTTCCACGAAAAGAGTGATTTATGATAACCCTACTTCCTCTAGGGCTTGGTCTTACAAAAATTTGATCTTAATTTTAACTTGTTTTATTTAATTAACCAGTATAACTTGAACAATCATTGTATTGCAATCCGTACATGACAGGTCAAAATTTATACTGGACTACCTGAGCTTTCTGTAGACGTTTTCACATAATTTAAATAGAAAAAAAAAATTATTAATATCAAACTCGTCAAAAACTACTAAACAAAACAAAATTTAAAAAAATCGGTTCACAAACATTGAAGAAAATGGTTCTTAACTGTGTGTTTTTGCCTATTTATATACATAACTAGCTACCCGGCCACCGGCGTTGCTGTGACTAAGTAATTTGCAATGCCAAAATATTGTGACTATAAATTGAGATAAAAACTATCCTATCTCTCAAGTCGGTTCAATAGTATATGAGTTGATCGCAGACAAACGTGACACGATTTTTTTATATAATAAAAGATATATAATAATAATTATCAACCTTACTGTGCATATACGAGTATTATAATTTTCTATTTTACTGCATCTATATATCTCTTTAATTTAAATTAGATTAATGATAACTAGATTATCATAATAATTGAGGAATATACTCGTAAATTAATAATTGATTCTCGTGCGACCAATTCCTAAGTCAACAAAACTATTACGTCTGAGCTCGTCATCCAACCCCTATACCCAGTAATTAAACTAAATTAACACTTTAATAGGTGTAGACGTAAACTCCGTTATCAATCAGACTGTCTTCGCTGAGGCAAAATGGATTTAACTTAGACGCTTAGTAAGTAATCTAAAACTTGAATAGTTCTGTTTTATGTTCTCATCAATAAGTTTGCGACACCAGATACGAAGGTGACTGGCGCGCGGGAGCGATCCCGGTAAATTTTGTATTATATTTACCAAAAAAATAAAGTATAAAAATTATGTATCTGCTGAACAAATAGCAAAAGCTCTGCTAGTTTTGCTCTAGATAGCGATTGAAAAAAAAAAAGCAAACTCTGTGGTTCATCGATTTAAGCTCGACGGGCATATCTGCGCCTATGTACCGTATACCTATCTTCGTATACCTATACTAATCTATCTATATATACTATTATGATTAAGCTGAAGATCTGTTTTGTTTGATTGTTTTTGTATTTGTTACAGTATTCATCGAGGAAGGTTATATGCTATGGAACATCGCGCACTACCCTCAGGACCGGAGAAATGACCATAAACGCTGGCAAAGCTACGGGAAATGGCTGCTGGATATATAATTTAAAAGTGGTTTTAGATGTGTTATTTAAATCTATACTGCAGTTTACATATTCACCCCAGTGTGCTGTTTATATTACTAAAACCGTGCTGTTTTTATTACTAAAACCGATTATTACCTGGAAACTTCCACGACGGAAATCACCAACGTAACATACATGTGTAGAATAAAGTTGTGAATATTTTAATATTTGGCGCAATAGACAAATGTGTGTATTCTTAGACTGAAAGTACTCATTGATATTCAATTTTAATAAAAAATTAAACTAAACTGCGTTTAACCAGAATTGCACAAGTAAAAAAAAACCTAGGAAAGTTTTATTTCTATTAGTCCTTGACTTTATAATAGTAGCGGCCACGCATTGCTGTGGCTAAGTAATTTGCAGTAAACAAAATGTTGTTACTGTAAATCGAGATAAATGTCTCAAGTTGGAACGAACTGCACACAGTGTGCAATATTTCATTAAAATCGGTTCATTAGTTTAGGGAGTTCAACGCAGGACATTGGTATGGCTCTGTTTCCGTATTTAGACTCTAAACCGGTCCATTATGCGTTCAGATATACCTGGCTAGTTGAGCCAGCCCAGCTCCTTCCAAAAGCACAGAAGCCTCCTGGGGCGTTCACAGGCTTCTAGGAGCAACCTCGCATTCGCGAGGATATTTACCCGTTGTGTAGTCACTCCCTCGCACTCCAGAAATAAAGTGGGAGACCGTTTCCTCAGCGTTGAGACATCCTCTGCAGTCTGTCCCATTAATGGTGGAATGGATGCCGATTCATTCATCGCGGGACAATTAACGTGATACGATTTTTTTATAGATATAAATCAGATAGATTTAGGTGCTATTTCAGTTTTTTACTAAGAACAGCTTTAAAAAAAAATGGTGTATAGAGTTACCAGCACTCCATGGGAAGACCGAAGGAGGCACAAGTGACCCACTGGCGTTTCGAATGTTTATAGGCACCGACAGCCAACCTTAAGGCCGTCTCCTTCCAACACAAAAAAAAAATACTATGGCGCGTATATTGATGTATTTTAAATCACCTAACTGGTTATGAAGGACAGGGAAAGTGATCACAGTCGACGGTAAAGCCAGTATTTTATCAACGACAAGAAAACATGTCGTTTATCCTTTTTATGTGTAAGTCGTCCGATAAAAATACATTTTTGGCGTTAGTCATAACAATCACTTGTCAAAAATTTAAACGTGGTAGCGTAATGGCTAAGGTGTCGGAGTTGCGATCAAGTGGTTGCGGGGTTCGAACCCCACCCAGTGCACTACTGATGTGAACCCACTCCTAACACATCATTTAACTCAGCTGGAGGGGTTTACAATAATACTAGTAATGTAGTACGGTAGCCAGGAATTAAAAAAAACGTCTCTAAAATCGATTGCTAAATAATCTACATATATTATGTATGTAATTGTTTTATTTAAATTATTATGTGATATTTTTTCATGTATTAAAAAATATCTCTGGAAGTCGGTTAAAAAATACAATTTCGATATCAGTTTTCAATAACTTTTTTATACAAATTGTAGTCGGTCGGACAAGGTAATGGTTCGCCTACTACTTCTAAGTGTAAAAACCGTCAACTTAATAAGTCCGCGACCAAGGAGCGTTAAATTTTGCTGGAGTAGGGTCCCAACCCCTGGATTGAACTCCACCAACCACTCCACCGACTATCACTCCAGAACAGTACCATTTATCAACAACATTTTGGAACCCCGTCATCACCAAATGCTATCAAAGAATACGACACTCTACAGTGTTCAAGGGACGCGGACGTCTTAAGTGTAGTGTGTCGAAGTACCGACAGCAAAAATAAAAATATTGAAGACCAAGTGCGGGTAGCTGCGGAAACTGAAAACGGAAGGTTACCTCCCTTTTGTGATTTACACATCTAATCTCGTAGAAACATCAGCTAAAATTGGAGAATCCGTATATTTTTTGTTGGAATTATGTCCAGATAAGGATTCCAATATTTTTAACGTTAATTTCGTCATGATATTTTTTTTTTGCCAAGCCATGAAGCAGCTTAGAGTGAACCAACAATACTTTCTCGAATGTACCCAATTACTATTAATATCGCAATTATCCTATTTTTTTCAAGATATGTCTGCAATGTAACTATGTTACATTAGTAGGTATGAAGTACAGTCGCGATCAATAAACAGAGCAATGTTAAGGTTAATTAATTAATTTATTTTATAAAGTTAAATGGCTGTGTTCGTCTTTTTATGTCAGAATTTGTCATATGTATTTTTGAATATGGATTGTTGATGTCATTAGTTTCGAGCTAATTTGTACTTCGTTGGGTAGAACCGAGAGTCCCTATGTATTTGTGTTTTTATGAGTGCTTCTTGTGTACGTAAGTCATTCTACTTATTAATACTATTTTGCTTTCTTCAATACTACTTGATGTATCAAATAGTTAGATTCAAATAAAATCATGACAAAGATTTATTTCACGTGGTTAATTTATATTTTATAATAATAATAATAATAACTCCACACATCTCACACACGGCTGTCTGGTCCCAAACTAGGCAGAGCCTGTACTATGGTAACCAGACTGCTGATAAACATACTTATATACTTCTAAATACATACATATTATAGATAAATTACACCCAGACACAACAAATTATCGTGCTCATCACACAATTATTTGACCTGGGTGGGAATCGAACCCACGACCTCTGGCTTAGCAGTCAGGGTCACTAACCACTAGACCAACAGGCCAGTCTTTAGTTTGAAAATGAGCTTTGACAACGCTTTGACAGACGGCCAAGGCATAGTAAGAACTGAGGTAATACGGAAAGATGAAAAAAAAAAAATGTTTGCAGTATTAGATACACATACTACAATAATATTGTAATACTCGAACCTCCTTTGAGTATTGGTAGAAGCGGGCTGGTAATATAATATTTTAATCGATAGTAAAATAAATATTTTAAAAAGTTTTAATTGATAGAAGCTAGAAACAGAAGAGGTGCGTCGGGTAGTCAGAGTGAACGGCTGTCAAGTTGCTGCACCGGATGAAGCCTTTGTAAAGTTTAATTGTGAATGCTATCTAGTGCAGTTTTCAATATAACTCATTTAATCTACAGCCTCTCTCAATTGATATCCTCCTACACCGACACCCCTACCCCAAAACCTCTTAGCCAAGCGAGGGCCTTGCAATATGAAATCTAAACCCCAATGTCGCTTAATGTGTGAATGTCAGAGACGTGTCTAGCGCTGATTTTCAACTTCCAAAACTCTCTGTGCCTAATATTCCTTCGGTGATATGTCTCGATAGAACACGTCTACTTGTGAGTCCGTTAAATAATGAAAGTTGAAAAAGGATGGAAATTTTGTCTTTATGAATTCACGCTTGTATATGTATAAGGTATAGGCAGAGACAATTCGCAGGCTATATATTTTCGGTCCCACGGTTATACATAACGTTTTTCATTTCATCGGTAGACAACAATAGGCTGCTTGTTAGTGTAAGTCTATTGCTGTCTACGGGTCACGTTTCCAGACTCCGTGCTGCGTCTGAGAATTTCGAATCATAAAAACTCAATATCAATTAGACCGACCCATGAATCGAACCCAGCACCTCACGATTGCACAAAAAGGTAAGCATGAACTAATTAACTCCTGAGACCAAGTCTATAGTCAAATAGCAAACAGAGATACAAGGGTTAGGGGGGAGAGAGAGAGGGGGAGATGCAGTCTTCACTTTTTCAAAAGCAACGGGAATATCTAACTCTCAGCCAGGTCCATTATCCTGACTTTAATATTATAAACGCTAAAGTGAATTTGTTTGTTACGCTTTCACGCCTAAACTACACGACCGATAGTCATGAAATTGTACACATGTTGTCAGAGGTACAGAAAAGGACATAGGTGGCCTTGGTCTTTTTCGTCCTGATGTCCTTTTTGTCATGAAAATACGTTCTGTTCCCCAGGGATACCTGAATTGATTGGTAAAATCTAAATTTACGTGAGCGAAGCTGCGGGGAAGAAGCTAGTAGTAGTATAATGAATTGTGAACAAATAATACTTTATAACAAAAACCAACCAAAGAAACTGAAAAGCGAACAAATTTTTCGCATCCATCATCAACTCAACTACAGGCCTCCGTCATGTTATAGTGTCATTAGAACTGCATACGTGTGCTAAGTTTCAACTAAATTGGTTCACAGGTGAAAAGTCAATGAGTGAACAGTTATTCGTCCCCTACTTTTTTAGCCTAAACATTTTTTTTTGAAATTCAAATGGGACCAAATTCGAAGTAGGTATGTTCTATCTAATAAAAAATATCAAAATCGGAGTCCCCTGTAAAAAGTTACGCGTGGTCATACATCACTACATATTATAAAACAAAGTCCCCCGCCGCGTCTGTTTCGCGATAAACTGAAAAACTACTAACCGGATTTTCATGCTGTTTTCACCAATAGACAGAGTGATTCACGAGGAAGGTATTATAATTTGGTAACATTTTTTTCCGTTTTTTAGTCGGTTAAAAAGAATACAAACTGAGATTTACTTCATTTGTATTTCGGTTATTCTTTCTTAAAAATAACGAACGTAAGCATTCGTGGCTTAGGTATCAACTCGCCCTCATGATGTTTGGAATTCCCATCAAATCCAGTAGAACGTTAAATATTAATCATTAAAATTAAGTCGCCTAATATGATTTTTTGAGGATTTTTGGTTTTGACATAAGCCTACTGAATTCTTTATCATAAAACAAAACATTTGTCAAAGCTCAAACACACTAAAATTTTCAGATTTCATTAATAGAAACTGCCGTTTTCAAAATATTACGTAAAACATCATTTGAAAACTTTAAAGTGCTCTCCTGTAAAGTTACTAAAAATCAAATCCGTCGTGTTTCTACGACGACGACGATTTATTTATGTATGTATTTATATTTCGGTCTCGGTGTCTCGGAAACAGCTCTAACGATTTTGATGAAATTTTGTATACAGATATAGTTTTGCATTTTAAGTTCAACTGCATAGTTGTATTTAACGTAAAACGCAATTTTACAAAAAAAATTCAAGTGGTAGACAGAGCTATCGGATACCACGCATCGTTAGCTTTATATACTAGCTGTTGCCCGCAACTTCATTCGCGTGGAAATTTTAGTGAAATCAATCCCACCGGAACCTTACATTTTCCTGGATAAAAAGTAGCCTATGTGCTTTTCCAGACTATAATCTATCGCTGTGCCAAATTTCATCCATATCCGTTCAGCCGTTTTTGAGTGAAGGCATAACAAACATCCATACATGCTCACAAACTTTCAGGTATACAATATTAGTACGATATGGCGAATATATAATGCAATAAGTACCGAATTATCACTCCATAAGAAAATCCAACTGATACCCGAGCCGGAAATCGATCTCCACAGACTGTCCTGTGTGTCCAAGGCAATATATAATGTACATGTTTACTTTAGTTATAAATATGTATTCTTAATACTTCGTTGGTTCTTGACTGTACTTAAATTCAGGTAAGGTATTTAAGCATTATATTACACAAATATTATGAAACGTTATAATTATAAACGTATTTTTATTATGAAATAATTTGGATTGTAACAAAGACCGACACAGTCTGAAAAACAAAACTAAAAAAATTACTTTATAACAATTTACTATATAATAATACTGGCCATCGCACGTATTGTATTTGTTTTAATAAAGGAAATGAAAATCAGAGTTGCCAACTTTGGGTTTTTCCCCAACTGTACGTACATACTAAATCGACATTCTACAAAATCATAATTACCCTAATATATTTATAAGAAGTTTTAAAAAGTAGTCTACGAGAACAAAGAGATAGTATTATTGAGGATAATTAATTACCCCAATGCAAAATTTCGTGCAAGACCATTGAGTTTTCAAGGATTTTTCTTTTTTGGCACAGCCCACTTCTGCACTACTCCAGGTCGCATCGTGCCCTTAACCATTCGTCAACAGACGGGCTATCTTACACAAACAGAATTTTACAAATGGGTGCAGTGCAGCCTGAGAATGGCGAGATAGTTCAAACACTAAATTCTTCCTCATAATATTGTTATACAGATTGGTATTATGATTAATAATACAAGCTAATCAAATTAATGTTTTTGCACTCACTTTAAGAATGCAAATTTATTTAAAATTATGCATTCAGGCTAAGAAGCTGGGTTATTCAAGAATTAAACTAATTTAGGAATCTAAAGTAGAGTATCATCTTTTAGGATGTTTATTTCCTTGGGCTGTATAGTTCTTTCTTAGGGAGCACAACGTTAATCGCTTGAACGAATCTCACTTTAAGAGAGACAAGATAGGGTAGTCCTTCTGCCCTTTTCTGCTAATAGAAGGTGCCGAGATACGTAACGATAGAAGCAAACAAAACTAGCGTCTCTCTGGAAAGAGACAGACGAGAGTTTATGTACATTCGTAAAAAAGGCCGAAACTCACAACACACAAGTAAGATTATAGTGTAATGTAACGTTATATATATTATGTAGTTTAAAGGTAAAAGTAGCTTAACTCAACCGTGAATCGACGCAACAACGTAACTATACAGGTAGGGCCATAATATCAAAAGTGGTTATGTCGCATGCGTGGGTGATTACGGCCGTGGGTAGGACCCATGGCCCCACGATAATGGCACCGTGGTGAGGGCATAGGCCCTTACGACTGTTGTAATCATGGACGGGAATTTCGCTGCGATATTAATTTAATTATAACCAGCTTTATTACTATCAAAACAACTATAAATCAGATGTTCATAAACAGACTTTTTTTTTCTTCGGCTATCGGTCTCTCTAACCTTGAGCGAACGACTTTTTGGCCATTCACCCTTTTACAACAAGTATGAATAACCTATTTGCACGTCTGCCCTATTTACTCTGATCTATGAACTACAAGTACTACAACGTACCTAAAATAGTTTGTTTGAAAACAGATCGACCAAAATAATGTTACTATAACAACACTACCTATGCCAACGAATGGAAGCAACAAGTAACCGATTTATTCAGAAGGCGATTTGAAAGGCTTCGACAACAAATGTCATACAAAAGGTTATTGCATTATATAAGGTGAGCAAAGCCTCGATTCCAAACTTTGACATGCAACACAATAGTTTAATTACATACGAGTACACGGATAAACGTTACGTAAGTTACACGCAATTGGCGCAAAAAGAAACAAATAGCTTCTTACCTACTTAAGCATAGACAATGAGGTCAATGACATAAAAACGGATTACGCTTCGTTTCCGTGCGACAGATACGTTGTAGGCATTTCAAATTGTAATTAGTCATGCGGACGCCGGTCTAATCTATGTACCGTGATTTGACACATGAACATTTCAAAACTTCACTTGTTTCCGCACGATACAAGTAGGAATTCAAATTGAGATAATTAACGAATATTAACTTTTAGTTCCGAATTTAAAATTCAAAAACGTGTGACCCGTGGACGCATGAGTGTGTACCAATGAATGAATGTCTTGTTCAAACATACCTGTAGCGAGTCGAATGAAGATCGTTCACCTTCCGACAATGTAAACCTTTGTTTCAACACAAGTCAACGGCTCCCAATCAATCCCAACAGTTTATCTGGAAATAGAAACGACTTATTCAATGTGGGTACTCCGTTTTATGATTCATCCAGCGCGTTCAACTATACCCGTTTATTAATAAAATCCTAACATTAAGAGGGATAGCAGGAAAAAAATGAACCATGCCTATAACTACAGATGTAAACAATGAACATGTGTAGACAAGACGAGCGGTTACAAAAAATCCCGGTATGAAATGGGGATACCAACCGTTCGGGTCAGATAACTATCACGTTCACAGTATGTCCACAAACACGTAAAATTTAACAGCGCACTAGAGGCGGTATGTCGTACCGGAACAAAACTAGTTTATTTTTCCGATCACATCGCAAGAAGCGACAAACGTCCGACCGTAGCGGTGGCCGACGCGAGACTGAGCGACGGTAGCGCCCTCTCAAAGCGCCCTGCGTTGCGCGTGTGTGCGTGAATGCCGATGTGAGGGTGCCGCCCTCTGCGCCCCATGTCGCCGCCGACCGTTTATTTATTTTCGAGTGTGGGGTGTACAAAAATGGTGCATTCATCATATACGTGCACCATCACGCGCCGAAGATCCAGCTCGACGCGACGACCAATTACAAGCGTACAAGGATAAAGGCGTTTTTAAAACATAAAACGTCTTTTTTTAAACGGCCGTGAACCGAGCACCGGCCGCGGTCATTGCCACAAGCGTCAATATAAAAATATTCACGTCACAATAACGCGGTGTGGTTTTTCTTCTTTTATATTTTTTAAGTTACCTAATTGTTATTAGAATATTGATCTTACGGCTGAATTCATGTGCTTGTCTCCGTAGCCCATAAAGGGTTCGTTTTTATAAGATTTTACCGGACTGATAAATGCATAAATTACAATATATTAATATATTTTTGAAATAGTTTGTTATACGTCTACTTTAATTACAGTAGCTATAAATTCATAAAATCCATTACGGGTAATACATAATGTATATAACTCACCTACTTACACATTAATAGTACTATTAGTACAGATAATGTAGGTAGGTATATCCTAAACACATAACTAGTGACGTCAAGTAGTGAAATAACATAAATTAATTATTCACACACAATATAGACTTGTAGACTATATATATATACTTACGAGTACAAACATAGTATAGTAGCACTACAATCTTCTTTTTTATATTTGATTGCCCTATTCCAAAATATATTTTGGCCCTATTTACCGAAAAAAAAACTACGGTCTACAGAAGGTATTTTTACAATCCTGGGTTTAATTTGAGCAGAAATCTGAAGTACCCTCGTTCTTTAAAAAGTATTTGATCTGTGAACTCTAAATAAATGAGTCACGGACCAAAACTAGTTACGACCAGAATAATGAGTGTTGTTTCTTAACAAATGAACATAACCACAAAATTTGCCGATACGTATTCGATTACAGAGGAATCGTTATTCAGCATTATTATAATCGATTACCAAACAATAAATTGGATGCCACGATTACCTAAAAAAACACTTATCTTTGATCCGTGTCTCATCGAGAATACCATTTATTTGTACTTAACAGATTTTTTCCTAACCATCCGCAGGGCAAAAATATAAAATCAATATTTCTTTTTCATATTGTCTATGTTTGAAGATGCGTAATTTATGGCAATACCGTCCATATATTGTTATACCATTACGTTTGTAAACAGATATACGGCCTATCTGACTACAAGTGGACAGAGTATGGAGGCTTGCAATTCCAGGGATGTAACTTGCCCTATAAAAACCTGTTTGTAAATACCTAATTCTGTAGTCTTGGGAAAAATCAAATCAGGGAAACCATTCGACAACTTTAGTGTCCGTGCATAGACAATTCTGTTTTTCTAGATTCAAACTAAACTAACTGTGGCTTGTACTAAGAGTTTTATATCTACAACACGGATATTGCTGATGGATGGGTAACACGGATGACCGATGGTCTAGTGGATAGTGAGCCAGAGGTCATGAATTAAATTCCCATCCAGGACAAATAATTGTGTGATGAGCATGATCATTTGTTCTGTGTCTGGGTGTAATTTATCTATAATATGTATGTATTTAGAAATATATGAGTATGTTTATCAGCAGTCTGGTTACCATAGTACAGGGTCTGGCCTAGATTTGGATCAGACAGCCGTGTGTGAGATGTGTCAAGTTATTATTATTATTATCCTAAAAATATACACATTAGATTTGGAAATATTCAGACCTTACGCAAATAGATATTTATATCTACCAAAATCGATTATTTTAAACACAAGTCAATGTACACAATATACATACGTGACACACATAGGTCAAAAACTGCCTTAAGACTAAAGCTCAACATCATCACACACTATACCGTCACGGCTCCACCCCAACAATTAAGTTGTCATTCAAATCTGAGCTTTAAAACGTATTCGTATTATACATTTCATAATGTTAATACGCGCTTACTGCCCGCCGTCGGCTTTTTCATATTGACATAATGAAATATATTATACGACCACGATTTAATACTCAGATTTCAATGACAACTTTATTGCAATGTAACCAGAGATTTGTAAAAAACATGTCGAAAAAGAGTGTCCTTGGAGTTTCTTGCCTGTTCTTCTCCACTGGATCTACGAATTGGAGCAGGCAACTAGCTTCACGACTGACTTAGTCTGACTGACTACTACTCCTGACAATTCAAAAATACCCATAGTGGTTTAATTGAAATAAATTATTTTGATTTTAATTGTTGGGGTGGAGTCGTGCCGTTACCGTGACGGTATAGTGTGTGATGACCTTATAGCTCCTAATGTCTGCGAGTTTGGACTCGTCTTTGTACCAAGAAAATCCGGAGCTGGTAAGCTGGTGGCAGCAGTTTGCCATATAGGGCTGAATTTACGACAATGATCTCTGAAGTAGCCATGAATGGCAAACTAGTTCTCGCTCAGATTAATTAATTAAATTATTGACAAGAATAAAGCTCTTTGAATGTAGGTTTTTTTTCATTGGAAACACTAAAGCTCGTCAATATTAAAAAAAAAGAAAAAGGTTTAACAAGCAGAGGAGAAAAGGGTACTGAACTGTTTTGTCTTTACGATTTATATATAACTAGCTGTGCCCGCGACTTCGTACGCGTGGAATAGTGTCTTTGGATAGAATTTTTAATTATTTAGGCTAATTGACAATACTTCCATACAAATTTTCATCCCAACATTTCAACCCGTTACACCCCTTTTTTCGCAAGTAGCCTATGTCCTTTCTCAGGCTCTAGACTATCTGTGTACCAAATTTCATTAAAATCGGTTCAGTAGTTTTGGCGTGAAAAGGCGACAGACAGACAGACGGACGGACAGACAGAGTTACTTTCGCATTTATAATATTATAAAATATTTAAAATATAGTAAGGAAGTAAGGATTTACTAGCAGCCCGCCCCGGCTTAGCACGAGTAGCAGAGATATCTTCAACAATCATCATCATATTTCAAGCAATTTACACAAAAACTTAACAAATTATACACCTAAACCTTCCTCATGGATCGCTCTATCCATTGGTGAAAACCACACGAAAATCCGTTCAGTAGCTTTTGAGTTTATATAACAGACAGACAAGCAGACGCGGCGGGTGACTTTGTTTTTTATTCTGAAGTAGCTGAAGTTGAATGAAGTTCTAACGAATGCGCGTCGTAGAATTCTTCTGCATCAGCTGCCAACGTTCCCAAGGAACAGACAATATTACTAAATTTCATAGAATCATAAAAGAAATTCAATTGCAATTCAATAACGTTTTCATAAAACCTTTGTTAAGGAATGATTACGTTACGTCGCGTTGAGACGTAGACCTAGGGCGTAATGAGATTTCTTGTACAAATTGGATCTGTCCTACCAAGAAAGTACCTTCACGAAAACGGTTCAACAGCATTACATTGTAATTTTATTTTCTTTTTTTTTTACAACATCCGTGCTAAGGAAAACTGCCTGTGTTGTGGGGGACGTTCAAACGTATAGAAGTACATACCCTCTCTTTCTACAGTTACGTATTTGTTTATACTGTCCCTACTCCACCAACGCGATCGTTATAAAGGCACGGTCAGTACACCTGCATCAAGTTCCCCAAACTAAGGTCCCTGCTTAATACGGCAGGTCTTACCTCCAACGCCATTGCGTCGGTAATTATTGAAACTAGTTACCCGTATGCCTATCGGTCACAAAGTATCGCCACTTGTGAAACTACACTCGCAGCGACTCCCTTTCGCAACCGGCACACTATTGTCCAGGTAGGTACCGGAGCTGTAATGCACGCTCATCGCCCGCATATTTGCATACGCTCGCGGTAACACCGCCAGGATCGTCAGTGAAGCCGACTGCCAGTTACCAGCTGGTACCGGAGCTGTCGGCACGCTCACATCCGGATCTACAATCATATGCAGGTCTGTCATTAACAGAATAAGATGAAAAAAATCGTTTATAATTAAAAAGCTATTAATATTTAAGAATTTGTGGAAAAAGATCGTTAAAGAGGAGGATTTCTAATAAAAAGTATGGACGCCCGGAATCCTATCTCCATTTTTTTGACGTGACAACGTCTTATAATTCGATGGAGCTGGCTGCACGCACGAAGAAACATGACTCATGCGGCGTTACCTCGCTCTGAGGCGTTCCTATGAGGTTGTCACGTTCAACTATCGTCAGTAAACCGACTTTACAGACAACCGATTTTTTTTATTCAGCGCCGAAAATAGGTCTCCGCGCGGCCGTTATAGTATGAGCGTAAGGACGCTTGAGACAGTATATCACAAAGTATTATTTTTATAGTATTAAATATTAATTTAAAAATTTAAAAAAAATATGGTGGCATCAGAACACTAGAAAGAATAAAGCCCCGTTATTAAAAATAAAATATCTCGATTATCCAAAAGTTATACAATTGTTACTTAACTAATATTTTTCCGATCTTTGTTGTTACAAATAACGACATACAAGTTTAAATATTTGATTTGGAAATTTCCTCCTCTTTAAAGATCTTTTATTTAAAGTTCTTAAATATTAATAGCTTTTTAATTATTAACGAGAAACTTATCTTATTTTGTAACAATTTCATTTTTTAATGTGCTAATAAATGCTCGAGATTCTTTCCTAGACCTTTTTTTAGGTGTCATTCCGAATCGAATGAGCTATCGCACATATTTTTAGGACCGTGGACCAGAATTAACAAGTTTTTCGGGTTCCGTATCCGAAGAGTTTGGTCCCTGTACCCGATGTCGGTCTACTATTTTTTATATTTTTAAATATATATATATATTTGTACATATTTAAAAATGTAATTTATAAGTATTAAGGTGAATAAAGAGGAATAATAATAAAATATAAAATAAAATAATATAAGTTATATAAAACAATATTTATCATTTGCGTCGTCAGGGGTACAGAAAAGGACACAGGGTAAACAATACTGTAAAAAGTTTTACGCAAGTGAAGCTGCGGGAAAAGCTAGTAGAAAATAAGTGCAAAAATAATCAGACCGATTAACCACTCTGTTATCCAGTCCAATTGTCACCTTGCCAAGTGCTACCGCTTCGAGTGCTGTAGCTTGGATACCCATTCTGGTCTGGTCAACTCACCTATTTGTGTGATTCTCAAATAGTATAAGTCATTACAGTTGTTTTAATTCTAGGTGTAGGGGGCAAACGAGCAGACGGGTCACCTGATGGTAAGTGACTATCGCCGCCCATGGACACCTGCAACTTAAGAGTCACAAGTGCGTTGGGAGAGGATAAGAGTAGGGGGAGTGGGGGGAGGGGGAAGGGATAGGGCCTCCGGTAACTTCACTCATTTGGCGAAACAGAACGCATTGCTTAACTGCCGGTTTTCTGTGAGGCCTTGGTATCACTCCGAGCCAGCCCATACGTGCCGAAGTAAGGCTCTCACACTCGAAGTATAGATATAGGTATACTTGTGTTAATTGTATGTTTGTCAATCCCTGTTGCATAAGGATTTTTCTTAAAAAAAAATATTTTTTCAGGTCCTTGGGCGTACCGACAAGCAGAGGATGCTCCGCTGGCTTTTGTATGCTTACGTAGTATTAAGTTTATTAAAGTATTATTTAAATAAAATTTATGATTTACCACTATGTGGACTGACAAAAAATATTCTTGCCCTCTTGCCTCCCTGTGAGGACAAAACATATTGCCTCCAATGGGTCAAAAGTTTATGTAAGTAGGGATCTTTTTTATTTATTTTTAAAACACAGCACAACACAAAACACACATCCACTCCAATCCAATTGAAGTCCTAAATTTCAATAAACAATATCAACTGGAATAAAAACGTTCGTTAATAGTACCTAAATCGTTTGCAGGAGTTGACATGATTTATTAAAAACATCTTGAAGATAAGGAGCCATCGGAGCTAAAGTTTAATTAGAAACTTGACTCGCAATAATATTGATCATCTCACAATAGCACAAAGTAATTTATTGAAAGGAATGAAAAACTTCATATAAAATCTCAAAACGGATTAAAACCACTTAAGTTTGATAAATCCTTCGCTTTCATCCAATTATATTTGATTTTTTATCAAGACTAATTTTATCTAATGCAATCTGATTCAAGGCGAACAAAAGGCTTTATTTCTCAAAGGCCTGGTGTAAATACTTTGATTAGTAAAAAGGTAAAGTAGAAATATATTGTCTCTTTTCTGAATATGGATACGGTGGAGTTGAGAATTTTCCATGAATGAGTCGGTGAAAACATGATGAATGTCGCTTGTCCTTCGTCATTCGCCTGTCATTTCCAAATAAAATCATAAACAAGCTCAAATAGTTATTATTATAAGTATGTTGTTGTATTAAAATTAGCAATCAGTTTTTACGGAAAATGACGGAGGCAAATAAGTGCTGTAAACACCTGACTTGAAACGTGAAAATAATATCAAGTAAGGTCATTATGGTCGGTATTTTCAATATCTAATGGAAAAAAATGGGATTAATGGGGGAGAGAAACACAGAAATTAACTTTACATATTTAAGAAAATGAAGCTGATTTGACTATTCAACCGCAAAACTCAACTAAAAGCCTACAGTAAAGCATTCAACCGTAGAATCCAGCAAATTCCTTTTCGAAATTCAAAAAATATTTCATTTTCAATCAATCAGTATGGAAATGAAATCGTCTACTCATTCCGTTTGTAAACTTTGATTAGTTGGCGGGCAGCTCAAGTAAACATTCGGGAATAGAACTCACTTTATTACCGGCGGGCATATTCATTGAGAAATTCTTTCAGTAACGATTACGAATGAAGAATATTGTGGGAGATACTTAAGACTAGATGTTTCACGAACATGTGTGAATTCTTTTTAAACAAAATAGATAATTACATTTGTGTGTAAATGTATCTATAATACCTATCTACTGTCATCGCTCTATGGTGGGAACATCGTGGGAGCACATTCCGCCCATGTAACATAGCGTTGACTAACATTACGATCTAGATTTAAACATTAAACACACATTTTTGAAGTGAAAACTTCTTAAGGCACGTTGTGCACTTTTGCTATGGGGAAAAAGCACTGAACTTGCACCGTCACGCTAATAATACATATATAGATTAACTAGAGCTTGACATTGAGTTGTGGTAGCTCCTTTTTAATTAATCTTTAAAAATATAATTAGTTCAATAAAGTACTTATTGTGTGCGCAATTCATAATTATGGTAAAATAAACAAAAACATAATTGTAATTAAGGTGAAAATTGATAACGCCTATTAATAGTGCTCAATAGCGAAAATCTTTATTCAAAATTTCGTCCGAACGTACGTCAGTTTGATGGATGTCACTAGTTTTCACTTCCTTCAAAAATTAAAACTTCTGATCGGCAACTCACAATTACTTATAACAATTTTTGAAGTGAAAACTTCTTTAGGCACATTGGGCACTTTTTGTATGGGGAAAAAGCACTGAACCCGCGTGACCGTTACGCTCAGATGACAGATGTGTCAGTTATGTTTTCCCTTCTGACGTGCAGTCCTACGACTGACTTTTTTTTTGATGATTTTAACGTAACTCTTTATCAATGTATGATTTTTAATGACACCTTGTATTTTCACAATTTTATTTTGTCAATGTCTCCAATTTCTTAACTTTGTATAAGAGCGTTGTATATAAATATTATGTGTGTTAAATTGTTTTATAACACACCAGGACACGTGCTGTCACTCAAAAATACAATAATCCTATGTTCAATGTTTTGATTTGATCATCGGATCAGTTAACAAAGCTGTAAAATTTTACCGCCAAATCTTATTTCAAATGCCATTCAAATATTCGAAATTTGTTCTTTAATTTTTCTTTGATCTCGAATTGATTTGACACCACTGTTAACTTGACAGGTTTGTTAGTTGAACAATTTTTGATCAGCTTTTTAGGAACCGGGTATTAGTGTAGGTACTAAACACTCCATAGAGTAAGCATCATACTTTCTTATACGTTTGTTTAAATTTACAAAATACGCACAATAACTTTTATGATAGGTGACCCTTTGGGTTCGAACCATTATCCGTACACTACCGTCGTACTCTTTAGACAAGCATTTACCTCAGTTCTAGGGGTTAACAAGAATACAAGTAAGTAATGTGTTCCCCTTGTTACCACAAGTCTTAAAAAAAAAAACAAAAAGAAAAATATATTTTAAATACGATCTATTCTGTTACATAGCTTCACCTGTTAGACTGCTCCACTTTGAGCCTCACTTCTGTTTAGTGGTGCAACCGAAATTGCTAATTACAATTCATAATCCTGTATAGAAATCATTTTAAATCTATTATGTCTGCTGACGTAATTGTTTCTTACTATTTCCGAGCGATAAACGAACCGACACGCAGTCGGAAGCGAGGTAGCGCGAACCAAGCTCGTTTGACGCCGATCTTGTTTCTCAAATTACGTAATCAACAATTCTGAAAGCACACCAGTTAGGTTCCATTCACACTAACCACCATTCACTTAAGTGGAAGGGATCTTTATTATTTTTGAGGGTACATTTTGGAAGTAAGCACTCACCATCTTACAGTTATTTTTTATGGGATACGTGGCAAACGACGGCGGCAAGTGACTACCGTCGCCCATATGGGCGCCTGCAACTCAAAGAGTCACAAGTGCGTTGTCGATCTTTATGATGAGAGTAAGGGATGGGAGGGAAGAGGAGGGAAGGAGGGGAGGGTACGGTTAGGGCCTCCGGTAACAACACAACATAAGCGTTGCTATGAGGCCGTAGTATCACTACGGTCGAACCGGCCCATACGTGCCGAAGCATGGCAAACTTGATAAGAGGTAAGACGCAAGGTCGACTTCAAAAAAGGATCTTAATTTTCTGTTGGTGGGTAGGGTTGCCACAGTTGTATGTCAGGGAGATAGGGTTGTCAACGCACAAGCAACACATTTTTTTGCGAGGGTATCATTGGTTACCAATTTATTATCTGATCGGTCATGTGCTTGTTCACTAACTTAGTGGTAAATAAATTGCAAGTAGAAACGCCGATGTTATTAGGTTTCTACAGTGTTTTTAACTTACCACCTTTGGTGTTAAAGCGTTAACAGATGTAGGTGACCGCTTGCTACTTGTTTGTTTCTTACAATTTTAAAAGCATTAAACATATAGTAGTATCTAAGTTTTTTTTTTAACATTAGATAGGTAACTTAAGTAAAGATTATCTAAAGTAAAGGTTTATTAACGAATAAATAAAAAAAAATAGGTAGTCATGGGACTGCCGACCAAAGTTAAAACTTAAACGAAACGACGAACTTAAAACGTCACATTAGCAAGTTGGTTACATTAATTAATAAGGAGCTGACAGAACTCAATATTTAGATTAGCGCCCTCTAGTAGACGTATATATGTATTATTAGCGTGGCGGTCACGAGTTCAGTGCTTTTTTCCCATAATAAAAGTGTAGAAAGGTGCCTAAAGAAGTTTTCACTTCAAAAATCCTTTTAACTTAAGCCTTCGTTGAGGTAAAATTTCACCATATAAAGACTATTTACTAAGCCTCCAAGTACCCCCTGACGTCACTACTAACCCTTTTTAATTACAATAAAAAAACATTAATTGACTAAATAAAAGCACAACCCTAATGGAATTATCATGTTCACGAACCATAGCTAAAATAACTTTTTAATTTTGCCTATAATAACTTATAATCACCTCTTTGGTTGCCTTATTAATTATTTAAAAGCGCCATCTGCGGGAAATTAGTGGTACTTTTTCTGAAAGAAAATGGCGGTTCATTTATCAATCACCTAAGTTTTTCAGTCTTTGAAATTTATCAGTAATTAAATTACTTTGTTATCTGAGTTAATAGGTACTAATTTATTGAAAAAAGACTAGCGTTTTTTCCTGTAAATATGGTTATCGTTAATGGACACTGAAAGTTTTAGTGTAGTGCCGTCTAGTGAACAACGCAATAATTACTTTCTAAGGCTATAACAACATCTTCATATTTAATAAGAAAAAAAAAAAACAGGCAAAATAAATTGTGATTTGAAAATAGATTGATAAACAAAGACATCTTCACAGACAGACGGACAACAGCCTAAAATAAAAAAATACTTAATATATTCACATATTTTATAAAAAAGATTATCACAAAACCACACCTTAAATAAAAGTTTAGAACAAAATAGGATATGACGTCACTAATCGTTTTTTCATAGAAGTTTCCACAGACCCAACCGTTGTGACGTTTAATAAAAAGAAACTGACTTGTGAGTTAATTACCGTATTGTTAGTCTATTACTAATGCAATTATCTAGTTACCAGGACTTGACGTTGCAGTATGCACCAATTCACAAGGGAACTTCTCAATGGTTAATGATACCGATTTTTTTTTTTTTTAAATGGCTACTAGTAACGTGGGTCACACATTGCTAGTATTCTTGTTAACCCCTCCAGCTAAGCTAAATGCTTGTGTTAGGAGTAGGTTCTCGACGGTAGTGCACTGGGTGGGGTTCGAACCCGCAACCACTTGATCGCAAGTCCGACGCCTTAGCCATTACGCTACCGCCGCTTTCGTTTTGCCTTTCAACAACACGCCTGTATTTATTTCTACCTTTGTTGACATAAATACGGCCGTACAATTCCCCAAAACAGTAATTAACGGTATTTTATAGGCTTACATTACAATTTGGCCCACAGTTTGAATAGTAATCAAACGAAAGACATCTAAATACAGCAAAAACATACTTCAGCGCCATCTAGCGATGACTAGCTGAACTACATAGTAACTACAAATCTTGCATCGCGCAATGAAAATTCTTACGGCGTGATTGTTGTAAATATCCTCAGCTATGCAACTTCTCATCATTAAGCTAGGTCGGAAGATCACCCTTTTGTGTTCCAGAAACGTAACACTCAATCCTCTGCAAGGTTATATATTAAAATTAAGTTTACTTAATAAAAACTAGTCAGGTTTTTATTAAAAAGAATCCATTATTATATATTTTTCAGTCCCATCGCATAATTTGTCATGGCGTCCTTAATAAATAAATGTATTGAATGAATGAAAATGAAAAAGCGTTTATTCCCAGCAAATACACATTTTAGATACAGTTTTTACTTCTGCCAAACTACAAAGCAGTTTGTTGGCAGATGTAGCTCCCATTAAATAACATCACTTCATAATTTCTCTTGTTAATTATCTACACTTTCTCATATTAATTAAATTACAATTCAAAGTTTTAAATCTTAAATTACAGTAATAATGAATAACAAAATAAAAGTAACAATAATTAAATAATAATAATTAGTGAATACAGATTGGCAAAATCATATTTCGTATTAAATTATATATACATAATATATACTTATGCACCAGAAGCTTGTGTTTGTATCATTAATCACAAATTATACTTATGTCAAGTTTTCGCAGACTACATTTAGGAGAAACTTTATTATTTTATATTTAAATGATCGTTTTGATTGATTTATACTCGTCATCCATATTGGCGCTTAATACCAGAACGGCACTGCGACGGCGTCCCGGTAATGCTTCCGTTAGGTCGCAAAGCTTTATTATATTGGATTTTCTATCAAGAAATTTCTCAGTTTTGAAACTGATAAATGGTGGCAGCCAAGCGTCTATAAGATTGAGATTTTGAACCATTACTTTTGTAAGCGATGAAATATAATTTTAAGGGGTAGCTTCAAAGCACGTAGTTTGGGAGCCATCTTTGGAAAATCCTTTTATAACAAACCTCCAGCTTTAGGAAGATCGTGGCCAAAGTGTTTTACTTTTTTATACTACTGTCGCACCTAATATACACATACGATTTAACTATTTAGATCATCAGACAGGCAAGAGAGAAGTCCTAAGTACGTCAGACCATCTTAAGTAGTAACAAACAAGGAAACAAAGAAATTACATAAATAGCGCTGCCGGGCTTTTTTTCTCTTACTCTCACATAAACAACCATGTAAATTTTCACTCTGAATTTCACAGTATTTAAAGAATATATCAACACAATATCGAATTACGTTTTTTGTACTTTAAAAAAGAAAGTGGGTGACTGCGTATAAGGTCCGCCGGCGGACAAGAAGCCGGTAGGTATTTAGCGCGCGCAAGGACATCGAGTGACATAAGCCTGCTAAAAGGTTTAATAAAAACGAAATATGATTAATGAAGAACAGCACTAAACGTTACACAATATTATTCTTTTACAATTGTTGCTTAATCTATTATAGATATGTGGTTAGGCCACATAGTTATAATCACCTTTAACGCAAGTGGCCAAGTTCAAAATAGACCAAGAACGTTTAGTATTCCCTACTTAATATATTTTTGTCGTAACGTACAGAGAAAGGCGGTTATGTGCTCCAAGAAATTATGTCACTACTTTGAAATTTATTACAGGTAAATAAGTTTATTCGTGGAAATTTACACTTTGAAATTGCCTTTTTCAAATACCGGTTTAAGTGAGGTTATTTTCAATGATAAATATTTCATCTCTAATTAAATATTGTAGCATACCGACCTCGCTGGTATGTTGGGGTCAGCTTGCAAATCTTACTGGTATGTGAGTGGCTAATTCGGAAGTAGAATTTATTTTATGTGATATTCCGCTTGTTTTTTGTTTGTTTATTTAAAAGCGTTATTATCTTTGGAAGGACCAATTGGATTCGCTCGCTATATTATGATAGCCAGATTAACAACAACAAATATAACATCACGCTACGACCCTTGCTAGTGGAGCAGTTACCATAAACGGGGGTGAAACTGTAGGGAACATCTTGGCATTAAACGGATAGCGGCTCTCTACGTGATATTAAAGTTTATTTAAGCGTGTCAGACTAGTCGACAAATAAATTGCTTATTTCGATAGCGACATATGTTACCTACTTGTTTAAATTTGAAAGAAGACCTTGTATCGAAGTGTACAAGGTTTACATCTTATATGAAGAAAATTTAGTCAATTATAGTTTAGAGAGTGAAGTAACAGAATTGACGCCTTTGGAGGAGCAATTTAGACGAATTTAATTAGGTGATAGCATTTTTAACACCCGACGCATAAAGGGTTGTTATAAGTTTGACCACTATGTGTGTCTGTCTGTGGAACCGTGGCTCTTAAACGGGCGAAACGATTTGGATACGGTTTTATTATTTGAAGACAGGTTTCTTAGCGGTAGTTTTTATACATGTTTTATCAAAATCGGTTCAGCCGTTTCAAGTTCATTAGCTCATTTGTTAGCTGCGGTAGGTATCATAGACGCATAATTGGTATTTACTTTACTTTAAAACATATATGTGACCATTTTTTTTTATTTTTATGTCAGGGTGTTTTTAATGTATTCGTTATTAAGTTTATAGTGATAAAAAATAGTAAAGTTAAAACAATTTATTTTAATCTACAGTATATAATGATTAAAAAGTTGCTATACTTAATGAAGAATTGTACAGTAAGTACTTACGTACATTAATTACTTCATTAAATGTAGCAACTATTGTGATAAAAGTCATACACAGTCGAAATTACATTGCAATATAAAAGTAATTACAGGTAGCAGGTGTTTTATTCAAGCTAATGTGTTGTTCGTTTTCATTCACTCACTCGTTCAGTCATTCGATAAATAATCACAATATATATTAGGTAGGTAATTGATTGCAAATGTTTTTTTTTCGATCCGATTTCGATTTTTTAGATCCAAACTAAGGATAGCTATGTGATTAGCCTGTTGGCCTAGTGGTTAGTGACCCTGACTGCTACGCCATAGGTCGTGGGTTCGATTCCCACACGAGTCTGGGTGTTCTTTGTGTCCGTTGTTTGTATGTTTGTAAAGTCCTCCTCGAGTTATCTTTTTACAAAAAAAAGCTATGGATTCTAAAACGCAACGCATGGATGGCGCAATGGGTTAAGTGGTCACCTCGCCACTACGCCGCGCCGAATGTTGCATGTTCAAATCCCACACGATAAAAGATTGTGTGATCTAGAAATAGTTGTCCCGAGTCTGGGTGTTCTTTGTGTCCGTTATTTGAATGTTTGTGAAGCCCCCCGCGACACAGGAATATTCGTAATGCGAGAGTTGTCGTTTAAAAAAAAACAAAATAATGTGTCTCGGGACGCCCGACAGAAGTGATAAACGCCAGACAGACTGGCACCGTAACGCGTTACGTGACGAAGCGGTTTACCCACCCCAGATAGACATTTTTGATATAACAGAACAACTAGAGCTGTACATATAGGTATACTACGGAATCCGATTAACATGTTTCACCCAACACAGCTAAGAACTATGCCTGTTAAATCACTTTTCTTTAAACACAAAACACTTTTATATATTTGGTATATTTCGAAAAACATACACAGCCAGGACTTGACCAACGTACAGATTAAATTCCTTTCATCACAAGATTTAAGTACTAAATAGAACTTTATTTATTTTGCTAATACTTTAATAAACAATTCAACACAATTCTAGTAACAAACTCTACTAGTATAACAATAGTTCAAACTACGAAAACAAGTCAAAACTCCCTCCACACGGCTTAAAAATCGCTACCAAAACTCATTTTCACTGTACTTAGTGCACACGTACATTGTGGTGATTTCATTAAGCGGTCACCCCCTGTCTCGACGTCTCGCCGTCTGGCGATATACCCCAGTTGGGGGGCTGGGGGATAGTTGCCAGGCAATACTGGGACGGGGATGTCGCACCGTGTACATTTCATGGATAGGTTTTCGATTTAATTACAATTTTACTGACCGGTGAATATCAATAAAGGATTCGTTAGACCGAATAATAAAATATCTGTGCCTTAGAAATATTGGTTTGACAGGTCCTACAAAAGCGCGACGATATTTGAAATTAATTTATGACAGAGACATTGTTGAAATAAACAAGCATTTACATATTTTATGTTTATGCTGATTTAAATATAAAAAGTACAAACGACTTGAATGGCAATGAAATGACAAGAGTTTTTACTTTCATTAACTATTTTATCATCCTTGGAGCACGTTTTTTTCTAAGTTTTATGCGCGTATTATTTCAGAGATAAAAAAAATGCAATCAAAATGCAAACTTAGTTTTTTTTAAAGTCCCTTAGAAAAAAATATATTTCTAGTTTTCCAATCATTTAATAATGTGTGTAGTTTTTTAATTTTTATTTCTTTTATAGAATTATTTAACTCTTTGTTTCAGTAGAATTTAAATGAGTTTTAAATTAAGTTTAACTAAGACGTGTGTTGGAAACAAAATTGAATAGCTGGTATAAAAAATAAAAGAGTTTACGAAAGGCACAGAATTTGTTCTTAGCACAGAATAGATAAAAATATTCAACTATAAATCTATCCATAATTGCAAGCTAGAAACTTTCGGATAAAATCAAAAAGGCCATAAAAGGACATTTTTTAAAGAGTATGTCAAAATGATCCTGAAAAAATATCTTGGTGACAAAGAATTGTAGCTACGGAGCACAGCTGATTTCTTTTTTAAATTGTAGCTGTCCGATTGATCCGGTACTTTCACGCCACAGAATGCAGTTAGATTGTTAGTGAAGTGGCGATTATTTTAGGTGTGAGTGAGATTGCCGGAGCTTCACAGAAGGAGGGAGGGGAGGGGAGGCTTACGACGCACAAGTGACACCAATGATATTGTGAACTCTTACAGGTCCCAGTTTTACTTGCCATCAATTTAGCCGCGGACTTGTTTCACGAATAATCGCATAATAATCAAAAATTATATATTTAAATCACCCTCGACTCGAAAATCCCTTCAACGATTAGAACAGAGCTGATGATCTTCAAACGGCTGAACAGATTCTCTTGAATTATATCTAAGAACACTCTCGATCAAGTCACCTTTCAAACAAATAGATGCACTTAAATGAGTCCATTCGTTTGGGAGCTATGATGCCACAAACAGACACACAGACACACAGATACACAGACACATCAAACTTATAACACCTCTCTTTTTGCGTCGGGGGTTAAAATACACAGTCATTCTCATGGTAAGCGCTTATCAGTACCTATAAATCAAAATGTAAGTGTTTAATACGCCTCTGCTTACGTCTCCAGCGTTCGCTGTAAGGCGTGAGTGTATGAATGAATACTCACTTATCTAAACTAATATAATTAAGCTTAATAGACATTTTTCGTTTAATTGTGAAGCAATACCTGCATTCCTTTTCGCCGAGTGAGTGAGATTACCGGAGGCCTTACCTTTCCCTCTCCCTTCCTCTCCCTCTCTTCCCCCTTCCCCTACTCCCACCTTAAAGGCCCGGCAACGCACTTGTGACTTTTGAATTGTAGGTGCCCATTGGCGGCGGTAGTCATTTACAATCAGGTGACCCGTCTGCTCGTTTGCCCCTATACAATAAAAAAACAAAATAAAAGTCGGATTCGAAAAATTATTTTGTATTGGATAGAGTATTCATTCAGGAAGGTTATACGAGTATAACATTACGCTACAACCCTTACACTTTTGTTCTTTGATTTCTTCATTAAATTTATTATATTATTTAAGTGTATAATTTGAATTTTAACAAATTAAATACACGTGGCGATGTAAAGACTGGGGAGGGAGTAGGCGGTTTTTTTTTTTTTTGTAAAAAGACAACTCCCGCATTAAGAATACTCCTGTGTCGCGGAGGGCTTCACAAACATTCAAACAACGGACACAAAGAACACCCAGACTCGGGACAACTATTTGTGGATCACACAAATTTTTGTCCGGTGTGGAATTTGAACCCACAACACTCGGTGCGCTTAAACCATTGCACCATCTGTGCAGTCATATAAGTCGGTATAGAAGTCATCTGTAAAAAAGTAGAAGCGAACTGCGACGGTCATATTCTGTGATCCCTGCCCTAAATCCTCGTATCCGTGACGGACTCCATGGCTCAAAAAAAAGATACAATGTTCATGCCACCGTCTGCACGTACATGTGAAAAATTATTCGTTAAAAGCGTCACGTATTGGTCGAGATTATTTTCAACACGTCCTACAGAAGGACACTACCGAATGAATTGTATTAAATCTTCTCCGACTGTATTTACTAAAAGAAAGAACTAATATAATAATATACCTATCGTAAAGAATCCCACCCAGACGCATAGATCAAGTTGCAAAATGTAAAGACGCGACGTCTCGCCAAAGATTTATTGCCTACAGGCAAAAGGTTTTCATCCAATTTTTTATTTTCAACGTTATTCTAACAGTTTTTACTACGAAAACTTGTTAGTTACGATTTGTTTTTTACAGAATAGTGAGTCTTAGTTATATTTTAATATTTTAACTCAAACGTAGTGGTTTTTACTTTTGATGATGACAAAAGGCATATACAAATAAGTATAGTTTAAATATAATTTTAAGTTTAACAAGATTATTTCAAATTATATATGTATATATAACTAACTTCCTATTTACCGTTGGCCACCAGGAGGAGTCAGAGGAGCAGGAGCCTTCTTTTTTTTCTGAGGAACATTAAACCATATTCCAAAGCAAAAAAATAACTGCTGATTAATGAAACTTTTCTTTAAAATTTATTCAAAATAGAACATGTTTAAGTGTTGAATTTTTATTAAAAAATTGCTACGAAGACTCCAAAAGAAAAAGATCTGCAAGCTGATTAGTGCGAAATAAAATTGTACTCAAGAAAGTGTCTTGATTTTCTGTACTTACGAGAGTGGAGTGCACTAGTCGAGTTATTAAGTAAAGTGAAATTTTATAAAATGAACAGCTTTAAAGTCAACGAAGTGATTCTCACAAACTGTGCGCTTTCAAAGTATTACATTCGGTTCGTTGTTTGAATAGGTATAAATATCCATTGTCTTCAATTAAGTGTCTATTCGAGATGTTGTAATCTTTGACACCTGATTCATTAAAATATATGAAAATGATATTAAATGCTCACCCGCGTAAGTCCCGATCCCGTGAGAATATTGGGATAAAAAGTAGCCTATGCGTTAATCCAGGTCTTCAGCTATCTACATGCCTGTTTCATCGCAATCGGTTTAGTAGTTTTCCCGTAAAAGAGTAACTAATATCCATACATCCATACATCCTCACAAACTTTCACTTTATAATATTAATAGGATGTATTTACATCCAACGGACATGGATTTCAACAACAATCTGTATATTTTATTAGGGCTACTTTTTGTACAACTATTATGTATAAAAAAAATGTGTAAAGTGTATTTGGGATATCCAGTTGGAACGAAATTCCTATCGTTATTTATAAATATATTTAATGAATGATATGTATCAAAATATAGTAAATATTGTAAAACTCGAAATTAAAATTGCGCAACCAACATCAAAGTACAGTAGTATCACGCAGGATCCGCAGATGGCGTAAATAAAATAGATCAACTAGCGGTCAGTATTTTTCGTTGCCCCAATACTTTTTTCAGTCTAGCCCCCATCCGCCGAACGTCTGAAGTGTAACGTGCGATAAAAATTCGTTCCAAAAGTATATATTTTAATATCTAGTAAATTGAATTTTTGAAATTCCTCAAACGCGTGATCTATCTTTGAAAGACCAGTGTCAGCTGCTTCATATAATGTTTTTTTAAGTAAAATATGTGGAAATACATTTTTAAGCTATCACGTTCCATGATATAATTATGTATATAAACGGGAATTAACGCGATCACGAACTAGCACTTGTAGCTGGCACCAATCACTGGATTGAGTTCCATCGTCCGCAAGTCCTCTCAGCGGAACGTCACTTTTACTCAAGAGTTGTACGTGAAACGATGGAAATAAAAAAACACAAAACTTTCAATGGGGAAGATGGTTTCAAATTATCTACAACGTGGAATCCAGTGATAAAAAACATGACACCTAGCTTTCAGGCGCAGTAGGGTGAACACCAGAATAGGGACACTGTTAGAATAGTATGTGCCGATATATGGTGAAACTAAAATATCAAAAATTTCGAAAATGTGCGGGTGGATGAAGAACCTTCTACCTCACGATCTCGACGAGGGAGAGCGTGCACCGCTGAGCCAGTTCTTCTCTTCATCTTTCAGTTCGTATCAATAGTTCAATTCTTCTCAGAATTGAACTATTAAATGTAAAAAGAATTTTTCAAATCCGACTTGATCCAGAGATTAAGGAGTTCAACAAAAACAAACAAACTTGCAATTTTATTAAATTAGTAATAACTTTTCCCGTGGCTTAGCTCGTGTTAAAGGTATTTTGTCTCCCTCACGAAAAGTATTTATTTTTGGTGAAATTCGTTTTTTGTACCCCTGTCAACGTGGCTGAAACACAAGTAGATAGGTAAGGGGTGAGAGGGTAAGAAACAAACAAACAAACAAACTCACATTCTAATTAAGTAATATTAGTTATCATAACTAACTGCTAAGTTCACAGATCATCATCAATACAAATAAGTTAAAATGTAATGTCAAAATAATAGTTTTTTTTGCCTAAAAATTTGTTTCTTTTCATTTTTGTCTGTATGTTTGTTCCGGATAATCTCCGATTTCCACGGAACTTTCACTAGCAGATAGCTGGTGTTATAAGAAGTAACTTACACTAGAAAAATAATTAGGGTTCCGCGCAAAATATATATCCCCTATATTGAATGATATGGTCCCATCTTAACGGCTGGCAACGCACTTATGACTCTTGAGTGGCAGGTGCCCGTGGGCGGCGGTAGTCATTTACTTTATATTTAAATAAGTTATTTAGATTTCTGTGTTTGTTAAAAAAATCTATTTGATTATAATGCCACGAAAGTCATATTCGTTATAATGCACAGGTCTTTTTTGTATCAAGAATACCATCAAATCATTTCTAAAATGTAAGAGTAATGGTTTTATAACAATCTAACTTGAAATCCTTTGGATTTTAAACTAATTTCAACTAATCTTCAACCTAAAGATTTCAACTTGTAGATTTTTAATTAAGTACTTTTTAGTTAGATCTTTCGCCTTTCTCTTGTCAAAGGACAGTTAAGAGTATTTGGATGATTATTCCTAGGAATAAATTGAGTATAATCATTAAAGTTTTAAATAATTTGAGCCCTCAGTTATTGTTAATACATTATTGGAATGTTACGGGCGGGGGAGGTCCTACTCACAAGAACCACTCAACTTTATTTGTATCATTGAGGTATTATGTACATAAATATCAATGAAAAAGAGACTGAATAGATACAGAGAATAAGTAATCTATATAGCGGACTTAATGCCAAAGATATTTTCTACTATCAACCCTTGGGTGAAGCAGAGATAATATGAGATATTGCTATTTAAGTAGCGATATTATAACAGGAATTAAACTAAAAATTTAATTTACTGCTACATACTATAATGTAAAAGTTTCTCTTCTAGTTAATAACAAAGAAAATATTAGAGAAATAGAACAGAAACAAATTATTTGTGTATGTGGGGAAAAGTGTTGGCCTCTCCGTCACTGGAAATACAGGACATCTGCGAGCTACTGCAGTCACAGTCCCGTCCCCCATCCGAGACTTGCCCTAGGTTGGTATCCCTTACCCTAGGTTCTTTTCAGTGCTCATTTTTCCTTATACAAATTTACCTTCTTCATTCTTGCCCGTCTTAAAACTTTGCAATGTCACACTGCGTCGACCCCAATGAAAATTGAGAAAAGGGCAGAAATATTAGAGAAATAGGACAGAAAATTTTTCTTTGTGTATGTGCGGAAAACCTTTAAAAGCACTGCATTCTGCATCTGCATATATTTTTTTCATTTACGTTTCTCTGGTCCTGTGTGTTTGTAAATATTTATGAAGCTTTGAAAGTTTGATATAATTTACAAGAATACAATTGAAGCACACATTTCAGTTCATAGGAAAAATCAAGCTTCACATTGTTTTTGTGTGTGATCGTTGTGTAAAAAAGAACAAAATTAGACCTAGTATGTGCTGTTTTAATAGAGTACGAAGTTCTTATTTAAAGTTATGCAGACGCAAGTATGCCGCGGTTGCCTGTACGTTGAAAAGCTTCCACAGTTTGGGTTGCCTACAATTCGAACAATTCGGATGTGGTCTATGTGAAGATTTCTTCCACAGACGTTATCTTAATTTTATTAAAACTTTGCATAGATAAGTTTTATTTAATTGTTTTAAAAAGTTTTTTGACCTGTTTCTGTCACGTAGTGAAATGCATACATTTTTAAAACATCTGTAAGATAAGTGCAATCTACTTCAATGCTCTTAAATATTGATAATAGAAACCCTTCGGGTAATTTTTTTTTCCATAAATAGAAAATACTTATATGACAATGGAATACTTTTTTAGATCACTGAAAGGGCACAGCTCTAGCATGCAGTTATAAAAAGACTTTTTGAAAAAAACTATCCGTTTACAAGTTATGACCGTTTGAATTTCCGGGTAAAAAAGTTCAGTCAATATGAGATACCCATACCATATAATATTTTTACGGAATATTTTATTAGAATTATAAAAAAGGTTTTTTTTTTATGGTATAGGGGCAAACGAGCAGACGGGTCACCTGATGGTAAATGACTACTGCCGCCGATGGGCACCTGCAACTCAAGAGTCACAAGTGCGTTGCCGGCCTTTAAGGTGGGAGTAGGGGAAGGGTGGAAGAGTGTAAGGGGGGAGGGGTGGAAGGAAGGGTGGAAGAGGGGGAGGGGAGGAGAGGGGCTTCCGGTAACCTCACTCACTCGGCGAAAAACAATGCAGCATTTCTTCACTGCCAGTTTTCTGTGAGGCCGTGGTATCAATTCGGTCGAGCCGGCCCATACGTGCCGAAGCATGGCCCTCCCATGGAAGTTTAGAAAAAAATGTGACATTAAAACTTTTTTGGAGTCGATAAAAATAGGATGCGTTTGAAGAATAAAAAGATGATATCAGACAATGCAACATCCCCATCCCCAAAAAACCTTTCTTTTGCGATATAAATTTAGGGAAGAATCCCTGATTTCTTACTTCCAACGACAAATTCAGTCACCGTCAACACATAAAATTAAGCTCGTTTGACCTCACTGGTCCGTGTGAGTATATCTGAAAGAACGACACGGTCCCATCTTAGTTATGTTAATGACACTCGACCACATTCCTCTAAATGACCATTTGTTAGACGCTGACTACGGTGATGCCGTCACGGTGCATATTGTAATGAGTTTAAATGGTCTAGCTATATTCGTTTCACGGTGTTTTATCTAATGGTCAAATACAAAAAGATTACTAGTAACATGGGTTGATTATTAATAACAATAACTCCTCACATCTCACACACGGCCGTCTGATCCCAAACTAGGCAGAGCCTGTACTATGGTAACCAGACTGCTGCTAAACATACTTATATATTTCTAAAAACATACATATTATAGATAAATTACACCCAGACACAGAACAAATTATCGTGATCATCACACAATTATTTGTCCTAGGTGGGAATCGAACCCACGACCTCTGGCTAGTCAGGGTCACTAACCACTAGACCAACAGGCCAGTCCGCGTGACATACCAGTAAATGTTATGTTACGCAGTAATTGTTATTTAGTTTCTGGTAGAGGTAGACCTAGTACACAGTGCAACATGGTACCTAGCTACAATTCCTTGTCTTGTGGTGAGTAGTGCTTTCAATAATACATGTAATTGTAATAACTTCACACATTATTTTTTGTAACGAAACTAAAGAAGCCGCGCCTGTAGGTATATTCAAATATATTAAAGTTAACTCTGATCAAAAGTAGAATGATTTGGAATTCATAAATGTTTTCTCATTTCTTATGTTTGTTTATTTGTTTGAGTTTCAAACAAAAACCAGTAAGTACATTGGGAATTACATATTTCAGTTCAAAAACTAATATTCTTGCAAGCTTTGACTTAAATATTTTTGAAAGCTTAATCAAAATCTTGAAGAACTGTAGACACAGTTTTATCTGCTGTTGTTAAGAACAGCTGGTATATAATATTAGCATTTTGTTGTGTAGGGACACAATATCAAGAGGATATCTCTACTACCCGTGCGAAGCCGGGGCGGGTTGCTAGTAAACTATAGTTTATAGGAGTCACACTCAGTCACTGTTACAACAATTCCATGGACGCGCGTTTAAACTAAATACTACATTGAATATAATCTTTTACTGCACGCCTCTTTTTATTTTTTTATCGTGTGGAAACCCCCTCGGGTCATCAGTCCACTGGTACTGCCACTGACTGGTATGTCGGAATCAAACCGACTAAAACCACACGGTGTTCCGTCATAAATAAGTCTATTGCAAGGGACTCGGGTATACCCTAGGAAGGAAGTCCCCGAGAACCCAGACAGACCTTGGCCGCCTCTTAAACAAAAGGCAGCCACGCCCTTGTAGCAGGGGCCTTGCCCCCTTCCAGTGTAGAGAGGCGCGCGCAGATCACGGCGCGCCACCGTCTCAGGCCTGCTTCTACTAGAGTGACAGGCAGCCTCACCCGATACCCCCAGGCCAGCGCTCATGGAGGCTGGAGATCGTTCTGCGCTCTCCGGCGCCTGGTGCTTCTCCTTCGGGACGGGAGAGTACTAGCCCTCTCCCGTTCCCTTTCTGCTGCCTCTTTAGCTGACATCACTTCCTCACAAAAAGAGGCAGTGGATTCCCACGCACTCTCACTTTGGACCATGGACAGAACCATGGTCTCCAGTGAGAGGCTTAGCACTCCAATAGCCACCGCGAGGTCACAGCGTTGTTGCGTCCACGCTGAGCTCTCCACTAAAGTGTGGAGTGCAGTATCCTCGCGACAGCCTCCGCAGTGATGGCACGCAGACGTTGGCTCCCGGCCTATGCGACACAGGTACTTGCCGAAACAGCCGTGGCCGGTCAGAACCTGCGTCAGCCGGTAGGAGAGGATGCCGTGCTGCCTCTGGAGCCAATCCTCCATGATGGGTCTTACCGCCACAATTGTGGCGTGCCCAGCGCTTGCTCGCTCTTCCCACTCTGCCATTAGGACCTGACGGAGCTGTTACTACACGCCCCTAAGTTATGTACCTAAATACACTGTACCGGAAAACAACACGCACACAATAATTAATATAATAATCTTTACAATTGGTTATAATTCCAGGACAAGTCTTAGCACGGAGTCATCAACTCTTAACACATATACATATCACACTCACATACCAACAAACATATATCGATGTGCCAAAAAACGAATCCATCCCTTGGGCCCTTATAAGGCTGCATTTCCACCAGAGATGTGCGAGGATGCGTAGCGAGGGATGTGTTTGTTAAGAACTAATAGAATCGCTTCATTTACCTAGCCTCGCTCAGCGCAGCTCCTGTGGAAACGGCTTAGCGGAGCGAGGTTTTTGTACGTACAAAACAAGCGAGGGATGGGTGCGAGGGATGTGTGCGAGATATGTGTACGAGGAATTTATGCTAGACAGTGTTTGTTACAGGTCGATGTGTATTGTACACTTCCTCGCTCCATCCATCGCTACACATCCTCGCACCGCTCAGCGGCTTAGCACATCTATGGTAGAAAGGCTCACGTCGTTTCACAGCTTCGTTACACATCCTCGCCCTCGCATATCTCTGGTGGAAACGCAGCCTTAATTTCTGACACATTCGCATTAAAAAATAATAAACCAAACTTTTACGACGACGTGAACCGAATTTGAATACATGTATCTAACATTTTTTTTTCTTTTTTCGTTAAACAGACAACTCCCACATTAGGAATGACTCCTGTGTCGCGGGGGACTTTACAAACATACAAACAACAGACACAAAGAACACCCAGGACTCGAGTGGGAACCGAACCCACGACCTATGGCGTAGCAGTCAGGCTCACTGACCACTAGACCAACAGGCCAGTCGGTTACATATTAAATAAAGCTATGTTATTGAATTGCAGTCTAAATATTTATGAGTAAATGGATTTGCATCAATTTATTTCTGATCTATTCTAAACGTGCTAAATCACATTGCGTACAAGTACCAAAACTACATTATCAAGAAATCGATAGAATTAGATAATCTAATCGTACCATACGATTACCACACAAACATGGCGTGAACTGAATATGTTATTTTGAATTCCATCATTTCGTTGTGATTGCAAAACCACGTATGTGATTTAGGCGTCACAGGCACGTGTGGTTAGCGAAGCGAACGGTCCTATAACAGCCTTTATTTGAAACAAATCTATATATTTATCAATATTCAGTAACATGGGTCGGTCATTGTTTGGTATTCTTGTTAGCTATATATGAGCTACCTGTTTTTGTAAGGAACGTCACGTCAGTAGTGCACAGAGTCAGTCGGGTTTGAACCAGCAACCCCTTCGATCAGAAATCCAAGCCCTAGCTCATTATATCTTAGTGCTGTCTTGTGTGTATAAAATTCATGGTTTTGTAATGAGCATTGCAAAAAATCTTCTATATACGTCAAAATAATTTTTTGTACCGCTCGCGTGTACATATTTATATATTTTGCACGAAACCCTAATTCTTTTTCGAAGCCTAAGTTACTCCTTATAACACCAGTTATATGCCAGTGAAAGTCTCCTAGAAATTGAAGATTAGCCGGCACAAACAGACAGACAGACAAACAAAAAATTTAAAAACTGATTTTTAGGCATAAGTATTATGCAAACAACTGTATGAGCTTAAAAAAACCTATTATTTTGATTGATAAACGACTCCCGCACTAGGAATGACGGACTAAGTTGACAAGCCAGTTGATGTGGCAAAGGCAAAGGCTAAAGCTTGAATTATTATCATTAGAATTTCCATTGTATTTACTAAACCAAATTGCAGTACTTACGTTTCATAGGCCCATTTAGTCTTTGTTAGTAGCATGCTATGATAAAGCCTCTCAAAGCTGTTTTTGATGCATGATGTTCGATGATGTATCGACTCGTATTAACAGATAAATCGATTGCTGCAATTACCTTTAGACATGTCAATTCGATTCGTTTGTGTAATTAAACTAGATGTGGACTGGATAAGGCTTTGATAACAGATTGATTTATAAGCAAATGATGTTATACGACTTGTTTCAGATAAGTGAGAAAAAAAAAATTACCACTCAGTGAAAAAACACGAACATGTTTTTCTAACTTCCATCTGTCAAATATCCCAAAAAGGAATTTACGTCAACATTGATTAATAGTGAAGGGGTGGGACCGAGAACTAAGAAAAAATATATATCGACATTCCATTTTGTCGACGCTTCGATAGATAATAAATAAATAATAGATTCATAATGCTAACTCAGACGATGTTTAAACTAGCTGCACCCCGCGGTTTCACCCGCGTAAGTCCCGATGTCCGGGGAATATCGTTATAAAAAGTAGCCTATATGTTAATCCAGGTCTCCAGCTAACTACATACTAAGTTTGATAGCAATTGATTCAGTAGTTTTGGCGTAAAAGAGTAACAAACATTCATACATCCTCACAAACTTTCACGTTTATAATATTAGTAGGATAAGTAGGATTACATTTACATTATTATTATCTCCATCTAAAGGTTGTCTGGTAGAGATCGCTATTAGCGATAAGACCGCCCATTGTACTCCATTTTTAAGCCATGGTCTGTTTCAATTAATTTCAATTAATGGTGAACAATAAAGAATATTCTATCTATCTATCTATCTTGAAGTTAAGTATAAATTAGTTTTACAGGTAACATTCATACGTTTGATTATTTGAATTTAATTAAGATAAGAGTGAATTAGAAAGAAAAAATATTAAATGGTATCACTGCATCTATTATCACTACCTATAACTGACTCTACATTTGATTTACTTGGCATATAATAAAATATTACTTCTCACAAAACCCTGAAAACAGGTCATTCGATAGATATTAAATAACAGGTCATAACATAAAGCCAATGGCCTAAAACCTACCCAGGTTTACGACCATTGGGTACCAAAGCATAATCTAATGACCCCCTTAGGTCTACATTACAGCTTTACGTTATCCAGGTCAAAGAATATCGATATCGTAAAATGAAAACGTGAGCTGCAAATGCTGATTAGCTGGTTTACACTTTCAATCCAGTAGAGTATAATGTATATAGTACTAGCAGCGCCCCGCGGTTTCACCCGCGTAAGTCCCGGTCCCGTGGGAATATCGGGATAAAAAGTAGCCTATATGTTAATCCTGGTCTCCAGCTATCTACATACCAAGTTTCATCGCAATCGGTTCAGTAGTTTTGGCGTGAAAAAGTAACAAACATCCTTCCATCCATCCATCCATCCATTCATCCAAACTCTTACATTTATAATATTAGTGGGATGATGTATTGGTATTGGTATAGGGCTCTGTTTCCACATTTTGACTCATAGGCGGTCCATTATGCGTTCAATTAAACCGACTAGTTGATCCAGCCTACCTCCTTCCAGAAGTACAGAACCCTCCTAGGTATATATCGGTAATCACCCGGGGTTTTACCCAGTCGTGGGGTTTAACCCGGGTGATTACCCATCTCTACTCCTGGGGCGGTCACTGGCTTCTAGAAGCGACCTCGCACCCGCGAGGATATTTGCCCGTTGTATGGCCATCCTCTGCATAGAGGACTGTCTGTCGCATTGGTGGTGAATAGGAATTTTGAAAGGTAACATTAAAACTGAATATAATTTTGCGTTTAGCGTCGTGATGTCTATATCAAAATGACATCATCCTCATCATCCTCCGCGCCTTTTCTCAATTTAGTTGGGGTCGGCTATCAGTCTAACTACGATACGGCCGAACTTTGATATTTTACGTGAAGCGACTGCCATCAGACCTCCACAACCCGAGTACTAGGCGATATCGAAGTTCTGTAGTTAGACCAGGTTGTCCCACTTTTTAGGGCTCCAACTACCCGTAACGAATGACACAGATGTTTGTATGGCACCCGTGACCGACGGTTTAACGTGCTCTCCGAGGCACGGAGGGGTCTCAATGTGTTAAGAATGGTCACCCATCCTAGACTGACCTGGCTAGTATTACTTAACTTTGTAATATGCTAACCTACTCGGTTACCACTTAGCCACGAGCCCCTTTCTATATCAAAATGACATCAACACATTAAGGTTGGGGCAGACAGCGGGTGGGGCGAAACGGCAACGCGTCGGCTGTTTCGTATATTAACAACTACATTACAACCAGCTCAAAACGCGTTCGGCATTCGGCGCTAGTACATTTCAACAATTTCAAATCATTTCAAATTTCACGTCGTGTCGCCGTTTCGTTAAAAAAATACAAGTGATGAGCGACAGCTACATCACTAGTAATTTTTATACAAAAGACAGACGGCGATGTTTTTACATTATACAGTTATGCATATTAAATATTATTAACATGTATTCTTTAAGAGAAAGAAGATATACGTAGCAAAAAACACAAAGACAATGTCGTATTCATTCATATCAAAGTACTGTATTTTAATACACGAACTGATAATGGTTATGTGTGGGGTATTGATTTTTTATTAGTGCTTTACCTGTATTAGTTATCATATCTATCGATTGTGTTACGTACCAATGCACTTCTTTGTAATCCTTATTATAAATTCGAATGTTAGTTTGTTTGTTACACTTCCACGCCCAAACTGTTTAACCGATCGTCATGAAAATCTGCGTACACGTTGTCAAGGGTATAGGAAAATAAATAGTGTCCCTTTCATCCAATACCAATCGATATCGTTGCGTTACCGATATAACTAGTCATAATAATATCTAGTGACGTCATTCAGAAAAAAGAAATCTTCCCCAGGTTTATAAAAATAAGTATAACACAAGTGAAGCCGCACGCGGAAGCTAGTTGTCTGTTAATCTTTTTTAAGTTTGCTTCTACGAAATCGAAGAACATAGAAGCAAATTTTCATGTTTGTGTCCCCAGAGTGTTGTTTGTTTGTCACGCTGTGTACGACTACATACAATGCCGACCCTTTTTGTATTAGGCCTGTTGATGTTTGTACTTTCTTTTCTTTTATCTAATATGAGTATAGCGCTTCGCTCTGACAATCAAGAGAAAAGCGGGCGCAATTTCGGTGTATCAAAAAATAATAAATATTATTTTCTTTTGTGTATAAAGTCTTACTACGTTTTTTTAAATATATAATTAGGCTTAGGACGTACAGTTGTTTCTTACTGCAAATGTTTTTTTTCTGCTATGCCCGCGTCTTCGTTTGCAGAGAATATCTGCCACACGAATGTTCATTCCTTATTGCACCACCACCAAGTTTAATTTTCGCGACAAAAAGTAGTCTATGTCTTTCTCCATAGCAAAACTCATTAAAATTGGGTAAGCGATTTAAGCTTGAAAAAGTAACAGTCAGACAGATAGAATCACTTTATTGTATATCAATATCCAGCCAGTAGGTACGTCTTACATAAATTTGCAAGTTTTCGCTATAAAATATTCATTGTTCCGCACAAAAATTGTTTGGAAAAGGTAATTGAACGTCACTCAACATTAAGAATTGATTAATGGCATTCTAATTAAAAAATCTATTGAAAGTTAAGTACAAGGTGCTTTTGACGTTTTCTTCGTTAAGTTTTAAAAACTCATTAGTTTTAGAAATAAACAAACTGCTTTATATAACATATTTTCAAAACATGCAAAGTAGCAGGGATTAAATAAGACTTTGTTCAACAAGGTTTAGTTATGAATTTTTAAACAGTTTATTTGAAATATCTACATTGAAATGATTAATGTAAGTTAATATGTGTTGTATTCATTTCATTTGCTAAGGTTGAAATATTTGCTAGATGTTTTGAAATTTTATTGTTTACTAGCTGCGCCTCGCGGTTTCACTCTTGTAAGTCCCGATCCTGTGGGAATATCGGGATAAAAAGTAGCCTATATGTTAATCCAGGTCTCCAGCTATGTACATACCACGTTTCATCGCAATCGGATCAGTACTTTTGGCGTGAAAGACTAACAATCATCCATACATCCATACTCACAAAATTTCACGTTTATAATATTAGTAGGATGGTGAAAACAAAGGTGCCCAAGTGATAAATTACTTAAGGTGATAACCGGACAAAGTCTTAAATGTATTAATCTAAGGAGTAATCAAGATGTTTAAGAGTATGCTGGTAGACGAGTTAAACTCATTGCAGAGAGTGGCTTATATGTAAGATATGCTAGCCCTTTTCTTTTTTTAGGCAATCGAGTAGACGGGTCACCTGAAGGTAAATGACTACCACCGCCCATGGGCACCTGCAACTCAAGAGTCACTAGTGCGTTTTTGAATAGGAAGGGTGGAAGAGGGGGAGAGGGGGGGAAGGGTTAGGGTCTCCGGTAACCTAACTCAATGGGAGAGTGGGAGAGCCACGCTTCGGCACGTATAGACCGGCTGAACCGGAGTGATACCACGGCCTAACAGAAAACTGGCAGTGAAGCATGCTTGCATTGCTTTTCGCCGAGTGAGTTACCCGAAGCCCTTACCCATTCCTCTCCCCCTTACCCCTCCTCTACCCCTTTTTCTCCTTCCCCATCTCCCACCTTAAAGCTTGGCAACGCACTTATGACTCTTGAGTTGCAGGTGTTCATGGGCGAAGGTAGTCACTTAACATCAGGTGATCCGTCTGCTCGTTTGCGCCATATAATATAAAAAAAAAATTAATTAAGCATCCAATACCACTACTAACACTACTAGTCTATATATGGCTAACAAAATGAATATGGAATATTCAACGATCTAAACGCAAACCAAACTAAACTACTTATCTAATATCAATTCCTCTAAACTGGCCCGATGGTGCTTTCAATTAGACATGCAGTATAATTTAAAGTCGGCTTAATAGATATTGGCGTTACAGATGCTATCCCAACACTAGTCCGCCTAAAATTATTAGCTCCCCGCGTCGCGTGGTCTAAACAATGCGGTTATAGCTCATATACAATATTACCAGTAGAAGCCCGCAATTTCACACGCCTGAAATAAACTTGAAATATTCTATACTAACAGCGCTCCGCGGTAAAAAGTAGCCTATAGGTTAATCCAGGTCTCCAGCTATTTATATACCAAGTTTAATCGCCAATCAGTTTAGTAGTTTTGGCGTGAAAGAGTAACAAACATCCATCCATCCAAACTTTCATATTTATAATGTTAGTAGGAGTGAGAAAATATCACACCAGCCTGAACACTCCACGCTCTATGTGGAGAGCAGTGTATTCGCGACAGTCTCCGTTGGTTCCCGGTCTATACGACACAGGTACCTGTGTCAACAGGTAGGAGAGTCTGCCATATCGCCTGTCCAGCCCATCCTCCATGGTGGGTCTTATTCCCACAATTGTGCCGTACGCTGCACTTGGTCGCTTAACCATTTAACTTACCTAATAATTGTTCATTTATTAATTGTTCACACATACACACACTCTTGTCACAAGTATCGGTGCAAGATTCGAAAGGACTAATGTGTGGGGGCTCGAATACATCGCCACGCTTTACAAAATATGAAAATACATACTTAAGAAAATAATATGCAACGTCGTGGGAGAGCCATGCTTCGGCAGAAATGGGCTGGCTCGACCGGAGTGATACCACGGCCTCACAGAAAACCGGCAGTAAAGCAATGTGTTCATTGTTTTTCGCCGAGTGAGTGAGGTTACCGGAGGCCCTAACCTTTCCCTCTTCCTCCTTCACTCCCTCTCCCCCTCTTCCCCTAATCCGACCCTAAGGGCCGGTAACGCACTTGTGACTTTTGAGTTGCAAGTGCCCATATGCGGCGGTAGCCACTTACCATCAGGTGACCCGTCTGCTCGTGTGCCCCCTATTAAATAAATAAAAAAAAAATCTTAAATATCGTTTTGAAGTAACGGCTTCCGTCCTTTAAATATAACTGTGTCATATCGCAGAGCATCGCAAAATATAAGCTCACAAGTACACTTTGAGAAAGTTACCCCCGGAAACTATCGATGCTTGGTATAAGAACCTCAGTATTTTATACACGGTGTGTTCCGAACATATAAGGGCCAAGTGTTTCGATACAACGAGCTATAAGCCGGTCCCCTTGTTCGAAAACTAAACAATGCCATCATTATGGTACCCGCATAAAACACGTCTGTTTACAACCCCTATAGTCAGAAAGTGCTCTTAAACATGACAATTACTGTAACGGAAAAATGGTCTGGAATTGCCACGTGAGGTTATAAGAACCAACCGGCGGGGCGTGAGCAGGTTGTAATGTACTAGTTAATATAGAACTTAGAAGTGACACAGCGCTCGGCGCTTTGCGCTAGTACATTTTAACAGCTCACACCGCGTCGCCGTCCTGCTCCACCCGCTGTCTGCCAAAACTTTCTGATAGTTTGGAAATAATTGATAAATGAAAGGCACGTATTCAACCCGAACGTATATTGATACTCAACACAACTTATAATTCTAGCGGCGTTTTATACAAAACATTGAGACGGTTTCTTACATCGCTATATAATTCTACCCACTAATATCTAATATGTAACACCCTCACCCTTAATTTGTACTCTCGAACTTATCTATTTGACAATTTATACATAAAGGGAAAATATTAACTAAAACTAAATTACTTACATACTACTTACTATTATTTACAATGCTACTTAGACTAAGTACCGTAATATTATAAATACATGACAATCTATATAAATATAAAATATCTTCATAAGTTATTCATAACAGTCGTCGATGCCATATCGTCTAACCGGTTTACGTACACGTCGAACATCATTTGTTTCATTGTTTACATTACGAGTCGAGCCATGAGCACCTATTTCCCGTAAATTACGCCCGTTGGACATTACTGAAGGTGCCGTCAATGCAATCTCGGTTGGTGTCTGTGGAGTGTTAGATGCTAGTAATTTTGGCGAGGCTGCCACCGGCTCCTCGACCGGTCCGTCATTACTTACCGGAAACATTAGCGAAGGGCGGAATCGTTGCACCGGTCGTGCTGTTAATTCTACTTTGTTCGTTATATCTCTTGACACTCTTAGCTTTAATTGGTCAATATGCCTATGTTCCTCGGTTCCACTGATAGATCTGACTTGGTAATCCGTCTTACCCGTCCTCTTCACTACTGTTCCTGCCACCCATTTATCATTACCCCGGTAGTCTCTAAACCAAACATTCTCTCCCGGTCTAAACTGCCTAATCGCCCCCCCAGCTATCGCTTCCATCTGCACCTGACGGGCCTTAACTAATTCTTTCTGGTCCGGTTTTAAGCAGTCTAAACGCATGCGCAAGTTGCGCCCTATGCACATTTTTGCTGGACTTTCACCGGTTGTATAGTGTGGTGTATTTCTATAAGCTAGTAGGAATCGACACAAGGAAGCATGTATGTCAGTTTTAGATTTAATTGCTTTTTTTATATTACGTTTACATATTTTAACGGCATTTTCCGCCGCCCCATTTGAGGCCGGATGATACGGGGCTGAAACAATATGTTCGATTCCGTTGGTATTTAAAAAATGTTTGAACTCAGTACTAAAAAATGGTGGGCCATTATCACTTACTACTTGCTTCGGCAACCCAAATCTTGCCCACATTTCCCGTAATTCCTTTATGACGGCTTTCGCCGTAGTACTATTCATTTTAATAGCCTCTATCCATTTGGAATGAGCATCTACTACAATAAGGTAAGTTTGCCCCACTATCGGCCCCAGAAAGTCTACATGTATTCTGGCCCATGGACGGTCGGGCCAAGGCCAAGCGCGCGGCGCGTGTGCAGGTGGGGCGTCGGCCACCGAGGCACAAACGGAGCAGGCCCGGCACGCCACCTCCAGTGCCTCATCCAAACCGGGCCACCATACATAGCTCCGGGCCAGCGACTTAGTTTTAACTATACCCATGTGACCCTCATGAAGCTCCGTAATTACCTTATCCCTACAAGAACCTGGAATTATGACCCGATGTCCCCACATTACACACCCTAATTCAACATATAACTCGTTTTTTCTATTGAAGTATGGCTTTAATTCTTTAATGTCAACATCATGAGGCCAGCCGTCATTAATATATCTAACTACTCTGCTTAAAATATTGTCCGAGGCCGTTTCTTTTTTTAATTTACGCGAGTCTAACAGTAACGCTTCGGAAGCGAAATGTAAGTATGTTTGTTCCGGTGTGTCTAACTCCTCCTTATTAGTTTCTTCCTTATGCCTACTAATCAACCTAGATAAAATATCTGCTGTGTTCTTATCTGTGCGAATATACTCTATTTTAAAATCGTAAGCTGATAACTTTATTGCCCATCTCTGTAATCGACTAGCTGCTGTACTAGGAATACCTGCATGAGGTCCAAAAATTGTAACTAATGGTTTATGGTCAGTGCGTAAAGTGAACTTCCTACCAAATAAATACTGGTGGAATTTTTCTACAGCAAATATGATCGCGAGTGCTTCTTTATGGATCTGACTATAGTGTCGCTCGGCGGAGGTGAGTGCGCGTGACGCGTACGCCACTACTCGCTCGACACTCGCGCCGCCGGGTGCGCGCTGCGCCAGCACCGCGCCGAGCCCGCGCGAGCTCGCATCGCATGTTACGATACTCTCCAACGACATATCGAAGTGTGTCAACACCTCCGCACTACACAATAGCTTTTTAATTTTATTAAAAGCGTATGTATGTGATACTGTCCATTTCCAATGTTTGTCTTTTTTAAGTAGACTATAAAGAGGTGTAATGTGGGTACTTAAATTCTTTATAAACTTTCCGTAGAAATTAACCATTCCCAGAAACGATTTTAATTCTGAAACGTTGGTCGGGTGAGGCATTCCTAAAATTGGTTTCAACTTGTCTGGGTTAACCCGGACACCCATTCTATCTATTATAAACCCTAAATACTCTACTTGTCGTGCCATAAATTCACACTTCTCTTTTTTTATTTTTAAGCCGTTTGTGTCTAAAATGTTAAATACTTGTTCTACACTCTTTAAATGGGACTGCCATGATTTACTCTTAATTAAAATGTCGTCATAAAATACCACTACGTCTTGAATATTTTTAAAGAGATTCGTCATTAATTTCTGAAAAATCCCCGGACTAGAAGAGAGACCATACACTAAGCGGTTATATTTAAACAGTCCTCTATGCGTATTAATGACCGTGTAATTCCTAGAAGTCTCATCCAAAATCAACTGATTGTAAGCTTGTGATAAATCTAGTTTCGTGAAATAATAATTACCACTCAAGCCACTAAATAAATCCTCTACCTTTGGAACCGGGTACCTATCAACCAATAAAACCTTGTTTAGTGTCACCTTATAATCCGCGCACAGACGTATTCCGCCGTCCGCCTTCCTCGCTATAACCAGCGGCGTGGCCCAGTCGGACCGGTCGACGGGCTCGATGACACCGGCGCGCAGCATGGCATCTAACTCGGTATCGACTCGCGAGAGTAGTGCGTACGGTACCGGGCGCGCGCGACAGAAAATCGGCTGCGCCCCGTCCCGCACATACAGCTTGACCTCTTCCCCTGTGTATTTTCCCAATGTGCCGTCAAATAGGTCCTTATGCCTGGAGATAACATCATTAAACAATTTACTTTTGCATGGTATTATATTATGTATTTCCGTATGCTTACTTAGCCTAGGTATTTCTATAGACAATTCGGATAACCACTGTCTACCTAATAAATTCGTGCTACCCTTGTTTATTACATATAAATCTAAGTTTTTAACATTATTTTCGTATATAACCTTTGTCTCTAAGTACCCTATAGGATGAATTGCTGAGCCGTCATAAAATTTCAGCTTCAATTGACAAGTTTTTAACGGTAAATTTTTAAATAATTTTAAGTATGTTGAGTAACTTATACAGGATAACGCCGACCCTGTATCCACTTCCATAATTAATGGTTTATTATTTACCATAATATTCATACACACCGGTCTATATTTCTCTAAAGACATCTGGTACATAGCCTCCTCGTCCTCTTCATGCGCGTTGTGCTCCGAACCGGAGCTGTCGCTTGCGGGCGGCTCACGTAGCCAATGCGCTGCCGTACCGCCTGCGTCTTGCCCGGCGCCGGCGCTGGTACGGCCGCGCGCCCCGCGTACTGCCGCTGAAGCTCCCTTGTGTCGCCTCACGCCCTCATCGCTCGGCCCGAGCGCACGACCTCCGCGTGACCTTGCCCGTGGGCTACCGCCGTTTGTATTCTTCAATGTCATACGGCGATCGGATTCCCTCTTCAAGCAAACTCTTCGCAAGTGGCCCATTTTTCCACAGTAACTGCATTCGAAATCCTTGTACCTGCAGTTCTGTGACCAATGTCTGCTGTCCCCACACGATGAACAATTTTTAAGCACTAATTTGTGCAAGTTTTCGCTAAGGTGCCGGTCTGGCCCTTGTTCCCGTGAACCCTCGACGGCCCCGGCGTCCCGCTCGGCTGCCTCCAGGGTTTTTGATAACAGTAGTGCTTTGTTGTAGTCTATGTTATCTTCTGCGAATAGTCTTTGACGAATAAAGTCGCTCCGCAGCCCACACACGAACTGATCTCGAAGGTTTTCATCTAAGTTAGATCTGAACTCACAATACCTAGACATCTTTTTTAAGTCCGCCACGTAGTCCGCTATTGTCTCGGCTGTTACTTGCCGTCTTTGTCGGAATCTATATCTCTCGGCAAGGATTGATGGTTTCGGTTGCAGATGTTTGTGCAGTAGATCCACCGCGACGTCATAGGATAAGCTTGATGGCTTCTTGGGACTCGCTAATGTTGACAACAGCTCATATGCCTGTTCACCGATTAGCGCGATTAAAGTAGGTAGCTTTATTTCGTCCGCTATTTTATTTGCTACAAAATACATTTCTAGTCGATCAACATATGCCGACCAATTCCCGTTTTTTACATCAAACTCTTTGATTTTTCCCACCGACATTTTGCTATACCACGCGATTAAAAACACAATGCGATACGAACAATAATATTTTGTTCCAAACTACTTTTTATCCTCGTCGCCACTGATAAATGAAAGGCACGTATTCAACCCGAACGTATATTGATACTCAACACAACTTATAATTCTAGCGGCGTTTTATACAAAACATTGAGACGGTTTCTTACATCGCTATATAATTCTACCCACTAATATCTAATATGTAACAATAATAACTTATAAACTTTTGCTTTTCGAAAGCTAATCAAATAACTGACTTAATAAAAATAAAATTAAATAATAAAGGAAGTAAAATATAAGCTTCACTACATACTATAAAACAAAGTCCCCCGCCGCGTCTGTCTGTCTGTCTGTCTGTCTGTTAGCGATAAACTGAAGAACTACTGAACGGATTTTCATGCGGTTTTCACTAATAGACAGAGTGATTCATGAGGAAGGTTTAGGTATATAATTTGTATCCGTGTAAAGCCGGGGCGGGTTGCTAGTAAAATAACCAAACACAACAAATGAAGGATTTCAGAATATTTTCTTTTAATTCTGCTGTGGAACCGTGCTTCTCGCTAAATTTCATGATCCTAGGTCAATGAGAAGTACCTTATGGGTTTTGATTTACCTGAGAAATGTTAAACATAGGGCTGAAACGGTTGTATTTTTTATTGCGTTGACTTAATTAAGCTTGATTTTTATACAGCTTCAAGCGCAGACATAACGTACGCAGACAGACGTATTTAATGTTTATTTAAATTTGATACCTCTAGGCATTCCTGAGAAAATGGGTCTTGACAGACAGGCAGGCGGACATCGAACATCGAAGTGATCCTATATGGGTTCCTTTTTTCCTTTTGAGGAACAGAACTCTAAAGACGAAAAAACAGAATTATGAAGAAAGAAGTATTACGAGTGCAAGTGGTTCTTTTTTTGAAATGTGCAACATTTTTGAAATAGAAAGCTTCGATATTCGCATCACCAACTTCACAATAGCACCTATTTTTTAAATTTCGACCATCGAATACACGTTCCAAATTTAAATAAAAAAAAATTCACTGGCCGGCAGCTGGGCCGGACGGCGTGTTCCGGGCGACAATACGAGTGCATCGGGCTATGATCGCTTACGATCCAACAAGTTCCATACGACGCGACGATGTGTCTGTTTGCGTTATATAATATAACGGACCTATAATTTGCTATTCGATATTTTATGCACAAAATACTCTTTTTGCTCTAAATTTTTTTTGAGATTATGTGTTGTAACTTCTGCGAGAGAGAGCCTACTTACTATGAAAAATTAAAAAAGAAATTTTATATTTTTTTCATATTTTGTTTTTCATTCACATTAACACACACGTGCACACACACACACATCTGTGTATATGTATCTAAGCGTGACGGTGTACGCGAGTTCAGTGCTTTTGCCCTATTCCAAAAGTGCCCAACGTGCCTAAAGTTTTCATAAAAAAAATTATGTATACCTCTTAATCAATTCTCGAAGAAGTAACATCGTTTAAAATTACGAAACTAAAAATACATTGTGTTACGTAAATTTGAATATGGAATACTACATGTGAAAATACCTGACCTATCCCAAGTCTGAACACGATTATTGTAAAACTACTTTGAGTCATAGAGTTGGCAAAGAACGTACTTTTGCCCGAATAAAGTACGTGACTACTTTTAGTATATCTTACGAGTAAGTGCATCGGTATAATGGAGATACAGAAGTAAAAATGTATTTAGGTAACAGTTTTTTTATGCAAGTGAGTAGGGAAAATAGCACACGTGTTATCGCCATATTATAAACGAGTTCACTATTTAATAAAAATGAGTTAATAGACGTTATTATGTTACACCGGTGGCGCTATGCCATTGGTCCGTCTGAAAAATGGTGGGGTGATAAAAAGTCTAGAATCAGTCAAGTCTAAAAAAAATGTCTGGAATAGGAATTTGATAACGGTCATTTGATTGCTGATCCAGGCATAAACATCATAGCGGTTACTGTTATTTAGTGAATTTGATCGTTTATAGCAATAGTGGTGAGATTGTTGTTAAGACACAGGCCGTCTGGTAGCAAGTGATTACCGGTGCCTATAAAATGCCCCACAAAAGCGGTGTCACTTGTGCAGTACCTTCGCTAATATAATAGTGTTTGTCTGTAATAATAGATCTAGCTCACATCCAGAAAAATAAGGGATTACGGTAACTACCAATCGGGTGGCACAAATTCGTGTCGTAATATTATTTTATTTTTACTATGCAAACATTAAAATTCAATGGTTAATATATTAAATATGCAAAACGAAAACACAGAAATCAGAATGATTTCAAAGTATACGTACCTAATCATTACCTACAGTAAATAAAGAACAACTTCAATTAATGGATGTTTTGTCAAAAGTCGGAAGCTTGCATCGTTGAGCGTAAAAAAGAGCTTTTTAGTCTGTATAGAGTTCCATAGATAATGCGCAACGTAATGATGTCTTCCGTTAATTTTAAAGGAGCGTTCCATGCGAGTGCCTGAGAACAAGTAATATAGGATTTTTTTGTTTTTTTTTATTATTATTGTCTAGTCTATGGTTTGTGGGAGTCGTTAGGAATGACACGTATTATGAACAACACTGCATGGCCTTATTTTTTAATAGTCTAGACTCTAAGAGTCTTTAAGGGTGATAAGTTTTTTTATATTCACGAACTCTGTTGTAAGTAGAAGAGGCCTTGAGAGCTTGTGTGCCATGAAATATGTTTAAAGCTCAAGTAATGCAATCAACCAATAAAAAAATAAACCATGCCAGAAGTAGTGTTTATATGTAATTATAAAAGAACACAGCTATTAATACTAACTGAATGAATTTGACCGATTTTTTTAAATTTACAAACAGATAATATACATGTATCATAATACAATTTATAATCTTTATATATAGTCTGTGGCGTTCGATTTTCAAATGTTACGATCCACAAGAGTGCGTGTGAAACGAACGGGGGATAAGGAGACGCGCTCGGGTAGGTCTACGTCGTAATGGCCGACGATATTTGTGAACCAAAACATGGATAAGACGGCTGTATTTAAATTTAAATAGAACTAAACCTTAAAAAACAATACATCTCAATATATGTTGTACCATTTATACAAGACATTTCATTTCATTAAATTATCATTGTAATGAATGCTTCATTTTGCACTCGTCGACAGTCGATTATTCATTACAAGCGGCCAGCCGAACCAGGTGAAACTAAAATATAATTTTTAAGTACTAAATTGTGAAACCCTCTGAAGACTCATAATTAAAACTCGAACGAATTCATATCGTTAAGAAAACACTACAGTCACATAGACTAATAATAGTTGATAATACGACGCATTAGTCTTTTAGAAACAATATGCGGAACTCGTAATTTTAATACATTGTTCATCTTTTTAAGGGTTTTAAGCGTTGAACCATCTAAGCAAGTAGCAATTTTTTCTTCCCAAGAATCTAGTTGTATATAATATGGTTGGCATATATCATTAGTATAACTTGAATTAAATTTTTAATTAGTTACTTCACATGTCGTATCCACATTAAGACTAATGTACTTGGGTGGAGCGCGGTTCAAGTTCAATGCTGCTCATCGTTAGTGAGCGATGTGAGTGGACGCCACTTGACCTGCATCTCTGTAATTGAATATGTATTCTGTAGACATATTGTATTTATATACGGACTTATATATGGAAATAATTTACTTAGAGTCAATCAAATGGATAATACATTTGTATTTTGAATATATTTACAAATGTTAGTGTCGTATTCTGTGTTCATTCATATTTTTTTTTATTTGTACTTTTAACCCCCGCCCGGCGCAAAAACGACGGAGTGTTATAAGTTTGTCGTTTCTGTGTCTGTGGCATCGTAGCTCCTAAACGGATGAACCGATTTTGATTTTGTTTTCGTTGTTTGAAAGGTGAATTAGTCGGGAGTGTTCTTGGATATAATTCAAGAAAATCTGTTCAGCTGTTCGAAGATCATCAGCTCTTTTGTAATCGTTGAAGGGACTTTCGGGTCGGGGGTGTTTTAAATTTATTTTAAATACTAGTAGCATGGGTCACACATAACTAGTAAGCCCGTTAGCCCCTCTAGCTCAGCTAAATGCTTGTGTTAGGAGTGCTACTGCCGCTTAGTAAATAAGTTTTTCTTTTATACTATGATTTATTAAATACATACTTACACCCAGTATCCCCAAAGGGGTAGGCGAAAGTCTATTAAAAATCGAAATTTTGCCAACTGTAATTTTCTCTCACTCACGTTATATCTTTAATTCCCAAAGTGAATGGGTGACAGCAATAGGCATGCCCTATAAAGATGGACTGGGGAGTGTAAGCTATAGCTCTAGCAGGTTTCGACCATGGTTTTTTAATTGGCCAGTATAACTTGAGCTGTCATTGTATAGACTTACTTACCATGACAGGTAATCACATATACTGGACACGTGTAATTTCAGCCGTTTTAAAACATATTGTTTAAAAATTTTAGCTTTCTGTACTTCTTTTATATATAAACTGTAAATATTCCAAAATTCCCGTTACTAGGTTCGCGAAATTTTCTTGAAAAGGGGTACAAAAAATTGTCTTTACGTATTAATATAATGATAAATTTTATATTTACACTCCGTGTCAATACTACATTTTAAATACTTGTATAGTAGTAGAGTTAGAAATATCGTCGTTGTCGTAAAAAAACGTCGGATTTGATTTTTAGTAACTTTACAGGAGAGCACTTTAAAGTTTACAAATGATGTTTTACGAAATATTTTGAAAACGGCGGTTTCTGTTAATGAAATCTGCAAATGTTACTGGTCTATGAGCTTTGAAAAATGTTTTGTTTTATGATAAAGTTTAATGTTTTCAGTAGGCTTTAAGTCAAAAACAAAAATCATCAAAAAATGAAATCCGCCGTTTTTCTACGATGCGACGATATAATATGTAACACTATATCGCGTTTAGTTCCTCGAGAACAGTCAATATAGTTGATAGAAACTTCGAGAAAAAAAAAACGTCTACGAAGTACAAGTAGGTAGAATTGTTCTAACCTTTTGAATTAACTATATTATTCAAACGTTAATACCTAAGTTATATAATGAGTACTAACGAATGTAGCCAAAGTTAACCGAATGAATAAAGAAAAAAAAAAACCAACCTGTTCAAAAAAGAAAACAAAGCAAAGCGAAAACTGTCACGTCCAAAAACATTACATTCATTATACGTTTCAGAACGTAGGCAAAGGCGCGAAATAAAACAGAATAAAAAACGGCAGCCCATTCATAGCGCCATAATTTTCAAACTTATCTATAAACATAGAGTTTTAAAAGGAGATACAGCGTGACACAGTTGAACTACTTTAAACAGTGATTCGTTGTCCTTTGTCAATTTCTAAGCGCTAGAGTGAGCACGGAACATTTCAGTTCACAATTGGAAAACTGCTGGGGGAATCCGAGCGAGTCACCGAGTAATTTATTTATGAACTTACGAAAGAGATAAGCTTTTTTAAAAAATGTGAATACTTTTTATAGAAGCTCAACTGTCTTGATGAGGGCACTTTAGTCTTTATTACTCTTGTTATAATGCCACTCACCCAGTAATTGATATCGACGACATCTATTTAATTCAGGGTGAACTAGTTAGAGTTTGAGTTGTGTGGACTGGCAATAATTGGGTTAAGTGCAGGCCTCTGTAACATTGAGATCGTAGTTGGATTACAGAGCCTCATTTTCGTGTGCCTTATGATGCAAATGATGCAGTACATAATTCTTACCTATAATAATTATCTTAGCTAGGAAGTAGTATGTGATTCTAAAGTGCTCAGGTAAAATTTAGATTAAGATTGTAATTATACTACATATAATAGATTGCGATTAGTATGTTTTTATGATGTTTTAAAATATTTGCCCATAAGTTACTATTCTGTGAATCAAAGTACAGTGTGTCATTCGACCTATCCTGTCACATTATATGCAATAAATAGAGATAAATGGACACGACGGCCTTTTATATTTGCCCCTAATGTATTTGGATAGAGGACGACTCACAAGGACCCATATAGCTACGTATGGCTAGTACAATGCTTCTTTTTTATCTTTATTTATATGAAACTAGTTCAGCAACTCTTACTATATCGATGATAATATCCGCAGATGAACGAAGAAAATGAAATCACATGGATTGTAAGAACAAACATTATGTGAACAGAGCTGTATATTTTATTGCTTTAAACGAGCAATTCTTGTATGTATGTATTTATGTACAATATGTGCCTATGTATTTATATTTCGGGTATCTCGGAAACGGCTCTAACGATTTTGATGTAATTTTGTATACAGATATAGTTTTGCATTTTAAGTTTAACTGCATAGTTGTATTTCCTGTAAAATCACATCTCACACGAAATTTTTATGTATTATATAATACATAAAAATTTCGTGTCACGTTGTTTGTTCGCGAAGAATTCCTAAACGAATGAACCGATTTTAATGAAATTTTGAAAGATATGATAGGTTTTTTTTATTTTATTCTGAATTACCTAGCCACCACAGCAACGCGTGGCCGGGTAGCTTTAAGAATGTATATTAAACAACGAGAAAAAATAAAAAAAGCGCGCAGTTCTGTCGTATCTGAGACCGAAACCCACACTCATACCGCGTGTGACAAGATTTCACCCTCTTCGGACAATTCTCAAGCGAAAATGTGGTGAAGTACATATGTCCCCGCGACAGAACCCGCAAGATAGACATTGATAGTTCAAACCGTGTGTTGTTTTCTTATTAACCACTGATAACCACCTAGGAAAAGATTATTGTATTACGTACTTATGAAGCTTAACTTTCGTAATTGTACCTACCGATAATGAATACTCTAAAAGCATTACCATTCACTTAATTATTGAACCTCTTTTATTCCATCGAGATTCATTATCTTACTCGTACACGCTCATCAAAGATAAATCTCCCAATCATCAATATCTATACAGAGAAAAGAAGGAAACCTCACTAAGTGAACACTGACCTAATTCTCGGTACCTTAAAGTTGATAATCGGTTGCGCATCGATACAAAAGCGAGTTCAATTACTTAACAGATTCTAGGTTGGACGTACTGCCTCTTTGTAGTGGAGGATGTCCATTTGGAAAGTTGCACAAAGGAATCTTATTCTACTTCAGTTACGTAAATACTGAAATAGCGATTTATTTCGCTTTATCAAATTATTTTGATATTGGATAGGTAATTTATATAATTGCATAATATGATATCAGAGATATACCAATAATGATGAGTTTTCAATCGCTTTAATGTTTAGAATAGAATAGAATATACTTCATTGTACACCTTATACATAGAAATATAAATTATCTACTAATGTTAGTGTTAGGTACAATGGGCGGTCTTATCGCTAAAAGCGATCACTACCAGACAACCTTAGGATGGATTTAGTGACTAGAGTAAGTGGTAGCTGTAGCTATATAAATACAGAACAAAAATATACCCAGATTTATACACATACATACAATATATATATGATTATAATAACTGTTCAACTTAGTATTGATACAATATGCAAAGCTAGCAATTGATTAATTATACATTGAAGCTTGTCATTAGCAAATGTTTAGTAAAATATATGAATATAATGAAATCTATACCAAAATTATAAAGGTGAAGAGTTTGTTTGTTTGGTTGAACGCGCTAATCTCAGGAACTACTTGAAATTGAAAAATTATTTTAGTATTGGATAGCCCATTTATCGAGGAATGTTATAGGCTATATAACATCACGCTACGACCAATAGGAGCGGAACAGTGACCATAAACGAAGGTGAAACTGCGGAAATAAATAAATAAACGCGATGTTCTGAGGGGCTATGTATTGTCAATATCTTTGAGCTTGCTGACGTTTCGACCGAGTTACACTAGCCGTGGACACAGGCTGCTTAAAGCTAAGTTCACATCGCATTTAATCGCGTATTTCTTTCAAAAAGAATGAAGATGTGTATGAAGATCATATATCATCTCTTGTTTTGAAATATTTTAAAGAAAAATTTGAACCCATCTTCAAAATTATTCCTGCTTGCTGAAGTTGGGAAAAATATTGCCAACTGCAAAGCTTCTCAAACATATTATTTAAAATAGTACTGCAAGATTACCATCTTCAGCGTCCTGGGATCAAGTTGGTCTGCACTTAAGTATTGCATAAGCTGATGGTCTATCTAATTATGTATATTACGATTCTTGAATGCTTCAAAAACTGTTGGTTGTGCCAGCACTTTCGAAAGTATTCAGTAGAGTTTGGACAGAGAAAAATGAAGATTTGTTTAATGAGTTTATAATGTTACCATAGTTTAAACAGCATGTTCTAAACACATAGTCACAATGAAGTAACAAATTTCTCTCGTGGGAGAGCCATGCTTCGGCACGTATGGGCCGGTTCGACTGGAGTGATACCACGGCCTCACAAAAAACGGGCAGTGAAGCAACGCTTACATTGCTTTTCGCCGCGAGAGTGAGGTTACCGGAGGCCCTGACCCTTCCCTCTCCCCCCCTTTCCCTCTTATCCCCCTCTTCCCCCTCTTAAAGGCCGGCAATGCACTTGTGACTCTAGAGTTGCAGGTGTCCATGGGCGGTTACCATCAAGTGACCCGTCTGCTCGTTTGCCTTCTATATCAAAAAAAAAAAACAAATATTTAAATCGCAAAATTACTTGCATGATGCGTCTTTGATTGATTAAAAGATAAGGTTTTAAAGGTTTGCAAGCACAGTTTTATTAGATTTAAACTTGGTCAGCTCTCAAAAGAGGTGAGCCCGTCTACAAGATACATATCCGCGTTTAATGATGTAAATATATTGTTATGTACCTAAATTGATTTATATGATTCAAATGTATATTGTCACTATTATTCTATTTTTTTTTCTATTTCTCTGATCGTACACTCAGTGCTAATAAGACAAATGTGCCTCACAAATTACCTGTTTTAGTATAGTCCATCTAAAGGTTGCCTGTAAGAGATTGCTGAATGCGATAATATTATATTGATATTGTACTACTGTTTTTAATAATAATAATAATAAATATTCTTTATTGTACACCAAAAAAAGGAAACAATACATGAACAAATTATACACAAAATGCACAATGGGCGGCCTTATCGCTAGAAGCAATATCTTCCAGGCAACCTTAAAAACTGTTTTTAATGTATTTCTTTTTAAATTTTATCCTATTTACGGTGTGCAATAAAGAGTGTCTAACCTATTTATCTATCTATGTGGTGCTAATTTCATAATATATATGATATATTTATATTCATAAATCTTACAGTAATAATTGTGTGATGTGGATGATCATTTGTTCTGTGTCCGGGTGTAATTATTATCTAAAATATGTATTTAGTAATATGTAAGTGTGTTTATCAGCAGTCTGGTCACCATAGTACAGGCCAGAGCCTCACACACACGGCCGTCTGATCCCAAACTAGGCACACCTAGTTTGGGATCAGACAGCCGTGTGTGAGATGTGTAAAGTCATTATTATTATTCGGGAAGATCAAAGTTTCAGATCACTAACTTGTCTTTTTTAGTTAATTGCATACCTAAGAACTAGTATCATTTTGAATATGAGTCTCACACGCCACAGATTTAGTTTGTATTAGATGTTAAATGTTTTTGTATCATATTTAGTATTATTTGTGTCTTCTTGTGTTTGTATCTTCTTAACCAAGTTGCTAATAGAGAAACGCACTCGACTTCTTTAGGCTAAGACGTGTTCAAATAAAATATTACCACTAGATGAAATTGAATTTAATTAAACACGTATTATAAGAGTAGCGTTTAAAAGATTTTATTTTTAAAAGAGAATGTAAAGAAGTTATAATTCTCAAATATATTAATACTAAAAACTTCAGAGATATTTCTCACAGATTTGGGAAAACTTTTTAGTCTTAATGGCTCTAATTTAAACTAACCAATGTTCTTAAATATACTTTTATAACTTTAGATATTTTATTTTTTAGTTTTCTAGACTCAGAATTTGTTAGATCAGTTTCTTAGTGAAGTTCTTGAGAGACTAATTACATGAAGTCAAGACTGGAGGTATGCCAGAGGTTAGTATGGTGTACAGTAAATAACAATGATTAATGATAAATGAATTTATTTTGCAAGTAGGGCGTTTTAGACACTTTTACACGTGCTAGGTGGTGCCCACATTTCCAATGACTTGCCTTGAGAAGAAACGCCGAAAACTCAATGATCTAAGTCTACATAAATTCAAACGGTGCAAGAGCCGTGTAGGCATACGAAAGAACCATTTAAATTTTGAGCTGACCAGACACGACACCCAGTAGACTAGATAAGTCGGTAATTACGGAACTCAACCACATCTTAGGAAGCTCGACGACTCCGACCGGTCTGCCACCGCAGTCAGACATCATTACATACACACATCATTAGTGTCTAGGGATTAAGTACATTTTAATTATAAAATGATCCAATTAATGTTCACCAAATGTAGTCTTCTAGACTGGCTTCTTACTTCAATTCTTAATGTTAACAACTTATCACTATATTTTGAAAAAATTAAAAAAATTGATTTTTTTTGGAAATTAACCTAAGTTAATGTCGTCAATTAAATTGTAATAAAGGCAAAAATGAGGATTTGTAATTATTTTTTTTTAAATGCAAAAAAATATAATCTGTGTTTCCACCACTGACACGAATCACACAATTACAGCGATTTGGCACGCCTCAAATCAGTTCATTAAAATCACTTTGAGGAATGGCCGCCCACGTTCTTTCCGCCCACGTTGTGCGGAATGCACGGCAGCCATACATTGTTCAATTTCGTGCCTTATAATACCTACTCACACTTGACTTGACACTCTAAAACATACTTGATCCCAAGACACTTTTGATGTGTGTAGTATAAAACAAAGACGTTTCCCGCCGTCTGTACGCTTAGATCTTTTAAACTAAGCAACGGATTTTAATGCGGTTTTCACCAATAGACGAAGTGATTCATGAGGAAGGTTTAGGTGTATAATTTTATAATCTACGAATTCGGTATAATCCAGCAGAGCCAGCGCCAGCCGAGCAAGTACTAATTATCGCCAAAATTCATTTATCATTCGGGCGAGTAGATCTGTAAACTACATCTATAATATAAATACCGAGCTGGAGACATTCAGATTAAACGAATTATCGTTAGTTAAAGTTGTATCATACGACAGGTTAGTACACATACAAAGACACACACGAAAGCCAAATCGCCCGTACTTTAAATGCAGACGCTTTACTAATACTGTACATATTCACAGTTCGTCGCCAAAAATAGTCTTTTTTGACAGATCGATATGGTAATTATTGACCTTTGTCTCACTTTTATGAATAGACAAAAAATGTATCTTTACTCTGAATGGACTCAAAGCTAACGCCTCCCTTTCGCATAAATTAAGTTTGACCTTGAATACAAATTCGTTATCCGTGTTTTCCAGGTATTTTCTCTTAACTTCTCTCTGTAGTATTTTTAGGCATGAATTTCGGATGAAATTTATTCGTGTCCGGATTAGAGGATCGCACCTTTTGGACGCTAACATTTTGAGGATAGCTAGCCTTCAGTTTTAGTGAAATCGAATATATTACCTTAGAGACTTATAACCTTTATCTCGCTATGTTTTAGGAGCGAGTTCATATCGCAGAAATACTATCAGTTCATTTTTAATCGTCGTCTAAAAGGAGGAGGTTTTTAACTCGGCATACTTTTTAAAGTAAATCATTGTAATCTAATCTAGAAATCTGTAATCTAGGACCTTTTTTTGTCTTTCGGTGGGGCAGTGTGTCAGAATCGAACCGACTAAAACCACACGGTGTGCCGTACTGCGCCTAAAATAAAAGGGATCAAACTAAGGATAGCTTCAATTTCAATACAATCAGGTGTCCCAAAGATACCTCACTCGTTTTTTTCTTCTCAACCATGAGTAAGTATGCAATCGTTTCTCCTCGAATGCTTCTCATGTGAAACCGATATCTTGGTGGGTGGTGGTGATTACCGAGTTCCATTTAGGTCAAGGAAGTAGACCTACTACTACGACTATCCATCTTGGCAAATTGATTTCGCAATTAACGGCATTTACGAGGACACTTCTCTTCTACTGCGATACAGTACGTAAGGTATGCGGATGACTGTGGGTAATGAAATGGTGTCTCCAGTTCGTGGAATACCACAGTTTTAACTCCCGACGTGAAAAGAAGGTGTGTTAAGTTTAACGTGTGTTTGTGTGCCTATCCGTGTGCTCCTTAACATTTTCTAACAATTAGTTTTTTTTGCATCATAGGTCCTTAACATTTTCTATGATTTTTTTTTGGTTTGAAAGGTGACTTGATCGATAATGTTCTTAGCTATTATTCAAGAAAATCTGTTCAGCTGTTTGAAGATCGAAGCTTTTTGGATTTTTTAATTTATACTTGTTCATAAGCTAACAAGCAATAAGTAAATGAGGGAAGCCGGCTACCGGTGCATAAACTTACATATTCCCAACATCAGCAGTGTCACACGCACGTAGCTGATTCTATTCCTGCCTCCAGCTCCTTTGACCCTACTCATCAGCAGAAATGACAATAACTAGTGGTAATACATTGGGCGGCGGTAGTCACCTACCAGTGACCCGTCTCTCATTTGCCCCCTTCCAATGAAAAAAAAAAAAAAGTACTCCGTCAGTCAGTACTTTATTCTTTTCGCCTCCATTTCGTTTCAAATCATTTCGAAGCAAAATAAACAATTGAATGTTACTTTTAATTTTACTCACAATTATTATTTACTTTCCATGTTCCAAGACCTCACGAGAAAACTCGTAAAAACATAGTGAACAGCTCAACCCATTCTAGTGCGCTGACATTTTAAATTAATCCCACGGGAGGAGATCGGACTAATCTCCTGCAGATCTCTTCTTTGACCACAAAGCAAAATTCAATTTATACCACAGACTGGCGCATTTCCTAGGCCAAAACAAATTTCAAGCGTTTCACTCGTCTCATCAAATATACTGAAATAGGTAAAGGAATCTTTGTGGCAACTGCTTTGCGTACAGACGATGGGTGGGGTCGCACTTACAGCGAGGGTGTTGATTAATATACATTTATAAAACAAAATGGCGGGTTATTCGCAGTTTTATTGATTTTGACCTAAAGCATTAAACCTAAAAATAGTGTAGTCATTTTGTAATATCAATTTTTCTTCTTCCTTAAAAAGACAACTCCCGCTTTAGGAATTACTCCTGTGTCACGGGGGACACAAAGAACACCCAGACTCAGGTGGGAATCGAACCCACGACCTGTAGCATAGCAGTCAGGGTCACTAACCACTAGGCCAACAAGCCAGTAAAAATCAATGTCAATTATTGTAATGGAGTATCAAATATTTATTTGTATAAAAAACAAAAGCTTGTGCTTTTGTTTTAATGAAAGGATCAAAATTTGTAATCCATTTCGGAAACACATTCAAATAAATAAAATTGAAGTGTCTGTTTGTAATGTCATAAAAACAGCATTTACAAAATGTATTCGAATGTTTACACGGAACATATACCAAAAATTATTTTTTTTTAAATTTTGTCTGGTTGTCGGTCTGTTTGTTTGTTCTGGCTAATCTTTGGAACGGGTGGTCTGATTTGATTGCGGCAAAGCCCAAAAGGAGGGTTATAAGTGTCACTTGTATGTATGTCCGATTTTGATGAATAATATGTCAAATTTTTTTTTACAAACCTATCGTGTGGGGTATCATAATGAAGTATATGTAACTTTTCGTTTATTAGTTAATATTTTTAACGTTGTTTGGTTTTTATTTTTTTTATTTATTCCTGTTAAATAAATGCTTGTTTTTTAAGACATTTACTCGTTTGAAATCATCGCCGATGGTTGACATTAGTTGGTGTAAGAGATTTAACCATTACTGGCATCTCAAGTAACTTAACTGCAATATTTCATTACGATTAACCTCAAACGTCAAATAACAGAAGAAGAAGATCTAAAAACTATTATTTGAGGATTAGCAGAAGTTTTATATAAAAAGTGAAGGAGAAAGTGTGAGTCTATGAGAGACTTATGAAGAGGTAAAAAAGATCGCAATGATAGAGAGGAGTGGCGATTGCTCCATCGACAAGAGCGTGGCTTTTCAATTTGAAGAGAGAAAGAGAGAGAGAGAGAGAGAGTTCTGCTATTTATGTCACTTTAAGGATTACAAACCTTAACCTAGCAATTACGAAACTATATTCTAAACGATTTTCAACTTTCCCGTTCCATGATATAATTATGTATTTATACGGTAATTAACGCGATAACGAAATAGGTATCACATATCTCTGAATTGTCTGACGTTTCGACCAGGTTGCACTGGCCATGGTCACAGAGTCAGCCTGTGACTCGGTATTCACCACAACATACATACGTTTTGTGTCTACACTGACAAAGAAAAGGGATAGTTTTCAATCCCTAATTCCAGTAAAGAAGAAATTACGCTGAGGCGGGATGACGGCATACTCTTTCTCGGTCTCTCTTAATTTCTGCGTTGATGTCAGAAACCGGGCGTGAGAAACGACTTATTAAAATATAAATACTTTAATTCCGTTAGAACCTGAACACCACCCTAATACTGCTAATCTCTTTAGTCGGTAAGCGTAACGCTCGACTGCAATGCACCCTAAGATTTAACTTCTGGGAAACAAGGCTTTACTTTGCTTTATAATTCTACATATAAGCCAAAAGTACACTTTGCTTTGCGATGTTTATTTTTAACCGACGAAAAAAAAAGGAGGCGTCTACTCAAAATAAATTTATAATAAATTTGATAGGTTATGTAAATAAGCTCAATACTTAAGACTTAAGGTTCATTTATTTTTTGCTTTTTAGTTCTTTTCGTCGGTTAACGACTGTATTGTTCATAACATTCATTACATTTCTCACTTATTCTCAACTCTGTGGTTCATACCTTAATATTGGGAAAGGCTTTTTCTTCTTACCTGAAACAAAAAAAATCATAAAATTATTAAAAGAAATTTGTGATTATTTTATTATCTTGTGCATGTAATTATTCTTTATTAAATGCATGCATATTTCGTTATTATTTTGTGTCGGGGGTTTTTTAAACTTTTAATTTATAGTTTTCTATCCCTACAGAATGCTCTGGACATTAAAGCCGCCTTTGTACAAATGTGTATGGAGCTTTAAATAAACTAGAGATCACCTGGTGTTCGAATTTCGACTATGGTTCTTTCATTGGCCAGTACAACTTGACCTGTCATTGTATAGACTTACTTACCATGACAGGTAATCACATATACTGGACGCGTGTAATGTCATTAAGCCGTTTTCACGTAATTATTAAAGTTGTAAGACATATTGCTTAAAAAATTTAGATTAAAGTAGTTATACGTAGTTACTGCTTAACTCCTTTGAGTCGTAGCGTAATGTTTTATTACTTATAGTGTTACTCAAAAAGATTCTTGAAATATTAGGTGGATTTATTTTCAGGACCTAAATATTTAAAACCTCATCTATCAGACATTTGACAGCCCTACGGAGGAGGTTGCCACAGCAAGGAGGGTGAGGTGCCGACCTCATTTGGTTGCTACAAACTCATTAAGTCGCCTCACCGCTTAATTTTTTACTTGAGTGAAAAAAAAATTAGTTTACTTCCCAGTTTACGCTTTGAACCGTGAACTTGGTGCAAATATTTGTGACTTTAGACTTTTATATTACCGGGAGTTGACTACGTTTTAACACCCGTAGCGAACTCAAAAATTTTAACACTCGTTGCGAACGCTACAATTTTAACACTCGTAGCAAATGCTACGGCGTAGTTCATCGTGTAGCATTTTATGTACGTTGTCGTAGGAAGTTTTACTATGCAATGGTATACGCATAGTATATTATGCTGTATGAGCTATCATGATTATCGCAAAAATGATGACATTTACGACGTCCATCAAAAGAGTTAGAAGAGATTCAAGAATATTTGTAAAAGATGCACACTATCTGATTTTAAACGGTTATACAGAATTTATCTGCTAATGGAACGCTTACTTAACTCACCGATGTCGCGTTCCAATAAACAAGAAACGATCTGTTTTGCTTACGGACGGTAAAATTTCGTTGAATTTTCAACGAAAATTTTATATGTAAATTTTATGTAATTATATGTAAATTTATATGACTCTAAAATGCAGGTATAAAAAGACTTTTAAAAAACTATCCGTTTAAAAGTTATGACCGTTTGAATTTCCATGCAATATTATCTCTGTTTCTCACAAAAGCAGGTGGAAAGTGTAAAGTTAAAATTTTTATTTCGTACATATTTTTTTATTTTGGATAACTTTATAATAATAATAATAATATAAACTTTATTATCAGACCGTAGTCCATACACAATATATTATAATACATAAGTGATATACATATATATATTACTTAATGTATTTAAAAGACGCTCTATGTGTCGTCATCCAATGCCACACAAGAGGACTATCTGTTCTGTCCGCAACAGTAGCTACCAGGGTGTTGGAGCTATCGCGCACTCGCCGCATCAGGGATGCTATTCGAGATCGAATAATCGCATGAAAGTCAGGCACAGCTCTCGCCGCGACATCCCCGCCCCAACATTACTCGGAAGGCGTTATTGTATTGGATACGCAGAGCGTTGTACGAGCGTTGAGTGTAAGTGACCCCAACCAGGCAGAGCCTGTACTATGGTAACCAGACTGCTGATAAACATACTTATATATGTCTAAATACATACATATTATAGATAAATTACACCCAGACACAGAACAAATTATCGTGCTCATCACACAATTATTTGTCCTGGGTGGGAATCGAACCCACGACCTCTGGCTTAGCAGTCAGGGTCACTAACCACTATACCAACAGGCCAGTCATATAAATATCTTTTGACTTGCAACCATTTTTTCACATAGTAAACCGCATTTTGGTCTACCACCTATAGTCCAATTTTGAAAATCCAGACGAGCCTGCTCATGTGCAGACTTCACATATTTATTCCATCCTGTCTTATAACATTTTTTATATTTAATCCCCTTATTATAACTAGCTATTGCACCCTTTTGAAGAATATCCACAGTATCTCTATATAACTTATCTATTATGGTTTTATGTTCTACATTATTACATCTACTATCACAGCAGTCTCCAAATCCCTGTCCCCCCCATATTATTTTATTTATGTGGTGCAACAGTAACTTTTGGTCTTAATACACTAAGATCACATTTTATCACCATAGGCATTTGACCAGGAGACATCATACATAACACTAATATCCCTAATAGAGTTCCATGCTGCGTTTATACTACCACCTACAGCTACCACCGCGTGAAAGACTAAAAAAAATACGGTTGTACTTTCGTGTGCACCTCGAGCAAGCCCAAGTAATTTAAGGCCAACGGGGGTCCTTTATCAATGCGTGAAGAGACCTGTCGTGTCGGTATCAATCAGCACTAATGGTATTGCAAACGTTGCTAGGCATCGGTAGCCTCTATACCTTAAAACAGTTATATGTTAAGAAATTGAGAAAACCCGTCAACTGTTCAGTACCTATTGATGTATAAAGTATGCAAAACCTTTTATGTTCAAAGCTTTGATAAAGCAAATACTGCAGGAAAATATACTGAGATTTTCACCTCATAATGGTAATAAAAGTTTCTAAGGAGAAACTAGATTACTTTCGTTACAACATCACACAGCTTTTATAGGAACGTTATAGGGATGTGCATTATGTCGATAAAGCGTTCTAGTTAGTTTATCTTAGTTATAAAAGTGATGTAAGTGACTTATGACGGGTTGTTTTTTAGGTTGAAGTTAACCATCACGCACACCGATAGTATAGTTTTGTGAAAGGCGAATTTATCGCGTATTTTACGCGATACATTTACACAAAAGTATGTAGGCGGACTGTAATTTTTTTGAAGTCAGTTAATAAGATTCATTTTGAATAAGAAGGCTGTTATTTTATCATTATGAAATATAAGTCCCATTGGTCCCAGGCAATCGTACCTGCATAATTATTATTGGTTTTTGGCTCTGATTCAAGGATAGGTATGTATTATAAGTGGATACAGATGTATTATAAGTACAATCACTTAAGTGCTGATTGAGGTACGAACAACATAGTAGTTACTGTTTTTAGTGATTTTGATAGTTTATAGCAATAGCTGTGAGATTGTTTCTAACAGTACTTAAACCTCTGAGAAGAAGAAGATTGTAGGTACCCCATTTGTCGATGTGTTAATATCTGCCAAATAAAATTTTGTAATACATCAATTTATAAACATAGTGTAACGTAGAATGTAGCAGCAATGTTGTCTAGCATGAGCCAACATCATCTTCACTAAATGCATGACCGTCACATGAACAAAATTAATTATTACATAAATATTTATTTTACAAGAAATCTTTTTATTGATATCTACCTAAGAATTTTTATCGACGCACTCCTTTCACTAATGCGTACGATATTGACCTTTCATCACCTCAAGACGGAACGTGCCGTCCGCTCACATTTCCTTACACGTCCATTGCCGATCGATTACAACGAAAGAAAATGGATACCTGAACGTACGACGTAATTGGATACGATAGAACATCTTAAGTCAAGCCTTGTATTTCTAGACATTTCGGGCAAGATTTAGTCAGCTGGTTTGGAATTGTAATAAAGAAAGAATGAAAGATTTATTATTGTCACACAATTACACACACAAACTCATAAATTTTCACAAAATAAATTAATTATTACTCAAATGAAGAAATACATTGAAGAGAAGATCACAGCCGAAAGTAATTTTTTACCGATGCCCATGGGCACCTGCAACTCAAGAGTCACAAGTGCGTTGCCGGCCTTTAAGGTGAGAGTAGAGGAATGGCATTAGGGGCGAGGAAGGGTTAGGGCCTTTTTTTTTTTGTGCGTGTGGAAACCCCCTCGGGCCGTCACCCCACCGGGGTTTTCGGTGGGGCGGTGTGTCGGAATCGAACCGACTAAAACCACACGGTGTGCCGTACTGCGCCTTAAGTAGGAGGGATCCGGGAACAGCTTTTATTAAGACATCCGGAAAAGGGTTAGGGCCTCCGGTAACCTTACTCACTCAGCGAAAAGCAATGCAAAGATTGCTTCACTGCCGGTTTTCTGTGAGGCCGTAGTATCACTCCGGTCGAGCCAGCCCATACGTGCCGAAGCATGGCTCTCCCACCTATTTTACTTTACTTTGTTGTTTTCCTACAATTAATCTCATAGTGAGTAAGATTTCCAGATATCATATAAATTTGGTAAACTATTAGATCTGACAGTAACTCTTTTCTGTCAGATACTCGAAAATTCATTATTTGCATTTTAGTAAAGTTGAGAAGGCATTAACTTATGAAGAAAAATCGAAATACTTATACGTAAATATGCATACTGCATCGCGCAACAATAGTTCTCAAATCTACAACGTAATAAAACTCGACTGGCCTGTTGGCCTAGTGGTTAGTGACCCTGACCGCTATGCCATAGGTCGTGGGTTCGATTCCTACCCCAGTCTGGGTGTTCTTTGTGTCCGTTGTTTGTATGTTTGTAAAGTCCCCCGCGACACAGGAGTAATTCCTAATGCGGTTGCCAGAGTTGCCTTTAAAAAAAAAAAATGACTCTTGCAAATATACAGACAGCCGACGGCTCCCTGCCGCTATGACCAGCTCATTAGACAATTTAGTTCAATATGATTGCCATCAATTAATTCTCACCTCAAAATGAATATACATAGTCCTGTTAGCAGAATAACATAGATTAAAAACTTTCGTGAATGTTATTCATATTTATAAAAGATATGGTTTTACTCACGTGTGTATTTCGGGGATACCCGATGTCACCCTTAATCAAGGAGTGCAGCGACCGACCGCGACGTGAGATCCAGTGTGACACTGACAGGTCCGAAACTAACCGAAAACAACTTAGTCAAAACGTCAAGCAATTCAAAAGTATATGCACATCCAAACCATCGAGTTAGCTCGCGTTAATGTTATCGTAGACGAGCAGTCTAAGTTTAAATACATTATATTAAATGCTGACACAAACGCTGTCAGAAACTAAACAACTTTACTAAAAGTCAGAAAGTAACTAAGACGTAATTAATTTTAGTTTGTTACTAAGACCAGTTGGTGTTTGAGTTATATAATGGGTGAGTACTATTATGTCTGTACTAGGACTTAATGAACGAGAGTTTCGTAATATAAAAGAGATTTACCTTGTTATTAATTAAAATGGCGACGCTTCATTAGGTATTCTAATGTAGTTAAAGAAAATATAGGCAGTCATGGGACTGCCGACAGAAGTGAAAACTTAAACGAAACGACGAATTTAAAACGTCACATTAGCAGGTTGGTGACATTAAATAATAATAAAGAGCTCTAGTGGATCTATATATGTATTATTAGCGTGACGGTCACGAGTTCAGTTCTCTCTCTCTCTCTCTCTCTGTCCCTGTCCCTACAGGGTCACGTGTCCTGACGCTAGTTTAACATTTTTTACCCATCAAAAAGTGCACAACGCAAGTTCTCACTTCAAAAATACGCATTATAAAAATATATGCAAAGTTTATAATGAGCAACTGACACATAAAGTATTTCAATAACAATGAATAAAACAAAATATCAAAACGTTTACTTTTGCATCGAGAACAAAAACGTTTCGTTTTTGCTGAAATACTTCGGTTACTGAACGTTTTTACAGCCACCAGTTGGTTTTCGTTTGAAAAAAAAAATAGGCGTGCGTGGTATTCTCTGATTAAAGTGTAAAAAGAGAGGGAAATAACGATAGCGTGCACAAAGACAATAATAACGCGTTTCGCAAATTGGCCGCAAGGAAATGAATAATAAAAAACAAAATATTTTATACGGTTCTGTTTTTAAATTCAAATTCTATGTCATTGGAATGGGTTGAAGACTGAATTTAGGATCATTCTAAATAATATATTTGTATGTTCAGGGAATAAAATGTTTTTGCTTCATTTGTAAGCAGAGGTTTTTGGAGTATTGAGGAAAATATCTCATATCAATCTATCTGTTGAGCAGCAAATTAATACGCATCACATTTTTTTTAGAATATTAGCAACGTGGATCACATAATATTAGTATTCTTATTAACCCCTTCAGCAAAAATAAATTTCTTGTGCTAGGAGTGGGTTCACGACATGAGACTACTGACTGTTATCTAACAGAAAGAAAGAGAAAGAGCCAGGCTTATGTTCACAAGTAGACGTCTCTGGGCTGAGATGATGGCAGTGAAAGCCTCACTGATGCAGAGTTTTATGTATAAATATATAGCTATCATGCTGAGGTCGTGGTTTCAATTCCCGTCGTTTTAAGTTTGTCCGTAAATAAATACTCAGTTGCAGTCTTGGAGTTTGGTTCTTTCCGGGCACGGCTGCTTCGGGAAGTACCTGCACTCGGTCGCTAGGAGGGAATTGAGTCCCGCCTGTCACTACTGCCACTGCAGCGAAGACTCGACTCACATACGCTGGCGGTATGCTCCGCTTGGGCAACGCAGCGTCGAGCCCTGGCTGCAATAATGGGAGAGGATCTCCATGACCGGTAGTGATGGGAATTTTACTGCGGTCGCAACCTTCTGTGAGGATCACACATCTCTCTGAAGCAGTCCCTAGACGATCATACGGTATGACATGCTGAATCATCATGCTGCATCAAGGACCTATTGAGAGTCTATCATGCAGTATAATAATTCGCTTGGTATAATCCTTTATTCAGTCGATGTAGATAGTACAGTGAAGAGGTGTTCTGCGCTGGTATGGAAATGTCTTTGTCAAAGGCATATTTACAAATAAATAAATTTATAAATATAAAAATACAAGGAATTGTCAAACAACTGCCAGCACGTAGTTTGCTTGTCATTCGCAATATTTAATACAATTAAATGGTAGTGCATGCGTGACAGCACGTGATGCATGTCAAGCCGCATGATCGTCTAGGGACCGCTTTACACCTTAGACTTATTTTATTGTAAAGAAAGTTAAATATCAAATCGATTCTTATTAAGAAGATCCAATTCATACTTTTTGGACACATTTCATTTTGTTAAGTATTGCTTCCCTGAAATCTTCAGATTCATGTTTCGCTACATATTCCCATGTGTTACATAATAGGTAAGCATACACGTGCCAAATATATTTTTGTGTGTCACTAAAGCTTTTAAGCAACACGTGCCGTCACATGATACGAAGGTGGAGCAAATAAATCACTTCCATCATAAAAGATAAGTGAAACAGTGTCTACAACACGTAGTGGTACTACGACACGCTACGCCGTAGACATCTACATGCTTAGACGCGCTACAGACTGCTTTTATTGTAAATCAAAAAGCTATTACTACGCTTTTATCTTTAGGCGTAATATGAAGTATTACTTGCTTAATCATTTCACGAGATTTTATTATATTTAACCCCCGACGCAAAAGAGGGGTGTTGTAAGTTTGACTTGTCTGTGTGTCTGTCTGTGGCATCGTAGCTCTCAAACAAATGGACCGATTAAAGTGCGTTTTTTTTGTTTGAAAGGTGACTCGATCGAGAGTGTAGTGTGTGTTGAAGGGATTTTCAAGTCAGGGGTATTTTAATTAGAGGGTTGGTATGACACGAGTGGCATTTCTAGTATTGTCAGCGCCATTATATTAAATGGTAGTAACCTGGTGCTCTCTTCCATGTTTAATAAAAAGAGGACTAAAGGCCGAAAAGCCCAGTTTCAAGTGGATCACTAATTAAAAAAGTAAATTCAGTGTTCAGTGAGTCGCACCAATCATCCTACTAATATTATAAACGTGAAAGTTTGTGAGAATGTATGTATGTTTGTTGCTCTTTCACGCAAAAACTACTGAACCGATTGGGATGAAACTTGGTATGTAGATAGTTGGACACCTGGATTAATACATTTGCTACTTTTTATTCCAATGTTCCCACGGCATCGGGACTTACGAAGGTGAAAACGAGGGTCGCAGTTAGTTATCCCATATTTAGATCGAACCAACACCACTTGACCGATAAACGTAGAAAAAGTTTTTCGTGGATCTACCATTCGAACTTAAAGTATCTTTCTTATGAACAAGCAGTAGGAGTCGATAGCACCACGGACAAAACAGTTTTTTTAGGGAAACGAGCAGACGGGTCACCTGATGGTAAGTGACTACAGCCGCCCAAGGGCACCTGCAACTCGAGAGTCACAAGTGGACTGCCGGCCTTTAAGGAGAAGGGAAGGGAGAAGGGAGGGGGGGCAGAGGGGGGGGGGGGGAAGATGGGACAATGAGGAGAGGAAAGGGTTAGGGCCTCCGGTAACCTCACTCGCTCGGCAAAATACAATGCAAGCATTGCTTCACTGTCGGTTTTCTGTGAGGCCGTGGTATCACTCCGGTCTTGTAATTAACTGATCAAAAATCTGAACACAAATCTTCGAAGTCAATTTTAAACCTACTTTTAATATTGGTTGTATAATAATAAGTAGTTCCGATGAGAACACCATAATTCATCTTGCATCTTGGAGCTGATCTGATGATTCGTGTGGAGGTGGATAGTGGAACTCTTCAGTGGCTGCTAGCAAACCCCTCGAGTATGGACTCATATTATTCGTTTTGAGGAGTCCAATAGATTGGGGTTGGTAACGATGGTCTGAAGATAAAGCCAGGATGTGGAATAGTGGAATTATTTTACTTTAATTTTAGTAAACTATAATCTATATATATAAAAATTAATCCCTATTTCCCTTGGTCACGGCATCACGCGTGAACAGCTGGACCGATTTCGCTAATTCTTTTTTTTGTGTTTGTTATTGTCAGAAGAAGATTCTTAAAAATTAAGAAAGTTTAAAAAGAAAATTTAAGAAAACTTAACGACCATATTAACTTTTCTAATGTAACCTTAGCGCTTTTGACATAACTGTCAGTAGTTTGACAGTTGGCGCGATTGACAGAATGCGCGTTGCAAATTATACCAATTCGAATCCAATATTCATAGTTAAGATAGGACAACGTCTGTCGGGTCAATTAGTTATTTATAAAAGGAACCAAACACCAACGATGGTCATGGGATATTAAATATTTTCTTGTTCACCCCTCCAGCTAAGCTAAATGCTTGTGTTAGAAGTAGACCGGGTGGTGGACTTGATCGCAAGTCAGAGGCCTTAGCCACTTCGATACCGCTGCTTCAAATTACGCAATAAGATTACGTGAGAGAAGTGTGGACGAGGCCTTATAAAAATTGTTCCAGTAAGAGTTACGACTTTGTTCCAGTAAGAGTTACGACTTTGTTCCAGTAAGAGTTACGACTTTGTTTGATGTTTCGCTTACCTATAGACTTTTAGGGGAATGCTGTTTAGGAGATGAGAAAATCTTAATTTATGACTATGTTCGTAACAGGATCGTGTTAAAACATAATAATATATACACTTTTATATATATTTTCTTAACCGACTTCAGAAAAGTAAGGGGGTTCTCAATTCAATTATGGATGTTCACCGATTACTCGAAGACGCCTGAAAATTTGGAAAATTCTTTTTTGTTTCAAAGGGAATACTTCCCAGGTGGTCCCGTTTCAATTTACTCCTTATAACACCAGCTATTTGCCAGTGAAAGTCGATTTACCCATTTTGGAGATTAGCCGGAATAAACAGACAGACAGACAAAAATTTAATAACTGATTTTTAGGCATAGGTATCGTGCAAATAGACACTTCAATTATATATTTGTATTGATGGTGATGATTAAAACATGAACTTTAGTTTACAATATAATATAATGAGGAGCACGCACTAGTACTTTCATGCAATAAATTGTCATTACATATTTGCAGTTCATTAGTGTATGCATTTCAAACTAACCACTGACTTGTTAATTAACAGTGCAAGCTAAGATCTTTGCAGTCTCAATATTTATTTTACTCTGAGTTATTTAGCTGACTGTAAATAAAGACTTTTCAGGCAAAATATCTTAATATGGTAACCATAAATTCCATTTTGTTTATCGTGCATTTTTGTGGTGTCATACCACAGAATAGACTTTAACCACATATGTTAAAGTCCTTACAGAGACAAGACACTTCAATAAATGGGCAATCTCAAAATTACTCAAAATACTAGACAATTATAAGTGGATTGCAAGCAAAATCTAATATGTGCCTAATTGATACGCCTGAGAGCGCGTTTTGAAGTTATTGCCGTCAATTGGTGATGCACACTGACGATGCTATAAACCGATAACTATGAACGAGTAATGTCACACCGAACGGCTATGTTTGTGAGTCAAAAATCCGGCTGAGCGGAGGCCTGACATAGGCCTGCTAGAATGGCGTGGTCTGTCGAAACTGGTATTCCGAAATCCAAGTCCGTTTCCATTTAGCAAATGTTGCCCAGTCTAAAGAAAACAAAAAACTCTCAAACGGCCGTTATTTTTCAAGCATCAAAACTTTGTCGAATAAGTTTAGTTGTTATTATTATACATCAAAAGATTTTTTCACCTTTTTCTCGCATATCGACGGGGCTGTCTAACTTTTTAACAAAAAGGACACAAAGTTAATGCCTTTGCGCTTTTCGAGACAAAGAAAAAGTAGGGTATATTTTCTTTGTCTCAAAGAGCCTATTGTCCTTTTTGTTACGTGAAATATATGATGTTTGTAAGTTTTAAATGTCTGCAGGGTTTTGATTATTTGCTCAAAGTGAATTATAGTTTCGTTGTAATACAGAGTCTAACCATTACCATCTTAAAGAAACCATCGTGAAGAAAACTATCTCAAAAAATCTCTCATATTTTCAGCAGAAAGTTTTATATACATACTAAAAGATGGTGGTCGAATTTCGACCGTAAGTCATTAAGTTTTGAAGGTTTTGTTTTATTGTATGAACATTCCAGATCATGAAAGGTCAGAATGAATACCGGGCACTTAACTATCAATGTTTTGTTTTATACCGTTGACCAGTGTAAGTTGAACTGTCATTGTAGAGACTTTTGCGCACACACGTAATAGCTTATCTCACGATAGGCAGATGTTTTTTTGAAGATGCTTTTTGAGCTAATTTGAACTTATAACATAGTGACGAAAGTATAGCATACAAGATGGATATTAGAGTAGTAGGATGATCATAGAACAGGTAGATGGACGAAGTGAAAGGTGAAAGGAATGGTGAATGAGGATGTGCTTAAGGGAATAAGCAGTGAAATGAGGGGTTAGTCCCGATTCCCCCCGAAAAATATAAAAATATATTATTTAATTACATTCCCGATTCCCGCCGATTTTTTAAAATACATTATGTGTGAAAATGTGTCAACTAGACAATATTATTGTCCAAAAAACTTGTAACTTTCATGGTTGTGAAATAATTAATTGTGAATTTACCTGTGATATGATTTGTGACAGAACTTTTTTTATTTGACTGTACCGCTTCAACTTTGTTTAATAAAAAGTTAATATAGACCAGATACATTTTCGGGTCGAAACGTGAATGGCGGAAACCACACTAACTCGAAATGACGAATGATATAGTACATAGAATGAAAGAAGAAAACACATTGCACACATAGATTTGAGAGAACTGCAAGAAGTTAATGAAGAGCGTTGTTCCGAGAGTAGCTTTCTATCTAAATATCTTGAATGAGTGAGAAATGTTAGGTAAATCACTGGAGGCAAATCAAATTTTGAATCGAATGTTTAGATAGTATTGTATTGATCAAGAAAGCTGTGGCCAAGGGAAGTACCCTTGAACACAGTTCTAAAAAAAAATACTTTACTATGTTTGTGTTAGTGTGTATAGGAATAAAAGGTCGAAAATGCGTCTGCCATTATAAAGGATGGTCATGTTAAATTTGGAAAGCCATTGGCCAAAAGCACTCCCATGGGAGAACCCTCTGTAGGAGTACGCTAGATTTCAGGTAAAGGTTCGTGGAATGCTTTCAAACTGTTGTGAATGAATAGCATAAATATGGTGTCTATATGAACTAACAAATTTTAAATTAATTTGTATCAATATTATTAAAGCCCAGTGTAGGTGATGTATTTGTACAAACTTTGTATCAGTTTTGTCACATTTATTTATTTATTTAAAACTTTATGCACATAGAGTACAGAGGCGGACTTAATGCCATAGGCATTCTCTACCAGTCAACCTTAGGGTGATGCAGAGAAAACAGGAATTAGGTGCAATAAAAAAAAAGTTATAGTTTATTAGGTAAATATGCAAACTAAATATCAGACAAAAATACTTAAAGTATATAGGATAAAATACATATCATAAACATACATTCAAATATATACACAAACAATATTTACATACATACAAATAAAAACATCGTAACGATTTAGGTGACCAACTAACTTTATAGGGGTTGGTGCTGTAATTTACGTTTATAAAAATTTTCAATATGAGAAGACTTTTAAATAAATGAACTATGCACAAAATATGACGTCTCAATTCATAAAAATATATTTGGCAGTTTTTGGCTCCGATACAAGATGATTTACAGGAAAACTTAAAGTGATTTGAAGAAACACGAAATAAACACGGAACACGGTCACCGCTGAAAATCAGCGCTGTTTGGCGCACAGCAACTTAATGCCGGCGCCATCAGCATCAATGCTGAGTGGTGACCAATTTCAATAAGTGACATGCAAGTGCGTGCAAGGTAACTGTCGCTCTATTTTGTTTTTTTTCCGTTATTTTTATTTGTATTTCTTTTATTTTTTTTAATGTTTTATCACGTTGTACTGTAAGCACTTTTTTCTAAACGTCACTTAGAAATAAATAATTTTTCTTTCTTTTAAATAGTACACAATTTCATCATCTTCATCTGCCTACCCTTGTCACAATTTTATTTGGGTTGGTGCAATATGTTTTATTCTTCCATTCTACTCTATCGTTCGTCATTTCACTGCATACTCCATTTCTAGCCATATCTTCTCTCACACAGTCCATCCAACAGTACACAATTTTAAAAATAAAATTTACTGTATTTTTTTCTCAAATGAAATGCGACTATTTAAATATAACTTCAAATTAAACACATATCAATATCACTACATATTATTAAACAAAGTCCCCCGCCACGTCTGTCTGTTCGCGATAAACTGAAAAACTACTGAATTGATTTTCATGCGGTTTTCCCTTATAGACAGAGTGATTCATGTCCTCATGAATCACTCTGTCTATAAGGGACAGGTTTAGGTGTATAATTTATACCCGTGCGAAGCCGGGGCGGTTATTATAAAATTAATATTTAAATACAAACAACTACCTCTATGATTTGATTTTTCAAATTGTGTACGGTTTCTTTAAATCACTAAGTTTTCCTGTAAATCATTTTGTATCGGAGCCTTAAATTGTTCGATGTCAAGTTTTCAAATAGTTCAACAAATAACATCGAAAAAAATACGTACAAGTAATATGTACCTACTATGTATGTTACCATAAATACGTACAAGTAATATGTACCTACTATGTATGTTACCATAAATACGTACAAGTAATATGTACCTACTATGTATGTTACCATAAATACGTACAAGTAATATGTACCTACTATGTATGTTACCATAAATACGTACAAGTAATATGTACCTACTATGTATGTTACCATAAATACGTACAAGTAATATGTACCTACTATGTATGTTACCATAAATACGTACAAGTAATATGTACCTACTATGTATGTTACCATAAATACGTACAAGTAATATGTACCTACTATGTATGTTACCATAAATACGTACAAGTAATATGTACCTACTATGTATGTTACCATAAATACGTACAAGTAATATGTACCTACTATGTATGTTACCATAAATACGTACAAGTAATATGTACCTACTATGTATGTTACCATAAATACGTACAAGTAATATGTACCTACTATGTATGTTACCATAAATACGTACAAGTAATATGTACCTACTATGTACGAGTATGTTACCATCAACTTGTCGAACTGAATTTCCCAAATTGTAGTAAATGATTATAAATTAATTTATTGAATGTTCAATAAATTAATTTATCAAGAATACACAAACCGTTTGCTCTTGTTAAATACGACACAGTAATTGTAATAATAATTATTCATTTCATTAAAGCACCAATTATAAATCCCTAGTGACAAATGGATGAAACAGATTTATACTTGTAATACAATAAATTGTGTTTCTGTCATAATTATTTATTTAAATTACCATATAAAGAACTTTACATTCTTAATTGGATAGTGCGATTTAACATTATTTCAAAATATAACTAATATCCTAATTACGAATGTGAATTTGGTTTTTTGTTCTTACATTTTCACGTCTTAAATACTCAATGGACAGACATGCAGCCAAAACAATGCCATCTAACGAAGACACACTGAACTACGGAGTAACTACTAATCCTGCATCGCGCTATATATATATACAACTTCCCAATATCAACCGTCGGGCCGCGGCCCGCTAAGCATAATCATCTCGCCTGGTCGGAGGATCCTCGCTTCCTGTTAGAACGTGAGCTATGATGCCACAGACACGTCAAACTTATAACACCCCGTCCCTTTTGCGTCGGGGGTTAAAAATGGAACTGTCTAGTCCCCAATGATGCCTTAACTATGTTCAACTATAACCCGCCGAATTCCCAAACTATCAGGCGCTAATACGCAAAAGCACTTTCCGTTAGGTACATACGAAGTTCGTATTCCGACCGGACTAAACTTCGTACAATGTAACGATTTATCAACACCACTAGGATTACGGTACCTATTAACTTTGCAGTCACTTACCCTGGCTCGTGCCTCGGTATAATCCTGGGATTTCTACACGTCCGCCTTTCCTTGCATTTTCGTTAAAATCCAGACGAGCTTTTTAATTCAGCTGGGTTATTTCGTAAGTGATTTTAATTAGTGCGCCATTTGGTTCGTGTTTGGTAGTTAACGTCGATTTATGCCTAAGACAATATACGGTGTTTACTCAAAGTAAATTACGTTTTGCTACGACAAAGAATGGCTGAATATAAATTACCAAAGAATTTTAATGACGTAATCAGATCTGTTTTCAGTAAATTGAATTAGTAATAGTCTGACATATTTTTGAGACGGGGTTTTGAGTTCAAACTTAGAGCTGCCTCAGAAACTTGATAGTCGAAGTTAAGCAATAGTCCACTCCTCTGGACTAGCGTACATTTTCAGACTTCACAGACCATTGAAGCACATTCAGGGGTTGCGGTCTGAGGAGTTCTTTGAGCTGATATCCATGGTCTACTATCACATAAAAAGGACGAGTTTTTAAACCGGAACGTTCGAATTAATTTAATCCATACAGCGGTAAATTTAAGATTTACCGAGTGGATAGTGGTAAAAGTTCGAAATGAATGACAATTGCAAAAAAATTTACTTTTACTTTTAAAAAGTTGGTAAATCTTAAGTTTTACTGGCAAATCTTAAAATTTACCGTAATTAGGGATTTCACAGTAACATATATGTATGATGAGCATGATCATTTGTTCTGTGTCTGGGTGTAATTTATCTATAATATGTATGTATTTAGAAATATATATGTATGTTTATCAGCAGTCTGGTTACCACAGTACAGGCTCTGCCTAGTTTGGAATCAGACGGCCGTGTGTGAGATGTGTGAAGGTATTATTATTATTATTATTATATATATTTAGCTAACGTAATTACAATATATAATATTTTATTAGTAATGCATATACCAAAGTTGACTCGTGTCAAAAGGAATGTTCCGTACTACATATGCATGATGTTATAAACGTCGTGTGTACAGGAATCAAACGTATTACTGTCATTTAAACCAATAACAAGAGTGGGTAGAGAGTAAATCCTTTGGGGGAGACAGAATTAGTTAAAAAGCGTCGTTGATAATGACCTAACTTTCTTCCAATTCATTGAAGTAGCAAAGCAAACATCACGTTTCACGCTAGAGGTAGGTAATATGTTCATAGTTGGTGCTGACTAACAGAGGTTGAGTCTACCTCTTTAATTATTATTGAGCAAGAGAAGCGAGCATCATCATAATACGAACTTGTCAAACTAGGAATTTTACTGTAAAATAGTTTTAATGAAAGTAGTGAAGTGCGGTATCGTTGGAAAATTCATCTCTGATTCATATTTGAGGATCAAGATGAATGAAATCTGAAATTCATTTTTTTTTACTTTTTTTTAAGTGAAAACTCCTTTAGGCACGTTTGTGCACTTTTGCTATGGGGGAAATGCACTGAACTCGTGACCGTCACGCTAATATAACATAATATACATCCACTAGAGGCCGCTAATCTAAACATTGAGTCAACTCCTTAGTACTTACCAACCTGCTAATGTGACGTTTTAAGTTCGTCGTTTCGGTTAAGTTTTCACTTCTGTCGGCAGTCCCTTGATTGCCTATTTTTCAAGCATAGCTTTTGTTTTGTTCGTTAAGCCTGGGAACTGTCAAAAATCTTTTTCTTGCCCTTATGTCCAGTATTTTTTTGAATTACCTTGCGTAGGAGAGCCATGCTTCGGCATGTATGGGCTGGCTCAATAATCCCCCTACTCCCACCTTAAAGGCCGGCAACGCACTTGTGACTCTTGAGTTGCGTTGCGGTAGTCACTTACCATCATATGACCGATCTGCTCGTTTGCCCCTATGCCATTAAAAATACAAATATATTAAAGGCACTACGTCAATGCAAAACTTCATGATTATCGGTATTTATAATATTAGTAAGTTTTCGTTTTTAAACTTTAGGCCTAAAAATATTGCCTTAAATTATTATAGACTAGGCTAAATTTCCCAGCTCAATATTTTAGTACATAAAAGCAAGGCTGACACTATGTGGATCTTTAAGAAAGTTGTGGGAGTCATAAATAAAACATTATTACATTTATCTATGTTCAACACACTCTCCGTTACATTACAGACGGTGATTTACTGATCTGGAGCCATACATTTCACGTCTCGATTGAAAATTAGCTCAGCCTCATGTTTAATGGCTGCCTGTAACACATTGCTTCAAAATAACTATATAATATGGTGGACATAGAAGATGAGAAGCGATTTAAAAACTAGCTGTTTTTAAATCTCTTTTCATTATCTCATCGACGATTCTTTGTATGAAAAAAATTAAACACCAACCACAAACATTTCTCAATAAAATGTAAAACGCACTTAGAGGCGTCAAAATCACGGTATGCCCATTCAATAAAAGAAAGATTTACTAAAATCTTTTTACAACCATCCAGGATATTGCGTAGCAAATACAAGAAGAAATACAGCTTAATATAAGACCCTATTTTTTCATTGAAGATTGTTACAAATATTCAGCCATCAGAAATAAACGAATCATTAACAAGGTACGAGTATACTAATTTAATTATGTAAACAATCGATATTGGTAATGAATTGCATTTGGATTGATTACTTTTAGATCGAAGTCGAATGGAAATCGAGTTGAAATTTTGATAGTTAACCTAGTTCTAAACAGAAATCAAAACAAAAATTAGGAGCCCAATGGAAAAAGCATTCTACACACAATGAAAATACAGGAAAACACAAAAATCGGTCCAATCGCTTTCAATGACCCTCCTAACAACACATCAAGCAGTTTGCTGCAATCAAATGACAAATAAGCTCCGGTTCAAGCCGAAAACCGGGTCGCAATCGGTCAAAACGTCCATTTCAGTCGCTTATAACAACTAGTATTCGCTGACCCTTGCCAATTTCATTTATTAAACAGGATTCGAACAGCGTAGGCATTATGAGAGCTCTGGACATTATGGCCGATTGGAAAATGTCATTTGGTATCGTATTACGTAGTCCAGGTCGTTGTACGATAATACTGAGCTATATGACGTAATTTTACACGTCGCTTGGGAATCGATATCCATTCTCACGTAAATTAGTTCTTAATAACATTTGCGCTAAGGTTGATTATAGTTTGCATTTTGTAGGCATCCAATATTATTCTACGGAAATATCAAAATATGAAAAAAATAGGTCTTGTTTGTGTTCTAATAAACGGAATAATTTGGTTAGAAGCGGTTGAAAGAAGTTCTTGATAGTAAGCGCTGGATTACGAGGTTTTAAGCGGATTTACTTTGCACAACTGCAAACAATGTTTTGAGGAGTTAGTAGTGGAGTTTGTCGTCGTATTAGCTACAGCTGTGCCCGCGACTTCATCCGGGTGGAATAGTGTCTTTGGGTAGAATTTTTAATTATTTAGGCTAATCGACGATACTTCCATACAACTTTTCATCCCCACCTTTCAACCCCTTACACCCCTTTTTTCGCATTATAAAGTAGCCTATGTCCTTTGTCAGGCTCTAGACTATCTGTGTACCAAATTGCATTTAAATCTATTCAGTAGTTTTGGCGGGAAAGGGTGACAGACAGACAGACAGACTGATAGACAGACAGAGTTACTTTCGAATTTATAATATTAGTAAGGATAGTAGGAAAGTTTAATACAAGACAACTCCTGCAGTCAAATACGTGTATGTCACGTGGTATAGAGGGACTATATGGAAAAAAATGCTCTATCCATTGACCAGAGGGTTTTAAACCCTGGTGCAAAAAGGAGGGGTATTATTAGTTTAAAGTGTGTATCTGTGTCTCGGTCTGTCTGTATCATCACATCTCCTAAACGGATGGACCAATTTTGTTTTAGTTTTTTTTTGTTAGATAGGTGACTTGATCGAGAATGTTCTTGGCTATAATGCACGAAAATTTGTTTAGCCGCTCGAAGATCATCAGTTCTTTTGTAATTGTTGAAATGATTTATGAGTCAAGTATTTTGGTTTCTTTTTAAATGTATACTTGTTAAACAAGATTTACTTAACCAATTTCGAAAGTCTGGTTTCGTAGAGTGCCGAAGGGAGTTCAACATTATTATTAAATTGAAAACATTTTCACTGGAAATCCGTAGATATTCCTCCGCACCTATTCAATCCTACCAATGTAAATTTTAACTACATCTGTTACAATATCATCAGGCAAAACTAAAAGCATTATTAAAAACCTACATATTGTTAATAATTAACGAAATACCGCTTCGATATTTTTTTTTTTTTTTATAAAATAATACTAGCAACGTGGGTCACACATTACTAGTATTCTTGTTAACCCCTCCAGCTAAGCTAAATGCTTGTGTTAGGAGTGAGTTCACGCCGGTAGTGCACTGGGTGGGGTTCGAACCCGCAACCACTTGATCGCAAGTCCGACGCCTTAGCCATTACGCTACCGCCGCTTGACCTAATAATGGACCTAATGTAATTGCAAATGTATAAATGTGTTAGAATTACTTTACGTGGTGAATGCCTACATCACTGGAAACTCAAAAACCCCGCAAATAAATTCAGCAGCAGTGAATTTCTTCGTTATAACTCATTTGCATTTTAAATTCAAAAATGCAAAGCGGCCAGGAACGCAACGGCTGGGGCTAAAAAATGGACAAAAACTCTTTTTCATAATTTAATTTCATAAATGACTCGTTTTTTGACCATACAATCATGAATGAGGGTTTTCCTGGGAATGAGATATGCTTCTGTATATCTCATTCCCATGTCATTCTATACATACGAGTATGTCTACGAATAGAATGTGTGTGTAGGAATAAACTTCATTAAACATTAATGAATTTTATTCCTGAAAAATTTGCATGTCTGTTCTGGGTCATGTACAGAGTAGTCTTATGGGGCATAAATAAACCTTAAATAGGTTCTGTTCTTGTATTGTGCAATATATTTGTGTAAATATGGTGTCTATTTAATAAAAGTTTACATCAGCTATGTATCATTAATTGGCATATTAAAAAGTGTTTCATTTTATTCCAGAATTGGAACATGAAATAAGTTGAATATTGTTCGCATGGCTTTTGTCTTTTGTTCGCATATTCTGGCACTTCTTCTAATTTCTTCACATCTGTAAGTGCGCGAAATTTGCTTCAAGAAATTGTACAAGCGTACAAAGAAACAGCTTCATGTATTAATATATATAAAGATTCTCTGCTCACGTCACACTGTAAACGTGACTGCCAAGGCGTTTGCGGTTCGAGTCCGCACGGAATGACCTTCGTAAAGGTCTTCGGTCTAGAGGATCGTGTTCCGGGGTTACCGAGAAATGTTCAACACTAATGATGTTTTTTGTAAAAAAAGTTTGATGTCATAAATGACAATTAGTGCTGGCAAATACACGTGTCTTTTATCTAAACTAATATTATAAAGCGGAAACATTGTGTGTATGTTTGTAATGTTTTCACACAAAAACTACTGGACCGATTGCGATGAAACTTGGTATGTAGATAGCTGGAGACCTGGATTAACACATAGGCTACTTTTTATCCCGACATTCCTACGGGGTAGGGACTTACGCGGGTGAAAGAGCGAGGCGCTGCTAGTTTACAATAAAATTATTAAACTTAAATACAAGCGTACATACAACCAAGGGAGGACTACACTCGGATGTGAAGAACTGGCTTTAGATAAATCTTGACAACAATAAGTTAGTCCATATTTGTCTGCAAAACTGTATTACTTCACAAGACTGACAAGACAAGAATCATAACTGTCTTTGGGGTATTTCAGCCACTTCAGTATTAAAAAGAATCAAACAAAGAGTAGAAATAAATTGTTCAATGTTTAAAAAATCTCTGGGCTACACATATGGGAAGACTTTGGTGGAAGACGTAACGAAGATATTTTATACCAGCAACCCGCCCCGGCTTCGCACGGGTACAAATTATACACCTAAACCTTCCTCATTGATCAGTCTGTCTGTTAGTCAAAACCGCATGAAAACCCAATCAGAAGTTCTACAGTTTATTGCGAACAGACAGACAGACGCGGCGGGGGACTTTGTTTTATAATATGTAGTGATGATGTACAGCAAAATTAACGAGACCGCTCTTAATGTTAAATGGTTATCAGTTCCTATAAAAACTTTCAACACCAATGGAATTACTATGCGTTACCAACCTTATTTTCCCAACAAAGAAACCCTGGTGATCCTAATCATTTGCAGAAACGGACAGCATAGTACTGGTACTGCTAGCTTATCTGTATATAATATTTTCATTACAGATTATATAATATTTTACGGTGTTTTCTCATTGTTGAAGCAAATGTAGAACATGTAGGTACGCTTAAGCATAAGCCCATCTTTACAGCTTATATAAGTAAACGAGTAACAGTTTACAGACCCCTGTGTTATTTGACAAAGGAGAATTATCGTCTCGCAGGTGTCGGCAGACAATAGGTTATTATGAAACTTTACACTATATATTTGTATAATTAAATGTTGGGTAATCTTCAACTACAGACATTAAGGTATATACGTATTATAATAATACAAAAACGCATATGCAGTTAATAATTAAAAGATAGGTCTTTAAAACAGCAATACGTCCTCCATTCCTTTATAAACGGAAAGAAAGAAACTTGTAATTTTTTAACAATTTATTATAATATACTCAATTAACCTCCTCTTTGCGTCGTGTATCCTTAATGATGAGATGCTGAGTGTAGTTTCGCGACGACCACACCGGACGCGTAAGTGTTCCACAGTTAGTGAGGTGAAGAGTATTAGTATTTTGGCAAAGGTAAATTTTGGTACTAAACCGTTAAGTGAGAAGAGCCTACCACACATGAGATTCATTATGATGGGTTTGTAAGATCGAGATATGATTGAGATAGTACTCGTGTGAAGACCAGATAAATACTTTTAAAAAAGAACCCGACTTCAACGAAATTTATTGTGGAAAGGTAAGAATTTCTAAATACTGTCTTTTCTTCTGGTATAGGGGGCAAACGAGCAGACGGGTCACCTGATGGTAAATGATTACAGCCACACATGGGCACCTGCAACTCAAGAGTCACAAGTTCCTTGCCTCCCTTTAAGGTGGTAGTAGGCGAAGAGGAGGTCTTCGCCTACTACTACCTGGGAGGAGAGGGGGAGAGGGAAGGGTTAGGGCCTCCGGTAAGGCTACCGGAGGCCCTAAGATAGTGAAGTCACTATCGCGGCGAAAAGCAATGCAACAGGAAACCAGCACTGAAGCAATGAATTCACTGCTGGTTTCCTGTGAGGCCTATCATTTTATCTAGGATAAAACCATAGGTAATAATTAAAGAGCAACTTGGAATGAGGTCAGAACCGTAAAATCAATACCTATAATCCCCCAATGTGTTAAATTTCTACACGTGTAAGTTTCTTTTGTCTCTCGAGCGATGAGGGACAATTAACTGATTCGAGTTTCTCCGAAATTGATTTTGGCTAGGATAGGAGGAAAGACGCAAGCCTGGAACTGTTAAGTACTTACCGATCCAATTACTTTGTAAGCATTGTTAGTCATGGTCTTATTCACACTGTCAACGACAGCAACAAATATGATTGTAGATATTGTCAACGTTGATGCCACAGTTTAATTTAAAAGAGGTAATGTGTAAAAAATGTTAATTATTTTCTGTTAATCCTGTACTCCCAAAGAGTTGCGATAGTAATCCAAGGGCTTGAATTAGAAGGCTGTCGTGCTAATAGGACTCGTATAGTCTGAAAATCCTCTCTAACCACCGCTATTGTAGAAATATATTTAATTGACTTAGTCACTATGATGTTTTTGTATAAAAAAAATTTTAGTTAGAAATATATGTATGTAGGTAACCTTACGATAGCAAAGCTATTTTAGCTAAAAACCTGTCGAGCGAAATTGTTACATAACATACGAGACGCCTATTTGTTGTTTTGACATTTGTAATTCACAATCGTCGTGACAGGAACGAGTCAATTGCCGTCTGCCGGGTGTTTTATACTCACACCTTTATATATTTCCAACGGAGTATCCAGAGATATAAACGGCACCTACATTTCACCAGATATGTTTTTTATCACTTAAGTGGCGAACCTATCGACGTCTAAAGACAGACAGACTCCTGAGTGCTCCTATTTAGAATTTCTAAAACTCTAATCCAAACTTGTAACGTTTACCAATACATATTATTCGGATCAAACAGCAATTAAAAGGAATAAAAGCCAGTAGCAACTGCTAACACATACTAAGAAAAACAGATAAATCCACCACGTGTAAAATAAGTCTTTATCATCTAAGTAAATGAGGTTCCCATTGAAAAAGCCGGTGGAAAATATAAACGGAACACCGGTGCGTCCTTAATCATAATCAATCATACCGGAATGTTGGCAGGCTTGGATGGCCATTGTTTTTCTTTTTTCTCCCCTCCACGAGTGCATTTCGGTGAAAAATGTTGCGAGGTACTTTTTGTAAACATTGTCTGTTGTTGATAACTAGGTTTTGACGTCTTGTTGGGTCAGATAATGAATTACTTTTAGAAAAAAGAGAGAAAGAAATAATAACATTTTTTCGTATCCTGGACTCTGACAATAGAATACAAAATTTGTTGTTTATATAAAATAAATAAAGAAAATTGAATGAAATCGGGAAAGGGCTCAAATCTCAGCATATGGTTCAGTATAACACTACTACGAGACGAGAAGGATTTTTTTTTTAATATTTCGAGTGATACCATGAAAAGAATGTAGTCAGTACTCTAGCCAAATCAAATTCAGTTTCTGATAATAGTGTTCTATGAACTGTCTTAAAAAATTACTAATGAAAAAAGATGTAAAAATGCCTGCACTCTGATCGAAATTTTTTATTTTTTTTGGTTTGTATTTAGAAGAAGTGTTATTAATTAAAAAATTATGGGAAAACTCCAAAAAGCTGCAGCTACTAAGACTCCAATATAAATGCTGACCTATCCTATCCTATAGGTACCTACATGTCTATAAAATTACAGTTCAAGTTGTACTGGGCGTTGCTGAAAGCAAAACATTCAAAAGTTACTGACATAAAGTCGAATTGTAAAAGCCGATGCTGTAAAAGACTTTGGACCTCCTTTATGAAAGCTGTATTATTAAGGGGGCTCCGAGCCTTTAAGTGTGTTATAAGTTTGTTGGTAAGTCTGTATGTGACAACATAGCTCCGAAACGCATGGATCGCTTTTAGATCTGGTTAATTCAGACTTTATTGTTACGCAAAATGTTATGCCGATTGAGTCGTTAAGGCGTGAAAGCTAAATGTTATTCGCGGGAGAGCCATGCTTCAACACGTATGGGCCTGCTCGACTGGACTGATACCACGGTCTTACAGAAAACCGGCAGCAATGATTGCATTGCTTTTAGCTGACTGAGTGAGGTTACCGAAGCTCTAAACCTTCCCTCTTCCCGCTCTTCGCCCCTCTCCCCCTCTTCCCCTTAAAGGCCGGCAACGCACTTGTGACTCTTGAGTTGCAGGTGCTCATTGGCAGCGGTAGTTATTTACCATCATGTGACATGTCTGCTCGTTTACCCACTATTTCATAAAAAAAAACAAATCAACAAAACTCATTTTTGCATTTATAATATTAATTTGTATTATTGTTAGAGATAAAGTTGAGTTACCTTTTAAAGCCAGCTAAACACTTACCTGTAACTTAACTTAATTGTAAGTAGGTATGTATAGAAAAAAACTTTCATATAGTTACTTTTGAGCACGCACTTACCTGCAACAAAATATTACATATTAATAAAAAATAAGACATAGAGATTTTGGTTTTTTTTGTACTATCAAGTGTATGAAGAAATAAGAAAACACAGGGATTCTATGATAGTCAACGGTACCGAGGACTATGGACACTCCTAATACGAGCAGCTTTACTCGCGCATTGACGACCCTATGTTACCACCATCGAAGAGTGGCAACCCTACTCGTCAAAAGAACACAACACCAAAAATATCGTCCTAAATACGAGTATAAAGTATCAAAATATTCGAATCTCAGGTAATTTGGTCGGAGACGTGCCCTATTTGGCTCTGGCACAGATTCGATTCTTATATATCGATAATGTTTTTAAACCACAGTAGTCTCGATTATTTAATTTGCAGTATTCCTATAACGTCAGTAGCAACAATGTAAGCAAATACTGTCATGTCTCCGTTGTCACCTTGCAGTGACCTTAGCTTGCTTTCTTGTGACCTCGCGTGGCACTTTTGTGACCTCGACTTTGTACACGGGACTATCACCGAGGAGTTCTGTCAATGTTAAATGACCTACTTCTGACGTCATCTGACCTAGAGGTTAATAATCCAACAGAATGTAGACCGGGAAGTATAGCTGCACTGGCACACAGTCCTCCTGATTGGCATTTAACTTAAACAGCTGATATGCTTAAATTATTTATACTATAATACTCAAAATGGCGACTTGTATGTAGTCGTTCTCCGTATGATTTCAGTTTCCATATGCTTATATGTTAGGATATTTCTATGCTATTTCTATTTAAAATTTTACCCAAATCGGTGAAGGAATACTAAGAGTAATTACTAAATAGTACACACTCACTAATACCTGCCTTTATAGTATTAGTAGGTATTGGTAGAACAATTGATAGATGATTTACTAAACGAAGGGGCAGGTCTATTTATTTATTAATTATTAATAATTCATGCACAGATTTTACAAAGGCAGAGTTGATGCCTAAGACATTCTCTACCAGGCAACCTTGGGGTGATGCAGAAATAAAAGTGGTAGGTGCAAAGACATGTTAAAGAGAGAAAACAGCCAAAAGGAGAAAGAGAGAGATAAAATTCCAAAGAAAGTCTATTCGTCTCTTTAAAAAAACTAGTCTAGCCTTTCTTGAACGTTGGCAGCTGATAGTTAATTAAATAAAAGTGTTAAATTAGTAGATAATTTCAATTTTTTTTCAAATAAAAAAAAAATAAAATGTAGTAGTAAAAAAACCCTCTAAATGGCTTCATGTTTATGACATTAAAATCACATATTAGTGGACGATAAAGTCTTTCCAATTTCAAGTTAAAGACCGGCTAGAGGTTGAAAAATACAAACAAAACAAAAACAATGAACGAATGAAATACATGTCTCTCTGTAAGTTTTATTAAAAAATAAAATACTGGGAGTCAAATTGTAAATCTGTCTATGTTTAGTAGTGGTCGTACTTTGGTCCTAATGACGATGGCGATGTGACGTACGAGTTCTTAAAGCCTATTTCCGTCTATTACTCGATCGACGTCACTAGCACTCATTGGCGCCTTAATCGATTAGCTGTCAGTGGTCCTACTTTTTTCATATCTGTATAAAAATAGATATCTACAGAAAACGAGTACTCTTTTCTTTCTGTTTCAAGCGGTTTTCTTAGTAGCCATTGATAAGCTTTACGCCCGATTTCTGCAAGGCTGATTAACGCAAAAATTAACTAATCGTCAGTCAAATGTCTTGTCAAGTATATGTTGAGTTGCTGAAAGCATGATTAGCAGTTTGATTTGACCATCGGATCAGTTAACAGAGCTGTCATAGGTTACTGCAAAATCTTATGTCAAATGCCATTCTGATAATGTTATTAAACACTTGATGTTGGGCAAAAAAGGGGCGATGAAAGCAAAGCGACAGATTAACAACAATGTTACCGTGTTTAAAATGTTGTCATTACAAATGACTTTAACACAATCGAATGTTCAATGAAACTGATCATAGATTAGGTAGTACCTATGTTTTTCTTTGATTACCGCTGTTAACTTGACAGCTTTGTTAGTTGAACGATGTTTTGATCAGCCTTTCAGACACAGGGTGGTATTATTGTTTTAAGTGCCTAGTGCTTCAGATCTTTTGTAGCGCACTCTTGCATTATGGTTCACTGCTCAGACTTATGTCTTCGAGACAGACAGGGTGAGACAAAGTGTCATAAATAGTTTTTGTCCCATTAATCATTTAATTGTGACTTCCACTAGTCTATGTAAATCAACAAGTAACAGATCCAGTTTCACTCTTTTCTAAATCGATATTATTTCAATAACCGTATAAACGCGATTACTCTATTTCGTTATTCAACTGATCGGGCACCGGATACTGAGTACACGTTTCGTATTAATGTTAAAAGATAACATTTATTCACAAAACCGGATTGTTTCAGCTTTCAACGAACATTTTCATTTTTTATTGACAAAAGAACATTATCCAGTAGACTCTTATTTGTGAATCGTTTTGAACGAATCTTACCAGTTTAGGGTTCGGCGATACAACCGCTCTGGGTTTCAGGTGTAAATAATTTAGATGTTATAAGTCCGTCTGTGGCCAATATTAATTTAATTTTTGTGTACTAAACTAGGTTTATATTAAAGGTTGTTATTTTTTTTTATGGAAATAAATTTTCAAAACAGCATCCATATTTGCTTTCCCTAATTACCCACCCTTCATAGGCAATAGGCTTGCCCCTTTTGCCTATCCGGGGATACAAGCTTGAGTATAATATAATGTATGTATAAAACTTTTGTATTGCATCCCTCATCGGGGAGAATAAAGTGTCATGGTCCTAAGGTGTATCTACGAACCACCAGAGAAAAACGGCTGTAGCTATATGCTGATATAAATAATAGCTGTAGGGTGGAACTGATATCCCAAATTCGAGCAAAAATCAGCGTTGCTATAAACCTTAAAATTTCATTAACAATTAAACGAAGAGGAGAATCCCCAACAGTACATATTATAAAATAAAGGCCCCCGTCTGTCTGTTTGTAATAAACTGAAAAACTGCTGATCGTATTTTCTTGCGGTTTTCACCAATAGATAGAACGATTCATGAGGAAGGTTTAGGTATATCATCATTGTAGTAGATGTCTCTGCTACCTGGGCGGGTTGCTAGTCATTTCTAAATTGAAGGAAGTAGGGCACATTTTCTTTTTTCTTTTTTTAACATTAGATTACCTTTCTAGATACGATTCTATTCAGTTAGAAAGTATTCTCTCAAGTCGTTCGGCAAGTATGAGCCGGCTAGGCCGGAGTGATACCACGGCCTCACATAATAACCGCCAGTGAAGCAATGTTGTATTTTGCCGAGTGAGTGAGGTTACCGGAGGCTCTAACCCTTCCCTACCCCCTCCCTCTCTTCCACCCTTCCCCTACTCCCACCAAAGGCCGGCAACGCACTTGTGACTCTTGAGATGCAGGTGCCCATGGGCGACTTTAGTCACTTACCATCAGGTGCCCCGTCTGTTCGTTTGCCCTCTATCTTATAAAAAAATAATAATATTGGACACACGAGCTTGAGTTACCATCGAGCGGATAGTATACTTGTTAGCCAAACGGCTAGTAAAAATAATAAATAAGCTTATTCTACGGAACCAAAGACATTTTCTTTATTTTTTGTTGAAGAAAAACTAATTATTTCACGCCGCCCATTCGTTTTCATTCAGTCTCGTTACTTTCTCTCGGCGCTTTATCTCCATTTTTCTTGTAATTTTCTTAACAATTCGCTTTTTTCTTATCGTTTCTTTGGCACTTGTAGTCCTAGAGTGAAATAAGTGCATATTGATCGCTTTTAAGTATTCTTATGATCTTTTTGAGTGTACCTTTGTGTCTTTTTTTATTTATCTTTAAAAAGATTGACGAGGAACGTGAGTAACAAGATACAACCAAAGTTAATGTGTCTGTAAGTATACTGCTGGTATATATATAGTATATGGCAGATAAGGGGATAGAAGAAAGAAGAAGAGGGGGAGAGGAAAGGGTAAGGGCCTTTTTTTTACCGTACTGCGCCTTAAGTAGGAGGGATCCGGGAACAGCTTTTATTAAGACATCCGGACCCCCCCTGGCGCCTGCCCGCAAAAGCGCGGGCACCACCTCCGGGTGAAAAAACCTCTCAATTAGGCGACGTCCAGGCACACGCGGACGCCGCCTCCTCGCGGGGGGCCACTAAAGCGGGTGAAGGGGAAAAACCCGTCCCGTCCACCCGCGGCCACACTCAGGGCGGCATGAGGCGCTGGTAGGCGCGCCTCCATCGCCCGGTTCGCCGGCGGCGAATTAGGTCCGAGTGGAGATCGTCCTCCTGAACCCTTTACGCCGCCTCCTTCTGCGAGATGACTTCCTCACAGAAGGTAGCGACCGCGGTAAAATTCCTGTCGCTACCGGCCATGGAGCGTATGACAGCCGGTAGCGACAGATCCACTCCAATGACTGCAGTGAGGGCCCGAAGCTGCGCCGGGTGACAGGCGGGACTCAATTCCCTCCTAGCGACCGAGTGCAGGTACTTCCCGAAGCAGCCGTGCCCGGAAAGAACCTGCGTCAGTTGGAAGGAAAGGGTCCCGTGCTGCCGCCCTGCCCACTCGACGATGACCGGCTGGAGCGCCTCCACGGCGGCAAAGCCAGCACGTGGAGCCCCCAGCCGGGACGACCAACGAGCCATCGTGGCTCGGCGAGCGGCCTCACGCCACACGCGTACCTCTTCGGGCGGGGGCCGACTGCCGCTTCCCGCCCGGAACTCAGTCGTCCGCCGATAAACTTCGGCGAGCACTTCCGCCTTCGAGCCTCCAAATCCCACGGGGGAGTCCCGGCCAACGCGCACGCCGCCTCCGTCGACATGGTGCGGTAGCCGCGTATGGCTCTAACCGCCATAACCCTCTGAGGGCGCCAGAGGCGTGCCCTATTCTGGGCGGTCAGAGCCCCCGCCCACACCGGTGCACCGTAAAGTGCCATTGACCGGACAACCCCCGTGTACAGCCGTCTCGTAGCGACGCCTGGTCCACCCAAATTGGGCAAGAGTCGCCCAAGGGCGGACGCAGCGCCGACCAGCTTCGGAGCAAGCTGTCGGAAGTGCTCGTCGAAGAGTCACCTGCCGTCGAGGATCACGACGGGGCCCATGAAATAAAAGGGCCTCCGTCTTATCCAGGGCCACCCGCAAACCCAGCGCCTCGATGCGCCCGACCACCAGAGAGACTCCCCTGTTAGCCAAGCGCGCCGCCTCCTGAAGTTCACCCCCCGGGCTGTGACTAACGTGTCATCGGCGTAACAGATTACGCCCAGCCCGGTGGGGAAGTCACCTCGAAGGGCCCAGTCGTACCCCATGTTCCACAGGAGTGGTCCAAGGACAGACCCCTGCGGAACACCGCACGACATGGGCCGACTACTTAAAACTTCATCTCGGTCCTCGTACATGACGGTACGCTCCTCTAAATAGTCTGCCATTAGCCGCCTCAGGTACTGTGGCACCCCATGATAGAGGAGTGCTTCCCTGATGCAGCTAAATGGCAGACTATTGAATGCGTTGGCGATGTCCAACGACACCGCCAACAGCACGCCGCCACAGCTCACTACGTCTTCGGTCACAGCCCTCAGGCGCAACACAGCACCGACCGTCGAACGCCCCGAAGCCGTGGTAGCACCCCGGTCGAGCCGACCCATACGTACCGAAGCATGGGTCTCCCCCGAACATTAGAATAGAATCGAATATAGTTTATTGTGCGAAATTTTTGATTTGGAATATAAACAATGTACTCATAGTGAAGCTGATGTATTACAGTTTTCCATTTATATTTTATATGTGTTCAAATTAATACCTAATTGTTAAAAGCATTTTCTTGCTGACCTTTGGATGTACTGATGTAGTGGTATTAATAGTCATGTACTTTGAAGTAAATTTAAATTTTCACATAAGTGGGGTGCTTTAATCCCGAAACACGGCATTAACTTTAAAACAAGAATGTTACATGAAATGGATCGTTAATTATCATCATTCTACAGGTTGAACTCGTTTTAATTACTTTACTGTATTTTAAGAGCATGTACACTGTCTAAATACCTATTTAAAATGGTTAGTAAATTTGGGATCTATCGTGGTACAACCTCGTTAGTGTATGCCGAAACACATGAGACTGTCACTTAAAAAAAAATACAGGAAGAAAAAACTTCCTAGTTTAGTAGAGTTAAGAGAAAGAAAATTCTTTTAGTGTTGGCTAGCCCATTTATCGAGGAAGGCTATCCCACCAATATCATAAATGTGAAAGTTTGGATCGATGGATGGATGTTTGTTACCATTTCATGCAAAAACCACTGAATCGATTTCGATTGATTAACGCATAGGCTACTTTTTATCCCCATCTTCCGACGGGGTCGGGACTTACGCGGGTGAAACCGCGGAGCGCTGTTGGTAGGCTATATAACATCACGCTACGACCAATAGGAGCGAAGCAGTGACCATAAACGTAGATGAAACTTTGGGACACTGCTATTTATGATATTAGTATAGATTTATATTAGACTAGCTGACCCACGAAACTTCGTCCTCGTTTGTAAGTTTTCCCGTTTTTTCTACGTTTTTTATTGATTCTCCGCTCCTATTGGTTGTGGCATGATGTTATATAGCCTATAGCCTTCCTGGATAAATGGGCTATCCAACACTAAAACGTTTTTTTTATTTGAACCAGTAGTCCCTGAGACCAGCGCATTCAACCAAACAAACAAACAAACTCTTCAGCTTAAATATTAGTATATATATAATGTGACATATTTAAGCATGCTACTGTGACTACCGCCTCTGAGTAGCTTCAGTAAATAAACTATTCCAAAACCTTCAAAAAATTATTGGGTAAAATTATAAGAATTGGAAGTCGTACTCTGCCTTACCAGTAAAGCAATCACGCTATTCTTTGTATCACTTGTAAGGAATCCATTTAAATTTAAGAACATTATATAAAAAAAAATCAAACCCGTTTTCATACAGAGGCGATGGTGACGTCATCAATCTGCGTCGCTCAAAGTTACCTAATGACGTAGTATTTGGCCGTGTAGGTACTTTATGTAATTACGCAACTCTGCTTATAATATTTAATTTACGAAGTACCAAAGTTGCTGAACTGTTTGTCGTACGGTTTACAAAATTCCGGGTATGTTTCTGATCGATCTGAAACTTTAGGGTAGAGAGACATAAAATTTGCGGTAAAATCAATTAAGGACCATATACCAGTTAATCCCATCGTTGATAAACGCACGGCTGGGGACTATGATAGAAGAAGATATCAAGTGTATCAATTTTAAGTAACCATAGACTCTATTCCTTATGTTTTTAATTTTTCCTTAACTTTCAGTTTCCCTATTTTCATGGCCTAATTTTAGTTTATGTATTTTTAATTTTAATAACATAATAGCGCACAACAAAAAAGTGATGTAGGTAATAGAATTCACTATATATTGTTAAAACTATTTGGTAATTTAAGTGTCCGTGAGTTTGTTTGTTCTTGTTAAACCATTAATTTTTAAATGAACGATTATAGATCGATACAGGCAGATATGATATAATGTTGTCCATTTTTTTTAATGTTACATCAGACAAGGCAACCTATTGTTGTGGTGTTGAATTTATAAATTAACGATAATATCGAATAATCGATGACCAATTTTATGTATTAAATATATTGAATTTGAATTTCAGATTTTATAAGCTTTTACTGAACTTGTTTTTCTTCGTATTATTTCAAATATGGTATCTTGATCGCGAAGCTGATTGAACTAAAATTTCAAATAGGTAACTTAGGTATCTATGCAATAACGGCAGTATGCCATGCCGTGCAGAGAATCTCGAGATTAATTCGAAACGTCCTGTAACCTTGCTCTTTTGGATTAAGTGAGGTTATCAAGTGGTGGAGATGATGGCTGGTCCATGCGTCATACTCGTGAACGGGTGCTGCTTGGGGTGACTGGTCGGCCTAGTCAGCGATGCTTTAGCCTACACTATTATTTTGGTTCGATCAACTGCAACTCCAGCCTCTTAATCCAGTCACGAATTATTTTTAACAGTAGATTTTGCAACTGAATGAAGGTAGATGTGCACCTTGAATGATCTCTATGTTTAATAGGTTCAAACCTTCAACGGTATCACTGAGTGATTTTTATTTTTTAGTACGTTAGCTTTTGGAGCATTTCAATAAAATGAAATTCAGGTGGCATCAGCTTGCATCCTGTTTACCTCTCGTGTAACACTAACACTATTGTACCTGAAGATCTGACGTTTAAAAAGAGTGGCCATGAGTTTCTTTTGCCAGTATTCTTCTCATAAGGCCCTACGCATTTTGGAAACTGGAAGTTATAGATCGACACAAGTAGGCAGTAGATTTTGGTGTTTTCACCTAATTTACCTTGACAATCCAGTACATGCTGTGGCGTCTGTTTGTGCCGATCTATGATTTTAACTCTAGCTTCAATTTCACGTTCATAAATGTCACTTAGTGTCTTAATTGAATAAATGATTTTGAATTTTAATTTGAAATATCAATTTCAGATTTATTAAGTTTTTATTTAACTTGTATCTTTAGTAACAGGTCAAATCTTAAATCTTCTCTATCAGGTGTCCAAAATCAATAAAACTGAAATGTGGAAAGTCTTGTTGACGGATTAAAGAACGTGGCTATAGGGAGCCATTATCTACCTCTTTGTTTTTAGATTCAAGAGATTAATTAGTCTTAACAAATATTATAACTTTTTGTAAGAGTGATGATTGAGACAGAAGGTATCCATAGCGAATTCCTTTTTATTTTTTTTATAAAATATAACTGAGAGCGTAATAGCTAAGGCGTCGGACTTGCGGTCAAGTGGTTGCGGGTTCGAACCTCACCCAGTGCACTACCGTCGTGAACCCACTGCTAAGCTAACACAAGCGTTTAGTTTAGCTCGAGGTTACTAATAATACTAGTAATCTGTGAGAAGTTAATAGTATTCTTACACGAACAGGACAAATCCGGATGTAAATACCACAATCAAATGGAAATATCAAAAGTTATAACAAAAATAGGCAGTCATGGGACTGCCGACAGAAGTGAAAACTTAAACGAAACGAAGAACTTAAAACGCCACATTAGCAGGTTGGTGACATTAATTAATAAGGAGCTGAGAGAACTCAATGTTTAGATTAGCGCCCTCTAGTGGATCTATTTATGTATTATTAGCGTGACGGTCACTAATTCAGTGCTTTTTACCCATAGCAAAAGTGCACAAACGTGCCTAAAGAAGTTTTCACTTGAAAAAAGTTTTTTTAAAAACCGTTTTGAGTATTTATTTATTGTACCGTAATTTTATAGGTAAAATGCTTTTATTTAAGAGCATGTGTATCTTCTTTTTCGCATCGCAGTACAACGTACGATCGGTAAGTCTATTGGGAACGAAATCCCAAGTAGCGCTACTGGTGCAACTACAATAGCCAGATAAAAATGAGCCTTTGTTTAATGGATTTCATAAAAAAACCCGAACTTATGTGTTAAAAATAAAATATTATTTAAACTCTTGAATAATCTGAACTACGAAACGATTTTGTATTGGAGATTTCTCTCCGTTATTTATGTAATGCGTTGAAATGATGATGATGGAGTAACAGCAGAATGCGGCTTGAATTGCAGTCGCCTCGACTTGGTAGTACCCTGAGCCTACAGAAGATAACGGTTTGGTACTAGCGTTATGCTGATATATAGCTGGGTAACAATCGTCACCCCCAGGGCCTTCGGTAACCTCCATCACTCGGTGAAAAGCAATACAAATATTGCTTCACTGCGGGTTTTCCGTTAAAGCGTGGTATTACTCCGGTTGAGCCGGCCCATACGTGCCGAAAAGAATTTCTACCAAATCTTAATTCAAACCAACACCATGCAGTAACACACGTAAGTTCATATCACAATTACGAATCAGACAAAATTGTTTGTATGAAACTCTACACAGTGAAGATTACAGATGTATATTATATTTACGACAACGCTTTGCGGCATCTTTGAATAATCATTAATGATTCAAATATCCGGAGTACATACTAAAAGGAGATCATGAAACAAACCATTAAACTGTATCTCTAATGTAGCTATTATGTGTTCACATACGCGTTCCTATAATTAATGATTTAGTAACTCGTCCTAATGAAGTCGTGTTTGAATGTTCGGATATTGCGAAGTAAGTACAGACATTAAGTTAATTGATACCATCTATTAAGATGGGTGAAGTTGTCCCATCAACATCTCAGCTTGAAAGTTTTTTTAAGTCTTTACGTATCTTTTAAAGAATAAAATTAAATTAAGAGATAAAGTCTGCCAAATAGTGCCTACAGTCAAATATCAACCGCATGTTGTCAGTCACTGTCAAGCACATAGTCCGACTGACAGTGAGCGGAATGGCAAACTGTTTTTACTTGCACGTTATAAACTCCATAAGAAACCCTTGAGAAACCTCGACTCGCTCGACTCCGCTTTACGTGGGAGAGCCATGCTTTACGTGGGAGAGCCATGCTTCGGCACGTATGGGCCGGCTCGACTCCGCTCGATACCACAACCTCACAGAAAACCGGTAGTGAAGCAATGCTTGCATTGCATTTCGCCGCGTGAGTGAGGTTACCGGAGGCCCTAACCCTTCCCTCTCCCCTATTCCCGTCCTTCCCCTCTCCCTCTCTCCCCTCTTCCCACTCTTTCCCCCGTCCCCCTGTTCTCCTACTCCCACCTTAAGGGCGGCAACGCACTTGTGACTCTTGAGTTACAAGTGCCCATGGGCGGCGGTAGTCATTTATCATCAGGTGACCCGTCTGCTCGTTTGCCCCCTATACCATAAAAAAAAAAATCTTAACACTCTTTTCTAAAGTTATTAAACTGCAAAACTTTTGCAAAATATCATGATTAAATATAGGATTTTTTTATCTATCGTGGTAAAGGAAGAAAGCAGTTGTTATATTAATACTAGTACATATTAAATTATGAATGCTTAAAAAGCCGAGGTCATTAATGCCGCGTTCCAATAAACAAAATACTATTCCTTTTGCTTACGGACGGTAAAGTTGAAAGTAGTAAGCTGGAGAAACAAAAAAAAAAGAAAATAAGCTAGTTGGAAAAAGAAGTGTATTAAAAATATATGTTTGGGAGCAGTAAAAGTTTATCCTGAGAACAAAGCTTCAAATTACATTAATGCCGCGTTCCAATAAATTTCGAAAATTTAACGAAATTTATTCGAATTTATTGGAACGCGGATTAACTTTTACTGCTCCCAAACATATATTTTTAATACACTTCTTTTTCCAACTAGCTTATTTTCTTTTTTTTGTTTTTCCAGCTTACTATTTTCATAAATCAAAATAATTCAAAGGAGGATGTAAGCCTTTCTATCGACCAATAAAGTGTTTACAGTAAATATTCCTATGTACCGTCTCAAAGTCGGAAGTTCTTGAACTGAGGGAGTACGTCGTTAGCCGTGATAGCGTCGGTAATGAGTTTAGTTCTACAATATATTGCTATCTACGGAGTAGTGTTAATATGAGAAATGTGCTGATCAACCGCTATTAGGGATTTAATAGATTCTATATCTTGATGGAAATACTACTTCTTGTGGTGTGACTAGGATGGATAAGGTGAGAAATGAATATATTAGAGGGGGCCTGAAAGTAGAACCAGTGGATGAAAAGTTGAGAAGCAACATTGGAAAATGCGACTTAGAGGGATGAGCAAACTGATGGTACAAGAGAAGAGGACGACTAAAGAAAAGATGGATGGACTGTGTGAGAGAAGATGTGACTAGAAAGGGAGGCAGCAGTAAAACGACGAAAGATAGAGTAGAATAGAAGAATAAAACTTATTGCACCGACCCCAAATAAAATTGGGACAAGGGTAGGTAGATGATGATGATGATGATGATGGAAAAACTACTTCCTGTACTGCTAGCGAAGAAATGTTTTGACTAACTATAAAATGTATTATGGAAAGGTGTAGTTTTATTTTGGCAGGCCTGTTGGTCTAGAGCACTGATTCGCCAAGGAGTCAACGATGCGAGCAATGTGAGCGAAAAACGAATTGGGGGTCCATGCGATGTAAGGGGGGGGGGGTCCATGGTAGTGGATTTTATTAAAGCATATCCAGATGATTAAACTTAATTTTATTGAAGTGAAAACTTCTTTAGGCACGTTTGTGTACTTTTGCTATGGGGAAAATGCACTGAACTCTTGACCGTCACGCTAATAATAAGTACACTAGAGGGCGCTAATCTAAACATTGAGTTAAGTCAGCTTCTTATTCGTTAATGTGTCCAACCTGCTAATGTGACGTTTTAAGTTCGTCGTTTCGTTTTAGTTTTCACTTCTGTCTTATTATTTTCGATATTTCGATTCGATTTCGATATTTACATCCGGATTTGTACTGTTCGTGTAAAAAAATATCTTAATCATTGAAATGTACATGAAAATTATTAGGACATTTAGAAAAGCGTATCTTTATGATCTGTCGTTGTGGGTTTGTTTTCCGATCGGAGCAGATATAATGCAAGAATAAGTATGTTCACTTGCATTGTTTTGGATGTTTCTATATAAAATATATGTATAATGTATATGAATGTAAAGAATATACAAGTATATCTAAGTATTATTTTCCGTGACTTAGACCCCATAGTACAACCTTCCTTGAAATCTGTCATTATTTTCGTAATTTTTTTTAAACGACGAAAAAAATGGAGGTTCTTAATTATACCGTATATTTTTTTTTTATTTGTATTCTTCCATAAGGTTTTTTGTGATTTTTCTGATGTTTTTTGATTTTCACAATTTATTTGTATTGAAAAAAAAAATGTATCACAAGTAAATATGATGCTAACATTTAGTGTTGGTATGTACAGTTCAACTCAATAAACTTTAATCCAAACTGTCATAACCTTAAGTATCATAGTCATTTAAGGGGTCTTCTTGACGTCATGGTTCATAACTTGCCAACTTAAAACAGTTGGGTTATATGCCTCAACTGTTCATATGTAAAGTTTAGGATGATGATAATATACTAAGTTTATATTTAATATTAGCTACCTAGATAATACTTGGAGTCCCACAATTTTGAATGTAAGGATTATTACACGTCCTCTATTCGGTACAAGAGTAAAAGAAAATAGTTTTATTAGAATTATATCTGTATTTCTTTGTAGAGTCATATCTAATATTATATATGCGAATGTATGCTTGTTTGTTTTTGAAATGAAAAGTTCTTTAGGCACGTTTGTGCACTTTTGCTATGGAGAAAAAGCACTGAACTCGCGTGACCGTCACGCTCAGATGACGTATATAGTCACGATGACATATATATGTGCCTGTGTATATGTATATATATGTGTGTATGTGTTTTCACTCCTGACGTGAACGACTGACAGTTTTTTTTTATGGTATAGGGTGCAACGAGCAGACTAGTCATCTGATGGAACTCAAGAGTCTAAGTGCGTTGCCGGCCTTTAAGGTGAAGGGGAAGGGGGGAAGAAAGGAGAGGAGGAGAGGGAATGGTTGGAGCCTCCGGTAACCTTACTCACTCGGCGAAAAGCAATGTAAGAATTGCTTCACTGCGGGTTTTCTGTGAGGCCATGGTATCAGTCCGGTCAAGCCGGCCCATACGTGCCAAAGCGAAATTTAAAAGCCTTGTTCGTTTGTTACGCTTTTACGCTTTAACCACTCAACCGCTCATCATTAAATTTAGCATACACGTGAAAAGGACATAAGGTACATACATTTAGAAAAAAGTACCGATTAAAATCTATAGTAACACGGCGAACAGCACGCAAAAGCTAGAATGTCATTTATTAAAAAAAAACATCTATATGTATTTGTCCGCAATCTTTAACTTTAATTTGAGACACCTGACACACAGGGCCGTCTGACCCCAAACTATGGCCTGTACTATGGTAACCAGACTGCTGATAAACATACTTGTATATTACTATACATAAATTAGATCCATGCTAAATTCATGCTCATCACACAATGATTTATCTCGGGTGGGAATCGAACCCGTTGACGTCTGGCTCAGCAACCAGGTTCACTAACCACTAGAACCCTGAGTATAACCTATGTTTAGTATGGCTCTAGAAAATGCTTGTTATTTATGTAATAGAATATTTAAACACTGATTTGGTACTGAATTTATATCTAAACAAATAACAGAGAATCGTCTCAGATGGCATGGTCACGTGACGCGAAGAGGCGAGGACCATATATTGAAAAAAAAAAAAAAACCGGCCAGGTGCGAGTCGGATTCGCACACGAAGGGTTCCGTACGATAAACGAGAGACCCACTTAAATATTTCTTTTATTCTGTTTTAGTATTTGTTGTTATAGCGGCAACAGAAATACATTGTCTGTGAAAATTTCAACTGTCTAATTACCACGGTTCATGAGACACAGCCTCGTGACAGACGGACAGACAGACGGACAGACAGCCGAGTCTTAGTAATAGGGTCCCGTTTTACCCTTTGGGTACGAAACCCTAAAAAACATTACAACTGCCTGAACACAGGAGAGATAAAGGACGATCTCCCGTGGACCAGCAAGACGAAACTCTTATCGGAGGAAGAATTGCCCAAACTGACAACACAGGACATATTGTCCTGGCGCCACAAATATAGAGTGTCGACTAGAAGAAGAAAAAAATTAATGCGACTAAAATGTAGAAAAATAAAGATAATATTTAACTTAACCATTGAAGGGTTTCCAGGAACTACATAACAGGTAACGAAATATAAAACTACCAATAACTTCTCATTCACGGAACATATTTTCACATTCACTAACCCTCAAGTGATTATGGTAATGAAGACATAACCGTGAAATTACCACATGGTGGTCCTAAATACCCCCGCTTGACCCATGTCTCGCCTAATGCGAGGTCCTTCAGACCCCATTTATTTTTATGTGATCGTATTTAGCTTTGGGCTTGACTATCTTTATGGCGTTTATGGTGTTATGTAAGTTCACCTGTATGTCGGTCAGGGCATTGTTCTGGTATTTCATTTAGGTCTATGGTAAAACTATTATAGAGGTGTTTATATTCTTGGACGGTATAAAAACATTAGATTTGACGACCAATGTGGTGTGGTGCTAGAACATTCTAATGCAAAGTTAAGGTCGCAGGTTCGATTCCTGTTCAGTGCCAATATTTATATGCATGACTATATCTATTTGCATCGGTCTAAGTTTAATTATTTGTTGTTATATCACATAAGAAAAATAGTTTTTGAGATAACAAACTTATTTTGATAACAAAGTATCAAAACAACTTCTGGAGCTCAAAAGATACAAAACTTGTGCGGTAGCAAAAATCCTCACCGGAGACTGAACAAACATATGTTCAACCTAAAGTTGGGCGAGAACACAATATGCAGATTCTTTCAAGAGGTAGAAGAAACTGCAATGCATATTCTATGCTCTTGAGGCTCACTAATGCGGCACCGAAGTATTAACGTATGGTTGCACATCATGAAACCGCAGGAAATACAAACAATCACTTCTGATAAGACCTGGATATTTCACGAAGCCATAAGTCTGAGCAGGGAACTTTAAAGCAAGAGTGCGCTACAAAAGACCAGAAATTGTTCGTAGGAAAGTCAAGCTTCGGCACGTATGGGCCGGCTCGACCGGGGTGATACCACAGCCTCACACGCTTCAATGCCGGCTTAGGCCGCGTGAGTGAGGTTACCGGAGGCCCTAACTCTTACCTCTCCCCCCTCTCCTCTCTTCCCACTCTTCTCTCCTCTCCCCCCTCTTCCCCTACTCCCACCTTAAAGGCCGGCAACGCACTCTTGAGTTGCAGGTGTCTACAGTCTATTTATCCCCGAGTCTGGCGTACTATCTACACAAATTTATTTGCTTAAGGAACCCTCGGAGCGTGAGTCAGACTCGCAATCAAAATTCGTCAATCAAAATATTATAGCGCTACACAATTATGGTCGTCTAGTAAGCTTGTGCTCAGGAAGACACATGACAGCCTTATAAGTTCCTTACTGCGCAACCTGCTTCGTTTAATATTGTTTATATCACTAGTTATTTTGAACCACAAACGGTCCCATATGTAATCCCCCGACGCATTAAAACTACTACACTAGTAATATAAACCCAAAGACGACACGGGACGAATCTTAATGAACACCAACACTTCATAATATGAAAATCTTTGGGTAATATTTAGGGAACTTCTTGATGTTGCTAATAGGTATACTGACTTTCAACTAAAATGCTTGCCCAATTGCTAATACGTGAGTGGGACTTGAAGCTTGAACTTTTTAAAGCTTCAAAGGATCGCAGAAGTAAGTATTTGAAATTAATTTAAATTTTATGCCTCTAAGGGTTCAAGAGGAAAAAGGTCTTTACAGACACACAGACAGACAGACAGATATACGAGTAACAACAAATTAACAGCTTCCGAATTTTTTCCTTACTTGTGCTGCAAGACCTTGCTTCTGACATTGGGAAGTACCCTATAGGTTTTGATTTACCTGCGACATGTTCAAATTTGGTAAAATATAACGCTTAAATGGTCGTATCTTTTGATTGCAAGCTTGATTTTTTTACAGCTTCAAGGGACTGTAGACATAAGTTGATTTCAATATGATACATCCATCGGTTTCTGAGATAAAGGATATTGACAGACAGACAGGTAATATCTTTGACTTTCACATGCCAATTAGGTCAGTGGGACTAAAAATAATTGGAAATGTTTAATAGGCCTCTGCTTACCCCTTTCGGGATTACAGGCGTGACTGTACGTATGTACATATGTATTAATATTCTTCGGAATTAGTTAAAGCGTTCGTCAGCGAGCGAAATAGAAACACTATCTGTCAGTCTCTCTAAATGTTGCTGCATATTTGTCTTGACAAAACGGAACAAACCCCACCTTTTCGTTCAGGTTCAAAGGCTATTTCCCAGGTGTATTAGTTATATAATAATATATGAAAACGCTGATATTGCTAAAGACATTCAACACGCTCGGCACGTCTATAATCATCTGGTTGGGGAGCAACAATAAAAAGTAATGAGGCGACTTCTATAGAGTATTAAAAATGTTCGTGTCTTATTAACCAGATTTTAGGTAATGCGTTTTAGTTCGTGTTCATGTCCTTTTAGATAGAATCATTGGTATGTAAGTCACTATGTCACGTGTTTGTGTTGGCAGTCACTAATCTCTTTAACAAATTCGTTTCCACAAAGGCACGTGTACTGTAGAAACCGTGCAGAGGAGGTATCGGTAAAAGAAAAAGTGTCACTTGTGAATACAAAAAAAAGGTTCAAACCCTGGCCGGCAACTGTATTTACCACTTGAAATATAATACTAGCCAACTATCCAAGTAGTACTGTTTAATCATAGTATTTTGTAGGCGAAAAAATTACCTTTTGGGAAGGTCAACTAGGAGATCCGGATAGCCTCTCTAGTATAGGACTGATGTTACAGAGTTAAAAAAAAAATAGTCCAGAGTAATTGAATAATATGCACTATATTTAATTACTAATACAGCTAATCAACACATTTTGGTTTGTTGCCACTTTCTTAACTTTTATGTTTAATTTACGATTCAATTATGTCAGTGTGACAGTACGGCTTTTAAATTAAACTATAAAAAATGTTCGAAATATCTTCTATTAATTATTTCCATGTACTAGCAGAACTCTTTAGCTAGTCACGGTTCTTGGAGTGTTGGCGTTATTGCCAAAGAGTATACAAACAGGTTTGTGCTTTGTTTTTTATTCAAGCCAAACCGGGCTTGATCAAAATTATAAGAATCTTATATTCATTTTGGTTATTAAACCTAGTTCATTTAAACTGACCACAACATTCCTAATGCCCCTACTATGTAGCAGACTGTTTTTGTTTCATATAAAAGAAATTCCAATTCAGTTTATTCATGTCACAAATAGCCTGATGTTATAACATTAAGCAAACACTTACTACTTTATTAAATTCGGACTATCGGCGTATTCCAAGCACAACACGTACATAGCACCTTAACTTCATAATCAAGTTGCGGTTCCCATTACATACCGCGCAATGTTGTCCTTTTCTTATTACTTGTTAGTTTTTACCCTCGGACTCGGTTTGGTTACGCGGTTACAAAAGTTTTTGGTAAGGGTCTCGTATGTTACGTACTCATATAATGCAGTTCTGAGGTCCAAACTAAAGTTTCCTCACGCGTAAAGCGTACGAATCACAAATAATTGAGTCTGAGTGTATTTTATATCTGTAACTAAACGCTTAAGATCACAAGGAACACATTACAAAAAAGAACTTTCGGTTAATAGTAATAAATACTCTTTATTGTGCACCAAAAGCAAAGAAAAACATATATACAGAAACAGTTATTATATACATAAAATGCACAATGGGCGGCCTTATTAAAATCAACATCAAAACCATTTATTTCAATTAAACCAATAATAGGTATTTTTGAATTGTCAGGAGTAGGAGTCAGTCAGACTAAGGTAGTCGTGAAGCTAGTTGCCTGTTCCAATACGTAGATCCTATGGAGAAGAACAGGCAAGAAACTCCAAGGACACTCTTTTTCAAAATGTTTTTTTACAGTGTGTTTATCGCAAAAAGCAATGTCTTTCACGCAACCTTTGGATGGACAGGAGTGCGTTAACATAATAACATAAACATAATAACATAATGCGGTGTTATCTGATATAGTTGTGTATTTAAACGGGAATTAACGCGAAGGCTGACTCAGCCTGTGACCACGGCCAGTGCAACCTGGTCGAAACGTCAGGCAATTCAGAGGTATGTAGTACCTTTTCGTGATCGCGTTAATTCCCGTTTAAATACATAATTATATCATGGAACGCGAAAGTTTAAAAATTATCTGATGTGCCTTAAGAAGTTATCACTTAAAAAAATAAAAAAATTGATTGTCCCCATTTTGAAGTTTGGGCAAAAACGTTTATGTAAAGTCGCTGCATTGCAAAGAAAAGATAAAGTTTAATTTAGAAGGTCATCTTCATCGGTTGTGTTACAGTTCATATCATTTTCCTTACTATAAGCCAAAACCTTTTTACCGTCTTTTTACTACGTTTATACCAATTGTAAATGCAATGAAGTACACTCCAAACACCGCTGTCCGTCTGGTAGCTGCGGGTGCTATAAAAACTTAAGCGGAGGCATCTATGTTCATTTTAGCTGAAAAGGTAAAGAATACATCATCGGCATAGCCTTGATAAATATTCTAGGACGTTGGAATAATGATCAAAGTGAGAACATACATATCGCGATACAGGATCTCCTACTTCGAAGTAGTATAGCTTGTCTTCTCTAGATGGTGCTGGATTCGTTTGTTAATCCTAAAGCCTGTATAAGAAAGGTGGGCCAATAATAATGTTAACGTACAGATATTATTAGACGTCGCGTTGTAACAGGTGTGCTTTAGTTAGACACAATTCTATAAACGAAGAGTTCGCGGCAAAATCGTTAAGAGTTTGTAATGTTATGATATGAAATGTAGGTACTCTTAGGACAATCTCCCTCCACAGTTGGCGGTTATCGGTTCCCATTACGACAGGTAAAGCTAGAAATATTCACAAGTAACACACTTAGCGCTGGTATAATAAGGTCAAAGCAAAAAGACATCTGACGCATAATTATCCCACTATCCCACTAATATTATAAATGTGAAAGTTTAGATGGATGGATGGATGTTTGTAACTCTCTCACACAAAAACCACGGGACTAATTGCGATGAAACTTGGTGTGTAGATAGCTGAAGACCTGGATTAACACATAGGCTACTTTTTATCCCAATATTCCCACGGGATCGGGACTTATGAGGGTAAAACCGGGGGGCGCTGCTAGTTTTACATATTGTAGACTACAGGCGTTAACAATAGGCAACGTCTTTGTGAGTCTGCTTTTGATAGCTAGTGTTAGAAGAATTACAAAAACTTTAATATCAGTTTTTTGTTAATAAACATTTAATTAACCTGTTACATTGCTGTGATAAATTATTATGAACGAGCTTTGACTTTGGTGACGCGCTAGAAGCAATAAACATGTACCATCTCACGACGTCACCAGCGAAAAATTATTTCAGAGTTTAGTAGCATAAGGGGAAGCAGTTTCATTATTATTGCTGCAGCAAATAACAAGCCGCTACACGATGGATTAATTTTGGAGTTTGTAATAAAGTATACCACGTCAAAAGGTGTCTGTTTTTGATTGATTTGAGCGTCAAATTAAATAGACATATATATGTAGATATGTAGGTATATTAGAAAATATGTATAATTTCAGCAGATAGGTAAATTAATCAAACTGGAATTTTAATTTGCAGTGTTGATTGACCAGCATACCGTTGTCGTAAAATGATTATTGTTTTGTTATTATATGAATCATAGTTCATTCAACTTTAAATTTTTTAAACTTATACCTACACTAAGAATGAGAAAACCATGTATTTGTTATGTAAATGTGCAAATTTTAATGGTTTTACATAACTGTACGTTCAGTAATTATTTGGAAAATGTGTTAACGATTTCATGACGTTCTTCATGAGCGTACTGTGTAAATTGTCAGTTGTGTAAAGACAGGCATTTTTATGTCAAATATACAATGTATATATATATATGTGTGCGTGAGTCTGCATGTGTGCGTGCGTGCATACGTGCGTGAGTGCGTTCGTGCTTGCGTACGTGCATGCGTGCTTATGTATGTGTGGGTGTAAGTAACTGTTATAATCGCCTGAACGCCTATAAGTACCTATCACTGTAATATGTTTCCAGCTGTATATCAGTTAGATTCAAAGAACAGATTATCTATTTAAATAGCTGTTTCAAAAATTGTAACATTTTGTACAAAAGAATTGACAGCCCTAATCTAGGGTAGGTATTCCAAATCTCGAACATCCATTAGATCGAACCGAACGTTACCGTTACGATAATGTTAGGAAAACGTTTTACGATATTAAATAACGATAACGATACTTAATAACGTTTCAGGAGTAAGTACTTCGATTAAGATAGGCCTACCACTTAAAATTGAGCGTTAAAATGTTACCTAATGTGTTTATAGAGTGCGAAAGGGGTACAGTTTTTGAGAGCTGGCTCACAGGTTTCCAACTACTTACAATGTTCAAACAGTTTGAGACCAAGAAGTAAACGTTCATCCGGGTGGCCAGCCAAACATTAAAATTCCTTTGTATAGCAAAGAATCGAGCTATTGCACATTAGAAGAATATTAAATTTTTCTTTTACTTGAAAGCTGAAACAACCCAATCAGATTTAAATAAACAAAATAGTGACTGGAAAAGATGTCATGTGCTTCTAAATGAACCATATCAATCTATGGTACACTGGGTCTATTTACATCACAATACTGGGTGTCCCAATTGATGAGTTAATAATGTTTTCAAATTTTTAACATCGTTGAAAGTAATTTAATTTAAAGATTGTAACAATGGCATTTGAAATGCATTTATTCTTATAATTACATTCAAAATACAAATTCAAGCTGTGTTAGCAACAATCAACTAAACCAATCGAACTAAAACTAATAGATTATATTTAGTACTCGGACCAATGGATCAAGAATCAACTAAAATGCTCCGATATTTACCTTGACATTGTAACCAGTTCACGAACACAGTATGCCAGTTGAATGTAAAATACGTTCCACTAAAGTCTTGGTAGGTAACTCTGCAGGATCATCTGCTACGTGCCTTGTTCCTCTCTGGCATATAAGTCTTAAGACTGATGGAGGTAAAGCCTCTGTGTATTAAGGAGATTGGTTTTTACTATGCTATGATAGTTCTATGAAAAATGTCAGCACTGAAACTTTGTAAAGACTAGCTACCAAAGTTATCAAAAAACTCTTCACAGCAATTTTGTCACAGGGTTTGGATTATCCAGCAACAGCCAGTTTAAGTAACTGGTTGGCGACCCTGATGATTAATAGGTTATTATTCATAATATCTTGACTTGCTCAAGCTATTACTTACACTGCCCAATCCCTTTCCCTTCATTATCTTTCTCTTTCAATATGCTCTCAATTTTCTTATCTCTAATTCCCGAAGTGCTCGGGTGATGACAATATTCTTGCCTCCTATTTCGTAAATGGGACCAAATCATAGTTTGGAAAATGTAGGAGAGCCATGCTTCGGCACGTATGGGCCGGCTCGACCACGGCGAGTGTGAGTGATACCACGGCCTTACAGAAAACCGGCAGTGAAGCAATGCTTGTATTGCTTTTCGCCGCGTGAGTGAGGTTGCCCTACCCCTTCCCTCTCCCCTTATTCCCCCCCTCTTCCCCCCTTAAAGGCCGGCAACGCATTTGTGACTCTTGAGTTGCAGATGCCCATGGGCGGCGGTAGTCATTTACCATCAGGTGACCCGTCAGCTCGTTTGCCCCCTATACCATAAAAAAAAAATTATGGGATATCTTAGCCGAGCGAAGCCCTGGTGACTGTTCTCATCAGCAGAAATATAAGATTACTACTACATATGATAATCTTTCCTTTTCATAATAAAAAGACGAAGACACTTGACACGGATAGCGTCCATAGGCTATATATAGACACGAGGATATATAAATATATAATTTTGTAATAAAACTTTTCTTATACTTAGCTAGTAAATGAGCCCATTTATTTTTCTTAGAGCTGTCACACACATTATATTCATTGTAGGACTAGCGATTGGCGATTAAGTCGCTTTAAATAAGGGCGATGTAGTGACTCATAGCCGACTCTCGCACATTTTTTCTAGTAAATATAATACGTTGTAACGCTAAAACACCCGTTTTTGGTACGAAAATACGAAAAGGGATTATTAGGTTATTATTCATAATATCCAGACAGTTTGAAAAATGTCCTATTCCAATGTGTGGGCAATATGATAAAAATAAACAAATTGACCGGTAATTAGTTTTCCATTCGAGATATAAACAATATAAACCGTTAGCCTATATTAGTTTTTAATTATAACTTAATAGAAATTTTGTGATTGGACGAAAGAAGTTTCCCAAACACGAATCAGTGTCTATGTAAACCCCAATTTAGCGGTGGCCGATGTGATAATCAGCACGTGTACGGTGACCCTTACCAACTCCCGTCGCATGCAATCAAACAAAACTAAAACTATTGGAAGTTATTAATAATTTCCCTACTTCTTGGAACTCCCTCGGTATTTGGTCACAAATCAGACGTGCTCACGTGACGTATCATGTCGCCTTGAAGATGAAAACTACGCTATATGAGGATTACAGGGCTATTTTTCTTACTTTTATTTGAGGTATGGTGTCAGTGTGGGCGACAAGGGAATCCTAAAACGGTCAAGCTAAAATGAGTGGTGCTGCATATAATGATTCCTTTTAATGTAAACCCTGCTATAAAAGGAGGGTTATATTTTTTGGCCAGTTTTTTGCTTCGTGTCTACTCTGGCATGCTTTGTACCCGAGTAAAATCTGTATGTTTGTTTATGTCAGTTATTAATGATGTGTGTAAGGATTCCTCTATGCCGTGCAATGGTTATATATAAATACATATTAATAAACTTTTAAATCAAATTGATATTTTCTAAACTATTTCACAGTCATCAGCCCCGTTTATGAAAACTACGTTACTAGTGAGTTATCTTAATATCTACACGTGGGAAATATATAGTGTTTTATGCAACATAATCATTTAACTTTATCAATTTGCAAAAAGTTTGTTTTCGTGATAAAAAGTTGGCTAATCATAAAGAAACTAAAGTCTCTGACTTGGTAGAAACGAAACATGTACCTATCAAAATATCACGAGGGAGTTCGGCTTGCCTTTCACATTGAGATATCATCAGTGGGGCTTACATATCACGGCTAAGATGTCGTGACTCTTTTGCTCAAAATTGAAATAGTATTAATATCACCCTGAACTCCTGCATGGCCTTTACACGTTTTGAATTCATGTAGACTTGGATCCTTGAGCTTGTTTCTGCGTTTCTTTTCAAGTTTAGTCATAGGAAATCCCTACACCACCTAGTTTTAACAGAACATATGAATGTACTAGCAGCGCCCCGCAGTTTTACCCGCGTAAGTCCCGATCCCGTGGGATAAAAAGTAGCCTATATGATAATCCAGGTCTCGAGCTATCTACGTACCCCGTTTTGGCGTGAAAGAGTAACAAACATCCATCCATCCATCCATTCATCCATCCAAACTTTCACATTTATAATATTAGTGGAATTATTCAATCATTCATTCATTTAACGACCGACTTCCACCATGTAATTCCGATGTCGTTTAAATTAAACATAATATGAAAAAATAGGCGAAAACGGATTTTTTAAAACTAAATTAGAATAACCATCAATACAATTAAATTGTGGAATTAAAGTCAAGTCTACAAAAACGCTTCTCTACGTTAAGTGCCCACAAGCTTTCCAAAGCTTATTATAGTTTTTTCCTCATTGTTGTAGGAGTGACGGAGGAAACGAGACAAATAAGGTTGGCTGGCGGCGACAAGAGACATAAAGATTCATTATATGCGCGACAGATATGCCTGGCTGTGCCTGACGTAATTAGTAGATTAATAGCAAAGAGATGAATGGACGGTTCCAGAAAAATGTATTTTTTTTTTATTATCGGTTGAAGTAGGTCGGTGTAAAGTATTAGTAAACTAGGCCTTATGTTTTACTCCTATTGGAGAGGCCGTTAAAGATTATTTGTATGTTTTCATTTGAATTTTTGAACTTTAAATATTAGATGTGTAAGTCGTGTTTTTATTGTGGTTACATTTACAAGGAGCTATTTACTTTTTACGACATAGCTTGCAGAATAAACACGCTGAATTGGCAAAGGGCTATCAACGTTCGCTGAAGAACCGATGGTCGTTAAAGCAAACGGGGCTTAGAGTGGAGACCGCGAATCGGTAAACGGAAGGTAGGACGCCCCCCAGCCAGATGGACCGATGCCGTGACTATCTGAAGAAGGTAGATGAGATAGCCTGTATGAAAGAAAAGTATCGTACCTTATAAAGATAACTACGATTAGGTTCCGATTGTGTCAATCAGAACTTAATCGTAGTTATCTTTAGCTAAAGAAGGAGATTAAAATCTCCAAAACAAAATCGTATACAGTAAATTTTATTATTCAAGGCTTTTTTCAAGTCTTTCGAATAAAGGCATTTTTATGGGTTGGTTACGGTGATTGTATTGCATTGCAACCGATGCGGTTAGTGGTTTAGCTGAGGTGGTTCGACTCATCCCCTAGCATGTTTTTAATCGCATCTGAGGTATAATGCTGTTTTAGTGTCGTTTAGAAAAAAACTATAGTTACATAATATGTACCTACTGCTGATTTAGAAAAGGACATAATAATATTTTTTTTTTTAAACTAAATTAGTTGTTAGTGCCTAAAAATATACTTAATGGCAGCACCAGTATTGTCATTTGAATGTAGGCAGCCTTATCCCTCTTCTAATAGAGCTTCGGCGGCTCTAAGCTAAAATTACATTATGAAACTGAGGTTATTTGTATCTATAACATTCTAAGTAGGTTTTATAACGTCAACCTGCGGTAGTAAGAAATGTGTCTTAGAATGAAATGTATTTGTTACGTTTTTTTAAAACCTCTAATTGGCGAAGATTTTAAAGAACTAGATAGTTTTATGTTATACCATTGCCTGCGGTATCTACGGTTACTATAACAGTAAGGATTGTAAATCTCTTATTGTGATTTATAAAAGTCTATATTATTTGCCTCCGCTGACTTTGGTGGCAGGTTAAAACAATTAAATATTTTTTCACCAGCCGTCACTCATTTGGGTGTAGAATTAATTAAACCTTTTTTTGTGCGTGTGAATAGCGGGCCTTCAATCCACGGGTGTTTTCGGTGTAGCGGTGTGTGACTGAAACCACACGGTTTGCCAAGGATCCGGGCACAACAGACATCCGGATCTCGGGTAACAACCTCTCAGGAAACAATTATACCTAGGCCGAACTGCCAAACGATAGCTCACTCAGTAGGGCTACCTATTCTAAATTATGTAGGGCTACACGCCACTACTCGGTGTGAAGGTCGATGTCACTGAAAGGGCGCTTCCGCTGGTGATAGTTAAGCATATTGAGAGACACTGTAGTGAAGTGTTAGCGATCAAGATTAAACTAAATTAATCCACAGCGAGAGTTGGTACTTATTTAAATGTCTTGTGAAAGTGAGCCATTTGTTATAATATTAATTAGTCTGTGACATTGCGTAAGTCGTTTTCTAGTACTGAGGTAACGAATAAATAGATATGAATTCTAAAAATGGCTCCTTCCTGTTGTATAGTTATTTCTTGATGGTTCAGTGAGATTGGTGTGATAACGTTTTATGTCTCATTTACAATTATCTCGCATGTTGCCAGAGGGAAAGGCAAAATATTAAACAGATGAAATGCTGTTGTAAATTATTTTGTTAAGTAATTGTAGGGATTACTTGGAATTGTTATAGCTGTGTTTTAATTAAAATAATGGTTTCAATGGCGTACCTTTTAGGCATCGCGCTATTTTTAGACTGAGTATATGTACATTATTTGAAATGTTAGGTGTTGTTGTAGAAAATGTTAGAATATTGGATTAATAATGGACAGATATTAGCTAGAGTGGTTTAAAGGAGCAAACACTAATCATATTCTAAAATAATAAAAATATAATCTTTAAAATATTATAGGGTTAAATGATAAATAGTGTACCAAAAGCTATTTAACCAGCAAAAGTTTTTTTCTTTTTACAGGTATTAGGGATACTACGTATGAAAGAGTACAAGTGGTGACCTTGCTAAATGCCACTGGGTCGTGTGGCAGGTTCAATCCCCGCGTAGGACAAATATTTGTGTAACAACAACTCTTAAATTTATTTGGAACTCAACAGTTATCCAACGTCCACTGTTAAACATAGGTTTAGCAAAACGATTTAAAGATTTTGAGCAAGCATTTTTTGGTGTATGACCATGCCCTGTTTTATCCAACGGCTACCTATCACTTTGAGCAGAATTCCGGACCATCTAAGTGGGAGTTCCTGCGTGCTTTCTTTGTTTCAAACCTGTGGTAGAAACTTGAGAACTTCTCTACTTAGAACTTATTTACTTACTGTAGAATTCCCAGTTAGAATATTCCAACTTAACTTTTTAGGAAATAAATTATAAACCGTCAACTTCTGCCAAATATAAATCTTGTTTAAACAAACTACATAACACATACTTTACTGCAACAGAATATATAACATTATGTTAATATTTATGTTCAAGTTAATTGCCACAGTAATTCAACCGGTTTGTACATGGACTACATTAAAACCATATTTGCGCATACCACGTAATATTTCTTTATTCTTTGTTGGAGATCATAATTGTTTTGGAACAACCAAAAACAACAGACAAGACAATTTTATTTATTTTTTAATCGTGTTTCTTTTTCATCGCACGTCACTAGTGAATGTCACGTAAAACTGCGAAATAGCTAATGGATTTTTTTAGGGTTTCGTTGCAAAACGGCAAATAACGACATTCTTATAATCGACCTATCCATCTGTCCGTCTAACCGTCCCTACGTATGTCACTGTACTTTTACTCGCAGGTCATTGGTAGGTATAATTGTCTACTTAATGCCAATGACCTCCGAATAAAATCTACTTAGTTTTATTTATAGTTAGTTTAATTAGTTTAATTTAAAACGAATTCTTTAGTGAATTTAACTTTTTGCCGCGTTTTCACTAGCGTATAATCTAATTTTCAGTTGCAACGTATACCTACACAAAAATTTATCGTAATCGATTGAGGAGTTAAGGCTTGAGAGCCTAACAGACTCACATGTGCATAGTTAGGTTTTTGAAAGCACGTGTTTTTGAAGTGTTTATAATCTATCTCTGTGCTAAATTTCATCCAGATCCGTGCAGACGTTCTTGCATGAAAGACTAACAAACATCCATCCTCACAAATTTTCACCTGTATAATATTATTAAGATTAGCACAAAAAACTAGATTTGTCTCAATTATCGTCTCATTTTATACCATACAAAATAGTTAATATAAACCCCAGTAAATACTTAAAAACCTCGCACTCGAGTAAGATAGTGATCAGAGGCTATCATCAATAAGAAGTTAATTTTAGCAGGCTTAATACACGAACTCTTCATTTTTATAATAGCAGTATAGATGTCCTACTGTCTAAACACGTATTATATAAACCGAAATGTATTTAATAAAAGTGCATAATCACAATGACCGCTCCAAGGCTGTCTGTCTGGTTCATTGTACTGCAAATAATGGTATAATTACAACAATTTTGGAACATTGTTGTGTTGTCAAGGCCTATAGGTCAAACGGGTTGTTTTTCAAATGTGTTTATACAATGAAGTTTTATAAATGCCACTGGCACGGTCTGAAGGTAGCAGGTTAAGCACCTATTTTTTGAAGAAGACAATGGTTACATGATATTCATCTAATGTAATGTTCTTTTCTGGTTAGTAGGGGCTTGATCTAGAGAAGGAGAAGGGCGGTGCTTAAGCTTTTTAACTGAAGAGTTTCAGCATTAGTGTTGCAATTGTTTATAGGCGATAGTGTCCACTTACAATCAGATCGTGTGTTTGATAATAATAAAAATAACTTGACACATCTCACACACATGATTTTTTAGGGGGCCGTGGCAAATAATATTGTTACGATGATATTACATGTTACATAAGTATTTTAAGCAAAAAAAAAAGCAAAAGTATATTGTCTCAAAAATTGACAAACCTTAGTCCAATAAATATATTTAAAGATAGCAGCACCCCGCGGTTTCGCTCGTGTCCCGCGTGTTAATCTAGGTCTCCAGCTATCTACATACCAAGTTTAAAAAAAGGAGCGACAATACTTTTATAGTCTCGACCCCGGCTTTGAAATTGGGGGTTTTTAAAGACCCAACAACAATGATATTTACACATATAATGGAAGTAGAACCACTAAAATTTGAACTTTCATCTTACACATGGCGAGTTGTGTTCGGGATCTTTGAATCAAGAGAATACAAGAGCTCGCAAAACTACGAAATAGCTAATGGATTTTTCTAGAGTTTCGTAGTAAAGCGAAAAAAAACGGCATTCTGATAATCGACCTATCCATATGTCCATCTAACCGTCCCTACGTATGTCACTGTACTTTTACTCGCAGGTCATTGGTAGGTAGGTATTTAGTGCTAATGACCTCCAAATAAAATCTAGTTAGTGTCATTTATAGTTATTATAGTTAGTAGATAAGAGCTTCAATAATACATTGTGCAATTCTTACAGCTTTCTTCAATATAATTGATTCAGAAAGCCCTACTATAAATTGCAAGCCTGTTAATGATATCGGTTTATTATTAATTGAACGCGTGACAATAGACAATGTGAACGAAGTTTATTACCAATGCGTCCATATTTACAATTGGCGTGACAAAGTAAAGTAATATATATTTTATAGCTAAAAATTTTGTTTCAATATTAGATTCAAGTTCTGCCCAGATAGCTTGTTTATTGAAGGAGGCTGTAAGCTAAGTCTAAGCTGCGGCTCATAGATGCATAGTGCATAGGTAGCCGTAAATGGAGTTGAAGATAGGGGCAGACTTTGTTTAGCACAACAACCTTCAATGCCGGCTAAGCAATATATTAAAAGATAATTGTTTTTAAACTTTCGCGACTTTGAAACGTAACATATTTATTGTACCTTATAAATATGTTATGTTTCATTATTTATAAGGTACAATAAATTTTTGGTTCCCCAATGTTTCGATCGAATTACACCAATCGTTGTCACAAGTTATTATCATATTTGTTAAGTCCCGCGTTCCACATCTAATAGATATCGATATATGTACTAAAAGATGAATTATTCAACTGTACAATAATATTGAATTACATTAAATTACGTTAGGCAGGTTTAGAGCTATTTTCGTTTTTGATCTTAATAGCTATAACCTTTAGAGTTAAGTACCGTAAACTGCGTTATCTTTTTGGTATTTTTTTATTTATTTAATTGTTAAACTAATTGAGTTAGAGTTCTGTGTATGGCAACATTTTACTATAAGTGGCAACTCAAATTTTTGTCTGTAGCAAAAACGCTCTAAACAAAATGTTATATTCGTTACAGTTTTTAGTTTACAATTACATAGTTATATTACATGTCACGTAAATCTTTTAAGCAAAAAAGGAAACCAAAAATATAATGTTTCAAAAACTGCTAAATCAACTTAGTCCAATAAATATAATTACAGATAAGGTAAATTATTTTGCAAATGCTTGACATTTCATATAATTTACAGTGGCAAAAGTCCTATGACGACAACTTTTAAATATACTACACCCGCAACCTGTACAACCAAAAAAAACAACACAAAAATGTAACGTAGGTAGTTTTGGATGTAAAAAACTAAAATAATTACTTAGCAACATTATCAGATTTAGCGGAACAGATATGACTCAAGGAGTCAATGGCTGACGGAGGTCACACAGCTGACACGAGGACAGAAAAAACTTGTACTAATATTATTTGTTATGACAGTACATATGCAGACATATAGGTACTACCTTACTAATGTAATGATTAGCTTAATTAAATAGGAGTATGTAGTGTAGTCTAGTAAGTACCACGCGTGCGAGTCTAAAAAAAAATGGATTTTTTATGTCCGTCTTATATTAAGATTAATGCATTTAATGTAAATTTCATTTCAATTTTACCTTGTAATGATAGAAGAAAATACTTTCATCTTGTTTCTATTTCGTGTTCTTATAAAAAAGAGAATTAATAAAACTTTTTAATTCGATTGTGTAAAAAGTATTAATTAAAAAGCGAAATAACATACCATATTATGTCCACAGCGGAGATGAATCTAATGACATCGCATATGTGGATCCGTCCAACGATTATGGCAATACACAGGTAGGCCTGTCAGAATACCATACTAAAACCATTATCTGACTTCGACAGATGGGTAGAAAGAAGTTATTTTGTTTATGAATCAACGTGACAGCTATCAGTCAGGTTAAAGTGAGAGACATCGATTGGACTAGCAGTTAGTACCTTTTTGCGCGAAACCTTCATTATTTTCCAAAATAAAAGTAGCCTAAGTTACTTCTTATAACACCAGCTATCTGCTAGTGATAGTCCCGTGGAAATCGGTATATCCGTTCTGGAGATTAGCCGGAATAAACCGACAGGGATACGGACAGACAAAAATTTTAAAAACTGATTTTTAGACATAGGTATCGTGCAAATAACTATGAGCTTCAAAAAACATTACTTTGACATTACAAACAGATATTTGTATTGATCAAGTATAATTTGTCAAATATAATCAAGGGAAGTAAAACAACTGTAAGGAAGAGATAAATTAAATAACAGTTGGTATCTACTCTAAGAAGCAATTGCTATTGACAGCTGTCATGTTAAATTTACAAATTATTTCAGAAATTTGTTCAAAGTAAATTGTTTAACCGAAACATTTCCTGAGGTTTGTCAGTTACATTTTTCAAGTTAATTAAACGTTTTGTGTAACGTTTGTTGAATTATCGACTGTTGTTACTTAGGCACCATTGATCTATACTAAAACTATTTATACTTATCTTACATTCATGATACCTTAATACATATATAAGGAAAATAAAGAAAGAAAAAGTTTCACTTCTTCCGTGTGTGAATTGCACACACACACTTTTTTTTTTGAGGGATAACTTGTGTAGTTACATAACTTCTAGTTTCTAAACAGTACAACTCGTCAAAATAAAACCTTTACAACGTCATAAATAAATTCACAATAAAACTAAAAGCTCAATAGAAGCTGCAGTAAAAATAGAAGGTTGTTGTAAAAACGTAAATGCGAGGAGTTTAAGAGTGACCACCGGATAGCGCAGAGTGCTCGCCCTCCCAAACACTTACCGAACCAAACAGTCACGAGATACCTAATGGCATTACTTTGAAAGATGTTTACAGAATAAAGACATTCAAACTTTTTGACTTTTATTTTAAAATGTAGACAGTTCAGTTGTTCAAGTGCTAGAAGAATTGGTTTTCATTCGAAATATTGCTGGTTAGACTCACATATGACAGTTTAGATAAGAATTCTTTGCTCAATACTTTCAACTCACTTTCCAAGTTCAAACTAAACACAACTTGTACCTTCTACATAAACATACTTGGAAAATTTTTTGAAGGAGAACTTCTTTAGGCGTTGGGCAATTCTGGTATGCGGAAAAAGCACTGAAATACAGATGTGTGTGTGACTGCACGGATGGCGCATTGGTTTAAGTGGTCACTTTGCCACTAGGCCGCGCCGAGTGTTGTGGGTTCAAATCCCACAAGTGACGAAAAATTGTGGCGATCAAAAAATAGTTAAATGTTTGTGAAGCCCCCCCGACACTGGAATATTCCTAATGCGGGAGTTCTTTTTAAAAAAAGAAAAAGAGTAGAAACATATCTAAGTTATGTTTTCACTTTTAACGTGCAGTCCTTCTGTCAATAAAATATTGACAATAATTGACATCTAGCACCCCACACTTTTTTACGATAAAATGTTTTTTTTTCTTAATCATTTTATTTATTTTTACTTATAGAAAATTATTTTCTACTTTTTAGTTCAGCTAGATTACGAAAGCGTGTTTTTTAACTATTACTTATTTTTGCGTTTTTAGTCTTTAATATTGTATTGTCGTCGGTCCTTGATAAGTGTAAAAAATTTGAATTTAATCCGACGTTTTAAAGTGCGTGAAAATCACTTTCAAAGATGCCGTTACATAGATACTGACATACATACAAACCAAGCTAATAAAAGCGTGGTAAAAAAAAGAAAGTAGAAACTTGGGTAAGTTATGTTTTCACTTCTGACGTGCAGCAGTACATCTGACAGTTTATTTTTATACATTCTCATCCTCCTTGCGTCTTGTATACTCAATGCTGAGGGTCGTGACCTCCTTGTGATACTCTTACCGTTCTGAACCGTAACGTAGTCTTGGACCCCTGACGTAGTCGAATGCGCTTCCGCCGCGAAATAGTAGTCGCCAAATATACTTCGAGCCATCCAACTGAGGAAGAACATCTCGACTCCAACTAATTAAAAATAATAATAACTCCACACATCTCACACACGGCCGTCTGATTCCAAACTAAGCAGAGCCTGTACTATGGTAACCAGACTGCTGATAAACATACATAAATAAGACATAATAATAATATGCCTCGATCAACACCTTAAGAGGTTCGCGCTAGACGGCTGAATCAAGGGACTGATGCAGAAGGCAGTTCTCCTCGACACGGCCCGTATAGTGAGGAGGTTCCAGTCTTTGGAGCCTTAACCACCGGTGTCTTGGTCCCTGTACCCGATGTCTGTGGTCTACTATTTTTTATATTTTAAATATATATTTTGATTTAAGTACATATACATATTTAAAATGGTAATTTATAAGTTTTAAGTAATAATAAAGATAATAATAATATTGTAAATAATAATATTAGAACTTAATTCTAAATAAATAATTGTGTTGTGAGTAAAAAGAGAAAGAAACAAAGAAACAAAATTATTTTAAACACTATTTAAATTAGGAATCAAACTTACAATCATCGAAACATACATCTGCTGTTTTAAAAAATTATCGTTAGCTTAGCACGATCATTGTCTGGGTGTAATTTATCTATATTATATATATATTTAGTAATACATAAGTATGTTTATCAGGAGTCTGTTCACCATAGTACAGACTGCTTAGTTTCAGATCAGACGGCCGTGTGTGAGGTGTATAAGAGATGGATTTACCTTTAGTGACGAATAAGTAAATTTTAGGCACCGGTAACCGTTTACCATCACGTTCTACGCATGCTATTTTAACATCTTAACAGTATAAAAAGATTGAGTAAAGTTGAGAACCTCTTCCTTTTTAAGGTCGGTTAAAGAGAGTACATTCGTAGTATAGTGCATTGATGGTGGTTTCTCACGGGTAAAGTATAATAGAGTAATATGATACATTTGCCACATGGCTGAGGAATTTCGCTTGGCTGATTTGACGGTTACATCACGCAATTATATATATGCTTACTTGTTTCGCTAAGGGACATGGCATCTGCAGGTTATGTTCATACACTTAAGGTAAATTCACATTATAGTGTTTCAAGATTTGTTACGTAACTTTCCGATTATTCAAAATTTGAACCTTGACACGAAAAACAAGAATTGGCCTTATAACTAAAAAAAAAAATCTAAATGTATAAAATATTTCAATTTTAAATCAAAAACTTGTAGCCAATCCATCGATGATACAATAGTACATAATGGACAGTTTACATTACATCGGTGACCGAATATTCAAAAGTGGTAACCGATTCATTTTTCGGTCATTAAGGTATATGGAACAAATACAATATACACTAGTCGTTGACCGAAAAGGGGTACAGTCGAAAGTCGCAACTTTTTACATATATTAAAACACTGAGTTCTGCATAGTATCACTACTTGAAAATTCATTTTGTCTACTTTGGACTTAATTAAATTTTAAGTTCTTGTTCTAAATGGCATATCGCCAAGACGTTCTTAGACCTAATATTGAAAATGTACTTGGAATTCGGTATTAAAATGGTACCTTTTCAATACCGAATAATGTAAACCCACTGTAAGTATTTATTTAACAATTAATTACTGCGTATCAATTCGTAATTCATTGTAATATCTGTTATTTATTTTACAGTTTACACGCAATAAAGCAAAGGTAATTATGCACTATTAGCATAGTTAACATTTCATAAAATATGCTTTATGAAAATTTTGTAATTTTATATAATGGTTACTGAATTATGTTTTCTTAGGTGAAATGTTCTTCAATAAATCATATAAGGAACGGTGTTCCTTATTCTGTAGAATGTATGTACCTACTAAAAATATTTTTTTGACTAAGTTAATTTAAGTCATCAAATAAAGAAGACACTAAAGAAGGTTTTAAAATGAAAAAACTCTCTTATATAGATCAATTATCAAATTGTTAAGTTGACGAAATCAAATTTAGAGTTACGTGTATATATATAATGAATAATGAAGTTTAGTATGTCTTCTCACAAAATCACATAAATCTAGTTAAGGACGAAAGAGTAAAAGAAACTAGCTAATTTGTCACTGGTGAGACTGAACGCCAGACGCAGGCGGTCCAAAGATTTATCAGAAACCTAAATGACTCGTGCGAAAAGTCTCATGTTTCTTTGGTTGAGTATCATTATGTAGTATTTTGTTTGTGTTCTCTCTGATCCAGCCTTAGATAATAGATAAAACTGTATGTACTGTAACTTCAGGAGGTTTAGTCAAGCTCAATGATATTTGTCTAGTTTTACGCGTATTAAATTTCACCCTGATACGTAGAGATCCTATAAAGTGACAAATATGGTAGATAAACTAGCAAATAACAATCTATTACATAAACGTGAAAACTTATAAAAATATATACAATTCGTTATTCAAATGTCGCTCTAGTGTACAAGCAACTTTGCACTATTCAATGAATTAATTACATACAAAAGACAACTCTAATATAATTATACTAAAGTCTTTTCTCATACTTTTGTTCGATTACGAAAGTAAATAGTATCGATGGTAATTTATACGTTAAATTGTGGTAAATAAAGCATAAAATTGTGGTTAAAGGAAATATTAGTTTTTGTTTACCTAAACAAAAACTAATATTTGCCATTTGCCATATGTCTCTAGTGAGTACTATAGAGACATAGTGCAAATGACAACCACGACCAGATTGTTATTTTTCTTTTTTTTATGGTATAGGGGGCAAACGAGCAGACGGGTCACCTGATGGTTAATGACTACCGCCGCCCATGGACACCTGCAACACAAGAGTCACAAGTGCGTTGCAAGCGTTTAAGGTGGGAATAGGGGAAGAGGGGGAAAGGGGGAGAGGGAAGGGTTAGGGCCTCCAGAACCCTCACTCGATTGCCAAAAAGTAATGCAAACATTGCTTCACTGCCTGTTTTCTGTGAGGATATGGTATCACTCCGGTCGAACCGGCCCATACGTGCTGAAGCATGGCTCTCCCACGAAGGTGAAAGTTTACGTAAAAGTGTGAGGTGGTTTTATATGTATAAGAATCGTTGTCCACTTTGTTGCCACCAGCTGATCAAGAGGCGGCCAAGATCCGCAGGGGTGCACGGAAGCTTTCTTCTTAAGGTATACCCGGGTCCTAAAGTCCTTGCAATAGGCCCACTTGTGATAGAACAACTGTGGTTTTAGTCGGTTCGATTCCTAAATACCACTTCTACGTTAGCTCCGGGGTGGTGATGAGCTGTGGGGGTTTCCCCTAACACGTAAAAAAAGTGTCCATTGATATTTATAAAAAATGTGTGAGGTGGCTTAGGGATACCCGGTTAGAACGAAGCTCCTTTCGCTATAAATGTATGTAAATATTTGATGGATTGAATAAATTGTGTGGCGACTTCCACATACAGCAAAAACATACTCCAACATCATCTAGCGAAGACAAGCTGAACTACGAAGTATCTACTAACCCTGCATCGCGCTAAGGAGTTTTCGCGCCGATTAGTATATATATAACTTCCCAACATCAACCGTTGGGCCGCGGCCTCGCGGTCACGCTGTCTGAGGATCCTCCCTTTGTGTTGGAGGGACATAACACCCGTTCCTCCACAATTGTATCAAAATATAGTAAAAACTCGAAATTAAAATTGCACCATCTGTAAAAGTTGGCCTACGCAGAATCCACAGACGGCGGAGAAATAAAATAAATCAACTGGCGGTCAGTATTTTTCGTTGCGCTAACACTTTTTTCCGGTTAGCGACCGAGCCTCTAAAGTGTAACGTGCAATAAGGAATTTCGTTAAAGGCTAATCGTAAATAGTCATCACAATGGACATCAACCCCGTTAACTACCTCCCTACCCTACTTCCCTACCTCCCTACCTCCCTAACTACTCCAAATGTTAGAAATATTTTCACTTACCTACCGATTTTGGCACTGGTCAAAGTAGCGCTCTTACCTGAAAAAAAAAACACAAAATAAAATATAGATTTATTGTAAAAAAAAAAATTAAAGGTATGTCCTACGGCTTAATGCGGTACATGTTCCTTTACTCTTAAACAGATAAATTACCGATTCCTTTATGATAAGCAGTATCAGCGGTGTCACTACCATATTGGGAACGCTTGCTCTCCTAACGATGAGTCTCTAGAGTGCATTGTGATCCGCTTAGGGCTCGTGGCTAAGTGTAAGTTGGCACATTACAAGGTTAAGTAATACTAGCCAGGTCAGTCTTAGGATAGGTGACCATTCTTAAAACATCGAGACCCCTCTGTGACTCGGAGAGCACGTTAAGCAGTCGGTCAAGGTTGCCATACGAACATCTGTAGCATTCGTTACGGGTAGTTGGAGCCCTAAAAAGTCCGACAACCTTGTCTAATTACAGAACTTCGATATCGCCTAGTACTTGGGTTGTGGAGGTCTGATGGCAGTTGCTTCACGTAAAATTTCAAACTTTGGCCGTATCGTAGTTAGTCTGAAAGCCGACCCTAACTTAGTTGAGGATTATGAGTGCATTGTGATCCGCAAACATTATATTTATGTTTAATTCACAAATGAAAAATGATACTGTACGAACAATTCCACAGGATTTACTAGACGTGTGGCTGAAGATAAGTAATATTTGTAAATGTGAATGTAATTTTTTATTATGTGTTATGATTTATGAACCATAAAACCTCATTGCTATCATAAAACCACTAAAAAAAAAACTCGGTGGCCTCCATCCGAAATTACCGAACCAACGATAATTTTCACGTGATGACGCCAGAACACACGAGAATTAATTTCGGTAGAGAAATTGCGCTCTGATTGCTCCACGATTTGTGACAACTTTACAATTTATTCAACGGGTCGTGATTATCAAAATAAAACATTGTTTGTCAACGGTTCTGTACAAAATTATTCGTTTTCACTCGGCTGCCGAGTTTACCGATAAATAAAGTCATACTTAAAAACTTTGTTTTAAAACAACCTTTTGTATTGCATGCAATTTTGAAAGATGAAAGTAAATGATTAAGCAAAAAAGTGATAGTGAAGTTTAGTAACAGATAGTCACGCCCATATAGTATAATCACTTGTACGTCTCTTGATCACTGTCATTATCATTATTGTCCAATTGTGAACATAGATTTTTATAAACGCATCCCACGTTCCACGCATGGAAGTCATCTTTCCGATGAATTTCTCAATTGTCTACAATTATTTTTATTTTATATAATACTAGCAACCCGCTCCAGCTTCGCACGGGTAGCAGACACATCTTCAAGAATCATCATCATAATTTAATCAATTTAGACAAAATCTTAACAAATTATACACCTAAATCTTAATCATGAATCTCTCCATCTATTAGTGAAAACCGCATGAAAATCCGTTCTGAAGTTTTTCAGTTTATCGCGAACAGACAGATAGACGCGGCGGGGGATTTTGTTTTATAATATATAGTGATTTGTCTGTGATAGGCATAAGTTAAAGAATGAATTACATGTGTTTTAAATATATTGAAGTAGATATTGTAATTATACATAATTTAGGTATTCAGGTTATCCAGTTCATCTTCAGTTCCACTTTTATAAAACCTATTTTAAAAAGGCTTTCGTATTTTTGTTATTAAACACTCGACAAGCCAATAAATCTTAACAGAAATAAAATATCATGTTCAATATGGATGATAACATACGAGTTACGTTCCAAATTTCATATTCTTTTTGACAAACATCAAAAGCAGTGTATTTTAAATGTAATAATAAAATTGTGAAGAGATCATATGGATTTTTTATGTATCATATTCATAGTTAGACCGAGGATAAAGTATGTAAATCTGCTAAAGTGTATAAAGTATACTAAAATTAGAATTTGAAACTTAAATCTACAGTCCTGTTAGGGTTTCAGTCGAAAGCTTTCACGAAGTTCTTAATGTATTTTTGGTCTTTTCTTTATGTAAACACAATGTTAAGAAAAAGTATGTTCTAAGATCGGTAAACGAAAAGAAATAGCGGCGAAGAGGAAACGAGAGAAGAAAGAAAAGGCAAAGGAGTTACGATAGAGGATAGCAATGTTAACTGGAAAACAAACTATTGATCAAATAATGCCACAGACAACAAATTTTGCATTTATTTTGGTTTATTCCAAGTGATCATTTTTTTAGCTTAACGTATGCAATATAAATAACAACGACGTGAAGGCATTATATAACATTAAAATACTTAAAGTATAATTCAAGTATTTAACAAGTATCTCACCTTAACCTCATATGTCCTTTTAGAGTAATTTCTTTAAACACATTTTAAATGTCAAGACCGAGCGTAACGTCAGACATTTTTATGTTGATTAATTCGACTAGTTCGCCATAAATATAAATGATATCAATATATAAGTCAGAGTTGATTTGATAGCTAATTTATAGCGATCGTTCAAATATCGATGACTCAGTTTTGTTACTGTGGCGACATATAATGTAAATATAAGAAGGCAAGTCACAGCAGAATTTCGGTGCGAATTGCCACCTCCTTCGGAATACTGAGGTAAGACAGCTGCTTGTGTGTGTATTGCTGTTTCTTTAAAGCCTTCAGAACACAATCGGATGCGTTTAATAAGTTAGGCACGCAAAAAGGAATGCTCAGGTGGTCCGTAGGCATGCCGTCAGTACCGAACTTAAAAATATGCATTTGCGCCAATCTGATTTTCAAATAATGACCATTGTAATGAGTAAATAAATATACTTATAGTCAAAGCTCTTTAGTAGTTGGCTATTGTGCAGAAGGCATTCTATTAACGCGAATAAGTTAATTTAGAGGGCAGCATTACGGGCTATGCATTTATTTGAAGAATTAAAGAAGAAACTACTGATAACCTCGGTTATACAATTCTTTTATTTTTGTTAACCCTCTCCGCGGACCTGAATGTGTTTGGATCGGGGTTACGTTAGTAGTGTACTTCATCTTGGCCATTTCACTACTTCGTTTGCCGTTCGTTGATTAGTTTGGGGTGTGAGCATACCTTTTAAGTTACACGCATCTTTTAGCATTTCACGTCTGTTATACAGCCTGTATATGGCAATGGGACATTTACTTATATCACTGAAAGGACATGACTCTAGCATGCAGTTACTATAAGAATTTTTGCATAAAAACTATCCGTTTACAAGTTATGACCGTATGAATTTCCAGGTATTTTTACCATCTCTCATAAAAGCACGTGGAATGTGTAAAGTTAAGATTTTAAATCATGATCTTTATTTTATTTTAGAATTTTGCATGCCGTTACTATGAAAATCCATGAAAACTTCCTTCGAAAACTTTTTTTTTTAATATATTTAGGGGGCAAACGAGCAGACGGGTCACCTGCTGGTGAGTAACTACCGTCGCCGTAATGGACACCTGCAACTCAAGAGTCACAAGTGCGTTGCCGACCTTTGAAATAGGAGTACGCACTTTTCTTGAAGGTTTGAAAGTCGTATCCGTCCGGAAATACCGCAGGCGACAAATTGTTCCAGAGATTGGTTCTATGAAGCAAAACAATTTTGGAGTGGTGGATTGCCAATTGTAAGCTAGTTTTTATGGATTTTCTCATTTCTCAATTTTTTATCATCATCATCATCATTTTCACCACATCCCTTGGACATAGGCCTACCTCATTGACTTCCAAGACGACTGATTAGAAGTGGCCTGCATCTGCTTTCGATTTGCTATCTTTATAAGGTCTAGCTATGTAATTGTTTACCTACAAAATATATTCAATAAAAAACTATTAGTTTTATGCTAAAAGTACTTCGAAACTAAAACACATTCTTAGAGGCATACTTTATACAAAGATCAACAAATAAAAGAACACTACAAATGAAAAAAGTATTGGCGAGTATCCACAGTTCTAAGTACACAAATCACCCTTCAGAGTAGACTTGAAGGCATCGCCGCCAGTAAATAAACATATTAACCATAAGTGGGAAGCTGGGCCCTAACGCGAAAGTTCTAGTATGGTACAAGTTATAAGAGGACAGATAGAAAGAGAGAGAGAGTCCGCTCGTGACCACGATCGGTGCAATTCAATCAAAACGTCGGGTAATCAAGAGGTATTGTAGCTTTTAAATATTATCGCGATTAAGTCCCGCATTACACATCTAATATGTGTCAAAGTCGCGAAAGTTTAAAAACAATTAAAAGAGAGAGTAGCTAAGCGGGTCACCTGATGGTAAATGACCACCGCCGTCCATGGGCACCTGTATCTCAAGAGTCACAAGTGCGTTGCCACCTCTTAAGGTGGGAGTAGGAGAAGTGGGGGAGGGGGGAAGAGGAGAGAGGGAAGGGTTAGGGCCTCCGGTAACCTCGCTCACGCGGCACAAAAGCAATGCAAGCATTGCTTCACTGCTGGTTTTCTGTGAGGCCGTGGTATCGAGCGGAGTCGAGCCGGCACATATGCCGAAGCATGGCTCTCCCACGTTAGTATTCACTTATTTTAATTTTATTGTAATTATTTATTATGTTGTTTACATTGTGCACTTTGTATTTGATGGTTAGAGAGTTTATCGCTTATTTCTCAGGAGAAAGAGGCTTATAAGTCTCAAATTGGCCACATGTACGTATTTTGATAAATAGAATACTTTTATTCATTTTTGAACTCTCTATACTCAAGCGATAGGCAGTTGTAGAGTGGTGGATCGTAGACAAACAAACGAACGATAATCTTTGCTATAAGGGACACATCTTTTAGAAAAAAAAAATTAACGAACTCGCTTACCACTTGTGCCAGACATCCTACCAAGTTCTCTTTGGATACGCAGAGTGAATGTTTAATTTAACTGAATCCCATCGATCCAGAATACACAGATGTTTGGTAACTACCAGCTTATCCATTCACGTCTTGCTATTCATATTTTTCATTCAAAGTGCTGTTATTTTCTTACGTTTAGGTCCAATCGTTTTACCTTGCTTATTGAGGAAGGGTCTCATCTCATTTCTACCTACATATATGCACATATGCTTAAAAGTGCCTTCTCCGCAATTTATTTCACAACTCCAGCAAGTCCTGCTGATCTCTGTCCACCTTATGGACCCTAACTATTTGAGACCACAAGGTAACTAAACTGAAATAAATTTCGATTGATAGATTGATTGATGGGCTATCCTTTTCGCTAATATCAAGCCATCTATGTTGTTTCTACAAAAGTTTTATTCCATTGACCACCCTATCCATTGAAAGTCAGGGCTACTGAACAGCCGGATGATGATCAGCGTCAGATAATGTGACTCTTTCTGTAATAATTTCCAGATGGTGAACCCGTTGTTGCTTTTTTACCTGACAGAGAGACTGAGAACAGATAAAAATGTCAGATTCCGCAATCCTGATTTTGGAATCCTAATGAAAAGGTGCATCCCTATTTCCCCTCACAGAGAGGCCCTCTACCCCATACCATCTTTATCGTGGCAGAGCCATGCTTCGGCACGTATGCGCCGGCTCGATCGGAGTGATACCACGGCCTCACAGAAAACCGGCAGTGAAGCTATGCTTGCATTGCTTTTCGCCGAGTGAGTGAGGTTACCGGAGGCTCTAACCCTTCCCTTCCCTTTCTCCCCTCTACCCCTACTCCCACCTTAAAGGCCGGCAACGCACTTGTGACTCTTCAGTTGCAGTTGCCCATGGGCGGTGGTAGTCATTTACCATCAGGTGACCTGTCTGCTCGTTTGCCCCCTATAAAAAAAAACAAGTTTATTACACCCTGGATGTCTGTAAATACAATATTTTTAAATTTATTCTCAGCAAGTTTAAATTTCACATTCTGTTATATCCACACTTCAAGTTGAACTTGCATAATGTTCATAAATTATTTATACAAACCTACGGCTGGTTCGAAACATTAACAGACACAGTAAACTTAAATATATAACGAGAACCAGTAACTTTGTTCCCACTACGGATGCGGGTGGTTATACTTATAACTGCCATAATAAACAATATTTAATAAATAATAAGGTACAAACTTTTAGAACACGTTTATAAGAACTTACTAGCGAAACCGCAAATTCTCGTAGGTCGAATTAATTTCCGTGTAGCGGTTAGTATCACGCCGCATCGATGGAACCATTTCGTGTAGACAACATCAAACAAGATGGCGGCAAAACTTGCTGAAGTTTCCTGAAGTTAACCGAACTTGAACAAGTTACGGTCGATTGCATAAAACTTTGATCAAACGTTGGGTTTAACCGAGATTATTATAATCGATGGATTAACATGTTAAACTTGGTATATGTGTTGTTTTAAGAGATTAGTCAGTAAAATGGATATTTGTGTCATTCTGAACAAAACCATAAGACATCCATTAAATCTCTTCCCAACTAATCCTGGGATCCCGTTGAATGTTAAAGAAAAGGCTGCGCCGGACGTTGACGCCTCTCTTGAGGCCTGTCGATGAATAATTTTGAATTTAGAATTAGACAGTCGTCAGCAGGCCAACGAATGCCTCATCTTAAGCCATTCATGCCATGGCTTATCACCTCACTAAACAAACTGTCCATCAACCATCACTATCACTAATTCTTAAAATATACGTTAGGTTATTCGTTAATGTTGTCATAAAAAGTATCATTTTATGTGTGTGTCTTTTTAAGAATGTATTGTGATGGATGATGAAAGAATATTTTATCGTATTTACGAATTCCACTTTGTTCTAAATATAAAAAATATTATTAGGGAAATATCATTAATCGGTGTTAACTTCCTTTTTAGGGTTCGGTACCTGAAGGGTAACCAACGGGACCTTATTAATAAGTCTTCGCTGTCCATCCGTCTATCTGTCAGTTGTTGACAGTTGAAATTTACACGGAATGTGTATTTCTATTGCCGTTATTATAAGAAATAATAAAACTATATAAAAAAATTAGAAGGGGCTACTAGAAACGACTTTTTCTTTTAGCTTTTTTGCTCGATTTTAATAATAGCAACAAGTAGACGCTGTTTTCTCTGCATCACCCGAAGGTTGACTGGCAGAGAATGCCTACGGCATTAAGTCCGCCTCTGTACTCTATGTGCATAAAGTTTTAAATAAATAAATAGACGCTTAAAATGCTCACGGAGTTTGTATTGCTATATTCGCTAAATTAATTATAAAATAAAATTATATAGGGTCCCCAACCGTCCCCATACAGGTCTTGTACGACGGAACCCTTCGTGTAAATTATATAGAAGTTTAAAGAATGGTTATTCACAACGTCGATCATTATCTAACTTCAGTTTTAATGAATATCTTTTTGCTTTTGTTTTAAACAGAACAGGACAAAAGAAAGTTGGAAGATGCGCAAACGTTTCTTTAATCTTTACTGTCACCATGTTCCATGATCTCGGTTCTTGTGTGCATATGTGTACATTCCTTTAGTGAACTGACTTCCATATCGGTATAGTTTGAAGGATAAAACGCAAGCAGACTTCTCCTCGAATTCAACTCTCCCAACTTGGGAAGTACTAACCGTACAGGAGCTATGGTTAATCAGCTCGCAATGCTACTTCAGTACGTCCTCGTTAGCTAAGAGGAACTGAATGAAATTCGGGTACGATACCTCTCCAACGGTTTTCTCGGGGTGGAGTTAAAGTATGTAACGTGTAGCACCAATAATAAAAGCACATACCACAAATATTCAGTAATCTGTATAGAGAGCCGAATCACGTTGGCTTTGCTAAGAATATGCTATGCGTTAAGTTCTAAAAATCCAAGGCCAATACGTCATGCGAGCTTGATGAAGAGGATAAGGGTTCCAAGTACATCTCAATGCGTCTAAATTAAGGAATCCTACACGTCACCGTCGGAGACATATCGGAGCAGCATTTATACGTGTTTACCGTTTGGAAACACAAATTCAGTTCGTCGTAGCCCGCGGGGATGTACTGAAGTAGCATTTGTATATACGCCACCGGGGCACAGTTAAAAACTTGGCAAAGTATAAGTGATGCCATGAATATTGCGAATGTTTATACGCAGGGGTAATGGGTGACTATGAGGAGGTCTGTGTGTTTTTTATTAGTAAAAGTTGTACAAAAAAATGCATCACAGTGCACCGTTTATTTGAAGTATGCTTTTATAAAAAAGTTAATACTTAATCAAAAACACCACATAAAGAGCCTTTATTTTGCAAATGCCCATAGCGCATCGTGTCCGTACCATACCGTACCGTATGCCCATACCGTACTCTCGTAAGTCTGAGCTCATTTAGGAGCTTACGTAAAAATAAAGTTATCGAGCTAAAAGCCTGCACTTTACATGCTAAAGCTGAATATTGTTAAAAGATTGGTTACCAAAAAACCTTTTCGTTAAATATTAGCTGAGCACTCTGAAGGCGCATAAAGGAATTTCTCTTTTACGGCTGCTTGCATCTTGTTGGAATATTGAAACGTTGAGTGGAGGGCTCGGTGCCACTGGCAGCGGGTTTTATACATAATGGTAGACGATATAACTATGTATCTATACGGCTGACTCAGTCTGTGTCTCACAGTGGTGAGTGCAACCTGGTCTAAATGTCAGGCAAATCAGAGAAATGTAATACCTATTTCGTGATCGTTTTAATTACTTATATTTTTACTTAATTAATTACTTATAGTTGCGCGTCTATAGATACTTAATTATATCATGGAACGCAAAAGTTTAAAAGCTAGTGGTAGATAATGCGTGTCTTTCTATAAGAGGGCAAAAAAATAAATTTATTAGTAAACTTTTTTTTTTTGTTTAAGTAGAGTTTGTTGGATATTTTGTAAGTAATTTTTTTTAGCAATTTATAACCAAATACGTTTGAAATAAATATAAATTAAATAAATATTTGGTATAAGTAGGCCTCAGTTTTAGAGTTTAGTAGTTCCTATAAAAGACCCCTATAATAAAGCCCAGAACCACACTTTTTAAGAATATTCCAGAAGTATTTCCCAAGAAATATTCAATATTTATTTTTATGTGGGGATTGGGCTCTTGGATTTCGGAGATTGCTATTTTTCGGAAACAAAATTAGTCAAATTCCTCTCCAATATTTTCAGTTCGGAAATGTATATTTGTACAATGGTTCCGCTTTTGGTTTTTGTTTATCCGCTTATCGCCTGCACTCCAACTGCACCTTGTCTAGTCGTTACGAGCAGCAGCTCTCATTGGCGGTAGCTTATTGCAGCTGCGTCGGCATTTTCCGAACTTATTAAATTACGGTATATTGTTGTCTACGATAATTTTAGACCCATTCTGTATTTCGAGACAAGGGTACCAAGGCAAGCCGACCACTTTAGGTATTAGTGTTGTTCTACAAGTCTCATTGAAAATGTTATTACTGTTCTGATTTAAAACTCTTGGTAATAAGATGTTTATTTTTCATCGTAGTTATTGCACTTCAAATATTTTTTTCATTCAACTAAGTATGATTTAGCGGAAACTGGAGGTAAAAGGCTCTTTCGCCGATAGGAATACAATTCTATGCCTGAAATTGTATTTTAAACGCAGCCTTGTACATGATAGATACACCATATTTTAGCTCTGTACCGATAAAAGCAGAAAGTTGCTCTGCCACTAATGTTATAGGGGGCTAACGAGTCACCTGATGGTAAATGACTACCGCCGCCCATGGGCACATACAACTCAAGAGTGCATTGCCGGCCTTTAAGGTGGTATCAGGGGAAAGGGGGAAGAGGGGGAGAGGAGGGGAGAGGGGAGAAGGAAGGGTTAGGGCCTCCAATAACTTTACTGACTCAGCGAAAAGCAATGTAAACATTGCTTCACTGCCGGTTTTCTGTAAGGCCGTGGTATCACTCCGGTCGAGCCGGACCCAAACGTGCTGAAGCATGGCTCTCCCACGAATAATAATAAATGCTTAAAAATGATGTGCGGAAATGGCAGGTGTCTGAAACTGATTTTAATAAGTTTTGAAAATACGTAAAACCGTGGCGTCTTTCTTGCATACGAGATGTTATGCCCAATAGGAAAGGATACTTATGAGTAACTGTTTAAAATTTCCACTGGCATTCCAAAATTTCCATGGCAAATTATTTACACAAATAGCTTCAATATGTCGCAAAATGTACGTGTTTATCTCCTATTTTACTGTTGTGAATAGTGTCATCCAAGAAAAATGAACGATTCCCGAGAGCATTTCTGCGAGCAAAAGTTTAAGTCTAGATATTTATCTATCCTACAAATATTGGGATCAAGGCTACATTTTGTATCCAATGTTTTATCAAACATTTGGTTATAAAATGTATGTTTCTCCAATGTAACTTAGCACCAACAAATAATTGAAACGTGCCCTGTGGGATTTAATAAACTCCAACCTCCCGGCACATGTGTCGGTACGTAAACTTTAAACAAATGCCTGTGTCGCACTGCATAACTCTGTTTAGTGGTTCCTGTAAAGTTACTGGGACAAAATATAAATTATGATTGTCAGCGTGTAATTAAGTTTCTTTGTTATTTACTGTTAATTTATATTGAAGGGTAATTAATTTACTTTGGGTGTTTTGAATATAATTCTGTAATTTAATATTTGCAATTGTGGAAGATTGGTTATCCGTCATTATTAGAATGACGGGTCGATCCCAACGGCAGTGGCGATCTGATCCGTGACGAGTGTGGAGCTAGCCTCAAATATCCCTCTTCGAAAAAACCAACTTAATATAGTCACACATACTCAGCTGAAAAGAACAGATCCTTGCCTTTAATCTTATCCATTAGGCCGAGATGCTATACCAGTAATGTAATAAACGGGGCATGTCATTCAACAGTAGAGGGTCTTAACACCGCAATTGAAATAATGACGTCACTTGCACAGCGCCATGTACTGCCTATTGATATAGCATTATTTTTTGGTTATAAAAGTTTTAATGACTCTGTTCCACTGACTCAAATACTATGTATACTGGGCTGTATAGTAACATTTATGACGGTTAATTAAAAACATGTAATAAAGCAATTAACTTCTTCCCCATTTCGATAAAAAATCATAATGTAGACAATTTTATTGGCACCAATGTCAAGGTTCAAGCTAATACCACAGATTACTAAGTAGTTACTACGTCACAGATAAATCACTCCCTACAAAAATATCGATGCCTACCGTTTTAATTGCCTACTCTTTTCGGGCTTTAAAATGTGTGCAAGGTACCTTTTTAATAATTTTTTTATAAAAAAATTTACAATTGTTATGTAAATTATATACTTAACGTGTATTTTTCATTTCCAATGTTTTAGTATACAAAAGTCCTATATGTGTTTTATTTTTATGTAAAGATTAATAAACTTATTCCCTTTTTTTTAAATCTCGATTATTAAACTGTATGCTGGAAAATATTCTAAATTTTATACAAATATTAATGAATAATTTGAATAATATAGGGTTAAAAAGTTCATTTCTATTATCTTTATTCTTATACTGCCATGTCAATTTTCACTATGTATTTTAAAGTATTTATAACATATATCAATACGATATCGAATTAAGTCTTTTGTATTTTAAAAATAAAAGCGTGAGACTAAGACTAGTAAGGTCCGCCGGCGGACGAACGGCCAGTAGGCATTTAGCGCGCGCAAGTCCATCAAGTGACACAGGCCTGCTAATGCTAATATCTCAAGATGTTTAAGTCTCTAAACAAATGTCTAACTGACGAATGTAATCTAGGAAGAATGATGCAGCGAGATAATCTAAGGTTAGTGAGTATTAGTGACAATGTTACAAGAAACCACCACGTGAAGTGCATTTTGAACATGAATGAGCGGTTGTAAAAGCTTACTTGAGTTAGGCATGCAGTTTTCGCTACATTGTCGTTTAAGTATACCTTCAGAGCGACACTCAACGACTTCAAATACAAAGTCTGTTGCCGGGATTGTTAGACTTTGGTGAAATACGGTGTCAGCTTTAAAGCTCGTACAAGGGATTAAACCGTTTAGTGCTTAAATTGGTGCTCTGTTGACTTATTTTGTAACAGTGAATAAAAGATTACAACTACTAAAAACTTACACAATGAACTCCATCCATAATAAACATTAATCTAGGTCTATCAAATATTTGGATGCGGGAACTTGAATTTATATTATATGTGATGATATCATATATCATACTAAATGGAAGTGAGTGTATTAAAAAGTGTGTAAATATTTGAATTGAAAATGCTTTGAAATCAATTTTAATTTAAACGATATTAAAGAAAGTGAAGCTAAACTCATATATTTTATTTAATATTCTGTAATAGAAACTAAGGAAAACAATATGTCAAATATTAAACCACGTAGTTGAACACAAATACATGAAAATTCATACATTTAAAATCCATACAAAGGCTGGAAAAATTAAAAAAAAAGTAAAAGGTTTCCTCATATTTATATTGAAATATTTTATCAGTCACTACGAACTTGTAGAAGTAAAGAAGATATTAAAAGTATTTAATTAAATATAACAACAATCTGAACTTTTCTATCGCCCATTACAGTTATAATAGGCGATAGAAAACATAACTTTGTATCACTTTTATTATTTGTATCTCGTTTCTAAGCTTGTTAGGGTTTCGATAACTTTCATCATTCTTTTAAAAACTTATTTTACTAAAACCTTTAGTTTTATTTAAAATTTACAATTATTTTGAAATTAGTCCCAGGTATACTCGTATTATGCTAATATTTCATATAATCCCACTAATCCCACTAATAATATTATAAATGTGAAAGTTTGGATAGATGGATGGATGTTTGTTACTGTTTCACGCAAAAACCACTGAACCGATTGCAATGAAACTTGGTATGTTAATAGCTGAAGACCTGGATTAACGCATTGGCTACTTTTTATCCCGATATTCCCAAGGGATCGGGACTTACGCGGGTGAAACCGCGGGGCGCTGCTAGTATTTCATAAAACTACAAAGAGCTCGTTTTGCAGAGATCCTGATATTTAATAAAAAGTTTGTATAACGTTATAAATTTATAAAATACTTTGATGATTTAGATGGAACAACAGAGAAATGTAATTTTTAAACTTTACATACCAGAGGATGCTCTAGATGCTCAAATTGCAAAGTTTTAGCTCCATCCTGTTAGATTATTAAATATAGTTAGCAACAAAAGTCACGCTCACTGCTTACATAACAGTTTATTATTACCCAAAACTTTTATCTGTTATTAGATGAACTTGGGAAAATAAATGGATGTTGTAACTTTGTTGTACTCGCAAATGTAAAAGTAGAAAAGTTGAGATTTATTAAGAGCGGTTATCCGAATGTGAGCGTTGGTATTCTCCAAGTGTTATATGTATATAGGTACACACTGGTACTCTTACTTGTCAAATTACAGTGCACCTACTCACAGTGTTGTGGTTCAGTGGAAATATCTACTTAACGTTTACCTACGTAACAAACGAGTGAAGGAGTTGTCTTAATCAGAACTGCCTAAAATCAGGGAATGATGTCATCATAAGAATATCGTTAAAAGATATTTTTATAAGAATTTCTAACGATATTGGAAGTTAACTTACACATGACCACTGGTATATTAATACCTACTTATTTCAATTCCAGAAAACTGATAAACTTATTTAAAGAATAGTCGTTTTAAATTAAATAACCAACCGTCACTCAAACCTAAACCCTACAGTTGCAGAATTTCTCTCGCTATTTCGCCAAACATCCATTTGTCCAACCTAACCGCAACACAGCTGCGGTAGTAGAGCATTGTACATTCATAATGAAAGTTTTCCTGCGACATAGTTCTCAGTATTATTTGCTTGCGTAATTAGTACTGCTTAAGGCGTGCACACAACTAACGAGGAGGATGTGCATCGTCTAACTTGGCCTCTTAACTGGGAAACTTGTACTCTGACGGAAAACGGGCTTTGTGAACTGTTTAATTTCTGCATCCTATTACAGCATAGGTAGTCCGTATTGATTAGATTGAGTAGTTAAATTGTCGTGGGAGAGCCATGCTTCGGCATGTACGAGCCGGCTCGACCGCAGTGAAGCAATGATTGCATTGCTTATTGCCGAGTGAGTGAGGTTACCGGAGGCCCTAACCCTTCCCCCTTTCCCCCCCTCTTCCACCCTTCCCCTAATCCCACCTTAAAGGGCGGCAACGTACTTGTGACTCTTGAGTTGCAGGTGCCCATGGGCGGCGGTAGTCATTTACCACAATGTGACCCGGCTGCTCGTTTGCCCCCTATATCATAAAAAAAATACTTGGATTTAGAGGGCTCAGAGTTCCCGACATCAGCCAGTTCAAGTTACAGGACTCTGACCTGCTCCAGCTATTGCTTACGATCTCCAATTCACTGTATATACTCACTTCACTGTATAATCCTTTTATTTTCATTGCCTTCCCTTGTTACAACTTTTACATCTCCAATTTTCCCATTTCTTTCCTAAAGTGCCCGATTGATGGCAATAGGCTTGCCCAATATTAGTGCCGTTACTGGGACTAAATTATGGTCGGCAAAATGTGGGAGTTTAATTCACCTCTGCCTACACTTCAGACGTGCATGTATGTATGTATGCATGTAAGATTTGATTGCTGCATTTCGTTTTGTAAAATCAAAATGTGCATTTCGATTAGTATATTGACTGTCAAGGATGTTAACTACACAAATTGTAGAAGTGGTAGCATCATAGCTGACGTCTGACTTCATATGATCCATTGGTTGGGAGTTTGAATCGGCTACAGTACACTATCGATGTGAACTCTCTCCTAACACTAGCATTAGAAATAGCGGGAGAGGTTAATAAGACTAATAGTAATGTGTCATCATCATCAGCCTATCGCCGTCCACTGGTGGACAAGCGACTCCCCCAAGGAACGCCAATTATAACGGTCTTACGCACCCCGCATTCATCCGCTGCCAGCCACCTTTTTCAAGTAGTCGGTCCATCGTGCCGCAGGAGCCCTACACTACGTTTGCCAAGTAATGTGTGATCCAATTAACAATTGAGCAAAAGACGTAAACTCGATAACAGAACACCTTGAAATATTATGAATGGAAATAACGATAATTTTAATGTCAATGTTTTGTTTTTATATCTTAAAAACTATTATGACCCCTTAACTGAATAATTGAAATAAATTAATCGCGGTTGGGAAAAAGCTCAAGTACTTATTAGACACAAGGTATGCGCCTAGGTGTGTTGATTTATAATGGGTGAATTTCTCCAATAAACAATGGCGGAGTACGTAAATAATGTTTTTTGTTTATTCGTTTGATTATATTGTGGTTACATTATACCGTAATTAAGTTAAATTAAGTTGCCGAGTGTAAACTCCAACGCGGTTTTAGCGAAGCATAAAAGGTGCTTGTATTTTTTAAATATAAAACGTCGGCTTTAAGCGCTAATCCTAAAAAAATATACGTTTTATTAATTTAAAGGCAAACAATACCACTACATTTTGTAATTTCATTTCTTTCCAAACTTTAATCAAGAGCAAGTATTAGAATTTTAAATTTCTTTATATTATTGTTTTATTGTTTCTTTATCATCATCGTCATGATTTCACTCATAGGACGTGCACTGTTGGACATAGGCCTCCCTTAATGACTTCTAAGAAGACTGTTTGAAAGCGGCTTGCATCCAGCGACGTCTTGTTTTTTTTTATGGTATAGGGGGCAAACGAGCAGACGGGTCACCTGATGGTAAATGACTACTGCCGCCCATGGGCACCTGTAACTCAAGAGTCACAAGTGCGTTGCCGCCCTTTAAAGTGGGCATTAGGGAAGAGAGGGAGAGGGGGAAGAGCGGGATGACGGGAGAGGGGGATTAGAGGGGAGGAGAGGGGAGAGGGGACGGACGGGAATAGGGGAGAGGGAAGGGTTAGGACCTCCAGTAACCCCACTCACGCGGCGAAAAGCAATGCTTGCATTATTTCACTGCCGGTTTTCAGTGAGGCCTTGGTATCAAGCGGAGTCGAGCCGGCCCATACGTGTCGAAGCATGGCTCTCCCACGTAATAATAGATCTTGTAATCTTTTAAAGGTCGTTAGTCCACCTTATGTTATGGTTGTTTATGTGTGCGAAGATATAAAATATAATTATTTAGACTTTGTTTCTAAATTCAAATGGCAAATCATTTACTCAAAATTATCAGTTGTCTTTCCCAGCTCTTATTATTTATTAAAATACTTAAAACAACAAATCAATTAATAAAAACTCAAAACCAATTACATATTCATTCAACAATATTAAGTAAATAGTGATGTTATATATTCGTTAGTTCAGTTTACAAATCGGCTTTGAGTGACAACCCTCTGAGGATTATAGGGATCTGTGATCATAAGCTCTTAGTTACATCGATTTCCTATTAACTGATACAGACGTAAAAACAAACGTGTGTGTAGTGTGCGTACGTGTGTAAACACACGTTAATTTCAATACTGACTATATAAGGCAAATAAATTGTCGTTAATGTAAGCTGATTGTGCTGAATGATAGCGCGCTGATTCATTAAAATATATAGGTAATGGTTTTTCTACTGTTAATCAAATACAACGTGCGATCTTTTAGCATGTTTAAATCGTTGTATTATTTCAGTTAGTTATCCTGCTGAATTAATTTTTACAATGCCAGTAGTTGTTAATGTACAATGTATCTCAGTTACGACAAACACAGACTGTTTGCCAACTTAATTTGGTCCCATTTACGTTATAGCAAGTCTATTGCTGTCAACCGGACAATTTGAGATTTAAAGATGGAAAAATTAGGAGAAGTTATAGTCAACCGGGAAAGGTAGTGTGGCGACTTCCACATACTGTAAAAACGTACTCCAACATCATCTAGCGAAGACGAGCTGAACTACGAAGTAACTACTAATGCTGCATCGCGCTATGAGAGTTCTCGCGCTGATTAGTATATATACAACTTCCCTTCCCTTCCTAACTTTGAGTTGGAGAGACATGACACCCGTTCCTCCACAGTAGTAATGAAGGGAAAGCAAGAGAAGGAATATATAAATATACAGCTAATAGAAAAGACAAGATTCAAGAGCTGTACGATGGACTACCGAGGTGCCTAAACCTAAGGACTCGATTTGTGTCTAAAATAGAAAATTGAACGCTCAATCGAAGGATCAGCCTTTACCTTGATACAAATTAGAATTCAAGTATTGTGACTGTAATTGTATCGGCTTCTTCTTCTTTTAGGGTGCCTCTCCAATTAATGGCAGTCAGCTCTGCGTGTTTGTGCCTTGTCTTTACCGTTTTATTTAAAGTTTTAGAGTTAGCAATCATAAGTTGTCGTCATACGTTTGCCATAATTAGAAGGTTCATAGAAACATCTATTTCGAGTTTTGCAACATTGTTTTTAATCTCCTTCTTTCCAATGAAGACGCTGATCTGTGTACCATTGTTACTGGAAGTTAATCAACCAATCAACTACACCAAGTACTGTACCTACGAATAAATTGCACATAAAACCCCTTATTTTTTTTATTAGTTTATTATGTGGTAGTTTGCCGGCAGAAAATGCGCTTCATTCGATCACGCCCTTAATGTGAGTTGATGAATATATAATTGGATTTTGGTGTTTGTAATTGTGTTTACAGTTCAATAAGTTTTCTCAAAATTCGAGAATGGTGTGGTGCGTCTTGTTGAAAGATATTTTGATGAGGGTATGCTCCATAATTCCTTAATCCACGTATTCACAAATAATGCGTCATCAGTACTAATGAGTAATGTCCATAAAATGTATCAGTTTTTACGTAATCCCTGAATAAATATTTTGACTAGCTGAAGTTTTCATGGAGTTTCACCTGCCTTTATGGTCCTCTGCTGTTCCTAATGTTTCCAACCTATAACCTTCCTCAATAAATACTCTATCTAATACTAAAAACATTATTCAAATCTGATCGATGGTTCCATAGATAGGCGCGTTTAAACAAAGAAACATAAAAATCTTCAGCTTTGATACATTAAGAGAAAGTGAATGAGTTGTCTCAAGTTATTATTATTATTATACTTAGCCTGACCGACTTAGGACCTGCAGACTACAGAATACCGCGATTAACCAGATTAACATATCGCTTTTCTGTTGGTAAGTTTCTAAAATCTTCATTGAGGGAAAAGGTTGCGTACCACTAGCAGGGACTGTTTATAGGCATCAGTACTGTTTTCCATCAGGCTGTCTGTATTACTTTGCAAAACAACATAGTTCACGAAAAAAAAAAAAATTGATTATTTGAACTTTTCATGGAAATAGAATATTAATGGATTGGATGCAGGGATTAAAGAGAATAGAAGATTACTGTTCAAATTATAGTTACTCGACTGGGTAAGCATCTTTAACTTGCAGGAGACTGTCAGACCGACCAGCACAGTAAGGATAGAATAGAATAGAATAATTGTTATTGTACCTCAACTACATATTGCATGAAATAAATACTCGTATGTACACAAAGTGGATAAGTACAATAGGCGGCCTTATCGCTAAGAGCGATCTCTTACAGGCAATATTTGGATGAACAAAATCGATAATAGATAAAAGAATAATAGGTAGTTGTGGTGTAAGGTAGAAGTAATAAGACAAAAGCGTTTAGGCATAATAACATCATGTTATAAAACTCGGTACTTTATAGATATAAACATATACAGTAAAAGATATAGATAAGTAAAGCACGGAAATAAATGTCAGCTTGTATCAACTTAGCTAAGTGTTGTATTTCTGCTAAGTAATAAAGTCACTGACGTAGCAGTATGGCACATAGTGTGTGGTTTTAGGCGGTTTTACTCCGACATATGGCCTCTTCGATAGCACCTGGTAAAGTATCACCCGAAGGTTTCCAAACGCTAAAAAGAAAAAGGTCTATGGGAGGTTATGTTCGCCACGTACGAGTAACTATTTATGTCGCGAGTGTTATAGGCATCAATAACAGCGCACCATCAACCCACTATTCCGTAACTATTTTCATATAATCCTACTAATATTATAAACGTGAAAGTTTGTGAGGATGTATGGATGTATGTTCCTCTTTCACGCAAAAACTACTGAACCAATTGCGAATAAACTTGGTATGTAGATAATTTTTTATTTTTAAAAAAGACAACTCCCGCATTAGGAATGACTCCTGTGTCGCGGGGGACTTTACAAACATACAAACAACGGACACAAAGAACACCCAGACTTGGATGGGAATCGAACCCACGACCTATGGCATAGCAGTCAGGTTCACTAACCACTAGACCAACAGGCCGTCAATTGGAGATCTGGATCACACATAGGCCACTTTTTATCCCGATATTCCCACGGCATCGGAATTTACGCGGATGAAACCGCGGGTTCCAACTAGTGACTTATAAATGCGTCGTTGTACTTTTGCAATACTTTGTCAGTCAATTTGCAAAGTTCGGAAGAATAGCTGACCGAAACAGCCTTGCAGTGTCAAACTCACGAAACTTTGGTTTATTAAGTCATAAGTGTAGTTTGAGACAGTATCCAAGACAACTTGCATAGTAGAGCACATAATTATTATTACCCGTGCCATTTTGGGTTGAAGTAGAAGCCTTTGTTACTTATTAGAGCTGTCTAAATTCTCTACGGAGAACAGATAAGATTTTGTACAGTTCTAAGTTGATTGGACGCCATGGTTGCATGGTCAAAGAAACAAATGCTTATTGTCAGCGCGTTTAGCCTGTTATGTGCCCGATGTCTTTGACTGACTGCGGCCTTTAGATAGATAGATACCACTTTTTCTTTCACTGGCCTGTTGGTATAGTGGTTAGTGATCGTGACTGCTGAGCCAGAGGTCGTGGGTTCGAATCCCACCCAGGACAAATATTTGTGTGATGAGCACGATTATTTGTTCTGTGTCTGGGTGTAATTTATCTATAATATGTATGTCTTTATAAATATATAAGTATGTTTATCAGCAGTGTGGTTACCATAGTACGGGCTCTGCCTAGTTTGGGATCAGACGGCCGTGTTTGAGATGAGTCCAGTTATTATAAAAAAAAAAAATGTACACTAGTCTTACAGTAGAAGTATCAGACCTACATTAAATGTAATGTACATTATCACAAAAATCATGACAAATTTTGTAATACAGATAATGTACAAAGGGCGGCCTTATTGCAAAATGCAATCTCTTCCAATTAACCTTAGGATGGATCGATGTGTTTCGGAGAGACAGTTGTAGTTGCCTTTTTACTCATTTTGCTAATTTGTTTAGATGAATATATACCCTGAACTCGCCAGCAGTAGTACCTACTCGTACTCGTGTATTATTAGAGCACATTTTGTACACAGAAACCTCTATAGAAAAGTACCTATAGTTATTACACAATGTGGCCTCAATCACTCAGTAAACAGCGCTGCAGAAAATCTGCATCCTTTTGAGGGGGGAGGCTGGTCCACCCAAACGGTATAGGTAAAAATAAAAAAAAAAAATGGTATCTAATAACATCTACGTGCTTATACAAATATTTACTGTTGTGTATTATTTTTTAAAATATGTAGTTACAATTAATTTGCAATGTACAAGAATGAGATTTTTACGTGAGAGAGCCATGCTTCGGCACGTATGGGCCGGCTGTACTCCGCTCGATACCACGGCCTCACAGAAAACCGGCAGTGAAACAATGATTGCATTGCTTTTCGCCGCGTGAGTCTGCCGGAGGCCCTAAACCCTTCCCTCTACCCTATTCCTCTACCCGTCCTTCCCCTCTCATCTACCTTTCTACCTACCTAATCTACCTTTACCTGTTTTAAAACTTAACATTACATTGCACGTAATCTATGAATAAGATTCAACATCTCATAAGGAAAGGCAGGCGTGGCTGGCACTAATTTCCATATACACGCAATCCCGTTTTATCGGACAAGAGTGGGCGGTCATTGTGTAACCATTGAACTTATATAAAGCTTATCGGATTTCTAGAAGACACACAGTTATAATGGTTGGTAAACTTTGTAGTTTTGTTTCTGTTAGAGCTCTATGTGTTGATACAGTAGTTATATATACATACAGAATACATTAACTTACTACTTACACTTAGATACAATAACTTCAAACTCACCTTCTTAGACATATTGACATATTACCAACGGGGGTCTAGTATTTTCTCCAGAATGTTTAAGACTTATTTCTCTCACTTCATAGCTGACAGACAATTTGACATTTCTTTTCTTCTTAATGTTTCTTAAACACAGATACAGAACTCAAAACTTTATGAATGTAATAATTAATTACTTGTAGTTTTTTTTTAAATAAAATTTTAGTATCGATACTATCAACATATTTTGATAATTTAGAACCTAAAATGGTTAAAAACAAATAGATTTTAACAAAACAAGAAGAGTTTTTAATTATCTACAAATTGTAAAAGTTTTCTAAAATACTTTCTGTAGTTTTCGAGCGGTTCTCGTTATTAGTTTAGGAGTTATCTATATTATGTATTATTTTATTGCGGTGGAACCGTGGAACCTCATTGGTGCTAACGGGGAAATGGTTTTTCAGAATCGAACCGAATTAAAAATGGTGTTCGGGGTGCCCGAATTAAAAGAAGGGTATATTGCAGGGGCGCTGGTGTATCAATAGCCATCACGAGGTCGTATCGCTGCTGCGTCCACGCTGCGCACTCCACTAAAGTGCGGAGTGCAGTGTCTTCGCGACAGCCTCCTCAGTGTGAATGGAATAATAATAGGTTTATTAATTATTTATTATTATTATTTCAGATACGGAGTATCTGAAATAGAAAACAATCGTATATAAGAAGAACCTATAACGTCAGGTAGTACTAAGTATCCTACTCTAGGCGAAGCCTATCACGGAATACTACAATTATTACTACATATTACCACAAATATATTCTAAAATGCAAGTTCATATATTTTATTCTACTAAAAACGGTTGTACTGCTGAAAATCGTGTGTCGGTGAATCAATAAAATAATAAATATTCTATTCAAACATTTCAAAGTATATACTTATACACAGTGTAGGCGTCATGGAATTTCTGGTCATATAAAGCATTATCTCGTTGAATTAAATGCCTTCCTTGTGCCATGGCAAGCACAGCCTCGAAAATATTTTTCAAGAAATTTATAGACTTTACATATTTAAGGCACATTATGAATAAATTATATAGTTTTAAAGTCTGACATTTAGGTAGATTTCGAAGAAAAGTCTACCTATTGGTTTTGTACCAGTTGTCGAGTTTTTCAAAAATTTCTTCACAGGAGGTCAAGTTATGATCCCTAGACCCCAAAACAAATGCCTCAATTTTACCGGCAGGATAGAGGTCGCAACTGAGCACCGATTGCTTTTAAACTTGGACGACAAATCAACAGGGCAAAAATGAAGCCTAACCTTCATTCATTTCATTTTCGTGAATGGGGGATATTCCCCCAAAGGGGAGGACTGGGGGGCAGATTTTCAAAAAATTTAAAAACACGAAATCGACGATAAAAAATATAAGGAATGGGTGACAGGCTATAAAACTAGGCAACGCTTCTGGTTTTATTCTTTTTTCTTTTCGTGATTTCTTGCAGCGGCTGTTTCTTCGCAAGGTTTGGCACAAATCTCTGATCAGCCCAGCTCGTGAACCTCACTACCAAAGCATATAAAGATTCAATTTTAGGAGCTTCATGCAAGAAAATCTATAATAACAAAGATGATCTGGTGACACTCCGTCAGCCGAATAACGGATGATGAGACAAGAAAGATGTTCCTCCCTTCGTGCAATACTTTCTAACATTCAATAAATATAATCCCATCGACTGAGTCACCCTCTTTCGATGACATTACAATAAGGATTAATGAGTCTTAAAATCTATCGAGGGAGCGACTGGACGCCTGAAGCCGAAAGGTGGATTCCAATTATTGTGAGAACTTTCAAAGTTCAATGCGAGATCAGTAGTTACAAAGTAGCTTAGCTTATCTTCGATAGATGGTGCATAATTATGACAATACCACATGTTATCGTCCTTTTTTTTTCAAACACATTAAATTATTTTTTTAACATTGTACACATTATTTGCACATGCCATAGAGTACGGATCGTACTTTGTTGTCTTCTCAAAGTCTTGCCCTGTCCTCTGTTCTTAAAAACAAAAACACATCGTATATATATGTAGATAAGTTGTGTTTTGGGCATTGTTAAATGTATCAAGATCCCTATTGAATGTATCAAGAAATTTAATGAGTTATAACTGTCAATAAAATTCATTGAAACCCCAAAAAATTGCCATTGCTTCAAAGAGTATTAGTTTGAAAATAGACAGGTAGCCGGGGATAAAACCAGCTGCAAATTGCAGAATAATATTAATGCGAATAAAATCAGCTGCCCTTTACAGCAGTGTGTCCTGAACGTTTATCAAGCGGTTACGCAACTTGCGAGTTAGCAATCTGTAGCCTGTTGCGGAATACAATTATGTCACAAGCTCTACGACAACGTTAATCTTGAATGTAGCAGTTTGCTATATAAAACCTTGAATACCGTTTGTGTCATTTTAAACATTCGTAACTGTACAAAATGTCTAATAGAACTGATCGAAACACATAAAAAATCTAAATAGTGTTGACACTTATTAATATTTTAACAACTAAAACGAATTTGACTGGCCTATTGGTCTAGTGGTTAGTGATCCTAAATGCTGAGCCAGAGGTTGTGGGTTCGATTCCCACCCAGTATAAATAATTGTGTGATAAGTATGATCATCAACTTAGAACCCATATATCAGGGTGTAAGTGACACCGTACCGAATCCTGAAAAAGTGTATTCAGTCCACCATTCTGCAGGAAAATTCATAGTTTTTTTTTCATTCTTTTGCATAAAGGTTTATCGAAAAAAACTCAGTAAATACCCCATTCGGCCAAAAACTGCAACGTAAAATATTTATGTAATCAGCTGCGTCCAGGGCGCCGTGCGCTGAAGGTCATTCACCGTACCGCACAGTACGCGTGTTGCGTTACACTGCGTAGTTCAAAATCAAACTATTGACTGTAAACCCTTATTCTCGCATTTTTATGAAGAACTGACTTTTGCATTGTGATAAGTATCCAAAGAAGGAAGCTTTTGTAAGTTATTCACGACGGTGATACCTACACGCTGTATATATTATTTCTTATGGACTCTATCCCGTGGGAAGAATCAGCGCAGGAATTCCAACAATGTCAAGTGTAGGAACCCATAAAACTTTTGTTATTGCAAGCGCTAGAGCAAGTAAGTTTGGCACAAAGGGAACTGTGGCAATCAGAGCTACCGAACTTTTGAAAGGCCTTAGTAACAATCTACTAGGATTGCCATAGGATGTCTCTGCGATGAGCAATTCCACTAGAACTTAAAACCTGATGCTGTACTAGTAGACAGAAAGTAAAGAAAAGAAAGAAAAAAGATTTGTTTTGGCACACAGAAACAAATTTCCACACGAAAACAATAAAACAAAAATAAAATATTCAACACAAAACAAAAAACAAATCAAATAAAAATTGGGAGTATATTACTTCTGCTCACTGGCAACACTACATCTTCTGCCTGACCAAGCAGAAACTGCCTCCATGAAGGCCAGCATTGTCAGTGAGCAGCGATACAACCTTATAACTAATAAATATCTTTATAAATGAAGTTTTTAAAGTTATGTGAAAATGTGTGTCCCATCAGGGCCAAAATTTGGAAAGGGCGAAGTCTCTATTTCTTGTTAGAGAGATATCGCAGTAATCGTCTATCATCATTAAACTTATTTTTCTTCGGTGTTAGAAGAAATAAAATACAACTAGTCAACATTTGTCATTCTTATACTTTTATATAACTTTTCTAACACTATTCTATTTGCTAGTCCTTAGGGAAGGTACAAATATCAAAGCATCCTCACCACGTTATCAGCGCTCCCAGAATTGCTTCAGACGCCGCCGTTATTATTGTCAAAATGATGTAATAACTCAACAAAAATATACCTCTACTCGGCTGCCTTTGAAAGTCCCACCTGCATGACCATTGTAAGAAATGTGCAGAAGTACAAGTCTACAAATACTTGTCGACATTGAATATTGCGAGTTTTGGAAATGATCCTTAATGTTTTCATCATATATAGGATTACTATTAAAGTTAAAAATCGTAAAACACAATCGTAGCAATACGAGTAAGATAACATTTGTTTTAAAGTAACTGTTTTTTTTTGTTTCTTTTAAGCTTTTGAGGTGAGCACAAATGGGCGAGCCACGTAATCCCACTAATATTATAAATGTGAAAATTTGGATAGATGGATGTTTGTTCCTCTTTCACACCAAACCTACTGAACCGATTGCAATGAAATTTGGTATGTAGATAGCTGGAGACCTGGATTAATATATATGCTACCCGATATTCCCACGGGATTGGGACTTACGCGGGTGAAGCCGCAGGGCGCTGCTATGCAAAAATATTATGAACAGTTATTAAGAACTGACTTAGACAGCACTTAGGCCTAAAGTAGTTTTAAATATATGCTACTAATATTATAAATACGAAAGTATGTAAGTATGAATCGATGGATGTTTGTTACTCTTTCACGTAAAAACTACTGAACCGATTGCTATGAAACTTGGTATGTAGATAGTTAGAGACCTGAATTAACATATAGGTTACTTTTTATCCCGATATTCCCACGGGATCAGGACTTACGCGGGTGAAACCGCGGGGCGCTGCTAGTATTCCATATATTTACCATTGAAAATGTTTTTGATTGTGTTAAGGAGATGGCCAATTTAAACTATAATCAAACTAGCTTCATGGCCCTGTTATAGCATTCCAAGTTCAGTTTTGTACAACAAAGTGCTATAAAATTATTCAGTTTCAGCTAACCTTAATAGCTATATAAACAAAAGTATAAAATATCGTGGGAGAGCCATGCTTCGGCACGTATGGGCCGGCTCGATCGGAGTGATACCTTGGCATCACAGAAAACCGGCAGTGAAGTATTGCTTACATAGCTTTTCGTCTAGTGAGTGAGGTCACCGGAGGCCCTAACCCTTCCCTCCCTCCATCTCCTCCTCTTCCACCCTTATTCTACTCCCACCTTAAAGGACGGTAACGCACTTGTGACTCTTGAGTTGCCCATGGGCGGCGGTAGTCATTTACCATCAGGTAACCCGTGTGCTCGTTTGCCGCTTATACCATAAAAAAAAAGAATACATTACGAAAAGTAGCAGAAATGATATTTTCATTTAAAAGTTCATTAACTTATCACTGAACTTCTGTATAAAACACATTATTAGAATAACTACATATTCATGCATAATTTGTTAAATATAAATCAAAGTGAAACTACTGTCCTTGATCCATACTGTGGCATAAAGTTTTACGGTCAAGGAAAAACTTACTTTTTATATGTCATAAAATCGAAAATTGGCAGCATTTAATTTACACAACATAATATCGAGTCGAGTCATATGAAACAGATATAAAATAACTCGTAATAATTTTATGATCTTTATTACGGGCACATAAAGTTGAAAGCTGTATGTAATGAAAAATAAATAAGGTTCATATGTAGGGCAGCATTTCTTTATTTGTTAGAGAAGTGTATTCACTCTGAGAGCGTATATTCACACGACGACTTTTGAAATGCAACAAAAATGCTCTTGCAAAGCAGAAAAAATTAAGCTGTTTATTCCTTGTTTAGGGTTCCGTACCCGGGACTCTATCACTAAGCCTCCGCTGTCCGTCCATCCGCCTGTCTGTCAGCGGGCTGTATCTCATGATCCGTAATAAGTAGACAGTCTATATTTTCACGGAATGTATATTTCTGTTTCGATATGACAACAAATAATGAATGGTGGATGGAATGGTGATGGTGCGGAATTCTTCATGCGCGAATCCGGCTCGCACTTGGCTGGTTTTATCATGTTTATACCCCGCCGTTCTATGTTAATATTACATAATTATGTTGACACGAATTAACACGGTCACGTATTGTCGAAACGTCAGGAAAATCAAAGGTATGTATGTATGTTTTAGTTATTACCTTACCTAAACATAATTATATATTCACGTTTATTAATTAAAGACTAGCAACCTGCCCCGGCTTCGCACGGGTAGCAGAAACATCTTTAACAATCATCAACATATTTCAATGAATTTACACAAAATCTTAACAAATGATATACCTAAACCTTCCTCATGAATCACTCTGTCTATTAGTGAAAACTGCTTGAAAATCCGTTCAGCAGTTTTCAAGTTTATCGTATATTATTATAGAGTAATTTAGGCCGGACGGGCCCTCTACAAAGAAGAAGTGCCTAGACGAATCGGGCACCCTTCGAAAGGTTTTTTATTTTATGGTATAGGGGGCAAACCAGCATACGGGTCACCTGATGGTAAATGACTACCGAGGCCCTTGGGCACCTGCAACTCAAGAGTCACAAGTGCGTTACTAGCCTTTAAGGTGGGAGTAGGGGAGGGTGGAAGGGGAGGTGGGAAGGATTATAGAGGGGGGGGGGGAGATTAGGGCCTCCGATAACCTCACTCACTCGGCAAGCATTGCTTATCTGCCGATTTTCTGTGATTATCACTCCGTTCGAGCCAGCCCATACATACCAAAGCATGGCTCTCCCATTTCTAAATTATTTAAAAGTTTATTTTCAACCCGGGACGAATACAACTCAATTACTTTCTGACTTTTCGGATTCTGTTAATAAACATCTAGAAAACAAACGACATGTTATCGCAGTTTTTATCGATTACAGCAAAGCTTTAGATACACTTCGCCATGATAGAATAGCTGAGAGTTTGGAAGAAAGTGGAATACGCGGCTCTTTATTAGAATGGTGTAAAATATATTAACAAAACCGAACATACTACTTGAAGGTCGAAAACGTGGTTAGTAGTAAGGTCCACGTTACTGAAGGGATAGCACAAGGTTCAGTACTCGGGCCCTTACACTACATAACTTATGTTAATAGCCTAGCAAACATCATAAAAAGCTGCGAACTATATCAATTTGCTGACGATACTTGTTTACTTGTAGCTGACTCCGATATCAACGTGGCTCTTAACAAATTCCAAAGAGATTTTACTTTACTCTCAAAGTGGTCCCACGACAACGGGCTCGTATTAAATGATAGTAAAACAAAAGTAATGTACACAAGCCAAAATAGAAAAACATCTCCAATAAAGCTAATATCACACAGCCACAGCTGTGTCCATACTAAACCCAATAATACTAATTGTAGCTGCGGTACCCTAGAAGTTGCTAATAAACAGACTTACTTAGGTATGATCATTGATGACCGGTTGTCATGGGCTAATCACATACAACATGTGTGTGATTAATTGCGCGCAGTACTTGCAAAATTTTCTATACTTCGATACAAAGTTCCTTATCCAATACTCTTATCGTTATATAAATCATTAGGCGAATCAATAATCTCCTACGGTCTGAGTAGTTATGGACGCACAGCTAAATCAAACCTAGACCGAATATAGGAACTCCAGATACGCATTTTAAAAACCATTGTTCCCCGTAAAGTAAAGGAGTAATACAAAAACAATTACCACGCTTTGTTCTCATACTGCTCATTGATACCGGTTCAGGAGAAACTAAAATATAATATTTTAACGGAACAATTCTTCAATGAAGGCCTACAAAACGTTACTTCTCACAGTAAACTAACCAGAAGCGTCACTAAAAATAAATTGAAATCACCAAAATTTAACTATCTACACGGAAAACGAACACTGCAATACATTGTTCCTAATTTAATAAATAACCTACCAGTGCATATAAAAAATAAAATAAATAGTAAAAATCTAAAAAGTACACTAAAAACCTACCTTATTAATAAATTAAAAAATAATGCGGGTCATTAAAAATAGTAAGCAACAACAATAAAGCTTTCGGAATAAAGCATCCTGTACGCAGCCCAGTTATGTACAAGTATTTTCTGCAGTCCTGTTTGTTTGCCAGCCACCACAATCAAAATAAATAAAAAAAGAAGGTTGTCAATCAAATGAGCATATATCTGTTACCGTCTGTAATATAAGCGTAAAATTTATTGTCACCGAATACCAATAGTATTGATTGGCTTTAAACAATTCTACCCACTTACTTGTGTTTTTTATTATGTACAATGTAATATGTACGAATTATTAGTGGATTGTGTCGATTGAGTACAGTGACGAATGTTAGTGTACGAACAAATCTTTATGGTTTTTGTTACACTAATTAGTTTAAAAAATTTAATGTAAACATTGTAATTAACTTAAATAAAAAAAAAAATATATATACCATGTTATATCGATACCAAAGAGTGATTTTAAATCGAGTTGAGTGCATCGATATGGTAAGAGGCTATAAAATAATAAAGATAAGCTAACACACGTCATTTGACTTTAATAACTATATCCATATAAAAACAAATCATCGGTTTATTGAGATCAACAGTTTATTATTTTTATTTGTATGGCTTCCAACCCAATCAGACTTGTCTCGCAGCCGTATCAAACTCAAATATGTTCATTGTCGCACGATACGAAGACCGACCGTATTAGGCAAAAATCAACTTAGCGAACTCCCCCATTAAATCATCATGTTTTCTAACATCCTTCTTTTGTAACTTACAAACTCTAGATCCTAAAAAATATTTTTACATAGTGGATAACGTCTACTGCACTTTGTCTGGTGACCATAGTTTTGTGGGCTTAGGCGTCGGTAAGAAATAAAGTGAACATAATAATTATCTTTTAAAAAAAGTATCACCGACTTCCATGCGCCTCAAAATACCCAAATCGCTTTAAGTGTGTCTATAAAATTTGAAGAGTTCCCTTGATTTCTCCAGGATCCCACCACCAGATCCTTTTCTGATGACCATTGGACCATCTGGGAAGTATACCCTTTCAAACAAAAGAAGAATTTTGCACATCGGTCTAGGCGTCTTGTGAGTAATCGGCCAACATACATAAAAATAAAATATATATACAGTGGATCATGGAACCTCTTCCTTTTTGAAGTCGGTTAAAAATAAAGCTATAGTCGCGAGTAAGTAGGTATTTAGGCAAGAACGGAACGCGAGACAGTTTCGAAATGTCTAAGGACATCTGAAGATTTGAGACTGGAGATGCCACTGCATTCCACTAAATTCTATGATCAATCTTTTGCTGTTCAAGCTGTACGCTTGTGGAATGCATTGCCGATTAGTATTAATGAGAGCGCAATCAATAACCACTTTCAAGAAAATGGTTTACGAACATTATTGGTCATTATTATTATAGGTACTATATGTCACTCATATAATTATATACTTATAGGAATACTAAATATGTATGATATTGTATATAATACACTTAAGTTTATATATGTACCTTACCGATAAGCAGAATAAACAGTTTTGTGGTTTTGCTAACAAATGTAAATACAGTGAGATTGATATTGCAAAAATTAAAATTAATTTGACAAACTGGCAACGTGATGGTGTGGTGTCACAAGTTTGTAAAAATTTACAACATTGACAACACTATGGTATCAATCGCGCGATGCTTCCGAAGCGACCCCCTTTGCCAGCAAAGCTATACTGCTACGCTAAATTCTTTCCAAGTATGCCAAATGAGGATGATTTTAGAGCGTTTTTCAATTTCGTAAGACATAGGTACATTGTTTGTTCTGTACTGATTAGTCTTCTAAAGGGCGATACGTCATTTACGATAATCGAATAATCCCAGTCGTTAACATGTTTTTTATTTGTGGATTAACTAAGCTAAGCTGCTTTGGAGAAACTCGGTAAGCCGATAGTTTAGTGTAGTATCAAATTATATTAAACTCATTAATTATTATGTTTAAAGAGTGATGGTAAATCCTACCGTAATATTATACATCTATTTCTGTTTTCTGCCAGACTCGATGTTCAAATATTTGTTTGACGACTATTAATTGCTAGTCTTAACTCAGAAGTCTGAAATCTACTCCAGAACCTTTAGATTTAAGATATATTTGACAAGTATTTTAACTGTCGTAGCTAAAAACGGTTGAAAGCGTTCTTGCATTTTGTATTATGTTTGTTTGAACATATGTTAACAATTGCCATAATTGAACGTATTTAGGCGACAGCGTTTGCTTGCACGTTTTATTAAACTTTTCGTGCGATCTTATCGGCCATTGCAGCAGTGCTTATTTGACCAGATATTATCAGTGCAAAACTTCTCTCTGTCTTCCACTTATTGATGTCTTCATTAAGATTAATAGACCCTTGCCATGGGAAATACTTTAGGAAGGACTTCACTATTTTGAATGAGTTAGCTAACAGGAGTTTTCTTCATAAATTGGAGCCTGCTGGAGGCTCGGAAAAATGTGGTTAATTAGCACAACTAGTGCAGTGTTGTTTTTATACTGGTGAATCAAACCAATCAAGCCAATAGGTGCCTGAGGGTAAGCGGTTACCGTTAGATATAAATACTTGCAACACCTACCTGCTACACTAATGTCTGGTTTCTGAAAGGCTGATCAACGCAAAAATAACTAATCGTATGTAAAATCTCTTGTCAAGTATATATGCTAAAAGCATGATCAGACACGTTAATAGAGCTGTTAAATTTTAATGCAAAATCTTATGTCAAATGCCATTCGAATGTTGAAAGAAATTGATTATAGATTAGTATTTTTTTCTATGATCAACGTTCTGTTAACTTGACAGCTCTCTTAGTTGAACAATATTTTGATCAGCCTTTCAGAAAACGGGTGTTAGTACTAATAGTGTTGGCTCTTTATGGGTAAATAAATTAATTTATTAACACATAGTACTTAAATAGATACTGCATGTAGGAATAGCCCTACCATCTTCGAAGTCAGACATTGTAAGATGACTTGTAAGTGATGAATGTTCCATCAGCAGCAATATATAAATCAATATGATTGTTGACCCTAAACAAGGCGTGATTTGCTTTGTTTAGCCTGGTCAATATTTTCATCAAGTATAATTAAAACAATATTATTTGTGCGTTATAATATAACAGCTCAGTTTCAAAACCCAAATCAAATATTAATCCCAAATATTAATTGCAAGTAATACACCTATTATTTCAGAATTGCGAAGCTACGTCGTAACAGTAAATAATTTACATACATAGTATTAATTAATAATTTATCAGTGGCATTCGCAAAGCGATCCATCCACCCTAGAGGATTAAAGTTATAATGCTGCAAAATTGGAATGTAAACATTCAATATCTAGGGCATTATAACGTGAATGTCCTGAAATTGTTCGGGTAACAATATCAATTTAGTTGAGACCAGGAGCTGAAATTACGTAAATGCAAATACAGATGGTGGAAACTGAAATAATTGATAAGGTTTTACTAGGGTGTGTTATTTTGGGATGGTTGTGTTTGGTGAATTGATAACAGGTACTGTTTAAAATTTAATTTATACCATATGAATATTTTAAAAGATATGTCGCTGAGATTAACCAGTTAGTTCATTGTTTTCTTTCCTGCCATTTTGCCTTTCGCAAGCCAATTACCATCAGTATATCCTTAAAACTTGCTCTATTTTATCACCTTATCTATACTTATCACTCTTTCTTCAATATTCTTTTCGTCACACGTACACTTCTCAAGTTTACAAATAACAACCTACTAGGGAATACAGTTTTTCTAGTTACTTCAGTTTTTAGGTAGATTTCGAAGAAAAGTCATTGGTTTTGTACCAGTTGTCGAGTTTTGCAAAAAATTGTTCACAAAGGAGGGTCTAGTTATAATCCAATTTATAAATTTTCTTTTACCATAACAAATAACCAATTTAGTAAGTGATTTATGATGACTTTTAATTGAAGAAAAATATAGATGTTCGACAATGGCGTAACTATACCATCTAAGGCCCGTGACTAATTCGTCGGATATGTGCGAGTCTTCCTCGCACTTGGACTTGTTTATTAAATTAGATAAGTTATACTTATTAAATACAAAATTAAATGTTTTTAGTGCCTCCTGTGTTCCGGGTCTTTGGTGCCCGGGCCCCTAACAAGCCGGGGGTCCCCTCAAGCCGGGGGCCCGTGGCATTTTGAACGCTCTGCCACCACACTTATGTTTGGTATTAAATACGACATGTATTTAATACCAAACATCTATATTTGTCAATAATATTTTTTTTTTTTATGTTATAGGGGGCAAACGAGCAGACGGGTCACCTGACGGCACAGTCAACCACCCCAGGAATAGGCCCCGTGACGGATCACCGTGTGGTTTAAGTTTTTTTTTTTATATTATAGGGGGCAAACGAGCAGACGTATCACCTGATGGTAAATAACTACTGCCGCCTATGGGCACCTGTAACTCAAAGAGTCACAAGTGCGTTGCACCCTTTAAGGTGGGAGTAGGAGAAGAGGGGGAGGGGGGAATAGGGGAAGAGGGGAGAAGGGAAGGACGGGAACAGGGGAGAGGGAAGGGTTAGGGCCTCCGGTAACCTTACTCACGCGGCGAAATGCAATGCAAGCATTGCTTCACTACCGGTTTTCTGTGAGGCCGTGGTATCGAGCGGAGTCGAGCTGGCCCATACGTGCCGAAGCATGGCTCTCCCACGCTTAATGTTCATTTTTGTTTTATTTTTTAACTAGTGCTATCTGTTGGCTGCCCTGGCGAACTAAACTTATACAAATATATACTTATTCAGATTTAACGATACATCTGTATAAAAATTTAAATTAATTAATTTCATCAATCTATATTATTTTTCATAGAAAGGAACAATAGAATTCTATTTATATACGATATTGGTACAAAGTCAGTTAAACAGCTGCACCTCAAACCATAACGCACGAGCCGAGCGAGCGAAGCGAGCGTGTCGCGGCAGCGGCCGGCGAGTGCCAGAACCGATATAGTAAAGAGGCTAGGCTGGTAATTGAACGGCTAATTAAGTTAGTTGGCTGCGACATATATACATGCATACTTCCCAACATCAACCGTTAGACCGCGGTCCGCCAGGCATGATCACCTCACCTGGGCGGGAGGAGCCTTTGTGTTGGAGGGACATAACACCCATCCCTTGACACAAACATATTTTACGGTTGAAAAACTGGCTTTGACTTACATCGATGTATGGGAAAGTATTTTTGGAACCGCAAAGTTAAGTTTGTCTTTTGGAAAAGACGGGCAAAAAACCTTAGAGAATGAATTCCCGAGATGGACTTACTATCTTCATACAAGTTGGTTTGCTTACGGAACCCTCGGTGCGCGAGTAAGACTCGCACTTGTCTGGTTTTTTAGAATACCACCAATATGATCAGGATATGTTCTACGTGGTCGACCCTATCAGCCATCGTAATTTAGTAACCAAAAGTTTTATTGTCAGTTTTACTACAGTCACCATCAGTTACGGCAACTGACCGTGAACCGTTTACCTACCGTCTAATCGGATAATGGAAGTTGATTGACTAAAATCTGGATTGTTCAATTAGCGTACGAATTTAGGGGAGTAAAGTAAAGACTTATTGAGGTAGATAACATGCTTACGGAGTTTCATAAAGGTTTACGGAGTTTCATAAAAGTTGACGGCGAAAGTGAGATATGCAATTTACTTTTATTGGACGCAAAAAAGGGCCTTAAAATTTTTTTTCATCCATGCAAACTATTAACCCCAGACAAATGAGGTTTGTCTTTATCCCTGTTTCTGCGTTAATTAAGAGTTTTTTAGGATTTGTGAATATAATTAACTATAAGTTAACTGAGTGTGCAAAAACTCTTGGTAGCTTTCCTTAAAAAAAAAGTTATTTTCCCGATCTATAAAAAAATAACTTTTACGCTAGCGAAAGTGGGGCAAAAGCTAGTTGGTAATAAATAAATACCAAGGATGTTGATACGTAAGTAAATAGTTAAATTGGCAGGGCCATTGAAATAGTCTTATTTAGAAAAAGGCACATATATATACAAGCAATCACAAAAACGCGAACTAAATTAAAAAGTAAAAACCAGTTCCACTTCCAGGCTACATCATCAGGTTATCGTAACTTAGCCCAATCTGTTGGACTAGTCAAACCAAATCATATGAGCCCAAACTCGAAGGATTTACTGTTAGCCACTGAAGAGTTCCACTATCCTACTCCTAGCTCATTCAGCAGATGAGCTCCAAAATGCCAAATTATAGTATTGTCAACCAAACTACATATATACATATACATTTTAATTTCGATACGACAATCAGAAGTAGGTTAAAAGTTACTTTCAAGATTTGTTTTGATGATGGGTCAAAAAAAAAATCGATCCTGAAAAAAAAAATCTTTTTTCCCATCATGTACAGTTAAATGAAACGATAAGTTCAGAACTGACGCGCGGACGCCAAACTCGCGCGTCTTTTGACCCGAGCGTCAGCTGTTTTGTATTTATTTTTTATGAAATTATCGCTTGAAAAATGCTAAATATAAAATTTAAAAAAAAATTCAAAGGTACCATTAGTACTATCGTCTGTCTTCGTTTTCGGGAGCGTTTCATTAACACCCTGTATAGTTAGCTAGTTACAAGTGAAACTAATAAAACCATGTTGAAAATAAGAAATCAAGAGGACGCCATTACTAATCAGTTACCCATATTAAATACATATTGTAGTTTCCTTAAACTCACACACTTTTTTATTGTAAATCTATTCAGAATGTTGTAAAGTCGGGAATATTAATTAGCATTTATAGCTCTGAATAAATTTGTGGGTGTTGGTTCGTGAGTTGTTGATATTATATTAATTTATGAATTAATAATTCAACCTTTGATCGGATAAGAATTTAGTTTCAGTTATATGATATAATAGGATCACTTGTTTATGACGCCAATAAATGTTAGTTAATAACGTTGACGTATTACACAGCGCCACTAGACATAACCTGTACCACAGATTACTAAATAGTATTTACGTACTACTACTGCCTGTACTATAGGATCTTGAATACAGATAAACAAACTTGTGGGAGAGCCATTCTTTGGCAGTGATATCACAGAAAAACGACAGTTAAGCAATGCTTACATTGTTTTCCGCTGAGTGAGTGAGGTTACCGGAGGCCCTAACCCTTCAATCTCCTCCTCTTCACCTCTTCTCCCCTTCCCTGTACTCTCCCTCTTCCTCATTTTCCCTACTCCCACCTTAAAGGCACTTGTGACTCTTGAGTTGCAGGTGCCCATGGGCGGCGGTAGTGACTTGCCATCACGTGACCCGTCTGCTCGTTTACCGCATATGCTATTAAAAAAATAAACTCTCCGGTGTCGGTAGCATATTGCGTTCATAAAATAATTTTTGGGTATATAATTGAGTATATAACTGTTAATAAATTTTGTATCCGTAATGTTTTATGACTTTCATATTGAATATAACAATGCTTGTGGGACCAACTGAACATTCATGAAATTATTTCTAAAACCATATTAAATTATTGTTTTCCTATTACTTTTAACGTTGTCATGTGTTAATATAATCGTATGCATTAGTTGTGTTCATTCTCCTGAATAATTCGGCACATAAGAACAATTCCTAATGTTATTTGATTTAATGACAGTTCACATTCATACGCAAAATTTGTTGTATTTTATGATGGTTGAATGAACTTTTAAATTGTATTGGTAGCCTTTTTGGACATTTAAACACCACGGGGTAACGAACAGGTATATCGGTTTCGATTACACATTACGTGGGAGAGCCATGCTTCGGCACGTATGGGCCGGCCCGACTCCGCTCGATACCACGGCCTCACAGAAAACCGGCATTGAAACAATGCTTCAATGCTTTTCGCCGCGTGAGTGAGGTTACCGGAGGCCCTTACCCTTCTTCCCGTCCTTCCCCTCTCCCTCTCCCCCCTCTAATCCCCCTCTCCCGTCGTCAAGCTCTTCCCCTACTCCCACCTTAGAGTGCGGCAACGCACTTGTGACTCTTGAGTTACAGGTGCCCATGGGCGGCGGTAGTCATTTACCATCAGGTGATACGTCTGCTCGTTTGGCCCCTATAATATAAAAATAAAAAACTTAAACCACACGGTGATCCGTCACAGGGCCTATTCCTGGGGTGATTGACTGTGCCATATTCATCGTGCCATTCTATGCAACCTCTAATCTACGTGTAGTAATTAATTGTACTTTTGACACAATAATAGTGTAACATCATATATGTATGGCATAATGTATTGTATGTGTTTTTAGAACTCTGTTTGAGTTCTAACCTAACCTAACCCTAGCCATTTTTGTTCAATTTACCTACCCTACTAATGTTAAATCGTCTCCAACTTAATATTATATTAGACGAATAAACAATATGCCTTAAATATTGTAATAGACGCTTCGGCTGAATATCATTCAGGCCGCTAGTTGAACGGCGCCGTATAGTAAAGAGCCTAGGCTGTTAATTGAACGGCTAATTAAGCTAGTTGACTGCGACATATATACTAATCGGCGCAAAAACTCTCATAGCGCGATGCGAAATTAGTAGTTAGTCCGTAGTTTAGCCCATCTTCGCTACATGGTGTTGGAGTATGTTTTTGCTGTATGTGGAAGTCGTCACGTTTGTAATCACAAAAACTATTTTTTTATGTGGTATAACAAAAATTAAGAACTTTTGGATTTTTTCCTTTACTTGTGTTGTCAGATCTTGCTTCTTATTAAACTTATAGGTTTTAATTTACCTGCAAAATGTTCAAATCTGGTCAAATCTAAAGCTTTAATAGTCATATCTTTTGATTTGGTTGACTTAGAAGTTGAATTTAATACAGCTTTAAGAAATTGCAGCCATAAGTATTTGGTATTAATTTTAACTTGATGCGTCCACGGATTCCTGAGAAAAAGAGTGTTGACGGACAGACGGACAAGAAAGTGATCCTATAAGGGTTATTTTTTTATTTTTGAGGAACGAAACCCTAGGGAGGTCAGTAGCACCTTGAACCAGTATGAAAGGAAGGAGGAAGCTAATGCGGTATCTATACTAATATATAAAGCTGAAGAGTTGGTTTGTTTGTTTACTTGAACGCGCTAATCTCAGGAACTACTAGTCCGATTTGAAAAATTCTTTCAGTGTTAGATAGCCCATTTATCGAGGACGGCTATATAACATCACGCTACAAGAAATAGGAGCGGAGCATCAACGAAAAATGTTGCAAAAACGGGGAAAATTTACAAACGCAGACGATGTTGCGCGGGTCCGCTAGTATAAGTTTATAAGCAAGTTGCGGGCAGTTGTCTCTATCTACCCTGAAGGAAGAACGGTCTAAAGAATGAATATGTTCTAATTTTAAATTTCGAAAACCAATGACAGTTGTTTCATTATCTCAGTAGTTCGTCCAATTTGTACCATATCCATTGAACGCTATACAGTAATCAATTCAGAATTGTATTAGCAAAGCGAGCATCGGACACGCTTGTGAAGTTTATAGACAGCGCGAGTGAATGCCTCAATTGTTGCATTGATTGGATTCTCTTTAAATGTTTCATGTCAATTTCACTCGGATTGGATGGTGGACACTCATTAGAACGCCTAGAAGAAGCCTTCTTTTAGTTGTATTTTTATTGTAATATTGTGTATTTTTATGATAAATAGAACTAGCCTATTGTTCATTCAGCAAACTATACATACGTTAGGAAAATTGTCTGTATGTTATTTATTACTTATGTATATTTGTTTGTATGTGAATGTATTGTGAGGTTCATACCTCATTCGAGCCTTGCAGGAAGCTGGCTGGTAATATAATATTTGAATCGTTTTTAATTATGTTTTTAAATATGTATAGAATCAGTAGAAAGAAGACAGAAGCGCCGCAGCGAGCAGTCAGAGTGGACGGCTGTCAAGTTGCTGGGTGGTGGGTAGTTAGTTCAGTTCCTAACATATTAATTCCAGTTCCCCTACCTTCTATTAACTGTTCTCCTTCTATATCAACACCCGATCCCTTTAAATCCTCTCTGCCAAGCGGGTCTTACAGTATATATGAAAATTGGTCTATTTCATATGTTATTAATTGGTGTCTTAGAATTTTTCACAAGTTATCGTTGTTTATTCGTCCATTATCTCAAGTTTACCTGTAACAAAGATAAATAGAATAAGTTCGTATTCTTTATTATTTACTTAAAGAATTAATTCAATTATCATAAACCTACCGCCTGCCTTCAGATTGTCAACACCAACGAAAACAAGTCCAGGAAAGACAGTCCTGTCACATCTGGTAAGCAGTTTTCTAGCCTGGGGGTGTTTGGTTTGCCTTTTCTGTCTGTTACGCAACAGCTCAAATCATCCTTTCCTTGCTAACCCCAGGTGTCAAACGAAGGATGGTGGGTTTCTTTCTTAAGTTACTTGTTGTTTACACAAATACTTTTGCCAAACGTATTTATTCTATTAATGTAATAAAGTGAGGAAGTGTATATTCATATAATACTTAGAAGCAGAGGAAAGTCGGGTTGAAAATTCTATTCTGACTTCCGAAATGCATTGTTCTTTATTAACCGACTTCAAAAAGGAGCAGGAAATTCTTATGATTTCAAACATCGCTTCTATATTGGACAAGTTACCAAGTTCTATCAAGTTACTCCACAGGGTGCCTTTGCAGCAATTTATAATTTTTTTTTTTTTTTAGTGTAATTACACTGTGTCATCAACGTGTACATAAGAACTAAAATTTACATAAAAAAACGCAATACTCTAAATCTATAGCATAATCGCAATATATCTTATAATTTTGGATTAGACTGATAGATAGATCTATCTATCTATCTATCAATCTATTAGACTACTAACATTAACGTTGACATATCTAAGATTAGACATTAAAATAAAAGTGAAAACCTCGAATTTATTGCAACAAATAAACAAATTACATCTCCTTTACAGCTATCTCGTAGTTATACACTCATTATAAACTCTGTTGACCCATTCCTATACTCCAATCCACTACGATAAGGACTAGACTTTATAACAACAATTTATATATACATATATACATATAAGAGGCTCGATGATAGCAACCCAACCGAATTAACAAGTCAATATACACGCCACGAGCGCATTAATTTTCGTCGGCCCTCCAACGGCTATGAAGGGCTGATTTTAATCATGACGTCACATTTGAGACCTCCAATTCTGTGAGATAGCCTCGGCTGTTCGGTAACCATAATTACACATCACAATTTGGGATAAATTTAGATAATATATGAATATAACTTTGTTATACTTAGAACAAATATATATATGAAGGTATACTGTTTTTGTTACATCTTAAAGAAAAATAAACATAATGTTTTGTTTAAATTATAAACTTAAATACTCGATCATATAATTATACCACTAGCTGTCTCGCGCAACTTCGTCTGTGTTTGTAAATTTCCCCCGTTTTTGCAATATTTTTCACTGATGCTCCGCTCCTATTGGTCGTAGCGTGATGTTGAATAGCCTATGGCCTTCCTCAATAAAAGAGCTATCGAAAACTAAAATAATTTTTCAATTTGAACCAGTAGTGCCTGAGATTAGCTGTGCCTGGCTAAACTGTGCTTAAATGCAGTTGTAAGCACAGTTGAGCTATCAGACGCTTCGCGCGCGCTCTAGAGGTGTGACGTTTCAATTGTAGTAAACAAATTAGGAAAATATACTTTACCAGCACATAAAACAATGAAATCGTTAAGTATAACATTTTTAACTATTATGTTTTAACGGCACGGTAACAATAATTTGAAAAGTTCGTTAGTTTTTAAATACGTAGCTTGAGCACTTCTCCTTTTTATTTTCCCGAGCGTGCATGTGGAAGACGTACCACGATACCAATAAGCTCCGCTGTGGTAAGTAATAACTACAGAAACTATACATTGCAGTTTTTGTATTAAACTATTACAACATACCTACACAGGAACATTCATTGTATGTTGTATGGTCTGGTTCATTATTACGATTGCCATATTAAATGCATGCACGTAAAGTATGTTTTAATATCCGGTCTGTGAATTTTATCTATGGTATATTTGAGGTATGCAATAGCACGCACGTGGATTAGCTCAACTTATGTTGGACCTAATACTGTAGAGGTAATGTAGGTGATTATTAAACCTCTACCAATCCCCACCGCAATATACAGGAGTGAGTATAAAATTAGTAAGCATTACGCAATAACTATTCATTATTTATAGTTGTAAAACTATGCCAAAACTAATACACTGCAATTGTTGTATCCTGATAAGGTTTTATGTGGGCATCACTCATCATGACTTAACTGCGCCACAACACATAAATGCAGTAAGCGATTGACGCGCGGTGTTTTACAAAAGGTGTTAAGTAACAATATAATTTATTAGCTCTGACTACAAAGCAGCAAACCGCGTTTAAGTTTCGTATTGTTTACTGCCTTGTCTTGTTGAATTCTGACTGTGTCGGAAGATGACAGAGTGCAACAGATTGTGACAGACTGTGATAGATTTGGACAGATAGTGATTGATTGCTGATACATTATCGAAAATCGATATTTTACAAAATATAGTTATGTTTTTATGTGGTGTTTCAGATGTAAAAATTTGATAAATTAACACTCTTTTTTTTCTCGAATATTCCTGTGTCGTGGGGGACACACAAACATTCAAACAACACACACAAAGGACACCCAGACTCGGGACAACTATTTGTGGATCACACAAATTTTTGTCCGTTGTAATGATAGATAGGTACTCTTTATTGCACACCAAAAAAGTATTATACAATCTAGAATTTAATATTAAGTAACAGTACAATGGGCGGTCTTATCGCAGTCTGCGATCTCTTACAGACAACCTTAGGATAGACTATACAATACAGTATAAAATATGCAATTTGTAAATAACAATAGTAAGGACAGTAATAAGGATAATATCCTTGCTGGAAATCTTGATCGCAACAATGAGCCTCGTGGTCGAACGGATCAAAGTCCAAAAGAATAATTGAAAACCATAGTGAAAGTAGATTCATCTGAAACCACGTCGGAAATAGCAGCAGTATTCAACGCGAAATCAAATTAAAAAGTTTGAAAATCGGATGGACTCACAGAACAACAAAAACAAAATGAGTTGAAGCTTGATTAAACTTCTGAATGGACTAATGAGGGAAATCTGGATCGGATTATTACTTGAAGTGTGAAGAAAAGTAGATCCGGTATGACAATCGAAAATGTCTGTCGTAAAGATTGCACATAATAAAGGTAACCAAATTATGTCTCAATCGTAAATTAAGTGAAAAATCCCTGTAAGGAAATGGTGTACAGAGATCTACTATGAAAAATTCCACTGTCAAACAACCGAGACTTAAAAATCATTCATCCCCTCTACCCCATCTTCTTGACAACGGACGTCTATATAACATACACCAGACCATCTCAAAACTACAGGAATAACAGCTGAAAAGTCTGCGTCACCCGCCTTAGTCAATACATATAAGTGGTTTTAATTTTCATCGTTCACCGTCCCCGAGATTTCCAAAGATCGTGAATTTAATAATAATAATAATAATAGCCTTTATTTAACAATCGATCGTGAATTTACATAGGTTTAAATGACACAACTGCATCTACAAAAATTATATATAATTTTGAATGAATTTGAACTTTCATATGATGCTGTACATAGTAGCACAAGTGCCACAGTGCTAAAGGTAGCACATTACTATTAACTTAAACGTATTACGTATTTTATGATAAGAAAATTAACTTGAAAAAATAAATTTGTATTAGGAATGTCCTTATTAGTCCAATTATTATGGTTTCCTTAAATTCAAACCCTCAGCGCTAATGTACTGAAATTTCGTTTGACTGCGGATTTAAACCGGTCTGAATGAACGAATGAATGAAACGATTTTTTAACCAAGTATTATGTTTCAGCTTTTATATATTTACGAAGATTTCTGGAAATTACTTCATAATTAACTTTACAAATGTTAATTAAGATTCTATTAGCACTTTTTTCTGGATGAAAGGGTAATTTCCTTTACTGTCCCCCTAACAAAGTGTATGCCAAATTTTATGATAATCAGTTTAGTAATTAAGGTATGCAAGCATTTATAATATTAGTAAGGGAGTAACGATGTAAAGGTTGCAATTGTGAAGAGACATACAAGAAATAAACCGGGCCGGCAGCAGGCCCACAGAGGTAGATATCGTTTTTTTTTTATTTTTTTGAAAATCTGCACCCCCCGTTGGAGGAATATCCCCCGATATTCACGAACTTAACCTTAATTTTTGTTGATTTGTCGTCCAAGTTTGAAAGCAATCGGTGCATAATTGCGACTTCTATCGTGCCGGTAAAATTGAGGTACATACATATTACAATTATACATATATATAAATAAACATTTTAACTGGCGGTTGTTTTGGGGTCTAGATTTTTTTAGAAAACTCGACAACTGGTACAAAACCAATATAGCTTATTTATCGAGGAAAATTATAGGCTATATAACGTAACGGTAGGAGCATCAATGACAATGTTGCAAAAGGGGGGAAAAAATACAAATGCAGACGAAGTTGCGGGGGTCAGCTAGTGCCTAGCATAATTGCAAACACCGAGATTTATATACAGAGAGCCAGCGCTAAAGTTCTCGCAATTAGAGAGACAGTATATATTGAAAATTGGAAAATACCCCCGACTCAAAAACTCGTTCAACGATTCGAAAAGAGCTGATTATCTTGAAACGGTTGAACAGATTTTCTTAAATTATAGCTAAGATGACTCTCGATGAAGCCACGTTTCAAGCAAAGAAAGCTAAATCAAAATTCATCCCTTCATTTAGAAGCTATAATGCCACGGAAGGACATACACATACACACGTTTAATTTATTGTCAGCAACAAACTCACCACTATAAGCTATCAAATTTAGTTAACAACTGTAACCGCGATGTTGTGCATGCCTCGATCAGGACTCAAGTCCGTTATCCAACTTAAATGCACGCCAGCCTTTTTATCTCCCCCCAATAGGGAATATGCATGTATTTTTTTTTATCTTTTATTGACTTGTTCCGTCATTCTACTCTAATAAAAAATATAAATAACCTTGGCAATGTTCAAATTAATTTTTAAAATAACATTGAAAACATCGATAAAATTTGATCTGTTTGAACGCCGCCATATTTCGCGGGCCTTGGATGACGTCAGATATCACGCTCAGTGTTTGTTTCATAAACTTAGTATACTTACTTGAAGTGTTACAGTAATTTTATATCGTTTTTCAGTTGTAATTACTATGTATTGTAATTAATAGACGATGGATAAAGTTTAAAAAACATTTTATAAGTATTGCCTTGTCCCTAAGTGTAAAAACACTATAAGAAGTACACCCAATACAGTATTTTTTTCCTGTACAAAATAATAATGTAAAATACGAAAACAATGGTGTAAATTAATGAGAAGAGATGAAATATCTTCAATATCGTGTTTATATTGTTGTGAAGATCACTTTAATGTAAGCATATTACAATTTAATTGCTAGAATAGTGTGAATTAGTCAGCAGTAGGTCATTTATGTTGGTTTTAAATATCAAGCAGAAGGCAACTTGCTTGTCTACTTAAACTAGGTAACAAAAGTCCAATAAAACTTCATGAATATAACTAACTATACATATCTTACCTATCCTTTAGATTTGACCTCTGCAGACGTAAAATCTGGATTTGATGCAAAATATGTAGTCATCATGAATGCATCTATTTTCGGTAGATTGTACGATTGTTCTTTGACAAAACTACATTCAGTCATCGTCCTAGATAATTTCTAATATCACTAGAATGCTTAAATTGCACTAGCTAAGGGCAAAAACCACGGAAACACCTATCTTTCTCCGTAACACTACTAATATAGGCGCCGATAAATGACAGGACGGGGAATTTGACGTCATGTTTTGTTTTGACCAATAGTGAAGCGTTTTGCAAAGTTGAATTTCGCTCCCTTATTTTGCATATTTTAATTAATATTTTTTGCAACTAAAGACGAACTAAATAAGAAAATAATTGTTTGGGCATAATATGTGGACAATAAAGATTCAAGGGAAAATTAATCAAGTAAATTTAAACAACATGCATATTCCCTATTGTCCGCCATTTGTGAGGTTGACCAAAAGCGTGTCGCTACCGGTATAACTAGTCATAATAACGTCTATTAACTTATATTTTTTAAATAGTGATCTGTTTTATCATCTATCATAGTTTACCACTATTGTTAATAAAATAAATATGTGTTTTTAATGTGGTGACAACAATCATAACGCATTGTAACTTCCCACAAATAAGGCATTGTAACCCCCAACACAAAAAGGAGGGGTTTTTGTGTGGGGGGTTACAACAATTATTTCATACTAGGTATGTCGAGCACAGCAGATTCCCGGACACGGAATCCCTTGGCTCAGGATTATTTTAGGAAGCCTTTTATAAAATAAGGCAGCAATGTACGTTAAAATAAAAAATTGCAAAGTTCAATAACATGATTTGAACTATCATATTGCACTAACAAAAACTAAAATAAACTGAGAGCCATATTTATTTTTTGTCGTCGTTATTTTGAGCACCAGAAGCATTGACCTATTTTTTGTAACTTATGCCATTAATGGTTTGTATTCATGTCATTAACCTAACGTTACGTGGGAGAGCCATGCTTCCGCTCGATACCACGGCCTCACAGAAAACCGGCAGTGAAACAATGTTTGCATTGCTTTTCGCCGCATGAGTGAGGTTACCGGAGGCCCTAACCCTTCCCTCTCCCCTATTCCCGTCCTTCCCCTCTCCCCTCTCTAATCCCCCTCTCCTGTCTTCCGCTCTTCCCCCTCTTCCCTTCTTCCCCTACTCCCACCTTAGAGTTACAGGTGCCCATGGGCGGCGGTAGTCATTTACCATCAGGTGACCCGTCTGCTCGATTTCCCCCTATACTATAAAAAAAATAATAATAAGACTGTTAATAATCTTCCAGATCTCTGTTAGGCGGTAGTTGAGCATTTCGCTACAATGTCAGGTTCGATTCTCACCTAATACATACACATGTTTGCTTTGTTATCGATATCTTTTGTGTCAAATATGGCTACAAAAAACCATCTAAGTATATGGTTGTCCATGTTTTTGGCCTCTTAGTACAAGCTAAGTTTAGTTTCATTGAAAAAGCGCTGTTACATGTCTCAATATGTATTCTCTTTGTAATAGACCTTTTAATATTGAATGTTTAAAAATGGTGTAATGACCGAATACTAAAACGCTACTCAATTATAATAAGTCGTAAAGCTTCATCCAGACAGTTACACCATGCCACTTACCCGATTTTATATTACGATGTCGTTTATGTATTTGGACATAAGAAAGAAAATAGTTTTGTAGATGGGAGTGTGTTTTATCAAATGAAAATCGTTCTTTACTACAGTTTTTTCTTTAGCAAAAATAACATCAGTAAGATTGATGTTTACTTTTAAGCTTTTATGTATTCGACAAATGATATAACATATAATATGTTATTGAAAGAATAAATGTGTAGTAAAATATGAACGCTATCAAAAAGACATGTGAAAAGATTGGCTATAAAATGAGATCAATCGTTCTTACACATCAATTTAACATTAGAGATGTAATCAATATTATTGCTGAAGAAATAGTGCGAGTGATTGAGCCGATTGTTGCGGCTAACTTTAGCCACAAAGCCTTAGTAAGTTTATTTTAATTTTTTTTTGTAATACATATTTATGGCGCGTTTTTATACGTCTAAATTAGTATACAAGCATGCGGTCCGCATTGTAAGTGGTAACCGGTGTATATATTTTTGTAAATAACGAAATATGAAAAAGTGACGTGGGAGAGCCATTGCCCTCTCCCCTATTCCCGTCCTTCCCCTCTCCCCTCTTCCCACTCTTCCACCCCTCCTCCTCTTCTTCTATTCCCACCTTAAAGGGTGGCAACGCACTTGTGACGCTTGAGTTACAGCTGCCCATGGGCGGCGGTTGTCATTTACCATCAGGTGACCCGTCTACTCGTTAAGAAACACCAACTTTATTTTGGGACATGCTCGGTATGCGGATTGTGCCCCAACTTCTTAATTAGACCAGTAGGTATACGGTATCTGGACAAACTCTTGTGGTACTATTCACGCTTGATCCTCATCGTCCATTAATGATTGGGCGAGAGTGTTTCCTGGGGGACTGGACTAGGTATGGGGTACTTCAAGAAAGAAGTGTACAGGTTCTTAAAGCGTAAGTCCCCTAGATTTACAAGACTTCATAGGCTCCGAGTAATCGCTTACCATCAGACGGGCGCTAGGTTTATTGCCACTGACGTGGTTTAAAAAAAACTTTAATTTGTGGTTGAATTGTATATTATAATCGAAGAATTGTGTAATAATAATCTATTATAATATTCTGGAACATGTGTAATATGTCACAGATCACAGTGCATCGGTATCTAGACGTGAACTAAGTAGAGATAGTACCATGAAGAACACGGATACACATACATAGATACATTTTAATTTGTAGATATATATATATATATATATTTTACATAGACACACGCAGACCTCTGTAAATAGACATAATATCCATACATCCGGCGCGGCACAGAGGTCATAAAAAATTTAAAATTGTTTTCTATAGTAGTAAACTTTACAAGCATTTTTAGTAAAAAAATACCATGCATTTGAAAAAAAGGCACGATTTTCTTGAATATTTCAATTGACTGTACGAGTTTAATGGACATGAAATAAGTTCTATTGAAGAACATTTTAGATGTCTCGATTCCGTTAATGTTTAAATCGATTATAAACTCTTTTTAAAAAACTAGTAGAACTTCGTATCTTAGTTTTTCTTTGTTTCTTAAGCCATTGTACGATTACGTAATAAAAGACATTTCTGATATCGTTAGTCATCAGAGTCATTATTAATAAAAGTCATAATCTGTACTATAACATCTACTATAACTAATCTGGTTAATTGATAAAATGATTAAAAAGTAAACCTTTTCCTTCATAAATAAAAAAAAATACTATAAAAAATGTTATTGGCACTGAAGCTCGACACTCACTTGCTCAACCGTCAAAGTCTGTTAATACTCGTAATTGGTTCCAAAAGTCTGAACCATTATAACGCCTCATCAATCTGCCAAGCTAGTCTCGATTTGTTTATATAAATTGGGTCTTATTCATTTTCAGCGTATTGAACTTCTAATTTATATATTATATAGGTAACCTATACATTCCTGGAAGGAAAATTGAATTTTCATAACCTATATTATTTCTCGAAGGTCTACATAACATAGCAAAACAGATGTTTGTTCAGATTGGAGGCCAATGACTGGGCAAGCACCTTACAAAAAACTACGATTAACTTTTTTTTTTATGACAACTTTTTGTTAAAGGCCTCGGACTACCCAGCAACTGCTACATTATATATTATTGCTTACACTCGCAAAAAAAAAACAGGCGTGATTGTATGTATGTATTTAACTTCCGATCCTGAATGATTCCTGCGTTGCGGACGACTTTACAAACATTCAAACGGACACAAAGAACCTAGACTCGGGATAACAAGTGTGGCACAAAAATTTTAAGTCCGATACCCACACTTGTATCGGACTTCAATACTTGGCGCGGCATAGTGGCGAGGCGCCTAGCAATTGCGCCATCCTTACTCTAGCATGAGAGATGATGAGAAGATATGTACTCTTCTTACTGATGAAAGGGGTCAACAGAGCGGACGTGTATAATAATAGCGGGGCTGTCACTCGTGTGTTGTCGAACTTGTATAAAGCTCTTATGTTACGTCCTTTTTGTAGAGAGTAGGTATTCGTGGACCCAACTGTGTGACAGTTCGTAAACATGGTATTAATAATGTTATAACACTAAACCCCAATGCTTATAATATTATAAACGCGAATGTGAATTTGTGTATTTCTTTGTTTGACTCCACTCGTGAACTTTTTAATCAATTACCATGAAATTTTGTAAAATACTGTTTCCATCATCATTCTTGAAGTCTTTTCCCAACTAAGTTGGAGTCGGCTTTCAGTCTAACTACAATACGGCCGAACTTCGATATTTTACGTGAAGCGACTGCCATCAGACCTCGACAACCCAAGTACTAGGCGATATCGAATTTCTGTAGTTAGACTAGGTTGTCGGACTTTTTAGGGCTTCATCAACACGTAACGAATGCCACAGATGTTGAACCGGAACCGAAGACTTAACGTGCTCAAAGAGGCTCAGAGGGGTAATGTGTTAAAAATGGTTACCCATCCTAAGACTAACCTGGCTAGAATTACTTAACCTTTTAGTTTGCTACTCGATGACCACTTAGCTACGAGCCCAAAAAATACTGTTTCCAAGGTATAGAATGATTACTTTTAGACTGTCATAAAACTACTGGATCGGGATCTGAATAGAGTGATAAAATTCACATTAACGCTAGCGAAACCGCGGGTGAAAGCAAGTATATTTTATAAAATTACATGCTAGTGATGTAGACGTAACTATTAGTTAGAGTCCATAAAAGATCACAACCCAAGTAAGATATAAGAAGATCTACTTCTTATATCTTGTGACATTTAATAGGAACTTTTTGGTTAAGTTGAAGTCATACTGCTGAAGCACCTCTGTCTTCGTAAGTAGGGTGGCCTTAGGTCTACAAGGCGGGGAGATATCAGGTTGGCAACACGCCTATGTTTGAAAATGTAGTTAACCTATGAAAGCACAAGAATTGGAAAAAGCAATTTCGTAACGGTTTTCTATTAATTGTAGACCAGTTTACCAGACTACTTTAAAGTAATAGGTGAAAGTAGGTGGGAATCGAACCCACGACCTCAGACAACAGAATAGGCGTTTGTCTTCCAACTCACCTGATGGAAAGTGACGATGAAGACGAAGATAATACACGCCTATCCTAGAGAAACCTATTCACTCCAAAATCGTATTTGTTTGCTAAAATAGAACCTCGTGGTCTCACCATGACCATAGAATACATAATAATACAGGTACAGAAGACCCACTCCGCTAAATCATTTGAATAAATAGCGACTCTTGTTTCGACACAATAAAGTCGCAATTCAGGTCGCACAGCGCTAATAACCTATAGTTATATTCACCTAGAAGTTGCCTCTCTTTCTATCGCTAACTTTTATCTGTTCTGATGACGCCGCGCCGCAACGTTAGGGTTGTCTTTTTTAAAGAATTAATTAATCTGAATATTTAATTACAGTTATTTGCCTATTACTCTATTTTTGTGAACAAATAAACCTAGGTTAGTTACTAATAACTCGATAGTCTAAATACGAACGGATGACGCGATGTAACGCGTGAGTGAGCATTGAGTTTGGCACGTTTAGTCGACCCCGCCGTGTATTCGTAGCTTTATACCTATTCTGAGGAGTGGACCTGGCCCACCATAACCAAGACAAATTTATCACATTATTTGAAAGCGTATTTATGTGTTGTCACTGGACTGCTTCACAGCTAGGGCTTTCGTCACTCTCTGTAATTGGTCACCCATATATGGACCAGCCTTTGTCAAAAATGCTTAAACATTAACCGAGGTGATCACTTGAGACGCGGTCGCCAAGACCGAGCGTCTTAAGCGAACATTTTTGTGATCAATTATAGAAATTTTATGACCAATTATAAAAATAAAAGCCTATTTGAAGGTGTATTTATGTGTCGTCACTGAACTTCTTGACAACTGTGGCTTTCATCACTTTCTCTAATTGATCACCATGTTCGCTTGAGTCGCTCGACCATGGCGACCGGGCTCGCCGTGATCAGCTCAAGATATTATCTTCACAGTTATATAAGTATGTTTATCAGCAGTCTTGTTACCATAGTACAGGCTCTGCCTAGGTTGGGATCAGACGGCCGTATATAAGGTGTCTTAAATTATTCCATTTATCAATGAAAACCTCCTGGTTTTGGTCTGTTGACTCTATTCACTATTTACAATTGGTAGTAATAAATTGCTTGAACAATAACAACGTTAATTTACTTATGCAAATAACACTTTCAATACAATAAATGCGAAATGGTTTTCTCTCCCAACCCTACACGGCCAGCTTCTCTCACCACTTATTACGTAGATAGATGGCGCTGTCAGCACTCGCCCCATTTATTTTAACAAGCCACGCTAATTTCACATTTATTGTCCGCTCTCATATAAAATACGTTATTCGGACGAAAAATAAGAATTGATGATCATCTGCTTACAGATGTTTTTATACCTTCTGCTACATCAATTAGGATTAGATTTGTATAACTGCGATTATTTGCTCAATGTTCGTAAATATGATTTCGCTGTAGGGTTGCCACCTGTGTCTCTTTGAGTAGAGCTATTATCGAGATTGTGAAAGAGTCCAACAGATTAGTAACTTTAACAAAGGCATATATATACTTGTATCGTTTATATTAATACCTTATGTAATATTTTGATCAGCTCCAGGGTTGCTTGTTAATCAAGCAGAGTTTAATTATAATTAAAGTGATTACAACTACAAAAGTAATTTTTATTAATATTTACCGTAAACTAGCTTTTTAAAGAAATGTGGAATAAATACTTATTGTGACTATAAATTGGGAAAAAACATTTTTATATATAAAGAAGATTTAAGTTAAAAAAGGAGGGTCTATGTTCGGCTGTATATAGTTTTTTAATGTGTGTTCACCGGTATTTCCATCATCTATAAACTATTTTTTTTTTGTTTGAAAGGGTATCCTTCCAAGGTGTTCCTATTGTCACCAAGTCCGAATCTGATAATGGTGTCTGAGGGAGAACGAGGGAGACCTTCGGAAATTAATTTAGTAGGATTAGAATCTAAGATTCTTATTTATTTAAGAACAGACTTCCGAAGAATATATACCAAAAATCTTCGACTGTAATATATTAATAACTTCAACATACTTGCTATTTTGGAAACACGTCAGCGGGAATAAAAGAAAAGGGAACACGTTTAACAAGACAATATAGGAATTTTCAGCAAAAATATCTCATCGCGCCTGACAGGCTGTACGATAGATTATGACGTGCCCTATCGCGTTTAATAAAGCTGTGCTTTTTAGCAATTGGTCCAAGTTTTGAGCGGAGGCGGTGATATTGAGTTTACGATATTACATTATAAATATAGCCCAAAATCTCTGTTAGCTTTCATCACTGTATTTATGATAAATTTGTTTATGCTTGAAGACTTGTTAGAAACCGTCTCACAACCACTGATATAAGTAGAGATCGGATAATCGGATGCATATTTACCTAAAGTTATTTTTTGGATAACAAATTATGGAGGCGGCTTCTAAGTATATTTTTATTTAAAATAAAATCCCGGGCTTCCGGGATCGCATAACTAATCGGATGTATATTTACTTTAAGTTAATTCTTTTTAAGTTAAGGTGTTTCCCATTCGAGTATGTACGTATGTAAGAGAAATGGTGGTATGGTAAATAAGAAAACATAAATTAATATAAACTTATTTATTCATTACATCACATAATATTTTTGTGTTGTACACACAGAAACTACATAGAAGAGAAAAGAAAGATAGAAAAGTTGTACATGGGCGCGGGATTCTCTCGAAAAAAAGTGCTTTCCATAATAGCCAACATCTCAACTTTAGGTAAATATGCATCCGAATATCCGATCTCTAGTTATAAGCGATGAAAATCACTAACTAACAGTAACTGTCGTGTTGTTCGTACCTCTCTCCACACTCAAGTGATTGTTATCAACTTATAATACATCCCCACCCTTTTATAACCCCCACTATTTATCAATATTTATCAACTGACCAATAGTGTGTGTGTGTGTGTAATATTGCTTTACCGGCATAACCGTTCATAATAATGTCTATTAACTAATTTTTATTAAATAGTGACCTGTTTTATTATCTATTATAGTTTGCCCCTATTTTAATACAATAAATAAGAGTTTTTGATGTGGCGACAACATAAGTTTAAGTAATTTAAAAAAAAGTTATTGGTCAAATTAAGGCTTCGTAGTACGCAAGCGCAAAGATAAAGATTATAGGAGACAATGTATACTTGTATTCTATCTCATTCTCTCGCAAGCTAAATCCTATTTATGAATATTTGTCTGGTTTGTCTCTTTTTAATTAATGTAAGTTTTTCGTTTCATTCAATTTCAAATCAAAACGATGCTAAAGAAGTTTCACTTCAAAAAATGTTATTAAATTTAGAAAATCTTATAAATCCATATCGCTATTGCTTACCACTTAGACTAAGACCCCTGTAGACTCGAAGCAGCACCCTTCCTTCAATACCAATCTATATCAATAATCAAATCATGGCCCCGAGTAAGTCTACTTTTTAACATTATTATTTCCTTGGTTGAGCTTTTTAGTGTCAGAATATTGTTAGCGTACTTCAATGGAAACATAACCAGCTATCTGGACGCTCAATTAGTAAGTAAACACGCTCGCGCTTAGGGTGATGTATGCCACTCGTACGTTTCAAGTGGAGTAATGACAGAACTAGTAAATTGTGAAAGCCAGCGATCAATAATAATCAGGTAAGCGTAACATAACAGTAACGTTTTTGTCTTTAGGATTATACGTTACTCTGGCTAATATTCTAGGGCGGAAAACATTTTTAGCCACTCTGATTCTCTGCATATTCCTCTGATTAGCAGAGAGTACAGTGGAGACCGAGTACAGAGTGTAGGCTACCGTGACCATGCCTTCAGCGGGATACAATGGCAGCCGTTACCATCTGATTAGCTCTCTTTGATATACTAGATCATTCTAAACTATCCGGTACATGAAGTATCTACTCAAAAACGAATTACCGGATTTTAAACTTTTTTAACACCATATGTGAAAGCAATTTTCCATATTTGTGTTTGGCTTAACTGTCATGTCTGACTAAACACAGACTTTTAACCACGTTTCTCATACCGCTCTATGTATTTACCATAACGCTGAGATATATATTCTAAAACACGCTAGATGGTTAAATTTTGTTATTGCATATACTTCATATCTTTGCCACCTTTGTAAGTAAGCCAGTGCAGGTCTGCGCAATCCGTGAGAGAAGCTCGTTTGTAATTCTGTCTTAGGAGGTTATATGGAGTATGTTATGAATGTAGCTCAACTAAAAGGTCTTGAGACAACGCGTCGCCTCAACACGTTGCGACGTTTGTATACGATGTTCGGGCATTGTCTGAGTCTGAGGAGCCTGAGGAGTTTACACTCCAATGATAAATAAACTTTGAGCAATAAAAGAGAGATTTTAAAATGGTATTGAATATTAGGATAATATTTTATTTGATTAGGCATGGGACTTGGATACAAAAGGACCCGGATCAAACTCCACTCTACTCAAAATTACGAGTATTATTATTATTTATTTCAGAATTTTGGTAAAGTATGTAAAGACTATTTCAAAATTTCGATTAAATAACCATAAGAACTTTTCACACAAACGTCTGATCCCGAACTAGGCAGAGCCTACAACATACAAACATATAACTAAATACATTCATATTATAGATAAATTACAGCCAGACACAGAACAAATTACCATGCTCATCACACAATTATTTGTCCTGGGTGGGGATCGAACAACCTCTGGCTCGGCAGCCAGGATCACTAACCACTAGACCAACAGTATGTGATTTTGATGGAAGATGACATTAGATTTTCATGAACCAGCAAAAGTTGGTCACGTTTTCACCAATCTGCCATGGTACATTATCTCAAAGTCTAAACTTCGTAAAGAAACCAACTTCGTTACTGGGAAAAATAAGACGGTTTGAAAGGTTCCTATATTGAAGAATTCCACATTAGGCAGAGAATGAGTTTAACGCTTTCCAAAAGAGAATTATAATAACTGCGGGCAATAATAATTGTCAACACCTTGTTAAAGATTCACCACTAAGATTGCGCTTGCACAATCCCTTCTTTTTCCTATTCTTGATTATGCTGATGCCAGTTATCTAGATCTTACCGAAGACCAATTGAATAAGCTTGAGAGACTCCAAAATCTCTGTATAAGATTCATATTTGGACTACGCAAATATGATCATGTTTCTGATTATCGAAAAAAGCTCAAGTGGTTTCCTATTCGCCTTCGCCGGAATGCACATATTCTTTCTCTTTTATATAGCATTCTATTTAATTCCCTAACTTCTAATTACCTTAAAAAACGGTTTAGCTTCTTACACGACACTCATTCTCGATCTTTGAGATCGTCGGAGAACCTGATATTAAAACTACCTGGACATTCTACGAAATTCGTCGACAAATCTTTCTGTGTCCAAGCCGTTCGGTTATGGAATAACCTGCCTTTGACAATAAGACGTGCACAGTCACTGCCTGCTTTTAAGAAACTGGTAAAAGAACATTACCTGGGTGATATCAACATATTATAATTGCCTATTTATCTTCTTATTTGACTTAATGTAGTATAGTCCTATATTTGTATGTTTTATTCGATTTATATGTGAATCCTTATACCTATGTTTGCTTATGTATTTATTTGTTTGTTGCTCTCTTGTATGTATATTATTACACTATATGTAAGATACGTTATCTTTATTTAACTTGTATAATATACCTACTGAGCATACACCATACTGCCCTAAAATCGATATCCTATGTTCGCTCCATCCCATGGTTGCCTGTAAAAGATTGCCTCAGTGCGATAAGGCCGCCAATTGTATCTACCACAAAACCTTTCTGTGCTTCTACTCTTCAAAATCATTTTGATGTAAAAAAAAGAGATATATCATTATTATTATTCTCTTTATTCATCTTTTACCATATAAATTACATTTTAAATATGTACATAAAAAAAAAATATAAAAGAAATAGTAGACCACCGACATCGGGTACAGGGACCAAGATACCGGTGGTTAGGGCTCCAAAGACAGGAACCTCCTCACGATACGGGCCGTGTCGAGAAGAACTGCCTTCTGCATCAGTCCCTTGATCCAACCGTCTAACGCGAGCCTCTTAAGGTGTTGATCGAGGATCTTGGCTATTAATCCATGAGCAGATATGACAATCGGAACAATGATCGCCGATTCGACATTCCACATATCGACAATCTCGTGAGACAAATCCAAATATTTGATTTGTTTATCTTTTTCAACTTTCACGAGATTCTCGTCATGAGGAACAGCGATATCGATGATCATTGCACGGCGCTCTAATCGATATATCACCACTATATCTGGTTTATTCGCAACAATAGTTCTGTCAGTGATGATAGATCGATCCCAATACAATGTGGCTCGACCATTTTCAAGAACTGGGTCGGGCACATACCTGTAATATGGCACCTCTGAATTCACAAGGTTGTATTTAAGGGCTAGCTGTTGATGTACAATCCTGGTCACTTGGTTGTGTCTGTGCAAATATTCGCCATTGGCAAGACAAGAACAACCATTAAGTGTTTTTTCTCATTTTACTACATTAACAATAATTTGTGATTTCTTTCAATAAATAATTTATCACCATCATCATCATTATTATTATTAAATATATTTATAATTATTTCTTTCGTAAACAAAAAATAACGTTAAAAGCATCCATGTTTTATTCACGTCCATCTTCAGAAACAATGCACATCCTAACGGTTGTAGAAAGACAGCTATCTTATTCACAGAGGCTTTTTCATCTATAGTTGCAAACTACTTAAAAATGTATTTGTCAACGAAAGCATAGGGTAGTAAATCCCGTTTATAAAGAAAACCCTATGTGTTCGTCGCTACTAGGAGACCTCATCGTAATGAGAGATAGATTTAGAAAATTATCATAAGTTTAGTTTCTTTAAAGTGTTTTTTTTTCTCATTTTACTACTTTAACAATAATTAGTGATTTCTTTCAATAAATAATTTATCATCATCATCATAATTTTAGACATAGGACGTCAACTGCTGGACAATCCTCCCTCAATGACTTCGAAGAATACCGGGTGGAAGTGGCCTGCATCCAACGTTGACCAGCGATCTTTCTATGGTCATCTGTCCAACTTGTAGATAAACATTATAGACTGCGATTTTCGACCCGTAACTATATTATGTTGTTGTGACATTAAGCTTAAAAATACCGATTATAATTTTATAAATACACATTAAAATTATTTTGAAGATGGGCATTAATTGCCATTGCCATTGTCATTGTTATTGCCCTTTGAGGGGCCATTAAGCGGTTAGCTCAAGACATCATTTTATTACTATTTTAAAATTACACCAATGGATCTCTCTTGATGTACTTACTTCAACTTACAGAGAAAATCATTTTATATTTATAATATATTCCACTTCAAAAGAATATTATAACACAATAACTAGATCATTACGCCATTTCATGAGAAAGCCAATATAACATAGATCTCTTTTATTATTATCTTCAATAGTCTTATTTTATGCTCGTTATTGAATAACCTATACAAAAAAAAGACAAAAAAGGTAACCTACAAAATGGTAAAAGAAATATAAGGGTACTTATATAATAAAAACGTTAGTGTCAACTAATTACGAAAGAGAAAATTCTCATCGGAGACTGAACAACCTCGGATGATGTTACGACATCTTATATTAAGACGAATTGATTTAGATATATGAGAATATTATTACTTCAAATGAGCAATTCTTGTATGTATTTATATTTCGGGTATCTCGGAAACGGCTCTACCGATTTTTATGAAATTTTGTATACAGATACAGTTTTTCATTTTAAATCCAACTGCATAGTTGTATTTCCTGTAAAAAGGCAATTTTAGAAAAAAAAATGACGATTTTACAAAAGGCTACCGAGCAAAGCTCGGTCTTCCAGGTACTATGATTTATCAGAGCATTTTGTCATCAAAAGAAAAAACAAAATTGTATACTTCTATTCCACTTTCAGCAACGATTTTATTTATGTTCCGATCATCTAATTTAATGTTGCTCGTAAGCTGCTTTGGAAGTTGACTGTCGAATACCTAGTGTGTATGACAGTCGTTTAAACGATTTTGTGACGCAAACTACTAAGTTGGTTAGTGCTCGGATCAACAGTGTTCGAGATTTAACTTCCGAATCACTGCTCATCCGAGCATCAAACAGAATGTTGAATTGTTACCTTTAACATTATTATTTTTATTGGAAAGCACCTCAGATGCCTGTTTAGAAATACAGAACACTACAAAAGACCACGGTATCGCGGCTACCCAACAGTATTGTGTGGTGTTGTATTTATTCTGTCGATGAAAAAGATTGCCAGACTTCCACTATGGAGGACATAACGTCGTAGCACCGATGTTAAACTTTTTTTAGAAGCAGTATGGCACACCATGTGGTTTTAGTAGGTCTCACTGATAGTAGTGTGGTATCATCCAAAAGAAAAAAAAGAGGGAAGAAAGGGAGCTGTCTACTCAACTCCCCTCCCCCCCCCCCGGAAGATTGATTTGGTAATGCGTGACTACTGCAAGTGTTGTGAATGCTTCTAAGTATTGGCAACCATTGGTAGGCATTGGTAAAATATTTTTGCTCTGAAATCCGTGCTCAAAGCGGGCAGTTTCCTTCCTAACTAATTGTATATAAATGATATTTTATTAGTGTTTATATCTTGTTCGCTTATTCCCAGTAATTCGTAAGATAAGTCAGTTATTCTTCCAAATATGTGGGGTAATTTAATTCAACCTCCGTAAATAAATAAAGGAGGCGGCACGACATCTTGATTTTACCCATTCAAGCGATGAATTGGCCAATCTGGCTTTGGGTTTGTTTGACTCCTGCGATTGTGTGGGAGGGAGTTTTGTGACTGAGTCAAGGATGGTGTGTTGACCGAACCAATACCTTTTGTTAGCATATTTTATTTTGAGTGGATTTTTTTTACGTAACTTTAGACTAACTTAGATGTTTTTTGAGATGACGGGTTCGGATGAACGTGATGTTCAGTAAAATCTTAGTTTTCGACAGCTGGTTGACTTATTAAATTAGCGTTATGTGTTTTATTTTATAATATACTAGCAACCCGCCCGGCTTATTATGTTTATAACTTGTAAATTAAGTGCTTCATTCTGTTAGCGTCTCGTTTAGTTGTGCCAGAATAAACGTATTTCTTCTTCTACTTCTTCTAATATTTAGTGACTAGCTGATGTCCGCGACTTACGTTCGCGTGTAAGCATTTTGATGTTGGAATCGTGCATTTTTCTCGGATGGAAAATAACCTATGTACTACTCCAGACTATAATCTATCTCTGTGCCGAATTGCATCCAGATCCGCTCAGCCGTTGTGGCGTGATAGAGTAACAAATATCCATCCACCAAAACTTTCGCATTTAAAATAGTAAATAAATAAAAATAATAACTCAAATAGTTTTGTTTTTAGAGTGATTCATTTGTATAAGCATAATGTAGCATAATGTATACAATTTTCAGGTATAATTACTTCAATTTATTGGTATTTGATTTCAACTTACATAGTTATAAAAGAATATTTCAATAAAAAAGTAGTAAAATTAATGACTTTTAGGTAGATTTTCGAAGAAAACTCTACCTATTGGTTTTGTACCAGTTGTCGAGTTTTTCAAAAAAATCTTCACAGGAGGTCTGGTTATGATCCCTAGACCCCAAAACAACCGCCAGTTAAAAAGTTTATACATATATATATGTATGTACCTCAATTTTACCGGCACGATAGAGGTCGCAATTATGCACCGATTGCTTTCAAACTTGGACGATAAATCAACAGGGCAAAAATGAAGGTTAAGTTCGTGAATGGGGGATATTCCCCCAAAGGGGGGGACGGGGGGCAGATTTTAAAAAAATAAAAAAACACGAATTCTACCTCTGCGGGCCCGGTTTTTTTAAGTCGTAAATATGTAAGTGGTGTAAGTTTTTTTTCCCGTCACCAGAGTTCCATTCCCATGACTGCTCAAAACGACAGTGACGTCACTCTTTGTTTGATACCGAACCGATGACTGTACACATCACCAGCTTACTATCAGTATTATGTTTGCCAAGTAAGCAGTATTATTATCAACTCTTAACTGGACTTGGCAGTACGGAATCGGTGCTTCATTTGGCTGGATTGGAATTGCTAAGTTTGGTAGATTCCTGTATCCAATATTGACTGGCCCGTTGGTCTAGTGGTTAGTGATCCTGAATGCTGAACCAGAGGTCGTGGGTTAGATTCCCACCCAAGACCAATAATTGTGTGATGAGCATGATCAATTGTTCTGTGTCTGGGTGTAATTTATCTATAATAATATGTATGTATTTAGAAATATATAAGTATGTTTTTCAGCGGTCTGGTTACCACAGTACAGGCTTTGCCTAGTTTGGGATCAGACGGTCGTGTGTGAGATGTGTCAAGTTATTATTTTTATATATTATTATTTGAGCTGCATCTTTTTAATATTTCTCTAAGAACAGCATAATATTTTAAGTCACATTTATGTCTTCATCGACGGGTATCACCATTATTGCTACACCTAAAATTAGTATTTTACCTGTAAGCGTGTCTATCAATTCCTATCTTAATGTGACACTAACTATCACACATAAACAAAGTCCCTGTTACGTCCTTTTTCTTACAACCCTTATTTATTATTTACAAGTATAATGGAACCGGGTACTAGTCTTAACAAATGTGACCTCCTATCAGTTACGAGTTTGTTTCGAAAACCCACTGGTCTAATGCACACACATACACAACACTTGACGAGAAAATAAATTGTTATTAGAAAATTCGAAGAATCTTAAAACGATTTTTAACTAAAAGATACATCGCCATCTATCGTACCCGGTGTAATTTATATTTCTCTACAAACAAAACGGGCTAGGAGATAAGGTCAGTCTGCATGACAACCGAACAAGGATGGAAAGCGTAGCTTGAGACTTACTGTCATCTTAATAGTCACTAAAACTTAGATAAAGCCGTAAGAAGCAATTAGATGGCCTAAGACCTAAGATCTAAAACCGCTCGTAGCAGTGGATATCCCAACAAATGATGACATTTAAGAAAATGACTTAAATCTGAAGATCTCGGCCTATATTTTTAACTTTCTTTTTTATGGTATAGGAGGCAAACCAGCAGACGGGTCACCTGATGGTAAATTACTACCGCCATCTGTAACTGTAGAGTCATAAGTGCGTTGCCGCCCTTTAAGGTGGGAGTAGAGGAAGAGGGGGAGAGAGAGGAAGAGCGGAAAGACGGGAGAGGGGGATTAAAGGGGAGGAGAGGGGGGAGAGGGGAAGGACGGGAAACGGGAATAGGGAAGAGGGAAGGGTTATGGCCTCCGGTAACCTCACTCACGAGGCGAAAAGTAATGTAAGCATTGTTTCACTGCCGGTTTTCTGTTAGGCCGTGGTATCGAGCGGAGTCGACGGGCCCATACGTGCCGAAGCATGGCTCTCCCACGTAAAACATTTATTGATAGATTACACATGAGCTAGAATCAATGTTTATAAAGTTACTTTGTATATAATAATGCAGGGGTGAAATATTTTTTCTCCAAATCAAAATTAGTTAAAAGAATTACCGATAAGTTCGTATGCGACCATCGACAAAAGATCAGTCTATTCATTTACTACAAAATAAATGTTGTATACTCGTATTTCGATCACGACTCGTGCCCACAGACTAAGTATATTATCCCATTTTATGACACTCGTAAAGTTTCACCCCTTATAGACCCCCTCCCGTCCTTTGCACCGTTCGTATAAATGTATTGGTTTTCTTTTATTTATAGAGACCAGTGGTCACTGATTATAGATGTGATCTTGAATATACTGGGGTCAGTGTTTACGTAATAAATTTAATGAAAGAATAAAAATGGCCGCTTGGTTAGTCAAAGCAGATGCTTCACCCTCGGCTACAGTTTTTTTTTCTAAGTAAAAAATAGTCTATGTTCTTTTTGTACCCTTGACAAGGTGTACGCGAAACAAACAAACTCACATTCGCATTTAAAACTAGCTAAGCATTAAAGCATTTTATTTCATGAAAATAATACTTCTAATCGATGCTGTTATTTTTATAGAGTACATATTTTTATCCAAAAGTATAATAAATTCATGTGTATAATATCTTGTACACTGTTATACAAATCAAAGATATTGAATCTGCCAGTGCATATTCATCATATCACATAAATATTTATGAATTAACATTTCACCCAAAATGATGAGACATTTCCGCTCAGTATAAATATTTTTTTTAATTTATAAGTTGTTGATGTTTTTCTTTGTATAATCCCACTAATATTATAAATCTGAAAGTGTAGATGGATGGATGGATGGATGGATGTTACTCTTTCACGCCAAAACTACTGCACCGATTGCGATGAAACTTAGTATGTAGATAGCTGAAGACCTGGATTAACATATAGGCTACTTTTTATCCCGGTATTCCCACGAAATCGGGACTTAAGCTATCTACATACCAAGTTTTATCGAAATCGCTTTAGTAGTTTTCTCACAAACTTTCACGTTTATAATATTAGTAGGATAGAATATAAGAATTTCAGCTTGCCTTAAAATGACTCGAAAAGAATGTTTTACTTTAATTGGCAAAACTGTCTGGCAATTGACAACTTGCGTTTATCGTCTCACAACTAGGTCCACCACAGGTCTGGCATCTGACGCTTGTTTCCATTGCCAGCTATCTCTAGGCTATCGACTACACACAAAATTAAGCGACCTGAAATCACCATAAAAATGCAACGCTGCCTCCCGTACCATTACTAAAAGAAGACAAAAAATTGTATTAAAACGATTTTAAAATCAGGTATTTTTATCTGCAGGAACGAAATCTAGCATCTGGGAAGAGTGCGTTTATATTTTCTATATTCAATAGGGAATAATATTTATATCAAAAAAGCCGTTATATCAAAAATTTCACGACGTCGCTGGCTCTTGTATTTACTATACATATTATACAGTTTTAAAATGAAGAAGATATGCAACAAAATCAACAAGTGAACTTATGTTATTGGTTTCTTCTCAACAATTTTACGACAGTAATACTATTATTTTATACCAGAGAATATTTTTAATACAACTTTGTGTTCTATGATCGAATTACTATTACAATATTTCTAGCAACATCTACCCACGTTATATTATAACGTTGTAATATTCTCATATGTAATGTTCTTTAATGTTTATGTTCTTTATTTTCAGATAGATAAGTTTCAGCTCAGTGCAGTTTAATAGGAGTGGACCTATGAAGTCTATATCCTGAAGTGTGAGGGAGTGGCCAAGAATCCTCCCAGATGCCAGGCCGCTCCTAGAAGCTTGTGAACGCCCCAGGAGGTTTTTGTGCTTCTGGAAGGAGCAAGGCTGGCTCAACTAGCTCAACGCATAATGGAGTTTTTGAGTCTAAATGTGGAAACAGAGCCCCCTATGAATACCAATGGGAGTGGACCGAAAATCATTGAATGTAACAGAAAATCCGAATTATTTAGAATAGTAACTATAAACATATATTGAAGTTTTTTTTGTATGGGTCGGACGGGTCACCTGATTGTTAGTGACTAATGCCGCCCATGGACACCTGCAACTCGAGTCGGAAGTTCGTCGCCAGTCTTTAAGGTGGGTGTAGGACGAGGGGGAAGAAGGGGGGAAGGGGGTAGGACCTCCAGTAACCTACTGGTTAGTGAGGTTACTACCTCACTCACTCAGCGAAACACAACAAAGCATTGCTTCCTGCCAGTTTTCTGTCCCATACGTGCTGAAGCATGGCTCTCCGACGATTAAATTAAATTGTAATTGTTTTTTAAAACCCTACATTGTAATATATAGAGTACACACAACAGAGCATTATGAAAATGTGTGCGTTTGGCGAAACTGGTCCCCACTGGGAATGTGGGATTGGCAACACCCGGTACCCGTACAAATTAAGCAAAGGGACTTTCCTGTTATTTTTGTTGCTATTGTCTAATTAATATTTGAATAAAGTACCTACTTATAAAAAACATTATTTTATTATTAACTGTAAGTAATTATTTGACTTATTTGAATTAAAATAATACAAGTAAATGTAGTTAAGACAGGTTGTTTTACCTCCTGTTGTAGGAGCAATATTGTTGTGAAACCGTGTGAAACCCTGTGGTTTCAGTTGGTTCGACGCTGACACACCGCTCCACCGAAAACCCAGGTGTGTGACGGCTCCGAAAGGTAGGGTTCCACATGCACAATAAAAGTTTGTTTTAAAAATAACTTCTACTTTGCTTTCATTCAACAATAAAATGTAAGCTATAATATCATACATTTCTGCACGACCTACATTGGCTCAACTAACACATAAAGTTGAAATATGGAGTACACCTCTAGTAGACTGAAGGTGCGTTCTACTAGAGGTGAGCTCCACTAGGGCAGCGCTACGTATTAGCAGAATTTACGAGAGTCGTAAACATAGCTATATAATGACACCTTTATGTCTGTTGTTATGTTTTTATTTTATGTTATGCGTCGTGTACAGGTTTTTAAGTAAGCATTATTATGTTAGCTAAATATGAGGTGTAAAGCGAGTGATTATTTTGAACAACTAAGTGAGCAAACAAGTCAGCAACTGATGGCAAACGGTTAACTGTACCATATGAACAATCGCAATACCAGTGACGTCACTTGTGTATTAGTTGCCAATCAGACAGATCGCCAGAAGAAAAGAACACTGGCCTAGTTGGGCTGTTTAAGCGGAATTTGTTTTCGATTTGCCCATTCCAATTGTTTAACAAGGCATGTATAGTGTATACTTGTACCATGGTGGCACTTGTTGTCCTGATTATGGCAGGTCCTGGTCTCGGTCACCCAAATCATTCTTCCGTCTCCGCCATGACTCGAAAGTTCAGACCACTTACAGTGGATTACCGCCAAGTATTTTTTAATATTATGAGACAATTATATCACAAATCCCACTAATATTATAAATGTGAAAGTTTGGAAGGATGAATGTTTGTTACTCTTTCACGCCAAAACTACTGAACCGATTGCGATGAAACTTGGTATGTTGATAGCTGGGGACCTGGATTAACATATAGGCTACTTTTTATTCCGATATTCCCACAGGATCGAGACTGTTGACGTGTTGGCGCTGCTAGTAACTCATAAAGTCATATTTATAATCGTTCAAATGAAGTATTTTTATTGCTCCATTCTATTTTGATTTCATTACGCCGTATAAGATTACCTTAAAGTGAGTCGACTGTCTGGAGTTGTAGATTAAAAAAACATGCTGACGTCATTAGGAAGCCAGAATGCCCCACAAGGCAGTATTAAAAGACATAAAATTTATATAACATCACCAAAACTGAAATCAGGTCTATGCATGCAACGAAAGCATAAGTGCACATTTACGATCCTAGTTTACGAGCTGCGACAGTCTGTGATGCTTTATGACGGCGTCAGCAATAACCGACGACGGAAAGTCGTTCTAATGCGACTAGTCGCTAAGACTTAATTACGTTTTAGTACCATCGTTAATGTGCGTTGCGCTGAATTATGTGTATGTGCGCTAATTAGGTTTTGTGTAACTATGTTTCCGGATGCCAAATGTAATGTGTGGTCGCGATTAAAAATATACCTGTAAGCGTAGACCGTTCGCCCCGTTAGGTAGTTTTACATACAGTTGAGTCAGCGACATCTAGCGTAGACCCGCGAATCTACGTAGTACCTACTGAACCCGCATCGCGCAATATAAGTTCTCGTATTAAGAAGAACTATGTAGTATGCATGCGTATTAGTCTGCTCGAAGCACACCCGGTGTCGAGTGACCGTTGACAATCCATGTGATAAAGTTATTAACTACAAGAAATGTTGTCATGAGTACAGGAAAGGATACTTAACAAAAGCTAGTTGATAATAATAATAATCTTTTTTAGAAAATATAGAATAATATTGTTATATTTGTAGTAAGGCAGTGTTAAAATAAAAAAATAAACTTAAAGTGTTGGTTAGCCCATTTATCGAGGAAGGCTATAGGCTATATAACATCACGCTACGACCAATAGGAGCGGAGCAGTGACCATAAACGCAGGTGAAACTGCGGGAACCCTAGCGGTTCAAATACAATTATTGCCTACCAGTATTTTATGACATTTCATTGCAATTAAACATTAATGTAAATAATTATAAAACAAATATGCAGCAATTTAAAGAAAAAGGTTAATGTTTATTTTAGATTTTTTTAACGTTGTTTTTTTTTATTACGTCCAAAACTAACAATATCCTTTTAATCCAGATATCTGCAGTTTTATTAATAGGATTCCTATAATTATATATATTATTATACCACCTAAGAAGCAACCAAGCCGACCCGACCTTCGTTGGGCTCGTCCCGTTACTAGAGAGAGCTTACCCAATTTATCGACGCCCTTTGTTTTGCTGTTGTGCATCGGCTTAACGAGTCCTATTACTTTTAGATTTAAGGTCTTCCACTTGCTTTCTACGTATTAGCCATGGAAAGACATTTTGTCAGGTCCTGATCTGTTCTTCGCAGTAAATGACAGTACCATCTCAGCCTGATTCTTGGACCTTGTCAACTATTTTTTGCAACATTGAATATACCATACACTATGCATAAATATCAGGAGATCCTGGTGTGTAGTATCCGTTATTCGGTGGTGAAATATGGCGTTTTACGCGACTTATCCTCGCCTTATTTGGCAAACAAGAAAACCAGAACATAATACCAACACAAATAGGTGCTTACGCAAATATTCGTTGCAAACACAGGCGGGCTGCGAGGAAAATAAATAAAAGCAGGCAACCAAATGCGATACAAGGACATAAGAATATTATAGGAAAAACTATGCTGGAAGCGACAAACATGAAGAGATTTAGCTGTTTTTTTTTTATGGTATAGTAGTAGTAGTCATGGTAAATGACTACCGCTGCCGCCCCTGAAGGTGGGAATAGGGGAAGAGGGGGAGAGGGGGCAAGAGCGGGAAGACGGGAGAAGGGGATTAGAGGGGAGGAAAGGGGAGAGGGGAAGGACGGGAATAGGGGAGAGGGAAGGGTTAGGGCCTCCGGTAACCTCACTCACGCGGCGAAAAGCAATGCAAGCATTGTTTTACTGTCGGATTTCTGTGAGGCCGTGGTATCGAGCGGAGTCGAACCGGCCCATACATGCCGAAGCATGGCTTTCCCACGTAAACGTGTTTGTTGGCTTTTTTAAGGCTTAGCTCTTATTCGTCCAAAGAGATCGCCCTCCTTACAGAATATCGTGATGAACCAGCACTTGTAAGGGTAGTGCTATTTTTGAATTTTTACTATAGTATATTCGGAATAAAGTATGATCCGTACTCTACATACGGTACGTATTACAAAAAACATTTGAAAATTTAATAAAAACGCAGAAAAAGGCATAAACACTATCATTGTTTAGGCTCGTGTAAGCTTGCAACACCATGGAAGACCTTACCTCTAAACAGGTCGACCAGAGCCTTGTCATTATCAGAAAGATCAGGATGGTGGTAATTTAAGATATACGGTTTGAATCATGTGTGTTTTTCGATGCCTGACTAGATTCTGGCCCGGTGGTCCTTTTATCAACGGGTGAGGCAACTTGCCGTGTCGGGGTTTATTCTAATACTAGCTGACCCTCGCAACTTCGTCCACGTTTGTAAGTTTACCCGTTTTTGCAACAATTTTCACTGATGCTCCGCTCCCATCGGTCGTAGCGTGATGTTATATAACCTATATCCTTCTTCGATAAATGGGCTATCCAACACTAAAAGAATCTTTCAATTCAAACCAGTAGTTCCTGAGAATAGCGCGTTCAACCAACTAAACAAAAAACTTTTCAGCTTAATAAAATTTGTATAATATTATCTACGTGTTTACGGGAATTAACGCGATCACGAAAAGGTATTACATACCTCTGAATTGCCGTAAATACGTAGATAATATTATATCGATAAAAGTTAAAATTTGTATAGATAACCAGTACCTAGTGTCACTCTGTTGACTGATTCTTATCTGTCATACAATGTGAAAATGCTATAAATAGGTTTCTGAGGAATTTAATCACCAGCCAAAATATAACTATTTTAGTAGACCTTATTAATCGCAGTGTTCTCTAGGGATCTGACAGATCCCATAGCGGTGTGTTTTGTTTATAAGAGAAATCAAGAAGACAGAATTTTTAAAAATTGCTTTAAAGTGATGGTTGAACTTTGACTCATAAAATGACATTGCAGTGCTCTCAAAATGAAATTTTATCCTTTGCTGGGTTCTCTTATCAAGAGAAGTCCAGTTAGAAAGTCATCCAATTTGCCTGTCAATCTATGCGCCTCAGTTTATGCAACGCCATGAAATTTTTTACAGCTCTTAGTTGAGTTTACGAAGGAAAAATACAAAGTAAATTAATATTATGTCGGTCTAACCTACTCGTCTTGGGTCTGGACAACGGAAGCGCCAATACCACCTTTGGTCAGTTTTATACCTCCGAGTAATCTTTGAGATAACCTTGCTCCCAACACTTTACTAGGGCCATCAGGGGGCTCGAGACAATTCTGTAGACTCCTGATGAGGTAAGCGAGGCAAACGAGCATACGGCCGGCCTGATGGTAAGCGGTTATGTATGTATGCCAGCCTGATGGTAGCCTATAGGCGCTTGCAATTCCAGAGATCTCGCATTTTTGTTTTTTTAATTTTTTTTACTCTGTTACAAATTGACAAATTCAACAGAATATGGGTTTAGAATTTGTGGGCTGCTGGTTGGTTAGTCGACACGCCGTCACAGCTGCGGCAGGTTATACCAACCTGACGTCTTAGGCAAGATAGAACTGGGTTTACTCTGAAACAAATATTATTTTAGCTATGACCTAGGGCAAAGGTGATGTAGGGCAGAGATTAAACCATAAGCCCTACCTCTGGTGATAAGCCCATTTGTAACTATTAACTATTCCCTAGCCTCTTCCATTGAATTTATCAACGCTTAACAATCAGGCCGTAAAATTTTGAACAGTGGTGCCTCCACGTAACGTTGTAAATAAGACTTTACAACTTTACCCCGTCCCGACCCTTGGGGGTGATTGTACAACTCGGTGTGACGTCATAGATAATTAATTTGGGGTTGAGGTGGTTTGTAAAATGTTTTAAGTATTTAGGAACTGTTATAAAGGCTTTTGAAAGTTGAGGTTTAACACTTAACGTTTAACTTAAGAAGTGGGAAATTGCCAGACAAACCAATTCCTTTATTTTTTTTTTTAAATATAAGTAAATCATTCATTACTGATAATCGTTAGAGTTAAGAGTTCATAAAGGGTTAAGGCCTCCGGTAACCTCACGCTCGGCGAAAAGCAAATTTTTTCACTGCCGGTTTTCTGTGAGACCGTGGTATCACACCCCGGTCGATCCGGCCCATATGTGCCGAAGCATGGGTCTCCCACGATAACATTGCAGCTCATACATTCGAAAGTTAAAAGTTAAAACGACAAATTTAAAAAAATCTAATTCATTTAATTCTATACAAACATCAAAAATTTATTTCACTTGTTTTTTTACATTGTACCTACCTAATAATAGAAAACAGTTTCAAGGCTTCATGTTACCTACTGTCATATTGCAACATTTGCAAATCATATGAGTTGAGAGTTAATTGAAAAAAAAACATTAAAAAAGAATCCGCGAACAATTGTTTCATATTACCATTCTATTCCACGTGTAAATTTGATACGGTTGCGTAACAACTTGCATCACACCGAAGAAAATAACTGACATTGGCACTACTTAGTGAAAGTATTCTACATACACCGTCAAGCTGAAATCCACCTTAAGTTAATAATATAAGGCACATTTTAAATACGCTTAAGAAACAATTTAACGCGGTCAACGCGTTTTTTTTTTCAAACCGTCAATGATGTCACGTGGAGACTTGACACTGGCCGATTTAAATTGGCACTACGTTCTACTTAGATATATTAAAAAAAAATGAGTCGCGTTTTAAAACTTATGTTTATTATAGAAAACTTTTTGGTTTCAATTTACTTTTAAAAATAAATTTGATAATGAAATACAATACATAATAAACCGGTGGATTCTTTTTAGGAAAATGATGTCTAGTTGAAGAAAGAGTTTTATATGTAGGTAGGTACATATAATTATGTAGGTAAATCGATACGTTAATATAATAGTTTTATTTTTGTCAATTAAATAAAGGGAAACAACGAAAAACTTGTTTATATATTACAAGTCACGTGGCCTAGTTTAATGTTCATGTTTTATACACGAGTAGAAATAAATAGACTAATAATTACTCGTGAATTTTGATAATAATGGACAGAAATAACAAGTTTGTAAGAGGAAACAGTAGTTCCCGGTATTACGGTGTTACACAAACTTGTTTACAATTGTATTTAAAAGTATAGGTTTTGTGTGCATAGCAAGATATTATTAGTAGTAATGTTATAAAGATCACTGTCGATATCATATAGTAAACAAACTTTCGAACGCGGCTTCGCTTGCTTTAATATAAATGTTGTCTACTATATACTGTATGGGGCAGGCGGTAAACCGGCAGACGGGTCACCTGATAGTAAGTGACTACCGCCGCCCACAGACACCTGCAACTCAAGAGTCACAAGTGTGTTGCCTTTAAGGTGTGGACCGTAATCCCAAAAAGCGCCTTCAGGGATGTGATCGTAAATGAAACACACACGCCCAAGCGAGGACAACTTTTAGTTTGTTGAAAGAAGGGGAGTTAGCGACTTCTGTGAGGCCGAGCAGGCCCATACGTGCCGAAGCATGGCTCTCAAATGAAACAAAAAAGAAAAGCCAATTGTTTATGCTTATTATGTGCATATATACTTATGTATGTGTATGTAATATGCGTTAAAAGTAGGTTTTCTTCTAGAGAAAGGAAGGGTCTTTGGAGGTAATGGTGCGTCCACACTGTTTTTACTCTAAGTGGAAGCACATTTTGCATACGAGAAAATTAAATAACTTTCGCTTACTACACTATTATTATATATTATACAAAGATTATATGAAATTATATTCTCTTTTATGCTTTTTATTTTATTTTTATTTTATTTTAAACTTAATGCACAATTTGCACAAAGGCGGACTTAATGCCCAGGGCATTCTCTGCCAGTCAACCTTGGGGTGATGTAGAAATATTAAACGATAGATGCACAAATAGAATTTAATATTTGGAGTTATTTAAAACACTTAGATAGTCATAACAAAGTAGATACACATATTACATGAAATAAATACTATTACTTACATAGATAGCTTGCTATACGTTATTACAACATAAAAATATATAATACGTACAGAACCTATAAAATAAGTACACACATACACATACATATGAATACTAAAATACGCCGTCGTGTAAGTAACTATCGTAGTGAACGTTCTGCCAACTAATTTTGAAGAAGACCACGTACTTTCTTCTTGAACAAAAAACGGTTTGTGGACATCCTGATTTCGACCGGGAGCGCATTCCAGAGAAGAACTGATTGAACATAGAAGGAAGAGTTGACGAAGTCGGAGGTGTGAGGAGGTATAACAGGAGCATATTGTTTGTTGATCGAAGATTTAGATCATGATTGGAGCATAAGAAACGGAAGTAGGGAGCTAGGTAAGCAGGTAAAGACGCTCGCAGATTGCGGCGCTGACGTATTGGGAGCCATCTTAGTTGGGAACGTAAGGCAGACACATGGTCATACTTTCGAAGATTGAAAATGAATCGAATGCAGGTATTGAGAAGGTGATCTAGTTTATTGAGAAGGTCTGCATTCAGGTGAAAATAACACACATCACCGTAGTCGATGAAAGGAATGATCAGGGACTGCATAAGCGTAGTCTTAGTTTTCGTGGGAAGAAAATTCTTTAAACGATATAAAGTTCGGAGACAGGTAGTGACTTTCTGGCTTACGTGGGTAGCTTGGGTTCGCCAATCAAAGGTCGAGTCGATATGCAAACCCAAGTCCTTAACCACTTCACTCAGAAAACTGTTTGATATATTGCGGTTTTTTCTAACTAAAATCATTCCAGGTTCCAGAATGAACTTGAATCTGTCTGAAATTATTATTCACTTACAAGTGTTGGACTCCTTTTTAACCGACTACAAAAAAGAAGGAGGTTCTCAGAATCTTTTTTTTAACACGCCTTCATTAACTTCATTTGTAACTTTCTATGTAAACAAATCTTATAAGTAAAACCTACTTCTAATAATCGTATCGGAATGAAACTGTGTATGTATATGTAGTTCGTGAGATAACACTATAATTTGGCACCTTGGCGCTGATCTGCTGATTTAGCCAAGAGATTGTGGAACACTTCAGTGGGTGCTAGTAAACCCCTCGAGTGTGAGCTCAAATGATGCGTTTTGAGGAGTCCAACAGATTGAGTTTGGTAACAGTGGTCTGATAATGAAGTCAGACGGTGGATAGTGGACCTGTTCTTTAATTTTAATAATAATTTTATTGGTAACACTAAAGCTTACACTTAGCTACAGCAAAAGGAAAACCAAAATCTACCAATCTAACATACTAAAGTTTATCAATGTATGTATTTACGAACTTTAGTATCAATAAAAAATGTAAACAGTTCCATAGATAAAGCAGTTCAGTACATGTTTTATTCTCCTCAAAAAGATTTTGTTTTTTTTTTCTTTGCTTTAGTAGCTAAGTGTGAGTTAAACAAAAAAAAAAGAAAATCGATTGACAAACATAGAAGAAAATGGTTTATAACACTATTGCCTATTTTTACATAATAATATTCATAGTATACTCGTATATACTATTGTAACTCTCATAAAATATTAATAAACGAAAATGTTCCAGAAAAAATAGATTAACTTGCCAAAATAGTCTATTAAAAAGTTACACGGATACTAATTTATAAAACATTGTCAGCGCACAAAAACAAGGCATAATAAAAAAGCAAGCAACCAGAGAGTTATTGACACGGCTCGTGTTTTCCAAAATGGCGTCCGGTATTGTCGTCTAATGGGGATCCGTACCATCACATTTTAGGGCAAGCGAAACCTTCATGATTTATTGTTTTTTTTCGTGGAAAATTTATAAGTCGTTAGCGAATTGTTATTATCAGTTTTTATTGAGAGAAAAAGTTGTGTACGTTTTTTTGTTCTGTTAATGATTTAATGTTTGTCACGGGCCGTTGGGTTTGCGAATGAATGGAGGGGACAAATTGTAAAGGTAACGATGGTACATTTTAAAAATGGAATTTAAACAAGCATTTAAAATGGCAGTCTTCGTGCCTTACTTTACACCCACACAGACATATAGTACGCACTGATTTTAAAAATGGAATTAAATTTAAAAAAAAGTGTTGCTACTAGATAACATTTACTTTGACTGACAGTTTTTGACCTCCAATGTTATTGCAATCTACGACCATTGACACCAGCCGAAAATCATGAGCGATTTCGGTTCAAGGATCAAACAAATTCTTATTTATTCTACCCGCGATATCTATTCTCAAAACCAAGCAAATTTAATCTCTATGGTTAAATAATACGAGCGATTTAGAATGCATAATAAGTACGTATATTTGACTAATCGTTTCGGAAATGCTTGGAAGATTTCTTCAGTACGTTAACCTTAGGAGTTGAGGCGTTCCGTGTGAGGGGAAATCCAAGGTTCCGCTGTTCCGCTTTGTAACTTCGTTATTGTCTTTGGCAACTTCTTGTTAATGTTGCGTAATAGAGAATTCACACTCTCCATTATATTTGTTTTGAAAATATTTCAAACTGGCAACACTTGCGATTTCGGCTACATGGATTTAGCAGCAAATATGTTGTTTTCTTTTATGCAGTCCGCAGTTATTAAATTGTGAAATTTAATGATCTCCCAGTCATCACTTTCATAAAACTGTAAAGTAGGGTTTTGCAAAAGGACCAAAGCCTTTGTTCTTGTTTTCTATCTTAGTTGTATAAAATCATACAAACTCAACTTTAAAGAATCGACATAACAGACATCCTGTATTTTATATCTCAGGTGAATGTAATGTTGCTACGCTCTTTCAGAGTATGTACAATATGTACATGTAAGCATAAATTAAATAAATATATAATAAACAAATAGAATGAACTAACAAAAGCACTTTGAACTCAAAGAACAATAAACTAAATAATTTACTTTATTAATGTGGCAGTGACCTTGGCACTGTGTCTAAATTAACCCTGCCACTCTCGGGGATAAGTGTCCTTGACCTTTTCATGTTTGATGTACGCATTCATGAATGTCTCTTGGGTTTACTGTTTAAAAAAATGTAAATTACTCACCTTTTGCATACAACAAGGCTGTTAACTAACATGAAGTATCAAATATGTTTTTTTTTTATATTAAACCTGCTTGGTTAATAAGTGTTAAATTTTTGTCCAGTAATAGATTTAAAACCAGAAGAGCGTAAAGACGAAGGCGTCAGACTTCTGAATGAAAGCCAGTTCGAACCTCTCCCAAGTGAAGCGTTAATTACGTGAATCTACTCATAAAATAAACTTCAAATTTCCTAATTTTAAGTTTATCTTCTATACATCGCTATCATTCTTGTTAACCCTCCTGGGTTTAACAAGAATAGAATAGCGTTTGTTACCTATAGGCGACTATACTATACATTGTGTATAGTATACTTTTATATAGTATATATGCTATGCTTTGACAGATACGTCAAAGTAATCACGACACCGGAATGGCCTCGGCTGCACTGTGTGTCTTTAGGCAACCATTGTGTGAATTACCGCTGTGCAAATGCACAGCGGTCACTATAAATCCAATTCAGTGACCTGGCAGCCTTCTTCCCCGCATCGATTGTTATGGTTGTTAGAAACAATCTCACCACTATTGTTATAAACTATCAAAATCACTAAATACCAGTAACGGCTATGTTGTTCATACCTCAATCAGTACTCAATCAAAATAATTGTTATCAACGTATAATGTATGCCTAGCCTTTTCTCACCCCACCACTATCAACCAACCAATAGCATGTTACTAATCATAATAATTTCTATTAACTAATTTTTATTAACTAGTTTTGTAATCTACTAACTGCGTCCCGTGGTTTCACCCGCGTAAGTCCCGATGCCGTGGGAATACCGGGATAAAAATTAGCCTATGTGTTAATCCAGGTGGCCAGCTATCGACATACCGAGTTTCAATGGTTCATTAGTTTTGCGTGAAAGAGAAACAAACATCCATACATCGTACGTTTATAATATTAGTAGGATTATAGTTTCCTATTTTCAATTAAATAAATACGATTTTTTTATGTGGCGATAACATGGTTAAACCTGGTCGAAGTATAGACATGCTCTATGTGATGCAGGACTTCTTATCCTAGAAAAATAAAGTCTTTCTGAATGAAGCGTTTATGTAACCTTAGAACCGCAAAAGCGGAGCCGCAGAAGGGAGATACAGAAGAATGTAATAAAGGTATAAATTGGCCGGTGGATAAACATTTAATCATGGTTTACGACACCCAAAGCGGCGATAGAGTTGATTATCCATAACTGAGATTACGGTTTGACCTATATAGCTATACTACATACGGTCTATGAATATTATTTATAACTCTAACTTTTTTTTTTACGTGTGTCGTATATTATATGATAAGTTTCTATTAGGAATGTAACTAAAACACATTTGGTTCTAAGTGTGATAAACTCACAATAGGAATGTTCCTCACACAAACAAAGGCATCGCTGAGCTCTCACAAGTCCACCACGATCGGTGTAATTCGATCAAAACGTTGGGTGACCAAAAAAGGTAATTGTAATGTAAATCGGGACTTATCGATTAAGTCCGGATTTACATTACAATTACCTTTTTTGGTCACATCTATTAGGTATAGTCGCAAAAGTTTAAAACAATTAAGATATTATCCATCTGGATGGTTTGAGTTTATGGAGCCATAAAATAGTTAAAGAATCTTTCAAATAGATGTAGTAGTTCCGGAAATTTCTTTCAATAAACACGCGAACTCGGAAAATTCGCGCACTTTCTTAATGTAAAATTTTCGGGAGTAATTATTAACTGTAAAAATGTTTAGCTAGTACAAGGTAATAAACACAATTAAACATTAATTCCACAATAACTCAAAACTCGCAATTTGTTGGAATCAACCAAATTTATGCAAACGACCAATTTTACCTGACTATATTTAAATGAATGAACACCTCCAGTTAACTCAAATACCTGTGAATAAAGTAACATCACTGCTTATTAATTTGTTTATACTTGTAAACAAAAGAGGTTTAAATCAGGTTGTAGCTGTTTTAGGTAGATTTCGAAGAAAAGTCTACCTATTGGTTTTGTACCAGTTGTCGATATTTCTTCACAGGAGGTCTAGTTATGATCCCTAGACCCCAAAACAACCGCCAGTTAAAAAGTTTATATATATATATATATATATATATGTTTGTACCTCAATTTTACCGGCACGATAGAGGTCGCAATTATACACCGATTGCTTTCAAACTTGGACGACAAATCAACAGGGCAAAAATGAAGGTTAAGTTCGTGAATGTGGGATAATCCCTCAAAGACTGGGAGGCAGATTTTCAACAAAATTCAAAAAACACGAAATCTACCTCTGCGGGCCTACAGTTTTTTTTTGGGACCTGCATCATCTTACATGATAGGTGTATATATGTTTTGCAAATAACGTGAACTAAATAAATTCTTAAGTATAGTCACATATATCATAAGCGTGGCAATCCCCACACTGGTAAGCAGAAATTGCAGCACGCACATTTCGTTACACAAAAGTTTTTATTGCACCTAATAGGAGGCCAGCCTAGACCGTCTACCGCGCACGACTCCCGACTTCGTGTTGGTAGTAAATCTACATTAAATCACTTATAAAACACCTAACTACAATTAGTTTGACCTGGAAGGAGCAAGGAGTTCGCGAATATCTATCCTTCGATACAGCATCTCGTTGCTCGAAGCGTTATTCTCGTCCCTTCATCATTAGCCCCGGTAAAGGTTCCACACGTCACGTCTTATATAGACTGCAACTGGAGCCATAAAATATACGTATGCTTGTTTGTCTCTCATTGTACTAAAAACGTATAGTGTGCCACATATTTATATTCAAGTAAAAACAACAAAATAAGCGTGACTTTCCGCACCGGTGACGATACGATATGACATCAAAAACCCTGCAAACTAACATGCGGGCACAATACGCAGTGAGAACTAACTTTTTTACGAGTGGAAACTAGCAAGGGTAATAAAGATATTCTTTTTTATACCAGTAAGCTGACAAACAAGCATACGTATCTTTTTTTTTGTCGTATGAAAATACGGTTTATTTCCTCACCGGGGCTAATAGTGAACTTTTACATCAGAATGGAACCGACCAAAACCATGCACACAAACGCACGCACAAGTGCATCTATTGCAAAAGAACCCCGGGTGTAAACTAGAAGGTCCCTCAGGTAGACCTTGGCACCGTTACCATGTGTATCTAGAATCTTACCGTAATTAAAAATTATTTACAGTTACAAAATAACGTAATCCTAAAACGACCTAACCCAAACTAACCATCATTTTGTTTGTTCCTTTCCACTAATTTACATGTAACGCAACGTAATTAGTAGAAAATACAAAAGAAATGCACTTTAATATCGAAAACAATATTTCCATACCGTTTGTAAGCTTTACAACACGACAATCATAAATTAACTAAACATTACATATAGTACAGAAATTCAACAGTTAATATTCATTTAAAATTCATACAAAATATTACTCATACGTCATTGTTAAATAAATGAGCATCAAGAGATACGTCATTTTAATGCTTAACAAATTATAACCATAAAATTATGTACAATAGCGTTGCAAATCGCTATTTGGATAAAGCTATTATCATCTATTAAACTTTGAGGTTAACGCACTCGTGCCTCGCAAATATGCTAATAAATATTCATAATTCAAATTTACGACATTTCTGCGTTGTTTGCCGTGTGTATTGTTTAGTTATATTTCAGCTGTCAAAGTAAATGTGACGTACAACTGGTAAAAGTATTGTACTTTTATTAGTTACTATACGTTCGACGGAGTGTCACGTTCACAAGGGGACATGTCACGGAGACACATCGTCCGGCTTTCACGTGGTATAACTCTGCGACTTCGTGAGACGTTATCGCTCGACTTTTGCCTTGTCTACAATACCCTGTTGTCACTGAGATGTTACCCGAAGAGCTAGTGATGTGTGTTTCGCAGAACACACGGAATCAAAAGTAGTCGGGCGACCCTCGCAGATAGCAGAGGATCGACTTTTGACACGTCACGCGACACGTATATTTTGTGCGGGTGAAAGCGTAGTGAAAACGGGGATTTAACCATCCTCTAGAATTATTTTTCAAATCCCACATGTAATTCCAAAGATTACCGCTTTCAACCAATAAGACTAGAAACTCTTCAGCTTAATCATATGTGCAAGTATAGATTTACGCGCGAAGTTGGCGTTGAAACTAGTATTGAAATTCGGATCTCTGAGGGCTCATAACTTTTGAAACATTTCTTATTCATAGCATATATGATAAATGATAAATTGATATTAAGTTTAACTTTCGAGAAATTATGTCAAAGAGAGATCAAAGAAACCAGAAAATACATATAACTGGAAAAAATATCGTCTAGTAAAACCTACTCAATTGTATATTAGTACTACATTTTCAACTATACATATACAAGTATAGTTCATAACCGCTCTACTTTCGTAAAATTTCGCTTTTATTCAAAAAAGCTAGCTTTAAAAGATTGAAGATAAATCTACATATATTTCTATGAAATATCTCAAATCTTTTATAAATAAATGTCTTTAATAATATCCTAGTCTTTACAGAATGAGTGTTGAGATCTGAAATTTCTTTAATGCCATTTCAGATTTTCTTTAATTGAATCTTTACATTTTTAATTGAATATATTTCTGCTGCAAACCTCTTGCCATCGCTAACTAAAGGTTTCATGAAAAGGACGCTACGAAAAAATTCTCGGAAGAAACAGAATAATAGTGACTGGTGAAATACTTACTTTTCTTGAAAACTTTAGTAAATTCAATGCATTTGGTCACAGAGATAAGAGTCGACATTTTCTTTTTGAAGATAGATTTAAAGAAATTAGATTTTAATGAATGTATAATGAGGCATTTATTGGCAATTGCTGTAACCTTATTGCCTACCTACGTGATATATATATATATATATATATATATATATATATATATATATATATATATATATATATATATATTGTAACGCAATAACACGGGCATACCAAAATTGTTTTACTAAATCTATAAAGTACGTCTGAAAACAATTTTCTAGTGACCTCAAGCGTTGCAGACACAAAAACTGGATGTGTACTGTGCTGGATAACAATATATATGCATGTATATATGTGACAGTTGTATACGTTTATTTAGAAACTCTTAAACTTTACACCTATATAAACACGTAGGTACTAACTCAAAACTTGGAAAATAAAGAGTACTCGATCAGGCCAAGTTTAGATTTTATAATTTGTCTGAATGTACATCATTAGATATGCTTGGTAGAAGCAAGAAACAGGTAACAATGTCACAAAATCATATTCGGTACTAATTTTAAACATCCATCACCACCGATGACATAAATATAAGCTAGTTGAAGTTGAAATGAGGCGGCCGAAGTTAGAGATATTCAGTTGCTATGTTCCTGCCTTATATCGGCCACCATAAGCCTTTTTTTGTGCGTGTGGAAACTCCCTCGGGCCGTCACCCCACCGGGGTTTTCGGTGGGGCGGTGTGTCGTGATCGATCCGACAAAAACCACACGGTGTGCCATTCTCCGCCTGAAATAGGAGAGATCCGGGAACAGATGCTCACCAAGCCTGTTCGGAGGGTCCTCCCTTGATGTTGCAGTGACACGACAACCGTTCCTCCACAGTGTGTTGGGGTCGAGCCGAAATTATTGGTGTTCTGTATGCTGTACATTCTTCCCCTATAGAGCATATTTTACCTTAAATCCTTCAGACCACCATCTACCACTTTATAAAACCAGTAAGGATTATGAAATTTCCGTTATCTTGCACACCAACGCGTCATGAATCTTCAAACAACATAATTGAGAACAAACAACATTCGATATTCATTGCCGGGTCATTACTATCACACGTATAAAAAAAACTCAAACAATTTGATCGCAGATCACGTCAGACGGGTCAATGAACGTGCACAAGTGACATTGTGTTGCACATCAACCTGCTATTACAATATCGTGATCTGAACTCAATAATATGTATAATCATAATCACTGTATAATTGGCTGTTCGGGGAACGCGTGCGTCACGAACTGTATTCAATAATAGTCACATTGTTTTATAAAACTAGTGTCATTTTAATATTAATGTAATTGACTGGACTGTATTTCCTTGTTTTTATATTATGTATATGGTTGCAGAAGAATGTGGAGACAAAGAGAGAGAGAGAGTCGGAAGCAATATTGCTTCAGGGCATGAAGATGATGGTCATATGCAACCAACCTTAAAACTGTGCCACATTAATACTAGGGAAAATTTAAGATCGGATAAAAGTACCTTTTTCTTTAGCAGACGGATCACCTGATAGTAAATGACTACCGCCGCCCATGGGCACCTGCAACTCAAGAGTCACAAGTGCGTTGCCATCCTTTAAGGTGGGAGCAGGGTAAGAGGGGGGTGAGGGGGAAGAGCGGGAAGAGGGGAGAGGGAAGGGTTAGGGCTTCCGGTAACCTCACTCACGCGGCGAAAAGTAAAATAAGCATGGCTTCACTGCTGGTTTTCATAGAAAACCAGCAGTGAAGCCATGCTTATGGTATGAGGCCGTAGTATCACTCCGATCGAGGCGGCCCATACGTGTCGAAGCATAGCTCTCCCACGAACAAAATCTGATTTAAGTTATGCATATAATGTAGTCAAATTTTTACTTTTTGTTTCAGTAAAAAATCCCCGACTTAAGAATTTAATTTATTACATAAAACTATTCTCAAACTTCAATCAAACGAAAAGAAAACTCGAGTAGGGACTAACAATACTATCTTCAATAATAAAATTGGTTGTTCGGGGAACAGCGTCACGAACTGTATTCAATAATAGAAATATTGTTCTAAGAAACTAGTATCATTTTTCGATACTTCGAGTATATATATTATATACAGTACTCTATTTGTTTGTATTTATATTGTGTATATAATCATGTACCTGAATTTCCTAAAGTATCTGTTCCAATTGACGATCGATCCCCATTTTCCTTCTCCAAGATATGTTCTGTAGTGACATTTAATTAGTTTCACTGAAGAACTTAAATTCTTATCTCGTTCGTTAAGGCCATGCAGTAAGCATGTTTGTATTTATTAGAACTAACATTGTTATGTGATATATAAGTTAATAATTTAACATACAAGCAGTTATTAGGAATGATCCGGAGTTCCCTTCTGTCATTTTATCATCTGGTAGTAAAAACATACCAACATGCTACGCAACGCACAGCCCTCGGTATCGAAACCTGGAATAGTATTAATACTTTTTAACAAAAAATTAAACCGACGAAAGAAAAAAGAAACTAAAAGGGGAAAAATAAACTCGTTAGCCTAACTAAACTCCTTGAGTCGGCGCCAAACATTTAAAACAATCAATCTCCGTCATGTTGTAGTATCATTAAAACTACATATTTGTGCTAAGTTTCAACAAAATCGATGAAAAATCATTCTTCCCCTATTTTTCCACCCTTACGGTTGAAATTGGAATTGAATCATCCAAATCGGACTACCCCGTTAGAAGTTGTACGTGGTCATACATAAAAAAAATATACGGTCAAGTTGAGAACCTCTTCCAGTTTTTGTCGGTTTAAAACAAAATCTATTCTATATCTCGACGTCGTCGTAGAAAAACGATGGATTTGATTTTTATTACCTTCCAGGAGCGCAATTTAAAGCTTTCAAATTATGTTTTACGTAATATTTTGAAAACGGCTGTTTCTGGTAATGAAATCTGCAAATGCTACTGTGTGTATGAGCTTCGAAAAATGTTTTGTTTTATGATAAACAAGGCTTTAAATGAAAAAAGAAATCGTCAAAAAATCAATTCCGCCGTTTGTCTACGACTGCGACGATCTTAAAATGGAATGGAATGGAATGGATTGGAATGGAATGGAATGGAATAGAATAGAATATGCTTTATTGTACACCTTATACATAGAATTACAAATGACCTTAATACTAAGGTATATCGCTAAGAGCGATCTCTACGAGACAGAGAGATCTTATTGCAAAAAAAATCAATTGAGCTAAAGTTTGTATAAGGTTTTCTTCAACTGTTATTTCAAGCTGATCTGCGTTGGGACTGAGGGTCGTATTACAGAAGCTTACTAAGGAACTGCTTAAAGTAGGTCTCACATGGGGATTACTCTTTATAATCTATCTTGGGTACCTAATAAAAGTAAATCAAATTCACCTGAGTATTGTGACTGTGTGTAACCCTGTGTGTGTTTCAATACAAAGTTTCTTAAATCACTTAAGTATCGTATTGTTAGTCTCTACTCAAGCATATTTTCGTTTGAAAATAGTTCTATTTTCTTTCTTAAAGACAGGGATATTCCTGTGTCGCGGGGCTTCACAAACATTCAAACAAAGGACACGAAGAACACCCAGACCCGGGACAACTATTTGTGGATCACACAAATTTTTGTCCTGTTTGGGATTTGAACCCACAAAACCCGGCGGGGCGTAGTGGCGAAGTGACCACTTAAACCATTGCGCCATCCGTGCAGTCAATATTCCCGAGGGATAACAGACAAAATAGCCCTTACACGAGTGAAGACACGGGCGAAATCGAGGCTATCATAAATTAAATTCTTAAGTCTTGAATTCTTCACTGAAACAAAAAGTTAAAAGGTTGATTACATTGTATTCGTAACTTAAATCAAAACATCTAAAATTTCCTTAGTATGGCTATGATAAGTGATCCTGACTGCTAAGTTGTGGGTTCGATTCCCACCCAGGACAAATAATGATGTGATGAGCACGATCATTAGTTTTGTGTCCGAGTGTAATTTATTTATAAATGTATATATTTAGTAATATGTAAGTCTGTTTATCAGCAATCTGGTTACCATAGTACAGGTTCTAGTTTGAAATTAGACGGTTTGAGGTGTCTCAAGTTATTAAGTGAAGTTATTAGGGCCTGATTGCATTACTTAGAGTTGAGGCAATTTCTCTTTTGTCTCCATATACTTCTGCAGTCATTAGAAAAAACATGTTATTCTATTAAAAACAATTTATTTCATTTCAATTTTTAACAGTTTTCCACCGTTGTAGGCCGCTGTAGACATTCGTCTAAAATGATGTTCCCAATAATGTTTAAGGTTTATTTATACATGTTGAATCAACGAAGACTTTAGCCGATATAAACAGGTATAGACCAAACGTTCAGTAACCTTTTTTTCCTCTATTTGTGAACCGATTACTTATTTTGTTTAGTAATTATCGACGAGCTTGAGTTTAATTAATAACAAGTATATTAGGCCAAACTATATATCCTTTTTTTTATTTGCAAATAACCGCTTTTTAATATCTATCTTTAAGAAATTGTTTGTTACATGTTATACAATTACATAAATTCTAGAAGAAAACCCGGCTTTGCTCGGGTGAAATGTGACTCATAATACACAATCTTTTAATGTAGGTAGATATACGTGTGAACCGGCCTTAACGAACTCAAGATATACGTGTGAACCGGCCTTAACGAACTCAAGATGGCATCCGAGTGACCAATATGGCGACTGCCATTTGCACTATTAGAATTTAACAAAATACTCGACAATCCGAATTTAGCGGATATATTTTGTCGACTCGAAATCATTATTATTTTATGTTTTATTATTCAGGTAAGGTTTCAATCGAGTCTGCCGTATCCCTTGACCGTATTACTAATATAGATGTTGAAAGAGTATGTACTTTACGAGTAAGTGACCTCGGCAAGTGTAATCATGTCAAAATGGCTGATGATTCAAAGATATGTCTAATTGTACAATTTAAACTATATTTTTACTATTATCAGTACAACCGTATAAGCAAAAGTAGAAGTACACTGTCGGCTAGTTGTAATGGACTAAATGTGGTTAAACAACAATTATCAAATAACACAGGGTTAAATAACCAATAGCGATTTGTGATTTCCAACTCATCCGTAAAGAATTGTGTTGTAAACAAACAAAATTATTTTTAGCCAAGACTTTAGCCAATCATTACGTCTATTTTTACCAACAATTTACATAATTATACATTTCGTGCGTCATTTGTTGCTTACTGTGATTCGTGACGTTTTAGAAAACAGGATTTATTCTCAGTAAATATTATGTTCGTGGGAGAGCCATGCTTCGGCACGAATGGGCCGGCTCGACCGGAGTGACAACGGCCTCACAGAAAACCGGCTGTGAAGCAATGTTTGCATTGCTTTTCGCCGCGTTATTGAGGTAACCAGAGGCTCTAATCCTTCTCTCTCCCCCTCTTCCCACTCTTCTCCCTTTTCCCACCTTAAAGTCCTGTAACGCACTTGTGGCTCTTGAGTTGCAGGTGTCCATGGGCGGTGGTAGTCCTTTACCATCAGATGACCCGTCTGCTCGTTTGCCCCCTATATAATAAAAAAAAAGAATAGTATGTTTGAGTTACAGGTACGTGACTCTAACCTGTTTGACCTCTTTCCATTGCCTTACTTTTTACCTTTTCAATTTACCTGCCTTTCACTTACAATATACATAATTTTCCTATCTCTAATTCCCTAAGTGCCTGGTTGAGGGTGATAGGCTCGCCTCTATTACGTGAGTACGCACCAAATAATAGTTGTCAAACTGTGGTTGTTTAATATACCTCTGCCTAGCCCTTCGAAGATACAGGCGTTAGTGTAATTATGTATGTAATACCGCAATTAAGTCCCCAATTTATAGATTTAGTATGCAGTTTTTGGGTCGACGACTTTGGCATGATATTTTTATGCCTTTGGGAATACCTCTCTATTATAAAATAGAACGCAATCAACCATCACTACTAGATTGATTTTAGCCATTGCTGCTTTAAGACCACTGGGGTTTCTGATGTTTATAAATTTATAGCCACCGTTTGCCATCAGGCTGTGGCTTGTTTTGCCAATTTACTTGTATGGGACACGGACTGATGGATCGAGATCCCGGTGATAAGCTTTCTGAAGTATATGGATGTATTACAGTAAATTTTGTTGAATTTTAGGCCAGGCACCAAGACAAAGGCTAGATACTCAGATACCGTTACTAGCATAGTTCAGTTTTTGTACTGACGAGTAACATCACCAGTCTCGAAAGTAGAGCATAGGGTATCGTCATGGGCATCGATGACCGATTACCCAGAGGCAAAACGATTTTTTACTACTTATGTATTCTGCCCGCGAATGCGTCTGCTTACCTTTTGAATGAGTGATTTAATTTAGAATTTACACGCTATATCGCTTGGCAGCGCCATCTAGTAGTGAAGTTCAGTTTTAAATCGGTGTTATTGTCTATCGATTCTGTCTATCAATTCATTATTTCTTAGGAACTACTGTTCTTAAGACATGTCCTGTCCTGTTTCGTGGACAAAAAGTGCCTGTAGTGCACCTAGTTTAATGTCCTAGTATATGTAAAGATTCATGATGATAGGTCACCGTGGAAGCGTAACATACAAACTCACATCCGCATGATATGAAGTAAGAAGTAGAATTAGAATAAACGGAATACGTCACTATAATCTCCCTTGACAAACACCAGAACTCTGGCCGCTCTGGCCGGAGTGCCAAAGTAAATATTGAAGAATTGTAGCAGCCTTCTACATATATTTTACTTCACAATAAACAACTCGCATTATTTTGATGTAAGTACTGAGCAAATGTTGTTCCATGTTTTATTAGCATTAGGTACATCCGCTACTGTGAGAGGGCAACATAAGCTTATAGCGAGTTTGTTGTTTTGTTATTTTTTTATAATATGCCTTTTATAAAAACAATTCGTTAGTCTCTATTCATCGTTTTTAACCCCCGACACAAAAAAACTGTTTGTCTGTGCATCATAGCTCCTAAAGGGATGGACCGATTTTGATTAAGTTTTTTTTTTTAATTTGACTTGATATAGGGGGTTCTTTATTATAGCTTCAGAAAATCTGTTCAGCCGTTTGATTTTTTAATTCCAAAGTTAAAAGGTGGAACATAGTGTGAGACTACTTGAATCATGGGACCACGGGAAGATGTGCGTGGGCGATCTCGCTGAAGTGGTTCGCAGAATAAATATCTATATATAAAATAGCTAAGACAACACATTTAAGAACCATGTCCTTTGATTTGTCTACCAATTTTCTTTGTGTTCTTTTTTTTTTGTTCAGTAGAATTGATGAGGTACGCTCAATAACAAAACAAATGGAAACAGTTTTTTATATAATTATTATTATGTAGGTGGGTAACAACAAAAAGTTCAGTTCTTTTGTCTCCTTTAACAAAGAAAATATCGATTGACAAATATAGCCGTTTTTTTGGTTTGTTTAGTAGCTACTGATGAGCTTTAATGGTATCATTCAAAAACTTGAAAAAAAAAAGAATGTCTTCCAATTTCTACCACCGGGCGGAAATTAGAACATTCAAATATATCTACAGCTAAGTATGCTTCGTTATGTGCGTTTACTAGCATCTGTGAACATTTGTAATATCACTCACCTACCTGTCTACGAGACACCAACTAAACACAACAGAATGCCAGAAATACTGAAATTTACTGTACTTACATATTGCTAGAACACTCTGTATTCTTTTAACAATAAAATAAGGTTCTACTTAAGTATTTCTCTAAATAATATAGTTCATTTTACCACGGAAGACATTATATAAATCGTTTACGTGAAATTGCCCCGGGGATTGTACAGTGTATACCTTTCTTTGAAATACTAATTGAATGATGCACTTTAGAAAATGATGTTATTTAATAACATAACGGGCAAATATTTTAATGTTTGTTGTTAAATTATAAAGGTATTAAATCAGATATTATTATCGAATGAAAAGAGGATTAGAATGAGTTTGATTTTGCAGATTTGGAGTTACGATCTAGGAGTTTCTATCTCAGGTTAATTTTAATCTAATCCTATAAACCACATTTTCATTGTCAATAATTTTACTAACCATGAGCATGAGAAATGTTATGATAGTAATGATTTATTGATCATAAATTTATTATTGGTTATTTTTCGATAAAACATCATCAACATGGTATCTATTCAGAAAAAATCTGAGTTTGTTTGTTTGTTACGCTCTCACGTCTTAACTACTAAACCGATCATCATGAAATTTTGCGTATATGTTGTCAGGTGTATAGGAAACGAGATGCTGTTTTTCATCCAGAAAGAAGGTATTGATCCCGAGAAATAAAACAATAACTATCACGCGAGAAAAGCCAAGAAGACGAAAGCCAGTAACAAATAAAATTTACTAAGGAAAATTTTTAAAATGCACCTGTATAACTGGAGTTTTATAAGATTTGTAATTAATATAGGTATCACAAATCATACATCTTCAATCATTCATCGTCTTTGAAGGTAGTTACTGTGTAGATATCAGTTATCGTAAGAATAGGAGTTTTACTTCAGGATTACTTTATAATCCTCTTAAATGTTAACAATGACTCGACAAAACACTTTGGTGATAAAGATTATGTAAACAATTTTAGATTTATGGTGATTTTTTTATAAGAAACCGTGTAATAAGAAAATAATGTAGGTTACTTTTTATCGCCATTTCTCACAAGCTGCCTTTTTTTCTACGATCGACACTATATGTAAACGTAAATTTATACCAGCTACCTGATTTGAGTCGGGTTTTGAATCTATTTGTTGATCCCTAATAAGTAAAAAAAAAAAATTTAAAACCCGATATTGCGTTAAAATACTACTAAACAGTTGTATATATTTTTGTAATAACTCGATACGTTTGCAAGAAAAACAAAATTGAAAACATACATTTTGGCGCCAAAACTTATAAAATTATATATACCTCGTGCCTCTAGCGCTGTAAAGACGAATCTAACCACATATTATTCATTAACTTCAGTTCAACCGTTCAGTAGTTACGAGACGAACATAAATACATACAAGTCAAACATATAACCCACCGTTTGGACTTCACTGCAGTCGGATATTATTTTAAAATATCTTTTTCATCATCGCAACAAAAATCAACAATGCTCGATAAAAAACTGCACGCGTCGCTAGCAGTCACACCTCGCCGCACCACGCCGTAGAAAGCACGTGTTTTGTATTGTATAATATATTTTACATGGAGTTGGCAACACACATTAATCATTTGCTAACTTAGGTACAGATGCTGTAGTGCCTCAAGTTCACCTCTTTTTACCTACTCGAATAACGTAAAGTTGGTTGGCGTGTATTCGTAATCATAAACAGTGTTATAAATCAAATAATTGTGAAATAAATAAATAAATTATAAGTTATTCAGACTATCAGTCTACATTAGTGTTAGTATCATCGAGATACTTAAAAGGTATGTTATTGAGTACATTAAATTATTATTATTGAATTAACTTCTTCGGACTATGATACGTCAGAACACCACCGGCACGTATGTATCATAGAGTAAGACTTACATAGATATTAAGTTCCTCCACCCTACAATAGTTCAAAGTACATCATATATTATTATAGGACCACACAGATGAATCGCGTGTACATATTTATATATTTTGCGCGCGGAATCCTGATTCTTATTTTAAAAGAATAGTAGCTTGAGGTACTCCTTATAACACCAGCTATCTGCCAGTGAAAGTCTCGTGGAAATCGGTCAAACAAAGAGACTGCCAAAAGTGTAAAAAACTGATTTTTAGGCATAGGTATCGTCGTTTATGAGCATAAAAAGACTATTATTGTGACATTACAAACAGACACTTCAATTATATTAATTTGTATTGATTGATGGTTCAAAAAGTCGGTAATCTTTTATTTTGACGTGACAACGTCTTATAATTCGACGGAGCCGGCTGAGCACGAAAAAACATGACTCATGCCGCGTTACCTCGCTCTGAGGCGTGTCCTTATGACGCTGTCACGTTCAACTATCGTCAGTAAACCGACTTTACAGACAACCGATTTTTCAAAAAGACTTGCTGGCAAGAAATACAGGAAAAATACTTCATAAATAGCGGTTATGCAATAAGACGTAGAAGTGTTTGATTAAAGCTTTACTAGTTCAATCGTCAGGTGTATGGTATTTATGTTGTATTATAATGGTCTGTATAGAATACTAGCAGTCTAGAAGTTTTTTTTTAAACAACTCCTGCACTAGGAATAATTCCTGTGTTGAGGGGGATTTTATAAACATTCAAACTACTGGCACAAAGAATACCCAGACACGGAAAACTATTTGCAGATCACACAATGTTTTGACCCGTGTGAATGGAAGTGGAATCGAACTCCAACTCTTGCCGCTGAGTAATGGCACATGACCACTTTAACCATTGCGCCATAAACACAGTCATGCATTACAATGCATTACATCACCACATTTCTATTAAGAGCGTTGCGTGGAAGCTTACATCTTTCTTTTGTGTACTTATTTTTATACAAGACACTGTCGCTACCTACTTTAAAACATTCACAAGCAAATTGACGAGACAGGCAGATAAATAAAACAAATAGGGTAAAACAAAAAAGGGTCAAATAAGATTTCTTTTTTCATGTAAATGTCGTAAGGGTGTGTCGTTGTATAAAATGAGCGGTGTCAGATGCTGTTCAAAGACGGGGAAACTTTATAATCCTTAGTAATGTTCCTAATATTATAAATGCGAATGTTTGGATGGTTTTTTTTTTTATAGTTTTTGGGCAAACGAGCAGACGGGTCACCTGATGATACGTGACTACTGCCGCCCATGGGCACCTGCAACTCGAGAGTCACAAGTGCGTTGCCGGCGTTTAAGGTGGGAGTAGGGGAAATTGGATGAGGGGGAGAGGGAATGAGGGAGGGAGAGGGAAGGGTTAGGGCCTCCAGTAACTCCACTCACTCGGCGAAAAGCAATGTAATCAATGCTTAACTGCCGGTTTTCTGTGAGGCCGTGGTATCACTCCGGTCGCGCCGGCCCATACGTCCTGAAGCGTGGCTCTCCCACTAAGGTGTGTGTAATGTGTTTATAACTCAATCACGCCAGAACGGCTTATCGGATCTTGATGAAATTTGGTACACAGATAGATTATAGAATAATACGCCCTATCCCCTTCCCCCTATCCCCTTAATAATAGGCCCTTTAAATCCCAAGTTTGATGTTAGTTTGGTAGTAAAACTCATTTTCTTACTAATATACTTCTTCACAAGATCATTGTGTACCACCATTTTTAGTATATTTTTTTTCTATGTTTGTGTTTGCAATAGTATTTTGCTGTTTTAAGGATTCTTAAAGTACATTAAATTCAAAAACTTTTCGCTCGACTTTAGTCTATCTTCTACGGTTACACGCACGTGGGAGTAGGGGAAGAGGAGAAGAGGGGTAGAGGAGGGGAGCGGGGGAGAGGTAAGAGTTAGGGCCTCCGGTAACCTCACTCACTAGGCGAAAAGCAATGCAAGCATCGTGGTATCACTCCGGTCGAGCCGGCCCATACTTGCCGAAGCATGGCTTTCTCACTGTTGATTCATTTTCTTCGGGGTACCTAATTGATTGGTTCAGGCTCATTATTAATACCTTAACTTTGAAATTTAGCTTTGAGACCTTCAATTCAGATTCTGCTCCGATATATGCGTTTTTTTATTGCAACTATTCTTTTCATCATGCTGCTCACTCTTTAATATTACTCTTTATATGGAACAGTACATTTTTAGCCAGCCACATCACAGCTACTTGTTACGCGCTCACGTCTTAACTATTCAATTGATCATAACATTTGTTTTTCTTTCAGTACGGTAACCCTATGTCCTTTCTGTAAGGATGATAAGTTTAGGCGTGAAAGCTTGACAAACAAACTCACTTTTGCATTTGTAATATTAGATACTAGCAACCCGCCCCAGTAGCACACAGTAGTCACACGGGAAGCAGAGCATAAATAAACCCATTGGTTTCCGCGGCGCACAACACTAAAGCGAGAGCTACATTAGGCCAACACACATACGTCTGAGACGTCTTACGCGTGTAAGGTTGGTGTGTACATAAAATCGACGTAACGCGTGTCGTGCATTTTACGCTGGTTTTCGACTCTGCTATCATCAGTTATTTAAAAATGAATTAATCGGACAGTGAATTTAAAAAAATCTTAAATGACACGCGTCGATTTTATGTGCACACCAACCTTCCACGTATAAGACGTCTCAGACGTGTGTGTCGGCCTAATGTAGTTCTCGCTTAAAGCTTCTAGTCTGCGTGATTTTTAGCGACATCTTCATAATCATCGTCATATTTCAGCCAATTTATATTAAACCTTCATGAATTATACTCTAAAACCTTCCTCATAAATCACTCCATTCATTGGTAAAAATCGTATAGAAATCCGTTTGTTAGTTTTTCAGTTTATTGCGTTCAGACAGACAGACGCGTCGGGGGACTTTGTTTTATAATAATTTGCACACCTAGATCTAAACAGGTATTACTCAAAAAATCTCGTTTTTCAGCAAAGGCGAAAAACAAATAACTGTATGTATAGATTTATGCTTTTTATATGCAGCTAAGAGAATGATATTGATATTCTAATCATGTTTTTGTTTTTTCTTTCGAGTTGAGCCGCTGTTGTTGAGTTTAGGTTTAGCGTCGAGTGTTGGTGATAATTTTAAATCTGTTTTACTGCTCGGTAGGTATTGAGAACACAAATTCGATGGTGTGCAACTCAAAAATTTACTCTCTTTAGATCTAAGTGCGCGAAATGTAGTGATGATAATATCAACTTAGAAACTATATTACTTATTACTATTCATTTCTCTCATTTCTCGCTCATCTTGTAGTATAACTCAATCCTACTCTTTCGTCTTGGAATCTTCAATCTTTGATGTGTTGGGGAGGCCACCCCCTTTTATACAAAGGTGAGATAAAATAAGATGTTTTCAATTTGATGAGGATTCGCAATGTTTAGTCAAAGATGAAGGATATTTTTATCTTTAACAGTTACAACTGTTAGTTTGTTAGAATATCAAGTCTTTTATTACATTGTTATGAACAAAATATTTTTATTAATTCTTTGTATATAAAAAGAGGTTGTAAACTTTTTTTAAGTTAGAGTGTGCTTAGTAAGTGTGCTTAGTAAGTGTGCTTAGTAAGTGTGCTTAGTAAGTGTGCTTAGTAACCTAACCAATACCTATTATAAACTAGTTTTTCACCGCGACTTCGCGGGTTCTTCGGTGGATGTAAATTTTGTGAATCAAATCAGGTATCCAAGAATTTAAATAAAAATTAAAGTTTTGATAAATTGAAAAACCGTATTGGTAAAAATTTGTAAAAGAAAGTCCCCTGCCACTTCTATCTGTCTGTCTGTTCGCGATAAACTCAACAACTACTGAAAGGATTATCATACGGTTTTCATCAATAGATAGAGCGATTCATGAGGAAGGTTTAAGTTTATAATTTTTTAAGGTTTTATGTAAATTGGTTGAAATATGATGATGATTGTTGAAGATGTCTCTGCTACCCGTGCGAAGTCGGGCGGGTTGTTAGTAGGTAAATATATCAGGCTACTATTTCTACATGTATTTCTATATTTAAACATGCATGCAAACACCCACTCAATACACCACTACATCACCCCCACAATACTTATATATACTTCATCACTTACATTACTGTCACAACACTTACATACACTTCATTCCTAACATCACTCAACAATAAGGACATTCTCACACCTTCCCAAATTATATTTAAGTTAAGTATTAGGGTATAATATGTTTGTAACATAGCACAACTGGCAGATTAGAAATAGTAGGCTATTATTACAATAAAAAAATTAGAGGGGATAGATAGGCGCTGATAATCGGAATACAGGCTTTGCCTAGTTCGGTTACAGATGCTACATTCATTGGTCTGTAAAAATAATGCCAAATTATTTGTAATATAGTGTTACGTTGTTTTGGAACAAATAAATATTATTATTATTATTATGTAGGGAACAACTACCTACCTACCAAATGTACCCTATTCTAGAATAAATATCTTTCTTTTTTTCCAGCAAAAAATTTCTAGAAATAATTGTATTATATCTCTATACCTATTCGAACGCTACTATACCTACTTTATTATTTCCAGACGTCATCCCAAGAGTGTAACAAATATGATTTACGTCACAAGTACAGTCTGTGACAAGACTGCGAACTAAAGGCATCTAGAACAAAACAGTTATGATCAGATGTCGATAATGGCCCCAATTCTGTTACTTCACTCGCTAAATTAAAATTCACTAAATTTTCTTTATGTAAGAAGTAAATCTTGTATACTTAGAAACAAGGTCTTATTTCAAATTGAAACAAGTAGGTAACATATGTCGCTATCGAAATAAGCAGTTTATTTGTCGACTAAAGTCTGATACGCTTAAATAAACTTTAATACCACGTAGCGAGAGCCGCTATCCGTTGAATGCCATCTCTTTTGCTCTGTATTTTTAGTAAGCGTCTTCGTAGGTGTAGATTAAAAACACGTCATCCTTGTTCGTTTCGAACAAGTTTGTATACGGCAATGATACAGCGTTTGAATAAATGGAGAATCTCGCTGCGTGGAAATAAAGTTGAGTTGACAGGTTTTAGTGAAATTTAGCGGCGCTGAGAAACAACAGAGCTAGTAACAAATAGACCTTATTACGATGAACACTAGGTTGATTTTATATGAAGTTATGAAGTCAGGTTTTAGTTTAGTCGAGTGTACAATAGAATCGGCACCATGACGATGATTCTCACAATATAAGGCATGCCTTAAACAAGATTTTACATAAAAGTCTTTATAGAACTAACGTAGTATCTACCAAGTTTTACTACAACGTTCTATTTGTTCATTACTTATATTATACTTATTATTAATATTTCAATTTTTCTTTCTTACTGTGTAATGTGCCGTGTTTCTTTTGCATGCTGTGGTGTTCTATAATTGAGAAAACACATGAACCACCATGGTATGTTTAGCTTTTTAAGAAAGATATGTGTATTTCTTGTCGAAGACCCTAAACTAAATAAATAAATTACTGATAAGTCTAGTTTTTTATAAATTACACTACCATCACGTGACACGTAGACACGTCTGCTCGTTTACCACGAATACTATGAAAAAAATACTAGCAACCTGCCCCGGCTTTGCACGGGTAGCAGAGCAAATATGCTTAAAAAACTCCATGTTGTAGTTTCATATCAGCTTTTTGTGTTGAGAATGTCCGTTAGATTAAAATGTAAGAACATACTCGTGAAATTTAAATAAATACCTACTGATCCGAACTTGTTTGTTGAAAAAAAAGTTTTGGATAGGGCAAATTTTAACCTTTGTCGTTGTAAATTTATACAAAATCTTAATGAGCTATATACCTATGATGAATCACTCTATCCATTGGTGAAATCCGTATGAAAATCCATTCGGTACATTCAGACTTTAGGACACCCTGCGGCCATGTGGAGTGGCGGATTTTAATAATTTTTTGCCATTAAAAACCTACTACATCTAGAAGTGAAATAGGCTTATTGAGTGATAGTTATTTTCTGTAACAGGTATGAGTTAAAACGGGCGAAGTCACGGGTACAACTAATACATAATATTTATAATATACCTGTCATAACATTTACACAATATGCCTGGTGTAATAACTTTTGACATTGACTGTACTGTGCATATTTTTTAAATCCTTAATCGTCCGCTAACAAAAACTGCATTAAATAACTTTAATATTGGGGCAAAAGCACAATTTAGAAGAAATTCTCAAAAACAATGTAAGCCTTAAGCAAGGTCTTACGAAGTTCATCGGTCAAATTGTCTCAAGGACAAATGAACTCAATCACACCGATGTGTAACCTTTGTGTATAAGAAGATAAAATAAACTTGTAGCAATGATAGCTTTACCTTGACTTCTTTTATACAAATAAGGACAAATTAAACCTAATGGTATCAAAGCAACGGTTGGATAACTGTCCATGTGTACAGTTACGACGTCACAAATGCAATGAAACCATTATTTCCTTCTCCCTTCAAGTTTTGATGACGGTAATAGTAAAAAAACAGCATTATGACATTAGTGCTGCCAATCCGCAGTCTTTCGTAAAGATTTCATAGCCAAACACATATGCAGTTACAATTTACTTACGAAAAATAGAATTTAATATCGCACGCACCAAGTGTATTAAGCTTCTGGCTTTCAATTATTGTGTTATGTAATCAAAATTAATCAATTTTCGTTAGCCAATATCCTTTAGAAATATTTGCTATTTCGATAGCGATTTATCCTGATATCTATTTATATATTTTATAATCTTTTCTATATATTTTGGGTGGTACCAAATTTTTCATGATTTGTGCTAATTGTTACGGTACGGTGTGTTAGACGGACTAATTACAGCACTGTCCACATTATTCTACGTGTAGTCATTTATCACGCAGTTTTGTAGATCACATTTTTTTTGCAAAAACTTCATTATGTTATATTATTACGTATTTACGTCGTTCGTCTCAATGTTAAAAGTTGATAAAAATATTTAATCTTAAGTGGGACTGGTTCATGTTTCTCATTTGGAGCTTTAAGAATTGTCGACGATTCTAATTTTGCTAGCGATATATTGAACTGCAGATTGTACTATAGGTATTAGATGTGTAACTGGGGACTTAATCGCGATAATATTTAAAAGGTACCTCTAGGTTACCCGACGTTTCGGTCCAATTGCACCGATCGTGGTCACGAGATGACTGATGAGAGCTCAGTGAAGCCTCCGTGAAGAGCGAGTTTCAGCAACTACTTCCCTTGGTCTTTACTATTTTCATTTTAATTCGTACTGTCAGTACTTCGACACACTACACTACACTACTACGGAAAAGGAAGTAGTTACCTTTTAAACAGTTCGCAAGCAAAATTGTCTGTTGTCAGATAGCTTGCGCTCAATGACGTCAAGGCCATCCTTGATCGGAACATTTGTAAAATATGACTCGATGTCAAACTCACCATTATTTCATCTAGTGCCAGGTGTATGCTCTTGATGATGTCCACAAAATAGCGAGCATCTTTCAAGAACGATGGAGTTCTCCCAACCTACATAATACTATTTGGTTATTGTTAAACGCTCTAGTTTTAATTATTGCAGGTATGGTTGGTGCTGGTCTCTTTGTGGTATCTCTAAAGTTTGTGAGTGTGTGTGTGTGTATGTTTGTTACTTCTTCACGCGCAAACAGCTTGATCAATTTTGATCAAATTTGGTATGCAGGAAGCTGACATCTTGGATTAACACATAGGCTACTTTTATCCCGATGTTTAAACGGGATCGCGACTTACGTCGGTGAAACCGCGGGTCGCTGCTAGTTATTTCATAAATACACATTTTTCTTACTGTCAGAAGGTAGGTAGGTACATAAGCACTGAGTATTGTGCGCTGGGCTCGTTCGACGGAGGTTAAAAGGGTTTTGCCAACTCCGCCCCACGCACATTTTATACAATACGCAATCACACATTCACATAGAGCCCTGTATGTCTGGATCAGATGATGTTGATCCGGCACGTAAGTTTTTAAATATATATATATTTTTCAGATCCTGCTGGCTTTTTCAATAACTTTAAACGAGCAATTGTATTTGTATTATATTTATATGTATATATTTGTGTATTTCAGAAACGGCTATGAGGATTTGGATCAAACTTTGTATATAGGTAAGATTTAATTGTTAAGTTAATAAATTTTAAAAATACCAAGACAATGCTATGTTTGAAAATTTTAGGTTTTATTTTATACTATTATTGTACTGTATTGTAATGTACCATACGACACGTATCTTGTGTCGTTATGGTACATGCACATGTGAATAATGTATTTAGATCTTGTGCGCGGCAAGCATTTGTTATTGTAATCAAAGCGTGGTGCCAGTGCAAGCGAGGACTGAAGATTACGAAGGTAATTTTTAAACTCGAAATAATTTTGCGTTGATTAATATAATTTGATTTCTTAATGTATATATATATATATATATATATATATATATATATAAGAGGAGTTGGAATATGTATCTTCCTAATCACAAGTTTAAAGTTTTAGTCATGCATCATAGTCTACATAAGCACAAATGAAAATTTTAAATCGCTTACACTGGAACCACACCTTATATTGATATTCCTTTACCAGGCGATTTAAATGACATCATGTTATTATAAAGACTGTCTTTGCATTCTCTGAGTCGTCTGGTAAATACGTCTATAGAACAATAGTCAGACATATAAATCGATGCTGGAAAATCAAAATGTATCACGGCCATTTTGAGTGACCATATCATCAAATTGACTTAAAATTATGAAATGTTTGTGTCTCCAAGAGATTTTTACATATTTGAATATATATGTATATTGTACTAGCAGTTCCCGCGCGGCTTCGCTCACGTGTACATATTTACGAGTATAGGAATATACTGTGCGGAACCCTAATTCCTTTTCCAAATAAAAATAGCCTTGGTTATAAGGTAGGATAAAGCTATCTGACAGTGAAAGTCCCGTGGGAATCGGTCCACCTGTTCCAGATATTAGCCAGAACAAACAGACAGACAGACAGACAGACAAAAATGTTTAAAACTGATTTTTAGGTGTGTATTATGCAAATAACTGTATGATCTTCTTCTTCTTTTAATTCAACGGCTCCATCGTTTATCGGAACTGTATGAGCTTAAAAACAAACTATTAATAATGACAATAATAATAATAACTCCACACATCTCACACACGGCCGTCTGATGCCAAACCAGGCAGAACCTGTACTATGTATGTACTAGGTAACCAGACTGCTGATAAACATACTTATATATTTCTAAATACATACATATTATCGATAAATTACACCCAGACACAGAACAAGTTATCGTGCTCATCATACAATTATTTGTCCTGGGTAGGAATCGAACCCACGACCTCTGGCTTAGCAGTCAGGGTCACTAACCACTAGAGCAACAGGCCAGTCTTGTTATGACATTACACTTACATTTTATTTATTTGTATTGATTGGAGCTGTACTTAAATCCGCTTGCAACTAATAGAAGATAATTTTAGTAAACATTCTTACCCTTGGGTGATACTAGTCTATTTACAAACAAAACACCTCATTGAAGCAATGATTAGCACTCTCAATGAGTCTTGAGGCTTGAACTCGTGCCAAACATTTCAGGAATGGTTTTGTCAACCAAATGTACTTTTATTCTTAAGAATGAGAGTTATCTAGATACGAGTCAATTTAACTGTAATTTGTGTCAACAAAGTGAATCTAGAATAATATATGTTAGGTATTTGCGATGCAAACAAACCGCACTCAATCGATACCCGAACACCTTTAGTTAATCTCAAAGTTAAAAAATAAAAAATGTTAATTTAGTACACCGATTATCACTTTAAAAAGACTGAATGCATACCAATGATATTATATAAAAAAAATATATTAAAAATACTGCAATTTAACTAAAACCTTAAGCCATATGGATAGATGCGACTAAATAATGTGCCTGAAAGCCACTAAATTTTAGAGTCACTTCGTCGTTATACACATATTTGACAAATATAACATATTAATAATAAACACAATACAATTTTGAACAAAAGTATTTTTTTTTTCCATCCTAGTCGAAAAACGATATCATTTCGTTGTGTAAATTTATAGTTATCATAAAAAATAGCAAAATATTCATTCTGTTCGTGTTTTTTTTTTCAACGCTAACTATATAACTAAGCACAACATAATAAAATATTTTATATAGTCACACCATAATCCGTAAACACCCACTAAATAGCTAAACATGGCTTGCTCACATAATGTAATTATAACAACATCAAAAAATCAACACGCAATGTAAATAGATGTCAAGACAAAGTTTGTAGAGGTAGGTACCTACTATTCTCTACTATTTTTTTCACATAACATTTCATTGGAGTACAACTGTATCTAAAATCTGGCATCAATGGGTGTGAGTTTGGATGCGTGCCAGATTATCCGCTCCAATTGACAAGCAGACTTTTTTTATTAGTTACTACTTTTGAACTCGGTCACAAAAATATGTTCAGCTTAGAATTGTCTCAAGAGTATTTTAACTTTTAGGGTTCCGTTCCTCAAAAGGAAAAAAGGAACCCTTATAGGATCACTCCGTTGTCCGTCTGTCTCTCTGTTTGTCTGTCTGATTATCAAGATCTTACCTTTTTCTCAGGGACACATAGAGGTACCAAATTGAAATTAACAACAAATAGGTATCTATGTCTGGGATTCCTTGAAGATGTAAAATAATCAAGCTTCTAAGTCAACGCAATTAAAAGATGTTGCCGTGTCCGTGGAAATATCGGGATAAAAAGTAGCCTATGCGTTAATCCAGTTCTCTCTCTCCCCCGGTTGGCTGTGAGATGCGTTTATTAAAAACATATATATGCCTACTTATAAGGAACAGTAACAACACATGAATAACTATCAACACGTTGTAAATCATTTCGCTCCTCCCGTTTAGCCTAGAACCAAATCAAGAAATAATAAATTGAATATGTATGTCTCAGAAACAATAGCATGAATCGTGGGCGACTAACAAGGACCTCTTTAGTAAAGAAAAAACAACAGTTGACTGGTTGACATTGTGAACCTAACATGGTCCTTAATTGGCCTTGATTTAGTGCTCAAAATAGGATGATTATTAAGTAAGTCTAATGGCGTAATGAAGTGAAACCTCCCTGTCTAAAGTATGTTTTTAATAAACAATTAATTTAACTAGAAAACGGCTCATTTAATCACTAGTGGTGGTAAACACTCACAATACCAGTAGCACTCTACTCATTATCAACAATTAGCTTATGCCCTCGAACAGTAATTTTTAAGGTTCCGTACCCAAAGGGTGCCAAAGGACCCTATTACTAAGTATCCGCTGTCCATTCGTCTTTCTGTCAATTATTATTTCATGAACCTTTAAGGAAAATTTAAGGAGGTCCTCATAAGAGAAACGTGGTGGCACTTGAACCGGGTTTTTTTGCATGGCAGTAGTTATGTAATATAACTGTGTATAAAACCAAATTAACGTATCTGGTGCCACAACGGCACGATGAGTTAGGCACCGACTGAAATTACAGAACAGTTTATTTTTCAATTTAAACCAGCTTTAACCAGCACTTAGATGCCCATTACACGGTAGATTTTGCCACAATCAAAACGGTGATTGAGTGATTGACGGTTGCATGATGACATTTTAATGTCGATATTATTTCATCAATCACCAACGAACATCTGTCAATCATGACTTTTGGTAATGGTGGACGTTTGCATGAACGTCTAATGGACGCCTTACAGCAGTTAGACCTTCTCTGTCTGGTAATCCCGACTATTTAGAGAAGGGTAATCCTGTAGGCAGCCTTTCGTAGAAAGGCGATCTAGAATTGAAGTGTTCCCAGCACTTCAATTGTAGCCAAATTCTGTTTCCGGCATTGTTTTAGATAATGACTTGACTGGCCTGTTGGTCTAGTGGTTAGTGACCCTGACTACTAAGCCAGAGGTCGTGGGTTCGATTCCCACCCAGGACAAATAATTGTGTGATGAGCACGATAATTTGTTCAGCGTCTGGGTGTAATTTATCTATTATATGTATGAATTTAGAAATATATAAGTATGTTTATCAGCAGTCAGGTTACCATAGTACAGGCTCTGCCTAGTTTGAGATCAGACGGCCGTGTGTGACATATGTGGAGTTATTATTGTTATTATAAATCACAACCACACAGAAAACAAATGATCATGCTCGTTACACAACTATTTGTTTTGGATGGGAATCGAACCCACGACCTCTGGGACAGCAGTAAGGTCACTAACCACTAGACCAACAGGCCAATTATTGCAGATTTCTGAAGTTTCCTGAAAATGAGTCTCTTAGGAAGTGTGGGGAAGAAGCGGAAGTAGGTTATTCATTAATTTTTGTTACCTTTAGGGAACCCTGGAGGCTATAATATAGCGCTTGTGACGGGTAATAGAGCTAGGATTAAATCCATGAATACAATATTATGCGGGTTGGTTTAAGTTATGAGCTTCTTGTTCATTCATCATTCTAAGTTGACGCTAACACCGATAGTGGCGTGCCACACAGTCCACACACGTGGGCAACCCCATGAACGAGACGCCTTAGTTGTATCGGGCTTGAACAGGCTATAAGCACGGGTTGTTTCATCACTATTATACCTACTTCTTCTACGTATAAACCTTAAGTATTTCAAATATCCCGCATATTTGCTTAAAAAGGGGTACAAACAATACTCATTACTTGTTTTTAAACATTCGCGACTTTGATACATCTTCTAATATATAAAATTCTCGTGTCGCGGTGTTTGTAATTAAACTCCTCCGAAACGGCTTGACTGATTCTCATGATATTTTGTGTGCATATTGGGTAGGTCTGAGAATAGGACAACATCTATTTTTCATCCCCTAAATGTTAAGTCCACCCCAATTTTTTTTTTTAAATTTTTTTATATTTCAATTTTTTTATTTTTTTACGATACAGCATTAGAAAATACATACAACCCTGAATTTTCAACCCTCTACGATCAACCCCTGTTTTTTAATAGCGATATTAGTATTTAGCAGATGGGTCACCTGATGGTAAGTGACTACCGCCGCCCATGGGCACCTGCAACTCGAGAGTCACAAGTGCCTTGCCGGCCTTTAAGGTGGGAGTAGGAGAGGAGGGGAGATGGAGAGATGGGGGGGAAGATGGAGAGAGGGAAGGGTTAGGGCCACTGATAACCTCACTCGCTCGGCGAACTACAACGTAAGCATTGCTTTATCGATATGCCGATCGAGCCGGCCCATACGTGCCGAAGCATTGCTCTCCCACTGTTAAACTTTAAATATGTCAATTTGTTCATGAAGTACTTTGAATTAAGAAAATGAATGGTTTGTTATTTTTATAGTCATAGACCCCATCCCACAATAAGTTAGTTATTTTTTGACTACCAAAATAATTAATATAGCAAAACAACGTGTGCCATGTCAGCTAGTATTAGATGTGTAATTCAAGACTTAATCGCGATAATATTTATTTAAAAGGTACAATACCTCTTGGTTACCCGACGTTTCGTCAAATTGCACCGACCGTGGTCACAAGTGGACTGATGAGAGCTCGATGTTGGTGCTGTTCGATGGAAATGGAATGGACATCAGTGGAAATTATGACATAACAATAATATAGTTATAGGCTGCACGGATGGCGCAATGGTTTAAGTGGTCACCTCGCCATTACGCCGCGCCAAGTGTTTTGGGTTCAAATCCCACATTTTTTTATTCGTACTGCCGGTATTTTGACACACTACACTTACGACGTCCCCGGAATGATGTCGAGGGTGTACTCGCTGAAGATAGCATTTGCTAATGACGGGATTTCAAGATGTTGAGAAGCGGTAGCCATCTTCTCGGTAGATTTCTTCTCTTTACGTATCAACGTAAAGATGATGATGATAAGCGAATAAACTGAAGATGGGTGAGCTTTGCTTGGCTTAGCTTGATAAAGTGATCCTACCACAAATTTCAGATGATCTGGGTTCGTTTTCCCTATGAATATTAATTCTTGCTAACGACACTGTAAACAATTTTTTTTTTGCGTATTCCGGTTTTAAATGTAAAATAATGTTATGTATTTTGTATTACCAGCATAATACATACAATCGTTAAAAACGATTTCCAACACAAATCTATACAACGGGTGTAAGAAACGGCCTGCCTAATCTTGAAATAGTGGATTCAGATCATCATTCTGAGTCGAGAACCATAGGAATTTTCTGCCAAAAATTTTTTTTATTTTATTTTTTAAATTAAAAGTGGTATTACAATGAGTAAACAAGATGTTTAAAAAAGAAGTTAATGAAGCTGTTTCGACGGCACCGAACATTTAAGGTCATTCGCCATACCGCACAAAAGTAATTATGTTTACATTGCGTAGTGCAAAATCCTTAATCTCGCATTTTTATGATGAACTGACTTTTGCATTGTGATTAGTGAAGATTTTTTTATTATGTCTGAAAGTCGAGTCAAGTACAATTTTAGCTTATGCTTATCTTATGAACTTTAAAGTATATGAATATAAATGTATAGTGTCAAATTATGCAGATATACTTTTAGTGTTGTGTTATTTTTATTTTAGATTTCCAAAAGATTAAAAAAAAAAAGAAAAGTGGATAAATGCTACAGGCCAGGGCCCAAACTGGTTTCCGAACATAAAAGCAATGTCTAATGAAGACCCTTTTAATATTGCTGCGGTAATGAAAAAAAATTTCAAGCGGCATAATATATGTTAAACAAGTATTAGGATTTTACTGTTCATTAAAGTCATTTGCTTACTAGTAGGTTTCTCTAAACGGTAATAGCGCTGATTTACCTAAAACATTTTTTTTTACATAACATATTTTCATCTTAACTGACAAAAAAACAACAAACAAAAAACAATTAAAAGTTTCAAATTACAAAAAATCGGTTCATAAATAACGGAGTGAGGGCTGAACAGACATAAAAAAAAAAAATTATACGGTCGGTCGAATTGAGAACCTCCTTTTTTTTCGTCGGTTAAAAAAAAGCATCAAGAAGTTCCATGATCGATAAAAGATAACTTTACACTTTATTTTTGTAATTGAAATCACTAGCGTATATGAAATCTAAGTTGCGTTTGCACAGCACAACGATAAATTATATTATTGATATCTATGTGAGTGTAAGGCGGGCGGTAACTCTAAATAAACGCTATTTCTTACACGCTAATGCGTTTTTTCGATTGTCAAGCACTCATTGACTTGTTGATATCGTATACACTGAAGTGCGTGTGAGTCTACGCATCTATTGGTTTTGTTAAACTGCGTATGTAGCTGTCAGCTAATGGAAGGGACAAATTGGAGACAGCGCTTTCATACATTTCCATCTAAAAGGCAAATCTATTTGGTTCTAGTGTTAGTGTTTCTATGTACCTATACTTATATCGACCGCCCGATTTAACGTGACCTTGTCTAAATCGCTGCCGCCCACGCATTGGATACATAATCAACATCTGAATTATTTTCTACGTACGAGCGAGTTCGCTGTTGTAATATAGTTGGGTTGTACACATTGCTATTAATATAAGAGCTTGATGATGAGTTATATATTAAATATGGTTTAAAATTAAAATATTCTTCACTAGCTGTTAAATTTATACAGTTGTTTCGAGCCCTACAGAGGCCCATTATCAGATCGTGTCTCCCATCCGGAGCGATAAGTGTTGACAATAGTTAGAAATACTAATTTATATAAACTACCCAACGACTTTACAAACGTTAAAACAACGGACTCGAAGAGCACTCAGACTCGAGACAACTATTTATGGATCACCTAATTTTTTTCCCGTGTCACAGAATACATAATACTCTGTGTGGGAATAGAACCAACAACACTCTGCGCGGCATAGTGGCAAGGCGTCCAGTGCGTCCACTCTAACCATTCTGCCATCCGTGCAGTCGTTTCTTTACGTATGTGCTATAATTTAATTATAATTAAACTAATTTGTTTTACCAGTCCACCATTTAAAGAATCACTTTAGTGTCTGTGGATACATTCTCAAATATTTTTTTTATACATTTGTCCCTGTACCCATGACACATATCACTGGTTTGCGAGAATATCGGCGTTGCATCTCTGTTCACGATAAAATAGCAATGATTTATGATCGTTTGGCATACTTAGTTCAATTCGACTGAATTACGTGGATATTATTGCAAACCAGCGATATGTTTGTTGCATGTTTGTTTTTAAACTGCATACAAAAATTAACCTAGTAAACTGTATACTCATGTTTATTTATGGTTTTTTGTTGTGAGGTTAATGGGTTAATTCCTCTTCTGTCAGCAGCTAAATCCGAGGGCTACAACCTTTCACGTTTTAAAAGGGAGCTTAGTGTAATGGCAGAGTGAAGGTGAGAAATGTATCTGAACATTTTTTAAATGTCTTAACAATTTATGTAAAAATAATTGGGGATATATTTGAGGGTCATCTAGTAGACCCTATGAAAAACGTAAAGCGCTAACAATTTTAAGACTATTCGTGTTACTACATAAATTTCATTTTAATTGGGTTATAGATTGAACTTTAAAATTGACTGATAAAGCTGTTAACTGCTAGTTGTAAATAAATACCTACATAATTTATTTCATAGAGATTCACACAGGCCCATGTAAAAACCTTAATGAATTGACCGGCCTGTTGGTCTATTGGTTAGTATTCCTGACTGCTGAGCTACAGGTCGTTGGTTTTATTCCCATCCAGGACAAATAATTGTGTGATGGGCATGATCATTTGTTCTGTGTGTGGGTGTAATTTATCTATAATATGTATGTATTTAGAAATGTATTATCAGCAATCTGGTTACCATAGGACAGGCTCTGCCTAGTTTGGAATGAGACGGCCGTTGTGTGAGATGTGTCAAATTATTATTATTATTATCTAATACCAATATTAGCCCAGAGCGGGAATCTAACTCGCGATCGTAGAAGCAGCCTAAAGCTATAGGTATAACCACGAAAAACAGATCGTTTAGAAGTTTACACGTAAGTCTCCTCTTGTTCCGTTCATCTTTGTCACGCGTCATCCTACGCTCTCCCACCGAGACCTTGCACCGCGCACCACTCCACTACTACCTGAGATGCTCTCCCACGCCGCACCACACCCCTGGGGCCTATACTCCACCCTGAGCCTAGTCTTGTTAACATCTAAATTCTTTCAAATAACTGTACTACAAGTTTTATTATAAACTGTGAAAGTGATTAATCGTGTCTGATTCCTCTTCCACTTAAATTTACCTTCGTGCAAACCACGAACCACGAGGCCACCCTCCACTCCCTCTCACTCACTACCTCTTAATTTCATGTAACGTTTAATAAACAAGCCCGGTACATACCGTTCAGAAACTTCAGCAAGAAGTCGACCGCATTATTACTTCCTTATGTTTGTTCACGTTCGTACACACACATAACTTTACTAACATGGAAGTTGGGACCAAATTCAGACGACTTGAAAAGTTGAAAATTTTATTCATCTCTCTTGAACTACTTTTTAGATGACTTTCGTCTTTCAATTTGTATAAAAGGGTTCGTCTTTGTTCAAAGCTTTCAATACTTTGAAACATAAGTTCTGTCATTGTATATACAATGCTATATACAATGCTATATACAATGCTATATACAATGCTATATACAATGCTATATACAATGCTATATACAATGCTATATACAATGCTATATACAATGCTATATACAATGCTATATACAATGGTATATACAAATGTGTTATCACACTTTAAGATTGTTACCTACGTATAACTGATAACTAGTTGAGTCAGTTTACATATGCACGGGTGGGTACGCCTAGCCTTAAGCCCAGGGGGAGCAAACATTTTGGTGGAGGAGGCGGGGGCATAGGCAGTTGCCCTCGGCTGCCCGCACTCGCTGCTTTTACCGTAGCGTTTAGACACACTTGACAACCCTATCAGTTTCTTTATGAAACTTTGACAACCCTGTACACAGTGTGTGCTGCTTGTCTCGAATAGCACAGTCAGCAACGAAAGTCACTTGACACATTCCTTACAAATTTCGCTTTTTCTGTAATTATATGTAAGATTGTTATGTACATTAACTGTTACTTATGCAACCCTGTCAAATAGTCAATTACCAAGTAACATAAAGTTCTGGCAACACTTTTCACCAGCAGCACTTTGTTAAGATCCTAGCAATGTTAATTTCCAGTGGCGTTCTGTAAGTTGTAGCCTAGCCCACAAACCCGTCCAGCGTTTGTTATTTCTTGTATTTCTTGCAAAAACATTTTTGTTGGTGTACAATAAAGTTTATTTCTATTGTATTCTATTCTAATCTCTAAAATCACAGGCTTAACAAACAAGATATCAAAATGCTCACTTACAACGTGAGTTTTCATAATTTCGTAGGATTATTAAGAACATTCGTGGAAATAATTTAGAAGACTTATTGATTATATTACCTTTGAAACAATAAGATACGGGCTCTCGCTGTGTTTTTGAACCTGTAACAAAAGAATGGTTGATATAAATAATCAAATATTTAAAATAGAAGATTAACATGGTGACAAGTCTTATCACGATACTCCAGTGTTAAGAATCAATGTGCGGTATTAAACCAAAACTCTTTCAGCGGTAGGTGATAAAAGAATTTATACGGGCCAATTTTTTAATTCTTCTGTCCCTTTAACTTTATTCATGTACAAAGCATTAAAGTTTAAATCCTTAATATGTTTAGATCTATAAGTATTCCAGTATTGCTTTCGAGGCTCCGCATGAAAATCCGTTCAGTAGTTTTTAAGTTTTCAGACAGACAGACGCGGCGGGGGACTTTGTTTTATATATATTTTTATAATAGCGTTGTAATCTTTTTAGATGGTGACGTTAATGAATTCGTTAAATTTTAAGCGAGGTACCTCGTCCAAGTCGGGCTAGTTCATGAAGGGAAACATACATACAGGAAACATACGAAGGCTTTGGGCTATAGACACGACATTCACAACAAACCAGGTTTCATTCTATCTGTCTCAATAGTCTTATGTCCGGTGCCTATAATGAAGTTAAATCAACAATTTTTTTATGGTATGGTAAGGTGCAAACAACCAGACGGGTCATCTGATGGTAAATGACTACCGCCCCGCCCATGGCAACTCAAGAGTCACAAGTGCGTTGCGTTTAAGGTGGGAGTAGGGAAAGGGTGGAACAGGGGGAGAGGGGCGGGGAGAGAATGGTTTGGGCCTTTGGTAACCTCACTCACTCGGCGAAAAGCAATGCAATCATGCTTTACTGCTGGTTTGATTATAGGAACCAGGCATTAGCGGGTAAAAAAGAAACAAACAAACCCGCTTTTCCATTTATAATATTAGTTAGGATTAGGATTTTACAATTTACATTCAGATAGCCTTTGTTTGCCATCCTATTTGAATAAAAATGTTGTGTAAGTAGTGGACTGAACTAGGAACCATTAGATTTGTAGACTAAACATTAGATTGTGTTGTGGAATGTCAACTACACATATTGAATATGTTTCCACATCCACGACAGCAATGTGTATCCCGGAATAGTGTGCTATTCCAGGATAAAAAATGCGGTTTATCAGATGTGTAACTTGGAACTTAATCGCGATAATATTTATAATTATCTTTTTAAAAAAAGTATCCCCGACTTCAATGTGCTTTTTAGTGGAAAGTAGATGTATTTTGTTTAAATATAATATGGGTAGGCCAACTAAACGCACTGCTCCAATGAGACAGCGATGTTTCAGAGCAAACGAAAACATCATCGATGTATACAATTTTTAGATATTTGTTGATTTTTCAAAATCCGCTTCACTGATTTCGATAAAATTTAAATGGGACCACCTGTGAAGTATATCCTTTGAAACAATAAAAGAATTTTCCAAATTGGTTCAGGCGTCTGCGAGTAATCGGTGAACATACATAAAAAAAGAAGCCGACGAATTGAGAACCTCCTCCTTTTTTGAAGTCGGTTAAAAAGGTACAAAACCAAGAGGTAGAGGTTACCCGACGACGACGTATATATCTGATATGTATCAAAGTCGCGAAAGTTTCAAAAAATACCAATCGAATTGAGAACCGCCTCCTTTTTGAAGTCGGTTAAAAATAAAAATTGCTGTTGCATATAACCATCTAAATTTCCGTCTGATTAGGTATGTCAAATACACGGCAATTGAGAGCCTCACAGACTCACGAGCAAAAGCAACTTTTTTACTTGACACACTGTACATACGAGTATAATAATATGTGTGTATAATCTACCGTAATAAAACATAAACAACTTACTACAAAACACAAAAGATTTTTATTACTGTACAGTTATAATAAACCTAGAAACAGTAGTCCCACAATTGCTGCAGTAAACCGGAATATTAAAGCGTATATAAAATAGTGGCTAATAAACTCCAATTCACCTAATAAAATGCATACATTTGACTAATCGGCAATCCTTTGAACATGCAATAAGAGAAATACCGGGGTATATGACCCTACCACAATAAAAACTGCATGAAACCATCCGGGCTAAAATTGTGAAGTCGACGCTCTCTACAACTTGCGTGACCTTAAAAAATTACAAACAATTTGCAACCTAAAACAGAATACTTTTACCACGTTTTTTTCATGAAACTCAAATGTTGTTACGCTCTTTCTAAAATAAATGATAATCGCCATTAAAGTCTGTGCTACATATCTCTCGCCCTAAGTCTTCTATTATTCAACCTAAAATATACTCCTACTGCAACTGTTAAAGTTCAAATTCCTTTGGGAGATTTGGCTACTGTTCGCCAATGCCTGGATAATGCACTTTGCTAGGGTGTCCGTTTTTCATAATCGACCTATTTGCACAGAAAATAATGTCCTTTTTTCTCTGGTACCCATCTATTTCCTAACAGAAAAACGTTCCAATCGACTTATTAAATTTCAGGCAATATTACAATCTATTTAGATATAATAAGGTTGATATTTAGATGGGTCGGTAAGTGTAGGTGTTTGCGGTGTCACGACATTGCATTCCTGGCAATGCGAATGACTCCGAGATGACAACGACCAGACAAGGGCAGCTAGTTACTCATACGATGAATTGTAGATCACTGTGTACGTAAATAAGCTGTGTGTTGTCACTGTGTCATATAGAGTGATCCAATGCATTATTTAGGTTCGGTTTCAAAAGACGCCATACACTTTTTTGAACGAAGTAATGCACAGCAGATCACTGCTCAATTAGGACCACGACCACTGTGCCAGTAACTGCTCCCTAGAGATGACCATCGTTAACAAGCGGTACTGACGTAGTGTTTTCTCTTCTCTTCATTAGAGAGCTCCCTAATGAGTCAATAGGATCAAAAGTCAAAATTTTCAGACATTATTTGAGAACACGCTCCAAAAAAATGAGCAAAATGTAGTGAAGAAAGTGCTATGCATAGAACTTGACGGATACAGCAGTAGAGGACCACCAAAGAAAAGATGGATGGATTGTGTAAAGGAGGATATGATTAGAAAGGGAGTAAGCAGTGAAATGAATAACGATAGAGTAGAGTGGAAGAAGAGAACATTTTAGCCACTGACCCCAAAAAAATATGGGATGAGAGCGTCATTATCATCAAAATAATGGGTTGGACTGTCATAATCATCATCATCTTCTTAGATGATGATGATTATGACGCTTCAACCACCAACGTGTGTGTCAGGTGTTTTTCATTAGCCGTAGTTTTGAAAACAAAACATCTATAGACCTTATAATGATCGGGCGGTTGTAGAGAGTGTTGTATGCACGTGATAATGCGAGAAGGTAAGAAAACAATAAATCAGCTTTTGTTTGAGGGGTATTCACGAAAAGAAACTTTGAATCTGATTCTTTCTGATCCCTAACTTATCTTTTCAAAGTAATAGGCTTCATTTTAGTTTAGCAGGATAATACTCTAATTGGCTAAATCATTTTACCAAAATTAGTCTTACCAATCATTATAGACTTTTTAGACTGCACGGATGGCAATGGTCTAAGTGGTCACCTCGCCACTACGCCGCGCCGAGTGTTGTGGGTTCAAATCCCACACGGGACAACAATTTGTGTGATCCACAAATAGTTGTTCCGAGTCTGGGTGTTCTTTGTGTCCGTTGTTTGCATGTTTGTGGAGCTCCCCGTGACACAGGAATATTCCTAATGCGGGAGTTGCATTAAAAATAAACAAAATTAAAATATACGTAATTCTTCTGCACGTGTGTATGTCACTCAACTACTTCAAAGCCAATGGACCGATTTTGATGATTTAATTCCGGGTAGGCCACCTACAGTGTCCAATAGAAGCTGCAAGCGGTATCAAGGATTCTTATTTAATTTTTTTTATTTATGTTGTATGTATGTGTTTGAATGTCACAATTGTACCATGTAGGTGGCAATGTAACCGGGTTCTAGGTTTTATTTCCTGACCAGTGAGATTGTTTTTTTTTTTAGGATTCCAGTTTATTAGTTTTATTATCGAAATCAACTATGATACCAAAAACACACATGTGTACGTATGTATGTAAATGTTTGCAAGACGTAGTAGTAGCATATCAATAGTGTCAAAGTTATATTTGTAACAAGTTTCTTATACTTTTCTGAAAAATAAATAAATTAATTGTATAAAAAAAACAAGCTTTTATAGGACATGGTGAACTTAGAACACAATATCATAATTCAATATATATATATATATATATATATATATATATATATATATAACTAGCAGCGCCCCGCTAGATACTAAGTTTCATCGCAATCGGTTCAGTAGTTCTGGCGTGAAAGACTAACAAACATCCATCCATCCAACTTTCACGTTTATAATATTAGTGGGAAATATAATGATTATATGAAAATCGAATCTTAAGGAGCAAACTCCAAAAACATTTTTAAAGACGAGCTTTTAAAAAATGTTTTTTTTTACTATTTTTTTTACAATTATGTATTTAATGCCATCCAAACTTAACGTTTTTGCAAACTTTCAGCATAATTGATTGAAGATGACTACTTTAAATTTCAGTTGCAAGATTTGACCTGATCAAACATACATACAAACATTGTAAGTAAAATAAAAACTAGTAAAAAATCAATTGCCTCTTAGTTTCCAAACTTTTGGACTAGCCTAGCCTTCAGTATTTACCTAACAAAATTAAACATCCCAGACATAAAGTGAACTAAAAACTTCTACACGTCTTAGATATCTTATAACTTTGAACGTTCCCCAGTTCTTTATTTCTAACTTGTAACAGTGAGTTAGCTCTGAGCTGGCGAGGAAACTATCCATCCAATTACGTTCACGGTAAAGTATTAGGTGAATAGATACAAGAGAAAGAATGCTTGTTAAAGTTGAGCTCAAAACGGCTAAGTAACAACTACCCTCAATTGTGGACTATATGTTGAACATCTTCACTCATAGATACACCATTTTAAATAGTGATATATATGTATATGTTGTCGCCACATCAAAAATTAAAAATAGGAGCAAACTATAATAGACGATAAAATAGTTCTATATTTAATAAAAAAATAGTTAATAGACATTATAATAACTAGTTGTACCAGTAGCACTACGCTATTGGTTGGTTGACAATGTTGGGGTGAGAAAAGGCTAGGCACGTATTATGAATTAATAATAATAATATAATAATTTCGTTTATTTCTCTCACAACTGACTAACAGAATAGGTCTTAAAGCGGAATACATAGTAAGTAGTCTACATTGTGAGAGCTGGTGCCTGTTAAGGGTTTTTTATAAACCTGTATTACAAGTCACCAGGTCCCATCTGGCAGTTGTATACATTGTACCTACAGTAAAACTAGTCTTAAGTACATGCTAGTTGAATTGATAACAAACACTTGAGTGCTGATTGAGGTACGAACATCATAGCAGTTAGGTACTGTTAAATAGTGATTTTGCTAGTTTATAGCTACAGTGGTGAGATGGTTCCTAACATATGGTTCTGTTCTTCCGATACACGTGAGTAGACCCATTATATCTGAAGTGACTTACATATGATATTAGGATGTAGGTCAGCATGTCCTAAGCATTTTAAGTCTGAGTTTCATCCGCGTTAAATAATCTATAATATTTTTTAAGAGTTGGGTTATAAAAGTTTAGTCCAAGAGATAAGAGAGAACTATTCAGTTTTATCAATTAGTATATACAGGGCGTTACAGAAAGATGTTGTCACATTTTAGAAGTGTCATGTGTAGCCAACAAATAGTTGATTAAACTTGAAAAAAATTGTTTTTTTTCTTCGGGATATGCTTTTCCTAGTATCCATTTCTAAATAACATAATAATATTATGAATGTTCATGTCATGAGTTTTCCAAAAAATTCTTCACAGGAGGTCTAGTTATGATCCCTAGACCCCAAAGCAACCGCCAGTTAAAAAGTTTATATAAATATAATTATAATATGTTTATATATATGTACCTCAATTTTACCGGCACGATAGAGGTCGCAATTATGCACCGATTGTTTTCAGACTTGGACGGCAAATCAACAGGGCAAAAATGAAGGTTAAGTTCGTGAATGGGGATATTCCCCTAAAGGGGGGGGGGGGGGGCAGATTTTCAAAAAAAATAAAAATCACGAAATGTACCTCTGCGGGCCGGCTATGAGTCCGGTTTATTTTTTATGCAGACATTTTCAGAAGAATTCACCAACATCCATTGAATTAAATACCCATAGTTTTGCCCATATCAGCACTCTCTCATCTGAAATATTACTTTCAGAATAAATCTTAAACATCACGAATTTTCCTAAAATCGTTACACCACGCGACCCCCTAAAATATGACTAATCTTTCTGTGACAGCCTGTACATAAATCCTTAGCTTGAACTGCTATCTTCCACAGCCGTAAAAGTAATATTGCCAGCCGACTCCGATAATTCCCTTAACCTTTTGGCTCTAGTTTCACGAACGGATGGGTTCATTGAAGTTTCACTTGAGCTGGACTGCAGCCAAGCTGGCGGCGGAATTTCGTACGTGCAAAGATGAGGTGGATATCTTTCATGTAACACAAATGAGACTTCGAAATGTATGTTATCTGCATGCCTCCGGTAAATTCCTTGCGTCAATTTAAGATTTTATTCCTGGAATTATCTTCGACTTTACGGTCGCTATTGAAACTTCTATGAAGGCATTGGAAGTAATGTAATTACGTTAATTATATTTCAGCCGTTCTCTGCAGTTCCATCCGCGTTTATGGTCACTGCTTTGGTCTTAAGGGCTGTAGGCGTGATGTCACAAACAAATAACCTTGCTTAATAAATATTATATTAAATACAAAAAGATTTTTTCGAATCAAACTGGTAGTTACAGAGATAAGCTCGTTTAAACAATTAAACAAAGAAAATCCTCTTCAGTTTTATTACATAGTAGCTGCGCCCCGTGGTGTCACCCGCGTAAGTCTCTCGTTAAGTTTTGTTAAAATTTCTCTCAACTTTCTTATTTTTTTTATTTCATAAGAACCTTTTCCTGACAATAACAGACAAAAAAGAATAAATTGCGAATTCGGTCCAGCCTTGCACGCGTGATGCCGTGACCAAGTGAAATAGGGATTCATTTTTAAATATATAGATTATATTAATACATGAAGAGAATTCGTTATACCCCTTTTTAAGACAATTTCGCGAACATAGTAACGTGAATTTTGAAATATTTACAGTTCATATATAGAAGTGCAGAAACCTAAAATTTTTAATCAATATGTCTTACAACTATAAAAATTACGTGAAAACGACTTAATGAAATTACACGCGTCCAATATATGTGATTACCTGTCATGGTAAGTAAGTCTATACAATGACAGTTCAAGTTGTACTGGCCAATGAAAAAACCATGGTCGCAATTCGACCACCACGCGATGAGAGGTGATTCGTATTTATTTTAATAGTATTGATTTGATCGCAAGAGTCAAATAGTACCACGCAGAACATACCCTGATCAAGTTCGTGAACATCCTGAAGAAAGAGCAGCTCAAGTACCCGAAACCTTTATCGTATGCAATGACAGTCAAGGAAGCTCATGAGGTATGTAAGTCGGTGGCGGGTTGTTGTCGTCTTTGCCTACCCTGAAGGGAGAGGGACGTGAGATTGTTGCGTAGATTTCTCATCTTCCTAAATATTTTTAAATTGTATTTAAATCTGTATGTATGTATATGTATGGGTGTATATATACCTATATAAGTTACTAGCTGTGCCCTCGACTTCGTCCGCGTGGAAAAGTGTCTTTGGGTATAATTTCAAATTATTTAGACTAATTGACAATACTTCCATACAACTTTTCATTCCCACATTTCAACCCCTTACACCCCTTTTTCGCATTAAAAAGTAGCTTATGTCCTTTCTCAGGCTCTAGACTATCTGTGTACCAAATTTCATTTAAATCGGTTTAGTAGTTTTGGCGTGCAAAGGCGACAGACAGACAGACAGACAGACGGACAGACAGACAGAGTTATTTTCGCATTTATAATATTAGTAATATTTTTATTTCATTTTTTTATAATATTGCCTGTATTGTATTTACTTACACCTCTATAAACACCTCGCGGCAATACACACACGACTTACACCTCTATGAACACCTCGCGGCAATACACACACGACTTACACGGCCAAACTAAGTTTGTAAATTTTATAAATTTAGTTTCATCTCACCAAGAATTTTTTTTATTTATGATAAACACAAATATACATACGAGTAATAGGCTCGTGATGTCGCCGGGCGCACGCCCAGCGCTGCAGTCTCACAGGCTGCAGCAAGATGCTGACATGCTGGCAGGCTGCAGCAAGGTGCATTGCACAGGGCACTTTAATTACTTGCGGTTATATTTATTTTCTATTTTTATTGTAATAATTGTGTGCGGTCCTGTGAATGTCAGAATAAATGTTTCTCTTTCTTTTTTTGCAGTTTTGGCTCGCTAAACACAGTTATCTACATAAATTCTTGAACATAACCCCAGGTACTTCAACAATAGGTATATCTATAGTCTATTTGCAGCACGTTTGCGCTGCAGTTTGCATACAAATGGCTCAATCTAAGATTGCAGCCGTGACCGCGGCTGTCGGCCCATTGCGTGACGCGACGCACTCGCGGTAATGAACTTGGTTTGCAAATAATTATAATATCATGTCATGGCATGTTCTCTTGTGTGTTCAGAAGCAATGAATTATGTCTTTTTTTTTTGTAAACTGTATAAAATAGTATAAATAATAAAAAAACTAGGTTATAATAACATAAGCGGGTAAGTTTCTATCTAAAAGTTGCTTTTGAAACCATATAAATAATATCCACACTTATATATATAAGAGAAAAGGAAGCATACTAATGTCTAATTTATAAATGTGAGTAAATCTATCAAAAAATTCATTTAGATTTTCTGAAGTACTAAACATACATTATTTTTAAAGATAACTCCAGCATTAGGAACACCCAGACTCAAGACAACTATTTGTGGATCACACAAATTGGTGTCACGTGTGGAGTTTGAACCTACAACATTAGGCGCGGCGTAGTGGCGAAGCGACCATTTAAACCTTTGCGCCATCCGTGCAGTCGAATTACATTAACAATATGTTAGGTACGTATACACATCCCCCAGATTTAAGAACCTTTTAGTAACTAAGTCACTATTAAACATGAATAATGTCGTTCTACCATTTAATAACAATAAATACCTTCCGATATCCATATTCCATGGAGGAACTTGCCAAGTTCCAAAAATCTTCTTTTTTGGAAGTTAGTTACAATAAGACTTCTTGTTAAATAAATACCTTGAGCTTTTGACCTGGTACTATTATTTATTATGATAGTGAGTTTATGAGAAGAAAGAACGAAACAAAATACACAAACTCACACGTACATAAATAAAATTATGTTAATTGTGTACAAACAGCGCACTACGCAGTTAAGAAACCCATGCACCGACTACACGTTGATACTAAGTTTGTGATAAGTAATAATACATTTAATTTATATTGCAATACATAATATACATGTAATTTATATTTCAGTCTGACATTATTTTAACAGGCCAAATGAGCAACTTCAACAAGGGCACTTTGAGTTCAACTGGTTTTGAGATACTTTTAGAGCCTCGTCAGCCGCGTCCGTGAAGAGTAAGTGTTTAAAAGGCCATGTTACAGACTCCAGAGTTACTCACTTTTAATAGAAAACTGTTTAGCTGTTACGGGTCAAACGGTACAACTCTGTAATACGCAAACAGCGCAGGTTCAATAAAATGTTTTAACTTTTCAGGTACTGCGACACTCGTAAAATATTTCAAATAATGCATAGGTAATATGAAAAAAAAATACATCTACACTATTAAATACAAGCAAAATAAAGACATTTTCTACACAACGTAATTACCAAAAGGGTCTAAAGGACCATAATAACCATCTGGCAAAAGACATAATCAAAGTGTTGAAGAACTAGTCGTTAATGGGAGTGTTCCACACCACGTACCTAACGATGCGACACTGTGCAATTAGACGATCAAATAGCAGACATTACTATGAATGTCACACTGGAATGGAAACTTGAGATTTATATCCGGACTCCTCTGTGACTATAGGTAGATTTAATTATGTGTATACGGGAACTAACGCGATCACGAAAAGGTATTACATACCTCTGAATTGCCTGACGTTTCGACAAGGTTGCACTGGCCGTGGTCACAGGCTTTTTTGGCCTTTTGGTGATCGCGTTATTTCCCGTAAACACTTAATTATATCATGGAACACGAAAGTTTAAAAATTAGTATAGGTAGATTGTCGCAAGATGTGGCCGTTTTTTAATATTGATTTTTAAATTGAAGGCTTATTGATGGTGTGATGATAAATTTTTATCTTTAAAAGATATATTACATGTAGGTATATCTATTTTGTATGAAAGATCTATGATAGAGAAAGCTTGTGGGCAGGCTTATGTATGTATATTTTGGTTAGAAGTTTACACAAATATGGTATGGTAAAGTCCCGATTAACACATCTACTCTTAAATTAATCTTCCTACTGATCTCACTAATATTATAAATGTGAAAGTTCGAATGGATGGAAGGATAGATTGATGGATGTTTGTTACTCTTTCACGCCAAAACTACGGAACCGATTGCGATGAAACTTGGTATGTAGATAGCTGGAGACTTGGATTAACATATAGGCTACTTTTATCCCGATATTCCCACGGCGCCGGGACTTACGCGAGTAAAATAAAATAATGACAAGGTTCAATAACGTGAACAAATGCATATTACTGACTGAATGAGTACCTACTGATTAGGTAGACAAATAATTGTTTATTAGTAATATATATCGTTATTGAATATTGAAAAAAAACATATTTTATTATCTTAATATTAATAAGAAGCTTTTAATGTTCAACTCTGCTGTTATTTGTAATTTGCTTTATAACTGTTTTTGGATTCGTATAAAATAAAATACAAAGTTCGACATTGATAACAAAAAGAAGACTGTTGTATTTTAAGCTCTCTCCTACTCCCACCTTAAAGGGCGGCAACGCACTTGTGACTCTTGAGTTACAGGTGCCCATGGGCAGCGGGCCCTCAGGTGACCCGTCCGCTCGTTTGCAGCTTATACCATAAAAAAAGCCTTGATATCATCGGAGACTGAGTTATCAAACTTGAACATCTACTTGAAGATTTCACACGAAGAATACAAATAAAGTATTGCTACATAAAAAAGTTCAGAATACTCACGTTATATGCCAACATTTTGTACAAATATGTCGTATTAACCCATTAGCGGGTGTTAGCAAGTTCACCCGTTCATTCTCTGTCAGCCACATAATGAATGAATCACTAGAGCGAGCCGTATTTTTGTGTAAATGTTTTGGACCTTTTAGTACAAACATGTTTTATTATTAATTATTATATATTAGGTAAATTTATGGATAATAATAAGCATGCTGAAGTAGCAATGGGCTGGTCATGTATGCCGAAGGACCGATGGCCGTTGGAGCAGACGGGTCCTAGAGTGGAGACCGCGAATCGGTAAACGGAAGGAAGGACGCCCCCCAGCCAGATGGACCGACGACTTGAAGAAGGTAGCAGGGATGGACTGAATGCGGGAGGCTGAGGAGCGGGTGCTGTAGTGCGCATTGGGAGAGTCGATCGTGGTTTCGATTTCCACCCGGGACAAAAAGTTGTGTGATGAGCATGATATTTATTCTGTGTCTGGATGTAGTTTCTATACAGTTATGTATATAGTAATATATAAGTGTGTTTATCAAGTTTTTTTATATTATAGGTATCAAACGAGCCGACGGGTCACCAGATGGTAAGTGACTACCGTCGCCATGGACGACGGTAGTACAAGTACAAACTCTGCTTAGTTATGATCAGACGGTGAGATGTCTCAAATTATTGTTATTATTATTTGGGACCTTTTCACTGAATAAATAAGAATTAAAATCGCATTGAAAGCCGATGCTTTTACTGCGTTTTTCATTCTTATTTATTAACCGACCGATACCTACTACCAAGTTTATTCTATAGTATCTCTTAATACCTACAACTCTCAATTCCGTCAGCAATATTAATCCTTAAAAAATGCAGCATCCACACAAAGCCAAGTTTTAGGAACGCTTGATATATATAATGACTGTTACGGTCCAACAAATAGAAACGGGATCCTTTTTAATCAATTAAGTGGAAAAATCCTTAACACATGACGTCGGCACTCTAAAACCCTAAAACGATTGACGTGAGTGGCCAATCTCGGAAAAAACTTTTGGTCCAAGTTAAAAGAAAATGCGGTGTTTATTATTTACTTTTTTTGTTTTAGTTAAGTAGGGTTTTATCGCCTTTTCGTGTCATTTTTCGAAATAGTATTCACATTCGCTCTTCAATTTAGATTTTTATAGAATTACTAGTAGTTTTATTTGTGTAATAGCTGGTAGCGGGATTTTTTTTTTTCATTTATCGCTACTGTTTTGAAAATGCAAGTCAATTTGTATAACCTCATGGAAAAGTGATAATTTCTTTTGAGTTTTTGCCTAACATTAGGTGCCAGTAATGAAGTATTCCTGCATTACCTACTTGTGTATTGCAAGTATAGTGAATATTTTTATAAATCTGAAGTAAAATCTTGAAACTCTTTCTTTTTTTATGACAATGAATGACATAAAAAAAGAAATAGTTTCTCTGACATTGTTTTTTTTCGCTTGTCTCAAGTTTGTTGCAAAAATGAACGACTCATTATTTTAAATAAGGGTTGATGTATTGCTTAGGTACTTAATGAGGTTCATAATATTGAAACGAAAATTGGAAGTGCGCTACTTCAAAAAAAATAACAAAGTGTGTTGAATCACAATTACTATCAAAGTAAGTCGTTAAGTTTTAAAAAAGCAATAACTAACTTTGAGCTTGTGTCGACTTATAAATACAGCAAAAACATACTTTAACGTCATCTAGCGAAAACGAGCTGAACTACGTAGTAACTACTGATCTTATGTTTGTAGTCTGTTAATATTTTCATCGTTTAAATGCTAAAGATAATTTATTTCTAATAGTAGAGAAAAGTAGACAAAAATGAACATAATATTTTCAAAATGCCTGCCGGTAGAGAAAACAATAGGGATATATGGAACATTTGATATTTAAATCGGTAATTATTATGTTATTCATAATTTAAGACGTTTTATGAATTTGAATGTTGTTTCAAAGACTTATTAACGTACGAGTATGTATTCGGTGATCAGTATTGTTTTTTTTTGACCTTCCAACTATGCTTAACAGTTCAATAGAATGGATGGAAATGCAAAATTAGGAGTGGGTTCAGATCGTTAGTACGTAGTGTACTAGGTGGGATTCAAATTACAACTTGTAAGCACTTGAACGTAAGTCCACCATGTTAGCCAAATGCCATCGCTTAAGCTGTACCTATATATATACTTAACAGTTCAAATATAAGTAAATCTCTTTTAAGTTATAAATAGTTCATATGGCAGTAACGGTCTATAACGTTATGTGTCAGTGCTACATTTTTTACATCAATAACTAGGCACTTGTCACTTATGAATCGTTGCAAATGACGTGGTTTATTCAAAATTGATGGTGAGGTCAAAATACCAATCCAAACTTAGAAGTAAATCTTCCCTCACAACTTACGACACGTGGATATTTGAGGAAAATCACAATCACGTCCGCGGCCTCCTCTCAAATAGACCCTCATCATAGGTAAGAGCCGAACACTCAGCCCTACAAGATTGGTTCTCGAGACCCATTACCCTAAGTTCGGCCGAATGTGGAGCTTTATTACCTTTTATTTCACATCTAAACCATTGACTGTGCACTATATCTATAATAACTAGACAGCGAAGGACGAAAGTAGGCAAAGCTTAATGTTCGTGTACAAAGTGCTTAAGAGTTTTTAAATTAACGGGGCTCGTCGTTCGGAGTTTAACAACAGGAAAATGTTCGGAAGCCAATTCGAGGGAGGGTTTAGTGGATCATTGATGTCTCTTAAAAGAGACGATCTTATCGTAATCTATTTTGCTTATATATTATATATATTGCTTCCAAGATTGCGAGTTTTGCAACGCTCAGTTGGAATCGAACCACAACGGCTGCAATCGATTTATCGTGTAACGTTGTCTTGGAATTTTTAGATCTTGAAGAGAGGCGATTTGTTTGCAGTATAGTAGTAGTATATTAGAATAGAATAAAAATAAACTATATTGTACACCAACAAAAATGTTTTTACAAGAAATACATCAAGTGAAAATGTACAAAAGGCGGCTTTATCACAAAGCAATTTCTTCCGGCCAACCTTTGGATGGACAAATCGACAATTAATAGATAAAACCATGGGTAGTTTCGGTGTGAAGTCCTGATATTGGAGATAGTATATAATATATGGAAGAAATCGCCGTGTGTGATAAGACCGCCGATTGTCATACCTTAATTTTTGTAACTTATATGCACTATTTACTACTTTAAGGTGTACAACAAAGATAAATAAATAAATAACACCTGCAAGACCGCGACTATAATTTCTAGCGACGCCTATATTAGTAGTATTAGTCTTTTGTAGAAGTAGTTTTTAAAAGATGACTAGCTGGTCACTAGCCCCACTAATATTATAAATGTGAAAGTTTGGATGGATGTTTGTTACTCTTTCACGCAAAAACCATTGAACCGATTGCGATGAAACTTAGTATGTAAATAGTTGGAGACCTGGATTAACACATAGGATTTTTATCCCGATATTCAAACTTAATCGCGACTTACACGGGTGAAACCGCGGGGCGCTGCTAGTTGATTATAAAATAATTAACTTTTAAAACAAGAATTAACGAATTCCATGCGTCTAAACCATTCAGTCCAATTGAGAACCTCCTTCTGTTTGAAGTAAGTTAGAAAGTCTCTCACCATATGCAATAATAACTAGAAGAACATTTTCTTCAAATTACCTACAAAAGAGGACTCGTCCTTTGAATTCAACTGTATATATATTGTTTACTATGAGTGAGCCATGCTTCGGCACGTATGGGCCGGCTCGACGGAAAGTGATACCACGGCCTCACAGAAAACCGGCAATGCTTGCATTACTTTTCGGCGCGTGAGTGAGGTTACCGGAGACTCTAATCCCTACCTCTTCTCCTCTTCCCTTCTTCTCCCTCTCCCTCTTCCCTTCCTCTACTCCCACCTTAAAGACCGGCAACGCACTTGCGTCTCTTGAGTTGCAGGTGCCCATGAGCGGCGGTAGTCATCATTAATCATTACCATTAGGTGACCCGTCTGCTCGTTTGCCCGCGATCACATAAAAAAAAGTGTGTAATTGTTAACATACATAATTCTTCTGTCGGTCTTAAAATAAAATAGAAATAAACTTTCCCATTAAAATCAAAACTAAAGTATTAATTGAAAATGAATATCAAGTCAAGAAACAACAGAACACTGTCAATATTAATATTGAACCATTAGATCGTCTTCCATTTAAAATTATTCTTGATTGTTTAAGATTCCGCAAACGATTGTTTGAAAATGTTAGTGACGATTTGAGAAATTCATTTCAGAACGATTGAACTATATTTAGTCTGGATATTGATGGATTAATTATAATGGGAGAGGGGGCGTTGTTTAGCAACCATAGTCTTTGATGACTGGAGCTTTGATTTAAAGGGAACATTGCAAAATCAATATGGCTTAATTAACATCTATTTTGCAAAAATACTGTTTACATATTCTATATATATGAATACCGCCGCCCATGGGCACCTGCAACTCAAGAGTCACAAGTGCGTTGACAGCCTTTAAGGTGATGGTAGGGGAAGAGTGGGAGAGGGGGGGGGAAGGGCTAGGTCCTCCACTAAACTCACTCAGTGAAAAGCAATGCAAGCAAGGTTTTCTATGAGGCCGTGGTATCACTCCGGTCTAGCCGGCCTATACGTAATATATAATAATATAATATATTGTTCGTAAATAACTTTTAAAATGAGATTATAGTAATTTCACATTTGTTGACATACGTAGTACAAGGAAATATTATTATTATTATCAAATCTCACGCCGAGATTTAAAGGGAGCTAACTCAAATTTTTTTTTTTTTTAATTATGCACCATCGAATTCCTTATCTCAGTACCTACCGACCAATAAAACAGATTTAAAAATATCACCAACACGCGACGCCAGACGCTAAATTCATCGACACGGGCTCAACTCCAAAAAATAAAACAAATATACATACATTGTTAAGCAATAGGGAAATAACTACTAAAATCAAATTTTCAGCCCATAAACATGATTAAAACACAAGATTCCTACACTAACTTTAAAACTTTCGCGTTCCATGATATAATTATGTATTCACACGGTAATTAACGCGATAACAAGATTCCTACAATATCTGTCTTCTAGATGCATATAAAAAAGCATAAATGTACACACACAGTAATTAGTTTTTCACCTTTTCTGATAAAAGTAAAACTATGGGTAGCTTGTAATTTGGGTTCTAGAGAAAGGAGTAGTAGTAGTCACTTACCATCAGGTGACCCGTCTGCTCGTTTGCCCCCTATAATATATAAAAAAAGGACAAATATACTTAAATATAGTTTATTTTTTGATTGCACATACACGTGTTTCACGTAAAAATACCTAGACCAATAAAAATATACATATTGCATTGCATTGGCCCTCCAGCGTCTTCATGCAAATAACGCCGAAGGCTTTACCGCTGTGTCAAATATATAAGTCATTATAATGTAAATAACATTCGGTTCTTATGGAGCTATATTTTGCTACATACATACATACTCCCACGCTTGTATCCCCAAAGGAGTAGGCTAAGGCGTATGAAACACCCACATTTTGTTAATTATAATTTGGCCCCAATCTCGTAATCAGGGGCAAGCCTATTGCCATCAACCGGGCACTTTGGGAATTTAAAATTGGGAAATTGGGAGTATATTGAAAGGCGGATAAGGGGTCGTCTATTAACCACGTGATGTTTTATACCCTACCCTCCCCCCTGGTGATACGTGGTGAGGTTTTAGACAAACCCCCCCTTATATTTAAAATTTTCAAAACATTATCTGTAAAAACAGATGTAATTTCGCGTTCTACGAAAAAATTAATACACGTGATCTTACCACCCTCTCTCCCCCCTTGTGAAATTTCGTGATTTTTACCGAACTCCCTCCCCCCATTTCGAGGCTCACATGATTAATGGACAATCCCTAAGAAGGAAGGAATAAGCAATAAGCTCGGGGAGGTCCATATACCTGGTAATTCGAATTGACTGTTGCCGGGAAGTCCTGTAACCTATTTTTTTTGAATTATAAAAAAATATACAATCGACTTCAAATAGTCTAAGTTTTGCACTAAAACATTCAGTAACAATAGCAAAAAATAACGAAAATTAAAAAAAAAATGCCTGCCATATTGCCTTGTCAGGGCTGTTACAAACGCATCAAATTGACTGGCCTGTTGGTCTAGTGGTTAGAGGACCTGAGTGCTAAGCCAGAGGTCGTGGGTTCGATTCCCACCCAGGACAAATAATTGTGTGATGAGCATGATCATTTGATCTGTGTCTGGGTGTGATTTATCTATAATATGTATGTATTTAGAAATATATAAGTATGTTTATCAGCAGTCTGGTTACCATAGTACAGGCTGTGCCTAGTTTGGGATCAGACGGCCGTGTGTGAGATGTATGAAGTTCTAAGTTATAGTTATTATCAAAATATATTTTTTTTTGGGAAATCAACTTAAAATTACAGGTTTTATAACATGTTAGATGTGTAATTCACTTAATCGCGATAATATTTAAAAGGTACAATACCTCTTGGTTACCCGACGTTTCGAGCGAATTGCACCGATCGTGGTCACGAGTCTACTGATGAGAGCTCAGTGACGCCTCCATGAAGTGCGAGAGTCGCGCAACTACCCGCACTTGGTCCTTACAGTTTTTATAACAGACAAAAGTGGATGGCTTAAAAGTCTTGCAACCAAGCCATTAAAAAGCATTAATAAAATAAAAGTGACATTATATCGTTGTTACCTACTCAAACAAACAAAATCACACAGCTTAACGACTGGACTGATTTTTTGTTTTTTAACCCCCGACGCAAAAATAAGGGTATTATAAGTTTGACGTCAATGTCTGTGTGTGTGTGTGTATATCTGTGGCATCGTAGCTCTTAAACAGATAGACCGATTTCGATGAGGTTTTTTCATTTGAAAGCCAGTTTCCTTGCGGTGGTTCTTAGGTATGTTTGGTTAGGATCGGTCCAGCAGTGTAAGAGTATCAGCTCTTTTCCAAAATGATGTAAGTTATTATTTTGTATCGGGATTTTTTTTATTTATAGAATTCAATTAAGTTTATACTATATACACAGTTTATACATTAATTTTATCTATTTCTATATATAAGCTATTTACATGCATGCGTCATGAATTTCCTCCGCATCGTTGCCTACTGGCAGTGTTCCCAGAAGGCTGGCAGTATTGCCACGTTGAATGGCAATGCTAATTCTGTGCAAGAAAAAGGCGCGGCTTCTGGTCACGAGAAGTGTCGATCAATCGCTTAGCTAATTCCTCATAAACCGAACGAGCACTCGGACCCCATGACCCTAGCGTTTCAACCCCAAACGGCTCAATAACATAGTTACCAATTAAATAATTGAATTTACGCCGTTTGAGGCTTTCTGCTGATGCAGCAGCAGCGCCAGCATAAGCAGCTATACTTTATATTAAGTTTATTATGGTATAGAGGGCAAACGGGCAAACGGGTCACTTGATGGTAAATTACTACCACCGCCCATAGGAACCTGCAACTCAAGAGTCACAAGTGCGTTGCTACCCTTTGAGTTAGGGGAATGAGGGGGGGGGGGTAGAGGAGGGGAGAGGGAGGGGTTAGGCCCTCCAGTAAATTAGATTACTTAGATTCACGGTTGGACCCAGAAGATTCTATCTGATTCTAGATTCTAGGTCTAGTTTCTGTATATTTTTTGTTTGATTATTGTGTCTTGTGTTAATGTTAAAAATAATTAATATTGTCTATGGCAACCCTATATTTTGGGTAAAATAAACTCTGCATTACATAGAACAGATTGTGTGTTTAACTGCCCCTGCTAATATTTTTCTTTTCTTGTCTTTCTTTTTTTTTTTGACCAAAATATTTTACTGATTTTAGGTAGATTTTTCGAAGAAAAGTCTACCTATTGGATTTGTACCAGTTGTCGAGTTTTCCAAAAATTTCTAATAATATATATATATATATATTCTTCTTCTGCTATCTTATATTCAGCATAACATTTTTCCTATGGACAATTGTTGAACCGTTTAACATTAATATCATGCCCATAGTAAATACGAACATTTTTTAACATGGACCCTAAATGATTCCATCCTTAACTTGGGGAGGGAACACCAAAATTTGTTGGAAAAAAAATCGTAGCTCCGAAACTGTAAACTGAAAGCAATTTTTTTTTTCTCTACAATGTAGACCACAAAGTTTTTAATGCGACTTATATTTTTGGAGAAAAAAATTTAAAAAAACATGAAACCTACATCTGGGGCTCTGCTGCGGCACCGGATTGTTTTTTTTTAAGATTTAGTGTATTTTTTTATTGAAAAAAAGAAAAGAAAATCGAATGTTTGGACAGGACAACGTCTGTCGGTTCTGCTCGTAAGGTATATTCGATGTATATTCTCCAGAGAGTCTCAAGTAATCTTTGTCGTCTTTGAAGTATTGTTCCTTACTTCAATAGAAAGGGTCTCGACGTCATCTCAAGTACTTAATGTCTACAAGTATGTGAATTTCCCTTAAATGGATAAAGAGAGCACAGATTTTTGGAAGGGGAAATTAAATGCTATACTGAGTTTGATTTCGAAGTCATTGAAACTATTTACTAATGTAATGTGATTCAAGGTGGGGCAGGCAGCGGGCGGGCGGGACGCGCCTTGAGCATATCTTCTATATGAAATAGTACTTTACAACCTGCTGCCCCGCCTGCTGTCTACCTCAGCATTTAATTGAGCAGTAACAAGACTGGCCTGTTGGCCTAGTGGTTAGTGACCCTGACTGCTATGCCAACGGTCGTGGGTTCGATTCCCACCCTAGTCTGGGTGTTCTTTGTGTCCGTTGTTTGTATGTTTGTAAAGTCCCCCGCGACTCAGGAGTAATTCCTAATGCGGGAGTTGTCTTTTTATATAATAACTAGCTGACCCGGCACACGCTGTTTTGCCATATTAATTATTTCTAAGGAATATTTTGGTAGTCAAATAAAAAATAACTAACTTATTGTGGGGATGGGGTCTATGACTGAAAGAAGAATGGAGCGCTGTGGTCTATTGACGGCCTATAAAAATAACAAAACACCAATCATTCATTTTCTTAATTCAAAGTACTTCATTAACTTAACGGAATAAAACTGATTTAAAGTTTAACAGTGGGAGAGCCATGCTTCGGCACGTATGGGCCGGCTCGAAAGGAGTGATATCATGGCCTCACAGAAAACCGGCAGTGAAGCAATGCTTCGTTGTACTTCGCCAAGCGAGTGAGGTTACCGGTGGCCCTAACCCTTCCATCTCTCTATCTTCCCCCTATCTCTCCATCTCCCCTCCTCTCCTACTCCCACCTTAAAGGCACTTGTGACTCTCGAGTTGCAGGTGCCCATTGGCAGCGGTAGTCACTTACTATCAAGTGACCCGTCTGCTCGTTAACCCCTATTCCATAAAAAAAAAGTTTGACATCGACTTGAAGGCAATCGATTATTACAATCGATTATAACAATCGCACTTTCTATTTTCACTGGGTTAAATACTTTAAAAAAATTGTACTAATGAAAGTAAAAATACTAATATCGCTATTGAAAAACAGGGGTCGATCGTAGAGGGTTGAAAATTCAGGGTTGTATGTATTTTTTAATGTTGTATCATAAAAAAAAATTACCAAAAAATTCAAAAAAAATATTTTGGGGTGGACTACTCTTAACATTTATGGGGATGAAAAATAGATGTTGTCCGATTCTCAGACCTACCCAATATGCACACAAAATTTCATGAGAATCGGTCAAGCCGTTTCGGAGGAGTTTAATTACAAACACCGCGACACGAGAATTTCATATCTAATATATTCGGTTACCACTTAGCCACGAGCTTAAGAGGTTATAATAATATAGTCTAAAAATACATATTTCTGCTTATTGTGTTCGACTAGAGGAATAATATGCCAAGCTTTAAATATACCTACCTGTTCTTCCGGCAAACATTTATCAGATAAGAACGGTATTTTAAAAATTCTTTTAATTTGTGTCTCTTTTAACAATTTACTAAAACAATTTTATCCTTGAACTCTTCAATAAAAAGATATTCATCTCGGCACGTTGCTCTCTCAAAAAGTGTTCAAAACGAGTAATTATTGGAACGAAGGGTCCCCCCATTTACGACTGTTAAATGGCCTTTGATACATTTTTTATGAATTTTGATTGCCTAATAAAATTCAGTCCTAATCAAATTTTCTTTTTAGAACGAATGTTTGTTTCAGCGCCTTTTGATTCTTTAAATTGACAGATTTTAAGATTGGTTCCAGCCTGATGAAGCGGCGAATCGCTGAAAGACGCGATTTCTAAAATGACTAACCAATATAAACCAGTCATCAAAGTTCTGATAAACTTTTGTATTAACCGAATTCAGTTATCAATGTTCCAGTTCTGTTTGATGAGTGGTATTATATAATATCCTAGCCACCCGGCCACGCGCTGCTGTGACTAGGTAATAAGCAATAAAAAAAAAAACTATCCTATCTCTCAAGTTTGACCAAACGCACGCATTGTGCACAATTTCATTAAAATCGGTTTATTACTGACTTAATTTGTTTTTACTTATTTTAATAATGAACAAATAAGATTTAACGTGGATCAACGACGCGAGGGAAAACAGAGATGAATGTTACTCTACAACCACCACGGTATTGTCCGAAATGGATTAATTCTACATTCAATACTTTCTACTTTTGTACCTGCTTGATGAGAAATAAAAAAAAATACGTTAGTGTAAAGTAAGAGACGTCGTTTGTTAACGCGCCGCAGAATCACGTCTGAACAGACTCTCCACTTCCTAAATTGTGTCATTTCGTAGAAGTATTCAATGCTGCTCTGTCTTTTATATTAAATTGATTCTTATTTGTTCTCTTTAACAAATAAATAAGAATTGACATCTGAAACAAATAATAAAAAGATTGTGTTCACAGTGAATTTTAAATTAAGTCTTAATTTTTAAACGGAGGTTGAAATAAATGTAATGTTTGTAAATTAAAGAATTATTTACTTTAAGGTTGGATTTTGTGTTATACATTTGGAGGTGAATAAAAAAAAAGACTTAGTTTTCAGTTTCATGTTTTACTTGCTGAACATACATACGAATGTTAAGTACTTACTTATATTTGCATTTTTTATTATATGAACACCTTTTTCTAGTTCATGCATTATACATTATGATTATTTAACCTTTGAATTTTCGTGTGGTATTCATATTGTTGGTTAAGGGCTCCGTTTCCGCATTTAGACTCACAGAAAGTCAATGCGTTCAGATAAGGCCAGCTAGTTGAGCCTGCCTAGCTCCTTCCAGAAGCACAGAAGCCTCTGGTGCATTCACAGGCTTCTAGGAGCGACCTCGCATCCGCGAATACATTTGCCCGTTGTGGAGCTCTACTCTCGCACTCAAGGATAACGTATGCGATCATTCATTGAGGGCTCGCTGTCTGATTTTTTTTGACGAGATGCCGATTCAGGGCCAAATGTCTCGTAATGGTTCCTACAACTATCCTAATGTCTAGTCGGTTAAGAGGTACTCATATTAAAGGTACGTGTATATTTCAGGAATGACCGACAAGTTTCGAACCGGGCTGGGGGCCCTCAAGGTAAGCAACCAACGCAGTGGGACGCCTCACCCCTTGATAAAGGTGGGGTCTTTTTTTTAAGAGAATTTATGTATTTTATTATTCACGTACGAAAAACTCATAAGAATCGGAAAATATAAATTAGGAAAACACTTGCTAGTTATAACGATTGTGATAAATAATATGATTAAAAGTCGATCCATTCAACCACGAAACGTCCCTTCTTACAAGTCTTTTACCAAGTATCTGAATAGAGGGTATATTAAATAAACAGTCTTACAAAGCGTAGGATGTTCTAACGAAGCATTCGTGAATATTCAGAGCTTAGTAGAATATAGCAGCAGGTACAAACATTCCGCAAATACCGTTGATTAATTCCAATTTAGTATTCGTTGGTAAGTGAAATTAAGTTAATATGCTGTATTACATATGTATATAGAATAAAACCTAGTTATATTACATCAGTAACTATTTAAATAAGGAATGAAATCAAAGAGAAATTTGTTAGGTGCGTCAGAGTCATACTTATAAGATTAATTGTAACTTTCAAACGCGAGCCTTAAATAATAATTATTTGTTAAAAAAAAGTATCACCGACTTCAATGTGCTTTTTAGTGGAAAGTAGATATATTTTGTTTAAATATAATATGGGTAGGCCAACTAAACGCACTGCTCCAGTGAGCTGTTTCGGAGCAAACGAAAACATCCAAGATGTATACAATTTTTAGATATTTATGATTTTTAAGAAACCGTTCTACTGATTTCGATAAAATTTAAATGGGACTACCTGGGAAGTATACCCTTTGAAACAAAAAAATAATTCTCAAAATTGCTTTAGGCGTCTTCGAGTAATCGGTGAACATACATAAAAAATCAGAATACCGACGAATTGAGAACCTTCTCCTTTTTTGAAGTCGTTTAAAGATTAAGAAATTTTATTATCTCTTTTAAATAGAAGCCAATTCTATGACTTTAAAATATCTATGGAATATAAACCCACACTCGCAGTTTACAGAAAATCTTAAGTGAACATTTTAAGGTTTTATATTTTTACGAAAATTAAAAACGCTTTTCACGATTTTGCTAATTGCAGTTACACGACTGGTGTAATTGCTCCATCCTAAAGAAGGCGGTGGAGACTAGGTTCACCAGACCTCCATGGGAGGGAGGGACAGGGTTAGCAAAGCACAAATTACACCATGTTTATAATCACTTACCTTTAGACAGGGTGTTCGTGCTTACTGGAGTTTACAATCTACTGGGGGCTCTCTCTCTCTCTCTCTCTCTCTCTCTCTCTCTGTCTCTATCTCTATCTCTCTCTCTCTCATCATTTGTAGACGCTGTACAATATATATTATATCTATATACACATATATATATAACATAAAAGTATATACACAACATATCTACTTACATGCGTCGAGGATAAGGATTAATAATAATGCACAACAATGGAAATAATAAAGCACAAAAAAACACCGTTAAAGCGTTACGCTGCCCTCTGATCACTAAATGTAACTTTTCATGTTTTTTTCATACTGGGCGCCTTTAACTCCAAAAAACTGATTCATGCTAACTTCAACTTGAGACTAAAGAAATACATCGTTAATTTTTTGGAAATGTATGTACTCATACTATCTCCCAACAATCGAAAATATATAGGCACGACTCTAAAGTGGTAACTTTGAAGATACAGGCGTGTTTGTATGTATGTATGTTACAACTCTAGTGGTATCACTCGCTTGCTGCAACCCTATTTCCATAAACGAAATTCTAGCGACCCTTTTCATCAGCACAGATACAAAAGTACACTATTTATTAAAGGTGTACGGTTTCATTCACGTGTGTATTGCGACGGTGCCGGGCGACAGGTCGCCTTATTCCTTGTTAAAGGACGGCCCCTGTCGAGTCCGAAACTTCTCGGAAATCCCCGAAATATAAACGTGAGTAAAATCGTATATCCGTATTTAATGTGAATGGAGGTGCTTCACTAGTTGGGGAATGGGAATTCGGGCAGAAATTTGCTATACCACCTACCATTTATATCACAGGGTTGCCAATGCTTTCTTTGTAATTAAAAGTTTGTTAAACATTGTGTTTCCCATGATCCTTGAAGTTTTTAAGGAGCGTCCTCGCACTGAAACCCTGTATTATTTTTTATTTCTTAAGTTTATTGCCCCTAAATACATGTAAGCTTCATAAATTCTCGTGTACTTAACTGCCTAGCTAAGACAGATGCTTAACTTTGTAAGAAAACATACGGAACGTGAACGTGCTCGCCTCATCGAACTATTTAGTAATCTGTTAAATTTAACTGACCGTGGTGAGAATGCGCTTGAAGAAAGAAGAAGAGAAAATTAAATATTGGTAAGCCCTAAAATATTAGTTTTAGACAAGTTTCTATTTTATCATTAACTAATTTTGACGCCAGGATGCTTATCCCTTAAAATTATTTAACAATTGACTAAACGGTCCCGTGAAAATAAAGTTGAATTGAGACCTTTCTCCTGTTTTAATGTTCGTTAAAAATATAAAGGAACTAACAATTTTATAAATCCTCCGTTTGTTTTGCAATAACAGAAAATATAAAATAAGTATTCAAATACCAAACTTGCATTTTATCTCAAAAAGTCTATAAAAGCTGTAACTATATTCGTTATTGTAATAACGGCGTTACAGATTCAAAGCGGCCATTTGTTCTAATTTTAAAAATCATATATCAAGTCACAAGCGCTTTAATCAAATTCTGACCGCACGACCGCCCCTAATTTTGTCCCGTATATATCCGAACTAGAAGAGATTTAGGTCGGGAGCAGTGCTCTAAATCGCAAATATAATTAATTCATGCCTACCGGGAACCCCAGTACCCCGTAATGGAATGAGGCATTAACCTGGCCCGTGAATGCCTGTTAGCTTTTAATTTATATTAAGTGACCCCTGAAATGCGTTTTAATTTCCAGATTGGATGTTCGAATGCTTAGGCGAAGGTAACATCGTATTACTTTACGATATGTAAATGTATAACTAATACATTTTCTTGTGAATGATTGATTTCATGTGTTCGAGCCAAAATATAATCTCAATTCGAGTGAGTTTAAAATGTATAATCCCATCTCTCTATAATCTGTCTCTGGGAGGTTAGACACAGTTAAACACCGCTATTAGTATAGTGTTGGGTTTCTACAGATAAGTGGAGTCATCAGAACTCTTAGAAAGGGGAATAGGTTGATGACCTTCTGTAAATGATAAAGTGAGATAGTGAGCAATAGACAATATTCTAGTTTCATAGCTTGCATGTCTCGGGGACAGAGGTGTTTTGAGGATACCTAACTATACATTGTAGTGAAATTGAGCCTTGCGTATCGTAGCAGGTATGTTGTCGAGAGAACGTGTGGGATTCCACCATGGTACTGATAGCTTACCACCAGGCTTGTCGTACGCTTGTTTACCAAATTAGTTGTGTAATAAAAATTTGGCGATTGTATTACCAGCAGGCAGGTTCAGGTCATACTGACGAGTAACTATAAAAAAATATTGGAATATAATATATTTTTGTACATAAATAAGTAAAAGTAAAAAATAAATAAGTTAAATTAATACTATTACTATTCAAATCATATTTATAATAGTAAACGCTGTTTAATAATAATTTTTATGTTATGAATCAAATAATAAATGTAGTAAATTCGAAAACACGTATTTTAAAGGCTTAATTAAAATAGGTTTGTACATAAATAAGTAAAAGTAAAAAATAAATAAGTTAAATTAATACTATTACTATTCAAATCATATTTATAATAGTAAACGCTGTTTAATAATAATTTTTATGTTATGAATCAAATAATAAATGTAGTAAATTCGAAAACACGTATTTTAAAGGCTTAATTAAAATAGGACACAATATATAAATCCACAAAAGCAAACCAAACAAAAAGGCCATTTTAAAATTTAATTCAACTAAAGCTAGATGAAGCTTACCGCAGAAAAAACACAATATCGACAAGCGGTGACCAAAAACTAGTATTTCCGTCGTTTCAGCAAAATAAAAGGTTATGTAATTGGGGCCAATCACGATATTGTGCAATTTTCTACCCTGTGCATGTTCGTACGTACAACTGCACACTGTTCATATTGCAATTTCGGTGTAGCCAACAATACATTTTATGTAAATTTGTTCGAAATGATTACTTTTGTACACATATTTCCGTATTATAATTATGCAAATTTAATAAGTTAAAATTTTTGCCCGCAGTGCATTTAATACTGGAGCCGCATAATGTGAAGGTTTTTTTTGTTGTGATGTACGAGTATTTCATATGTTGTGGTTGACCCGTTTCAATCATTTTTTTGACAGCTCAATCCCATATTTGTGTACTTTCTTTCTTAAATCATGTCAAAAAATCCTTTGTGATACGTAATACACGTTTGTAAATGTTTAAAATTCAATTCTGTAGTGATTGAAGCTTTCGAGTCCATAATTATACGTGAAAATAATTCTTTGTAACGCATTTTTAAAAACAAATTCCGAACACTGGCACGTCAAATTTGGAATACTTTGTTTGTGTATAAAAGTGCAAAAAATTTTTTTTATTTGAAACAATATGATTTTTTTTTTATAACTCCCGCATTAGGAATTACTCCTGTGTCGCGGGGGACTTTACAAACATACAAACAACGGACACAAAGAATACCCAGACTCAGGTGAGAATCGAACCCACGACCTCTGGTTGAGCAGTCAGGGTCACTAACCACTAGACCCACGGGCCAGTCAATTACGCGAAAACGGCAACTTTAAGCTACAAGCGTCCGGTATATATATTGACCTGTCATGGTACGTTAGTCTATACAATGACAGTTCCAGTTATACTGGCCAATGAAATAAACCAAAAATGAATTATGGTCGAAATTCGACCACCAGGCGATCGCTGATAAATAATTTCTATTTTTAAATCAACTTTTATTTTTATCTCTACATTTATTTCAGTATTGAACAGCTGCGAAACAAAATATAGTGGTGACAGGTGCCAGCCGCTTGAAAACTATCTTGAGTGAGCGGGGATTGAACCCACAATCAATCGCCGTATGAAATAAACATTTGGGTCATTCACAAATAGTCATTCTAAATTTGAGTGTATTTCGTACACGTTAATTGTAGAAAAAATAAAATAAATAAAATTTATTAGAAACGAAAACGATAGGATAAAGACATAATTTATTTGCCAAACATACGTTTACACACACAGTTATATACAAGTATACAAGATGTTGAGAAATATAGATGAAATAAAAAATTAAACAATACAAGTAATTAGTCACTACATATACACAAAGTATGTCTGTCTGTCTGTTCGCAATAAACTCAAAAACTACTGAACGGATTTCCATGCGGTTTTCACCAATAGATAGAGCAAATCATGAGGAAGGTTTAGGCATATAATAAATTAAGGTTTTGTGTAAATTGGTTGATATATGATGATGATTGTTAAAGATGTCTCTGCTACCCGTGCGAAGCCGGGGCGGGTTGCTAGTACAGCTTTAAAACACATCAATTTATTATGTTTGTCAAGAACATTCGCCTGCTAGGAAATATCAATTGTTTTTAATTTTTGTTGTGTTTTTTAAATTGGTTGGGGCCATACAGAGCAAGCTTTTCTCATGAGAGTAATTCACAGTGAAGAGACACTTCGTGTTAGTGTTTTGTAGACCTAATTTAAATTACAAGTGTGTTTCTAAAAAGTTTAATAAAATTGTCTGTAGACCCTTTTATAAAGCACCATGAAATAGCAAGCAACTTGAAAGAAGCAGAAACAAAAAATAATTTTCCTCTAAGATTAAGATACGTAAGGTGGACCGAATGCTCATTTGTCACCTCTAGTTTTAAAAAATGTTGACACGCAACACGTTCGGCGTTTTGTTCGTGCAGTAATTAATGAAATAATATATACATATAAAATTACATGCGAGTATGTATGTTCGAGTATATGTGTGCACATTTATACAAAAATATTTCGAAGAATTAAGAACAGAATTGATTAGAAAGGAGATCTTTTTTGTAATCAGTTTGGAGAGTCCGTTGCTGTAGAAGAAGCCGGTCTTGACGGTGGACCGTCAAAACCTGTTGACAGTGAATTAGACTGGCCCACCACCGTATGATTACTAAAAGACTTACATAGAACAGTTTTTAGTAACAAAATAAACCTTTATTCAATGTATAACCAATTCTCAATATTTCGATTGATTTACTCTTTGAAACACGAATTTTTTTGAATTTTTGAATTCACTCTTTTGTAAGTTTCTCTATTATTATTCTTTTTTAAAACTGTTAATATTAAACAAACAATTACAGATTCGATAGTTTACAATGGAATAGCTTACCTTGTGTCTTAAATAACCGACAAATTTCACTATATTCACGTAACAACACTATTAATAACACAATAAAAAAAAAAACACAAAAGAACAGAACACAGAACTGTTTTTCCTTTAATTTCCAATGGCACCAAAACAAATAAAATTCAAATGTCGATTATTGGAAATTCAAATTGACGAATAGCGTAACCTGAACAGCGTCCGTGTTAAGTTGTGTTAGGTCGCCAGTCATACGTACACTGAGTTTGCGATAACCGATTGCAGTCGTAGTGACGCGACCGCTCGCTTATCGATGTCGATGATGTAATTTAATTATATGGTAGTTCAATTTTCTTTTGCAACATCGATTTTATATGACGTCGTGAATTAGCAGATAAGGTTCAGTACTCGTGTGTTGAAAATTAAATTAACGGACAATAGTATATGTAATAACTAATTTAATTGCTCATTAAAGTTAAGACCATATAATCCGATAGTGATTTAATTTACGTAATAAAAAATGCGTCATCAATCACACGTATATCGTGATATACTGATAAAAATACTATTACTGTACAAAAAAAAAATAAGATGTATTTGAAACAGTTAACATTTTTTACGATACATGGTCCCTTAACTGATAAGTAATTATTTCAATTTTTTTTATCAAAATGAGATTAATAATTTTTTAATTTATCTGATTCACAAATAGTTGTCCCGAGTCTGGGTGTTCTTTGTGTCCGTTGTTTGAATGTTTGTGTAGCCCCCCGTGACACAGGAATATTCCTAATGAGGAAGTTGTCTTCAAAAAAAAAAGAAGATAACAAACCGCTCTTTTTAAATAATGTTCGTTCCAGCTTGTGGAGTGTGAAGTGCCAAAGCTTGTAGCAGTTGTCACCTCTTCATCTCCTATCTCCTCTCCATAATAAAATTTTATCCATTCTCATTGTAACTGAGGGGTCACGATTGAATATCTCACGTCAACATTGAACAAAATAGTCAACCATAAAGTTGTATCATTTTTCAGCTTTATCAAAATAAATGTATTTTTTATACTATAACGGTGGCAAACAATTATACGGCCCGCCTGATGGTAAGCGGTTACCGTAGCCTATGGAATTCTTAAACTATAGCTTAATCTCCCGTGAGAGGGGAAGGGAGAGAAGAAGTCCAAATAAAAAAAAAGCTGCTCACGTATTAAATAGATGCTCCCTTACGAGAATCTATATTACTAAGTATATTTTTTTAGTATGCTCATCTTTTTCTTAAAACATTTATAGTCAATTGTTAAACCCCTAGTTTATTGACTCGCGATGTTTACTTTAAACAGATATTTATAAAAGTCAATTAATATTTCTTATCTGTCAGACGTAGTAACACAATTGAATTATCTCCGAAGTTCAGACATAATTACAAAACAACATACATTCGTAAATCAACCAACTCATTCGGGACAGTCAATGTAATAAATTTAATTATCACATTGTCTGCCAGTAAATAATACTGAATTATAATTATAAATAAGTTGACCTCATTATTGACAGTTGTTGGGTAGGTCAAGGAAGTTGATAGTGGATGAGCAATCGACACCCAGTGTTACTGCACTTGCATGTTGACCATATGTATAACAGCCTAAGGACATGCTTCTTAATGTATAATGTCAGTGGCCAGGCGTCCGTTGTCTTATGGATATCGGCTGCCTGTTATTTTAGCAGCAGGAGGCCTGACACCGTGGTGCGAGGTCTTCCGTGTAAACTGGCTCCCATAAAAAACATAAATGTGAAAATGGGAGCCAAGTTCAATATTAAGAATATACGTGGTTATTGACTACGCTGACAAAAGAATTGAGATGTAAATGATTACCAAGTTCTGTAGATGATTCTGAACATTTGGCTTAGCTAGTTTTTTGTTTGTTGAGAACTTTTCGACAACTGATTATAGATTCATAGGAGATAGATAACATCATTGCAAATGATGGTGTGAATGGAGATGTGGGGCTTTGAATTTTTAAGAAGTTTTGGCCAAATTACGTTTTCATATACTCTCCAATAAGCTTCGACATGACGTAGTTTACCCTGTCATGATGCATAACTTATGAATCCCCTTGAATTACCCTTTCTATTTGAGAGCCATTTGCATGTCTCGACTGCTCTGTATTGTCTGATTTAGAGGTGATATGGTACTCTTAGCCATATCCCATACCAGAGGATTTCTTTATGCATTCCCAGGAGGTCCCTAACCTCCTGACCTAATCATAATTCATTACAGGGCTATAAGTTGATTCATTGACACTTGAAAGAAAGAAAGAAAGAAAACATATTTTTATTTCCGAAACATCCTATAACTATTACAAACAAATTTTTATAACCAAAAAAAAAAAAAATACACTTTTTGACGAAATTATTAACACTAAATAAAGCACAATTTTAATTAAAATTGGGTGCAAGTGGCAACACTGCGCGTCACGCACGACATGGCAACGTGGCACTCATCACTCACGTGTCAAATGTATGACGTGGCAACAGGTCATGTTTTTTTATTTCGTACCTACATCGTTTTTAGTGGAAGAAACGTCGTGTTTCGGAAATTTGGGTGGACACTCAGCATAAACTGAGATGGGCATAACCCACACCAGTACTGGTTTTTAGTGCCACCCACGAGTGCCGCCTAACGTCGTCGGGTGACATTGCCCAATTATTGGCTTATTAACTAATAAGAAGAAATAGAACAGTAAAGATCAGTGCTAAAACTATAAACAAGAGACAGAGAAAACAGGCATGTAATGTGGGTAGTTAAATTAATTAATTTTAATCATATTTTAACAGTATCACAATTTAATGAATAATAAAATATATTGTTTATAAACAATACCTGCCAGGATAGTGTGATCTCAGTCCTCACTACACCTCACAAACAACAAAGGTACAACATTTGTCTCTGCAATGGAAGTTGAGCACTTACAGAAATCACTAGCACAGCTCACTACAGCATTCAACACCAGGATGGAAGGCTTTGAAGCACAGCTGCCAAAGACATCTAACTCCTCAGACACAACTTCTGTATTAGCTACGGAGTTCAACAGCTTCAAAGTTTTCATGAAGGAGACATTGACCACATTGCAGTGCCAAATTGAAGTACTTGCACGCCAAGTTGATGCTCTGGAGATGCGCAGTCGCAGAAAGATGCTGCTCAGGAACAAACACAGGAGCAGCTCGCCAATGTAGTATCTGATGTAGTCAAGGGTCTCCTGAAGTTGTCTGACTTCTCTACAAAGGACATCAGGCGTTGCCACAGGATGGGTCGGCCCACAGGTGAAAATAAACCTAGGGCCATCGCTGTCAAACTGGAGAGTGCCACTGTCAGGGATCGGATATGGTTTGCCAAGACCAAGCTCAAAGGTTCCGGTATAACCGTATCCAAATTCTTGACTAAACAGCGGCATGAGACGTTTATGGCGACCAGAGAGCGGTTTGGCATTGGTTGGTGTTGGACCCGGGAAGGCGTGATTTACATCATTGAGGACAGCGGGGTTAAGCACCGTGTGATCTCGGTTGCTGAGCTGAACAAAGTGCCGGGGATTATTGTCGACAAAGGAGTTGTAACGCCGAATGTTGTTGTGAAACCTGCTAGCAAACCAAAGCGTGGTGCTAGCAAAAAGTGATCTTCTGCACAGTAACATAATGCTCCGTTTTCAAACCCACTTCTTTTTCGGGTATCCATTAAGCTTTTATAATACCAGCGCGGTAAACTTTGCTAACTCGTATTTATTTACTTTTGTACAGGTACAGGTACTAGCAGATTGTTTTTTTTTTTTTTTTTTTTTTTTTATTTGGACTCTATCTCGCGTGTAGAGTCAACGCAGAGCAGATTGTTTTTCCACTCACTTATCTAACCTGTCAAAAGAATTGAAACTGACAGACGCTTCAATTTCGTTTTGAAATCCGCACCTATATAAAATGCTGGCTCCACTGTTATGATAACGAATATTTGGCCTCAACTTGATTACTTGGCTAAATTCTTTGTTTTTCGTTTCTATTATTATTTTAAACTGAGTTTTACATACATTATTATAATATATAAAACTTTATCGTGAAGTCTCACAAACAATGGTTATCGAACATGTTATTCTTATTTATTTTGGCTGTCTTGTTTAAAACCTTACTCAACTATAAACTAGCCTAATTGCGTATTACCCGAACTGGTTAGTTCACTATTCTGTCTACGCATTTTAACAAATGATCACGTTGTATGTACTTATTTTTAATTTTTAAAGATAAAAACAACTGGCAGGTGGATAGGGTAACTTTTATTGATATATTCTTAGAGTTAAGTTAATTTATATTATCTTGTTTTTATTGTATTTATTAATATTATTATACATATATTGCTATGTCCGACAGCAGTGATAGCGAAAGTTATTTTTCAGCGAGCAGTAATGACGATAGTTTCGTTAGTATTCCGTCACTGACTGACAATTTAGAAGTACAATTTTCTGATGTTCCTAAGAATTTTAATGTGATTCATATCAATGCTCAGAGTATTCCGGCACACTTCACGGATATGCTGGCGAGTTTTAGTTGTAAAAATTTACACGCTATCCTTGTTTCTGAGTCTTGGCTGAAACCATGTCTCCCCTCCTCGTTATACTACTCCCTACCTGGGTTTGAGCTTATAAGAAATGATCGCGTGCTTGGTGGCGGGGGTGGTGTAGCTATATATCTCCGGACTCAAATTCCTTACAATATTATTAACATGTCGCCACAACCCTCTCCACCAAATGCGGGTGAACACCTCTTTATAGAAGTCGAGCTCAACCATACTAAAATCCTTCTCGGTGTATACTATAGTCCTTCCCTGCGCATTAACTTCTTTCAGTCCTTCGAAAACCTATTGGAGAACCTAATTCCATCCTATAAACACACAATTATCATGGGCGACTTCAATACTTGCCTTTTAAAAAATGACTTTCGATCTTCCTCTCTTATTTCAATATTTCAATCAACCAATCTTTGGTCTCTCCACCTCAGTGCCACTCATCATTTTCCAAATTCTATTCCATCTCTTCTTGACCTTATCCTTGTTTCATCTAGGGACCACGTCGCCAAGTACGGTCAGTGCTCAGCCGACGCGTTCTCATATCATGATCTTTTATTCCTTTCCTACAAAGTCCGCCCTCCTAAATCTAAACCGAAAATCCTCATGCAGCGCAATTTTGGTGGCATGGACGTAAATGATTTGCGCGAGGATGTGAATAGTATCGACTGGTCACCACTGTTAGCTACAGAGTCTGTAGATAATAAAGTGGACTTTTTTAATACCTCTATCCTCAAACTGTACGATAAGCACGCCCCCATACGACCTGTTAAATTAAAGCACGCGCCTTCGCCATGGCTAACAAGCGACATAAAGGCACTTTTGACTAGGAAAGCTACAGCCAAATATAAATTTAAGATAAGACCTAACGACACTAATAAAGGAAAATATGTATCTATTCGAAATCGCTGCAATAAGGTGTGTAGAGATGCACAACGCCAACATATTCACAACTCTGTTCAAAACAGAGACCCAGCTAAAGTTTGGAAATTTCTTAAGACACTTGGAGTTGGAAAATCACGGCCTAATGTCACCCCAAAAAGTTTAAATATTGATTTATTTAATCAACACTTCACCGCCCTGTCCAATTTTGATAGGACTATTAAGGCAATTACACTGAACAATCTTTCTTCCATTCCAGCGCCTAGTTATAACCCTTTTATTTTTAATCAATTCTCGGCTTGTGATGTTAAGAAGAGTATTTTGGGGATCGTATCCTATGCCGTTGGAAGTGACTTTGTTAGCCGTAATATGATCCTTCCTATCCTTGACGAAATTCTTCCCGTCATGACCCATATCCTTAATCACTCATTATCAAGCGGAGTTTTCCCAACTGCTTGGAAAGATGCCCAAGTCACTCCTATACCAAAAAAACCAAATCCTGCTTCCCACTCTGATTACCGTCCGAACTCTATATTGCCTTTCCTTTCTAAAGTCCTCGAACGCCTCGTCCATAATCAACTTAATTCATTTCTTACCAAAAATAGCCTTCTTATCTCCCATCAATCCGGTTTCCGTCCCGGTCATAGTACTGTCACAGCCCTGGTGAATATTACGGATGATATAAGAACCGGAATGGAAAATGGAAATCTTACTGTTCTTGCTCTCCTTGACTTTTCCAACGCTTTTAACACAGTAGATTTCGACATTCTGCTTGGCATACTAAGCTCTCTTAACATATCTCCAACGGTAATTGATTGGCTTCGTAGTTACCTGTGCGGCCGCCGTCAGCGCATATGCATCGAAAACACTAATTCATCTTGGTGCAACATATCTGTCGGCGTACCACAGGGTGGCGTTCTATCTCCTCTTCTTTTCGCAATGTTTATAAATTCAATCTCACATCAACTTCTCTCTCACTACCACCTTTATGCAGACGACCTCCAGATATATTCCCAAGCACCTGTAGAAAAATTGTCTGAAGCAGTTGAGAACATTAATAATGATTTGACTCGAATCCGTGATTGGAGTGTGTCACATGGGCTTACTGTATATCCAAGCAAGACCCAAGTTATTATTGTTGGCAGCTCTAGGAAGAACTCAAGGATTGTCTGGTCCCAACTTCCGCAGGTTATTTTTGATGGCGTCCCAGTTCCAATCAGTGAAAAAGTAAAAATTCTTTATTGACCCTGAATTATCTTGGGGCCCACAGCTGCAGGAAGTAAGCCGTAAAATGTTTGCATCTGCGGGATCATTGAGACGGCTGCGCAACTTTCTTCCTACTGTCACCAAAATTGCACTTGCAAACTCGCTACTACTCCCAATACTTGATTATGCAGATGTCAGCTATCCAGATCTCACCGAGGCCCAATTAGACAAACTCGAGCGACTCCAAAATTTTTGTATAAGATTTATATTTGGTTTACGCAAGTATGATCACGTCTCAGAATTTCGTCAAAAGCTTGAGTGGTTACCCATACGCCTTCGCCGGAATGCTCATATCCTTTCTTTATTATATAATATATTGTTTAACCCTTATTAAGTTTGCTGTGAAGCTTTGAGTTCCTTCATGACACACTGAGATTCTTAAGATCATCAGAAAACTTAGAGTTAAAAATGCCTTTGCACTCCACAGCGTTCTTCGACAAATCTTTTACCGTTGTTGCAACAAGGTTGTGGAATGCATTACCTATAGAAATAAGAAAGGCTCAAACTGTAAACGCCTTCAAAGCAATGGTGAAAAGTCACTACTTAACCTTATAGCTCCATCAAGAGGTATACTGAAATCATGTGACACTCTTATCGTTATAATGTTTATTTGCAGAATATTGGCATGTATTCTCTCAGTATTTAATTATTCATGTTATTGCTTCGGTATTCGATATATATTTGTATATTTATATATGTATATTGTATGCTTATGTATAAGACTAGGTATATGTATATACGAGTATGTAGTACACCGACAACTACCACTTACTTCTGCCACAAAATCCATCCTAAGGTTGTCTGGTAGAGATCGCTCTTAGCGATAAGACTGCCCATTGTACATAACATTAATATTAAGATCAATCACTGTAGTTCAATGTATTATGGTGTACAATAAAGAATATTCTATTCTATTCTATTCTATTCTAAGCCTGTGGATTTGATTTTTTTGATTTGATTTATTAATCTACACTAATATATTAAGCCGAAAAGTTTTTGTTTACTTGTTTATTCGTTTAAACGGGCTTATCTCTGGAACTATCAGTTAAATTTGTTTTTTTTTTATGTTATAGGGGCAAACGAGCAGACGGGTAAATGACTACCGCCGCCCATGGGCTCCTGTAACTCAAGAGTCAGAAGTGCGTTGCCACCCTTTAAGGCACCAGCAAGTAGGGGAAGATGGGAAGAGGGGGGAAGAGCGGGAAGACGGGAGAAAGGGATTAGAGGGTGGAGAGGGGGAGAGAGGAGGGACGGGAATAGGGGAGAGGGGGACGGGTTAGGGCTTCCGGTAACCTCACTCACGTGGCGAAAAGCAATGCAAGCATTGTTCCCTGCCGGTTTCTGTGAGGCCGTGGTGTCGAGCGCAGTCGAGCCGGCCCATATGTGCAGAAGCATGACTCTTCCACATAATTTTGGATAGAGTATTCATTGAGGAAGGTTAATGGCTATGTAACATCACGCTACCACCTTTAGGATTGGAGCAATGACCATAAACGCAGGTGGAACTGCTGGGCATGGCTCATCCTACTAATATTTTAAACGTGAAAGTTTGTGAGGATGTATAGTTTGTATAGATGTTTCTTGCTCTTTCATGCAAAAACTACTGAACATAGCTGGACACCTGGATTAACACATAGGCTACTTCTTATCCCGATATTCCCACGGCATCGGGACTTACGCGGGTGAAACAGCGGGGTGCAGCTAGTAAGTACATAAATTTAATAGCTGTTACTAATAATAGCAATTATTCATCAGTCGCTATTGCTTTAGAAACACATTCAGCAAAAATTTATTTATGAACTTTGATGGCTGACATTTGATTTTTATGAGTATCTTGGCAAAGGGAGATCCAGTGCCCGATTTATAGCAATAAAGACACCACTTATTAGGTACAAAAAACGGTAAAAATCATGTTATCAGACACCGCCGCGCCGCGGTAAGACGAGAATGTAGGCAGGAGTATTTTACGCATATTTCTTTAACTCCCTTCAAAAAAAGAGGTGAGCATCACGCCTGTTTTTGCCAGTTTGTCATTTAAAAACTAATAATGTTTATTTATTTATTTGCCAAAGGTCGTCAACACGGTACACAGTTCAATATAGACAATAAACATTCATTGTTCTGCAATAGCTGCCAATATCTACAACAGTAGTTTATCCAATTTAAAATTAAATCACAACAAACAAACATTTTATCATGTTTTGTTTTTGTAGTTTTGTTTACACTTGTCAAAATTATGATACCATATTATCATAACTTTTTTTAGGGTTCAATTTATAGGACCATCATCATCATCTCCTGTCTTTTTCCCGACTTTATTAGGGGTCGGCGCAATGAGTAGGTATCATTGCAAAGCGTGTTGGCTGGTTTCCTGCCTGGCTGTCGCTAACCCTCCTTGGGAATATAATTGTTTTCAGTTGGGATAAAGCAAGATGGTTAATTTGGGAAAATGAATAGGGCAAGGGAGCTAGGGATATAACAAGTCTCGGATTTGGAAACGAGGCTGGTCGCGTACTCATGAAGAAGAGACTAGGACAGGAACATCAACTGGTTATATTTATGGGGCCATTCTGGAGATTAATCTATTCAATAACAGAATCAGAAGAGAGAAGCAGAAGGTTCGTCGTATGGTGAATGGTTACTATCTAATATACAATTAAAAATAAAATAAAAAAATTCTTTAACCAAGATATTCAGCCGTCCTCATAAGGTAATACCGCCACTATATTTGTTATTCCAATAATTGGAGAGGTCACATTTACAAAGTTATTTATATTATGTATTGAGTTTTTTTATTACACCATAACTTCTAAATGCCTGAACAGATTTTGATGTGTAGAGTATCGTTAGAATCTTTACATCACCACAATTAACACTGACTATAATTTTTTCTAATTCGTTTTTCAACAGGGCAATAGCATTTTTTTAATTAGTTTCTTATTCACAAAAAATCTACAAATATGGTCTTGAGATCACATAAAAACATCAATTAGTTTTTTTTTAAATCGTTTGTGATTGGGGCTTACGCATTGTCCTTTACTGTGAAGTAAGTAGGCCAATTCTATTTTGAGGCGGGAGCCAAGTGGCGGAAGCGATCATTCTTCATTACTTCTTATAGCTTCAATACTGAAAGCTTTGCTCATGAACTTCCTCACCGTGACTTGAGTGCAAAACGACCTATTCGTTCTTTCGTAACTTATTGGTCCTCGGCGCTGAAACTGTTTTTTAATCAAGGTCAAAGTTCCTAAGCCTTTTCTTATGCTTTCTACAAAAATTTCACAACTTTTTTATTTTAGGAAAATGCTCCTAATTGACTCTTTGAGTATTGTTACTCAATTATAACCTAATTTTGGGAGTCTATTTGTTTAATATTTTTTCGTGGTTTAAAGAATTAACAATAATAGATCATGGAATTATTAAAAAAAAAAACATTATAAATGGAATATTTGTGAAATATAATAAAAAAATAATTATGTGTAATGTATATCATGATCCTCTTGACAGGTTTACGTATAGTTGATGCAGTGGCAGAGTTGGGTGTGTCATAGTAGATCTTGTTATTTTTTTTTTACAGAACTAATGATCATGCTCATCAAACAATTATTTGTACTGGGTGGGAATCGAACCCACGACCTCTGTCTCAGCAGTCAGGGTCACTAACCACTAGACTAGACCAACAGACCATTCAATATGTATGTATTTAGAAATATAAGTATGTTTATCAGCAGTCTGGTTACCATAGTACAGGCTCTGCCTAGTCTTGGATCAGACGGTCGGGTGTGAGATGTGTCAAGTTATTATTATTAGGTTCGCCATTAAAACATGTTAGTTCTGTGTTATATAACTTCCCTCACTTCTCACTCACTTTTATGGTCTCTGCTTCGGTCCTAAGAGTCTTACCGTGATCTTAAATAGCCTATAACCTAATTCAAGAATTAGACTAAATTAAATGCAAAAGAAAAATTTTTAAATTTCAAGTCCAAGTGATTGCAGTTTCAAACATTAGCGCGTTCATTAAAAAATAGCACTTCAGCCTTATTACATAAAGTACAGATTTGTATACAGTCAATTTATTAATGTCGTATCTTTATTAACAGTATACTTCACATCGTGTGTACAGTCCTGTTAATTTGTGTGTGTTTGTGTTCTGTTAATTTATTTTTCTTTTCTGTTTTTGTACTAAAACAACAAAACGAAATTCTAATTGAATTGTTTGGATTCTTTTCGGAAAACCGTATATTAATTTTTACTTTTAGTTTTATACCATGGTTTTCTCAAATGTTAAAACCAAAACATGCAACCGTCTTTGCAAATTTTGAGGGTCCACAGGAAATGATTTTTACTCCGCTGCAAAGCATGCGATCATTCTGATTTTAAAGTTTCAAAGACTTAAGTGATGGTAAGATTTGTTTTATCAATAGCAATTATTTCTGGTCTAGTGGTTAGTGATCCTGACTGGTAAGCCAGAAATGAAATGAAAATGAAAATGAAAAAGCGTTCATTCCCAGCAAATACACATTTTAGAAACAGTTTTTAATTCTGCCAGACTACAGACAGTTTGTTGGCAGATGTAGCTCCCATTGAATAATATCACTTAATAATTTCTCTTGTTAATTATCTACACTTTCCCATATTAATTAAATTACAATTCAAAGTTATAAATGTTAAATGACACTAATAATGAATAACAAAATAATAATAACAACAATTAAATAATAATAATAAGTGAATACAGCTTGGCAAAATAATATTTCGTATTACATTATAATATATACTTAATGTATACTTAAGCACCAGAACCTTGTGTTTGTATCATTAATCACAAATTATACTTATGTCAAGTTTTCGCAGACTACATTTAGGAGGAACTTTGAACATTTAGGAGAGGTCATGGGTTTGATTCTCACCCAGGACAAATAATTGTGTGATGAGCATGATCATTTGTTCTGTGTCTGGGTGTAATTTATCTATAATATATATGTATTTAGTTATAAATAAACATGATTATCAGCAGTCTAGTACCATAGTACATGCTCTGCCTAGTTTGGGGTCAGACGTCCGTATGTAAAGTGTGTCAAGATATGATTATTATTATTTATTAGGCAATATTTCATTTGATTTAGTATTTGTATTGTTGTATTGTAAAATTATAAATTATGACGTATTTCGTAACACTGTCATGCACATTTGTCGATGTTACGCTCGTGTAACTCAATATATTTTAATATTCATAATGCATTTTATATCGAAACCAATGACATTCCGTGAAATGTTAGCACACGTAAATTCTGATGTTTTAAGTGTATTATATTTGTGTATTTTAATTTTTTTTTTTTTTAAATAGGTCAGTAGCCTGACTTATCTTACTTCCTACTAATATTATAAGCGTGAAGTTATGTGAGGATGTGTGGATGTATGGTTGTTTGTTCCTTTTTCATGCAAAATCAGCTGAACGGATCTGGATGAAAATTGGCACAGAGATAGATTGTAGTCTAGAATAGCACATATTCTACTTTTTTAATTGTCAAAGCAAACAAAGTCGCGGGCAACTGCTAGTATTATAAATGCGAATAGGAGTTTTTTTGTTACGTTATCACGCCTTAAATACCCAACCGATCGTCATTAAATTTTACATACAAAATCGCTTCAGCACGCGGCACATAGTTATCACATTGGTCGTTTACATCGCAGGTTATGTTACGTGAAACGTTGAGGTTAAATCCCACTTCTGATGTCGGCGACTGGTCGGATTCTTTATTACCGCGTTCATCAAACTGTACAGAAAAAGACATAGGGTACAGTAGTTTTCATCCAGGAAAAAAGGACGGTTCCCGAGGATTAAAAACATAACTGTTAAGCGGGTGAAATCACGGGTACAAGGTATATTTTATATTTAGTTGTCTGGGTCGATTTGTATTCAAATAATGATTAAGATAATATTTACCATAATCTTATGAAGTAGGGGTAATCGTCTTCTAAATACTCAATCAGCTCCTCATTCAGCAACTACCTTGTTTCTTACTTTTCGTTTTATTTCATTCGTCTCTAGCCGGATTACAGATTTTGGATCGATTTTCATTTAATTGGTTTTCAAAACGTGGGTCACACATTCCTAGTAATCTTGTTAACCCCTCCAGCTAAGCTAACTGATTGTGTTAGGAGCGGGTTCATGTTGGTAGTGCACTGCCTTAGCCATTACTGTAAAAATCGTCTCCCAAACAAGCTTCAAGCTTGTAAGTAGGTAAACGCAAAAAAAATAACATTTTGCTCGTTAATCATAACTTACAAGGTACTTCCTGTTAACGTAGAATCATGAAATTTAGTAAAAAGCAAGGTCTCACAGCATAAATAAGGAAAAATCTAAGCATAACTTAATATTACTCATAAGTTCCATCTGTCCAAACATGTCTGAACATGCTTTTTTAACGTAATTTACAGTGTAACATGCCGGTACTAATCTACTCTTCCATAATATTCTGCTGTAATATTTCAAACGTTAAGTCTGAAGCGCATCCTGAGTGCTCTGAATGTATTCTTAATGATGTTCGATGCACGAGTTGGCGGTATGAATGTAGGCATCTGCGAGTTCCACAGGTACTATACGGTACTAATCCGTTTTAAAGTTCTTGAGATTTAAATTTTAAAATTCGAATTCTCAAGAAGCTCGCTTTCAAGATGACGTTTAAAACATTATGTTAAAAGCTAGCACGAGAACACGCTCTGATATGGTATGTTAAATTAAATTTAACATTAGAAGAGGTAGAATAAGATCCTTGTTCAAATTAAAAGCTTGACTACGAAAGTAGATTATATAATGTAAGGGCATTAGATTGCAGCTGAAATAATTCCTTGCACTTATGTAGGTACTTCTCTAATTCAAATATATTTTCACGTTTAGTGGTTTTTTTGCTGATGTCTGGCCAAAGGCAGGAGAAGACTGGCGTTACGCGATGAACGACAGAGTACCAAGGTAATCATAGATTGATGAAAAGAAGTGCGGTATGGCGGTAGGTAGGCTATCAGACTGATTGACGAGATAGCGTCAAGAGGCGTATAACTAGCAGCGAGAGCATGTGGGTTTAATAATAATCTTTTACATACATGCATACATCACGCCTGGATCTGGGCTTTGGACTTCCCGGTTACAGCCAGTTCGACTTGCAAGTACCCACCCTGACCTGCTCGAGCTATTACTAACACTCCCCAATCCATCCGTATAAGCAACATCCCTGTGGAGGAACAAGTGTTATGTCCCTCCAACAAATAGGAGGATCCTCCAACCAGGCGAGGTGATCTTGCCTGGCAAACCGCTGCCCAACGGTTAATGTTGGAAAGTTGTATATATAATAACCGGCGGGAGAACTTTAATAGCGCGATGCGGGATTAGTAGATACTATGTAGTTCAGGTCGTCTTCGCTAGATGGTGTTGATATTTGTTTTTGCTGTATGTGTCGCCACATCCCTTTCGGTCGTTCAATAATAACGTGTTGTTGTTATATAATGTTTTTTAGCAACTTTTTTAACCCCCCCCCGCCGCCCCTCTGGTGATACGTGGTAAGGATTTAGACTAACCTTCCCCCTTCCAAATTAACGTGTATTCATTTCATTTAAACAAAAGTCATAATATTATCTTTAAATACAGATATAATCGTGAGTTCAACGAAAAAACAAATACACGGGCCATCTCACTCCGAACTCGGAGGGGTGGAGGGGGGGTTTCCTTTCGAGCCTCACGTGATTAATGGATGATCCCTTTTCTCAGATTGCTTTCCTTTCTCACCCACAAACTTCATAGTAGTTTATTCGTCTCTATAAAAATATATTTCAAGTCTAAAAATATCCCCATACTTGGCTATTAAAACATTGCAACATTACAACAACATGACGCCAAGAGTCAGTTCAAAACTTAATAAAAGCGTTGCTATTAACAGTAACTAGACGACCATCGCACACAAAGAGGTTTAGGGTCAGGATATAGTAGTAAAAAATGGCGGAAAGATGTTAAAAAATGTGAAGATTTATTTGTACAATGAAGAGGCTTTAAATCCCTCCAGAGCACCTTCCAAGCTTTCACAAAGGCCAGGTACACGTGTCACAGACTTATCTAGATGAATTCTTAGACACAATAGTTTATAAACTGGAAAGAGTAAAGTCAAGAGATAATAATAATAATAACTTGACACATCTCACCCATGGCCATCCGATCCCAAAATAGGCAATGCCTGTACTATGGTAACCTGACTGCTGATAAACATACTTATATATTTCTAAATAGATACATATTATAAACAAATATTTACGGATGATCATGCTCATCACACAATTATTTGCTTTGGGTAGGAATCGACCTCTAGCTCAACAGTCAGGATCACTCACAACACGTTTAACAGGCCAGTCAATGGAATGAAAGAAAGTGAGTTGAAGCGGATTGTGTTCGACTTAAGTAAGATTCACACCGAACGGACAGCGCCGGAAAACATCGGAACGATTTTTTAGTACGGTGATGGAAATTCAATGAAAATGGCGGATGTTGTCGGGTGCCACAAGCGGTGATATGAGTGTTTATAGGCAATAGTAGTCACTTAAAATATCTTACACACTATAAGCTCACTTCAGTGTGGTGGTGTTCACTACATATTGTAAAACAAAGTCCCCCGCCTCGTCTGTATGTTCGTGATAAACTGAAAAACTAATGATCGGATTTTCATGCGGTTTTCACCAATAGACAGAGTGATTCATGAGGAAGGTTTAGGTGTATAATTTGTTAACGTTTTGTGTCAATTGATTGAAATATGATGATGATTGTTGAAGATGTCTCTACTACCCGTGTGAAGCCGGGGCGGGTTGCTAGTTGATCTTATAAAGATAGCAACGATTTGGGCGAAAGCACCAAAGTTAAAGAATGAAAAATGCAAAATGTTATGATGATATTAAATAAAAAAGCATAATTTAAAATACCCTTTATTCGAAAATCGTTTCAACGATTATAAACGAGCTGAGAATATTTGAAGGGTCTGTCAAACAAAAAACTAAATGGCAACATACATGACATAATTAGCAGCTATGATGCCACAGACAGACACACAAATAAACAACATCTGTTCAGCCGTTCGAAGATCATCAGCTCTTTTGTAATCGTTGCAGGGATTTTCGAGTCGGTGGTATTTAAAATTTTTAATGTTGTATACATCTTCAGAAATCATTCTAGTTTAAAATAAAAGCATTTTTAAAAATAATTAGATAATGCAAATATGTACATTGTACATATCTGTTACTAATATATAAAGCTGAAGAGTTTGTGTGCTTGAACACGCTAATCTCAGGAAATACTGGTCCGATTTGAAAAATCCTTTCAGTGTTAGATAGCCCATTGATCGAGAAAGGCTTTAGGTTATATATCATCACGCTAAGACCAATAGGAGCGGAGCAGTGACCATAAACACAGGTGAAACGTACATAAAATTTAAATGCTGTCTAACCCGAGAGTATATATTTTTTAAATCATTCTGATATCTTAAAAATAATCTCGCAACAAATCAGCTGATATAATTAAAAGTTCAATTAAAATGATTTAACACTTAAGTAACTAAGAGTATTACAATAGTAATATAATAACTCCCGCCTCCGCTATCGCTACATCCAACCCCTCACCCTTACATCTCGCAGCAATTGCATTTAGAAACCCATTTTGTGTAATACAGCTCTCTGTTAAATGCATAGAAATTTTCAGCAAACATCTTGAATATAATATTGTTTTAGTCTAACTGCGTTTATTACAAGAAACTAATTATATAGCGAAGTGTTTTAATTCCTGGACACGGTAATGAGTTTAGGGAACTTTTATATTTCTAGATAACAACTTAATTTGCTTTGCAGCAATCTTGTTGGCATCATGCTCTACTTGCTTGAGACTACAAGAATGCTGCAAATTCTCGGGCCGAGGACCCGGAGCAATCAAACCACCTAGATATTACAAGAAACAAGATGTTGGTAATAAGATATTTACGCAGAGACTCAAAGTAATACAGATCGGATCACCTGCTATTATGTATGCTATTTCTCTAATGCTAATGTGTTACAGACCATCACAAGCTCCTTAGTCTATGTAATATAATGGAGGTTTGGCAATCAATTCAGGTAGATATCCCTCGGGAATAGCTCTTTTTTCGTGATGAAAATTATCTTAAGTAACACACCCTTTTTTTTGCATCCTTGATAACATGCGCTCACATGTTATCAGGGGTAAAGAACTGTCTGTACCCTTAGTAGTAAGTGTGCAAAATTTAATGATGATTGGTTGAATAGTTAAAACATAACAAACAAACACGTAAATAAACAAACAAGCTCACTTTCATATTTATAATTTTAGTTAAGATTAGGATGGTGTAGAAGATAGTCTTATATTCAATTTCTTGGGTTAAGTAATATCTTCAGAGAACAATGTATTGGTGTTGAATATGCCATCTCAAAACGTTCCCTTTGGTGTCTTTTGATCAAAGCACTTGGTCAATACTTTGAAACTCATTCTACGAAGAGATCAAAACTAAACAACGATGGGGTAGGATAGATAATTAAACCGCTTGGTTATCTTACATTGACTACAGTCGTTGATAATCTACATAAACAAACCGTAGAAAACAAACACAATTGTTAGTTGTAGGACTGCACGCCAGAAGTGAAAACACGCATCTGTATCCATCATCAGCCTTTCACTATCCACTGCTTGACATAGGCCTCTCCTAATGTTGTGGCGGCGTGTTGTTGGCGGTGTCGTTGGACATCGCCAACGCATTCAATAGTCTGCCATTCCGCTGCATCAGGGAAGCACTCCACTATCACGGAGTGCCAGGGCACCTGAGGCGGCTAGTGGCAGACTATCTAGAGGAGCGTACCGTCATGTACGAGGACCGAGATGGAGTTTTGAGTCGTCGGCCCATGTCGTGCGGTGTTCCACAGGGGTCTGTCCTTGGACCACTCCTGTGGAACATGGGGTACGACTGGGCCCTCCGAGGCGACTTCCCCCCCGGGCTCGGCGTAATTTGTTACGCCGATGACACGTTGGTCACAGCCCGGGGGGTGAACTTTCAGGAGGCGGCGCGCCTGGCCACCAGGGGAGTCTCTCTGGTGGTCGGGCGCATAGAGGCGCTGGGTTTGCGGGTGGCCCTGGATAAGACGGAGGCCCTATTATTTCATGGGCCCCGTCGTGGTCCACCCCCTGGCGACTCTATTGAGGTCAACTCGGTCCTCGTACCGGTTCAGGCTCACATCAAGTATCTGGGCCTGATCCTTGACGGAAGGTGGCGCTTCGACGAGCACTTCCTGCAGCTTGCTCCAAAGCTGGTCGGCGCTGCGTCCGCCCTTGGGCGACTCTTGCCCAATTTGGGTGGGCCCAGCGTCGCTACGAGACGGCTGTACACGGGGGTTGTCCGGTCAATGGCACTTTACGGTGCACCGGTGTGGGCGGAGGCTCTGACCGCCCAGAATAGGGCGCGCCTCTGGCGCCCTCAGAGGGTTATGGCGGTCAGAGCCATACGCGGCTACCGCACCGTGTCGACGGAGGCGGCGTGCGCGTTGGCCGGAACTCCCCCGTGGGATTTGGAGTCGGAAGTGCTCGCCGAAGTTTATCGGCGGACGACTGAGTTCCGGGCGGGAAGCGGCAGTCGGCCCCCGCCCGAAGAGGTACGCGAGTGGCGTGAGGCCGCTCGCCGAGCCACGATGGCTCGTTGGTCGTCCCGGCTGAGGGCTCCACGTGCTGGCTTTGCCGCCGTGGAGGCGCTCCAGCTGGTCATCGTCGAGTGGGCAGGGCGGCAGCACGGGACCCTTTCCTTCCGACTGACGCAGGTTCTTTCCGGGCACGGCTGCTTCGGGAAGTACCTGCACTCGGTCGCTAGGAGGGAATTGAGTCCCGCCTGTCACCACTGCGACTGCACACGCTGGCGGTTTGCCCCAGTTGGGCGGCGCAGCGTCGGGCCCTCACTGCAGTCATCGGAGTGGATCTGTCGCTACCGGCTGTCATACGCTCCATGGCCGGTAGCGACAGGAATTTTACCGCGGTCGCTACCTTCTGTGAGGAAGTCATCTCGCAGAAGGAGGCGGCGGAAAGGGTCCGGGAGGACGACCTCCACTCGGACTTAATTCGCCGCCGGCGAACCGGGCGGCGGAGGCGCGCTTACCAGCGCCTCATGCCGCCCTGAGTGTGGCCGCGGGTGGACGGGACGGGTTTTTCCCCTCCACCCGCTATAGTGGCCCCCCGCGAGGAGGCGGCGTCCGCGTGTGCCTAGACGTCGCCTAATTGAGAGGTTCTTCACCCGAAGGTGGTGCCCGCGCTTGTGCGGGCAGGCGCTAGGGGGGGTCCGGATGTCTTAATAAAAGCTGTTCCCGGATCCCTCCTACTTAAGGCGCAGTACGGCACACCGTGTGGTTTTAGTCGGTTCGATTCCGACACACCGCCCTACCGAAAACCCCGGTGGGGTGACGGCCCGAGGGGGTTTCCACACGCACAAAAAAAAAAAAAAAAGGCCTCTCCTAATGTACGCCACTGAGCTCGATCGTCAGCTCTCCTCATCCAGTTTTTCCCCGCCGTTTTTGCGCAGATCGTTGCATCTGTATATCCTACTAATATTATAAACGTGAAAGTTTGATAAATGGATGTATGGATGTTTGTTAACTTCTTTCACGCCAAAACTACTAAACCGACTGTGATAAAACTTGGTATGTAGATAGCTGGAGACCTGGATTAACATATAGGATACTTTTTATTCTGATATTACTACGGGATCGGGACTTACGCGGGTGAAACCGCAGGGCGCTGCTGAACCGCAGGGGGCTGCTAGTAATATAATATATCTAAGCGTGACGGTCACGCGAGTACCTAAATAAGTTACACTTCAAAAAACAAATCTTTCAAGGGAATAAGTCCAAATTAAGACAAAGTATTCTTATATGGCCAAATAACTTTTCTTTACTAACTTCGTTATTTTGCCCGTACGTATGTACAGATAGTCTCTGCAAGGTCAAAAGGGATATAGTTTTGGATTTCTTGTCCTGTAAATTTAACTAGTCCTGAAGTGGGAAAAGCTTGCCCTGATTTGTTAACTGTCATGGCGGACTATATCTTTATTAGGAAAGCATGCGTTTTAACTAAAAGGTATATTTTAGGGAAGCAGTAGTACACTGGGTATAAACTGTGTAACCGTCTCCATCTTTATTCTTTACTTCTCTCTATTGATTCTCTATGATGATCTAGAGATTTTAGAGTTAACACGCTTTATGTAAAAAAATCTTGTAAGTGCATTTTAACCGACTTCAAATTGGCGCATGGCGTATCGCAGGATAAGCATGCTGAAGTGGCAATGGGCTGGCCACGTATGCCGAAGGACCGATGGCCGTTGGAGCAGACGGGTCCTAGAGTGGAGACCGCAAATCGGCATACGGAAGGTAGGACGCCCCCCAGCCAGATGGACCTACGGCGACGACCTGAAGAAGGTAGCAGGGATGGACTGGATGCGGAAGGCTTAGGACCGGGTGCTGTGGCGCATATTGGGAGAGGCCCATGTCCAGCAATGGACTATGATAGGCTGATTGATTGATTGATTGTATCGAAATGAAACTTTGTACGTATGTGTAATTTGGATTTTGGTGTTTTCACCTAATTTACCTCGACAATCCACTTAAACTTGTCACTTAGTGTCTTAATTGAATAAATGATTTTGAATTTGAATTTGATGACAATACTAAAATTTGTCATCTTTGAACTATTCTGATTATAGAGCCAGGAGGTGGATAGTGGAACTCTTCAGTAGCTACTAGTAAATCTTTAGATTTTGAGGTCAGATGATTCGTTTTGACAAGTCCAGCACATTGGGTTGGGTAACGATGGTCTGCTAATGAAGCCAGAAGGTAAATAGCGGAACTATTTTCAAATTTTTAAAGCGATTTTTTTAGTTTTTAGATTCCGTATTTACAACAAAATAAATAAACAAATGCAATTTGCAAGAAAACTATAAGATTATCCTGTTTCTAACATTAAATATCATGAAGATATGTATTTATATTCTTTGTAAATTTGTAACAAAAGGTATTAGTTGAAAAAGAAAACCATTTTCCAACCCAACCTTTTCGTCATTCTATTTTCCTTCATTTGCACCTGTTTTACTTTATTTAGCGGAGTCGAACCCCCATCCCCATAGAATGTTTTCATTAAACTTTGTTAATTTACGCTCCTCTTTCTACCCTATCCGGCAGAGATAGACGCCATTCTCAAATTATTTTGTTCTTCAACGAAGTCCCTAGTTTTTGAACGGATAATGTAGATTGCCGAACTTTTTTCTTGGATGATATTATAATATTGGAATGATAAAGCTGTTAATTTGATAAGTTTCTATAATCCACATGTTTGAAACGTACAACATACTTTTAAAATGAATAACTTAAATAAAAAAAAACAGTCAGTCGTAGGACTGCACCTCAGAAGTGAAAACAACTTCACAATGTACTTGCATATACATACACACACACACAACTGTATTTATATAATTAGGTTAAAAATAAAAGTAGGTAATAACATATCTAAATGTATACATAGGGTACACTGGAAGTTCTGCGCTCCTGGCCGCTGATAAATGTTTGAATTTAGAATGTTAATTTTTTTTAAATATAAGAAACTCGGCTCTGTTTTACGAATTTTCGATCAGGGTCACGTGTCCTGACGCGAGTTAAAATTTTTTACCCATCCCGAAAAGTGCACAACGCAGCTAAAGAAGACTTCCAAAAACTTGCAGCTTTTCTCTACATATATATATATATATATGAACAAGTATTCCAAATTTCATATTCCTATTTGCGCAAAATTTGCTTAAAAAGAAATATATATAATTCGCTTCATGTTGCTGCTGCTGTGCATTAATTCGTTTACTTTACGACATCTCCGCTGAATATTTTACATTTAGCATTTTCCTCAATTACTTTGTTACGAGCTGCAACATACAGTACCTCTTATTTATATGAATTTAACGCAGTAATCAGTTAATGTATGTAAGCTACATTATATTAAAACCTGCGTTTACGGTCCCTACTCCGCTCCTAATTTGTAATTTTTGAATTTAAATTTATTATCTTATCTTATCTTATATGTATCGTACTTCTTCTGTACGTGTGTATGTCACTGAACTCCTCCTAAACTGCTGAACTGATTTAAAGATTTTTGTTGTGTGTGAACCCTGAATGGTTTTGATTCGCACTTGGGTCCGGCAACCGGTGTTCTAGCATTTTTATTTCACTTTTGTACGAAAATTCTTTGTGTCTTTAAGTGGGTCACGATTGGACCCGGTAGATGGTGCTAAAATCGGGTTCTAAATTATTTTTCACAACATTTTTACTGTCATTTTATTGTAGAAATCAATTACAACATCACTAGCAACCAGCCCCGGCTCCGCACGGGTAGCAGAGACATCTTCAACAATCATCATATTTCAACTAATTTACCCAAAACCTTAACACATTATACACCTAAACCTTACTCATGAATCGCTCTATCTTTTGGTGAAAACCGCATCAAAATCCGTTCAGTAGTATTTGAGTTTATCAGACATTATGAGTTTATATGACAGAGAGACGTGGCGATGGACTTTGTTTTATAATATGTACTGATAAAGAGAATCCTGTAGGACAACGTCTGTCGGGTCCGCTAGAATTAGTATAGATTGTTCTGGATCAAGTGCTAATCTCCGTAACTAGCAGTTGGATTTGAAATATGGGTTTTTGCATTTGATAGTTAATTTTTGTGGAAGGTTACGGTCTTTATCATCACGCTACAACCCTTAGGATCGAAACAGTGAAGAAAATAAAAAAAGAAATAGTTTTTACGTCTGTTATTTTTTTATCAGGAAACTCTCAAGGAAGAACTAATGTCTGACTTTTTCTATGAACTTGGTGTCGCTAAGCTCACATAAGCAATACTCACCGCTCATTCGTGTCTGGTGTTCCATCCAAAAGTTGTTTATAAGAGATCGCTTTTAGCAATTAGGCCGTCATTTACAACTTCTTACAATCTAACATCAATTCATTCAAGATAATCTGTTTTAATGTGGCGTACAATGAACAATACTCTGTTTATGTACATCTATCTATCTATATGTCTAACAGGTGTATACCTCAAGGACAATATATACACAGATGTATAAGCACGCTAAGCAGATATACCCGAGAAGCACGGATTGATTTCATTGTACACAATCGTATACAAACTAATTACTGTGTGCTACAAGCACCTACATAACAATGTCTAAATCTCTAGAACGGTTGGTGCATATAGCTCGCATATAACGTTATTAATGCCTTTAGGAAACACGGTACTTGAACGGCTGCCTAGTAAGACGTATCAACATCAGTGATGTGAATCTAGTCTAGTAAAAATGTCGATATCGATGTGCAACTTGAATACAGTGAACCAATAGTTTAATTTGGTGACCAATAATGGAGATTAAGTTCTCAAGTCATTATGTCTATTGCAACAGAATTAGAAATTACATTCAAAACCGTTTAGTCAGTCTTTCGAAATATATAATAGGAAAGGAAATTAAAATAGATATTAATTGTGCGAAGAATATTTAATAATAATTATTATGATTTGGAACCAAAAAATTGACACAGTGATTTCTATAAAAAAATTCAACATTCAAAAGTTTATGTGAACAACAGTGAATTCTCTAAATATGACTCCCAAGTCACAGGTAATAAAACTTGTTATGGAAGTTTTATTACATGTGACTTGGGAGTCATATTTAATCGTACAGTGTTAGTTATCGATAGTTTATTCCCCAACACTACAAATAACGTGTCTTGCTAGATTGGCCTGGAGTTACACTGAGTACAACATGTTCTAGCTTTATACCTACCGCTGCTAAGTACTTAGAACATCAGAACTTAGTATAACTTCCTTTGAAATTCGCCTCGATACAATACGGGAGTAAGTTCAGGTTACGAACTGCTTAAATGGAAAACAATGGCCTGGTACTAAGTGAAAACGAGATCCGAAGTTAGTTTCAATAAGTCAATATAACTTAATATAATAATAATAACTTCACACATCTCACACACGGCCGTTTGATCCCAAACTAGGCAGAGCCTGTACTATAGTAACCAGACTGCTGATAAACATACTTATATATTTCTAAATACATACATATTATAGATAAATTACACCCAGACACAGAACAAATGATCGTGCTCATCACACAATTACTTGTCCTAGGTGAGAATCGAACCCACGACCTCTGGCTTAGCAGTCAGGGTCACTAACCACTAGACCAACAGGCCAGTTAAATATGACAGATATGACCTGTCAATATTTGTACTGCAGTTTTTAACTACAAAGTCAATAAGAGAAGGGAAATCTACAATTGGGCTTGTTGGTTGGTTTGTTTCTTTCTGTTGTTAAACGATTTAGCCATCTCCATGGTAAGTTTGTATTACTGTTGTGCATTATTATACAGATGTGATTTTAATATGATACTTACTAAGTTATTAAAAACCGAGGGTAAGATCCCCATAGCCTTAGCTGGATAGTCCTTACCTGTAAAGGATGAAAAATATTTTAATAAAATGTATTTCATAAACAACTAGCGGACTCCACAGACGTTGTCTTTTCCGAATCTAATTACAATCATTCAATTATGGAACAACAAAATACAATAAAAACAAAACAACAAAAAAATACTAAAATTCATGCAATGTAAAATGTAGTATTAAAAAAATAAAAATGAAATATTAAATTAATAATGACAAAACTTTTATAAAAACTTTTTTTAGAAGATTTCATTCCCAAAGTACCCGGTTGACGGCACAAGGCTTCCCGAATCCTACTAATATTATAAACGTGAAAGTTTGTGAGGATGTATGTATGTACGGATGTATGTTACTCTTTCACGCAAAAACTATAGAACCGATTGCGATGAAACTTGGTATGTAGATAGCTGGAGACCTGGATTAACACATAGGAAACTTTAATCTGGATATTCCCACGGGATAACGGACTTACTTTACTTACACGGAAGAAACCGTGGTGCACTGCTAGTATTATATAAGTAGGACTTAATTTTAGTTGGCAAAATTAAGGCATTTAATTTGCCTCTGCTTACCTCTTCGAGGATGCAGGCGTGAATGTGTGTATGTATATTAGACATTGAAGCTATGAAATTTAATAGATGTTTAACTGATTCCCGCACAACCTAACCATATGCATTTTCTCTTGTTTCCATTCTTAAACTAGACGTTCTCCGCAGATCATTGCTCCGCTCCTAAGGGTCGTAGCGTGATGTTACATAGCCTATAACCTTCCTGAATAAATACTCTATCCAATACAAAAAAAAAAATATATGAATGATAGTTCAAGAGATTAGCGCGTTTACACAAACAAACAAAAAACTCAGCTCACTTCAGTTTTATTATGTTAGAATTTCTAACGACTGGTTTAAAAGTATCGAAGTATCAACTCACAATTTTCCCATTTAATTCCCAAAGTGCTTGGTTGACGGCGCCCACAATCACATAAGTAGGACTATAATTTATCGCAGCAGAGATTTTTCATCTCTATAAATTTTTATTCTTAAGATTATCTCTAGGCTGAGTGGCTCGTGGCTAAGTGGTAACCGAGTAGGTTTACACATTTCAAAGTTACGTAGTATTAGCCAGGTAGTCTAGGATAGGTGACCATTCTTAACATATTGAGACCCCTCTGTACCTCGGCGAACACGTTAAACGGGTCCCGGGTGCCATACAAACATCTGTGGCATTCGTTACGGGTAGTTGGAAACCTAAAAAAGTTTGACAACCTGGTCTAACTACAGAACTTCGATATCGCCTAGTACAAGTGTTGTGGAGGTCTGATGACAGTCGCTTCACATAAAATATCAAAGTTCGGACGTATCGTAGTTAGATTGAAAGCCGACCCCAAATTAGTTGGGAAATGTCGCGGAGGATGATGATGATGACCATTAAACATAAATAATAACTGTTCCTATTGCCAATTATAGTAAACAATAAATAGGTATTGTGTCTACTTGTTTATCCATTCATGCGTCCGGTCCATACCTTTCTTTCACCTGAACGATTGCAGAATTCAATAAAATAACAAAGTACTATCACAAAACGTATCACCCCTAAATTCGACTTACTCGCAGAAAGGTCATCAGATTTGGTCCTAATTCTTTTCACAAGACTACATACATTAACGTTTATTTAGTCTACAAATTAAGCACACCTGTTGAACACAGTCCGACGAACGAATAATTTGTGTATATAATGTAAATTGCATCTTCCGTTTTCAAGTTTGTATAGGACGGGCTAATGAAGTGCTTTGTTCTGCGGGCATTTTTAACACCTGTTGTAGGATATAAATATTTATGGAATGTCCCATTTTAATGTTTTAATGCTGAATTCTATGTTTGTTTAGGAGTGTTGAAAATTTTATTGCTCGTCGTTGGTGCATTTTGATATTAAATATTGTAGTCATAGTAATTATCAAAAGTAATATTTTTTTTAACTTTACGTTAGAATTATTCTTTTAATAAAGATATAAAGTTGCACTCGATGATCAAGATCAAGATGCTTAACTAGTTTAGTGCAACACAATGATTAATCGTTTATACAGGCTGAAAACTTTAAGTGTTTCTAGACGATTATTTCGTCAATTATAAATGACAATCATGAATACCTATTTTTTTCAGCTCAACTCACCGGGGCTGCCAGTGAAGTGATATGTCGGAATCGAAGCGACTAAAACCACACGGTGTTCCGTCATAAATGAGTCTATCGCCAGGGACTCGGGTATACCTTAGGAAGGAAGTCCCCGAGAACCCAGGCAGATGCATACCTATTATACGTTTTGCTTTCGTTTCACTCATACATGTACTAATATGTATGCGTGTTTAAAAAGTACAAATTCTAAACGCGTGAGGTATGGTTTTCATTGTATGCATTAGGCGATGCAGATTCTATATCGCTTTAAAGTTTGCAATATTTTTATAATAATTTGGACACAGGTAAAGTTTCCACCCTATATAGTTAGGTGGCTAGAAAAAGCTTAATGTGTTAACAACAGTATTATAACATAAGCGACATTACAATAAGCAAAAAGAGCTAAGTGATGCGATAACTTTTTCTCTAAAAAATAAAAATAAATAAATAAAATAAAAACACACGTATGTATGAAACCTTACTGACGTTATGGTCCCCGAAGTAGCCGGTCATGTCAATTGATTTACTCTACATGCAAAAATACATAAAGCAATGCAAAGCTATCAATCAATCAATCAGCCTATAGGAGTCCTTTGCTGGACTCGCTAAAGCCTCTCCTAATGTGCGCCAAAGCACCTGGTTCTCAAAGCTATATGTTACAGATTTTATTTGAATCGTTTTAATACATACTATCATTAACGTAAATCCATTGTAACACCATAACACGTATGTACACAATAACATTACCACCGTTTATTACTGTAATACGTAACAAGATAATCATAACGAAGGAGAAATCATTTGTGGTAACAGCAATAATGCTCTGTCGTTTATGAATACCGTCATTTACAGTTACAAATTGTCAACAATTTCTATTACCGCGATGACAAATGAAATCACAACAATTACACTTCCTCGCAATGGTTCAGATCAAAAGAAATTGCTTTACCGACGACATTGCTCTTTGTGCTGCTTTAAAATGCGTCTTTGACGGAAATAAAGGAAGTGAATGCCTGCAGACATTTTGAGGGTTCAGCTAATAAATCGGTTGAATTTGAACCCTCTTCAGCCCTATTTTTCTTTGTATTTACTAATGAAGATGAAAAAGGACTTTGTTGTGGTACATTTGGTGTCGGAAAGTTTATGAGAAGTTTTTGAATAACAAATTTTATGATAGAACAAAGAACTGGAATGTTTGATGTTTCAAGGTAAACCCATCTCAAAGTAAATGTTTGGTAAGATAAATTGAAAGTAATAAGTTAAAGTTACAATAGTGACTGTTCATTCGTACATTGTAAAGCAAGGAAACCTTAAGGTTAATTGTATTTTAAGAGTTTATTTGTGTTTTACTTCTTTGTTAATACACAATAATGAATAGTTTAGGTATCGTCACTTTAGAAATCTATTCAATATGCATGAAATGCTTAATTTATAAGAACTTTTGTGTGTTTAATATATTTTATATTTAGAAGGTATTTACAAAAACAACTCAGGTATATTAATTTCTTTTTTTCCTTTTTTATCTTTAGATATACTTTATATCTAAAGATAAAAAAGGAAAAAAAGAAATTAATATACCTGAGTTGTTTTTGTTTGTTTCGACATGAAATTGTGTATATACAATAATAATCTATCGTGAACATCTACAACTTATATTATATGTATAATATTTAGTTTGGATGAAAATACTATAAATTATTAGTTTGGTAACAATGTTCTTACGATGAAGAGGATAGTGGAAATCGATTTTTATTTTTTAATTCGGTTCACCAGTAAATCGTTTTTTTTTTAGTTTTACTTAACAGTAATTGTTTATACAACGAAGTTGGTAAACAAGTACACGGTTCAGCTGACGGTAACCGGATACGGTACCCATAAATATGTACTCACAACACCAGTGTCATTTGTCTAAACCTATCTCGCTTTCTAGTGAGACTCTGGTGCTCCTGCTCAATAGTAGTTATAGTGACACACTTAAACTTGTAACATCCCTGCTTTTTCGGTCGATGGTTAAAAAGCTAAGCAAAAAGAGTTTTCTTTTTTAAGTTCAACATTTTCTAAGCTTCCTTATAAAACCTGAATACTCTGAATACTTACGGCGCGGTGTCTTGAGTTGACTCCGTACTATCTCACTTTTATCTAAATGAACAGGCTTTCACATAACCTTAAAATAAAATTTTAAATATCTTAGATAGAGATAATTTTAAAAGGTTTTCAATTGTATCTAAAGAGTAAATACGTTTATAATCGTTAACTGTACACTAATGGTCATCTATACAAATTCATGTAAATTTTATATTTTCATTGCTAAACCAAAATGTAAAATAACCAACGCACACATGGTCTGACATTTATAAAATTTGCAAGTTAGAAAAAGTCAACAAATACCTCATAATTATTTTCAAGAAACAGCAAATTCTTTTAAATCTTTCAGACAACAAAGATAATTCTTGACACGATTTTATTATATGGATTAAAAATGCATAAAAATATCGAAATAAATATCTAAAATCAAACATCCACATCAATCCCACAAAACCAAATACTGAAAGATGGTAAGTGATTTAGAATTAAAAGAAGGGGTGTTAAAATAAAAAGACGAAAGATTCCACACACTTCGTCCTATGGAATATCAAAAGACAATTACTTAATCTGATGAACCAATAACGGCTCGGCCATCTGACAAAGTGTCGTTCCAATTTATCATCCGAATGCAGTGACATTAACCGGAATGACTGACTGAGCACGTCTCTGAAAGGGATATTTTCTTCCAATATATTTTAAAAGATCATTTTTATCGGATCGGTATCTCGTAACTTTCGTGTTTTATATGGGGTTTAATGCAATGAAAATTGTAAAACATCGGGTATTTTTCCGATACCAGTTTCTGGTAGAAAATTTACATTTACGGCACTGCATCAAGAGCCTTGTATTTATTTTTTCAACTCTTTGAAATAGAGAAAGTTTTCAATTTCGATAAATATTTCATGTTCGGTGCATCTGAACTAATGTTTTTTTTTGTTTAATGAATGTATTTAATGACCAAGCATACAAAATTACCTTGTACAAACTATATTGTCAATAATTATAAAGTAAACCTCTATGGTATTTTTTTTTATTAAAGATGTAGGTATTATTGTAAACTTCTTTAGCTAAGCATATGTTTGTGTTAGTCTAGATCTGATATTGACCACATTTTGTCGTTTCAAAGTGTGGTCAATATGAGATCTAAACTGTAGGGAACAACTTATTTTTACTCGAAAGCGAGCTGTCTACCGGTATCGCCGGTTCAGTTTAAGAATGTTTTGAAAAGTTAGGCATCGTCGTCGAAAGATATGAATTCGAATCCAATTCCTCGCTGACGAACTAGCGGTAGTACACAAAATTAGAGAAATAGCTCACGTCGGTAATACACCAGGATGGTTTCACGCTGATAATAAACTAGATGGGATTCACGCCGGCACTACACAAGGTGGGGCTGACGCTGGTAATACACAAGGCGGGGTTCAGGTAGAGAAAGCTCTTTTGATCATAATTTCAAACGACGCTTAATAGTTTCGCTGAGTACCTCAGTTAGTATATAGTAATACAAATGGTTAGTCTAGAAGCCGACCACAATATATCTGTGAAAACAAGATTTACTAACTTCTCAAAGGGTGCAAACAAGCTTATGCAACGGACTTAAGATGATAGCGTCGTGGGCAGTTCAGCTTTGTAGTACAATGGCATTCTTGGTGCAGCGGATCAGCGGATTGAAGGAAGGAAGACGCTGTGGTTTGCCAATTGCCACTGCGTTTAATATTCTCAGATACTAGCCTTGATTTAAGTATATATATAGGGTGTATATAACAATGGGACACTTTATGAAAATTTAATTAACAATTTTATGAAAATTCGTAATTTTTATTAAATAAATCTTCTTTAAAACTGAAAAATTACAATAAAAAATTGACCGATAAAGCTTATATTTCGTATGTGAGAGGGCTGACATGAATGAAACTATAGGCATTTGATACCAAGGATGTTAATGGAATATCCAGATTTTTCCAAGAAATGTCTACATACAAAAATAAATTACAAAATCATTGAAATTAATATGAAAATGTAAAATGTGTTATATAAAAATGTGTACCTACACTAGGAAAAGTATTTTTTTTTAGCAGGGAGTAGGGTAAGGGAGGGAAGAGGGAAGGGTTAGGGCCTCCAGTAACCTCACTCACTCAGCGAAAATCAACGAAGCAGTGCTTCACTACCGGTTTTCTGTGAGGCCGTGGTATTACTCCGGTCGAGCCGGCCCATACGTGCCGAAGTATGGCTCTCCCACTATCTCCCATTACAAAACAAAGTAAATAGATTAATATACATATTCATTCTTTCTCATACATCTTAGTATTGATCTGCATGTTTCTAAGTTATGTACATGTACCTGTAATATTATGTAAGTATGTATTTTCAAAAAAGTGTCAGAAATGAATGTTTAAATTTGAGTACGCTCTACGTAATCTGACAAAGTTATACTCAGTCTTTATCCATCACTTCAAACGAGACATCACTTACGCGATCGACGAATTGGCTCTAAAAGTCTCTTAATTCAAGGGACATTGTGTAAGAGATGCTTGCGGAAAATCGCTTCTAAGATGAAAGGGCTTTAGCGAAGGCAAATGGGATTGTTCGATTGATACACGATACCGGGGATCCGTTATTTCTTTACGTGTTTTTGCTGTGACATTAAAAGTAAGATAAAAACTGTGTTAGACAAGGAACATTTCGTATGTAAATGGAAAATGTATGTTATATTTAGGTTTCGGTTGCCATGTCCATATAGCAATACACTAAGTAAAGAGTGTCCTTGGAATTTCTTGATCTGGATCTACGAATTGGAACAGGCAACTAGCTTCACGACTGACTTAGTCTGACTGACTACTACTCCTGACAATTCAAAACTACCTATAATGGTTTAATTGAAATAAATGATTTTGATTTTGATTTCGACTATCACCTAGTGGGGTTTGTTTGTTAAAGGCTGTAATCTCAGTAATGCTGCTTCTTCTAAGGAGGAGTATTCAAGAATTCTCTTCACGTATTGGAACATAAAGCTTTGATCTCCTGATCATAAAGCACAATGCTGCGGTACGCGGTATGCTGTGACAGAGACCATTCTAGACATTTTTCAAAGCCAGTTGCAGCCAAAATTCACACATTTTGACTGCGAGTCCTTTATGTCCCGATCAATAGCAATGATCCGCAAAAACATCGAATATGACACTCAGTGGATCCAAAGAAAATACTGAAACGAGAAACTGTCTTGGGACCCCAAAGTTCTTATCAAGCTGCGAATTTAACCATTTAATGCGCCAATAATTCGACAGTTGAAACCGAAATTTAATTCGTTAACGCGTTAACTTCCAAACGAATGTACTTAATGCTTCTTTTAATACGTATACTGTAGCGAGTTTGCGAAATGGAAGGCACAATCGTTTATCACGCTGACAGATCTACCCTCCGCGGAACTCTGTGGCACTCTGTGGCACTTTGCAATGACAAATGTGGCGGTCAGGTAAAAAGGTTCCGTATCTCAAATATCTCTTAAATGTTTACTGATGACTGCGTCTTAAGACATTTTTTTTGTCACATTTCTTTGCTTTTTTGTGACTTTTACTTTTATAAATATGATCTACTAGCAGCGCCCCGCGGTTTCACCCGCGTAAGTCCCGATCCCGTGAGAATATCGAGATAAAAAGTAGCCTATGCGTTAATCCAGGTTTCCAGCTATCTACATACCAAGTTTTATCCCAATCGGTTTAGTAGTTTTGGCGTGAAAGAGTAACAAACATCCATCCATCCATAAAAACTTATTTGTGAATTGGACTTGCGATTCCTGAAAGTAGTACATACACACAACAGTTTGCAGTTTTGAAATAATGTTATGAGAAAATCTGTATGAAACTGCGAACTAAAATTAAAATTTTCCTTATTTATTGCTGTTTTGTACATCCAAAAGTTACTTGTATAAGTGTTGGTTTAGTGGTTGGTGATCCTGCCTGCTGAGCCAGAGATCGTGGGTTTGGATTCCAACTAAGCACAAATAATCGTGTGATGAGTTAATGAGTACGATCGTTTGTTCTGTCTAGACGGCCGCGTGTCAGGTGGAGTTATTAGTATCATATTATAGTTAACAAGAAATGGCTCTTAGCGATAAGACCATCCATTCCTTTCGACGTATTATTTGTAAGATTATTTAAATTTTATTGTATTCTTATTTTACACGTTCCATAAAAAAATCATGTTTAGTTATGATGCCAAATGGCTTTAGACAATACTTAGAGTTTTCTTTCAAATTCCTAAAGGGGCTGTTAACGACGAGACGAGACTGTTAACGATACAGTACCTGGAAGACTTTTTGTAAAATAGTAATTTTTTTTTTACCTGAAATACAACTATGCAGTTGAACTTAAAATTCAAAACTATATCTGTATACGATATTTCATGAAAATCGTTACGAGCTGTCTCCGAAATTCAGATTATATATATACAAAAAATGCTTGTTTAAAGGTAGGTATTAGATACGTACAAGGTGATAAATAGCGACCAAGTTTGTAATGTTCCCGGGGTAAGGGTCTACAACTGGTAATTAATAATATATTAATTATATCGTATGATAAGTTTAGTAAAGGTTGGGGCACAGCGCGTGGGAGATGGGCGGCATGCGACGCGACGTAAGCGGTTGAAATGGTGGCGCTGTGTGACATCTTCTATATTAACTAGTACATTACAACCTGCCCACTCCGCGTAGACTTCCTTTTGTGCCCGCTGTCTGCCTCAACCATAATACCATTAAATATTAACGACGGCCTCGTTCGCTCCTTTAATAACTTCTGTAATATTTGCGAGAAAATACTTTGATTCCTGGGTTAGACAAATTTGGTTTTTCTGTCCAGTAGCAGCACAGAGTCTGGCAACGAGTCATTTAGACGGCAACGGCAGTCGTCCCGGCTCTTATTGGGTGGGAGCAACAATATAACTTGCAAAATGTGGGTGTGATACATATCTGCCTAGAACTGTTTGTATATTATATTTATATACTCAAGCCAGTGAGTTAATACAAATAAAAAGTACGTATATTTATCTCGTGACACTATTTTAACGTTTGAGAGACACAGGTATTCAATCCCTTTACAGTAAGGGCTATTTTCGATCCCACATTACTCGGTAGGGTTCGTGAATTTAAATGTGAATATGTCATTCGAAGCCTCACTTTGTGAGGTCGACGATGTGATTTATATGCGGGTCCCAGGTTATCTGTGAAGCTGACATCGAGTCACTCAAATGGGATCTGAGATTTAATGCGACATTATATATGAATAGTTTTGGTATATCTGTCAGAGAACCCCTTGGGATTTGATATCTGTACTTCAGATTTTGTATGACAACGGCAGGATAGGTTACACTTACCTACATACAGCCTTGGCCAAAAGTGTTGAGTACCCAAGATATCTACAGTTTTTTAACCCCCGACGCAAAAAGAGGGGTGTTATAAGTGTGTCTGTCTGTGGCATCGTAGCTCTCAAACGGATAGACCGATTTCGATGCGGTTTTTTTAAGAATATCAAATTGAAATAAATTAAAACGATTTTTATACTTGATTTTAGTTTGATCGCACATATTACATACCTACTACCTTACCATTGTAATACCAAAGACATGAAATATCTTCATAGTACAATAAATAAAACTTTAATGACGTCATATGAATGCGATTCGATATTTTTTTTTAAGTGAAATCTTCTTTAATTTCTTTCACGTTGTGCACTTTTGCTATGGCTAAAAAGCACTGAACTCGCACCGTCACGCTAATAATACATATGTAGATCCACTAGAGGGCACTAATCTAAACATTGAGTTCTACCAGCTCCTTGTTAATTAATCTTTAGAAATATAACTAGTTCAATAAAGTACTTATTGAAAATAAGTAAAATAAACAAAAACATAATTGTAATTAAGGTGAACATTTATAACGCCTATTTATAGTGCTCAATAGCGAAAACCTTTATTCAAAATTTCATCCGAACGTACGTCAGTTTGATGGATGTCACTAGTAGATGGCATCACTTTCTTAAAAAATGAACACATCTGATAGAAAGAAGGCTAGACATAGTTTTAGCCGAATGTAACCGGCTACGCCTAATATTAGCCGTGAATAAAAAGGATGCACCTAGGTTTAACCAACTGCTATCGACAGCACCTACGTAAATAGGTTTAACCGGCTAGAACTAGATGTAACCGTACTTTGGCTTTTAGCCATAACATAATATATATATCAATGTTTGTTTGTTCGTATTTTATGCGCTACTGTACCGTAAACCCGATCGTAACAATATCAGGGATACAGCAAAGGACATAGCGACTTAGCGTATCGAGTAAAAAAGAAATAAAAAAAAAATTACGAGGGTTGGATAAATAACTTATACGCGAGCGAAGCCGCGGAAAACAAGTAGGAAGTAATAAATAAGAAGTTCTTATTTGACAGTGGGCGGGTGGAGTTACATGTCCGGCTTTTGACGATATGTTACGTCACAAGAGTACATTTATCATCAGACAAATGGACCAAAAACCTCTTAAAAGTTACTGAACCCTCAAAATATCATCAACTTAAATAAAAATTCCAATAGGCTTAGTTTTAAAGTGCCACATTTATAAGAGCATTATTGACCTATTTAGAAACCCAGACGTTAAAATGTGTGTGTGAGACAGAGAGAGAGAGAGAGAGAGTGTGTATCTGTCTGTCTGTGGCTTCGTTGCTCTTATAGGGATGGACCGATTTTAACTATTATTATTTTTGTTTGACACGTGACTTGATCGAGCAACTTCTATTGATCTGATCTATATATATAAAACAATACTTTACATTTATATTGAAGTGAAATGTTATCTAATTTCTTTGTTACAAAACTGCGCTATTTCCCAGACAATTCTCAACACAAAAGGAAACCGCGACTCTGCTTCATTATGCCAAGACGATACACCGCTTAGCAATGCAAGGTATTTAATTAAAAAAGACTCGTAAATTAGTCTGCCGTAGATTTATTTGGCATCAACCCTAGTATTTTTATTGAGTGGAAACGTTCGACGAAAGTATTACGAAGTGGTTTAATGCCGCGTTCCAATAAACAAGAAACGATTCGCTTTGCTTACGGACGGTAGCCGAAAACCCCAAAAAAAAAAAAAACAAATACAAATTACACCTGAGGGGTAATAAGCTTGTGACGTCACATGTCAAAAGCTAAAGTATTAAACACAACATATTACGTGTACCTGTGTCGGGGGTCAGACAAAAGTAACCACCTGTGACAAAGACGGGAGAAAAGTCCAAAAAATCATGAAATTCGTGTGACGTAATTTATGGATAGCCCCTAACTCCAACTGGCTGAGCCGGAAAGCCCAATCCCTTTAACTTACACAAACATATAATATTTTCCTTAGAATATTTAACACTAGCAAATATGGCTCTCTAGCTGCTACGAAGACAGACTAGATATTAGATATTTAAACCTGATTTAATCTAGAAGGTGATGCTATTACAACACTTTTGATGCTTCAAAACGCTATAAGATACAAAGGATACTGTAGTCTAAGCGAGATAAAAGGAAAAAATAAAAAGCTGAACGGTATTAATACAGGGGTTATTTCCGCGAGCCACTAAACCATAATAATTCCAATTTCACCGCACAAAGGAAACATTATCTAAGGGCCATTTAAAAAGTACGGAGGCGCCCGACTAAATTCACTTTTCTTCGCAGCCTGCCTTCGGTGCCTGCTGTTCACATCGAGAAATTAGAATGTGGTTTGAAATATATTGAACAGGTTTTATTCTTAATGGTATATTAATAATTGGCTAAATGGTTAGGTTTGAAGAGGCTTATATCGGAAGACAGCCTGTTCTAGTAGCTAATGATTAAAAAGTAAATTAGTGATAATATTATAATACCTACTACATGGCTATGAGTTGTAATCATAGTAAACATTTTTGTTTTTTTATTTATGTATTAAGGAAGGTCAGAGGGAATAAAGGCTATTTTTATTTATTTATTTATAAATGGTTACCGAAGTAGGTAGTTATACTAGCCAGGTCAGTCTTAAGATGGGTACCTATTCTTATCTCCTGCCTCTCTCCGTGCCTAAGAAAGCACGTTAAGCCGGTGTCTCTGTTGTCATACGAACATCTGAGGCATTCGTTACGGGTAGTTGGAGCCCTAAAAAAAAAGTCCAACAACCTGGTTTAACTACAGAACTTCGATATCGCCTAGTACTTGGGTTGTGGAGATCCGATGGCAGTCGCTTCAAGTTAATTCTCAAAGTTCGGCCGTTTCGTAGTTATACTGAAAGCCGACCCCAACTTAGTTGGGAAAAGGCTCGGAGGAGGAGAGTATAATAACATTATGCAAGTATAATATAATAATCTCTTTTTATTGAGTAATAGAATAGGCGTTTGTCTTCCAACTCACCTGATGAAAAGTGCCGATGAAAACGAAGGGAACACATGAAAATTCTTATTTGTTGTTGTTGTTTTAAAAAAAAATGTTAAGAACAGATTACAGGTCACATTACATCAACCTATTTTTTACTTCTGATGATGAAATATAATTATGAATCATTTCATGTTCATATAAAAACTTAATAAAAACATTGCTTTCCATTCCATCAAACACAGCAGTATCAGACAAAAACACTTCATGGAATTAATTGGCGTAACTGTTTAGTTAGAGAGCTCGGTTTCTCCGACAGTAGCCAGTTTGAGTGAGTTACAAGTATGAGACCCTGACCTTCACGAGCTATCGCTAACAGTCCCCAATCCATCTGATATCCATCTTCCATTACCTTCCGTTCGTGCTCACCTTGCCCTTTCAGAATACTCTAAATTTTCTAATTTTTCATCTCCAAAGTACCCATAGGTTTGCCTCCTAATAGGTGGGTGGGGTCAAATTATATGTAGTTGGCAAAATATGGGTGTCTATCGGGGATACCTACGACTGTATGTATGTTCCAATAAGTCATGTATCCTAGAACTCTTGAATAGCTTCGCAGACGACCAGTGTCTCCGTACTACCGTTGCTGTCACAGTGACAACTTCTCTACACGTTCTCGGAGTGCTATGTGCAGATCTCACGTGGACTTTCGAGGAAAGCCAAAAATTTACATCGTTATACGAATAAAGAACGAAAAAGGTCTAGAAGACTACCTCTTTAATCTTGTAGAACACATAAAACGGCGGACAACTTATACCCAGAACTCCAGCAATAGAACCTAGCTATAACGTAACCTACCGACATACGAGATCATTAGTCCCAGGCAGGTATTAACCCAAGGGGATTTCCACATGTTTTTCTTATTGTTCTAACAGTGTTCATCTCTATAATAATCACGCGTATATGCCAAATGAGTTTACGAAAACGTCACACAGAGCTGCTATCCTCCATTGTCATTCGTCAGAAATTATTCTAATGGTTACCCCCTTCATTTTAATGCAAACAATGAGTTTCAAGTGTACTAGAGCATCAACAATATCACATCTGACCCTTTTAAACAAAATGATATTTATTATCTAAGAGTAATATCATTTTGTCAGATACCGTGTTCTTTAATATAACAGCTCCGTTCCTCATTCAATTTTTGCTTCTTGAAAGCCTTCAATACCATGATTACTATTGGGTCGTGAGGTATCAGATATAATAAATATTGGATAAGACCGACGTGTACCTTGTATAAAATATTGTACAAGACTTTCATTAAATATCAAAGACGAGCTTAATACCACATCAGACAAGAAAGTGAAGTAACATTTTGAAATTGATACCAATTAAACTATTTGAAGATAGTAGAATTGAGTACTTGTTGATACTTTATGATTAATAAATGGGTAGATTCTATGAATAATTTCATTTAGTCTTTGACGATGAAACACACATAACATTTAATAGAATTACATAATAAATGTTCGGAAATTAAATGTACGAGTAGATTGTCCCGAAGAATAATATTCTTGAGAACTACACGATTTAATTTTTACAAATCAATTACCAAACAAGCGCACGATCCGTTAAATGGTAAACCTTGACTGTTTCATTGAAATAAAGAAAAATATCACAATTGTATTTCAATTTATATCACGAAGGATTTCGATATCGCTATGGGAACGTATCAAGTAACTACCATGAAGCGTGCACTAAGCGAAGGCAGGTTATCACCACACTAAATCCTCAATGATGCTCTACCCACTGGTAGCATTCAAGCTATTATTCGAAGAATAAAGTTTGGATTGACAAATGGAGATGGAAAGAGACCAGACAGATTTAGATAGCAGACGACATTTCTTTCCTACCTACTTGGAATTGATCCATGATAATGTCGGCATTTGCCCTGCCCCGCAGCCCCCATAGCACCCTAGTCATCAGTTATTTTTTTTTAAATCAAATGATGAAAAATATATCAAGCTGTACTTATGCATACAGTATGGGGTCCTTTAAGAAAGGAGTGTATAGGTTTCTAATGGGCGTCTCTGAAATTGCAAGCGACTACTAGCGGCTAGGCTACGGTAAAGGCTTACCACAAGGCGGGCCGTGTACTTGTTTGTCACCAACGTGGTATATAAAGAAAACTTATGATAAGAGGATGCCGCCAAATACGATTGCCAAAAAAGTGGTGTAATTTTATCAGGGTTCGTGTATGTATATTTAACCGCGTAATTTCTAAATTCCTGAACAGATTTAGATGTATGGGGTATCATTTGAATCATTACATCATCCCAAGTGACATTAAACATGGCGGCTGTATGGCTTATAATTTTTTTGGTAATACAGTTGTGTTTTTATTATGTTTATTAGTAACTTGTTTGTTCCAACCTTCTAGGAGAAACACATCTGCTTTGGGGCTTTTGAAGCTTAGAGACGGACAACACAGTAACTACTTCAACATAGTATCCAATTTCCTTACAAGCTCTTCGCAAACACTTGAGATTTGTTTGTAATATTATATCTATGAATATCTATCGGTGTAAACGAAGCGTACTTGGCCCAGTTGCGTGTGTCGAAACAGCTGCAATCCAAGCGTACGGAGTCTTGAGAAGTGAGTGGTGCTCAAGGATTCTGGTACAATTGCTCAGTTTTGTAACAGTTGGTACCACAAAGTTATAACATAAGAGCTACCCTGACTAACAGTATATTATTATTGTAGTGTATTTTCCACCCGCAGCGTGAACGTATTTAAAACAGAAATAAACAATAAATGTACACCAATCAGAATTGCTTATGCGGAAAGCAAGCGTGAAAAGTAAATTCTTACAAGCAACCTTTGGATGGACAAAAACGATAATAAATAAAAGAAAAAATAATACATTTTTATTTTGTTAAAAAGAGTCTATAACGTAATTCTAAAAGCTCTTCTATTACAAGATTGTTAAATGGAATTGTGATATCAGAGATATTGCAATAGCCGCGGTCAAAGTAATTGTTTGTTATTGAAAAACAAAAGCAAAACAATTGACCGCAACCTTCACACGCGTGGTTGAAGTGGTGCTTACAATTATTTCTTTTAACTCACAAACAGTTCGCAATGACAGTGGTAGAACTCTCTATGCAGCTATGGTTATTCTATAGACTAATTGGGGAAGTACGACCTTACAGAAAACCGCGGTAAACCTAATTAGCACTATATTAAATAGTGCCAATCCGATAGTAAGTAGAATTGCTGTATGATCTAATTGCCGTATGGTCTGCACGTTATGTATGCACGTATGCTGTTTATCGTGTGTAGTTACCATGATGCCATCCAAATCGTGTTTCGTTTACATATGATATTGAGGACTGGCTACGACTGGTAACGCGGTATGTGGTTAACGTGACGACTTCCATTTGTTTCACAGGAATATGCAACAGCTTTTTAGATGCTTTATATAAAGCCAAAGCGAAGCCAAAGTCCTTTAGCTTTCAATAGCGCCAATATTCTTGCTCATAATATTAAGTTAGAGATCGACTTTCCGGCAATAGCCACTTCAAGGCGGCTTCGACTTACACTCGCTAATACATTCGTATAAGCCCTTTCTTTACCATTTTCTTTTCGTTACTTTTCCTTCTTATCTACATATCCCATTTCAAATATTGCCAATTTTCCCATCTCTAATTCCCAAAGTGCCAACTGGCGGCAATAGGCTTGCCTATCACGTGAGTTTGACCAAATTATAATACTACGCCTACACCTTCGGGGTTACAGGCGTGAGTATATTTATGTATAATACAGTGATTTAATAGTATTCAATTAAAATGTGCGATAAAACTTGATTAAAAATGCTTTAAAATGGGTGAAATGCAGTAATGGCTTAATCTATACTAATATTATAAAGAGGTAAAGTTTGTGAATTTGGATGTTCCAGGTAATCTCCGGTATTACTGATCCGATTTGAAAAATTCTTTTAGTGTTGGATAGCCTATTTATCGAGGAAGGCTATAGGCTTCACGTTCAATTTCACGTTACAATCGTACACACAAATCGTACACACGTTACAATCGTACAATCAAACATCACGTTACAATTAATAGGAGCATCAATGAAAAATGTTGCAAAAACGGGGAAAATTTACAAACGCAGACGAAGTTGCGCGCGTCAGCTAGTATTTTAATATAGAGCTTTAATAATAGACTGTGTTCAGCGCTTAACAGCTATTAAACTAAAAAAGTTTATCAACAAAACATTGACGTAACAGTTTAATCTGCGGATATTTTTGCACACAATGTAATTAATTCCAATAGAATTTTCTATCGCAAATAAAATTCAGAATTTCGGCATAAATTCATTAGATTATGAATATTTGTGATAAATAGTACTTTATTACCAAAACAAGAAAAAGTATTTTCTTAGACTTTCCATAGTAGTTTCCACTTGTAGATAATTGCACAGATGATCAACTTTCTTAATACCTCGGTTTTTCGAAAAAAAAAAGATATTGTTGTTGTTTTAAGTGCTACCTCAACCATTTCTGATCTTTTAAAGCGCACTCTTGCTTTATAATTCACTGCTCAGACATATGGCTTCCAGAAACCTCCAGATCTTAAAACCAGTGATTGCATGTATTTCCTGCGGTTGCATCATGTGCGACCTTAGTTGGAAATTTTGGTACTGCACCAGTGGGCCACAAGAGCATAGAGCATAGTTTCTTCTGTCACTGGACAGAATCTGCATGTTGTGTTTGCAGTGTCCAGTATTTAAGATAATTGCATCATAAAAACAATTTAGTTGTGTCAGATATAGGACAGGATGGGGATTGGGAGTCGCCCGAATGTCATATTAACTCCACCTTACAGAAAAACTTATTAATTATAGTCTTGTATTTATATACATGTTGATTGTATCGGTGAATAGGATCACTTTATAGCTATTTAGGGAGGATGAATAGTGTTAGTAACGTAATCACTCACAATCATTTATTCAAACAAACTTACATGTAAACATTTTTTGCTTATCATTCACGACTACAGGACTTTTGCAGGATAAATATTCATCTTCTTTATGATATCCCTTCTTCGTTATATATCATTTGATTATAGATTAAAACTTTTCAACTGGCCTTTCGACAAGTTTTTTTTTTTTTTATTTTAAACTAAAGCTTTGTGTTTCTTTACTATAACATACCATATAATAAACTTTAAAAGTATCAATATTTCAATGCGGCTAATTTCATCCTTAGAGTTGGAATATTTTCTTGAAATTTAAATGGGCCAAGCTTGAGTACAACTGATTCAATTAAAACAATAAATATGAAATCTTTTCACAAATTAAACAAATTATGGTATAGGGGCAAACGAGCAGACCAGGGTCACCTGATGGTAAGTGACTACCGCCGCCCATGGGCACCTGAGTCACAAGTGCGTTGCCATCTTTTAAGGTGGGAGTACGGGAAGAGGGGGAAAGGGGGGAAGAGGGGGATTAGAGGGGGTGAGAGGGGAAGGACGGGAATGGGGGAGAGGGAAGGGTTAGGGCCTCCGGTAACCTCACTCACGCGGCGAAAAGCAATGAAAACATTGTTTCACTGCCGGTTTTCTGTGAGGCCGTGGTATCGAGCGGAGTCGAGCCGGCTCATACGTGCCGAAGCATGGCTCTCCCACGTTACAAGTACAATACACTTGAGAATAAAATACAATCGAGAACCTCCTCCTTATTGAAATCAATTATATATAAGAATGTATATTCATTGCCACTGTTAGTCTTGAGTAACACTTGTTTTCGTACAAATTATTTAAAGACTTCATATAGATTGTTTTACACAATCTCCAAAGCATTAAAATCCATTTTATTTTAATAAAATGACGTTAATAGTCTGTAGCCAATTATAAGGTCGTACGTTCAAATGATATGCACTCAGAAGCAATGATGAATGCTGACATAATATCAGGTGTGCAATCATAATGCAATTTAAGCATTAATGGGTTAAGGTGACTATTAGAACGTGAATAGAAATAGCAAATGCACTTTTTGAAAGACCATAACATTAAGGTATACACTACACCATGTCATAAATTGAATATATTATATGTTAATAGCGCACATTACAAATAAAGTGTAAAATTATATTTGTATCTTTATCTTCTATATATATAAAAGTGAGTCCCTATTTCCCTTCCTCACGGCTTCACGCTCGAACGGCTGGACCCATTTCGCTAATTCTTTTTTTTTGTATTTGTTATTGTCAGGTTCTTATGAAAGAAAAAATAAGAAAGTTTCCCAAAAAATGAGAAAATTTCAGAAAACTTAACGACCATATAAACTTTTCTACTGTAACCTCAGAGCTTTTGACATAACAGTCAGTCGTTTGACAGTTGGTTGGATTGTTCAATATTCATAGTTAAGACAGTAAAACGTCTTTAATAATAATAAAAGTTATTATTTATTATTATTGTTGAAGTGCTTACTGCCACCGCGACCATTTCTGGTCTTTTGTAGCGCACTTTTTGCTTTACAGTTCACTGCTCAGACTTATGGCTTCAAGAAATCTCCAGATCTTTTCAGCAGTGATTGTTTGTATTTCCTGCGGTTGCATGATGTGTAACCTTAGGTTGATACTTCGGTGTCGCATTAGTGGGCTACAAGAGCATAGAATATGCATAATAATAGTTTGTTCCTTTGGTTAAGCTTGCTAATCCTTGCAACTATCAGTCAAATTTGGAAATGAGTTTTTGGCTTTTATCACGATCCTTAGGAGAGAAGTAGCGGATCAAACTACAAGATACAACAAGTTATGTATATTAAGTTGATATGCTCTCTAATACAGCTGTATCTAAGCTTTTAAATATACTGGTGTACAGTTATTTTATTTGCAACTTTAGCTTCCATTATACGATGCTTCAATTTCGTAGCACACACTGTCGATATGCGTCAGTGTAAAAGCTGAATACGATAATTCATCGATATTTTCAATTTTACATTCACAAAGCTAGATTCGTTTACTGATACCGATGATTGATTTAGCTCGTCTCCATTCCTATTAGTAGTTTTATCGTTCATTCGTTCAATTCGAAATTCACATTTTCGAACTGTCATTGGGTGAATCGTTGACGTTCAGTTTTATGTAATAAATGGTGATTGTGTTTTCTGTGTGCTGATTGTAGATCTCGCTTTAGCGATTTCACTAATCCTTAATGACTGCTTCAACAATGTCACGTTGTCGTCTATTCATACCCAAATTTATGAGATATTGATGAATCTTTAGTGAGCACTATTCCACATACCTGAAGATTCCTGCACACTCCGTTGACAAGTTAGTCGTCTGCATATGAAACTTTGTTTTTTTTGTCTTTTATGTACCGTATATCATGCATTTGATTTTTTTAAAACCTAATACATTTCTGACATAAACACAAGGCACATGTTGAGCATTATATCCAATAATTGTGAATTATAGCGCCAGAACAAGACTTGACGACTTCTTATATTTTAATAGCGTTTATGAATTTGGCCGTTACATCGTCATCTGTGATAATATAAGTATATTTTATCCAACATACTATGCTTGTCTGAAACCCTCGTACTCCTTGCGTCTTTCTCTATGAAATAAAAATAAAAATCTGGATATTCATTTATTTTTGGTCTCTTTCCAAGATGTATAAACACAAGAGCATCGAATATGTCTTGCGGTTGCTTCTGCCTCTCGACTGAGTCTGCATGTTGAGTTTTCGCCCAACTTTAGGTTATACATATATTTGTTCAGTTTGCAGTATCCAGTGGAGCAGATAATTGCATCATAAAAACAATTATGTAGTGTCAGACATAGGTCAGGGTGTTATTGCTTGATTGCGAGTCGCCCGACTGTCACAATAACTCCACCCTACAGAAAAAACTTATTAATTAAAGGCTTGTATTTATAAATATGTTGATTGTATCGGTGAATAGGATCACTTTATGGATCTTTAGGGAAGGTGAATAGTCTTGGTAACGGTTAATCACTCGCCACCATTTATTCAAATAAACTTACATGTAAGAATCGTTTAATCACCCATAAACAAAAATACATTTTAAAAGCATATATGATATTGCAGGCTAGCAACGTGTGTGTAAACATGCGGGACAAAGACCAAATTTTTGCATTAGAAATTCTACCAATATACCATTTGACATCTACTGACGTTGGAAATATTCAAATAATTCAAAATCGTTCGAAATAAAACAAAAACATGAATCACGTCGCGTACAAAATATCTTTAGTATAAAAAATCGGTTGTCTGTAAAGTCGGTTTACTGACGATAGTTGAACGTAACAACGTCATAGGAACGCCTCAGAGCGAGGTAACGCCGCATGAGTCATGTTTTTTCGAGCGTGCAGCCGGCTCCATCGAATTATAAGATGTTGTCACGTCAAAAATGTAATATAAAGATTCCAAAATGAATAAAAAGTTAAATCAGGTCAAATACCTTGATAAGCCTTTTATGCCGCGTTCCAATAAACAAGAAACGATTCGTTTTGCTTACGGACGGTAAAATTTTCGTTGTAAATTCAACGAAAGCGCTAGAGCTTCAAAACATGTACTTAGCGTCAAGAACAGACTGTAAAAAGTTTCCATATACGCAATCTTTTCGGTCATTTGCTGTTCTGCTATGCTCCCTGCTGTCCCCAGGTGGTATCCCATCGCATATATAATACTTATTATTATACAGAATTGAGCAATCTGTTTTAGTAATAATATAATTAAAAGTTAGTAAAACTAAAAACACGCTTTTATGGCGAACCGAATTAAAAAATCATTTTTTTATTTATTTTTATATTATAGGGGGCAAACGAGCAGACGGGTCACCTGATGGACTATAAACCAAACCCGTCAAAGCGAATTATATGAGGCCAAATTCGAGGGTTAGCCGCTTCAGATTTCCACAATCCACCTCCTAGCGCTATCATCCACAAGTAGCCACATTATAGTATTATTATCCAAACTACATATCATTATATTTATACTTGAAGAGAATTCTTTGTAACCCTTTTTAAGAAAATTTCGCGAACGTAGTAACGGGAATTTTGGAATATTTACAGTTTATATATAGAAGTGCAGAAAGCTAAAATTTTTAAACAATGTCTTCCAACTTTAAAAATTACGTGAAAACGGGCTAATGAAATAACACGTGTCCAGTATATGTGATTACCTGTCATGGTAAGTAAGTCTATACAATGACAGTTGAAATTCGACCCCCAAGCTATCTCTAGTTATACATAAAAGTTTAATTTGGATACAACAATAAGAAGTAGGTTAAAATTGACTTACTATATTGGTTTACATAAAGATAGCCGTCAATAATTACATATACATAATGATATGCGATCAAAGAAAGTATACAAGTAACGCCATCTCGTAAATAATAAACGACTTAAGCAGCAGGTTTAAATAAAAATAAAATTGTTCCAAAAATGAGAACCAGTTTCTACAGAATTTTAATCTGATTTAAACAAGTTGCAGGAATTGTCTCGTATTCCGTCTGTCCCTCTCGTTTTCTACGGTATGCATCGCCCTTTCCCTTTTGTCTGAGACCGGTCGACTCCCGCGCATGCCATCATACGAGTTTAGCGGAACACACAATTAGATTTTTGGATTTCATTTTGCGAAATTAATTCTGAATTGATAATTTAATTTTTAATTCTTCTTTTTGATTCCTAATGGTTAAAATTAGACGATTCGGAGAAGCTCGTTTGACTAAAATTACTGTCATTTGAGATGATCACAATTTTCTTAAACAGCGCCGTCAACAAAAAGTTTTAATTTTAATGTTCATATTTTTGTCCTACAAAATAAAATCTTGTTCTAACCGACTTCAAAAAAGGAGAATTCAGAATTGGCTTAAGGTACCAAAAAAGTTAATGAGAGTTTGAAATTTAGAAGCATTGAAATCATTAAAGTCTACTTTTTTAATTATTATTTATATTATATATATCAATAAGTATAAGTAATTTGAATTTTTATTGCACGTCAGCATTTAGTAAACAAAAATAGTTCAAAAACGTTCTACTAATGTTTATTACACTTCTGCTACAGTTTTTTTAATTAAACTTGATATTGTATAAAATTTTATCAATAATTTTAAATAATGTATAATTAAATTTATATTTTTTTTTAGAAAAAATACTAAACTCGAGGTGGCAACAATTAACTCTATAATAAAGACAAGAACGCCTCACATGTATCAATAATTTACATTAAAAACAAATTATCACCTGTCACGGTATATCATGACCACTCACACAACCATCTCTTAAGTAAAATACAAAAATGCAGTATCCATATGTACCTATATGTATTTAGCCATTTCGATGTGTGTATAATATAAGTTTGGATGTATTGCGTGTGTATAAATATTCAGTGGTACTTATTGTCGTCGTGTGTGTGAGTATGCTTGTGTGTTCGTACGTGCATGTTTCTGCAGCAGAACGTGGCCTCAAGGAATGCGCCCCATCCTGTCAGACTTGTAAACCAGGTCCAGCGGACCTTGGATACTTATGCAAATATCGTCAACTTTGCATCATGCTTGACGCGTTGTTGTACGTTATGATTGAATATAATTTTCTGAAAGTAACTAGAAAAAGAATAAAAGTTTCCGAAAATATCAAGTACTAGTTTTTACATAAGGTTTTCCCCAAGCTAAATGCTACGTACATGTTGTATTTTGGCATAGGGTTGCCAATTCACATTAATAATAATAACCACGGTTCATCTTACCGGTAATATCCACATAAAAAAAGGTATTAGATTTTTTCATATTTAATGTTTTAAAGTTTAAAATTATATTTTTTACTAGCTATTACCCGCGACTTTGTACTCTTAAAATACTTACTAAAATAAACCCTTCATTTCAGGACATGTTTTAAAGGAACTTCTTTTTGTAATTTTATTGGCATTCGTAAATTTACAGCCAACTTTCCCTCCCCGCTAAATTGCATCTACATAGGGCAAGTAGCTGTTGAGATTTCGTGATTACTTAGTAAGTGAATGAGTTAGTACCCAGTCACTTTTTATACATATAATATTTCTGAAAAGCGCCAACATTTCTCGAGAAAAAGTCACCAAGAGCCGATCCAAACTTGTGTCTGAAATCGAAGTTTCCTTAGAAGGAGTTTCAGATTGGGATCGACTTAATCTAATCTAATTTAACCCAAATAAGACATAGGTTTACGCGTTCACTGCCAAAAAGAATCCGTTTGTCCTATCACTTCGCTTTGAGAGCACTTCCTTAACTGCCACAGCCAGTATCGAAATCCTTGGCGGCGATATATCAAGCGAAGTCCAGTTTCGTGATCACTTAGAGGGTAAGGCCAAATTAGAAGAAGTTTGGTGTGCTGAACAGATTGAGACAGTATTTCACTCCTGCCCAACGCCTACAACTTTATAAGGCGCAGGTTCGGCCGCATATGGAATACTGTTCTCATCTTTTCGCAGGGGCACTCCAGTACCAGCTTCTCCCTCTGGATTGCATTCAACGGAGAGCGATTCGAGTCATCGATGGCCAGGATATTTCCCGACCGATATGACCTTCAAACCTTCAAGAAAAGAGCGTACTCAAAGGCTATATTAAATATCTAAGTACTTAAAGGCCGGCAACGCACTTGTAACTCTAGTCACTTACCATCAGATGACCGATCTGTGTTCGTTTGCCCCCAATACTATAAAACAAAATCTGTTTTAGACTTCCTTAAACCCTCCCTCTATTTTTATTTCGTGAACGAATGAATGAGTATAAATATTCGTATTGTTTATGATTTACCCCAATAATGTGTATTATATAATAATAAATATAAATTATATAAAAATAAATATTAAAATACTAATCTGATTTGTTCATTAGTCGTTAGTAGTTGTTATTAAATTGATTATAAACTAGTTTTTTCCTACCTCTCCGCAGGTTTTCAGTTTCCAAATGCTAATCAAACTCGTATCTCGTAATCTCGAAGCCTCGGCTTTTGGATGCCGTTCGTTGACCGACTCATTGCTCTGTGTCCACTGCTCTAAATTAGCCTAATAAGGATCTACCCGCTGAACGTCTCAATTTTGACACTGCACCTTCAACCAATTGAAGGGAGACCCAAAAAGATAAATTGGCCCAAAACATGGTATATTTCAGCCTTTGTTATAAGTTAAGTCAGCATTGACAAGATTAATTAAAAGTTAATTTCCTATAAGAGTAATTTAATGCCCAAACTGAATAAGAAGTTTAAAATAAATGGGGAAAGTATTAATCGAAACTCATCATTTTCTGCTCACCTCAAGATAAAGGAAAAGCGCAAGAGGAAAATTTTTAACTTTATGAAGCTGGAAGTAATAGAAATAGCCATCAAAACTGATTGAGTAGTTTGCGAGATTGCCCTGAACACTTTCTTTTTTTTAGGCAAGGTTTTTAAACATAAGCTGTCAATATTTAATGAAGATATTGAAGTGTTACACAAAAAAAAAAACCTGTTGATTGATTCAGTCAAAACTATTTTTATTTCATGGGAGTAAAAAATATGTCAATCAATCACTCTCTTACGGCTGAACGTACTGAATTTAAGTTTGTACCGAAAAGTTTAGTTTTTAATGTGAACAAAAAGTAAACCTTAACTTTGTGTTCGTTATTTAAATGTTCGTAAAGTTCCCTGCGAAACAGGAATTTGGGCGCGGGAGTTGGCTAAAAAAAGATGTTTTGCTTACGAAGGGTAACATTTTCGTTGAAAATTCAACGAATTTTTACCGTCTGTAAGCAAAACGAATCGTTTTTTGTTTATTGGAACGCGACATTAAACAACACAGATTTCTATACATTCGTATAGTCCATAAATATAATGTACTAGCAGCGCCCCGCGGTTTCACCCGCGTAAGTCCCGATCCCGTGGAAATATCGTGATAAAAAGTAGCCTATATGTTAATCCAGGTCTCTAGCTATCTACATACTAAGTTTCATCGCAATGGATTCAGTAGTTTTTACGTGAAAGAGTAACAAACATCCATCCATCCATACTTACAAACTTTCGCGTTTATAATATTAATAGGATTACAAAAGTGTATTAAGTATAAACAGTGTATGTTCCTCTGAAAAGAGACCAAGTTGGAAGATTAATTCTGAGATTTCACGGGATTTTACCTCGAATAAAAATATATAATAATTCTGAGTGATTTTTTTTCCTGTCTTTTTTGGTGAACATGTCGGCTTTCCTTCGGTTTAAGAAGACAGGCTTGTATATAATTGTGACGTGTGAGACGTGAATGGAAAACGTGCTAGTATTATTTGTTTGGGTTACAACTGAAGCTACACACAGACACAGACGAAAAGATAGTAATGTAGAATTTTCTAAGCTTCATGCTTACCTGTGCTAGAAGTTGGTGAGGAGTTGGGATTAATAGTAAAAAATGCGCTGATTAAGAATTTTAATACCCTACAGTCTCAGTTAAATAAAAAAAAAATTAACAATTTGACGAAAAAAAATCTTATTTTTACATTTCGTGTGATATCTCGTTTCCAGTATGTTTTTCGTCATATATTCCCAAAGCTTTTTTATTCTCCATTAAATTTCTTACAAAATGAGACCTGTTCAAAGTCGCTAAGTACTTTTGTTTAATAGCAAATGAAGGTCAAAAAGAGCGTTTTTTTTTCAACATTTAATAACTTTGAAAGGAACGTACGTAGAAGTCTGAAACTTTCTGAAATTGTAACTTGTGATTTTACGCGACGTATAAATAGTAAAAAAAAAGTATACCTCAAAATATCTTTATAAAATCGGTTAAAATCGATATTTCTTAAAAGTTCCAACGGGGTCATAAACTTAAAATGGTTCTTAAAAAATAAAAATGCGTGATAATCGATAAGTCCATTTTTGATCATAAAATAGCTAATTGACTGCGCTATTTACCGTGTGCACACACTTTAAATTTATAACACCCCTTCTATTTTAGTGTCAGGGATTAAAAACAAGAATAAATACACCTATGTTTAATTTGTACAAGTACTGATGTCGCCAAGCACAGATATTTCTATTACATTTACGTATTTACGTAATTAATCATTTAACTCGATACAGAATGCATACAATTGAGATAGAATAAATGTTGCGGATCTTCGCATAATTGTGACACACGAATGATCTATATTCAAACCAAACACAAATAATTGTGTGATGAGCATGATCATTTGTTCTGTGTCTGGGTGTAATTGATCTATAATATATATGTATTTAGAAATAATAATAATAAGAACTCCGCACATCTCACACACGGCCGTCTGATCCCAAACTAGGCAGAGCCTGTACTATGGTAACCAGACTGCTGATAAACATACTTATATATTTCTAAATACATACATATTATAGATAAGTTACACCCAGACACAGATCAAATTATCGTGCACAACACACAATTATTTGTCCTGGGTGGGAATCGAACCCACGACCTCTGGCTTAGCAGTCAGGGTCACTAACCATTAGACCAACAGGCCAGTCAGAAATATATTAGTACGTTTATCGGCAGTTCGGTTTTCGTAGTACAGGTTCTGCCTAGTCTGAGATCAGAGGGCCGTGTGAGAGGTGTGTCAAGTTATTATATTATATCTCTACATGGTACCGACTACTTTTCATTGATCTTGATAATAGACGCTACGTACATTACTTATACACGGTAACAGTATTTTAGCTTAGTCATCCGACATTATATGTGGCAGTTATTGTTCGTACCTCAATAGACGGTTCAATGACATCAGCTCAGCTCTATTAACGTAATTACGTACTCATATAGTCAGTTCATTGGCTCAAAGTCACGCGTTCGTCACGAGAATTGTTGTCATATACGTTTACAAATACTAGTTCTGTACTTTTTTCATGTTATAGGGGTCAAACGAGCAGACGGGTCACATGATAGTAAATGACTACCACCGCCCATTAGCACCTGCAACTTAACGTCTTATAAATTGATGAACGCCGGTTGCACGCACGAAAACGCTTGACTCACTGTCACGTTCCGCCTGAGCCGAGCGTGCAAGCGAGAGCGCGGAACAAGCGATAGAGAGGCACGATCGGCCTACTTATGACGTTATCACGTAAATTTATCGTCCGTATACCGACTTTACAGACAACCTTTTTTTTTTTGGTAAACTGTTCTGTTTACTCATTGAGACATTACTTTTAACCAAAAAAAAATTAAATTATAAAAAAGAAATATGAATTTTCCGCCAGAAAATTCCAATGATTTTCGACTCAGAATGATGGTCTGAAAACACTATTTCAATATTCGGAACGGTGTCACTTACACCCTGTATATGGATTACTAAATACAAACATAGATAAATTACACCCAAAAACTCACCTCATAATTATTTGTCCATGGTGGAAATTGAACACGCGCCCTGTGTCTCAGTAGTCAGGATCACAAACCAGTAGACCAACAAGCCTGTCATATGTATGATGTAGTAGAGTTTATGAATAAACTAACTGTACATAGCAGAGTTTCAATTCCACTCAGACAAGTATTGTAATATCTATATAAATAAAAATGAATCGCCAAATGTGTTGCTAAGCGCAAAACTCGAGAAAGGCTCGACCAATTCGGTTAATTACTTTTTTTATATTTTCATTAAGGCACAGGGAAAGTTCTTATAGAGAGAAAAATCGTAAAAATTGCGAGGAAAATAGTAAAAACAACACTCTTCTTTTCCTATACAAACCACAGAGTAAATAATAATTAAAACACAGGTGCCCAGCTGTCAAACATTTGACGTCGTTAACATTTGACAGAACGAAGTCTGTCGTGGCAGCTAGTATAGTAATAAATACAAGAGTCAGGTTCGTCGACTTACAAGGGCCAGATATGCATCAGAGATGTGCGACCGTGCTTGACCAAACACAATTAAGTCACTGACAGCAGAAAACATCTTAAGACTCCAACCCCAGGTACAATGTTACACAAATAATATTTAGGCCTTTACACAATATAATCAAGTCTTTATACAACAGTATTAAAGTAGACTATGAATAATATCATTTTGATGTAGGTCTATCTAACCAATCGCTACAATAAGCGATTTGGTGACATTTACATATTAATTTGAACATGATGACAAGGGACGACAATACCTTGATTGGGGAAACATTTACTTTAGTAAATAATTTAGCAGAACTCAGAAAAAAAACTATGAAAATCAGTGGAGAAGCCTTTGAGAAATCGGAGTAAATACGTTAAAGAAAAATGTAAGAAAAAATTCGTAGCAAAATAATGTATTATTAGTATGTTTAATCGCATTTGGGCGCATATGGGCCAGCTTGACTGGCGTGATACCACGATCTCACAGAAAACCGATGTGAAGCAATGATTAAGTTGTATTTCGCCGAGTGAGTGAGGCCAACGGAGCCCCCTCTCTCCCCTCCCCTAGTCCAACCTAAAAAGCCAACAACGCACATGCAACTCTTGAGTTGCAGGTGTCCATAAGCGGCAGTAGTCACTAACCATCAGGTGATCCGTCTGCTCGTTTGCCCCTTATCCCATAAAATGTGTGTACATCTAGTCACTTCTAATTTGCACTAATCAGCGTGTAAAGTGTCTCTTGTATGGCATTCATATTAGCGAACCTATGTATGTACGTTTCTAAATACATTATAATATGTGTATTCTATAAATAATATGTGTGTACTAAATACATTATAATATGTGTATTCTATAAATAATATGTGTGTACTAAAAAAAGGAGTTTCTATGTTCATCCGTGGACTAGAATCCTTAGTCAAAGATATAGCTCGGGTCGCTGTGTCGTAAATTTTATTATAAATATTTAAAGGTCAGTGAAATCGGATGATTCAGATTCGCTGAGAAACCAATACTATTTTATTCAATTCTGTTTCTTCTTTTCCACAATCGCGAATAAACGAAATAAAATGGTTGAATCGTCAACCGGCTGAACAATTCCGCATTAAGCTTGATTGAATGAAACCCTTACCAATCATTTTAACGTTAATATTGCGAGTAATCAATTAATATCGTACTGCTGAATCGAAATTATATTAAATAGTCTTAAATCCATTTCGTGCATTATCAAAAATGGATTTAAATTAATGGAATTCATGATTCTACGATTAAACAATCTGTATTTAGGAAATTGATTACATACCTATGCATTTTAGGTAAGTATATTGTAGTTTACTTGGATAGATAAAACTTCATTAAATACCACTAATTACAAAAAAAAATGTGTAAATAACTTTTAGATCGCGATAAGGTTTTCAGAAAGTAAGTCGCTGGAGATTTTTTGCCGGACTAGAAATCATAAATCTGCACTCCGCCTTACAAGAGAGAAGGAGCAACACTAGTATATTGTTGTTTCTCTTAGAGAATAGAGTGTTAAAGATCCTAAATAGGGCTGTCACCATTTATACGCAAATAGAACCACTCACCATCTAGGGGACGCCATGCTTCCACACACACATTCCACGTTACTTATTAAAAAATCACACTGATACTTGTATGTGAAACTTAACCAGTTCAAATGATATTTGCTAGAATAAAATAAAAATACAGTTTGTTATATATATTGCGGATATTAGATGTGTAACTCAATCGCGATAATATTAAAAAGGTACAACACCTCTTGGTTACCCGACGTTTTTATCGAATTGGACTGATCGTTGTCACGAGTGGACTGATGAGAGTTCAGCAACGTTTCCGTGAAGTACGAGATTCAGCCACTACCCGCCTTGGTCTCAAAGTCGCGAAAGTTTAAAAACAAATTTTATTGACATGAGTGATTAAAAGCAGTTTGATTACTAGAATAAAACAGAATGCTTCTGGATTATAACCGAGTAATATAATAATAATAATAACGTGACATAACTCACACACGACCGTCTGATCCCAAACTAGGCAGAGCCATTACATACATATCCTACATATTATAAAACAAAGTCCCGCGCCGCGACTTTCTATCTGTTCGCAATAAACTGAAAGACCACTGAACGGATTTTCATGCGGTTCCCACTAATAGAGAGAGTGATTTATGAGGAAGGTTTAGGTGTATAATTTGTATCCGTGTGAAGCAGGGGTGGGTTGTTAGTTAAATATAATATACACCCAGACACAGAACAAATGATCGTCGCTCATCATTTGTCCTAAGTGGGAACCTTACCCACGACGTCTGGCTCAGCAGTCAGTATACCTAACCAATAAACCGCCAGGTCTTGAAAGTAAAAGTAAAATGTAGTCATTTCCACAGGGAATTAAACAAAACTGTATCATGCATTAACGTATGCCGCAAAGGTGTCCACTTAGTGGGGCTATCCGACCGGTGAAAACGATAGCTTTGATCACTCATTCGGCAACTTCACTAAGCGCGTGTGGCTCAAAATTATTTTGTTAATGTGAATTTCTATTTGCAGTAGAGAATATAATACTGCAAAAGTGTTCAATTATATTTGGACTTATTCAAATACTTTCTGCGTTCTCGTATATACGATTAAACAGAATAATTTCTGGTACAGTAGTAGGTTTATTGCCCTAGGGAATTTCGTGCAAACAACTACAATATCAAAAGTAATAATTATCTGTGTACCGAGAAATTTTGTTACAAAACCAAATTAACTGGCAATGTTTGGGCACATTTAATACTACAGTGTATTGTATTCTACAATCGAATAGCTTGAATTGTAAAATGCTTCTCTGTAAATAGATTGGAATGCACCAGTAGTCAGTAGTCTCTCTTTTTGGATGACAAAAAAGTCATGAATGTGTCTTACAAAAACTTCAGCAATAAAAATGGCACTTCATGTAGTGACAAAGACGTAAACAATACGATAGAATAAATATCTCTTTTATATAAAGCTATATATTCAAATTTTAGGAACACTATGTGTAGCCCCGACAAATAGTCGATTTTACTTGGAAAAAAAGGACTTTGGAAAAAATAAATCGCACTGATATGCGTTTCCCGGTATACGTGCAGATTTCTAAACAACATAATATCAATTTGCATGTCAATTTAATTGACTTTGTTTTCTTAATTTTTTATGGACTTTCCATCTACATCCTTGATATAAAGATATAAATATAAATTCATTCATGTCACCCCCCAATCAATCAGTCTCGATCCCCCATCAAATGTCAATCTCACCACTATTGCTATAAACTATTAAAATAGAAAGAAAGAAAGAAAAATATTTTATTTGTATCTTCAGTTATAACAATAAAAATCATATGGCTTAAGACTAGGGTGCTACTGAAGACCAAATAGAGCACTTGCGTCAGCTAGTGTCGCAGATCGCTCTGCAACGCTGGTATTCTCGCAGGCCCCAATTAAATTTAAATATCTACATTACTAAAAATTATACATATTGTAATTATATTCATATTTTACATATAAATAATATCAATAATGTTATATAAATAATCATATACCATACATTTACTATACATTTACTATACATACATACTTGTATTTCACACTATTTAACAAAACAAATTAAATAATTATAATTTTCCCATATTCATAAGTGTATTTCCGAACGCTTCTGTCATCTGTCAGATAATTTTAACTATGACTACATAACAGTAACCGTTATGTTGTTCGTACTCAATCAGCACTCAAGTGATTCTTTTCACCCTATAATGCATGCCTAGCCTTTTATTACCCCACCATTAGATTAGATTTATTACATCAATTAGACTTAGAAAATTGTATCTCTGGCCTCCACACTAGAGTACCCTGTGTCGTGGGGTCCAGTCCCTTCCGTAAGTTTTATAATAGTATAAAAAAAAAAATAGAAGATAATATGTGTATGTGTGTGTGTGTGTGTGTGCATGTCCGTGTGGGTGTTCGTCATACATGTGAGTTCGTGCGATTGTAACTATAAACAAATTTGTATTAAATAGTGAACTGTTACTGTATCATCTATTATAGTTTGCACCTATTTTTAATAAAATACATACCTACGAGTTTTTGATGTGGCGACAACAACTATGTATGTAGTTTAAATAATCCCCACATAAAAACACTTTTAGATTACCATCAAGCAAATATGTCACATTAAACGTCAAATTGGATAACCATTTTGAGTTAGGTAAAACATTAAACTCAGAAATAGGTACGCTAAGCCTATTTCTCAGTAATACTGTCTAATCGAAAATAAATTACAGGCAACGGAGCTATTTATATGAAAATTTGGTATGAATATAAAAGCCATATTAACTGAATTTGTTGTACATTGCTGCGTTACTCCGTAGAACGTAATATTTTATTTAAGAGGACAGATTTAACATAAGCATAGTAAATAAGTAAGTATGTACATAGGTAAAAAATACATTGGAATAGGGAGTCAATAATATTTAATTTTGTTTTTTATCCAATTGGCTAAATAAAAAAACCATATTCCATTTAAAAAAATGCAATGTTTTATTGACACCAATCGACCATTCGTTCAGTCATCGGTCGATTGCATTCAAAAAGTTCACTCGGTCGTTCAGTTCACTTGTTTTATACCATAAGAGATGGTGCGTGCTTTTCAATGGTCGGCTGTAGTTGCGCCTAGGAGTTCAGTATTCAATTCAGTTCCTCCAGTAATTCGTATGGGACTATCCCTGTTTGGGCATGTTTTAAATATATAAGTAAAAATATATTTGATACTAGAAAGGGTTATCATAAATATCGCATGTTGTCTAGGCTTGCTTTGAACTTAATAATTTACGAGGGTTGTATTTGAATATCATTTTTCTTGAAATATGTTATCAAATTATTTATTGTGTATTTCGAGGCAATGCAAAGCAGATTTATCTCAGATTTTAGCCAACCGACAGAATAAAAAACTTGCGGTGAGATGGTACTCCTACCATATAATTTTGTGACTGTGTGTGCTTCGTAGCAGTGCTGTCGCCAGAATTCATTGAGAGAGTAATTAGGGTTACACAGAATTTTGATCTACTAGGTACTTGTATATTTTGGGCCACAGGTCATTGACGCAGCGTGTCTTTGCTTGCTGCTTGCTTGCGCATAAACTTTTTGTTGTTTAAAGAAATAAGTAAACCATTTTCCTAATTTTCCCCAATTTTCTCTCAATATATCTTTAGATGTTGGTTTGCATATGTAACATAAAATTAATTATTATTCACCACGTGTGGTCTGCTTTATCAAAGGAATTTGTCTGATTGACGTGTCAAGGAAAGACGCGTGATGAATAATTAATGATAAGCAATAAAACTAATTGAGATAAATTTGATATGATGACGTGATTAAGTATTTAATGATCGATAGTTTAACATTGTTCTTAACTTTGTTAAAGTTTCACTTTGTTTCTCAAATCGGTAGTCTACCAACAGAGATTTTCTGACTGATGTTGACTAGGAAATAATTTATGGTAATTATTATTTTTTAACTTAGCTAAAAATATTAAAAATAATTACAGTAGCTTAACTGACAGCGCGTAGAGTGTAGTGGATTCGATCTTCATATAGTAAAATTAGTTTATTTTGTAATTTAATCGTGGGAGAGCCATACTTCGGCACGTATGTGCCCGCTCGACCGCAGTGACACCACGACCTCACTGAAAACCAGCCGTGAAGCAATGGTTGCATTGCTTTTCGTCGAGGGAGTGACGTCTTAACCCTTCCGACCCCCCTTCCCCCTCTTCCACCCCTCCCCTACTCCCACCTTAAAGGGCGGACACGCACTTGTAACTCTTTAGTTACAGGTGGCCATGGTCGGCGGTAATCATTTACCATCAGGTGCCCTGTCTGCTCGTTTGCCCCCTATACCAAGCCTGGCGGATGTTTTTCGTCGCCGATTACGCTGCCTTGAGGACCTATCCTTCTCCACTATTTGGATACACGTGGATATTGGCTCTATGAGCCAAATCTACGTATGCCTATACCAATCCCATTCTGGAGACTCCGAGACAACTCGACTTTTTGAACATCTCAGTCAAGAAGCGGACAAAGCGCAGGAACAGTTTCCGACCACCGAACTGGTGTTTTTGGGAGACTTTAATGCCCACCATGAGCCCTGGTTGGGATCTTAGAGAACTGACCACGCGGGTCGGACTGTCCACGCATTCGCTGTCACGCATGACCTCACCCAGTTGGTACTCCAGCCCACCAGGATACCAGACATACTGAGTCAAGCGCCTTCCTTGCTGGACCTTCTGCACCCAGAGCAGTACAGTGTATCGGTGTTCGCCCCTTTGGGATCCTCCGATCACTGCCGGGTGTCCACCTCGGTGCCTCTCGTTGCCCCGCCACGACCAGTGGCAGCAAAAAGACGGTTATGGCACTACTCGTCAGCAGACTGGGATGGAATGCGGGACTATTTCGCATGTATTCCGTGGGCCCAACGCTGCTTCAAATATAGAGATCTGTCTGTCTGGCTGGCGAGATCACTGTTGGAATGGAATACTATATTCCCTACAGTGAGGTTGCCAGCGTAACGACCCGTCCCTCGTTCAATCGCGAATCTCTATGGCCTACCGTGCATGGACCAGGGCCTGCGCCCACAGTCTCCCCGACGTGGATCGACTAAAATCAGCGTGTAACGAAGCCGCTAGGTAATGCAAGAAGGCTTACATCACAGCGGATGCCCAGCGCATCGCGCGGCTTGGCCAAGAACTCGTCGCATACCCTACGGGAAGCTGAAAGTTCTGGCGATTGGCTTAAGCCGTGCAGTCCAACTTCTGCCAACCCTCGCTACCACCGCTGAAATATCCCGACGGATCACTTGCCCATCAGCCGCAGGAGAAAGCGAAACTGCTTATTGATCTCTTTGCGGGTAACTCCCGAATCGATGATCGCGGCATGCACCCACCTACCATTCCGGCATGCAATGCCACAATGCGGGATATTTGCATCCGGTAGAGTGATGTCCGTGCGGAGCTTCGGTCACTCGACGTCCGGAAAGCCAGTGGACCTGACGGTATCCCAGCGGTGATTCTTAAGAACTGTGCACCAGAGTTGTCTCCGGTATTGACGCGCCTGTATCGCTTGTCATTCTCCTCGGGAACTGTTCTGGAGGCCTGGAGAGTGGTGAATGTTCAGCCTGTCCCCAAAAAAGGCGACCGCTCCAACCCGGTCAATTACCGCCCGATAACGGTCACCTCCATTATCTGCAAAGTCTCGCACTCATCGATTCGGATCTTCCTTCCTGTGCCGAGCAGTTAAAACGTGTTTCCGCCCACTATGATCTCGAGTCCTTTAAGCGGGGCGTGAAAAAGCATCTTACTAGGCCGCCATAGTGCTGGTCACCATGCTGCACTGTAATTGTTCGCAGTGAGGATGGTGACCACCACTCTTGGATTCTGTTTGTGCTTTCCATCAGGCGAGGCAGTCATTTTGGCAGCTCAAATATAAAAAAAAAAAAAACAAGTTGTATTGTATGTTGTATGTAAACAAACTAATGTGGTATTTAACACTGTATCTGTGGTAAGCATTGCTCTGTGGATAACCCTTACCCGATTGACTTTATGAAAATATTCGACTCCTTCAACCTTATCAAAATTTTGTAGGTAGGTTAAATGTACAGTCAAACAAAATTATATAGAACTAGCTGCGCTCCGCCGTTTCACCCGCATAATCCCCAATGCCTTTGGAATATCGGGATAAAAAGTAGCCTATGTGTTAATCCAGGACTCAAGCTATCTATGGGGAGAAGGGGAGAGAGGGGACAGAATCGGAGAGAGGGGGGAGAAGGGAAGGGCGGGAATAGCGGAGAGAAAAGGTTTAGGGGTTTATACACCTTATATTTATACAACTTATACTTTTACCTGACATACAGATATAAAAACATATACCTGATAGCAACTATATCCAAGCTCTATAAATAATCTAATCTGTGCCTTAATTATGGAAAAAATCAATACGTTACGATAATTTCATGTTTATCAATGCAGATAAGGATTAACATAACAACGGAGATTGAAACAAGAGATTGATAACGGAAAACGGTCCAGGTATGGGTAAGTAATAATAATAATTACTTCACACATCTCACACACGGCCGCCTGATCCCAAACTAGGCAGAGCCTGTGCTATGGTAACCAGACTGCTGATAAACATATTTATATATGTCTAAATACAGACATATTATAGATAAATTACACCCAAACACAGAACAAATGATCATGCTCATCACACAATTATTTGTCCTGGGTAGGAATCAAAGCCAACCAACCTCTGGCTTAGCAATCAGAGTCACTAACCACTAGACCAACAGGCGAGGTTCGTGTATATTTTTAAGGTTCTGTAAGTACTTCACTTAGAAAAACTAAAACTTTATAGGATTACTCCGATGTCAGGTCTGACTCTCTATTTGTCAAGACTCTTTTTTTTTACAATCACTTTGGTAAACATAAGAAACATTTATGCTTCATTATTTTTTTTGCAAGGAAATTTATAAGATAATCTGTTAAACTAGAATAAGACAGAAAAACAAGGCCATTTCACGTACATTTGCAAATAAATAATTAATAATGACGTCATGTACTTGTCTTGATAACCTAAAAAGAAATTATATTAAGGTTTACATTGATACGTTAATATCTACTATTATAAATGCCAAAGTTTGAATGGATGAATGTTTGTAGCTCAATCACGCCAGAACAGCTAATCCGATCTGGATGAAATTTGGCACAGAGAACACATATAATCTTTTTATCCTTGAAAAATTCACGGTAACAGCTGTTACAGCTGTTACAGCTGTACAGCTGGACTTACAATTACGAGAGCAATCGAGGTAAATTGACTCATAATGAGAGTATATGAACAAAAACACGACGACACAGGGATTGTATTTAGTGGAAACACCACATACTCCTGGCTCCTGCTTCCCCGAGAAGCCGGGGATCCGAAGGGATTTTCCACGCCGTCAACAAAAAAAAAGGGATTGTATTGTAGTGTACGAGTGGCAAAACGTCACACCTTCAGTCCGCGTGTTTCCTAGCTAGTGATCTATATTTTGGTATTCCGGTACACGTAAATGTACCTGTGATACTACACTTCTAAGTAAGAAAGGCTTTTACGCAATTCTCATAAAATATTAAAAGATGTCATCATACTAATTCTTGTTGTCGTCGTACCTTTGACTGTACCTTGTCGTCTTCAACCCTTTCATCTGTCTTTAAAATACATATTATCAACACAACATTATCTTAAGTAATTATGAAGTAAAAGCTCAGAAATTGAGATTTATTACAGTAAAATCTATCCTTGTCAGATTATAAGCACCATATCATAAGTTTTGACTCTAGACTCCTAATAGTGGTTTTCAATGTTGAGTTGCTTGTGTCTTTACAACAAAGCTCAACGGAAATAATAACACGAGTGATTAATGAGCTCGTACGTTTTAATGGAAAGATTTATAAAATACTAGCAGCGCCCCGCGGTTTTACTCGCGTAATTCTCGATCCCATAAGAATATCGGGATAAAAAGTACCTTATGAATTAATCCAGATCTCCAGCTATCTACATACCAAGTTTCACCGCAATTGATTCAGCCGTTTTGACGTGAAAGAGTAACAAACATCCATACATCCTCACAAACTTTCACGTTTATAAAATTAATAGGATATTGGCTTTCTGATATGAAGTGAAAGACTGACTTACTTATTTTATAAATAGCTGTTGTTATAAATAGCTAGAATACTAAATTTAAAACTTTCGCGTTCCATGATATAATGATGAGATGGAGAACCTTCTACCTCACGATTTCTACGACGAAGGGCGTGCACCACTGAGCCAGTCAGCCTTTGACCACGGCCAGTTCAACCTGGTCGAAACGTCCGGCGTTTCAGAGGTATGTAATACCTTTTCGTGATTGCGTTAATTCCCGTGTGAATACATAATAATCCTACAAATATTTTAAATGTGAAAGTTTGGATGGATGGATGGATGGATGTTTGTTACTCTTTTACGCAAAAACCACTGAATCGATTGCGATAAAACTTGGCATGTAGATAGCTGGAAACCTGGATTAACTCATAAGGTACTTTTTATCCCGATATTCCCACGGGATCGGGACTTACGCAGGTGGAACCGCGGGGTACTGCTAGTAGCTAGTATAATGTTGAAACAACAACTTTGTAAAATAAAGTGTTTTTTACATTTCGCATGATATCTCGTTTCCAGTACGGTCTTCGTCATATGTGCCTAAACCTTTTTTATTCTCCATTAAATTACCTACAAAATGAGACCTGTTCAAAGTCGCTAAGTACTTTTGTTTAATGGCAAATGAAGGTCAAAAAGAGCGTTTTTTTTTCCAACATTTAAGAACTTTGGAAGGAACGTACGTAGGAGTCTGAAACTTTTTGAAATTGTATCGTGTGATGATATTAAAAAGTGTTTTAAATTTTAGCGAGATCGGTTTTAAACTCTGATTGACTGACCTGTTGGCCTAGTGGTTAGTAACATTGACTGCTATGCCATAGGTCGTGGGTTCGATTCCCACCCCAGTCTGGGTGTTCTTTGTGTCCATTGTTTGTATGTTTGTAAAGTCCCCGGCGACACAGGAGTAATTCCTAATGCATGAGTTGTCTTTATTAAAAAAAAAAAAAAAAAAATTTTAAATTATTAATGATCATTTTGTTTTTTTATTGTAAAATGTGCTATTTTTTTCCAAAATACTAAAACTGCTTAGCATTTCGTCCCAGCAAGAAAACCACTCCTAAATGTGGTATACAGGCTGTTACAGAAAGGTGTGGATAGCGTAAAACACAGAAATCTTATTTTGAAACAGACAAATTGAACTAGAAAATTTACTGATAAATTTCGTATGAGAGCTGGCTGACATGATTGAAACTATAGGTATTTAATACGACGGACGTTAATGGAATGTTCAGATTTTATGAAAAGGTTTGTATAAAAAAAAAGAAAACCATTGAATTTTACACGTAGTTTCATAATATGTTGTTTAGAATTGTGCACCTACAGTAAGAAAAGCATTTTGAGAAAAAAAAACTATTTAAAAAAAATCAAAATCCATTTCTTTTATCCAAACCATTTATTTATCGCCAACACCTAACGCTCCTCAAATTTTACCACACCTTTTTGTCACACTCTGTATATGTATAAAATATTTTCAACGTATCAACAATTTAGACACATACTTACATATTTTTGCATTGAAACTGGCGACCAACTCCACAAAACACTTACTTATTCCGTCAAAAGAGAAAATAGAAAAAACTTTTTAACTTGCATATTACATATTCTTCCGGAAAAATTGTTCTTTTACTCAGATACAAAACAAAATGTACGCGAAGATACGAAATATTTCATGAGAAAAAATTCTCAAGAACGAAATAGCAACTTAGATATTAAATATAATACACGTAAAATGTGTTTTTATACAAACAACTGGGATATGACGGTTTCATCTTTACGACATAACATAAAAATAAATAGGCATTTACATAAAATGAGCGTGCACTCCTCATTCGACAGAAAATGCCAAGTATAAACACCTTTATGGAAGCGACGTACAGTTTAATTTTCTGTGCGAAAGAGATATAGAAAATTAATTTTGTAACTTATGCCATGCTTCGGCACGTATGGGCCGGCTCGACTCTGCTTGATACCACGGCCTCCTGGAAAACCGGCAGTGAAGCAATGCTTGCATTGCTTTTCGCCGCGTGAGTGAGGTTACCGGAGGCCCTTACTCTTCCCACTCCCCTATTCCCGTCCTTCCTCTCTTTCCACTCTCCCCCCCCCCCTCTTCTCCTACCTTAAAGGGCGGCAACGCACTTGTGACTCTTGAGTTACAGGTGCCCATGGGCAGCAGTAATCATTTACCATCAGGTGACCCGTCTGCTCGTTTGCCCCCTATACCATAAAAAAAAAAAAAAAATCTTTATTAAAAATTACGATTTTTTCTAAAATTGTTACCGCTATACGTTATTTATGGGGTCTACTATACGACTCTAAAATATAACAATACCTTTCTGTAACAAACATCCTGTATATAGATGTTCAAACTTGTCATGAAATAAATAAGTAGGATTCAGAAAGGTGTTACTGAGACAAGTATTTTCTCAGTCAGACTTAACTTGACCTATTGCATTGTACTTAATAATGCTATTAAATGTTAAATGTTTAATTAAAAACTTTCTTTGTGATACTTATAAATTTTTCAACAAAAGAGGACTCACACAAAATATATCTTTGTAAAGAAACCATTGTTCTAAAGGCCACACTTATTGGCGCTGCTAATGATATACAAACGAGTCTCTCTGTAAACACAGTATTCTTTGTACTAATTAGTCTCTAAAATGACACTGCGGATGCATCTTTAGTAAAAGTATTCTATAAATGCCGTAAAGTAAGTACAACGTCTGTACCGTATTCGGTAAAGTATAAAAGGGAGTAATTACACCACAAATTTGACTGAAAATGTGCTCTATATTGAAGTTATAAGTATTACTTTTATATTAGTTTATAAATGTGCGTTAAGCTTCTTTATTTAAAATAAAAATGAGTTCGATCATTTAAATTTAGAATTAATATAAAGTTATGGTCCGGGGCGGTTGGATGGAATCTCTGCTCGAATCCAATTGGGAAGTAACTCCTTGATTGCTTCTACTGAAGACTAAGGTTCCTCGAACGTATTGTTGGCTGCTCTTGAGGTCGGCAACAGACTAGTGACATAACTAGTGCTGTGGGCGTTGGTACGTAATAATACACGCTTACCGTCAAAAGAGCCAAATGTGCATAAAAATATTTCCCAAAAAAAAGTACGTTTACGACAACATGTGTATGAGAATATTCTTGTTTCAGGTACGACCCTGAAACAAGAATATCCATCATATTGAGTGATTTTTTTATCCGTCTAATTTCTTCAATCCACATCGCTGCTGGCATAGATGCCAGGCGTGCTGGACCAGGCCGGCACTTCAATCAATCCTTCTCCTTGTACTTGGTTTTATTTTTCATCAGTTTCGATAACATCCACGATACACAGATAGTTTTATTAAAAAAAAATAGTGTGACAGAATTCAGATAGTGTATTTCCCGTAAAGCAGCAGACCTCGTCGTGTAAATGGACAATAATAGAGAATTATGGTATCGCTGCAAAAAAAGTTTATTATGTAGCCAAAATAATTAATCCATTGCCATGGAGGAGATTATAGAGATGTAACACTGATATTTAGTTTTATTAGAATTCAAGAATTAAAAAGTTGTTAAAAAAAGACAGAAATAAGACATAGACAATGTGCTGGAAAAATATTCTAAAATATACATATTGTGAGATGCGAACCTCTTTTAAGCCTTGCGGGAAGCTGGCTGGTAATATAATATTTAAATCCGTTCTAAAGTTAATTTGAATTTATATAGAATCAGTAGGAAAAGAAGAGAAACGGTTTAGCAAGCAGAAAGAGTGGACGTCTGTCAAGTCGCTGTACCATATCTGTGAAGCCATTATATAGTTATTAGCCATTATATGTAGCTAGTTCAGTTCCTAATATATTAATACCAGTTCCCCAGGTTTATTTCAATTAAACCGCCTCCTCCGAAAACACCCGATTCCAAATCCTGTCCGCCGAGTGAGAGTCTTACAATACATACCTACATATATTATATTAACTACTCAATTTAAAAATGTAATTAAGGGCTAAATATATAGGATCTTAAAAGAGCCTTAAGAAATCGCAAAAATCTCCGCCAGCTTTTTTAGTACTATTTAGCATATTTATTCTTTTCAGTTTCTACATGCCGCGGGCAAAAATACAGTTATTTGAAAATTATTATTACAATAGGTACTATTTTAAAATCTGATAAAGTAAAATTGAATTTCGACCATGAATGTTTGAGGGAAAGGAATTCAATTCGATAAATGCATCAGAATTTTCACAACATTCAAAAATATAAATCTAGAAAAGCATTCTACATTTTTTTAAACAAATCGTTCGGATAGTTCACATATTTTCTAAATATTTTGTATTTTTATGGTTGAAAGACTGCAGAATAGGCCCGTCCTATTAGCGGCGTTGTAGCAGGGCACTCGACGCTCTCACCCATAATGAGCTGGCTATGCACCTCTCTCCTCCTCTTTGTTGTGAACCGAGTACAGAAGCTACACGATTAAAACTTATATTATTTTTGTTTCAGAAATATTTTCTCTTAATGGTTTTTAGAGAGTCACCAACACATGTATCCTGATGCTTTAAGCATCTATAAACTACGGTTATCGAAACGTAGTCAGCATAGAACATATAAAATTGGTGTATTACGCATTAATAGAGGCAAATCTCAAGTATAACATTCGGCGAGCTTTATTTTACAAAAAGAAACGGACCAAACCATTGTACAAATAAGTCTAGTCTTATTTGTACAATGGTTTGGTCCGTTTTTTTGTTTTTGTTGTGTATCGATCGCGTTGTATGTAATTGCAATTATTATACAGAATGTATCTGCCATGGAACCCTTAAATCACTGAAAGGGCATGACTCTAGCATGCAGTAACAAACAGAATTCCTAAAAAAACTTTTTTACAAAAAATTAAATCGTCGAAAGAAGAAAGGAAGTGAAAAGCGAAAAATAAACTTGTTAGTCTAACTAAACTCTTTTTTTTCTTTTTTTTTAAACCTCCACGGGTCATCACCTCACCTAATCTAATGTTGAAGTGGTATGTCGGAATCGAACCAACTAAAACCATACGGTGTTCCGTCACAATTGGGTCTATTGTAGGGGACCCGAGAATACCCTAAGAAGGAAGCCTCCGGGAAGTCTAACTAAACTCCTACACTAATGTATAAATTAGAGTACTCGTAATTGTTTAAAACTATTCTTAATGTTATTGAAAGGTATGTGTTTTTTATTATAATTCATTAAATTCCAACACAATGTAAAAGTTTTTCTTGAATACTGAGTAGCACTTTCCATCAGGAGGCTTTATCCCACCTTCGTCGTATATAAATCTAATCGGTCTACATTAAATTGGTTCTGTCAAAATCACACAGATTAAAATACACGTGTTCCTTGGATAATGATAGTTCTTAAGAATATGTCGCTCATGCCAGCGTTCTCGTATGGTGAGAATATTCTAACAGAGTATTTTAGATACTAATACTAAGATTGTAAGATTGGCAATATCATTCAAAACCGATTTGGATAGAAAACAAGACTATCACTACTTTTCCAGTACCTTATCTTTAAATGGTATGGTTGTTACCCCTAAAACATCCACCCGTCATACGTAGAATAACATCTGTGGTGTTGCTCAAGTAATTATTTGCTAAAGAGTAAAAAAAAAAAATTAGATGTGTCAATCGAGACTGAATCACGATAATATTTATGAAGTAATACATTATAGTGTTATACTTATATTTAAAGTGAGTTATTTAACTTGAAATCGCTGCTTATTATTAGCAAAGAATAAATATTATCATATAAAAAAAAATATGTTTCTTACACACGAACTTAACTCAATATATTTACATTTAAGACTTCAGCTTTTAACAATGTTTTATTCATAATACAAATACATTACTTTTTAAGAAATAATAAAAATAAATTCGTACACTACTGCAAAAAATAGTAATCCGAAGAGTACAAATGCCTGACCTGCCTCAACACGTTACTGATAGGGCAAGGGCATCGGACCGAGGCGTGAGTGAATGCAACGTTACGCAAACACCAAAACATAGCTGTGTTATGCAGATGCGTCATGTATTAGTTATGAATATTTTGTTTTCTACCATATGGTTTCAAAGTACAAGTTTTTGAACCTTCAATTTTAACATGTATCACCTTTGTCTTGGTTGTGGTTACTCAAACTGCTACTGCATTTTGCAGTCTAGACATTGTCATCATTGCTTGCTTAATAATGCCTATAGAATGATAAGGAATATTAATGTAAACAAGTAAACACCAAAATCAGAAAAAAGTCATCACTAGCTAAATTTCTCGGGGACTTCCTTCTTAGGGTATACCCGAGCCACTTGTGACGGAACAACCTGTTTTTTTAGTCGGTTCGATTCCGACATACCACTTCACCGATAGCCATGGTGAGGTGATGACCCGTGGGGGTTGCCACACGAAAAAAATAATTAAAAAATCACTAGTTAAATATTAAAATATATATTACTACTCAGTTCTTGCATGATTGTATGTGTATATATTTTTGTATATATATAGAACCCGTAGTATATATCCCGTCTGATGATGAGCAGTTACCGTAGTCTATGTTTGCAATAATAGTGGCATCATTCAAATAAATTACACTATCAATAAATGTTTCTTTTTTTTTTTTCCTAACAAATAAGCATGATTTTTAGTATTATAAAAAACTGTAGCTATTGACCTCTCAGACACATGACGATTTGAGGCAATAGCTAATATCCGCATTACGCATCTGTAGTTGTAATCTCTGCGATTCTTGACCCCGCTCGTGACGAGCGAGCGTTGCACCGCATCGCACTCAATTAGACTTCGAGTACATGTACTTACACAGATTGTTTGTGTGTAGGTATAATTATATACAGCAGTTACACGTCTACGTGGGAGCTAGTCTATGTTGTTATTAATATATTATAGGTACTGCAATATTTAATGAGTACATAAATGATTTGGTTCCTGTAATACTTTCGATGATCCTTTTTTTGCTAAACATATTTTGGACTTAAATCCATACTTATATTTTCATATGGTTAAGTTTGTAAGTTTGGATGTAGAAGGTAATGCCTGAAACTACTGATCCAGTAGTGAGTGCAATATCTGAATGGTCGCTAGTCACATTTAAAGAGCGGTTTATTTTGTGAACTTGAGTTTAAAATCAGTTAAAAGCGAAAAGAAACGTCTACGGCCCTTAATGTATTGCTTGAAACTATAAATTGTATTTCTCACTCTTTAATTTGTCACGACATAGTTTTACTAGCTTTTTTCAGTGGCTTCGCACGCTTCGTTCTAAGGAACCATAATACAGAAAGTATAAGTATATAATCAAACTACTTTTTATCTCGATATTCCCACGGGATCGGGACTTACATAAATAATAAGTGAGAAATGTTGCAAGTATATAAATTGTAAAAAAAAGTAAAACACCAAAATATGTTTAGATATATTAAAAATAGAGGAAAGCAATTACAAATTCCTAAAGTATTTAAATTGAAGAGAAAAAAATAAAAGAGGTGGTAAAATGAATTTATTATAATACACACGAGAAAAGCGAGAATTAATAATTAAATCAATCAATGAAACGACAAAATCTAAATGCTTTCAAGATATAAAGCTTTTAGAACAGGCTTTTCTTCACCGCTGAAAACTTAATTATAAAATTATCAGTATCTATTCTTTTTGCATTTATAATATTAGTTAGGATTGGGATAGGATATATTTGGTACAAGCGCGGGTCCGTTTTAAAATTGAAATATATCCCACGAGTAACGAAAATTTTTGCAAGATAATAAGTAGCTTATGTGTTATTCCAGACTATAAGTTATCTTTGTGTTAACTTTAATTCGGATCCGTTGAGCCGTTTTTTACGTCCACTATTTTTAGGGATAGCAGATAATTTAATATCATCGCATTGTCTGCGGATTTTTTTTTCATTTGACCTAGATGTTGATTTCACATGCAGAGTTCAGCGCTTTTCAACAATATCTGATTATTTGGAACTTACTAATCCACAATTTAAAGGCAAAACGTCATTTTAAATGAGCCTATAGCGTACCTCAGTAAACGGGCTACCTATTAGAATACAGCGAACTGTGGAATGCATTACCAGCACACGTGTTCCCTTCGACAATCAAGGATCAACGATCAAGTGGTTAGTGATCCTGACTACTGCTGCCAGAGGTCGTGGGTTCAATTCCGACCCAAGACAAATATAATGGTTTGATGAGTATGATCATTTGTTCTGTGTCCGGGTGTAATTTATCCATAATATGTGTGTATTTAGTAATATATAAGTATGTTTATCAGCAGTTTGGTTACCGTAGTACAGGCTCTGCCTAGTTTGGGATTAGACGGCCGTATGTGAGATGTGGCAAGTTATTATAATTCGATTCCCGCTCAGTTCAAACATTTCTATGCATGAATGATAATTACAAGTATGTGTATTTACATTGGTTTGAGTGTTTCTATTGTATAATATGTATGATTTTACACACACAAGTATTTAATTTATTGGTTTTCTAGAACTCACGGTACAAGCTCTGCCTAGTTTGCTGATGATGTGTAATTTGTCACAGTATATTATAATTATCCCATCAAAAACGCAATTAAAAATGCAAGTCTCGCAACGCAAAACGTTGTGAGATTTAATTGTTTTCTAATTAGATAACATTTTATAGTGACCGTATTATTAGACATTTTTATTTCTTTAATAAGTGAAATTTAAGGAACCTGTTGCTCAAGTGTTAGTGATTGTGACTGCTGAGCCAGCGATCGTGGGTACGATTCCCACCCAGGAAGAATAATCGTGTGATGAGAATGATCATTCGATCTGTGTCTGGGTGTAATTTATCTATAATTATGTTTATTTGGAAATATATAAATATCTTTATCAGCAGTCTGGTACAGGCCTTGCCTAGTTTATGATCAGACGTCCGTGTGTGAGATGTGTCAATTTAAAGAAATATACTCGTACTTCTGGTTTCAAGCTTTATCTGTAATGAAGTATTTGGTATAGGGCTCTGTTTCTGCATTTTGACTGATAGGCGGTACATTATGCGTTCATATAAGGTCATGACTAATTGAGCCAGCCTACCTCCTGCTAGAAGTACAGAAGCCTCCTGGGAGCACAGGCTTCTAGGAGCTACCTCGCACCCGCGAGGATACTTGCCCGTTGTGTGGCTACTCCCTCGCACTCCAGGATAACGAAGTTACCGGGGTTCGCAAATGGCCTGAATGGTAAGGATGTGCCTTTGTCTTTTCTCAAAAACCACGATAAAATATAAAACTTCAAACAGCCCTAAAACATATTGTATAATATATACAAGATATAAAATCTTTCAAGAGAGAAGAAAATAGTTTCACTACGTAATATCCGGTTCGATATAAATCTCGGAAACCAGTCCTTTTAAAGCAGAAGTTATCATTTTGTCGCAGCACTGGTTATATAACGATGACAAGAGAAATTGTTCTATTACCTATTCAAAACCATATTTATTCCTTCCTTACAAAGTGTTCGCCACACTTATATTTAGTTTAGACTTTCTCTTAAATTATACGTAAATGACATATCATTTTAGAGAAAATGTGTATTGTTATTTGGCGTTTCAATTGACGCTGTTATCAACTAGTTAAAAACAGAGGCTTTGAAAATAGTAACGACCGGAGTGATACCACGGCCTCACAGAAAACCGGCAGTGAAGCAATGCTTGTGTTGTGATACGCCGAGTGAGTGTGATTACCGTAGGCCCTAAGCCTTCCCTCTCTTCTTCTTCCACCCTCTTCCCTCCCTTCCCTACTCCCACCTTAAAGGCCGGCAACGCACTTGTGACTGTCGAGTTGCAGGTGCTCATGGGCGGTAGTCACTTACCATCAAGAGCTCCGCCTGCTCGTTTGCCCCTATTCCATAAAAAAAAAATTATGAATATATTTGGTGTATTCCGGCAAGGGCTCTAACGTTTTGAATCAAATTTTGTAAAATATTTAAATAAGGATTTGCTTTTTAACCTAACTTTTGAGTGTATCTTGAACATTATCCAGCTCTCGCTCCAAATGTTCAGATTCACAGAGATCTTAAGCTCCTTTTGAATTGCCTGCCAGAGCTTACGATCTTTGTGAACCTATTACGTGATCGCCTTAATTCCCATACGTGTACATACTCATTATTAATGTATAAACAAGATGAGAGCTTTAGACATGCCTGCCGTGTAATACATATTAACTTTGAAAGTATCAGACACCCCAATTCTACGTAAAGGGTATTTCCTAAGTAGTGCCATTATTTTCTTTAAAAAAAAAAAAACTAATATGCCTTCAGAAATTGAAAAAAAAAACATAGCTAAAAAGCTTGCGGCTGAAATCTTCAATGAATCTTACGGCTAATGTTACTGACATTAAATGAATCATTCATTGGCGGTCCTTTGGCCTTTGGCATCTAACTGTCCTAGGTGAGCCTGTCTTGAAAACATTATTGTGGATATTTTTTATATTACTTCTAAATATTAAAAAATAATTTTAAATAATCAAACAAATGATCCTGCTGACGGCAAACAGATATTCAGTGCTAGTGGTGTCATTCATGCTTTAGGGTACTGCCTTGTTTCACACCACGAGGTGTTCGTTGTTCCTCGTACGATTCACACCGTGGTGCGAATAGCTCGTAGTGTGAAATACCGAAGTACCCTATTAAAATTTTCTATAAAGTTCTGGTGACCCTATTTACAAGACAAAGGTCTTATATTTAATAACCGTCTTCTGATGAGCACCAGTTCTCTTGAAATAAGGTGCAAATAATTTCCTAAAACACAAAGTACCTAAAACTTTACAACAAAACTAACTTATCCGGTATTTCTACAGTTCACAACAATACCATATCAATAGATAAGGTAGAACTAGGTGACTGACTCAGCGCTTAACTGGTTGTCAACATCGTAGCCGGTTCTAACGACCCACGTGGCTTCTAGTTGCCTCATATACCGGTTTTCTTAAGTAAGGCTGTGGTTCGACTGCCAGCGATCAGGATCAGTAACCTTAAAAAAAATGTTGTTTAAGTTTAACAAACGCTATACATCATATATTTTTATTAGCTAGTTCAAGCGGCTATTCAAACCCAAGCATGATATCTTTCAAACTAGATAGGGATCATAAAATAATTTTACGCTCGAATGAATTGCGAAAGTGATCGTTAACTATATAATTGGCCCTTGATGGGCCTTCAGATTGTCAAATCGTGATTTATGTGTATATTTTGCTTTACTAAGAATTCGAAGTAAAATTAAATTATAACGCTTCACTAACAACATAAAAAAAATTGAACCGTTGTGAGTTTTAGCTTTTTCTTTAAATCTTGAGTTTATAGCTGAATGTTAATGTCAATAAAATAATTTTGATTTTGACTGTTATAAGTATGATTTATTCCTCTATTATAAACGATGTACCTGCGGTTGCTTTTCACCTTTAATGAAAACAATAATAATAATAATAATAACTTGACACATCTCACACACGGCCGTCTGATCCCATTCTAGGTAAAGCCTATACTATGGTAATCAGACTGCTGATGAGCATACTTATATATTTCTAAATACATACATATTGTTAATAAATTACACCCAGACACAGAACAAATGATCATGCTCATCATACAATTATTTGTCCTAGGTAAGAATCAAACCCACGATCTCTAGCTCAGCAGTCAGGATCACTAACCACTAGACCAACAGACCAGTCAATATGTCTAATTATTTGACAAAGAGGTAAATGTCTTTCTATTTGCCGTGGTGACTTAAAAATTAATTTTATCAAGCTCTTCAGTTTAGATATTAGTTATTTTTTACTCACATATACATATTATATTTTAATCCTCTGTGTATTCACTGAAAATATCTTTCTAATTTTATTTTCTAACATACACTGTTAAGAAATACATATTTAATTTCTATATTTTTGATGTCTACAGTAATTTATTCGTTATTATAATTAATGTAGCTGTATATCGATATTTTACGCACAATATGGTATTATCAATAGTTTAGTTTTAAAAATATGTACAACATGACAGAAAATAAAGATTTCATTGATTGCATTATTAAGGCTAGATAATAATAATTTATTGTAGTTAATGCCGCCTCTCAAACTATTGTGGAAACCATTAAATAAATTATGCTAGAAATTCCGATGATGATATTATTATTAAATTAACAATATTATCGGCACTCAACCGCAGCACAGATTTAGCGTAAATATATGTCTAAAATAATTGTATTAATTATATTGTTGTATTATTTTAGTATTGTATTAATAATTTAAACATTGTCTTTTCTCTTCTTAGATTTACATTGGAGCTGAGATCTTTGTCCTTAAAACAAGCAACTAATTTAAAACTTTTTATTTGACATCACTCACTCATTAGAAATCATCTTAGGTCTTAATTGATGATAAGGTAAACCCTGCATTTCTATCGCTCCGCTGTCAGTTGCACCACGCCCTATTATTGCATAACGCAGAATGCTTGACGTTTAGTAATTATTGCTATAGTCGTACCTTATGTAGGTGCAGGCTGTTACACCAACTTTCGCCTAACTTCTAACTGCTTTAGTTTATGGTTTCCGTGAGGTGATAAGCTTTTTGACCCACTTTGGTTTTAATACCATCACTTCTTAGTAATGTTTTGCGCTAGAGCTCAGAACTATGTAGTTTGTTTTATGTACTAGATATACCCAGCATACGTTTTAATGCCAGTTAAAGTAAAATCGTGTTTGGTTGTATAAAAGTTTTATCTCAAAAAAAATACATACGAACATTCATTTTTTTATGTAGATTTTGTGGACCAGATATCGTCGCGGGACTCCTCAGAAGATCCTGCTTAAGTTTTATCACAAGCTGATTAATTGTTTAAAACGCATTAGCAGGGCCCCGCGGTTTCACCCGCGTAAGTCCCGATCCCGTGGAAATATCGGGATAACAATTAGCCTATATGTTAATCCAGGTATCTACTACTACTATCTACACACCAAGTTTCATCGTAATCGGTTCAGTAGTTTTGGCGTGAAAGAGTAACAAACTTCCATCCATCCAAACTTTAAAATTTTAATAATAGTGGGATAAAAGAGAAACATACAAATAATAATTTTTATTTATATAAGTCGCTCCAAGACGTTTCTGACGCCAACTTTCTGAGAAATAACAAAAACTTGGATAACTATGGTATGTTAGTTGACCTTCAAAAGGCGTATGACAGGGGTACCCGAGAGGTATTGTGGTGGGCTTTGAAATAAGAGAGAGAGTGTCTTCTAAGTATGTGGAATTGATTCGTGCTATGAACCTATGTACAGAGAGTCTAGTACTCATGTAAGAAATACCAGTCGCTGGAAATGTCTCTGTAGGCCTCTAATCAATAGATAGTGATGAAGTGACGGCAGACGACAGGAACAATATGCGATCCCAGTTTCCCCATTAAACTGAAAGGACCAAGTTATAAGACGATCATCAGATTTGCCGTCCTGCATGGATCCGAATGTTGGCCAACAAAGAGAATGGATGAGAGAGGCCTAGTAGTAGTGGCTGAAATGCGATTTTTAAGATGAATGTGTGGACTAGGATAGAGAAGATAAGGAATTCATTAATACTATATTAATTTATTAGAGGGAGCCTGAAAATAGCGTTAGTTGAAGAGTTAAGTAGCAACAGATTATTGTAGTGTGAATGTGGTGAAGATACAAGAGCAGAGAAAGACCAAAGAAAAGATGGAGGGAATAGTATTTTTTTTTCCTTTTTAGTATCCCTGGCAATATCTGTGCAACAGATGGGCTGTGTACTTCTATGCAACTTTGTTATCGTAGCTTAGGTGTCATGGCAGGACATTTCACTCCTTGTTAAAAAGCCTTTGTCGGGTCTGAAACTTATATCTTTAATAAATATATATAACGCTCACAGTTTTTTTTATGAAAAAAACATGTCATTACTCTGGTGTCGCGAGTTAACGGATAGTTCTCACAAGTTGTATAAAATAATATGGATGGCAAACAGATGGGCTGTGTGCTTCTATGCAACTTACATATCTCGTTATAAGTTTTCGTTTGTCCCCGTGCCTGTACTATAAAATAGTTCTTTGTCGTTACAAAAAGTGGCTAACTTCAATAAAAACCAACCAAACAATAGTTTAGATCAACGCAGCTGTTTGGTTGCGCGTGAGCACTATTATTTAAGGGTTACAACAGTAGGTATGCCAAGTAGAACCGGTCTGGATTTTCACTAACGTGGCCGATTTATACGACAATGTTGCAACAGTCATAATGTTATTTGGTATTATGCTGTTATGCAGCTTGGTTTTACTTTTATTTGGTGTATATTTTTAGGGATAGGAGTATTTACAAGAGTGTATTTTCACGAAACGACACGGAAAAGGAGCACATGGAAAACTGAGGGCGGTAGCTCATCTTCAAACACTTGAAGCTTACAGATTGCCAAAACGGTGACCTCACGGCCAGAGCAAATTTGACATTAACAGATCTTGGTATAACAGATGTAAATGGTTATACATGGGCAACAGCAGCCCCCACAACAATCTCCACAGCATCCACCATAGCACATCTTTGATGATGTCTAGAGGACTTAGAGTCGAAAGTAACAAAGCTTCACAGGAGAAGGTTGTGGAAAATTAAAGTAGATTAACTGTTTTCAGTTTTTATACAATTTTTTGTTATGTATTAATTTTATTTTTATTTTACTATATTTGGGAGGCTTACGGCTTATTACAATGAAATACGTAGTAGCAGATGTCATTTACAAGCTTCCACATTGAACACATTTATAATTGTTTTATTTTACCTGGCAATTTGTGAGTAGGTACTGATAAGGAGAAATTAAGGAAAATTTTATAGGTTGTCTGAAAATATTCACATTAAATTCTGTATGCGATCTCTGGGGTAATTTTCATGTAATTAAAACAAATTTATTTAAATTTGGAAAGGACCACATCTATCGGACCCGCTAGTTGTACTAAATAATTACGCCCTTATCCTTCTAAAAATAATCTTCCCGTTAAAAGAGAAAGAATATGAAAAGAGATGCAATTTCTTAAACTCATTGAAAACATCAAATTTATTTTTATTACCATGAACATGAAATCGAACCAGCTTCTGATGTTATCGTTAGGAAAACCATTAAAAAAGCTATCTAATTTTATTCTAAAGCATAACATTATATTACAAGTATAATGCAGTAGTTCTACTTCATTAATAATTTAATAATGTGCAGCTTTTCACCTGAAAGAACAAATTTTAAGTTTTTAGGTGATGTGGACTCGAATTTTATATAAAGAAAACCTAAGTTACTACGGAGACAAAGGCTTGCCTCATATTACAAGGGACCAAAATGTAATGGTGGAGTGTGATTGTGTTACACCTCTGCCAATACGTTTCGAAAATGTCATAAGAGTAGAAAATATACATTTAGTATCCTCCTTGTGTCGGTTTCCTCAATTTGGAGGATGACCGTTTTTGCGGATCTCGGCGTGTGTCAAAGTCTGCCATGTGTCTGTCTTGGGCTGTGTGTCGAGTAGTATTCTAGAGTGGAGGGTTCAGCAGACTTGCTCGGACCAGCGTAACGGGCTTGGGCCTCTGGGTATTTTCCCATTAAACTTCCCTGTTGTATACACAGTTAGCACAAGAAAATCCAATCCCAATTTTTTAAATATGTTTTAGTAAAATCAGAAGGCGGGTCCTTACCACATGTTCATAGGTTTTTGTAACAAGTTGATTGATCGATTCAAAAGAATGAAGGGATAAAGAATGTTTCTCAGAGTAACTCTGAAATTTGAAATACTGCATATTTTTATATACTGTGGTCTAAACGTTTACGACGTTTTATATATCCTGTGATGGTTGGAACTCATAAATAAAGTAGTAAAACCATTCCATTTATTAAGTGCTGTAGGTACCGTGTCACGCCATTCTATAATGTACCTACGTAGATCTTCTGATTTTCTAATGTACATTTCATTTACGGCTAATATATACGATGATAATAATAATAAACCCTTTTATTTTGCATCATCATTTTTGGTAGATTTCGAAGAAAAGTCTACGTATTGGTTTTGTACCAGTTGTCGAGTTTTCCAAATTTTCTTCACAGGAAGTCTAGTTATAATTCCTAGACTCCAAAACAACCGCCAGTTAAAAAGTTTACATGTATGTACCTCAATTTTACCGGCACGATAGAGGTCTCAATTATGCACCGATTGCTTTCAAACTTGGACGAAAAATCAACAGGGCAAAAATGAAGGTAAGGTTTGTGAATGGGAGATATTTTCCCAAGGGGGAGGAACGGGAGGCCAAATTTTCAAAAAAATTGAAAAGACATGAAATCTACCTCTGCGGGCAGGAGAGCGCAGAATGATCTACCATTACTTTTACAGACCATTACTCTTGCAGAAGCAGACAGAGGGAGGTAAGGCCCCTCCAGCTGAACTAAATGCTTGTGTTAGGAATGGATTCGAACCTGCAATTACGCTACCAGAGCGCTTTAATTCTGCTATACAAGAAATATGTACGATACCATGTCATATTTTTATATAGTTAATACTATATATACTTTAGCACTACTCACAAGGCATGGTGTGAATAGTGCATACCCAGTTTACAATTTGTTTTCTCGAATAGTATGCTCTTATTTTATCTTAGCTAGAGCAGATAGGTCACCTGATGGTAAGTAGCTACCGCCGCCCATTAGCACCATGAGTCACAAGTGCGTGGCCGGCCTTTAAGGTGGGAGAAGAGGGGGAGAGGGAAAGGTTAGAGCCTCCGGTAACCTCATTCCCTCGGTGAAATACAATGCAAACATTTCTTTACTGCCGGTTTTCTGTGAGGCCGTGGTATTACTCCGGTCGAGCCGGCCCATACGTACCGAAGCATGTCTTTCCCACAGTTACAATAGTTGAATGTTTGTACAAGTACATAACTACCCGTTCTCCGCAGTTTCTAAGGGTGTAAGCGTGATGTTACATAACCAATACAAGAAGATTTATTAAGTGGTCACCTCGCCACCACACCGCGCCGAGTGTTGTGGGTTCGAATCCTACACAGGACAAATAGTTGTCCCGAGTCTGGGTGTTCTTTGTGTCCGTTGTTTGAATGTTTGTGAAGCCCCCCGCGACACAGGATTATTCCTAATGCGGGAGTTGTCTTTTTTAAGTTAACTTAATAACTTAATTGATTCTTATCCGACTGGTAGTTCACGAGATAAGCGCGTTTAAACAAACAAACAAACAATCAAACAAAAAAACTCTTCAGTTTTATTAACATTTCAAAAAACTATATTGTATGAGCGCTTTCAACTATTTATATAAATTAAATAAATAAATAATAATAAATATTATTTCTGAACCAGTCTGCTTAATAAACTACAACTCAATTAAAAAATACATATTCATTGCAACGTTTTACCTACTTACACATTCTATTTGCGGTCAAACCAATGTTTTCTTTTTAAATTTAGAACAGCCGCAAACACGGTTTTTGCGTAATGCCACCTTAAAACAAATTTGATTTTAGAGCAAAAAGTACGCAATGCGTGTTGGGCTCATGCCGTATTCGTAAATTGAAAAAAAGTATCCAATTTAATCAAATATTAACACTGCCTATATAAACAGTATGGTATATAAGAAAAATAACATCTTGTGCAGGACATACTTTTATAACAGTAGAGCATTAGAGTCTAGAGATTTTTTTATTAGGTACAAGCTGCGCCCCGCGGTTTCAGCCGCGTAAATCTCGGTGTGGTGGGAATATCGGAATAAAAAATTGCCGTTGTGTTAATCCAGGTCTCCAGCTATCTACATACCAAGTTTTATCGCAATCGGTCTAGAAGTTTTTGCGTGAAATAGTAACAAACATCTATACTTATACTATCTTACAAACTCTCACGTTTATAATAATATATTAGTAGAATAAGTTGACAATGGGAAATCAATTCGAGCACACGGTTAGTAACAATATAACTGGCAATAATTTAATGACAAATATTGCCCTACTAATGTAAGTGGTTTTGGAACACCAGTGACGTCACTTGTGGCTTGTCTCATAAAGACAGAGTCTCTAGTCACCAACAGAAAAACAGCACAACGCTAATACTCTGTAAATACCTTGTAGAGTGAAGGAAAATTTCTTAGTTGGTCAACTCATATTCTAGCAAAAATCTGCTCAAAACTGGTATTTTATATCTAATGGTTTATTACAGGATGAATAAAACTTCACACGGTACTACATCGATGTGAATCCGTCTATTAATAGTAATATTACGCAACATAATAACTGGAATGCTGTCAGTGACTGTACTCAGGATGTAACGATGTAACTCAGTCACGTTCCTTTATTAAATGTAGGCACCTATTGCAGTGTTGGTTAAGACTTAATTACTGATAATAATATTTAGAAAGACTAGGATGAAAATTTTGTTGCCTTTGCCGTATTAAAAAAAAATGATACCATTTATCGATATCAAATAATTTATTTAGTTTTACTACTAGAGTATGACAATATGACACGAAAGACGTTGCGATATCTTCGTCTCTTTACGTCTCTACTTACTAATGATTTCTATATCTTGTGAGGTCGTGGTTTGTGAAATAATAATGAGTCCACCATTGCTAAAAAGCTTGAATTGTACCTGAAACAATAATAAAAAATAAAAATAATATAACCGGCAACGTCTAATTTTGTATTGTTGAATTATATATAACCTTACAGACCTTACGGACTAGAGGAAACGCCTAGAATATCGAAATAGACAATAAATATTGATGAATAAACTTTGACGGAGAAAAAAAAGTTTTCTAGACCTGGTAAAACCATTGGGAATAAATATAATGAACTACAAATAGACGTGACCTTGCGAAACGACTTATATGAAAAAAAGAAGTCTAATAAATACAAATTGGACTTCAATTATTAATATTTATAACTTTGATAAGGGATCGTCCATTAATCACGTGAGCCTCCAAGGAGTCAAGAAATATCACAAGGGGGACGGGGGGGTTTAGTGAAATATTACGTGTTTTATTTTTCGTAATTTTCGTAGAACGTACGATTTCTAAACCGAAAAGCAACGTGACTCGCAATTGCCAGGCAACGATTTCCCCGTCCGCCGCTTGTCAGTCGCCAGTAAGTTTGTGATTTTCACCTGATAACACCTTTTCTTAACTATTTTTTTGCCAGGCAGAAACAATCTTCAACCGTAATGTCTGTCTAGATATTGTTACAATGGTGTTTAATTAAAGAAAAGATAATATTCTGAAATTTTTTAAGATACTTTGTAATAAAAAATACACGTAATTTTGGGTAAAGGGGGGGGGGGGATTAGTCTAAAACCTCACCACGTATCACCAGGATGGAAGGGGGTTCCAAAAAGATGCTAAAAACATCACGTGAATAATGGACGACCCCTAATGGCACGCTTATCTTATACGCTAGAGCTTCCCATAGCGGTGCTGGTTTTTGATTCAGACTAACTTAGGCCCAATGACCAATGGCACCCTTAACGTGTGAGTATGGACACCGGTCAAGCAAATAAAAAACGTTTTCACACAGTCGATAACAGATTATTGACATATTTTTCTTGTAACCTGCATATCCGTTTACTGAAACTTAGACCTTATTCCGTTCTAAATTAAGTCGTATTTTATTAAGTCAAGTGAGTCTGTATATTACATTAAGAAATAGCAATATCAAGCGATCATAAGACTGCGGGGTCGTCACACTGTATAATAGCAATAATTTAAATTATTCGAATGATGTCATATCCTTTTATGTACATTGTGTTTGTGTTACGTCATTATAAGGAAAAGGAAATAGTTGAGTTATTTATATTCTATGTCTGTGACCTAGGTTATTGGTCTTTTAATAAGTTGTAGGTAGTACTCGTACTGTATGGCGTTGTTTGTGACTGGCTAATTATACAGTTGTTATGATATTAGTCAGCAGATCCTTTATGACAACTGTTGCCCCCATATTAAACTCATATTTATTTTATTAAAAATAGGGGCAAACTGTAATAGATGATAAAGCATTACAATATTATTATGACTAGTTATACCGGTAGCGCACGCCATTGGTGGCCTGACAATGGTGGGGTGATAAAAAGGCTAGGAATGCATTATAAGTTCTGTTGATAACGATCACTTGAGTGCTGATGGAGGTACAGACAACATAGCAGTTACTGCTATTTAGTAAACTTGATAGTTTATATCAATAGTGATGAGATTGTTGCTAACACAAATACAGTTTTCATGTCTATACAAATAAGGTTCATTTATCAAAAGCCATTCAAATCGTTATCAAATACTAGTTTTTGCCCACGGCTCCTGCTCGGGAACAATACTTTTTCTAAACGAACGGTACCCTATGTCCCTTCTGTACCCCTGACAACGTATGCAAAATTTATTTGTATCGGAGTAGTTGTGTAAGAGTAGCGAACAAACTCACATTTACATTTATAATAATTATAATATGTATATATTATAACTGGTGACCCAGCCACGCGTTGCTATAACTTAATCAATATAAACATATACAAATATCCTGTATATTTAGTCTACTTATGCATACTAATACAAAACATACATAAACATGTAATATAGGTACTTAACTCTATTATATAACATACATACATATATATATTCTTTCATTTATACACAACATACTTTAATAAGGAAATGATTAACCTACTAGGCTAGGTAGCTTGCAATAAAAAAAAAATGAAAAAAACTCTGGTCCAACTATCCTATTGCACAGTGTACAAAATTTCAATAAAATCGGTTTATTAGTTTAGGAGTTCACTGCAAAATCGATTATACGTATTTTAATCGATTACGGGGCTCAGATTGCCCGACAACAGCCAGTTCGAGTTACAGGACCTGACTTGCTCGAGCCCTTGCTAATGCTAAAAAGTCATCTATATAAACAATATCCCTTTTTTTTCCACTGCCTTCTTTTCTTATCTATGTTTCCCTTTCAATATATTTGCGATTCCCATTTTTATTTCCCAAAGTGCCCGGTTAACGGCAATAGGCTTACTCCCTTTTACATTAGTAAGACCAAATGATACTAAAATTGGCAAATGTGATTTCCATCAGTACAAGAACTCCGGTTCAATATTTCCATAAAAAAATACCGAAGAAGACTATTTTCTTTTTAGAGAAAAAAATTAATTACGATTGTTAGAAATGGATTTGGATAATTTTATCCAATGATTCCACTACCATCCAGATTAAACTACTTTCGATTATTGAATTGAACTAGGCTAATTGACCCAGCTCTGGCGTATAACTTTAGACTACATGAACCTACCTACGTCCTACGACAACACCCAATGTGGGGATTTGTTCAAACTTTTAAATTGGATTCCTATTGTAACGTGAGAAAACAACGTTAACCTTGGCAGTCGCAAATCGCTTGGTTGCATGTATTTCATTATTTTTTTTACTATCAAATATTCCAATAATTGTTTTAAAATAAAAACATTGACATACATTTATAAGTGAAGGAAAGAAACATGTTATGTACTAGCTGCTCTGCGCGGTTTCACCCTCGTAATTCCCGATTCCGTGGGAATAAAAAGTAGCCTATGTGTTAATCCAAGTCGCTAGCTATCAAAATTCATCGCAATCGGTTCAGTAGTTTTTGCATGAAAGAGTAACAGACATCCATCCATCCGTTCATCCAAACTTTCACATTTATACTATTAGTGAAATAGTGGAATAAGTGGAATAGTGAAATTATAATATTAGTGGAATTTAGAAACATGCTAAGATTTATATATTTAAATGTTTTAGTTTTTTTTAATATAATTCAATGATTAAAGAAACAGAGGACATGACATACTTATGGATCGAGGACTCGGACTTCCCGCCAAGAGCCAGTTCAAGTTAGGTATGATAACCTAACCTGCTCGAGCAATTGCCTACACTCAAAAATCCATCCCTTTCCTGCCCTTCTTACCTACTGTTCCTTTTGAATATACTCCCAATTTCCTCATTTAGTTCTCAAAGCCCGGTTAAATACGACAATAACGAAAATTGATATTTATGATTCCTTATGGCTCTCAATACGGTTCAATAATCAGTTTTAAAAAGTAATGCTTGGCTCATAAGCTAATTGGAAGGCACTTTCCAACATCTTATCATTTCAAATAGAGAATGAATTATTATTTTATATAAATAATAAAAATGTGTATAATGGAAAATTTAAAAAGTAATAAGATACATTTCCTACGTTTAGTTTATTTAGAGTTAACCTTAACTTATTTGTTTTATTTATGTATATAGAAAACATGAGGACGAGAAAAACAAAATAATGGCTAAAAAAGTTACGTCATCAAGAAAAACCTTTGTGTACTGGATAATGTTTTTTGTCACTTCCGTGGACCAGTGGCACTTGAACGCATACTATTAGTATTCAAAGGTTAAGACATTCATTTATATGTGGTTCTAAACATTTTTCATAGTATTATATACCGTGTAGGTAATAAATTATTATTTGAAAAATTCTTCATTAGGCGGGTCGTACGCTTATTTGCCATTTTAATGGTATAAATAGATACACAAAGTAAAAACAATCGTATTTAATACTATGGTTACAATAACGACATTTTAAAGACGAACCAACAAGGAAACAATATAAGCCAATACGACGGCAAATCTAGGCAGTAATAAAACCACAATATCGAAGTTTATTTTCTTTTGGAAATCGTCTGATTCAATCATATTCTTTCTATATTAATGGGACGGCTGTATATGTATTTGTACATGAGAAAACTCGACAATATTTCCTTTCGAAGTTTGTCTTTATTATTCTTTACCTATCGTATAGATACAAACAGAAGTACCATCCTTTCATTGTCGAAACAGTTGCGCTCCTGGCTGCTCATAAATGTTTGAATTTCGAATGTAAAATTTTTTTTAAACATATGAAACTCAATCATTGATTAAAAAAAATAGGCGGGAAATCGCGTGTCAATTGTTTTTATGACAAATTAAAGTTCGTCGTCCGTAGCAAAAATAGAAATTAACGCGCAAAAGATTTTAGGGCGATGATTTTTTATGATTTTAAAAGTTCACTTACTCCGCAAGACTGCACTGCTTGTCTTCAAAATACTTTTGGGAGGGAAGCACCTCATTTGAACACCGCAGAATTTGATCGTGGCCGTGTTTCTCTCCAAATTGAAATTCGTTATTCGTTGGGCCCTCAACTGCGATCACTGAGGAAAATGGCTACTTTTCAGGCAACGTCATCGAAGAAAACCGGCGTATCACCTATGAGGAGATTCGAGGACATTTGGGAATTTGATTGAGAGAAATTCAAAAAATCTTACATCAACATTTAAAAGTTAGATAACTTTGTTGCCGCTGGATTCCTCATTAACTCACCAAAAAACAAAAACAGACTCGTGTTGATTCGTGTGTAAAAAAATGTTGTTAAAGTACGATCACGGATGGTAATGTAACCATGACAGGAGATGAAACATGGATATATTGTTATATGCCGGAAAGGAACAGTCATCTGTATGGGTGATCGAAGTTGACAGCAAACCAACAACTTTGGGGCAAGCAAGAAATTTTTTTTTCTCCCGGACGGGTCCTGTCTGCACGATCCCACTTAAAGAACAGAAGACAGTTAATGCTGAGACACCACCATTTGTTTGCCCAGTGTCTGAAAAAGTTTGAGAAAAACGACCAAGAAGTCGTATCCTATTGCACCATGATAATGCTTCGGCGCACATCGCGAACAAGACAAAGTCATTTTTGGCTTCTGGAAAGGTTGGTCTAGTGACCTATATCGCACATAGTCCAGACCTGGCACCATGCGATTTCTTTATTTTCCCAAAAATTCAAGATTTGATGAGAGGTATGACATTTACGGGGCCAGAAGAGGCCGTGATAGCTTTCAACCAGCACCTGAAAAACACGCCCTTAGACCAATGGTCCTCATGTTTTTAAAAATGGTTTTACCGAATGAAAAAGTGTTTAAAATATAATGGAGAGTACTTCGAAAAGCAGTAAATAAATTACTTTACATGTAAATTGTTTTATTAATTAGTTATGCAAAACTTTCAGTGTACCCCACGTACTATGTGAAATTCCAAAAAGCGCCCGATAATATTCTTACTTTAAATTATAAGAGCGCAGGCGAAGCCTCAAATTATGTGTCAACTTCATGATCATAAATATAATATTCTTTAGATTTAAAAATAATTTCTAGGCAGTAAACAAAGATAAAACTTTTTGATTAAAATGATGTCTGGAAGGGTACTTAGTGTTTTACACTTTTGAATTGTTTGTTTGTCTTTTTTGTGATTTTGTTCGTTCATTTCCTTAAAAGAAAATAAAAGAAACCCTTATAAGATCGATTCGTTGTCGTTCTGTATGTCTGTAGATCTATCAAGACCTATCTTTTTCTTAGGTGTGCGTGCAGATATCAAGTTAAAATTAGCATCAAATATTGAATACTTTGCAGGTATAATTAACCTATACTTCCTATTGGCGTAGAATCATGAAATTTCGAGAGGAGCAAACTCTCACGGCACAAGTAAAGGAAAAAAACCGAAAGTCGTTAATTTGTTGTTTATATCGTATAAAAAGAATATTTTTTACGACGTATAACACAATAAAGTCATTTTTATCGTGTTATACGTCTCAGTAAATTTTCTTGTTATGTTGTTATGTTTTAACAGATTTTTACTCATGCAAAAATCTGCAAAAAAATGCATGCGAGTCTGACTCGCATTTGTCCGGTTTTATTACTTTACCAGTTTGCACCGTGCTGCGAAACGCTGAAGAACAATTTTCGACTATTGTCGTATTTATTTTAAAGAAAGAAGAAAGAAAAACATTTATTTAGTACGCGCACAGATATAAAGTAAAATTGCTACCTTATTATTAAAAATATCGTAAATTAGGGAGTCTAGTGTTTAAAAGATAGTAATTTTAAGTCTTAGATTGTGTATTTATTGATTTAAATGTTTTTCTACTCAATTTCCTATATGGCAATTCCATCGTAATCTTTCTTTTTTTATGCTAGTGGAACTCCTTTTATGTGATACTTTATACCACTTCCAGATATCATCACCCGACGGCAGTGGCTGTATGTCGGAATCTATGAAACTAAAACTACATTTTGTGCTACAAGTGTTTTGTGTTACAATGCTCGTCGGAATGTAATAATAATAATAACTTCACACATCTCACACACGGCTGTCTGACCCCAAACTAGGCAGAACCTGTACTATGGTAACCAGACTATTGATAAACATACTTATATATTTCTAAATACATACATGTTATAGATAAATTACACCCAGACACAGAAGAAATGATCATGCTCATCACACAATTGTTTGTCCTGGGTGGGAATCGAACCCACGACCTCTGGCTCAGCAGTCAGGGTCACTAACCACTAGACCAACAGGCCAGTCAATGTATCTACGATACCGGTAATTACTTACCCTTTCGGATAGTTACCCTGCATAGTTCTTGCAAAACAGTAGAGTCCCAACGAAAAGGCGAACTTACTTAGCAAAATACGAGTAACTATAGTACACACCGCAAATATTGCTTTCCGTGGTTCTCTAACTACTTCAAAGCTAAACAAACATTACTTAAAAAGTGTCTAATAAAATTGTTTTTACCATCGGATGAAGTACATATTTGCTATTTCCTAATCGGTATTCTAAGGTGGCTGGGTTCTGGTGTCTGGGTTTGCAATTCGATAATTATAAACAGATGATTATAATTATCGAATTGCAAACCCAGATTAGAACGCACGGCGCTACGACTGGTGAAGTGTGGCACATGACACCAACGTGGCTTTTTATAAACTGAGCCCATGTGGGGATCGAAATCGTCAGCCATGCCTGAAAATCAAATAACCACAACCTTATATATTTTACAAATAAAATTTAGCATATTTTCTCTACAGTAATACCTCAATATCTAAAACAACGTACACAATAAATACTTAGCTTCGATAACCCTAGAAGCACTCGAACTGAATGCCAAGGCATCGAGCGTAGGTATAATCTAAACATATCCACTGGTTCGCAATAGCAGGTATTCAACAAGATATTGCTGGGTTCGCTCCCTCGAGGATCACTTCAATACTACACGCTGGTTAATTCGAGATTGTATGCATTCGATCAGAGTTTTCGTTGATTGAAAGATAAGTTCAGAAGGATTTGTGCAGGAGATAGCAAAGCCATTGAATGATAGGTTTTTAACGTGTGAGTTTTTCTCGCTGAACCAATATTGCTAAAAGAAGCTATAGAATAATAATAAACCAGTTTAGTTAGTGTTATATCATGTTTAGGGGTGTGTGTGGATGAAAAATCGGTTGTCTTTAAAGTCGGTATACTGACGATAGTTGAACGTGACAACGTCATAAGTGGAACGCCTCAGAGCGAGGTAACGCCGCATGTCATGTTTTTTCGTGCGTGCAGCCGGCTCCATCGAATTATAAGACGTTGTCACGTCAAAAACTGTTTGTGAATGTGTTGGTGAGTACACATTCAAATTTTTGTGGGTGAGTGTGAGTGTTGTTGTGATGTAGATGAGTGTAAGGGTGTGGTTGAGTGTGAATGTTGGTGTTATTGAAGTTGAGAGTGGGTGTAAGTGTACGAATATGTGCAAGTGCATCTGTCTTAAGACGTTACGACTACGACTTATTTTATGACAACTGTTTGTTTTACCGACCAGTATACCTTGAACTATCACTGATGGGCTTGCCGTTCTATCACAGTTTAACATATATAATGGACGGGTATAGCTTGATGTAGCCCTTTTCACGTAATTTTTAAGTTTGAAACACAATTACTTTTTAGCTTTTTCTATACATATCGCACTTATTACATATACACTTATGCTACCTACTTGCATATGCACTTATTACATATGCACTTATTACATATGCACTTATTACATATGCACTTATTACATATGCACTTATTACATATGCACTTATTACATATGCACTTATTACATATGCACTTATTACATATGCAAGTAGCATAACTTTACTTATTCTATACACAAACTTTACGTATTCTAAATTTCACGTTCCTGCGTTCAAAAAATTTTCCTAAAAATGCGTACAGAGAATTTATCTTTACGTAGGTATTATAGAAGATTTGATTCGTTTGTTTGATTTCGTTTTAGATCCATTACTTTATTGACACGTTCCCAATACAAATAAGGTCTCGTTATGCTTTTCTGTTTGTAGCTATATCTTAATTATTATTAATTTAATTGCTGTCTGTAGCACGTGGGACGTTGGTTACGACACCTTACACTCTTCAATCAAACAATCAATTAGTCTATCATAGTCCACTGTACCATAGTCAAGCCAAGCAGGATTACCTCACCTAGTTGGAGGATCTACTTTTGTGTTGGAGGGACATTAAACTCATTCCTTACACTCTTACGCTATCGTAAATACAACATTGTAACTTGGTAATTGCAAAATGTGATTTGTTATTAATTGTTTTTAAAATTTCGCGACTTTGATACTTATTAGATGTGTAATACGGTACTTAATCGTGATAATATTTAAAAGGTACGATAGGTAACCAAAAAGGTGTTGTACCTTTTAAATATTACCGCGATTAAGTCCAGAATTACACATATTAATATGGAATTTGTTATTGGCGTCTTCTCGAAAATCCTTTCAACGATTAGAAAAGAGCTGACGATCTTCCATTGGTTCATTCGTTTGGGAGCTATAATGCCACAGACAGACACACAGACACATCAAACTTATAAAACCCCTCTTTTTGCGTCGGGGATAAAAACTTACTTCAGCATCATCTAGCGAAGACGAACTGAACTACATACTAACTACTAATCCTGCATCGTGCTATGAAAGTTCTCGCGGATTAGTACATTTATAGAACTTCCCAACATCAACCATTGGGACGCAATAAGCCAAGCAGGATCACCTCACCTGGTTGGAGGCTCCACCCTCTGCGTTGGAGGGACATTAAACTAATTCCTTCACAATATCTACTAAAATAAAACTTATACATTGACGTAAAAAATCAAATTTTACACGAGTTTTAAGTAGCTATAAGTTTTAACAGAAAGAGCGAAATTTGGAATTTTCCAGAAACCACAAATGCGAAGCTCCATAATTAGAGAGAATTATTTTCTTCAATGTCTTGTACTTTCAAGGTCAATAAGTATTACACGTTTATTTAATTGGTATGCTGAGTCCTCCTCGAATATTTTACTCATTAATTTAGTGCCAGAAAGTAATTCACTTGTCTTTGCTCTGAATTAAATTTAGGTACCTACTTTGTGCGCCTTGCTTGCTATGACAACACCAAATGCCATGGCAGACATTTATTGCAATATTTTTTTAATTCAACGCCATACCACATAGTCTTTCCAGCTTTTGTATAGTAATATGAGTATTTGCTATATCATAGAAAAAAAGGGGATTACCTCAGAATCTAACTTAAACAAATAAAGTTCAATCTGTTTAAGAACATGCAGACAAATCGATGTACATATCACCTTTCTTATCTATATGTGAGCAATATAAACATGCTACCTCCTCCTTTTTATGTCGGCAATAAGAATTGGAGATCTATCTGGTATCAGTATCACGACCTACGTATTTAAATAGTCTGAAAACATGCTGAATTCCTACTGTTAACAAAGACATTCGTTGTCAAGGGCCCCCTTGAGACCAAACCGCTAAATTCAAACATATTGAATTTAGCCCCAACTAATAAAAAAACCACAGAACCGTAAAATGGAAGATAGCATCCCGATTAACACAGACCCGTTATTTCTACTCCGTAACAGACAGCAAATGATCTTAGAGACTTAAGTTGGACATTATCCCTCCTTGAGCAGTGAACGTCAAGTCCCACAGCTCATATACCACAGTCAATATTGAGAAGCCAGCCTCTATTTACTGTGAGCGAATCACATTCACAAAGCAGTGAAATAAAATCTTTATAGAATGTTCGCAGTTATATAAACTAGAGTACCTACCTATAGCTGATTCCTTCTCGGATTGCTTTTTTGTGTTCATATTTTACATATAAATTGGTAGTTCAGTGGTTTGTCTTACGACCGTTACGTTTCGTCACAATGGGACGAGACACAGAATTAGTTTTTTTTTATTAATTGGTTTGTCCCATTGATTTTATTTAACAAAGCAATCTTAGTTAAATAAATGTATAAATATCATGTAAATATACAACGTGTTAACAGAAAGGTGTGGTCACATTTTATGTATGGTTGAAATAATTATATTATTATGTCATTTACTTAGTGTGAAAACATGGAAGTAAGGTAACACCTCCATTAGGTAGATTTCGAAGAAAAGTGTGCCTATCGGTTTTGTACCAGTAGTTGAGTTTACAAAAAAATTCAAATAATCTTTACATTACATACTAAAAACAAAGTGTGTGTGTGTGTGCAATTCACACACGGCAGAAGTGAAACTTCAGAAAAACACCACGTTGACTATGACGAATTTTCAGAAGGCTTCGTAGTAATAGTTTTTCGTTTCATCATCAAGTGTGAATTTTCAAATCACAACCATTCTAAAGAAGATTCACCTTAAAAAGAGACATGTTAAGTATTTTTTCGTTGACAATACTTTATGTTATTTTTGTTCAAAAATCTAGCATCAATGGGACGAATCACTAATGCCGCGTTCCAATAAACAAAAAACGATTCGTTTTGCATACGGACGGTAATATTTTCGTTGAAAATTCAAGGAAATCTCACCTTCCGTAAGCAAAACGAATCGTTTCTTGTTTATTGGAACGCGGCATAAATGCAATATAAATACTTTTTTTAGCTTATAAGAGTTCTTTTTTGTGGTCAATAGCAACACTAAAATTTAGTCAAATAGTCCCTCATCACTAAAAGAACCCCTGATCTCATGGTTTGTATAAGACATGTTTAAAAATCCAAAATCTCGTCTAGACGGAACATTTTCTGAAGAAAAACAAAATTTCAAATCACATTTTTGCTAGACTAGCTTAACTGTTTATCAAATATATTACCAACATAATATTATTATCCTAAATTATTATTCTTAGAGATTTTTGCACTATCTTGACAATATGGAGATGGTTCTGGGTTCCGATCTCTTCTTAATTGTTGACGTTTGTTAAATTAAGATATAGGAATCGAACCTGCAGCACTTAACGACGCTGGCCTCTCTTTCAAGTTACAATACAATACTGATCTTTTAATAACATCATCATAATAAAACAAAAAGGAATCTAAAGCTATTCTTTACTTGTAAATAGAGTGAATAAAACTGATCTTGCCACCCGGCTCCACCTGACAATCCAATTTCAACTCAACTGCTTCTCACGAGGGGTTTACGCGATAGAAATTCTTGTCTGTGGATACGAAGTATTGAAGCGATCTAGTTGCTATAGTTTTAACATAGATGCTTGATTTACGAGTCTTATTTTGTCGAATGTGCCATTTAAAAGTTTGGACGAAATTACAGAATAAAACTACTGCTGTAATTGTAGTAGTTTTATATGTTTTAAAATGGATGTTCATATATGCGATCAGTAAACTCCGATATTCAACCTATTACCATAAAAACTTACACACTAATCTTTCCCGATCCCCCCTTCCCCTTAAATCCCTACGCAAGAACGCTCCACTTTATACTTACAAGCTCCACTTTAATCGCCATGAGAACGCGTTCACATGGCGATTAAAGTGGAGCTTGTAAATTGATCTTTCTTGTATGTGATAAATAAGAAATCAAAATCAAATGATGTTATTCGTCACAAAAAGACTTTCACAATGCAATAAATAGAGAAAACGAATGACCATACATACATACACACATACACTCAAGCCTGTATCCGCGAAGGTTTATTAAACACTATTATTTTGCCAACTATAGGTAATTTATTCCCACTGACGTAATAGGGGCCAAGCCTATTGCTGCCAAGCGGGCGCTTTAGGAATTAAATACGGTAAAATTTTAAGTATATTCGAAAGTCATTCGTGGGAGAGCCATGCTTCGGCACGTATGCAGCAGGCAGTGAAGCAATGGCAGTGCTTTTCGCCGAGTAAGTGAGTGCCCAAACCCTTCCCTCCCTAGCACCTGCTTCTTCCACCCTACCCCTACTCCCATCTTTAAGGCCGGCAACGCACTTGTGACTCTTGAGTTACAGGTGCCCATGAGCGGCAGTAGTCATTTACCATCAGGTGGCCCATCTGCTGGTTTCCCGCCCATACCATAAAAAAAAAACACAATCACGTCATTAATTAGAATATTTCAAATTTTTTCTGGAAATAATTGAAATGTATAAAAAGGAAGGAAAGTCATGTCCTTATCACCTTAGGTTATACACATAAACAAAGTCAAAATCATTGCTATCATTGCTATTAGGTACTCGTAGTAGTTTTTACTTTATATTACGAACATAAAATCAAAAGTTATTCTTAAGAATCTACTATAAGAACTATAAAAATCCTTAGTAATGACAGAAATAAATGAATAAAAATATTCTTGTGATGTAGGAATATGACAAGAATTTTTTAAACTTGATTAAAATTAAATTATCTAAAGATGGCTTCACACCCTTCGCTTCCATTTCATCCTTTGAAATCCTAGGGATAAGGAATTCGCGTCGTGGATGTGACGTCGCTCGTAGGGAATGCATTTTACTTTATAGTGTCTATGCACTCAGTATTATTTACTTACAGTATATTAAATTCGTGAATAGAATATGTACAAGAATAATAAATATTTTGCTATGTCCCATCACTTTTTATAATGGCATCAAACCACTACAATAAAAAAATTAACACACCTCACACACGACCGTCTGATCCCTAACTAGGCAGAGCCTGTACAATGGTAACCAGCCTGCTGATAAACATACTTAAATATTTCTAAATACATACATACTGTAGCTATAACTATACTATAAATAAAAAATTTAGGAAACCCCCGACACAAAATAATAATAAAAATACATCATTACATCATTTTGGAACGAAGAGCTGATACTCTTACATCGCTCTACCGATATTAAGCAAAAAATACCTAAGAACCACCGCAAGAAAACTGGCTTTCATATGAAAAAAACCGCATCGAAATCGGTCCATCCGTTTAAGAGCTACGATGTCATAGACAGACACACACACAGACAGACACACAGACAGACACACACACAGAAATCGACGTCAAACTTATAACACCCCTCTTTTTGCGTCGGGGGTTAAAAATACACCCAGACACAAAACAAATGATCATGCTCATCATCACACGATTACTTGTCCTGGGTGGGAATAGATCCCACGACCTCTGGCTTCACAATCAGGATCACTTACCACTAGACCAATCGGCCACTCAATAATACAAATATGATATCCTGACTAATATTATAAATGCGTATTTGAGTTTGATTGTTTGTTATGCTTCCAGGTCTTTCGTACTCTGTGGTCTGACTAAACTCCTACACTAATGTAAATACCCAAATAATATTATTAGTCGGCGCTAAATACACAAACAAAATGTAATTCAAAAACATGTTGGCAAAGGGACGCGTTGCATCACTTCTTTTCACTCACTTCTCATCACGCCTTTTACTGCCACCATTTTATTTTTTACGTAATAATTAATTTGCTTGTTTCTATGGGTTCTAAGAACACGGATTAATATACTTAAATGAGAATTTAGTTGAACATTATTCATTTAATACATAGTAATACACAGATACTACATATACCTACGTAGGAACCCAGATAAAAACAAGTAGATATATTTATATATCGACGTGGCAGACGAATGATCTTGGTTTTCATCGTCACTTTTTATCAGATGAGATGATGATGATTATCAAAAAAATCTGCTCTCGCGCTATGATTCCGGATATTACAGTTACGAATTTCGAATTTCTAAATGAAGAAAACTTTAAAATATTAAAATATATTATTTATTAACACTTTTGTGTTCTCTTTTCATTCAGAATTATTCTATGAGTTAATAAATGCCAGCTATACGTCTAAACCAACAAAACCAACGATTTTGAGAATCCTTAGAGAGTTATAGTTAAACTTAACAGTGAAAGTTTCCACGTAGTATGTTTAAAAGTAAATTTTCTCGTATCTCTAAGAAGATTCCAGAAACTTAAATGAAAGATAAGCTACTGAGTGCAGACGAAGAACTCACCCCCCGAGACCCAAGACGTTTTATCTAAAATTTATTACTCATTAAATTAACAAACGATGGCTATTTGTTGAGAACAACATTCTTTAACAGCCATTGAATGTTAAATTGTGCTAAAGTATTTATAGTGTAATGCTTAAGATTGTTGCTTGTTGGGTAACATTTTCATTTCCTTAAAATTTACAGCAAATTCATTACACATCTCTCTAGAAACATCAAGTCCAGATCAAATTGGAGTTGTTTCAAACTAATCTACGTAAGACCGCGGTAAATCAACACAATTACTATATTTTTTTCTGTTGCGAAGTAGTGTTGTCAGATAAGGAAGTTTTTTTTTTCTCTTTATTTATTTACAGGACTTTTATCCATGACTAAATATTAAACAGAACTGAAAATATGTACATATTATACTTATTCTCAATTCTGTAAAACATATATTTTTTTATGTTATAGGGGGCAAACGAGCAGACGGGAAATCTGATGGTAAATGACTACCGCCGCCCAACTAAAGAGTCCCAAGTGCTTTGCCGGCCTTTAAGGTGGGAGTAGGGGAAGGGTGGAAGAGGTTAAGGGTTAGGGTCTCCGGTAACCTCACTCACTCGGCGAAAAGCAATGCAACATTCCTTCACTGCCGGTTTTCTTTGAGGCCGTGGTATCACTCCAGTCGAGGCGGCCGGAATAGTCGCATCTGAAAGAGGTGCACAGAATACTCAGAATGTGCCTATGTTTTGCGTTTCTATTTTGAAATGGTGAAGTAGTAGGCAGGGTTGTTAAGTTATAAGTAATTAAGTTAGTTTTTTATGTACTTAACGTAGCAAGTATTTAAAATTTATAATAGACTTTTCGTAACCTTGTAAGCATTTAAAAATTAATTTTTGCTAAGATGAAAAGACATATTACTCGCGCACTCCAAGAAGAGAAATGCGTGTTAGAATGGCAAGAGGTATGCCTCACGCTTTATATATGAATTTTATTAAATAGATAGATATTTTATTAGATAGATAGAAGTTTATTAAATCTAGAACCGATCTAAAATGATGAGGATCTGGCCAGGATTAATATTATTAGGTTCAAGCATTCTTTAATAATCAAGAAAATGTCTGTCAAAAATGTAATACTATTCGTGTTGTCAAATTATTATTATGCTCATCATATTTTTAATCTTGTTTGTTATTGTTTGTCTTAGGAGTGGAGAGTTCACGTCTATTTTGGGCGCAGTTTGGCACATCGTTTGATATATGCCTTCACACTCTTCGCCTTCATTTCGCCACTGATGTCAAATGGGTGGAAAACTCTGTGGTTTCTACACTCAGAAATAAAGGAATGACGTCGCGTCGGTCGTGTACGAGGTGAGGTTAAACCATTAGCCATTACTTTACCGTCGTTAAAATTTTTAATAAAACAATTTATTTTCGTCATAGGAAATACTTCAGATATTTTAAGCTAACTTGCAAATTCACTTACACACAAACACGTCGTACGTCACATGTGACTAGTCGGTCACACTACGAGTCTATACATATATAACCATATCTATGCAAACTACATAGAGACCGGTTTGCGATTTTGCGACGCTTACGCAAACATTACGTAACACCCGTCTGATTGGTCAGGACGACGCCGTTAACAGCTGTGATACACACGGTCACCATAAACTGCTAACTAAGTGTTAAGTGAAATAAAATTAATTTTTGATGAAATGTTCGTATTATTCATTTAATGATTAACTCAGTAACTAAGAGTTATATTGGCATTAAAACGTTTGTGAATGGTATTCATATTTATTAATGATATACGGTTTTACTCACGTGTATTTTTTGGAAATGCCCGACTAGTTTCGGACCCTTTATCAAGGAGTGAAGTGATCGGGCAGGAAGCTGCATTCCTTAATTCATAAAATCGTATATATTTAATACAAACTAAAAGTTAGTTTAGTCACTAAGTAAATATAGACTCTCTAAGTCTTTGAATCAACTAGTAGTTTAGTACTTAGTTGATTATGAGTACGATAAATATACGAAGAAATGTTTGAATATTTATTACATTATAGCCATTTACACATTATAACTTAAATATTAATGCATAATTCACACAGGAGAACCCCTCAGCCATAGCTCAAACTGATCCCTCCAATTGAGCTCTTAATTCAGTTAGTCCGGATTCTACGTAGGGAATAACCAAATATTGTATGATACCTCTAGGAAAAACTCCACTACGAAAACATAAAAAAAACACCCCTACATCTGTAAAAATGCGTATCTGAAAGTAACCGTCACGCGAGATCAGTGCTTTTTTCCCATACAAAAAGTGCCAAAAGTGCCTTAAGAAATGTTCAATTCAACAACTTAGCCTTTAAACTGAGAACTAGATTTGTTTTACATTTTATGAATTTTAGTTGTTTAAGATAAATGTGACACATAACACTCCTTTTAGCAACATTAACTTAAAATGACCAGTATCCAAAGTTTTAGCATAACCTAGCATACTATTTATTACTCCCACAATTAAATATAGCAACAAAAATGATTATAGCGGTATATTATACTTATGAAGCTACAATCATTTTGATTGTAATCCTAGATTTATTTGCGCGTACAGCAGTATATCCATCAATTTACGAATACGTGTGTAATCATACCACAATCTTGTTCGAAGTAAGTGCGATGATTCACACAAGCATGTTACTTCACAACTACAGTGTTAAGGACCTACAAAGCTGTGGTGTGCATACAATAACTACTGTAAAATAAACATATTAACATAATTTATGTTACTATCTACAAGTTGCAGGTTTTGTGAAGTAAAGTATTTCTTCAGTAGGAAAATTAAAATAATAATATAAACCAGAAAACAGGTCATAGCCTATTTTTTTTTATTTACGCTTCTTAATTTAATATCATGCAACAAATAATATTAAGAGCATTTATGCGTTTTTGACCGTTACTTTTTGTTTAATATGAAATTTATTAACTTGTATTACAAAAAATATGTTTATATTCATACTTCATATGCTTTAAAGGTACATAAATATGTCAGTAAAGCAATTGAGATGTGTTTTGTAAATTTGGGTGTCAGTACATGAAGGTATTACCTAAGTATTATTACTATTAATTATTGTGTAAATAAAAAATATTTATTATATTATAAACATAATTAACCAAGCTACTTAAAGTAATCCCAGATATAAGTTTGTAAAAATACCTATATAACTATTTATTAGTTGTAAATCACATTTCTTTGACAAATCATTTATGGTTCTATCTGTTCGTTTGTGGAATGCATTAACGGTACAAATACGGCAAGCTGAAACCCTTACAGTCTCTAAAAATTTGGTCAAGGAACGTTATCTCTCATTGTCATACTGTTATTCTATTCCATAACTAAGATCTTAATTGCACTTATAGGTAATACTACAATATTTCTACAAAATTATTGTATATGTATGTATATGTGTATGTATGTATTTGTCTACATATTATGCCATCAACTACTTTGTTTTTTATTAAATAATTTTGATATTATCTCCATCCTAAGGTTGTCTGGTAGAGATCAAATAAGACCGCCTATTGTACTCTGATTTGTGAGATGATTATTTTTCAACTGTATTTTATTAATGGTCTACAAAAAAGAATATTCTATCTAAACCTATTTCTATCTACATTACCCTTAGCAATATGAAGTGTTGATCTAGGGTTACCTAGATCAACAATTCTACACAAGATAATCTAAACATGCTGTCCAACGACGCCAACTCGCGGTTGCACTTGTCGTTATCATTTGTGTCACCTCGTCGCGTGCGCAAGAGCACGTGTACGGTGCTGTGAAGCGATAACCCGCATGAACACTTTCTTTGTTTTAATGCGAACGAATCGAGAATACACAAAACATAATGTATATGTGATTTACAAATTTAGATGTGTTCAACATACTGATAAGCATTTCCGATTGATCTGGAATAGGTATGGTATACAGCCAAAAAAAATTAAAAAATTACTTTTTTTTTTGTATAATAAATACTATTTAAAAAACCGGTATTGTGACATTACAAACACTTCAATGTTATTTATTTGTATATGTATAGATAGCTTATGCCTAAAGAATGAAAACTCACACTCTCATTTTGGAAAAAGGATGGTAACACTATCTATTTTAAATAGAAAAATCTTGACTGGCCTGTTGGTCTAGTGGTTAGTGACCCTGACTGCTAAGCCAGAGGTCGTGGGTTCGATTCCCACCCAGGACAAATAATTGGATACAGAGCACGATAATTTGTTCTGTGTCTGGGTGTAATTTATCTATAATATGTATGTATTTAGAAATATATAACTATATTTATCAGCAGTCTAGTTACCATAGTACAGGCTCTGCCTAGTTAGGGATCAGACGGCCGTGTGCGTCCGTAGTGACTAGTTTCGTACTCATTATCAAGGAGTGAGGCGACAATCCACGTCGTTGTCTGACGCCTGACAAAGGTACGAGTAAATCTTACTAATACCATAAAGGCGAAAGTTTATGAGGATGAATGGATGTTTGTTACTCTTTCACACAAAAACGGCTGAAGGGATCTGGATGAAATTTGGCACAGTGATAGATTATAGTCTGAAATAGCACATAGATTGCTCTCAAATTCAAATTCAAATTTATTTATTTGCAGCCTCTGGGATAGATTTCACCAAAATTCCCACGTGAACGAAGTCGCAGTACAACAAACGTGATTTTTTTTTACCGTTTTTTGCTCGATATTAATAACGGCAACAGGTAGACGCTTTTTCACAGAATTCACAGAATATTTAGTTGTATAATAATATTCACTTTAAAAATAAATAATTAAATTAATATTAAATAAATATTTAAGAGGGGCTACCATACAACAATAAAGGTTATAATATAGTGTCTAATGTAGTATAGATAATGGTACGGAACCCTTCGTTCGCGAGTCCTACTCGCACTTGCCAGTTTTATAGTATGTCTGTTTGCTAGTCTGATGATAGGATTAGTGGTTAGTGGAACTCTTCAGTGGCTACTAGTCAGCTCCTCAAGTTTGGGCTCATATGATTCGTTTTAACGAGTCCAACAGATTGGGCTTGGTGAAGATGGTCTGGTGATGAAGCCAGGAGGAGGTGGAACATGTTTTTACTTTTTAATTTTCTTCACTATTAAACTATGTTCTTTTAGGTTTTCAAAACTAAAATTTACTTACACAGGGAGTATTTGAAAAAGGAACACTTAAACCAATAAAAGGGCATGACCAAACATTTCTATATAAGATCTGTCACAATAATTTTGATTGTAATGAGTTAATGAACCAAATTTACATTCGCATACCTAGTAGTTCTTTAAGAATACGAAACACATATAAACTTAAACTATTCGCCCCTAAATCAAGCAGAACTATCGCTGGAGAACGAGCCCCCTTAACAAGAATTATGAAATCATATAATGATAATTTCACTGACATAGATATTTTTCACTTATCAGCTTCAAAATTCAAAACTGCAATTTTACAACACGTCAACATGTAACCTAGTTTCAGCCTTTTCTTCTTTTTTTTTGATTTTTTTTGTTTCTCTTTACCTTATAATTCTGTTATTTTGTAACTCACTAGTATGCTACCATTACTTTGTAACATTATTTTGTGGATAACGGTGCTGGTTGCGTGATTAATTAATGCATTATTTTACAAACAAGAAACATTTTGTAACCTATTATTGCGCAATTGCTTATTGTCCTGAATAAAATAAAATAAAAAAAAATGACTCTAGTATGCAGTTACAATAACAATTATTGAATAACGGAGGCAAAAATACCTGGAAATGCAAACGGTCATAACTTGTAAACAGATAGATTTTTTTTATCTTCCATTTTTCAAATACACCCTGTATATAGATAAGGGAAAATTATCTGCTTTGCATATCGCTCTGCTAAGTCGTTATTGAATCAATTAATAACAATTAGTTGAGACACTTTACACACGGCCTTCTGATCCCAAACTAGGCAGAGCCTGTACTATGGTAACCTGACTGCTGGTATACCTATATATTACTAAATCCTGTAAGACCTCACGCGGCTGAGAGGACTTGGGGATCTCGTGGTCTCGGAGGAGGTTAGGAATTGATAGAAGCTAAGGGAATAAAAATAATTTATATTATGAACTGAACTAGCTACATTAAATACAATAACTTTATAATGGCTCAAAAATATGGTACAGCAACTTGACAGTCGTCCACACTGACTGCTTGCTGAACCACTTCTGACTTCTGTTGTTTTTCTTCTAAACTAATAAACATTTCAAAAATAATATAAGACGAGATCCAATATTATGTTATCAGCCAGTTATAATCGACACCCGAAAGAAGTTCGGGCGTCACAATCCCACTAATATTATAAAAGTGAAAGTTTGGATGAATGGATGTTTGTTACTCTTTCACGCAAAAATCACTGAACCGATTGCGATGAAACTTGGTATGTAGATAGCTGGAGACCTGGATTAACGCATAGGCTACTTTTTATCTCGATATTCCCACGAGATCGGGACTTACGCGGGTGAAACAGCATGACGCTGCTAGTACATAATTTATAAATATAAAGCATTTATAAACATAAATATAATGGGTAAATTACACCCAGACACAGAACAAATAATCGTGCTCATCACAAAATTATTTTTGTGGTGTGGAAATCGAACCAACGACCTCAGGATCACTAATCACTATTTGCAATCCAGGTAAGTGTTTTTTTAAGTCCAGTGCCGTGGGAATATCGGCATAAAAAGTACTAGTATAATATTGTGAATATACAGTCAGCAGAAAGTCATTATCTAGGCTTATATAATGTATTACACTAAGCAAAGACGAACGCACGTTGTGGCTTATCGATTACCACAGAGTATAATAGTGAAAGCATTACCCGTAATCTCTCGGGGTTCAATTTCAAGAGCCCTCCATAATAAATGAACCACGTGTTCCGACGCAACTAAAACACATTTGCCCTTGAATGCGTAAATCCATGTTCTCTTAGTGAATTAATTAATAATAATTGCTTACTCAGTATCACGAGGAATTATTGATAGAGTTTTACTTGAATGTGGTGTTAGGAGGTAATGTATGAGAGTTTTTCTCGACCCTGAACTGTAGGTAGTATCACTCTGCAGAGGACTATGGTTAAGTAACATAGTGTTGTTGTCTATGAGTGTAAGGGTTGCTACAGTTCTGCGAAGGAGGATCTCTCTTCCTAATAACGGAGCTGAAGCATAATGTTTTAGAGTAGACTATGAGACTTGGCAGCCAGCCAAATGTGTTTAAAAAGCGTAATGTACGAGACGTATTTGTTTGCAAACAAACTTTCTTTCATAATTGTAATTTTTAAACCCCGATATAGGAAAAGGAGTATTTTAAGTTTGACGTGTCAGTGTGTCTGTCTGTGGCATCGTAGCTCCCAAACGAATGGATCGATTTAAGTGCGCTTTTTTTGTTTGAAAGGTGACTTGATCGAAAGTGTTCTTAGATATAATTCAAGAAAATCTGTTCAGCCGTTCGAAGATCATCAGCTCTTTTGTAGTCGTTGAAGGGATTTTCAAGTCGGGTGTTTTAAATTTTAAAATGGTTTATGTAGTCAGTTGTTACCGGTGTGGTATGAGTTTACAGTATCCAAACATCAAATTTAGTACAACATTGGACATAAAGAAGATTCAAATCTCAAACAAAGAACGATGACATAGGGCATTGCACTAATTAATAATTTGAATAATTTTATTTTCAATTGATTTATTCAGAGGTTTTCTCATGAGTACCCACGAGCCGAACAAAGACTGGTAAATATATTTTTTTACACTTGTTTTAGTACCAAACAGTCGGAGTTATACTAAAGCATAAATTAGGATATTATCAAGAAATCAAAAAAAATAAAAGGCAGTCATGGGATTGCCGACAGAAGTGAAAATAAACACTTATAGTAAATATTGTAAAAAGTCGAAATTGAAATTGCGCCATCTGTGAAATTTGCCTTAACTAATATATGGATAGTTAGTATATATCAAACTACAGTAGTATCGCGCAGAATCCACAGATGGCGTAAAAATATTTTTTTAAATATAAGAAAATCAGACACATTTTCGATCAGGGTCACGTGTCCTGACACGCGTTTAACATTTTTAACCCATCCCAAAAAGTGCACAAAGGCGCTAAAGAAGTTTTCGCGTCAAATTTTTTTTTTTCTGTTTGTCACAATTATTACGTCAAGTAGGTATTCCAAGCAGTGATTTAAGTGTTTTCTATATAATATCCAATAACAACAAACCTATACACTTTTCATACGTATATGCACAAACAGAAGTGCCTAGACTGTGTTTAAATGGCCACCTTTCTGTTTTTTACCTGCCTTAGCTATTCAAGAGTAAGTCACACATTTTTGACCACGTTTCTTTATCGTCTGCCGTGCCTCGAGTGAATACTAAACACCCTTTCCCTTCCTATCTTACTGTTTACATAAACGAGAAACAGATTCTTCAGCATAACACCTTCAGAATTCATAAACGATATTATCGAACTAAAAATACAGAAAATTTTTTTTTTATTTATCACATGAGAAAATTCCCGCTAGAGATTTTAGAACAATTACAATTCACGAGTGATTGAGATTGAAATAGTTGTGTAGTTGTCCTGTAGGGATCAAACTGGCAACACTCGATACAAATAATATGACCCCACTGACCACGAAATGAATGAATGTCTATTTTAACAGACTTCAAAAGGGTTCTCAATCATAAATTTTTTTTGTTTGTTTTTTTTTGATGTCATAGGGGGTAAACGAGCAGACGGGTCACCTGATGGTAAGGGTCTAACGCCCCTAGCGCGTTGCCGGCCCTCAAGGTGGGAGTTGGGGAGGGGTGATGAGGGGGAAGAGCGGAAGAGGAGGGGAGAGGGAAAGAGGGGGAAAGGGAAGGGTTAGGGCCTCCGGTAACCTCACTCACTCGGCGAAAAGCAATGTAAGCATTGCTTCTCTGCCGGCTTTCTGTGAGGCCGTGGTATCACTCACGTCGAGCGGGCTCATACGTGCTGAAGCATGGCTCTTCCGCTGTTACGTGATATCTTCGTCGTTCGTGAATCAATCTCAATAGTTCTTTTTTTAATTGAATTAGTTGTACTCAAGGGATGGTAAAATTAAATTTGAAGAAAATATACCATCTCTGAGGGTGTAAAATTCAGGGATGAACACTACATCTTATTAAAATTTGTCATGCGATTGTCAGGCGCATTGAAGTAGGTGATACTCCTTCAATTTAAAGTCTTATGGTGTAGTACGAACATGGGTGTTGATAGAAGTGTGAAACTACACACAATCACACTTTGTTTGCTGTGATGCAGAAAGTAACTTTTGTTATGTATCTTCTTTAACTTCTTAAGGCTTGAATAAAAGTTGACCCAGTGTTATGTAAACACTTGTACCTGATTCAGTTCGTTATCATCAATAATCATCAACTCAGGTACAGAACGAACAATGGTAATTACAAATAACTAACTAAGAAAAAAATAACAGTCTATAAAATTTTAAATGTAGTGGTGGCAGGTAAGAGGAACAATTTTTGACCCCAAGTCTTCTCGATCATCAGACCTACAGTCCTCTACGGAAGTGAGATTTAGCCCACAAAGAGAAAGGATGGGAGACGCCTGCACATAGCTGAATTGCGAATGTTGAGATGTTTGACTAGAATGAACAGGGTGAGAAATGAATATATTAGAGGGAGTCTGAAAGTAGCGCCAATGGATGAAAAGCTGAGGAGCAATAGGTGTATGAACATGTGTTGCGGTGGATGAGCAAAATATGGCGAGTTTTATGTGTGAAAGAGAAGAGGACGACCAAAGAAAAGAGGGATGGGCTGTGTGAAAGAAGATATGGCTTGAAAGAGAAAACATATTTCGCCGACCCCAAATGAAACATAATAATTTGAAAAACTAAAATAACTTTATTGAAAAATACACATTTTAGGTACTGCATTTTCGTAACAACTAGTTGAAACGGAGTGAAAACGTAACAGCTACGGACATACAGCCTTTTGTTTCAAGAAAAATATCAACTGGATTAAATTGTACTTTTCTATTTCGAGTTTATTTTTCTGCTGGAGCTACCTACGCTGTGACAGCACCTTTGTAACAATAAATGTGTGGAGTTACATATATTATATTATCTTTCTGTAATGTGACAGTTGATTTTTTTACTTGTAACTTAGGTAAACCCACATATTAAATTCCGATTGCTACTCACTATACATAATACCAAAAATAACACGCCCGTGCAAAAACAATTATATTTTTGATATTACGTTCAACTTTCATTGTTATCCGTTTCACATCAACCTAATATTTTTACTATTAAAAGCCATGGCATATAAACAGTTCATATCACACCTATTTTTCCAGCGTTATTACCATGGAGTTACCTGTTGATGTCGCGTGTTCCACGGTGATTACGGTAATCAGCCATGTTGTGTTACTGTTTCATTTGTCACGTGGTTCCATATAATATAATATAATATAATATGTACGTTATGACTAACCAATGGCTCACTCCACACGCACAGTTATTTCGTGATGTTATAGAATATCCAGATTTGTATTACGCTATAAATTTATGTGATAGAGGAAAGACTAATAAAGACACATTTAAAGTCATGTTTTATTTAATTCCGTTCCTAATAATAATTAAAATTATATATATAGTTGAATTTTGACGAGTGGGCGAAAAAAATTTACGTGGGAGAGTCAAGCAAACGAGCAGACGGGTCACCTGATGGTACTCGTAAATGACTTTTGCCGCGCATAGGCAACTGCAACTTAAAAGTCACAAGTGCGTTGCCGCCCTGTTGCCGCCCTTTATAGCGGGAGTACGGGAAGGGTTAGGGCCTCCGGTGACCACACTCACTCGGCAAAAACAATGCTAGCATTCCTTCACTGCCAGTTTTCTGTGAGGCCGAAGCATGGCTCTCCCACGATAATTTATATGGATTAGTGCAAATAATCCACATTCCCTAACATCTAAAAATCTATACAACATTAAACATTTGTCTTGATAGATGTTATACACATATAAGTCATTGTTTAAATCTCCACTAAACGTCATCAAGCATGATAACAAAAAAAAAATGCGCATTTCCGAAGACCCTAATCCCTATGGAAATCACAAAAGGTCATACCTATATGTATAATTCCAATCCGCACAACCCTTACCGCGTGACTGAACACTGACTTACCGCTCACCCTTTCAAATATGTAAGCACATTCACAATAGGCAAAAAAAAATGTTCTGTTAGCAATACATATGTAGTTTTATACTTTATCAGTTAAAACGGGGTCAGCGTAAGGTCACCGAGAGGTTATCGGCCACAACCACCCTTTCACACTATCAACGGAAAGTGATAAATCCGTGAGTATTGCGTACAATAACCCTACATTCAACTAGTTTAATCAATCATGATCAAGCTTTGAACAATGTTGTTCTACAGACTGAGGATTGTATGCCGCTTTGCAGTCGCTGGACAGGCCGTTGATGTAATATTTTCGCAATTGTGACGGTTCAGTTGTTTTAGGCGGTTCGTCATACTTGGGCCCCGTCGTGGTCCACCCCCTGGCGTCTTTATCAAGGTCAACTCGGTCTTCGTGCCGGTTCAGGCCTACATAAAACATCTGGGTTCGATTCAGACACCGCCTCATAATGAAATGAAAACCCCGAGTTGAGTGACGTCCGAGGGGGTTTCCACAAGCACAAAAAAGAAAAGGCGGTTTGTCATACTGCATACTACTGCGGCAAGCTCATAATGTAGTGAAGTTAGCCATAGACCCAAGCACCTTATATGACGTGTAAATTGCCCTTTACCTGCCGGACCTTAACAGTTTCTGGTACTATGCATCTAATTTATAAAGAACTTCTCCCACATTCCCTTCGTTGACATTACTGTACACCAGGATTAGGACATTAACCCATGAACGGAATGAATGTTACTTTGAGTGCCCCTAGGAGACAATTTCAATTGAAAGAGTGATCAAGAGTCTAAAAATCAGAAGCTCAAGCTATGTAGCTTGAGCCATGATGAAATCGGGCAAACAAACTCACTCACGTAAGATAGTAATGGTACAATCTTACGTGAGTGAGTTTGTTTGCCCGATTTATTTTCACAAGGCTCAACCATTTGGAAAGGGGTGGTTATAGATCAAGACAGGCAGATATGATATTATTTATTTATTAATTATAATATTTATTTATTAAAATAATTATTAATTATAATAATTATTTATTAAAATAATTATTAATTATAATAATAATTTATTACAATAATTATTTATTAAATTGATGAGTTCGAATAATTGATGATCAATTTTATGAAATAAAGATATTGAATTTGAATACGACTTACTAAGATTTAGTTTTGTAACGACAATAACATCTCCAGTTTATCAAAGGTTATCAGAACACATAAGGTGCTTATCTGCCATCTTTGTACTCTAAAAATGCAATATAAACATATCTGATACAATGTGGCGGAACAAGCAATAACTGTATTTGTCATCACAATCAATGAACACAGACATTACTCATGAATTCGTAAGATCATCGACTCACGCGCAGCTGTCGCTTATTGCTTTAACTCTGCGTGGGGCAAAGGGTTAATTATCTCTTCCTGCATCAAATTGAATGCTGGTGCAGTCATGTAGGAAAAGTAGTCTTGGTTAATTTGAACGTTGGATATTACTAGATATTACAAGAGCAGTTCTCAGTCGAGTGAATTGGATAGGAGGTTGAGAATGGCAGTTACGTTTTTTTTACAAATTCCTTGCCATTTTTATGGGATAGGGGCACCGAGCAGGCGGGTCACTTGATAGTTAGTGACTACCGCCGCCCGTGAGCACCTGCAACTCAAGAGTCACAAATGCGTTGCCGGTCTTTAGGGTGGGAATAGGTGATGGGGGAGTGGGTTGAAGAGGGGGAGTGGAGGCTGAAAGGGAAGGGTTAGGGCCTCCGGTAACCTCACTCACTCAGCGAAAACCAACGAATCATTGCTTTATCCAAAACACTGTAATAATACGAATAATATTTCGGCACTTTTGATCGAAAACCGCAACAACCGAGTTAGGCAAATCAGCAGTAGTTTAACAGACGAAAATTCACTGGGTAGTTCGTAAAGTACAAAATAAATTAAAAGAAAAGGGATATTTAAATATACAAAGTGTTTTCTAGAATATGCAAGTCATTTGCAGATGTTCCTGATAAATAAAAAAAAGTGTGTGTGTACTTATATACGCACGTAAGTTATACTTTTATCGGCTTCTCCTTAAATAAAGTTTGTTTAAATATCATAATAAATAATACATACCGTCAACTAACCTCAATTTCTACAAACGTACTCAAAGTGTAATAAATATGTAAAAACCATTTTTATCACTTAAAATCACAGTAAATTATCTTTAAATCAAAAAATTGTTAATAAATAGCAGTCACCACGATATATTATCTGAAAAAATATACATTTATGTATATTTATATATATTTTATTCGGACTGATACAAAACACGTGTTGTAGGTTCAGAAACACTTGAATAAATATCGTGAAGTTGGTGACTTTTTTGAAAAACTAAAATGTTGACTAGCTGACTTCAGGGTGTCGGTTTTTCGTGACGGTGTGGGCGCGCATCGTAAAAATTTATCCTCATAATTTTTACCTAACGCGCCAAAAGAAGTATAACTTCAAAAATGTATTATAATGAAAATGTAATAATCAAATCAATTATACATTACTACGAGAAAAACGTTGTAATAATGGGCCAGGGAAGATCAGATTATCAACGCGTGAGTGAGACTGATAACCCTTGACCATAAGACTTGAAATATGCTTGTTTGATAGATTGACTCCGTAAAGATTCTTGGTATATTTTCTCATTGTTGAGAACAGCATATTTCTAATATGTCAGTTTTGAGTGACACAATGACAGGCAGATAGTGAACTGGAACTTCCGTAGCTGGTGATAATAATGATTATAAATAGAGTTCACACATCATATCACATCACTAGACTCTACTCATGTAATGAGAAGTATTCTAGGTACTAAAAGTTCCTCAGAAGCTAAGAGAGCGGCTCAACGGATAATATTTTGGTGTTTTAATTTTTTCTTGGTCGATGTAAGATATAGTTCTAAAGTAGTTTGCCCTATTTTCGCTAGATGGCATTGGAGTATATTTACGGTTGGCACGGTAGGTGCTAGACTCTTTTTCAAACCTTATAGGTTGGCAGGAGAGAAATTGGGCGTATGTTACCCCAGATGTGGTAAATATTAGGGAATAAATTATGGTTCTGTCTTCGTTAATGTTTAATAGCGGGTTTGTATCAATATTTTTTTTTAAAGATACCATCAAATGGGCAAAATAATAAGAACATGGGCTTACCTAACTGGGTCGGAGGTGGAGGCAATTAAAGATTGGCAGCTTAGAGGGGGAACAAAACAATGTTTTTACTTTAATACACTCAATACCTTCATAAATATACTAAGGAGGGGGGGCATCTGCCCTCCCCTGGATACGCACTTGACGGGAGATATGACACAAAGCTAAGGATTAAACGTCAATATTTTACATTTTGTACTTGCACTTAAAATCCCATTTCATCACAAGGCATAATAAACTAACAGTATCTAAACTTATCACAGTTCGGTCGTGGCAACGGTGGCTGTCGGTCGTGTGTCGCTGCTTTTTGATTGGCCGGTGCCCTAGTTTTGCAATTCCTTGTTAATACTAAAGCTTTCTTACCTATTGGTACTACCCCCACTGGGCGGTCCTGGACAGAGACAGTACTATAGTTAGTCTCAACTCAAATACCTCGAAAAAAGTCATACGGTGATTCGCTGGGATCGGTGCCGTCGTGCATTCGGACGGTGCTCAGCGCGGGAGCGGCCTCCTTACCTACACACCACAGACATGAGTGACGTGCATATGCAAATAACACTTACTACGCTACAGTCCGCGCCGGATATTTTGACGGATCCGCTACGAGAGACTCGTCTTGCTACGACCTACAATTCAACGTGACGTCAACCTTACGCGCTACACACGCAGCAAACAAGAGTTTCCTGCTTACTGACCGTCACCTGTGCTACGCTTTACTAAGAAAATCGGAGCTTCGTACGTACCTTATACCTATTGTTTACAAGTAGAAATACTACAAAAATGTCTGTGAAACGCACACCACCTAAAACGCCTAATTCTATGCATATGGAACATACTGCGTCTGAGCCAAACTTAAACGTATTGAGCGATGTCTCCTATGTTACCAGTAATCGCCACAAACGCCCGCGCCCGGATCCGACCCAGTCAATTCAACAAACTGAATTAGATCTTAAACAGGAAATTATGGACCTACTAAGCAGTTGGAAATCAGAATTTGACGAAAAGTTCAAGGAGATGAATGACAAACAAAATAAAAAACTGTCCACGGACATTTCGGATCTAAAGATATAAACATGCAAAATTCAGAAATCAAACGACGAAATTGTTCAATCCATGTCGTTTATAAATAATCAGTACGAAGAAATAAGAGCGGGTCTGGATGGTCTACAGAGGGAACGACTAGAACAACGTCGGTGCATTGAGAAATTAGAAAGAAAAGTGCAAGATTAACAACTTAAGTCAAGATCTTCTAGTATAGAAATAAGGAATATCCTGCACTGCGAAAAGGAGACCCATGTTGATCTAGCAAACACTGTCTGTGAGATCGGAAAGGTTCTTGGAACAGCAATCTCCCACGATGACCTTCGAGACATCTACCGCATTCCCGGTAAACCCGGGTCGACACGACCTATAGTGGCCGAGTTTCACACAGTGCTACTCAAGCAGAAAACTGTATCAGCTATTCGAGATTATAACAAAAATAAGCCTGTAGCGGATAAACGAAATACAGAGCAGATAAAGATAGCGGGTAACCGCCAGGCGGTCTTCGTAGCCGACCACCTTCCCCCAAGCATCAAGAAATTGTTCTATCAGGCTCGGGAATTCGCTAAACAACATGGATACCAATATTGTTGGACATCTAATGGCAACATTTTTATTCGTAAAGCACACGGAGAAAAACATATGCTCGTTTCGTCCGAACAATGTCTAATTGACCTGAAATAAAAAATGTGACCACCACAGTATCTGATGCTTATCTTCGGGATGGCTTATATTTTATTATATTTGTTTTGGTTGTGTTTGCAATACCATTTACAGACTAATTACAAATTAAACTTTATACAAAAAAAAATATATACTCACGTATTGACATCATACACCCCATGTACAATCTTACATAAACCTTACACACTCAACTCACTGCAAATACACACATATAATCTACCTTACTCACACACCATTTTCAGAAGAACTTGCTGCCAAATAGTCCTCGTCAGTTCTCAGAACACTACAACCAAGGTGTGCCCTGGTACACTCTTCTTTACAAATGACTAATATAAATAACGTTAATACCGAGCTAGACTCGTTAGAGGTGACCAAAGTATATACTTGCCTGTCTGAAGACTGTCACAAAATTCTAATTTCAAATAAAACGATTTCTTTATTCCATCTAAATATTCGGAGTATAAATAAAAACTTTCACCAGCTCCGTACGGTACTATCAATGACGAAAATTAAAATTGATTTATTAGTTTTAACTGAATGTTGGCTTAAAAGTATTGATAACTTGCCTTTTCTAGATGGATATAAGGCGCATAATTCAAAAATAAATTTAAACCACAATGATGGTATAGCTATTTATACAAGTACACACTTAATGTGTAAAGTTCATGAACCTGTGTTTACAGGCGGGAACTGTCTGGTCTGTGAAATAGATGGTTATTTAAGTGTCGTAGCTGTGTATCGTTCCCGCTCGTTATCCTCCAGATATCAATTCAGTCATTTTCTAAATAGCTTAAACAATGTATATAATAACCTTAAAAATCAAAACGAAGTTCTTGTAGGAGACATGAACATTGATATTAGCCCAAGTAGCACAGACCCGTTGTGTGAAGAATATTTAACTTATAATGCTTCACATGGCTTTTTTCCACACACACACATCCCACGAGAACCACCTCTTGCTAAGATCACTTCTTTACAAAGACTAACCTAAATTCAACCACACTATTATTGGAATCTTATATAACACACCATATGCCCATCATTGTCCTAAGTATAGAAAAAAGTAATCCCTCACAAAAAATAGTCAAATATAGAACTTGTACAGACTATACAAAAATAAAGGAAAATTTAGAAGAAATAGACTTTACTAACATCTTAGCAGAAACCGATGCAAATGTAGCTACAAATGAACTTGTAGCCCTGTTTTCAAGTATTACTACAAAGCATACACAAATTACCACTGTGGCCAGGTGTAATAGACTACTGAACCATGGATGACATCGGGTTTGCTGAGGTGTATAAGAAACCGAGATAGACTTCACTCTAAATCTAAGAAAGAACCAGATAATATGATAGCTAAAACAACTTACGCACGTTATCGCAATTTTTGCAACGGTCTATTACGTAAGTTGAAAATAGAGTATAATAAGAAACAAATTGATAACGCCATTAGTAATCCCAAAGCCCTGTGGCAAGCAATTAAAGACATATCAGGAATGTAAAAATCTAAAAGTAGTCAAAAGAAGCTTCTAAACCTTTTCAGCGACCCGATGACATCCATCAACTACGTTTGCAATTTCTTTAAAGACATAGGAAAGAACTTGGCGAATCAGATTCTACAGTCAACAAACTGTACTGGAAATGGTTCTTCTCGCTTGAACACTGTCTCCACCGCGTTAAACAGCCCCTCTAACTCATTGATTATCCTAGAAGTAGAGTATTCTGAGATTGAAGCGATCATCCTACAGCTTCGCCTTGAATGCGCTACTGGATGGGATCATATCTCAACTAAAGTACTTCGTCAATGTCGCTAGCTACTAATACCATCTATTGCCCACATCTGCAACCTTGCTATCAATTCGGGAACCTTTCCCAAAGCTTTCAAAAAATCAATTATTCATTCTATCCATAAGAGTGGGGACAGAGACTGCGTCAACAATTACGGGCCTATTTCAGTGCTGACTGCCCTATCTAAAATTCTTGAAAAGCTACTTAATCGGGCAATAAAGGCCTTTTCAGAAAAGTTTCACGTAATAGCGCCAAACCAATACGGATTTCGTTCAGGCATATCCGCCGAAGATGCAATAATGGATTTAACTAATACAGTTGTGAAGAATATAGATATGAAGAATAAGTGTTTATGCATATTTCTAGACCTCTCAAAAGCGTTTGACACGGTCACTGTTCCCATCCTACGGGATAAACTCAAAAAGCTAGGTATTCGAGGCGTATCCTACGAAATTATTAAAGACTACCTCGCAGACAGAAAACTATGTGTGCGGGTGGGAGATCAAACTAGTGATGAGGGGACTGTGTATTATGGCGTCCCGCAAGGTAGTATTTTAGGCCCAACTCTTTTCCAAATTTATGTAAATGATTTATGTACAATGCAACTACCCAACACCAGTATATTTACTTATGCAGACGACACAGCACTCCTTGTCTGGGGACCTAACTGGCAAACATTTAAAGAAAGAGCCGAATATTCTCTGTCCAAAGTTATGAGTTGGTTGTCTACAAACCTATTAACATTAAACTTAACTAAAAGCCAATATGTAGCCTTTTCCATTAATAGACTAAATAGTCCCCCACAAAACTACTCAATTAGAGCCCATACCTGCGTGAACAAGGAACAATGCACATGCCAACCACTTACACGGGTTGAACTACAAAAACCTGGGCATTTTGATAGATAGTGGGTTGAGATGGGACAAACAGATTGACTTAGTGACGACCAGAGTAAGACGGCTAATACACGTTTTTAAATCCCTAAGAGCCGCCCTTCCGTTGGATAAACTAAAACTAGTCTATCTGGCACTATGCCAGTCCATCACACAATACTGCATCACAGTTTGGGGTGGAGCTGCCAAAACCCATCTACTTCGGCTGGAGAGGGCGCAAAGAGCAGTGCTTAAAGTGATGACTGGAAAACCGCCAACTGTATGTCTTCAAAACTATCCTAAGAAAGCATCGTGAAGTACCCCTTCCTAATAAAAAAAAGCGCAGTACATCATCCGTTTGCCCCCGGATCACTTGTAGGACGTCATTCGCAAAAAGGCAAATTTCGTAGCATAAGCAACAAACTATACAGTGACATGAATAAAAAACTAAATATAGTAGGCTTAACCAGACATGAAGTCAAGAAAAAAGTTCAGGATTGGCTACAGCAATTTGAATACCAAAGGACAGAGGATCTAATTCAATTTCTTGCCTAAAACTCTTCTAATCAATAGCCTCACTGCAATCTACCACATAAACACATACCCACAAACAGTCACACACACACTCACATACACACACACACACACACACACACACACACACACACACACACACACACACACACACACACACACACACAAACGTATGTGAAAGCAGCGACCTACTCCTTCAGTCAATTTACGAGTACGACTGAACGCTGTCTCCCAAAATACAGGCTTCAGCCTAGTTTGGGAGTCAGTTTCTGGTACCTTGGAACATACTGACATCCTTTAATTATTAAAATTGCTTTCTGTAATATGTGATATATGACTTTTGGTGTTAAATAAAGATATTATTATTATTCTCTTTATTCATTTAAATATACGTATAAATTATTATTATTATGCTATTACTTGACGTCCATGAGAAAATGCATGATAAATTTTCCATCAAACGTAGAGGTGGGAAGTAGTTGTAATCAGGAGGAAGCTGTAGGTCGACTTTTGAGCTCAACCACGAAACCTGTACTAGAATATAGCCAAATATATTTACAGTTAAAATTATTATGCAAATGTTTGGACTAAGCTATGAGGTGCTCGTGGCTAAGTAGTAACCGAGTAGGTTAACACATTACAGAGTTAAGTAATACTAGCCAGGTCAGTCTAAGATGGGTGACCATTCTTAACACATTGAGACCCCTCCGTGCTTCGGAGAGGACGTTAAACCGTCGGTCCCGGGTGCCATACAAACATCTGTGGCATTCGTTACGGGTAGTTGGAGCCCTAAAAAGTCCGACAACCTGGTCTCAGTACAGATATTCGGTATCGCCTATTACTTGGGTTGTGGAGGTCTGATGGCAGTCGCCTCACGTGAGATATCGAAGTTCGGCCGTATCGACCCCAACTTAGTTGGGAAAAGGCGCGGAGAACGATGATGCTTTGACTAAGCTGTGGCTTATAGTTCTTGATAAGCTAATTAGATTCGTGATTTATAGGATGTAAGAAGTATCCTGAAGTACCTGAAGCCCCGGCCATAAGACCTGGTAATGGACAACTGTGTAGTTTTTGTCACAGTGAGGTGACGACCCGGTTTTCACACACAAAAAAAAGGATATAAGAACTCTTTTAGCATTTGTTATTGTACGTCGCGACTATTTGACTAATTGGTATTATGCTGGACTTTGGACGTACAATAACAAATAGTTAAGCAATCACTCTCAAATTTGTGATGAACAAGTATAAAAAAAATAGTCGTAAGACTGCACGTCAGAAGCGAAAAGACACAAACATTTGTTTATAGATATATGTATCTGAGCGTGATATTTGTATATCAAAAGTGCCCAACGAGCCTAAAGAAGTTTTTACTTCAAAATTCTAAATACCCGCGACTTTAAAAGCCCTTCATCGACCAGTAAGAGCTGATGATCTTCGAACGGCTGAATACATTTTCTTGAATGATAGCTAAGAACACTCTTGATCAAGTCACCTTTCAAACAAAAAACTAAATCAAAATAGGTGCATCCATTTAGGAGCTTTTATGTCACAAACAGATACACACGTTAAACTTATAACACTCTCTTGAGCCAGGAGTTAAAAAGATAAACATCACTGTATCAACGACTTAAAAGAAACGTGTCTCCGATACTCATATAACTGCCATCAAACAAACCTCAGCATCGGCTCAGCATCTCTCCCTGAAGCTGGTATCTGATGGAATTTCATTTGCATGATAAAATTAAACACAAATCACTTACTCTCCATTCTTTGTGCAAACTACGTTGGACACATTTTAATGGTGTTTAATACTGTGGAGAACAATGGCGAAATACGCAGCACGTTTCTGAACAATAGTAGAGATTCGTTAGTGATACGTAAGCGGAAACGGTACTAAGGAAACTCGAAATAAATTCACTTCAAATGTGTTACATCTATGTATTATTTTAGGCTGCTTCAGCATGGACACTGATATGATATGAAATAAGTCTTATAAAATGCTACATAGTTGTATTGTATTAAAAGTATGACTCAAGCGCATTTCAATTGTCGTAATAAAAAAATGGCATAGTCTCTTTAAAAGGAAGCATGTATGGATTACATATAACAGATCTCAACATTTAATAGAAATTACTACAAGTAAATTATTATTTTGGAGAGGCCAATAGTAAGGGAGCTGATGTGACAACGAGACGCAAGCGTTAGACAGATGGCGCTTCTACAGAGTCTGGTCTGAAGTTCTTGCATGTCACTTCGCAGCCAGCCACCGCATGGGCAACAAGTCTAGGCTGTACAACGGTTCTTATTAATTTAAGTAATATAACCCCTTTAAATCTGTAGTGTGGTTTGTAATTGTTTGTGTGTGCTCGTATCGAATACTTAGCCGACACGATTTCTTTAAATCATGTATTTTGGTGAAAATTAACTAAAATCTAATAAATCTTCATTCATTACAGCATATCATAGTTACCGACATAGCTCGCAAAATCAGCACGCTTAAGTGGCAATAGACTGGCCAGGGGCCACGTATGCCTAAGGACCGATGGCCGTTGGAGCAAACGGTTCTTAGAGTGGAGTGGAGTGGTTGAATCCGAGACCGCGAATCGGTAAACGGAAGGTAAGACGCCCCCCGACGACCTGAGGAAGGTGCTATGGTGTACTTTGAGAGAGGCCTATGTCCAGCAGTGGACTAGAATAGGCTAATTGATTGATTGATTGATATCACAGTGGACTTTAAACTCACTACTTTTACTACTACTACTTGCAACTTGCTATGTTCGAGAACTCGTAGTAGAAGCTTATGAGCATACCAGGCTATAGAACAATACTGTATGGGGCTTTGTTCGTGGTTCCGATCTGACAACCGGGCCATATAGGCGGTACAATATTTTATATGGTGAGTTAGGTACCCTCGTGGAAAAATTAAAGTAAGAATTCTATTAATATTGGGACCAACCTCTTTTCGTTGCAGTCAGCATCCACTAATTTAATTTAAAAAAAAAACTTCAACATCATCTCTACTCTCAACTCTAAAGTAAACCCTGCATCTGGCTATGGAAATTCTCGCGCCGATTAATTTAATCAACCGTTGGGCATGATCACCTAGCCTGGTCCGAGGATCCTGTCTATGTGTTGGTGGGACAAATGAAAGACTTACAAACAAGAAATCAAAAAGTGTACAATAAACTTTACATTGGTATAAAAGTGATATCAATAACGGCAATAACTGCTATACTTTAACTATATCATAATTGCTCTATCCGGAACTGAGGTCATAACAATGTATTCACTACTAGCAGCGCCCCGCGGTTTCACCCGCGTAAGTCCGATCCCGTGGGAATATCGGGATAAAAAGTCACAAGCCTACATGTTAATCCAGGTCTCCAGCTATCTACATACCAAGTTTCATCGCAATCGGTCCAGTAGTTTTGGCGTGAAAGAGTAACAAGCATCCATACATCCATACTCACAAACTTTCACGTTTATAATTTTAGTAGGATTGGGGGCACATCTCTGCTTTTATGGAAGGTCTTGATAGAGTATTAATGAAATAGCAGAACTGTGATCCTCCGTACAAATGAACAGCTTTTCTCACTGCGACGCTTTAGACTATTAAACACAAATTGTATAAATGTAAAATATAATAAACTTATGTAGCCAAAGCTCTTGCTACAGAAGTTTATGCATACAATTTGCGTCAAACAGTAGTCTGCAGGCACGCTGTCTGTACTGAGCAGGTTTGATATCTCTCAGAATGACGCTTGATATCTGTCAGAATGACGCTTGATATCTGTCAGAATGACGCTTGATACACATTTGGACTAACCTATCATGATAAATCAGCATTATCCTCCGTTGATGACGGTTCCCGTTCACTGTATAAATTAATCCAAGATTCCAAGATTATACAGACGTGGTTAGGGCGTGACAAGATAAACAACATCTAAACATATCTACAAACACTAAGATTAAGGAAAGGGAAAATGGCAACTACAACCCTTGAGTAAATAATCAGTCCTTACCTAGGTACAGAGAATAAAATATCCTTATTGTTGTGTGATGATACATAATCAAATATGTTAAGGTAAGCATGACATACAGGCTAAATTGCACTTAATGTTATGGGTACAGAGTTATATTAGTATTTTTGTGTCTTTATGGAGTAAGACTTTTGTACATTATATTTATTTAAACTTAATGCCGATTGACATTCGGACTTAATGCCTAAGGCATTCTCTGCCAGTCAACCTTCGAGTGATGCACAGAAAACAGTAAGTAGGTGAATTAACAATATTATAGTTTATTACATATGCAAACTAAATATTAAACAAAAAATACATATTTAAAATATAGGTATAATTAAATACACATATTTATATATTTATATATATGTCTTGACCGTTTGAATTTCCAGGTATTTTTACTCCGTTTTTCATAAAAGCAGGTGGAACGTGTAAAATTGGAGATTTTAAATTGTACAATATTTTTATTTCTCAATAACAGAATGAAAACGAGTACTTATTCATCCAGTTATTGAGAAAATCCATAAAAACTGACAAAAAAGAATTTTTGAAGTTAGTTTTTATGGATTTGGAATGGGAGGAAAAATTCCAAAATAAAAAAAAATATGTTTTAAAATCTTTAACTCGTTTTTCAAAAAAGTTAATGGAATGTGTATACATTCCATCAAATTTTTTGAAAAACGAAGGTAAAAATTGGAACGGTCATAACGTGTTATTGTTATTTGAATTTCCAAAAACTTATCTGTTTTCAAACAAAGAGTTTTTGTCAAAAATTCTTATTGTAACTGCATGCTACAGTCATGCCCTTTCAGTGATTTAAGTTAGTGTTCTATTGTCATATACCCTGTATACCGTATACACAAATGCATAAAAAACCATATAAAGATTTAGATGATAAACTATGAGCAAGTTGATTCTGCCAGTAATAGTAGGAGCGTAGTTACTACTTGATAATCTACTACCACAGATTATCAAGTAGTTACGTAGTTTGAAAACTAGTTGTTCCAAATACCATAACATGTTGCTTATACGTTAGTCAGCTGAACGTTTGTCACGCGTCTGTCCGTTGGTGAAAAAAAAAACACAAGCCACTTTAAATACGATATCCATATGTATATATTCTGATAGCAATAAAAACGGTATCACCTAATTCATACCTCACTGAATACGTTCAGTTTGTAGTAACGTCAACGTTAAAAATAAGCCCGTCTCCAGTATCAGAATACTTCAAGGACAGCTTATCTTAATGACATAAATCGTTTTTAATGTCCTGTCAGTTTATCGGTAACCAGTTATTTTTGTAGGTCACTGTTATTCGAGTGGAAACAATCATAAATCCTTTACTTGAATAAGTGAATTTATTTGTTGCTAGCTCTTGCAGGCTTCACTAGCGTTAATGGCTTTGTTTGGAAAGGGAACTCCTGGTGATGGTGGTGATGGTATATGATGGATGTACTTTACTATACTGACAATGTGTATGCACAATTTCATGATGATTGGTTGGCAAGATAAGGCGTGAAAGCGTAATAATTTCGGACCGGATTCCGGATTGATCCGACCTACAAATCTTCAAGATAAGAGCGTACTCCTACCTCAAAAGACGGCACCGCACTTCTGCCGTGCCAATCCAAAAGACTGTAACTCGACTTTTTCGCTTAACAACGCTTAATCAGTTTCTTTCTTCTTCTTTAAGTCTGTTTAGTACCCCTGACCAACACTTTTGTCATTCCAAAGTTTATTTTAGAAGAATAAACAATTTAAAAAATACTGTATTGTGTTGAAATTAAGGTTTTAACATGTTAAAACTTGTAAAAATTGTAACAAAGCTTACAGTATTTTGCCAAAACAAGCTCCGCGCTTTAAGTAAAGCGCAGAGTACACGACTCGGTCCAAAACACTGTATTTAATGAATCGCACGTTGATGCCGTTCAACCAGCATACTCGACTGGATGAAGCGTTGTTACTATCTCGCTTTTTTTTTAGCCCTTTTTTTTTCTAAGTGAATTATTAAAAAAAATTACTTGGCTATGTAGTAGATGTATACAACTAACTAATAAATGTATAAAATAATACGAAATTGAGTAGTAATGAATAAAAAAATAAATTGATTATCAAAAACTTTAATTGTCAAATATCTCAAGTCGTTTTCAAAAGTTACAGTGTATTGGAATGGCACGGCAGACTTGTGACTCTTGAGTTTTTTTTGCAGGTGTTCAGGTCACCCGTCTGCTCGTTAGCCCCCTAGGCCCTACTATACTATAAAAAGAAGCCGGCCAAGTGCAAGTCGGACCCGCGCACGAAGGGTTCCATACCATTCCGTATATTAGACACTCTGTGAATATTTCAAGCGTCTACCTGTTGCCGTTGTTAATATCGAATCCCACTTAAATATCTATTTTATTTTGTTTTTAGTATTTGTTGTTATAGCGGCAACAGAAATACATCATCTGTGAAAATTTCAACTGTCTAGGTATCACGGTTCATGAGATACAGGCTGGTGACAGACAGACGTTCGTTTTCGTTTTTCGTAACATTTTTCATTGATGCTCTGCTCCTAGTTATCGTAGCGTGATGTTATATAGCCTATAACCTTCCTCGATAAATGGGCTATCGAATACTAAAAGAATTTTTCAATTCCAACCAGCAGTTCCTGAGATTAATACAAATAAACTCTTCAGCTTTTTAATGTAAGAGCCCTTACGTACAGACGTACGCGTCAAGGTTATTGCGACTTTGAGTTCTATGCTAATTACATGACGCTTATTTTAAAATCAGGCACCGCGCAGTCTAGACTCAGCGCACGCTTCACCTCCACGTTGCGAGTATGTACAAATCATTTCGTTTTATGCTGCGACACAGGTGCCCATTGTCTTTGTACGATAACCTCAGAAACATTAATTTGGTTAATAGAAGAGACGGAAATCTTTTCGGACAAATCTCTTAAAATATATGCAAACGCAAAACTTTGCAGGCCTGGAATGAGATATGTATTGTTTTATTAAAATTATAATATAATAATTACATTCAAGTCTAGAAGATCTAGATTTTGATACTTTGAACACGTTTCTACATTTCAATAATAATTATTATAATAACATTTATATTCACTTTTATACAATGTGAGGACTGTAGTATGCGTTGTTTATAGAAGCCCTAGTAGCTGAGCGGGCACTGCGTGGTGGTTACGCCGCAGCTGTTCGGTGGCTGCGCGTACGTGGTGACAATGCGGTTGCGGTGTGTGTGGATTGTAAGCGTAGACATATAAAAGCGCCCTTAGTACAGAGTGTATCTATTTACGCGAGAGTAACATCTCTAGTGTAGCAAACATCCAATATGAAAATAGGAATCGGCATTGTCTTTTCGGACTGCCAAAGACCGAGATAGTTGGCGATCTTTGGAGGAGCCTTCGGCCAGCAGTGAACGGCGATAGGAAGATGATGATAATGATGATTGCCTTTTTATTTACATTAGGAATAAGGTAAAGGTAGGTATAGGCCTGTACAAATTAATGATCTATTTAGTTTAAAAAAATTCGGGCCCGCAGCAGCCCCGCAGATGTAGATTTCGTGTTTTTTTTTATTTTTGGAAATCTGCCCCCTTTTCGGGAATAACCCCCCTTCACGAACTTAACCTTCATTTTTGCCCTGTTGATTTGTCGTCCAAGTTTGAAAGCAATCGGTGCATAATTGCGACCTCTATCGTGCCGGTAAAATTGAGGTACATACATATATACATACATTCATATATGCATTGCGGTTTTCTGTGAGGCCGTGGTATCGAGCGGAGTCGAGCCGGCCCATACGTGCAGAAGCATGGCTCTCCCACATAAGAAATAGTAAGTTTTACTATTTCAAAACTTGTGCGTAATTAGAATTACCAATTACATACGCGTTCTTTCTAATGCCACTGGCCTTTACGTTTTATATAAATTTGTATAAAATAATGAGCTATGACGTCATTCCTTACTATCTAATTGTTAATTCATTTGGTTTAACAATTAAAACTAATAAGAAACTTGAAAACAGTAACGAATATAGTTTTTAGTCTTATGTCATACTTTATTTCAAAGTCTTTGTAAATATTTTTCAGTTTTTCCAACATTTTTCATCGATGCCAGCTTTTAGCGTATGTTACATAGCTTATAGCGTTTCTCGATAAAAGGGCTATCCAGAACTAAAATAATTTTTCAATTCGAACCAGTAGTTCCTGAGATTAGCGCGTTCAACCAAACAAAAACTCTTCAGCTTTATAATGTTCATACTTTATCGTTTCTCGTTGATTACAATATTCGACACACATAATGTTTAACCCTCAGTCTTTTAATATTTAATGTGATTTAAATTATAATAAATTGAACACACTGCACCCTTTTGCTTTTCCGTAGTCGGGTGAATGCTCAGAATAACGTAATTATTTAGTGAAAAACCCTGACCAGAAAATTAACTTTAAGGCTTTCTCAGAAACCTGAGCTATTAAATGTGTTTCCTCAGCCTTCTATTAACTTACTTTGTAAACTAATCTTGTAACTAAATTTTAACCCACTTTAATTGTCGTATCGGAATGAAACTCTATAATGTACCTATAACAGTACCTGGTAGACGGAGCTTCACTCGTTAGCTTTTTGTAAAATCGTAATATTTTTTGTACCGGAAATACAAATATGCAGTTGAACTTAAAATGCAAAACTTTATCTGTAGAGAAAATTTCATGAAAATCGTTCCAGCCGTTTCCGAGATTCAAATTATATATACAAGAATTGCTCGTTTAAAGGTATTAGATATGTAGTTAGAAAGAAAGAACAAAGAAGAAAGAAGATCCGTTTATTTTGGTGCTGAGAATCAAGTTATACCAATTAATATACCTATATATATATATATATATATATATATATATATATATATATATATATATATATATAAAAAAAACATAAATCGGAATCGAAAATACAGTAAGTAGGTACACTAAATGAAACAGTGGAGGAACAATAACGTGTCTCGCGTTCGCACCAAAATAGGTGTCCAGTTCAGCTTAGTGCCAGATGAGAATCGGGCGCTGATTTTCAACTGGAACCTTTAAATAAAGTATATATAAAGTGTACGTACATATATATATATATATATATAAATACATACATACATACATATAAATTATAAAATACATATAATTTACAGAATAAAACACGTAGGTACATAATGCCAGAAACAGTGTTAAATGTGTTTTGTGATAAGTAATTATAAAAAAATAAGCTCTTACCGTAATGTGCCCATCATATAAAATATAATAAATTACATAGTATTACATTTTTAGTTGTTGTAAGTATATAGTTCGGGTGACAATACTAAAATTTGGCGTTTTGGAGCTGATCTGATGATGGAGCTTGGAGGTGGATAGTTGACTTCTTCAGTGGCTACTAGTACACCGCTCGGGTTTGGGTTTTTTTTTTATTTTTAAATATGTATTTTTTATATGTATATTTGTTTTGACGAGTCCAACAAATTGGGCTTAGTAGCGATGGTCTGATGAAGGACCTTGCTCCATCATTGGTTGGTAATGAAACTCTTTTTTACACTTTAATTTGGTTTGCTGTGAAAGCGTGTTTTTGGGTAAACTTAACTATAATTATCAAGTATTAGTATCACTATTACTACTATTAGTACGTCTTGGGTAAATGTATTTTATCTTTTTAATTTTACGAAATTACCATCAATCTGCCGTACCGATTTTTGCTCTATTCCAAGAATCGTGCAGCATTGGTTATTGGTGTATTTTTTAAAATATGTTCTGAGATATTTTTTTAACAGCGTGCGTAATCCCATTTTGTCAATACTTTCACTGCAAAGAGCTTGCTTTAGACGTTGTCTTTGTGTTTTCATCTGAATTATAACGCACATGAATAAGCAAGAGCATTGTGAAGATGCTCTGCGTTTCGCCGTCAGGTGTCATATTTTTTAATTTTTTTAGAAAACTTCTCAGTGACTTGTTCTGTTAGTCTAGGCAGGATTGACACGCAATATCTATTCTTCTACCTGCGTATCATATACATTTAAAATTTCGTTACTATTACCATATAGTATAATTACAATTTACATTTATATTAAAAAAATGTGGGACTTAAAGGGTGAATATTGTAACCGGTGTGTACACGGTAACCACTTAACACGCTTATTTAACAAAGGAGATATGATTATTTGCAACCTTATATATAAAAAATAATGACAACTAGGATAAAATATGCATCAGGCTAGGCAAAATATCACGATTCTAGTGAGTAGTTGGAAAATTAAAAGTTCCTACATAATTTTTTTGAAGACCTGCGTATCATTTATGTAGCTGATTATAAGTAAATGTGACAATTTTCTCCAGAAATTAGAGTCGCAGACTGACTTCTCTTGATTCCTAACTAAAAATTAATTTATTAACAAATGAATGTAGTTTTTACATTCCCGTTATATTATCCTCTAACACAAACAACAGTCATTTGCATGGGGCACACTCTCCAAGGTCATCAGACGTCTGCCAATAACCGTTGCCAAGCATTCACTCATTGAAATGGCACGTTTCACATAACATTTAATACAACTTACAACCGTATATCGTGAGCGGCATTCGCGGTATACCGATTTGCGGTGCAGGTAGGGTTGTCACATTCATTATAATTAACTATTTTCATATCATTTTTTCACTCAGAATTGTTTGCGATGATCACTCATTATAAGTATTCTCGCTAATCGTAGAATGTAATGAGAACAGTATCTATGGATTTGATGCCGGCGACGATAATTTACGTTTTTTATTTATGGTATAGAGGGTAAACGAGTAGATGATAAATGACGATGGTAAATGACTAGCGCTGCCCATTGGCACCAGTCTCAAATGGTGGGACTAGGGGAAGAAGGGGAATAGGGGAGAGGGAAAAGTTAAGGCCTCCGGTAACCTCACTCACGCGGCTCTTGCTTCACTGCCGGTTTTCTGGTGTCAATGCGGTCGAGCCAGCTCATACGCGCCAAAGCATGGCTCTCCCACGAACAAAATCTTATTGGTGGACTCCGTAAATAACATTTTGACTCCCAGTGGTGCATAGGGTCTAGTGGTATAAGGGTCTCAGGTTTGATTAACGGGTAGGGCAAAAAGAGGTAAACAAGATAGTTTCAGTAGCAACTCGTGATTAGAAAATTGATGATGTTAAATTGTCTTGCTCTATAAAGCTCACAAACTGCAGGATTCAGGCAAGTGTTCTCTCTCACTCATAGTGTCGTAACATTAGTTAGTATTGCATTCTAATTAAGTACCTATTAGTTAAATGAATATCATGTAGATTTTCTCAAAATCACAATTTTACATACTTCATTTTTTGACTGACTAAAAAAATATAATTCTATTTTTACAGTACTAAGATTTTATAGAAGGTTATTTAAAGAGTATCGTAGAAATCTTTAAATTTACTTTATGTTAGTTTATTAACAATCAATCAATGTAGTGGTTCAAAACCTACAGGGGGTGACCGAACACAAAGGGAACACTTTCGGTCCTTATATATGGGGTCCAGAAAACCAGTTATTAGGGTTGGCTCTTTAAACAAAATTGCTAATAGCATAACAACATGTAGGACTTTATTTATACTTTTATCAAAAGTAACCTAAAAATTATTTATGAAAATGGAAGGTCTATTTTTAACTTAGTTAGTAGACAAAATCTAGATAAGTATTCCAATATCTACATGGTTATAACAACAAAATGCGCCATTAACACAAGCATGTGGCTACTATAGGGTACCGGTATCTATATATAATTTATCACTCGCTAGAATGGCCTCAACCACATGCATTCACCTCCAAATTGTGTTTTGACAGCCCTAATAAGATTAAATAAGATTTTTTGTAAGTATTACAGTGACTTAATATTTTTTATAATTTAAAACTACAGTTATAGTTTATTTGGAATATCATATTTTGCAGTGGTTAATGTGTTGCAGGCAGTAAAATAATAGTAATTAGCTAGAAGTATTTCTTATCTTACATCTTTTTATTGTATCATCTTAAGATAACAACGTGCGATATCAGACTATCTACATAACTTACCACTTTTTTAATAACAATTGAAATGACTCATTGAAACCCAGAATTGAATCCTAGTTTTAATATAAGATAAGATACCTATAAACTAGAAATCCAATTCTAAGGTACTTACTTAAATTGTTTTATTAAGATGAAAGAAAATGTTGATGTAGACATCATAATATTCAAATAACAAAATATTTAAAAAAAGGGAAGTCAAATCTTCTACAACAGTGGGGTTGAGGAACAAATTCCTCCGTGTTACACCGAGTTTGCCTGAGAAACTCTGTCTTGGATTGACCTCTGACGGGCCTTTTCCCCTCACGATTTGTGGGCTAATTACAGCCCTTATTGGCAGATCATCTGATCGCCACATTGAGCCACCAACCTACAACGCCGGGGACCAACGACGTGCGGGGGGCTTGCTTAACCTCGCAGAACACTGCGTGTATACCCTCAATAGCTTCAGCATTTACACCGGAGAATACTGGGACCACTTGGAAGAAGGTTTAGAACAGCCCTACTCCCAACCACTGCTTTACTGTGTAGAAACGGACTCCCCATTTAAGTAGATACCAAAACCCGTATATATGCTACGCGCCACAAAAACTTTCATAGCGTGATTCAGGACTTTGTTAAATAAGTCCTATAATAATTCAAATATAGTCTTTATATTTTTTATTTACATAAAGAAACAAATTTACGATCTAATAGTTTAAAAAAATGTTGAAAATATTGTTGTTTATTACAAATTTATTACCAAGAAAAGGATAGACGTATACAGAACGCCGCGAGTTGATAAGGATAGCAATAGTAACTGATAAAAGAGCGGTCATAGTGCTGCCATCTCATGTCGATCCGCGGAAGTTACATAACTATTTTGTATTATTTACCTATTTAAATACTTTCTTTTACATAAAAGTAACTATTATCGAGATTTTAGTACTGTAAATATTAAAATGATTCATCGTGTACACACAATATCTTATTTGGTTCTTAGTAGATTATTATTTATATAGAAACTATATAAATAATATATAATATATATATATATACTAATAATATATATATTAGTTTAATGATAAAGTACACATTAAATTTATTTAAAATCATAATTGGTTACAGCATAAAATAAGCATATTATCTATATTGTGTTTTATAAATAAATGGTATTGTTTGAAGCTAATTCATTAAGGCGTAGAGTACCTCAGTATAAACCACAAATCATCATTAAGAGGATCGCGGCAAAAAATCTTGAAATTCACAAAGCGGTTACCAATATATATCAGCACTAGAAACACTACTGTAGTTACTTGTACATTAGTAATTACCTCGTGGAAATCTGACGACCCTACTTACCTGGTAGGTAGTACCTATTATCCCAGGCGGACTCCATTTTGAACAGAAATTTGCTGTGCCCTACAACTTTCTTCTTCTTTTCAATAGAAATAAATTCACTCTAGAGAGTATTGCCTAAGTTGCGGGGAACTTTACAAAGATGCCTGTTGGTCTAGTGGTTAGTGACCCTGACTGCTGAGCCAGAGGCCATGGGTTCGATTCTCACGCAAGACAAATATCTGTGTGATGAGCACGATTATTCGTTCTGTGTCGTATATGTAACGGTGACAAAGTAATTCACACGAAACAACACAAAAGAATTATCCTAAATCAGTATGGGAGCCCCAAAACTCCAGGTAGTGATAGTTTTTAAACCAACCACCAATAGATGCTCAAATCCGTATTTTTACCCGACCATATGTGTTTGACCTGTATGTTTGTCCGTCCTTATGATCTGTCGTAATTACTAAACGGCTGAACCGGTTTTGATAAATAATATGTCGCTAGATTATAGTATCAACATGACGGGTTTTAAAAAGTGTTTAATAAATTATAAGACCACAAAGACACTTATTTCTGACTGACCTGTTGGCCTATTGGTTAGTGACCCTGACTGCTATGCTATAGTTCGTGGGTTCGATTCCCACCTCAGTCGGTGGGAATCGAAACTGACTGTTTGTGTCCGTTGTTTGTAATTCCTAATGCGGGAGTTGTCTTTAAAAAAAATAATACATTAAATTAATGCAACTTCGGCTGTGAGTTTATACATCTATACAAATAAATAAAATTGAAGTGTCTGTTTGAAATGTCATAAGACTAACATTTTACTAAATAGGTACATCCGATCGGAATGTTTACACGGTACATATGTTATAACAAAAAATCTATTGTTAAAATTGTTGTGTCTGTCTTTTTGGTTGGTTCAGCTGATCTGTGGAATGGATGGACCGATTTCCACGGGACTTTGACTAGCAGATAGCTAACTGAAACTAAAAGTAACTTAAGTTTTGTCCCGGGGCATGCCATAAGACGACTCTTACTAGCTGTGTGGTGGTGCCGTAAAAGGACTCTTACGGCACTAACACACAGCTAGATAAGATTATTATTATTCACTAGCAGCGGCCCGCGGTTTTACCCCCGTAAGTCCCGATCCCGTGGGAATCTCGGGATAAAAATTTGCCTATGCGTTAATCCAGGTCTCCAGCTATCTACATACAAGTTTCTTCGCAATCAATTCAGTAGTTTTTGCGTGAAAGAGTAACAAACATTCATCCATCCATCCAAATTTCACATTTATAATATTAGTAGGATTATTTGATATCTTTAGTTACTTTTAGGTAATATTAACATGTTTTAATTACCGGATTATTTTGTCCCCAGCATAATTTTTCTACTAAAACCTAATTGATTTAACTGTGCCATTAAAAATATTGTACGTTCTGTATCGTAACCAATTTATAAGTAGGTTACTTGCTTACAGAATTCTTTGCAAAATGATTGTTTCGATAATATAATGGGAAGTCATAATAATTTATTTTTTAAGTAAGTTCTTCTTAACTTTCCGTTACAAGTTTGCGAGCACAATACTTTCTTTTTTTTAAGGTTAAATGTATTTTATGTATCAATTCCTCTGTTTTCGCTACTTGATATACCTACTTATAAAACAGCAGGGACTTTAAGCATATGAAAGAGACTACACGGATGGCGCAATGGTTTATGTGGTGAAATTTGTGTGATCCACACAGTTGTCCCGAGTCTGGGTGTTCTTTGTGTCCTTTGTTTGAATGTTTGTGCCCCCCGCGACACAGGAATATTCCTAATGCGGGAGTTGTCTTTAAAAAAAAACATAAAAAAAGAAATATTAGTTACATTATTATGTATCTGTAACATAAACTTAATATACTCATACTAAGTTTATGATCTGTAATGATAGTTACATCCACGATATAGAAGAAAAAGAGAAATTGAATTTAATTAATAAGACAAGGCAAACAACCGAATTATTTTATAAAACAATACGTAAGACAGAAAAAACAATTACAAATATAATATGTCTAATAGATTAGTTGCAATACGACACTCAAACGAGACTTACGGGACTAATGATCAATGGTCTCGAGGTGACGTGTTAACGTGGTAATGGGGCACGTTTATTATAGGTTAGGTTTAAAAAATACATAATAATTGCTTTATTTTATAGTAATAATGTATGCGACTCAAGTCACCCCGCCGCCTTCGGTCTGGGCGAGGCATTACAACATTACAAAATAAACGTACATAAAGAAATAAAAGACGTCTTACTTATTTGCATGCTGTGTATGTGTTTGTGTGTTTAGTGTGGGCAAGTCACACACACACAAGCAACACTTGTGATGTCTGTTGAATAATGTTATTGTTTTACCGCTGATCTGTATGCTGGAGGCTTTAATCTCAAGAAATTAAGTTTGCCTTAGTTACTCGTTAAACAAAATGTCATCAGTATCATCTCAGCTATGGGAGGTCCACTTTTAAACACTGACCTCTTCTAAAAATTTCCACAAAGAGTAGTCATCAATCAAGGGCTCCCTGCTACTTTGACTAGATTTTCGGGTGGAATTTAAAATACTGTTGAGTTTTTTTTTACTGTAAGCGGTCAATGGTCTCGAAAAAGATTTCAAAAACGGTTTATTCATTAAAAATATTTCTTTAATCCTGGTGATGTTTTTTTACTAGGTATAAAATATATTCAGTTTAAACGATGAAGATAATTCGTCACACACGTCAAGTTCTACTCACTCCAAGTTCTTGCTAACCGCAACCTCATGCTAACATGTAACTTACTCAAAATCACAATAGCACATAGATTTGTATTGAAAATAGTCTTTAAATACGGGGCTAAGAGGATTATTTTAACCCTGGCATCAATTATGATTCATATTCTCTCGTCTACGGCTGAGGTATAAAACCCTTATACCCTCGTTCTGGGCATATAAGCGATAGCATATCCCAAATTGGAATACTCAACTACTTCTATTCCACCTTTGACCGGACAAAAAACAACCCAATCCGTACATAAAAATTTCTCTTTAGAGGGTCCAGTTTATTGGCTATAAATGCACAAGTTCACTTAAGGAAGAGTTCGAAATGGGGTAGTCTGTGTGTGCCGTAATTTATAAGCGCAAACGACACGGAGAAGAAAGAGCTCTTTTTAATTTAATGACTATAGAAGTAAATAGAGATATAAATATGTTACCAACGCTCCAAAAGTTGCACTGTAAACTGTTCTAATGAACCTTTTTTTATTACTTCTATCAACGTTATAACGGAGTGTTGTCACCACATCAAAAACTCGTATTTATTTTATTAAAAATAAGGGCAAATTATAATAGATGATGAAACAGTTGACTATTTAATAGATACGCCATTGGCCGGTCTGACAATGGTGGGGTGATAAAAGGCTTGGCATGCATTATAAGTTGATAACGATCACTTGAGTGCTGATTAAGGTACGAGCACCATAGCAGTTACTGTTGTTGAGTGATTTTTTTAGTTTATATCAATAGTGGTGATATTATTGCTAACAGGAGACACCACATTACACCATTATCATTACAAAGCATTACAACTTCGGTGAAGGTCACTTAGATCAAAAAAGTTTTCGTGAACAACTGATTTCTTAGTTGCTAAAGAAAAGTTGAAAGTACTTACTTTAGCGTGTAGTCGGCTCACTGTACATTTAGTAAACATTTAGCTTACGTTTTTTCCCATCCTTTCAATAAATTAGTGCAGTCACTCCCTGGCACTTAAAGCCAGACTTACGGTTATAGTACTCTTAGCAACTGCTTTCCTTGTAATACGCCCTTGTAATAAAATTTCTTGGTAAAAATCGTCATTCAACTGTGGTTTAGTTAGTAAAATTTGTAAAGCTTGTTTGTAAAGAAATAAATGTTTCAATAAACATATTACAATTGAATTTAATATCGAGAGGTGGCAGATTTAAACCCCATCCAATGCACCCCCAACATAAAATCATTCCTTATACAAATATTAAGGTTTATAAATCGGAATATTACCAAGCTATCTTAGGTCTGGCTACCTTTTTTGGAGACAATGGAGAATTCGGACTATTCTACCTCGCAATTTACACCTAAAGGTGAGTAATGATAGCAGTTTCATATTAAACAAGGCTAGAGAGACACAAAATATATTCTAATTCGTTCTACTTACTAAACAAATTTCCCAAGCTTGCAAAAACAAAGCAAAAAGAACTAGCAAGTCTACACTCGGAGTTTATGAACACGGCAATTGAAAGAAGACAATTGCAGGCAGGAAAAAGGCGATGAAAAGACCGAATAAAAAAAAACTAGTGCTGGAATATGACGGAGATGAAAATGGACGCTAGGGTTGACCGACAGCGAAAACTATACGATTTATAAAATTAGAGTTTTATTAGTACTTTTATAATAGAGAGCATGCATGTGGTATACATACATACAAACATATCAGTACGCTTGTGGTTTGAAATATACACATATAGTGCGCTAACAACATGACAACGAGCAGAAATGGTGGCTCTTTAAAGCTGTGAGGAATAAAGACTAAAAAAATCACCCTGAAGGTTTCTTGCTCATGACGAGTCAACCAAGACGAGGAAGAGAAGAATAACATCTTCGCGCTCCTGGATCTATATATCTAGAACAAAATAAATAAAATATACCCTTTCAGTAAATCTGATGTCGAAAAACCTTATCGCTGTCTTATGTTGAAACCGAAATCTCATTTTAATCCCTCCGTAGTAAATTGTATCTACTGTAACTGTATGCTATATCTATCATTAGAATATAGTATAATTCAATTACATTCTATGGCATCCTAAAATTCACCACATTCCATATTATACACCCACTCTGTCAACACACACGTACTGTTATCCACGGACATACATCACATAGGGGGGATACATATTTTTCATCTAACTTTTTATTGTTTATATTTTTAATATTGTCAATGTTGAAATTTAAAACTACTTTGAAATTAATATAAATACCTAATCTATTCATTTATTTATTTATTATCACAAACAATTGTTACATTGTGTCGGATATATTACAAAAAGAAAAAAAAAAAAAAGAAACCTAACTAAAATACAAATCCAATATCAAAAATGTCAATAAATTACACATTGCAATAAATACATTGAACAACCAAAATTAAATAAATTAAACACTGAATTAAAATCAAAAAACAAAAAATTAATAAATTGGCAATAAGTAAATTAAATTGGTAAATTTTTAAACCGAATAAATTGGAGTCAGAAATAATTATTGAAAAAATGTCAGCTAAACTCATCAACAGAGTAGAAACACCCCTCTATCAATAAATCCTTTAAATTAATTAAAAACTCTTTTGTACAGTAAATTTTTTAGATCGGTTGGCAGTTTATTGAATAACTTTACTGACCTATGGTAAGTACCATGTTTAACTACATTAAGTCTCGGTATGTGCTTGGTCTGAATGTCTTTGCGTCTTGTACTTTCTCTTACCAACCTCTCATTTTCTGTTTCACACTCGTGAATGTATTTTTTAAAATTTGTCAAGAGAACCAGGACGTATAGACTCGGGACAGTCAGTATTTGAAGGTCTTTAAAATATTTTTTACATGACTCTTGTTGTCGAATGCGTACAATTGTGCGAATCACTCTTTTTTGTAAAATAAAGGCCTTTTGAATATTGTACTCGTAACTACCTCCCTTATCCGCTCAAACGTCCGGGCGTACTTATACGCCCGAATTGTCAAACCGTCAAGCGTCCGGGCGTACGAGTATATATACGCCCAAACAAATGAGGCCCGAAAAATTTTTGGCGCGAAGCGACTCGCACGCTATAATCGATTTTTAGTCAACATATCCATTGCGCCTCTTTTATCAATGTTATACTAATCTCTTCTCTATGAAATACCGCGTCGTTTGGTTCCTTTTAATCTATGGTAAGAGACGCCATTAAATTCTCAGAAATTTTTCAAAAGTCAGTGAATTGCGGTGAAAGTGGTGAAAGTTTTGTTGGTTTTTTGTGTTATTTTTGTGTGTGAGCTCTGCTTTTAAAATGTAAGTAATAATGTATTTATTGTTCTTCTGTGTTAGTATTATATATCAAAATTATCCTTATGAATCATTCTTTTAGTATATGTAAACTTTTTATGAATCCAAAGTTTGTTATGATGTGTTTAGATGTGATAAAACTTTTTTGGTATATTATTTCAATTAAAACTTCGCCTTTGTTCGCCGGTTTATCGTAATGTTTTTGTATGTTATATCATATATTTTAATATATTTTATCTGGTAATTAGGATGAGTGGTTAGTATTAATATTTAAAATAAACATTAATTAGGATTTTACGTTCTTGTAATTTGACTACAGCCCCCTATAACGATTACGATGGTCTAGAAATAGGCAAAATTCGAAATTCAGAATTTTCTAATTAGAATAAATTCCAATTAGATTATAATTATATATGTCTAAATTAGCATCATATTAAAGGGAAATGAATCTAGTTTTGTTTTTATAGTGTTTTGTTTTTAAAAAGTATGATATTTTATGCCTATAAAACAAATTAAGTGAAAGTTTTTTTTTTTTTAGTAGGAATTCATAACAAACCTCTTTTGAAGTATTTTAAATTATCACTATCGAATTTTGAAATAGATAACTTCTTTCTATAAACGTCTAGCTATTTTTCAGTATTTTTATCTACTCTATTTATTATCTAGATATTATTATTTTAGCTATAAAAAGGTTTTTGTTACCAAGTTGCCGGCACATTTCCGCGCTATTCAGGGCCGCGAATAGTCGACCTATAAAGATGTATTTTTTAAAGCTACTGAGAAATAATTATATATCAAGATATTAGTATCATAATTTAGGGAAATGAGTCTAGTTTTGTTTTTAAATGCTTTATTGGTAAAAAATATGATATTTTAGGCTTACGAAACCATTTTATAGAATTTTTTGTTTTTTTTTTCTCGAGACCTCACAATAAACCTTCTTATAAGAATCTTATAAGTATTTATTTGAATTTAGAAATAGATAACTTTCATCTATAAACGTCTAGCTAGTTGCCAGTATTTTTATCTTGGCTGTAGCTGTTAAAGATAGCTGATAGGAGAGGTTTTTGTTACCAATTCCGCACAGTGGTCCTCGCGATTTCCGCGCGATTTCGCGAAATCCCCCCCCCCCCCCAAATTGGTGGACGTGGTGGCTGGTTTCGATTTATATATATATATATATACCAATATATATATATATATATATATATATATACCAAAAAGCCGTGATGGGAGGCGCTGTGTACTGAAATACAGGCTATAAACCTAGTTCAGTAACAGATGCTAATATTAGGCAAATATTGCACATCAATTGGAAATTTAGTATTCTTTTAAATCAATAAAGATACTATTATTATTATCTTGCAAATGATTCTCAAGAAGAAGATAGAAGAGTTTGCTTTACTCGAAGAGGACGGAATGATCAAAGATTGTGGCCAAGACCTGCCAGTGTTTGGCATTGGGTGATTCTCCTGGCAACAGGTTTGATATCCCTGAGACCGTGTGTGCTTCAAGTCTGTTCAACTCTAATATAATCGTTTGGTCGTACCTTGAAAGGTTCGAAAACACAGCAAACGCCTGCTACTCAAATCATTATCGAAAAGTGGCTAGTGATACTGCTAGGACAAGGTACAAATTCACGATAATACCGTTACAAAAAAGGCAGGTACTGTCACCTACAAATACATACAATTGTAATGGGTGACTTCAACACCTGTCTATAAAAAAATGACTGTCGTTCCTCTTCTCTTTGCAGTATAGTAGAATCTAGTGATCTATCACTTTTAACACTGGATGCAACGCATCATTTTCCTAATTGTACTCCTTCTCTTCTTGACCTTATTATGGTTTCATCTACTGATCATGTCATCAAACATGGGCAATATCCAGCTGATGCTTTCTCCTATCATGACTTACTTTTCCTATCTTATGCTGTCCGCCCACCCAAAGCAAAGTTGAGAATTCTTGTGCAACGCAATTTTGGTGGAATGGATACTGACAAACTTCGAGAAGATGCCGGTAACACTGACTGTCACAGCACGACTTCTGCACTTGTTCACATAACGGACGACATCAGACTAGGCATGGATGGTGGAAATATTACAGTACTTACCTTACTTGATTTTAGTAACGCCTTCAATACTGTAGATTTTCACATTCTGCTTAGTATACTGCAGTCTCTTAACATATCTCCAAGGACAATTGATTGGTTTCGCAGTTACCTGTCTGGTCGCCGACAATGTATAAGCATTGAAGACTCGGTGTCTTCTTGGTGCAGTGTTACTGCTGGTGTACCGCAGGGTGGCGTTTTATCCCCCTTACTCTTCGCTGTTTTTATAAACTCCATCTCTAAACAATTACGTTCATCCTACCATCTTTATGCAGATAATTTACAAATATATACACAAGCTCCGCTTAGCACGCTATCGGAAGCCATTAACAAAATCAATGCAGACCTATCGGACATTTGCGATTGGAGTCATAATCATGGACTTAAGGTTAATCCTTTAAAAACGCAGGTATGCGTTATAGGCAGTCCTGGGTTAATTTCAAGAATTGATTGGTCTCAACTGTCTCAAATTAAATTTAATGGCACTTCATTACAGATCAGCACAAGTGTAAAAAACCTGGGAATATGTATGGACAGTACCTTATCTTGGGGTCCACAGTTGCAGGAAGTCAGTCGTAAAGTTTACGCTTCAGCGGGATCCTTACGAAGACTACGTAACTTTCTTCCAACTACCACAATCACTTGCACAATCACTTCTTCTTCCAATTCTCGACTATGCCGATGTCAGCTATCTGAATCTCACTGAAGCACAACTTGATAAGCTTGAGCGACTTCAAAATTTTTGTATAAGATTCATATATGGGCTACGAAAATATGATCACGTTTCAGAATTCCGTCAAAAGCTCAGGTGGCTTCCAATTCGCTCTCGCCGGAATACTCATATCCTCTTTTTACTTTACAACGTCTTATTCAACCCTAAAGCCCCATTTTATCTCAAAGAACGGTTCAAGTTCCTTCATGACACACATGCAAAATGTCTAAGGTCATCTGAAAATTTGAGACTGGAGATGCCACAGCATTCCACAAAATTTTTTGATCATTCTTTTACTGTTAAAAGAAAAAAAAAAAAAAAAAGCTTGTGGAATGCATTACCAATTACCATTAGGCGAGCACAATCAATAACTGTTTTAAAAAAGTGGTTTATGAACATTACCTTTCACTTTAGTTATACTGTATGTGTTGTATATAATATAGTTTATGGTTTATGTATGTATATTTGTTATATACATGTGTATTGGTATTTATAGTAGGTTAAGTAGGTTAATGTAGAATATCTGTATATTTTAATATTTATTAGAAATGACAAATAAATTTTATTTTATTTTTTGTTCTTTGTAAATACACCATCAACTACCACTGTCTCTCCGATTCATATTGATCCATCCTAAGGTTGCCTGGAAGAGATTGCATCTAGCAATAAGGCCGCCCTTTGTACATTATATTATCCTTGATATAATTTTATTATGTAAATGTATTGTAAAAATAGTGTACAAATAAAGAGTTATCTATCTATCTATCTATCTGTCTACAAAAACAAACAAAGTTTAGAACTTCAGTACTTTGGACTGCAAAAATCACACTAAGAAAAAGTATAAAACCTGTTTATTCCCAGTAAAACTAAACAACTGAACGACTATGATCAGACACGGTCAAAGCGACTAAACAAAATTGATTGCAATATACTGCAATTTGTCCTTCATTTGTGCAGTAATTGATCATGTGTTTGATGCGTGCTATCTCACACAACGACGATTGAATGATATCGAACGACGATTTTTACCAAAAAGGGCGTATCCTAAAAAAATATTGGTGGTTAAAATTACTACGAGTAGTTTAGTAATTTATCCCATTAATAAAAACATGTAGATGCAAATAAGTCTTTTGGGAGTGTCACTTTAAATCAAGTGACTAAAATGCTTTTACATCATTCATTAGTGAAAAAATTATAACGCAAGGATTATAGAAAAAAAAAAAACAAAAAAATTACAACTAACATTAAATTTACTAATCGTCTTAACCTCACTAACAATAGGGCACAACATCTTTGCGTAAATAAATAAAGCCATTCTCGGAATGAAGACGGGCTGGCAAACGAAATGAATGAGTGGCAACCCTACCTTGACAGGTTAAGGGGTATTAACAAGTAGAAATATTGCAGGACGCATACAAACTGGCAGTGATTGGTTTCGGGGTTTAAAGCCGTCGATGAAGAGTTATTTGCTTGAATTCTTTATGACATTGTATGCTCCAGATAGGTTTACTGACTTCTAGCAGCGGTGAAATGTGGATTTAGCTACACATAAATATGGTAAATATTCAGCATTTTAAAGTCTAAAGAACAATGGCAATCTCCCGGAGTAATTATTTTTCACTTTTGATGAAATGAGTCAAGAATCAAAGAAAAAACAGTACGAAATTTCGACGAATCAAATCAAAAGTAATACAGTGTTTTTATACGCATATATGTGCTGATGTCAACGTAGCAACCTTTGATCTCACCTTGATATATCTATCAAGCATACCTACATATATATATATAAATAGAATATCATGCCACTTTCTTCATAACTGTTACTGTATAGAATGCGTGTGATTATAGTTAGTTTCCAGATAACCAAAATCTATTACAAACCACTTTGATTTGATATTGATCCTATTATAAATAAAAACGTTAAAAAGCAAAACTCAAAATTCAATATTAGTCAAAGACCCATTAATTAATATTCTACCAACATCAACATTCTGAATAACATGAATAAAACTATCATAATTGTGTTTCTATTCCTGAGCTGAACGACGTCAAAAGAGGACACCGTCACAAAGTTATATAAAACGCTTTTATTTTAATTTAGTTTCAAAATCTGTAGTATATATAATAAATCTGTAGTTTAAACATTTTTGAAATGATAAATGAATTTAGTTTTGGAAACAAATAGGTCGTATTAGACACTTTTACACGTCGATTTCTGTTTTAAAGCTAGACGGTGCCGGCATTTCCTATGACTATCCTTGAGGAGAAACGCTGAAATAAAACACAAGGATCCAAGTCTACATAAATTAAAACTGTGCAAGTGCCTTATACGAAACAACCACTACGGCTTAGAGCTGATCAGTCACGACATCCAGTAGACTAGAAAAGTCGGTAATTACGGAACTCAACCACATCTTAGAGAGCTTCACGACTCCAACCGGTCTGCCAGGGCAGTCAGACATTTAAGAAGGCCAATAAAGGCCAACCACGGTTTCTAATCTACTGAAATGGCATACGAAATATATTTTCATTGTCTGATCTGCTATGCTTATTTACTGCCGCTGAGAATTTACAGTTCTCAAAAACAAAACACAATAGCAAGAATAACCGCGAGAATCATCCCGTGTGACATCCTACCGAATTAAATAGTTAGGGAACCCAGTATTCTATCTCGTATCTCGTGTTATATTTGTATATTATAAATGCGAATGTGAATTTGTTTGTTTGTTAAGCTTTCACGCCTGATTTAAGAACCGATCATAATTTAATTTCACAAACAAGTTGTCAGGGTTATTAGTATTGTAGTAGTAGTGGTAGTAACAAATATATACTTAGTCTACCGGAATATAATCTAGAATTTCCAAGTAAAACATACGTAACATTTGTAGCGTGTTCTGCTAGCCTTGTAGGGTGTATTACCTGGGAACAATGGGAAACTATTAATATCAAATTTGATCGAAGTGTTCGGGAACAGTAAACATGATACTTAACTAAATAAAGCTGTAACAGAAATTGCTCATGTGGATTTGATTTCGTATAATTCACTCAAAATCACATGACGTGCTATTTTCCTGACGCCTTTATTGTATTGTAGGTAGGTATAAAAAGGCAGGTATAGGTATTGAATTTTATATATATTATCGCTATGAAGTCCTGGCTATATATAAAAATCGCGAAAGTTTAAAAAATAATTCCATCTTACATAAAGTTTCATTTGAAAATGACTAAGTCACACTATCGATGTTGCGACTGCTAACAGGCATCGGTAATTGCTTATTATCTCAATACTGTGAATGACTACTTTACTTCTGTTGGAGGTAGGCTTGCTAATAATTCGTTGAATAGAATGAATGTATGTGAGGACGTTCTTGCTCGAGAGGCCAAAGTAAAAACCGCACCACTAAATTCTTTCTTTTGTGTACTGATCCCCTCGAGGTAAGAAACATAATTCTGGGACTTAAAACCCGTAGTGCACCAGGCGGGTACAAAATAACTACAAATATTTTAAAACAAAATGTTACATCACTAGCCCAGCCCATTGCGTATCTGTGTAATAATAGCCTTGAAACAGGAGTATTCCCGGTAATTTAAAAAAAAACCATAGTTTGTCCTAAATTTAAGACCGGAGATAAGAATGAACCGTCTAACTACCGCCCTATTTCCCTACTATCAACGCTATCGAAAATAGTTGAAAAAATTTTTAATAGAAGGGTTATGAAATACCTCGAAAACAACCAACTACTTAGCAAACACAAATTTGGTTTTAGAGCGCATAAATCAACAGAAGACGCAGTTTTGACACTTATATCGAGTATAGTATCTTATCTAGATAGAGGAGAAAAGTGCTTAGGGGTCGTTTTGGACCTCCAAAAGGCTTTCGACACTGTATTGATTCCAATATTATTAACGCGGCTAGAGAACGTTGGCATCAGAGGACTGGTCCATAAGTGGTTCTCAGACTATCTATTGGGGCGATCGCAACGTGTAAGAGTTTCTGGCTACGAAAGTAATGACTCCAGATGCAAATACGGCGTCCTTCAGGGAAGCACTCTTGGTCCCACACTGTTCTTAATTTATATAAACGACCTGTGCACTCAGTGTTGCTGGTATACCCGCCATGGATCTACAAATGTTTGCTGATGACACACTACTGTGCTTCCACGGAAATACTTGGCCAAATGTTTTCCAGTTGACAGAAGATGGTCTAGTCAAGGTAACTACATGGCTCGAAAATAGTCTTCTGTCGCTAAATTCAAATAAGACCAAGTATATATGCTTTAGCAAATCATTATTGGAAGCACCCACGGCAAGCCAAACCCTTAGAATACACTGCTGCTGACCACAGTGTCTTCTATCAAGTATTTATCGGTAGTAGTAGATGACAAACTAACATGGCGGCCGCACATAGTGGCAATAGGCAATAGGATAAGAAAAATGATCTTTGTTTTCAAAAAACTACGCTCAGTAGCTGACCCTAAACTTCTGATCACAACTAATCAAGCTCTGTGTGAATGTATTGTAAGGTAATGCATATGTGTCTGGGGTGGTGCGTCCAAGACTGTGCTCATAAGTGTTGAAAGGGCCCAGCGAGCGGTATTAAAGGTACTTATGTCACTTCCATTTAGGCACCCTACATGGGAAGTTTATGATGTCTTAACGGTTAGGAAAACATACATTTGTGAAATACTGAAAAGGTATCATAGTAAGGTTGTAACGAAACTACCCACAACAGCAAGAAGAATTGAAAGTTTCCCAGTGCCCGTTGTAGATCAACTCTTGGACAGCTACATTTTAATTTTGTAGCACCGCGTGTGTATAACAAGTGTAATAAACAATTAAATATAAGTAAACTGTCTAATTACAATTAAAAAAAACGTATAATTCGCTTTCTAAAAACATTGCAGTATACTGAAGTGGAAAACCTTCTAGAGATTCTTATAATATATAGTGAGTGGACCACACACACACAGACACACAACACAAACACACACACACACTCACGTTAATAGGACTCTATTGTAAACTTATGTTCCTGTTTTTGTATCCTTTAATGTAATGTTGTGTTTTTTCTTTCCCTCATTTTTGTTTATGTTGTTACCATGAATAATGGGAAAGACACTGGCTCTTGCAACACAGTTTTACTTGCGCAGGAGTCAGGGAATCCTAATATCGATTTGTACTGTTGATTGAGTTAAATAAATAATTTATTATTATTATTATCTGGCAGTCCAAGTCAGTTTTGAAACTTAATTGTATAAACAAACAGTAGCTATTGTTATATTATTCAAGAACGTTTTCCAGAAAAACAACTTTAAAATAAAATAATAACACACGGTACAATTCCACCCGAAACAGTCTGGCACCAAAAAGCCACTAAAAGTTTCAAGTTAAACGGTATGAAAACAAGAAATGTATTACATGCTAGAGACAACAGCAGCGTTGAAATGGTTGAAACAGAATAAAAAAAAGAAAATAAATTTCGAAGGAAGAAATTGAAACCGAATTTCCTGTGAAGACTGAAAAAGAAATACGGCGCTAAAGAGTTCCGACGTCGTCCACGTCTAAAACAATTTGAAATTGGAAAAACCGTTTTGGAGTTGGAAATCTAAATACTGTTTTGGAACCGCCAGCTGTGGAATTTTATGTTATATTCAACAAGAGAAATGAAAACAACATTGTATATTTTTTTATTTCCTCTTAAAGTATTCTGTATAAATATTATTACCGTGATAAGGTCCCAATTCACATATATAGTTATATAACCCATAGTGTCCTGGGCAAGTGCAAGCTTTTATTGCACTTGCACGGGCCCATGCTTAGTTTGGTTCTAGATAATGTAATTTAACTCATTCTCCGCGCCTTTTCCCAACTAAGTTAGGGTCGGCTTTCAGTCTAACTACAATACGGCCGAACTTGATATTTTACGTGAAGCGACTGCCATCAGACCTCCACAACCCAAGTACTAGACGATATCGAAGTTCTGCAGTTAGACCAGATAATGTGATTTAACATATCTTAGAATTCTATTTGTACAATAAATGTCCAATTTTCATTAAAATTTATTAACTAGCGAAGAAAGGCCTCATAAACAGCTGAATTGAAAACCTCCTGATTTCAGGTCAGGTTTTGGTCTTGTCTCGTATTTTATGTAGCAGAAGACTTTACATTCAGTACTATTGTTTTGCAGCTAACATTTTTATGTTGAAGATTATTTTCAACTAACGGGTAAATAAGAAGGCCACAGCCTTCGGTTTCACCCGCGTGAAGTGTGAATTGTGTATCTCACTTCATTTCACCTAAATAAAAGAGCAAGAATTGTTTTTCTTTGTCGTCGAAAAACTTTAAAACTACTGAACCGATTTTAATCATTATTTCATAATTAGGAAACTACTTTATTCAAAAGTAACCTAGGATATATCTAATTTCAGAAATAGGTATTGGTAAACGCGGGCGACGCCTGGAGTATATTTTTAGTTAGTTTACTAACCGAAAATATTTTGCCAAATTATTGGGTGGTTGTTGGTATTTTTTTTGATTTCGTCGTTTTATGGGTCGTGACCTTGTAAATTAATTAAAAAAGAAATTGAAACGATTTTTAAACTCAAAACAAATCAGAATGAAGGATTTTGAGAATAATATTCGACTATATTATCGATTATACTGTCGACTGGCCTGTTGGTCTAGTGGTTAGTGACCCTGACTGCTAAGCCAGAGGTCGTGGGTTCAATTCCCATCCAGGACAATCAATTGTGTGATGAGCACGATAATTTGTTCTGTGTCTGGGTGTAATTTATCTATAATATGTATGTATTTATGGTTTAAGACATTAATTTTCTTAAAATAATGATTACATTCGTTTGTTAGAGAAAATACAAGATAAAAATAGTAGGTAAGTAACAAGTGCCGGATCTTCTTTTCAGTTAAATGTTATCATTTTTTAGATCTAAGTACATAAGTAGCATTATTCAATTTAACAATAAAGTGGGTAGCTACCACAAAACAAAACCAGCGAGACCCACACGTTCCAAGAGTATCTTGTAAACAAGTAAGGGGCCGTATTGCGTATAGCAAAGCGATTGCTATAGTATTTCTATCGAGTGACTGTTATCGTTTATTAGTTATAGTTTATTAATAAAAAAAAATTTTTGAGCTTTTTTGTTTATAAAATTAATGTATAGATAACTTTATTTTGAAAATATTAAACGTATGTATTTTTATATTTTTTATTTAATTATTGTTTATGAGTATTCACATAAATACCACCTATTTATTTATTATATATATATAAATGTATATTTTTTTCAATGAGCGTTTATTAATATTAAATTTTTAACCTTCTTTACTATGTGTGGTCGTATTTTAGGCGTTACTTTACAGGACATAATGTTTGAGCTTCTTTTTGAACAAAGCCATCGACTGAATTTCTTTTATATCGTTCGGAAGTTTATTGTAAAGTTGAGCGCCTTCGTATTTAATATTTCTTAAGCCAAAAAGTAGTTGGTTCGCGGGATAGGGAGACATATATTATTAACGTTACTCAACATACGGTGCTGTATTTGTGACTTTTTGGTAAATGTTATTTGTGTATGAATAGTTTTTCTTATTAGAATGCATGTGTTGTATTTGTATAGTTGGGTGATTGACATTATTTTGGTACTACTGTAAACATCTTTTATTTTGGTTAAATAATTTATATGAAATAGTAGTTTTACGACTTAGATATATATATATATAGATTATATAAGTATGTTTATCAGCAGTCTGGTTACCATAGTACAGGCTCTGCCTAGTTTGGGATCAGACGGCCGTGTGTGAGATGTGTGAAGTTATTATTATTATATGTTCACACAAAGATACAAAGTCTTTGACTTCCTAATATTAATTTAATTTAGTAAATTAACATAGTCGTTTGCACTGAACAAGAATAATATTTAGCTATCATTTTCAGGAAGTAAAAGGAAAACAGCCCCTATTACAAAATAATTAACAATAAATTGTATATGTATCAAGAAGGAACTGTAGCTATTGATCTATCTCAAATGCTCTGATAATATAAGGATAAAAATAATAGCGTTACTGAAACTGAACACTTCCGAAATAAAGCTGTACAGTGAAATGGTAATTCAATTTCTAGCGCCGCAAAAAGAATCAGCACTGCAAATTGTACCTACTACCTACATTTCAGTACTAGCCAGAGTATGTGTGCAGTCTAACATGTCTTTGTCAGATACGGTTTTCAGAAAAAGTTTTCAAAGGCTACCCGTTGGAGCGCCAGTAACTTACAGTTGCGTTTGTTTGGTCACTTTTGGTACACCCTTTTTAATCTCTCTTGCATCGGTATTCTTTATTTTGTTGCATTTTGTTCCGAGAATTTTTCGGGTGAGGCAAAAAGAGAATTGCTCTTTCTTCTTTTGTTTTCTTTTTTTACTTTCTTTTAGGATTTTGCGAGTTTCACGAAAAACACAAACAAATTGTATTATTTTACAATTTCTCAGTTTCGCGAAAAAGACCTTTCTTTTTTCTTTATCGTGTGCAAATCCACGCAGTTCATCTCTCACCGGGACTAACGGTAAAGTTGTATGTTGGAATCGAATCGACTAGAACCACATGGCGCTTTGTCACAAGTGTGTCTTTTACAGGGAACCCGGGTTTGCCCTTAGAAGAAAGTCTCCGAGAACCCTCTGCAGACCTTGGCCGCCTCTCAATCAGCGTTCACAACGTATTTGCTATGTAGGCCTATCTTTAACGTTACAATCTAAAATATAGGGATTTCTTTTGTTAAGTTTTACATGCGCATTAATCATCCATAAAATAAGTAGGTATTTAAAAAAAAACGCAAATTTATTTATTTTTGTGTTATGTAGTCAATTATATATGTAGCTTAATACATTTATCTCAGTTACATTGATCAATTTAATCTTATCATCCAGAAGGAATTTGTTTCATATCAAACCGAGACGAAGCAACAAAATCGCAGAGGCAATCCCTTTGATCATTACCCCGTTAAGAAGAAACTCCTTTACTAATCGGATTTTCATTGAAAACATCGTTACAAACTTTAAATGTATAGCCACAAACTCTTGAATATTTAATTTAAAATTTAATCCCAATTAACTCTGTAAATATCTTAGTAAAATTCAATGTGAAGCGGTGAGTTAACCCTAAATTTTCAAGGAAAAATTAATTTCCAAGGAAGTTCTTAAGAACAATAATGAAGGGTTTGGTAAAAACATAAATAACTGTTGTCCACGAAGTCACAGCTTTTTAGAAGTCGAGGTTTTTTCGAAGTCACGTTGTCGGAGTTCCCTTAATTTCTATTAAAATTAACTTATTGCTGTGAGAACTCGGACTGGAAAGCCGAGATAATGTTCAAAGAATTTTCGAAAACATATCCGATCTGCGCCATATGTTCGCCATAAACTGTAATGAAATTGCAATGATTTAACATTTATATTAATTTCATTACGAGTAAATTTACGTGTCATCCCAATCCCTCGAAAATGGGTTATATTATGGATTTTATGTCATAACGGCATTGATGTAAAACTAAACCTTAATACTGAATATAATTATAAATATACATAATTGTCGGGCCTGTTGGTCGTGGTTTTAATTCCCACCCAGGACAAACAATTGTGTGAAGAGCATGAGCATTTGTTCTGTGTCTAGATGTAATTTATCTATAATGTGTATGTATTTAGTAATCTAGGTATACGTGTCCATCAGGAATCATTGCAGCAAGGTTTGTAGGAATGCGCAACGCCGATTCATCCATAGCTCTGTCGAAAACGGAGATCCAGCAAAAGTCTGGAAATTTCTAAAATCATTGGGAGTAGGCAAATCTGATAATGAGTCGATTCCGAAAAATTTAAACTTAAACTTACTAAATCAACATTTCTCTGCGTCGTCAAATTTTGATAAATTGACAAAAGAAACTACATTAAAACATCTTTTATCTGCCTCCGCTCCCGATTGTTCTCCCTTCTTCTTTAGTCAATTCTCTGATTGTGATGTTAGGAAGAGCATAGTATCGATTACTTCAAGTGCTGTCGGATCTGACTGTCTAAGCCGTAATATGATCCTCCCTATCATCGATAAAATCCTTCCTGTAATTTGTCATATCTTAAACCATTCTATTAGTTTTAGCGTGTTTCCTACGACTTGGAAAGACGCGGAAATTATTCCCATTCCCAAAAAGAGAAACCCCACATCCTTTTCTGATTACCGCCCTATCTCTGTCCTGCCATTTCTCTCCAAGGTCCTTGAACGCCTTATTCACATTCAACTTACGAATTTTCTTTCCAAAAACTTGCTATTGAATCCCTTCCAATCTGGCTTTCGTCCCGGTCACAGTACCACCACTACCCTAGTTCATATTACGGAGGACATCAGATCAGCTATGGAAGACGGTGAGCTTACGGTTCTAACTCTTTTGGACTTCAGTAATGCTTTCAATACCGTGGACTTTGAGGTTTTACTGGGTATCTTGCGCTCTCTTAACATATCTCCAAAGGTGATTGACTGGTTTCATAGTTACCTGTTTGGTCGCCAGCAGCGCATTAGTATTGGAAACACTGTTTCTTCTTGGTGCAAAACTACTGCCGGTGTACCACAGGGCGGCGTGCTGTCTCCCCTACTCTTCTCTGTTTTTATAAACTCTATCACTAATGACCTGTCTTCTTCCTACCACCTTTATGCAGATGATCTCCAGATTTACTCTCGGGCTAAACCGGACAAACTTACAGAAGCTGCGAAGACTGTAAATGCTGACTTGGAAAACATCTGTAAGTGGAGCAACTCGTACGGTCTGAAGATAAATCCAAGCAAGACTCAAGTCATTGTAGTTGGAAGTCCGAGGATGATTTCTAAAATTGACTGGACAATTGTACCACAAGTCACTTGCAACGGTACACACATTCCATTCAGTGACAAGGTCAAAAATTTGGGGATTTATATCGATCCTACCCTATCCTGGGGTCCACAGCTGCAAGTACTGAGTCGCAAAATGTTTGCCGCTGCAGGTTCCCTGCGCCGACTTCGCAATTTTCTTCCTACCACCACCAAGATTGCGCTTGCACAATCCCTTCTTTTTCCTATTCTTGATTATGCCGATGCCAGTTATCTAGATCTTACCGAAGACCAATTGAATAAGCTTGAGAGACTCCAAAATCTCTGTATAAGATTCATATTTGGACTACGCAAATATGATCATGTTTCTGATTATCGAAAAAAGCTCAAGTGGTTACCTATACGCCTTCGCCGGAATGCACATATTCTTTCGCTTTTATATAGCATTCTATTTAATCCCCTAACTCCTATTTACCTTAAAGAACGGTTTAGCTTCTTACACGACACTCATTCCCGATCTTTGAGATCGTCGGAGAACCTGATATTAAAACTACCTGGACATTCTACGAAATTCGTCGACAATTCCTTCTCTATCCAAGCCGTTCGTTTATGGAATAACCTACCTTTGACAGTAAGACGTGCACAGTCACTGCCTGCTTTTAAGAAACTGGTAAAAGAACATTACCTGGGTGATATCAACATATTATAATTGCCTAGTTATCTTCTTATTTGACTTAATGTAGTATAGTCCTATATTTGTATGTTTTATTCGATTTATATGTGAATCTTTATACCTATGTTTGCTTATGTATTTATTTGTTTGTTGCTCTCTTGTATGTATATTCTTACACTATATGTAAGATACGTCATCTCTATTTAACTCATATTATATACCTACTGAGCGTACACCATACTGCCCTAAAATCAATATCCTATGTTCGCTCCATCCCATGGTTGCCTGTAAGAGATTGCCTCAGTGCGATAAGGCCGCCAATTGTATCTACCACAAAACATTGCTGTGCTTCTACTCTTCAAAATCATTTTGGTGTACAATAAAGAGATATATTATTATTATTATTCTCTTTATTCATTTAAATATACATATAAATTACATTTTTAAATACATTCAGATAATATCAAAAATACATTTAAAAATATAAAAAATAGTGCCCCACCGGTATCGGGTACAGGGACCAAGCTACCGGTGGTTAGGGTTCCAGAGACAGAAACCTCCTCACAATACGTGCCGTATCAAGAAGGACCGCCTTCTGCATCAGTCCCTTAGTCCAGCTGCCTAACGAGAGCCTCTGAAGGTGTTGGTCGAGGCTCTTTGCAATCAACCCATGGGCTGATATGACTATCGGTACAATGATTGCTGAATTCACATCCCACATGTCGACCACCTCGTGGGCCAAATCCAAATATTTCTTTTGTTTTTCTTTTTCAGCCCTTAAGAGGTTGTCGTCATGGGGAATGGTAATATCAATAATCATTGCTCGGCGCTCTAATCGGTCTATTACCACTATATCAGGCTTATTGGCAATAATAGTCCTGTCAGTGATAATAGACCGATCCCAGTACAATGTTACACGACCATTTTCAAGAACTGGGTCGGGCACATACCTGTAGTACGGTAATTCCGCAGTCACAAGGTTATATTTAAGAGCAAGTTGCTGATGGACTATCCTGGCCACTTGGTTATGTCTATGCAAGTACTCGCCGTTGGCAAGACGAGAACAACCGGAAATTATATGCCTGAGGCTTTCTCCGGGACGATGACATGCCCGACAAATGTCAACTGTGCCGTCCTTCAGGATATGTCTCCGATAGTTGTTCGTCATAACAACTTCATCAGTAATTGCACAGATAAAACCTTCAGTTTCTCCAAAGAGATCACCGAAACGTAGCCAGGACACAGATGATAATAGATCTACTTCGGGCCCATTTAAGGCCCGATAAAAACGTCCATGCAGCTCTTTGCTCTTCCATATCTCCCTGCGATCTGTAATATTGAGTACTGCAGGTTTGCGCCAGTTCTCTCTACCTAGAGCAAGCGGAGTGAGTCCGTTGTCCACTACCACAACATCCTGATGCATCTCCACGTCAACAGAGAGAAAGTAATCTCTAAGATTGCATACCTCGCGGTTATGTAGTGTCCTGGCATTTAAAAAACCACGACCCCCACATTTCCGCGGGATATACAATCTCATAACCGATGAACGTGGATGGTGCATTCGGTACGCGGTTATGTTATTATTATTATTATGTTTGTCAGCAATTTGGTTACCATAGTACAGGCAGTACTCTTAATAATAATGGTGCTTACGAACATTTAAGTTAATTTTCGCAATCAGCGGTTGGCGCCCGGAAAGAGTAGGCAATCAAAACGGTAGGTAAGGACTGTTTTGTAGGGAGTGATTTATCTGTTATGTAGTAACTATTCAGTAATCTGTGGTACAGGTTCTACCTAGTTTGTATATGTGAGTTTGTTTCCTTGTTAGTTACACATTTAGGCCTTAACTATAAGTAGTTAATGCGTAAAAGTCGATCATTATAAAATTTTGCAAACACTTTGCTTGTGAGAGTAACAGATAAGGATATAGGGTCCCTTACCTATTATACCTAGGATAAAGATACCTACACTGATTCAAAGCTAATACAAGTATTGCTTCACTGCTGGTTTTTTGTGAGGCCGTGGTATCGCTCCGGTCGAGTCGGCCCATACGTGCCGAAGCATGGCTCTCCCATGGGTTAAGCTCGCTTTTGTACATATCATTTTCGATCTGTTTAAAATGTTACTTAGAAAATGGGTTACTAAAATGAAAATAAAACTCCAAAAAATGAGAAAAATCCTTTACCGCCCGAAACTCTTATGCTTAAAAAATTTTATCATCTATTTTATGAATTTCTACAAAAGTGAAATACAACGTACAACTTCGCGTTTTTGCTATTGACTAGAGTTTAAACGAACTAAGTTAGATTTAGTTCAACCTCTGAAAGTTTTCGTCCATTTCGCTTAATGTCAAAGAGAAACTCTAGAATATCGCTTCAGAACTAAATATGCCAAAAAAAATACTACATGTCCGAAATGTTGAGATGGACTATGAATAAACATGTGACGTACACTTACATTTAAATGTGTACTTTGAAATGTATATTTCTATGATTTTAGATGAGCCTTTCCTTGGTTATAAAACCAGTAAGAGAGACTGAAATCTATCAAAGAATAATGTATATTCAACGGCCTTGATCAACACTATCTGATTTATTTTATTACAATATTAGCTAACCCGCGCAACTTCGTCTGCGTTTGGAAATTTTTCCAACATTTTTCATTGATACTCAGCTTCTATTGCTTGTAGCGTAATGTTATAGCCTATAGCCTTCCTCGATAAATGGGCTATCCAAGACTAAAAGAATTTTCAAATTCGAACCAGTAGATGCTGAGATTAGCGCGTTCAAGCAAACAAACAAACAAACTCTTCAGCTTTATAATATTAGGTATAGATTTCTATTTAGCATTAGTGTCCTTTCTTTCTTTACTTAAATGTATACGCCGTGAACGGGTTACTAGAAACGTGAACAAAAACCAGCAGAAAAAGATAATATTTTTTTTTTATAAAAAGAGCAGTCAGTCTCCAAATCACCAGTAGATGACGTGGATGATAGGGATTCTTTGAATTGTGAGTTAAGCAGTTTGCTTTTTCATTTATTTATTTTGCTCACTATTAGTAAGCTTATTTGCAGGTAATGTTACAACCGGATTACACCTAACTCAGAATGAACTCATAATATTTATAATTAAAGACCTAAACACACTGTTTGTTTGCGTATGAGTGTTGTCTAATAATACAACATTGTTAAAGTAAGGGTTTAGTCATAAAACGTCAATATAAATAAATGTAAAGTAAGCTCTAAACGAGAAGTCAGAAGCGTTTTTCGAAGATAAATTGTCAATCAGGTTATAAAGCACTCTAATGTGCGTTACGTGGCAATCTGACTAGATTAGAGTGGAGTCGGGTACTTCGACCTTTGGAATTTATCAGTATGTTGTTGTGTGTATTTAAAATATACGTATCAAAAAGGTTATTGAAAAGAAAATGGGATGTTTATCGGTATAATTATGAGGTACTTCAAGAAAATTTTGTACTAAACAGGTTGTATTTGAAAAAGGAACACTTACTTGAATCATTAAAAGGGTATGACTCTAGCATGCAGTTACAATAGGAATTTTTGAAAAAAAGCTATCCGTTTACAAGTTATGACCGTTTGAATTTGAAGGTATTTTTACCTCTGTTTTTCATAAAAATAGGAAGAACGTGTAAAGTTAAATATTTGAAATCGTACACATTTTGTTTTATTTTGGAATTTTTCATTCCATTACTAAAAAAAATCAAAAAACTAATTTTGAATTTTTTTTTTATTCAAATTTAATGAATTTTCGCAATTACTGAGTAAATACGAATAGGTCCAAAATAAAAAATATGTAAGATTTCAAATCTTTTACTTTTATGAGAAATGGAACTAAAAATACCTGGAAATTCAAACAGTCATAACTTGTAAACGGATAGTTTTTAAAAAAAATCTTATTGTACCTGCATGCTAGAACTTCTAGTCCGTCCTTCCTTTCAGTGATTTAAGTAAGTGTTCCTTTTTTAAATACAACATGACATGTATAGAAAGTGATTTTTAACAAAAACCCGGTCAAGTGCGAGTCGGACTCGCGCACCGAAGGTTGCGTAAAATATTTTTTATGTGATGTAACAAAAAATTTACCATTTTCACAATTTTTCCTTTATCTCTTCTATAAGACGTTGCTTCGTACCAAATTTCAAGATTCTGAGTTCACGGGAAGTTCCCCGTAGGTTTTGATTTCCTTGCGAGTGTCGAAAATTTGCGGATATTTGCCGCATAAACGTCTATATCTTTTGATTGGGTTGGCTTAGAAATTTGATTTTTTCACAACAATAAGGGACAGTAGAACTGAGTATTTGATATAAATTTCAGCTTGATACCTTCACGCCCTCCTGAGAAAAAGGGTCTTGACAGACAGACAGACGGACGGAAGGACGGACAAAAATGTAATGTAACTAAAAATTACATTACATTTTTGTATAAGTGTAAGGTTTTCGGAATTTTTCCTTTATAATAATATGTGCTATAAAATATTGCTTCATGCCAAATTTCAAGGTTTTTTTTTATGGTATAGGGGGCAAACGAGCAGACGGGTCAACTAATGGTAAATGACTACCGCCGCCCATGGGCACCTGTAACTCGAGAGTCACAAGTGCTTTGCGGCCCTTTATGGTGGGAAAATTGGAACAGGGGGAGAGGGGGAACAGCGGGAAAACGGGTGAGGGGGATTAAAGGGGAGGAGAGGGGAGGGGATGGACGGGAATAGGGGAGAGGGAAGGGTTAGGGCCTCCGGTAACTTCACTCACGCGGCGAAAAGCAATGCAAACATTGTTTCACTACCGGTAATCTGTGAGGCCGTGATAAAAGATTCTAGGTCGACTGGAAGTACTCTTTAGGTTTTGATTCCCTTGCGAGTAGTTGCGAGTTTGAAAACATGCGGCTTAAATTGCTGTTTTTTTTTATTGCGTTGACATAGAAGTTTGATTTTGTTACAGCTTAAAGGTATTATAGACCTGAGTATTTGATATAAATTTCAAGTTAATATCTCTACACGTTCATGAGGAAAGAGGTAATAAGTTTAAAATTATTAAAAATATTTTTATTGTATGATGTAACTAAAAATGTCCGATTTTCGGAATTTTTCCTTTATCTGTGCTATAAGACGTTGCTTCGTACCAAATTTCAAGATTCTGAGTTCACGGGAAGTATACCCTGTAGGTTTTGATTACCTTGCGAGTGTCGAAAATTTGCGGAAAGTTGCGGCATAAACGGCTGTATCTTTTGATTGCGTTGGTTTAGAAGTTTGATTTTTTCACAGCTCTAGGAAACAGTAGATTTGAGTATTTGATTTAAATTTCAGCTTGATAACTCCACGCGTTCCGAAGAAATAGAGTCTTGACAGACAGACAGACCTTCGGGCGGACGGACAACAAAGTGATCCTATAAGGGTTCCGTTTTTTTCCTTTCGAGGTACGGAACCCTAAAAAAACGTAGTGAGTACTGCGATAACGGCCGACAGAATTAGAACGGGTTAGAAGACATATTAAACCGATTCCAAGTAATTGGGAAAAGGTTACGCCGACCCTAAGTAATTTCGGTAGCGGTACAAATTTGTCGGTGTAGTTTTTTTTACACGCACAAGGATACAGAAGAGTTTATCGTGGGATATAAATAGTTGCGATACTAAAAGCATAGGCAGTGAATTGGCAATCCAATGAAACTTCTTTGCTTCTTACAGTAAGTCCTGGAAAAAATGAAACAGGTTCATTAATGGTATAAAATCGACGTAATTGAAGCAGATGTAAGTCAAAACGGACACTCCTAAGTGGGTCTTCAGTAAAGGTCAAGAAAACATTTCTTCCATTCATATCTAAGGGTTAACCTTGACCTAAGTGTGGGCGTAAGTAAGTAGTCGGGAGCTGTTCCCAGGGTTCTTCGTGAACTGAAATATGCGTCATTTTGACCGCTGTATGATACGATGTTTATCACTTCTTCTCAACATTTTTACGTGTAGAACCCCCCTGTGTAAATTGATATCATCGGAGAACGGTCAAGTAGCAACATCTGAATTTACTGGATCAACTAAAACCAAGATACTTAAAAGAAATCTGGAACACCTTGTCGGACCTTGGTCTTGTTTGCTAGAAGCACAGGATGCCCTTTAGGACGATGGGCTGTTTGCTAGTATATTCTAGCTCATGACTTGTTTACCTATAATGTTATACTAATTTATATTAACATCTTTGACATGAATATTGTACAATAATGACAATAAAAAACATTTAGCTAAAGAGTGAAAAATAATAGTAAAAATAATGTACATTAAGTTTCCTTCACGCTTTATGTTCTCCGTAAATTTTTACATTTAGTTATATTTGTATATTTATACACCAACTTGTCTTATCAAAAGACCTAAGTAAGACTGCTTGTACGTCTTTGTATAATAGTAGCAACCCGCCCCGGCTTCGCACGGGTAGCAGAGACATCTTCAACAATCATTATCATATTTCACCCAATTTACAAAAAACCTTAACAAATTATATACTTCAACCTTCCTCGTGAATTGCTCTATCTGTTGATGAAAACCGCAGGAAAATCCGTTCACAAACCCGACAACAGAAATGTCTCGAGTGGGATTCTAACGCTAAAAATTGAGCGTGACAAAGTGGCGAGGCGACCAATTTAACCATTGAGCCATCCGTGCCGTCAAGTCGCATTTATAATATTAATGACAATATAAATGTTAAAAATCTATGACAATTTAAACAAATAGTGGTCAAGTGAACACACAAACAAGGCACATGACTATTCGGGAAGTTTGCCAGGTGCGTACATTGCTGTGTTTTCTACGTAACACTGTATTGTATGCAAAGTAATACGTAAATCATTGTATATTGTAACTGTTAAGGCAACACTATCTGTATTTGGTTTGGTGTTTTGGTTGGTTGTGTCTAACGATATTATCTGGAGTTGACATTTATGTAATTCGAGCCAAAGGATTTTGTTAAGTCGATGTTTAACAACCGGCATTGTATTGTTTATGATTTATTTTTATTTAAACAGCAATAGAGTAATGGTTAATTGCGATCATGCACTAGATGCCATCACACCAGTTCACGTCAGTAGTACCTACTACTGACGGGAACCCACTACTAACATAAGCATTTAGTTCGTTGCCTTGTTTATGATGTAGTTTGGATAAAAATATTTGGTATTTTGGAGCTGATCTTATAATGTAGTTAAGAGGTGGATAGTGGAACTCTTCAGTGGCTACTAGTAAACCCCTGGAGCTTGGCCTCATAAAATGCGTTTTGATAAATCCAACAGATGGCTTGCTCTATAACACAGTTAATGGATGGGACCAGTTTGTACTTTGTAAAGTTCTTTGTAAAGTTTTTAGTTTTAGTTAAATATGAAAATTACTTACCATGTTATTTGGTTCAAAAGGTGAGGTTAAAACACACATTCCTTTCTTAAAAGTATGATGTGGTAATTGCATCTGTCGGCGTCAGGTCGACAACTACGGTGGGCACTGAAAATCGGTGCTGGGGTGGGCCACGCCTATCGCAGTAAATGCCGAGAGTCCACTTTTTAGTGGGACACGGTGTACAACCCTCGTTAATATATATGCTTGTATCATAGGCATGACGTAGGATATAAAGTAAAGCACTAATTGTGTATAATATTATAATTACTTTTAACCTATGTAATAAACGTGGTCTATGATACGTCAGCACGCCACGTCAACAACTCACTCAACATACCACAGATTATTGTCGATATCACCTGACCTCACTCTAGATTGAGTTTGAGAACAAGTCTTTTAGACATGATATTTTATAGAAATAAGTTGTATGCCTTGTTTTACTAAATAAATTCCTTTTCTTTCTTTCTTTCTTTCTTCTTTCAAATTATATTTCACCAGCTGTGCCCGCGACTTCGTCCGCGTTGAATAGTGTCTTTGGGTAGAATTTTTAATTACTTAGGCTAATTGACGATACTTCCATACAACTTTTCATCCCCACCTTTCAACCTCTTATACCCCTTTTTTCGCATTAAAAAGTAGCCTATGTCCTTTCTCAGGCTCTAGACTATCTGTGCAGCAAATTTCATTTAAATCGGTTCAATAGTTTTGGCGTGAAAGGCCGACAGACAGACAGACAGACAGACCGCAGACAGACAGAGTTACTTTCGCATTTATAATATTGGTAAGGATTACATTTCATAATTTCATGTTCGACAAAATGTGGGTGTTTAATCCGCGTCTGCCTCTCAAGGATCCAGGCGTAGGTTTATGTATACATGTACATATAATCTACAAATTAATATCCATTTTCCTTAAGGAAAACCTCATTAAACAAATATACCTACCTTTATAAGACATGTAAACAAAGCGCGGCACAAGCCTTTACAGACAGACTAACAAGAAACGCCTCATTTGTACCATTTAATACGGCTAAAGGGAGGACGAAAATCTTAAGAACATTTTGTCCTTTCAACCTACAAAGACATAAGGTAGGTGTTACGCTGTTGCGCGGAGCGTTTAGCTAGCGGTTAACGTTTATGTAAATGGATATATTCTTTTTAATTTAGGTTAATTCTGTGCACCGTTTTTTTTTATTTTTACTGCTGCTTTTTCTGCTGCTTTAATCTTTTGTATAATTGATTGTCTTCTAAGATGGAGGGAAGATTCTAAGACCTTTAAAGATGGATCTTATCTCTCATTATTATATAGGATATAAACTTTAAAGCAACAGCATTTTCATCCGGTTGCCTCGTCACAAAATGTTATGTTTTGTCCATCCCCGATACTGTATCTGATACATTTGCTTGAAAATTCCTAATGCAATACATTGAACCATCGAGAAGAACAAATTAAAAATATAATAAAAAAACTCACATCCACTAATTTTAAATTGACATTTCTTACAACGTTTTTGACAACAAACCATACAATACAAAACGCTTTGCAAGAATTAGCCCGCTCAACGCTTCGCTTATAAGACTTGTCATCGTCAAACCCTAAGCAATTTTGACCATCACACCTTTCCTTTCTACCAATTTACTGGGATAAAGGGATTAGGAACCTACGTATATTCGATATAGTCCAGAATTGAAAATCTAATGGACATAAATGAATTGTTTAGTGAAGGAAATATACGGAATTGGATTATTTCCTTTTCTTTTCAGTTAAGAGATTGTACTAAAGAGTTGGTCAATCTGAGTTAAAAATAAATCATGTAGACTTAAAACATTTTATAATATTATTTCTTCTTATTATCCACTATATTACGTAGTAACGGGAATTAACGCGACCACGGTCAGTGCAACCTGGTCGAAACGTCAAGCAATTCAGAGGTATGTAATAACCTTTTCGTGATCGCGTTAAATAATATTTTATCATGGAACGCGAAAATTTTGTATTAAAATATGTTACCAATAGTATTTCTAAAACGCTATTCTTATTGGGATTGGTATAAAATCTGCTTTAAATTTAAGTTCTCCTGTAATTTAATAAATTTAATTTAAGTAATCCTGCTTTAAGTTAAAATCTGGATGCTGCTAGGGCTGCCACGTTATTACGGCGCATCTGCTTCAAAGCAATAATATAATTAGGAAAAGAGCGGCCTCCCTGATGCGTCGAATACGGGACCATTATAATAATAACTAATAATAATACTTTAAACATCTCATATTGTGATTGTTAATATTGCTGTAATTCTAATAATTATTAATATCATTATTAGGTAGTTTAGATAATGAAACTGTTTATAATTACTAATTGTGATAGATATTATATCTTTTTAATGTTGTAAAACTGACAAAATTTAGACAAATATGCATGCTTTGAAGCAGAACGACTGTGGCTGTGCATTGCCAATATTCGAGAAAAAATAATGATTTTGATATAACAACGTGTCTTAGGTTTTTAAAAATAGGACCGAGTTTTGGACCCTTTTGCTAAGTTACAATTCTCATCTATGATACTGCCCAAGTATGTTATGGTATTAGTGCTTTGGATATGTTTATAGCTACAAAGATTTTCATTTGATTTCAACGAATCACAACTGTGTACGGTAACTTCATAGTCGCCTGAAACTGGCTGACGAATTGAGAAGGCATCGAGACTTCTTTTCATTTAAGGTGAGCACGTTGTCCTGTAGCCATTCCCTCAAAGATTAGAAACTATGAGCAGGTATTAGCTCATCCACCCACTCTTAATTACTCCCCACTTACTGCTTAGGCATAAGTTTTAACTTCGTTGTTGTGTGAAAGCGGTGCAAACTAAGAGAAAAAACTATGAAGCTCTTAGCTTCATAGTTTTTTCTCTTAGTTTACCACATAAGAAGTAAGAGCGTGAGCACTAGACTTGATTGCTTCTAAGAGATATGTGAAGAGTTTGAGACGGTAGACATTTTAGCCATCTTTACCTCACCTCACCTTTACCTTCATTTATATATATCGCATCTTCCGTCATTAGTACGGATGCTTAGAGCGCCCTCCATAATAAATTCACCGGAAAGGAACACAAGCGCTATCTATCGGCGTTACGCAGAGTCTAGGCGAAGGGTGTTGGGTTACGGAAGGACGAGTTCACTTTACGTTTGGTCATCGCCGAGTCAACACTAGCCCAGGAACTGCACAGTATTTCTTTGCGTGTTTACGATGATTAAGGGAGACACATCAGTGATTAAGGGAGTTTTCTCTTCGCCCGTACCCACTTCGTGCCTAGTGCAGTGTGTCTGAGGATTCTACATATATAAAAATGCATCCCGAAAGTTGACATTACTGTCAGTCAATTTACATAGTTAAGACAGGACAACGTCTGTCGAGTCATATATAGAATATATATATATATATATATATATATATATATATATTATATATATAGAATCCAGATGATTTTAGAGTTTTTTTCTTGTTAATTTATTTATTTATTTACGAACAAACTAGCAGTTTTTGTATGTATTTACATACAAGTTAAATAAATGCTTGTGCTTGAACGAAAATGCTGAACTAATTTATATAAGGCGCTGGATTTAATTACATCATTGTAATTAAATCCAGCGCAGCGAAAGAAGTTTCTCATCGCACTTTACACTACAAAAGCTCGCGGATAGGGCGCTAGACAGAAAAAAGTGTTAGTGCAACGAAAAATGCTGACCGCGAATTTATTTATTTTATTTACACCATCTGTGGATTCCGCGCGATACTACTGTAATTTGATGTTGGTTGTATACTTATTATCTATGTAATACGAACATAAATATTCAAATCTGACTGACAGTTCCAGAGCTCAGCAGGTTTAAACAAACAGAAAACTCTTCAACTTCATTTGATTACATTAAAATTAACTTCCCAGCTACGCGTTGTTGTGGCTAGAAAATTTGCAATTAAAAAACTATCATATCTCTCAAGTTGGACACATTGTGCAAAATATCATTGAAATCGGTTTCTAAGTTTAGGAGTTCATCGTGAACAAACAACGTGACACTATTTTTTTTTATATATAGATAGGTATCTTCTACGATATTTAAAGTCATGAAACTGCAAGAAGTTAGGTCACATCACAAATATCTGATCATCATCATCATCTCATCTATATATTAACCATCCATCCAACCATAGAGATATATCACTGAATGCACATAAAGTTGGCGAGACCCCCCACTATTTTCATTCTCTCTTTACACCTTTAAATATAACAGCCATTTTTGGTGGCTTATCGTCAAACAAAGTATCTTGTAGGAAGGCTATCAAGCAAGGTTACCCTACATACCTACTTGGTGACAAACCTAACAGGGCCTGCGGAACTTTGATAAGCTGGAGCGACAACAGGCGAAGCGACGTAGTTAGGGGTGTGGTACAAATGAAAAGTTACAGCGATAAGCGTTGGTTGCATCTAGAACAATTCTTTAAATATTTATGGAAAAGAAAAAGCTTTTAGCTTGTCGCTTTATCTCGCTTTGAATATTCTACTTCTAAAGAAAGAAAAATCAATATGTTGCCGAATAGTACAAGAAAAAAATATCTACTCAATATTTTGTTATAATTGTAATTTTTACTATTAATGTCCAAATGTTGGGATATCACCAGCAGTCCTGTATACTTAGCATGTAGGACTGCCTGTGATATGCTATCATTTCTTTCGTTACCACCTGTCATTAGTAGGACACTATGATGCATATTGAAAGTATTAAATTTCTTAAAAAAAAATTAAAATAACAAGAATAGATAGGCTAATTTATATGAACTACTGCAGTCTCAGTCACGTTCCCCATCCGAGAAATGCGGTATCTCTAAGCCTAGGTTCCTCTCCCTAAACATTTTTCGTTATACAAATTTACCTTCTTTCTTCTTTCCCGTCTCAAAACGACTACATTCCCAAAGAAGGTTGGCGTCAGACAGGCGGCCGATCATAAAAAAAACAGCCAAAACCTTTTGCAATGTACACATTATGCCAATCTCTAAATGAAAATTTCGAAAAGGGCAGAATGTTGATGATGATAACATAATTCCAATGGTAAAAACATTCACACGCTACAGCTTTATACTTGGATCACGATCCGTGGCGTCATAGCGGATGCGTAATGAGCAATTCATGGAATAGAGTGATAGCGTTAGTCAGACATTGGTGTTCCACTGTAACTATTTGTTCGATTTTTTTTCTTGGTCAAGTGCATCTGTACTGAAACGCAAGTATGTCATTCGTTTATGTTATTTTTTTTTAAATTAAAAACTTCGTCATGTCATCAGCCAGATCACCGGCTGCATTATTTCATAGTCAAGTGCATCTGTACTTGAATTTTTAGGGTTTCGTTTCTCAAAAGGAAAAAAGAAACCTTTATTGAATTACTTTGTTGTCTGTCTAACTGTCTGTTAAGTCTCTTTTTCTTAGGAACCAGTAATATCAAGCTTCTAAGTCAACGCAAAAGATACAGCCATTTAAGCCTTAGAGTAAGTGAGAGTAGATCCAATAAGTTTCTCCTGAATAGCCGTGTAACATCCTTGTCTTATCGTCACTTTCTATATCAGGTAAGTGGAAGACAAACGCCTATTCCATTACACAAATTTTGCAGGTAAATAATATGCTATAGATTATTTCCGACCTAGAATCAAGAAATTTGGTAAGATGCAATGTCTCAGAGAACAAGTAAAAGAAAAAATCCGAAAATCGTTAATTTATGGTTATATGTATCATATTTTTTTTTTGTCATAACTTTTTAATTGACTTCAATGATTTTTTAAAACTGCAAAGTTTAAAAGTAAAAAATCTTCGAGAATCGATACCCGCGATGAACGTAACTACTATCTATATACAAGTTTATTTACTTACGATTTTCCCAGTTTAGGGCAAAGTACCTGGATGACAGTTTTTTTTTTCTTTTCTAAAAATGAAACCTAGCTAGATCGATTTATCGCCGCCGAAACCCCTGCATACTAAATTTCATGAAAATCGTTGGAGCCGTTTCCGTGATTCAGATTATATATGATATACAAATATACAAGAGTTGTTCGTTTAAAGATATTAGATATATATTTAGCCTGGATGCCAAAAAACCTAGCATATTAAAATTAAATTACTTATAAAGGCTTTAATTTGTAAATATAGACTACCAAATATTACCAGATTAACTAAATCTCCCTAAAGTTAACCTCTTTACGACCAATCTCTCCAAACTCTGTAACACGTGATTAATATTAATAAAATAACCCTTTGATGGTCATTGGATCGTATTTCAAAGGAGACTATAATTAAGATTACATCTCTCTTTAACAGATATTAACAATAGATTAGGATGGTAGTTTCAGGGTTAAGTATTGAAAGCGATCCTATTTCATAAAACTTCTTTCGTTATTTCTCATATACTTTTGGAGTATATATAGTTTTATACAAAAGTTTCGTTAAAAGAGGGGCTAAGTGGTAATCGAGTAGGTTAGCACATTACAAAGTTAAGTAATATTAACCAGGTCAGTCTAGGATGGGTGACCATTCTTAACATATTGAGACCCCTCCGTGCCTCGGAGAGCACGTTAAACCACCATTCCCGGGTGCCATACAAAAACATCTGTGTCAATCGTTACGTGTAGTTGGAGCCCTAAAAAGTTAGACAACCTGGTCTAAACTACAGAACGTCGATATCGCCTAGTACTTGGGTTGTGGAGGTCTGATGGCAGTCGCTTTACGTAAAATATCAAAGTTCAGCCGTATCGTAGTTAGACTGAAAGCCGACCCCAACTTAGTTAAAAAAGGCGCGGCGGATGATTATATAAAAGTTCATTAAATTTTTTTTGTCACGAAATAGGCGACAGGCTCGGAATTAGGAATTATGCTCGCTATACCTATGGCCAATGAGTAGCTACTTATCACATCGGACTTGGGTAGCATATGTATGTGGCAGTAACCCTGCCACCCATCTCTTAACGGTCTCAAAGAGATCGATGGAATTAAGTGTAAGACCTGTGCTTACACATATACTTTTGCTGTAAAAATATGTCGGATACTTTTAGGAATGAAAAGTTATTCGCTATTTTTTAATTTAATTTGCGTGGCCTCGCCACTACACCGCGTTGTCCAGAGTCCACAAATAGTTGTCCAAAGTCAGAGCAAAGTATATATATATATTATATATAGAATATATATACATATATATATATATTCTACCTGACTCGACAGACGTTGTCCTGTCTTAACTATGTATATTGACTGACAGTAATGTCAACTTTCTTAATTTTTTTCTTTCATAACAACCTTCTCCTGACAATAACAAACACAAAAAAGAATTTGTGAAATCGGTCCAGCCGTCCAGGAGTCAGAGCAAAGTATGACGTCACATCTTCTAACTTTATACAAGTTTCTAAAGAACCTACCGTTTTGACGTACCAACTTGACAGACAGCCACCGCATTTCAGGTATAAAACAGCGCACTCTGCAGCAGTCCAATACAATTACGAAATAATTTGTATCAAGTAACCGCACAAAAGCGACGCCTTTTGGGTCAAAGTTGTTCGTTGTTACTGTGACCCCTCATTTGTTGGGTCCCGCCTACTTAACAAACAAAACCAACAGTCATTTTTCAGACAACCGCCGACTATTTGTTGTGTTTCACCATCTATTAATTATTAAAATGCGGTGTTTTATGTTAATGTATGTAAAATATATTCTCATTTGGGTTTGCAATTGTATAAAATACAGGCGTCTTTCATAGTTTCGACGGTCTATTCCGGTGTAAACTTAAAAAATGTGCACACTAATGAATGCATAGAAAAACTATCTGAGGAGGCTGCGGGGCTTTCCCTCTTCAATCCCTCCATGTATAAGAAGGTAAGGTTCCGAGGCTATCGCTCTTTAAAGTCCCATCTATTTCAGTCTTATTTAACCTGACAACTGCGGGCTTATGGATCTGGTTCTTCGGTACTTCGGCACAGAGGAGTGCGGGGCTATTATACACTCGATCACTGATGGCTGTCAACTATTTGTGTAAGACTAGTTTACGCTAAGTAGCACAGCTATTCGTATATTCCTTGATATAATTATGTATTTCCACGGGAATTAACGCGATCACGAAAAGGTATTACATACCTCTGAATTGCCTGACGTTTCGACCAGGTTGCACTGGCCGAATACCGTTTCGTGATTGTGTATTTCGTTAATTCCCGTTGAAATACATAAGTATGATATCGCTTGGATCCGCGTATCAACAGACAGATCAAACATACAATCGCAAAACGAGTCAAGGAACACATCACAGTTGTAAAAAACCGTCAGATAAATAAGTCAGCGATCGCCAAGCATTTGCTGGAGTCAGGTCCAAACCTCTGGATTGAACTACACCAACCACAAATCCTCTCCACCGACCGTCACTATTACTCCAGAATCGTACGTGATGCAGTCAAAATAAAAAAATATAACAATTTTAAAACGAGAAGATGGGTACCACTTGTCAACATCTTGGAATCCTGTCATAAGCAAATGCAATCATCAGCGAATACACGCTATTAGACAGCAGTCAATGGACGATGTTTTTGTATCAAATTATTTTCACATTAAAAATACATGCACGTATGGGCTGGGTCGACCGGAGTGATACCACGGCCTCACAAAAAACCGGCAGCGAAGCAACGTTGCATTGCTTTTCGCCGAGTGAGTTAGGTTACCGGAGGCCCTAATCCTTCCCTCCCCCTCTCCTCACCTGCCCCCTTTTCCCCCTTTTCCCCTACTCCTAACTTAAAGGCCGGCAACGCACTTGTGACTCTTGAGTTGCAGGTGCCTGTGGGCGGCGATAATCATTTACCATCAGGTGACCCGTCTGCTCGTTTGTCCCATATAATTTTTTTTTTTTTTTTAAATGTGAAGTATGTGTATATTTGATCTTAGTAAATTATGCTTTATTTAACAAAAGTTCAAAGACTGAAGTTGAATGTCGTTTTGTTTGAGTTGTATTTAGTTTTATAAAGTTATGTAACAAAACTCACCAATCCCTATTTACCTTTCCCGAAAATAATAATAATACTCTTAAAAAACTTTGGCCCTTTTCAGCAGAAATACAAACCAAAACAATATTGGATGGCAATGGTGAGAATCGGAACAAAGAATCATTACTCAAGTCACTCAAGCAGAAAGAGATATTCATGTTATTGGTACTTCTTCCCTACCTTAATCTACCCTCGCGAAGGTGGATAGTGTTACAGGTGGCTATATTTTTACCCAAATACCAAAGCTACGTAGGGTTGTAAATAAACCTGATTTTAGAAGTAAAGGTGACAATATATTTCGTTATCATAAATCCTATTTTTTGTATGGTATAGAGGGCAAACGAGCAGACGGATCAACTGATTTTAAATGACTACCGCCGCCTATGGGCACCTGAGTCACAAGTGCCTTGCCGGCATTTAAGGTGGAAGTAGGGGAAGGGTGAAAGAGGGTGGGAATGGAAGGGTTACGGGAAGTAAGGGAACGGCGAAAACCAATGCAAGCATTGCTTCACTGCCGGTTTCCTGTGAGGCTGTGATATTACTCCGGTCCGTTTGTTTGTTTGTTCCGTTTTGACTCCTCAACCGATCTTCATGAGATTTTGCAGAAAGAAAAGGGGTAGGTTTAGGGGTAGGGTTTCAGCTAGAAAAAACCTTATACTACAGCTCTGTTTTTGTTATGAGTATTGCCCACTCATCAGCATGGTCTTCGGTAAGGTAAAAATCTGCTGCAGTAGAGTACAACCTACTTTTAAGGTTGGGTCAGACAGCGGACGGAGCGACATGAGCAAGTTGTAATGGCCACAATGTTTAATGCACAAATAAATTACAATGAAACATATTACAAATAAATAAAAAAAACCCTCGAGGTGTCTTTGGGATCCCCTCGATTGGAACGTAGGTCCATTTGATATATATATATAACGATTTGATGAATTGAATAAATTGTATCAAAATACAGTAAATATTGTAAAAACTCGAAATTAATATTGTGCCATCTATGAAAGTTGCACTAACTAATATAATTAGTATGCAAGATATTGCAGTAGTATCCCGCAGAATGCACAGATAGGATAAAAAAAAATCAACTAGCGGTCAGCTTTTTTTGTTGCTCTAACATTTTTTTCCGGCTAGCTGGCCGGCCGCCAAAGTCTGAAGTGTAACGTACGATAAGGGCCTTCGTTCAAAAAGTAATATTTTAAATAGTTATAATAAACTAGCTGCGTCCCGGGTTTTACCCGCGTAAGTCCCGATCTCTTGTAAATATCTTGATAAAAAATAGCATATGTGTTAATTCAGATGCCCAACTCTCTACATACCAAGATTCATAGCAATCGGTTCAGTAGTTTTTGCGTGAAAGAGCAACAAACATCTATACATCCTCACAAACTCACGTTTATAATACTAGTAGTGCCTCGCGGTTTCACCCGCGTAAGTCCCGATCCCGTCTGAATATCAGGTCTCCAGCTTTCTACATACCAAGTTTCATAGCAATCGGTTCAGTGGTTTTTGCGTGAAACGGTAACAAACATCCATCCAAACTTTCACATTTATAATATTAGTGGGATTAGTAGGATACTCTTTATCACCAAAATGATATCCAAAATTAGTATACTGTTCAGAGACTTACATTCAAAAACTTTTTTTCAGGCAACCCTAGCGGGGTAATTTCGCAGTAGGTTCTACAGCAAGTATTGTGCACGTACGTACATGGGTATGAATTATGGTCCATGTTTATTTACGTGTGGCGTGAAAATGCTTTCTTAGAAAATATATTTGTGTTTTCTTTATGCTAAAAGTATATTTACTTGAATGAAGTCGAAAAATGTATACTTTTCTAAGATTTTATGATGTAATGAGATTTTAGATATATATGTAATTTTAATATGTATAATTTACTGTTTAAACAGTTACTATGCTCACTCATGTTACCTAAGAGTACAAAATAAATTCAATTAATTCTTTCTTTAAATATGTTTTGATAACTTTTTTAACAGACGGCGACGTTTCTTTTTATTTTTAAAAAGAAACATTAGAAATGATTCCGGGTGTCGCGGAGGACTTTAAAAACATTGAAACAACGGACACAAAGAACATCCAGACCTAGGACAACTATTAGAACCCACAACACTCGGTGTGGCGTAATGGCGAGGCGACCACTTTAACCATTGCGCCACCCGTGCACCGATCGTTCTCATAGTTTGACTGGGAAACATGGCTCGTATCTTATAATAACATAACTGCGATGAACTTGCCATGTATATCGGCGACTTCGGCTGTGTGAAGGGTGATTTTATAAATCCATTCTCTATCCCTCGGGAACACTACTATTGGGGGATGAAAAATACCCTATGTCCTTTTACGCGCCCTTGACTACGTATATGCAAAAATTCACGATGATCAGTTCAGTAGCTAAGGCTTGAAAGCGTTACAAACAAACACACTTTCGCATTAATAATATTAGTAAGGGTTTAACATTATCAGAATCTGTTGCTGTTTCCCGACTTGCAGATTTACAGGTGGTCTAAAGTAGTCAAAACGGTGTTGCCATCTTGTTCTTCGAAATTTAGAGCGAAATATTATTAAAAATAAATATTTATTTTAATAAAAATAGGGCTAACTATAATAGATGATAAAACAGTTCACTATTTAATCAAAATAAGTTAATAGGCATTATCATGAGTTATACCGATAAAGCAATGCTATTGGTCGGTTGATAAATATTGATGAACAGTGGGGTTATAAAAGGGTAGGAATGTATTATAAGTTGATAACAATAACTTGAGTGCGGAGAGAGGTACGAACAACTGTTATTTAGTGATTTTGATAGTTTATAGCAGTGGTGGTGAGACTGTTGCTAACACTACTGAGTTTTATTTGTATAAAAAAATTATGGTGAGGTTGTTGGAAAAGTGTAACAGTTTTTGGGGATAGGCACATAACATTTTATTTTCATAGGTCATCATCAAAAACCGTGGCCTTTAAAAGAGTACTTTTACAAAGTAACTACTGCTGGCAGCAAAAATCTTGAATCACAGTTGGTTAATTCTACAGTTGAACTATAGTTTATCTTTGGACCTTATAATAAAATCATTACTATATATGGGACCTTTTGCAAAACAAATCGGCTGAGAGACCTCAGAATAAACTGTGATCACACTATTATTAGAATCGTAAAAAATAAACAAACGTCTGCTTTTTTGAAGTCGGTTAAAAAACTCCTGTATAAAATTTAGAGCCATAGTCAAATCGTTTAAAAAGTATTTACAGTTTTTTCGGTTCTTAAAAAAAGTTTATAAATCATATCTTTGAATGGCAGAGCCCCAGCCTTTCTTACGGATAATTTACTTGGCAGATATCTTAAGGTAAACCCAAGATAAGACAACATTACATAGTGAAAGCTTCTCTGTTATCAGCTATAGTGCTGCGCTTTAAGCATATCGATAAAATAAAAGCGGTTTGATTTTTGAATTAATATATTTAAATTATATTTCGTTATACTCGAATAAAAACTTTCCTGAGTGGTATTCATATTATTTAAAAACTAGTCGGGCATCCCCGAAATATACACGTGAGTAAAACCGTAAAATTTAAATAATTATATTTCGTATTTATTTCGCAAATTAATATTCTAATATTTGAACTAATTAAAAAAAACCGTTGTTATTTGATGATATTACTCACAATTAAAAGCATTCAAATTTTTAAAAGCGCGATGTATTAAATTAAATAAATAGCTAATTACACAAAGGCCTTGTTAAGCGCGTGTTACTATTAATGAAAATAACCTTTAGAGTATTAATGAAAAATAAATAGTAAAATCATAGTTATAACTCAAATATTATAAATGAATAGTAATTTTACGGCTGTCAATATTTTTATAGTCTATGTCAGTTTGAAAATGAGCAATAACTTTCTATTAATCTTAAAATTAATTCTGAAATCATTAATTTTTTTACCTGGAAAGTAGTAAGCGAATATAATATAAGTACTTGTTAGACATCTTAGAGTTACCTGACCTTATAATGCGAGTTCAAGTTCAAGAATAAATATTTTGCATTTGATCGTAATAATGTGTTTACCAGCAGTATTATGTACAGTACATAACCTCGACGTTGTGTACTTGGCCTTGCCCACCGTTATTATAGTATTTTTTTTTTTATATTTGAGCTGCCAAAATGACTGATGAGCACAGATTCCAAGAGTGGTGGTCACCATCCTCACTGTGAACAAGGACAGTGCAGCATGGTGTTATTATTTGATTTGTTGAAATCAAGGAACATAAAGAACGTTACTGTAAACCCTTGCAACTTTATCTTTTGTGTAAAACCATTCTTGATCCAAAAAAAATGTAAGTACAACTTTGTTTCAGCATATACAATATTCGCCTAACAATGAAGCCAATATTGCTATTCTAGGCATTCATTGGGTTACCAAGTGTCAAAATCAGAATCATCGTTTTATCCTGTTATGGACAATAAAGTGCGGGATGTGTTTCTTTTTTGCAGCTCCTAAAAAAGTAAGTAAAATTAACTTTTACACTTAGCTTTCTCTTACGTTAATATTAATTGTGCCACCTTTTAAAAATATTTTAATAGGCAATCTGAAGGCCTATATTTAATCTCAATCTTCTTAGGGTTGTCACTTTATAGAAAAAAATAAATATTATTGTAACACGATTCCGTGCAAACAATGATAGGAATAAGAGTTTATTGAGATGTAATAATTATTTAGAAATAAATAAATAATAATTAATGAAACAATAAAAAACAAATATGAGTTTAACTGCATTATAATAAGAGGAATTAATTAATTACCTTAAGAGGCTTGGGTTAGACGGCTGGATCAAGGGACTGTTGCAGAAGGCAGTTCTCCTCGACACTGCCCGTATAGTGAGGAGGTTCCTGTCTTTGAAGTCCTAACCACCGGTATCTTGGTCCCTGTACCCAAAGTCGGTGGTATACTATTTTTTATATTTTTAAATATATATTTTGTTTTATACGTATTTAAAAATTAATAAGTTTTATAATGAATAAAAAGAATAATAATAATAACTTCACACATCTGACACACGGCCGTTTGATCCCAAACTAGGCAGAGGCTGTACTATAGTAACCAGACTGCTAATAAACATACTTATATATTTCTAAATATATACATATTATAGATAAATTATCATTATTATCTTGCTCATCACACAATTATTTGTCCTGGGTGGGAATCGAGCCACCTCTGCCTTAGCAGTCAGGGTCACTAACCACTAGACCAACAGGCCAGTCAATGTAAGTAAATCGTTATTTAATTTCATATATTATGGCTTACCATACCATACGCATACAGCAACAAATTAAAATACTCTACTCACGTTAAAATAAAAGTAATTAATATTACTTTATAAAGAGAAAGATATAATGAGATAAATCATAATGCTGTCTGCAAAATGAACACAAAATAAATATTATGGTTTTTTTTTTTGTAGAATATATATACGATTTCCTAACATAAATAAAAACAAAATAGGAAAATACAACAAACAATAACAAAAAAAATTATAAAGGTTATACTAAATTTAATATAATTCTTAGGATTAAATATTAATTTCATAATATAGAATTCACGCAAGGCGATTAAGGGTCCCTCCTCCCATTTCGATTTATTTTTTTAAATACAGATTGATATTATTTAATTTTTTTTTTGTGAGAAATTTTAGATGTAGAATAACCTAATCCAAATTATGTTATTTTATTTTAAATTTCATCGACACGTCTTGTCCCTACTAAATTCGTATTACGTAACTGTTCCTCGCTACTATATCAATCATCTCTAACCTGACAAAGTAATCCGCAAAGCCAATGAGTGGATTCTACAATTGTTTGTTCAAACATCAAGGTGACTCGAAGTCAGATGTCATGTTTCAAGGTCGGGAGTCATTGATTTTTGGACTAATATTTATGTTTTGATTATGATTTGTAGTAGACAGACCGACGCCTGCCAGTTCGTATTGAACTTACAGGCGTCGGTTTCGCTGCCAAAAAGATTGTGGATTTGAATCCCGTATTACGAAAAAATAATTTCTAGAACAAGTATTTAGCTTTTTTGGAGTTTTTACAGGTCTGCTAATAAAGTCTGATATGTCAAACATATTTGTGACATGATGATGTCCGTTATCTAGTCATATATGTTAGTGAACTTTACAAAATATAATTGTACTATGTACAAAATAATATTGCCACACTTACATCACAGCACCCCAACGCGCGCGTTTCTCTAACCAAACCATAAGAGACTTAATGGTGTCCCTCTCCACTACCCTCCTCCAGTACCCATCAGAAGAATAACACAATGCTAATAGTGGTTCAAAGACAACTCTTTATACAATAACTCCAAAACACAAAAGTTTATACAGTAAACCATATTACGCTATTTATGACCTAAAGGAGTGAAAGTACTATTAAATTATTAAAAACTAAACTATAGATACAGACAAGGTTTTGGACAGCTTATTACTTCAATCAAAACAATGATATCTTTCACATACATTTAAAAGACAAATCTCAAAAGGGAGCCAGTAAAAATGGTACTATAGCATGTATTACCTATCTCATTATATTGTTTATGTTTATAGTTATCATTTACTAGTTTTAAGCCTAACACGTTTTGATTCCCACACCATAACTACCCATGAAATTATTAAATTACTGGTCATTATTTTTCCATCCCAAGGTTGCCTGGAAGAAATTGCTTTTAGCGATAAGGCCGCCCTTTGTACATATCAATAATGTAAACTAACTTTAAGCAATATGTACTGGTGTACAATAAAGATTATTCTATTCTATTCTATAGCGATCCTTAACAACTAGTTAATAAGTTAGCTGACGGACAGAAAATCACTGACTTATCCATTCAAAGTACCACGTCTCTCCGCCTTTAAGTAAGTCAGCTTCAACTTGCGACAAATTGGAGCGGTTTAACTGGCGCAAACAGATTTGTAACTAAACACACGGATGAGAGTAACCGAATCCCATTTCTCATTCACTGGTGTATGAAAGTGCTACATCAGTTCGTGGAGGTAAAGCGAAACAATTTATATGGGCTCGGGGAGTTGGTTTGACTGCCACTTCCTCAGATTATGTGAGAACAAATGTACACACGGCTCACTGTAGGGTTAGACTGTAGAGTTTTAGACCAAATATGGATATGTTACGGTCAAAACACTTAATTAGTCTTAAGTACTTTTAACTGTACCTAGGGACGACGCACTGACGGAGTTTTATTTTTTTTTTTTTTTTAGAAAAGAATACTAGCAACGTGGGTCACACATTACTAGTATTCTTGTTAACACCTCCAGCTAAGCTAAAATGCTTGTGTTAGGAGTGGGTTCACGTCGATAGTGTACTGTGTGGGGTTCGAACCCGCAACCACTTGATCGCAAGTCTGACGCCTTAGCCAGTCAATAGTACTTTTAACTACTGTAGCTTCAGTCATAATAACCTTTTACTGATTAGAAAAGACATGAAGATATTTTAACTCAATCTAATATTACTTTTAAATACCATAGCATCACTCAAGATTCCTTATTAACTGGTTTGAATGTAAATAAAAATGTCTAACCTAATATTGTTAACGAGGTCAATTTGGCAAACGACCACCGAAATTACAGTCATAACTAACTTTGTCCTGAGCCAACGGTCAAAAGTACTTGTGACTGGTTAAGAATTTTGACTGAAACATATACATTGTTACCAAGACTTTTAGGAGAGTATATGAAGTATTTATCAATAGTCACACTCGAGTCTTGACATAGATCAATCTTGTTGTAGAATACGGAGTCAGTTTAGCCAAAGTGATGATATACTCTTCAACGTTCGCTATCTGCATCAAGTGTTGGTTCTTCGATTCTAGCAATGGGCAATTAGTTGTGTAATTTACAAATCATTTTGCTAAACCTGACTATACTTAGTCAGGGATAAATATCTACCGCGAAAATTTTCAACTGAGAAGTAATATATGTATAGAATTAGACACGGTATCCGGTTTTTAGTTTGGCTAACTCGACCAGTTACCCAAACAATAATTTTCGTCTGTCATCAAGAGTAATTTTTGCAATTTTTATAAACTATACAATTGTAATACATATTTAATTGTTAACGTTATTCGGTGTTTTACGATCAGACATACAGTGACAGTATATGAATTACTGAAACTTTGTTAGCTTGTCAATTGTACAGTAAACGGCGGGGCCCACCGCTCATATATCTCACGGCCACTCTGTGTCATTATGTCAGAATGCCCACGGATACGTCAATATCGGCAATTTTTAGAAGGGCAGAAAAACTGTTTCATTTTGTATCAAACAGCTGTTTAAAGTTTTCTTTAATTTATAAATTAAAATATGTCATTTCAAATTGTGTTTGATTTGTCAAACATTTCAAGTATTTGTTTTTCGAATCCCTATCAACTCAAATACGGGACCCAATATATCACCTAAACTTTAGCACTGTTAGAACCTAGATTTTTAAACCGAACCTGTCGCGATAAATTCGAAAATATAACAGTAGAGTATTAAACTAACTGAATCTTTATCTTTTTTACACACACAACTGAAGAAACTTACAATACTGCACATAGCGTACATATACTTGATGATAAAATAAGATTTTTGTTTCGTAACTAAGGTGAAACAGCCACGCTGACATAACAAGTACCGATTGCTACTGACATATTGGGCTAACACCTTTACCCAGGGTACATTATTTAAGGTGTAAGCACAACTTTTTACGCCATGAATTACCTTGTCCGCTCTTGTATGTTATGCTTGATCAGAGTCGATTTTTGGAGGTGTAATGCCTACCAGTCACTAAATTTTGTATGTAACAAATATCCACTACTCCGACCAAAAAATATATTCATAAGATGGTTACTGAAATGGAACAGTTTCGTAGAAATTTAACCTAAAACAGTAAATCAAGCTTAATATTACATTAATTTATCACTAAACAATGACTGCGGCTATCAACGAGAGATTGGAAACATTGTTTTCAATGAGACATTATGCTATTGTATCTTTTAGTGGTTATTCAGGAGCAAATTATCGCCATTTTAAATTGTAATATGGATTTACTTTAAAAAAAATACATTTAGGTGTGGAACTCGATCGCTAGGAAGAACATATAATACTCGTAGGTCCGGCGACTGAGCAATTTGTATGATAATCAATCTAAAGCACATAATTATTACAAAGTAGTTACTACATAACCTAAATGTCGCATCAAGGATGGGCGACTCTTTATAAAGAAAAAGTAATTTTACCACGTGTGTTAAGCATCTGTATTAGTTAAGTTCTAAAATATATCGAAGAATCTCGCTGCCTTTTTAGATTTCGAAATTATTATTTTTAAATTGCGTATTATATTACCTGCTAAATTGAGATTGGTGTGGGTGTAGATTCAGATGGGTTAAGTTATACCTGAAATAGAGAACATTTTTATTTTAATATATATTCTACAATAATTCAAATTGAGATAAAAGGATTTTATAGATTTGTAGACCGAATTATACATATAGTTTCGCAGTCAAAATATATTACTGCATTAAGATATAAAAAAATACATGGAAACAAAAAGAAAAGTCGTGAGTGAGTGCCGGCTCGACCGGAGTGATGCCACGGCCTCACGGAAGACCAGCAGTGAAGCAATGCTTTGTTGTGTTTCGCCGAGTGAGTGAGGTTACTGGAGACCCTAACCCTTCCCTCGTCTCCCCTTTCTCCCCCACTCCCTCTCGCGGCGGTAGTCACTTACCATCAGGTACCTCGTATGCTCGTTTGCGTTTATTCCATAAACAAAACCATTTATCTTTAATTAAAAGAGTTCACATTCACGTATCTACACGAGTCTTATATCTAAACTATGATTTGCTTAAATCTTAATATTTATGTGTCACGTGCCCATCGTATAGGACCTTTTAACACTTGCCAGTGCCCCACGGATACTAATCAGTACAATCTCATATTTAATATATTTATTTTATTTATTTGTAAAAGATACGCTTACAGATTACAGTCATTACATGACAGAAAACATTAGGATATAGGCACATATTAAGGCAAGACAGTGATCCAAATATACCTATATAATATAATATACCATGAAAAATGCAAAATACAAGGCACGTGGCAAGATACAAATACTTGCCACGCTTAATAAACCAAGCTTCATTAATATTGGGAGGTAGAGTGACATAAATAAATAAAATAAGAATACAAAATATCTATACAGTTTACGCCTATATCCCCGAAGGGGTAGGCAGAGCGTAGTAAACGCTCACATTTTGCCGACCATAATTTGTTCCCAGTTACGCAATGGGGGGCAAGCCAACGGGCGGATGGGCTGGCGGCGACGGAATTTGTGGGAATAAAATGGGAGCATTTAAATATTGAATAGGAAACGTACGTAAGAAGGATAGGTAATGAAAGGAAAGGGCAAATATAATAAAAAACAAAACATTTTGTTTTTTATTGGTCAACGAAACAACCTTTAGGTTTTTAGTAAAGCAGTACCGTTATCCAGCAGAGAAAGAAAAAGAAAGAAGAAAGAAAAAATATATTTATTCACAACCCGCAACATTCATAACATAAATAACAAAGAAAGAAGATAATAAAAAAATAAAACTATAAATTTATACATTTAAAAGGATTTACGCCAATTAGTGCGGGCCTGAAAAGGTCACCATCTCAGCATAATGCTGCACCTAACAACGGGTGCAGCGCTGGTTTTCAGACGGTGCCTCTTAAAAGGGACGTCACGGGCGTTTATACATAATTAAAAAAAAATATTAAAAAAAAAACATTACACATTTTGTCACATTTAAAATATATATGCAAATATACACATACATACACACATACATACACACATATATATATATATATATATATACACACATACACACATTCATGTACACATATACACATACACACACACACACACACACATATACATATATATACATAAATAGCCACTATCGCATATATTCCTATTTATTTATACAATATCCCAGTTGGGTATAAAATAATGGCGACAATAAAAATTTGTGCGTATCGGGACGCCCGACAGAAGTGATAACTTAAACACCAGACAGACTGGCGCCGTAATGCGTTACGTAAGGAAGCGATTTACCCTTCCATAAGAAGTTATCACACATCAAAAAATAAAAGTAGAAAATTGGATACTATACGGTTTTAACGTATATATTAGTGTTTGTATCCTCTCTGGTTCTTCGGCTTAAATTATAAATCCAGAGAGCAAAGTAATACTACTCACATCATTATCTGTGCTCCCGCGCAGATATGACGGGTGACGCCAGCCTAGTGACAGATAGCTGTCATGTTAACTATAATTAATAATAAAAATATTAGGAATCCATTGTTATTACGTAACATGTCTGTTTATAGAAATTATGTAACGTTTGTTTTTCTATTAGAGTGTAATTGTAACATTATGTGTATAGTTCGTATCGTGTTTGTTTGTGTGCAATCATTTCTGTATTAAAGTATGTTGTTTATAAATGAAAATATGTATATGTGTATGTATGTTATATCATGGACTTAAGTATATATTATACTAGCAGCCGTGGTTTCAAACGCGTAAGTCCCGATCCGATGGGAATAAAAAGTAGCCTATATGTTAACCCAGGTCTTCAGCTATCTACATACCAAGTTTCATCGCAATCAGTTCAGTAGTTTTGGCGTGAAAGAGTAACAGACATCAATACATTTATACATCCATACATACTCACAAACTTTCACGTTTATAATATTAGTAGGATGTTTATGTGTATGTTTTGTGTTAGTATGCATAAGTAGACTAAATATACAGGATATCTGTATATTTTTATATTGATTAAGTTATAGTAATTATAGTTTTCATAAAAAAATTGAAATGCACCTCCAACTACAACTGTCTCACTGAAACACATTGATCCATCCTAAGGTTGCCTGGAAGAGATTGCATTTTGCAATAAGGCTGCCTTTTGTATATTATCTGTATGACAAATGTAGGTCTGATACTTCTACTGTAAGACCGGTGTACAAATAAAGTGTTATCTATCCATCTATCCAACATTGAAACAACTGAAACCTTAGAAATGTCTTTACGTACTATTTTTTTTTTATGATATAGGGGGCAAACGAGCAGACTGTCACCTGATGGTAAGTGACTAATGCCGCCCATGGACACTTGCAACTCCAGAGTCACAAGTGCGTTGCTGACCTTTAAGGTGGGAGTAGGAAAAGGGGAAAGAAGGGGTAGTAAGGGATAGAGAGGGAGAATTGAGGGAAACCCCCTCAGGCCGTCACCCCACCGGGGTTTTGGTGAGTGGTTTGTCGGAATCGAACCGATTAAAACAGGACGGTGTGCCGTACTGCACCTTAAATAGGAGGAATCCGGGAACGAAGGGGAAGGGCCTCCGGTAACCTCACTCACTCGGTGAAAAGCATTACTTCACTGCCGGTTTTCTGTAAGGCCGTAGTACCACTCCGGTCGAGCCGACCCGTACGTGCCGGAGCATGGCTCTCCCACGTGTAAAACGTATTACGAGTTTAAAAGAACAGAAACTTATAAAGATGGTTTCATATTGAACAAGATAATTAACTCATAATTTAAGAGTTCCCACAACCCATCCTATTCAAGTCTCAAAAGCCAGATCACAACATCACTGAAATTGTTTAAAAACTTTCATCGCACATCGCTCTCCCTCGGCCGTCCCCTACCATAATAACTCATTTACATTCTAAATTGTTACAAAACTCCCCCAACTTTTACGATGGGTATTATTTAGGCACTCTTTATAAAATTCTTAGCGACTTTACGTAGATTAATATAGCAAAGTAATTATAGAAGTTTGGAGGGAGAGTAAGACTAGAATATTAATAATCTGAGTATGACCAATTACTTGTTTCTATAAAGGCTCTATTTAATTTTATGGTTCATTTCATTCGCTTGTTTGAATTTGGTTCGTCGTTAAATCGATTTACGAGACAATGGTATCATTTACGTTCAGAGCTGGTCGTTTTAAATTCGAAACCTTTTTCGTAAATTACATTAAAATGGGATGGCTCTTGACTGATATCTTAAACCTTGAAGGTGATAAAGTGCTCTTAATCTTGAATTTTATGATCAAAGATTCGAGATTAAAACTGTATTTTAATTTCGATTCTATTATTTTATAAACAACTAGCTGTGCCCGCGACTTCGTCCGCAACGAATAGTGTTTTTGGGTAGAATTTTTAATTATTTAGGCTAATTGACAATACTTCCATACAACTTTTCATCCCCACCTTTCAACCCCTTACACCCCTTTTCGCATTAAAAAGTAGCCTATGTCCTTTCTCAGGCTATAGACTATCTGTGTACCAAATTTCATTTAAATCGGTTCAGTAGTTTTGGCGTGAAAAGGTGACAGACAGACAGACAGACGGACAGACAGACAGACGGACAGCCAGACAGAGTAACTTTCGCATTTATAATATTAGTAGGCATATCTGAAACTGGAATACTTGATAAATACGACTTCCAAAGTGGTTTTAACACAGCAAAAAAACCATCAATCGATTAGCCTATTGCAGTCCACTCCTAGACATAGACCTCTCTAAATGTGCGCTATAGCACCCGGTCCTCCGCCTTCCTCATCTAGTCTATCCCAGCAACCTTCTTCAGGACGTCAGTCCATCTTACTGAGGGGTGTCCTACCTTCCGTTTGCGGTCTCCACTTTAGGACGCATTGGCTCCAAATACACCGCGCAATTCATCTATGCTTCGTTTAGAATGCACAGTTTTTGGACTTGAAAAAAGAACTACTAAGAAGACCAGTTACTAGCGCCAATAACGAAGAATTAAAACAAAAATGGTTTTGAGATGATCGTGCCTTACGTTTGACAGTAGTTTACCATTATAAAGTAGTAAGGAGTAATCATTAATTTATTTATTATTGATCTTAATAAAATATTAATAATTAAAAAGTAAAAGTTCGAATAAGGTTTTCGGGGTTATGAAAATAGTAAAAGTTGCCCAGAAAATGGGGAAATTTTAAAAACTTTACCATCAGATTTCTAGCATGAAATTAAACAGATTTACTGAAATGGTTTGAATATTTATTGAAATTATTGAACACAAAATAATATCTTCGTAATATTGAAATTATTAAGGAGGTATTTATTTTCTCGTCCTAAATTAACAAATTTTGTAAAAAGCGTCAAATACTTCTATATATTGTGTTACAGACAGGTGTGATCAAATTTTAGGAGCGTTATGTGCAGTCGACAAATAGTTGATTAAGCTTGAAAAAAATTGATTTAGAAAAAAAATATATGAGTTTTTTTTCATCGGAAAATAGTTTTCCTCGTGTAGGGGCACATTTCTAAATAACATATTATGAATTATTATGTCAGTTTCAAGGGTTTCGTTTTTAGCAAATATTTTCAGAAAAATCTGGACATTTATTCAACATCCTTGGTGTTAAATACCTATAGTTTCATTCATGTCAGCCCTCTCACATACGACATATTAGCTTTATCGACCAATTTTCAAGTTATTTTTTTTTGTTTTAAAGAGGATTTCTGAATGAAAAAACACGATTTTTTTGAAATTGTTAGCGCTTTACGTTATTCACGGGGTCTACTATACGACCCTAAAATATGAACACACCTTACTGGAACAGCCTGTATATTCTATACTAGCCGTGGACCTCAGTTTCTTCTGCTTTTATTGTCCTTGCTCCGCTCCTATTCGTCGTAGCGTGATGTTATATCGCCTACAGCCTTTCTCGATAAATGGGCTATCCAACACAAATTTTTCAATTCGAACCAGTAGTTCCTGAGATTAGCGCGTTCAACCAAACAAACAAACTTTTCAGCTTTATAATGTTAGTATAGATGAGCAAGATACTTAACATCATTTTCAGTATTATTGAAAGCATGTGTCGAGATTATAAACAGGTTTATTATGAAATATATGTATAAAAAATAACTAAAAGAATAGCCATTAAGTATTTTTATGTGTATCTCTACTGAAGGCAATATTTATTACAAACAGTTTAAAAATGCAGTCCATTTTTTTTTTCAGAACATCTAAAATGTTTATCTAATATATAAAACTATTCTAAACTTATCGTAGCCATTGAAAAAAAAATCTATGTGTCTATCATGTATGTGCAGTTTTTCCGTCTCGTCCACTGACTCGAAAATCAATCGTAACAGAATTAAGCCGTCCTGCTCTGAAACGTGGATAATTCGATAACTCGCTGAAAGCCTGGAGGCTGTCCATGCGCCATAGCTACGATTATAATCTATTTAGCTTGACTGCGACTATCAAAGGACAAGGTCCGTCAATACAAAAGTACTGTGGTTTTGTTTTAGATATATATACCAACTATTGACGGCTGAAAATTAATATTTATTTTGACATTTTAGTATTTAGGGGCCATTTCATGGTTTTTGGACAGATTCTTGAATTTTACACCCAGAACTGAAAAGAGCAGTTCTAAAATTATAACTTTTTAGTAAAAGTGTAGTACCGTATGTAGTCTTTCGTTTACAGGTAATGTTTTGTGTTTAATACTTCAGATTTTGATACAATACTTGTCATACAATGTCACACTTCGTTGACCCCCCCCCTCCCCCTTAACGTGTGACGTAATTTATGGATGGCTCCTTATATAGCTAAATGAAATGATGTTCGTTGGTAAGCAGATCACTGAAGAATATCTAGATCGATTTAACGAACTCTATTTTCACATGTAAGTAAATAGTTCGAATAAGGTTTTTAGGGTAAGAAAATAGTTTCCCGGAAGACTGGGAAATTCGGGAACTCTTCGGGGAACTAGGCCGAGCCTGTACTATGGTAACCAGACTGCTGATAAACATACTTACATATTACTAAATACATACATATTATAGATAAATTACACCCAGACACAGAACAAATCATCATGCTCATCACACAATTATTTGTCCTGGGTGGGAATCGAACCCACGACCTCTGGCTTAGTAGTCAGGAGCACTGACCACTAGACCAATAGGCCAGTGTTGGTTGTCAAATGTTAGTTATTTTCCCCTGACGCAAAAAAGGAGTGTTATAAGCTAACGTGCGTGTCTGTGTATCTATGTGTCTATCTGTGGCATCTTAGATTTCAAAGGCATGGACCGATTTTAAATTTATATTCATAGGTGTGATTGTTTATTAATAAAATATTTTTTAGGCTATTTGAACAATTTCTGAATAACAAAAAAAATTAGGTTACATTTACATAACAAAATCTGGATGAAAAATATGTGGTGTAATGGTAACACATTAAGTATCTGACTTTCTGTAAAAATATGGTTTTTCGTAAATATAATAAATACTTTATGGCAATTAAATAGAGCGGACATTATTCTTGTGCTTTATTCAGTTTCCGTTCAGCCATTGGCAAGTTGTAAACACCATAGTAATCATAACTAATACTTATTTTAAATGCGAAAGTGTGTTTGTTCGTTTGTTAAGCTTTCAGGCCTTAACGACTGAACCGATTATCATGAAATTTTGCACACGGCATCTCGGTCAGGTACCTCCAAAGCGGAATATGATACTTCAGAAGGAAGTGATACTTCCATCCATGTTTTGCCTCTCTACGTAATCGTCATAAAGGATTCGTTGGCAAATGAATCACTTTTTTTATTTAACGTTGGATTTCCGCAATGTAACCGAAATTGAAATTCAAATTCAAAATCGTTTATTCAATTAAGACACTAAGTGACATTTATGAACGTTAAATTGAAGCTAGAGTTAAAATCGGCGCAAACAGACGCCACAGCATGTACTGGATTGTCAAGGTAAATTAGGTGAAAACGCCAAAATCTACTGCCTGCTTGTGTCGATCTATAACTTCCAGTTTCCAAAATGCGTAGACCCTTATGAGAACAATACTGGCAAAGAAACTCATGGCCACTCTTTTTAAAAGTCAGATCTTCAGGTACAATAGTGTTAGTGTTACACGAAAGGTAAACAGGATGCAAGCTTATGCCACCTGAATTTCATTTTATTGAAATGCTCCAAAAGCTAACGTACTAAAAAATAAAAATCACTCAGTGATACCGTTGAAGGTTTGAACCTATTAAACATAGAAATCATTCAAGGTGCACATCTACCTTCATACAGTTACAAAATCTACTGTTAAAAATAATTCGTGAATGGATTAAGAGGCTAGAGTTGCAGTTGATCGAATCAAAATAATAGTATAGGCTAAAGCATCGCTGACTAGGCCGACCAGTCACCCCAAGCAGCACCCGTTCACGAGTATGACGCATGGACCAGCCATCATCTCAATTAAAATTAATATAGGTATATATAAATATAATTATGGGATTAGTCCGGAACAACTCCAAATATTATACCATTACTACAAACCTTTATATTTCCTCGCTATTATTATGAACCTAATGAAATTAACAATATCTATTTAAGTAACTGAAAATAAACCAGCTCCGTTTTCCGAGAACAGTGCCATATAAATGGAAGCCAATTTATTAAGAGTATGCCAAGCTTGATATAACATTTCTGTTAGATAAACCGAACTGAAAACGAAGATCTTGCGTAATGCTCAGTCGTGCGGACTGATAGCCCAAGCCCGCTCATCTTTGCTTTTTATTTAAGGTAAAGTTCTATGAAAGACGCTGGATTGGAGTCAATTTAAAAGTTCGTCTTTTAATCAGAAATATAACAAGGCACTATGAACAGTTTGCTATAGTATTTTAGTAGTATGTTTGTACAAATTGACTGGCCTGTTAGTCTAGTTGTTAATGAGTGGTTTCGATTCCCATCCAGGACAAATGATTGTGTGATGAGCATGATTGTTTGTTCCGTGCCTGGGTGTAATTTATTTCTTTTTCAGCAGTTTATCAGCAGTCTGGTGACCATACTATAGGCTGTGCCTATTTGGGAATCAGACGGCCCTGTGTCAGATGTGTGAACTTATTATTATTATTAGAAATTAGCAGTTACAAACAAACCCTCGCAATACAGGTGGAGACACATATATTTCGCCACTATTCACTATCAGAACAGTAGCATAACACTGTTTATATTAGTACGTTAAACGTTGTATCAGACAGAAGTAAATAGTATGCTGGTATTAATATAGACAGCTCATAAGTTAAAACAGGGATAATTATAGTTACAGGCCCGAGAGGCAGAGCGCAGTGTTCCGCGCGCGCTTCTCAGAGGAGTGCGACCGACGGACGGTTGACGGTCGCAACGGGTGACGGGACCCGTCTTGGGTGAGACGGGTCAATGCCTGGCGGGGGTTGCGGAAGAATGCAATGGCGATTCTCGCTCCCCCGATCATGGGCAAGCAGTGGAACACTGGGGTGGTTTTTAGTCGGTAAGAATCCGACAGGCCCCTTCGCCCCCCCCCCTCCCCCCCAAGGGCGGAGGACATCCATGAGGATCTTCCACCTCGTCATCAAAAAAAAAAGGGATAATTATAGTTGAGTAAAAAAAACACGATTTAATGACGAACCGCATTAAAAAGTAACACAGAATGCCACTATCTACTTCCTGGCTTCGTCATCAGACCATTGTTACCAGCCCAATCTGTTGGACTCGTCAAAATGAATCATATGAGCCCAAACTCGTGGGGTTTACTAGTAGCCACTGAAGAGTTCCACTCTCCACCTCTGGCTCCATAATCAGCTCAGCCTCAAGATGCCAAATTATAGTATTATTACCTTATCTTATATATATTATATCTTATCGTGGGAGAGCCATGTCTCGGCACGTATAGGCCGGCTCGACTGGAGTGATACCACGGCCTCACAGAAAACCGACAGTGAAGCAACTTGCATTGCTTTTCGCCGAGTGAGTGAGGTCCCCCCCCTCTCCCCCTCACTCCACTTTTCCTGTACTCCAACCTTAAAGGCCGACAACGCACTTGTGACTCTTGAGTGGCAAATCCAAACTAGCAGCGCCCCGCGGTTTCACCCGCGTATGTCCCGATCCCGTGGGAATATCGGGATAAAAAGTGGCCTATATGGTAATCCAGGTCTCCAGCTATTTTACATACCTAGTCTCATCGCAATCGGTTTAGTAGTTTTTGCGTGAAAGAGTAACAAACATCCATCCATCCATCCAAACTTTTACATTTATAATATTAGTAGGATTAGTAGGATTGCAGTGTAGGTAACTATTTAACCGATAATTATTGAAAGTAATTCGAAACGAAGGCTAAACAAATTGAAGCATTTGTTACTAACGAATACATAAAAATCAAACATCAAAAAAATTCAAATCCGGTAATCCAATTTTTATATCACTTTTTTGTACACTCCGTGCAAAATCTGCCAATATAGATTTTCATGAGTCCGGATAAAGATTTGTGACGCCGCGCTGGGGTAACTGACATACAATGGAGTGTTCACAGTGGAGTTTAGAGTTCACTGTTGTGCTCAACTGCACAAATGGTAAATGAATTTGTTTTGCGAATAGTTTTATTTTTTATTTTTTACGACTGATACATCTGTTTTAAACGATATTTGCAGCGCTCATTCTGTCAATCGCGGCAACTGTCAAACGACTGACAGTTATGTCAAAAGCGCTAAGGTTACATTAGAAAAGTTAATAGTGTAGTTAAGTTTTCTTAATAATTATATATATATAAACATAATAACATAATAATACTGAAACAAACTAATATATATTATGAATGATTCGAAATAAGGTCGTGTAACACACTAATTAATTGAACTACTTATGTGAACGAATGAACTCTTTCCGTCATTCATTCATTCATTCATGATACACATAATACGTGAGGCTACCACTTTTTCTCTATATCAATTTTCTGATGTTAATTACAACGATTAAAAAGTGTTGTCATTTTACTGTAAAAAAATTTTAACGCAGCGTTGACTATTCTTGATTTCTTGAAAGAAATGATCGTTAATAATTTCATTTGTTTAAAGTTATTATCCCAGTAGGATTTAAGGGAGTAGTCAGGAAAACATTACGCATCGCTATCTGGAAACAAATCAAGGACTAGGGGCAGTGCATTAAAATTAAAAGTTGTAGAACAACGGATGACCGTTATGTTTAAGTCGTGATAAAGGATTTCTTCTCACAAGGCTCAACCTTTTGTAAACGGGTGATTATTGATCGACACAGGCAGATTCATATCTGCCTGTGTTTAGGACATCCGGACCCTTACTAGTAACATCATTGTTACTAGGAAGGGTCCGGATGTCCTAATAAAAGCTGTTTCCGGATCCCTAGTATTTTAGGCGTAGTATAATAATAATAACTCCACACATCTCAAACTAGGCAAAGCCTGTACTATTTTAACCAGACTGCTGATAAACATACTTATATATTTCTAAATACATACATATTATAGATAAATTACACAAAGACACAGAACACACCCACGACCTCTGGCTTAGCAGTCAGGGTGACTAACCACTAGACCAACAGGCCAGTCAAAGACAAGTATAGCAACAACGTTGTATGTTAGTTGGTTTGATTCCGAAACTCCGCCCCACTGAAAACCCCGTTTCCAAAGGCACAAAAAAAGCCGATATAATATTATGTTATCCATTTATTTTATAATTTTACATTTTGTTATATCATCCTATTGTTGCGGTAACTCTGTGTGTAACTATAAATATAATTAATTTTATTTTTTTATATATATTTTTTAATTTAATTATTTCGAATAATTGATAACCAATTTTATGAAATAAAGATATTGAAGTTGAATTAGAGTTGGTGGTATCTTTAATCTTCGCTATAAGACAATTTGTAACTACAAACAGTATCTGTATGTAATCACTGTTTGTTTATCCAAAGAAAATGAAAAAAACCGTAGTTGGCTGTCAAGCTAAATTAGTTCAACTGATCAACATAAAATTTTGCATACACAAAAAAATTACATAATCACGAAATATTGCTCTCGATGAATATCTGAATCAATTTCTTATTGAGCGAAGCCGTAGTCAAAAGCTACATAATATGACATGACGTCATTCAGATAGAAATGAAAGTCAAAGCGGTCATGCCGTTTCTATAATTTAAAATTCGAAGACAGTTTTGTGTATCACTGTCTAACTGTCAGTCTAGGAAGACATTTCGGTAAAAAGAAAAACTCGTTTGGGTATTTAATTTTGTTGAATGCATTTGTAGCGAAAGTGAATGACTAATGGAATATAGATTATTTTAAAGTTAGTATACACTCCTTGGAAGACATATTGTAATCTTTATTTGCAAGGGCATTGTTATAATGATGAGTTTTCACTTCAAAAGTTGCCGATCAAATGTTTTCTTTTTTGAAGAAAGTGACGCCATCTACTGGTGATATCCATTAAACTGACGTACGTTCGGACGAAATTTTTAATAAAGGTTTTCGCTATTGAGCACTATTGGCGTTATAAATTTTCACCTTAATTACAATTATGTTTTTGTTTATTCTACCAAGAATTGCGCACACAATAAGTACTTTATTGAACTAATTATATTTTTAAAGATTAATTTTATTGATAAGGAGCTGACAGAACTCAATGTTTAGATTAGCGCCTAATCTAGTGGATCTATATTTGTACTATTATCGTGACGAAGCGAGGTCAGTGCTTTTTCTCCATAGCAAAAGTGCACAACGGTCAACGTGCGTAAAGAAGTTTTCACTTCGAAAATCAGTTGTGTAATGAATACTTATTATTCGCACACAAAATATGTAAATGTCGGATAACCATTTAAAATAGTCAATTGTGGTGAATAGTCATGACTTCTACTTTCTTTGTAAAACAAGTGAAGTATTTCTCAATTTTTCAAATGGATTTTTTCATTACTCAAGTTATGGATGTTCACCTGGAATCAGCTTGATAAAAACAATAATTCCTGTTTATTATTCTCTTATGCAATAACGTGACGTACACGTAACGTGAACGTAGCAGAAGAGACGTAACGACACGTGGGTAATTAACTGTCGCGATCTAATTATGCGACGGAAGCGCGTGCGCATGGCTAGATACCGTATACTAGATAAGTAGTTTACTTTAGATATGTATATATACATACTATATATATATACTTTAGATATACTGTCATTATTGTATTCCTTTTGCACATGAATTTAGCTTGCCCTGTTTTTTTTTTTACCAAATTTAGTTATTAAAATTTTACCCCCTTCCTGTTGACCGGATCCAGATCAATCTGGAATTTGGTAAACACCTTTAGTTCTGATGACACTACAATTGTGTGTATTTAGCATCATTGTAAATCCAAGATGGCAGCAGCCACAAAATTTTGCATTACATATTTTTTTCCAACTCCCTCAATATGGATATCAAATAAAAGGGCTTGACTAAGCGGCGGTAGGGTAATGGCTAAGGCGTCGGACTTACGATAAAGTAGTTGCAGGTTGGAATCCCACCAGGTGCACTACCGACGTGAACCCACTTCTGATACAAGCATTTAGCTTACGCATTTTCTGAAGGCTTCGTAGTACGCAGGCTCAAAGACAATGATTATAGGAAACACTGTATACTTGTATTCTATCTCATTCTTTGGCAGACTAAATCCTATTTATGAATACGTTTGTCTCTTTTTTGTGTCGCTTTTTCGTTTCATCAAACTTTGAAATCACAACGATTCTAAAGAAGTTTCACTTCGAAAACTTTTACTCGAGCCGCGTTGCGGGCAAAAGTTAGTTTCACATAACACGAAACATTTCAAGAGCAACAATGTTATCAAAAACCTCAACATTTCAACAATTTGCCCGTAGCTGCTTACCGCCATGTACTTGCTAAATTAATCTTTTTATAAAAGTTAATCAAGTAATAAGGCTTTGGGTTGTAATGAGTGGTTCTGTATTTACCCTACACGCTCCATGTTTTACGAACAAGTTACAAATTACACAACCTAAATATAAACTTTTCATATGCAATTTAAATACCAAGCTGTCATATTAAAATTTGTGAGAAACGCGAGGGGTATCTGTAAACACACGGAATATGTATTAGAACGTCGAAATAATTCGATGAAGATGACGGAGACAGAATTAATGTCTATGACTTATCTAAACATCTATTTTAATTTTACACTTGACAAAGCAATCTATTGTGGCGGTGAATCTGTGTATTGATTTATAATTTTAAAAAAAGTGAAACCTTTATGGGAGCGACTGTATGTATTGTAGGTTGGTGGTGACCTGATTATGTTGTTTTTAAATAAAACCACTATAGTTGGTTTATAACGCACTGTATTGGGCGAGAGCTTCGTTGCTAGAGACGCTTACAATGTTGCCACAGTCTTAACTTAATTTTTAGTGTTACAATTATTAATGTTGCCATAAGTCGTAAGAAACTTTTTTAGGCGCGTTATACAATTTTGTTAGGGGGGAAAAGTACTGACCTCGAGGTACATAATTACATACAGACCTGTGTGTGTGTCTTCAGTCCTACGACTGACAATCGTTTATTTAATTAATTACCAATTATATGAAATAAAGACATTGAATTTGAATTTATCATTATAGTACCTATCTGCTTAAAGAGCTCGGACAAGCCATCCGTATAAGCGACGTCCCTATCCCTCCGTTACCTTCCCTTCTTACCACCACCACATACTCTCAATTTTTCCATCATTAATTCCGAAAGTGAAGAAAGAAGAAAGAAGAAAGAAAGAAAGAAAAGAAAGAAAATCCGTTTAAAACATTTTATTTAAAAAGTGCTCGGTCGGAGGCAATAGGCTTGCCACCTATTACATGTGTGGGACCAAATGAAGTCTCACCGACTTCAATGCGTTTTAAAATACCAATTTGGGTATTTTAAAACGCATTGAAGTCGGTGCACTTCAAGTGTGCCTATACAATTTAAAGAGTTCCCTCGATTTCTCCAGGATCCCATCATCAGATCCTGACCTGATGACCATGCGACCATCTGGCCAGTATACCCTTTCAAACAAAATAAGATGTTTTTAAATTGGTCCAGTCGTCTTTGAGTAATCAGTAAACATACATAAAAAAAATACAGTGGAACATAGAACCTCCTCCTTTTTTGAAGTCGGTTAAAAAAAAACAAGACACGATGAGACCCTACATCTTTTACACCAAGGAGACCATCAAGGATGTAAATAAATAACAAAAAATGTTATACAACTACATTTACATACACCTACTTATTTACCTATAAATTACAATATAATGGTAAGTACATTTTAAACGTTTATTAAAATATTAATAAATAATAATAATAATCATTTGACACACGACCGTCTAGGCAGAGCCTGTACTATGGTAACTAGACTGCTGATAAACATACTTATATATTTCTAAATACATACATATTATAGATAAATTACACCCAGACACAGAACAAATTATCAATCTCATCACACAATTGTTTGTCCTGGGTGGGAATTGTACCCACGACCTCTCGCTTAGCAGTCAGGGTCACTAACCACTAGACCAACATGCCAATCAAATGAGTAATTATTTTCGCGCCACTAAACTTGAACCCAAATGTCATTGCATTAGGTGCGGTATTAGTTAAATTTGTTTGAAAAAACTTGTGTAATGATAATTTGATATCATAATTTTACGATATTTACAACTTTTTCTCCTATCCGAACTTTTCCTTTGAAGTCCGACAAGAATGTTTGAGGAAATCTATATTTAAAGCAAATCATGTTACTATTAGTTGAAATCGCATTAAATATAATGCGATTTTGACTAAGTACATAACAAGGTTCAATATCATGAATACATTTATTATATAATATACCAGCTATAACAGTCGATAATCTCTACCGCGTTACTCAAAAAGTGTCTTTTTAATGGGTTTTTGTATGAGTGATACCTTCATTTTACTGATATTTGCGATGTCTGTATTTTCGTTTATTGCGTCTTTTGTCTTCTGCTGATTCTAGCAATTGGCTTCCTTACACTGTTTCGTTTACCTAAACATAAGATTCTGAATATAAAATGACTGTAAAATATTACCCGTTGATCAAACTTATAAGTATAGTTTATATTTTTTAAATTGCAAATCATATTGCAATTTTAAAAATACTAACTAAAATCAAGAAATCCCCGAGGGACTACAGTATGGGGTTCTTCAAGAAATCAGTCTATAGGTTTTTAAAGGGTTGGCAAAGCGCATGCGAGTCCATAGGCCACGGTAACCGCTTATCATCTGGCATATATCTATCATTATGGCAGGCTCGACGTTTGTTTGCCACCGACGTCGTATAAAAAAGATCGCACGGCCCGCATCAGTTTGCCTGTGCTCTTATTCACCTAGAGTTGAAAACCAGGGCGCCATATTAATATTAAAAGCCAATATTAGTGTTCCTCTGAGACTACACCTAATTTCATTGCATATATGTATAATACTCGTATATTTATGTAGGAACGACATCGCGGGCAGGGAACGTATATGTGCCCGTATATATCACTTTCAACAAAGTTTGAAATTTCTCAACTCGAAATTGTGTACGTTTAAGTAAATAAAGGTGGCGTATACCTAAGTTACTTCACTTTGAGGAAGTTCATACGAGTTTCGTTCAGACTCTTATCGGAGTTAACGAGAATGTTTGTAATGTTTTGTTCATACGTCACTATTTGTGAGAGCCGAACAGTATTGGATGGATTGAGACTATTTGCGACTGATTGTAGTACTATGGTATTATCGCTGTAGGTATTATCGCTATACATATTAACTGGACGAACAGTAGTAGTTTAAACGATCAAATTATCAACAGACTGTCATTACACCCAGTGTTGTAGCTTCAATGAAGGGGGTTTAAAAAAATTATCTAACGCCATCTTCTTACCACATCGAACACTGTTTTAAGTTAATTCTGTTTTTGAATCAATAGATAGCGTTATTTGGTCATGCTGTATTGCACTATGGTTTCGTTATACTAGTAAGTTTAAGTAGATAAGAATCATTTAACTAAGACTGGTTGATAGATTCATGCCTTTAATTAAATGCCGACGGACTATTTAATTAATAAGTAATTAATAACATTATAATTCTTAAATATAACTCCACTTTTTTGTCACGCATATGTACATATACTTATTTTTTAAATAAGATGTCGTAGATTTCGGTTAGTTTTACAAAAAAACATGAATGTAATCGAATCTTGCAATTTAATAGTTTTCATTTGTAAGAACACAAAATATTGCTGAAAAGGGGATTAACGCTGTTAACTTCATCCAACTTACAATTTCAGAATTTACGGATAGCTTAACCCTTAACATTATTCGCTCCGCGGGTCTTACCCCTAATTGGCAACGTGTTCCCATTCGCCCCTTTGAAGTTTAAATGCACAGACTGTTGCTAATATAGTGATCAAGCACTCTTCAATATATTTTCCTTAAATAAAAATTGTATTTAATTTTTAATAGTTTCTAGCTGTATTTTTATAGTTACTATGTACTATTTATGTACCAACAAATCTCACTATTATTGTTACAAATGCCCAATCTTAGATGGATGGCTGTTTGTTACTCAATCACGCCAAAACGGCTGAACAGATCTTGTTGAAATTTAGCATAGAGATAGATTTAATTATAGTCTGGAATAGCACATTAGCTACTTTTTATATGTGAGGTTACGGGAGTCCAGACCCCCTTTCCCTTACTCCCACCGTAAAGGCCGGCAACGCACTTGTGGTTCTTGAGTTGCAGGTGTCCATAGGCAGCGGTATTCACTTACCATCAGGTGGCCCGTAGGCTCGTTAGCCCCTTATCCATAATAAAAAAGATATTTTGTACTGGATTCTCTGATCACATCTACTCGTAAATATTATTCAATATTATCCCTGTTTGTTTCTAGTCTTACTGCTCCAAGCCTAAGTGGGATTAGGACATAGTGCACAAACGCTGGCTTTCGAGAACCTTACAGAAACGTGTCTTTAGGGTAATGTTATGCACTGTAACAACAAGTGAAAAAAAACAGTCAGTCGTAGGACTGCACAACAGAAGTGAAAACCTAACTTCACAAGGTGTTTGCATATACATACACACACACACACCTCTGTATATATATAATTAGGCTTAAAATAAAAAGTAGGTAATAACATATCTAAATGTATACATATTCACTCCTTAGTTTTCTTTTAAATACGAATAATATTTTCTTTTATTATATGAATCGGTCGTCATATTTATCAAAGAGACCGTTATCAATGCAGGCGGCATTGCTTCAAAGTAGTACGTATTTATGTACAATTGTATTACAGCTAAGTCAATTTACTTAAGAATTTAGATCGAAACTAATCACTGTAAATAGTATGGAACTAGATTAAATATGAAATTGTTTGTAGTCTGTTGCAATCCACTAGATTATATTGTTAGCTCTAACAATATCATTTTAATAATTGAAATAAGATTATTCCAACCCAAGTAAACTCTATTAATATTTAATTAAAAAAATCCTCCGCGCCTTTTTCCCAACTAAGTTGAGGTCGGCTTTCAGTCTAACTAAGAAACAGCTGAACTTCGATATTTTACGTGAAGCGACTGCCATCAAAAATCCACAACAGACCTCCACAACCTAAGTACTAGGCAATATCGAAGTTCTGTAGTTAGACCAGGTTGTCGGACTTTTTAGGGCTCCAACTACCCGTAACGAATGCCACAGATGTTCGTCTTCCCTCTGACAAACAAGTCTATTACTAGGGTCAGCATCTTCAACGAGAGAGATAAACTTAAAGCGCTACAGAACAGGTATAGCTGATACCTTGACGCTCATAACCCTTTATTACTGTCGCGCAGTCGGATAAAAAGTAAGTACATATTACTTTTTGTGATGGATATGAAACTTATTACTTGTATTGAATTCTTCGTTCATCTAAGACTACTTACTACCGTTTGTACTTTGTTAACATAACAGATAGGTTTGTTATATAAATAAGTCTCAAGAACAATATCTCTTAAGGAATTATTCACCTGCAATAACAGGCAGTATTGAATATTGTGAAGTTAAACCGTATTCTTTAGACTCTAGAGAAAAGGTTTCATTATTTGTTATTACTTATTTCCTTTTCGTTACTAGTTTGAAAAAATATAAATCCATTCGAAGCCAAGGCACATTAGATAGGCTCCCATTGGTTACCTGTCTGGGATGAACTCCCAGACAGGAAACCAATGGAAGCCTATACTACTTCCTGTACTACGCCTGTACTACGAATACTACCCTTGTAATGCGGTGTATTTACTGATGCAGTAGGTTAGGGAAAGATGGAGGTAGTTTTGACATCGTTTGACTGCCACACTTTTATTTTGGACTCTCTAAACAGCTCTAGGCATCGCCCGATGCTGAACCAACTGCACCAACTTAGGTAGGTACATCTTCGTTTTTTTTTTTTTTTTAGTTTTTGTTTTTTAGCGTATTAAATGCCTGCCCTACCCTGCCCTGCCCTGCTCGCGTACTCAATGACCAAAAATTAAAAGTCCTCATCTCTCTTTCTTTTTCTGTGTTGACCACCTGATTTTAAAACTAGAAACATAACCCAATCAACTTTAAATTTATAATTCAGTGCAGTGCTCAGGAGGAAAAAGTGTAGGAATAAAATGCAGAGCATTCTAAAGCCGCATTTCCATCTCGCAGAAAACTAAGCACAGAGTCACCCGTGTTGAGTAATTTCGTTCTAATGACGGACACAGTGTAGCGTAGCGGGAATACATGGGTTGCACTATCGCCTCATGTCGTTGACCTCTGGTTCACAGCAGTTCGAGCCGGTTCAACCCAGTTCATGCGGTCAGGGCTGAAGTTTCAAGTTTCCGCTCTATGAAAATTTCATATTTAGTTAGTTCATATTGGTTCATAAAGGTTTGATGTTTTACCTGGTTCTAATATCGACTAATATTATAAACGCTACAGTTTTTGAATTAGTCCTTTGAGTTAGTATGTTTATTGGTATTTGACGCTAAAACGGACGCATGAATTTTGAACAAATTTGTAAGACCCGCAAATTTATTGTATCCTTTTTTTTGTATGGAACCCCCACGGGTGATCACTTCACCCGGAGCTAACGCTGAAGTTGTATATCGGAAGAATACTCGTCCTCTCACGTACCCTGACAACATCGTTTCCTCGCAAAATGAGGGGGCGAAATCGTACACACTTTCGCATCGGACCATGGACAGAACAGAACCATGCATCTCCAGCGAAAGGCCATCGCCACCATGGCGCGCCTAGTGTTATGACAAATCCCACACGGGACAAAAATTTGTGTGACCCACAAATAGTTGTCCTGAGTGTTCTTTGTGTCCGTTGTTTGAATGTTTGTGAATCCTCCATTTATATGAATAGTTATTTGCACAGAGTTCGAATCGAACCGCAAACTATGACGCTGCAGTCAAATACTCGATTCGACATTAGGTGTTTAGGATTCCTCCCAAACTACCTAATGTCGAATCGAGTATTTGATATGCCGTCTTGGAGTCGACAAGAACATACATCGATTTTATATGCTATATTTCTTTAGCATATAAAATCAATGTATGTTCTTGTCGACTCCAAAACGGCTGGACCGATTTTGATTAAATGAAAGGCAATCTTAAGATTAGCCCAGCGGGTGATTCTGTAAAGTTTAGTAGCGATCGGATCAACACTTTTGCAACGAAGTTCGTTATTGCATGTTACACTTCAGACGCTTGGTGGACGGCCCGCTAGTCGGGAAAGTGTTAGTGCAACGAAAAATGCTGACTGCGAGTTGATTTATTGCTTGTTAGCTATTTTTAATGCCCGACGCAAAAAGGAGGGGTGGTCTGTGGCATCATAGCTCCTAAAAGGAGCACCGATTTTGATTTAGATTTTTTTGTTTGAAAGGTGACTTGATCGAGAGTGTTCTTAGATATTTCAAGAGAATCTGTTTAGCCGTTAAAAGACCATCAGCTCTCTAATCGTTGAAGGGATATTAAGGCGATTTTTAATTTATCCTTGTAACTTGACGTGTGAGAGCCATACTTCGGCACGTATGGCCCGGCTCGACTCCACTCGATACCATGGCCTTACAGAAAACCGGTAGTAAAGCAATGCTTGCATTGCATTTCGCCGCGTGAGTAAGGTTATCGGAAGCCCTAACCCTTCCCTCTTCCCTCTTCCCACTCTTCCCCCCTCCCGCTCTTCTCCTACTTACACCTTAAAGGGCAGCAACACATTTGTGACTCTTGAGTTACAGGTGCCCATGGGCGGCGGTAGTCATTTACCATCAGGTGACCCGTCTGCTCGTTTGCCCCCTATACCATAAAAAATAAAATATTAAATTTAAAAACTTTATATATATAGTCTAATAAAATTAAGCTGTTAAAAAGAAAGAAGGTAAAAATAATTTACATACATAATATATATATTAAAAAAAAACTATTAGTAGGTACCTTCCAGTGTGGAGATAAGAAATCACAACAGACCGAACAACAGTCTGTAGACATGTTTTAAATACACAAATAAGTAATACACACATTGAGTGGCCTTGAACTGATAAGTGTTTGACGCTATTTATTCATAACAACTTGTCAAAGTCAATGTCAAATATCTATCACTACATATTATATAACAAAGTCCCCCGCCGCGTCTGTCTGTTCGTGATAAACCTAAAAACTACTCAACGGATTTTCATGCGTTTTTCACTAATAGACAGAGTGATTCATCAGGAAGGTTTAGGTGCATAATTTGTACCCGTGCGAAGCCGGGGCGGGTTGTTAGTATTTTATAAAATTCCTTAAGAATCATATCGCGTTTTTTTTAAACAAAAATTATTGATCAACACAACAACAATGTAATTGTTGAGAGTAAAACAAATCTACAATAACATATAAAACTGAAGCTTTTTTGTTTGTTTGTTAAAACGGGCTAATCTCTGGAGGTATTTGTCGGAGGCTTGCTATTGATATTGTCGGAAATTCGAATGCTTTAAATTTATTTTGTCTATCCTTCGAAAACAGTCATAAAACATAATCTAAGTCCTTTTCCGTCCCCTGACAAAGTGTTTACAAAATTTCATGATAATTTGTTTAGTAGTTACGGTGTAAAAATGTAAAAAATAAACAAACAAACTCACTTTCACATTTATAATATTACTAGCAGTTCCCGCGCGGCTTCGCGCATGGACATATTTTGCACTGAACCCTAATTATTTTTCCAAAGTAAAAGTTCCTTAAGTTCCTCTTTATAACACCAGCTACCTGCCAGTGAAAGTCCCGTGGAAATCAGTCCACCCGTTCCGGAGATTAGCCGGAACAAACAGACAGACAAAAATTATAAAAACAGATTTTAAGCATAGGTATCGTGCAAATAACTGTATGAGCCTAAAAATACTATTATTGTGACATTACAAAGAGACACTTCAATTTTATTTATTTGTATTGATTTAGTTACGATAGTACCATATAAGTAAATTAATAACAGTAGCAAATATTACGTCCTAGAGTCTTTACGGAGAGTGCTTTTTTACTCAAAAAATGTATATCAGCCTTTAAACTTTCTTTTTGTATCATTAACTTTCAAAAAAGTATCACCGACTTCAATTATTGTAATAAGCTGTATTGTTCCCTTAATTTTCTACCCTTAAAGGTTAAATATTTTCTTTAAATTATGGACCAACCTCAAGTACAACTCATTAAATTTTAAAAGGAATTTCTGAAATCGGTTCACAAATGGCGAAGAAATCGCGCAAGAAAGATACACAAAAAAAAAAACATGCAGTCGAATTCAGAGCCTTTTGTTTTTGATGTCGATTAAAAGTATGCAGTCGGTTTAATTTTTCCAGGGTCAAAATGCAATATTTATCAGGCGTGGTCTTACGACCGTCGACTACGATAGTCTTTTAGAACATTCTAAACATTATTGGGAGGTCTTATGAGTAAGCTTCTTAGCTATATCCATTTTTCGGTCTATTAAACATATTACTACAAAATATGCCAATGCTGTAACCGGTTGTTATAGTAATTGAGTTTTATGTAATAGGTACTGTTGAATTAGAAAAGCAGAAATCGAAGCAAAGCGTTTAGAGTTGAATATGAGTTTGACGAGTAACGATTCTTTTTCTTACGGACGGTAAAATTTTCGTTGAAAATTCAACGAAATTTTACCGTCCGTAAGCAAAACGAATCGTTTCTTGTTTATTGGAACGCGGCATAAGTGGTCGCCTCGCTACACCGCACCCAGTGTTGTGGGTTTAAATCCCACACGGGACAAAAATTTGTGTGATCAAAGTACCAATAAAACGATAAAAAAAATGAGAAATAGCAAAAAAATTTCAGTAATCTTACAAAAAAATTATATGAAATACTAAAGGACATTGCATGAAATAAATATTTAATAAATATAGATTGGTATTCAAATTAAGATAAAAAACGTTTTGAACTAAAATGTAAAAATTACGTTTATTCTAGCCTTCTGGGACAGTTAGGACTAAGAGACACGATGAAGAGAAAATCTATAAAAAAATAGCAGTCATGGGACTGGCGACAGAAGTGAAAACTTAAACGAAACGACGAACTTAAAACGTCACATTAGAAGGTTTGTTACATTCATTAATAAGGAGCTGAAAAAACTCAATGTTTAGATTAGCGCTCTCTAGTGGATCTATATATGTATTATTAGCGTGGCGGTAACTAGTTCAGTGTTTTTCCCCATAGTAAAAGTGCACAAACCTGCCTAAAGAAGTTTTCACTGCAAACATTTTTGAGTTACTGAAATTCACTTCAAACATTTTTGAGTGACAAAATTTCAGTAACTCAATTTTTTTTTTATAAACAGTTTTATAATGTTTGGAGTACATAACTAACGGTGAATTACGGTTATATATTATTTGTTAATAGGTACTTCAACATTTTATTTTGTACTGTTTCGAACTATTTCATTCGAGAAGCTAGTTGAATAGTTAAACCCGCTTCCCGCCCCGCTATTGTGTAGTCACAGCCGGGTCATTTTAATAAACAATACGAGATATTTGGGTCAAACACATAGTCAGTCAGACGGCCAGGTGAGACAATTGCGTTGCGAAATCTTAGGTGAATGGTTCCGTAGCTAGCGGAAGGCGGCAAGGACTACGAATGGATATTATGTACGGTTATTAGGTAAGTGGGCAAGCTGAGTAGTCACGCTGTAATTGAATTGGTGGGTATGGCTGTTGCTTAGGTTCGTGGGTTTTTCTGCAAAAATACTAGATAGATAGATATATAGATTACACTTTACTTGTACACCAGGGTTTTACAAAAAATATGTAACAGAAGATGTATCTTATAAATAGTGTACAAAGGGCGGCCTTATCGCTTGAAGCAATCTCTTCCAGGCAACCTTGGGATGGACTGGAGTTATTTTATTACACAGGTGGTAATCGTTGACGTTACTCTCTCCATTGAATTACCTACAAAATGAGACCTGTGTGTGTGTGACTTGTTTTTTTTTTTTGCAGACTGCGGGTACCGAAATTCTTATCCAGCGCATTTTTTTTACTATTTATCCAAAACTAAAAATGCGTGGTAATCCAAAATGTTTTAGTTCCTGGACTGGGCTATTGCATGTCTCATCTCATCTGTATAAAAGTTATGACAGTTTCAATTTCCAGGTATTATTTCCTCCTTTTCTCAAAAAAGCAGGTGGAATGTGTTCAGTTAAAGATTTTAAATCGATTTTTTTTTTAATTTTAGTATTACTTAATCTGTTATTGAGCAAAACCCATAAACACTATCTTCAATAAGTCGTGCCCTTTCAATGACTTAACTGTTCTATTGTCAGATGTATTCTGTAGTACTGTTTTGTTCTAGGTGCAGGTACTTCTTGAGTCAAGCGACTCGTCAAAAAAATATAGAGACCTGTAATGGAGCAAGTAAACATAGATGTTTCTCTTTTATTACACTTTTTTTGTTTACACCATTGATGAGTTTTTGAATGGTTGTGATAACAGTGTATTTTGACAATGACATTTCCATACCATCTTTCATTAGTGAGGATTACAAGTAAAGGACAGGGATTTGACATAATTATCATTATTTGACCTTTTAATTTCATTGCTTTTATACATTATAGGACTATTCATATTTTTACATATATATTGCACAGCCCTGTTCTCATATTCATGCAAATAAATGATTAAAATTATTATTTTTATAAATAACATCACAAACTGATAAAATTGGACACAAACATTGCTGCTGCAGTACGACATTATAAAACGAAGTTTATTATATGTTTATTTTATTTATTTATTTACACTTTATGCACAAAAAAAATGTACAAGGGCGGACTTATTTAAAACACAACTTTGTTATTTTTTACAGCAATTTAGGTCTCATGTAGGTACACGGTGAATTACTAACCTTATCAATACATACAAATAAATAAAATTGAAGTGTTTGTTTGTAATGTAAAAACAACAGTTTTTTTAACCTAATACAGTTATTTGTACGATAGCTATGCTTAATAAACAGTTTTTGAAATTTTTGTATGTCGGGCTGTTTGTTCCGGATAATCTTCGGAACGGGTTCACCGATTTCCACTGGCAGACAGCTGTTGTTATAAGGAGTAACCCAGGTTACTTTTATTTTGGAGAAATAAATAGGATTCCGCGCAAAATCTTCTATATAATAAAAATGAATCGCCAAATGTGTTGCTAAGCGCAAAATTCGAGAACGGCTCGACCAGTTCGGCTAATTTTCTTGTCATATTTTCGTTAAGGCACAAGGTAGGTTCTTATAGAGAGAAAAACGTAAAAATTGCGAGGAAAATAGCAAAAACAACACTTTTCTTTTCATATACAAACCACAGAGTAAATAATAATTAAACTCCATGTCCCCAGCTGTCAAACATTTGTCGTCAATCAATAACTTTTGACAGAACAAAGTCTGTCGGGGCAGCTAGTATATGTATAAATATGTACAGGCGAACGAAGCCACGCGGGAACTGCTAGTCCAAAATATATTTGAACATTAAACTAACATACACTATAAAGTTTAAGGTTTAACACTCGGTTAGAAACATGGGTATATCTTGTAAACATCTTAGGGTAAAGTTGCGCTAAGTTTACTAACTTGCTGCACAGTTTCCGCTTTTACTTTTTAATAATATTTAATTCTATCTGTGCCGGGTGTACACATTTATGTTTTGCATGGAACCCTAATTCGTTTTCCAAAATAAAAGAAGCCTAAGTTACTTCATATAACACTAGTTATCTGCCAGTGTAAGTCCCATGGAAATCGGTCCACCCGTTATGGAGATTATCAGGAAAAAACAGTTAGATAGACAGACAGATAAAAAAAATTACATTATTTTTTTGGTATATGTACCACGGTACGTATACAAAAAAAAATTATGTAATTTTTTTTGTTACACGTAACATGCTGTTATTATGACATTACAAACAGACATTCCAATTTTATTTACTTGTATAGATAATAACATTGTATAAATAAAACTATTAAAACGTTATCTTACTTAATTTAATTAGTCTCTTTGGCACAGATGTTGGTAATTAATCGTGTTTAATACTTTACAAGATGGTTTGATAATAAAATAAATTGCTTTTGACAACCGATTCGACGCGGCGCCGGCGCGGCCATCGATAATATGAGTACAGTATCATGGGTCACGATTTCAAATGCAGATATACATATGCTAGCTATATATATAATATATATTTGATTTTGCCATACAGTCTAATGCCGGTAGACTTGACCGGGAATAATTGAATGCCAAAATATGATCACTTCTTCCAAAGTATTACAGATGCACAGCAGATAAAGCTAGGTTTTCATCCTTGCTGCCTCAAGGAACCGTGATCCCGTTCTTCGCCCGTCGGGGTTATGGTTTCGGCACCATACAATTTCATGTACTCTTCTCTCTCTTTTCGACCCTTTCAGCGGTCCATGAATGTAACCTTTGCTGATAAGCGGAAAGCGTCGAGAAACAGAACAGCACATAGTTTGGGAGACTCTGGACTTTGTAGAACATTAGCCAAAGGAGGCACTGCACTATTATTCTTGCTTAGAGTGTACCACCAACAGGTTTTCTAGCCCCTCCGTCTCAACTTATGGATCAAAAACATTACAATAAGACTGGAGTATTTTCGCCATCCATGTGAGATAATTGTTTAATGCCAATTAAGAGAAAAGAAAACAGTACTCTTCAAATGTTTTGAACGTAATTATCGCGTTATATATATTTAAACATATTACTAACTTTGGATTTTATTTGACTGGCCTGTTGGTCTAGTGGTTAGTGACCCTGACTGCTAAACCAGAGGTCGTGGATTCGATTCCCACCCAGGACAAATAATTGTGTGATGAGCGCGATAATTTGTTCTGTGTCTGGGTGTAATTTATATATAATATTAAGAAATATATAAGTATGTTTATCAGTAGTCTGGTTACCATAGTACAGGCTCTGCCTAGTTTGGGATTAGACGGCCGTGTGTGAGATGTTATTATTACTAAAACTCTGTTTCAGTTTTTAGGATTCCGTACTATTCCGTACTTCGTAACTTGTTTATTAAAGAAAACTATTGGTCTTTATAGAAATTGATGGATCCGCTGGTTGCTAGCAACCGACAGTTTATTACCCTCTCCTTCAATGCAGAGGGAACAGCATTATAGGTACAGGTGATGTAGACTAATGGAATGCCGTTCGTGAGCCAATGGCTTAGATATTTGTAGGGTACATATTTAACGTCTTTTTGTAATAAATTTACTGTGCAGTACGACCAATTGATGATTTGACGACTTATGTGTCGCGGCTGTAGATCATGAGACTAAAACGTCGCAGGTTTCGGCTTCGGTGCTCAGTGGAAATATATTTGTATGTTTGATTAATATGTTATCACTTTGAATGTTATCAATACAAATGAATAAAAATCAAGTATCTGTTTGTAATGTCAAAATAATCGTTTTTTTAAGCTCATACGAGTACAGTTATTTTGCACGATAACTATGCCTAAAAATCAGTTTTTAAATTTTTTTTCGGTCTGTCGGATGGACCTATTTTCACGGGACTTAAACTGGTAGATAGCTGGTGTTATAAGGAGTAACGTAGACTAATTTTATTTTCGTAAAAATAATAAGGGTTATGCGCAAAATATATAAATATGTACAAGCGGGCAAAGCCGCGCGGGAACTGCTAGTTATGTATAACATGTATGTATTAAAATATATGTATAGCAATGCATGTCTATGTTACAGTCAAGTACTTTTGACCGCAAGCTCTCGACAAAATTCATGTTGACTGATATTTAATTCCAAAGTAGTTTTTAAAAATGTAACTGCTTAAAAGTATTATTAAGTTGTGATAAGTTAGATAAGATTTTTAACATTGTAATCAATAAAAGGTTTAACACTTTTGACTAAGGGCGTTAGTCAAAACCACTTTTAAGCAAAAATTAGCAGTCAAAATATCCATCCATTACTACTTACCAATGAATTTCACTCAAAAGTACTTAGTGTATCTATTATCATTTTTTTTTATGGTATAGGCGGCAAACGAGCAGATGGGTCACCTGATGGTAAATTATTACCGCTGCCCATGGGCTCAAGAATCACCTACAATTCAAGAGTCACAAGTGTGTTGCCGGCCTTCAAGGAGTAAGTAGGGGAAGAGGGAAGAAGGAAGGGTTTTGGCTTCCGGTAACCTCACGCCGCATTGCAAGCATTGCTTCACTGCCGGTTTTCTGTGAGGGCCGTGGTATCACTCCGGTCGAGCCGGCCCGTACGTGCCGAAGCATGGCTTTCACACGATTTACATATATAGTATCAAAATATATTTATATTCATGTTTTGGAATTTATAGTGTAAGCAATATTTAGCGTAGGTCTAGAAGGTGCTTAATATGTAACAGATTTAGTAGGTATATTACAGGTTTAAGGGTACATTCAAGTTAAGTCGTTAACTACGAAAAATACTTTGTGGCCTTAAACTAATTAGAGGGGTCCATAAAATGTAATTGCATCGCACAGTAAACACTCGAGTGAAGTCATTAAAAAAAAAGTGTGTGTGTGCAATTCACACACGGCACAAGTGAAACTTCAGAACAGTTGCCTACGAAAGAATGAGAAATAAAAAGTTAAATCAACACAAATAATTTACTAATGTTAATAAATTTATTTTTAGTTAATTTACATAAAAGTTATTGGTCCAATTAACACAAATGTGTTAAATAATTAACATAAATGAATTAACCAACTAATTTTAATACGCAAATGCACAAAAATGACACCACGTTGACTATGACGCATTTTCTGAAGGCTTCATAGTACGCACACGCAAAGACAAACATTATAAGAAACACTGTATACTTGTATTCTATCTCACTCTCTCGCAGTCTAAATCCTATTTATGAATATGTTTGTCTTTTAGTGTAACTTTTTCGTTTCATTGAATTTTCAAATCACAACGATTTTAAAGAAGTTTCACTTCAATATTGCGAACAAAATGATACGTAACACGTTTTTTCTCTCATTTATCATGCCTTCATGGATCATTCGTTAGAGGGCTCGGATTTCCTGACCTGCTCAAGCTATAGCTTAAAATCCATTCTCTTCTTTCCCTTTCAATATTCTCCACATTTTTTCAGCTTTATTTTAAATTATAGATGGCAAAATGTATAAGTATGTTACATTATTTTGTTATCATGGATGTGTGCCCTAAGTGCACGTATGTATGGAAATTTCTAAAGGTTTATGTACAAGAAGTGATAAAGTTCCAAGCAGTAATGAGCTAATATCGCAGAATACAATATATTAATACAATAGTTTCATGGCCGGCCACGTTGACGCACTCTCTACACGTTTCTCTAAGCTAGTAATTCATTTTAATGTACCTATTATGAGTTTAATAATTTACTATGGTAATAGAATGGCTGTAGAATGAAATATTAGATCTATCTGGTAGTTCAAAATATTTTTGTTTCATGATAATAATTAGAAAATTTAAGAAAGTTTTCGCAACATTTCCTAACAAAATAAATACAAAAACCCTCTACGAATCAATAGGTAACAACAAAATCAAAATATCATTAAGTGTATGATATAAGTATAAGTGGGTTTAATTGCGTGTTAATCTCGGGTTCAGTTTATGTTCATGTTAGTAATTAACTGAAATTTCTTTTAAATATGAAGAAAAACTTCAGAGCAAATCATTCCTAAAAGATTTTCATAGCACGGACGGTTGTTTTTTTTGATACCCGCAATTATTATCTTAGTATTACATCAAAAACCGGAGAAGTGTGAGTCTGACTCGCGCACCGAGGGTTCTGTAAGCAAATTAGCAAACAAACTTGTATGTAGATAGTATCTATCTACGTCTATTTTGGGAATAAATTCTCGAAAATATTTTTGCACGTCTTTTCCGAAAGACAAACTTAACTTTGCAGTTCTAAAAATACTCTCCCATACATCGATGTACGAAAAAGTCAACTTTCCAACTGCAAAATGTAAGTTTGTAATCACAAAAACAATTTTTGTAAAAAAGTCTAGACAGACAGGCGGACCACAAAGTGATCTTAAAGTGTTCTTTTTTTTGCCTTTTCAGGAACGGAACCCTAAAAAGTAAATTAACTTCGATTTTCAAATCCCAAAACTACAAAAACAAGTATAACATTCTGAAATGACTTCCACATATTCCACATTTTAACAGTCATATGTATGACTGACAATGATAAATATGTATGTAACATATTATTAATACATATTAATAATATGTTACATGCATATTAATACATATTAATAATATGCATATTTATCATTGCATGCATGCTCTACATAATAATTGAAATAGTACGGTTGAATGGAACATTGTAATCTGTTTGCAGGAAACCACACAACAATATGAATAAAAATTGCTTTTTGTTACACAATACATAGAATAATTACATTACATTAGATGAACGAATGACACCATGTACGTTCAGATATTAATTACATTATATGTAATACTAGCAGCACCCCGTGGTTTCACCCGCGTAAGTCTCAATCCCATGAGAATATCGGGATTAATAGTAGCCTATGCGATAATCCAGGTCTCCAGCTATCTACATACCAAGTTTCATCGCAATCGGTTCAGTGGTTTTTGCGTGAAAGAGTAACAAACATCCATCCATCTATCCATCCATCCAAACTTTCACATTTATAATATTAGTTGGATTTGAACGTATATGGTGTAATTTGTTCATATTTATTACTGGCCTGTTGGTCTAGTGGTTAGTGACCCTGACTGCTAAGCCAGAGGTCGTGGGTTTGATTCCCACCCAGGACAAATAATTGTGTGATGAGCACGATAATTTGTTCTGTGTCTGGGTGTAATATTTAGAGCTTCTTAGACTAACTGCGTATATTTTCGCATAATATTTTGTTCTCTTCGTTCATATTCGTTTTAAGTAATTGCTGTTTTTATACAACTTCAAATGATAATAATTACTTGAGACACACACGGTCGTCTGATCTCAAACTAGGCAGAGTCTGTACTACGGTAACCAGACTGCTGATAATTAGGTACTTTTACCCAGACACAACAAATTATCGTGCTCATAAGACAATTATTACCCCTGGGTGGGAATGGAAAAAAGACCTCTGGCTCAGCAGTCAGGATCACTAACCACTAGACAACCAGGCCCATCGAGTTCATAAAAAAGGAGGTTACATTATTGTATTGAGAGATCTTTTGGTTTCCAGAGTTATCACAAAAAAAAAATTGATTAATTGTGTGACATACACAACAGCTACTCAAAGTTTCAAATGCTATAATTTAGACGCATAAAATCAATTGTACAGGACAGCTTAAAAACATATTTTTATAAGAGAAACGAATCGGATCAAACATCGCCCTCCTAAATCAGACCTTGTTGTTAAAAGGAATTACATATATATATACGAGTCCATATATATATATAGCAGCTGTGACGTGCACTTTTATCTACATTCCATTTAAATGACCCATCTACTCGTCGCTCTCGTACAAATCGAAGTAGATGTAGGAAATACAAATATATTTATTTACCTAAAACAGCGCTGTCGGTTGCAAATGGTCGACAATTTTCTTTGAGTTATTTAGTCCATTACAGGGTACTTTTTAGTAAATTTAAAATCTTGTTAATGTAGTTAAACAAAACATTGTGAAGACTACAAAGAAGTTTTAGAAATATATAAAGTTGCTAACAAAAATCTATAGCTGGTATCTTCCATGAAGAACAAAAGGTTAGTTAGTCGGGTTTTGGTTTGAATTGAAACTTTTGTAATTAAAGCGTAGGAAAACAAAGAGATTAACATCATTCATCCTTTATGATAATATTTTAAAGGATTATGGACTAGTGTTTCGCCTACGCCCGCCTTGGAACTATTATATTAAACTATTGGATAATTATAACTTATCTAGATAATTAAAATTCAACCGTATTGTTTTAGGTTTTCAGAATTTTGGATAAGTAGAATACCTACGAATAATAATTATTTTATTTACTATCTTTGCCCCGCGGTTTCACCTGCGTGAGTCACGGTACCGTGTTAATTTCGGGATAAAAAGTAGCCTATGTGTTAATCCAGGTATCCAGCTATCTACATATCAAGTTTCATCGCAATCGGTTTAGTAGATTTTGCGTGAAAGATTAACAAACATCCATAGTTCCATACATCCATACATCCTCACTAACTTTCACGTTTATAATAATAGTAAGATAATAGTAAGATAATACACATAGAATATTTATAGGCTTGTAGTTGTTGTGTACACCATGTAGATGCATGGTGTGGGTGCCTGCTGATCTATTAAAGGGCAAGGTCTGCAGGAGTTGTCGGAGGCTTGTTTCTACACCAGTTATGTTCTGGTCTCTCGCAAGGGTCCCTTTTTGAAGGAACACCGTATAATCTTAGTAGCTTCGATTTCGACATAAAACTTCACTGTTGGCTCTAGAGAGGCGATGACCCGTGGGTCAGGGATTCCGAATGAAAAAATGACATTTAGTATTGGACGTGTTTATATGTATGTATCGGTAAACGCTAGGAAAACATAAAATCTCAGGGGACATTACTAATAGTTTATTTTTAAACGAAATAAAACCCTATTCTGTTCTTGACGACTTGGCGTTGACAACACCCGTGGGAGCTATACACACTTTAACGTAAAGTTTTGAGAAGACCAAGTGAATTTTGTTTGTTTTGTAAATTTTCTTTGCAACATTTTGTTAAATTTTACTGAACATTTACACCGTATAAATTAAAGTGATAACGGCAAACAATAAAAGATTAAATAAAGTGAAATTTATTTTATTTAGAGTGCATTTTTCTTTAAAATGTTTCTATTGTAAATTGATGTCTCCGTCGTGTCCGATAAAAATGATAAGGGATTTAGGTATACGTAACTAAATAAAGAAATGCAATTTAATATTGTTTTGGAATATTATAGATGTGAAGCTAGCTCAAAATAAGTAAAATTAGGCACCAGATAAAATCATCAGAGCAGTCGCAATAAAAAAAAGTAAAACTAATAATATAATAAACTGTATTCATTGCTATTTAATTATTCATTGCAAACAATATTATGACCAATATTAATGAAGCATGCGATTAGATTTTATGACCGTAACTTATATGTGAAGACAATATGTGTCACACAGAAGCCGCTATGAATCTCAATGATAATTAAAGTTAATTAAGTGAGTTTAAATCCAATCAGTGATGCTATTTTATTTCCATAACCATGCTTTTATATTTAAAAGGTTAGCCAGGGGTTTTATTCATACACACACACACATTTTTGCTTCCACGAAATTTTAGACTACCCTATTGATGTCTATCAGGTCTGTTTACAGACGCAGAGCTGCTACTCAAAATTCTCGAACAGTAAAATTTCAATTTTCTTGAACCGGGAATCGAACCTAGGACTTCAATGACTTCTATATAATTAATAATGTTTTTGGGGAATTAACGCGATAACGTAATAAGGATATAATTCAATTGCCTGACGTTTTGACCAGGTTGCATTGTCCGTTGTCACAGGCCGACTGGCTCAGTGGAGCACGCCCTTCATCTTGGGATCCGCGAGGTAGAAGGTTCGTCATCCACGCACACAGTTTCACAACGTACAACAAACCATACTAACAAGCCTATTCTGTAAGTAAACCGACGTGTCTCATTTTCTGGTGTTTATGCGAGTCGAAGATATTTAATACCTATCGCGTAATTCTATATGATGGAACGCGAAAGTTTAAAAGTTTGTATTGGACTTCATGACCGCACTCAAAGATGTGTGTCAACTTATCGCCACGGGATCAGTGATCCCTATTACGTGGGCCCAAAATATAGTAAGAAATCTGATCTTATAATGAACTTCTAAGTATCTACAAATAAAGATGTACAAGCATGGGGCCAAATAAAATACGACAAACGGCCAAATAATTCAATTCCTTTTCTTATTTTGTCGAAGAGTACATTTAAAAATAATTCCTCAAGTCATTAGACTATTTTGCCAATTCATCTGAACATTAAACTTCAACTAGTTCTCGATTATCAAAAATGGATGCAGTAAAAAGTGAAACGTTTACATTTAAGATAATATACTTATAGATATTTTAGACATGATAATTACATGTCTTAGTCAAGTGTACGGATTGTTACTTGACTTTCACTTTAATAAACTTTACATCTGCATCATACTAATTCACATTCTAAAGAATTTCAACGTCTAGACAGATTGACAAGCGTGTCACAGTTACATGACAACGGAACAATACCCCTCCTTGCAGCAGTCTTTAGAAAGGAACTGCTGACCATTGATAAAGATGGTGATTGAACATCTTTATTATTGACGTAAAATTCAAAATCTCATTTTTTGCACAAGCTATTAATGGCGGCATAGAATGCAACCAAATTCTTAACAGCGTAAAACTTTCGGTAATCAACAGAATGCCACGACATCCCATTACCAAACGTTTTAGCATACCACTTTGCAGAACCAATGTTGGCAATAACTTTGTGGGATCTGAGGCGACTAGGACTACGTCTTCGACTCTTTTTATGATCCCCTTGACAGGTTTAGTTGTAAGTTGATGCAGTGTCAGAGTTGGATGTGTCATAATAGTTGATATTGGTGCCGATTCTATTGTACACTCGACTAAACTAAAACCAGACTTAATTTCTTCATATGAAATCAACCTAGTGTTCTTCGTAATAAGGTCTATTTGTTATTAGCATCTATTTCTTAGCGCGGCTAAATTTCACTAAAACCTGTCAACGTATACTCAACTTTATTTCCACGCAGCGAGAGTCTCCATTTATTCAAACGCTGTATAATTGCCGTATAAAAACTTGTTCAAAACGAACAAGGATGACGTGTTTTTAATCTACACCTACGAAGACGCTTACTAAAAACACGGAGCAAAAGAGATGGCATTCAACGGATAGCGGCCCTCGCTACGTGGTATTAAAGTTTATTTAAGCGTATCAGACTTTAGTCGACAAATAAATTGCTTATTTCGATAGCGACATATATTACCTACTTGTTTCAATTTGAAATAAGACCTTGTTTTGAAGTGTACAAGGTTTACATCTTATATGAAGAAAATTTAGTGAATTTTAATTTAGCGAGTGAAGTAACAGAATTGGGACCATTGTATTACGATTTATTCTTATCTCAATTTTTTTTAACTTACATTGTAATGCTTAGTAATAGTTTTATAAATTGTTACTCAAAGTATAATGAATGCTGGTGGCGTCTATAATTAATGTACATATAGGAGATGTGATGTTGTGATAAAGGTAATGAACAATGTTGCATACGTAATATTGTTGATGCTCCTTAATAAATAAATACATAGACATCTAAGTGATCAGGATAGCGAATAGAATTAGTGAAAACTATGTTTAAATGCGTTCCTGCTTGTAAAGTACTTACCACGCATATCATTCATAATAAGCACTTCTAAACATGACTTTAATCAATAGCAATAGAGATATTTTCAGTAAATTTATCCAGCTCTTAAACGTAGCAATATATTACATAAAAAAAAAGAAGGTCACTAATGTGGGATCTTTTGTTTTTAATAACTAAGTAAGTAATAGTATACAATAGTTATCCAAGTAATCACCATTTTCGGGCTTATTAATACAAAAATACATCTAAATTTAATTTTTCTTTGGTGGTGATGGTTTCTTGCGATCCTTATAGCATCCGGCCTGTTGGTCTAGTTGTTTAGTGATCCTGACTGCAGAGCCAAAGGTCGAGGGATTCCCACCCAGGACAAATATCATCAATCAATTATGTGATGAGCACGAATATTTCTTCTGTGTCTGGGTGTAATTTATCTATAATATGTAGGTATGTATTTTGTAATATATAGGTATGTTTATCAGCAGTCTGGCTACCAAAGTACAGGGTCTACATAGTTCGGGATCAAACGGCCGTGTTACAAGTTATTATCTGACAACAAAGATGAAATATAGACATCGATCAACAACTGCAATTGCAATATTGCATATTTGTAATAAATGCACGTATATTGCTTAATTCCATTAATAAATCTATGTAGGTCTTGGATGACAGCGCGTTGATAAACTATCTGTTATTTATAAGTAATAGTAAACAAATGACACTAACAAATAGGACAGGGCCTGTAGAAGAGACGATGCATCAAGCTCGCACGGCAAATATTGAAACCTTCCATTAATTTTGGATCAGACTTGCAAACTTTTAAATATAAAGATAAAGATAAAGATAAATTTATTTGTCAGAATATAGTAAATTAGGTGTTACATTATGTTTATCAAGTTTCTTATATATTCTACCATTTCTGGTGTACAAATATTTTTGTTTTCTTACATTCTCATAATCTTATATCTATAATTATTCTACTATTATATTTTACATAATATTTTTATCATTAAGAAATTCGTCTGTTGAATAATAACATTTAATTAGCAACAAATCAAATAATTTCCGTTTAAATAAATTTAAATTTACCTTCAGAAGTTTTTACGTGATCGTGTAATACAAAAAGATTGTTTCAAATTAAAAAAAAAAACTGAATATTTTCAGGTATTTTTTGGTTGCTGTTGTAATAATATCGTGTTTTTAAACACGAGCTTATATGCGTGCGCTCAAACCAACTAACATGGCTGCTGTGCTGTAATAATGAATTTCCGTCCCGTTTGCACAACCTCGCGCTAAATGCATTCTACTGTTTATTTTTTATTGTTTCATGCACCTATATTTTCTGTTAGTATCAAATTATAAACTCTCATGTTCTTTCAGTGTTTTAAGTAAGTAAGCATTCCGTTGTCAGATACAGCCTGTTTATCATGATCATTAATAATATTTTGAATATAATTTTATTAGACGCATGAAGGTATCTGCGTCAAGCAGCTGTCGCTGTTTGATCTGTACTTGTGTATAAATAAATTATACATATATTTTTAATTACACGTGGCACGTAAATAATTAAATTATAATATTAAAAAAAAATTAATATATATTAATCTGGTGCAGTTTTTCATTAAGAAAATTAACGTCAATGCGAACATGAGAGTAGCGTACCTTAGTTTCATAGCTTCACGGGCAAAAATTCAATAATCTTTTAATTTTAAAATTCTCATATTCTAGCACAACAAATAGGTATAATAACATGTATTTTAAAATACATCCTTAAGGCCCTTGGTTATATAAAAAGCATACTATTTTGTACTCCTAGATAAAACTGTTGAGCAGCACAAAGTTTTGGCTGTTTAGACCAAAAGAATACAATTTTTGTGCTTGTTGACAAATACATTGTTCCAAAATATTGCTCAAGAGTTCTTTACTCATAATTATAATATAGGTGAGCTGTAAACATAGTATACTCTAAGGTCCTGTAATATGCGATAGAAAAAGTCACCGGGTCTATGTACTCGGTGAGATTTTCTAACGAAAACATAGTCTTATGTGATTATAACCCGTTGTTAATGGGTACATAGGTTTACGAAATGGTATAGAAGATTAAAATGATGAGATCAGTTGATCATAAACAGAGCCAGATCGAGATGACCAGAACCCTTTCTCGACTAATACCACAAAAGAACACCCCGAAGCACAAAATTATTTTCGTAATATTCCGATTATGCTGACGGTTAAATTGCTACCAAGTATACAAATATATATGTATGAGGGTATTAATTAACAAACATCGCATGCATACTGCGTGCTCACGTGTGTAAGCGTGCATGAGAAATCGGCGCGCGCGCAGTTGCGAGAATACATTACGTCACTTGGACGATCAGCGACCGACCGTTGCACTAGTTTGAAGATAAACAGAAAATTAAGCTGTAAAATAATCTGATTGAAGTGTTGTATCAACACAAAATCAAATAGTTGAGTAGGATAATTGACCTACATAAAATATTAGAAATTACGTGAGATAGAGCGAGGTAATGAAAGACATAATTTATTGATAATACATCCATACGAATAAATATAATTGAGGTGTCTGTTTTGTAATATCATAATAACAGGTTTTTACTAAATGCATCTAAATGTTTACACGATACTTATACCAAAAAAACAATTGTTAAAAATTTTGTCTGTATGTGTGTCTATTTGATTCAATTAATCTGCGAAACGGGTGTACCGATTTAAAAGGGATTTTCACTGGTAGATAGCTGGTTTTATAAGGAGAAACTTAGGATACTTTTGAAAAATAAATTAGGGTTACGCCCAAAAAATACTAATAGGTATGCACACGAGAGCGAAGCTGCGCGGGGCAAAGGTAGTCTATAACACGTATATTAAAGTTAAAATGGTGTTGTTAAATCTCTAGATTTATAAATCCGAATTTGGGAAATGATTTAGTAGCGAACGGGTTACATATTGGAGACTGCCAATCAATAACGGAAGGTATATAGGTATATATGTATAGGTAATAACGGATGGTCCCAGCCAGATAGACTGACGTCCTGAAGAAGATAGCTTGTATAGTCTGCATGTAGAAGGCAGAGGACCGGGTGCTATGGTGCACGTTGGGAGAGGTCTATTTCCAGCAGTGTTCTGCAATAAGCTGATTGCTTGATTGATTTAAAAGCCTTTTTCTCTAGGAAGCTATATACATTTAAAAGCCGAGCATTTACCATAAAAGTGGGTGAAACTAAAAAACGTCTTCTAATTAAGCATTATAATTAGTGTTTATAATAATCATAATAACTTGAGCCACGTCACACACGGCTGTCTGATCCCTAACTAGGCAGAGCCTCTACTATGGTAACCAGACTGCTGATAAACATACTTATATATTGGTAAATACATATATATTATAAATAAATTACACCCAGACACAGAACAAATCATCGTGCTCATCACACAATTATTTTTCCTGCGTGGGAATCGAACCCACGATCTCTGGCTCAGCAGTCAGGATCACTAACCACTAGACTAACAGGCCCTCATTTGTTTTTTTTTCTGTATACAATCAAGATTTCAAAAAAGCACTCGAGTCGCCCGCCGCCGGTAAACTGATCTCGCTGTTTATAAACACGCGTAACAATAATCGTGTCTCGTGCTCTCCTAAGGTCGCAAAGAGGTCACCTCTGGAGCTCCAACTGCACAACAACACAATAGAAATGCTAGCACCCATATGCACTCATAGCCTATTTGAATATCGAACATTATTTAAATCACTGAAAAGACATGACTCTTACATGCAGTTACAAAAAGATTTTTTTGAAAAACTTACCTATTTGGATAATTGGCTATTGGCTAGGATAGATTTTTTTTTCAAAAAGTCTGTTTGTAACTGCATACTAGAGTCACGTCCTTTAAGTGATTTCAGTGGGTTACGAAAATACTAAGAGAGCGACTGACTGCGACTGACAAGAAATCATTAAAACAGCAAGGTATTTAATTGAGCGACCTAATATTAGTTTTAGTGATCAAGTACTTCGTTTGTCATAGAATTCGGTTCTGGCGTTGTGGTCGCAGTTCTAACCTAATCTAAACCTAGCCATTTCTGTTCAATTGACCTACCCTACTAATGTTAAATAGACTCCAACTTAATATTAAAGTAGCCTTCTCTGTATTTCTAGTCGCTCACTAAGTAATACGCATCACACTTTTAGAAGTTTGTTCTCAATATTTCATATCAAATTCATGCCGCTCAAGTTATTAAATTAGTATCTTACCATAAGTCGATAAGTATTTTTTATTCGCTCGTTTTATTAGTCCTTAGAGAGGCTAGTGTTACTAATGATTTAATCCATAATAACGTATTTTTTATGTAAAAGTAAGGTTTTCAAATCTTTCCTGCTACATTACAACCTTTTATTCATTTATTATTTTATTTTAGTTGTCTTCCCCCTATATTTCACATTTACTTTTTTACTACCTAACCCATATTGAACGAAGTATTGTATGTTTTGAAAGTTGTGTACAGTTGTAACTGGACTTCAGATTTGCTTACTATTTACTATTAAGGCCATTCTATGTATATCTTAATCTGTTGTCTGTATCTGTACCTATTGAATAAAAAATAAATATTTCTATCATTCGGGAATATATATTTTTTTTCCGAATAAAAAGATGCCCTATGTCTGTTACTGTATCCCTGGCAACGTGTCTTGCAAAATTTAATGATGATCAGATGAAGTACCGTTCATATTCGGTAATTCGGTACTTTTTTTTTACGTGTGGAAACCCCCTCGGGTACCACCTCGCCGAGCGTTCGACGTAGTGGTTATGTCGGAATCGAACCGACTAAAACCACACGGTGTTCCGTCACGGGTGCCTATGGCCGGGGGCTCAGGTATAACCTAGGAAGGAACTCCCTGAACCCCCGACAGACTTGACCACCTGTCCACAGAGCAGGTAGTCTCACAGTGGTGAGTAGGAGCCGTGTCTCCCTTCAGTTTCGGCGCTGGGTTAACCTTCCCAGCGCCTTAAGACCAGCGGTCATGGAGGCCGTAGGTCTCGGTAATTCGGTACTGCAGCGCATCAAAATAAGAACAAACAACCATTATTTTTTATTATACAACTACTATTTTCTTTTTTGCTTAAATGAAATTAGCCTAAGTTACTTCTTTGAAAGCTGCCAGTGAAAGTCAAGTTGAAAGCGTTCCGGAAATTAGCCGGAACAAACATACAGACCGACTGACATACAAAAATTTTAAACACGGATTTTTGGGCATAGGTATCGAACAAATAACTGTATGAAAAACTGTTATTTTGGCATCACAAATAGACACTTCAATTTTATTTATTTGTAGGTATTGATGACCTCATTCAAATTATTGCAAGTACATATTTTGATTTTTTTATGATCCGAGACAACATAATAATAAACATAGTATTTAAACCTATCTAATATGAACATAATATTTAATAATGTAACTTAAACATAATAATAAAACAAAACACAAATTCCGTTTATTGTTTACATGATTATAGATTACATTACATTACATATAACTTTGCAAAGGTAAAGTGCTGTTTTGTTTTAATTCGTATTATACTTTAGCGAGATTGTCTTTGTGTTTGTCAGGATTCCAGGTTCAACCTTTCATTGTTCAGGACAAACAGGACGTCTGTTGCACTCAGACATTTAATAAACATCAAGTCATTTATTTTTTTCTGTAATAATATTAGGGAATGTGGAGTACTCTTATTACAATAAAAAATATTATTTATTTCACTAGTGTTAAAATAATTTTGATTATATTTTTTATAGGTTTATTTTTTTATATGAAATAATACTGATAGTATAATATATCGGTATTATTATTATATTAATTATAGGTATGCGAGGAGAACTCTTTGTAAGCATTTTTTAAGCAAATGCGCACAGACAGGCATGTGAAATTCGGAATAAATAAAGTTTATATGTAAAATAAATAGTGAAAGCTAAAATTTAAAACATAAAGTATGCATATCCTACTAATATTATAAACGTGAATGTTTGTGAGGATATATTGATGTATGGATGAGTGGATGTGTGGACGTTTGGTACTCTTTCACGCAAAAACTACTAAACCGATTGCAATGAAACTTAATATGTAGATAGCTGAAGACCTGGATGAACACATATGCTACATTTTATCCCGATATGCCCACAGCACTGAGACTTACGCCGGTAAAACTGCGAGACGCAGCTAGGGTGTTATTAATTTAAAAATTATGTGGAAACAGTTACAAAAAGCTCCACGTCCAATATATGTGGATCTGTCACGACACGAAAAGTCTATACAATGACAGTTCAACTTACACTGGAAAAGATTACTCCGAGTTATGTTACAAAGTTCGAAGTTCGACCACCAGGCGATCGGTATCCCCATAGACGTAAGCAAATGCGTATGACAAATATTCTTGAGTCATATTTTCAGCCACACGTAAACTTGGCTCTCCTTTTACCTATATTTATTTCGATAGGTATTTACTTAGTTGGTTTATTTCTGCATCGTCCCTATAGACTGGGACGAAATGCCTCACCTACTTCGTCAGTCCTTGTACCTATTTAGCGTGCCAATGTTATAAATTAATGATTTACCATTCCTTTATTAGCCACAGACTCGTCTAAGCGACGAAAATACTCCCAGTGCATGAAGTCTCAGTAGAAACAGCAAATTAGTTTCTGAACAGAATTCATAAAATAATAATAATAACTTGAAACATCTCACACACGGCCGCCTGATCCAGAAGCAAAGCCTGTACTATAGTAACCAGACCGCTGATAAACATACTTATATATTACTAATTACATATATTAGAACAAATGATCATGCTCATCAGTCTCATCACACAACTGTTTGTCCTGGTTGGGAATCGAACCCACGACCTAACTACGATCAGTAGTCAATAACCACTAGACCAACAGTAATGATATCACGTGTATTTATTTTTGTGTAGTACGCGCAATTACTTATATATTAAGAAAATTCTGAAAATCCTACTAATATTATAAACGTAAAAGTTTGTGAGTATGTATGGATGTTTGTTACTCTTTTACGCCAAAACTACTAAACTGATTGCGACGAAACTTGGTATGTAGATAGCTGGAGACCTGGATTAACATATAGGCTACTTTTTATCCCGATATTAATACGGGATCGGGACTTACGCGGGAGAAACCGCGGGGCGTTACTATGTTTATTATATTTTGAACTAAAAATAACGTGATTTTTCTTTCCGAGATTTGCGGTATCCCTTAACCTAGGTTCCTCTCCCTACCCATTTTCCATTATACAATTTTACCTTCTTCATTCTTGCCCGTCTCAAAACGGCTATATTCCCAAGAAGCGTTGGCGTCAGGACGGCGGCCAGCCATAAAAGAAACCAGCCAAAACCCTTGGCAATGTGACCCGTTGCGCTGACCCCAAATAATACGTACTTATCATACATACAAGTACTCGTATATACATACTATCCATACATTTAATACACAGACAAAAGTGGGTATCCGGCCACTTCCGGTATCCGGTCACTATCCGGTATCGAGCCACTATCCGGTATCCGGCCACTATCCGGGATCCGGCCACTATCCGGTGTTCGGTATCCGGCCAAACAACTATCCATTCCATCTCTAATAAAGACCACTGATAAATATCTACACGTATGAATATTACGTATGAAGTTTGCACAGCTGTGCTCATGCGCACATTAAAGTTGTTATTGCATTTTTATTTCGGCTCTTGAACTGCATTTCACTGACAAATACCATTCTACAATTAAATTAATCTTCAGCTGGTTTCTTATTTTAACTGTGTATACTTTCACTACAATGTATAGGGAGTTAGTACGGAAGCTAATACTTAAAAAAAACTATAGGTAATGTTCTACAATATTATCATGTACATTTCCATAAAGAGCGATAACTAAAGGGTCGGGCAAAGGGATAAAATTATCATTCAAATGTATCAATAATAGGTAGAACTTGTAAAGAAATTTAATGATCTATTTGTACGTAGCAATGATATTTATTTTACTACTAGTTTTTTTTTATATATTTGTTGAGCAATCTCGATGTTGTTGTTGTAGTTAATGAAGAATTATTTTACTATATAGCTAGTCGTTTACTGTTACAGATTAATGAGGTCTTGCTTCATTAAGTTAGTGTATTTTAGAAGGCAAATCAGCAACTTAATTCCCTTAAAAACTTTTGTTAGTTGCTACGAGATACGCCAAAAATCGAGCGCGCAAATTTAATTTCATTAAACTCTGATAAAGCTTGTGTACTTACAATGTTTTGTTACGGTTTACTCATTTATAATTATCTTCATTTACTGTGTTGAATTACCGGATACTTAAATTATTAATACGTAATTACCTAAACAAAAAAAAAGAAAAATTGTGTGCACAACCCGTGAATACCTTGACTTACTTGCAAATCATTAAAAAAGCACTCAAATTAAAAGTATAACACACTACATAATACTACTTATTAAGGTAAATTTTAGAACAACTTTGCGCACCGAACCGAGAAATGAGGTAAACAAACAAAAGTAGAAACCACTTTATCATAGAAACATGAAAACGTCATCGAACATATGGAACTAAAAAGTAGCTATTAGAGTCTAAATTGACCACTAATACGAACATAAAACCGACTTATAGGTTATAATCGTAGCAATTCTTATTATTACATAAAATTTCACAAAAATATATGAATAAAGAGTGTGTTGTCTGGCTTCGTGTTATCATTCTATGACCGAGAATGGAATACAGTGCTCGGACTTATTACTGAGTAACTCACCTTTACGCGACAGCTAGCCGATCGATATAACACGTGACCAAGCTCCGCCGGTACACGAAAAAAAAATTAAAACTACAACAAAACAGAATGAAACCACAGCAATGATATGAGTCTTCACTGTATTCAAAACGTCACTTTAACAAAGGATTACACTATGTGTATATACACACGAAAATTTTGTACAACCGGTGTTTTTCCCGGTCAAAATAAAGGGGTTCCAACACAAAACATAATGAAACAAAACATTCAGACGTAAATTCTATCCTCTTCTAAAAGTTTCAGATAATGATTATTAAGCTAGAAACGTAAAACACAGATGTTATGGTAATATTATTGTGGTTGCAACGAGTTATCGTATGCTGATTGCTCGCAATACACCTCAGCATCAGACGGTGGCGCGGCCAATACTAAACTGAGCGGCCGAAAAACAAACCAGCTCTGTGAGTACGGCGTAGCTGGAAAACTTGGTCCATCTCGCTCTAACACACTGTGTTTGTAGACCATTTTCCCGGTTAGCAACGTGATTTTAGTACTGGCCTTAGTCATCAGCGTCTACGACAGTGGTATTCCCTATTTTATATCCAGAAGAGTGCCTGTTTATTAAACACGCTCCTTACTTAGATGGTACAATGAGCAAAAACATTTACTTACTCGTTGAATGTTTGTATGTATTGTATCATCTATTAAATGAGCCTCGGCGTGCTATCTATCGAGGAACTATTTCTAGGTAGATAGAGCGCCGAGGCATTCTGGGAATCAGATGTCTGTTTAACGTATGTAGGGTTAGAGGATTTTTTTCACGTTTTATCCTTCTATATTTACTGTTAGGGTTGCAAACAATTTCTCCATAAGGGGTGGGTCTACAGGCTCTACACCCATGAACAATGTGCAACTCAAGAATCACAAGTGCCGGCCTTTAAGGTGGGAGCAGGAGAAAGAGAGAGCGGGTTAGAGCGTCCGGTAACGTCACTCGGCGAAATCATTGCTTCACGCCGGTTTTTTGTAAGGCCGTGGTGTCACTCCGTTCGAGTATATACACATTGCTACCTAGACCTAATTAAGTGTTGTACTATGGGTTTTAAAACACGGATGAACATACATAAATACATATTTTAAATACATACATATAAACACCCAGACCAATGCAAATAGACATAGAGATCATTCATGAATGCAAATCTTTACACTGAGCGGAAATCGAACCTACGACCACCGGTGTGGCAGGCGAATGCACTACCGCCGCGCCACAGAGATCGTCAATTACATTACATTATAATAATAATAATATACTTAATAATAACTTGAGACACCTCAAAGACGGCCATCTGATCCCAAATTAGGCAGAACCTGTATTATGGTAACCAGACTGCTGATAAACATACTTATATATTGTATTTTTTTTTTTTTTAAAAGACAACTCCCGCATTAGGAATCACTCCTGTGTCGCGGGGTACTTTACAAACATACAACGGTCACAACGTGACACACGGTCACTAACCACTAGGCCAGCAGGCCAATCAACACATTGGCTTGCACTGATAAAAAAGATGTTAAACAACGTCTCTAGTCGACAAATCTCAGAAGGTAGCCTCCGAACATTCCTGAACCGCTTGAACCTTGGCTGCCTCTTAGTCAGCAAGCGGCAACAGCGTAAAGTGCTGGGAGCCTTGTCATCTTCCCGATCATAAAGGCACAAGGAGAGTTTCAATTAGCCTATCATAGTCCACTGCTGGAAGTAGACCTCTCCCAATGTGCGCCACAGCACCCGGTCCTCCGCCTTCCGCATCCAGTCCATCCCTGCTACTTTCTTCAGTTCGTAGGTCCATCTGGCTGGGAGGCGTCCTACCTTACGTTTACCGATTCGCGGTCTCCACTCTAGGACCCGTTTTTCCTTCCCAGGGCCTCAGGTGTACCCTTACAAGGAAATCCCGTCCGACAAAGAACCTAAGTTAGGTTCTTTGTCTGATTTGTTGCCTGATTTGGTGTTAATTATTTATTCGATGACGCTTCATTTGGCGTAAAATTAAAAAATGGAAATTTTTATGTACCAATATTCTAGTCCCGGTAAGATTTATAGTTAAGGTGACGTGGGACGACGCAGGCTACCGCTCATACTTAGTTAGCTATAGCTGTACATAAGTTACAGTGCACAACACTCAAAACTGCAGTTATAAATCCATTACGGTCATCATTACGGCCTTGCCATAGAAAAGTTAGATCAACGTCTCTAGCAACATCAGTTCATTGCCAACGATGACCGACTAGTCACGGTGTTCTGCCGACCCTACCTTTAAACAGATACGGAATATAATACAATAACAACACGAAGTAGCTGCTGTAAAAGTTGAGGAGTGCCCCCGACTGGCTTCCGTTTACGTCATCAGATCAACCACAAGTCATCTTGTGGTGTGATTAGAACTACTGATGTGTACACAATCGGTTCACAGATAAAAAATCAATGGGTGAACAATCATTCATTTCCAATCATTCATGTCCAATGTTTCTACCCCTAGCGTTAATTCATTTTTTTTTTTTAAATTTACGGGACCATCTTTGACAATCGATTAAAAAAAGAATTATCGAATTTATTTCCATTTAGTGCTCGTACATTTTCAAATTTACACAGTAAATCAATAATCTACCTAATTGGTAGAGTACTCGCATTGGTTATATGTCAAAGATTGACACGAGTTCTAGGAGGCTTCGATGCTCACTTGCCACTTGACATGCAACAAATGTCTCACTGTGCACTGTGATAGTTTTTATTAGATAGATAGATAGATAGAAGATAGAATAATCTTTATTGTACACCATTAGTAAAATACACTTCAAAAATAATTATCATACAAACTAGAGTACAATGGGCGGTCTTATCGCTAAAAGCGATCTCTACCAGACCACCTTTAGAATGGAGATAATTTCAAAATGATTTAATAAAAACATAGTAGTTGATGGCGTACTATTCTAGATATTGACAAATACTAACTATATACATACATATACACATTCACACACATATACAGCTATTTAGTGGATATAATATAGTATTATAGACAGCAAATTAGATCTTAGTTATTGTAAAGAATAGAATAGTATTATAGTGACAGATAATGTTGCTTGACCATTGAATTTTTATTAGTTACTTTTTATTGTGACTTTTTATCAATTATTGAGTTTAAAGCTTTTATTTCAATAAAAATAATTTTGTAATATTTTGGCCTCCATGAGCGCTGGCCTGGACGTAACGGGTGAGAGACTGCCTAACTTTTTCTATTTTCAACGCGTCACCATTAAATAATTTATTTTATTACATTATTCAATTAAGATATATCCATACTTACAAAAATATTAAAAAAAAACTTACAAAAAATGACTGGCAAACGAATTTAAGCAGCTAATTTACTAATGTTGTAATTAAATTTGAGGACAAATTAAGCATAATTTGAGAGTTGTGTTCAAGTAGGCAAACAAAATAAACTGAGACGTATGTAGAGTGAACCCTTTCAACTAATATACTCTCACAAACCGAATTTATCCTGAACATAAGTTTAATGAAAATGCTTTATTTCTTCCCCAATTAAAATATTACGCGTCATAAATTACCATGACATTGAACAGAAATGTTCATACATTTTATTCAAACCGACAAAAATCGGCTTTAACGAAATAGATTGTGAAAAAAATAGCTTACGAATAACTTATCTATACTAATAGTATAAAGCTGAAGAGTTTTGAAGTGAAAACTTCTTTAGGCACGTTGGACGCTTTTGGTATGGGGAAAAAGCACTGAACTCGCGTGACCATCACGCTCAGATGACAGATATGACAGTTACGTTTGCACAACTGATGTGCAGTCTTGCAACTGACAATTTTTTTTGTATCGTGAAAAACGTAAAGCGCTAAAAAAAACACAAAAAAAAACCATTAGGATGTTGTATAATTTTTGGCATGATGTGGTCTCCTGTAATTACGGAAGCACATTAACTTATTGTTTTTGTAGAATTAAATATAGCATGGTGTATTCCTTGTTGGAGATCCCAATAAAAAAAAAAAAAACAGTTTTAGGAAAATTTGTATTTTTTAATATAGAAATCGTATACTTATCATAATATGATCGTGACTGCTGAGCTGGAGATCGTAGGTTCGATTCCCACCCAGGACATATAATTTTGTGATGAGCATGATCATTTGTTCTGTGCCTGGGTGTATTTCTAATAAATGTATGTATTTAGAAATATATAAGTATGTTTATCAGCAATATGGTTACCATAGTACAGGCTCTGCCTAGTCTGGGATCAGATGGCCGTGTGTAAGGCGTGTCAAGTTATTATTATTATTTTATATGAAATCTGTTCAGAAACTGATCAGCTGTTTTTACTGAGACTGCATTGGGTCTGGGAGTGTTTTCTTCGGTCAGATCAGTCTGTGGCTAATAAAGGGATGGTAAATCATTAATTTATACCATTGGCGTGCTAAATAGGTATAAAGACTGACGGTGAGGCATATAGTGTTAAGTCTCAAGTTATTACTATTATTATTTTGAAAGTGATAAATTGAAATTTAAAATTGACCGAGAAAGCTAATTTTGCGTAAGAGAGAGGGCTGACATGAATGAAACTATGGGTATTTGAACTGAGGACGTTGATGAAATGAGCGGATTTTTCTAAAAATGTCAGCATGAAAAAAACAATCTGTGAAAATGACATAAAAAAAAACACGTAAACATACATATACTCTGGGTTTTATGATTAGAGACCTACTGCTTTACCTGTTTACACAGTTGTTTGTAAATAAAATATCAAGAGATTTTATGCCAAAATTTCATATGCAAAGATCCAAATTAAAAACTGAAAGGTTTGATTATGAATGAAATGTAAAAGTTTTCAATTTTTTTTTTTTGTTTTCAAACCATGACCTTTTATATTTACATTCTCATTTCTATTCACTGCAATCCATTTAGCTTTAAATAAATCAATAATTGCATTGTTGTTTTATTATGTGTATTTATTATCTAAACCAGGAAAAACGAAACGTTTCGTTGTTAATACTGACTACTTGTGTAAAGGTGGAACCACACACAACTCATGGTTCGCAGAAAGTTCTGAAACTGCTTTTTGATAAAATGAATAAAAAAACTTATGGCTTGACTCGACTACATGACGATTCTAACCTCTATGACTATGATGAAGATTTATATTGATAAATCTTGATGTAGAAGAAGGATCGGGGTATCACACGAGTGTCATAACCCGCTCCAGGCCTCCCTGCGCCTGGTGTGAATGATATTAGTTACAGAATCTTAATTACCGATACATTTTGCTAACATAATTATTATAATTACCGGCCATAAACATTGTTTTTAGATTCTATATTCTTTTCTAACGGTCTTACCTATGGCATTTCAAATTCCTTATAGCGTTCATGAGTGTTACTACGTCACCGAATCGAATGATGATTTCGGTATAAGTTTTTTGTAGTGTGTCCTAATGTGGGTCCACCTTTAGTGGCATAATTAATGATTGATAAAGAATGTACAGCAACATGTAAACTAGTGGCGCAGTTTGTATGATTGTAAAATCAATAAGGTAGTTACAGTCAGGAATACGGTATTAGACTGTCAAGTCAAATCCGTATCTCTTTATTAAACGTCAAAACGATACATTCTGTAGAAATTTGTAATGACGTCATACCTTACTATTGGCAAATAATTTACTTTTAATAAGAAATTTGACAAGCGTGCAGCTCGACTGATAATAAGGACACATAGGTTTTCTTACAAAGTTATCTTTAAAAAAAAGTATCACCGACTTCAATGTGCTTTTTACTGGAAAGTAGATGTATTTTGTTTAAATATAATATGGGTAGGCCAACCAAACTCACTGCTCCAATGAGACAGCGATATTTCGGAGCAAACGAAAATATCATCGATGTATACAATTTTTAGATATTTCTTGATTTTTAGGGTTCCGTACCTCGAAAGGAAAAAATGGAACCCTTATAGGATCACTTTGTTGTACGTCCGTCCGAAGGTCAACGTCTTATAGCACAGGTAATATAATGGAAAAATTGCTAAAACCGTAAATTTTTTTTTACATTATATAACAAAAATATTTTACGGAATCCTCGGTGCACGAGTCCGACTCGCACTTGGCCGGTTTTTTTTTTAAAACCGCTGGACTGATGTCGATAAAATTAAAATGGGATCACCTGGGAAATAAACTCTTTGAAACAAAAAAATATTTTCCAAATTGGTTCAGGCGTCTTCGAGTAATCGGTAAACATACATAAAAAAGAACAGATTCCGACGAATTGAGAACCTACTCCTTTTTTGAAGTCAGTTAAAAAAAGGTAACGAATAAAAATGTTTTGGCTGCTACTTGGTGGTAATTGACAGAGCTAAGTAAATTCTTTGCAATTGGTCGAATAATTATTTGTAGATTATAGTACTTATTGCCTTGTATTATATCTCTGTCTAGGGTTAAGTTCTAACATTGTAATGTTTTTTCCCCCTCAGGTCGTCACCTCACCGAAGCCGGTGGGAGATAGATAGATAAATAGATTAAACATTCTTTGTTGTACATTACAGTTGAACAGAAATTAAACATAGTTTATACTAAGCGGCAAGTACAATGGGCGGTCTTATCGCTAATAGCGAAGTCTTCCAGGCAACCTTTGTTTGGAAACAACATAATCGGTAGCTGGTGGCGTACTAAAAATATTTAGAACGGGAATGATATTTTTGAGAGGTAAAAATGGCGTGAATGTGAAGTATCTACACATGCACATATATATATATATATATATATATATATATATATATATATATATATATATATATATATATATATATTTATATATATTTATATATATTTATACATACACATATATAGTGAAATAACTATAATAATTAGTAAGACATTTTTAGTGGAGTTACTTATAACGGAGTCTATTGCACAACGTGAGAGAGTTGTATATACATATATTGCGGTGGTAGGTATACTTCATCATTTAATCGCGTTGGGTTTTTGTACAAATTATGTACTTTATGCCCCCCGCCCCGGCGGTCATCTGAAACTAGTCCAAAGGGTTATTTGGTTATGAATAATAAGATAGGTAAGTACTGTTACAAATCATTGAACTCTTGCTTTTAATTGCTTGCAATAAGACATTGTTAAAACAAATCTGTAAAAAATAAACGTATCAGATTTAAACTGTAGGTACTAGCGCTCGAAATAAAAAATAGCATATGTTACTTCTGGATAAAGTACTCGTAATTCTCCAGATTTTATCGATTACAAACAAAAGAATCTATCCCCTTTATAAGCATGGACGAAGACAAGGTTATCGGACAAAATCAAGTTGTTAAGGCATTTATGTATGTAAGTAAGGAATATACCTACCTACCTAAAAGAACCGTGAATAATTATAGGAACTAGAGATCGTCTGGTAACTTCGACCAAAACTCACTAACATAGTTGAACTCTAAATATTTTATTTTATTTCATGACCAGTACTGTTGTGTGACTGGCCTGTTGGTCTAGTGGTTAGTGACCCTGACTGCTAAGCCAGAGGTCGTGGGTTCGATTCCCACCCAGGACAAATAATTGTGTGATGAGCACGATCATTTGTTCTGTGTCTGGGTGTAATTTATCTATAATATGTATGTATTTAGAAATACATAAGTATGTTTATCAGCAGTCTGGTTACCATAGTACAGGCTCTGCCTAGTTTGGGATCAGTGTGTGAGATGTGTGGAGTTATTTTTAGTACAACCTGAGCTATCATTATGTCTATATCTATGGACTACTTCCATACTGGAAATCTGTAGATATTAGTTGTCGTTTTCACATAAATATATTTTTGAAGTTTATAACACATATTGTTTTTAATTTTAACTTTTCTTTGACATACCTTTAAATATTTCAAATTTCACATTCCTCATTTCTTCCCCATTCACGAAATTTGTTAAAAAGTGGTACAAAGAATTCTCTTCACTTACTTAATATACAAATTATAAAGATACATAGGTTTGTTAATGTATCTTTCAGAAAATTAAGTATTTACGTATGTAGTCGGCACAAGCTTAGATATAGTCTCTAAAAACAATAAAAAAAAAATTATGACTCATCAACAACTTAGCATCAAATAAACATGAAAACGCATTAAAATGGCTCAGTTTAATTGTCAAATTGTTAATAATAACGGGTTGCGGTGAGACCGTCCTTGTGTTTTACCGCTCACCGACCTCCGGAGATCACGAACTGCAAGAATGGGGCCGCTAACTAATGGAATGGATGGAAACACAATTGTTTGCAGCTGAGATGCAAATATTCTGAAGGTAATATGTGAGGGGAGGCATGATTACACTTGCATAATAAAAAAACTGTCAGTCGTAGAACTGCGCCACTATGTTTTAGAGACCTCGATTTTGTGTCATGTCCTTTTTTTTTTAAACCCTATTGTTTGTATCATATGAAACATCAAAGTAAAACTCCCGCGTCGATACGGCTTCTACATTTTTTTTTTAAATTTCAAAGTTTACGTATATCCGGGTCATGAAATTACAAATAAAAAAAGTTTGAAAGCAAACTTGATGATTTTGTTTAAATTTGATTGTACTGAATAAATCCACATATTATACCACTTCTTTCTTCAAATTTTCATGGATTTACTATGATTAGTAACAGAGATAAAAATAATATTATCATTTTACGATTTTATTTCTTTATTCCACTATAACGGCGTATTAGCAAAAGATATAGTGTCTATGAAGCTGGCCTAGCCAAGTCATAGGGCCGTAACATACACTATATTTTTTTGCTAATTATTTGCTATTTTTTTGCCAAACAATTGTTTTTTTTTGCTATAGCCATTTCCGAAAAACAATGGTCCTGCTGACTTGATACTTAAGCCAGCGTAGCTAACCCTATATCTATGGATCCCTTACACTTATCAAAACAGGCTTTACGACATATTTTTTTTGCTAATTGTTTGCTATTTTTTAGCCAAACAATTGATTTTTTTAGTAAGCGTAATACCCAAATTATATATACCACGGTCTTATAGAAAACCGGCAGTGAAGCAATGATTGCATTGCTTTTCGTCGCGTGAGGGAGGTTACCGGAGGCCCTAACCCTTCCCTCTCCCCTATTGCCGTCTTTCCCCTCTCCCCACCCTCTAATTCCCCTTTCCCCTTTTCCCACTCTTCCCCCCGGTCCCCCTCTTCCATCGTTTACCATCAGGTGACCCGTCTGTTCGCCTGCCCCCTATAACAAAAAAAAAATTGATCCCCCTCCGTGCCTCGGAGAGCACGTTAAACCGTAGGTCCTTTCCATCCAAACATCTGTGGCATTCGTTACAGGTAGTTGGAGCCCTAAAAAGTCCGACAAACTGGTCTAACTACAGAACTTCGATATCGCCTAGTACTTGGGTTGTGGAGGTCTGATGGTAGTCGCTTCACGTAAAATATCAAAGCTCGGCCGTGTCGTAGTTAGACTGAAAGCCGACCCCAACTTAGTTGGGAAAAAGGCGCAGAGGACGATGACTAACTTAAATCATCACTTTGTCACACTAATATATAAAGGTGATAGTTTGTGAGTGTGTGTGTGTATGTTTGTAACTTCTTCACGCGCAAACGTCTAGACCACTTTTGATTAAATTTAGTATGCAGAAAGCTGACACCCTAGATTAACACATAGGCTACTTTTTATGGCGATATTCCCACAGGATAGGGAATTACGGTGAAACCGCGGGGCGCTGCAGGTTGTAGTAAAAATCGACTGTCATTTTCTCCGTAATACAGTTTTCCCTTAAGGTCATTGAATATGTAAGAAAATGATCTTCCAGCGTGTTTCTACGTATTTTGTTTCCAATAGTTTTTAAATTCAAAATCTTCTCTTCATAATTATTTTTTATAGTTCTGGAAGAAATTTTAAAATTCCAGAAAGAAGAAGAAAGAAAAAAAAATCTATCTTACAAAATAAAAGTATTGACTCATTTAAAAAAGAACCGAAAGAAATTGAAAGATATAAAGAAGATATAAAGAAATTGAAAAAAGGCCTATTACACTATTCAAGAATATCTTGTGGATAAAACTGTGATCTGAGACAAATTGTTCGGAAGTCTGGATGTCTCTTTCTGGGTGCGATTTGTGCTAGTAATCAAAATAAATGTATGGATTGTTTGTCAAATTATAATACCTAAGTGTTTGGCTCATATCATTATATGCAATTATTGAGAGAATGCAAGCAAAGCACCGATTAAAAGATAGTAATATATATACCTAATATATAAATATTTTTGTATTTAGCTAATTAAGCGCCTTCATTTGATACCCAACATGGCATCGATAAAAAAACTTAAATTCAGGACTTCATGTCCTCTAGAGATCTAGATTTAAAAAAAAATGTTCTCTAGAGGGCGCAATATTCATTTTAGTGTGATGTCACAAAGCCTATTATCAACGAATATACAAGACGCTTCTAAGGATACCTCATTTGTCAAATTATAATAATTAGTTTAGGAATTATGTTGGAATGGACGATGTATTTATCTACTATATATAAATCTCGTGTCACAATGTTTGTCCTCAATGGACTCCTAAACCACTTAACCGAATATAATAAAATTCGCACACCATGCAGTTCGATCCAACTTGAGAGATAGGATAGTTTAAATCTCAAATTATAGTCGCAATTTTAATTTATTGCTAATTATTTGTCTGTTATTATTTGACAGTCACAATTATCTGTTAACTCCAAATGATTCTAACAGATGTCGATACCTTTCGACTGGGTTGAGTAAGTAATCAATAGATGGCGCTGCTATGGTAAATCTACGAACGTGTCATATAAGCTACATTTTAACAGCATAATTACCACGTGTTGTTGACGCTATAAAATTAATTAAATTTATTTTGTAGTGAACGAAATACCGTATAATTCAGCTAATTATTTGTCTGTTATTTGCGATTTAACATCTGATGGACGAGTCATTTTGTACAACAATATGAATTTTTCAATTGAGTACTTTAGTTTTATTTTCAATTTAGCTAATTAGATTTTACCGGAAGGGTTTTATTTCCTTAGTTGCGATTAGAGAAATAAAATATGGCGGTACGAAGTTCGCCGGGTCAGCTATCTGATGGACGAGTCATTTTGTACAACAATATGAATTTTTCAATTGAGTACTTTAGTTTTATTTTCAATTTAGCTAATTCGATTTTACCGGAAGGGTTTTATTTCCTTAGTTGCGATTAGAGAAATAAAATATGGCGGTACGAAGTTCGCCGGGTCAGCTAGTAATTTATAATGAACATCAGCATAAATACATGCATACGTGCATACATACATACACACAGGCCAAAATAAAAATAAACCTTCTTATGGTTTCACCGCAGTTGGGCAAAAATGCCTTAAAATTTCTAAACCGGATATTAGATATTGTTAAGTCTGGGAAATGACACCCTAGCTGCTGAAAATCCTGATAAAATTTTAATAATTTGTAACTTCTGAATAACGCTACATTAGCTTGTGATTTTAATATTGGTGATAAAAGACTGTTTAAGCTATCGTTTAATATATATATCTTTTGCTAATACGCCGTTATTGTGGAATAAAAAAATAAAATCCTAAAATGATAAAATTATTTATATCTCTGTTAGTAGTCATAGTAATTTCCTGAAAATTTGAAGAAAGATGTGGTATAGTATGTGGATTTATTCAATACAATCAAATTTAAATAAAATCATTAAGTTTGCATTCAAACATTTTTTTTTGTAATTTCTTGACCCGGAGAAACATAAACTTTGGTATTTAAAAAAAAAAAAATCTAGAAGCCGAAAATCCGTTAAGTAGTTTCAGGGTTTATCGCGAATAGACAGACAGACAGACGCGCCGGGAGACTTTGTTTTATAATATCACTAGCAACCCGCCCTGGTTTCGCACGGGTACAAATTATACACCTGAACCTTTCTCATGAATCACTCTGTCTATTAGTGAAAACCGCATAAAAATCCGTTCAGTAGTTTTTCAGTTTATCTCGAACAGACAGACAGACGCGGCTGGGCACTTTGTTTTATAATATAACTCCACACATCTCACATACGGCCGTCTGATCCCAAACTAGGCAGAGCCTGTACTATGGTAACCAGACTACTGATAAACATACTTATATATTCCTAAGTATTATAGATAAATTACACCCAGACACAGAACAAATTGTCGTGTTCATCGCACAATTATTAATCCTGGGTGGAAATCGAACCCACGACCTCTGGCTTAGCAGCCAGGGTCACTAAGCACTAGACCAATAGGCCTTTCAAATGGTCTCGGCTTGTCGACAACCGCAATGTTATTAGCGTACATTACAATAGCAAATGGTGGATACTTTTTGGACAGAAGCCTCTACGACGTCTCGAGTAAAGGCAACTGCAAGGTCCTACTTAAAACCTTTTGGAGCCCTTATGGATCGCAATACGGTAGGGGTCAGTATGGCAAGTTGCGACATTAGTATTTGATAAGGAGTTATAACATGACAATATACATTTGCAAAGAGTAAAAGAAAAAGTAAAAAAAAAACAACCATTTTATTTCTTGATTAGTTAGAAGTGACGCCAAGGTTCTTCAATATCGCTATGAGTTTGGTAAAGCCTTTTGATAAATGAAAGGCACGTATTCAACCCGAACGTATATTGATACTCAACACAACTTATAATTCTAGCGGCGTTTTATACAAAACATTGAGACGGTTTCTTACATCGCTATATAATTCTACCCACTAATATCTAATATGTAACATGGCCTACCTAATTTAAAAACAAATACAACTTACACTTATTTAGCAAGTTAGTATAAAACAAAACAAAAATGCCATGAGTATTTCACCTCCTTTTCGTAAGTTGTCATTGTGATACTTATCAAACAACTTCACCAACAAGACTAACTTACAGAACCATTAAACTATTAACTATTTGAGTACAAAGAAAACAAGACGTTATGCCTTACAATAAATAGTCCTTCCAATCCTCAATACTTAATCTCTGATGACACGTTTATGCGTAAACCACTGCATATTTTATGTTCCTACGCCTAGTTAACTTCCAATAAGAAGCGTAGGCGAAGACTTTCACAAGAAGGATGAAGAGTTATTTGTATAAATCTCTTTCTCCATATGCCATTGCTGTATCAAAGTTTTATGGCAAATAGCTTCACATGTGACTGATGATTGCTGTAACAAATTGGACAGGCGTTGAAAGTGACTGACAATATGCCTCGAAATGTGTCAAGTTTGTCACTTATTTGTACACTCAGTAATTTGTGAAGAGTAAAATATTCTTTATTGGTTACTGAAGTTGTGTTATGTAAATAAAACCACCATGTAATAAGCTGACTTGTGCAATGTGTTGAACGTTTTGCTGGTGGCTACTGAGCTCCTAATTTCAAATGAGAACTTTGCTAGAAATAACTGCTGCATGGCAAGCAATAGACAGGCAACAACATAATTAATTGCAGGAGTGACAGACAGCTCGGTTGGTTGTAGACACCAAGATGGCAAGACGAATTCGATTATTTATTTAACGCCTTATGTATGGTAGTTCAGGGTAAAATAAAAGAGGACGTTCAAAAAATGATGGATGAACTGTGTGAAAGAAGATATGTCTAGAAAAGGACTAAGCAGTGAAATGACGAATGATAGAGTAGAATTGAAGAAGAAAACATATTTAGCCGATCCTAAATAAAAGTGGTAGAAAGGTAGTAGTCTATTTCTATTTAATAAAAGACAACTCCCGCATTAGGAATTACTCCTGTGTCGCGGGGGACTTTACAAACATACAAACAACGGACACAAAGAACACCCAGACTCGGGTGGGAATCGAACCCACGACCTCTGGCTCAGCAGTCAGGGTCACTAACCACTAGACCAACAGGCCAGTCAAAGTAGTGGTAGGCAGATGATTGAAAAACTGACGCTTTTTATTTTTGTTTTATCTTTTTGAGCCTGACTTTTTTTAGTTATAGTTACTTTAAGTATTTGCCATATTTTTAGTATACATTGGTGAATCTGTTTATTATATTATTATTATAATGGCAATAGTACAGATTGCTATTAATTTATTATAGGCGCTTCGTGTCTTTTTCGCCCAGCCAGGGCAGAAAAAAAATGTACAAGAAATAGCAAGTAGCAATGATTGTCGTATAATGTGTTTGACAATTTAGTATTTTATGGTATTAGTATAGATATAGTATTTATCCATTCGACGTGCGCTCTCTACTCAAACTCAAACTCTTTTAAACTCTTGTCATTTCATCCTCTCACGTGACACGCCACACTGCTCACATATGTAGTATTAGCAGCGCCCCGCGGTTTGACACGCGTAAGTCCCGATCCGGTGGGAATATTGGGATAAAAAGTAGCCTACGTGTTAATCCAGTTCTCCAGCTGCATACCAAGTTTTATCGCAATCGGTTCAGTAGTTTTGGCGTGAAAGAGTACCAAACATTCATACATCCTCACAAACTTTTAGGTTTATAATATTATTAAAGTAGGATAACTTCTGCGTTGCCAACAAGTTCTGGGTATCAAATTCAGTAGGATAAAATAATAGTCTGACGAAATACCCTAGTTCTGGGGCTCCATTGTGATCAGAAGTATGTTCTTTCCCGCTTTCTTAATCTAAATTTCTTTTACGTTGTTTTTACGACGTTGAAGTAGCTATGTGGAAAATAAATTTCTCACTTCCCAAACAAGGGATCTCACCTTTCATACTTTCTTGTTGACTCAAATTTGAACTCGCACAACGGGGCTTATTTGAGTTAGTACTTGAGGTCAGCTTATACGTGACTAGGACGGTGTAAGTCGGTCTAAACGTTAGGTAAACAAAGGTTGGCGTATTTGTAAGCGCAATTCGGATCCCTTGTGGTTTTTTTTATAAAATGTATAGTAACCTCGAAATTTAAAAGTCATGTATTGCAAATCAACGTGTCAATTTAATTTTTTATTTAAACATTTAAATTATTTCGAATTGACACAAAAATGAATGACTAACTTTATAATATAACATAATATAATAATATATGATTGAAGACTGCCACAAAAATGTGTTTTTTTTTATTATCAATGTTCCATTTTCAAAATTAGAAATTACTTTTTGCCAATAGTTGTAAAGCAAGTGGCCAGTCCTTTAAGTATTTTGTATGGCAACCAATAAAAAAGGATTTATATTACATATACTTTATTGTGCACTAGGTTCTTACCTACCTACATTAGTAGCCGTTATAGAAATAAAGAAACATAAACAATAACACTTATACAATATCTTACGAATACCTGCGATTATTAACGCCGTATAATGGACTATTTTCTATCGCATATGAGTATAACCGGTACCTGATAAGGTACTTGTATATCTATTATAGTAAACCACCACCAAAAAAAAGTGTGTGTGTGCAATTCGTGAATTGTTCATACACACTTTTTACACACAGAAAGAGAAATAAAAAGTAAAATCATGTTGTCGCCACATCAAAAACTCATATTTATTTTAATAAAAATATTGCCAAACTATAATAGATGATAACACAGTTCACTATTTAATAAAAATAAGTTAATAGATATTATTTTGACTGGTTATACCGGTAACGCAATACTATTGGTCCATTGATAAATATTAACAAATTGTGGGTTTATAAAAGGAGAAATAAGACGAGAACTTGAGTTGAGTGCAAACAGAGGTACGAACAACTTGGCAGTTGTTGTTAGTTAGTGATTGTCATAGTTAGTATCAGTGGTTTTGAGACTGTATCTAACAATCACTCACTCGAACACAAGCATTGCTTCACGGCTGATTTTCTGTGAGGCCCTGGTATCACTCCAGTGGTATCCCATCCCATAATTAATTCCCAAAAGTGCCCAGGGGTGCCCAGGGGCAATAGGCTATAAAATGATCGTTGACAAAATGTGGGCGTTTAATGTGCATCTGTTTAACATTTAAGGATAGAGGCGTGAATACATGCATGTAATAGATATAATAATTTCACACATCTCACACATCTGATCCTAAACTAGGCAGATCCTGTACTATGGTAACCAGACTGCTGATAAACATACTTATGTATTTCTAAATACATACATACTATAGATAAATTACACCCAGACACAGAACAAAATGATCATGCTCATCACACAATTATTTGTCCTGGGTGGGAATCGAACCCCCGACGTCTGACTCAGCAGTCAGGGTCATTAACCACTAGATCAACAGACCAGTCGACCATTGAGGCTTTAAACATTTTGAAACAGTTACCCGTTATTTTAGTATTAATCTAACCACAATGTATTATGAAAGCCAATGAAGCGGTTTGAAATACGCATTTGATAAATATTAAATGGATGTTCTAGTGAATGCACGCAATATAAACTACATTACACAATGAATTTGAAAACAGCAGGCAGATACGGACTTAGGTAAGCACAAGTTTAAATAAAACAATCACACTATACAATGTACTGTTTTTTACAGAACACACACTCTACACTGCACACACCCATTTATTGCTTAAGGACTGGTCGGTGTACTTTATTTAAAATGAGTGATGGTTTCCTTTCACATTCTATCCACTTTATATTATGATCTTGGCCTTACCGTGGCTTCATACCTTACGAAGCCAACTACCAGCTTTAATTCATTGCAATATAGTTTTTTTAAACAATTCTGTTTACAATCAAGTAAAAGATCTAACAATAAGCAGTTAGCTAACCCCGTCACACCTATCGTTGGCCACTCTATCCCACGCCCCATAGACCTCTTGAACGCTGGTCACTCAGACTAACTTTACTAAAAAACGCAAGCGGCATTCTTGAGGTGATGCAAGAGGTGGTTTCTCAGTCGTGTAACAGTAATTCAATCAATTTTGCCGTAAACCCAGGTTAATATGTTAACAGGCCAAACTTCAATTAAACTTCAAAGAGATACAAAAAAACGAAATATAATCATTTAAAAGTAAAATCCGTCCGGTCCGTCCCTGGCAATGTGCTATCTAAACAGCAGTACTGGCGGCGCAGCGCACAGTAAACATTGTGCCTGATCGAAAACTATAGTTCAGTGGTACAGGGGTTGTACATTGCGAGGGAATTAGGCGCAAATGAGCGGACGTCAATACGCCACCATTATTCCACTAGGGAGGCTTATATTCATATACATACTTTTCAGCTTAGGAAATCAAAGGCAAATTTAAAAACTTTGTGACTTAATCTCATTTCAAGTAATGTAAACAATTTATGCTTTGCCACATATGGCTTGGCTCGACCGGAGTGATACCACTGCCTCACAGAAAACCGGCAAGGAAGCAATGTTTCATTGCTTTTCGCCGTGTGAGTGATGTTATCCTTCCCTCTCCCTCTCTTCCCCCCTTCTCTCCCTCTTCCCGCCCTTCCCCCCTTAAAGACCGGCAAAGCACTTGTGACTCCTGAGATGCAGGTGCCCATGGATGGCGGTAGTCATTTACCATCTGCTCGTTTACCCCTAGACACTAAAAAAAAAATTACTTCCAAGGTTTGTTTACATAGCTAGTAACAAGTGAAGTTAATTGAAGAGTGTGTAATAGAAAGAATAGCTTAAGAATCTTATCACAAGCGTCTTCTATCTTCTACAACTTTCGCCATACGCTTAAAGCTACCTACTCGCAAGAATTTAACTAAAGTAATGTAAACAATTTATGCTTCGGCACGGCAAGTCATTTCCCATCAGGTGACCCGTCTGTTCGTTTCGCCCCCTATACCATAAAAAAAAAACAATTTCTTATGCAGTCAAATTATTGTTTTACAATAGTTTCTGTTTCGATTGACGCCATGATAATAAACTTTGCGGTTCACAAACACTGCAGCCTATGGCTAAATTGACGGCAAATGATTTCAATAGTCATAATAGCATGTGTGAACTAATTGTTCGTTCGGATTGTCAATATTCTAATTCTTTATCTTAGTAATATTAAACAGGCGAAATTTTGTGAGTATGGAGGATGGATGTTTGTTAATCTTTCACGCAAAATTTCTTGGGGTGAAAAATTACCTAGACGCAGACCACAAATGCGATGGAAGGATGACATCAAGAAAACTGCAGGGATGAACTGGATAGAAGTAGCGCAAGACCGGTCAAGGGACCGGACACCAAACTGGTTGAGAATGGCTGAGAATAAGAAGAAGACCGTGTCGTTGAACGTTTCTAATTTGCGAATATCAAATTCAAGGAATGAAATTGGGGCATTGAAAGCATGTCACATGTTGAAGGTGATCTTTTTGAGTAATAAATATGAAAGGAACAGCAAAGGGAAAACGTGGATTAATTCCCCGTAATCCAAAAATCAGACCGATTTGCTATTCCAGTTGAAAAGAGTACCAACAGTTCCCCTGGAAGCAAGGGAAACTGAAAGTAAGTGTACATTTGGAATACAATTATTTGTCCTGGGATGGCATCGAACCCACGACCTCTGGCTCAGTAGTCACTAACCACTAGACCAAAAATTACTTACGAGTACCTTGCTTCTCCTCATAAGATAGAAGAGATTGAAGTAAAAATTTATTACAAATTCTACGCAGACGAAGTCGCGGGTACCAGCTAGTTGTTTATAGTTAGAAATTAAGCACACTCTATTTAAAACATACTTAAAAACATAATTATTAAACAGTATAAATATTACCAATTACACGTGAAGCGGTGGTCCGAACACTTGCACCGAGTGAAAGAGGCGGGGCGAGGGATGCGCACACACACCATGCTGCGCCGCCATTTTGTGGCCGTTATAAACGTTACCCGTATAGATGGGTAATCACCCGGGTTTTTACCCAGTCGTGGGTTTTAACCCGGGTGATTACCCATCTTTAGTTACCCGTTAGCGAACTATCCCTCTCTGAAGTTTAGCGGTTCATGAAAACCTACAACCAACGCCCGATATTAAATCTACGATTTTAGATGAAGACTTCTGGTCTATGACAGATTAGTCTTTGAGTCTTCTTGAGTCCAGTAACAGACAGCATATTTAAAGTGGAAGGCAATGGATTCAACATACACGAAGAATCTTCTTTAGTAGAGAGTAGATGGTAAGATATAGAATCAGCAGCATCAACTTCACGACAAACAAATATATGATAGCGATGGTGATTAATTAGGACAGATAAATCTACACTATAATAAACATTTTTTGATTATTATAATAGGTACCGTTCTGGTGTCATACAAGAATTATGATTCTCTACTATTGTGTGATATTTAAAATTATTATGACGTTGATTATTAGAATTTTTATAATGTTTTGTCATTTTATCTAACTTTGTTTAACATTTTCTTTTTCTAAAGTTATGATGTTGATAATAGATAACCTCACTTTGTGATGAAAATATATATCAGAGTTATTATTTTAAAATAAATGTGTTCAATCATTAATACTTCTTCTTATGTTGCAAGTAGATACTATTAAACAATAAAAAAAAAAATTGCCCTGTGATTGGGCATTTATTCCGGCATAAATAAATTTATGCCCAAAATGCCCAGTTTTTGCCATTTTTGCCCGCCGGGCATAAACACATTGCCCATCTCTACCCCTGAGACGACATAAGGAAGGAAGGCAATTTCTTAAGAACTGCATAGTATGCAACCTATTTCATTATAAAGTGTTCGGTTGAATCCTCCACTAGCTCTGCAGTGGTCAAAAATATAAACGGGAAGCATCTCGAACACGAACCAGTACATAGGCTCGAACACACATTCGGACGGATATTTATTACATTTTATTTGTATTCGACGATGGCTCGTAAGGCGCTCCTGCCGCAGCATTATAGCTAACGTTAACACGATGTTGAACAAACCACGAACGCATATATTAAGTTGGACCAGCGCCAGAGCTGGCCTCGTGCGCGGTTAGTTGGACTCAATTTATTGTTTTCCTTCAGATGCCTCGGTCGGCTATGTTCTGGGTTTAAAAGTATTCCATAATATTTTTATTCAATTCAAAAAAAAAATCTTTATTTCATAAAATTGACCATCAATTATTCGAAATCGTCGATTTAATAAATAATTATTATAATTAAAAATTATAGATCAACACACAGAGTCACCGCAACAATAGTTTGCTTCGTCAAATGTAAAATAATTAAAGAAAACAAAATGGATAACATAATATCACATCTGCCTGTTTCGATCTATAACCGCCCGTTTCCAAATGGTTGAGCCTTGTGAGAAGAAATCGGACATACAAACTCACGGCCACTCTTTTAAAAAAGAAAAACCAGACAGTTTCAACAATATTCAGTATATATCACATCATTTTGTTGTGTGCTATTATGTTTTTAAAATTAAAAGTGAATAAACTAGAAAAAGAATATGACACTAGGGAAACTGAAAATTAAGAAAAAAATGAAAAAGAAGAAAAGAAAAACATGAGAGATGGAAAATAAGAAACATATTAGCTCACATTAGATTTGTATTACAATTCTCTTCTTTCTATATTATTTATATTTAAATATAGACTGGATTTTTTTAATTCTGACATTTGTAAGTCATTGCTTCTTGTGATTGTCAAATATTTTAGTGTCGATTTCGAATATTACTAACTAACCTATAATTCGATAGGTGAAATATAAAAGTAATTTTTATATCTTTTTGTGCAGGTGTTACATAAATGTGTGGACAAATTTTAAGGTGTTATGTGTAGCTGACAAATATTTGATATAGCATGAAAAAAAAGAATTGGGAAAAAAGTATTAATTTTTTATTCGGAAATTGCTTTTCCTAATGTTCCTGAATTTTCATGTCACTGAAACTGAACATTCCATCAACATCCATGGTATTAAACAGACATACTTTTATTCACATCAGCCCTCTGTCTCTCTTACGAAATATTAGCTTTATCGGTAAATTCACGTTCAATTTGTCAATTTCAAAATAAAATTTCTGTATGAATTGTGTAATTTATAGCACTTTACGTTATTTACGGTACACCACCCTAAAATATGACAACAGCCTTCTGTGGCACCTGTATATCATTAAAATTAAATATTGATGTAATACTAGAATTGGAAAAAAGTTTGCTTTTTTTATTATGTACTTAGTAGGTACTGTTTATTAATTTTCGTTGAAAATTCAACGAAATTTTACCGTCCGTAAGCAAAACGAATCGTTTTTGGTTTATTGGAACGCGGCATTAGTGCATGTCTTTTAAAGCAATGCTCTGTGACAAAACACATTGTAGCTTTTAAAGCAATGCTCTGTGACAAAACACATTGTAGCTTTTCGTAGCATTAGCTTCATGTCTACGTCATACGTCTACGCGAACGCTAATTATTAATTTATTATCAAAGTTTATTTTCCACCGATTAGTTTCAAAATTACCGTTCGAGGTTTGACTCTCTCCATACCAGCGTCTGAAGAGAGTCGATTATGTTCGTATATTTTCTAAATTGTATAATATTTTAAATAGCAAATATTTACGAAATAGTTTTGCTTTTTAGAACTGTAATTATACATGTAACATCTTGAATTTATCAGCTCCGACTTGCACAACTAAATAGTGGTCGGCGTCTCTACACACGAATGGCATTCAGGCGAAAACCAACGCCAGGCATTGTACATATAATATATCTCGCACATACAGAACTGTATATTCATTTCGTGTAATCAGTGAGCACATATTACATAGAATATGTATATGTAGATACATACGTATCTACATATCGCACATACATTTATGCCTGTCTACGTAATGGGATAGGCAGAGGTATATGAAACACCGACATTTTGCCAAAAGTAATTTGGTCCCACTTATGTTATAGGGGCTAAACCTACTGCCACCTACTGCCGGGCACTTTAATAATAATAAAAATGTTTATTTCATCTCCACAAATTACGTCATGTTATGCAACAAGTTGACAAGATTTTTTTAAGTTGACCGATTTCCACGGGACTTTCACTGGCAGATGGCTGATGTTAAAGTAGTAACTTATGCTACTTTGATTTTCGAAGAATAATGAGGGTTCCGTGGAAAATATACACGCGATATGTACTCGCGAGCGAAGCCGCACGGGAACTGCTAGTAAATAAATAAATTTGAAGTGTCCGTTTGTAATGTTACACGGTACTTACACCAAAAAATATTTTTCACATTTTTGTCTGTCTGTCTGTTTCTTCCGGCTAATCTAGGGAACGGGTGGACCGATTTAAACGGGACTTTCACTTACAGATAGCTGGTGTTATAAGGAGTAACTTAGTCAAGTTTAGTTTTGATAAGTTTAGGACTACAACAATTTTGTCTGTCTGTCTGTTCGGCTAATCTCCGCAACGGGTGGACCGATTTCCATGGGACTTTCACTGGCAAATAGTCAGTGTTATAAGGAGTAGGGTTCCGCGATTTGATTTGCATGTACCTACCTTGCTAAACACTTAAAAGAGATAGTTTCATTCCGAGGTACACACTAACGTATGGCAAATGCCTATCTTCTTAGAGATTAAAGTATATATGCAGAGATTGTGAAATAAAATAGTTTTCTTTAATATAAGTTACATCTATGTAGGTACTACTAAGTAAATACCTAGCCTAGGTTTATTTAAAACTTCATTTGTTCACAGAAGTAAATAGGCACATAACTGGTTGTTAAATATTTAGATTAATTCTTCTTACAGAAGACAACCTTAACGGCATCAGAACAGATAAGAGTTATGCGATAGAAAGAGAGGCAAGTTTTAGGTTAATATAACGCGCTTGGAATTAGCGCTGTGCGATCTGAATTGCACCTTATTGTGTCGGAGCAAGAGTCGCTATTTATTTAAATGGTATTGCGAAGAGGTCCTTCTGTACTAATACTATTATGTATTCTGTGCTATACGTCAAAACGCTAGTTTCAGTGTCAGTAGGAATTGTATTTTAGTATTTTGTAATAAGGTATGACGTCACGATTATATTTTTTTTTCCATGAGCACCTGCAACTCAAGAGTCTTAAGTGCGTTGCCGACCTTTAAGGTAGGAGTAGGGGAAAGGTGGAAGAGGGGGAGAGGGAAAGGAGGGGGGAAGGGGTGTAGGGCTTTCGGTAACCTCACTCACCCGGTGAAAAGCAATGCCAGCATTGCTTCACTGCCGGTTTTTCTGTGAGGCCGTGGTATCACTCCGGTCGAGGCAGCCCATACGATTTAATAAACCCTTTACCTACTTTTAGTTTTTGTTTGACAACACTAGGGTTATAAATGGGAAAGTGAACAGCAACAGTCTCACCACCAGTGCTATAAACTATGAAAATCACAAACTAACAGTAAGTGCCATGTTGTTTGTACCTAAATCAGAACTCAGGTGATTGTTATCAACTTATAATAAATTCTTAGCCTTTTATAACCCCAGTATTCATCAATATTTATCAACCGACCAATAGCATTGCTTTACCGGTAGGTATAACTAGTTATAATAATGTCTATAAACTCGTTTTTATTAAATAGTGAACTGTTTTATCATCTATTAGAGTTTGCCCCTGTTTTTTTTTTACAATAAATAAGAGTTTGGGGCGACAACATGAGTTTGTCTGTTACAATTTTACGCCTTTTCTACTAAATTGAGCATCATGAACATTTAACATGTCTAAATTACCAGTAAGTTCGTTTAGTATGTATTTTTGTTCTGTATGTTAGTGCGACGCGTGTCATTCTGTAGAAAATAATTGACAGTGCCGCTATAAGAGGATAAAATTGTTTGCGAAAATTGTTGTGCGTTTTTATTTTAACGTTGATAATTTATTTTGTGACTAGATTTTGTTGCTAGATTCGCTTGCGTTTTGTTTATTGAAGTGAAAACTTCTTTAGCAGCGTTGTGCACTTTTTGGGATGGGTAAATAATGTTAAACTCGCGTCAGGACACCTGACTCTGATCGAAAATTCGTGAGACGAAGCCGAGTTTCTTATATTTAAAAAAATGTAACATTCGAAATTCAAACATTTATGAGCGGCCAGTAGCGCAGAACTTCCTGTGTACCCTATGTATACATTTAGATATGTTATTACCTACTTTTTATTTTTAACCTTATTTATATATATACAGATGTGTCTGTGTGTATGTATATGCAAATACATTGTGAAGTTATGTTTTCACTTCTGACGTGCAGTCCTACTGACTGGTTTTTTTTTTCTTTTTAATCCTATAAATACATACGTTATAAGTTTAACATATTGTGTATGTGGCATCACAGATCCTAAACGGATGAACCTGTTGATGGTTATGAATAGTTTGGTGACTTGATCGAGAGTATTCTTAGCTATAATTCAAGAAAATATGTTCAGCCCTTCGAAAATCATCAGCTGTTTTCTATTCGTTGATATGATTTTGGAGTCGGGGGTATTTTAATTTTTTATTTATGGTATCTAAACTAATATTATAAAGAAGAAACATTTGTGTGTATGTTTGTAATGTTTTCACACAAAAACTACTGGACCGATTGCGATGAAACTTCGTATGTATATAGCTGGAGACCTGGATTAACGCATAGGCTACTTTTTATCAGGACATTCCCACGGGATCGGGACTTACGCGGGTGAAACCGCGAGGCGCTGCTAGTTTTCAATATAAAAGACTTGACCTGACCCTATGTAATTTTCTGTACTTCTGGTAATGTTTAATCAAAATTTAATGATGATCGCTTGAGTAGTTAAGACGGTAAACACACAAACCAACTCACATTTCCATTAATAATATTAGTTAAGTTGGATTTCAAATATATTTGATATATTATATAACTACATCCAATAAATACATAGGGAGAATATACCGAAAACTATTGCTGTGGAAAACGCGTCAACCCGCAGTCATGCGGTCACCTCAATGTCAAGCTCGAACGTTCCCTTTGTGGCAACCTGCTGTGAGATTCAGTAGAATATTGCCTTGTTAGCTTTGTTCATGCTGGTTTCATTTTAGTACTGTTACTGCGCAGAAGCCATGGCTATTGTGTTATTCCAGTTGCTAAGCACTTACTTGTTGTAATCGAGTGTGATATTACTCGTAACCTTTACATATACGTATGTTTCAGCCCCACAAATGCGGATAACAAAAGCTGTAAGTGCTAAATGACGTAATATAAAGATTTGAAAAGGTCGTATCGTAAGGTATTTGTATAACTTTTATGTTATTTTGAGATTAGGGGATTGTAGTCACTTTGTCTTAACTTGACTTAATGTTCTATGTCCCCTGGATGGGGCAGAGAGTGTCTACAGTAAACCTCTATCGCGGTCGGTCAGTTAATTTTGCTCCACGCAGATGCCGATGTTTTTCGATTCGTGTAATACTGTTGGTCGCCAGAGCGCAGTCGCTTTTTACCACAATTATTTGTTGAATTTTTAACCAACTGTTATTAATTGTTTGGTCTAACTACTGAACTTCAATATCGCCTAGTACTTGGGTTGTGGAGGTCTGATGGCAGTCGCTTCACGTAAAATATCAAAGTTTGGCCGTATCGTAGTTAGACTGAAAGCGGACCCCAACTTAGTTGGGAAAAGGCGCGGAGGATGATGATGTTATTAATTGTCTATTTTAACACGCTTTTGTAAGCTTCACTGGTAAGTAACTTAACTTAACTTAACTTTTTTTTTGATGACGAGGTGGAAGATCCTCATGGATGTCCTCCGCCCTTGGGGGGGCGAAGGGGTCTGTCGGACTCTTACCGACTTTAAACCACCCCGGTGTTCCACTGCTTGCCCATGATCGGGGGAGCGAGAATCGCCATTGCATTCTTCCGCAAAACTTAACTTAACTAACTTACTTAACTGACTTAAATAAAACTTTGTATGTATGTATATGTAGTTTAGATGACAATACTATAATTTGGTATCTTGGAGCTGATCTGATGATAGAGCCAGGAGGTGAATAGTGGAATTATTCAGTGGCTACTAGTAAACCCCTTGAGATTGGGCTTGGCTACGATGGGCTGATGATAAAACAGGTGGATAGCGGAACTTTTTTACTTTTTAAATCGGTATGCCATTAAAATGTGTTTTTTGAAGTGATTTGAAAATTCAATGAAACAAAAAAGTCACACTAAAAAGAGACAAACGTATTCATAAATAGGATTTAGCCTGCGAGAGAATGAGATAGAATACAAGTATACAGTGTTTCCTATAATCTTCGTATGCTAGCACGTCTTTGCGCCTGCGTACTATGAAGCCTTCAGAAAATGCGTCATAGTCAACGTGGTGTATCATTTGCATATTAAAATTTGTAATTTATGTTAATTATTTAACACATCTGTATTAATTTGACCAATAACTTTTATATAAATAATTTTTTTTCTAAAATTAAATTTATTCTATTATTCTGAAGTTTATTACTGATTATCCCGTCACTGATAACGTCAATGTGACTTATAAGTTTGGTGAAATAGCTACTCAAATGAACCATGATTTTCAATTTAAAATGATTACAATATTTAACTGTGTTACAAAGCCATATTATTGTTTATATTTAAAAATTCATATTTTTTGCCCAACCAAAACACAGCGGAGTAATGTTGAGTTCCTGAGACCTATTATTGGCCCCATAATGAGACCACCTCAATAGTATCTATCATGGTATTGTAATTTCACTGAAACAGCATATATATTAGAAATCAAAGGCCCAACTACTTACTTGAAAACGAGCTGTCATAGATCGACACGACACAGGCACGTTCCGATCTTTGCAACACGACAATATTTGTTGTTTATTTTGGTAATAATTATTGTGCGCGGTTGTACCGTTTAGTGTAAATTAAGAATTTAAAATACCCAAGACTCAAAAATCAAATCAACGATTATAAAAGAGCTGATGACCTTCAACCAGCTGGACAGATTTTCTTGAATTAGCTAAGAACAGTCCATCAAGTCTCAACAGCCGTTTTAGATTTATGATCCCACACTTATAACACTCCTCCTATTCGCAACGGGAGGTAAAAGACGATGATTTTCTTTTAGCAATTTTATGAAATAAAAATGATGACTTTCTTTCTCAGCTACTGAAGAGATTTCTACTTTAATTTCAGGGTTGGAGCACAGACCACAAATAAGGTAAAGTACCTGGGCGATCGAACTCGGCGTTTTTTTAATTTTTTTTTTTTTAACTAAATAGTTCATAAAATACGTATTTATAATTTATATAATATTTGTTAAGTTAATAACGATAACTTTTAAGGCTTTAGTATTGTCCAAATCAGTTATCAATGAGAAAACACAGCAAGATGTTCGGAAACTTATACGAATTTATGACGGATCAGAGCAAGTATAGAAAATTCTAATACACTAATTCATTGCAATGACCAAACAATTTCTGAAACATCAACATAAGCAAAACATAAATCAGCCTGCAATATCGTAAATCAAGTTAACTTCATGTAGAATTAGCTGATGTATGTAACTACTTGGGTGCGGTGAAACTGGGAGCAACGAACGATGCAGCGCCGCGGCCGCAATATGGCCGGCTTGACTGACAGACGGGCATTGTGTTGTGCTAAATGGCCGAATTTAAATGAAGGTAAAAATTTTGTTAACTACTTTCCAAAAATCGCTTTGGACCCTTTCAAACCTGCAATAGGGCTTGAAGCAATTACACGGATAATTTCACCCTGTATCACAAAGTCCCCCGCCGCATCTGTCTATCTGTCTGTTCGCGATAAACTCAAAACTACTAAACGGATTTTCATGCGATATTCACTAATAGATAGAGCGATTCATGAGAAAGGTTTAGGTATATAATTTGTTAAGGTTTTGTGTAAATTCTTTGAAATATGATGATGATTGTTGAAGATGTCTCTGCTACCCATGCGATGCAGGGGCTGCAGTATGATTGCGGCACCCATTCATTTTTAGTAGTTTGTGATCATTTAAATTTTAAGGCTATTAAATTACCATAGCGAATAGTGTGCCATAGGGCCACTGGAGCCCTGGAGCCTGACCTTACGTCACTTATTTATAAATATTATCTTTAAAACACTAGGTAATCATTTTTATTTTTGTATCTTCAGATATTGAAAGGAGCTTCCGTACAAGATGTTAGATAGTTTATACTAATAGAGTTGTCTAATAAAAAATATACAAAAAGTAAGACAAAAACATCAAAAATATGGCTCATATGTATTAAGTGCATGAACTTCGTGGAACTTTTGTAAAATAGTATTAACTTACTGTCAAGTGCTGCAGAAAACTTTTGCTCATAGTTTGAGATAACTCAAACTGCATTTAACATATGTTTGGTTTTAGGATTTTTTTTTTTTGTAATAAACAGATAAATAAAATTATATGTACTGCAATCAATCAGCCTATTGTGATGTAGGCCTCCAACAACGTGCGCCATAGCACCCGGTTCTCCAAAAAATAGTTTTTGTGATTACATACTTATATTTTGAGGTTGGAAAGTTACCTTGGTCGTATATCGATGAATGGAAGAGTATTTTTAGAACTGCTGAGATGGACGTACTATGTACATGCAAGTTTGTTTGGGCACTGGTCCCTCAGTGCGTGAGTCAGACTTGTCCGGTTTATTAAACTACGCCACAATGATTAAGTCAGATAAGTAAGAAATCAGGATGTCCACTAACCGGTTCTTTTTTAAGTTTAAAGTACGTAACCTCTACAGTGGTTTATTGGAGGAGTCATTGGAATAATACTTCACAAGTCTTTATTTTATTCTGTATGTATGTATATAATTATATTAGTTATAACTTTATGTATATGTAGTATATTATATGTAGTAAAATTTATAGAAGCTTATTTACGTAACCAATTCTTAGGATTCTTATCTCATTACTCTTAAATACCCACCTGCCACACACATCTCTGCATCGCCCAAAGGTTGACTGGGAGAAAATGCCTACGGCATTAAGTCCGCCTTGTGCATATGTATTTGCAGGAAGTTAAATAAATAAATAAAATAAAATTAAGTCAATAAAATGATGGTAATAGAAGCGCCATCTAGGCTGTGAAAAAGCTTCCACTTAGCCATAGAGCAGCTTTAGCTACTTAATAGTATATTTGTAATGTTAAAAGAAATTCAAAACTTCAATAGTTTCTAATTATAAATTCTATATTTAAATTATTAAAAATTAAGTTTCAATCACTGTTTCTATAGGTACTGTATTATATTCGGCAGTTTAGCTAGCAACAGTGGGACACACCAGATACATAGAATGCCGCTGCATGTAGTTCTTACTTAATAGTATTTAAATTTTAACTAGAATCACGTTTGTCTCGTTCATAATAAAACGCTCTCAACGGTAAAGGTTTGGTGTCTTTACGATGGGAACAGAAATGAGGAATTTAAAAAATAAATAAGTTTTCGTATCCTATATTTGTACAAATATAATTTGAGTAGAAGCGTAAGATGTTGAGAACATTTATATTCCGATGTCAATAAGTTTTCAACACGTTAAAAGTTTTTGTATATGCACCCCTTGCGTTATAAATATGCTGATCATCCAGTGGGTCGTCGTGTGTCCTTATCGCTTGTTTTGTAAAAATTGTGACACTTGAGAGCAAGAATACAGTTTGTTCATTTATCGCAAAAGCCATTGGTTCTATTTGTAGTGAATGAAATTAACCTAAGTTATGAATTACCACAGCGTTTTTAGACTTTACACATCCGGCCACTGATTTTTTGTAGATACATTCAGCTAAAATTTACAATCATCTCTAAAAATTTTAGTACACATAATGTGTTGACAGAACGAAAAACATACATACAGGGTGTTAGGTAAACGCTATAGAAAACGAAGACAGACGATAGTACTAATGATATCTTTGATGATGAGTCAGAAAAAATCAATCCCCAAAAAAATAAAATTACAATGTTATATTAGCATTATTCACGCTCCATCATATTAGTACAGCTTAATGAAACGATAATATCATAAAAAAATAAATAAAAAACAGCTGACGCTTGGGTCAAAGGACGAGCGGGCGCTGAAGGCCGCGTGAGTTCGGCGCCCACGCGTCCTTTGACCCTAGCTACAGATGCTTTTGGTTAAGTTTTTTTTCATCAGGATCAATTTTTTTTCTGACCCATCATCAAAGGTATCATTATTACTATCGTTTGTCTTCGTTTTCGGGAGTGTTTACCTGACATCCAGTATATCTCCTGATACTGCACTTTAATATGTATTTGCAACACTACCTATTTACTTCAAAGTCTTTACAGTGGCTTCTATAAACTTACGATTTCAAACTTACTTATTTGGTTCATTCTTATTTTAAGTGTTAAGTGATCCTGACTGTTGAGCCAAAGGTCGTGGGTTCGATTCCCACCCAGGACAAATAATTGTGTGATGAGCATGATCATTTGTTCTGTATCTGGGTGTAATTTATCTATAAAATGTATGTATTTAGAAATATATAAGTATGTTTATCAGCAGTCTGGTTACCATAGTAAAGGCTCTGCCTAGTTTGGGTTCGGACAACCCTGTGTAAGATATGTCAAGTTATTATTATTCTTTCATTGTAGTCTCTCAATCGCTAGTCCTGAGACCCTACACCAATACCACAAGGGCTACTTCCCAATGGCATTTGTGGTTTTCGTTACCGCTCGACCAATTTGTCCGAACGGCAGCGGCGCCATCCGCGGTTTTGTGCCTGTTCCGAATATTGAAAACTTAATCATTAACGCTCCCTTATGCTACAATTGTTCATTGTTTTATATTAGTTTTGGGACCAACCATTTGTTGTTCGATTGGAAAGTTCTAACTTTAAATTGTTTGGCATAATAGAAGTAGTTTTTGTGTACCTGGTTTCAAAGGGGCGTATCCTGAGCAAAAGCGAATTATGTTCCTGTTGTCCAAGATGTATGGCAAATCGGTTTTGAGTCATGCAGAGCATGAATATTATTTGTAGTGCAGGCAAAACTTGCAGATATTTAGATCTTTAAATAACAAATCATCTGTTCACACATTACCTAACCGGCTTTACTCTACTCTATGATAAACTTAGTTGCTTGCACCTCAGTAAACATTTAAATTAAACCAAACAAACTTCCTGAAACTACATACTTTCCGAGCGCTATATTTAGTATTTCAACAAATAGTTCTTGTAGGAACCTGTAAGCACGATAGCCAATTGGGAAAAGTACAGAAGAATTAATTTTAATATTAAGTTTAACAAATAAAAGACTTATAAACTAAGAGTGTATGGGTTTGTCACCTTTTGGGATTAGGGTTGAAAAAATTTAATGCGGACATTTTTTTAACTTGTATACTTGATATTTATTTGATAGAGGTCGTTTACAGAACTACTCGCCCGAATGTAGTGGTTCAGCGATAGTCCTAAATGTTAGATTGCCCTAAGGCACTGGACCTATGAAAACCCTAAGGTTTTCGTAGGTCCAGTAGTTAGTATAACGCAGGCGCACAGAAGCTGTACTTTAAAAGGTGCACGATAATAAAGTGTTTCACAACAAAGCGACGCCGCGAGCGCGAAGTTGTAAAATAAACCTATGGTACCTACAATTATAGATTTAGCAAGCTTACGTAGTATCAAGGTAATTTTGAATAAGATTTTTTATTTGTCCCCCCCCCCAACCCCTCTCATGGACCGACAAAAAAAAACCACACTGAAAAATGCCGTTACATAAATAAATAGATTCAGATCAAGCTCAGATGTTGTGGGATTTGATACCAGTGAGCTGAGAAGCATATGGTTATATATGGCTATTTATTCTAGTGGTCCATGCACCAGCAACAGATTTTCATGATCACATCCCTCTCAGGCAATAACGAATAAAATGCTTCAGAGAGTTGCATCATGAAGTCTCCTGAATGTCAGCTATGGTTCCTTGGGTTTTATGTCATTTCCCCCCGATCGAGATTTTATTGAATTTTAGCTAACCCAGTAATTTTCAGAAAAAAAAAAAACTGATGATTGTAATTCGAAAAAGGTGATTTTGTTCTAAATTTTAATCTTATCGTCTATGTCACGTGAAACCATAAACTTAATTACATACTAAGTTTATGCGTGAAACATGTATTTTTTTTTATTCTTTGTTGTTATGTACAGATGACGAGAATTATTAATTTCCAACAGCTCTGACAATTAATCAGAAAGAGATGAGAGTTACATGAAAATGATTAAGTAACAAAATTAAAAATAATAAATTTTAGAATTTTATGTGTTTATATAGGCTATATACATAATAGTCCAAAATCTAGTAGTTTATAGTCTAATAAGATTTAAACTCAATTCGAATATGTGATTTATCCTAAACTCGTCACAGACACATAAGACGTTATTTAAATAGTACTACGTTGATGAGTCACGGCTCAAGTTTACGTATCACTGGGGAGCATGGAACTCCACGTATACGAGGGGATGACGAGTTATTTGGGAAATACGGCTGACTCAGCGAATTCTTGGAAAAATGTGTTGCTAGTGTGTGAGTAGGAGTTAGGCGATATTTCAGAGGAAGTGTTTGAAAACGCAAGAGAAAAGAATATATTTTAGTATTTTATGTGGGTATGTACACTTACATTACGTCACTTACATTAAGTTACGTCACAATTGGTCAATATTTTGTTCTAGACCCACATCACGAATCACAAAGATCGGAGACTTGAGGAACATTGAACATCGCATAGTTAGATCAGTAGATGTCTCTCTGTCACCAAAAACTTATTGTAGTTTATTGGAGTTTACTCCTTAAGAATCGATTTGCATATAAGGCGCCCGGTATGAAAAAAATATGAAGAGTAAAATTTAGTGATCGGAGGGCAGCGTATCGCTTTAACGCTTTGTTGTGCTTTTTATGCTTTATTGGAGTTTACTCCTTATTCTCGACGCATGTAAGTAGATATGTGTATACCCTTATGTTATATATATGTGTAAATATATACAGAATATATAGAGGGAGGGAGGGAGGTGGGAGGGAGAGAGAAAGAGAGAGAGAAAGAGAGAGAGAGAGAGAGAGAGAGAGAGAGAGACTAGAGTTAATTGTAAACTCCAGTCGTGCGTCGGATCTGAGACACACTTTTTTTTTGTTCTGATTTTTTATTTAATTAAAGTCATATCGAAAAATATCGTTAAATGGTAAGGTATCTTGTTTTAACTACGGGCAGACCACACAAAAGATTTTTGAATTTAAAATAAATTTCTAAACAATCTGTCTGTTATTAAAGTAAATGATGCTTCAGAATGCACCCGTCGCCAGCCATATTACCATCCAAAGAGCTTCTCATTAAAAAAAAAATTCTGGCAGTTTTCTACGCTTTAACGTTGGACGATGGCAACCCAATATATCTAACATGCTTTCAACTCCATCATCGGGAAAAAAACCTATGTGTACGCCTTGAGTGACGTAAATTGGTCCACAAAATTAAGCGGAAAACGGGTCTTTTTTATTTACTTCAGCGGTAACGAAGCTGTAAGTTGAACTGATAAGTGCATAAATGTGTTATCTACATCATTATTATTTAGTTATTTCATTTTAACATGTATAAAGTGTTAGAGACAGGTGGTACATATTTCAGGATCTAAATCTAGGCAAATAAATTCTGACAGCGTGAAACAAAAGAAGGTACGATATAATTTTCATCAAAGAAATAACGAGTCCTAGTCCCAAAGTATGAAATTATAACCGATATAATTTTATAGGCTTGCCACTTATTATACGTGTCCTTCAAAATTAAGGTATCAAACCTTGCATTTTCAAAAAATACTTTTCACCGACAAGGCGGAGAAAATGTTTAAGTAGTAAATTTAGAGGAACCACTGTTTACCGAACTGTGAACCGATGTGTGAAACGATTCATGTTACGGACAATAACATTCAATATTTTTAAGTCAAAATTAAGCTATTGTAATACTGACTAGGTAAGACATTTCTGTAAGTTGTCTATATATCTGATTCACCATTTTGACATCAAAATTGAGGAACGTATCAAATTAACGAATATGTAAGAAGGAATACTAGGAAAGAGGAATAGTAAGAATTGCGTAGGAGATCAACAGCATACAATACTCCCTTCAGTATAAGGGGCACTGTTAGGGCGCCTTTATATGTCCACGCTTACAATCTGCGTACACGCAGCATCCACTTGCTCACCACGTAAGCGCAGCCACCGAATAGCCACCGCGCAGCCACCGCGCAGCCACCACGCAGCCACCGCGCAGCCACCACGCAGCCACCACGCAGCCACCGCGCAGTGTCCGCTTGGCTGCTAGGGCTTAGATAAACAACGCATACTACCGTCCACACATTCTATGTAAGTGAATATGAATGTTATTATAATCATTATTATTCCCATGTGGAAATACAACATTTTTCATAGTAGCAAAATCTAGATCTTCTAGACTTGAATTAAATTATTATATTATAATTTTATTAAAAAAAAAAATACGTATATCGTTCCAGGCCTGCAAAGTTTTGCGCTTGTCTTTGTATATATTTTAAAAGGTTTTTCCGACAAGATATTTCTTCGAGTCTCTTCTATTAAAGAAATTAATATTTATCAATACATATCATACAAAGGCAATGGGCACCTGTGTCGCACTATAAAACGAAATGATAGACACACTAGCAACAGGGAGATGACGCGTGCGCTGAGTGTAGACTACGCGGTGGCTGCTCGGAGGCTGCATGGTGGCTGCACGTACTTGGTTTTTGTGGGTTGACTGTAAAATATGCCTTATGTAATAAGTTTAGAACCCAAAGTCGCAATAACCTTTGGCAGAACACGCCAAACGTGCCGATCCGCGCGCGCCGATAACGCGTACGTCTGTACGGGCCCTTACACGTTGCTGATTTAATAAGGGTGTGAAACACATCCACTTATTCATTTAGAGAAATGAGTCTTACTTATAACGTAAAAAAACAATTATCGTCCCAAAATTACTAGCCACGGTAAAATAGAAGCATCTTTTTACTTTTACATTTGAGGATAAGGTAACTTCATTTCGTCACTGAACATATTTTTAATTCATTAGCGTACCTAACCGTATTCAAATGAAACACAATTACTCAAAGTAAATTAATTTTAATTAGCATTTGAAGTGTCTTAAATTATTTGAATGGAAGTGGTCGAATTCACTCAAGAATTGGGTAGACCCCAGAACTTTCCCTATATGTATATATTATTATGTTATGTATAACAAAGACAGATAATAAAATATCATTTTCGGAAAAAAAATTACGAAATTATATGTTCCATACTCTGTGCGTTATTTTATTTTCTTTTTGACGAACTGTCATTTGTATACAATTAGTGATAACATGACAAAATATATTATTATTTTAAATCGAATACTGAACTCTATTAATAAATTATTTTAGCTACGTCTAATAATAATGTATATAAGAACTGATTATTAATGTTACTGAGGACAGAACTTGAAGAATCTTGTGTGTATCGTCTTATTTAGTTCATATTATTATACATATATATATATTATATTATTCATATTTAACTTGATTTTCAACATTTTGATATTATATATAATGATTAACAAACTATATACAACAGTATTGTCTCAGTTCTGTGCTATAGACAAAATAATTTTATACTGATTTAGTTTACCATTTATTTATTAATAATTAATATCGATTCATAATTAATATGCAGTAGAAACATTTGTTTTTATCACTACGTACAATAGAACGCAACTGTTTTTAGTGCGTATAACAAAAATCATTATTTTGACAAAATAGTACATGTAGGTACAATATCATAATATCTAAAAATGGTAAAAATAATAATCAATATATTTTTGAAACAGAATATTTAAAAGTGAAATGTTACATACTGTGGCATCATTACGTTCTCAAGCAACTGTCTAAAAGATTATAAACGAATGGACAGAGTATCATTATATTAATACGTGAAGAGAATTCTTTCTTGTTTTAAGAAAATATCGCAAGCTTAGTAACGTGAATTTTGGAATATTCACAGTTTATATATAGAAGAAGTGCAGGAAGGTAACATTTTTAAACAATATGTCTTACAACTTTAAAAATTACGTGCAAACGACTTAATGAAATGACAAGCGTCCAGTATATGTGATTACCTGTCATGGTAAGTAAGTCTATACAATGACAGTTATACTGGCCAATGAAAAAACCATGGTCGAAATTCGACCACAGCGCAATCTTTAGTAAATATAAATACTTAAAATAAAATACATGATAGTTTGGCCTAGAATTATATTTAGAATGTTATCAAATAGTTAGATAATAGTAGACTATTAGAGTTAGGTACTTTTTGCAATTTTAGGTCTATCGTGTGAGAACAAAATTATATGACTGAATTATCATTAAACTACTCTGCTACCCGGCCACGAGTTGATGTGGCTAAGTAATTTGCAATAAACAAATATTGTGGCTATAAATTAAGATAAAAACTATCCTATCTCTCAAGTTGTGTGGGCAAAATTTCATTAAAATCTGTTCATTAGTTTAGGAGTTCATCGCGAACAACGCTACACGAAATATTTATCCCACTAATATTATAAATGTGAAAGTTTAGATGGATGGATGGATGGATGTTTGTTACTCTTTCACCATAAACCACGGAACCGATTGCGATGAACTTGGTATGTAGATAGCTGGAGACCTGGATTAACGCATAGGCTTATTTTGCATCCCGATATTCAAACGGGATCGGGACTTACGCGCGTGAAACCGCGAGGCGCTGCTAAGTAGTAATGTCATCATTCTACTATTTGAAAATAATTATGTATTAAATAAGGAGCATATTATATGTTAATAAGAAGTCTCTTATCCGGATTCCATTATGTCTGTTGAACTTTTTAATTTACTGTTAAATCTGTACCTATCATGTTTTCGAAAATGTTTATTGTTACGCATTGCGTATACATTTCTATATATCACTGTCTCAGGAAATATTCCCGCAGTCCGCAGTTTATCAAGGACGCACTTTATGAATAAAGCTACCAAATATCATCGACTTAACGTCTGTAAATATTTATTAAAGGGTCATAAATATTTATAAGAAAACGTGTATTCATTAAAATTGTATAAATTTCCATTACGTTTTTACCCAAGTTTTACCTCGGGGTATTAATTAAACATTTGACAACTAAAGCGTCTCACGGACAGAACTTTAGGAGTTAAGAACTCAATACAAATTAGTTAAAACGAAGTTATTGTTGAGAAACAAGGAAACAATTTTAGCTATGAATAATATAATGTTACTACTTAGTATCCGTAGATGGCGAATTTTGGTATTCTGTTGTAGTCAACAAGGAAAGTAAATGTAAAGACATAATTATTTAAAACTTTAAAAACATTTATTGTGATTTAATGACTTGTGTCTACGGAAGTGTATTAGATATTAAATGTTAAAATTAAGTGCGAAATCGAGGAGTTAGTTTGCTTAACAGGACGTTATATTTAAATATATACTCTGAAGAAATTCTTATTTGTTTAAGTTTTTATTTCGTATTGTTTGTTGGTGTCCTAAAGGTAGCAACAGTTGGTCACCATGGCAATCACCTTTATCTTAGGGTAAATACACGATGTTGTAAATTCTGAAAACACAAAAAATTGTCCTAGGGCTAAACAACTGAATATATTCCGTTCATATTTTTTAATTCATCTAAGAATGGCATATACTATCTTGGGCACAGTTTAGAGTGTTTGTCTACGTGTACCCCTATTTTAATACATTATACATTTATAAGCTTAAATATTCTACTTTAGACATTAAAAAGTCAAAAATAATATGACAAGCATTTCTTTGTGTATTAAAAAAAAATTTGTGATTTTGTTATAACATTTTTTTTGAGGACCGTTAAAATTTCTTGCACCGCGGTGCTAACTTCACGAACTTCCCCAACCTAGTGTACATATTGTATTTGAAAGGGACAACAATCTTGTCTTAGCATTATTTGTGTCAGTACGATCTTCATGACTTACATGACTTGAGATTAATTTTTGGACGGTGTAATAATAGTACCTTCTGAATTCCAGCATATCCAACCGTATGTTAATCTATCGTGGGAGAGCCATGCTTCGGCACGTGTGGGCCCGGCTTGACCGGCCTCACAGAAAACCGGCAGTGAAATGCTTACATTGCTTTTCGCCGAGTGAGTGAGGTTACCGGCGGCCCTAATCCTTCCCTACCCCCCGTGTCGCACTCTTCCACCCTTCCCCTACTCCCACCTTAAAGGCCGGCAACGCACTTGTGACTCTCGAGTTCCAGGTGCCCATTGGCAGCGGTAGTCATTTACCATCAGGTGATCCGTCTGCTCGTTTGCCCCTATACAATAAAAATAATAATAATAAAACGATGATTAGTAAAAGAATTAGGTTGTTATGGGATACGTTAAACCTAATATTTTAATTAGTATACGTTTTAACAAGGCTAAATATATTTAAATTTGTTATTATTCTTCAACCTTTATTAAAATTCAAATGAATACTAAATACTGTAATCTCCCATCCCTGAGTAGATTTTAGGCTTAGCCCTCGGCACCAGTTCACACAGACGTAATAGCAATATAGCACTATTATATAACGGCACTGTTAGGATTTGCATATTGAATAAACGTGAATTTGCTTCAAATTATTGTTTGTAGATTTGAGGGTTATGTGGACAATAATTATTATCTTAAATCATATTATAAAACAAAGTCCCCCACCGCGTCTGTCTGTCTGTTTGCGATAAACTCAAAAATGACTGAACGGATTTTCACAAATAGATAGAGCGATTCATACGGAAGGTTAAGTATATAATTTGTTAAGGTTTTGTGTAAATTGGTTGAAATATGATGATGATTGTTGAAGATGTCTCTGCTACCCGTGCGAAGCCGGGGCGGGTTGCTAGTATTTTATAAAATGAACATCAAAAGTTAAAGTTTTTTTATGGAGGCATTCCCAATGCAATTACTCTTGTACACCAGCAGCTAGCAGCGCCTCTCGGTTTCACCCGCGTAAATCCCGGTCCCGTGGGAATGTCGGGATAAAAAGTAGCCTATGCGTTAATCCAGGACTCCAGCTATCTACATACCAAGTTTCATCGCAATCGCTCTAGTGGTTTTTGTTTGAAAACATTACAAACATACACACAAATGTTTCCTCTTTATAATATTAGTTTAGATGTTTTCATTTTAGTTCCACACTATATTCGTAATTATCTCAGTAAGTGATATTTGAAACGCATTCAGCTTTGGTTGGCATTACATTAAAATTTAAACTGTGATGGAAGCGGGGCTAAGCCACAAACAATAATCAAGCTTAGTTTGATTGAAATAGAACCACAACTTGAAATCTGAAATATTAATTTCAAGCTCACTGTTTGTTTAGTCTCTGGCACTAAATTATGCAATAGTTTTCATTCATTACATGTAATACTATGTAATTCGTAAACTCACTCCATTACACTAGTTATTCGACGGAAACTGCATTTATTAATAATTAGTATTACGTCATATAACGTCACTTCCGTTCCAAAACACACACTTTATTGATAAATCTAACTAAGAATCTCCTGATTTGAAGTCGGTTCTAAAATATACAAAATTTGTTTGTTATTGTATTGTGAACAAATTTTAGGGATGGTTGTCACTTACCATGAGGCGGGTAGTTTGCTTAATTTCAGACCAGCAGCTTAATTGACAAGCAATACAGGTTTTTTAAGTTTCTAAAGGCTACTACTAGGTAAAAATAAAAAAGTGTGTGTGTACAATTCACACACGGCAGAAAAGTAGCCTACGAGAGAATGAGAAATAAAAAGTAAAATCAACACAAATAATTTAACAATGTTAATAAATTTAATTTTACATAATTCATATAAAAGTTATTGGTCAAATTATTTATATGTATGTTTTAATTAAGATAAACTAATTAACCAACGAACTTTAATACGCAAATGCACAAAAGTTACACCACGTTGACTATGACGCATTTTCTGAAGGCTTTGTAGGCGCAAATTATAGGAAACACTGTAAACTTGTATTCTATCTTATTCTCTCGCAGGCTAAATCCTATTTATGAATATGTTTGTCTCTTTTTAGTGTTGTTTCATCGAATTTTCAAACCACAACGACTCTAAAGAAGTTTCACTTCAAATACAAAAATTTGGAAAAATATTCAGATACAGAATAATACAAATAATCAATTTCATCTTTTATACTTTAACTTCAGAAACATGCAGAAATAAAATAAAGTTTTCGTGCTACAAACAAAAGATAAATATAGACAGGACTGTACATACGAGGGTTTCTACAAAACTCAACAACATTATATCTTATTCAATATACAGAATAAAGTTTGACGTCCAAACTACAGGAAATAGATCCGCGCGGCAATGGCCGCTGTTTCCGGCTGAAAGTGATCCCGCGGCCGTCCATATCCGGTGGCTGGGCGCTCTGTAATGTCCCGTACTTCCGTTTCCAGCGAAGCCTTACTTTGTATTCGATCGAATGACTCTATCTAACTCCACCTGGATAAACTTTACTTCATATTTAAGGTGGCTTAACAGCTCTATGTAATTCTTGAAATAAATAAATCTGTTTTTCAGTCAGCAAGGGATGTTAATATTATAAAGGGTGTCTCAATAACAGTGCACGATTTAAATTTCATGCCATTTTTTTATTTTGGAGGTTGCAGCTCTAATATTCGACAGCGATTCAACGATTGTTCCGATTGTTAAAAAATGAGCGCTACACAACTGAACAACGCGTTATCATTGTGAAAACCCATTACAATAATGCAGTGACTGTGGATGGCATTCGTTACAGGAACATGCTAACGGAGTTCTTGTGGCCTCAATTGGTTGGTATGGATCTGAACGACATGTGGTTTCAGCAGGATGGCGTCACCTGCCACACCGCGCACGGAACAATCGATTTATCGAAGCAACGGTAAAAGATTTCCAGACCGAATCATTTCCCGAAATTCCGATGTCAATTGGCCACCAAAATCGTGCAATTTAACGCCGTGCGATTTCTTTCTTTGAGATTTTTTTGAAATCTCAGGTCTATGTGAATAAACCACAAACAATTCCGGAGCTCAAAGTCGAGATCCAACGCGTCATCGGTGAGATAGAGCCACAGCTTTGTCAAAATCGCATTTAAAATTTCATGAAAAGAGCAAGAGCCTGTGTTCAGAGCCGAGGGGGCCATTTGCCGGATATTTCATTCCATACATAATCGGAACATGTCTACTTTACAATGCAATAAAAATATCATCACTCGCTCAAAACATGCGTTTTATTTTAAAATGAAAAAGTGCACTCTTACTGAGACACCCTTTGTTATAGTATTCTGAGGCAAATATTAATAGTATATTATTTTTATTACTGACGTGGTAAAACAAGATCAAAAATATATCTATCAGGGACAGGTAATCTGTATATCTCTGAATTCGTTAGGATGCGTTGGATATGGTCTTTCCTTTGCCTTTGTGTGCTTTTTCTGGGTTGTGATTTTTTAAATTACTGCTGAAAGCAGTATCTCAGATATATATTATTATATAGCCTTATATAAAAACTATCATTATATACATTTAAAAAAAAATGCGTTTAACATATCACAAGCTGCTAATACCCACTACATATTTTTTTACTATAAGAAAATGGATCGCGCTGAACATTAGTCAGGGGTCTTCTGTATCAGTAGCTGATCCCGTGGGTTGATGGGAGTACACGAATTAAAGTCATCCTAACTAATATTACTAATGCGAATGTCTGTTTGTTTGTGTGTTACGCTTTCACGCCTTAGTTACTCAATCATTGAGCTTGATTTGATGCTGATTGATTGAGCATCATGAAAAGCGTATATGTATACGCTGTCAGAAGTTCAAAGAAGGACAATAAATAGAAAAATAAATTTAACACAAGGAAAACTGCGGACGAATGCTAGATCTATATAAAAATAAATATATTTGCTTCGAAATATCTATGGTGGTGAAAATTTTTATATTGTAAGTATTTGAACGAACAAAATGTCACTATTGCGTTTTATTGACAGCCGTACTTGTGCAGAAATTTTAAAAGTTATTAGATAGTGTATGTACAATATATTCAGCTGAATCATATGGAAGTGTGACATTCGTGAACAAAGAGAAGAGCGTCTGAGAGTATGGCCACGAAAACAGTGAGTTTTAGAACGTTTAATTTATTCTCATAAATTAAAAAATATATTGTTACTAAAACAAACACAAACTTTAGTTAAAGCAAAACACGTGTCAAAATATCACTTCGAAAAGCGAAAAACTGCGTCACGATTCAAGCCTGGTAAGGAGATTTATGCTGAGGTTTTTTGGAGTGAAAACTTCTTTAGCGGCGTTGTGGACTTTTTGAGATGAGTAAAAATGTTAAACTCGCGTCAGGACACGTAACCCTGATCAAAAATTCGTAAGAACCGAGTTTCATAAATTTAAAAAAATATATCCTTCGAAATTCAAACATTTATGAGCGGCCAGGAGCGCAGAACTTCCAGTGTACCTTATGTATACATTTAGATATGTTATTACCTACTTTTTGTTTTTAACCTTATTTATATATATACAGATGTGTCTGTGTGTATGTATATGAAAATGCATTGTGAAGTTATTTTTTCACATCTGACGTGCAGTCCTACGACTGACTGTTTTTTTTTTATATATTATACAAACGAGCAGACTGGTCACCGGAAGTGACTACCGTCGCCCATGGATACCTGCAACTCAAGAATCACAAGTCACAAGGTATCTCGGTTTGCCTTCCTTCACCTCTTCTTCTATGATAAGTTTACCTCATCACGTTAAGATTATCTTAGTCATCATTATCCCTGGCTGTCGTATAATTTAAATGGAAGCATAGTTGTATATTACAAATTAATATATTTGGTACTACTAGACAGATGTTCAACTTCGAGTCTCACATTTTTGTTAGCCTACATTTATCTTACTAATATTATAAACGTGAAAGTTTGTGAGGATGTATGGATGTATGAATGTGTGGATGTATGGATGTATGGATGTCTGTTACTCTTTCACGCAAAAACTACTGAACCGATTGCTATAAAACTTGGTGTGTAGATAGCTGGAGATCTGGATTAACATATAGGCTACTTTTTATTCCGATATTCCCACGGCATCGCGACTTACGCGGGTGAAACCGCGGGGCGCAGCTAGTATGACATAAAATAATTAACTTTCAAAAATAGTATCATCGTCTTCAATTCGCCTAAATCATGGTTTTCCATCCCTTAATTTTTCACCCTCACAGCAGCAACCTTTTCTTCAAACATACACACAAAAAAAACTATCGAATTGAGAACCTTCTTCTTTTGAAGTCGTTTAAAAACCAACACATCCATGCCCAAAGGGAACCTGTATATTTTGATAACAGCTACCTTTAAGGCCTAATCTGAAAAGCATTCCAACATCCTAAAGGCACCCACTACTTACATGTTCCATTATATTATACGAGTTGCCTTTTAGTACATTTGTTTAGACGGCATTCTGAATAGATCTTCCCATTCACTTATAACATTGCAATTTTATTATGCGACTAGCAGCGCCTCGCATAAGTCTGGATCCCGTAGGAATTTCGGGATAAAAAGTAGCCTATGCGTTAATCCAGGTCTGCAGCTATCTACATACTAAGTTTCATCGCAATCCGTCCAGTAGTCTTTGTGTGAAAACATTACAAACATACACACAAATGTTTCCTCTTTATAATATCAGTTTAGATATAATTATTCAACTATGAAAAATGTAATATCTACACAGGACGCAAATTTGGTCGAACGCGGGCAGAGAGTTTTATCACTAATAAATTGAGTATTAAATGAAATGAATTATTATTAATTATTGTATATTGTTCAGGTCGACGGTGGATGCAGGCCGCTTCCAACCATTCTTCTTCGAAGTCCTTGAGGGAGAGCTATGTCCATCAGTGGACCTCCCGTGGCTGAAATGAGGATGATGATTCAATTAAAAGAGATATGTGCGTATTTTATTTAAATATGATAACACAGGATTACAGAAGGTAGGGTACAACAGAGCTCTTCTGGAGTGTAAACTGTAAAGCATTGAGGTTCTGATGGGATTAGTACAGAAAAAAGTAATAATATTAAAAAAGTATTTAAAATTTTCTTTCGTTTCATTGAGCGAAGCCTCAATTGTCTTTAAAGTTCGTTCACTTTATGATACTCCAGCGTCAGCATCTACTTTTCCTCATTTGTAAATAACATTCTACGGTTGCTATCAATCTCATTCAGAGTGGATTGCTTATTTCAAAATCACTTGAATTGAAATAGGATCAGGCCCTTTCCTCCTCACGACTACGTATTTGTTCATACTGCCCCCACCCCACCTAACGCAAACGTTATATGAGCGTGGTCCGTATACCTCAAGTTCCCCAAACCAAGGTCCCGAGACGCAGGGACCTTTATACGGCAGGTCTTACCTCCAACGCCATGGCGCCGGTACTAATTAAGGCTAGTTACCCGTATGCCTATCGGTCACAGAAGATCGCCACTCGTGAAACCACACTCGCAGCGACCCCCCATTCGCAACCAGCACACTCCCTATTGTCCAGATAGGTACCGGAGCTGTAAGGCACGCTCACTTCCCGCATATTTGCATATGCTCGCGGTAACACTGCTAAGTTCGTCAGAGAAGCCGACTACCAGTATCCAGCTGGTACCGGAGCTGTCAGCACGCTCACATCCCGATCTACAATCAAGTGTAGGTCTACCCTGGCCTACGGTCGGGTGTCCGGATCAGTGTCTAGTTTCTACTTGCTAAGCAGGCAAGTACCCGAGCTGCATCGGTCCGACGCGACCTCTGCTAAAGGACGCTCCAAGCCCCGCAGCGTAAAACCAAGGAGCCCTTCGCCTTAGACCGGTTAATTCCGCTGCTCGCTGCGCGCGAGAACAGACGCTCCACCGACAATAGTGGAGCAGACGATCGTGCCCGTTCTCTGCAGCTAACCACAAAACCCCCACGAGTCCAACTCCAAAACCGGTATCTGACAGCTTTTGCCATCAGAGGGCTCAGGATCCGGTTCCCGTGGTACCCTGATCTAACAGCCGGACCCGTAGTTCCGGCTGCGAACCTATCTACTCCGGGTGACTAGTAGATAGGGATTGAAATAGGATCAGTCGAGATGAATTAAATCGTGTGTATAATTTGTCAAGTAAATATAATGCCATCAAAAACAAAACTTGTAAAAAAGTCTCGCCACTCAGTTCTTCTAAGGTAAAAAGTTGCGTAAAAGAGTAACTAACATCCATACATCCTCACATACTTTCACGTTTATAATATTAGTAGGAGTAGGATATATAGGTACACTACATCCATACATCCTCACAAACTTTCACGTTTACAATATTAATAGGAGTAGGATATATAGGTACACTGATTCATTCACTGCAAATGTAACTTTGTAATCCTATATATTTATATCGGATTACAAAGTTATTTATGCAGTTGGTGTATCCAGAAAACTGGAGCGAAATCACAAAATATTTTAGTTTTTCCTTGATTTATACACTAAACAATAATTGAATTCTAAATTTGAAGATGTCTGCTAGAAGCGCCTTAGAATTTTGATGATCGGTCAGTCAGTCAGTGACTTACAAAATTAAAAAACTTTGACCGGTTATAATTCTTAAGCTACTGGTTCAAATTGAATGAAATTTGAAGCATACCGTGTTTATACAATGCCTGCTTGGTTACTGAAAATTCAGGCTTCTAGTTTTATCCACAACCAAGTTATAGGGGTTTGAAAATGGCCTGAACTGCTTCGAGAAAAGGATGGTACGGACGTGCCACTTTTTTGCTAGACTTGGCGGGGGCACTGCCGTGGCCCCAGATAGTTCTTAAAATAACAGTTACCAAAATTAGCGGCACGGCACTGTAAAATGATTTCATATTTTTTTTCGTGTTATAAACACACTATTATATACACGCTCAAAGTGGAGATATCACGTTTGTCATTTTATTAAAATGTGATCAATATCAGCCGAATACGATTCCAGTAGAAGAAATGTGCTGAACGGATTTTCATGCGGTTTTCACTAATAGACAGAGTAATTCACGAGGAAGGTATAATATAATATAGTAGGCCTATACGATATAAAGTGTGTTATAAAGTTCAGTTTAAAAATATTATTGTAAAATTGTAAACTTAAAACTTTGAAACTTACTTAATAAATCAACTGAAAAAAATAATTTTCATAATTTATGATATATCCAGTCACTCTCACAATTGAAACGAATCTAACGACGCCTCTCAAACTAAAATCGATCAAGCCTTTAGGCTACAGAAATATACATACACTAGATGAAACCCCGATTTCGCTCGGGTGAAATGTGACTCATAATATACAATCTTTTACAAAATGTACGTAGACATATGTGTGAAGCGGCCTTAACGAACTCAAGATATACGTGTGAATCGGCCTTAACGAACTCAAGATGGCATCCGAGTGGCCAATATGGCGACTGCCATTTACACCATTAGAAATTAACAAAATACTCGACTATCCGAATTTTGCGGATATATGTTGTCGACTCGAAATCATTATTTTTTTTATGTTTTATTATTCAGGTAAGGTTTCAATCGAGTCTACCGTACCCCTTGACCGAATTATTAATATAGACATACACTTGAAAACATAACCCTCCTTCAGGCGCAGTCGGGTAAAAAAGGTTATAACGCAAGCATAACAGATTACAGAAATATTCGTACGACTAAATACTGAGCTGGAGCATAAATATTTGTGTCATCATCTCTGGCGATCTTTAGAGTGAACCCGTTCGTATGGAAATTCACGACGTTGCATATTATACACGAGTCTGTAAAGGAAACTATTCTGAGGGCATTCGATATTACTCGACTGTAATGTTGAGTGAATTTTGTGTGCTGTTTGAATCATAAAATATTTTCTTTTGATAAAAATATACACTCAGAGGTTCATATAACCGCTCACTCCTCTAAAATTGCATAACGTATGTTAAGATTGCTCAGTTTATTTGTTTAAGTGGGTAGTTTTGCAATAAATAAAATGAATTACCTTTATTTTAAATACCTTTATTTTATTTTGTTTTTGAAATTTCTGTTTCAGATTAATCAGTTTAGATAGGTTTAAGATTTTTACAATTTGCTAAATCGAAGGTTTGGATTAATTATCGTGGTTTCCTTTGCATCAATAAAATGCCACTGAACACAGCTAGAGAAGCCAGAGCAGTGGCATTTGCAAACGCTGGGTCTAGCCAGCGTCTGATTGGACCAATGTCCACGTATAAACATACAAGATCCTATCCGACATTTCAAGGACAAGGTAGAAAGTGTACACTAGAAAGAGACGGCAGTAATATAGTCTCGAACCTTCTAAAAATTGGTTTACAACAGCTTTTGAAGCTCGTCAGAGAGTTCAAAGCTGCAGCTGTTGAGGTGTGAGAATATTGCCAAAGGGAGATCTCTTTGGCAATATTCTCCCACTCCTCAACAGCTGCAGTTTATAATATTCCACGTACGGACGGGCTTCCAAATCGATAACAAGTGGTTATTAAGGCCAGGAGGAAGAAAACCAATATTTTAGATATTAATTATAGTCTTTTGCAATGAAACTCTAATTTAATTTTTTTTCATAAATAAACCATTTCATATCTATGTTGTGTCTTGTTTCGATTACTTCTGTAAAAGGTTCACTTAATTCAGTATTGTAACAATAATAATTAAATTACAAGGGAATTTTAAAGAAATCGATATGTAATAATAGGTGACGGTTAATTGTGCTTCTGAGTATATAACGAATAGTTAATCTTCCTCTCTTTTATATTATTAATAACGCTATAGGGTTTTACGCTCGAAGATTGAGTTCAAAGTAATATGTCTTACTGTAATCAATATTGTATAACTATATTGTACACTATCAATTCTCACATCAATTTATTTTGTATTTTTCGTATTGTGGGAGTTCTTAATCATTCTTATAAAACTCGACGACACAAAATTTAGGAAATAATTACAACTAAAACACACAGAAGCGATATTCATCGCTTGGCGCTTAAATATTCTCTTTACAGTTCCAATTTTGTTACAGTACAGATAAATAAGTCAAGACCAATAAATACAATACAGGGCGGCAACGCACTTGTGACTCTTGAGTTACAAGTGAACATGGGCGGCGGTAATCATTTACCATCAGTTGACCCGTCTGCTCTTTTGCCCCCTATACCATAACAAAAAACCGCAATGTGGAATCGTTGCATTTTTTCATCTCATCAGTTATAAATATGGTAGTAATAAGATTTCTAGTTTAGCAGCTGACTGCAAATTGCAGCTTGAATTTAGAACATAGAATGTTAGTGCTGTCTGCGGTTATATTGATTCTGCTCGCAGGGATATAACATACATAGTAAATAGTCCCCCAGAGTGCACACTGTTTGACAAATTAGCTCTAGACGGAACCGCGTTGAACGTTAACGAAGCGAGGACGCCAGTCACTAAATTATTCCGAGAGACTTATTGGTGATATTTTATGTCTATTATTTAAAAAACGACGACTTAATGAGATTATTTTGTCATGACACAGAGATACAAAAAAAAATCATAACTATATAGAGTAACATTGGAAAAACAGTTTCATCAAGTATTGTTGTTTGCTTTAGATGCAGACAGTGACACAAAAGACCTAGAGGATAGACTTACCTTTTATCGTTATTATCTTTTCTTCCTCTCTTCTGCTCTTCCACCGTGATGCGTAGCGTCTTCATCGTTAAGTACCTAATATTATTGTAATATAAATATATAACATTGTGAAGATGAAAAATGGAAGACTTACTGAATTTAGTTTTTTTTTTGACTTGTTATTTAATTTCAATTATTGTGTTGGATCTAATCTCAGGAACTACTGGTTCGAATTGAAAAATTATTTTCGTGTTGGATAGCCCATTTATAGAGGAATGCTATATAACATCACGCTCCAACCAATAAGAGCGGAGCCCGAAAGGAAAAATTGTACAAAAATGGGGAAAATTTACAAACGCTGACGAAGTTGCGCGGGTCAGCTAGTGTATTGATATAATAACTTAAACATTATTAACTCACATAGTAGTTATCTTGTATTTAGTGACATACTTGAGAATATGAAATAGAAATATAGCACTATGACTTTTTTCGTCTGAAAACATCTGAAAACAATGGAACTTGTTTCTTGCATTCCAAAATGGAAGAGGCGATATACACCTCCTCCCCGCTGACAAAAAAAAAAGCAGGCGTTGGACTCTATCGCACAGTTTCCTCTGGAAGATTTTTAAAGACGTCGTAGCCATTGTTTTCTGTTCGCTACCGGCTTTGGCTTATCTAAATAGTTTGTGAGTCACTAGCTTCATGAGTCAACCTAACGGGGAATTCCCAAAGTTTCTTTCCTAATTTTATTAAGTTGCCCATAAGCTGATTCATGAAATAAACTATATTTAGGGTCGGATCAGACCCTCCCTATTAGAGAAGTATCTAAAGGATGCTTATAAAGCAGGCACTTAAAACTATTTGCCATTAAAGACGACCAATTAAAGCCTATCCCACTGTACCGCCACCACGCCGGCTCAATATCGCCTATCATGTCTATCGGGAATCGGGTTCCCACGCAGTCAAACGTACAACCAATACGAGTTGACCTATTTGCACTGGGATACGTACAATACATACTTATGAGATTAATGACAACGATTTAAAAGTGCCAAATCAGTACTTAGATTTCGTATTAGTCTAATTACCAGATCCTTTCTTAATAATGAATATATGGTTTCTTGTAGCACTACTAATACGTGTTGGTAGATTCCCAAACTTTATCGAACATTGTGAGTTAATGCTCATACTTCTCAATTCATCCATATAAACAGTTTTCTTTCCCTTTTATTGCCTTCCCTGCTTACTTATGTTTGTTTCGTAGTAATAAGTATTTATGACTATAGAAATGTAATACCTTGTGTGGAAACTAAATAAATATTATTCTTTCTTTCTTTCTTATATGTCCCATTAAAAGCACACCCAATTTTCCCCTCTTTAATACCCAAAGCGTCCGGTTGACGGTATTACGGACGGTAGCCTCCATTTGGGTGATTGTTAAACTATATTTAAAATATGAAATAAAGCCGCTCCTTACAATAAAATATTATTACCGACAGCTCCAATACATTTGGTAGGCGTTTGAAATTTTGTTCCCAGTGGCTCCAAAGAAATCCAAGCCATTGTGCTAATACTTTATCAGTATTTTTACACCAAAACTACCCATGCTTTCAGCTATGTATAGTCTCCTTGTCCATCCAAAGGTTGCCTGAGAGAGATTTCTTTTAGAGATAAGGACGCCCTTTGTACATATTCACCAGATGTACCTACAACATGTTCCTTGTAAAAGAGTATTTTGGTGTACAGTAAAGTTTATTCTATTCTATTTTAATACTATGCAATATCATTCACACAAGTTCAAAATACTTTAAAATAACTTCCATGGTTTTATATTACATTTTATTACTTATTTTACTTATCCTGTTTACTATTAGGAGTATTTTGGAGCAAAAAAATTAAAATAGACGTGTGAGGTGTTTATTTGAAGAATTAACCATCTTTATAAATGTTTGGGCACCAATATATTAAGGTTTTTTGAGTTTCTAGAGTGAGTAAAGTTGGGAACTTAATAATAAATATGAGAAAATGTGTTAGCATAATAATTATTAATAAATAAATAATAAATTTCTTTCATAAAAATACAGCCTTTACATTATGGTCATAGACGTTCTAGCTAGGGTACTTAAATAGCCTGTATTAAGAACAATCCTTTACTGAGTTCCACAAAATGATGAAAAGGTACATAGGTATATAATTTTAAATGTTAAATGCTAGATTACATTAAATGGTGTGTGTATGTGTATGTGTGTGTATGTGTGTGTGTGTGTGTGTATGTGTGTGTATGTGTGTGTATGTGTGTGTGTGTGTGTGTGTGTGTGTGTGTGTGTGTGTGTGTGTGTGAGGGTGTATGTGTGTCTATTGAATTATGGAGTAATAAAAGGATTTTTGGTGTCATTAAATTTTCCGTTTCAATATAGTTTTTCTTGATGAGATATTTAGTAATTTGAGTTTTTATTGAAGCATAGGAGGATTAGTGTATCGGAAAGATTTGGTTTAATTTAATATACAGAAATGGCCCTAGGTAGTAAAAGAATCGTTTTGTGAACGTAAAGTATGGGTGAGGTGTGGTATACATTTTTATTCTTCGTTTAGGTTTAGTGTGATCATGTGTGTGTGGAGCTTGAGTGTGTTGTTGGAGTATAGAATTTAGTATGAATAGTTGTCGAACCGTAAGAACGTTGCAGTTTTGATATAATTCGAAAGTGGGATATCGTATTGGGTGAAAAGTAGCAACTTTAAGTACGGCTCTCTGAGCTACCTCCAGTGGTTTTAAAAGCGTTTTAGCGGCACCACCCCAACTTGTGATACAGTAGCAAATAATTGACTGACACATAGCATAATACACGGTACGAATGATGTGAGTATTGGCAATGTGTCTAAGTGTTTTAAAAATGAAGATGAGTTTTCGTACTCGATTTGCTAGGTGTACGATGTGTGTAGCAGGTGTGTGCTTGTAGAATAATTGGTCTTATCGGTTGCGATGAAGAGTTAAGTGAGAATGTGATGAGTTTTGTTTTAGACGTGTTAAGTGTCAGTGAGTGTGAGATAAGCCATTTATAGATGGTATTGAATCCATTTTGGGCTGTAGTTTGTATTTGTGACCATGAGTCGGCATAGAAGGTAATGCCAGTGTCGTCGGCAAAGGAAATAATTTTTCTTGACGGTAAGGTGGTTTGACAAAGGTGATTTATGTAGACCAGGAATAGGGTAGGGCCCATATTAGTTTAGAATACAGTCTACAACAGCCAATTTATAACCTATTATTAACTTTTACAATTAATTGAAAAATAACTTATTTTCATTTTATTTAAAACAGTCTATAAACTTCACTATACATATAAATAATATATTCATTTAACAATGATATACACAACTACACCTATCTTAAATCGCTTACACCAAAATACCGTCCCCAAAAATGCGTTATCATTTTTACAACTTTTATATACGTGCGCTGGAACGAGCAAATCTTTGAAGAATGTGCCGAGCAAAGGTTACCTAAGCTGGCAATGAAAGGTTTTTTATAGAGGACCTTATCTTCACTTGGATTGTCAAGCATAATGATCCGTTTGAACGCGAATGGTCCCATAACTTTATCTGAACACTGCAGTTCTATTGTAGAGAAAGTTTTGATTATAAAGTTAAAGGCTTTTTTTAGTCTTTTCAGTTTCAGAACTTTGTCAAAGTTTTGATGATGAGTCTTTGTCAGGTGCGGTCGTGAAGATATCATTCTATTTCAAAAGGCATAGTATAGTATTGTGTAATTGAGGGATAGGGTAGCTTTGTTAAAATTTGAAAGCATCAGCTCCGACGGCCTTTGGATAAGGTCAATTTTTCGTGCTAAAGTCCTCCTTAGACGTACACTTTACAGAGTGGTTCTGGTTTCATAATTATGCTCTGGTTTGGATAATGCATCATTCGTGATGCGCGCAGCTTTTATCATATCTTGACCTCTCGTGACCGCTTACCTTGAACAACGAGTCGTTCCATGGAGCGTTAGATTCGAACAAGGTGGCTAAATTGCATCTATAGTGTCGTTCAAGGCATTGGCGATACCAAGAAATAGTGTTAAAATGACTTTGTGTATACTGCTCCCATTCTTGTGGCCTGACAATGCTATTAATATGGGCGAATGAATATGTAAATCGGATCCCATCAAAAACATAAATGTGAAAAGGGGAGCCAAGTTCAATATTAACGATATGCATGGTTATCGACTTCGCCGATAAAAGTATTAAGATCTAAATGGGTGCCAAGTTCTGTAGATAATCCTGAAATTAATGTATAAGAACATACAATATTCTTATATAAACTTAAAACACAAATTCTTGTTTTTTTCGGCTACAACAATGTTTACACTATTAGTTTTCAAAAACAAGTTATCATATATTTGGCTAATCAACTTATGTACTTTATTTTATATGCAATTTACTGTTTTTATATTGTAAGATCAACAATCTTACTCTTTTAAAAGTTTGGCTATTGAAACTAGTAAAGTCAAATCTTGAGCTTCAATTTATAGTAAGTTATCTGAATTGTGTTAAAAAATTTGACTGTTTAAATTTAAGAAATTAAATTTTTAAATAGCAAATATTGTTGTAGCAGAAATAATTGTTGTAGCAGAAATAATTGTTGTAGCAGAAATAATTGTTGTAGCAGAAATAATTGTTGTAGCAGAAATAACAAGAATTTGTGTTTTAAATTTATTTTAGAATACTCTATGTTCTTACAAATAAATTTCAGGGTTATCTACAGAACTTAGCACCCATTTAGATCTCAATCCTTTTATCGGCGAAGTCGCCAACCATGCATATTATTAATATTGAACTTGGCTCCCCTTTTCACGTTTATGTTTTTAATGGGATATCATTACTTTTGTTAATGTATTACTATTATTCATCATTCAAAAGATCTGTAACATATTTCTTTTTTCCCTGCATTTACGCTCTTTAGTGATTTATACATACATTTTCTTGAAGTTTAATAATATTTAAGAGCATTGCCCATTTATTGATAAATCCTTCCTTACCTTTTATTTTCACTATGTTTTCATAGTGAAAATAATTTGTGTTATTATTGATTGTGTAAGTCATATAAATAATCTGGTATACAAAATGATAGTTAAAGCTATCTTTCATCATGAAACCAATTCTCCTGCTATAAAAAAAATTATGCTATTTTAATTTGGAAAGGCGCTAGGTGTTATATATATTTATATAAATAGATTGCTTGGAAAATGTTTCAAATCGTAAAAATTCACTGTTTTCTGATTTTTCTATTGTAAACACACAATTACCTAGCTGTACGCCAAATTTCTACTTTCTAGGTCATCTGGTAGTGGGTTAGATTTTTGATCTATATGTCAGTTAGTCAGTGATAAATAAATACTGATTTTTAGATGTTAATATCTCAATGACTCTTTGAGCTGTATTTATGATATTTGGGATGCTAGTTAATCTAACGGATTTTAATACATAAACCAAATTTTATGTGTTTACATTATATCGGTCTTGAGTTATTAAGGCGTCAAAAGTGGCTCCAAATGGTTTATGTAATATAACAAACGGCTGGTGCGTCGTCAGTTCCTTTTTCTTGAACTTGGCTTGACACGCTGCCGCGTGTCTGGATAAAAATACTGCATATACATAAACGAGTAGTATATGCAAATTTATGTAAATCTAAGAGAATGCGGTTAATATTTGACTTACTTGCGAGAATGGTGGTAGGAATAGAATATTATCATCTTCGAAGGGAGTGAGAAGGGTGACGTTTATTTGTAATATTAATAGGATAGTTTAAAGTTGATGTCCCTGTCCTAGTGAATTTACTTACACTACACTCGGACTTAATTCGCAATGATTAATGATGGAGGAGGCACGCTTTCGAGCGCCTCACGCTGCCCTGAGTGTGGCCGCTTAAAGACATAACACACCCGTTCCTCCACACCAGTTAATAACTTGAAATGTTTAGTAAACTAATAGGCGTAAAACACAAAGTCACAAGTGCGTTGCCGGCCTTTAAGGTGGGAGTACGCTCTTTTCTTGAATATACAATAGTTGAATTTTTTTTATAAAATAAAAACTTAAGTTAACTTAACTTACCAAAGAGTAGTATTTATCTTAACTGAAGAAATATTACTCTTTGGTACGTAACATGAATGAATACAGAAAGTGTTTCGAGGAAGCCCAATTGCGACCTCTCTTGTCGTTGTCAGACGCTGCATTGACACACTGGGATAGTCACTTTGTTTCTTAAGAAAAGGACTCTATCGTGTTTGAAACTAGTTGAATTTCTTCATGTATGAATAACTGATAAACCTTGTACAAATACATGAAGTAAAGAAAGAAAGAAAAATATTTATTTGGTTTCCAAATACTTATTACTAAGAAACAAATAAATGATTAAAAATAATCTATTTACTGCAAAAACATACGTGCTTAAAACCTAATTTATTAAATGATAGTATCATTATAATGTGAATAAAAGAAATATTTGAGAAAGATTTCCTGTTTGCAAAATGTGTGGGCTTCTATATTATCTCCTTCGATCATAATAGTATGTATTTTTGATCTAAGGTTATATTTGATAAAAGGACACATACACCAGATATACCATATATTTTTCAGGTAATGATCGCTCGACGATGTCACTATATGAATCAAATTTGAAAGATTTCCTTTTATTTTATTTTTGTAATTTATTAATATTATAGGCAAGGTTGTAAAAATTTGAGCAACTATGGGTTAACAACTACGTTACTATTTTGGTTTCACATGTAGTACACTGTATCCTTTCGATTTAGGATTACTACTTAAAGCATAATCAGTTAATGAATCAGTTTTGAAGCGGCGGTAGCGTAATGGCTAAGGCGTCGGACTTACGATCAAGTGGTTGCGGGTTCAAACCCCACCCAGTGCACTAAAGACGTGAACCCACTCCTTTTTTATTTTTTGTGCGTGTTTAAACCCCCTCGGGCCGTCACCCCACCGGGGTTTTCGGTGGGGCGATGTGTCGGAATCGAACCGACTAAAACCACACAGTGTGCCATACTGCGCCTTAAGTAGAAGGGAACAGCTTTTATTAAGACATCCGGACGTGAACCCTCTCCTAACACAAGCATTTAGCTTAGCTGGAGGGGTTAAGAAGAATACCAGTAATGTGTGACCCACGTTGCTAGTATTCTTTAAAAAATAAAATGTGTCTCTCACAATACTTGATCGTAATACAAGACCAGTGCATAGGAACCTTTAAGTAAGTTTTCCACCCATTTAAATGTGCATTCGTTAGTCTTTGTAAAATGAACACTATTTAATGTTTTTTTTTTTCTGTTAATGTAGAGAGTAAACCACTGGACTATATAAAGTAAGATTATATGCTAAAGTATCGCATGCCTAGAGTACAACATTCTATATAAATAGTAATATCCATATATAAATACGTCAGAAGAATTCTTGGTACGTTTTAAGAAATTTTCGGAGGAACGCAAAATTTCGTAAAAAAAAATTGAATACTTAAAGTATATGAGTACTTATATGTAGCAGAAGTGCAGAATGCTAAAATGTTTTAACAATATGCGTTAAAAATAAAAAAAATACGTAAAAACGACTACATCAACCTACACACATCAAAATCTATAGGTACAATAATGGTTCAAGTTATAAAGATCAATGATATAAAACAAAACATCTAAATTGAATTAATTATGGTCGAAATTCGACCACCAGGCGATCTCTAGTAATAAATTATTATTCTCTAAATTCATACATACGTACTAGGTATTATTGATCATATCATCTACTTAGTAATGCACTCTTAACTAAAGCCAACTAGCCTCATTTTTGAATTCACAACACTAGATGCAGTGAGTGACGTATCTACTCAACCCATTCTATTTTTCTTGTCATCAAAGTCAAAGGCATTAATCTTGTCTTAACCGCTCCTGGTTTGGTGGTTTAGTGGCTGGCTAGGCGCACTTGGTCTACCAGACGATTGGAAATATGCAAAGAAATGAACTTATTAATACGCAAAAAAAAAGTTCACTATAACTTTCAAACAATAACCACTAACAAACTACTATCCAAACCGTGAAGTTAGTATCAAATTTTGCAGTTTAAGAGTCAATAAAAGGTTCGGTGTTGTTATGAATGTGTTACTACATAACGTGCCACCGACAATATGAAACATTAACGGGCCACGGACTCGGAACGACAAACGCTGCGTTTAAACGGTCTCGCACCCGTTCGCCTCGCATAGTTTAAACAAACCCGTTCACCCGTTGAAAGTCAAAATGGTGTTGTTCGCCCCTTATTACAAAACATGTTGGGTATAGTCATGCTAATTCTTGTTAAGCTGTTTATTAGACTATGAATTATTCCAACACACATCCATACTAATATTATAAATGCGAAAGTAGCTCAGTTTGTTTGTTTGTTAACGGCTGAACGAATCGTAGTGAAATTTGCCAAGGAGATAGATTATATCCTGAGGAAGGACATCTTTATCCCTGAAAAATGTACGGTTCCAGAGGGATAAATTTGAATTTCCACGCTAACGAAACGGCAACAGCTGGTACTAAATGAAACAACGTCCATATGTTTATGAGTTTTATTTTATAATTTCGTTGACAACTTACATATTACATACCTTACATACTTATATACATATTTTAAAACCAACCGATTTGTAATAAAATTGAATCCAACAGATTATAGGCATACTTTGACTATGTATACAAAACAACGCATTTAAGAGAAACGCGAACGGTGTTGTATTTCTATTAGTTAGCAGGGTCACCATTATTCCATGGCAGATAACAGCATTAGTTACATGCAATGGAAATTACAATTAATGACTTCTCAAGTCGGTAATATCAATATTTATAGGCACTGGTGTCTTTAGTTGCATTACATACAATTACTTTATAGACAATCGTTGACTTAGTCATTAATTTCGTTTCAACCATTCTAAGGATTGAAAAAAATTAGATAATATTTTTATACTGGGATAAGCTTAAGATTAAAAATGCCTGGACACTCCACCAAGTTCATGGATAATTCCTACTCTGTTAAAGCGGTTCGGCTTTGGAATGCCCTGCCAGTGGAAATCAGACGCGCACAATCACTACCTGTCTTTAAAAAACTAGTCAAGAACTACCTATCAACTATCACTAGGTGATGTCAGCACATAATTTTCCTTTTGCCCTTTCCTTAAAGTCACTGTGCCGCTGTATCCTATATTATATATTACCTATCGTTTATATTCCCACATGTACTTATATTTTTATATGTTTAAAGTTTACTTGTATGTATACTAGTAAGATATTTTACGTCACTAAATAATTTAATAAAGTGCACCATACTGCCCTAATTTATCTCCATTTCTTTTTCTCCATCTCATGGTTGCCTGTAAGAGATTGCCATAGAGCGATAAGGCCGCCAATTATATTAACCGTAATTTTAAGAAATTTTGCTTTTTAATGTTCCTGGTGTACGATAAAGAGTTATATTATTATTATTATTATTAAGCCTTGTAGAAAGCACCAATCTGTCGATCAATGTAGATGGACTGCAGGATATTGATATGGACAATACCTCTTCCAACAAATTGAACAACCTTATCTGTGTTGATGATAAACAGTAATTACTATTTTACTACTCTAGATAGGCTAATACTCTAGAGATTCCACAAACTCTAGATAATCGTTTGAAAGTAAGCAGTTTAACAACTTAGTGCGTATGAATAGCGGGCTCGCAACGGGCGTCCAGCTGCTGTACATAATTTAGAAGTGCAAGCGCATGACTTTTCGATTTTACTGGACTCCGTGACTGCACACTGTTGAATTTTTGAGCAACAGGTCGGTATCACGACTGCCATGTAGCCAAATGTCGCATGAGTTGAATTCTGTAAACTTGTTTATGTTCTGGTAAACCAGATGACGTTGTCGTCATCTTTCAGCTTTGTATGTTTAACTTGTTGGTTGGTTGTTCTCGCGTTATCATAAAATACGGCAATGATATGTTTATAAAATGTATTTATTTCAATAATTAATGATAAAAGTTATATAATTTTTAAACGTTTAGAGTGGAGATAAGGCAAGTATTTCGTAACATACTGAAACAAAATCATAGATAATGTAAAAATAATTAACAAGTATTTTAAATTAAACCTAGTTTTTTATATTTTGTCAAGTTACTGTGTGTATCTAACTAATATAAGGACCTGCACATAAGTTGCATGTAGTTTATGTTGTAACGTTTACGTATGCGATCGTCATCAAATTGGTACCAAACTAAAACAATGAAGGCAAGAGGTCAACAATCTTATCAAGTAGACGAGGATTTTTAAACATTACACCGTTTTTAACAATCAATCGAAATTACTGACTCTTTACAAACCATTCAGGAACTATTTAAGTTGTATGAGAACATCTGTAGAAATATCTTCTAAGTGAGGGTCTCAAACGAATCCACAGAGCGGCTGAACGTTTGGTTTACACCCGCCTCTAAATAAAAAAAACGGTGAAATCTCCGCTGCCAAAGATGCACTGCTAGAAGATTTTCTAGCAAAGCATCTGCAGACAAACACTCTAAGCAAGTACTTCTCATAAAACATTGTTGTTGATCCTGATGTACAGGATTCAGATTAACAAAATTACTTTGTAGAGTAAATTTTGAATGTGTCAACAACACTGGCAGACAACACACAAACGCACAATATTGAGATTGCATTTTCTCCCTTGGCACACCCCTTCACTATCGGAGCAAAACGGACAAATGAGACGGCATTATTTCCCGGGTTAAATCAAGATCAATCAATCAAGTTAAATCCCTTTAAATAAGATTTTCTATAATAACGAATATTAGTAACGTGGGATATATATTAATAGTATTTTTATTAATCGATCTAGCTAAGTTAAATCTTATGTTATAGTGGCTTCACGTCTATAGTTGGGTGGGCTTGAAACCACCAGCCATTCGATCGCAAATCCGACGCTTCAGGTATTACCCTATCGCTACTTTACTGAACATATAAGTATTAGTCGCTCAATGATAAATGACAAGAGAGAACTAAGCTTTCATGATTCTAGGTCAATATGAAGTACCCTTTAGGTTTTGATTTACCTGATGAAATGTTCAAATTTGATCAAATCTAAGGTTTAAATGGCCGTATCTTTTGATTGCGAAGTACTTGGTATTAATTTTAACTTGATGCGTCCACGGGTTCCTGAGAAAAATGGTCTTGACTGATAGACGGACAAAAAGTGATCCTATAAGTTTTTTTTTCCTTTTGAGAAATGGAACCCTAAAAAGGGGAAATAAAGCGCCATTTCTGAAAGATAGCCGTTTCCTTCCAACCCCGTACCCACTTCACTTCCGTATCAATAATGCAAATGCATTATTTATCTTCAAGTGGTCACTCTACTTCCTCGCGTCGCGTCACAAACTAATTACCGCGATAATGTTGGAGATATAGAATGACTAATTAGTATTTTCAAGTCGCATCGCGTTGTCGCTCACTAGGATAATGGGTCATGGGTCGCCATTATCGAAATCGCAGACTTTGCTATGTCTTATCTACAGAATATTACAACAATGTTTTAGCAAAACCCGTAGCTTGCGAACCAGCTTATCAAATATCTAGCAGCTTCAAAACTTATGATTAGTTTTCAATGTTGCTGCAATGTTACTGTACACAGTCGGTCGTGAAATAACGAAGTTCATTCGTTTTCTCCGTATATGCAGTGCAGTGTAATTGTATTGAAACAACTCATAACTGTGATTGATGAAATAATATCGACATTACGCACGTCACAAACAAAAGGGTATTATCTTCAAAACAGTGTTTTTGGCAATCGCGATTTCAAAGTTCCAAAATTCATACCTGCGGAACTAAGACTTCAAAAGTCCTAATTTATACATAGATTTAAAGGTACATGCTTCTATTTTATGCTAAGTAAGTTTAGTGAGTGTGGCAGTAATATTTCCAGTTTTATTAGCAGTTTTATATGACTGGGTGAAGATGGTACTGTTTAAGCTGGTCAAATCGATCAGATTACTTACTTACGACTATCTAGCCTTACCAAAATTGACTATTAACTTGATAATATCAAGTAGTAAAAAATAATGATACCTTATTAAGCACACAATGTTAAGGTTTAAGTGAGTGGGAAATAATTGCTCACTCACTATAGGTATATTATATACCAAAAAAAACAATTACACGGTTATAACAAAAACACTGTTAAGTAATAAAAAAGGGTTTATTAGAAATGAAGTAAGTATCAAAAGATCAGTCATATTTAAAAAAAAGTATAATTAAACACATCCAAACGAGTAATGTGACAATTGATATTCCGGTCCAACATAAAAACCGTGTTGCTGTACGGGTGTGAGACGTGGAAGGTCACAAAGAATATCTCGCATCAACTCCAGGTTCTCAACCGCTGTCTTCGCCATATTCTCGGTGTTTACTGGACCGAGAATATCTCCAACCTAAATCTGTGGGAACGCTGCGGTGAAATCCCGATCAACCAACAGATTAAACGTCGAGGTACTGGATCGGTCACACGCTCCCAAAGCACTCTGAACATATACCAAGGCAAGTCCTAGACTGGAATTCCCAAGGAAAGCGTAAAAGTGGTCGCCCTAAGCAGACCTGTGGACGCCCTCTGCCCAATGTAGGAGAGAGAGGAACATAAGTCAAAGTCAAACGAGTAATGTCATACAGCAATTAAAAAAACAGCAATAAAAGCAAAAGAATCGAATTATTAGACTTTGTATATAATTACTAGATATCCAGTGGATATTAACAATAAATTAGTGCTCGCAGATTACGACGCCGGCGAATAGGAAGCCATTTTAATTTGGAACGTAAAACAGACACATGGTCATACTTGTGAAGATTGAAAATAAATCGAATGCAGTTGTTGAGAAGGCGGTCCAGTTTGTTAAGAAGATCTGCATTCAGGTCGAAACAACACAAATCATTATAGTCGATTAGAGGAATAATTAGGGACTGCATAGAGTTTTGATTTTAGTAGGAAGGAACTTTTTTAATCGATATAAAGTTCGAAGTATTCCGGCCGCTTTCTGGCTCACATGAGTTACCTGAGCACGCCAATGAAGGGTTGAGTCAATATGTAAACCCAGGTTTTTAACCACTGAGCTCAGGGGTATGACTGAACCATTAAAAACTACAGGTGAGATGGAAGTAGTATCAATCTGCTCATAATCCGTTTACTGTCTACGACGATCGTCTGACATTTCGTAGGGTTTACGGACAGACCACACCTCGTCGACCAGCATTTTAAAACTCCAGGTCACTATTCAATGCTGGCCTATGTATACAGCTGCAAGTCATCGGCGTTTAGGTGATACGCACACTGAAGGTATTGAGTTATGATATCAATAGTGGAGATAGAATACCGCCTTGAGGGACGCTAGTGTAAAGATTACACCAATTCGATGACAAATCATCGACGCGTACGCACTGTTGTCGTCCCTGAAGATAAGTTGAGAACCATTCCAATGCTTCTGAGGAGATCATAAGATATGATAGGATGGATAGGATGGATGTCATGTATTACTACTATGAGTTGTACTGTTGTGAAATCGCAATCGTTCTATGTCTGAATATTATCAAAATGATCCCAAGATAGAAAACTATTGCACTTACTGAAGGCCGAAAACACATCAGAAGAACAAGAGACGTACTCGCACGTTCAATGGCTACTCGATGACTTTGATGCACATGATCGACGACGGCGTTGCGTTTTAATTTAGGGCACATACATTGGGTCGCTAACATCATTACCATCAGCAAAAGGGTCTACATTTTCATCGTTCGAATTGCTTTCGGACGTACTTTGGCTATTGTGGATTTCCCTCATTATCATTTCAGCCCTCTTACTTTGCTTCATAGTTTTGAGTTAAGCTAAAATTTAAAAGAAAAGTAAAATATAATACCAGACAAAAGGTAGTATTTCACTTGAAACTTCCAGTCACTGATCAACAGTTACAAGCAAAATAGTATTATCTCAAAGAAGTCAAGAGCTATAAAGTATAATTTTGAAATAATTTCATTTAAAGTTATTCATTTATAAAAATGAAACAGTTAATAGGGTACTATTTCAAAATGAAACAGTTTAACGTATTAAACTTGACAGGCAATAGGGTATTAAGTGAAAATAATACTGTATAGAATACTTACGTTTTGAGCATTTCCTCCGAAATTTAAAACAAAGTGGTCATAACTCGACACAAACGCGGGTGACACGCACGCACGCGGAATCAACTAAGAAGATGCGACCGTCTTCATTTGTCAATAAAGAAATGTGTTGTTATGTCTCAGAAACTATTTGAACAAAAAATACAATTGTCTTACCAGTTCATAGAGAAAAAAATGTAGATTTTGAAATGCAAATAAAAAAAATTTACCTTCTTGGACATAATATCCTTTTATTTGGGACGTGCGATTAGACGGTCAATTTGATTGACGTCAATCACATCAGGGATTTTGCAGAGAATACAGGTTTTTACTCAAGATTGTATGAATAGTCATAAAATAAGCATGTATTGCAATTTTAATTGTAATTATGAGCAAAAAAATTTGAAAAAAAGGAATCATAATATAACCTCCGGTTATACCCTCCGGAATATAATCTCCGGTAGTATGATCGTATGGTATTTATTTTCTTTTAAATATCCTTTAATGAAGCAATGTATTGGAGGACTTCTTTATATTGGTTACAATTTTGCTAAATTTAACTTAAAAACAAACATTATTACGGTCACGTCGTCAAAGTAATTCAAACATTGTTATCGAGTCCATAATAAAAACTTAAATTCTAACTAATAATCCTACTAATACATATTATAAACGTGAAAGTTTGTTAGTATGGATGTATGGATGTTTGTTACTCTACTACGCCAAAACTACTGAACCGAATGCGATGAAACTTGGTATGTAGATGTATGTAGATAGCTGGAAACCTGGATTAACATATAGGCTACTTTTTATCCCGATATTCCTACGGGATCTGGACTTACGCGGGTGAAACCGCGGGGCGCTGCTAGTATAAATATAAAAGTGAGTTTGTTTTTTTGTAACGCTCTCACGCCCTAACTACTCAACCGATTATCACCCAATTTCGTATTAACTTTATCAGGGGTACTGAAAAAGACCTTAAAATAATGTACCGTCCCCAAAAAAATTTAACGTCCCCAAAAAAAATGTACCGTCCCCAAAAACCATTACCGTGCCATTACACGTTCACTAGAAGGTTATGATTGATAGTTGCGGGAAGAATATCTAAATTTTGGGCAATCAATATCATGCAACCGTCAATCACTGCATTAGACGATAGGTTATTCGTCAATCACATTCTTGATTGTGGTAAAACTGACAGCAAAACCTACCGTGTATTGGACGCTTCAGGAATATTTCGACTCGAACGCCTTTTTGTCCAATCATAAAACAGTCACTGTTATTAGAACGGAAGCATTTATCTCTATACTTTAACAACCTGTGATTCGTGGAGTAGCGGTTAAGTAATTCAAATATTTGTATGTATGTATCTGAAAAAAATAGTTTGTTGTAAAACATATAATACAAGCTGTATTTAGTATGGGTCAAGGACACATAAATCTGTGTGCTGTAAGCTGTGTAATATCGCAAACCTAGATCTAAAGGGAGCTAACTCAAAAAATTAAATTTTTGAGTTTTGCACACCATCGAATTCCTTATATAGTATGGATTCCACTTATTATTATAGTATGACAGCTATCTGTCCCCAGCCTGACGTTAGGCGTCATATCTGCGCGGGAGCACAAATAATGATTTATGGGAGATGATTTTTTGTTGCCATTATTTTTATAATTAACTGGGATATTATGTAACATAACATATTATCATACATGTGTATGTGTGTAAATATGTATAAATGTGATAGTGCCTACATATATATGTTTTATATTATATTTATGTCAAAATGTACGTGACGTCCCATTAAGAGGCGCTATCTGAAACCAGCGCTGCACACACATGTTTTATTTGGTGCACCATTGTGCTGAGATGGTTACCTATTCAGGACCCGCACAAATGTACGAAAAACCTTTTAGATTTATAGTATTTTTTTGTTATTCATGTTTATTATGTATATTGCGAGTTCTGAATAAATATAATTTCTTTCTTTCCTTACCTCAATACCTACTGACCAATAAAACAGATTTAAAAATATAACCACTACTCGACACTAGACGCTAAATTCACCTACACCCGCTCAACTCAAAAAAATAAAACAAATATACTCGTACATACATTGTTAAGCATGTGAAAATAACTACAAAATCCAATTTTCAGCTCCAAAACATGATAAAATACAAGATTCCTGCAATTTGTTTCTTCTAGCTGCATATAAAAAGCATAAATCTACACACAGTAATTAATTTTTCGCTCTTTCTGAAAAAAGTGCTTTTTGGGTTAATGCCTGCTTAGATTTAGGTGTGTATTACTTCTCCCATCACTTCAATGTGAATCCAACACTCGGCCTTGTACATGCTACGATAGAACTCTAAAATGTGATTGAATTTATTCGCTTTCATTCAAATTGTAGTTCGTTACTTTCACAACTCAATGACCGTGAAAGTGCGGTCAAAATCCGGACCAAATAAAACACAAATAGATTGAACAACTCATCACGCATTCAGGCTATTAATGTTATTGTTTCGCACAACATAAATAGAGTAGAGACTTATTTTAGAGGACTTTCAGTTTGTCAGAAGATCTAACGGCGATGAATTTAAATGTTTTCATTAAGAATTAGCAACAATCCATTAAATTAAATATCGAATTGGTTATCTTTTTCATATCATAATATCATATCATGGGCTTACATTAAGATTAAAATGCTTAAGAAACACTATTGTTATAATAATAGTTTGAGACACCTCACACACGGCCGTCTGTTTCTAAACTAGGCAGAGCCTGTTCTATGGTAACCAAACTGCTGAAAACATACTTATATATTACTAAATACATGCGTATTATAGATAAATTACACCCAGACACAGAACAAATGGTCGTGCTCATTACAAAATTATTCTGTTCTGGGTAGGAATTGAACCCACGACCTATGGCTCAGAAGTAAACACAAGTAATCGTGGTCTTTGCAATAAGGAAAACATTATTTTTTAACTTAAACCCCTGATCATGTACAGACGTTATTTATTTTACATAAAGTCTGTACATTATTTTCACTTTGTTCGTCGACCATAGTTTTGTGGGCAGCCAACAGTCTTGCGACACCTACATTGGTAGGTGTCGGTAGGAAATAAAGTGAACACGAAAATATCGTCAAATCCAGAACATTCGAAATGCATTCGATAACAAACGGATGTAGGTGTCGCTAGGGAGGGCGCCACCGGAATATGTGTAACGGAAGTAATTCTTGACAACTGCCCACTGAACCGGAAGTGTACGGATTTCAGCTGCATTCGGTAAAACGAGGCTCTTCGAGGTGTTTAAATTGTATTTCACAGTGAATATTTGGTCGCAACGATAGACGTGTTGTTAACTGACTGTACTTATGTATGGAGTTGAGGCGATTGTAGTTTAGTCAAACCTTTGAGTTGACTGACAACATGACCAGGATTTATTAGCCATAGTCACGGACTGACTAACTAAGCAATATAATATGAAAAACAAGACTAGAAAAACTAAAAAAAAAATAATAGCGATTAAAAAACGCGTGTAGTGTCATTGGGACACTCGGTTACAACGAGCTCCTTTCGCTATATATAAATACATATTTAATGCATTGAATTAATTGTATCAATCAATATATATAAAAATTAATCCCCTTGCCCTTGGTCACGGCATCACGCGTGAACGGCTGGACCGATTTCGCTAATTCTTTTTTTTTGTGTTTGTTATTGTCAGGAGAAAGTTTTTATGAAAGAAAAAATTAAGAAAGTTGCGCGAAAAATTAGAAAACTTAACGGCCATATTAACTTTTCTAATGTAACCTTAGCGCTTTTGACATAACTGTGAGTAGTTTTATTTATTTATTTATTTTTTAAGGAACACAAACAGTGTAATGTACATTATTTTTCTTAAAAACTAACATGCGTAAAGTTTTGATCTGGTACATACACAAATAACATGTGTCCACAGCATCTGCCATTCTATATTATTTTCTTAACTACCTATGAAAGAAATAACAATATATATTTTCTAACATCGATACATTTTAATACTTTCTTTTTACTTTAATATGTATTTTCTGATTGCATTCTTAACTTAATATAACAACTCCAATTAAGACCTGTTCACAATAGACTTAAATTGTGCTTGTTTTTTACAGAATATATCTATGTGTCTAAAATTCTTTGCATTTAAATAGTTATATGTATTGCACATTCTTATTATGGGGGAATTCCTACCAAAATTAGTACGACATCTGGGCAAAACAAATATATTCGTAATAGGTTGTCGGAGTGGTGGAGGTCGAATCGGTACTTTTAATTTAATTTTTGCTAATAAATCAGAGTCTTTTAATTTTCCATTTACTATTCCATGCAGAAAAATTAAATCAGCTATTTTACGTCGTTTGCTAAGTGAGTCTAATTTGAATTGTGTCAATCTATCTATATAAGAAGCTCGTTTCCTAAACCCATACTTCCAGGACAAATGTCGAGTAAAAGATCGCTGAATGGATTCTATACGTTGTGATTGATTAGAGTAGAAAGGATTCCAAGTGACACTAGAAAATTCTAATATACTTCTTACAAGACTTTTATACAAAAGAAGACTGGTTGTTACTTTCTTAAATTGCTTCGTATTTCTTTTAATGAATCCTACCATCTTAGCGGCTTTGGTAGCTATATTATCAATATGAGAAACAAAATTTAAATTCCTATCAAGCACAATGCCTAAATCACGAATTGTTGATACTTCTTCTATTTTTTTATTATTAACAGCATAAGCAGAATCGAAGAACTGTTTTTTACGGGTAAATTTGATATGGAAACATTTAGATGGATTAAGATACATATTGTTGTTTTGACACCATAGTAATATAGCATTGAGATCATCTTGTAGGCTATTGTTATCTATGACATCGTTAACCTCTTTAAATAATTTCAAATCATCGGCATAAAGGGAACAATAACTGTTACGTACATAATTGACTATGTCGTTGATAAATATAAGAAACAGCTTGGGGCCTAAGAGCGATCCCTGAGGCACACCTGAGCGAGAATAATAAGTAGCAGACGTAAATCCATTTACTACTACGTTTTGCAATCTACCCGTAATGTACGAATAAAACCATTTATGCAATGAACCCTCTATACCATACGATAACAGTTTTTGAAGCAGAACGCAAGTTTAGTTTGACAGTTGCCGCCATTGACAGAATGCGCGCTGCAAATGATACCAATTCGAATTCAATATTCATAGTTAAGACAGGACAACGTCTATCGGGTCAGCTAGTTATATTATAAAAACTGGAAATTAAAATTAAGGCATCTGAGAAAGTTCCCCTAACTAAGATATGGATAATTAGTATACAACCAATATCAAATTAGAGTAGTATCTATAGTTGCGCTAACATTTTTTTCCGTCTCGCCGCCGCCGCCGCCGAGCGTCTGAAGTGTAACATGTGCAAAGGAACTTCTTTCCAAAATGTAAAAAAAAAACCACTATCCACCTCCTAACTCCATTATTTGACCCTCTGCACCAAGTGCAAGATATTGAACTCATCAAAACGAATCATATGAGTCCAAATTCGAGGGGTTTACCAGTTGAGCTGAAAAGACAAAAATAATAGAATAGAACAGAATAGAATAATCTTTGTTGTACACCAGTAAATATTGCTTAAAGTAAGTTTACAATATTGATATGTACAAAGGGCGGCCTTATCGCTAAAAGCAATTTCTTCCAGGCACCTTGGGATGGAAAAATATTGACCAGAAATAAAACAATCTAATGGGTAGTTTTGGTGTTTGAATCAAAACATGTTAGGCTTAGGTATATACTAGTAAATGATACCTATGAACATATACAATATAATTAGATAGGAAATACAGGGAAACAAGTGTAGTCCCTCTGTAACATTTAATATTTTCTTAAACACCATATACATAAATAGTTATATACAGATAGACGGATAGATAGAACATTCTTTATTGTACACCACATCATCATCATCATCATCATAATTTCAGCCATAGGACGTCCACTGTTGGACATAGGCCTCCCCTAATGACTTCCAAGAAGACCGGTTGGAAGCAGCCTGCTTCCACCGACGTCCTGCGATCTTTACCAGGTCGTCTGTTCACCGCGATAATGGACGTCCTACGCTGCGCTTTCCGGTCCGTGGACTACATTCCAGAACTTTTCGGGCCCATCGACCATCCGTTCTACACTTTATTGTACACCACAGTTGGACAGAAATTAAAAACTTCAAAACTTAATGAATTATTCATACCTATTTTCGAAATTCGAAATGATAATCAATATTTTTTTAAGTCAGAGTTTTTTTTTATATGGATAGGTAAAGACAACCGATTTCCTATTTTCGTTTGTTTCAGACAACGGCCATTAGCGAAACAATTTTATCCACTTTTTTTTAGTTTGCCTCCACAAGGAGCATTGTTTAGTATTATGTACATCGTAAAAAGAACTATTCAGTAACATCACACGACTAGAAGAGGAACTTACTAAAACATTCTCATTAAACTATGTTACCATTACATAAATATTTTTCACAAAAGGACAATGAGTAATAAACATCCAAGCCCGAAATAGGACGACAACACGACGTATCTACTTTTATTTCTTGAAATAAACCTGTAGATCTCTTCATAGGTTCAGAAACTTTCTTAAGGTTCAGTGTGACGTCGGGAAAAGTTTTACGAGGAATAACATTTTTTATTGCAGTGATAATCCTTCTCATTTCAGAACCTTATGTTTCTGTTATATAGGAAATGGTGTTCTTCATTTTATTTGAAATATTAATATGAAATCAGGTTTTTATATAAATCTATTTCAAATAATATTTGCACTTATTACAAGTTGCAATACAAAATAATTAACTTTCTTCTATATTTGTCAACCAATTTTCATTTTGCTGTGTTGGTTTTTGTATCTGACGATTTATTCTACGCAAATTATGTGTTTGCTTGAAAAAGCTACATGAGTCCAGTATTATGTACATACTAAATGAAAACCCGGCTTTGCTCGGGTGAAATGTGGCTCATAAATCATAATACACAATCTTTTAGAAAATGTAGGTAGATATACGTGTGAATCGGCCTTAACGAACTCAAGATATACGTGTGAATCGGGCTTAACGAACTCAAGATTTACGTGTGAATCGGCCTTAACGAACTCAAGATATACGTGTGAATCGGCCTTAACGAACTCAAGATATACGTGTGAATCGGCCTTAACGAACTCAAGATATACGTGTGAATCGGCCTTAACGAATTCAAGATGGCATCCGAGTGGCCAATATGGCGAAAAGAAAACCTTCGAAACAAAATCTATTTATTTTAAAAATTTCGTGTCACGTTGTTTGTTCGCGATGAACTAATGAGTGAAAATTTTAATGAAATTGTGGCAGTTTGCAGTTTGGTCCAATTTGAAAGATAGGATAATTTTTATTTTATTTCATTGCAAATTACCTAGCCATCACAGCAACGCGTGGTTGGGTAGCTAGTGAATTCTATATTCGAAATTCGAAATGATATGAATATTTTAGGTAGATTTCGAAGAAAGGTCTACGTATTGGTTTTGTACCAGTTGTCGAGTTTTTCAAAAATTTCTTCACAGGAGGTCTAGTTATGATCCCTAGACCCCAAAAGAACCGCCAGTCAAAAAGTTTATACATATGTATATGTATATATGTATGTACCTCACTTTTACCGGCACGATAGAGGTCGCAATATTATGCACCGATTGCTTTCAAACTTGGATGAAAAATCAACAGGGCAAATATGAAGATTAAGTTCGTGAATGGGGGATATTCCTTCAAAGGCAGATTTTCAAAAATCAGTTTTCTCAGCTTTTTTCATGCATGCCCATAGTAAATACGGACATTTTTTAATTTGAACCCTAAATGATTCCAACCTTAACTTGGGGAGGGGGGGGGGGAACAAAATAGCTCCGAAACTGTTAACCTTTTTACCATCGGTAATATTTTTAAATGAAAGCAATTTTTTTATTTTACTCCACAATGTAGACATTTAAAGTTTTTAATACAACATATTTTAGGAGATAATAATTTAAAAAACACGAACTCTACTTCTGCGGGCCTGCTGTGGGCCCGGATTATTTTTAAGAATTTAATTAAAGACTTTTTAATTGAAGACGATTATTATTCATTCCATGATTGTGATTTTGTCTTAAATATATAGAACTTTCCATTTAAAAGTTTTGCTTTTACATATTTACATAGTAATATAATTTATAGTACATTTGTAGAAGAGAGGGAGAGGTATAGCTTCTGACGACGATGAATGGAAGCAGTAATAATAATAACTTAAGACACCTCACACACGACCGTCTGATTCCAAACTAGGCAGAGCCTATACTATGTTAACCAGACTGCTGATAAACATACTTATACTACTCATTACTAAACTACTAGATAAATTACACTCAGAAAAAGAACTGATCGTGCTGATCACACAAAAGCCAGAGATCGTTGGTTCGATTCCCACCCAGGGTCTCTCTTCAGTGGAAATCGAACCCACGACCTCTGGCTCAGCAGTCAGGATCACTAACCACTGGACCAACAGGCTTGTCAATGTTTGGACGACGAGGAAAAAACTTTTAATCACCTAAACAAATTAGATTATTAATTATAAATATATCTATATCATTAATAATATGTGCCTTCAGTACGCGAGGTAACGCATTATTATTATGGAATTAATATAAAAAGTATTTAAGTTTAGATATTGTAAGGAATAGGGAATATGCATGTTGTTTAAATTTTGCTTGATTAATTTTCCCTTGAATCTTTATTGTCCACATATTATGCCTAAACAATTATTTTCTTATTTAGTTCGTCTTTAATTGCAAAAAACATTAATTAAAATATGCAAAATAAGGGAGCGAAATTCAACTTTGCAAAACGCTTCACTATTGGTCGAAACAAAACATGACGTCAAATTCCCCGTCCTGTCATTTATCGGCGCCTATATTTGTAGTGTTACGGAGAAATATAGGTGTTTCCGTGGTTTTTGCCCTTAGCTAGTGCAATTTAAGCATTCTAGTGATCTTAGAAATTATCTAGGACTATGACTGAATGTAGTTTTGTCAAAGAACAATCGGACAATCTACCGAAAATAGATGCATTCATGATGACTACATATATTGCATCAAATCCAGATTTTACGTCTGCTGATGTCAAATCTAAAGGATCGGTAAGATATGTATAGTTAGTTATATTCATGAAGTTTTATTGGACTTTTGTTACCTAGTTTAAGTAGACAAGCAAGTTGCCTTCTGCTTGATATTTAAAACCAACATAAATGACCTACTGCTGACTAATTCACACTATTCTAGCAATTAAATTGTAATATGCTTACATTAAAGTGATCTTCACAACAATATAAACACGATATTGAAGATACTTCATCTCTTCTCATTAATTTACACCATTTTTTTCGTATTTTACATTATTATTTTGTACAGGAAAAAAATACTGTATTGACGTAACGAACGTCATATAATCGAGATCTTTTAGAAATCCCACTAATATTATAAATGTGAAAGTTTGGATGGATGGATGTTTGTTACTCTTTCACGCAAAAACTACTGAACTGATTGCGATAAAACTTGGTATGTACATAGCTGGAGACCTGGATTAACGCATAGGTTACTTTTTTCCGATATTCCCACTCGATAGGGACTTACGCGGGTGAAACCGCATGGCGCTGCTAGTTGAGAATATTTTGATTGCTCACAATTTAAGTTGTAAATACTTCGGTGTACCAGTTCTGAATGTATTGCCTGCTACTCACACACATAATGTGATTGATACAGCAATATTATTAAATAGTAACAGACTGGCTCTGCCAGATACCGATCTTAACACAGTTTTATTTGTAACTTATTGTTACAATAATTTTATAAAAAAAAAAGACAAAATGATTTTTTTGAAAGGAATTTTATGAAGTAAACATATTTGAATTTGACTACATAAGGCAAACATTAGTGAGCAAGCCGGTAGGGATCCATGTCGGTGTTCTGGAGAAAAGGCAGGCCAGGAATACCTAGGACTGACTTGTATGATAGGTCTAACGACAGTAAACGAAGTTTGCGAGGTATGTAAGGACGAAATCAAAATCAAAATAATTTATTTCAATTAAACCACTATGGGTACTTTTGAATTGTCAGGAGTAGTAGTCAGTCAGACTAAGTCAGTCGTGAAGCTAGTTACCTGTTCCAATTCGTAGATCCAGTGGAGAAGAACAGGCAAGAAACTCCAAGGACATTCTTTTTCAACATGTTTTTTACAAATCTCTGGTTACATTGCTTATATGCGCAAGTTAAATGTGAGGACAATGTAACGTATTGTTCTAAACTATAAACTACTACTATATATGTAAGTAATAGCAGTTCGGAAATGACCAGCCCTAACAAACGGCAACTCTCTCTCTCTGCCAACCCTGAAGAGAGTAAGGCGCGAGTTTATGTTATATACATAAACTCAAACCTTACTCCCTTCGTCTTGTACGACGACAAGTGTATGTATGTATGTATAAATTAACTATTATATTTTCTGGTTACATTAAACTTTTGTCATTTTCGCCCAATGTCCCCATTAATCATCTTTATATCCAGCAAATAATTTAACTATTCCAAACAAACTACATTTACCACTCAATAATCTGTATACATTTGAATGTAGAACTAACTATTGAGGTGTGACAGTTGAGTAATTTGATCGAAAATTCCTCTTGGGGTCTCTATACGTAGGTACGTAGAGAGGTACTTTACTAGTAGAGTCAGCAGGAACAGACCGTCTGAAAGGCAATTACAACATGTAGTCGTGAAGCACCACAGAAGTTCGATAATGGCTCCTACTAATTGGGAATGTTATAGAGAGGTTTTCTATGTAAGTTAATCTTTTTGGGGTGATGGGGGCAAACGACCAGACGGGTTACCTGTTGGGAAGTGACTATGGCCGCCCATGGGCACCTGCAACTCAAGTCACATGTGCATTGCCAGCCTTTAAGGTGGGAGCAGGGGAAAAGTGGTAGAGGGAAGGGTCAGGGCCTGGTAGCCTCACGCACTCAACGAAACACAACAGCATTGCTTCTCTGTCGGTTTTCTGTCTTTGTTATATCCACCGAGTCTAAACCATCCTGTTCAGGTACAAAGCGAAGTCATTGAATTTGAATTGAATTAATTAAAACATTGTGTCTTGCCATCTTATTAAAATATGGCTATACTAAATGTGATAGAAAATCACTATTTAAATATCTTAAAGTGCTTTTAAAAATACAAATACGCACCCACACATTCGGATACAGGTACGCATGCACGCAAGCTCTTTTTTTACTACTTCGCTGAATGGTTAATCCCCTATAAAAGTGATGTTGGTCACTTATATGGTTATTCTATGGACCTTTATGTGAGTACCATAAGTACCTCAGTGAGTACTGGCCCCATTTCGGTTAACTATAGTTTCAGCAGGTTCTGTCTAGTGAAATGCTTTTGACCAAACTAGTACGCTTAAATAGTGTCATTAGAATTATTTTATAGTTTTCTTTAAAAGGACAGCAAACCCACACGAAATGTTTAAATTTTATAAAACCGTAAGTATTGTTTTGATTTTTTTAAACGATTCGTATTTATATACCTAACAAAGACTTTCAGAATCCGTTTTATTTTTTTTTTACTTTTTTCCAAATACCAATTAGTTTTTCAATTTTATCCAAATAAATATTCCTAACTTTTTCAAGAAGTTGGTATTAACCGCTCTATACAAACTCCGATATGTTCACTAAGGGAGCACCTACCAGCATCGAGTTGTGTATAATTTTTCAACAAGTTCCAACTAATTAGAGCTCACTCCTCGAGCAATTATTCTTAGTTAAAACCTACGAAGGCGAGATGCCGATAACTTGAAGATTCCCCAGTAGTTTCTATTTTTTTCCTATCTTGGCAGAAACTTTCTGTTTGCTTTCAACATCTTCTACCGGCTGCCGACGTCTTCAATTACAACTTTTCTGTTATTTTAAAGAAATGTTTTTAATTAGTTCAGAAATTCATTACATTGTTCGGAATGACTTTTGAGAGGTGATTTTATTTAGACTGCGTTTTGATCCTACTAAAGGGTCTTTCAAATAGAGCGGGTCGATGTTAATAATCTGTGGCGGCCATTTTGTTTTGGCGGCATCTGTCAAATCTGTTTTTTCTTATTCAGTCACTGATGCCAAATCACCATGGCAAGTTACACGGTTGAGCAGCATGTGCAAATGATAAAACTTTATTATCAAAATGAGTGTTCGTTAGTGCAAACGTTGCGCGCATTGCGCCCATTTTACGGCAGACGAGGTGGCCCTTCAAAGTCTACTCTAAAACGATGTGTGACCAAATTTGAGACGACCGGTTCGGTAAACAATCAACCAACACCTTTACGTCAAAGGAACGCCAAATCGGCCGAGAACATCGCCGCTGTACGTGAGAGTGTTCAGGAGACTCCGAGGCAGTCAATTTCTCGCCGTGCACAAGAACTCGGCCTTTCGCAGACTTCAACTTGGAGAATTTTGCGTCGGGATTTGGGCCTGCATCCGTACAAGATCCAACTGACGATCCAAGATCCAAGAGCTCAAAATTAATAACCATAGACAACGCCGTGTGTTCGCTGAATAGGCTTCGGAGCGCTTGGAAGAGGACCCCGATTTTGGCCGAAAAATAATCTTTAGCGACCAAGCACATTTTTGGATGAATGGTTTTGTTAATAAGCAAAATTTCCGTATATGGGATGACCACAACCTACACGAGGTTCACCAGGTGACAATGCATGCACAAAAAGTTACTGTTTGGTGCGGATTTTGGTCTGGCGGCGTCATTGGTCCGTACTTCTTCGAAAACGACGTCGGCGAGGCCATCGCCGTCAACGGCGAGCGCTACAGATCAATGATAAACAATTTCTTTTGGCTTGAATTGAACAATATGGACGTGAACGACATGTGGTTCCAGCAAGATGGCGCTACTTGCCACACAGCGAACGACACAATGGGCATTCTGGATGAACGGTTTGAGGGTAGGGTTATCTCTCGCAGAGGAGACGTGAATTGGCCACCAAGATCGTGTGATTTGACTCTGCTAGACTTTTTCTTGTGGGGTTTTCTGAAGTCGCAGGTCTATGCTAATAAGCCACAATCGACCGTTGCCCTGAAAGCCAATATAACGCAGGCCATCGCTCAGATTCAGCCGGACCTCTCGGATTCGTGCCACCATACGAAGCCGCGGCGGACATTTGAACGATGTCATATTCCATCCATAAATGCATAAATGGGCCTTTCAAATAAAAAATAAATTTCGGTAATATCTTACACACATCTTGTTTTATTCAATTTTAACATGGACCCGTCCTTGTTGAAAGACCCTTTAATATTATAAACGTGAAAGTTTGTGAGGATGTATGGATGTATTGATGTTTGTTACTCTTTTGCACAAAAACCACTGAACCGATTGCGATGAAACTTGGTACCTATGTAGATAGCTGAAGACCTAGATTAATACATATGCTATTACTTATCCCGATATTCCCACGGCAACGGGACTTACGCGATTGAAACGGCGGGGTGCAGCTAGTAATTTATAAAAGTTTTTAAGTATTCGATTTAAGATATATAAAATGCATCTAAAGTACATAAGTTGCTTAGTATTTTAATTAAATTTATCAAGTGTCAAATTTTTATTAAGTACATTATAAATATCGACGACCGATGGTTACCGACATAGCCGAACCGATCAGCAAATTGAAGTGGCAATGGGCACATACCTTGCAGAACGGATAGTTGATGTGGCCTTTCCCCTTGGTTTTTTCCAATGCTGTCTTGATTGTGACTGTCTGCATAAGGATGATGGTAAAATTTACCTTCGATTACAGTTAAAGGTATATTTTCTGTCAAATCTATAATCATGCACCAACACATACATATAACATGAATATTTATTTGACTTTTCCTAAAACAAAAGCAGTCAGTAGTCTCCACGGTATTTACCACACATTACATAACAAAATTCATGGCGGGTACGTCTAAATGGGAACAACGAAACCCACAGAATAGAACGTATAAAATTTTCATGTGTGTTTGTAAGCCTTTCAGCAGTTCAAACAAAACCCACTGGATTATTCCGCATTGCTATTGATTCTCAATGCGATTGAACTGTGGGTTACTTTGTATTCAACCTTGTGTGCTGCAGGGATAGAGGAGGAAATAGTGATAAATAGAATAACTGTATTAATGTGAGGCACCAGTAGGTCAACGATATCATTAGAATACTCAGAAATTGGGTATCGTATGTAATGCGAGATGATCGATCGACGGAGACTTTGGTTAGTTTCTTTCACAACACCAACATTTTAATATCGCAATCATATTGTGTACCAACGCATCTAAGAGATGCTTTAATGTCCTATTAATGCTAAGTATATTTTGTAATATTATGTATATTTACCGACTAATTCAGAAGGAGGGTTATGTTTTTTATATTATATATTATTTATTTATGACTCTTTTAGAGTTCAATAATAGATAATTTTATATTATAGAAACAGGCGAATCTGACTCCGCAATGGGCAGAATCTTCACTAGTGTTTTTATTTAATCGACTTAAAAATAAAACGAGGTACTTAATTTGAAAGCATGTTTTATATTTCGTACTTATTTGCCACAATATTTTACCTAGTTGTGGCCTGTTATGAGTCATTATTAGGGTTCCGTTAACCAAAAGAAGTAAAGGAACACTTATAGGATCACTTCATTGTACATCAATCTGTCTGTTTGTGAAGACCCTTTTCTCAGTAAAGCGTAAAGATATTAAGTTGTAATTAAAGTCAAATACTTATGTATGATTTAAAAACCACGCAATTCACATATATGGCTATTTACTTTATATTTATATTTTAACTAATTTTAACCCTTCACGGGTAAATCAAAACATATAGGGTATTTCCCATATCATTATATCACATAAAATATATTTTTAGCGATTACAAACTTATATATTATATTAAATTGACTGTGACGTACTTTGACGTATAGGAAAGTATTTTTAGAACGGCAAAGTTAAGATTGTCTTTCAGAAAGAAACAGTAAATGATCTTCGAGAATCGTTTCCCGAGCATGAGGTATTTACATATATAAGTATGTACGGAACCCCTCGTTGCGCGAATCAGACTTGTTATGTTGTTTTTTAAGCAGAAAGAAAGAAAATATTTTTTTGATGACTTTCAAAATACATTATTATAGGACATATATTATGACATTTAATATAGGTACATTACAATGTAGGCAAATAGTAAATTTATATCTAGTATCAAATTCACAAAAAAAAATTAAACAATGCGATGCAAATAAGAATGGGAACGCCAATGACCTTAATCTGTTAATTGTCACTTGGAAAACACGGTTTGCACAGAAAACTAATTTGCGTAACATTAACATTTTTTACTTTACATTTTAGCTTTATTATTACCGAGCCTATTGATTTTACATGATTTTACATAAATTTATTAATTTTATTTGTTATTTCTATGTGCCACATAGTATATTAGTTCGTAAACAGTATCAGTAATTTATTATACTATGTGTAATGTGTGATGCACCGCTCTATGAGTTTTTAAAATTAATACCGTGTACTTAACTAGTTGTAATTGTTTGTAAGTAATTAGTTAAATTTGTACCGAATTAATATATTTGTACGCCGACCACGGTAAAACATGTTGTACGATACAAAACATTTTCCATCCATGTGCATGACATTTGAAATAGTATTATGACTAACACATGTTTAACAAATAAAAGTTATTATTATTATTATTTATAGTTTTAAAAGTAACTAGAGATCGCCTATTGGTTATTATTATTATTATTATTCCTCTTCTTATGTAAATGGCATAGTATCTCACGTGTCCTGCGAAAAGGAACTGGTTCAGCATATGCCACACATGTGCCTGGAGCGGTTTTCAACCAGACCCCTGTGACCATAATTTTAAAAGTTTTGAATTCTAACATGATATAATTATGTATTAATACAGAAATTAACGCGATCACGAAATAGGTATTACATACCTCTGAATTGCCTGACGTTTCGACCAGGTTGCGTTGGCTGTGGGCACAGGCTGACTGAGTCAGGGAATTCAGAGGTAAGTAATACCTATTCCGTGGTCGCGTTAATTTCTGTATGAATACATAATTATAAAGTATTGAATGTCAAATCAAATCAAAATCATTTATTTCAATTAAACCATAATAGGTATTTTTTAACTGTCAGGAGTAGTAGTCAGTCAGACTAAGTCAATCGTGAAGCTAGTTGCCTGATCCAATACGTAGATACTGTGGAGAGGAACACGCAAGAAACTCCAAGGACACTCTTTTTCAACATGTTTTTACAAGTTTCTGGTTACATTGCTTATATGCGCAAATTAAATGTCAGGACAATGTAACGTATTGTTCTAGACTAAACCAAAAATAATTGCGCAAACTACTTCTATATGTAAGCAATAGCAGTTCGGAGATGAAAAGCCCCAACCAACGGCACTCGTTCATGAGCATGACGCACGCGCCAGCCATCGTCCACTTCAACCATATCAAAAGGAGCCGAACGACCTGACAAACACACATGTTTTGGTTTATTACATTGGCCAGTAGAACTTGAACAGTTATTTTATAGACTTTCCGAACATGACAGATCAACATATACCTATATACTAGACTCTTTTAGGTTTTGTAGCATTTTCACATAATTTAAAAAGAATCAAAAATCTCAGGACAGAAAAATCTGATCCAATTTTGCATGATTTTTTGTAAACGAAGTTATTTCAAAAATATCTGTTTTGCTCATCCTGCCTAATTGGTTCGAATTGACAGCTACGACATCACAATATGGCGCAAAGTTATTCCTCTTCTTATGTAAATGGCATAGTATCTCACGTGTCCAGCGAAAAGGAACTGGTTCAGCATATGCCACACATGTGCCTGGAGCGGTTTTCAACCAGACCCCCTGTGCCTCACGGAAAAAATCAAATATCAGTACAGTGACCCTATAGAACTTAAAAAAAAACCATTCACACAACATAATCTTGGAACAGAAGAATACCTAAACAGACAAAGTCGAAGGTTCTCTTCTTCCATATCTTGTTGTTTTCTGATTTGGAAATCAGAAAACAACAATATATGGTAGATTGGACACAAAACCTAATTTGTCTTGCTTGGTTTGTCCTTAAGTATTTACTAGCTGTTGCCTGCGACGTCGTTCGCGTGGAATTTTTTATGAAATCTATTCCACGGGAACCGTACATTTGACGAAAATAAAAAGTAGCCTATTTTTAGACTATAATCTATATCTAAATTTCGTCAACTCGGCCGTTTTTGCGTGAAAGAGTAACAAACATCCATCCATCCCTACTTACAAACGATAAGATAATACACATACATAGTTGTGTACAATAAAGAATATGAATAATAAATTTTATTCCCATTAACTGGCACGTAACATAGTGTACACCTACTACACGAAACATAGTGTACACCTACTACACGTAACATAGTTCTTCTAACTATTTTACATATTGAAATTTATTACACTACGCATAAAATTTCCGTGTAGGGTCTGAACTGGGTCACGTGATACATTTATCTTCCGGCACTAGATATTCCTATATTTTGTAAGCCAGTATGTATCATGAATAGAATTCATTAATTCCTCTCCCTCTCCCTCTCCCTCTCCCTCTCCCTCTCCCTCTCCCTCTCCCTCTCCCTCTCCCTCTCCCTCTCCCTCTCCCTCTCCCTCTCCCTCTCCCTCTCCCTCTCCCTCTCCCTCTCCCTCTCCCTCTCCCTCTCCATCTCCCTCTCCCTCTCCCTCTCCCTCTCCCTCTCCCTCTCCCTCTCCCTCTCCCTCTCCCTCTCCCTCTCCCTCTCCCTCTCCCTCTCCCTCTCCCTCTCCCTCTCCCTCTCCCTCTCATTCGCATTTCCAGTCTCCAAGATTTACAAATTCGTATAATTATGTGACCCGCATTCATTACTCTCGATTGTACTTTTGCTTAATAACTTCATATTCAGTAAATCATGTTGACTACAATTTCGGTATGTCCACATTGTCCACCTCATCACACTAATTACTACAAATCAATTATTTTAAATATGTGTGTATGTTTTTATAACCGGTTAAACAACAGATTTCTTCTTATTTCAATTTGATATTACATTTGTTACAAAGCCTATCAAAAGCTAAAATATTTAAGTTTTTTTAAATGAAGGAGTAATGCTTTAACATTGCATGAACATAACTGATTATCGTCTGGTCATAATCAATATTGCAACAACTTATAAAACATGCTTGTGTTCAGTCACGAATTGATAACGCAATAGTTACGAGGCAACAAAAAATACAGAATGATCTTTTATTAATTTTTATATATAAATAAAATAAAAAAGTCTTTTATTTCTTGTATATTCAAATACAATTTTTACACGTTTTATCAAAAATATTTGAAGATTAATGTAAATAATATAACTAAATAAATTATTTGCTGATTGTTTTCAAAATGTTGAATAAATATTTAAAAGAACTTATGTTCTACAACAGGTTTTTTTAACTGTATATAGGTAATCAATCAGACGGTATGCTTATTTCCACCTTAACAGTATAGATATACAATAGTTAAAACACTGAATTGATAAATAATAAAATGGAGTTAAGTACGGTTCTTTTTCCATTAGGTTATGAGTTCTTGTTTTTTTTATTTTGCTCAATTCTTACCGAACTTAAATATTCCTCATAATCTTTTTATAGTCGTATAAATCCGGAGATAGATCCTGGTGAAACATTCTCATAACTAATTTATGAACATGTATCACCAGCATGTATCTCTCTTACAAACTTACATATCTTCCGGATCTCCTGATCGTTAGAAATATATTGGCACAGACGTTCTGACAGACTTTATCATAATCACGGTGATCACACAACTAGTAGACTAGATATATTATATCCATTAACGGCTTCCTGTAGGCCTAGACAAGTGGCTCTTCATATTCTATAACGACCGTAGAATAGAAAAGCAAATGTATCTGATCGACATAAGCCAAAAAAATATCACGTGACTAAGCGTAAAGAACTTTGAAACTGTAGACAAGTGACACTTTTTAGAAACGCTTTCGGTAAGAAGCGAACGCTACCGAGCGAACGTCAACACCTTGTAGCAAACGAAACAAAATAGCGATCTTTGCAATCAGCTGATAATTGACGTAGTGATCATTGTTAAAATTTCTGTAAAATGCACTCGTTGCAGCTATCGTAGGCTGCCCGTAACGAGGAATCATACATCATCATACATATGCATACATCATCATATTAGGGAGCGTCCATTTATTACGCGAAGTGATTTATAATTTTTCGACCTCCTTCAATAACAAGAACCTTCACTCTACCACAATCTGTGATTACATAGTAATACTAGCGTACTGCATCGTTTTCTGAACGGCTTTTTTTTCATTCCAAATTTATAAAGTCGAAATCGGAATATTATAAAAGTGTGATCGAAATTATAACGAATCAAAAGGCATGAACAGATTAATTAATATGAAGTTGAAAGTAGTAATTTAACCTTTAACTACCGACGCGCCGACGTGCGGTTTCACATGCCGCATGGCGCCAAAAAAAAAATCTATATCTTACATTTGAGTGCCTGAGTAGCTTCCAGTTTAGTTTTTCTACTATTTTGAATTCTGATTTACCACCTGAACCACAGAGACCCGAAAACATTGTAAATACATAGACGACATTGGCTAGTTGTTCTCCTAAATAATTACAAATGGGGACATGCAAAAGAACCTGTGTTTGCAGTGTGAAAAACAATTAAAAACCCTGATTGTCTGTAATAATGACAAAGTTACACTGTTATTAATTTTAGCAGACGACACTGTTGTTTGATGATTTTTTTATTTACTTTCGTTAATTTTTTATTGTGTGAAGTTTATTTCGTAATCGACTAGCTTGTTAGCCTAGTAGTTAGTGACCCTGACTGCTATACTACAGGTCGTGGGTTCGATTCCCACCTGAGTCTGGGTGTTCTTTGTGTTCGTTGTTTGTATGTTTGTAAAGTCCCCCGCCACACAGGAGTAATTCCTAATACGGGAGTTGTCTTTAAAAAAAAAACTTTAAAACTTTATTATCCCATCCCATGACATTGACATTTAATGTATTTTTTTAAGGTGCGTTTCATTACAAAAGCCCCCTGTAGACGCGCATGAAATATTTATACAACCGTGCTGAAAAGCGTGATCAAATTTATTTACTAATACATATTTAAGAATAAATAGTAAATCAATTATGTCCGAGGTCATACTACACTTTTTGAATTACAATTCGTGAAAGAAATTAATATAAAAACCAGATTGTAGTAGCGTGTACAATCGATTTAATAATACTGTCGAAGTAATGAAAACTACTGAAAATGATTATTTTTTACTCGTAAAATTTAGTTTCTAATCAAGATGCTGGCTGGTTTAACGTTTCTTGTTTTGGCTGTGAGTTTTGTAAACATGTTTGTTTATTAATGGTTTTTTTGTTTTCCAAATGAGTGGTTTATGTGCGAATAGAGGAATCAACAGGACTTAGTTACAAAAAAGTGTTCGATTTTGAGAAATTATATCCCCCTATGTTTTAATTTAATGTTGAGTTTTTTAACGTTTGCTAATGAGTTTTTTAGCAATACTTTAACATTCTTATCTATCTAATAATAAAAACCGCAAGTATGTAAGTAGCTGATAAAATAATATGAATGACAATCACGGTGAAATCACGGTCAACGACCCCGTATTTCGTTTTTCGCCAATTAATTGTAACAATGAACTACATTGCGCAATGGATATCTAATTCGCATTTTCTGACTCTCTGAGAAATTTTACAGTTTTCAAGAGAAGTTATTATCTCTGCAATATTGGCTCCCCTTTCTAAAACTTCTTCGGTCCTTGGGTATCAGCCACCATGATCAGATTTGTGAAGACGTCCTACTCAGTAAGTGATAAAAATGAAACTATTTATTTCGGCCAAACACCAGCCACACCTGTGTGTCCAATTATATTTATATTTAAAGTATTTAATAAGTAAACAATGACTTCTCATACCACTATGAATAATAAAGAAATATTGTAATAAAAATAAAGAAAAAAATATTTTTTTTAAAACAAGCTTTTATTACTTGTTAATAATATATATATAATATCTCTTTTTTTTTTTTAAATAAATGCGTGTTACATTTTCAAGGCAAGAGAAATAAAGAAGCCCAAATTCGATGCGGTTTTGTCGTTTTATAACGGAGTTCCTATGGCCACCTGGTCAGGCGTGTAAATAGCCCAACCAGGGTGTGATTGCTCAACAGTTAGCGTACGAGGTGTAGGGAAGTAAACCACTTCTATCGATCAAACCAATCATGCCAGCACTAACCTGCAACACCGACCAAGTCCCGATCCTCCAGAAGGCAGCGAGCAGCGGCGAGGTTTCTACGGTCTCTTGCAAGGTATTGACCGGCCGGTCACGATCGTAGACTGGAGCACTCCACATACACCTTGTAAAGGTTACAAGCGAGTCCAAACACTACACGGCTATAGGACTAACGGAAAATCAGCTTCTTTTCACGAGAAATATAACTGATGTCCGTGGCGGAACAAAATTTTTATATATTAAAGGCGTCTTCTAAGCGAAAAGCGATGAGAGAGGTATGTCCGTTTTTTTCTTGCACCAATCAGGTGCAGCGCGTTTACATTATTTGAAGACTGCTAACGCCATCTCTTGAGATCGTCGAGTACATTGGCAATATTACAGCAGTACCAGCACTAATTGCATTCGACAAACAGAATGTGGTTTACATAAAGACTATGAAATTAATAATATAACGAAATATATTATGGTGCGATTATGTATGCATTTTATAAATATATTGGCGCTCCACCATGCACCCCGCCTTGGAACATCACAAGATGTTTCAAAACACGCGAATTTTCTAACTGACTGAGAGTAACACATGCATTACGCGATTAAATAATAAATATGATAAATATAGCGGCCTAAACTAAAAAATAAGGTTTAAACTAAGTTGAATTTATTGTGTAGGAATAGGATATAATTTAGTTACAGCGCGTTTGTAAATTCCAGTTTGCGTTTTAACTATCGCCACGCGTACAACGTTATCAGAGCCTCTGAACACGTCCGTAATTACTCCTAACGACCAATGCAACGGTGGAGAATTCTCCTGCTCAAGAAGAACAACAGTTCCGATTTCTACCGGTTTGTCGGGAGTAGCCCATTTTTGCCTAACTTGCAACGTGTGCAAATACTCTAAGTGCCATTTCTTCCAAAAGGATTGGACCATACTATCTAACAACTTTTTACGTTCTAACAGACTCAATCGTTGATCTGACAAATCAGCAGCGGGTAAATATTGCAACGGAGTAGACATCAAAAAATGCGCGGGAGTTAACACCTCAGGATAAGGGTCTGACGATAATACGCTCAATGGACGAGAGTTAAGAATACACTCTATCTGAGTAAGAACAGTTTGCAGTTCTTCGTATGTAAGTAACTGACTTCCTATTACTCTATATAAATGCGTTTTCATGCTCTTTATATTCCCTTCCCACATCCCACCAAAATTTGGTGATCTTGGGGGAATCATCTTCCACTCTATGCGTCGAGAGAGCAACTCATTCGACAGCGCGTTTTTGAAGCTAGAGTTCAATAAAAAACTATACAGCTCATCTAAATGTGCCTTCGCACCGATGAAAGTAGATCCATTATCGGAATAGAGACATGAAACTGGTCCTCGACGGGAAATAAAGCGTTTAAAAGCGGCTAGAAAGTTTTCAGTAGTTAAATCACTGGTCACTTCAATATGTAGACTACGTGTGACCATGCAAACAAAAAGAACGATGTACGCCTTTTGCGCATGTTGACCTCTGCGGCGAGAAAGGATTGTCCTTATCGGACCAGCGTAATCTACACCAGTGTGACAAAATGCCTTGGCCTCTGAAACACGGTAATCAGGAAGATCAGCCATTATAGGCGTTGGATGCGTTGGGTTGCATTTAAAGCAAGTGTTGCACTTTCGCAACTTGGACCTGATAACAGTCCTGGCATCCAAGATCCAGTAGCGTTGTCGTATAATAGACATAAGAAGTCCAGGTCCGGTGTGACAATTGACAACATGAAAATGCTGTATTATTAAGTCAACGACATGATCGCGTTTAGGGAGAAGAACCGGATGTTTAGCTTCGAAAGGAAGCATTGATCCAGAAAGTCTTCCTCCAATGCGTAAAATCCCTTGTTTGTCTAAGAAGACGAAGAGGCTTTGCAGCTTTTTTGAAGGTAATTTATCAGCCTTGATCAATTTGATATCTTCACAGAAGTGCACAGATTGAACGGCGAGAATTAACGCATTCTCAGCACTTGTCAACCCTGCTATAGAACGAGGTTCGACCTTAACTTTAGGTCTTGCGAATTTTAATACATATGCGGTGATACGTAGCAACTTTTTCCAAGAAGAAACACGTTGTGCTAACGTACACAGCAACGGCGGCTCTGTGTGAGTAATGGCAGCCAACACATTTGCCTTGAGTTCAGGCAAGACAGAGCAATTATTAAGCGAGAATGGCTGAATCGGCCACTTCTCAGATGAGCTGCGAATCCACGGAGGACCTTTCCACCACAAATCGTGGGTCAAAAGTTGCGATGGAAGCATACCACGCGAAAGACAATCACTTGGATTACTAGCTCCGGCAATATGATAAAAATGTTTAGAGTCCAAGTTTTCTTGGCACTGAGCGACGCGATTACCGACGAAAACTGACCAACGATGTGGTGAAGAATGAACCCATGATAAAGCAATAGTGGAATCAGAAAATGCGTATATCCCGGCAATGGTCATACGTGTTGCATATGTGTCTCGCACAGTTTTTATTAATTTTGACATAAGTAAAATAGCGCATAATTCTAAGCGAGCGAGCGTAGTGATTTTTGTTGGCGAAACCTTTGATTTAGCGCAAAGAATGCGAGTTTGAATGCCAGACGGGTAGGTACAATGGGCATAAATGACACATCCCAGACCATTCATGCTAGCATCACAAAAAGCAACAAGACGTAATTCACAACCAACTTCGACGCCTACATGACGTGGAATCCTTAAAGTGTCAAGCATTTGAAGTTCTTGCGCAAGAGCGAAAAAACGGGTGCGTATGTGCTCCGGTGCAGGATCGTCCCAATCACACTTGCTGAGCCACAGTTCCTTAATTAACAACTTGGCATAGAGAATCACAGGCGCGACCAATCCGAGCACGTCAAATAGTCGTGCAACCATCGAGAGTATGTTTCTCTTGGTGCACCTTTCATTAATTGCGGCGCATGTGAAATGAAAATTATCTTCACATGGTTCCCATGAGAGACCTAAGACCTTAGAGACATTATTGTCAACATCAAAATCAAGCGACTTGCGGTGCGTGTCGGGAAGCGAGTCAAGTAGCACTGGTGAATTGCTAGACCACTTCACTAAGTCAAAGTCACCCGATTTGAAAAACTTAATCAAGTTGTGAGCTAATTGCGTGGCAGTATCCTCATTTGCAATAGAAAGAACCAAATCGTCCATATACAGACAGGTCTCTGCCACTTTCGCGGCATCAGGATAGAGCGGACTCATGTCAGTAGCCAGCTGTCGCACAGTGCGCATAGCTATGTAAGGGCTTGACTTGAGACCGAAAGGTTGCCTATTAAAGGCATAAGTTCGAATTTTTTCCGATTCGTTGAATCTAAATAAAATGCGTAGGTATTTATGTTGGTCTACTGGTACACCAATCCGTAAATAATATTGTTTTATATCAGCGTTCATTGCAATAGGAAATAATCTAAAACCTAACAATAATAAAAACAGATCGGCCTGTAAATTGGGTCCAATATGTAATATATCGTTAAGCGAAAGTCCTGTATGCGTTTTAGCACTCGCGTCCAATACGATGCGCGGCATCGGTTTATCAGGTCGGACTACTGCGTGATGCGGTATATAATAACCATCAGAGGACAGCTCAGATTCTTTAACAGGACTGAGGTAATTGTTATCAATATAATCCTGAATAACCTTGTTATAATTTTCGCGCACTATCGGTGCCTGACGGAGCTTACGCTCGAGTGAAACGAAACGGCGATAAGCGGTAGCGTGCGAATTACCTAATTCCGAAGGGGGACAGAACGGTAATGCAACTGTATAACGACCTACGTCGTCACGGGTCACGGTAGCCGTGAAAATATTTTCGCAATCTGTCTCCTCTGGTGACAACAAGCGTTTCATGGGTACTTCTTCAAGTTCCCAGAACTTTTGCACTATATCATTAAGCGCTAACGCAGAAAAAGACGCGGCAGTAGGTAAAATATGTTTACGTGGGTAATCTCCCATAAGTACGTAACCAAATGTTGTAGATAAAGCACACGGTGCGCGCGGCCCACACTCGACCATATTTCCTAAGTATATAAATGGGAATAGCTGGGCACCTAACAATAAATCAATCTTGCCCGGAATATTCCAGCTTAAGTCAGCGAGCGTAAGGTTACGAAAATCTAGGTCGCGATCACAATCGATAAATTTCGAAGGCAATTGATCCGTAATGCATTCTACAACAAGCGCATGTATAGTGTATTTCTGATCCGGATAAATACGGGATTCAATGTCTAAATGAACATAACCGATTATCGGACTTGAAGCGGAACCAACACCTTTAACATAGGAATTATTCAACGGTATTATCGGTAAATTTAATAAACTAGAACAAGCAGATGTTATTAGATTATTCTGCGAGCCATTATCTATCAAACACCTAACTACAGATTTGATACCAGCGCTACCCTTAGAGCGCGCGTATACCTGAGCGGTTGACAAAAGTATATCACCCTTATGACAAGAAGTGTAAGACTGTGTATGTGTAACTGGTTCTGTAGCAAGCGGGGGCGCTCGAATGCATGACGAAGTCGTGTGAGCGCGATGAGAAGGCGCGGGCGAAGTAACGGTCGCTCGATGAGCGGGCGGCGGCGAGTACGCGACGGCGGTATTTACCATAGCCGCATGCGATTGCGAATTATTACTATCAAAATGCAATAACCTATGGTGTCTTTTATTACAGAAACAGACTGACGTACTCTTACAATCCGGAAGTTTATGTAAAGTGCTTAAACAATTAACGCAACCGTACTTCGATTTAATAAACTCATATCTAGCCCTTGCGTCTCGCATATTTTTAAACTGAGCGCAATCATATAAATGTCGATGGTTACCACTACACAAACAACAATTCGCGGTAACTGCTGCGGGCGCCGAATATGTGAGAGTATTTGCATTATTAGCGGACTCACTGGCGACAAAAGATTTGGAGGTGTGATGAACGCGCCGGTCGCGTGAGGGCGACGTAACAACAGCAGCGGGTTTCGTATATGACGAATTTCGCGGGTTTGAGCGCTCCAAAATCTTAGCCTGATCTTGTATAAAAGCGATAAGCTGTTGTGTCGTAGGCACTTCCACATCCCGAATCGAAAGTTCAAAGGCTTGGATGGTTTGAGGATCCATCCTTCTCAAAGCGCATTGAAGAAAAATAAAATCAGTTAGATCTGTTATGCTTAATTCTTTTAGAGCTGAAATCGAAGCGGAGTATTTACTAACAAAGGTATCAAGAGCGTTCGCAGTGTGCGAGCAAGTTTTTAAGTCCAGTATATTATTGAGATAATATGTACCTAATGAGCGTTTGTCGTGGTATTTCTTAACCAAACTATCCCACAGTATTTTATATGTTTCACCTGACGGAATAATACCGGAAGTGAATTTTAGTGCGTCGTGGGTGAGTTTAGAAATTAGATACTGTACACGTTGCGAGTCAGAAAGCTGTTGATTCAAATGAATATTAGCTTTAAAAGACTGATAAAAGGTATTCCAGTTTTCAGGGCGTCCGTCAAAACTCGGAATTACTAAGGGTTCTAATTTCACTACGGACTTGATCGAGCTACTGGTCTCGAGTGAACGCACCTTAGAAGTGGTTAATATTTTATTTCTAACGCGTTTAACTCTCGAGTATAAATCATCAAATGAATCGAGGCAAGAATACTCGGGATTGACCGTAATCTTTGATAACAAATTTATATTATTTATTTTATCAACAATGGACTCAAATTTATCGCGTAACTCATCTATTATCTCCGTTTCAGCCAGAAAATTCTCGTTAGCTCGCGTTGATGAATCGAAAGAAATTATACCTTTCGACGATGTGTACATACGATTAATACGTTGAAATAATAATTCTTTCTTTTGATTCAACATAACCAACATGACTTCGCGGCTTGATTCGCTTTCCGTCATGTTTATAAAATAATATCACAATACAACTACAAAGTGATAGGTATATCTACCTAGTTAGTGTAAAAACACAAATTAAATTTAAATCTTAAAATGACTTAGCGTAAAGTACAGTGGTGGAGCGGTTAATAAGTGGGTAGGTATAAATAAGTTCAACTAAATTGAGTATAATGGATATTATTACCAATTAATACGTAATTCACCAAATCTAACAATTAATTATATTTTAATACGAGTCTACCAATAATTACGTAGTTCTCGTGCGTTTTAAACACAGAATTTACCAATTTTACGTAAATCTGTGAGCGAGGAAAAATGGCGGCAAGAATTCACTAGAATTACGTGAATCTTTTTTATGATATGAATAGAAAAGTAAATTCACCAATATTTACGTGAATCACTGGCCTATCCGGCTCGAAGGACCAAATTATATGGTCAGGCGTGTAAATAGCCCAACCAGGGTGTGATTGCTCAACAGTTAGCGTACGAGGTGTAGGGAAGTAAACCACTTCTATCGATCAAACCAATCATGCCAGCACTAACCTGCAACACCGACCAAGTCCCGATCCTCCAGAAGGCAGCGAGCAGCGGCGAGGTTTCTACGGTCTCTTGCAAGGTATTGACCGGCCGGTCACGATCGTAGACTGGAGCACTCCACATACACCTTGTAAAGGTTACAAGCGAGTCCAAACACTACACGGCTATAGGACTAACGGAAAATCAGCTTCTTTTCACGAGAAATATAACTGATGTCCGTGGCGGAACAAAATTTTTATATATTAAAGGCGTCTTCTAAGCGAAAAGCGATGAGAGAGGTATGTCCGTTTTTTTCTTGCACCAATCAGGTGCAGCGCGTTTACATTATTTGAAGACTGCTAACGCCATCTCTTGAGATCGTCGAGTACATTGGCAATATTACAGCAGTACCAGCACTAATTGCATTCGACATACAGAATGTGGTTTACATAAAGACTATGAAATTAATAATATAACGAAATATATTATGGTGCGATTATGTATGCATTTTATAAATATATTGGCGCTCCACCACCACCTTCCAACTCCATCATCAGACCCTGAATACCATCTAAAGACAAAGTACTCGTCAAGACAAATCAAACGAGTCCAAGCTCGATGGGGTTGCGTCGTTCCATTAGAGAGTTCTTATGGCCACCTTCTAGCTCCATCATCAGATCAGCTCCAGGTCATCATAATATTGCATTGTCACGCGATATACATATGCGTGCAAATTTTCAGCTCAATCGGAAACCGGGAAGTGTGTCAATTTTAACTTGCAAGATTTGATTACACACAGACAACGGGACAAGTGAAACTAAGTAAAGTTAGTAAAATAAATAAAAAAACCGGGCCCGCAGCAGGCCCGCAGCAGGCCCGGTTGTTTTGGGGTCTAGGGATCATAACTAGACCTCCTGCGAGGAATTATTTGGAAAACTCGACAACTGGTACAAAACCAATAGGTAGACTTTTCTTCGAAATGTACCTAAAAGGTATCATTTATTTACCCCGCCCCACCTTTTTCTCCGAAGTGTTTTACTTTAAGTATTTTACTTACCTTTAATCAAAAGATGTCGTGTGAATTATTGAACCTGAATAAATCATGTGTTCCACGATGGCATTAGAATTTGGAAGCATATTTAACTTATGATACTACTTGTCGTCTTCCACCCAAAATAACATCTATCTCTCAGTCTAGAAAATCTAGTCTACAAAAAATAATGATAAACAGAAACAGTTCAGTCTACTCGTGACCACGATCGGTGCAATTCAATCACAACGTCGGGTAACCAAAAAATGTATAGTTCCTTAGAAAAATATCGTGATTAAGTCCCGATGGCGAATGTTTAAATACAATTAGAAACAGGATTATTTTGCTAACCAATGTTGGTTGTTTCAAATCTGGTCGTTTACAAAACGTAATCAAGTCATTTGTAAACATGGTCGTTGGCAAACCTGCCTTGTTTGCCATTGTTTGACCATCCGTCGAAATGAATTTCAAAGTATCAATAACATGAATTGAAGAGTTTTTATGGGTAACCTTTTAATATTTCATTCAGATCATGGTTTGCAGATAGTATATTTACTCAATAAGTTATGACAAAAAATTTAATAGCGGAAAATAACAGTGAAGTATGAAGTAAAATGCACTCTAGTCTGTCAACCTATTTATAAAATAAAATATTTTATTTATCAGTATCAGTGCATTTAATACTGATTTGACACATTACATAATTCAATACGTAAACACCATACACATATGAAAAAATAAATATCAAACACTTTAAAAGTGTTGCAAATCCTGCAAAGATTAATCGAGATCGATTTTATGTCTCAGCTTGAAGTTTATTTAAAAAGTGATTTTAAATGTTTTTCCATATAAGATAGGTTTACTACAACTAACAAAATTAGCACTAGGATGCACGCACTGATCCATATTCAACAGTCCCTATGTCAATTAACCCAATTCAATAAGTCCAAGCTTGGTTTCCGAGTTGACTGAGTGAAATGGCTACGATTCGCTGAATAACTTCTATTTACCTCAAGTCTTATTTAATTATTCTTGGAACGTTTGAAACCATGCAATTCATTTGTTTGAATTATTTTAGTTTACACAAGCACTCAAAGCAGAGAATTACAAATTTTGCCAATGTCTTGCCAATTACAAATACTGCCAATGTCTTGGCAATTGCAAATATTTAAGGAAAAAATCTATTTTTTCATTTAGTTAATCGTCATAACAATGGCCACTTCTCGATTTAAGAAATAAAAAGTAATATATAAAATGTAATTTTTTATGGTTTTCAGGTACTATCGTTCGTCCATATGAAGGCACCCCTAGACCAAGATATGTACTTATACTGGAGACGGTGTAAGTTTAAAAATATATTGAATCTAAGTTAATTAATGCCGCGTTCCAATAAACAAGAAACGATTCGTTTTGCATACGGACGACAAAACGAATAGTTTTTTGTTTATTAGAAAGCGGCATATATTGTTAACACATTGCGCGGTACGGCCACGTGCATTGACATGTAAACGTTGGTATATTTACAAATCTAATACCTGTAAACGAGCAATTCTTGTATATATGTTTTTTTTATGGAATAGGGGGCAAACGAGCAGACGGGTCACCTGATAGTAAATGACTACCGCCGCCCATGGGCACCTCTAACTCAAAAGTCACAAGTGCGTTGCCGCCCTTTAAGGTGGTAATAGGGGAAGAGCGGGAAGACGGGAGAGGGGGATTAGAGGGGAGGAGAAGGGAAGGACGGGAATAGGGGAGAGGGTAGGGTTAGGGCCTCTGGTAACCTCACTCACGCGGCGAAAAGCAATGCAATCATTATTTCACCGCCGATTTTCTGTGAGGCCGTAGTATCGAGCGGAGCCGAGCCGGCCCATACGTGCCGAAGCATGGCTCTCCCACGTAAGATATGTATATATATATACTAAATCTCGGAAACGGCTCTAACGATTTTCATGAAATTTAGTATGCAGGGGGTTTCTAGGGCCATAAACCGGTCTAGGTAGGTTTCATTTTTTGAAGGAAACCGAGCAAAGCATGGTCATCCAGGTACTATAGGCTAATATATGATATTTCGAAAATAAGTATCTTATGTTGTATTCAAAATTATATAATCTTCAAACTGGGTTAAAATTAGGTATACTTTTTCTTCATAGTAAAGTAAAGGCAACACAATTAGTTTATACTACACACTTCCAAAGTTATATTTATGTACATGTGACAATTTTAAATAAATGTTTACTCAAAAAATTTAAAAACCAAATAATCACTATAACCACATATGTTAAAGGCACTAAATGACCATCAGAGTACTACGTCAAAATAATGTGCACATTTTTTGCAAAAATATTTACACAAATAGTTTTCAGACATTTCCATACACTTCCACATGCAAAATTATGTTGCATTTTGAATTACAATAATAAGCCAACAATGTAATATTCTGAAAATGTAAACAACACATTTTGAATATAATGTAAGCAATTATGACTGTGTTTTTTTATCATTCATGTGTATACACTTATAACACTGTAGCAGTTTTCACTATTCTTACATTGTGTATCAATTTCAATAAATATGTATTCGATGTAGTTTGCAATATAATGTCAACATTCATTTTTCTGCTTTTAATAATTTTATGAAGGTAGCCAGGGCGTGACGGGCGGTAGCGTGGACCGTTTTGATTCGGTTATACTTCTTCTATCTACTCTCAAGTTTATGTGTTGGTTAGGAGTTACTAGCAAGTTTGAGCAGTGGTACCGTCGTTTCCGGCTGTACATGTGTTGCAGCGGAATTCAGATAATCGTTTACAGCATTATTGCGACTATTATTGTGGTGTTTGTGTTTATTGTAACGGACAGAATTAATAACAACAATGTGCCGTATCGGATTTCTTCGCACGAAAAACAAAATTATCGTTTTAAAACAGCAGTGACACTCTGTTACCGATATTGCAAATCATATAGGAATCACAGTGAGTATTCTCTGTTTAAATAACTATTTAAATTTTATCATATCATGGACAGGTATTTTTATAACGCTTACTAAGATACTATGCTGGGATGTGAGTGACTCTCCTTGTATTACTTTGCAGTCTCTAATGCTTTTGAGCGCTGTTCTGTTAGTGAGTATAAAGTCAACCTGTGACTGATTATTACTGCTTTTATATGTAATTAGATGCTCTGTTTTCTTTTTAAAGTATGTGTTCACTATTCCTTAATAACGCCTAATGCAAAATTGTCATATTTGTTCATCATCATCTTTGTTAATTGTGCCATGTCCAAACTGTCCCATTATTTCTTTAAAGGCCCAGTTGCATCTTCCTATGTGCCCATTTCAGTCACCACCGATGTATCTCAATTAATTTGGTTTAACCAAATTAACCAAACCATAACCAAATTAATGTCGTCGAGTCGTTCGATCATCCCAGAAGGCCTGTTTTTCAATGTCGGTGCATCCTGGTTGCGGTGTATACGCCGATATGATATCCAGGGGTCATTGATTGTCCATGGCAAGTTTTACTGCTATAAATCGGTCACTTCTTTTATCTATGTTGATTATACGTTGTTTGAGATTTGTGTCTAGTATGACTCAGTTGCGGGTATTCATAGTACCATATCCCAGTCCTCAATCCCAGCAGCAAATGTTTATTTATCACAACTGCAAAACTTTTGGTAGTTCTTGGCTACGTCCAATTAGAGTGCCCAGGTTCCACGTGGCTAATTTAATTTGGGGTTATATATATGTATTCGTATGCAATTTTGCATTTTTGTCGTCCCCTAAGGGGGACGATGAAATAGGCAATATTTAAAGACCATTTTTAGAACTCATTACTAAATCCATAATTTAGCGCTTAACTCAGAAGTGTCACATACACCCGGGCTTTTGAAATAGTACTTAACATTTTTGCAAAAGTAACTACGATGAATTTAGCTATTAATGTTTTTCTGGAAGTATAAGATGATTGGGATGATATACTGATACAGCCGTGGGTTCGATTCCCAACCAGGACAAATAATTGTGTGTGGGTGTAATTTATCTATTATATGTATGAGTTTAGGAATAATAATAATAACTCCACACATCTCACACACGGCCGTCTAATCCCAAATTAGGCAGAGCCTGTACTATGGTAACCAGTCTGCTGATAAACACTGATTTTGAAATACATACATATAATAGATAAATTGCACAACTATTTGTCCTGGGTGGGAATCGAGCCCACGACCTCTGGCCTAGCAGTCAGGGTCACTAACCACTAGACCAACAGGCCAATATATGTAAGTATGTTTATCAGCAGTATAGTTACCATAGTACGGGCTCTGCCTAGTTTAGGATCAGATGACCATGTGTGAGGTGTCTCAAGTTATTATTATTATTTTGTAAGAAGAAAATAGAGTCCCATTCTAAAATGGAATTATAATCCTAGAATAGTTGTTTTATGTTGTTATTTTAAAAGATTTTACAAACTGTATTATAGAAACTTTTAGGATGAGCACGATAATTTGTTCTGTATCTGGGTGCAATTTATCTATAATATGTTTGTATATAGCAATATACATGTAAGTATGTTTATCAGCAGTCTGGTTCACATAGTACATGCTCGGCCTAGTTATATACTAGAGATATACAAACCAACCATTTTAACAGTACTTAAACGTTTTACATTGTGAATTTCTAGTGGCTTCTTCTCTTCTTCTTCTTTTCTCGTTCTAGTATTTCCTTTATTTATTTTCCTCTTTAAAATGATTTGACGATGATGATGAATTTTAGAGACATCTACAAACGACAACTTTACGACTTTATGAACGCGCTTAATCTTTTGCCAGAAACTGCTTCTAAAAATTTGTAACTTCATTTTTCTATAACATTTAACGTACCTTATCTTACCTGACCCGTAAATACTCCGGGAGATGGGGCATTCTCGGCTGTATCAATACAAATAGCGCATCATTTCCTTTAGTCGAAGTCTTCACAACTGTATCGCGAGTAGAGCGTGGCAAATGTTGTCAAAAGTAGGGTAATCGTGTGCATTGAAACTCTAACATCATAATATCTACCTGACCTCTTAGCTACTGTAGTGGGAGCTGTTTGTAGTGCTGAGTATAGTGGATCGACAAAATCTATTTAACGCTGCGTCAGATTATCTGTAAATATTTAAATCATGCCGTCAACTGTCAAACTTGTTAATCACCAAAAAGGAAACGGTTACGGTGTATAACGGTAAGCGGATACCGTACCATAAAATAAAACGGGTAGCAGAGACATCTTCAACAATCATCATCATATTTCAACCAATTTACACAAAACCTTAACAAATTATATACCCAAACCTTCCTCATGAACCTCGCTCCAGCTATTGGTGAAAATCGCATGAAAATCCGTTAGTAGTTTTTGAGTTTATCGCGAACAGACGGACAGACAGACGCGGCGAGGAACTTTGTTATATAATATGTAGCGATAATGCACTAGATTACATCATAAAGATACTCTTTATTAATATAAATTATTATGTGGAAAATCAGTATGACAATAAATAACAGAATTGTAGATACTCCTGAAAATCTCTATTAAATGGGTTTATAATTAAATCTTTATCTATATAAAGTAGGTAACGATAGTTAGAGTTCGATGCCTTTATGACTTTCCACATTTATCCTCGTGTCCTCGGATTTAAAATTAATTTAAAAATCTATATTTTTGGTTTTGTAGCAGGAGAGTCCAGCAAATGCGAGCCGTTCACAACACACATGATAAGCTGCAACAAATGCGTCTGTAGTGCCGACGGGACATCATATTGCACGCGAATGGCTTGCATCACGAAGGACGACTTATTGGATAAGAGCGAGGGTACACAACCATTTTTATCATTTTAAGATACGATAGGCCTATATTGTGCATGGTGGCACCCATATAAACCACACATTCTAGTAAGTCGTCACTTTTTAGGGTTGCGTAACCAAAGAATGCCAACGAAACCGTATTACCAAGCCTTTGCTGTCCGTTCGTCTATCAGCGGGCTGTATCTCATGTACCGTAATATGTAGACAGTTGAAATATTCACTGTGTGTACTTGTATTGCAGCTAAATTAAGGGAGAATATGAGAGAAACATGATTATTTCGGTGTTTTTATATAATAGTGCGGAACCTTTCGTGTGCGAGTCCAAATCGCACCTGGCTGGTTTTTTCTTTTTCTCTGGAGTTTTAATCCGACTTCAGATAAGTGCAAGTTGCTGAAACTGATTTGAAAGGGCGATCATTTTAAATGTTCAAGTAATATTTGTTTGAATTTTTACAGCCACTGATTATGATAAGTATATACTTCTGTCAGATGTAATTAGATCGATAAGTTAACACAAGACAAAACTGTAACCTGAAGCAGAAACCCTGAGCTGCAACAACATGCCAATTTTAGATTGAATAGTTTTAGACTTCATAGATTAGATTGACCTTGATTTTAGGATGTCATCTATGTAGTACCTACATATTTATTGATTCAATAAATATAACTTAATATAATATAATAATATTAATGTAATAGAAATAAGGAAAACCGATGCTGTTAAATTCTATCAATAATAACAAAACCTACAGATTTGAACGCACTACCCTTTTACATACCCTCTGAGAATTATTTGATCTCAAATCACACGAAGATTATATGTTAAATATAATTATTTTGGAAATCATCAGTTTGTATAATGTTCTCAAAATCCAGCCGTATGTTTGAGCATGACTCAAGAAACTTTATATAGCGATCGAGCTCCAGATGCTTTGACTAATTTACGGTATAAAGTTCATGAATGCATATTCCACACTAAACATTTTAGATACTTCTAGAATTAAAAAAAAAAATTTTTTCTATTCAAATATCTTGAATACATTAAAGCATAGAAAATATAGGATGGAAACTACTTACACACGAAACTCCATCACGCTTTGATACGCAATAATGGAAATAACATATAATAATATTTTTGTTAAATAAATACATACATTCACGCCCGTAGTCCGCCCGCCGGCAGAGTCGCATTAATCATGCACAGTTTCTCAACTATTAGTTAGTCTCACTTACGTAATAGGGGACAAGGCTTTTGCTGTCGTCAACTGGGCAACTTGTCAACTTTGGGAATGAAACATTGGGAAATTGGGAGTATATTGAAAAGGGGAAAGGTAGGTTACAAGGGAAGAATGGATGGCAAGAGATAAGCAATCTTATACAAATGGATTGCTGTGTAAGCAATAGCTTAAGGAGGTCGAATACATGTAACTCAAGCTGGCTGTGGCCTGGAAATCTGTCCGCTAAAGATTTCATTAAGTTTAACTGCATAGGTTACTTCAAACAAATGTTGCCAAGTAATTAAAACCACAGGCGACAATGTATAATAGGTAGGTAACAAATTACGGATTATATAATCTTTAATAACTTTACGAATAGGAAAAGAAAACCACCGAAGAAAAGCGTATAATCGAATACTCAAGAAAAGGCAAACCAGAGGTACTAATGTTACAGATAATAAAAAAATATAATTAAGTATACAAGAACAATACTTTTTGATATACAGGGTGTATATGACAAAATTATTTTATTATTATTTAATAAAATGTATTTTAGAAAGTTTTATTCCGTTACTAAGAAAACTTTTTACGTTCGAATACGAGTGAATAGTTCCAAAACAAAATAAAATGGTGGTCTGTCAAGTCGGTTTGTGTGATAATTTAACGTGATAACGTCATAAGAAAACAGTGGCAGAGAGATAGGTGCGTCGAAATCCGAACGCTTGGGGCGATCGTGCCTCTCTATCGCTTGTTCTGCGCTCTCGCTTGCACGCTCGGCTCAGGCGGAACGTGATAATGAGTCATGCTTTTTCGTGCGTGCAGCCGGCGTTCATCGATTTATAAGACGTTATCACGTCAAAAAATGTGTACGATTAATTTTTTTTAACTTTACATATTCCATCTGCTTTTATGAGAAACTGAGGTAATAAAACCTGGACACTCAACTTTAACTTTAAAACGGTAATTTTTTTTTATTTTATAACTACCCGTAAAGTCATGCTCTTTCAGTAATTTAAGTAAATGTTCCATTGTATTTCATACATATTATTACCAAATAGCATGATTATTAAAGACTAATAATGATGAAGCATTTCAAGGATAAATAACATACAACAATTTGAACCTGTAAAATTTAAAACGTTAATCATTTTGAAATCCTGAGTAAGTAAATGAAGTTTCATTTAGCTACTCAGGATTTCAAACTGATCCGTCTGTCAAATTGTTCAAAATAAGGTTTGAGTTACTATCTGAAAACCTTTGCATACGCGATATTTTGCATACACTACAAACATTAAATAGAAATCCGATCCGATATCTAAGAATTAGTTTCTTGACATCTGAGGATTCCATGATGTATTATGGTCTGCAAGTTAAGTTTCTGTTGACTTGAAATGTAATACCCACGTAAATTTGTGTGCTTTTAATGTCAAACATGTTGTTTCAGAAGGGACGAAAACTGATGCGTACACGGACCAAGACGACTCCCGATGACTTACAAATATTTATTTTTTAATTTAAAAAAAAAATTAAGTAATGATAATTATAAATAAAGTTAAAAAACTAAAATCGTATTAGTGTTTGGAATTATTTAAAGTAAATTGTTTTAAGCGAAAACACATCAATTTAAAGACGTATTTACAGATGGTACTGCAAAAATTTCTTACACAGCGTTTTCTAGACCCAAATAATAACAATATAGAAAAAAATCGACTATTTTCTTTCTTGCTTATTTCTTTAAATTGCTCGTTGTAATTGATTTCTTTCGTTACCTCACCTATAATATAACCTAGTATAAATTCTTTCGTTACCTCACCTATAATATAACCTAGTATAAATTCTTTCGTTACCTCACCTATAATATAACCTAGTATAAATTCTTTCGTTACCTCACCTATAATATAACCTAGTATAAATTCTTTCGTTACCTCACCTATAATATAACCTAGTATAAATTCTTTCGTTACCTCACCTATAATATAACCTAGTATAAATTCTTTCGTTACCTCACCTATAATATAACCTAGTATAAATTCTCGAATTAACAATATTTTAATATAATCTATATTTCTTCGCTATCTCTTCTAGGAGTCTTTATTTATTATTTGCAATACTAAGTTTAGTTTTTTTTTTATCTTAGATAGGAAAGAAATGTGCATTTTTTTCTTAGACATTAATCTTAACACTCTTTAGGACAGCAATTCGTACGATGGTGTTATGATTATCATTTTCATCACAGGCGTTACTATTGCCGCCATCCTTTTAGTTTATCAATCTTTGCAATGCAATAAGAATTTTTGTTTTGTTTATTATATGTTCTAATACTAATAGTGCAAACCCATTTTTAAGGTTTGTTTGAATCTATCTTCGTTACTGATCTAAATTTGAATAAAATTTCGCTTTAGTTTACACATACTTGTTCGCAAATAAAATCACTTTCATTTGCACAATCTAGTTTAGTTGAAATTGAATGCCACAGATGTTTGTTTTTCACCCGGGACCGACGGTTTAACGTGCTCTCCGAGGCACGGAGAAGCCTCAATGTGTCAATAATGGTCATCCATCCTAGACTGACCTGGCTAGTATTACTTAACTTTGTAATATGCTAACTTATTCGGTTACCACTTAGCCACGAGCTTCTCATAACGAAGTCACGGGCAACAGCTAGTAATATTATCTAAACCATAATAATATTATAACGAGTAAACATTTATGTGTATGTTTGTAATGTTTTCACACAAAAACTACTTAACCGATTGCGATGAAACTTGGTATATAGATAGCTGGAGAGCTGGATTAACGCGTAGGCTACTTTTTATCCCGACATTCCCACGGAATCGGGACTTACGCGGGTGAAACCGTGAGGCGCTGCTAGTAAATGATTAAGTGACTTTGTTGCCTTAGCTACTCCTCCGATCATCATTAAATTTTGCAACCACATTTTATGGCTACAGAAAAGGACATAAGGTACTTTTCATTACAGAAAAGTACTGTTCTGGTTGGATATCCAAATGGATTGACAAAATCTACATTAATGCTTATAAAGCTATAAAGCTAAGCAATTTTAGTTTTTTTATTTTATATTATAAGGGGCAAACGAGCAGACGGGTCACCTGATGGTAAGTGACTACCGTCGCCCAGGGACACCTGCAACTCAAGAGTCACAAGTGCGTTGCCGGCCTTTGAGATAGGAGTACGCTCTTTTCTGAAAAAGTAAAGTAAAGCTTTAATTTTAAATTGACCGATCGAACTGCAAACATACACATTTTTTCATGTTAATTAATTTCAATATATAATGTTTAATAATAACTCGTTGTAATTAAATTTATCTTAATTATACGAGGCCGCTGGTTACATATATATGTAACCCCTAATTAAGCAGCAGTGCAGCATAAAAAACTTATTCGAAGTTGATTTGTTCGCAGTAAATTAGTAGTTTTCTGCTTAAAACTATAAAGCATTTCCTAATTTATTATTTTTAAATTTGCGAAAGGTATTTTAAGATTGTTTGCGGATTTAAATGTTGAACAGACTCCAATTTGAATTAAAACACCATCACTATAGCCTACAGCCAGATCAAATAGGTTTAATAGGTTGTTATAAACAACCTATTAAACCTATTTGATCTGGCTGTATAATATGTATAAAGCGCATTTACAGTTCACACAAATATATACTTACGGTTTACTTTAAAAGAGCTTATTTTGATCCGACTCCTCTACATGGCCGTCGGAATTTGACGACGCAGCCTACAGGACACACTCAAGGTGAAATTTTATAAGTACAAATATCTGGAGTATCCACATGGGAATATGTCCACAGGGGGCGTGTCCCGCGTGTCTATAAATAAGTCAGGCCGAGCCGTTAAGAGGCCCTATACCAATCTGTACGTAATTTCGTGAGTGACATTAATTATATTGACTTAAGTTACCAAATTGACAGTGGCATCTTAAGTCAATATTATTAATGTTTTAATATCCTTCTTAGAGGCAGGACCATAGTCTTTTACGCTTCATTCCCGAAACATAAACAGAATGGATTTTATTTGTGACAGTTATGTTGAGTTTTAAATTTAAATGTTTTTTCTAAAGCAACGTCGATGAAGTTTTATTTCGTAGGTACATATAGATTAGGAGCGCTCATTTCTATAATATCTATGAGTACAATACACACAAATACATTTATTTACCTATACATATAGATAGTGGTTTTAAGTGTTATATAAATAATAAAATCGCTTTTGCTGATTCATACCGAGGTTCGCAGCTAAACAAGTGAAGGCCATTGCGTCATACGTATATTTTTGCCGACTTGTATACCAGTATTGGGACTTCCCCGAAACTGAATCTTGTGTTATCTGTTCTGTTGTGGAAGATATTACTTTTGGTTTGGTTACATAAACACAGAGCAGTTAACAGTTTGCATGTACGACATAAATGTCTTTAGGAAGACAATCTTTGAAACGTTCCGTGATCAACCTCTTTTATTATTTTTTGTGTACCTACATATACCGTCTAAATACGAAGCAAATACTTGGTCGTTTTTTAACCGACTTACAAAAAGGAGGAGGGTCTAAATTCGTCCGAATCTTTTTCTTTTTCATGTATGTTCATCGATTACTTGAAGACGCCTGAACCAATTTTAAAAGTTCTTTTTTGTTTCAAATGGTATACTTTCCAGGTGGTCCTATTTAAATTTTATCGTAATCAGTCGAGCGGTTCCTTAAAAATCTACAAATATCTAAAAATTGTATACATTGATGATGTTTTCGTTTGCTCCGAAACATCGCTGTCTCATTGGAGCAGTGCGTTTGGTTGTCCTACCCATATTATATTTTAACAGAAGTCGGTTAAAAATACATCTACTTTCCTCATGCTCAGCATTGCTCAGCTCAACCATTTGGAAACGGGCGGTTATAGATCGAAACAGGCAGATGTGATATTGTGTTATCCATTTTGTTTTCTTTAATCATTTAACATTTGACGAAGCAAACTATTGTTGCGGTGACTCTGTGTGTGTTGATCTATAATTTTTAATTATAATAATTGGTCAATTTTATGAAATAAAGATTTTTTTGAATTGAATTGAATTGAATTCCACTAAAAAGGTCATTGAAGTCGGTGATACTTTTTTTGAAAAGATAATTATATCTATACCTATTACTTATATCAAATATTTTATTTCTGGATTAAGTTGCTTTGTAATATTAAAAGAATTATTACAATCGGTTCAGTAGTTTTAGAGTATGTCGACTATAAACAAATACATATTTCCTTTTCGTTTTAGAAATCCTAGAAAGAATATACAATTAATGAATTACGTCCTCTCAGGAAGAAAAAATATGAACACAGTCATTGTTCACGAATTAATTTTAATGCACGAACGCTTTTGTTGCTGTGTTTGCTTTTGTGGTTGTATGTACATACCTATATATGTACATAATACATGTTCACCTAATTTCGTTATTGATTTTACATAATATAAAGTTTTAAAGAGTTTTCTGATCTTATCTATTTACCTCCGTATGTATAACTTTTTGATTCTATATTATGTTATTTCTTTTTACATAAAAACAATTAAGCAGTTGCAAAATATAAAAAACGACGTCCATTATTCTAGCATTTATAAACTTTATCTCACTATAACCAGAAAACAATTAAAACTGAAAGCATAATTAAAAACAATAATGATAAAATAACTTAACACATTTCACATACCACCGTCTAATCCCAAACTAAGCAGAGCCTGTACTATGGTAACCAGACTGCTGATAAACATCCTACTAATATTATAAACGTGAAAGTTTGTGAGGATGTATGGATGTATGGATGTGTGGATGTATGAATGTTTGTTACTCTTTCACGCCAAAACTACTGAACCGATTGCGATGAAACTTGGTGTGTAAATAGCTGGAGACCTGGATTAACATTTAGGCTACTTTTTATTCCGATATTCCCACGTGATCGGGACTCACGCGGGTGAAACCGCGGGGCGCTGCTAGTACTCATATATTTCTAAATATGAAACTTTGGATGGATGGATGTTTGTTACTCTTTCACGCCAAAACTACTGAACCATGTGCGATGAAACTTGGTATGTAGATAGCTGGAGACCTGTATTAACATATAGGCCACTTTTTATCCCGATATTCCCATGCGATCGGGACTTACGCGGGTCAAACCGCGTTGCGCAATCGGTTCAGTGGTTTTTGCGTGAAAGAATAACAAACATCCATCCATCCATCCAAACTTTCACATTTATAATATTAGTGGGATTTCTGCTGCAATGAAACGCATTTTGGTATAATACTTAATAATATTTTACTTGACTGGTACAACATTGGAGTACAAAAATATACAAAACAGTTTTAAGAAATTGCAATAAAATACAAAGATATATTTTACAAAATAAACATAGTTTAGTGTTTTTAGAACTTGACCAATCAACTTGTTTCTATATTACTAACTTATAAAGCTTTAACAGTACTTATATTTTAATAATAATAATTTGACACATCTCACACACGGCCGTCTAACCCCTAACTAGACAAAGCCTGAGTAGGTAACCAGACTGCTGATAAACATACTTATATATTACTAAATACATACGTATTATAGATAAATTACACCCAGATACATAATAAATGATCATGCTCATCTCACAATTATTTGTCCTGGGTGGGAATCGAACCCACGACCATGAGCATGAGCTAAGCAGTCAGGATCACTAACTGGTCGATCAACGGGCCAGTCATTTTGGAACTAGAGGATATAGATTTTTTTTTTGTAATCAAATTTTGTAATCAAAATTAAAATATGAACAGTAGAATATCTTGCATCTTTCAATTTTGTTTTTAAGTTTTTGGAATTTCTTTATATGTTTAAAATGATGGAAACAGTGTAGAATGATCAAAAATCTTAAGCTTATCACCTAAAAGAAAGAGTTGCTACAGATAATAGTATCTATGTGGATATAATTTTAATGAAAATTAATTTACTAAAGAATCGAATTGTTACTTATTGAATAGGTAAACAAATATTATGGTCGTATAACCCATAACGTCAATAAAAATTTGGAATAAAGTTTTCCTTAACTTCGTAAATGACTAAATTTAATTTCTTGCAGTAAACTTAGTTATGAAATGCATTCATAATACGTGCATAATGATCACCTTTTATTAAAATGTATGCAATTTAGTGAATAAAAACATCCAATTTAAGAATAGTAGGTGTTTGTATATATTATTTACTGGTTAATAATTTTCTATCTACATGTTTACTAGATATTTAACTTTTTCATAAAATTAAAGACGTACAATGTCAACATAATAAACTCTATTAATGTAAGAGAGATAGTAGAGGGTAGACATTATTACAATTTGTATACATAATTATATTTTACACTTATATTACATTTTACATTCTCTAAGTTTTAAAGCATAAGACAAAAAATAACTCAAGAAACTTTGTACAAATATTGGCTGTCTTATTGCGATTTGCGATCTCTTCCAGACAACCAATGGATGGCGAGAGAGATTAAGCATGACATAAACGATTAGAGAATAAAAACTAATAATTGATTACACATCTAACACCTTATTTAATAATACACATTAAAAAACTGTTCATCACGTTAGACACGAGGTGAAAAGTTTGATGAAACTAGAATTACTAATGTAAACAAATAAAAAAACAACGAACGGGTTAGAAGTTAATACGTAAAATTAAATTTAAATAAGTATGTACAAAATCGTATGTGACTTTGCGACTTTACTCAAGTGATCATTGAATCTACCATGTACCACATTAATTACTTTGATGGCTAGTGTAAGAGGGTCGGTACTTTACCCAGTGTGAAGTCGGCACAACCGGGGCTGGTGTACACTGTAAACTATTTTATCCAGTGAATACACAATAACTCTTAACTCAGTGATGTATTCGTGATTAATGATATACTCCTTTAATTTAATTTAAATAAACAGACTACCAGAAGCGAAGACTAGTGTATCTGACAAGCAGAAAAAATAGAGTAGGGTACATGAGCGAGCTTTTAGACTTATTTTTTTTTAAGGTATTTTTACAGAGTAAACACAAACATTCACATACATTAATCAATTAGAAAATCTCTTGACAATAAGAAACTAAGTGCACATGCTACTCTAATTACAAATATATGCACAGCATTCACATGTAGACAACATACAAATCTAGATTTATTTCTATTATAATATTATGTATAAAATGTTGACAAAAACAAAATAGATAAAAAAAAAATTAATATGTTATATATATATATATATATATTATATTTAATAAAAGTAATTATTATGGTCCAATTTCGACTCTAGTTATAATAAATGCACAAGGTAGATATTAGTAAACATTAACAAACAGATTTTTTGTCAGTAAATAAAAAAGGTACAAAAACTATTTTAGGGAAATTTAAGAATAATTAACATTAAACTTAATAACTAAAGAAAAGCTTAATAAATAAATTAATTACGTATCTGTCAATTTAAAACACAAACTCTTCACCACATTTTGCTCATCCTCCCGCATCACATGTCTATGCCACGATAATCTATTGCTCCTCATCTTTTCATCCACTATTTATTCCTCACCTTATCCATCCTAGTCACACCACACATCCATCTGAACATTCGCATTTCATCTACATGCAGGCGTCTATCATTCGTTTTCTCGAACATAGTTGTATGTAAATACATAGATCTATACGGTTTTACGGGCTAACCCACAACTGAAAAGTATCTTTGCAGGATAAAATTCGCAATCAGGTCATCCGACAAAAAATTACAGTTACCGCCATAGCTAGTAGGATAAGCATCCTGAAGTGGCAATGGGCTGGTCTCATATGCCGTAAGACCGATGGCCGTAGAAGCAGAACGGTCATAGAGTAGAGACCGCGAATCGGTAAATGGAAGGTAGGACGCCGTTGAGCCAGATGGAGCGACGACTTGAAGACGATAGCAGGGATGGACTGGATGCGGAAGGCGGAGGACCGGATGCTGTGACGCGCATGCAGAGAGGACAATTCCAGCATTGGATCTCGATAGGCTTATTGATTGATTGATAGGGTTTGTTAATTTTTTCTCATTATATACGTATATTACGTTTTGTTTTATATTGTCAATGTCATCAAATCAAATCGCTTGATGGACATAAAAAAGATATATTGTCGTTTGTTCGTTTGCTTCAACTTGCCTGGATGCTGCAGTGATTGATTACTTTGACTTGAATGATTATTTAAAATCACACAATGACCCCTAGGGGCGATGCAGTGACCTTAAACGCGGATGAAATTGATAGGAACAGCTAGTTTAATCAAAAGTTTTTTAAATTGAGAGGGTTAGTTGACAATTCTCTTGCAGTATTAAAGTCTAGCAACTCTTGCAAGCTAGTCTGAAGAGTATTGAAAAAACAGTTTATTAGTACTTTGAGATAAATAGAGTAAATGCTTAATAGCCTGAAAACTAGAAAACTTTTTTCTTTGGTAATGGGATAGGCGTTTGTATTCCAACTGACCTGATGGGAAGTGACGATGACGACGAAGATGGTACACTCTACTCCTGAGAATTTTAGGATTATAAATGTGTATACTATTTTCGTTTGTAAATACGCAAAGAAGATAAAAGTTTATACCAATATTTTACAAAAAAATGTTACTCTTTGTGTATAAGTATTGTGTTCATCTTTTCTCCCTTTCCTTAAGCCTTGCTTGCTAGATTGCAAAATACAATTAGATGAAAATAAAACAATTAGTGTTGTTTTAATAATTTGGTCTTTTCTTTTTGAGTGTGTAGTTTGTCCGTTTGACTCTGTTGACATCACTTTATCCTACCTTTAGCTATGTGGCAGTGTAAGTAAAGCCAAAAACAATATTTTTCGTAGTTTGTTATACATACCGTAAATAGGCAGGTATCTAGATAAGATGTACATACACAAAGGCGCGATTAACTCAAACTTACATTTCTAGCAGTAAACTCGGTTCAAATTTAATTTTAAACAGTTTAAATAAAATATCTGTTACTTTTTCTTAAACATTTCGCGAATAAAATCAGGTAAATGATGTGGTAATTCTTCCACCAATCTAACCAAGTTTTGATTATTTCCACTAAGTTGAACTATTTCATTTGTTATCCTTTGAACTGGTTCAATTATTTTAACTTTAAAAGTGTCATTTAAAACTTGACTTTCTCGAGGTATACTCAGAACTTTTAATAAAGTTTCACCGTCTAGGTCCTGAATTATTTTTGTTATATTTTGGCTTAAATCTGACTTGGAAGGATCCAGCGCTTCAACTATTTTAGCACTACTTTCTATAATTGTTATCACTTTATCCGCATTATCTTTATCAACATTTTTTCGAAGACTTCTCAGCAAAAGATTCGTAATGGTAACTAATCCTTCATTAATTGCAATATTTAAAGCGTTATCGGTGTTAGAAGTGCTGGAATCTCTTACTGTATTTGGTTTTAAAAGTAAATCAAATATAATTTTCTCGCAATTAGGTTTGGAAGCAGCTTCGGCAAGTTCAGGATTGTACTTTAATTTATATTCAAAAGCGTTTCTTAAAGACGGAGGACTAGTTGCTAATACTATATTCACAAGAAAATCCCACACTGAAACAAGTTGTACATCATTAAAATCTCCACTTTTTATACGTTTTAATAAATCTGACAGAGTTTCAACGATAAAGTATTCCGCAAACAATAGATGGTAGAATCGAGGAACACCGTCGACGACAGAGTCAATAAGATCAGTTTTCATTTCACCCGACTCTATCATATTAATCGTTTTCTTTACTTCACAAATCTCAGAGGGTGTAAGAATTTGTACAATGTCACTCTCTTTGTATATAGCATAGAGCGCTAGATTTTTATGATTTTCATAAAACTCAATACGACGTACGTCTTGCTCAGTGCCGGCTGCAATTTTGTTTTCCATTTCACAAATTCTTTTAACGTTTGATTTGAGGAACCGTTCATACAATATTACAGTGTTTATGTAAATGTTTGATTTATTGATTATCATTTTTTGCTCCAAATGCAAATCAAATTTATCTGTTATTTGAAACGCAAAATAATTGGCAGCTATGTACATATGTAAAGGTGATCCGTTTAATTCTAAAGATTCATTTTCATTGCAATTACGAAGGTAGCGATCGACCGCTGTGTAGGAATCAAGATTAAATATTTTTTTTATTTTATTACGAAAATAGCACGGTGATAGACTGCGTGATTCGTTTTTAAAATAGTCGAGCAATGTCAGATATATGATGTGTAGAGGGACACTTAGAAAAGGTAACTTACGTCGGTCGCCAAAGTCCTCAGTAAACTGTAACTTTTCATTAAACGTTTTTAGGATATATTCAACGAATATTGTGATATTGTTACACTGATCATAATTAAGCTTTTCTAATTGAATATTAGTTGTCCAAAATCGTTCAAGAAAACTTTTTTGTTGCATGGTCGTAAGTCGATGGAGTACGTAAGGTAAACCAAATTTGCGTTTAAGAAGCTTGATAACATAGCTGTCACTTGTAATCCACATCCGTTTTTTAGCCTGTTCAAGTGCTGTGAATAATTCTAAGGCTTCGTTTGTACTTTGCGGATAAATTTTGTCAAACCCATCAAATAAAAATATTATATTTCCATTATTGTATAAGGCAATAAATAATTGTAATTCAAAGGAAATGCTTTCCGAATTTTTACTGTTAATGGCTACTGTTTCCTCGTTAATTTCAGTAATCATAACTTTTTTTATTTCATTAGGTTTTCTGAGTGCTATCTTACTCAAAAATGAAATAACGGATTGGATATTTTTATTTTTAAAATTTTTAAGTTCTTTCATACAAGAAGCCATATCGATTCTCATGATCCAGAGCTTAGGATTTACTTTTTTAGTTTCTAATGACAGGCGTGTTAATAAAACAGTTTTGCCCATACAAGGCTTTGATGAAATTAACACAATTTGATCGTCTAAATCATTTAGTGTGTTTACTTCATAACTTTCACCGTCACGCTTTAAATTTCTATTGATATAATATTTTTTTATTTTATTGTATTCTACACTTTCAATCGGATTACCAATTTCAATTTTTTCTTTATTTAATAATGACAACAGTAGTTTACCATTTATTATTTCCATTGAAATGTCATCTACAAACTTATTTAATTTTACTTTTTGGCCTTGGTAAACAATTTCGCATGTATTGAAAATAAACGTTTGTGACTGGGAAGTCAAATCAGTTAAATTTACATTATCATCATGGACATTAATATCATCATAAATCTGAAATATTTCTTTTAGGTCAACACTTATTGATTCACCTGTGACAATGATTATTTGCCGTTTTAAATTTATGATGTGCTTAGAAAAAGTATCAAGAATTTTAAGGAGAGTATCTTGCAATTTTTGACTTAAAACAGTTTCACTAATAATTACAAGAGTAACATCATTCAGTTCTCCAAGTTCCGATATCATTGTTTCGTAATCGTCTGGCGGAAGAACATGAACATATTCTAAATGTATATACGTGTATTTATTTTGATATCTGTTAGATTGCATAATTTTTGCTGCACTTAATACCACAGCATCACTAATGATGTTTAGTATTTTATTTTTGTCGTTTTTTAAAGACTCATTCAAGTTAAGATTGTCTATAGCATTCTTGTTGAATTCAACCCCGAGTGATTTGATCTTTCTTATAAACATAACACTTAGTACTGTAAGAAGAGGACTATCTACTATATCTTTCTTGGCTTCTTCATAAATAGTGGTATTTTTAGTTAGATATTGTGCATCCGTTTGTCTCTTCCACCACTTTTGGACTTTATCGTGAAGTCTAAGAAATATAGCATCCGAATGAACATGGAATAGAAATTGATTACGTTGCTTATCTGTATTATAATGAACATTAATTTCACGTTTCATAGTTATTTCAACTGTTTCCTCCTGAGCTTGATTCGTGTAAAACCACAGTCTGCTCAAAAAATGAGAAGCAATGTTTTTGTCGTATTCATAAATATCAAAAGAAGCTCTTGGAAAACCGTCAATCGAGATATTTATTTTATATTTGCTCAAATCTTCACTAACGACTTCTTTAATTTTGTCTAAAACATATTTAGCATTTTCTGCAAGATCTCCTCTTGTATTAAAGGCGAACGTTTCATTTTGTTTATCAAACTCTAGTAAATTGCCTACTCCTCCACCGATACCATTTGAATCTAAATGTGAAAACTCAAGTATCTTACCGGAACCTACAACATCGTTGCTAATATTAATAACTTTAGTATCTTTGTTTTTATTATTTTCAGCAAAGTACTCAATAAGATTTTGAAACTTGCTGGCCAAAAAATTTAATCTATCTAAACCTTTTTTTTTATTTGTTGTCATGTCCATGTTACCAAAACTCTGAGGTAGTTGAAAAGTGAGCATTTGTAATTTTTTCCTACCAGCTAGATAAACAGCATCTCTGATCATAGTTCTTGTAACTTGTACATTTTGCAAAGAAAACATAATCTGTTGAATTTCATCATGCTTAAACATATTTTTTGGCAGCTTAAATACGTCAAGACTAAGTTTATCACTGGACTCATCAAATTTTAAAGGAGAACCGATTAGCTGGCTAATAGTTTCAGCACATGTATGGTCGACTATATCTTGTATTTTTTGCTTAAGTTCGTCTTTTGTAAGTCCGGTTTTGGCACTATGAGTGTATACTATTTCCCTGTAAAACGTATCTTTTAGTTTCATCAAATAATCGTTCTCAGAACAAAAAAACTCAGGTCGAAATTTGCCTATATGAATACAACTGTTATTTGAAACGTTTCTAATATTCTTATGAGGCATTTGAACTTCTTTAGAAATTAAAATGACTTGCCGTGCGAGAGCGGGGTGGTATATTTTAACTAATTCACTTGACATCATAGCTTCACGTTTATTATTTGATAAAATGAATTCCAAAAAAGTTTTTGCTAATATCTTCATTTGTTCGTGTTTTATATATTTGGTTAAAAAATCTAAATCACGTTCCTCGAAATCGAATTGAAATATGTCCATAGTTTTATCATTTTGGTTTTCTTTTTTTTCGTTAGTATGGATAATATCATGCAATTTATCGCATATTTGTTTATTTTCTGTTAATTTTCTATCAAAACATTCTTTAAGAGGAGTGTAAAGAATAAAATAACTGTCAATTTCATCAAATTTTCCTTGAAACATAGGGTCTGTAGCGTTTGACGAAAATTTTCTTCTTATTTTTAAAAAACTATCAAAATATATTCCTAACCCTAACTTTCCTGTGCTGCTTCTGACACTAGCAACAGTAAGCTTTGCTTTATCGGTATTTTCCCTATGTTTACTTTGGATAAAGCAAGCAACGTTATTAAATCGGAAGCATACATCATCGAAATCTCCGATATCTTTGATGTTTGCTGCCAAATAAAACTCTTTAATGTCCTTATCATGCAAAGCTCTATGTAGAATTAAACTTAATAATTTAGTTTCATAGAATTGTCCGCTCACTCCCGACGTTCCGGCTCGTTTTGAATACATATAGTTCAAATCTTTTAGTATGCTCTTATCCTGGGACTTTTTATAGATTTCGTCAGATTGTATTACTTGTTTACTACAATTTTCACATACAATCGATTGGTTATCTTGAGTAGATAGAATTTCTACTATCTCTCTCCCAACAATTGTATCTTTATTTAAAGCTAACTCTAAAGCTCTTTGCATGTCTTGAACAGAAAATAAATGTTTATACTTTTGCAAGAGATATATAACAACATCTTTTTCTTCTTTTTGAACTGCAATATGTAGGATAGTGTTATTATTATCGTTTCCGTCATTGGCGTTAATATCAGCACCGTCTTTCACACATTCCTCAATTTTTGTAATAATTTCAAGACTTGATTTCTTTTGGCGTATGTACTTGCGTACAGAGAAAAACATTTCCCCGTTTAATATAAGTTTATCTTCATCACTGGTCTCCATATCGAGCACTGTTCATATAAATTTATAAGTTAAAATAACAATTATTTAAAAACTGGTTTTCACGTGTAGTCACAAACAGTATCACTATAATTTTTTTTAACAACATTCACCTGACTAGCACAGCTCACACTAACATATCAAAGGGAATATAGATAAATTATGGTTTGGATTAACTACGTCCAAGCACACGCTTATACTTTAAGAGTTCAATGCTTTGTTAGTTATCAATTTGTGTTGCCAGATATAAATTCAAATTTAGTACAAATGACAAAGATAATGTTGGTGAGGTTTCGATCTTTTTAAAGTTCCGTATGGTAGTTTTTAAAAGATTAATAAGTATTGCGAACTTAAAAATAATAGTATGAGAATAAATATTTAAACGCAAATTATCGAAGTTTTGTACTAAAATACATACTTTTGTAATTGACTTTATGTGTACTAAGCCGCTGACCTTAAAATAAAGTAAGTAGGGCGTTTATATATCGACAAAGCCAGATACATTCATTATCTGTTTTTAATTTAATAATTTTACATTTGTCAAAGCATTGATCTATAACTTTTTATAATTTTTTTTTTTTGCAATATCGAATGAATGAATTTGAAATTTGAATTTAGACTTTTTGTTTTTGCATCTACTTAATAGTACACTAACTTTCTACACTAAAAGTCACACCCTTGCATAAGTTGTTGGTTGATACCAGTGTATACAAGAAGAAACAGTTACTCCTAAAAATTAAATTGCTTGAAACTTAAACTATTAAAAAGAAAAATGACTTACTATCTGTTACAACTAAACCTCTGAACAGATATATCTAAATTTATTAGTGACGGACCTGGAAAATGACACAAAAAAAAAAAAAATTCCCACGCCGAAGTGACGAAACCGAAGGCACAGGCTAAATAAATAAATAATTTAAGTTCCAGCTGCACTGGTCGTTAGATTGTATGAATGTTAGTTTAGGTGCGACAATTTGATAATCCATAATATAGTGTATTTGGGTTAGACTATATTATGGATAATCAAAGGTGAGACAACTTTCTTGCGGCGAATTCCGGGCAGTTGCCAAAGAAGACTTTGCTCGTGTCTCACTCATGCTCCTCAATTGTGGACAAGCGTTTGCTCTCCTCCAAGTTGAAAAGTCACTAGAAATGGTCTGTAACAACATTGTGTCTCTCCTGGCAACGAAGACTAACCCGATGATTTATTCGGTTTGGTTTCAACATTATTACTTTGTTGTGCCCTTGTCAGAATGGTATCAGGACATTTATAAATTAAGAAAAGAAATTCCAAACTCGTTAAGCTGTTAGGGTACGGTAATTGAGTAGCATCTTCACAAGTGTTTGGGCATATATATTATTGCAGGATATTATCCATCTGTGTGTCATTAGATCCAAATCTATTTTCCAGTTATTGAGGGTGAAACTTTAAACAATCTTCACACAGTTTCAGGTTTATAATATTAAAATTATTAGGATGTCAACAGCGAAACCAGGACCAGCTCATTTAAGAAATTTATTTATTATAATGTTATTACTAGAAATAAGATTGACGCATAAAAAAAAACATAATTCCTACTTATAGAAATAGGTTCACATTTAGGGAGTGCAATCGGAAAAACCGGATCCGGCAAACCGGTGGATCCGGCATCATTAGACGTCAACCGGATTCGGTACCATTTTACCGGATCCGGCCATCAGATGCGGAAAAAAAAACGACTATACATTTTGGAAGGATTCTTGTGCATTGTTACTTGTGCACTCACTACCGCACTCCGCATTAAACTCGACATTAAAATTGCGAGTCCACAACCGACAAGTATGAAAGTTGGAAGGACCCTTTTACCCGCTGGTTATATTATTTTTCAATTGTCTAAGAAGTCAATTAGCAAACGACACGAGTAACACTATTTTTTTGTTGCGGTTTAAAATTATTATACCTACCAAACATTTTTTTAATGTAATTTAAGTAATGTTATATTAAATAATTTATTTAACATAAAATTTCATACTGATTGTGGTTTAAGGTGACTAAGTTAAATAGGGAACTTATTTAAGTAATGCAATGTCAATCACAAGATAACAATTTTTTGGTTACCATAGTACAGGCTCTGCCCAGTTTGGGATCAGACGGCCGTGTGTGACATGTGTAAAGTTATTATTATTATTAATTTTTACTGACGTCATACGTGAACACTAGAAAGGCTGACTAACATAATAGAATAGGAACACTAAGATTTATTTTATTACATTAAAGTAGATACTAGATTTCAATTGCTGGTTGGTAACAGAGAAGACAAAGTTAGTTGTCTGTCTAGTTAAACCTTTCCTAATTAAAATAAGTGTATTAATGTTTATTATTCATAAATAAATAAATAAAAAGTTATGATCACTTTTTTGGTACAATTCATTTTGGTAGCTACCAAACAAATCATGAATCTCCGGGTCCGTCCGGACGGGTCCGATTGAAATTGGTGCCGGATTGCAATCCCTATTCACATTATTAATGAAGTAAGTTTGAATTGAATAAATAAACTCTTCGTCTTGGTATATTTTTGGTTTGGCTAATATAGGGAATATTCCTATTACTCCTGGATATCATGATCAACAATAATAAATGTTAAACTATCCTGGAGCCCGCAACGTCTTCAGTCGGTGTTTATATTCAAAGAGTTATAATGTAGTTAGTCTTTATATCACATATACCGTACCGCATATATATTCATAACATATTTTTTATTTATTTCGAGGTTTTTCAAAAATTACCAATCCAATATTTTTTTTAGCGATGGCAACTCTTTTGGCTCAACAGTGTTCCTAAAATAAACTCTGTTTGTGCGCTAGACGCTGCTCTGACGCACTTGATAAAGATTCGCTACTTGTGATTATGGTTCCTCCTCATTGGTGTCCGTAATACCTATTAATAGATTAAGGAATTGAAAGATTAACGTGGGGAAATTGATTATTTATTGTTACATTTCAGTAGCTAGAGTTCAAGGTTCTATAAAAGTGAGTGTGATGAGAATACTATAAAGTTTATATTCATTGGCCTACATTAAATTTAGCACGCGTTTGTATTTTTTTGGTGCTATTGGAATGTGATGTTTGATATCAACACTTAAATTAGTTTTACATGTTTTTCTTTTATAGTACAACGCAATGTAAACTCTATACCTATTACATACATTACATATTGATCCGATATTTATCGACTAACACGATGATAAGTAACCACTCTAAAGTACTCATTAGTCAACACTCCTCATCTTTGTAACCAACTGAAGCCTTTTAAAGCTTCCTTTATTCCGGTGCTAGGAACAACTACTCCTTTTAATACTTGATCTCCTTGTACTGACCGAATGTTTATTGTTCTTATATTTACTATACACACAATTACACAAACAACCATAAATACAAATTTATATGCTAAGGAAAATAACAGTCATATACTTTATAACTACATATAAAAATATCAAGTCCGCGCTAGTTGATGTCGAGTTCGTTCACTTATCAAATCAAGGCCATTTGACGCGAACATTTGTTGGGAATGTCCCAAATTTTAAGGCTGTGTGACCATTTTATACTATTAAATTACCCGATTTAACAGAGTTCTGTAAATTGGGTAAAAAATTGGTCATTATTAAATGAATCTATCTGAAATTCATCATCCTCCGCGCTTTTTCCCAACTAGGTTGGGCTCGGCTTTTAGTCTAATTACGATACGGCCGAACTTGGATATTTTACGTGAAGCGACTGCCATCAGACCTCCACAACCCAAGTACTAGGCAATATCGATAGTCTAGCACAGATGTTTGTATGGCATCCGGGACCGACGGTTTAACGTGCTCTCCGAGGCACGAAGGGGTCTCAATGTGTTAAGAATGGTCACCCTTGCTAGACTGACCTGGCTAGTGTTACTTAACTTTGTAATGTGCTAACCTACTCGGTTACCACTTAGCCACGAGCCCCTCCGTATCCAAATCGGAAATTTTGAAAAAAAATTTTTTTTTAAAAATTCAAGTCTTAAAACATTCCTGTAATAATGTAAACTTTTGTTGCTTTTCTTTTGTTTATTTATTTATTTCATACGCAAAAACATGCTTCAAGAGTTTCTAGTGATGTTTCGACATGTGATAATTACACCAAAGGCACTGGTGGAGCGCCAATATATTTATAAAATGCATACATAATCGCACCATAATATATTTCGTTATATTATAAATTTCATAGTCTTTATAGTAAACCACATTCTGTTTGTCGAATGCAATTAGTGCTGGTACTGCTGTAATATTGCCAATGTACTCGACGATCTCAAGAGATGGCGTTAGCAGTCTTCAAATAATGTAAACGCGCTGCCCCTGATTGGTGCAAGAAAAAACGGATATACCCTGCTCTCATCGCTTTTCGCTAAGAAGACGCCTTTAATATAAAATTTTGTTCCGCCACGGACATCAGTTATATTTCTCGTGAAAAGAAGCTGATTTTCCGTTAGTCCTATAGCCGTGTAGTGTTTGGACTCGCTTGTAACCTTTACAAGGTGTATGTGGAGTGCTCTAGTCTTCGATCGTGACCGGCCGGTCAATACCTTGCAAGAGACCGTAGAAACCTCGCCGCTGCTCGCTGCCTTCTGGAGGATCGGGACTTGGTCGGTGTTGCAGGTTAGTGCTGGCATGATTGTTTTGATCGATAGAAGTGGTTTACTTCCCTACACCTCGTACGCTATAATATAAACAATTTATTAACTGTTGAGCAATCACACCCTGGTCGGGCTATTTACACGCCTGACCATATAATTTGGTCCTTACGAGTACGGATAGGCCAGTGATTCACGTAAATATTGGTGAATTTACTTTTCTATTCATATCATAAAAAAGATTCACGTAATTCTAGTGAATTCTTGCCGCCATTTTTCCTCGCTCACAGATTTACGTAAAATTGGTAAATTCTGTGTTTAAAACGCACGAGAACTACGTAATTATTGGTAGACTCGTATTTAAATATAATTAATTGTTAGATTTGGTGAATTACGTATTAATTGGTAATAATATCCATTATACTCAATTTAGTTGAACTTATTTATACCTACCCACTTATTAACCGCTCCACCACTGTACTTTACGCTAAGTCATTTTAAGATTTAAATTTAATTTGTGTTTTTACACTAACTAGGTAGATATACCTATCACTTTGTAGTTGTATTGTGATATTATTTTATAAACATGACGGAAAGCGAATCATGTTGGTTATGTTGAATCAAAAGAAAGAATTATTATTTCAACGTATTAATCGTATGTACACATCGTCGAAAGGTATAATTTCTTTCGATTCATCAACGCGAGCTAACGAGAATTTTCTGGCTGAAACGGAGATAATAGATGATTTACGCGATAAATTTGAGTCCATTGTTGATAAAATAAATAATATAAATTTGTTATCAAAGATTACGGTCAATCCCGAGTATTCTTGCCTCGATTCATTTGATGATTTATACTCGAGAGTTAAACGCGTTAGAAATAAAATATTAACCACTTCTAAGGTGCGTTCACTCGAGACCAGTAGCTCGATCAAGTCCGTAGTGAAATTAGAACCTTTAGTAATTCCGAGTTTTGACGGACGCCCTGAAAACTGGAATACCTTTTATCAGTCTTTTAAAGCTAATATTCATTTGAATCAACAGCTTTCTGACTCGCAACGTGTACAGTATCTAATTTCTAAACTCACCCACGACGCACTAAAATTCACTTCCGGTATTATTCCGTCAGGTGAAACATATAAAATACTGTGGGATAGTTTGGTTAAGAAATACCACGACAAACGCTCATTAGGTACATATTATCTCAATAATATACTGGACTTAAAAACTTGCTCGCACACTGCGAACGCTCTTGATACCTTTGTTAGTAAATACTCCGCTTCGATATCAGCTCTAAAAGAATTAGGCATAACTGATCTAACTGATTTTATTTTTCTTCAATGCGCTTTGAGAAGGATGGATCCTCAAACCATCCAAGCCTTTGAACTTTCGATTCGGGATGTGGAAGTGCCTACGACACAACAGCTTATCGCTTTTATACAAGATCAGGCTAAGATTTTGGAGCGCTCAAACCCGCGAAATTGGTCATATACGAAACCCGCTGCTGTTGTTACGTCGCCCTCACGCGACCGGCGCGTTCATCACACCTCCAAATCTTACGCAGCAGTTACCGCGAATTGTTGTTTGTGTAGTGGTAACCATCGACATTTATATGATTGCGCTCAGTTTAAAAATATGCGAGACGCAAGGGCTAGATATGAGTTTATTAAATCGAAGTACGGTTGCGTTAATTGTTTAAGCACTTTACATAAACTTCCGGATTGTAAGAGTACGTCAGTCTGTTTCTGTAATAAAAGACACCATAGGTTATTGCATTTTGATAGTAATAATTCGCAATCGCATGCGGCTATGGTAAATACCGCCGTCGCGTACTCGCCGCCGCCCGCTCATCGAGCGACCGTTACTTCGCCCGCGCCTTCTCATCGCGCTCACACGACTTCGTCATGCGTTAGAGCGCCCCCGCTTGCTACAGAACCAGTTACACATACACAGTCTTACACTTCTTGTCATAAGGGTGATATACTTTTGTCAACCGCTCAGGTATACGCGCGCTCTAAGGGTAGCGCTGGTATCAAATCTGTAGTTAGGTGTTTGATAGATAATGGCTCGCAGAATAATCTAATAACATCTGCTTGTTCTAGTTTATTAAATTTACCGATAATACCGTTGAATAATTCCTATGTTAAAGGTGTTGGTTCCGCTTCAAGTCCGATAATCGGTTATGTTCATTTAGACATTGAATCCCGTATTTATCCGGATCAGAAATACACTATACATGCGCTTGTTGTAGAATGCATTACGGATCAATTGCCTTCGAAATTTATCGATTGTGATCGCGACCTAGATTTTCGTAACCTTCCGCTCGCTGACTTAAGCTGGAATATTCCGGGCAAGATTGATTTATTGTTAGGTGCCCAGCTATTCCCATTTATATACTTAGGAAATATGGTCGAGTGTGGGCCGCGCGCACCGTGTGCTTTATCTACAACATTTGGTTACGTACTTATGGGAGATTACCCGCGTAAACATATTTTACCTACTGCCGCGTCTTTTTCTGCGTTAGCGCTTAATGATATAGTGCAAAAGTTCTGGGAACTTGAAGAAGTACCCATGAAACGCTTGTTGTCACCAGAGGAGACAGATTGCGAAAATATTTTCACGGCTACCGTGACCCGTGACGACGTAGGTCGTTATACAGTTGCATTACCGTTCTGTAGGGACCCTTCGGAATTAGGTAATTCGCACGCTACCGCTTATCGCCGTTTCGTTTCACTCGAGCGTAAGCTCCGTCAGGCACCGATAGTGCGCGAAAATTATAACAAGGTTATTCAGGATTATATTGATAACAATTACCTCAGTCCTGTTAAAGAATCTGAGCTGTCCTCTGATGGTTATTATATACCGCATCACGCAGTAGTCCGACCTGATAAACCGATGCCGCGCATCGTATTGGACGCGAGTGCTAAAACGCATACAGGACTTTCGCTTAACGATATATTACATATTGGACCCAATTTACAGGCCGATCTGTTTTTATTATTGTTAGGTTTTAGATTATTTCCTATTGCAATGAACGCTGATATAAAACAATATTATTTACGGATTGGTGTACCAGTAGACCAACATAAATACCTACGCATTTTATTTAGATTCAACGAATCGGAAAAAATTCGCACTTATGCCTTTAATAGGCAACCTTTCGGTCTCAAGTCAAGCCCTTACATAGCTATGCGCACTGTGCGACAGCTGGCTACTGACATGAGTCCGCTCTATCCTGATGCCGCGAAAGTGGCAGAGACCTGTCTGTATATGGACGATTTGGTTCTTTCTATTGCAAATGAGGATACTGCCACACAATTAGCTCACAACTTGATTAAGTTTTTCAAATCGGGTGACTTTGACTTAGTGAAGTGGTCTAGCAATTCACCAGTGCTACTTGACTCGCTTCCCGACACGCACCGCAAGTCGCTTGATTTTGATGTTGACAATAATGTCTCTAAGGTCTTAGGTCTCTCATGGGAACCATGTGAAGATAATTTTCATTTCACATGCGCCGCAATTAATGAAAGGTGCACCAAGAGAAACATACTCTCGATGGTTGCACGACTATTTGACGTGCTCGGATTGGTCGCGCCTGTGATTCTCTATGCCAAGTTGTTAATTAAGGAACTGTGGCTCAGCAAGTGTGATTGGGACGATCCTGCACCGGAGCACATACGCACCCGTTTTTTCGCTCTTGCGCAAGAACTTCAAATGCTTGACACTTTAAGGATTCCACGTCATGTAGGCGTCGAAGTTGGTTGTGAATTACGTCTTGTTGCTTTTTGTGATGCTAGCATGAATGGTCTGGGATGTGTCATTTATGCCCATTGTACCTACCCGTCTGGCATTCAAACTCGCATTCTTTGCGCTAAATCAAAGGTTTCGCCAACAAAAATCACTACGCTCGCTCGCTTAGAATTATGCGCTATTTTACTTATGTCAAAATTAATAAAAACTGTGCGAGACACATATGCAACACGTATGACCATTGTCGGGATATACGCATTTTCTGATTCCACTATTGCTTTATCATGGGTTCATTCTTCACCACATCGTTGGTCAGTTTTCGTCGGTAATCGCGTCGCTCAGTGCCAAGAAAACTTGGACTCTAAACATTTTTATCATATTGCCGGAGCTAGTAATCCAAGTGATTGTCTTTCGCGTGGTATGCTTCCATCGCAACTTTTGACCCACGATTTGTGGTGGAAAGGTCCTCCGTGGATTCGCAGCTCATCTGAGAAGTGGCCGATTAAGCCATTCTCGCTTAATAATTGCTCTGTCTTGCCTGAACTCAAGGCAAATGTGTTGGCTGCCATTACTCACACAGAGCCGCCGTTGCTGTGTACGTTAGCACAACGTGTTTCTTCTTGGGAAAAGTTGCTACGTATCACCGCATATGTATTAAAATTCGCAAGACCTAAAGTTAAGGTCGAACCTCGTTCTATAGCAGGGTTGACAAGTGCTGAGAATGCGTTAATTCTCGCCGTTCAATCTGTGCACTTCTGTGAAGATATCAAATTGATCAAGGCTGATAAATTATCTTCAAAAAAGCTGCAAAGCCTCTTCGTCTTCTTAGACAAACAAGGGATTTTACGCATTGGAGGAAGCTTTCTGGATCAATGCTTCCTTTCGAAGCTAAACATCCGGTTCTTCTCCCTAAACGCGATCATGTCGTTGACTTAATAATACAGCATTTTCATGTTGTTAATTGTCACACCGGACCTGGACTTCTTATGTCTATTATACGACAACGCTACTGGATCTTGGATGCCAGGACTGTTATCAGGTCCAAGTTGCGAAAGTGCAACACTTGCTTTAAATGCAACCCAACGCATCCAACGCCTATAATGGCTGATCTTCCTGATTACCGTGTTTCAGAGGCCAAGGCATTTTGTCACACTGGTGTAGATTACGCTGGTCAACATGCGCAAAAGGCGTACATCGTTCTTTTTGTTTGCATGGTCACACGTAGTCTACATATTGAAGTGACCAGTGATTTAACTACTGAAAACTTTCTAGCCGCTTTTAAACGCTTTATTTCCCGTCGAGGACCAGTTTCATGTCTCTATTCCGATAATGGATCTACTTTCATCGGTGCGAAGGCACATTTAGATGAGCTGTATAGTTTTTTATTGAACTCTAGCTTCAAAAACGCGCTGTCGAATGAGTTGCTCTCTCGACGCATAGAGTGGAAGATGATTCCCCCAAGATCACCAAATTTTGGTGGGATGTGGGAAGGGAATATAAAGAGCATGAAAACGCATTTATATAGAGTAATAGGAAGTCAGTTACTTACATACGAAGAACTGCAAACTGTTCTTACTCAGATAGAGTGTATTCTTAACTCTCGTCCATTGAGCGTATTATCGTCAGACCCTTATCCTGAGGTGTTAACTCCCGCGCATTTTTTGATGTCTACTCCGTTGCAATATTTACCCGCTGCTGATTTGTCAGATCAACGATTGAGTCTGTTAGAACGTAAAAAGTTGTTAGATAGTATGGTCCAATCCTTTTGGAAGAAATGGCACTTAGAGTATTTGCACACGTTGCAAGTTAGGCAAAAATGGGCTACTCCCGACAAACCGGTAGAAATCGGAACTGTTGTTCTTCTTGAGCAGGAGAATTCTCCACCGTTGCATTGGCCGTTAGGAGTAATTACGGACGTGTTCAGAGGCTCTGATAACGTTGTACGCGTGGCGATAGTTAAAACGCAAACTGGAATTTACAAACGCGCTGTAACTAAATTATATCCTATTCCTACACAATAAATTCAACTTAGTTTAAACCTTATTTTTTAGTTTAGGCCGCTATATTTATCATATTTATTATTTAATCGCATAATGCATGTGTTACTCTCAGTCAGTTAGAAAATTCGCGTGTTTTGAAACATCTTGTGATGTTCCAAGGCGGGGTGCATCGTGGAGCGCCAATATATTTATAAAATGCATACATAATCGCACCATAATATATTTCGTTATATTATAAATTTCATAGTCTTTATAGTAAACCACATTCTGTTTGTCGAATGCAATTAGTGCTGGTACTGCTGTAATATTGCCAATGTACTCGACGATCTCAAGAGATGGCGTTAGCAGTCTTCAAATAATGTAAACGCGCTGCCCCTGATTGGTGCAAGAAAAAACGGATATACCCTGCTCTCATCGCTTTTCGCTAAGAAGACGCCTTTAATATAAAATTTTGTTCCGCCACGGACATCAGTTATATTTCTCGTGAAAAGAAGCTGATTTTCCGTTAGTCCTATAGCCGTGTAGTGTTTGGACTCGCTTGTAACCTTTACAAGGTGTATGTGGAGTGCTCTAGTCTTCGATCGTGACCGGCCGGTCAATACCTTGCAAGAGACCGTAGAAACCTCGCCGCTGCTCGCTGCCTTCTGGAGGATCGGGACTTGGTCGGTGTTGCAGGTTAGTGCTGGCATGATTGTTTTGATCGATAGAAGTGGTTTACTTCCCTACACCTCGTACGCTATAATATAAACAATTTATTAACTGTTGAGCAATCACACCCTGGTCGGGCTATTTACACGCCTGACCAGGCACAAGTTTTGTAATTAGAGACTGAGTTATTATCATAAACATGAAGACGTAGCACATTGGTATGACATTAAAATAATTAAGCTTGAGCTAATATAGAGACCTGCTTGAGCAGGCCTCTTAAATTGGCACGGCAAGGTCGCTCTTAGCAACCAAGCACTTGCTGTTGGTCATTTATAGATTATTAGCAGCGCCCGCGGTTTCACCCGCGTAAGTAGCCTATATGTTAATTCAGGTCTCCAGCCATCTACATACCAAGTTTCATCGCAATCGGTTCAGAAGTTTTGGCGTGAAAGAGTAACAAACATCCATACATCCAGACTCACAAACTTTCACGTTTATAATATTAGAAGGATATGTAGAATATTTTTTTCTTATTTTATAAATAAGAAAGATTTTAGTAAATAGTAAATGAAATGAATAGTAAATGAGTTATGCTGCAACTAACAATATGTTGTGCTCCTCTAAAAGCACGTCACGTACGTTTACACATAATTAATTTAAAAAAAAAACCGGCCAAGTGCGAGTCGGATTCGTGCAACGAGGGTTCCGTAAAATATTTTATTATATGATGTAAGTAAAACTTTACGGTTTTCGCAATTTTTCCTTTATCTGTACTATAAGACGTTGCTTCGTACAGTTTCAAGATCGTATCGGTTTAAGATTCTGAGTTCACAGGACCCTGTAGGGTTTGATTCCCTTGCGAGTGTCGAAAATTTGTAGAAATTTGCGCCATAAACGGCTGTATCTTTTGATTGTTTTGGCTTAGAAATTTGATTTTTTCACAGCTCTAAGGGACATTAGGCCTTGAGTATTTGATATAAATTCCAGCTTGATACCTTCACGCATTCTTGAGCAAAAGGGTCTTGACAGACAGACAGACGGACGGACGGACGGATAACAAAGTGTTCCGTTTTTTCATTTCGAGGTACGGAACACTAAAAAAAGTATAAATGGGGTCCTTTGTTCTTTTTACTGCTGGGTCATTGTGAGCAACACAAAAATCTTTAAAATTGTATCTATTCTCTTGAAATAAGTGGTCATTATACCACGTGCTTGATTTTAATAACATAGTATTAGGACAATTACAAACTGTCAATTATATTTCTGCAGGAGGACAAACGAATATTCACCGAGATTTACCCATATTTATCTGTCAAAATCTAACAGTCAGTAAGGCTTCAAAAGTGGCTCCAAATGGTTCATGTAATATAACATATAACACACGGCTACGGCGGTCGCCAGTTCTTGCCTTGAACTTGACACACAGCCATATGTCTAGATCTGTCTACCCTGGCATAAGTGTATTTAACACCCACATTTTGCTGGCAAAAGTTCTGGAATGGCAAAAGTTATGGTCCCACTCACATTTTAAGGGACAAGCCTGTTGCCGTCAGCCGGTAGCTTTAGGGATGAAAAGGTAAGGTTAAGAAGACTTAAACAGGGTCAGGTACAGGGTCGGATACCTGTAACTGGAACTGGCTGCTGGGAAGGGAAAAAGGTAAAGGGAAAGGGGAAAAGGGAAGTGAACTTGTTGTAGGTATAAACAATATTAAAGCAGTATTTATTTCTATTCAAGAATATTAAATATTTTATTGGGACCATTTGTCAATTTTTTTATGTGCGAATTTTATTTGCTGAAGCGGGTATTTTTGGACAATTTTAGAATTTTTGGAAAGAACAAACTCCCAATTTATATTAGCAATATATTACGGTTCAATGATGTAGTGAATTATAAACGAAAGGCGCTTTATACGTAGGACCATAATTATATAGAATCATTTCTTCTCAAATTCATTTTTAATCCAATTTCGGTGTCGGTATACTTCAAAAATTTCAAAAACAATCTCGCAACTAAAATGCGATGAAACCGCAGCCATAACACACTCAGAAAGCTAAACATTTTGAATGGTGCTGGTACCAAAGAAATGTTATGGTTTCTGCCAATCGACTGCTGACCTTGACATGTTGCTGATGAGTTGTTGGAGTATTAGTTTATGGATTAAATTATTAATTAAATTTCAACGATTATGAAGTTATATACAACAAATAAAATAGATAAAGATACTGCATATTTAATTACCTTACTTATCGAGTATCGATTCTATACAATATTCTAATCAACATTTTAAGACACTGTCTGCAGTGTTACTGTTTGTAAAACACTAGGCGCTAAGGTCTGTTCTATATCTAGGTTAAAACTTGAAGAAAAATAACTTACGTATCCCTTTTAAAGCATATTCAGTTCTTAGGGCTATGAGATTTGACACGGTTAAAGTTTATGTGGAAAAAGAGTGCTGGAAGCTAAGTATTAAATGTGTGTACAAATACAAAAAAAATAAATAAAACTCATAGTTCTGTTTATCTTCAAATAGCCAACGTCAAACGCATAATAGCTTCCAAAAAATAGTTACAATAAAATCTAATTAAATAATCTAATGATTCTCGATTATTTTCAAATATTTTCGATTGCCTGTTGGTCTATTGGCTAGTGACCCTGACTGCTGAGCCAGAGGTCGTGGGTTCGATTCCCACCTTAGTCTGGGTGTTCTTTGTGTCCGTTATTTGTATGTTTGTAAAGTCCCCCGCGACACAGGAGTAATTCCTAATGCGGGAGTTGTCTTTTCAAAAAAAAAAAAAAACTAATATTATAAACGCAAAAGTTTGTAAGAATGGCAGAATGGATGGATGGATGTTTGTAACTCTTTAAAAAAACAGTATTTATGTTATATTTTGTAGAATTTACGTTTACTAGACATCGCTTGGTGGTCGAATTTCAACCGTAATTCATTTTGGTTTATTTCATTGGCCAGTATTACTTAAACTGTCATTATATACGTTGAGAGTATAAAAGTTGAAAGTATAAAACAGTTTGCTCAATAAGCTGTTGCAAACAGAAAATACTGTATCGACAAACTGACATAACCAGCACACCAATTAGTGTTTTCAACAAACAGGGTACATACAAAAGTATTTTATTTTTCAATTTAAATTAAATCGTCTTATTTCACCGTCGAATTCTTTACGTCTACTAAATAATAAAAACAAACTAGTGTAATAAAACTGGAGAAACCTTTAATTTCTAAAGTAAGTATGTAGTATAGCTGAATGAGTTCACAAAAGACCTAGCTCAGTATAACTTTCAATTAACCCAATGACTCTCTCTCTATACCGCGTTTTAGAGTCTTCGTCCAAGGTTGACACTAAATAATTTTGTTCATCTTGTATATTATCGTTTTTTATTGCATCAGTTATCTTAGCTGCATCGTCTGTTTTCCTTATTAGTACACTGGCTAGAATTATACAGAGTCCAAAAAGAAGTTTGGCGTATTGCTTTAAATCAGCATCCAATCTCTCTCGTGGGTATAATAAGTTAGCTTTCAAATTAAAGTTGAAAAGAGACCTTTCTAATTCTGTATGATAGCAGTCGATCCAATCATAGAAGTTTTTTCTTCTTGTCTCATGATCCGTGCAGTTAAAGATCAGATACATGATATCGCATGCAGGACTTGTGTTTTTCGAAAGTTGATAGTCGATCATGATGGAGTCTATTAACTTGTCACCCTAAAAAATCACCACATAGTTTATTAAAATTGTATAAAATGGGAAGGTAATTTGTTATCGGTGTCTACAACTTTTAAATCATTGTTTAATTTGCAATTCTGCTTCCAAGCATATTCATTGTGTATGGCAACTAAACAAGTTTATACCACGCTTAACTTAGGCAATACAATCACTAACAGTTAACTAATTTGTTTCATTGATCATTCATTGAAAAATTCACTGGCGGGCGTTTGGTTTTTAGTTACGTTTTACATAATAATAAAAAAGACTCATTATAACAAGACATCTAACTTCTTCTGGAGGTCATAGTAGCAACCGTACATTTTTTACATGTTTATTCTCTCAATTATTGGCCAGGCCAATTAAAAGATTCAAATTAGATACTTTAAAATAAATAAATAAGACACGCTAAAAGTTAGCTTACATGGAAATGACAAATTGTATAATTATGTACAAAGGGCGGCCTTATCGCTAAAAGTTACTTTTTGCAGGCAACCTTCGGCTGGACAAAAATGACAATAAAGACGAAAATCATTAATAGTTTTTGGTATAAAAAGAGATGTTGTAATCGAAATTGTATTGTGAAAGTGTAATTTTAATTTGTTTTTCGTTTTGTTGCATTTTAAAGGAAGATACGTACCTCAAATTTGAACATAATATTATTTGTCCAAGAATCGCCTTGCTGGATGATGGTATACTTGTTGTTTAGATCAGTCTTTGAAAATTTTGTGGCTAACGTTAGAGTGTTAGCGACTTTATGCCGCAAAAACTCAATATGTTTCGGGTCTTCGAGAATTGCTAGCGTATCGTCCTCGAGCGCTTGAAAATACATCTTTACATCATCCACTTCAGCCATGAGTGACCATAAGTCAATCAAGCTAGTTTTGAATTTGCTGTATGTTTCTGGCTCTTTGTGTCTCAAAACAAACGACAACGAGTGTAACACAGCAAAATTCTTCAGCACAGACTTTACACAGTCACTTGAAAGTGTGGAAAATCTATCTAGCATTACAAAATCAGACGTCTTTAAATCTTCAAGAAGAATGACTTCGTTTGGCTGCTCCGTAAAAGATCCAAAACACTTTGCGTATCTTAGCTGCTCTTCTTCGGGGATATCTGCATTTTTCTGAAGTTCTACTAACTTTGGCAGGACCTCAGTATACATCCAGTGTTCGTTCCTAAACAGTATAAGAGTGTTCATGGCTAGTCGAATAGTTTCAAGCGTAGGTGCTATTTTTGCAATCATTTTAAGACTTCCATTTTCTCCTTCTATTGTAATCCTTTTCACACTTGCAACATAGTTATCACCAGCTTTGCCAACAGGTTCGAATAATATTTTACTGTCCTTAAAGCCATGTTCTAGGATTACATTATTAATATATTCTAATTGTCGGTCAGATATATTATCTATGTCTCCTTCAAAATTGTACTCTGACATTGTTGAAACTTCGTGTGCACTACGTTTAATTAATATTTATCTTTAATATATAGGAATATTTTATCGACGTGGATAGATTAAGTAATAATTGTTTACTTATCACTATTCTCTGATAAGATTGTAAATATATTCTCTGATAAGATTGTAAATATACGTGGATGATTAAACGCAGTCATAGTAACACATTCGTTTACAATAAAAATATTAATAAATCATATATTATTATTATTGCACTAATAATATTTTACTAATCCCACTAATATTATAAATGTGAAAGTTTGGATGGATGGATGGATGTTTGTTACTCTTTCACGCAAAAACCACTGCGATTGCGATGAAACTTGGTATGTAGATAGCTGGAGACCTGGATTAACGCATAGGCTACTTTTTATCCCGATATTCCCACGGGATTGGGACATAGCGGGTGAAACCGCGGGGCACTGCTAGTAATATATACTTTCATCATCATCGTCAGCCCTTTACTAACTTTTCTCTACTCATGGCGTATTTATTGATCACATCAAAATAAATATATATATGTTTCGCATATGGATATCGATAACTACTTACCAGTATGACTTTTAACTGTGTCAAAGATTAGATAAGTGTTTTATTTATCACACATTACTTATTACAGGGATTAGGTACTAAAAGCATTGTATAAAATATCTCTTCTATGTTTGCATTTGATCATATCACGTAACATTTGCATTGCATTGCATGACTTGTTGGATTTGCTTAGGCACTGTTTAGTATGTAATTATTTTTAATGTAGAGTTCCCTTTACTATTAATGTTCGTTAATATTATGCATATTATATTATGCTCCGTGATATATATAGAAAGATTCTAAACATCATCTGCCGATTTCTAAACCGCTGCAGGATAATCATCTACTCATGTGCTCATGTGTAAAATGGGCCTACTATATAAACCGAAATATACATCACAAAAAAGCAGAAGGATATAAATACAATTTAGGTAGTCTTCTAAAAGTTATATTCGAGAATATTTCGAGACGGAGGCCCTTTTTCAAGGAGTGAAGGATCCCGTCACGACGGTGTCAGGCGTTACACTGGGTTGGCGACGCAGCCACCGGTTATTTTGTCTTTCGGATGTAGACGGTTGCGTTTCCGTTGCGTTGTGTGTTGCGGTGTTGTTTCTAACAGGCACCGCGGTACACACCACACTAACTGTGTCACTTTTGGGAGCTAGATCTGCCTCGTGGAACGTAAGTTTTAATTCCTTCCGCCAGGCAGGGGGCAGTGATCAGCCACTGTCTCTGTTGAAATTCAGAGGATGGCTTATCTCGATTGCTTCACGTATTTTTCCCACAAATATTTTCCCTCACCAGCACGAAAGTCTTGTCGAATTATATGTAGTAAGCCGTGTCCGTCTTGCATACGTGTTCAACAACGGCTGACCTGTTACAGTCCATGTTTGTCGTACAACGTATGTTGGTGTAGCCTGGTTGTGGTTGTGGTGCTGCGACGAATCTCTCCTAAATAGCTCAAGCTAATTATACGGGATCGAGTATACACCGGGTTCCCAGTGGATAAACATGAATAGGCACCACTCATGATTTTTTTTTTTCTGGATGAAATTTATCCTATGCCCTTTGCAGTATCCCTGGGAACGTGTACCTATGCAAAATTTCATGATCATAGAATAAACAGCACGACCACGTATAAAATACTAACAAACAAATATTGATTTCTGTATATGTGTGTTACGAGGCAATTTTAAAAAACCACATAAATTAATAGTAATAATAATAATTTATCTGAAACAGAAAGTTTATGCATGGGCAAACCGTTCGGATTCGGAGATACAAAAAAAGAGTAGACCGATATAATCAGAATCGTTCCTTCCAAAGGGATGAGAGGTTGGTTTATAGAATGCGGGAGCAGTCTGATTTAGTAAGTGACACACATTTCCCAGATGCTGAAATCACGAATACATTTTGGCATGACATCTGGGCGATGCCTGTCACTCACACAAAGGGTGATTGGATGCGAGATGTTGAACGATCGTGTGAATCGATTGCTACAATGGAACCATTCTCAATATCGAACACTGATGTAGCTTATGCAGTACGTTCGCTGCCGAACTGGAAATCAGCGGGACCGGACGGACTGACAGACGGACAATCATGCTTAGAATCAGGTTCGCTTCCGATTTTTATGACCAGAGGCGTAACTCACCTGCTCTATAAGTCTGGTGGTGCCACAGATCCCAAATACTACAGGCCTATAACGTGTTTACCTACACTTTATAAATTACTTACGTCTGTTCTGAGAGTAAAGATAACATCTCCCCTCCGGACTCGTGGTCCCCCTGTGATCTTCCCCTGGGGGGACCACGAGTAAATCGCATTCGCTCGTGGCCCCTCCGATTCAATCTTGACCAATTTTAACGGATAAGAAGTAATATGGTATGTTACCGGCAGACTTATTAAACTTTTTCCCCCCGGACTCGTGGTTCCCCTTGTCAGTTTTATTTCAATAAAAGTAAATAGATAGGTAATAAAATTAAAAACTATAGTATAGTAGGTATAATAAAAAAATGCGAAATTCATCGTACTGTTTCTAGAAAATATCCTACGGTGATTTCATTATGTACTAGTTGCATTTGTAAATCCAATAATTCCTCATCTTTATCTATTTCTATTTTCCTTCGCGCCGTTTGAGAGTTCCAATTTTTTTTTAGTGATCCATTGTTTTTTAGTTCATTTAATAATTTTGCAATGGTGACATAGTTTTTGTTGATTGACCTATTTACTAGGCAATGCCAATTTGCCATAATGTTATTAGTTCTGTGTCTCTCATTAGTCACACACCACTATTTGATGTAACTATTGTTTCTTAGCCATGTTTTTTTCATATATTTCATAAATAATTTAAATTTTTCATCATCTTTATTTTTACAACGCTGCTCAATATAATACCATCCTTCTGGGACCTTATCCAATGGTAGAAGCGGTAAAACAGCACATAAACCAACTATACGAAGGTACAGCTTTGATTTAATTCCGAATGCCTTCGATTTTCTCCAAATGCTGTTGTTGTAGTAGTAGTAACATTTATTTATAATAAGGTCAGGAAAAAATTGCTTTAAAGCGTTTGATGTTGCAAATTCGAAATCAATATGAATTTTAACTGGCTTCCATTCTTTAAGCCTATTATTTAAAATATCAAATATTGCATGATATGAACTCTCTTTTTTGTCGCTCATGAGAGCATAAAAAATGGGAACGACATGACATGTCCCAGATGTGCTTCCAATATCTCCGTGAATAGATAATAGCTGATAGAATGGACGAGGCGTTCTTTTAAAGGTTGAGTCAACAAAATATTCCTCTATTTTCGGCAGCAGACACAATGCTTGTTCATTGCAAAATATTATGTTCCTGGTTTGTTCATAAATATAATCAGCAACAAGCATTGTCCGAAATTGCACCAATATTCAATACTGACAGTTGACAATTACAATTATGAAATAGATAAATATAATGAGGTTTTCATTGTGCTAAGTGGTCATCATGGACGTAGGTACTATTCTCATATTATGCACAAATAAGTAGGTACGTGAAGTGTTTATCCAATTAAATCATAATTCATCATCATTTCAGCCATACGGACGTCCACTGTTGGACATAGGCCTCCCTTAATGACCTCCAAGAAGACCGGTTGGAAGCGGCCTGCATCCACCTACGTCCTGCGATCTTGACCAGGTCGTCTCTCCACCGCGATAGTGGACGTCCTACGCTGCGCTTTCCGGTCCGTGGTCGCCATTCCAGAACTTTTTGGGCCCATCGACCATCCGTTCTACGTGCTATGTGCCACAAAACCTTGACAAATTATATACATAAACCTTCCTCATGAATCGCTCTATCTATTGGTGAAAACTGCACGAAAATCCTTTCAGGAGCTTTTGAGTTTATTGCGAACAGACAGACGTGGCTTTGTTTTATAATATGTAGTGATTAGCTTTTGCCACGGCTTCGCTCGCAAGTATGTCAATCATTTGATGAAAAGTACCTACCCCTATCTTTTTCTGTACCTACTCCTAATAACGTGTATATAAAATTTCAATTTTTTTCAGACCAGGCTGGTACTGCTGAAGCTGATACACCAAGTTTGCGTCTTTCCTACCAGCATACCTGGTACACCAGCTTCATACAAACGACTCAATTTTTTTTGTGGGGTACCTGGCAAACTTGCAGACGTAGTGCACCTAATGCTAGGTGACCACCGCCACCCATGGTCAACTGCTACTCAAGAGCCACAAGTTCGTTGCCGACTTTTAAGGTGGGATTAGGGGAAGGGAGGGAAGAGGGGGAGAGGGAAGAGTTAAGGCCTCCGGTAACCTCACTCACTCGGCGAAACACAGCGAAACGTTGCTATGGGGCCGGTTTTCTGTGAGGCCGTAGTATCACTCCGGTCGAGCCGGCCCATACGTGCCGAAGCACTTGAACGATGTTGTCTTTAGTCTTAACGATATTTACGCTGCCCTTTGAAAAATAAATTGAATCAATCTATATCGTACTAGCAACCCGCCCCGGCTTCGCACGGGTACAAATTATACACCTAAACCTTCCTTATAAATCACTCTGTCTATTAGTGAAAACCGCATGAAAATCCTTTCAGTAGTTTTTCAGTTTATCGCGAACAGAGAGACAGACAGACGCGGTGAGGGACTTTGTTTTATAATATGTAGTGATAAGTCCGAGAGAAAAGTGAGCCTTTCTCTCTAAACTATCGAGATTTGTGAATGATACAAAATCTCAAGTCCATCTCAGATCAGTTTCAGGATAGGCCAGCACTGTCTGCCCAGTCTGTTAAAGCTATCAGACCTGATGTGGTTGAAACTAAAGTCACTGTAATATGCTGCGGTCAATCCTTTCACATATAAATTTTTCCCAAGAAGAGACGTGACGTGACGTGACCACAAGACGTTTTGGATATATATGAATACTAATATTACACATGAGCTTAGAAATTAATAAATAATCGCATATTGTTTGTTTACTTATGACTTGCAGTTGTACTTTATTCAGTCTTGGGGGATAAGATCAATCGACCTGCAAACATAGAAAGAGAGGTCAGATAAGTCCGGTTGGCCTGTTAATCGTACCTGCCAAGCTATAATTGTAGAAGGCTCATATAAGATAAGCATACCATTTACTAACTAATTATGGCGGTTATGTTATTCTAATCAGCCCTAGTGTCAAATACTTTGACTTAGGGCTTACACATTACCGCTACCCTTGACTGGACACAGACTGTGTACGTTAGTTACAAGTTTGCAAACAGCCCGTGAACCCTGAATCATCTCAAAAAACTATATTTCAGTTGAAAATGATGGAGCCGATTTTAATCTTTGATATGCTATTTTGACTTGAATGCTAATCCACTCAATAAACTTTACTAACTTTTAATAATTGCATTCATACCAACTATAACATATTGCACATTTAGATCTAAAGGGTAGCTCCCTTTAGATCTAAGTGTGCAATATGTTATACTCAACACAATTTTTTATTTGAGTTATGCACACCTTCGAATTCCTTATATAAATACCTACCGACCAATAAAACAGATTTAAAAATATCACCAACACTCACCGCTAGACGGTAAATTTACCAACATGGGCTCAACTTAAAAAATAAAACATATATTGTTAAGCAATCGGGAAATAACTACAAAAATCGGAACCTTTTCAGCCCCAAAACATGACTTAAACAATCTTTCTTCTAGCTGCATATAAAAAGAATAAATCTATACACACAGTAATTAGTTTTTCGCCTTTTCTGAAAAAAGTGTTTTTTTTAGTTAATACCTGTTTGGATGTACGTGTGCTATATATAATACCTGTTTGGATGTACGTGTGCTATATATAATACCTGTTTGGATGTACGTGTGCTATATATAATACCTGTTTGGATGTACGTGTGCTATATATAATACCTGTTTGGATGTACGTGTGCTATATATAATACCTGTTTGGATGTACGTGTGCTATATATAATACCTGTTTGGATGTACGTGTGCTATATATAATACCTGTTTGGATGTACGTGTGCTATATATAATACCTGTTTGGATGTACGTGTGCTATATATAATACCTGTTTGGATGTACGTGTGCTATATATAATACCTGTTTGGATGTACGTGTGCTATATATAATACCTGTTTGGATGTACGTGTGCTATATATAATAACCAAATCGCTAGTTTTGTAGCTTACATGCACTAACAATGCTCAAAATCAGCACAATGTTCCCAATTATCTAACCTCTCAGTTATTATTTTTTCTCTACCACTTTTAAGTGTTGCCATTGAAATAAAGATGACTGCTAAAAGTAGGTAATCTTAAAAAGGCTAATGTTAGAAACATAATAATGTTTTACAGAATCATCTTTGTAATACAATATAGATTCGTTACGGAAGTCAAACTAGTCTTATATATACAAATAACATTTGACATTTGAAACATTTGAAATAACATTTGAAACTTATACCATAATACACACATCCTATGGCACACCTTAAACAAATATAAACTAACAGAGATTTTTTGACAACAAATAAACAGTGTCTAGTACACTAGGGGTGTATTAGCGTGATTAATGCTCAAAGAATCTGGGAACTATTAAAACAGCACCATCTAGTGGAAGTCTTCAGTACGACTTGTAGATAAGTCGATAGATATAGTCCATGCAGTAAAGAGATGTAGGTGATAAAGACAGTCAACAGAGGCCACTAAATGTTGCAAGGTAGCCCAAGGGAGTAAGTGGCAGTGGGCAGGGCACACAGCATGAAAACAGATGGGCGATGGAGCCGCAACGTTCTCAATGGAGACCATTAAACGCGTTTTATGACCAACTTTATGGTTAGAATATCCGTGAGTATTTCTACCAACAAGGCCGATCGACCTTGTAAAGATTGTACGAGTAAGTCGTCCGTTGATGCAGGACGCTTTCAACCGGTTTTCTTGGAAGTAATTGAGGTAGACCTATCTCAAGCAGTGGACGTAATAAGACTGGAATGATGATGATGATGATGATGATGGAAATGATGATGTTGCTACACCATATAAAATATAGTCCAATCCAAGGAAACATCACATTACAAATGCGATGATACAATCCGTGTTACCACAACTGCACAAACGATATCAATATCAACAAGCCGCAAATATTATGTAACAAGGCGGCTCTTACGCACGTACCCGTTGCCGTGGTCACGTGATATGTTCTACTAAATAAATATGTCCATCTCGCTCCTTCGCTTCGTTATCCGGTCCGCAGGAGTTAACAGAAGTAATAGTAAACAATACGCCGCCGCCGCGCCGCGCCGGCCGTCACGTTTTATTTACAAACATGCAAAACCCCGGCTTATTTTTGCATCACTCAAGGTCGACTGGTTAAGAATACCAATGCTAAGTCTGCTTTTGTTTGAAAATTTCAAAGAAGATGCAATAAATAAACAGTTTTTAATGTTGAATAAAAAGTATTCCTGAGAAATATTTAAATTTTATTTTATTAACAACATTAAAAGACTAATCTTCATCACATAGTTTTACCACCAGGCGCGTTATGTCAAATGTGCCACGTTAAAGGTGGAACATTTCAACAATCACATCACAACCTACATACAGTATAGATTGTTGAGATTTAAGAGAATATATTTGGGAATATTCAATGACATATTAACTAAAAGAAATCTAAGGCGAATATCGGTATCGGTGTCAGTCACTCATGTAACTCAGATGATTAGAGTAACGCCCTTACAGGGCTTTAGGATTTGTGCCCCGTCCTGAAATACTACTGTTCCCTGAAAAAAGTGTAATAAAATTACAAGAAACAAGTCTGTTATCGTTTAAAGTGTGTTTTAAGTAATGATATAAAAGGAGACTCATAGAAATAGAATCAAAAAGGAAAACAACTTGTCCCCAGTTAAATCAAAACATTATTTATACCCAAATACTTGTTGAGTGAAAAAAGCTAGAAGGTTCCAGTTTCATGAAACCAACAAAGCATAAGTACCAAAATAGATAATATGTAATGAATTGCGCCTGCGTATAACACGAACAGTTTATTCCACAATTCATTCGACGCGGCTGTCCGATAGATACAGCCGGCAAAGAGTGAGATAACAGCATTTATTATTTGATAAACATAAGTTTTGCCAGGCTGATTACACATTACTCAATTCTGCGAATCAACCTCGTGCTAACGCCCACAATATAATAAGTAGATTTCTGATTAATAAACTTTTATCAAAAAGGATCAATAAAAAGTGAAGTGTTACAGAATGTTTCAAATTTGTTGTTGGTACAAGAGAAGTATTATGTGAATTGACGTCATTACGCTCCAACAAATCGGATACTAAAAAGGTATTTAATTTATTTATAGTAATTTGTTAATGCTTTTAAATTTGTACCTTTTGTATTTAACCAAACCTCTAGCAATGAATGTTAATGTAATTCTTATTATACACTCGGGAGCAAATAAATCGATCCAGTCCCGTTTTTTCACATCTTCTGTTTATTATTTCCGGTTATATGTATCTCATCAGTTAGAAGCGTATGAAATATGAAAGTTTATTTAATTTTCTTTAAATTAATGGTAAATTATTGAAGGATAACCCTTTTATGAAGTAATTATTGGCTTTAAAAGTAATAATAACAATCATCTAAAACATAAATGGGTTAACGGTAAAAAAAAATACATTTCGTGTTAAAAAATAAGGTTATTTCTTCTTGATAGTTAGTATTATTAAATCGTTAACCAGGACGTCTATACACCCTATATGTCCCGTCGTTACTAACAAATTCTGTTCTCGTCATCAAACAAAACTGTCTACTATTCTTTTAACGTCTAATTAATGTGTTCTCAAGCAAACTCCAGGCGAATCCGGCGATGAGCTACCGATAATTTCGGGCCAGTTGCAAGTTTGTGTGATGTCAAATTTTGTACCTATAGTCTTCATCTCACTGTCCACTGTACTGTACAGTACTGACTGTGACTCCCCGGACTGCTGCTAGAGCTGAACAGTATTGAGACAGTCGAGCAGTGAACGGTTGTCACGTTTTGTAGTTGCCCGTGATCTACCGGTTCCAGGTGTCCGTTACAAAATACTGGTCTCCAGGTACCTCTGGTACACTCGTTGTATCCTTGAATGACTTAAATGAAGTCTATGGGCCGGTTCACATTGTCTGTACCCGGGCCTTAGGTAAAGCTACTACTTGAGCAGTTTCCTTCGGTGCAGAATCCATTTTATCCATTAAACACAGATGCAGACCACAATCAACCTTCGGTACAGGTGTCATAAACAAAAACCACTTTTCTAATTTTGTAAATGGAGCACAATGAAAATGTTACAAACAAGAAAACTGCTATAATTTGAAAATAACCTTTTAAACTTTATAAAAATTATAAGCTGACAGCAAATTACCCTCATCTTGAAGGTAATTTAATAAACATTCATATGACATATATTTCGAACTGATAAAATACATATAACCGGAAATAATAACCCGGAGATAACAAAAACGGTGGTTGCTCGATTTATTTGCTCCCAAGTTGACTGTCAGACAATGCTCCAAGCATTAAGTCCACATTTGTATCTACATGAAGTTCAAATAAGTAAATAAATAATTATATTTATACCGTAGGATAATTTTCATTTACCAATAACTATCAGATTGACTGATTTATTGAAAGGTAAAATATTTGTATTATAGGTATAAATAAATTGATATTAAACTATAAATATAACTTTTTCAGGTCTCTGTAACCAAGTCCTTTATTCGACAATTCCACAGTATTTTCCTTCATACACAATCGGAGAACGATCACAATTTCGCATTAAAAAAGATAAACTTCGCTCATGTCCTGGATGACTTATATTTGCGCAAAGTACTCGAAATCTAATCTATAACATAACAGAAATAAGTTTATGTATCCATCTATCAAGTGCAGCAAAAAAGATAACAGTATCAGCACTACATTCTAATAGAATTGTATTCAACGCGTTATCCTATTTAACATGGCACAGTACAATTTTGAAGGTCCAATAGATAATATATCCGAACCTCAACTGCAATTCATACACAAAATAATCGTAGAAAATGGTTTTGAAAACAGTAAAGTAACTTTCGAGCCGGTTGGCATAGCTGGTGACAATTATATAGCAAATGTGAAAAGAATTACAATAGAAGGCGAAAAAGGTAATCTACAGATTATAGCTAAAATAGCATCTACCGTTGAAACTGCACGACAGATGACGCTGACTCCCATATTGTTTAGTACCGAACACACTCTGTATACTGAAGTCTTGCCAACATTTGTGCAGCTCCAAAAAGATGCGGGTATCCCTGAATCAGAACACCTAAGATACGCAAAATGTTACGGTTCTCAAACAGAGCAGCCGCATGAAGTAATTCTTTTAGAAGACTTGAAAGCGTCACAATTCATGATGTTGGACAGATTCAAGCCACTCTCAAACGATTGCGTACGATCTGTCTTGAAAAATGTGGCTGTACTACACTCCTTGTCATATGTATTGAAGAATCGGCATCCAGAAAAATATAATATTTTAAAGGAAACCTTAGTTGATACTTTTGCACTTATGGCTGGGAATGATATGATGAAAATGTACTTCGCGGGAATTGAAAACGATACGTTAGCTATTCTAGAAGATCCTGCTCATATTAACTGTTTTAGAAACAAAATGACAGAAGGGTTTAACATTGGATTAAAGTTGGCAAAAGCCGATAATAGCTGCAAGTATAACGTGATCCAGCATGGTGATCCTTGGACAAACAATTTCATGTTCAAATTTGAGGCAAGTATATAGGTAATTAATATATAGGTAATTAGGTAAAAAAAATGAAATTAATGACTTGCCATAACAAAATACGTCAAAAATTTTAGATATAATATTTTTTTTTTAACCAATAAACCCAAATTACAATATTTTTGGGGTTCCGTTCGTTGAAAGGAAAAAAAGGATCCCTTATGGATCACTTTGTTATCTGTCTGTCTGTCTGTCTGTTTTGTGATTAAAAACTTTTACTTTGCAGTTGGAAAGAGGACTTTGTCGTAAATCGGTGTATGGGAAAGTATTGTTAGAACTGCAAAGTTAAGTTCGTTTTTCAGAAAAAAAATCTCGAAGATGTTTCGGGCAAACGAATTGATTCCCGAGATGGATGATCGAGGATGATTATCTATATACAAGTTCGGATGCTAACGAAACCCTATGTGCGCGAGTCAATCTCGCACTTTTACGGTTTTTTTCTAGGATTTGTCTTTTCACTTACATTCTCTTTTTAACCGACGAAAAAAACGGAGGTTCTCAATTCGACCGTATATTTTTTTTTATATCCGTTCAGCCCTCACTCTGTTATTTATGAACCGATTTTGATAATTCTTTTTTTGTTAGATAGGTTATACCTCAAGAGTGGTCCCATGTCAAGGAGGTCAGGATCTGATTATGGGAACCTGATAAAATTAAAAGAAATCCTCAAAAATTCTAGGAACCAATAGTGTTTCTGTTTACTTTTCATTATTTTATAAGGTATTTGCGTTTAGAAATCATCACATCATGTAGCTGAGCTGATGATGAAAAACTCGTCTCGTAAAACTAAATAATGAAGTGTTAACCGCCGAATTAGGGCCAAATCACAGTTTTTAACTGCTCATTTTGTTTATCGAGTAAAAATCACCCTGATGACAGAAATATGTATACTTACACACGTCTTTTATCCATGTACACTTGGATAATAGAATGAATAATTATGTATTTATGTATATTTTAACCATTTAGAAACTAATTACTCAAGGAATTCCACGTTATTTTAGGAATCTCGATCTATCAAAAGATAGTAACATGATATATTATTGTTATTAAAAGGAATGTAAAATTCAATAGTAAACTAAATTTATTACAATTAACAAGTTTTTGCTGTTTCCGTTTCGTAAAAGCGGCATGTAAAACATTCCACTTCTTACATGTACTCATATAATGCGTGTAATACGTGTTCTATTATCGTTATTCACGTAGCTCTTTATTATCCCATCCATGTGAGATTTCAATATCTATAGTGGTAATAGGTTACAAATATTACCTACTAATTATATATTAGAGACTTTTATGTAGCTCCAGTTCTTTTAAATTGATCACTTGATTTCCACTTAACGTGCTCAAGGCTTATTGTAATTTATGGTTATCAAAGTACGTTGTTGTAAACTTGAATCTCTTCCCACGTAGTGAAAGCTAATGTTTATTAGAAACTGCATATTTTATCCCATTAAAATGTTAAAAAATTGCAAGTTTTGGAACGCAGTCCTATACCGCAAAAAGTTGTGAGATCTAATTGTTACTAAATATAAAAACTATCGACATTTTATAGTGACCGTATTAATATTATACTATCTTCAATAAATAGAATAAGATAAATAAGATGGAATGGCTATGCCTTTGTTTTCTTTTAGAGCGACTTGGCGGGAGCACTGCCGTGCTCCCAGATTTGAATCCTTGATATAAGGTAACGATGCGATGTTTTATCATTTCGATCATTATTTATTTTAATTTCAGAATGACAAAGTATCTGATTCAATATTGATTGACTACCAACAGTCTAAAAACTACAGTCCAGTAAGTGATATCTTGGGCCTAATCTTCAACTGCACAGACTATGAAACCAGAAAACAGTACTTCTACGAGTGGATAGACTATTATCATTTAGAATTAGATAACTCTTTGGCTAATTTCAATCTAAAAGCGAATTATATATATCCTCGCGATAAATTGGACGCTGACATAAAACGCTATGGAAAATTAATGTTTGGATTATGTGTGCTTATGGCCAGTATGATGTCGAGGAAGTCAGAGGAAGCTGAAAAACTGATGGATGGGATACTGAATACGGACATGTCCAATGAAAAAAGGGCAGAACACGCACAACAGATGAGTATTACGTCCAGTGATGATGAAGTTAAGATGACGTACAAGAATAAAATCATTGGATTGATTAATAGTTTTACTGAATTTGGTTTACTATAATTAGATATAGTGCAATTAATAATATAATGGATTGGTAGTACATGTATCACGTTCTAAATATACTTTTTATTTTATAATATTAGTATTACTTTTTAGTCTATTTTAAATTTATGAAAGGGTAAAGGTTTATGAGTGTTTAATTGTATGCTAAGGTAGTTACTACGTCGTATTATAACAAATTCTTTTTAGGGATTCGTAATATATTTAAGGACAGTAAACAACGAGGTGCTACGGAAAAGTGTCATTATAGGGAGTGTTATATATAGTCTAAAAATAGTTGAGTAAGTCAGGAACAAGAAAAACCTACGGAAAGTGCTGTTTTGGTTTAGGTTCACATTCTTTTTTAACCGACGAAAAAAAAGGAGGCTCTCAATTCGACCGTAATTTTTTTTTCAATATTTTTTTTAACAACAAAGTATCAAGTTTCATGTCAATTGCAATGATTTTGGTTCTTTTTTATGTAAATTTTTTGGACATTTAATCAACAAATATTCTTGGTATTAAATCCTAGAGTCTCATTTATGCCTTTTTTATGGTATAGAGGGCAAAAGAGCACATGGGTCACCTGATGGTAAATGACTGCCGCTCATGGGCACCTGTAACTCAAAAGTCACAAGAGCGGTGCCGCCCTTTAAGGTGGGAATAGAGGAAGAGGGGGAGAGGGGGGGGAAGTCTTGCGAAATATGTACATTTATTAAAACAGAAACTTCTCAATTGAAATCAACTGCGTGTTTACATTGATAACCTTTGTAACTTGAAATTGACCGGTCTTTTATCGTTTCTGTCCGATTCAATCATTTATTTATACTTCTATTTAAAAACAGATTTTATTTTCGTATTATGGGTTGTCGTTTATTAATATGTTTCGCAATAAATTTGTTACCTTTTAAGTGATTATTTTATTAACCCTCACCTAATTAGGGATTTAAGGATCCCAATAATCAAACTAATAGTATAAATGTGAAAGTTTGGATGGATGGATTGATGGTTTGTTTCACGCAGAAACCACTGAACCGATTGCGATGAAACTTGGTATGTAGATAGCTGGAGACCTGGATTAACGCATAGGCTACTTTTTATCCCGATATTCCCACAGGATCGGGACTTACGCGGGTGAAACCGCGAGGCGCTGCTAGTAATATATAACACTAATGTCCTTAGGACTGTATCCTCGGTTCCTTCATCAAATGCAAAGTACACTATTGAAGTAGTCATCTGTAAGTATGTCCCATTTGAAGACTTATTCTGCCAGTCATAAAATATAGAATCGGTTCAACACCCGACGTGCTCTGACTCTAGTGATGATTAAGAAACTACATATGAGTATGTTTAGGTCATTAATGCGTATTGGCCTTGCAGCTATCGCGACCTCACTCGTCTGCTCAGGTCAGTCTAAATTAGAAGTAAAAAATACAGCTAGACATTGGATAAAAGCCGGCCGTCTACAATTCTTTGAAGGAGTACTGAATTTGCTTATTGATTATAATACCAAAGAAATCAGGGCCGAATTCAAGACGCCTAACTAGTTACTTATTTGCACCCTACAGGAGACCGCAGTTAGACAGTATTACTAGCGTAATAACGCCTTTTTTGTTATTATAAATAGGGTTAATACAGCTCTTGCAACTGTAATATATATAATAGCAAAAGTTACATCCCACTAATATTATAAATGTGAAAGTTTGGATGGATGGACGTTTGTTACTCTTTTACGCCAAAACTTCTGAACCAATTCCGATGAAACTTGGTATGTAGATAGCTGGAGACCTGGATTAACACCTAGGCTACGTTTTATCCCGATATTCCCACGGGATCGGGACTTACGTGGGTGAAACCGCTTGGCGCTGCTAGCATTCTATAAGTTAGATAAATATACATACACACCTACACTCACGTCTGTGACCCCAAAGAGGTAATTTCGTTCCACTCACGTAATTGGTAACAAGCCTATTGCCCGTGAACCGAAAGTGTCCGGTTCTAATGAAAGGGAAATATAGGCAAGATGGGAATGCAATGGACGGACAGGGATATTGGGAGTGCAAGTCGAACTAGCTGTTGTGGGAAGTCCGAGTCCTCTAGCATTAGGTAAGTATATATGGCCGTGGCAGTGGTATCACTTATAAAGTGTTTTATAATTTGTTCTATTTTCCTCAATTACAGTATTTCGAATATATCCAAGTTATAAATATTGGGGAAGTAATATTGATGTGATTACGTTGTTAACATAACGACAATCACCATTACGTAGTAACTGTTATCTTATCTATGTCACCTGACCACCTCTGTGCAATGGCAGTAGATTATTCGACTGCAATATCAGTGGAAATATTTGGTACATTTGCGTGGGTGCAAACACCCACAAAATGTACCAAAATTGTAAAACATACACATTATGGATCCATAATATGTATATTACAATTTTTTTTTACCAAAAGAAACGCGTGATTTGTCTTTGGGTCACATGGTTGGAATGAAGTTCTTTCGCTATAAATAAATATATTTAATGGGCTGACATGTCCTTATTGGATAAATGCCCCAAAAATAAAAAATCTAGATTAAAAAAGAAATATTTAATAGATTGAAAAAATTGCGGGCTCTAATTTCTATGTTCTCCTTTTAAGCATCCCATCGCCACCTTCTTACTTAATTCCCCACTTCCAATACTTGTGCTCTAATCATGACAGGAATCATCGTTTTATCAATAATTTGTTTTTCTTATGTCCATCTCACAGCTCCGACTTCATTAACTCTTCTTTCTATGTACAATTAGTCCTTCCCTGGAATGCGCCCCTTCTCGAAATCAGGATGTCTACAAACCGTTTTACGTTTAAGAAGAAAGTATGGCAACTACTCCACAATGAATTAGCGGAATAGCCACAACGCTAATACACGATTACACGACTCTATAGTGGTACCTATTCGTAGTGAATTTACTTATATATATGTTATGTATGAATATATATGTAATCTGTATATAATATAAGTACTTATGTATGTTTGTGTATATATGAAACTGTGTTATATTTACAAATCTGTACATGTAAGTAATGTGAATATTAGTGTGTTTTATGAATAATTTCAAATGTATCTTTGCACCTACCTTTTAGCAGTTCTACACCACCCCAAGGTTGACTGGTAGAGAAAGCCCTAGGCTTTAGGTCTGCCTTTGTCTTTGTACTTATGTGCATAAAGATTTTAAATAAAAATTAAAAAAAAAACGAATGGCCTGTTGGTCTAGTGGTTAGTGACCCTGACTGCTAAGCCAGAGGTCGTGGGTTCGATTCCCAACCAGGACAAATAATTGTAAGATGAGCACGATCATTTGTTCTGTGTCTGGGTGTAATTTTACTATAATATGTACGTATTTAGAAATATATAAGTATGTTTATTAGCAGTCTGGTTACCATAGTACAGGCTCTGTCAAGTTTGGGATCAGACGGCCGAGTGTGAGATGTGTGGAGTTATTATTATTATTAATTGTATCAAAATATAGTAAATATTGTAATAACCCGAAATTAAAATTACACCATCTGTGAAACTGGTCCGAACTAATTAAATAGTTTACAACAACGTCAAAGTACAACATTCACAGATGGCATAAATAAAATAAATCGACTTGCGGTCAGCAATTTTCGTTGCGCTAACATTTTTTTCCGTCTAGCCCGCCGTCGGCCCTGCATGTGAACTATCAAATTCTGTTTATCCGGGTACAAACTATCCTTCGTTTGGGTCTAGTGCTTTGTTCTATGACCATGAATAATATTTATTTATTATACCTACTTGACGACAAATTATATATAAAGCTATCGGTGTTAACACGAGATAGTGCAATGATAATACTTATTTTATTTTGATGTTGTAACAAATAAAGTAATTAACTTATCATAATCCTTAATATTTTAGTTATCCTACTATAATAATATTATAAAGGTGAAAGTTTGTGAGGATGTATGGCTGTTTGTTACTCTTTCACGCCAAAACTACTAAACCGATTGCGATGAAACTTGGTATGTGTAACATATAGGCTACTTTTTATCTCGATACTCCCACGGCACCGGGACTTACGCGGGTGCAACCTCCGGGCGCAGCTAGTTCCTAATAATAACTGATTGACATTGTACTGAATCATTCTTTACACTGTAGTTAATACGTCTTGATATTACATTGGATAATTACTGACATTGTATTTGATAGCAGTTTGATTGTAGTTAACGTTTCCCGTATCCTTGACATTGTATGGTTTAAACAACTAATTTTGAAATATTATTCTTATACATTTAATTTTCCTTGAAATATTTGTACGCTGGAAACAGCAGAATATTATGGATGTCATGTTATGTGTAACACCTTTGTAACAACAATATTCTAACAAATTTTGGAACTTAGGATTTTAAAGGAAGAAAGAAAGAAAAGAAAAGAAAGAAAATCATTTTATTTTGCACAAACATTTGACGCACACAAGGCATATTTAAACAAAGAACATGTATATTAGGAAAAGAAGCAAATGATAAAAATAAAAAAACTAAATTAGCCTTATCTATGGTCGGATAAAAAATTTGTAGTCTGTGCTAATCTGTCTGTGGATTCTCTTTAATACAATTGTCAAAAAGTATGGAAAAAACAATACCTTATAAATTTTGTTTGTCGTTTTTCAATTTACATGTTGCTATGTGCGTCACGCATGTGCAAAATCAGGTATATAGGAACGTGTTCCCTTGATCAATTGTCAACGATCCTCATCATAATAGTTTTCCCCTTTTACGAGTTAGGTATGTATACAAATGAGCCTAATGTTTATAGCCCCTTGGTTTCATATTTCCATTTTCATCTACAGAAATCATAATAGATCATACATACATAGTATTGTAGATTATAAAACTATAACTACTATCTAGTATGAGGTGAACGCAGAGGAGGAACAAGGTGACAACCGACCAGCCTGATTATGGCGGAAATTATCAGAGCGACCAGGCTGGGTCCACTCCACAATGTAAGGAAAAAGCTACTAGTGAACTCAGTTTGATTTTAGAGTGCTACAACACTCGTACAGATGTTGTTTATATAATAACATAGCATGTTTTCTAAACAAAGTCGGACTTATTTCTACGACAGTAAATAGAGTTATTTTATTAGAAAGCTTTGTCGAAAGTAATCCACGTCCCAGTCTCCCAGGGGGCTTTCCGAATCATATCCGCGAAATTTCTACAGGGGCTTATTTCCTTTCTCATGTTTTATTTAATACAGGATGCAAGGGCAATATAACAGTGGAAACACTGTTATATATATATAGATATAAATAAAACTATAATATTAATAAGTATTGATAATCGTGAAGGCACGGGTATTATGTCCATCCAACACTAAAAGGAGGATGCTCCGACCAGGTGAGGGTATTATGCCTGGCCGACTGCGGCACAACGGTTGATGTTGGTAAGTTGTACATATACTGATCGGCGATAGAAATCTCATAGTTCGATGCAGGATTTGTGACTCCGTAGTTCAGTTCTTCTTCGCTAGATTATGTTGGAGTATTTTTTGCTGTATCTAGAAGTCGCAAAATATGACTACCGCCACTAACTCGAGTCACAAGTGCGTTACCACCCTTTAAGGTGGGAATAGGGGAAGAGGGGGAGAGGGGGAAAGAGCGGGAAGACGGGAGAGAGGGATTATAGGGGAGGAGAAGGGGAGAGGGAAGGGTTAGGGCCTCCAGTAACCTCACTCACGCGGTGAAAAGCAATGCAAGCATTGTTTCACTGTCGGTTTTCTGTGAGGCCGTTGTATCGAGCGGAGTCGAGCTAGCCCATACGTGCCGAAGCATGGCTAAAATGTCTGAAACAACTCAAGAGTTCATTTAAATAAATACGTCGTTCATTCATAAATACCTCATTCATTTAAATAAATATTATTTGCCTTAGTATACATCACAGAATAGAAAGATATCTTTGTATTCTACCTTAGTATTTGAATACCGTTATTTTATTTACTACCTATATACCAAGGTTGGGAAATAAGCAAAGGAGATTACCGGTATCCCTTAATACTCGTAACTAGTCGCAACAGCAGATAATACACGCATGTTGCCAACCAAACAAAATATAATGAAGTTCTGGCAACCCCACTAAGTTCTGGTTCAAGCAGATATCTACCCTGCCGTCTCTTGTATTATTAACTACACCACGTATAGGTTATTAAATTAAATAGTAATGTTCATAAGAATACTAGCAACTCGCCTAAGCTTCGCATGGGTCCAATTTAGATACTAATTTGGTGAACAATTATCGTCATATTTCAAGAAATTAACACAAAACAATATTAAACTATACATATAAACCTTCCTCTTGGAGCACTCTATCTATTCATTCAAACCGCATTAAAATCCGTTGGGTAGTTCAAAAGATTTAAACGTACAGACGGCGGGAAGCGACTTTGTTTTATACTATGCATAATAACAACTTGACACATCTCACACAAGGCCGTCTGATCCCAAAATAGGCAGAACTTGTACTACGGTAACCAGACTGCTGATAAACATACTTATATATTTCTAAATACATACATATTATAGATAAATTACACCTAGACACAGAACAAAATATGATCATGTTCATCACACTATTATTTGTGCTGGGAGGGAATCGAACCCACGACCTTTGGCTCAGCAGTCTGGGTCACTAACCACTAGACGTTGGTCTAGTGGTAAGTGACCCAGGCCAGTCATAGATATGATAGTGAGAATAATTTGGATGTATTACTTTTAATTATATATCGATAGATACGATCGTGAAATCTCGTAACTATATCCTGGAACGTGAAAGTAGTGTATTACTTTTGTTTCAAACTAAAACCAAGAGTCATCAAGACCGAGTGAATATTGAGTTGCTTACCACAATAAGTTCAAACGCAGTAAACACGGTCTCACATACCTCTGATTGGTCTAACCAAGTAACACAGACCCACAACCAAAACGGCGACTTTCGGGGTTGCAAGGATGGAAGCCCTTTTAAAACATCCAGATAACTCGTTTGAGGTGATACGGATTGCGGGAAGTGCTGCCGTTTGTTGGATTGCTGGAGGAGGTTACACTAATACCTTTAAACACTTATCTAGGTGACCATTAGTTTGAGTATGATGTCCAAATATTAATTATATAGACGAACAAGAGGGAAAAGTAAAGCTCTTATTATTAAGCTCTTAAAACTTACTTGAGACTTCATTATTGCGCCCAATTTAAATATTACCTATCGAATATGTTCACACAGAAGAATTTTTACGTGAAACAATATTTTTCTGAATAAAAAAGAGAATGCTTTTGATAAATCAACGGTCTGTCCTCAGGGAACAAGTGGGTGAAATCGCGAAATCGTCTCAAATGAAATTTCTTACTTCGAGGCATATAACATACTTGAAAATTTTTAAACTTCCCCAATAAAATGTCGACTCTTATGAGGTAAATATAAAGCACATTTTTCAAAAGCTGACACTTCAGGGATTTTTCACGAGGCTTTCACGCGTAAGATGTATACGGGAGAGCAAATTGTACTCCAAATATAGTGGGAAAGAAGTCGCTATTCGGATTCCAACTTTGTATATAAAATGGCACAACTAGATTCAATAATAGTGCAATACAAAGATTTTACATCCATTCATCAATCAAAATGTAATAAAAGGTATAGAAAAGTGAAGTAAGTAAAGTAAATTATGTATAAGAAATAGCTTATGTTAGAAACAGTCTCAAAACCACTGATATCAAAGATGGAAATCACTAACAGCAACTGCCAAGTTGTTCGTACCTCTGTTTGCACTCAAGTCCCTCGTTCTAAACATATTGCTACCCTTTTATAATTCCACAATTTGTTAATATTTATAAATCGACCAATAGTATTGCGGTACCGGTATAACCAGTCAAAATAATATCTATTAACTTATTTTTATTAAATAGTGAACTGTGTTATCATCTATTATAGTTTGTCCCTATTTTTAATAAAATAAATTAGAGTTTTTAATGTGGCGACAACACGTATACTACAATAGTGTTAAAAACATTATAAACAATAATATGCGAACTACTATCACTACATATTATAAAACAAAGTCCCCCACCGCGTCTGTCTGTCTGTTCGCGATAAACTGATAAACTACTGAACGGATTTTCATGCGGTTTTCACTGATGAGGAAGGTTTAGGTGTGTAATTTGTACCCGTGCGAAGCAACCCTAGTCAACTATATACCTAACTAGCCGTCCCCGCAGTTTTACCTGCGTTTATGGTCACTGCTCCGCTACTATGGGTCGTAGCGTGATTTTATATAGTCTATAACTTTCCTAGATAAATGGGCTATCCAACACTAAAAGAATTTTTTAATTCGAACCAGTAGTTCTTGAGATAAGCGCGTTCAACCAAATAAAAATTATGAATTTAATCAATTTTGCCTGCTACTTGTACCATTTGTATTCAAATATAAGCAAGAGATATTAAACTCCAGACAAATAAAACACTTTTATTCATTCAAATCAAATAACATTGTAACAAATATTGATTTCTGTAAGAATATAGTCACCCGTTTTTTGCTGTTTTAAATAATGGGACGTTTAACTTTATCACCATATTAAAATCCGTAAGGTACTGTACTCGAGCTCCCATTTGCAGCTTCCCCCGCAAAACCGTCCCATGGGTAATTGTATTGAATTTATATGGGCTGATGTGTAATAATAAAAAAAAACAAAAATAAATATATTTATTACCTGCAAATATTTGTACCGTTTTTTATAAAACTGATAAATGTCAAATATATCGCTTGTTTGCGAGAATATCGACATAATTCAAAATTGAGGCGAATTGAACTAAGTATGTCAAACGATCATAAATCTTTGATATTTAATGGTGAACCAAAGATGCAACGCCGATTTCGTGCTATCGTTAGTTAGAAAGCGACAAGTTCATTATAATTATATTTAGAACAAAATACTCTAGCAGAAATCACAAAACATTGCCATTCTCTAAAATCAATAATTTTTAGTTATGTCGCTATTGTCGCAAACGAGTGATATATTATATTTGCAAAATTTCCGCCCGAAGAGTCATCAAGTCTTCATTCTTATGATATAATCACCTTAAAGTGACAGTCTTTGGACCTCACTCTAGCTTTCCATCAAGGTTGAGGGTTGAGGTCACTCTGACGTGTCACAATAAAAAAAAAAAAAAGTGAAAGGGAAAAAAAACATTTTCACGTAAACACAAATTAATCACTATAGTGAAGGTATACTGGCACGTGCTTTCCCATACACGTTCACATTGCATTCTAATGGGAACTTACATTATTCCGTGTGAATATACAACGGACAAAAGCTTGTCCGCTAGCGTGGGAATTCTGAACAAGAGGAGGAATACAGAAAATTATTTGCAATATGCATTCGCATTAGTTACCTGTTTAACTGCGAAAACAAGTTGTTATTCATAATTTATTTCTATAAAGCAAGAGCTTAACAATAATTGTAAAAATAATGTTCTGCAATAATAAATACTGCTTACCAGATTTATCAAAAAAATTTAACGGAATATTAATTATGTGTATATTAGCTCGTCAATCTGTAAAACTGATCTAAAATTATCTATATGTAGGCTATCCTTTTTCGGTAAGAAAAAGTGATACTCGTAGTAATTAACAAAATAATTACATGTTTTGCGTTAATTATTTAGTCAGATAATTGCGTGTGATAATTTCGCAGTTTTAGACTACAACGTAACGAATTGCAATATTTTTTGTAGTTAAATTTTAAATATTGTGATTGCACCGTTAAGATACGGTGTATTCTTTTGTGTTCAGGATTCCCACGCCAGCGGAAGAGCTTTTGTCCGTTGTGTATTCACTCGGAATAAAGTTCCCACAGGAGCGGATCGTGAACGTATGTATTTAGGAAGGCACGTGCTAGAATATCTCAATTATGTGGTAAATAAATCACCTAATCGCCCGTTGTGAATTATATTAAAGGACACACAAAAGAGAAGTAAACTATAAAACAATTAATAGAGTAATATGTATAAATAAGAAAACAGATCTCAGGGATGTTTTTAGATTGATAGAAACTAGGGAAGTGACGGTTCATGCATTTTTTGAGAAATATCACAAAGAAGTAAAACAATAAAAGAAAGGAATTAAGAAACGATAAAGGCTGCAATGGAGGCTGCTATATTGTTAGTTTGACAGATGCCTTAAACAAAAAGTTTGCCGACACTCGTAAATAGAGAATTAAAATAACATATTTTAATTAATAAAAGATAAATGTAAAATTTGAACAATGCTGATGTCACTATGTACTGTATTCATTTGCAAATACATACAATATTAATTTGCTAGTACAATAAATTATTCCAGTCACGCTCACTTCTGAATTGACAATTTTAACCCTTTACATGCCACCGGTATTGGTACGTGCCACTCGGTAGAAGACCCCAAGTTCCCACAAATATTAATATATTTCCGGTGAGAAATGACCCTCTCGTGTGAACTGTGACTGTGAGTTTTTGCTTGCTTTAGACAAAAAACGATCACTATGTGGTGAAGACAAACATTAACGTTTTATAAGAGAAAAATAACTGTTATTTAAAATAAGAGTAGTCGTTATTTAAATTCTATTTTTCAAAGTGTCCTGATTGTGCCTACCCGGGGTAGATGTAATAATATAATATTCAATCTAAAATCCATTTATGAAAATAAATAAATACAACTAAACGAACTAAGTGGCAACGCACTTGTGACTCTTGAGTTATATATGCTCATGGGCGGCGGCAGTCATTTACCATCAGGTGACCCGTCTGCTCGTTTGCCCCCTATACCAAAACAAAAAAAAATATATATTTGTTTTTATCTTTATGTAAAATACTAACACTAATTATTTTATTTCCTGTGCTATACTGTACTGTACATTAAAGTTACTATATCCTGAAGTTAAACACAGTTTTGTAACTGTATATAATATATTATATACTGTTGTATATAATATAGTGTAATAATATAAAACTCGCTTTACACGGCAACCGATATTCAATAACATGCGCTTTATATTTTTACCAAAATCTTCCTATGGGAACCTCTGCAAGCGAGTATAAAAGAGTAATAGATTTCGCATTGGAATTTCGTGGGAATTTCTAACTGTGACATTAAATGTGGTTTGCAGTAAAAGTCAAGTATAAAATATAGGTATAATAATCTATACGTGTAACAATCTATATATCTAACAAACAACTTCGTTAAAATGAAAATAATAGAATAAATTCTCTATATTTACATATGATTAACCCGGCCATTGTTATAAATATTGCCACGCGACGTCCCAATTCTCACCCTAGTATTTTCCGATGGGAAACCGTGCAGTGTCATGGGAACCTACTTATTTTGCCATGCTATCTGGTATACCCAAAACTAAACGTTTTATAATAAGCAAGGGGAGCGGGTTTTATCCTGAAAAAGACACGTACAATAACATGATTAAAATATTTAATTTATACTACAAGATATTACTAATAAAATTAATGATTTTTTAAAAAAGAGAGTGTTCTACTTTTTACGAGTAATCTAGAATTGCCCAAAAAAGTCTCATATACAAAAAAAGAGTAAGGTAAAGTGTTCTTGATATTACCTACCAATATCATTATATATGACAATTAAATTGTATCGTTTTATGACTAGAAGTTAAATATCAGATCACAGTAATACCAATCACAGACTTTTTGTCTTTTTATATAGATACCAAAATGTTTGATTAGTCAAGTTTTTTTAACCCTTTCTTAGGGTTAAAAAAATCGATGTAACAAATTAACAAAAAAGGGAACCTCTTTTTTTTATTGTGATCACGCATTATTATCATATAACTTCATAGGTACGTACTTAACCCCTTACCGCGGCGTTTATTGGCACGTGTCAACCCAAAAGTTCCGGTGGGAACACGTTGCTTCTCGTGGGAAGTACAAACGAACTATATAAAAAAAATCGTTACATATTGCGTGAGAATATTATCAGACAGAGAAGATACAGATAAAGAGTCTATTGAGTTTGATTTCGTGAGACTTATTAATGTTCTTTTTAAATACTACTACTAATTTAGATTTTATATTTAAAATGCAAAGATTATACAATAAAATAACATGCAACTGGCTATTACATCTGGTGAAATTTGGTCGAAACTTTAGACAGTTAAATAAAAGGTATTTATAAATATTAGTAAAGAGGAAGATATGACGTCACAAATTACATCTTATTCACCCCAAGTTCTCTATAAGTTACCTTACCCAAAAGATCGTAATATATATTTTCCTTTCAATACCTACCATGTAATGTTTTATCACACCAAAGCTCTTAAAACAATTCCCATCCCATCTATCTTTGAATTATTCATGACAACGGCCAGATAATTCTCTAATTGATGCACTAAATAAACACTTATCTACTTAACCCTGTAAGCGCCACGTGCCTCCCTAAATTCCACCGAGGTCTTTTCCGATGGGAACACAAGAATTCTCACGTGAACCAAAATAATTTTGTTACCAGAATATGTCGAAAAAATATCGTGGGAACGACACAGGGACAAACAAATTAACATGCTACCTCATTCTCCAAATTTTTTATCAAGTTTTTTTTATGAATTTTGTTTTTATTTCATTATTTTATTCTAGCGTTGCAAGTTTTTTTTATGATATCACTAACTTTTTAACGTCCAAAAACTTCATATTGAAACAATGGAACACAATGCATGAAAAAAAATGTAGCAACGTAACAAAGGAACTTATCACAGTATTTACAGTCTATGTTAAAGTGACGTTTCCGCCATTAAAAGTATAATATAGTTACATAGTTTAAACAAACCTGTTAACAAAGTTAGTTGATGTTCTCATAGCAACTACCCCATGCTTTTGTAGTCCATCTATTATGACAAAATCGTCACGGAATATTTCGCACGCGACAATATTTCTATTGTAATGTTGTAGGCTACGAAGTTTGCGGGTAAACAAGTTATGAACTTTACTGAAAAGGGCTAAACCACTGAATAATATATTACATTAATAATACGTCTTTAAACTACTAATTTATTTGCGGAAGAATTATGCTGTAAAGTAAAGCTTTTAAAATCATTTGCGTTATTAATACATAACGCAAATGGTTTTAAAACCTTTACAGATGTAAAGGTTTTAAAACCTTTACATCTATTAAAGTATCGCAAATAGATATTTGCGATACTTTAATAGATGTAGTTTTAAATTTGTAGAATTTACATTTTCTTAAAGTTAAAACAAATATGACAATGATTATTTATAACAGAGATCAAATTCAAATTGTGCAATTTAAAGTCATAAGCAGAAGGACTAAGTAACATTTGATAACAAAAGAGAATATTTTAAGTTTTTTTCACAGTAACTGCAATCGGATTGGCATAATATATTATAACGTACATTAAACGCCGATTTTATGGCCACAATAACGATCCCTTTAAAATGTCCCACGGTATGGGTTACGAAGTTCATTTTGCAAGAGAACCGCAGAAAGTTATTGCTGTGAAGCTTTTTAATTTGTACAGTTTTTTTATCAAACGATATTTTTGTTTTTAATCAAACCGCAGTAACATTACTACCCCTAGGTATAGTGTCCCTGTGTTTGAATTTTAAAATTTTGTGAAAAGGAAGCTTAATTTTTTTTTTAAGTGTTATAAGTTATTAGTATTATTCTGTATATTTTAATATTTATTAGAAATGACAAACAATTTTAATTTTTTTTTTTGTTCTTTGTAAATACACCATGAACTGCCACTGTCTCTTGAATTGATTTTGATCCATCCTAAGGTTGCCTGGAAGAGATTGCATCTAGCAATAAAGCCGCCCTTTGTACATTATATTATTCTTGATATAATTATATTATATACATGTATTGTAAAAATAGTGTACAAATAAAGAGTTATCTATCTACCTATCTATATTTTAGAAAACAGATATATATGTACTATTCACGTCTCTCGCCATTTAAACGTGAGATAAAAAGCAGTAGGAAAATTTGTCTTAATGGTTCCTCGACTGTTTGTTACGTTTTATAACGTACATTTTTAATTTTGTAATTCTTTTGACAAAGACCCAAAGAAGGATGGCATCATTTTCTTCTGCTATGACACTCTCAGATATTATTACGCCATTAAATATTAATTGTCATCTTCCATCATATTCATGTTTAGAAATATATATACCGTGGGAGACGCTTATTTCGCACTTCTCCGAAAGTGGAAACTTGCTCTTTTAGATTTTTTAAGTCGGTTAAAACTATCACATAAAAGAGTGTTTAGTATTTAAGTATTTACCTTATTATGTCACATAATTAACACCTAGAACGTAAATAAAATAATGAAATTGTCGACAGGGCACGCGCCCTCGCCCCCGCCCCTTTGTTTTCATAACTTCCTTCACTTGACACTAATCAATGGGCACTAATACATCGTTTTGAACCGACTGTCAGAAAAAGAGGAGGTTTTAAATTATATAACAGAACATGTAAAATCTAAACTAATATTTTTTTGTGCATGTTTGTAATGTTTTTACACAAAAACTACTAGACCGATTGGGATGAAACTTGGTATGTAGATGACTGGAGACCTGGATTAACGCATAGGCTACTTCTTATCCCGACATTCCGGGATCAGGACTTATGCGGGTGAAACTGCAAGGCGCTGCTAGTTCTAAATATACTAGATGTTTCTGTACTGTTTCTAATAAACGACATATTGTTTTTATGTGCATTTTTACCACTCTATCTAATTTAAATGATTATTTTTACGTAAGATTTGAGCGATAGAGCTTTTACCATAACTAAATTCAAATTAAACATCCGACTCTAAACAGAAGCGCTTAAGTATCGCAGCTTTAAGTAAATTTTCTTAGTTCACAACAGATTTTGATGGTCTTCTTAAATTGCCATCACTATCAACTGGTCATCAGCATATAAAAAGTGATAAAGGCTTAAAATTTCTATTAGTAATGAAAAAGTAGAAAAGATTTCCCCTTGCTCTGAACAATTAAAAGATATCTCAATAAACGCTCCTCTTAAGTCACCCTACCTGATAAAATCAGTAGACAGTTACGAACCCTCAACAAAAAACAATTCACACGGGAAGTTGACTTATAGTGCATGGGAATACTGTTTAGTGGGAACTTTTTGTGATATAATTGGTTAATTGAGATAATCTGAAATAGATCCCCGTATTTTTTATTTCCCATTTGTTTTAAAGCTAAAGTAGTAAGATTTCGAAAGCTTAAGTTTCTTTTAACTTATTTTGAAAGATTGGTAATTTGTTAAAGAAATAATTCACGGTCACGTTGCGTAGTTTAGAACAGGATAAAAAGTAATAATTGCTAAGTCCTTAAGTTTAGTATGATTAAGAAATATGTCTATATAATCATGTAGTTGATTGAAGCTAGTAGCTCAAGTATTTCTGTATAATGTGTAGGAAATATATATAGTCCTCCTCAATCAAAACTACCAGTATAGTGCTGCTTTTTTAATTTTAGGAAGTGAAAAATTAAAGATGATTGATGTTAATAAATGATCGTGAAAACTATGGTTGGCAACAAACACGTAATATTGTTGAAGTCGTGGATGGGTGAAACCCCTCACTATCAGATTGTAATTTCAGTAGTACAAAATATATGATGTACGTCTAAGTGCAAAATACATACTTAATTCAAATAATACGTTCAAAGTGGTACGTCAGCGCGTTCTATGATCAATATATTCAATAGCAATGCGTGTGTTTAAATTTATAATAAATTAATTAGTTGGCTAAAAAAGGCTAACCAATTTGTTACAAAAAAATAAAAAGAAAAATTACTCACTGCCAAGTTAACCCGTCAGTGGTCACGCCGTATCATTGTACAATTTTCATTCATTTGGGGTCGTGTGCTACGAGCCGGAAATCCATTACAAAGCGATAACTTTAGTGTACTGAGCCAAGCGAGCGTGACTACAATTTTTTTGGGGATTTTATAACGAAATGTAAGTATAATAAATCGATCGATATGGCTTTCACAGATCTTGAGCGTAGAATGATATCAGTAATGTACTTATTTTTTTTCTTTAGCAATAATTGCATAAAATACATGCAGATTTTTAAGTTTCATTAACACCAACATTTCTTTTTTATTACTTGATGTCTAGTGTATTTAAGTGGCAAATCTATGTACATATTTACAACACTGCAATTAGCTATGACTTGTTAGTCGATGTCTAAGTTTTAAGCTTTGCGTAAAGTGAGTGGGTTTGTTTATTGATTTGCTGTATACAAAGATAGAAAATTATAGTGGAAGAAACCATTACACCAAAGTAAAATATGGTTTACCGTACCATATTAAATTTGACTGCGCTGACCGTGAGTTTTATTATGTCATTGGGACAACGGCTTTAGTCTGTCTATTTCGCTGGTTGCTCGGTATTTTTTTTTTTTTTTGTAACGTTACCCGACGAGGTTTTTTTCTCACGAGGATCAACAATTTCGAAACGGACGGTTATAGCTCAACACTGGCAGATAGCAATATTATCTATTTGCGACACGGTATTATTTATTTTTATGTATTATTTGTTTTACTTTCGACACAGCACCCTATTGTTGCAGTTCTGAAACCAATTTGATTTCCACCAATTTTTAAGGATTTTTTTAAATAAACTTTGCCTTTAAACACTTTAATAAAAAAAAATAAAACGCTATATTTCATATTTCATTGTTCGTTTATGTCACTTTAATACTGCTTTAATTCTTTTTTAACTTGAGATACTTCAAACTAATAACGATAATAATTATGACTATTATTGACTATATTATGACTATTATTATGACTATATTATGACTATTAAAATACCTTGTATTGACGCTTCAATTACGCGATAGTTGATAATATTAATAACCATACATTAATAACCTTTTTTAAGTGGATTTACCAAAAAAGTGTCAGAATATGTAAAGCTTTTAAATTAACGTTTACACACTGACTTGAATGCAATTCTTATCATATCTTAGAATATTATTTATCCACAAAATAAAACAAAATAAAAGTCTGGTAATAAAAAAAGAAAAAAAAATTCTAGTCAAATCATGAAAATATGTTGAACAAACTGGCATATTTCCCTTAACGCAAACCTTAACCTCAAATTAACTCATAATACTGTCCTTATGTTATTTCCTATAAGTTTAGTAGTCCATTTAAACTTAAAGATTATTATTTAGAACAAAAACAATAATGAAGGTATTTTTTACATCAGGAAAACCATTATCCCAGTAGGATAATACTATAAAAAAGTTATGCGTTAAATGCAAAATTAAATGAGGAATGTATATTGTCATTCTTAAAATTAAACTAACAAAATTCCATAACTCGCGTATTTTTCATGTACTTTCACAGAAATCAAATATTCCTGGATCGTTCTCGTAACAGATATTATGCGTAAGTTGGCGTAAAGCGCGCCTGACGCGTGGGAATTTTTATGAACAACCTAGAGCGGGAGGGGGGTTAACATGTATATTACGTGACACCCCCAAGCCGACATACAATTTTAGTTGTTTTGAAATATTTGTTTACGTTACATAACAATGTAATTTCTGTGGTTCTAACAAATTTACCACCACCTTAATATCCATCTACTCGTATAATTAACTTTCCGAAATACCTATGACGTTTGACAGCCTGAATATAATAAAACTTTTCAACATTTAGTAACTTATATTTCAAAACAAATATATATTATATTATTATTTTATTATTTATTATTATTTTTTTTACTATTATGTAACATTTTCGAGTTTTTATATTTTAATGGAGGGCACGTTTTTATAGAGCTAACAACTTATAAATGAGTTACAGGAAAGACTGATTTTGAAAAAAAACATAAAAAATAATTTATGAATCATAATATTCTAGCATAATTATACTGCGAAAGCCATTTATAAATAGCTTTTCAAGTTTTGTAAAAAATAATGAAAACCATGATCCTATTCTATTTTCTTCTAGCACTATGTACTACAATTAAGAAATTTCAAACTATAGAATACATTTAAATATAACATATTTTTTTAATATTAGTCACGTACAGAAGATTCACTCTAGGAGGATATTCAAATGAATTACGAATGTCACAATCACGAAATAAAGTGTAATTTAGATCAACTAACGTACGTATTTCCATCGCGCTGTCCATCAGTATTCTAGACGTCTTCTTTCGCTCTGATCTATCTATTCGAAATTTGCGTATAATTTAGGACATAGATAAATAAATTATATAAATAAAACAACACAACATAAAAATGTTTAGCTACGTCTTGTAATAAAAAAAATAACACACTTATCATTTTTAATGTCCATGACTCCTATTTATTTACAGAGCAAACAGACTTTAAAGAATATGGACATTCAATATCAACAAGGAAGTTGACATAACCTTGCAACGATAAAAACTGCAAGCACTTATTATCAACATCAAACAGTTAAATTTTAATGCTTATGAATACCAACAAGTAACCTTCTAACGGTCACATTAAAGTTGAAATTCTACACGTCGATGCATAAAATAAGGGTGGATGGGTTCGCACTATATTCCCACAAAGAATTTTGTCACATGGGAACATAAATATTGTGGGAATAATTGTGGAAATTGAGGCGCACCGCCACGTGCCAATAGGGCCTTATGATAATTTGTGGTATTAATATCGGGTACTGCGGTGTGTCATGCTTTTATATTTAGACAAAAGATAGAAATAAACAAAAAACCCAACCCGCTGCACGCTTCAGATTTAAGACCTATCAGTATCCTTCCGTGCCTGTCTAAAGTACTAGAAAGAGTAGTCTGTGAGCAACTGACCCGCTATCTAGAGGAAAATTCCATACTACCGTCGCTGCAATCTGGATTTAGAAAACGTCGTAGTACCTGCACAGCGCTATTGGATGTGATTGATAACATTCTATCTGCCCAGGATAAGGGAATGTGTACAATTTTAGTACTACTTGATTTTTCCCGGGCTTTTGACTGCATCAATATTTCCCTGCTCTTGTCAAAGCTAAAATACTATGGATTTGATACAGCGGCATTGGCTTGGTTTCATAGTTATCTTAGTCAAAGAAAGCAGTTAGTAAGATTGGAACTAGAAAATGGAAATACCAGTATTTCAGACCTTGTTTCTGTGAAAAAGGGGGTGCCCCAAGGCTCCATATTAGGCCCAATTATATTTATTTTGTATTGTGCAGACATAACTACCAGCCTTCAGTCTTGCAGTTACCACATATATGCGGACGATGTACAGATTTCTATTTCCTGCAAACCTCATATCGAAACGGTACGAAACCGCTATAATGGAGTTAAATAATGATTTAAGAATAACTGATTGGGCAGAGAAGAATTGCTTAGTACTTAACCCCATTAAAACAAATTATATGGTTTTCGGTACAAAACACCAGTTAGATTCTTTACCTAGGTCTCCAAACATAACGCTAATGGGGAAACCAGTTGAAAGAGTCTTTGAGGCACGAAATTAGATTTGAAAACCATATAGCTAAAGCAGCTCAGAACTGTTTCTATCGATTAAAGGTCTTATATAGAATGAGACCTTACCTATCTGAAGAACTTCGCATACAACTCGCGGAATCGTTGGTGTTATCGAAACTCACATATGCCGACACCGTTTATGGACCCCGTCTACTAGCTAGAACTAACCGTGTTATACAGAGGGTGCAAAATGCTTGTGCACGATTTTGCTTCACAGTCCCACCTAGAAGCCATATAACACCGTTTCTCAACCAACATGCAATGCTGAAAATGAAGTCACGGCGAAAACTACACTTGGCCAGCCTCCTCTTTGGTGTGATCAAATATAAGGAACCATCATACTTATATAACAAGCTTGGTTGGGTCACGAGTGGAAGAGACTGCTCAGTAAGGCAATGCGCACAGCAGCTATCTGTACCGTCACACTGTTCTGCAGCATTTAGATGCAGTTTTCGGTATGCAGCATCAAAAATTTGGAATAATTTGCCTCCACCTTTGAGGCAAATTAAAAGTCTATATACATTAAGACACGTCTGCGATGCTTTCTCTTGAATACACAGCGTGAATTGGGCAGCGTTGATCAGGATATTTCTATAGTTTGATATGTAATCCTAATTTTATAGTAAAGTAACATAATTATTTTACTGTTTTCGTTTTTAACCGACGAAAAAAAAAGGAGGTTCTTGTGTATAAACTTATGCGTTTGTAGTAACAAATATAAGAGGTTCGGATTCCGAATATCCTTTATCATTTATTTTTTACTTTTTATTTTTTTTTAACATAAATATATTTAATTAAACATAATATATATACATAAATGAAAATATTGATTTCTATAAATAAATAAATATATTATAAGATATGCATTTACATAATTATGTGCCTGGTTATATTTATAATATTTATATATACCTATATTAAAGATTTATTTACCTGTTTAACATACTTCTAATTACCACTAAACACTCGCACACATTAACACATCTGCACCTGACAAATATGTATGTAAATGAGTATCTAGTAATCCCGACGTGCGTGGAATACAGGTTCCAGATGAAAACCAGCGTCCAGCACTTCGCTAGACATGAAGCTGATCTGGACGCCTTTTTAGACGGGCCGTGGGACGCATAGTTACACAATAATGTAATTAGTTTTAGTTGTATGTAGTATTTATAAGTTAATTCTTGTTCTTTGTTACTCGTTGATGTTACTTTTATTTTTTTACTTATTATGTGTATTGATGTGTCTTATTGTGCTGTTCTAAATAAATGTTCATTCATTCATTCATTCATTCATTCATTCATTCAAATAATTATATTCGAGCTAATAGTAGTAGTAATCCAGACTCAAAAAAGCATAACTTAGATATTTCTTATTTGTAAATGTTTAGTACATATTATAGAAATACCCTGATCAATGCAAATATATTTATTCATCCTTACAAATACATGACAGATTTGCTACGAGCAGGCATCGAACCCGGAACCCACCTGCAGAAAGTCTCTTCAATATAAGAAGAATACAACACACAGGCTCATGAACACGATAACCAAATTAAATATACGTTCTGGAACATAATATTGGTTCACACGTCACTAGTATTCTTGTTAAGAAATGAAGCTGACCTAAATGCTTGTGTAAGAAGTGGGTTCAGCATCATCATCATCAGCCGAAGACCTCCCCTAAGGATCGCCAATCGCGCTATCCCGGTCTTGGGCACCCCGCATCCAACCGCTGCCAGCCTCTTTCTTCAAGTCGTCAATCTATCGTGCCGCAGGTCGCCCTACACTACGTTTGCCTGATCGCGGTCTCCCCTCTAGCACAAGTCGGCTCCAGCCACCATCAGTCCGCCTGGAGACATCACCGGGCCACTTCCACTTCAGCATACTATATCTCAGTGCGATGTGGGTTACTCTAGTTCTCTGCTGAATAACTTCATTTAGATGAGTGTTCACATACATCCTAATTGATACATATTATAAACGCGAAGGTAAATTTCTTTATTTGTAACACTTTAACGGCTTAACTAATAACCTTCAGGGTCACTTAGGGTTTAGGGTACCTTTCGTCCAAAAAGTACGGTTAAATAATATAACCTTTAAAACCTGACAGGACAATATCCACTACAATGAAAACGAACTGAGTCATCGGCCAACTGGTGCGTGTGAAATTACACAATACTCAAAAGACCCATTAATTTTTTTGCCCTAAATACCATTACCACGAGGTCAACTGACAAGGTCTCTGCTATCCTATGGGATTCCGTGTTTCCTATGTGAACGGACGCGGCGTGGGAACATTTCCGAGGACGATTGTGTCATCTACCTTAGTTGGATGGATGTTGGTGTGAATTTAAGGATCCCATTTATTTGTGTTGCCGATTTGACTACAAAACACTTGGTAATCGATTTGAATTTAGTAAAAGTTCGATAATAGAATAAAAATATCATATTCATATCTTAGAAGCAAATGTTTGTGAGTACATCCTCACAACCATCCATATATTTGTTTCTCTTTCACGCAGAAACGGCTAAACGGATCTGGATGAAATTTGGCAAAAGGAAAGATTATAGTCTGGTATAACACATATAAATAAATTTACAGTTCTCGTGGGATAGATTTCACCAAAATTTCCAATATTAAAAAGGTAAAAAAAATATCACATTTCTTGTATGGGGCCTTTCATTTTTATTTTTATTGAGTACGTATTTGTTTTGGCAATAGAAATACCCACTCTGAAAATTTCATCTGTCGACATTCATAAGATACAGCCTGCTGACAGATAGACGGACAGCGCAGACTTAGTCATTCGGTTCTAGTGGAACCCTTTGGGCACGTTCCCTAAAAATTTAAAAGTAAAGTGAATCGTTAACTCTTAGGTACTTCCATTCAATTGTAGTCGCGCACTAAAACTGAAAATTATATAAAAAGAAAGCGCTACCTGTGGTTTACACAAGATCGAAATACCCAAAATTTAGAAAATAGAAAAAAACTTACCCTGTGCAGGAATTTCCCACGCATTTAAAATCCCACGGTCACGTAGTGATACAAGTACGTACAAAAAAGATTTGCAAAAAAAAAATGAAAATCACACGAATATCTACCTTACACCACTCTCTTAAGCTTGTGAATATTTTTTCACCGAAAGCCTAAAGTGGTGTGGTCTTGGTAGAAATTCTCACGGTATTTTTTTGTAGTCACGGTAGAAAAGATGCGTATCTGTCGTACATATGTATAAGGTGGTAGTACATTTTGTCGACCATTAGGCCGTAGTGAGTTAGCGAGTGTACACGCAGACTGTTTAAGACTATACATTTTATATTCTATGTTAGGTCACGTCCGTTACGTGTAAATAGGTTTCCGTTTTGGGTGAAACGTTAGTTTTATTTTAAACCCTTTTTTGTAAGAACAAAAGGTGTTGTGTATGTAAGTTTTGATGTGAACATTTGAGTTACTAACATTCGATGAGTGATCATTGTGCCATAAATTAAATAAATATTTAATCTTGATTTTAATAAGCTGAATATCTGTTTACTACGGTGGTTTTGACTTAAAATACGCATAATATTTTAGTTTCAAATTATAATCTCACCTATCTCTTTGTCACTAAATCATCCCTCGAGGTTATTCGCAATAATCATAATTTTACCTAATGAATTTCGTGACGACAATAACCGGTACAAGTATACAAAAAAAAAGTATTTTATTGTAAGATAAAAATTTAATTTAATTGCGTGAAAGTGATTTACTTGAACTTGAGTGTTTGAACGACCCCAAAGGTTATTTATAATTAACTGAATAAGAAGGGCTGGGATAAATATAAACTTGTAAGCTATTAAAACAATATGAAGTAATGAAAATGCTTCAAAGTAATTAAAATTTCGACAAATTTCAGATTAGAAATTTACGTAATTACTACCATCGCCCCGCGGTTTCACTCGCGTAAATCCCGATGCCGTGGGAATATCGTGATAAAAAGTAGCCTAAATGTTAATTCAGGTCTCCAACTATCTACATACCAAGTTTCATAGCAATCGGTTCAGTAGTTTTGGCGTGAAAGTATATTATATCTATCATATAGCCTGTTTGCGCCGATCTATGATTTTAACTCTAGCTTCAATTTAACGTTCATAAATGTCACTTAGTGTCTTAATTGAATAAATGATTTTGAATTTGAATTTGAATTTGAACATATTAGTTTAGACTTTCATATTAGTTATTTAGTAGTTTCATATTAGTGGGATTATGTTTATCACAAGTCTAGATTGGAATAAATCCTTAGACTTTATATTTTTTTTTATTTATATTTTTACTTTACACAAACAACAATTTTATAGTTAGGTACTTAATTTTTTCTTATCGTCCAGATTTAAGGTCCAGATACCGTGACCAATACAAAACGCATCGTTCAGTGTTAAGCCAAAATTTAGAACTGTGTGACGCAGCCCATCGCTAGTGTATTATATACAGTCTTTGTGCTTGTATGCATGACGGTTTGACTGCACGGATGGCGCAATGGTTAAAGTGTTCACCTCGGCACTAAGCCGCGCCGAGTTTTGTGGGTTAAAATCCCACATGGGACAAAAAATTGTGTGATCCACAAATATTTGTCCCGAGTCTGGATGTACTTTGCGTTCGGTGTTAGAATGTTCGTGAAGCCCCCGCGATACAGGAATATTGTTACTGCGGGAGATGTCTTTAATAAGAAAAAAAAATACCAACACATAGAGATTACCCTAAAATACAGGGACTATTTTATTAAAAAATTTTTTTTTTTAATTTGTATTGGCAAAAGCTAGTAATAGTAAATCAATAAATGTCTCTGCATTAAGTCGGGATCAATTCCCAATGAGTCCAATGACTGCAAGTAAAAATAAATTTCACATGAAATTACGTTATTTTCTTGATCGTGAGACTACAATGTTTGGCTATATATCCGGTGGTCGGATATCCGGTGGTCGGATATCCGGCTATCCGGCTTTTATGTTGGCCGGATATCCGATCCGTTTCGTCTCGAGTTACGAGCCAAAAGAGCGTAGCATCAATTTTAAAGCGACAGAAATATCACTTGTTTATTCTGTAATTATTAATTACTTCAAAAGGCTTAAATCTAGATTATTATATAATCCATGTCTAATGTTATTTGAATGAAGTTTAGAATACTAAAACATGACAAAGTGGAAATAATAATTTTGTTATCTGTGGTGAATTGTGACAACCCTAGCGAAGCGATGAAGTATCTAGTAATTATTTCAAGAAAAAGTTCAAGCTCCAGTTTTCTTACTTTATTACGACTTTTGGAAAATATACATAAATACGTGTCAAACACTTTTATATACATACGTAAAATAAAATTATCAACAAAATAATAGGTACGACACTAACAAATATACTTTAATTAAACAGAGATAATTAACTCCACGCGTATCCAGTTAAAGTTGTTAAAGAGTTACATTCATATTTTTATCATAAAAACATTAATTACTTTTTGGAACGTATGAGCGCTTTAGCGAGTTTTCTACGAAAACACCTGTGAGGCAGCACGACAAAAAACAGAAGCGACATCAACAAGTTGTATTGTAATCCAACCTATGATTTTCTTTAGACTTTTTAAACTAATCTTTAAAAGAAGGAATGTAGGATTGAAAGTGTTCTTTCAAGTCAGTATTTAGTCAGTTTTACCAACTTTCAAAAAGAGTAATTGTGTCTTCATAACTTAAGGTGCTGTACTAGCATACTCTTACATAAAATGTGTGACTGATTACAGGCTATCTAAGTTTTAATAAAAGTAATATAGATCACAAAACTTTTCTACACACAGATTAGCAGCCAGTGGTGAATAAAAAAATCAAACTCGTCAATAACAACCTTGAACTTTAGAAATGATGTGAGAATAAAACCTTTACATTCTTAGCAACCAGCTGGAGAACTGTTCAGGGCCAGGTGGCCCGTAATGGTTCCTACAACTATCCCAATGTCGAGTTGGCTAAGACTGAGCAATCTGCAAGTTAAACGTGTTGAGACCTCGGTCAGCACCAGTTTAGACTGCCTGCAGTCAGGAAGTCACGAGTCCATTGCCTTAGCCTTAGGTTTAAGGGTAGTGGCAGCAGTATTAATTCATTACTATTTTATACTTACATTTAAAAAAATATTGGCTTCACATTATTACACAAATCGTGAACCTCAAAACTCATTTTAACAGGATATAATGTGCAACACATACTTTGAAATGCAATCGAATCACTCCTGAGCAAGTTATTACACACTTTATTACACATTTAACATGGTACAGCATAAAAGTGATGGCGGTATTCCGTAAAATATTCTTTACCTTTCGTACTAGTCGAAACTGTGTTACGACAAGGTAAGATTCTCACTACTGAATAACTTATTTGAGGTAACATAGGAAATATAAAGTTTGTAATATTTTATAGTGCAAAATTGTGGAACGTGCAAATATTGTAGGTAATACACAAACAAAAGGTATCGCAACTAGTGCCGAGTTAATCGTAAACATGTAGTATACGCAAAGAAAACAGAATACTCCGCAATTATTTCTAAAATTAGACATATAGTATGTGTTATGATATAGTATGAGTAATACAACACAATGTAAGATATTCTATTTAAATCATATAGAAGTTCCAGCATATACCATACGTACATGGTGACACCTCTTGAGCACACATATTTAATTAATGATCGTTTTTAATCACATAATGTAACGTACTCCTTTTGGTTGTACCCGCCAAAATACTCTAAATATTTATATATTTTTATATGCACATATACATACATATGTTGACATACATACATACACACACACACCCACAAACACACACACACACACACACACACACACACACAAACACACACACACACACACATACACACACACACGCACACATACATACATACATACATGCATGTGTTCATACCATCATCACTACAAAAACATTTATTTAAGAATTCTCAACAACTCTTCAGTCCCTTCATAGTCCAAGTTACTCAGAAATCGTTCCAGTTCCCTTCCACAAGCAAAACCAGTCATATGTCGCATTGGGTTTATTTTACTAATTCTATTATACAGGAATGGAGACAAGAAAAAGGAGAATTTTTTGCGAAGGAAGTTTTACATGAAGGAATTTCATACATTTCATAGAGTATAGTTGGACCTACTGCTGATATTGTAGATGCGTCTGGTGGCATTCATAAATGAGAACGTAGTTCATAGTGTTGCCAACGGCTTAGCTTAAGGCGTATTCGTTTAACGCGTTTTCTGTATTCGTTGCGTGATTTGAATTTTATGTCTCGTGATTAGTAACGCTCAAATTACACCGTCTAAAGCTGAACCAAAGACTACCACGACTGTTTAATTTGGTTTTAAATAATAAGTCAAGACCTAAATCATACGATCGTTCACTTATGAGTTATGACCGTAAGTTCAACTATGACCAAAATAATGCAAGTTTTTAAGATGTAACTTCGACATTTAGCGAGCTCTAGCTTTATTAATATTCCATTTTTCTGTTCAGGTTTCCAAGCACGATCGAGCTAGTTTGCATAACGCTGTGACGGTGGAAAAAAAAAAATAAAGTGAATTGTCGCACCGACGTTGTTTGCATTGTACTTCCAGCCTCGCACGATGTGATTGAAAGGACAATATTGTTCCTCTATAATGAAAGCCCTTAATGGATTTGTGATTTTGACCTAAATTTTTCAGATGGTGGCGTATACGTCGTTTTGGATTGAGATGTGCTTATTTAAGTGAATAAAAGATTTTAATTTTGGAAATTTTGGATTTTACTTTTCAGGGGTACAGAAGAGGACATAGGGTACTTGAAAAGTACTGTTCTCGAGGGACGAGGGATTATTGATTTTTTGTTTTTTGTAGTATAGTGGGGCAAACGAACAGACGGGTCACTTGATCGTAAATGACTGTCTTTAAGGTGGGAGTAGGGGGAGAGGGGGGAAGAGGGGAGAGGGAAGGGTTAGGGCCTCCGGTAACCTCACTCACGCCACGAAAAGCAATGCAAGCATTGCTTCACTGCCGGTTTCTGTGAGGCCATGGTATCATAATATATAAATTTTATTACTCCTACACCTGATACCACTCCTGATAAAAGGACTTTTTGATTAAATCTCAAGGTATTCTATAATTTTTAAGCCCATTTGCCTATGCCTTAATAAATCTGTATACCTCCAAAAGGCAATTATTCAAATTGGAAATTTGAACTGGAATTTCTCACAAAGTTTAGTTCACATTAATTGCGTGGGTAGTGTGCGGCAAAATTCTAATCCGTCAAGATTTTCCTGTTAAACTAAAATCAGAGTGTCACCTTCGTGTAGGGTCTCCATAAATCTCTATAAAGATCAGATTTCCATCTCTTGCGCTTGGTAGCATAACTAACATAGTATTTGACGGGCCTCTTGGTCTAGTGGTTAGTGATCCTGGCTGCGGAGCCGTAGGTTGTGGGTTCGATTCCCACCAAGGACAAATAATTGGGCGACGAGCACTATCATTTGTTCTGTGTATGGCTGTATGTGTATTTTTATTAGCAGTATGGTTACCATAGTACAGGCTCTACGTGTTTGAGATCGGGCCTGTGTGAGGTGTCTGAAATTATTACTTTACTAGCAACCCGCCCCGGCTTCGCACGGGTACAAATTATACATCTAAACCTTCCTCATGAATCACTATCTCTGTTTATCGTCGAGTGAGTGAGGTTACCGAAGGCCCTAACCCTTCCCTCTTCCCTCTCCTCCTCTTTCCTCCCTTACCATACTCCTTAAAGACTGGCAAAGCACTTGTGACTCTCGAGTTGCAGGTGCTCATGGGCGGCGACAGTCACTTACCATCAGGTGACCCGTTTGCTCATTTGCCCCCTTATACCATAAAAAAAGTCTATGTGCTTTTCCAGACTATAATCTATCTTTATATTAATTTTCATCCAGATCCGTTCAGCCGTTTTTACGTGACACAGTAGCAAACATTCATCATCCCTCACAAACATTCGAATGTATAATATTACTAAGATTAAAAGGCACTTAGCCGCAGCTTAGCAAGTTGGAAGCTGTGTCTACTTATTAAAATCTTACATTTGTGAATTTTCGTAGACCGTTAAGATATAAATAGTGATGTAGATAATATATCAGCTTCAATTTTTCACCTTGCGCTTGTGTTTTCAACCGACTTAAAAAAAGGAGGAGGTTCGATGTTCCACTCTTTTTTTTTATGTATGTTCACGGATTACTCAAAGACGCCTAGACCGATTTGGTAAAATCTTCTTTTATTTGAAAGGGTATACTCCCTAGGTGGTACAGGTCATGATCTGATGATGGAATCCTGGAGAAATAGAGTTAACTCTTCAAATTTTATAGGCACATTTGAAGCGAGTTGGGTATTTTGAGGCGCATTGAAGTCGGTGATACTTTTTTAAAAGATAATTTATAATTATTTATTCTAGAACATGAGATAAGAGAACGAAGACACTTAACCGTATTTAATGGATAAGCCTATTGGATTACAAACATAGCAATGCAATTCAATTTAAAAGTTAATACTTTTAAAATTCAATTTAATATGCACATAATATGCATATCTTGTCAAAATTAGGACTAGTCCGACGATCTCATGAATATTTATGCATCCTATCTTTAGAAGGACACCCGAAAGACAGAGAGCTTTTTCAATAACGTACAGAGGGTCCATAAATTAAGGTGTATCCAAGAAAATCCACTCAAAAAAGTCAATTTCGTCACTCTTTGCAATGATTAAAGTTAAAGATGGCAAATACTTATTCTGTTTGATGACTTTTTAGATGACGAATAAGGTTAAAATGAAGGTGGATTCAATTCAATTTCAACACAACATTGATTTATCAACGATATATTTAGATTTGAAAGTAGCTAAATAAGCATAATGCACATAAAAAAATCCGGTCCCGCAGCAGGCCCGCAGAGGTAGATTTCGTGTCCAAAAATATAAGTCGCATTAAAAACTTTTTTAGTCTACATTGTAGAGTAAAATAAAAAAAATTAGCTTTCAGTTTCCAGTTTAGGAGCTACGAATTTTTTTGCAACTAATTTTGGTTTTCCCACACCTCCCCAAAGTTAAGGATAGAATCATTTAGGGTTCTTATGAAAAAATGTTCGTATTTACTACAGGCATGCTATTAATGTTAAACGGTCCAAAAATTTTTTTGAAAATCTGTCCCCCAGTCCCCCCCTTTGGGGGAATATTCATTCAATATTCCCCATTCACGAACTTAACCTTCATTTTTGCCCTGTTGATTTGTCGTCCAAGTTTAAAAGCAATCGGTGCATAATTGCGACCTCTATCGTGCCGGTAAAATTGAGGTACATACATATATATAAATATAAACTTTTTAACTGGCGGTTTGGGGTCTAGGGATCATAACTAGACATCCTGTGAAGAAATTTTTGGAAAACTCGACAACTGGTACAAAACGAATAGGTAGGCTTTACTTCGAAATCTACCTAAAAATGTGTTATATGGTGCTTTTTGTTCAATCGTAATAATGGTAGACGCTTGAAATGTTTACAGTGTGTATTACAACTACAAATACTTAATTGTCGCGATCACCTAGTTCTGTTTTACCTCAGTCTTCTTATAGACTGAAGACCCTAATCAGATGATTCCAATGATACCGTTCATTATGGAATAATTAATTGAATTTTTGTTGTGTCACGGTTCAGAAGTTATAGTTAGATTTAGCGCCTGATCGTGTTGTTATAGCAAGCATACACATAATAACAGATTATTGTTTGCATTAGGGCAGACATCGGGCTTGGCGGTTGTTATGGCTGTGGCTGTCTGACTCGGCCTTAACAAATTTTAGTGGCCTAAAAAACTTATTTTATTCAACTAACGGACAGAACGGTCACCAATAAATGATCTCCTAGCTCCATTATCTGTTCCTCTAATTCTGTGTCCTGACCAAAAGCTGGTAACTTTACTTACGTACTTTTTTCGTGGATAAAAAGATGCTTATGTGCTTTTCCAGCTTATAATCAATCTCTCTCCCAAATTTCATCCAGATATGTTCAGCCGTTTATGCGTGAAAGAGTAACAAACATCCATCCATCCTCACAAACTTTCGACTTTATAATATTAGTAAGATACATGTGCATATTTCGGGGTTACCTGACTAGTTTTCGACGGGGGCCCTTTGACAAGAGGTGAAGTGACGCATCAGTTGTCTTTACTTACAGGTACCTTATAAAACGTAGAAACATCCATAAAATACTTTTATCTACCTATCTACTTTAAGTGTAGTCAATTCCACTGCAATGCAAAATACCCGCTTCGTATATTTTAAAACAAATATTACAATAGTTACTCGGTACTGGCGTGAATTTAGCTTGTGCCAGTGTTAAACAGTATTATTCAAATTCAATGTCGGAACGAAGGAAAATGTCCAATAAAAATGCAAAGAGAAAGGCACCTATTCTTTCTTCTTTACTAACTAAATAGCCGGGGTACGGCGCGGTCCCATTGTCAGCGACAATGACAATAATAAACAATTTACAAAGTTTTAGTGGTATTATTTGTAGGCGACACTAAGTCCTAGTTACCGGGGCCAAAAAAATCAACCCGGCTACAATAGTAACTAATATTATTAATGCGAATGTGAGTTTGTGTGTTTTTTGTTACGCTCTTACACCATAACTACTCAATTTTTATGAATTTTTCCATACAGGAAAGAGCTAAATGTATTTTTCTCTTTACTTCTATATAATTCTTTTATTTATTACCGATTTTGTCTTTTGCCTTGTAAGAGATCGCTCTTAGCGATCGCCCATTGTAATTATCCACTTTGTGCATTTGTTTTAAGCAGTACGTTGTTGGTGTACAATAAAGATTATTCTTTTCTAGCGTATCTTTCATCCAGATAAAAGAATTGCTATTTGCAGGTCACAGTTGCTCGTCTATAATAGTTTACTGCCGAACAAAAACTTTTACAGGGTGACTTTTAGTATAATAAATTCTATGTTGTCAATATTATTAAACTAATTAAAAACACTCGAAAATATCAAATAACTGACCATTATTTTTTATTGATATTGAATTTTTCAGATTAAGTATATAAAAAAAAAAAATTTTTTTAATACGTTCTACAGAATATTATGGATTATTTCGTTCCAAGTATCAATATCTAGCTAAAATTCATAAAACTACAACACATCTGCTATAGAATAAATGTATTATTACATTCCTGAATACACTATTCATAGAACAAACGACTTTTAAAATGAAATAAATATAGTGTTCAGTTTAGTTTCTATAAAGGTTTTCTTCTTATTGGATTTTGCTAATAAAATAACGCCAGGAGTTTAAATGAAAAATAAAAGCAGCTTCAAAATCGCGGCTGCTTGAATATATAATCCGAACAATACATAACTCTTATCGCTACGCCTGCAGTGAGACCTCACTTATACAGCATCAGCTCTCTCGCTTTTCCGATTCCATTGGTGATTTGGAGTGGAGCGATAATTGTACGGTACAGTGTGACGGCAGTTCTTATTGAACTTTGTTATTTTAATTTTTTTATTCTCGTGTTTAAAGAATATATTGTTATTAAAATGTGATCTGTTGGTACCGTATAATATACGTATGTAGGAAACAAGCTCGATTATCATTTCTACAGTTTTGACTGGCCTGTTGGTCTAGTGGTTAGTGACCCTGACTGCTAAGCCCGAGGTCGTGGGTTCGATTCCCATCCAGGACAAATAATTGTGTGATGAGCATGATAATTTGTTCTGTGTCTGGGTGTAATTTATCTATAATATGTATGTATTTAGAAATATATAAGTATGTTTATCAGCAGTCTGGTTACCATAGTACAGGCTCTGCATAGTTTGAGATTAGACGGCCGTGTGTGAGATGTTTGAAGTTATTATTTATAGTTTGATTTTCTTTGTGACAGTTCGACAAGTCATCATTATTCACTGAGTTATTATAACTAGCGTAATTATTACATTTATTAATGACGACCTAACGCGTAGCCGATTCGATTATAAATATTAATCGATTTTATTTATGAAGAACTATTAATCGATAAAAAAGTAAAAGTTATTTAAAATTATCATTTTTTTTTTAACAGACTATTATGTACAGTATCATAATATCTTAGAGCGGTAATAAATAATGTAGGTTACGTACTGTCAAAAGGAAATAGATAAACTTCTCATAGACACATTGTTATTAAAAACCGTTATTTTCATATTAATACTATTTTTTTGAGTTTTATATTAGTATTTTATGAGTGAAGATATTTCAAGCGGGACAAAGAAGAGTCTCATTAAAAACTTTTAGAACTTGTATTTCCAATGTGACACAACTTATTAATTTTAAGTTAAGTGAAATTAGGCAATATACTTAAATTTATCTTTAGCATCAGTTTTGTTGATATTTATTTAATAGAAGTGGATTATACTCGTACTTTAATAAAAAATATTTTATTTTATTATTAATTTTCTTCTAATAATTTCCAGAAGAAACGTCAACTAAATACCCAAAACTATTTTAAAAGAAATTTCAAAAGTTTAGGTCCCACCGAGATTTGAACTCGGATCGTTGGATTCAGAGTCCAAAGTGCTAACCATTACACCATGGGACCGTTGGACAGATGTTTGAAATAGCTGAGTATTATCCACGAAAAACTTACTGCGCATGGCAGCATTATGCTCCTTTCTTTTTTAACGCATCAATCTATCACTGTCGCACATATGTACCAAAATAGCAGAACCCGATCCCATATTATAATATTCCGTAGGTATGTATCAAATCAGCTTCACACCCACTTAAGAGAATTACAGAGTGCAGTACAAAGAACTGTTTTATTACTGAGTCTTCGTCCAATTATCGTATGGATGCTTTCTAAAAATAGATGCCGTGTTGTTTTTATGAAAATAGTCTTTATTTAGAGCGGAATATGTCACAAAGTTACTTACTTTATATTCATATTCTGTGTGTGTTGTCTGAAAAACAAAGAAGTCTCAATGAATTGTTGTGTGTCCTGTGTGACACAGGACACACAACAATGATTTATTGAGACTTCTTTGTTTTCGGCCTGACTCTACTACTTATTGAGTATTCATTATGAAGATGGTGCCTTATCTATTACTTTAAATTGTAACAAATATAGTCTGTGCCATTCTATGAATTAGAAAATGTGTTAGGTCATAATTTCGTAATGTAGTTAGGGTTGCCAGATGGTCTATAATTTTTAAATTTTAGTTTCAAAAAAGATGTTTTCAAATCATTTTTAAAGAATTTTATGAAATAAAGTTCTTTGACTGGTCGGGATTCGTCTGGATTGTCCCGATAAACAGCTTCTGGTAGTGTTTTAACAAAACATAAATTTACAATTACCGTGCGATTTCAGACGCTTTCCTCGCCTGAATTTTGAAGTTTACATCAAAAATCAATCTAATAATTGTTTCAATTTTAAAGGTTTTCTTAACACTTACGTAGTACCATAGTATGGAGCAAAATTGGTGGATTTAGTGAAATTGAATGCCAAGTACATGTAGCAACTTAACAAATTAGTGTAGGTACTTACATAATATTAAGCAGTTTTTAGTAACCTTAAACCTAAAAATAATAATCATGATGCTCTTAATGTACCAAAAAGTTATTTTATTGTTTACATTATTTTCATTTGCATAAAGTAACGTTTTGTTTTGTAATATCTATTTATTTCTTTCGACAATAGACCCAAAATCCCGACCTATTGAAATTTTACCCAGGTATTTCAGTCGTCCCATCTGGCAAGTCTAAATATATTAGGTAGACCTACCTAAATACCTTATACCTTGGAACTAAAAGTGAATTGTAATACGAACGTGCTATTAGTTAGTTGAACATTTAGTTACCATGAAATAACTAAAAGGTTTTCTTTTAAACGGGTTTTATCTAGGGTTGCCAATTTTGCATTGTTTGAAAATAATGCGAATATCTTTTAATACGTTAAATCTAATATCTTAAAGATTTTTATGTTTATTATAGATGCCATTTTGATGTGTAACAGCTGTAGTGGGCCGCGTTTTGGTGCTAAGACTGGCTCGTGCCGTGACTGCAAACGCCATGACACTTTCTTGTCGTCACGCTCTGAATTCGCTCTCTACGCGCCCGTCTGTATGCGTTAAGGGAATACTATACATACGCACACCTAGATCTAAAGGGCACACCATCGAATTCCTTATGTCAATACCTACAGAACAATAAACCAGATTTAAAAAATATCACCACTACTCGACGCTAGACGCTAAATACACCAACACGGGCTCAACTCAAAATAATAAAACAAATAAACGTACATTAAGCGATAGAGAATAACTACAAAAAACAGCTCCAAAACACGATTAAAACACAAGATTCCTACAATATCTTTCTTCTAGCTGCATATAAAACTAAGAAACGCCTGCAGTGCACAGTTAGTTTTTGCCTTTTTGAAGTGCTTTTTTGAGTTAGCTCCCTTTAGACCTAAGTGTGCGTTATCATACCGATGCATTATCATAGGTCTATATAAAAAAAAATCTTTTTGTGTTACTAATTTAAAAAGGTGCATGGTCTCAATTCTATCTTAGATTCTCGATTCTATTTTAAACCCGGACGTAAAAACGAGAGGTGTTATAAGTTTAACATGGGTTTATTGTGTATATGTCTGTGGCATCATAGCTCCTAAATCTGTTCAGCCCTTCGAAGATCATCAGCTGTTTTGTAATCGTGGAAAGGATTTTGGGTATATTAATTTTTTTTATTATGATTATTAGGTACATTTCGAAGAAAAGTCTACCTATTGGTTTTGTACGAGTTGTCGAGTTTTTCTTCACAGGTCTAGTTATGAAACTTAGACCCCAAAACAACCGCCAGTTAAAAAGTTTATACATATATATATGTATATAATTTCACGATAGAGGTAGCAATTATGCACCGATTGCTTTCAAACTTGAACGACAATCAACAGGGCAAAAATTAAAGTTAAATTCGTGAATGGGGGATATCCCTCCAAAGGAGGGGACTGGGCGGCAGATTGTCAAAAAAATTCAAAAAACACGAAATCTAGCTCTGCAGGCCTGCTGCGGGCCCGGTTTTTTGTTTGTATGTTACTCAATAGCTTATGGTTCTGGGTATTGTTCGATAAGTTATTTTATAGGACATAGTGAGAAAATAACCATAAAGATTTAAAAAGGTATTCATCAACGTAGTTGGCACAGTAAGTAATGGAAGTTTCAAGTTGTGGTGTAGATGTATCGAACGTGTATTGAAGGGATTATATATTAGAAAATATTTTTGTAGATTGCCGTAGATTGCCGTAGGTATCTAAGAAACTGGACCGGTGACGGGCTGCGCTACCCACCACAACCCAGAAGTTTTATTACAATGGTTTCCTCGCAGCCCAAACTGGTCAGTTATGATTTGAGCAGAAGCATGGAAAGAGTAATAATGGAGGAAGGAACGTTTGTGTTAGAAGATGTCCACAGCACAGGAAAAAAATCCAGATGCTGTAAATTTTTTCTCAGAGGGTGCAACGGAGGAATCCATTGCATCCTCCTTTACTAGAAAAAACAGGGCTTCTTTTAAAGCCTGGGCAGTATATATTACTGTTCCGTATGTAAACTTCAGCAAGGCACAGTACTTAAAAACGGTTATTAAGAGACACTAAATTAAATAAACTATCACTAGTTTCTTAACAGCCTAATTAATTCTGTTCAATTCTCTTACTCGACTTTCTTTTTACAGCGTAAGTGCACTTAAATAAAAATCCAACCACCTACTACCAAGTTCGTAATTATTTGTAATTTGGCTCTTGAGGTTATAAAGGCTAGTTCATGCTTGCTACTTAAATTCGAAACCATTCTCACTGTAAAAAGGTCAGAACAGCCGTAGCGTAACGAGCAATGGTTCACGGAGGAACCATTGCTCGTTGCGGTAACACTAGCCCGCCGTCGTCCGAGCGTAATAGCAGCACTATTACACAAAACAATTAGGTACATCTTAAACTTCACAAATATAAATCGAAATATTTCCGCCGTTGAATGTGTCGTATTGTGCAAACGTATTAATAATTTGCTAATATTTAAAATATTTGATCTCCAGTGTGAACCCCCTTTAACACTATCCGCGCGTAATACCGCCAATTTGTAATAGAAAGGAAAATGCATCTACCCGCTTAATGTAAGGCTGTTAACAGGACTCCGCGTGCACTTTAATTCAATTATAGATTCTATTCTAGCATCTTCTAGCTAGTTCTTAATGGTTATTAGATAGGTTTCAGGGCTTTAAGAACGATTTAAATAATTATACAAAAACGCAAGAATGTTTTTTTTGTTTTCGCTTATCCAAAAGACATTTAATATAAGCTCTAGATTCACAACGACAGTGTTTTGCGGAGCTCACAAGGTGCCAAGCATGTAACGTGCCTTAAGTAAGCTTAATATAAAGCGGTCCCTAGCCTAGATGATCATGCGGCATGACATGCGTTACGTACTGTCATGCATGCATGACCGTTTAATTGTATTGTTTAATGCGAATGACATGCAAACTACGTGCATGATATGCAAACTACGTGCTGGCAGTTGATAGCTAGTAATTCATATTTTTAACAATAGTAAAACCGGCTTCATTATTGGCACTACGAATTTTCATTAGCTATTTATCCATTCTTTTATCTTTGCTATAATCTATTCAATAAAACGAAATCCTTTATATCTATCGACAAACAAGAAGATAGTGAGTAATGTTACTTATATCGTACCTAATCTCTTTTGAAACTTATCTTCTCCAAGAGTTATTAAATAGCGAACTTATTAGTTTTATTGCAAAAAACAGTTTTAAATTCACTGAAGCTCTCAAACCACCGTTCACCTTGAGGCAATCATGAATGATCTCATTTCCTCGTATGTAGTCTGTGTGTAGCAACCCTTTTTCATTGAACACCAAAGCAAACAAATTGGAAATTCCCGATGCAGTTCCACTGCAAACGAACCCCATATTAATCGACACATAGTACTCTTGTCGGTCTGTCCTTTCAACTGAACCGCAAATTGATTGGAAATAGATGGGTATTAATTCAAATAATTAACATTTTGCTCTTGTCACACCGAATTGGAAGAATAAGTATCGGAGCAAATTTCAGCCGGTACATACTCATGTTATAAGATTTCAATGTGAGAATCTATATATACGTGGGAAGGATACATATAATAAAGGATTGTGAAATTGGAATACATAAAATTCATATGTAGAAGTGCAGAAAGCTAATGTTTTTTAAACAATATCTAAACTAATATTATAAAGAGGAAACATTTGAGTTTTTGTATGTATGTTTCTTTTTCTCCATCCATTTATCCATCTTCCATTTCTTTTTCTCCATCTCATGGTTGCCTGTAAGAGATTGCCATAGAGCGATAAGGCCGCCAATTGTATTAACCGTAATTATGCTTTTTAATGTTCCTGGTGTACAATAAAGAGTTATATTATTATTATTATTATGTTTGTAATGTTTTCACACAAAAACTACTGGACCGATTGCGATGAAACTTGGTATGTAGATAGTTGGAGACCTAGATTAACGCATAGGCTTCTTATCCCGACATTGTGTGCTATAAAATTGAAAATTATGTTAAAACATCTACATATAGCAATAGGGTCCAGTATATATTTTGACCTGTCATGGAACAAAAGTCTATACGAAGACAATTTAAGTATATCGGTAAAAGAAATGAAACAACACATTCAAAACGAACGAGATTCGACGATTTCCAGTTAAAGTAAATACAGTTACAGTAACTACTACTGTGGCTTAATTCACAAAATAAGAACTTAAAAGAATTCTTTACTAAAAGATTAGTTAGTTTAAAGTGAGTATTGTAACTGTTCCCTTATGGAATGCATTGCCGGTGTAGTGTAAACTTCGCATCACACTTCACTCTCTAAATATTTACCGACAACTAAATAACTATTTTGTTTGGTGGTCGGTAAATATTTAAAGTGTGGAAGAAATAAACTTATTATGAATGAATAGTTATCCAAGTAGATAAATAATGCTTATTATTGCGGAACTTATATTAATCTACAATATAGTAATTTATAATAATTTTCATTCGTACAACACTTGTAGCCTGTGTGTCTTATTCCGAGAGAAAGAAGACATCAGCGTTAAGAGTTTATATTAACACTTAATGTTTATTATATACTTTAAACAATTCGATATAATTAAGAATTTTTATAATAGTTTTTGTTTATATAAAGAAAAAACCTTAAACTGTGATTAACTTGTTAATCAAGCAGACACGAGATCTGAAGTGACACCCGATCTATATTATATACATCTATATAATACCTATTTTATTAACTATTTTATTCTATATTATATCCATATACATCTATATTATATACACCCCATCTATACATACATATATATATATATATATATATATATATTTTTTATATATAGTCTGTGGTATCTAATGTTGTTAAACTACCTACAGTAGTACATTTGTTTTGTTTTTCATTTATTATTATTGTTATTAGTCTACTTTCCTTAAAACCAATAAAAATAAAAAAATAAAAATAAGTATACAGTATCAAAAATCCAGGTGATATGTCGATCTGAATAACTTTTAAAAAGGTACCGATGTTCCGGAGATTACTCTCCACATGTGTACACATTAGCTCAAAAATTCGCCCTCTTTACTTATAATGTTACTAAAGATACCTCGGTGTAAATGGTGTTTGTAAGTTAAATCTACTGGAGTTTCAACAGAAATTCTATTCTAGTTTGGAATCCGGAAGACAAGGTGCGCAGTACTGTTTGTTCAACAATCGACGATATTCGGGCTAACAAGGAAGATGGAATGAAAAGCTTTAGTTAAAATAAGGAAAATGGTAAAAACACAATTTCACTCTCAAACTTTTCGTGTAGACGAACGTGTAGACCTTTACCTAGGTTTAAAAAAATCTTTACTGAGTTACCCTTTTACTATAAATGTCCATCTGCAACTCAAGAGTCACAAATGCGTTGCCGCCATTTAAGGTGGGAGTAGGAGAAGGACGGTAGAGGGGGGGAAGGGTTAGGGCGTCCGGTAACCTCACTCACTCGGCGAACTTCTGTGAGGCCGTGGTATCACTTCGGTCAAGCCGGCCCATACGTGCCGAAGCTTGGCTCTCCCACGCTAAGAGAATTTGAGAGAGAACCGAAATTAAAATGGCAATGTGGTAAAAGCGATGCGGCAGGTGGCTTGACCTCTCGATAAGATCCCGTTGGCCCCGGAACTAGTCAGACAATCCCGAAATACAAAGGTTATTTAAAAAAGAAAACTCAATTGGAGCAAAGGGATCGTCCATTAATCACGTGATGTTATTTTAGCAATTTTCAACCCCCTCCCCCTGGTGATAGGAGGTAAGGGTTTAGACTAACCCCCATCCACCCTCCTCCTAGCCAGAATTACGTGATATCTCAATACACCCCCTACCTACTTGTGATATTGTGTAATTTTTTCTGAACACCCCCACCCTTTCGAACTTCACGTGATTAATGGACAATCCCTAATGAATTTATAAAACACTAGCTGCGCCCCGCGGTTTCACCGGCGTAAGTCCTGATGCCGACCCAGGCCTCCACCTATCTACATACCAAGTTTCATCGCAATAGCTTTAGTAGTTTTTGCGTGAAAGAGTAACAAATATCCAAACAGCCATACATTCTCACAAACTTTCACGTTTATAATATTAGTAGCACTAGCTGACCCGCGCAACTTCGCCAGCGTTTTTCATTGACGCTCTGCTTCTATTGGTCGTAACGTGCTTTTATATAGCCTAGCCTTCCTCGATAAATGGGCTATCCAACACTAAAATAATTTTTCAATGCGAACCAGGAGTTCCTAAGATTAGCGCGTTCAACCAAACAAACAAACAAGGAAAAGGAGGATTTTTGGAACAGTTGATTGAAATTAAAATAAACTGACAACTTTAATTTCTCACACAAAAAAAACAATAGGCTGTCGTGGGACTGCCGACTGAAGAACTCAATGTTTAGATTAGCGCCCTCTAGTGGATTTATATATGTATTATTAGCGTGACGGTCACGGGTTCAGTGCTATTTCCGAATATCAAAAGTGCACAAACGTGCATAAAGAAGTTTTCACTTCAAAAAACTATAGCTGTCAACTTTTTTTTAAGTCAATAGCTTCCTTGTTATCTTCTCAATGTAAAAAAAATCTAGTCATATCATAACCGTCATTGAGCCTAACATTCTTCCTCAAACAACTTCAAAAACAGTTCGGAATGTCCACCCAGTTCTCAATTTCACATTACAACTTTTTTGTACAGTAACGACACGAACCTGCCGGATAAAACTTATTTTTTTATTATTCGGTACAAAGTTTGAATGTTTCTCATCCAAAACCATAAGTCCCATATTAAGGAGACCGGTGAAGTTTCCGGCGCTTGGCAAACAAGACCGGAGATAATCAATTTTTCTCGAGAAAAGTTTTAATAGTGGCGCTGAGTTAATGCCCTATTTCTCCATTATAATAATTCATAAAGAGGAGAATAATGCTGTGTGGTCTGGAGAGGTCATCCGTCAGCTAAAGTTGGTAAATTCAAGTTTGGGTAATTCAATTTTATAGTTAATGATGTCCAACTTACTGAGCAGTCATTATAAGATGAGAAGCATTACAGATTTTGAGCTGTTAAAAATACTTATTACTACCTACATTAAATTGGTCAAACTTTAATGAATAAATGCCTAAATATATTTTAGTAGCACTACAGGGGTGAATATTGTGATTAATTTTACTGTTGAAAACATAAAAAAATGTAAAAACCAAAATAACAAGTCTTGACTACGAAGTCCTCGGCCTTATGCAGCTAACCTGAAACCGGATATATTCAGATATAAACAACAACAATAAAAAAAACAGACGAGTGCGAGTCTGTGTCTTACTGTAACAACAAATTAACAACTTGCGGATTTTCTGTACTTGTGCTGTGTGAGACATTTTTTTGTCGTGTGGAAACCGCCACGGTCATTAAATCACCGGAGCTAACGGTTAAGTGTGTTACGGTGTTCCGTCACCAGTGGGTCTATTGGACCCGGGTATAACCGGGTATGCAAGCGACGGTAGCTAAAGCGTCGTAATGGCTAAGGCGTCGGACTTGCGATCAAGTGGTTGCGGGTTCGAATCCCACCCAGTGCACTACCGGCGTGAACCCACTCCTAACACAAGCATTTAGCTTAGCTGGAGGGGTTAACAAGAATACTAGTAATGTGTGATCCACGTATAAACATAAAAAGGAAGCCTCTGAGAAACCCTGCAAACCTTAGCCGCCTAACAGCAGGCAACCGTAGAGTACGGGGGGCCTGGAGGGGCCAGATCAGAGAGGCACCCGCGGAACACGTAGCGCCATCGTCAGCATGACCCGCCCCCCTTTCCTTATTTTTAACCTGCGAAGTATCGACCTGCGAAATAAAATCCTAAGTAATATTGTTCGCTCTTCGATCATTCAATTTGGCGCGGATAGTATTCCCCGCTATCTCGACCAATGGGCGTCCGCGTTACCGCGCTGCGATTGGCGTGAGCGTGAGACTACGAGAACAGCGCCACCAACCGGAAAAAAAAGTAGTATCAAAACAAAAACCGCGCGAGAGAGGACGACGAAAAACTGTCTTCGAAATTTGCCCTTTTAAAGTTTTAACTGTAATTGGGGGTTGCCGGTGATCACCGTGTGTTCATTGAGCTCAGACAATCTACAGTGAAGTGCAGTCGTGCCAGCCACCTTAGCCGACAAATCACGCAGCCTCAAGCCTTGGTCGTTCCAGCGGACAGGTTAGTGGGTTTTCTACTTCGCGCTGAATTTGTTGGTGATCGAAGGGGAGAGACGTTCTCTCTAGGCATCTCCGTGAGAGCCTCAGTTAGTTCTCTTTTCGTTAAATCTCAAATACAGTCCATTTCTCTTAGTGTTCGTAACATTCACACGTGGTTGTAATATTATAAATACAAAAGTGAGTTTGCTTGTTTGTTACGCTTTCACGTCTTATGCCGCGTTTCAATAAACCAAAAACGATTCGTTTTGCTTACGGGTGGAACGATACGAATACGAAATTTTACCGTCCGTAAGCTAGATAAAAGAACTGTTCTCGCGTAATTTGATAGACTTGACTCAGAAACTTTATTTTATAAGCAACTTCTAAAAAGGTTCTATGTTCCACTGTATATATATATTTTTTTTATGTATGGTCACCGGACGCCTAGACCGATTTGGAAAATTCTTCTTTTATTTGAAAGGGTAGACTTCATAGATGGTCCCATAGTCATCAGGTCTGGGTCTGATGATGGGATCCTGAAAAAATCCAGGGAATTTTATAGGCAAACTTGAAGCGATTTGGGTATTTTGATTCGCATTGAAGTCGGTGATACTTTTTTTAAAACATAATTATTACAGTTTCAAGAGCCCGCAGACATGATATTTGATGTTCATTTTAACTTAATACCTCCACAAGAAAGACGGACAACGAAGTGATAAGGGTTTCTTCTTTTCTTTTGAGGAATGGAACCCTAAAAATGCACTTTATGTACGACAACTAGAAGGAATGTGTTTGCTCGCAACTCGAGTAACTGGTGCAACTATGTTGGTGATATGAAGTAAGTTCTGAAACTCTCAGCTACTTCCACAAACGGCGTCGCTATCCTGAAATTCCGAGACGACATAAGACAATGGGGTCAAGAAGGACCATCCAACAAACATACTTATGATGTATACAATAAATAAAGATGAAGTGCATGTTTTTAATGTCATAATAACAACTTTATACTAAATACATCTGGCTGTTTATACGGTATTTCTACCAAAAATCTTTTTATAATTTTTTTGTCTGTCTGTTTGTTCCGGCTAATCTCAGGAACGAGTGAACCGATTTCCACCAGACTTTCACTGGCCGATAGCTTGTGCTATAAGGAGTTATTATTATTATTATTATTGTTTTGAGTGCCTGGTGCTACCTCGACCATTTCTGGTCTTTTGTAGCTCACTTCTGGTTTACAGTTCACTGCTCAGACTTATGGATTTGAGATACCTCCAGATCCTATCAGCAGTGATTGTTTGTATTTCCTGCGGTGGCATGATGTGCAACCCTAGGTGAATACTTCGGTGCCGCATTAGTGGGCCACAAGAGCATAAAATATGCATTGCAGTCTCTTCTGTTTCTTGACAGAATCTGCAAATTGTGTTCTCACCCAATTTTAGGTTGAACATATGTTTGTTCAGTTTGCAGTGTCCGGTGAGGACTCTTGTTACTGCACAGGTTTTGTATCTTTTGAGCTCCAGAAGTTCTTTAGATACTTTTTTATCATAGCCCTTTATTATGGCTTTCGAGTGTCTTAGACCAGTCGTGGTCTTCCATCTCTTAATAGCCAATGATGTATATTTGGCGTTTATGATAGAATACGCTCGCTGTTTGCTGATGCCGCAGAATGGTTCTGGGCCATGCTGTCGGTTGTCTGCACCAGCTCTGGCGAGTTCATCGGCTTTTTCGTTGCCATCGATACCTGAATGGTCTGGTACCCATCTTAATGTACTTTTGTTTGATTGCCCCAGTGTGTTCAGGTTTTCCTTGCAATTTTGTATTAGCTTTGAGCTAGTCTCAAAATTGTCTAGTGCCAATAGCGCCGCTTGGCTGTCTGAGTTGATGTAGATGTGTTAATTTTTTACTTTCCTTTCAAGGTTGATCTCCACGCACATGTTTAATGCAGAGAGCTTAGTCTGAAAGACGGAAGCCTCTGCTCCCAGGTTGGCGCTCCACCTGAATTTAGGTCTCTCTCCGTAAATTCCACAACCTACATCAAGGCCTTTTTTGGACCCGTCGGTGTACCACTCGTGACTACCATTTTTGTTGGATTGGAGGCCTTCCAGCCATGTATCCCTCTGTGGTATGTCTACTGTGTACCTTCTTACGAAGTCGATCTCTGTTTGCATGTCATCCGCTGGCATGTACAGAGATTTTATTCCGAAAATCGACTCTTTTAGTGAGTTTAGTGTTCGTGATTACCACTTTGGTTTCGTCTGTGTACATATCCTATATATGCTTTTGGCAACTTCTTTTTGCACATAGATGCTGAGCGGAGTCAGGCTTAGTTATAAGGAGTTAGGCTGCTTTTATTTAAAAAAAAAAGGATTAGGGAACCCGCGCAAAAAAAGATATAAATGTGTACACGCGAAGTCGCGCGTGGCACAGCTAGTATTATAATAAAATAGTAATAGTATTTATGAGCGTATAATTGTTGTCAACTTACGAGTATGAAAAAAGCCTAAAAAAGCTAACTTAAGTGATGATTGACGACCTCCATGTTGCGTGGATAGTGCATACGAATGTAACATCAGAGGTGACGTGTTTGATTCCCGTTTAGTGCAAATATATGTAAGCATGAATATTCCTAGCTCTTTGCATTAGTCTGGGTGGTTCTGTGTATATTATGTAAGTATGTATATACAAAAAAAAGTATTGTATGTAATGTCGTTTACAATAACTGCGATCCGTTTATAGAATGCATTACCTGTAAAAATTAGATGAGCTCAAACCTTAACCTCTTTTAAAGCACTTGTAAAAAAACACAATCTAACACTATAATGCCGCGTTCCAAAAAAAAAGAAACGATTCGTTTTGCTTACGGACGGTAAAATTTAGTTGAATTTTCCACAAACATTTTACCGTCCTTAAGCAAAACGAATCGTTTTTTGTTTATTGGAACGCTGCATAAGTGGTGTACAACTCTCTCACGTTGTGCAATAGACTCCATAATAAGTTACTCCACTAAACTGTCTTACTAATTATTACCCCATTCACTTCACCTAGATACTAAATTTATTATTTCATTGCACCCGTTCTAAATATTTTTGGTACGCCACCAGCTACCGATTATTTTCCTCTGTTGGTTTCATGCAAAGGTTGTCTGGAAGACATTGCTATTAGCGATAAGATCGCCCATTGTACTTGCCGCTTAGTATAAATTGTTACTATGTTTAATTTCTGTCCATCTATCTATCTATCTATGTTTATGCGTATAATTATGTATTTATTCGGGAATTTACGCGATCATGAAATAGGTATAGAAAGAAAGAAAGAAAAATATTTTATTTCTATCTTCTACATAATAATAAACATTACGTCTTAACACTAGGGTGGTACCGAAGATCAAATAGGGTACCTGCGTCAGCTATTGTCACAGATCGCTCTGCAACGCTGGTATTCTCGCAGGCCCCAATTACAATCCGAAATAGGTATTACATACCTCTGAATTGTCTGATGTTTCGACCAGGTTGCACAGTTGGCTGGCAGAAGGTGCGAGATGAAACACACTGGTGGTTTTAGCCGGTAGGAGTCCGGCACACCCCTCTGCCGCACCCCAGGTAGAGGATAGTCCATGATGGATTTCCCCAGTATAAAAAAAAAAAAAGGCCGAGTGTATAAATACATAATTATATCATGGAACGCGAAAGTTTAAAAGTTAGTATGTTTACACAAACTCTACTTAGTTAGGGTCAGGATAACTTCGTGTAATAATATGTCCCAAATAATAAAATAAAACTAAAACCCTGGTTACTGTTCCTTTCACTATAAATATATTTGATGGATCGAATGAATTTAAAATATAGTAAATATTGTAAAAACTCGAAATTAAAATTGCGCCATTTGTGAAAGTTACCCTAACTAATATACGGATAATCAGTATACACGATATTACAGTAGTACAGATGGCGTAAAACACATGGTCAGCATTTTTCGTTGCGCTAACACTTTTTTTTTTGCTAGCCGGCCGCCGAGCGTCTGAAGTGTAACGTGCGATAATTTTTTTTTTTTTTTTTTTGTAATAGTATTCTTTATTGTGGATCATAGGTAAGTAAATAATACAGGTGTTATAGTAAATAACACGGAGAAATAAGGAACATTGTTCCAATAAAAAACTTTTGGAAAGTTTGGCAACAGTGGAAATCAATTGACTTCATCTATTGATTACCACCGTTGACAAACTTAAAACATTTGAATTCTTAGGTATGCCTTTTTAATGCAAATAAGGGAAACTATTAATTTTACAAATTATATCCTACTGCTTCAAATATGCTTCTTTACTTCTGATTAAATTCGTCGTTCCAAGACAATCTAACTTTGTCCGAGATTGAGCGAATATTGTACCCGACGCGACGTTATAATATTCGCTAATAACGAATGCCGTCGTACTTGGGGTTAGAACCGTGGGTTTTAGGTTTTCATCACCATAACAGCCTATAATTGACACTTGAGAAAAGTTGCATACCGATGCCGCGATGGTTTATGATGACGTATGTCAAAATTACTAGGTGTATTTATTGGTTCTGCAATGACAGCCCAGTCAAGGAACTTAAATACCAAAAGTTTGGATTACCACCATTTTTATTTTTGATAACTAGTAAAAAAAATACGCTTATTAAGAATTTCGATACCCGCAGCGGCAGTCTGGACAAGTGGGGCGTCATTTGTTTTTAACAATTAAATGAAAATATAGAACTTTTTAAATATTTCATATGATATCTCGTTTCCAGTACGTTTTACGTCATATGTTCCCAAAGCATTTTTGTTCTCCAGTAAATTACCTACAAAATGAGACCTGTCAAAAGTCGCTAAGTACTTTTGTTTAACAGAAAATGAAGGTCAAAGTTAAGAAAGAGCGTTCTTTTTTACATTTAATATAGTCCGGGCACCGGAGCATTAGAGGGTGGTGGTCTTTTATAACAATACGATACTTAGCTTCAAATTTGAAGAAAAATACGTAGAATAACATACTAAACTGTCTACTTCGACGGAGATACGCGTCATTGTTTATTATTGCAAATTAACTTGAAAATCGGCTTTTTTTCCTATTTCATTAAAAATCTAGAAAACTATTGCTTTTAGAGCAAAATGTTAAATGCAAAAGCTGTTAAGCCGATGATTTTACATGAGGATTAGGCGTTAAAAAAAATTAGAAAATCGTTTCCATTGTTTAAATAAGCGAGAAAGATGAAAAATGCAAAGAAATTAAAATGCGTGAACATGCACTTTGCAATATTCAAAATTGAATGAAAATCGAATATGTTACAGACATTAGTATGTTTTTCATTGTACGCCAAGTCAGATCGCGAAATTTTAAAATGGCAGCCTATTGTAAAATTGTTAATTTAAAATTTCGATTGTGTGTAAAATGTGTCACGGGCTTGGTATTGATATCTAAGTTTTTGGTATCGATGGGGAATGACAATATTTTTGATACCCCAAACAATAATAACATAAATAAATAACAATCTACGTGCCCACTTCAAAGTACTTGGAGTAAAAAGTACTAGTACTACTTTTTTTTAAAATTTTTGTCAAAATAAGCGCAATCACTTGTACTAAGTTGTTTACGTCTAAGTTTAAAATTAAAAAAAATACGATCTTTCATTTACGGTTTTACGATAAAAACTTTTTTATTTGTTCAATTAAAAAATCAATTTTTTGGGGTATCAATGATATTGTCATTCCCCGGGTTCAATAATGTATGGAAATTCAATCTTTGACAGAGGCAGTGTTAATGCTCACATGTATCTAGGAAAAGTATAAGAACCACATGTGGTTCTATTTGCGCCATTTATTGGTGAAAATATTGTTTAATGCACGACAACACACCGCAACAATTGCGGTAGCCAGGTCGTAGTCCTGACCAGAATCCAATCGAACACATCTGGGAAAATCTCAAAAAGAGTATTCGTCGTAGTCGTAGACCAGCTCTTACGACCATCAGAGACCTAAAAGACAAAATGTGTAAACCGTTGAGGAGTTCCCTCGACTGGCTTCCGTCTCTGTCATTAGATCAACTACATGACATGTCTGGTAAAGATCGCATTTGACGATAAGGCCCATTGTACTCTAGTTTGTAAGATAATTATTTTTCGACCCTATTTTTGTTAATGGTGTACAATAAAGAATATTCTATCTATCTATCTACATGGCTCATTCATGGTGTAGTGTCATCATAACTACATATATTATGTGTGTCAAGGTTTAACAGAATCGGTCCACAGTCAGTGAACCGATTCTGTTGAAACTTTTGAAACTGTTGATTCTGTTGAAAATTGGGTTGGGTTTTTTTTTTTCATTTAAATGGGACCAACTTCGAAGTATACCAATAATAAAAAAATAAGTTTCGAAATCGGATTACTCTATAAAAAGTTATATGTATGTATAACTATACGCTTTCACTTAAAAATGTCCTCCGTTTTTCGTCAGTCAAAAACTGCCTTACAACGGTGAATGCGCTTGAAAAGGATCAGTAAACTGAAAGCTGTTATAAAGGTCATCCAAACTTTAAATTCTTCATTAGGCGTCGTTTCAAAATTGTAAAACAAACATTTTAATACCACCCGAACAAAATCTGCGTAAGCTGCTTACATTAAAATCAAGCCCCATTTAATCTTGGCCACTATTTGCGAATGCTAATAAAAATCGTTCTTTTCAGCAGCTTTCGAATTTAAATAAAAGAAAATTTACGCGCCAGCATTAATCTGCATTCGTGCTTAAGTCAGCCGATTAGTCTTTTTGCCACAACGTATAAAGAAAAAGTAGAAAAATAAAAAGCCCAAACTAAGAGCTCTCAGTGTAAGTGGATTTGGCAAAAGCCGGGAATACCCCACGTTTGCACTGAATCATTTTATACTGGAACAAAGTCGGAGCTGTTAGATTAACTTATTAATTGGCTGAATTACACAACTAGACCAGTTGGTGTTTTCCTTGATTTATTAAAAAAATTGAGTTGTATTTTAGTTCGGTGCACCTGGCCTCGTCAGCGCTTGGAGCACTTGTGTTGCAAAGTTGATGCCTGAAATTATTAATGACCTCTGCTTCAATCACTGTTTGTTTACGAGAGTGAAATAGGACGGGGTTAAATTACGAAAATTTTATACTATACTTAATAAATAACAAAATAAATTGTACGAAGCAATATTGAGCAGTGTACAACAGTAAACAGTATTCACGAGGCAATGAAAAAGCCACGACATTTACTATGTTGAATTGAAACTCCTTTGACGTTATGGCAAATACAATAAAAAAAAACTGGTCAAGTGCGAGTCTGACTGACGAGGGTTCCGTAAGGTAACAAACCTGTATGTACATAGTACACCCATCTCGGGAATCAATTCTCGAAGATTTTACCCATTTTTTTCAGTCAAAGTTAAAATACCCTGTCATACATGAGTTTACGACAAATTCAACTTTCCAACCGCAAAATATAAGTATGTAATAATAAAAAAAATTGTGATATAACAACAAATGAACGATTTACGATTTTTTCCTTTACGTGTGCTGTGAGCGGCAACGGGAAAACGTTTGTACACGCATCACGCAGAAACTACAGTACAATGCGGTTTTCAAATTTGTGCATAGTGATATACGAATTTTTAATAACAAAAATATAATTTCGTACTAACGTTATAGCATGAACTAACGCCATTAATCTTAATTCGAAATACTAGATGGCGTGACGAGATATGAAAAGTCCGTGTTAATATTTTCCGACGCTGCGTAACTACCCTAATCGGCGTCGGCCACGAATTGCCCCTGATACCACTGTTTATATGACAACAATTTCATGCGAATTAACGAAGTACATACTACGATTTGGGGTAGACGAGTTATGGAGTTCAGACCGCGTCTAGGGAATCGTAGTGTAGGACACCCCGGCCAGATGGAGCGCCGATCGCCGGGGAACAACTGGACGTCAAGGACTGACGTTTAAGTTCCGTAGCGTCCAACAGTGGACGATAAAAGGTTCATACTGATGATGTTGATACTGTTGAAATGTTAATTCCTCGTGCAAAGAAAAAGCGAGTTTTTAGTCAGGCCGTTCGGCGGTATAACTTACCTACTCCAATTCGGAGGAGGAGGGATAAGGACCTCCATTATTTAGGTCAAATCAAAATAGCTACGTCTATTACTTCACGATTCGAGGTGTATTTAGAATAGATTAAAATAAATTGGTACCTAGTGCTTTCTCATGCAGCTAAAGGAATCATTTGCGTAATCCACTAGTCGCCATTATACAATCGCTTTTGCACTTTGATACACTGATGTAACGATTATTCTACAGATTGTAAAGACTGGGTAGGCTGTCGATGGTATACTAATAATTTTATTAATGTTCAGCCCATTAGAGTTTGGCGGTTTAAGCAAGCGTTCAAATAGTAGCTCGCCTGTTAAGAAGTTGCTGAAGTTTTATAAAATACACTTTTTTATACAATATTTCTTACAAGTTTTTACAATATTAGTTTTTATGTAAATGATTTTTACACAGATAATTTCGATGGCCAAACAGGATTCACTTAACATCATACGGAAAAATCTGATTTAGAGCCGTCGTTGTGGACATTGCACGATGACTGTGCTGCATTGTTGGATGACAGAACTCGTTTTTGATTTCTAAAGGTTATCTTTTTTTATATATATGTATAAGCATATGGCCCGGCTGATGGTAAGCGGTTACCGTATCCTATGGATGCTTGCAATTCCAGAGGTCCCGCATGCGTGTTGCCGAACCTTTAAAAACCTATGCACTCTATTCTTGACGCACCCCGTAAATTTAGTATCTCGGGAAAATCTCGGTATTGAGCTTATTCCACAGCCGTAGTATTATCTACACAAACAGTGATATAAAAAAATAGTTGATATATTAAAACAAAAAAAACATTTTGTAAATTAATTAAATTAAAACACATATAATATATGTGTACCTATCATCAAATTTATTTGGCAACAGTGATACTTACATTATACACATTTTCACCTATTTTTCTCTAGCCATCCAATGGTTGCCTGGTAGACATCGCAAATTGCGATAAGGTTGCCAATTGTATTACTTATTATTACGACGTCTTCTCTTATATATATATATATATATATATATATTTAATCAAGTTACTCACAACAACTACTTCTTTCTCAACAAAGACGTGCAAGTAAACCAACAGGTTTCCTTTTGAAAATAAAATTTATTTTCAACGATATTTTCTGATAATTGACTGTGTATGCCTGCCTTTAGTCATAAAGGCTCAGACCTCGGCTAGCTTGCAGGCCGCATTATTAAGACCGGATTAATATTCCGTTCCAAGAACTATCTCGAAGGATTACGGACGAATCTTCTCAAGGTAAGAACCAGAGGGATAAAATATGGATTGAAGATAATAATTACGAGATGTAAAGGTTAATTAGCAGAGTTTAAGCGTCTTATCCGAGTCTAGGTTATTGAAATTAATTTGGATATGGTGTTATTTATTTTACGTGAATTACGGTATTCAAACTTTAGTTTTGTTATGGTAATCAATAATACCACTGCGTCATTGGTGTGAACTGACTAAAAACTAACAATAGATAATTAATAATAATAAATTTATCTTTTAAAAAAAAGTATCACCGACTTCAATGTGCCCTTTAGTGAATAGTAGATCTATTTTGTTTAAATATAATATGGGTAGGCCAAGTAAACGCACTGCTCCAATGAGACAGCGATGTTTCGGAGCAAACGAAAACATCATCAATGTATACAATTTTTAGATATTTGTTGATTTTTCAAAACCCGCTTCACCGATTTCGATAAAATTTAAATGGGACCACAAATCGCTTCAGGCGTCTTGGAGTAATCGGTGAACATAAAAAAAAAGATTCCCACGAATTGAGAACCTCCTCCTTTTTTGAAGTCGGTTAAAAAATATATAAGATGTACTACTCTGTCAAGAAAGAACAATAAAACACAAAATGTTAACTATTCTTCCAAATTTATCACCGTAGGCCCCTTCAGTAATAATGCACGCCAACGAATAATCCAGTTTTCAAAAACATTTTTTAAATGCATTTTAAGGAATCGACTTTAGTTTTCGCCGCGAATTCTCTTTGATATCTTCTACCGACTGAAAACGGGTAACCGCGAAGTGGTAATTTGAATTTTGAAAAGAAAAAAAAAAAGTCGGCCGGAGCCATATCCGGTGAATACGGTGGTTGTTCGATGGTATTTGTTGAGTTTTTGGTCAAAAATTCGTTCCCAATGATGGCCTTGTACGATGGCGCGTTGTCGTGGTGTAATATCCAAGAATTTTCTTTTAAAAAATTTGGCCTATTTCGATGAATTTGCTTATACTACTGTAAATATTCTTTATTTACAGTCTGACCTTCTGGCAATAATTCCGAGAGCACAACACCTCGATAGTCAAAGAAAACAGTCAACATGACCTTGACCTTTGATCGATTTTGTCGTGGTTTTTTCGGTTCAGTTGGAAGTCGCCATTCCGAAGCTTGTTGACTAGTTTACATGTCATAATCCTAAACCCATGTCTCATCACCAGTAACAATGCGTTTTACGAATGTAGGGTCGGAATTAACTCGTTCTAGCATGTCTTCAGAGACTTTTACGAGATTGAGTTTTTGAAGAATATAAGATCTTTCGGGACTAGTCGACGCTCAAGTGACATGCTCAAGCGATCATTTAAAATGGTACGAATCGATTGATGCGACACAGAAATTTTAGCGGCTATCTCTCTCAAACTTGTATGAGGATTTTCAGTTACAATTTCCTTCACTTTAGCAATGTTAACTTCAGTTGAATACGTTGATGGCCGACCAGAGCGAGGCAAATTTTCCAACAAATCTCGACCACTTTTGAATGGACTGTACCACTCATATGCATGAGTTTTTGATAGAATCGATTCGATTAAGCAACTCTGAACATGAAATTCCATTTGCAATGCATAATTTGAGACACTTTTTTTTCGATGTTTTTATACATTATAAAAATCGCAAAACACTCTTGAGATGAGTTTACAAAATCGAGTACTGAAAACAAACTAAATGACAGATACTGTTATATATGTATAGAAAACAGTTGTGCCAACTTAACCACAAAAAATAATTATTTGAATTGAATTTAGAATTAGAATTAAATTATCAATTCCCGATACTTTTTTGACAGAATTAGTACAGGAGTAGTACACTCCAAATGATATAAAGTCCTATACCGTGTATAGAGTGTACAATAATTTATCGTGAACTGAAGAGAATAAGAAGTGGTCTGAACGTTACTGTGCCCGATATCAAATATTTGTGGCCACCCACCCCAGCAACATTCAAGTGCTGCGACATCAATAGTACGGATATACTTTTAAAATTAACAATTTTTTTGTGTACGAGAATAAATGAGATCAGCGATCAAGCAGTACAGAACAGCAAACATATATGTTTATAATGTGTTACGGTATAAAGTGGTGAATGATACAATACTAGCTTTTGAACACGGTTTATATACGGATATTAATCGAGAACAGTAGTTTCTGGATGGAATTTGTCAATATTTGTATCCCTGACAACTTGAAAAAAACAAAGTAACTCACAATCGCAGTACTAGTTAGGATCACTATCCGTCGTGCATAGCTTCAAAATATGCGACCTGGGTATCCTAGCCTTTTATATAGTACATTTCTTACAGTAAAAAACTGTAGATACCAAACAACAGTTGTAGGAAGTTGAAACTGTAAAATATTATTTCATATATTTAAGACTTTTTATTTAATAAATGATGTCTTGATTTCTTTCTCGTGTTTTCATTTCATTCGGATTTCAATTAAAGTCAGTTAAGATGATGATTAATAAACATTTTTAGCTATATGTATCAGTTATATAGGTAGTATGTATGGTGCAGAGAAGGGAATACAATTATTTTCTTTGTACGTGTTTATGGATGAAATAACCTTCTATTCATTATTAACTAAAAAAAAAATCGCCAGGCTATTTATCAATATATGCACACCTTTTTTTTTATCGTGTGGAATCTCCTACGGGTAATCACCTCACCGGAGCTAACGGTAAAGTGGTATGTCGGAATCGAACCAACTAAAACCACACGGTGTTCCGTCAAAAGTGGGTCTATTACAGGGGGACCCTTGTATACCCTATGAAGGAAGCCTCCGGGAACCCTGGCCGCCTGCAGCAGGCGACCACACTATGGAGTACGGGCGGCCTCACCCCCCTCCAGATCTGAGAGGTGCGCGTTTAACACGTCACGCCATCGTCTCGGGCATTATATGCACACCTGTTACACTTTAAAATCATAAACTAGTGAACATACATATTGAATGCAGTAAATAATTTTTTGTACTTTCTACTACATTCAAATGGCAAAAAACTTTTAGCTATGTTCTTTACAGATCTATTTAGTAATAAAATATAGTACTATTTATCTTAAAAATATATACTTAAATAAGTATCTGCAAAAATAATATATATTCTTAGAATATCCACCTCATGTCCAAAATAGATACTGCAACATTCTGAAAATGTAAAACAAACCGTTGGTGTAAATGTTAGAGCGAGGGAGGAACGCCGCCGTGCGCCGCAGAATTTCACTTATTCACTCTTTTATAAGACCTGTACAAACTGGCGAATGGAACTGACCAAGCATGAAATTTTAAAAACGAAAACGCTTCTATCCGCATAAGAGATAAATGATGTCTAAAGACTGCTATAATTGCAAGTCTAATCGATGCCTTCTACTTTATAGCATGTTCACTCACATAACAACTTTCGTGAGTGGTATTCACATTAGTTAAGAAATACGGTTGCCGCGCGGCAGGACGCTTCACACCTTGATGAAGGGCGCCCGTCTGGTCCGAAACTAGCCGAGCATCCCCGAAATATACACGTGAGTAAAACCGTATATCTTAACTAATATGTTCACTCACGTAATTTTTTACGTCGACTTGGAACAAAATACAATAAATTGTAAAAATAATTACTAACATACGTCGGTACTTTATATTTAGCACAGATACTTAGCTTCATCCACCGTAAGTTGCTTAAATGCATTTTTATACAATGGTCATGAATAATATTAATCATTTGTGGAACTCGTTAACGAAGAGTAAGCGTACAGAGAGAACGAACCGGGTGGAAAATTAAACCGTACACGAAATTTAGGCACGGACGACTCATAATTCAGTACCACCCGCAAATAAATTTCGCGTAATTGTGAACAATTCTTTATGGCTGCAATCACAGTAACATGATGAAATATATTTAGGTTTGCTTTCACTTTAAATATTATGACCTATTTCTCGCAGAATTCTCTAGAAGATAGAAAGGACGTTAAGTTTCTCCAAGTACATGGAGATGATAGAAATGGTGATAACGATCGGTATGATATCTTAATTACTAAAAAAAAAGTTAAACCTTACAATTACATACATCAATAAAAAAAATTAAAAGTGAGCGTGTACATAGATGCATTTTATATCTAACGGGTGCAAAACATCTTGGACAAGATCAGTATGTGGCTGACAAAGTTTGTTGCTAGTTTTCAACCAGAACCCACTTCTTTACACACGGGTGACACGGATACTAAATACATTTCAGGACCTCTACTGCGTTGTTTAGTGTGTTTTTATTATTTTATCAGCATAGACATAGAACAATAGAAAAAATATAATATCTTACATATTACTGTTATATATTTAAGTTCATATAAAGATATAAATCGCTGAATTTATTAACATTTCTAAAATATTTCAACAGCTCAAAGTAATAAAATGTTTAATACAAGTAGATATACTAATTTATGATCGCAAAATATCTTATTAACATTTTACTTTGTGTACAAGGGAGTGTGTTTGTTCTTCATACTTTGAATTTATATTTTAGATTATGTTTGCTGACGGTATCTTCGTTAGGCATCAAAGGAGAGTGTCGTTCTACATGTTTGATCTTTTTACTCATTGACGAAATAATATTATACCTTTGTGGAGCGCTTTTAAAGTCTTATCTGCTTTTAAAATAAGTAAACTACTTTGAAATTATGTATTACATATTACTGTTAATGATTTAAGGGAGTAACTTAGTTTGTTCCCATGATGCTGTATTATGTGGATTTGAAAATATTAGCTTTTTTGTGAATATTTATTAATAACTAGCTGTGATAATCATCTATTTGGAAAGTTTTCAGATACGATAAAGTTAGATAATCATGCTTTTGTGGATCGTGGTTTAATGGTTTTTCTCACTTCTTTATTCTGCTTTGATCGCTCTTCACACACACTGAGTGGTAAGAAATAAAATAATAATTAAAAACATAAATAACAGCGCCTTGTGATTTTATGGCACTACCCAGTATTGTAGTTCGGATGTTCAATTTCAATCGATTCCAATAGTAATTGGTAGTATATAAAAGTGTATTTCCACATTCTGTTTCCTAGTAAAAGCCGTTCAATTTCCAAACCAAAGACACGTTCGTTCAATATAAATGTATTTTTCCCAAACCATCTCTCAAAGTACATTTACCGTGAATCACACCTGGCAACACTAAGAAAGAATTCAGAATAACAGTGCATTTGAAAGCGTAGAAATAAAAGTGTTTTTTTCTTTTTGCTACGTTGGTGTGTTTTTGAAATTCCCTCTGCGTCAAAGTGTACCTCTTTCATGTTAAAACAGCACAGGTGCAAGTACGAATTTAAAAATCTTTTTGCTAAAGAGGTCGTGTTTGAAAGTAGATTTTTAATTTATAGGATTCCAGGTCTATGTCCATTTGAAGCTAATTTTTCTTACATTTTTATATGTAGGGTGTATTTGAAAATAGAACACTCACTTAAATCACTGAAACCGCATGACTCTTGCATGCAGTTACAATAAGATTTTTTTTTTAAATCTATCCGTTTACAAGTTATGACCGTTTGAATTTCTAGGTATGTTTGTTTTTGTTTTTCATCAAAGTAGGTGAAATATGTAAAGTTAAAGATTTGAAATGATACATATTTTTTTTTATTTTGGAACTATTTATATATGAGACCAGACAATTTTAAATATCTGATTTTCTCCAGTTTGACGTTGGGGTTTTCTCTATTTTGCGAGAGTTAAATGGAGCGTTTTCCATCACTGCATTTTGGGGCAATTTATTCATAACTTATTTGATCCATTTCTCAAAATGAATCTTGGACTCATGACTGTCATTGTTGCTTTTCTTGGATTCAGAGATCAAATCTGACCCCGGTACAAATCCAACTTATTTCCTGTGTGTACAATTAATTAGTATATTTCCTTTTCATGTTGGGTACTTTGCTCCTACACTCAAACTTTCCATAAAAGCCTTTCGTTTTGTTATTTTATGTTTACATCAACAGACGTTTTGTTTACAGTGTGACCTGAAAAAAAGAACATAGTTATCAGTCACTAAGTAACCTCATTTCTTCCAAGAGACGACAGACAATTTGTTACAGTTAATAACTTGTGGTTTGAAGGATGATATTAATCTTTGGGACTAAAGCATGTGCTGTATGCATGAATTTTGATGAAAATAAATTTGAACAAACCTTCGTAAGGCGCCCATTACACGGTAGGTTTTGCTGTCAGTTTTCTCACAATCAAAACGGTGATTGACGAATAACCTATTGTCTAATGCAGTGATTGACGGTTGCATGATGAGATTTTAATGTCTATATTATTTCAGCAATCACCAACGAACATCCGTCAATCATGACTTTTGGCAATGATTGACGTTTACATGAGCGTCTAATGGACGCCTAAAACCATTTTTATTTTCAAGGTAATAAAATGGCCGGTTCTGTTCTCTTTATGATTTTATTTTAACAAATATTCAAATATTCTCTTCGCCATAGCATGATATCATTTCTACCTAAGTACCTATAAGTGCACTTTTTTTTTTAAAAGACAACTCCCGCATTAGGAATTATTACTCCTGTGTCGCGGGGGACTTTACAAACATACAAAGAACGGACACAAAGAACACCCAGACTCGGATGGGAATCGAACCCACGACCTATGACAAAGCAATCAGGGTCACTAACCACTAGGCCAACAGGCCATTTTTAATTGCCTCTTTATATATTAACATTTTAAATGTGTTAATACGTGTGGTACGTTTCAAATCCAATAATGTTTCATTCGTCACAATCAGCTTTAATTACTTTGTTTACTGTTGACAATTCTCCTTAGAGAAAAAAAAATAAAGTACTTTGTTCTTATAGCACATTTTGTAAAATCATCCATTCTTTCAGTAATTTTTGTCTGTTTTAGAGTAGATGGTTTACCTTCTCTTTTGAACTCTTTTACTATTCTGTACACTAATGCTATCAAAATGTTCTCACCTGTACTGTTCTCCTTAAAATGTTGGCGTGGTGCACCAATTTATACCAATACTTGTTTTTATTTAAATCAATTTATTAATTTAACAAGGAAAACAACATTTGTAGGTATTCCTTGTCTGTTTGTTTCAGTGCACTAATTACCAAAACAAGTCCACATTTATTCTACTGCGTGAATACTAAATATTTATATTTTCATTCTCTTTGCACGAATTTCTATTACATTGTCTGAGAGTTGAAAATGTGAGTGCACTTAATGGAATAATAGCGTAATAGAACGACGTGTGCTTACCATTCGTTGAAATCAAAGACAATTCTGATTGTTTTCACAAATAATAGGTACTTTAGAACTATTAAACCAGAAATTAACTTTTTGTCTCTGTTTTTTTATCGTTGTTTTGAAAAATGAAGATCTTTCTAATAGTCGTAGCCGTAGTAATCTCGAACGTAGAAACGCTTTCGACTTTTGTCAAATATATACCAATTCAAATGAATTAATCGCTACCAGTTTCTTTTATATATTAATTACACAAAAATAATGTATGATAGATGTGTCAATGTAAGTACCTAATTATGTATCTACAGACATATATACCAAAGCGATTTCAGATTAAATAAAAATAATATTTGCCTGAATTTGTATCTGAAAAGAATATTTTATTAAAACTACAAAGAAGAAATTGTTGCTCATACACAGATAAGTGAGTTAAGTTCATAAAGTCATGCCTTATTATTATTTTTAATGGACGAAAAACCTGAGGATTTTCTGAATATATATATATGACCACGCATTACTTTTTACAAGGTAGTCCGATACTTTTTTTTCGATAATCATTAATGTCAAACCTTTTAATTACAAATAACATGGAACAAGTAAATTAAAATTAAAACTACTAATTAAACATTTATTTTTCTATTCTTTTATTCTTAAATTATACGATTAAGTTCCACTGCTACTTAGCTTTTCAATAGGGTCAAAAAATCGGTAAAGACTCAGAGTAAAAGTGAGGAGTCACGAATTTTAATATGTATAGGTATCCTGCCTTTCAAAGGTACAAAAATCCACTTGCCTGAGTAATTCATGTCTGATTAACTTAAGCGATTATTAAATTATTTGGACTTCTACGTACGTCGAGTTTGCTTCCATGATATGGTGTGTAGAGGGATTGTCCAGCACTAATGAAGCTCTCAACAGTCTTTCAATTATTCCTATTCCCATGTGCTAGGAATATTCTACTCACTTTGTAAGTTGGTTGGTTAGTTTACGGACCTAGAGTTAGGGGCATTAATTACGTGAACACTGAGCTCAAAAAGGAGGGAAGTCAGTAAAATCTCATCAAATATCTTACGTCAACTTTTGAAGAATATATGTGCATCTGACTGATGACTTAGTCCTTTAAGAATAATAGTATAGGTCCCATCAAATCTCAATAAATCCCACCAAAGGGATAGGAACTTACATAACTAATGGATGCTCCATTAGTGGGATTCGAAGTTAAAAATACATTATCAGTTAAGGCGGCCTGTAGCTGCCTCGGCCTAATGTACTGGTTCGCTGTATGTCTTAGTTATTAATAGACGGACAGTGAATATAATATGTGCAAATTAAGGCTAACTCGGATATTTATAAGTGACAAGAAATACCTTTTTATTTATCCGATCGAATTGACTGGTCTGTTGATCTAGTTAGTAATCCTGACTACTGAACTAGGTCGTGAATTTGATTTCCACCCAGGAAAAATAATCGTGTGATGAGTAATGATCATTTGTTATGTGTTTGGGTGTAATTTATCTATAACTAGGAGTGCCTCGCGGTTTCACCCGCGTAAGTCCCGATCCCGTGGAAATGTCGGGATAAAAAGCCTATGCGTTAATCCAGGTCTCCAGCTATCGTCATACCAAGTTTCATCGCAATCGGTCCAGTAGTTTTTGTGTAAAAACATTACAAACATACATACAAATGTTTCTTCTTTATAATATTAGTTTAGATATGTAATATATAAGTATGTTTATCAACAGTCTGGTACAGACTCCGCCTTAGTTTGAGATCAGATGGCCATCTGATCTGACAGTGTGAGAGATGTGTCAAGTTGTTATCATTATAATTGCACCAATCATGGTATCGTGGTCATGGGTGGGTACGATCGGTGCAATAATAAAAGCTTAAAAATAATTAGGTACAGTGAATGTCTGTTTGGTTCATTTGTAAGCCCGAACATCTTCAGACTAAACAGACAGTCTTAGTCAAAAAAGGATAAAACGACAGATCGGATATAGCGATTAGCAGCAAGGTCCAGGCCGAATTCCTATAGAATTACCTATGTAAACATATCGCTGATAACAACATCGGTTAAAGCAACTAACCGCTATCGGAATTCATCGGCTATAATGACCATCCGTCAGACTAACCTGTAGTTCTTGGTCACAGACAGTGTGCGCCGCTCTAAAGAAATACAAAAAACTGAACATGTGATCAAGCTATCGCATTATACTTTCTAATTATCAGAGGTAGCTTCATTGGTCTTGTGAAATAAGTTTGGCGTACGTTTGCGTGCGATCGTGAGGCCCTATTGCTCGATTTCCAGGTTCGGACCTGGTTTTTCTCTTTAGTAGTTCTCTGGAATACACGGAGGTGTAACAATTTATCCGAGAGACAAATCCGAAGGCACCTGAACTGTATCCTATCAAGGCTTGTAAGTGCCCTTTTGTTGCAGGAAACTAATAAAAAAGCACCAAAGTCCACACACTACGAATGAGAGTGATATAGACCAGCTCCATAGGTTAAGGCTCGTTGCCTATTAGGTAAAAGCAAAATTATTTATGGTGAAATTATGCGCATGTAATACTTAGTCAACCCTTCTGGAATATATTTGGTAAATCTAAAGTGTAGACCAGTGCAGATCCAGGTTTCTGTTTGAACGAAGATAATTTTTCAAATGACCCAATTAAGGGTAGCTCACAAAGTTTTGCTTACCGAAATATTCACAATACGAGCTTGAAAAAACACTACAATTTGAACAAAGTGTGCAAAAAAACACTATTTTATTCAGTGCCCAGAAAGTCACTGTTTCTAAATGCTATCCGAGTACATTTGAATTTTATTATTTTCCGTTGAAGCCTTGTTCTCAAAAATTTTTCTGTAAAAATGTCAACACTGAAAGCTACACACTGTTTTCTTGATAAAATATTTTCTGTCACAAATGCTGTTATTAAATAAGCTGGAAATTTAAAACTTTTCAGCGGAAACTTACAGAATGCCTTGTTCTGTGAGCATCCGCTGAGAAGTTTTAAGTTGAATAGCTTCTAAATGTTAACCCCGTGCTGGTGGTAAACGGTGCTAGGGTAAAAAGTTATATTTTGATACCAAACTGACGCTTTTCTCAATCCATTACTTATTTGGACTCTTGCAAGGTATTAAAATTTGATACGTCTATATTTTTAGATTATACATACACTTGATTATAATACCCTGGAACTTTCTATTCTGGGACTGATTGATTCTACTGCGTTGATGATACTTTAATGGTGTTTATATCGTACCATAACTCTAGCTGCCTACCAAAATGTTGTTCCAGAAAATTTCCATCGCCCCTAAATTATCAAGAGATAGTTTACCTTACCGCTCACTAATAGTAACCATAATTCCAGCACTAGCCGGAATCAGCAATATTTAATATATCGAATTGCAAAAGTTTAATCGAAACGGGAAATTTAAAATTTATCAGTTTACAATAAATATTTACCGAGTGAGTCGTCTACTTAACATTTAATAATTACCAAACACTAAAAGGCTTTCAAATGAAACTGCCGGAAATAATAAATGGATAAGCATAATTTACTAACTAGGTGGATAATGGCGGATGTTGCAAGCTTTATTAAATAAAATAGCCGGTCTGCAAAATAAAAGCTGTGAGCTAGCCCTGGCTTGGCGATGTTCCCTGGAAACGTAATAAAAATGAATGTTTAATTCTTGCTCGAATGCAGTGTAAAACTACTAACATATGGATAAATAAAGTTGGTCTGTCCGGCGTTACGGAATATGTTGATACATATAATTATCTAGAATAAGATGCAACACTCATAGGAAGTAAAAAAGAGTAAAAGGAAAGCTTCTCCAGCTCACAGAAGACTGCGGGAAACCAGTGAGAGTTATTGTTTGGGTTGTGGCTTGAAAGATGTCCATGAAAAGGAGGATCATCAATTATGTCAACTTGCAAGACACATAGCTACTGGTATCCGCTCGCTAATTAAGTCCCACTTACTTATCGTGGTCAACGTGACCTCCGGAATCGATTCTGGGATCTCCATGTGCCCAGTATGGTCTTCATCCGCAAGATCCTCAAATGCTATTTTACCGTGAATTTTCGCCATTCATTGAGTAGTTTATTGTTTCAACTTTCCATTACGTATAAAATCTGAAAAGCACACTTGTAGGGCATAGTCTAGCTAGACAAACGGCAGCAGATGTAACATATAACTATAAATTTTTTGCCGTCGACACGACAGCAGCGCAAAACGCATTGCGGCTCTCACGGCCGGCCAGATATATTTTTAGTGCACTGCGATAAATATAATGGCAAAACACAAACAAATTGGACAGCGGGAACGAGCTCCGTGCCTGTGGAAACAATCTTTTTATTGCATACCACAGCCGGCTGTATGTGGAGCTGAAAATTAATAGTCGTAAACAACATTGCACCTGTTTTAGGCCTTGTAAGAGCTTCGGAGATGCCTTTATGGCCTCTACGGTCATATAATCTACAGGGAAACGGCTAAGTTTATTGTTAAAATTAAATGTGAAAAATTTCTGTTACATAAAAAATAAAGTAATTTGCAGATTTTTTATCCTATAAACACTTTTAAAAAAAGGTAAACCGACTTCAAAAAGCACTAAGAAAGGGTACTGAAAAGTGAAAAATAATCGATTTCAAACTTAATTGAAGAGACTACAATTACATGTGACACTTTTAAAATAATAGGTAACAATATAAAGTCACCAGGTACGTACTGGCCTGTTTGAAGTCGGTGCCGGTGTATGTCGTTAGATTATATTAACCATTTAGATAAGGTGGTACGATTTTTAGTTGGTCTAGCAACTTGTTGCACTTAATTGAATAAGTTAAAAAAAAGATGCAAACAGCCGAACCTAGAACCTCCTCCTTTTTTAAATAGGTTAATATTGTTAATAACAATAACATTCATCACTTTAAACATCAATGTTGTTTAATTTCAAGAAAAATCAACAAACACACAACATCTGTCCTTAGTTTCTAAGGGTTTCCCCCGTTTTTCCTCAGATACCATCATTAGATCCGGATTAGGTGACAATGGGACCATCTTGGCAGCATACCCTTTCAAACAAAAAAAGTTTTTTTTTTAATCGGGGAACATACATAAAAAATACATACGGACGAACATAGAACCTCCTCCTTTTTTAAGTCTGTTAAAAATTGCGCAATTTCGAACTATCCTAAAATATTAAAAGCATCTGCTGCACGCACAAATAATTTACTGTACATATATTAATATCCAATTTGGTATGTAGTTAGTGTGAAGTGGGTCAAAGAAGTTAAATTTTAAATCAATACACTACACCGCTTCGTAGTTATTGTTCAATGTATGCCTCTTTTTCAGTGTTTAAACCTCTAGATACTTCGTAGTTATTATTAAATTTATGCCTCTTTTTCAATGTTTACACCTCCATATACCTGATGAGGAATAACTGTGTCAAAATGACTAAAACCACACGTTCTCCGGTGCTAACTCGTAAAATTTAAAAAGGCATGGACGTGCCTTATTCATCCTGGGTTCGATAGTCGAGTCAGGCAAAACATTTTTGGGACATATAAAATCGTATGTATATAAAAATTATAATGTTTTTAATTACTAAGAACGAAATTGCACTGCCGTGTTAACACGATTCGAATCGCCTACTGACTTGGTATCTCTACTTGTTCTCCACTGCTCTCGGTTAATAATTAAAAATAATTATTGTCGTTAATACTGAACTATAGTATTAAGAGGAAAGTTACACCACAGGTAATTTTAAATCTTTCATTTACACTAATATGAAAAGAGGTATCTACCTACCTAAAGTTTGTTAATTTGTATGTCTATAACGACCAATCCAATTTTGATTATTCTTTGCATGCGCGTGCTGTCTAGACTATTTTATTGTACCAAGTGTAAATTGTATTAATGCTAAGGCGCAGTGGGTTGGCATTATTAAATAAATGAACTGTATAATTTCGCAGGTGGCGCTGATATGAAGCGGTGAAATTTCAGCAGTTTAATAAAACGGGCCCAGGTGTGGAGTGATGCCAGTACGCCGAACTGACAGCAACTAATAGATTTTGCATTACACATACTAAATGGTAGCCTTTTCAGTTAAATTTTCATAAACCAGTGTAACGTAGCAGGGTGTAACACCTGGAAGTGATCTCTATAAGAAGGGAACCGAGTTGTGTAATATGTTTTAGATAAAATAAGCTTAGTATTAAACCAGTTTTACAAAGTTTTTGGTCGCCTTATCAAGTAAGGCTATGTTAGTAACACACAGTTTTGAGAGAGTATTCTCACCACACAGCGCCTATGCAGCTTGTAAGCAAAAAAACTCTTGAACGAAAGATGTAATTTGCTTCTATCACCAATTCTTTAATTTTATTGTGACTTTTGTTAATATTTCCGAAGGTAATTAAATTAATAAGAAAATATTTCTAAAATTTAATAGTAAAAAATTACCTCTTCATACATGTTTTTTTTTGTTTCGATACTTGCACATAGTATTCATACAACCTACAACTACAACAAACATCTACTTACAAACATGAATCACATTTAAACACATTTTTACAAGGCCGTAAGCACTATACGTGATCTAAGAATGGACAGAAAAAGCTAACTGAAGTAAAAAGAGCTTGATCGACGGACTCACCACGTGCACACAACGGGAGAATACTTCATGCCTGGGACTAATAATTTTATATCCACTAACATCATAAATGTGAAAGTTTGGATGGATGGATGTTTGTTACTCTTTTACGCTAAAACTGCTGCTAGTTTTAATAATATAGTGAAAGTGCCTCTGGAAGTTTCTACTAAACTATCCAAATTAGATGTCGTCTTCAAAGTTTTGAATTTTGAATTGAGTCAGGAAGTGGTTAGCAAGTCCTTCGGGATTTCGACATTCAAGTTAGCAGACATTGGAACTAAGTAGACGTCGTGGAATACTAGATAGTGCCATTTGAAACTATCTTCAACTAGATAGGAACCAATTTGCTTGACAGATTAAGAACATGATTGAATAGAGTAGTTTACACCTCACACATTACCGTCTGATTCTAAACTAGGCAGAGCCTATACTACGGTCACCAGACTGCTGATGAACATACTTAAATATTAATAAATTCATACATATTATAGATAAATTATTACACCCAGACACATAACAAATCATCGTGCTCATCATACAATTATTTGTCCTGGGATGGTAACCTATCCAAGACCTCTGGCTCAGCAGTCAGGATCTCTAACCACTAGACCAACAGGCCCGTCGATTGTTATACATGGTGTATTTGGAAAAGAAACACTTACTTAAATCACTGAAGCATGCAGCTACAATAGGATTTTTTTTTTTAAATCCAATTTATAACGAAAAATACTCTTTTTTTTTTGGTGTGGAAACCCCCACGGGTCAGCACCTCACCGGAGCTAACGGTGAAGTGTTATGTCGGAATCGAACCGACTAAAACCACACGGTGTTCCGTCACAAGTGGGTCTATTGCAAGGGACCCGGGATACCCTAAGAAGGAAGCCTCCGGGAACAACGAATAATACTCTACTATTACGATAAACCATAACACTTTTATTACAATAAAATTTAATTATATACTAAATATTAATAATATAGCGGCACACAGCTAGAAACGAAATGAGATTGCAAAATGTTGAGTTGAACATTTAGACGTAGAGATGGCGGTATTAGAAAGATTTAATTATTTAAAACACAGAAATATTTATTTTTTACGTATTTATGTAGATTCTGGTAGTCCATAAATGGTTGTTATTTTTGATTGTTAATTCTGAACAAAATAACGATAGCAAAAGACACCAAGACAAGTGTTAGAATAATATATTTATATATATTATGAGCAAATAAATTTAATTATATACTAAATAACAAACTGGCGATTTTTTTCTGACATTTGACATTTAGACAGAGTTGCCAGCATGTTATACTTATATCCATCATATAAGATGGCTATCGTATTTTGTAACATTGAAACGCATTACTCGTGCCTTTGTTAAAGATTTGTTTTTAACCCCCGACGCAAAAAGAGGGGTGTTATAAGTTTGACGTCGATGTCTGTGTGTGTGTCTGTCTGTGGCATCGTAGCTCTCAAACGGATGGACCGATGGCCAGTTTCCTTGCAGTGGTTCTTAGTTATGTTTGGGTAATATCGGTCCAACAGTATAAGAGTATTTTCCAAAATTATGAAAGGCATTTTTGTTATTATTTTGTGTCGGGTGTTTTTAAAATGTTTAATTTTGTTGAATGTGGACGTTGGATATTGTTCCTTTAATATATATAATACTTTGATATAATTAAACCCATTATAATAAGACCTTATTACCACTTTGTACCAATTGTCTGCTTAAGCTAACAAACATTCGTCATTAATTAGGCAGAAAAACTTTAAACATTATAACAAATATTTTACTATAAAAATTAAAAAAAATAATTATAAAAGTCAAAATTAGTTTCTAGAGAAATTTAATTTCTTTCAATATTTTTTACCATTACCATTTGGTTTCTTCAAAGAGAAATATTTTTTATTTAAAATTATTAAAATGAATCCGTCCCCAGTTTGCTGAAACATAAAATTCTTGAACAAAGAGGCACTGTAACAACTGTCAAACTGTGGCCATAAAAACAGCGACGAGTAACGAATTACATAATAAAAATTATTAAGACGACTTTTATTTATCTACTCTCGATTTTGTAAAAATAAACAATGGCGTTTAGACAGAACACAAGAAATACAATACGGCCGGCACAATAGTTTTGTAACCAATCATCGTACGCTTTGGCATCTTGCAAGATTCAAGGGTGTCAGTGATAAAATTCTTTTTAAGTAGGTAATTTTCGAAAAATCACATGCTTATTTAGTAGAAATGTTAATTCTAATTTGAGAGGTATTAACTATTCTACAATCGGTAAAACTTTATACATAGTTGCAAAGAAATTCTACACCTCGTGCGAGCTTAGGATCGTCTTACTTTAGGTAGCTGACAAAAAAAAAAATACTTTTATTGTAATTATACAACTTTTTTTAATTGTAAATATACAACTTGTGTTGTATACTTTGCCTCTGGTACCCATCACGTCAGCACAAACTTCAATCCACTGCGTGCTAAGAGCTTGGCGGATTATCATCTCACTGACTCTAATAATCATAAACGTTAAACACCCCTGACTCGAAAATCCCTTCAACGATTAGACAACACCTGATGATCTTCGAACGGTTGAACAGATGTTCAAGAATTATATCTAAGAACACTCTCAATCAATTCACATTTTAAACAAACAAAACGCAGTTAAATCGGTAAATTCCTTTGGGAGCTACGATGTAACAGACAGACACACAGATACAAAGAGACACAAACACGTCAAACTTATCACACCCCTCTTTTTGCGTCGGGGGTTAATAACTATGAATATTTTAAAACACAAACCACAATATAAGCAGTAATTTTTGAAGTGAATTTTCTTTAGGCACGTTTGTGCACTTTTGCTATGGGGAAAAAAGCACTGAACTCGTGACCGTCACGTTAATAATACATATATAGATCCACTAGAGGGCGCTAATCTAAATATTGAGTTCTGTCAGCTCCTTATTAATTAATGTCACGAACCTGCTAATGAGACGTTTTAAAATCGTCGTTTCGTTTAAGTTTTCACTTCTGTCGGTAGTCCCAAGACTGCCTATTATTTTTTATAGCCTCATGCAACGTACAAAAATACTTCTCCAGTCCAGTTGAGTTCCGATACACTACACCACTCCTGTACAAGCGCCTCTCGTTGTAAGAGTCATTAAACTTATCAAAGCTTTATAATATCAATTTACACTGACATATTATCGTAAAGTGAAGAACGTTGTTTTTATGGCTCTACCCCCAAAGCAGCAGTTAATAAATAATTTATAGACGGTGTCGGAGGCTTATCTGACTTCGTGCGATTTCTCACTGCTCAGACGAGGGAATTATTTTTTCAGGCATAGGCAATCCGTTTCTATTAAAAGTGACGTCATAACGATAATTGGACTGGAAGAAGTATTTATAAAGGTTCATTTAATTTAGGATTTATTTATGAGTCATGTACTAGGAAAACCGCTTTTAATAACCAGTAGAACTTAAAATAATGAACCTTAAGAATTGTGTACTCTCTTGCCGACTATAGACCGACTTAATTCTAGTCTATGTTTAATACGTGGAAGTCCTCTTGGGCCGTAATCTGTAAACCACGCAAATTCTGGTCCCGTTTTGAGACTGAACCCATCGACACCGCAATTAGTAAGCCGCGACGCTTTCCTTGCTGTCGAGTGATCCTATAGTGCAGTCAGAGTTAAAGTTATTCCGTAATATCTAACGAGGAGAAATTAATCCAAACTAATGGAGTTGTTGATAAAACTGCTAATGAGTAGCTGTTGTAGGTTCGTGTGCAACTGGCACAACTTGTGTTGTATTTGTACTTCGGTTTTAGAGTAAATTCTGCTGTGTGTCGTTCATCTTTTAAGTGAATTAGCTAAACCCGTCGATAACTGTTAGTTTTAAATAGGTACTGTTAAGCTGTAGGTGTAAATACCTTCACTTTACTTACAGCTATAAGTCACCTGTCAGTAAAACCAACAATGCCAACTGTTCCTTTAGTTTCTTTATCTCCAAGTTCTCGTTTGCAAATGCAAAGTACATCCCGCCAAAGACAGGATTATCTACTGCTTTACCTGCGACTGGAACCGAGTAAGGATTGAGCTCCATTGGTAGAGATCAGCGGGTAGAAAGCTAAAATACGATAATAAAATAGAATTAGGCAAGATAGAAAAACATATATGTAAGAGTAGACATCGAAGGGGATTGTTTACCCCTTCGAGATTGGCAGAGGTGTACTAAATACCCACACGTAATAGGGGGCAGGCTTATTGCCACCAACCGGGTACTTTGAGAATTAAAAATGGGAAAATTGAGTGTATATTCGAAGGGAAGGTAGTTAAGAATGAAAGGTAATGAAAAAAATGATATTGCTTCTAAGGATGGATTGAGGAGTACTTATATGCAAGAGCTCGAGCAGGTCAGGGTCGCCTACTTGTCACTCAAACCGGCTGTCGTGAGAAGTAAAATTATTCTAATAAAATATAGATGATTGACGATCTCGGTTTCGCTGTATTTGTATGGAACACGTTTCTAATTAAGAAAATGTTTTTAATCAGAAAACAAAGGTTATATTATCTCTAACATAGCAGAGTTTAGAGCACAGTGAAGATTTAACATCGGGGTAGATGAATTCATTCGAAGGCCCCAAAAATAGTGCCCAAAACTTGTAGGGCCTTTCAATATAAAAAAAAAAACTTACCGCTTACTTTCGGTCTGATGGTCACGTTTCAATGTATTTCTTACTGTGCATATTTATGTCTATATCTTAGTGTGTTTATCACGGAATAAAAGAGTAAAAAAAATCCATGAAATATCTTTATGCTAATATCCCGTTCCGCTGTTAATAAAACCAAACCCCTTTCCCTGGAATTCATAAGACTTCAATAATACTTTGTCGAGTGTACTGTTTCTATATAAATCGCGGGGGATCCGTAGTTTATATTCATTTGTTTTCTTTACAATACATACAAACACTCGCGGCTCTATCCCCGAAGAGGTAGGCAGAGACGTTATTGTATTTATGTAATTACATACTTCTACAGTCTGAAAATGGTTGTATTACACCGAATATTACTCACATAGTTAACCGCAAAGTTTGGACGATAAACACAGAATAATAAAGATAATGATCACGTGACTAAAGCGACCATAAAGCATACATAGTATTTTAGAGTCCATCGCTGGTTTTATTCTTGTCTGTTGCTTTACTACAAATGATCAGACCCCGTTGAACGGAAGCTATTATCGTTTGGCCACTAATATAGTGATTTTGAGTTTTTGAAAGAACCTGTTAAAATATCTAGAAATAAATAGTACTTTATTAAAAGTATTTTATTTTTTTGTGAATTATAAGAATTCTTGTTGTGAGCTCCTTAGTGAAGTATATGAAAGTTGCAATAAATTATATTGCAACTCAGTAACGTCAGTTATCAGAATAACGGAGGCTATCTTGAATTTTGACGTTTTTCACATTAAATATTAAAACAAAAAAGGTTTGTTTTTCTTTTTTCAACCATTAAAGAGCAAAACTAAGCCAACTGCACGATACTAGTATTCTATGTTAACCCGTCCACTAAATAACGAACAGGTGTTATTCAAACCTGCTATTTCTCGATGACAGAACCAATTATGGCAGTCTAGTTACCATAGTATAGGCTCTTTCTAATTTGGAATTAGGCGGCCGTGTGTGAGATGTGTCAAGTTATTATTTTTATTAATCCTACGCCATTGCAGAAAATGTATTTACGGAAACAATGCACGACAGATTTTGAATTGTAGACTCGAATTACTGAGGAAGTACCTCCACCCTACAGACGATCGTGATTAATCAGGAATAAGAGTATAGGTTTTCCAATAGTGAGTGCCAAGAATTCAATACTCAATCATTTATTGCATCATATGTCACATTAAAGATGTTAATTATTACATGTAGTATCACATATGACCCTAATAGGGTACAGCAATATATATGACCTATTTCATACCTTCTTCATTATTAATCATAAATTATTACATTGTCTAGTTAAATTAATTCAATCGAATACATCAATACAAATAAATGAAATTGAAATGCCTGTTTGTAAAGTAAAAATAATAGTTTTTTTTAAGCTTATACAGTTATTTGCACGATACCTTTGCCTAAAAATCAATAATATCTTTTTTTTTTGTCTGCCTGTCCATCTGCTTGTTTCGGCTAATCACCGGAACGAGTGGACCGATTTTCACAGGACTTTCACTGGCAGATAGCTAGCTGGTGTTACAAGGAGTAACTTAAGCTACTTTTATTTTGGAAAAAGACGAAGCCGCGCGGAAACTGCTAGTTTACTATAATTTTTAAATTGATTTACCTATTATTATCAGAGTATCAACTAACGCACTACTTTTTTTATAATTGTTTTCAAGCGCTTATCGATATAACTACATTTTATTTTTATAATTAGAGTGTTACATACAATTAAAGTAACATTATCTTCAGCTTTACAATAATTTTTTTTAGATACTATTTTAATTCAAATAGCCGCTGTTTTCGTGGCCTTCTCGTTTACTTCATACAGTTTTCTAGTCACTCAAAGCCATTTCGTCATGACACAACTTTGTTCCGTTTTCAAATTTTACGGTGGACGTAAACTGTAGTTTCTGCTATATCATATGCAGTATAAACACAAAATATTTTTTGGTTAAAAATACCGAACAGTTGATTTTATAAACTGTATTGACATCTCCTGTGATGAAGGAAAGCATAACTTGTTCTTTTACGAGGATTATTTAAGTACTTTTAAGAGAACTACATTAAATTGTTTTTTTTTTTTCTGTACACATGTTTAATCAGGATATTTTGAGAACCGGTTGATTTATATTTTGAGAGCCGGTGCCAGGCCAGTCTTACTTGGCGGTATAATAATAATTACTTGAGACACCACACACACATGGTCGTCTGACCACAAACTAGGCAGAGCCTGTACTATGGTAACCAGACTGGTGACAAAAATATTTATATATCACTACATATTATAAAACAAGTCCCCCGCCGCGTCTGTCTGTTCGCGATAAACTCAAAAACTACTGAACGTATTTTCATGCGGTTTTCACTAATAGATAGAGTGATTCATGAGGAAGGTTTAGGTGTATAATTTGTAGCCGTGCGAAGTCGGGGCGGGTTGCTAGTTGCGTAATAAGAATTCTTTGAACCTCTCCTTAAATAAATATGGCGCACGGAAGAATTTCAAATTAGGAATACTTTATATGTGTAGAGCTTAAATTTTTCATCAATATGTGAAAATAATTGGAAAATTGTGTAAAAATGGTCCGTAAAGCTACAAGGGCCCAGTATAACTGCTGACCTGTCAATGTCATGTACGGAATGTCTAAACAATGACGGTTCAAGTTGTACTGGTCATTGGTATAAAACAAAAGGTCGAAATTCGACCACATAAAGTAATTTTGTAAGCTGCAAAATCTTTTGTTCAAAAAAACTTTTTTTGAATAAAAGTTTTTGCAACTGACATAATATCAAACCATAACATGCTTAATGAACCCTGAAACAAAACAATGTACAACCTTTTCAAGTTGTTATTTACTTAACAAATGACGCTTGAAGAAAAAATCTTAATTTTACATTGTGCCTGTATAAAAGACAATTTGCACAAAGTATTTACAGCAAAACAAACGAACAAAGAAACGATTCAATTAATCCCTTTGTTCAAATCTATGAATCTATTCAATTACAACCTTATTTTCACCTACAGAAAAGCATTTCACATTACAATTTTTAACTTTATTACGTTGGGATTAAGAGCGTTCTTAATGTTATGTATTTGATCAATTGTGTCCAAATCTGTTTCTGTTTAGACAGATGTTGGAGAATTTGTACAATAGTTGTAAGTCGTATATATATTAGTGTCGTGTGAAGGCTGATGTGTATAGTATATACCACTTGGTAGCACAAAGACCGACAAAATGCTGCCTATCATACTGGTACTTCTCTTCGCTACAGTAAGTGTGTTTTTTCTTCTTGGGTTGCTTTTAATATAATGTCTTTTGATAAGCTGTCCTGTCCCACTGCTGGAAATCGACTATGTGTGGGAAGAGATTGATAATACTTTAGCATATTGCGCCTAATTGAGGGAGACTTTGGAAACCTTTGGAAAAATTGTGGAGAATTTGAAATAGGGAGGTTCGTTTCATCCAGGTAGCAAGGGATAATTACTTTATAATTTCCATATGAACTTTGAAATACAGAGTTTCGCGATCTGGAATCGAACTGGAACCATCAGCGTTCTACACGCCAAATGACACTCTACTGTCACTCCTTTAGAGTGTGTACTTTCGATAGTTTTATATAATTCATTCAGAATTTTTTCTATCACTGTTGTCGATGAAATATCTGATTTCTACGTCTGTTGCTCATTATTCACTTTTTTTTAACCGACTTCAAAGAAGGAGGAGGTTCTCAATTCGTTGGAATGTTTTTTTTAAGTTTTTACAAAATTACCAATGATTTTGATTTTTTTACTTAAGAATTGTATTGAAAGAAAATAGTCGGTAACATTACTGTAATTTTTTGTAAGTTATCTACTGGTAACGGAACGGAACTGAACATACTTCAAAGAAAGAATAAGTACCTATGGCAAATTGTGTTTAAAACCACCATGAACTTTATCAAAAGTCTCAATACGCGTCCACCTGGGAATATTTGGATTTACATAAAGACACCATAAATTTGTATTTAGTAGGAAAAAATACATTAAATAGATTTTATATCCGTTTGAATGTATGTTTCTCTTATTGTTTGAATGTCTGTCGTAATAACGACAGGATTGTTTTGGCAGGGATTACCAATCGCAATCTCAGTCATATACCCGTTCGATCAATATCAGCCCTGTATATAAACTATTTCACTGTTAAGCATTGATCTTCGCTCAATGTGAAGAGGATTTCCTAACCTAGCCCCCCTCACCACAGTACTACTAGTACGGATAAGTAGACTACTCAAACCTTTGAGAGCATTATGGAGAACTTTCAAGTATACTTTTTGTTTATCACGATAAGAATCATTAAGGGCCCATTTTTTAATGCTCAGATAATCACTCAGAGTTTATTCGACGGATAGTAAAAAAATGATTTTTTTTTAAAGTCAGATAGGCTTTATATATAAAGTTATCAGCGCGTTCCTCGGCCAGATAACCGCTTCTGCGACCGTTTATTTGACGTTGAGACGATTACGTATAGAAGTACCCTATGGGTTTTGATTTACCTGCGAAATGTTTAAATTTAATTAAATCTAAGGCTTAAATGGCCGTATCTTTTGATTGCGTTGACTTAGAAGCTTGATTTTTTAGAACTTCAAGGGACCGCTGACCTGTGTATTTGGTATTAATTTCAACTTCATGCGTCCACGGGTTCCTGAGAAAAAGTGTCTTGACAGACAGACAGACAGACGGACAACAAAGTGATCCTATGAGGGTTCCTTTTTTCCTTTTGAGGAACGGAACCCTAAAAAGAAGCAAACAAACAAAAGAATAAAGTCTGCTTGAAAGAAAATATAATATCCTACTTGTTTCACCTCTTTGAATAAAGTAACGCGTGCTTTGCATTATTCGGCCAGATACCTATCCATGGAATAAATGACGATTGAAAAATAGATACCTAAATATCAGACCATTAAATAGTCTAATTAATTTATTCGTGGTATAGTTACTAGCCTGTTTATCTGAGCATTAAAAAACCGTATATACGTCATCCATCTTCCACTTCTCATCTGCTGTTTTTACAGCTGCTGACCGATAGGACACAGTGAAACCTGCCTCGAATACATAGTAGTAGAAGGATTCAATAAATAAAGTTGGAATAATAATAATAACTCCACACATCTCACACACGGCCGTCTGATCTCAAACTAGGCAGAGACTGTGCTATGGTAACCAGACTGCTGATAAACATACTTATATATTTCTAAATACATACATATTAACACAGTGTATTATAATTCAAACAATTGCCACAGTTTCTCAGTTATTTTTTCCTTATCTCCATATAGAAGCATGTCTGTTACCAAAATAGATGTCATCAACATGAATACGTGGATATTCCTATCATATTCAATACAACATAAAAACGTATATTTTAATAAATTTTATTTTCTAAATATACGTAGGTAGGCATTAAACAACAATACATACCGACATAACAAAAGTCCTGTTGCAGTTCCAAATTTGATGGTCACCTTATTTTTATATGAATAAATGTATAACGCGAGTGAGGTAGACAGGGTTCCAAGGGTTCTAAAAGTATAATATATTGAAATCGAGTTGTGTGAATGACGGAACCTTCGATACGATAATAAGGTGACGAAAATTCCGGGTCTGACAACCAATTCCGTACTATAATTGCAAAATGTGGATATACTATTTATTTCAGAAACTTCGTTCAAATATTATTCTTTTTGTAATTTTGAATATATTTTTGTTACTTATAGAAATATTTCGACAGATTATATCCATTGAGAAAAGGCCACAAAATACCTTCCTTTTACATCTATCACAACATTATCGTATGTGTATAATTAATCTCATAATAATAAGGTGTCATTTACCTATAATATGTATGTATTTAGTAATATACAGGGTGTAAGTGACACCGTACCGAATCCTAAAATAGTGTATGCAGAACATCATTCTGAGTGAAAAATCATTGGAAATTTTTGAGGAAAACTTCATCAAAGAAATCAGTAAATACCCTATTCGGCCAAAAACTACAATGTAAAACATTTATGCAATCAGCTGCTTCAAGAAGGTCATTCACCGTACCGCACAGTACGCGTGTTGCGTTACACTGCGTAATTCAAAATCAAACTATTGACTGTAAACCCTTAATCTCGCATTTTTATGATGAACTGACTTTTGCATTGTGGTAAGTATCCAAAGAAAGACGTTTTTGTAAGTTATTCGCGACGGTGATACCTACACGCTATATAATATCACACTACTTACTGGCTGTGTCGAGTATGAGATCAGATGGCCAACGTCGCCTCCTACGGTCCATGATCATCAGGGGTGTCCCTCACTCGTTCTCAAACCTAAAAATGTTTTTTCCAATCTTTCTCATAATCATATTATGATGGTTCGTTAGTTACTGTTACGTTCTTAATTCAAATGTTATTAAATAATCTTTTTTTGATTTGAAACTTCTTTAGAATCTAATGATTGAAATAAAACGGAAGCATCACCATAAAGTTCCTATAATCTTTGTCTTTGCGCCTGCGTACTATACGCGAATGTCAAAGTGGTGTAATTTTTGTGCATTTTTTTTTCTCCATATTTCACTTATACTTAATTGATTCTTTACAAATTTACATTTAAATCCAACCTTAACCTATATTGAAAACGAAGTATTGTTTGTTTTGAAAGTTGTGTACAGTTATAACTGGACTTCAGGTTTGCTTACTGTTTATTATTAAGGCCATTCTTTGTATATCTTGATCTGCTTTTCTGAAGTTTCACTTTTTTTTTTGTAATCCAGCATAGAAAGACTTGCTACTTCCGACATCCTTCAAGTTCATGATAATTTTCAATTCTGTTCTGATATTCTGTATTGATGTGATTGTTGCAGAGCGCTTTGGCCGCCCCCTACATGGAACTAAACTTAAATAGTATCAACGAAGTCGCCCCGCTACCCAGCAATGGCAGACGATTTGGCGAGTGAGTACATTCATTGGCGTTCCCAACTCTTGGCCTGGTTGGGCAATTTTTTGTCATCCCAGGGAGCGTGCAAATTTTTTTTCTTTTCTATCCATATCAACAATTTCATTGAATATTATTTTAATACTACGTAAGCATACCAAAAGCCAGGTGAGCAGTTGACCTGCTTTGCCCCCTCAAAATTTAGGAGGTAACGGGCTTTTGAATGCTCATTTAGCATAATATCAATTATGTGGTTGTTAAATACAAAAACGTAAGGAGAATAATACATTTTTAACCAAAAAGTTCCTTTTATTATATTATTTCAAACTAATTGACGCTACACCGACTAAATGCTCGACTGGCTTGTTGGCTTAGTGGTTAGTGACCCTGACTGCGATGCTACAGGTCGTGGGTTCGATTCCCACCTGAGTCTGGGTGTTCTTTGTGTCCGTTGTTTGTACGTTTATAAAGTCCACCGTGACACAGGAGTAATTCCTAATGCGGGAGTTGTCTTTTTCAAATAATAAAGTGAACCTCGAACCTCCAAAACTAAAACCGTTTCGTTTTTAGGGTTTATTTTTAAAGTTTTTTTTATATTTAATTAAATCTATACAAATATGTATCTATACATACATACAAACAAATAAAACTTAAACGTCTGATTGTTATGTTAAAATAACAAAATGCCGATGTCAGCTATCTGAATCTCACTGAAGCACAACTTGATAAGCTTGAGCGACTTCAAAATTTTTGTATAAGATTCATATATGGGCTACGAAAATATGATCACGTTTCTGAATTCCGTCAAAAGCTCAAGTGGCTTCCAATTCATTCTCGCCGGAATACTCACATACTCAGTTTTCTTTACAATATCTTATTCAATCCTAAGGCCCCTTTTTATCTCAAAGAACGGTTCAAGTTCCTTCATGATACACATGAAAAATCTCTGAGGTCATCAGAGGATTTGAGACTGGAGATGCCACTACATTCCACAAAATTTTATGACCAATCCTTTACTGTTGAGGCTGTACGTTTGTGGAATGCGTTGCCAGTCACCATTAGGCGAGCGCAATCAATAACAATTTTTAAGAAAATGGTTCATGAATATTATTTATCACATTAGGTTAATTATTTCCTTATTAAAGTATGTTGAGTATAAATTAAAATATGTATATATGTATGTTTATGTATGTTTTATATTAGTATGCATAAGTAGACTAAATATACAGAATATCTGTATATTTTCATATTGATTTAGTTATAGTAATTATAGTTTTTCATAAAAAAATTGAAATGCACCTCCAACTACAACTGTCTCACCGAAACACATTGATCCATCCTAAGGTTGCCTGGAAGAGATTGCATTTTGCAATAAGGCCGCCCTTTGTACATTATCTGTATGACAAATGTATGTATGATAATTCTACTGTAAGACTGGTGTACAAATAAAGTGTTATCTATCTATCTATAACTATACAAAACTAAAATCTCTGTTAGTCTGTCAGTTTGTTCCGGCTAATCACAGAAACGGCTGTACTGATTTTCACGAACCTTTCACTAGTAGATAGCTGATGTAATAAGGAGTAAAATAGGCTACTATTATTTTAAGAAAATAATGAGGGTTCCGTGCAAACAAGTATATATAGACGCGAATGGAGGGGCACAGCGTCCACTTCCTGCCACGCCACTATCAGTCATGAATTGCTCTGCTTCAACATAGTACCTAACCGGGCCTACTCTTGAAATTTTAAAATGTTAACTGTTTAAAAAGCTTTTTTTACATTTCATGATGATTCACAATAATTACAATAAAAACTTTCGTGAGTGGTATTCATGTTTGTTCAAGATATACGGTTTTACTCACGTGTGTATTTCGGGGATAACTGACTAGTTTCGGACCCGACCAGGGCCCTGTTTCAAGGAGTGAAGCTTGAATGATAATGCATTCGAATAGCGCTTGAAAGACTTTAACTTGAAGGATTAAATAACCGTTATAGTAGCATAATTAGAGCATATTAGTAATATGGACATCTATTTTTTCCTTTATTCTCTTATTGTTTATTTCCCAATTGACATTGTGTCTACTTGTATACTATTTTATTTTAAAATAAAACTAGCAGTTCACGCGCAGCTTCGCTCGCGTGTACATATTTATAAATTTTGCGCAGAACCCTATTTCTTTTTCCAAAATAAAAGTAGCCTTAGTTACTCTTTATAACACCAGCCATTTTCCAGTGAAAGTCCCGTAGAAATCGGTAAACCCGTTCCAGAGACTAGCCGAAATAAACAAACAGACAGACAAAAATTAAAAAAACTGATTTTTATGCAAATCGTGTAAATAACTGTATGAGCTTAAAAAAACTATTATTTTGACATTACAAACAGACACTTCACTTTTATTTATTTGTATTGAGTATTGATTAGTTTAATTGTTGTCCGATAGAGTTTTTTGATTAGCCCACTGGTTGTCCTCATATCTGAAGATTAAGTTTTTTTAATTATACGTCGTTAATCTATGTACTGATTCAGTATTTTATTTTGAAGATTTGATGAAGTTATTCACAGACAAAATTGCCATAAAGTAGTGTTGAAATACAAATGTTAATAGACTTAAAACTTTGAAATCACTTTTTATTTTGCTTTTCTTTTTCTACTTACTTAAAACTTCTTCTTAAAACTTAGAAAAAGCTAAAAAAAATCGATTTTGCTCAAAACTTTTGCAATACGATCTCAAAGAGTTATGAAATCACTGACAGAATATGAAATATTCTGAAATTAATTAAACTGCCGACCTAATTCATAAGTTTATTTAATTATGTTTGTTTTTGTTATTCCAGTTTCCTTTTAACCGAAGTTTTGGATGCCTATGACGGTGGTGAAAAGAGCGTATACTTCCAATTAATAATGTTTGTTTTTGTTATTCCAGTTTCCTTTTAACCGAAGTTTTGGATGCCTATGACGGTGGTGAAAAGAGCGTATACTTCCAATTACTTGCGCAAAACGTGGCCGAAACGGCCAACTCGTCTGATGCAATAAGTCAAGCGCGATCTCTCGCTGAGACATTAGGCATCCTGATTGAAATATCTACGGGCTATCCAGGAGATGCTTGCGCAGCAGCAAACGTAAGTGCTGACATAATTAGAAGATAATTCATTTACAAGATTATCGATTTAATTTAGTGACACTAAGAACGGGACATCCAATCAAAATATTGGATAACATTTAGCCGTACACTTATACCTTCTCCATATAAGGCGGCGTAGTTAATAACAACAAAATATCAGGCCCGTCAAACTGTACTGTTAATTTATAAACTTAAATAAAAAAAAAGTTAACAAAAAGTGTTAAAGTTGATGGTACGTTTTTTTTGATAAAAATATTACTAAAAGTCGACATTACTTGAATGTATCGAATAATATTTTTAGTTACATAACATCGTGTTGCTTTGTGAGTGTATCTAACACACACCTTAAAGGAATGGTAAGTTTTTCTTATACTTGTGTTCAAATTTATAAAACATCTATGACTAGTCCTGCTCCCGCTCAAGATAGCTACTATGCAAATAATTGACATAAAAACACTAAAACTTTAATTTTTTAGTTGCATACCTACACGATTATGCACTGAATTTTTTTTATTTACATTGCATACATCTTTAAAAGAAATGTAACTTGGTTCAACAGAATGACACTACGTAAGGTTGCAGGTTATACATAGGTACACAATATACAGATGCAACAGTATACATAGGTACACAATATACAGATGCAACAGTATACATAGGTACACAATATACAGATGCAACAGTATACATAGGTACACAATATACAGATGCAACAGTATACATAGGTACACAATATACAGATGCAACAGACAAACATTCGTATCGTTTCTATTGCTGCAGCTGAACACACACATCATGTATGTATGAAACATGGTAACAATATTACCGTTGACTCTTCAAAAACTTGATACTAACGAGAACAACCTTGTTATTTTTAAAATTAAATATTTATATTTTTTAATTATATTATTTTTTCCAAAAAGAGATAAAAAATTCATTCACTTTTAAGGTTATTATCATTACATTATCTGAATATGCTTGGTTCCAGTTCATCGATTCATTCGTCAGGTTTATCCGCTCTGGCAACGTTCAAGACGCCCGCGCAGTATCCGCCAGCCACGTGCATAGCCTCGTCTCTGGTATAAACTCCATAGTCCAATTCATTCTCAATCCTGCATCAGCCCGTTTTGCGGTAAGACCATAATATATTTGATGCAAAACTATTTTAAGTGCACAGGTTTCACGTTGGTAGGTTTGCTATCGGGATGCAATATGCTCTCGAGAAAACAGCAATGGTTTTTTTTGTTAATGTAAGTGGTGGTTAGGTGAAAGTTTGGGCATATTATTGAGCATTCTAATTGAGATTTTTAAATACTTATAGATGAAGAAAATATTTAATGATATGCCGCACACTGAAGAGTTGGAGATTTGGCACAGTTAAAGGGATTATGTTACAGACAAAACTCAATCGGTCAAAAGTAATTTTAACTTAAAAAAACGTCACTGAAATGATTGTTCAAAAGTAGTTTTGACTGAAAATCATTGGTTAATAGTGCTTTGACTGACCTTCTTAGTCAAAATCATTTTTAACCATTATAGCATCAATCAAAATAACTTTTAGTTTAACTGATTAGCAATTAGCCTTTTTACAAGTGCCACGCTTCGGCAGGCATGGGCCGGCTTGAGCGGAGTGATACCACGGCCTCATAGCAACATTTTCGTTTTGTTTCGCCGAGTGAGTGAGGTTACCGGAGGCCCTGATCCTTTCCTCTCTCCCTTTCTCCACCCTCTCCTCCCCTCTTCCCCTACTCCCACCTTAAAGGTCAGCAACACACTTGTGACTCTTGAGTTGCAGGTGCCCATGGACGGCGGTAGTCACTTAACTTTTAGGTGACCCGTCTGCTCGTTTGCCACAAAAAAGGATTTAACAATGTATCATCGTCTTTACAAAACAATCCACAACAATGTATCTTTTAATTTTCAAAAATAATTTCATTCAAGTTCATCAAAATAATGTATTAAACCAATTACCAAATAACAATTCCATAACATGGTGAGACGTTCTAGAACAATCTATAGAGCCCCGAAATCAATCTCATCTCTGACATCGTTTGATCATTGTTTGGAACCAACATTTGCACAGCGATTTGCAGACTCAATGCATACTAAACAAGGTATGTGTACCATAAATCATTTGGTGCAGATCCTTTCACCAACGTTCAACCCAAACAATTTGGACAACTATTCTCCTATTGTTATTGATATAAATGATTTTTCTCTCGCGTCGTGGACTATGATTAATTGTCAATATATCGACAGGAGTGTTGTTATGAAATATTGCTTATAATGGACCGTCACATCCGACAATCAGTTTAGAAGAAATGTTGAATCATGACGGAAATTGGAGTTTTTGTATTGAAATAATAGATAACCATAACATGAATACTTATTTTTGTATTACTTACTGTAATCCAACAAAACGTAAATCAACAACAATAAAAAACTACTATTTTGCTCCTTTTTGGTGCGAGTCGCCAAAGTCCTTCATAATGTAGTCGTTGGAGAGCCATGCTTCGGCACGTATGGACCAGCTCGACTGGAGTGATACCACGGCCTCACAGAAAACCGGCTGTGATGCTTGCATTGATTTTCGCCGAGTGAGTGAGGTTACCTGAGGCCCTAACCCTTCCCTCTCTTCCTTCCTCGCCCTTTATTCCCCCTTCCCCTAATCCCACCTTAAAGGCCGGTAACGCAATTGTGACTTTTGAGTTGCAGGTGCTCATGGGCGGCGGTAGTTATTTACCATCAGGTGACCCGTCTGCTCGTTTACCCCCTATACAATAAAAAAAAAAGTTTTTTTTTTATTTTATGTTGACACACAATGTATGTATCAAAGAAGTCGACGACACTTTGTTGCGTTTTAAGGCAATTTCAATGCACTTACATGTACATTACAATACATTAACTTACAAGATATATCTTTAATAACCTTTAGCGCAAATCACAAATTCATTTTCTTTTGCCTTTACCATTGTGTATTCCTATTTATTTTGATATGTTTAGAGGTCTGTGTTTCGAAGTGAAACTTCTTTAGAATCGTTGTGATTTGAAATTTAATAAAACGAAAAAGCGTCACGATAAAGGATAAACATATTCATAAATATGATTTAGCCTGCGAGAGAATGAGATAGAATACAAGTATCAGTGTTTCCTATAATCTTTGTTTTTGCGTCTGCATACTACCATGCCTTCAGAAAATATGTCAATGTCAACATGGTGTAATTTTTATGCATTTGCGTATTAAAAATTCGTTGGTTAATTAATTTGTGTTAATTATTTAACACATCTCTGTTAATTTGACCAATAACTTTTATATAAATTATCTAAAATTAAATTTATTAACATTAGTAAATTATTTGTGTTGTTTTTATATTTTATTTCTCATTCTCCCGTAGGCTACTTTTCTGAAGTTTCACTTCTGCCGTGTGTGAAATGCACTCACCCACCCTTTTTTTTTTTGTTTGAATATTCTTATTTTTAGAACGGCCGAAGAGGTAACTGCCAAGCAGGTGGCGCAGCCTATCAATTTGAAGCCGCTTGGGACCTTGTTCGCTACGATGTCGAATCATCAGAGTAAGAAAATATAAATTCTAAAGATTTAAAGATTTTGTGTGTGCTTTTGCAATCGTCCATAAATCACAGTATTTGCCACTTTAGAGTATAGACCGCAGCGCAACCACAGTAGATAAGCCAAATCATTCGGATGGGAAAAAAATATGATCACTCTCGAATGTTACCGCGTTTCGTGCTTTTATGAGCACAGATAACCGCTAACAATTTTTAACATGTGGTCTGCAGCTGTCGTACACTCCCAGAAACAACGAGACAACTATTAACTTAGACTAATGAGCGACACAGGAATCAATCTCAAGCCAAGATGGTACAAGGTGCATACCATCTCCAACCACTTGTCTCTCTCTTCTGTCTCATCTTTCAATCTGATACTATGTTTATTACACACCTAATTTTTTTTTTGTTTTTTTCTTAATACTTTATAAGGGTTCAAATAACGTGCCTTACATATTATCACACATATACGCTAAGTGCTTGTGTTACGAGTGGGTCGGTAATGTACTGGGTGGGTTTCAACTCGCAACCACCTGATTGCAAGACGCCTTAACCATTAACTTTAATAATTGATATATTTCAGACTTTTCCAAGAGCAATACTGCTCAGTTAAGAATCTGTACAACGGATTCACCGCAATCAGTAGGAATGTAGCCGCGGCTGTCACCGCTGCCGCCCAAACACATGTCGCGGAAATCTTCAGCGCGGCGAGTCCCAAAGTCATTGGCGTACGTATTTATTGCACGATGCTTACAATTTCCTTCAAAATAGTACTGGCCTTGTTAACTGGCCTGTTGGTCTAGTGGTTAGTGACCCTGATTACTAAGCCAGAGGTCGTGGGTTCGATTCCCACCCAGGACAAATAATTGTGTGATGAGCACGATCATTTGTTCTGTGTCTGGGTGTAATTTATCTATAATATGTACGTTTTTAGAAATATATATAAGTATTTATATCACCAGTCTGGTTACCATAGTACAGGCTTTGCCTAGTTTGGGATCAGACTGCCGTGTGTGAGATGTGTGGAGTTATTATTATTATTATTTATATCAGATTTTGTCTCTTGCCGTAGGTTAATAAATATGGTTTCCTCTTTATCGGTATAAATTTTACTTATATTAGTGAATAACTGTCGCCAGTGGTTTCGCCGATCTCGAATATATGTGTGTTAGTCTAGCTACACTCTATCTATGTGCGAAATTATATTCAACATCCAAACATCTTTAAAAACTTTTACATTCATAATATCGTTAGAAGGATGTATAATTTCTTTTTAACCGACTTCAAAAAGGAGGAGGTTCTCCTCGATTCGTATTTTTCGATTGGTATTTTTTTTTATGTATGTACACCGATTACGCTGAGATTTATGATTCTCATATCGCGTGAAATTTTATAATAATTATAAATATATTTTCTAGTTACTGCAAGCAATCGCTTATGGAGGCCCAGTCGCGCAAGCCGCCAGAGATGCCCAACAGGCCCTTACCATTGCAGCAAACAACTTCGCCAAATAAATATATGTAACACTTCTATAAAATTATACATATACGTACCAATTCATATACTATACACATTTATTATTCTACTTTTATATATGTAGTTAGTTATGTTTTTAACCTAACCAAAGGTTTATCCGTAATATCAAGATCACCTCACGCGAATTCTTGATGAAACTAGACATATTTGTATGCAAATATACATTGATATAATGAACATAAAATGACCTGGCTTTTTACTTTGTGGACACGATTTTTTTTTTTAATAAAGATGTATCCAATATAAAAGTTTTTTATTTAATATATCCCTAAGCTATAGGAGTTTTATTCCACCGTTTTTGCGGCTATTTATCGCATCAGTAATTATTAAGGAAGTATTCATAAGTAATATATTACCATATGGTTTTCTTCCTAGCCCGAAAGCCAAGTTGCAGTCCGTTGATATAATGTCGGACTGTGCTAAAGGTACGGGCAGAGAGCGGGCGAGACAAGACGGTGACGTGAACAGGTTGTAATGTACTAGTTCATATAGATGATGTGACTCAGTCACTCGGCGCTCGGCGCTAGTACATTTCAACTGCTCACGCCACGAACAGTACTCCATGCCCCCCTCCCCCCCCCCCCCCCCGGATACCGATGTGGCTGACGCGACTTGTAGCAACCTGGGTTGGACCGGTGTGCTATTGCAACAGGATCTCCTCAGAGGCTTACTTCGGGCGTTTGATGGGCTTTGCGCATATGTGGACTCGACTGTGAATCTTAAACTATTCCGAGTCCAGAGAATGGTCCAAAATGTTGACAACCCCGGGTTCCGTATAATGTTAAAAAATAAAAGTGGTATCTAACACACACTAACAACTAAAACACTATTTATGTATAATATTAGCTTTACACTTCCTAGTGAAAAGGCTCAAATATATATATAGCCTCAACAAAAATTTCGCTGTAATAAAACTTTAAAATATATTTATAAATGCTTGACTACGAAGAAACAGAAAATCTTTTGTCAATACTCTCATAAAATAATAATTCAACACCCTTTATCTCTTTACTTTTAACCGTCCCATCGCATCATACTCTCATCCATCACTACTCTTACATTCACTATCGCCCACTTATCTATCTCTATATACACTTATCCACTACACCCATGAGCATATCACAATAAACACAGTCACAGTTAATACTGCTTTAATTTTAATTTTGCAACTCTGATACCATTTTTTCTAAATTAACTTATTTATTCTTTTCTTCCATTTTCTCCTCTCATAGTCTGGTAAAATTTTGATTGTACCTACTTAATTCTATCCTGATGTGGGGCACTGGTGACCTGTAACACAGGTTTTCAATTACGAACTTACATCGGGCACCAGTCTCTCACATAGGTAAAATTTTAAGAAAATACGTATTGTGAAGAGATAATAAATTTCATTATTATTATTAATTATTTATTGTCACATCTGTTGCTGCAGGTATTTTAGGAACAAAAATGGGCTAAAAATACTAGTAATTTATTACTTGCATAAATATGTTCTTAAAAGTTCAAAAGAGGTGAGGAAGCCGAAGATCAATTTGGAGCCGTGTTAGTGGACAAAATCTCTCTTTAGATAATAATAATTTTATTGGTCAAAAACACATGGAAAATAACATAATTAAATAGGCCATAAGAATATGTACGTATATGTATATAAACTCTGGCCTGTGCTGAAATAGATGTATATGCCTTTATTTCAAAAGTCAGGGTAGGGTCCCTACCCTACCCTGAATTTTGAAATAAAGGCATATTCAGTTCAAGAGGTTAGTAGCCTAATATGTGAGATGTGTACATATAATGAGTAGGTATGTGTGTTTTTAAGCGGGCTATTGTGTGTATGTGTGTTACAAGATAGGTGATGTGATGGAAGTAATTATTTGAAAATTTAAATACAAATACATTACACATTTATTTATAACAATGACAGAATATTTTATCAGGAGGTAAAATTACTGAAACAACAAGAACCACATATTATTTTTCCTGTGATATGAATTCATTTGTATTGGGACGTTTAATTGTGTATAACGTGCATTATGACAAAAACAATTTTTTTATTTCTTATGTGTATAAACTTATTCGTTGTGGCCCCTAGTGCGGGATCGGACCTCAAGTGTGGAAACTCGCGATATGGTAAGGTATTTATTTACATACGTATGTAATATTTAGTTTAACCGCTCTAAACCAATGACTAACCAAGGTAAGGTGACCTTGGTTAGTGATAAGTTATTTATAAAACGTGGTCATATCGGCCTGTATAGTTGGTAACCAAGCCACAACTTAGTGTGTTTCGAAGTTGCGTTAATACACGCAACTTATAATAACACACAATATGGAATCTTACTAACCTTTAAACTTTCGCGTTCTATGATATAATTATGTATTGCTTCACGTTTCCACCAGGTTACACTGGCCGTGGTCACAGGCTGAGTCAGATCACGTTCATTCCCGTACAAATACATAATTATATGGTACCTTGTTTCTAAAACACATAAAAAAATTGTTTTAGCACTTTTATGTTTGAGTACTGACTGGAGAAACAACCTAAAGTGCTTCATGTATTGCTGGTATTAATTATTTATGTTCGTTAGTTGGTTACACCGATACTGAGAACAATTATATGTGAATTGCACAAACAATTATTTGTTAGCATCAATAATTGGTTCTTAGTGTAGATATAGACACTGGGCATTGTTGGTATGGGGAAAAGCACTGAATTCGCGTGACCCTCACTCAGATATGTTTGTGTGTGTGTGTGTGTTTGTGTGTGTGTGTGTGTGTGTGTGTGTGTGTATGTGTGTGTGTGTTTGTGTGTGTGTGTGTGTATGTGTGTGTGTGTTTGTGTGTGTGTGTGTGTGTGTGTGTGTGTGTGTGTGTGCGCGTGCGCGTGCGTGTGCATGTGCGTGTGTGTGTGTGTGACAGTGTGTGTATATATTAATAATAATAATAACTTGACATCTCACACACGGCCGTCTGATCCCAAACTAGGCAGAGCCTGTACTATGGTAACCAGACTTCTGATAACCATACTTAAATATTTCTAAATACTAACATACATATCATAGATAAATTACACCCAAACACAGAACAAATGATCATGCTCGTCACACAATTATTTGTCTGGAGTGGGAATCGAAATCACGACCTCAGCTCAGCAGTCAGGATCACTAACCACCAGCAGGCCAGTCATTTGTAAGTTTAGTTTTCACTTCTGACGTGCAGTCCTACGGGCTACGATTGATAGTTTTTTTGAAGTGAAAACTTCTATATGCACGTTTGTTTACTTTTGCTATATAAAATAAGCACTGAACTCGTGACCCCTACGTTAATAATACATATATAGATCCACTAGAGGGCGCAAATCTAAACATTGAGTTCTGTCAGCTCCTAATTAATTAATGTCACCAACCTGCTAATTTGACGTTTTAAGTTCATCGTTTCGTTTAAGTTTTCACTTCTGTCGACAGTCCCATGACTGCCTTTTTTTTTAAAGACGAATAATAATATGGATTATATAGTACTAGTATTATTGTCAACCCCTCCAGCAGGATTCGCACTCGATACTCGATATCGAGATAAATACTTCGCTAATGCAAGAGTTGTGTTTTTTATTAATAAATTTATGGTAACCATTTTTTATGTGTTCGCATAACATTCGGATCGTGATATCTATAATCACGCGCGTTTCGGTGTATCGACATTTTACAGACAGACAGAGGGAAGGGTTAGGGCCTCCGGTAACGTCACTCACTCCCCGAAAAGCAATACAACTGCCGTTTTTCTATGAGACCGTGTTATCACTCTGGTCGAGCCGGCATGGCTCTCCCACGAATAATTAGGCTAGTTAAATAAAGATTAGGTCCCATTTACGTAATCCCTATTACTATTACGCAAGCCTACTTTATAGAATTTCTTTGTTTCCTTTTTCCTTTCTTTCTATTGCTGCCCACCGTGGCACTTTGGGTATTAAAGATGGATTTGGGAATATAAAAGAAGAAAAGGCAAACAATATTGATTATATTGATAGACACTCCCCAAAGTGTAGGTAATAGCTTGGAAAGGTCACCTACTTATAACTTGAACTGGCTATTGCAGGGAAATCCAAGCCTTCTAATTTTAATTTTACAACTTGGATTGTTTAATGTATATTTTTAAATAAGATTTATTATACTGTATACAGCTGGTGTTCCTGTCCTAGATGCCTCTCCTGTTACAGGAAATACAGGACCTTAGGGAACGTGACCCCGACCTCTGCGAGCTACTGCAGTCTCAGTCCCGTTCCTCATCCGAGACTTGCGCTATCCCTTAACCTAAGTTCCTCTCCCTAAACATTTTTCCTTATACAAACTTACCTTCTTCTTTCTTTCCCGTCTTAAAACGACTACATTCCCAAGGAGGATTGGCGTCAGGCAGGCGGCCGGCCATAAAAGAAACCAGGCAAAGTCTTTTCCAATGTTTTTTGTTGTTGTGTCATGGTGTCATGATGTCTTGTTCTTTTCCAAATCTATTGCGCCGACCACAATGAAAATTGGGAAAAGGGCAGAAAGATGGTGAAATACTATTGATTCAATATTGATAAATAATAAATTTTGAAAATTTGAATCTCTATTTCAGGAAAACAGAATATTTACTTAATCGAAAAACCGTCCCAAGAGCTGTCATCTTCAACGGATTTGGATGAACTAGTGGCGTTTTTCGCTTTGAATAAAAAATTTGTAGAAATGTGTGAACATTTCTACAACATTGAAGCTTTAAACTATGACACCCAAATCAACGAGACACTTAATGCGATTAAGATTAAAAAGTGAGTATACTGTAGTGATGTATATAAAAACTACCAAATTTCAAAATACTTCTCATTGGCCACAAAAAAAAATTCTGGATATAAGGTACCGTTTTTTTTATTATAAAATGGAATAGGCTTTTGTCTTTCAACGCACCTGATGGTAAGTGACGAAGATGGTACACGCCTATCCAAGAGAAACCTAGAAACCTATTCACTTGAACGTTCCAGGATTATAATTGACTGGAAAAATAGACACAGGCCGGTCATTCATTCCACACCTTCGCGACTCGAACCAAATAGGAGCTGTCAAAGCCTCCCCTATTTACCCTATTTCCTTTCCTGTGCTCCAGAAAAAGTGTATGCAACATTTTACGATGTTCGTTTTAGTAGTCAAGGTGTGAAAGTGTAACAAACCAAAAAACTCACATTCACTCTCGAATTGTATCAGATAACTTTTGATCTGATATCTTGCAGACATAATATTACTAACCGAGTAAACGAAGAATAATCGACACGTAAATAAAAAAACCGGTCCCGCAGCAGGCCCGCAGAGGTAGATTTCGTGTTTTTTTATTTATTTTTTTTAAAAATCTTCCCCCCAATCCCCCCCTTTTTGGGAATATCCTCCATTCACGAACTTAACCTTCATTTTTGCCCTGTTGATTTGTCATCCAAGTTTGAAAGAAATCGATGCATAATTGCGACCTCTATCGTGCCGGTAAAATTGAGGTACATATATATATATAAATATAAACTTTTTAACTGGCGGTTTGGGGTCTAGGGATCATAACTAGACCTCCTGTGAAGATTTTTTTTGAAAACTCGACAACTGGTACAAAACCAATATGTAGACTTTTCTTTGAAATCTACCTAAAACGAGAGTAAATGCAAGAAAGTTAATGGTAATAATAAAAAATTGTACTACTATCTTTTTATTTCAGGAACGTTATCAATTTATGGGTTCGTGATTACTACGATTACCCATTTGTCGAAGACAGTTACGACGAACTTCTCTACGCTGGCGACATAGTTTATAAACCAACCAGCCAATTGGAGCGAGATACATTGGATAAAAACTCAATATTCGTTGTTGATGTCAGGAATAACTGTGAAATTATAAAGAAACCAGAAAATGAAAAACGAATTGCTAAAGTTGTGAGCAAGAGTGTGGCCGAAATTAATTCTGGGGACCTTGTTGACTTTATAGCATCTATCCAATATTATGATAGTAAGAATGTCACGTCTCGCCTTTCATGTCTACGACAGGCCACTATCACAACCGACTTGAAAATAGTTCTAATCTGCTCTGAAACTTGTTTTCAATTTAAGAGACCTTACTCTAAGAACTTAGAGTTTATATTTAAAAGAACATCCGAATGCGGCTCCTTCACAAAAATGTTCCAACATAATATACTTGCAGTGTTAGCCCCTACACCGTTTGAGATGGAATATGAAATTACGATACCAACGATTTTTTATGAAACTTCTTACATGAATTCGGAGTACAAAACACGATTTCCCAATTCGATGAATTTAATATCAGGCCTATTATTGAAACATGCGTTTATGAAGTTTATTAACGACGCCGGTTGGCGTAGAGTGGCAATCATATCAGATGATGCACCTTACAGCACTGACTTTGAAAGAGAAATGTTGGAGCTGTTTCATGAGAAGCAAATACTATACAATGTACAAAGATGTGAAAATGAATATGACTTGGAAAAGGTACGTTCATCTATTTAGTTATTCTAGTTTCTTGTTAGTCATCTATCTATTCATACTAATATAATAATGCTCAAGAGATTTTTCTTTGTTTAAACGCGCTAATTTATCTATCAGTCAGATTCGAATAACAATTTTTGTATATGACACCCAGATTCATGAGTAGGCTATGAAACATCACGCTGCAACCGTTAGGAGTTGTGGTAATCATGTCGCTTATAACAAGGCGTAGCATCTCTTTGTAAAAGGGGGGTTTCCTCTAGGCAGAATTTTTCATCTTGTAAACTCTGAAACAACCTGGAACGTACAAAACAATATTGTTTTGATTTTTTACATGCGAATTAATGAATTTCACCTCACCGGGCTACTGGTGAGGCCTTATATCAGACTTAAACCGACGAAAACTATATCGTGTGCCTCGCAGCGCCTGTAAGGAGTGGACTGTCGGTACTGTGATGTTATGCCTCCAATGGTCCACCCAGCGCCAGCCCCATCTACTAACTGGGCGATATCCACCCACATTCTGCTGCGGGTGCTGCACCCGCGGCCACTGTTAGAATACACACGTGAGGGCTAGTGAAACCGTTCCGCCTGAAGATCTTCCTACCGGATCCACTCCGCCAACTTCTTGCGCCAGGTGTTCTCGCTGTCGTGATAAAACAATGCCTAACGCCTCGATTCTTCCGATTAGTTGGGAGACATGCTGTAGTTAGTAAGTCAGTGCCGCTTCCTAGAAACTATTGGGTCCCTAGGGCCGTCACCAACATGTCATCGATATACCTAAAGATTATTCCCAGCCAATACTAAGAGTTTTCTTCATAATCACGAGGCCGGGGGGGGGTAACATAAGATTTCACACTAATAAAACCGAACGGAAAATGAATTGTCAAAGAAATGTAAAAGAACTTCACCGGATCTTTCAATATTTCAGCTTAGGTGTAATAATATTGGAATTCCAATATTTACTTAAAGGATGTATATGTTTATATTACGTACGTACAGTATACTCAGTACTACTTGAGACCAACAGATGTCGTTACGTGGTGCATATATTTTTTTTTTAAGTTTGAATTATTTTTTTCTATATATTCTAGAGAGACCAACCATACTAAATGTTACACCGAATTACTTGTGCATAATACCTTTCCGTGATTATTTTTTACTTTTTACGTGAAGCAACCAAACAGACAAACTCCACGTCTACAGATTTATTATACATATAGATACAGAAGAAAAAGATTATTGATGATCTTCAAAGCAGCTCCTTTTCAACAAAAAAGAATGATTAAGTACACATTTTGACTTTCATTCCCCCTCTCAAGGAAACCGTTCTGAATTTCGGGATAAAAAGTATCCTGTGTCCTTCATCGTAGTATGAACTCAAATCATGCCATGTTTTATTTGAATCGGTTCTGTAGTTTCAGCGTCATGCGCGGCCATGACAGACAGACAGACAGACAAAAATAAAAAATATATAGTTTTGGCTTCAGTTTCGACTACAGTGTCCAAAAAAAAAAAATCCAAAATATCTTCAATGTACAGAATTGGACCGGATACAGTACAATAAAAATATGGAGATATGCAATGCACAGACAGTAACATGTAACTTATATGTTACAGGCCTTAAGATACCTTATCACAGTGGACGCAAGAATAATTATTGCAAACGTTAACGAGGAAAACGCAAAGAAAATGACAACAAAGTTTGAGCTACACAAGAGAATATTCACGATACTCTTTCGTGTCCCGGCATTTTGGGATTGGATTGATTATCCGGTAGGTATACGGCTCGTACTTCATGGCAACGGCCAGTTCAATTAACTTTGAGTAACTATAATCTGAGACCATATCAAAGTAATATACTTCCTATTCCCGGCCGGTAACTAAGTCCATATTATTTAGTTTCAGAATTGGATTTCCATAACTATGGGTCTTTCGGAAACCGGTTATGAAACATGTGGTGTTGAGACCTCTTCCTGCTTAGGAGTCATGCAGAGTCTCGATATTGTTGTTAAAGCACACGCAGAGCACTCGCAACCTGAAGAACTACACAGGGCAACATTCTATAGGTAATGTCTAATACATTTTTTAAAGTATACTAGATGAAAACCCGGATTTGCTCGGGTGAAATGTGACTCATAATAATACACAATCTTTTGCAAAATATAGGCAGATATACGTGTGAATCGACCTTAACGAATTCAAGATATACGTGTGTATCGACCTTAACGAACTGAAGATGGCATCCGTGTGGCCATTAAGGCGACTGTCATTTGCATCATTAGAATTTAACAAAATACTCGATAATCCGAATTTTGCGGATATATATAATGTTGTCGACTGGAAATAATTATTTTTTAATGTGTTATTATTCAGGTAAGGTTTCAATCGAGTCTGACGTACCCCTTGACCAAAATTATTAATATAGATTTGTATGTTGTCACATTTTAGTGTAGGTAATAAGTAATATCTTTAAAGAGGTATATGAAAATAGCTTCTCATATTAAAAGGAGAAAGTAATGGCTAAGGCGTTGGACTTGCGATCAAGTGGTTGGGGGTTCAAACCCCACCCAGTGCGCGCACCGACGTGAACCCACTCCTAACACAAGCGTTCAGCTTAGCTGGAGGGGTTAACAAGTACACTAGTAGTGTCCATCCACGATGCTAGTATTAAAAAAAACCACTCGTTCCGGAGATTAGCCGGAACAAACACACAGACAAAAAAAAATTAAATGTATTTATACATACGTACTGTGTAAGCATTCGGTTGTATTTAGTAAAATGCTGTTATTACTATATTACAAAAATACACTTTAATTTTATTTATTTGTGTAGATGTACAATTGTATGTATATTATATCTAGTAAATTATTTAACTTCATTTCAGCAAACTTACAAAAACTATGCTGACCAAGGTACAACCAGGTTCTACGGCATACGTCGGACGCTTGCATGAAGAAATATCCAAAATGCATATAACAGATTATGGCGAAATCAGAAACGTGGGGACAACAATACCTCCATTTGACAAGGAAGTACTTGATCAAAATCAGTGTATAGCTAAAATACATAACTTCTCAAGGCCCTGCGACCACTCTATATACTTGTATTTAATGTTGGTAATAATTATGTTCGCAATAACATTACTTACTATTACTTGCTATTTCCACGAGTCATCTCCTCTCCTATCTAAATCATGTCAGCAATTATAAACTGTCTGGAAACTGTTGATTACTTCGACTGGCCTGTTGGTCTAGTGGTTAGTGACCCTGACTGCTCAGCCAGAGGTCGAGGGTTTGATTCCTACCCAGAATAAATAATTGTGTGATAAGCATGATCATTTGTTCTGTCTCTGGGTGTAATTTATCTATAACATGTATATATTTAGAAATAAATAAGTATGTTTATCAGCAGTCTGCTTACCATAGTACAGGCTCTGCCTAGTTTGGGATCAGACGGCCGTGTGTAAGGTGTTAAGTTATTATTATTATTGAAAACTGTGCTTCTGGACCTCCGACAGTAACAGCTTAATAAAACATTTTATCAATAACTTTCTTTATTTACATGGCATTATTGGTAGGTATTTTATTAATCGTGGGAGTGATACCATGGCCTCACAGAAGACTGGCGTTGTTTCGCCGATTGAGTGAGGTTACCGGAGGCCCTAACTTGTACATTTATCGGCCCGTTTTTATTAACGGTATTATTTAATACTAGCTAAATAATATCATTAAAAACGGAATACTGTACGCATTTTTAACAATATTTACATATATACTCGTATTTAGATTATGTATAGAAGAAGCGCAGAAAGCTAAAATTATGAAGCAATATGTAACTTTAAAATTTTCGTGAAAACGGCTATATAGCGTCCAGTATACACGTTGACCTGTCATGGTGTACGTGAGTCTATACAATGACAGTTCAAGATATACTGGCTATAGAAATAAACTTAAAATTAATTATGGTCGACATTCGACCACCAGGCGATCTCAAATTTTAATAACTTTGCTTTAATTATATGGAACTTCCAGTTTTCACCGAATTCGGCGGGCATATCATGTTCGGACTATTATTAATATATAAAAGATAGAATTAGTCAAATCGGTTCAGCCGTTCTCAAGCGCGCTGAGATGCGCTTACCAACGAACACCATTTCATTTTGTTTATACAGAGTGTTGTAGAAAAGTGTGGTCATATTTTAGAATAATATAATGAACCCCGTGAATAACGTAAAAGGTTAACAATTTTAGGTAAATTCGTGATTTTAATGTAAAAATCTTATCTTGAAACTGACAAAACAAACTTGATTGATAAAGTTAATATTTGGTAAAAAAGAGGACTGCCATGAAATAAACTATGGGTATTTAATATCAAGTATGTTGTTAGAATGTCTGGATTCTTCTGAAAATGTCTGCATAGGAACAAAAAAAAAAACAATATCATTGAAATTGACATGAATATTCATAATATGTTATTTAGAAATGTGCATCTACACTATATATACACTATATATTTATATATATTTAAAATAGCATTAAAAAAATGGTTAACTGAAAATGTGTTTTATAACCTGCATGAATATTTCCATAAAAAATAATTTGTTTTGTATAATTAGTTTTAAGAAATTATCAATAATCATCAATTATTGCATATCCGATATGGGTAGACTGTTGGGCCTAAAAACTGTAATGGTTTACATACAATAACAACTATGTACACAGTTATGCAATAAATATAATCTTTATCTTTATCGCCACCCGGCAAAAAAGTGTCTAATACAAAAGCAGCTATTTCGAGAAGACACGACTTTTATGCCTGTGAATTGAACAAAACAGCTCAGTGAAAAAGGGAACTTTGTTCACTTTTTCACTGAGCTAATAAAGATGTTTTTACAACCGACCAAATGCAACATATGCTATTCCATGCTATAAAAATATTAAACGTACCTAACATGTGATATGACAATTTTTTTGTGATAAGACACTTTTTTTGCCGGGAGGCGATATATATACTTTACTTTATATATACCAGGAAAAGCATTTTTGAGAGAAAAGATAAAAGAAAAAAAAAATTTCAAGGTAAATCAACTATTTTTCGGCCACACATAATGCTCATTTTATTATTTGACACCGACTCAAAATAAGTTTATATAAAATTAGATAGTTTATGTAAATAAGCTCAATACTTAAGACTTAAATTTCATTTATTTTTTGCTTTTTAGTTCTGTTCGTCGGTTTAATTTTTTGTTAAAAAGATTTTTATTTTATAGTTTTTTTTCATCATCAGCTCAGCTACATGATGTGATGATTTCTAAAGGCAAATACCTGAAAAAGTAATGAAAAGTAAACAGAAACACAATTCGTTCCTACAATTTTCGAGGGTTTCTCTCAATTTCATCAGGATCCCATCATCAGATCCTGACTTCCTTGACATGGGACCACCCTTGAGATATACCATATCCAACAAAAAAAGAATAATCAAAATCGGTTCATAAATAACGGAGTGAGGGCTGAACATACATAAAAAAAAATATATATATATATGTATATATATATATACGGTCGAATTGAGAACCTCCTTTTTTTTCGTCGGTTAAAAATCATAACATTTGACATGATTTGATTTGACTTGTCACTACAACTGTTAAACTGTCAAGTGGTTAAACTAAGGAACTTACTATCCTTTGCCTATGGTAAAGGTACCTCGGATTTTTTATAGTATAGGTGACAAACGAGCAGACGGGTCACCTGATGGTAAGTGAGGTCACTTACAATCAGGTGACCCGTCTGATTCGCAACTACAACCACCCATCTTAATGATAAAATATTATATTTAGTATTTTAGTGTCTATTCTCTTTATTAACGATCAAAATGGGACAAAACGTACCACTTATCGTACGACGTTGACATGGTACGTACGACTTGTTGTAGACACTTATATACCTAAGTATATAGAGAGCGTAGAACATGGAACAAATATTGGAGTTTAAAAGAAATATTCAAAAGCAAGCAGGTGCCTATGGGCGGCGGTAGTTACTTACCATCAGGTGACCCGTCAGCTCGTTTCCCCTTTAGCCTTAGTTTAACCATAAGACAACATATTGTCTCGCAGTCGTGAGTGGGAGCCGTGTCTGTCTTCAGGTTAGAAAGGCGCGCGAATACACCGTGTGGTTTTAGTCGGTTCGATTCCGACATAACCACTTCGCCGAGTGTTCGGTGAGATGGTACCCGGGGTACAAGTAAAAAAAAAACCATAGAAAGCTTCAAATTGCCCTAATGTGTTTTATTAATTGAAAATACGATAATTTATAATATTAAGTCAATATAGTATTATAGAAAAATAGGAATATATTTTTGTAATTTTCTTTTTTATTATTAAATAAAAAAAACACAATTTTGTTTTTTTTACTGAAAGTCCCATGAAAACAGTTCTCCTACATAAATATAGATAAAGTTTCGAGATCTAATTGTTACTTAATTTGGTAACTAACAACATTGTGACCCATGACATCACTCTCCAAACTATATTCTGATTAAATTTTCTTCATATAAGATATAAACCTTGTACACTTCGAAACAAGGTCTTATTTAAAATTTAAACAAGTAACATATGTCGCTATCGAAATAAGCAATTTATTTGTCGACTATAGTCTGTCACGCTTAAATAAACTTTAATACCACGTAGCGAGAGCCGCTATCTGTTGAATGCCATCTCTTTTGCTTTGTGGTTTTAGTAAGCCTCTTCGTAGGTGTCGATTAAAATAACGTCATCTTAGTTCGTTTTGAACAAGTTTCTATACGGCATTTGAATAAACGGGGACTCTCGCTACGTGGAAATAAAGTTGAGTATACGTTGACAGGTTTTAGTGAAATTTAGTGGCGCTGAGAAATAGCTGCCATTAACAAATAGACCTTGTTGCGAAGAAAACAAGGTTGATTTCATATGAAGAAATGAAGTCAAATTTTAGTTTAGTGAGTGTACAATGGAATCGGCACCATTATCACAGTTATCACTATCACTAAATATTATAAAACAAAGTCCCCCACCGCGTCTGTCTGTCTGTTGGCGATAAACTGAAAAACTACTTAACGGATTTTCATGCGGTTTTCACCAATAGACAGAGTGATTCATGAGGAAGGTCTACATGTATAATTTGTTAAGAGTGTGTGTAAATTGATTGAAATATGTTGATGATTGTTTAAGATGTCACTGCTACCCGTGCGAACCCGGGGACACCCGGTTGGAAGCAATTCCTTTCGCTATATAAATATATTTAATGGATTGAGTAAATTGTATCAAAATATTGTAAAACCTCGAAATGAAAATCGCGCCATCTGTGAAAGTTGCCCGAACTAATAGTAAATAAAAAAATTATATCTCTCGGAATCCACAGATGTCGTAAAAATAAAATAAATCAACTCGCGGTCAGCATTTTTCGTTGCGCTGATAATTTTTTTCGGCTAGCCGCCTAGTGTCTGAAGTGTAACGTGCCATAATGAACTACCTTCCAATAAACGATAGTGAACATTAATTTTATCTACAATTATTAATTATATAATATTATCAATAATGCATTTTAAATTTCGAGTTTTTACACTATCTATACTAATATTTTAAAGAGGAAAGATTTGATTGTTTGTTTACATTGAATAGGCTCCGAAACCACTGATTCGATTTTAAAAAATATTCTAGTGTTAGATAGCCCATTTATAGAGGAAGGCTGTAGGCTATATACCACCACGCTACGACCAATGGGAGCGGAGCATCAATGAAAAATGTTGCAAAAACGGGGAAAATTTACAAACTCAGACGAAGTTGTTCAATCCATTATTATAGCAAAAGGAACTTCATTCCAACCGCGTGTCCCAAGAACACCTCAGACGTTTTTTTTTATAAATAAAAGTCAACATAATTTAACCCAGGTTTTTTATTAATTCCTTGAGGTACTTGATGTCCTTCTTGTCGCTCAAAGTATCATCATCGTCGAGATCTGGTGTCGATGTAGTACGAACCACCGAAATGGGACCCGGCAAGTCGAAAATAAAACTTCGTACCTGAGTAAATAAAGAACATAATTACTTATGTAAAGTACTTGCTTCCCCTTTCCCCGCTTATTCAGCCAACATCCTTCTAATCACTGTCTAGAAACAAACAACAACATTAGCTATTTCGGGGAAAGCCCTACTTGTTGTGCAACCCACTTAGGCCTGACGTCGGGCTTCCCTGTAACTTAAATACAAATATCACTCACGAAAGTTACATATCTAATCTTAGTACTTAATATATACATCTGATAAATAGCTGTATAAAAAAGCCTCGAATTATGTCACACTGTGGTACATTAGCAATAGTACTGTACCTGTACTGTATCAAAAGCATTACTAAAATCAAGTACGTATAGAAGTGTAAGATTGCCACCTATGTTATATCGACTTTGATATTGAAAAATCCTGCTGTGGTATGTATGGCGGAACTTATGTTTTATTAAGAAAAGAAGCAATCAACTACAATGGTTGATTAAAACAAATCCAGTATCATATTGATGTGTCAACTATCTCCATCGGCAATCGAGATCGGCAATTGTACGTTGTACGTAGAAAATGTCTGAAAGAAATCAATTGCGCCCGCTTATGGGCGCAATTGATTTATTTTGTAGGTTCTTTGGCGCTTGCAACCGACGCGGTAATACACCTAACCTTTTGATAGAGCCCTCGTCGATTCCGAAGCTATTCAGGCATCCCCGAAATATACACGTGAGTAAAACCATTTATCCTTAATTAATAGAAGTATTATTTACAGCTGATCGACAGTTAAAAACATAAATCTTACAAAAAAACAGTTACTAAATAGAGTAAGGAGTCAAAGCACAGCAGATTGAAGCCTTCACTAGCTACAAAAACGTATTACAGACTGGCACAGCATGTCGTACATCAAGTCGGTAAGTAGTATCTAGGAGAATACGGTGCGGTGCAGTGGACCTTTCGCTTACAACTGCCTACCTTTGGGGGTCTGGGCGTGAGTGCGTGCGTGTGTATGCCCACGTGTGTGCGTGTATGCATGAAGCGAAGAACGTTTCAAAACTGTAGCTTATAGATTCTATGTTACCTTTTGATTTACGGATCTCAAGTTCTGAAGCAGTTTCAAGGCAGATCTCTTTTCAGTAGGATGCGATATTTGATACAAGCGTATTGCTCTATGAAACTGTACAAAGAGAAAAAGATTAAGATGACAAGCTTCAGTATTCTATTCCGCACACTAAGAGAAGCTATTGAAAAAAAAAGTGATGATTGAATATAAAAAGTACTTCATTATTATTTTTATTGCGACAACAATATACGTTTCATAATTAGATACACAATCTCTACGAATCTTTGTAAACAAACCATATGTCATCCTATTTAGGGTTGTCGTAATTAGAATGCAGAAAAAATGTAATTTTACGTCTATTTCCTAATTATACCTCGCTTATTATATATCGCCGTGAATAGTGGCTTTCCTCGGGTACCTGGGTGCATCGACCACCAAGCAAAGGCAGCTTTTTTCCACAGCTTGGAACTGGCGCATCGACCCTGCTGCCAGGCTGGCCCCGAGAAGGTGAGGCGCGACCTGATATAGGTCCTGTATATCCCGAGCTTAGCTGGGGTTGGAAGTCTTGAGGCAGCCCCCCAAATTTTTAAAGTTTATATGTAGAAGTGCAGAAAACTAATTTTTTTAAGCTATATCTGCTATAAAGTTAAACAATATGTAAAAAGAGCTACATAACACTATCAGGGTCCAGTCTAAATTTGGAACTGTCATGGTACAAAAGTCTATACAATGAGAGCTCAAGATATACTGGTCTATGAAATGAAACAAGACATTCAAAACAGTCGAGAATCGACCGCCGGGCGAAAGATATTACATCTATTTGAAATCACTAACCAATTGATTTACAAGCAAGTCAATTGTAAAGTAGTAATTAGGGAAATAAACCCATAAGGCCTCGGTCACGAAGTCAGCGGGAGCGGGGAGCGGGCAGCGAGCGCCGTACGAGAGCGTTGCCGCGCCGCTCGCTGCGCCGCCACCGCCGCCGCCCGGCTCCCGCTTACTTCGTGTCCGAGGCCTAACTCATATTCATCGTGCTCATTTGGTGCTCAACCTTTCCTAAAGAAGCCTCGAGCGGAAGCGAATTACGTGTCGAAGCATCACACAGCATCACTTCTCGGCGGAAGATTGTGCATTACTGGATTAGATAGAGGTATCTGCTGCTGCTCCTAGCAGACTGCAGAAGCTAAGGGAGTTTCGTTTGATTTTCCTATCGGTTCGGTTCCCTAAATAAATCGGGTTTTTTCATCTTTGGCGTGGACAAAACAAGAATTAAGTAGTGGAATTCTCAATATTGCTAACTTACGCGCTCGAGTAGACACCAAGTATCTCTGTACTGCTGTAAGAAGACCAGGGGCGTCAGTACCGCTGCATAGAAGCCTGCCTCCCGGTCCAGCATGTCATCACTGTCCGACATGCCGTAGATCGTGCCACGATACTTGTGTAGGAAGGCCGAGTTCATATGGTCTTTATCGAAACTGTATATTAAACAAATCAGCAAGTAAGAACAATGGAACAGATTATAGTTATAGGCAAATTCACATATTTCACTATATTTTATATATTCTGGGACTTCGCACACAGTGCATTGTAGACTCAAAAATGGTTTTAACTATGGGTGTTGTTAAATGTCGGAGGATCGTTGTGTTCAGTAATTGTGGACTTCTGCAGGAATAAGAGCGAGAAGTAATATGACACAACAGTTTTACAGCAAACAGTAAAAACTCTGCAATGGGGCCATAGGTATCAATTACTAGGCTCCGTACACGTCACTCTGACGTTTGTGTGTCGTTTCGCAATAAAATTGTATTCAGGACCCGGATGCAACATACATAGTTTTACAATAGCTGCGCCCGCAGTTTTGCAAGCGTTTACTAATACTTACATATCGCACTGCTATTATGAGACTGTATCAACTCAAAATAGGGTAAATTTGAGATAATTCATTTTTCATACGTAAATATCCATTCCCTACGCGCCAATAAATATAAAATAATAATAATAAATTGTAATAAGCCAAATTTTTCAACAAAACAACTAAAAATAATTCGTATTTTTTTTATTTGTTCAGATACCATATTAACTGGTATTAACTCAAAAATTTGAAATAATTTGATAACCTGCAATCATTTAAATAATTCATTAATACAGAAATCCCTTAATTTTATCAATAATGTATATACAGTGTTCACTTTTTATAATCTTTAGCACGAAGCGAGTAATCAGTTTTCTGTCATTTCTGAAAAAAGCTTCATTTTGAGTTGATACACTCTTGTAATAGCAGTGCGATATATATTTCATATCGATAAAATAGCTTTCGTTTGTTGGGAGTATTATAAAAATCGGTTCAGTAGTTTCAGAGTTTATCGACTACAACCAAACAGATGTTTTCTATAGAAATACAAAAAGACATACCTATTCATGCATACAAATATTTGCTCTGAGCGGAAATCGAACGCGATTTTGACGTGGCACTCACTCATTTAAGTGAAGATAATTTGGGGGCAGCCAAGTCACAGTATAATGTATAAGTATACAGTATTGTGACTCGGCCTCCTTGAAATAATTACCTACAGCTGGACAGTAAGCAAACACGCGATAGGGCTGCCCATAATTTCATCTACCTGCTTGAGTCATACGAATTTTGTATCCAATTATACAAACTGGCAGCCCTGGCACCGATTGTATACCGAACTCAAGGCGTGGCGATCCGACCGTTTGTATGAAGATACAATACTGTATATACATTATACTGTGGCCAAGTCGAGCACAAAAATAGGCAACTACCTGTAGCTTCATTGTGGATAAGGCTTAAATTTTCAATGACCAAGTAGGCGTAAAATAAAGAGGTACATTTGAAAATTTCATTCAATTTGAACCTATAGTTTAAAAACGATTGCAAGTCAAAGTTTCTTAATTTTGTCACTGACTCACTCATTCACTCACCGATCATCCAAACTCTAAGGTACTTCTAGCAGACACACAAGCTTTAAATATGCGTGTAAAAATGCATGTCTCGCAACGCATATATAATATCTCATATCGATACGATCACTATCAATTGTTCTTAAACTAATTTAACTAATTAGGGAACAATGATATCTCACAACTTTTAGCTTTAGAACAACTGCGTTGTAAGCCTTGCGTGATATGTTTTTGATGCGAAAAGTTGCTACTGTTTAACACGGCTCTAAAATTACGGGCCATTTTGCCGATATCTGTCCCTATTTATTATAGTCTATGATAATGTTATTTATTACGATTATATCGCACCTACTTTTTAATACAAATAATATACCAATACAAAAGATTGAGCTCTTACTACTTTTAAATCAACTGGAAAACAACATAACACTGTTCACTTACGGTACTATTATGTATTCTGTGCTTACTGGGAATCCCCGCATATAAGACCGCGCCTAACGTTTGTGACGAAATATGACCTTGACGTGTTGACCGAGCGGGCACCGCGGCACCGGCACGACCCGTTTCAAAGCGAACGAAAGGATATTTTTAGATATGAATATTATTGGGTATTAAATATGTTATCTATATAAAATTTTGTTATCTAGTTGGTGAGCGCATCGCTTGAGGATTGTTAGACGCTTTTAGTTAAATTTGGTTTTGAAATAAGGTATGTAGGTACTAAGTTTTTAGACAGAAAAAATTGAATGAATTAAACCTTAGTAGAAGCTCAGTTGTTGAATTAAGGTTGCGTTCCGGTCATAATCCATCACGGAAATTCGGGTACTTGATGAAGATAACTGATTCACCCAATTGCCTAACATGTGGCACAATTGACTATGTCCAACATATACTACGGGAGTGTGAACGGAATCGTAACGCCAAGGAAAAAAATGGTCTTGTATTTCAAAATAGAAACGCACACAAGAAGTAGGTTAAAATTGACTTCCAAGATAACATATTAGTCAGATACCATTGTGGTAACATACATAGTTAGTCAGTAAGCTAATAAAAGCGTCTTAAAAACTAGACATACTCAGAACTACTTTGCACTATCTGTAAAACAAACAAATAGTCCCGTGGGAGGCTTCAGCTCACAGTGAGAGAACCACTTCTTGTTTTTTGCTGCTTTTCTAAAGTGAACTTAATTAGTAGGTACCTAAAACCTATTATATAAAGATACGACCTATGTGGCGTGGCGGTACAGCATTCGACTGTCACGTCCGAGGTTACGAGTATTAGTACAAATATTTGTATGCATGAGTTCTGTCTATTGGCATTGTTCTAGGCGTTTCTATATCCGTATTATACTCGTAGTATATACCTGTATAGTACCTATCTAAAAGCTATGTTATATATTCTAGAACTTACTAAGGCAAGATGGCATAAATCCGTCGCACTATATCTTTTGCAGCGGGTCGGATTCCTGCACAATGATCAGCCTTATCTTGCTTCTGTCTAAATATCCATCGGTCGTCTGTTACGTCGTCTGTGTCTACGTCTTGGCATACCGCGGGCCACTAAAACAATGAAACAACTTTTTAAATGGACACAGATCAATACATTAAACATTTATAAATGAGAATGCGGAAGTGCGGATATTAAGGGCCGGCGAACACAAGAGGATAGATCTAGATCGAGTCCCATTCTGAATTAGCTGAGGTATACCTTAGACAGCAGCAAGACTTATTCGGGGTAGGCGATGCACCCTGCGCTTTACTACGAAGCCAGTTGGTTAAAATTTGCAAGAGTTTTGAAGGATTTCCTTCCTAAATCATACTCTGACAATGGCAACAGTGTGTTTGTAGTCAGACACCGATATTGCCACTTCACCGTTACCCAGGATACCGTTACCACGAGTGCAAGAACCAATACGATTACCGTGTGGTATTGCTATAAGACACGGAAGGAGAACAAAGGATTGGGAGAGCTCTCAATATTAACATGGCTTGAGACAAAAACAAACGAAGATCACAAAAAATTATGATGGACAGTCTGAAATAAGACGTGTGTGTAAAAACGGAATTAAGTACTGGTAACGTTTGATTGCAAGGTTTGAAGTAAAAAGCTTTGTATGCACATATATTACGTACTAGCGACCCACTCCGGCTACGCACGGGTGCAATGTAGATACTAATGTGGTGAACAACATTTTTTTTTTTTTATTGTTTTTTTTTTAGAGACAACTCCCACATTAGGAGTATCCCGGGATGCTTCACAAACATTAAAAAATCGGACACAAGGAACACCCAGACTCGGGACAACTTTTTATGGATCACCAATGATGACCACCTCGAAACAATTGCGCCATCCGTACAATCAAAAAAATATTAAACTATACAGATAAACCTTCCTCTTGAATCACTCTATCTATTGATGAAATCCGCATTAAAATCAGTTGCGTAGTTTAAAAAAGCGTACAGATAGACGGCGGGAAGTAACTTTGTGTGATACTATGTAATTATGTGTGGAGCCCCTGAGATAGAAATAAAACATTTTTGACAACTATCGCACAGAAACAACAGCTAAGGTTCTGAAGAGATCAATTCGCGCTTTTTCTTAAACCTAATAAAATGAATTTGAATATGAATTTGGAGCAGTTAGCAATACTCATGGATACCCAACAGCCAAATTGATGTAACCCAGTTGTACATATATAAACTCACGACTTTCTCCCTTTGGGGTATACAGAGATATCAGCTCTATACTTGCTTTTATCCCGACATGCCTCGAACTTTCTCTACTGTAATTGAACCTTTCTACAAGCTCGTTGGTTTCTTTTACTTTTGACCTGCCTTTTCTTCAGTAACCTCGGTATTTGTAATAGGGTATTTCTTACCAAGAATCCAAGCCACAGCAACATATGCCATACATTGTGTGCCATGTCCGACTATTTGTCTGATTCATGTTAGCAGATTTCCAACGTCAACATCGCTTACAATTTACTATCACAAAGAAATATTTTAAAACATACGATCTGTAATTACATGATATTTTGATGTCACTTGAATGTCACCTTGACAATCGATTCCTTCTATCAAAATTAATCAAGACCTCATTTATTGAAATTGTTAACCGTTTTGTTGCAAAGGAGGTAAAGTAACTAAGGAACTATTGAATCGATTCCAAAGAATATTTCAGGAATAAAACGCCATTACATGTTCTTTGCAGAAAACCTGTAGTTAATTAGCCGGGGATAAAATTAAGCGTTTTACCCCGACTGGTCTGTTGGTCTAGTAGTTAGTGACCCTGATTGCTGAGTCAGAGGTCGTGGGTTTAATTCCCACCCAGGACAATTCAAAGAAAGACATAAACATTTATATGTCTGGATGTAATATATCTATAATGAGTTTGTATTTAGAAATATATGAGTATGTTTATCAGCGGTTTGATTACCATAGTACAAGCTCTGTCTAGTTTGGGATCAGAGGGCCGAGTGTGAAGTGTGTAAAAAAACCATGTATTGCCAGGCAAGTGGGCAGAAGTGTATGACCTTAAAGATATCCTACTCATACTTAGTATATACCGATAACAATGCGGATTGTTTATTGCCATTGATAACAATTAACAGGAAAGAAACCATGTGTGCGAGTGGGACAGATCGTAATCAGCCACTTCTACTCCTTTTTGAAGTGAGTATGATTATAATTGTATTATAAATATATTGATTATAAAATAATAAGTAATCGTCATAAAGATAATAATCAATTATTATTTTATCTATACTAATATTAAAAAGAGGAAATATTTGTATGTAAGTATGTTTGTAACGAATTGGCTAAAAAGTACTGCACCGATTGCGATGAAACGATTGGTATGTAGATACCTGGAAACCTGGATTAACGCATAGGCTACTTTTTATCCCGACATTCGAACGGGATCGGGACTTACGTGGGTGAAACCGCGAGGCGCTGCTAGTTATAAATAAAATAATCAACAATTTCAAAAGATTTAACAATTATATCAGGAATGAAATCATGCATATTATAACTGAAACTGATGCTTTCTAGGATTTATCATTAACTATCGTAACAATAAATGAAAAAAAATAATAAACTTTGTTTTGTTTGTAAAATGAAACAATAAACTTTGTCAAAAAAAAATATTTAAATCGTAAATATTCTATGAACAAAACGAAAGTAAGAACTAAAAAATCTTAAATAAATATTTTTATATCTAGTGTTTTATATCTAGTGTTACTAATTGTACCAATCGTTGATAAAGTTTAAAGTTCCACAGAAAAGGAAATGTGGGACGAGTTGCAGAATGAGAATATTATTTATTTTGATTTTCTACAAGTCGTCCTAAATGGGCTGTAGGCATGTAGGACGGGTTGATGAATTAGGTACTCCTTGATCAGACTTGCTTACAAATTACCTATCTATATAAATAAAAATGAATCGCCAAATGTGTTGCTAAGCGCAAAACTCGAGAACGGCTTAACCAATTTACTACTAACCAAGGAAGGTTAAGGTGTAAATGTATGTCATCAAATATTAAAAAATCTCGCATCCACCATTTCAAAGTATTTATTTACTTTTTTATTAAATCGGTTAAAACAATATTATAAACCTAAACTTACTACATTGAACAAGTTTATTATGTTATTTGTAGGTACTGCAGATTTTAACAAAGTACGTCGTTTTGTTGATATATTGAAGTCATCCTCCGTTAAATGAATCCAACAAATCAATCAACAAATAAGTTACCTATATCCACTTGTCTTTCGTACCTGCATTCTATGGGAATCTAAAATAAACGAAATAAACCAATAAAATAATATATTCCCTTAAGAAAACAATTTTTCATGCTCCATTTTCATCTTATGTGAAATGTACAGTTTGTGAGTACTACTGTAGGTATCCTAATATCGTTTAGCACATCTCTAGCTCGCGACGATTCTCTGTGACCGTGCCACTAGAAATGCTAAAGCCAACACTATTATTCATTGCCTTATACATTTCTTTTTGTAAAACCAAACTGTCGGATAGCATCCAACACAACGGGCAATGTAAGTAGTAAGTAGAAATAAAGCCCCAAATTATGCCAGTCGTATTATTTATTGGTAGAGTTATGTTTTAAATGTACTTTTATCAAAAACATCAATAAAACCAAAAGAAAACACTTACCGATGAAAGTTATCCAAATGTTATCCCTTGATTGGTGTAATTACACGTAGTAGACAAATTGCCGGAGTGGGCAATAAAACACCATTTTTACAACCGCACTTGCCGAGATAAAGTTTCACGAGTAACTGAGCGTAACATTGCGCACTGGTGGCTTCTGAGTCACCAGCGCGGCGACAAGTTTACGCGTTCATAGCACTTCTATTACCTTATTTAGATTTCTGTGGCTCTTACGGAACGAAACATTAAAAAAATTGAGCAGAAAACCGGTTTTCGTGGGATAAATGTACAGATTGCGAATTTTTAAATAACTTGTGTTAGAAGTATAATATAATAATAATAATCTTAATGTTTACGAAAATATATAAGGCTTGAATAGTAAAAAGACAAAACCCAGTTTGCCACAACAACTACAGAAACAGCTACAATGATAATAAATATATATATATATATATATATATATATATATATATATATATATATGTACAATTATTTTATATTAAAATGTTTTATATATGTTACTAACACAGTATAGAACCCTCGAAAGATAAATGGTGTTTAAATCGAGTACGATTCAGTCTAGACGGTAGTCAGTAGTGCTCGCTTAGAAACCAGCTACAAATGACGTGTGCGCGTTTTGACGCGCATTATCAAGTTTGTGTTTATTAGTGTATATGCGTGACTCAGGCCCGAAAAGCAACAGCTATACTATTGTTCTCCGCGTGTAAACGATTTTTTGTGTTGTTAATAGAGTGTAAACTTAAGAGGTGAATGCTCAAAATGGAAACAGTGGCCAGTGACGAGCATAAACTTATAATAAATGGAGAAATGTTTTATTGTGTACGCACATACATGCGTCAAAAAAAAACCAGTGCTGAAATTATAGAAAAAATTGAAGAACTTTTGAACCGAGGCGCTGACATCAACGCCTGTGACGGAAATGATAGTAATAACACTATCCTACATATTGCTGTTCAAAAAGAGGAAAAGGATGTTATAATATATCTCTTACAAAAGGGTGGAAATTTATATTCTATGGAGGATAGACAAAGCGCTTTGAAATTAGCTTTACAAAAAGATACAATACTTGGGAAAGAGATAGCAGAAATTCTATCTAAACAAGATACTCCAGCAAGCTCTATTATAGGCAAAAGTACACACCAAAAGAAATTTGAAGAAAACTCTCAAAACGAGGATGCTGAGATCAAAATATGTAATTTGAGATACACGTATCCAAAGCGCGAAGGTACATCGGGAGTTAGTGGACAATTCTACGAAACTAAGTTGTTAAGCTTAGTTCTACATCGAGCATTGCATGATAAACACATTGAAGAGTTTTATTTAGCAACGAACATTAAAGATATAGGAGGTTTCGATGACGTCTGTTTCAGGTATGACAATGTAGCTTGCTTTATGCAATGCAAGCACAGAGAAAATGCTGATAAAGAAAAACTTAGTGTTTCCAGTATCAGAAACAGTAAAGATAAGCTGTTTTTAGGCATATATTTTGATAGTTTTTTAAAAATTAAGCAAATATTTGCCCCAAATTGTAAAGATCCCCTGTTTAAAGGAAAGTTTTTTGAGATAAACAGTTACTTTGTTCTTTATATGCCTCTTAAACAAGATTTTACTAGAAAATTAGAGGGAAATAAACAAATATGTAGTAAGCTGCACGATTTTATATGCACGGGTGTCAACAGATCAAGTAAGACTGACATTTTTCAATTTGATTTCGAGGACTGCGATTTAGATCTTTTAACAGAGTTTATAAAAAACAAAGATATAAAGATGTTAGGTAAAACGTTTTTGAAATTTATATTATCGAATAATGTTGAGGGCATGATGACCAGCGAAATAATTAGAAAATATCACCCTGCACTGGCTCAAACAGTTATCATGATTTCTAAGGAAACTACAATGTCACATAAGGTTAAAAATAATTCAAAAGAACAGAAAGCTCCAAACCTTTTACATAACAGTTATATACTTGTTGGTAAATTTCGAGAAGATTTTTTTGATTCTAATAACGTTTATTTAATGAAACTAAAAGATATATTTTACACAGAAATAATATTCACCCACAGCCCGAAAACAAGATACACAAAAACAGAACTGAGACAAAAAATACGAGATATAGCTAACAATACATGTGCTGAAACTATCGCGGAATTAATAGGTTCTCCTATAATATTTGATGACAAAAATTATCAACTTATTCTTGATATAAAAAAAATAAAAAACAAAATGTTTAAAGCAAATGAAATTGAAGAGATAATGTACGGTTTGCAAAACATACAAATTACAAAAGCAATGATTAAGAATGCTGTTTATTTAGCCGGTAAGAAAAAACTAAAAGCACTTACTTTTCAACTGCCTAGATCTTTTGATAATACCGATTTGAAGGCAAATAACAACAAAAGGCTAGATAGACTAAATTTTCTGGCTAGCAAGTTTCAAAAACTTATCGAGTACTCTGCTGAAAACAATAAAAAGGAAGACACTAAGATTATTAATATTAGCAATGAAGTTGTAGGTCCCGGTAATATACTTGAGTTTTCACATTTAGATTCAACGGGTATCGGTGGGGCAGTTGGAAATTTACTAGAGTATGATGAAGAAAGTGAAATGTTCACCTTTAATACAAAAAGTGAACTTGCAGAGAATGCCAAGTATGTTCGAGATAAAATTAAAGAATTTGTTGGTGAAGATCTAAGTAAATATAAATTCAATGTGATGACAGATGGCTTTCCGAGAATGTCATTTGATGTTTATCAATATGATAGGGACATTGCGCGTGAATTTTTAAGCAAACTTTGGTTTTACACTAATCAAGCTCACGAGGAATCAGTTGAGACTATTATTAAAGATGAAATTAGTATGCGCTATAATTCAGATATGCAGAGTAACCGTTTTCTCTTTCATGTACAATCAGATGCAATATTTCTTCGATTTCATGATAAAGTGCAAAAATGGTGGAAATCACCAATCGATACATTATACTTAACCAAAAATACCACTTTTTATGAAGAAGCGAAAAAAGATATTGTAGATCGTCCTATTTTAACTGTACTAACCCTTATGTTCATGAGAAATATAAAAGCACTCAATATTGAATTTAATGTGAATGCTATAAATAATTTGAACTTATATGAATTTATGACAAGGAATAAACAAGAAGTTCTTAACATCACCAGCGATGCTGTAATATTGACTGCAGCTAAAATAATGCAAAGTTATAAATATCAAAACCACTATTCATTTATACATTTAGATTACATTCATATTCTTCCACAAAACGATTATGAAACACTGATAGAGGAACTTGAATTATTAAAAGATGCTACTGTCGTTATTATTAGTGAGGCACCTATAAAAGAACGACAGCAAGATACCTTCCTAAACATTATCAATGCTTTTACTAAGCGTCACACAACTTTAGAAAACTATATAATTGTCATTACGGGTGAATTGTTACAAATTAATTTTGAGAATTATGATTATATTACTGTAAAAGACGAAGATATAAATTTAACTGACTTGACATTTCACTCACAAACGTTTATTCTCGAAACAAATGAGCTAATTTACCAGGGACGGAAAGTTAAGTTAAATAGTATCATTGATGACACTTCAAAGGACTGTATAAATGCGAAATTCTTGACATCTTTGCTAAAAAAGGAGAAAATCCAAGTTGGTCATGACATTGAGAGCCACAATTATAATGAAATAAAAAAGCGTTACATCAATCGGCGTTTAGAGCATAACGGTGAAGATTGTATAATAAATACGCTATATGACATAGATGATAAAACTGTTTTGATTTCATCAAAGCCTGGTATGGGTAAAACAGTTCTACTGACGCATATATCGTTAGAAACAAAACAAGTCGACCGTAAGCTCTGGATCGTGAGGATCGATATAGCTTCCTACGTCAAAGACCTTGAAAAATTAAAAAATAAAAGCATGGGAAATATTATGGGTTTCTTATCTAAGGTAGCACTTAAAAATCCAGGTAAAATAGAAAAAGTTACGTTTATTGAAATAAATACGGAAGCAGTCGCCATTAACAGTGAAGACATAGAAAATGTTTCATTTGAATTACAACTATTTATTCATTTTTATAATCAGGGCAATATTATCTTTTTATTCGATGGTTTTGATAAAATTTACCCACGATACACAAACGAAGCTGTGGCATTGTTTAAAACGCTTAGAGAAGCGAACAAACGCATTTGGATAACAAGCGACTGCTACTCTATTAAGAATCTTACAGAAGTGTTTGGTTCACCGTACGAACTTAAGCCACTCACACATACAGAAGAGAAGGGCTTACTTGATAGATTTTGGGCTATTAATGTTAAGCTCGAAAAGGTAAATCACGAACAGTATAACAACGTAAGAATATATTTAGATTATATACTAAATGTTTTGAATCTTAAATTCGTCGTTGAAGATGTTAGTGACCGACATAGTCTAGCATTTTTAAGTGGCGCACTTCATATTCTTTATTTAAAGTTACTCGATTACTTTAAGGATGAAGCACACAGCCTGTCATGGGTTTATATTCGTGAAAAAATGAAGAAAAGCTTGAACATTCATTCTTACACAGCCATCGATCGCTACCTTCAAAATGTCAACGAAAATGAATCGTTACAGTTGATGGGAATTCCTTTTATTAAATACGTAGCTGAGAATTACTTTACACTTAATATAAGTGATAAATTTGATATACACCTTACCACTAACACGATACTTGACAAGTCACATGCTTATATGAACGCCTTAACATTATTCAAACAGTTTCTTATAGTAAAAATTAAAGAAATTTGCAATACCAAAAAAGCATATGAGCCTGATCTAAGCATGTTGCGTAATAGTTTTTTTAACAATCATAAAAAAATCGTTCTCTACGCAATATACAAAAAGAACGACATATCAGAAATTCTTACTTCATCTGAAATAAATGAAATAGAGAAAACAATACATATGATAGAATCTGGTGAAATGAGGGCTGGTCCCATTAACACCGTTGTTGATACTGAGCCCAGAGTTAATTTAATATTAGCTGAATATTTTTTCCTAGAAACTTTATCTGATTTATTACCACACATGAAAATTGGAAATTATAGTGATTTAAAACTCGAGTCAATTTGGGATTTATTTGTGAATTTGATACTGGCCATCAGCCCTCCAGCTTTAAGGAATGCTTTTAAATACAGACTAAAATATGACCCAAGCCCATCAGGAAATACATCTAATAACAACTATAATAGGATTTTATTTGATTTAATTTTAAAACAAAACGAAACAAGTAGTCCGGAGCCCGATGATGCTCTCAATATTGCAATCAATGAAGGATTAGCAAACATTATAAATTTCTTATTAAACAGTATTCGTCAAAACGTTAGCGAAGATAATGCTGACCTGATGATGAGGATCATACAAAAAAGTATTAGCATTCTAGAGGACCTGAGCCCTTCTTGGTCTGTTTTGAGCGAAGTTGTATTTGGAAGCATGGAAGACTTAGATGGTGAAACTATAGTAAACTTTTTAAACTTATTTCAAATAGGGACTGATATTACGAACAAAATTAAAGACGTTATCGTCGAACCTGTTAAAATGATCACAAAGAAAATAGTTGAGCTTAGTAGAAATAATAAAAACATAATCAGATTGTTAGAAGAGTTGCCACATCATCTACCAGAGCTAATTCAGGCGATATCTAAAAGTATTATTATGATGGATATTTCTTAAAACGGCTTCAACCTGGTTATCATTAAAACAATCGCTACAGTAGTTAAAAATTAAGTACACAACATAGAAAGGTTTCGTTACATTATTGACTGGCCTGTTGGTCTAGTGGTTAGTGACCCTGACTGCTGAGCCAGAGGCCGTGGGTTAGATTCCCACCCAGGAAAAATAAATGTGTGATGAGCATGATACATTTTTCTGTATCTAGGTGTAATTAATCTATAATATGTATGTTTTTAGAAATATATAAGTATGTTTATCAGCAGTCTGGTACCTAGTCTGGGATCGTTAGTGTGAAGTTATTATTATTATTTTGCTTATTAAGGATTATATACGAAAAACTCCTGCCAAAGGTTTTAAAACAAACTTAAATTCATATATTAGGGACTATACTCGGTAATTTTGACAATTTTTTTGATCTTAATAATTTTGTATATTATCACCCCTAAATAGGAATAAAGTCAATATTTGTGACAACAGTAAAACAGTTCTAAAAGACAAGAAATATTAGGTTATTAAAATAATACAAGCAATCCTCCTGCATTTTTAGACGACACTGATGAGATCCGATCAAATGCTAGTATATCAACTTGTCATTAAAATCATTCCCTCAATAGGCCGAGCAAAACTTAACAAGATAATCAAGAAACTAAACTCCAAGTACATTACAACAAGCTCCAACGTCTGACATAATTGAAATAGCAGTACCTACATGTAATATATCTATCTAATACCTTTAAACGAGCAATTCTTGTATATATGTATGTATAATATATATATAACCGAATCTCGGAAACGGCTCCAACGATTTTCATGAAAATTTGTACACAGATACAGTTTTGTAATTTTAAGTTCAACCGCATAGTTGTATCGGACGGCTTCGCTCGCTCGCACTGCTCTCCTTTTCTGTATCCCTGGCATCATGTATGTGTTATGCACCAAGTGATTAATATACCTAGCATTATTCAAAATGACCGGCCGTTTAAAAATGCCCAATATAGAGTAGTCAATGTAATAAAGCCGATTGAAATAAGCGAAATTGACCGGGCTGTATGAATAATGTGCCCCCCTATTGGGCAGAGTAATAAAAATAGGTGTTTTCTTTAATGAGGAGTATGCACGTGACTCCAAATTATTATTATTTTTTTTAGTCTTTATTGCTATAGAAGTGTACCTATACATTTATTTCGTATATACTTTATCGTATTTTAATAGTGAAATTTGATCATTAAGAAGTTAATATTTTAAATCAGTCTCACCAATTTTTATTACGCAACGCTATGCGATGGAACGAAACGTGACGCACCTTGCACTACTTTTTTTTTCAACTGCACGTCACAATGTAATTACACATTGTGACGTGCAGTTTTGATCATATTTTACAAAATAGGAAGAATACAGTATTTTAAAATAAGCTTTTCTGTCCTTTTCAATAATAATAAGTAGGTTCCATAACTTTCATAGTCAATACAGAATCAAACACGTTATGGTCCTTGACGTTACTGAAAAAGCCGGTGTATTTATCACACGAAACTGATTGAAGTTTTCTTTTTACTATAGTACGTGTTGTTTTGTACATGTTTTATATTTATTCCGGTAACATAATGACATCTAATATATAAAAAGCCAATGTTAGTTTGTTCGTTTTTTTGCGCTACCTTATCATTCATAACAGTAATTAGCCCCGGACAGGTGATGACACCACGTTATCACTTTGATAGCATTTTGCGCTGCACGTATTGCAATGACTACATCTGTCAGATACACCACCTTTTCAACCAGAGCAACTGTATTCTAGACTTTCCCCTGATGCCATTCTGATACACTTTCATAATGTTCAATAAAGTAATAACTAATTATAACACACTTCGTACGAAGTTTCGTATTAGAATTTGAGATATAAGCAATATAACCCGTCCGCATTTATTAGCTTTTAGTTCTACTTATAAACTAAATAGAAAACAACTGCACTGTGTTTGCTAATGTCCCATGGTCCTTCCAGTATATTTTTGGCTCTAGCGCCCTGCTTAACGTAGGTTAATTGGCTTAATAATTAACTTGACCAAAAGTTATGTAGCATTCATAATGGTCAGACAATGTGACAAATAACGAGATTTGTATGTTTTCATGTCCTGCACGATTTGACATGTCATTTTTCATATTGCCCGGACATTATAAATAGTGCAATGTGTAATCACTTGATCCAAAACACATGCAAAAAAAACTGATATTTATAACATTAGCATTAACGTATATTTTTGTACAACTTGAATGTTTATGATTAGTTTAATATTTGTTAAGTAATTATGGACTTTTTCATTATAAAATTAAATAATATATGTAAATTATGATAATGTTATATAATAACATCGGTTTGTTAATTAATTGCGCTTCATCCTTATTGTTGTGAATAGTTTTAGCATAACATGAGTCAGTCATATGTATTTTGTTTAAGTTGATAGAATAGAATAGAATAATCTTTACACTAACGACATAATTATAGCTTAAAAATACACAAAGTAGATATGTACAAGCCTTATCGCTAAGAGCGAACTCTTACAGGCAACCTTTGGAAGGACAAAACCGATAATAGATAAAAGAATAACGTGTAGTTTTAGTGTAAAGTACGATTCCCACCGAACGGGCCGCTCCGGAGCGCATCGGACCGGATCTAAACGGACGCGCGCGCATCATACCACGGCACCCGTCCACGTCCGCCGTTCCGACGCGCTCCAACGACGTTCGATGGGAATCGTACTTAAGATAGAAGTAAAGAGATTGATTGGTAAATGCAATAGATGTTATAGTTTTATAAAAAACTTTTTTATGTACCTATTACTACCTATTACATAATTATATGCTTTAAATGTGTTTGTATGCTTTTGTTTTTTCTACGTCTAAACTTACTTCTACCAACTTACTTCTACCGACTTGCATCCTAGAGTTCTTAGTAAAACAGAATTACCTAAATATTTGATCTATTTTTTTTTATTGAAAGTACCATCTAAATATTTTTTTCAATGCTTTCTCGAAGCCAAAAGCTTAATTTATACGAATAGATTGGAAAGTTGAAGTTGGAGTCCGAGGTTGTTTCTGTACGGACGCCAGGTGTGTACAAGGTAAATTGCAGCTGTGGTAGTTCGTACATCTGACAGACAATCGCAGAACGAGTCAAAGAACACATCACAGCCGTAAAAAACCGCCTAATCAACAAGTCAGCGATCGCGGAGCATTTGCTGGAGTCAGGTCCAAACCATTGGATTGAACTACCCTAATCACGGGTCCTTTCCATCGACCGTCCCTATTTTTCTAGAATAATACGTGAAGCAGCATTTCAACCCTCATACGTCGTAAGTCTAGTGTGTCGAATACAGACAGTACGAATAAAATTAAAAACAAAAAATACAATCGGTGCAACTCGATCGAAACGTCGGGTAATCATTATGGTATTGTATCTAATACATATATTATCGCGATTAAGTCCCGAATTACACATCTAATATGTCTCCAACAACATTATTTACATATAATCGTTACTCTCAATAAGATACACAGCGTGAAGTATCACCGATGCGAAGAACTTACAAAAACGGCTTTCTTTGGATACTTATCGCAATTCAAAAGTCAGTTCATCATAAAAATGAAGAATTTACAGTCATTAGTTTGATTTTGGGCTGCGCAATGTACACGCAACACGCGTAGGTATCATTTTTGTGCGGTATGGTGAATGACTTTAAACGTTCGGCGTCGTCGAAGCGGCTGATTGCATAAATGTTGTTTAATATTGCAGTTTTTGGCCGTATTGATTTTGTCGGTAAAATGTTGTTTACTTATTGTAATATCACTTTTAACTAAAAAAATTAAAATTTAAAAAGAATTATGACTTTTCCGGCTAAAAATTCCAATGATTTTCCACTCGGAATGATGGTCTGAATCTGAATAGTAGATTCAAGATTCGGTAGGCCGTTCTTTACACCCGTTATAGCGATTGGTTAATTTTTAACACAATTTTATTAGCTTCACTTGTACCCAAGTAACTTACCAGTTAACAATTCTTGGAATTCCTGAAATTCAATTTTAACCATTTTTTTTTCGTGTGGAAACCCCCACGGGTCATAACCTCACCGGAGCTAACGGTGAAGTGGTATGTCGGAATCGAACCGACTAAAACCACACGGTGTTCCGTCATAAGTGGGTCTATTGCAAGGGACCCGGGATACCCTAAGAAGGAAGTTAATTTAATTTTAACCTACCTCTATGTAATTGTGAATGAATGAAATGAAACTTTGTATCTAAATGTAGTTTTTTTTATTACTTCGAATATTATTATTTTGCATATGGCTGATATCTCCGGTCTCTTTATCATACCCAACAACGCTATGTGTATAGTCGGCAATACAATAACATTAAGCAACACGATAAAAGATACAATGACTCATTTAAATTTTTCTAAAACTATAATGCATAGGTAATTATTTATTAGTAGTTAATTAGGTCGACATGAGACGTCGTAGTGGGGCCGTGATACCCCATCACGGCCCCACTTATATAGATAATTTTAGGAGGGGGAAATATCTCTCTCTCTCTCTCTTATTCTATATATACATCATTTGTAGACGCTGTACAGTATATATTCTATATTATATTATATACTAGTTGCGCCCCGCGGTTTCGCCCGCGTAAGTTCCGGTGCCGTGGGAATATCGAGATAAATAGTAGTGTCAATCCTAGTCTCCAGCTATCTACATACCAAGTTTCATCGCAATCGGTTCAGTAGTTTTTGCGTGAAAGAGTAACATACACACATTCATACATCGGTGTCAAGTAAAAGAAATAATATGTTACAGAAATGTTTATTCTTCAACAATAAATTACGATTATAGTCACAAATAGAAAAAAATATAATTCATGGTGTATATTGTGTACCTACCTACCACTCATCAGACTAAACAACATATATTTAATATCTATGTGTTAGAACAAAACTTACGATCTAGGAATATAATCACAGTGTTTATCATTAAACTAAAGTTATTATGTGCTCAACCACAAAATATATTTTTACTCAAGCTGATATTTTTATTTCAGTCAATATTTAAACTTCAAATTGCATTAATTTTAGTGCAAAATGTAATATTGTCATTTGCGCTTAACATTCGTGAAGGCTACAATAGCACTTACTAATGTATCAAACATCTTTAAGTGAAGTGGAATTGAATTATAACAATAACATAAGTGATTATAAGACCTATGATGGTGAATATTAGATTGGCATTCATAGGCACCACACGACAGATTATGTAGTTGAACGGACGCATAGATACGTACTGCAAAGCCACCTCTAACTCCAGTCGCAAAGTTTCATCTGCCAAAAATCATTCAAAACAACATAATATTATTATTTAATTGACACATTAAGTAATTGACGATATACTACAGGTGCCTCTCGCGGTGAACACTCATATAAAACGAATATGAGCTATTAGAGCTTATGTTAAAGCGTCGAAGACCATCAATAATCCAGAGAAAATATTGAGGAAGGCCCCTGACATCACGGTTATCAATTATTGTTATTACGTAGTACGAATGTTTTGTCTTAATGCCTGTATGTAAAAACTTTCTTTGATACTTTTAACTATTTCATTTCATCACACGAGGCACCCGTCAGTCTGCTTCAAACTGATGGGTACGGACAGAGAGACAACCAGACCACTGGACTAAGGTATAAGCAATACCAATGGACGAATCAATCTTCGATGAACATGTGTTTGTTTGCATTGCTGATTGGGCTCCCAGAATGTTTAAGATCTTTTAGGGAACTATAATAAAATAGCCAAAAAACTGGGATCCGGTGATGGGAATCTTTTCCAGTACGTTCATGTACTTAGAGTACTGATTTCAACGCTATTCAAGTAACAATTTCTGAATTGGCAATGCTTCGTTTTGTGAAACAATTTTTTGTATTAAGGTGTTGAATGTAACATCTATATGTATGTATATTATGATCTTTATAACTGATATTTATTACCTGAACATTTCAAAATCTGTTTTGAAAGTGTTATCTTCATGTGATCAACTTCTTGCATCGCCAGTTCTACTAGCATAACCGGGAAACACAGTGAAGTAATAAAGTGAGCCGATTCCAAAATAAACATCACATTTGGTAAAGTATAGAACTCCTGAAACGTCATTCAACAATCTCCATTAAACATAGCTAATATAGGGTATACAATAAAAGGAAGTTAAAGCAGGCTTTGGTCGTTGTAATTTAGATGTGGTAGTATCCGCGTATGATCGAAGGCATCATGACCCTTTGGAATCGGCACAAATGCGGCGTTTTACGGATGGTTATGGACAGGTCCTATGTCGAGCAAAAACGAATTGAACGGCACAAATCGCCATCAGATCGAAAAGCCATCGACATCGAAGGATGACCCATGTGTTAGTTTCTGGAGTTCAGCTGGTCCATCTAATCTCAAGAAATGTATTGAATTAATGTTGATTGCGCGTTGGTAAAATTTCTTCTTCTTTTTCATAAAGAATACTATAATGTTATGAGAGGATAAAATAAAGTCACAATAGGTTGTTTTCGCCACAGTATTGATAATTGATATGGTTTCAGTTAGTATGGATTGCTAAGGGCCGCGGATAGTTTTATACTTTCTGAACTGCATGACTTTTGGTTCAACAACATTTACTTTAAGATTTGTAGGTTTGAGGTACATTAGAAATATCTAATTCATACTCAGCATCGATGTTTGTTACGTTTTTCAAAGGGCTGAACGGATTTGAATGAAATTTGGCGCAAAGATAATAGCTTGGATTAATTGGTTATTTTTCTCATAAGAAATCGGCATACATTACACACTCGTAATCGACAACCTTTGGGAGTTTGTTTGAAATAAATAATAGTTTAAAAAACTAAAAAAAAAATTAATATATTAATATTTTAATAATATTTTAATTTTTTAATCGAATATTGCATTGTCTTCGGTATTTGACAGGTGTGCAAAATTTGAATTAAATCTGGCCGTTTAAAGTGGGTCAAAATCGCGCCCTAAGGAGTCTGTTACAAACAAACATACAAGAAGCTAATATAAAGCGTGTAAAAAAAGATACAGGGTCTATAAATGGACCAGCTACCCCTTATTTTAGCAATATAAACGAGTATATGATAGCTACAAAAACCGAATCCTAGGCATAAAATTTCATTTCCGTCAAGCCGATTCAAACGAATTCAAACATGGTGTGTTTAGAAAATGGGGTGTAGATGTTCGTAGAACGACCTTCCATCCTTCATCAGGCGATCAGGCCTCCATCAGATGGACGGTACCACCTAAAATGGTGCATTATCACAAACGTTACACAAGTATAAAAAATTTCAGCTCAATGGACGCCAGCAAGTGGTTCAAAAACACTTTCAAACGAACTAACAAACATTACAAGTTTTTAGTTAATTTATAAAAACAATGTAACTTACCCCAAACAAGATTTGCTTAGACCAACGATATGTTGCGCAAATTATTCCTGGCAATTTTATCATCAGTGTACCAAGGATCTGAAATGGTGAAATTTTTATTATTCAATTATAATTAGCTTCTTAACTGACTGATCTGGTTGAAAACTCTACTATCTGTTCATTTCTGCTGATAATAATAGTTTATAATTAGCTTCTAAAATGGCTGACGAAAAATAATTTAAGATATTGGTAGTGTTAATTCTACAAATAAACTGATCCAGATCTTAAAGTTTTACATACGTTTTGACATAAGTTTTGGTATACCCACCACACTTTGTACGAGTTGATTTACAAGGAGGACATTGTCTAGCAAATAATCATAATTATACAAAGTCTTCCTGGTATTCCTAATACAGATTGAGATTGCGTTATCTCTATTAATGTTTATAGGTATTGAGTTTCCTTCTATCACAAGTCTCAACTGCTTTATTCGACTATGAAGTATTGAAAATATTAAACTAACAATCCAGTAGTTTGTGTCTGAAAGTAATTGTTGTAAGAACAACGTGAAAAACACAGGTCTATTAATTAACATACTATTTGAGAGAGTAGTATTATATTTATAATGTAATCGTAATGCAAAAGAAACAAATCGAAAAAATAAAGTTATAGATATAAGGTAAAATATATTAAAAGGAATCAAAGACATATTTTTGAAACCCATGAGACTATCTCCAGTTTTGATGGCAATTAGAAATTTAAAAAACTTTCCTTCAGCAAATATTAAATATATTATGACAATGAATATGTATTCCAAACAAACAATCAAACCGTAATTAATGCCCAAGTAGAAATTAAAATAGAAAAAACATACAATGGGACAGATAAAAATACAATACAGTTTAATGAAATAAGACACTAATTTAGATGTGCTGATTTGAAAATAAAAACCGAAGACTAAACGGGATACAAATAAAAACCGGATCAAAGATACATCCGTCGCAATTTTTTTCACTGATTGGTAGAATTTAAACGCCATGCTGGTATTCTACGTTTGTCAAACACGTGCTCAAACACTGCACAGCTAGAAACCCCTTCGTGTACTGCATAGGTATTGATCCACGAGGCAACTCACTAAAATGTATGTTCATCACTAATATCAGTTTAGGTACTTGCGGCAGGATACTACTGTAATTTGCCTGATTAATATATTGATTAAATAAAGTACCTCAATTACTAGTGTACATATAGGAAAAATATACTTCAGCTACATCTGACGAACACCAGTGGAACTACGTAGTAATTACCGATTTATATATTATATTTACATATTATAATTTACACCTCTATAATTTTAACCTTGGCAGCGGCCAGACCATCGCCTAGCCTGGACGAAGGATCCTCCTTTTTGTTGGAGGGACATTGCATCGCGTTCCTCCACACTTATTAACCTTGACCTGTTGCTGTGTTGAACTGAATAAGACCAAAGTTTTAATAATAACATCTATCTCTTTATCCACATGAGTCTAAACTTCAAATTAAAAATGTAATTCGCTTGGATATTATAGCTGTATACCAGTATATATCTCAGTGACGTAGCCTCTGTCAATATATTAGTCTAAAGAAAATGACGCATAGGAAATTAATTATGACATTATGCACGTGATTCAAGTGGGAGAGACATGCTTCGGCACGTATGAGCCGGCTCGACCGGAGTGATACTACGGCCTCACAGAAAACCGGTACCTAGTGAAGCAATGCTTGCATTGTATTTCGCCGAGTGAGTGAAGTTCCCCTCCCTCTCCCCCTCTTCCTCTATTCCCACCTTAAAGGCCGGCAACGCACTTGTGACTCTTGAGTTACAGGTGCCCATGGGCTGCAGTAGTCACTTACCGTCAGGTGACCCGTCTGCTCGTTTGCCCCCATCTCATAAAAATTGTTTTATTTTTCAAATTGCGTTCGTGCTGTAGCATTTGTCTATGCTTATACTCACTTGGCTTCACAAGAGGATTTCTCTTGGGAAAGTGGTGTGCACAGGAGATTGCAAATTAAACTCTGGTAGCTGGACATACACTCATATTGGGGAAAATAGAACTTTTACATAAACCACTTTATATCTTCGTATGAGCTTCTAGTCAACCATTTGGGTATGAAGTACAAGTCCCGTCGATTGTTCTTAAATCAACTTATTTTATACAAAAAAATCAGTTATCTTCTCACACTCTGTAACCCTATCGCAGTGCCATCTACCGGGTCCAATTGTAAATCTAAACCATTCTCGAATCCACGTTTAGACACACAAAAAGTTTCATTAAAATCGGTCCAGCCGTTTAGGAGGAGTTCAGGAACATACACACGCACAGAAGAAATATATATATATATATATATATATATATATATATATATATATATATATATATATATATATATATATATATATATAAAGATACATATGAATGGTAAAAATCACAGTCGTAATTTATTTACATTATAATGAAATTCTGTTGTTTACATTTTCAGAAAATTGCGTTGTTGACTTATTATTGCAATTCATAATAGTTTCATCATTTTGCACGTGATAGTGTATGCAAATGTCAGAAAACTATCTGTGTAAATATTTGACACAAAAATGTGTCGTACTCTGATGGTCATATAGTATGTATGGTTTAGTGATTATTTGTTTTTGAAATTTTTTGAGTAAACATTTATTTAAAATTGTCACATAAGTATACATAAATATAACTTTGGGAGCGTGTAGTATTTACTAATAGTGTTTTGTTTCCTTTACTATGAAGAAAAAGCATACTTAATTTTGACCCAGTTTGTAGGTTATACAGGTAGTTAGTGAAACGCTCCTGAAATTATCGTTGCATTTAGCTGTACTAACATAATGGAGTGTGAAAAATGATAATTTTTTTTTTAAGTGAAAACTTCTTAAGTGGCTTTGTGCACTTTAAGAGGGCTAAAAAATGTTAAACTCGCGTCAGGACACGTGACCCTGATGTCAGACACTTATGTCCGACCCTGATGTCCGTCTCCATTGAAAATTCATACGACGGAGCCGAGTTTGTTATATTTACATGTACAGCGTGAGAGAGAGCGTATAGAGAACTGAACTCGTGACCGCCACGCTAATAATACATATAGGTCGTTTCGTTAAAGTTTTCACTTCTGTCGGCAGTCCCATGACTGCCTATTTTTTTTTTATCGATTTCGATTTTTTTCTGAGCCATCATCAAAGGCACAATTAGTACCTACTATCGTCTGTCTTCGTTTTAAGGAGCGTTTCACTAACACCCTGTTTAATTTTGAATTCAATACGAGATACTTATTTTTAAATTATCAAATATTAACATATATTTGCAAATATTAAAACGTTGACATATCAATGCACGTGACTGTACCAAGGTATTCCCTCATTCATTCATTACATGACATTGTATGATACCATTCATTCCTCATTCATTTGTTACATGATATCTTTTTTGTAATTAATATAGGTACTTAATAAATTTAAACAAAAAATTAGTGAAGCTTACATTAGTATAATATAAAGAGATTGTATGTCATTATATGTACTGTTGCTAGTTATATAACTTGCAAATTAAATTGTGTATAGCAATTGGGTTGTTGAAAAAAAAATTACAATCGTTTTATTTGTGTATTTTAAAACTTCGTCACAAATTATATTAATAGTCGATGCGAAAAACTTAACTAATATTGTTCCTTAATTAATTATAAACAATTCAAAATAATTGAAAAAATTTTAGAAAAAATCACGTGACTACGAACGAGCCACGATAAGTCGCGACGTCATAATGAAAGTCATAAGTCACGACGTCATAAGTCACGACAGTACAGTGTTAACGCCTTCTATACTGTCAAACCACTATCAGCTGTGTGCTACCGTGACTATGGATACGACTTTACGCGAGTTGCACTGATGAGTCACTATTTTCTAAACGCGAATAGATTATAGCTCCAGCCGCAAAATCATTTGTCAATCAAAACAGTAAAAAAAAACAATATCATAATTGACGTCTACGTCAGGGAGCTCACTTTACCGCAGACCAGTGGCGTAACCATAGGGTAGCAGAGCGGCACCCTAAGGGAGGGCCCCATCAGATGAATTAACCACGGGCCTCAGATGGTATATTTACGCCACTGCCGCAGACAACGAGAATGGAGGTACTAGAGATCATGTCAGAACCTTCACAACGAACAATAATACAGGCAGAACCATAAACTGAAGTATATAATACAGAAAGAAAGAAAATTCAAGACGCACGGCCCCTGACCGCGCTGTCATCCATTGTATTTATTACGTCGTAAGAATATTCTCTTTTAATACCTAAATATATGTAATACTTACTCTTTATATTTTTTGGTACTTATAACTATTTTATCTAATTGAACCAGGCATTCGTTAGTCTCCTTCAAACCGACAAAGAGACAGACCACTACACAAAGGTATAAGCAATACCACGATCGGGGGTATTTGGTATTGGTATAGGGCTCTGTTTCCGCATTTAGACTCATAAGCGGTCCATTATGCGTACACGTGGGCTGACTAGTTGAGCCAGCCTAGCTCCTTCCAGAAGCGCAGAAGCCTCCTGGGGCATTCACAGGCTTCTAGGAGCGACCTCGCTCCCGCGAGGAAACTTGCCCGTTGTGTGGCCACTCCCTCGCACTCCAGGACAACGTGGGCGGCCATTACCTCCGCGTTGAGACAGCCTCTGCATAGAGGACTGTTTGTCGCATTGATGGTGAATAGGTGAATACGATCGGGGGTTCTTCAGTCTTGGGGACGACCCCACATCTAAACATCGACCCCTATGGCTATCCCACTAACGTTCATCTTATAGGCTTTTTCACGTTGTATATTACTTGACCTGTATCTATCTATGTAACGGGATCTTTCAACGCGATTTTCACTAACTTCTAATACGTCCGATTGACTTGACTGATTCTATACATCGACTTAAAAATTTGCACATGTATCAAGGGCCTTTGACAATAAAAGACAAGTTAATGTTACAAATCACTACATATTATATAACATTAAATTAAAAAATTTAAAAACTCCCTGCACGCCTCGTTTAAAGATTATTTCAGACGCCAAAAATGCCTTACATGATTTTGGAAAAGAGCTAATACTCTTACACTGCTGCACCGATGTTAACCAAACATAGCTGAGAACCACCGCAAGGAAACTGGATTTCAAATGAAAAAAACCGCATCGAAATCGGTCCATCTGTTTGAGAGCTACGATGCCACAGATAGACACACACACACAAACATTGACGTCAAACTTATAACACCCCTCTTTATGCGTCGGGGGTTAAAAACAAAGTCCCCCACCGCGTCTATCTGTCTGTTCGCGATAAACTGGAAAACTACTGAACGGATTTTCATGCGGTTTTCACAAATAGACAGAGTGATTCATGAGGAAGGTTTAGGTGTATACTGGACACCCCCATTGTTGCGCCCCTGTTTATCCTCCTTAATTCCTCTTTTTTAGTCACACATGTTCCAATTGTTTCTAAGTGCCATGCACAATACGATAATGTCTATTTAAAAATCTATTTTATCCATTATCAGTATCTGACAAGTCGATATATAGATATTAAAATAACCTTGCATCTATATCTGGGCAATCTGGGGGTCATCGAATAAGCAAAAAATAAAAATATTTGGATTTAAAAGTTTATTAAACTATAAATAGAACTGATAAAAGCAATAATCGGTGTGAAAATAAGATGGGCGCTGAATATGAAGTCAGTAATACTATTCTGTCAGAGTCGATTAGATCTGGTAAAGTTTCTGGTTCGGGCCGAGTTTGCCGCTGATGCTCCGTGCGATATGTGACCGTCGTTGTTGTTGTGGCCGACTGGACCATCAACACGCGGGCAGTTCGCTGAAAAAAGAAAGTGTTCACTTTTTTCGACTGATAACTGATTAGGCATAATTAAATCTGAAATCAAACTAATAATTATGAAAGCAATGGTAAGCATTGCTTTAGCTATGCGAACAGTGAGTGTACTAACCACATTAGGGGTCCTGGGGGGGTAAGTGGGCCTTTTGCTAACGCCGTAGTGTTTAGATCGCGCTGTCTGTAAATTGCAAAACCATTTTAGGTTAAAAATTTAACTGAAAATGGAGAACTTCCTAATATTTGTCATAGAGTAACTCACTATGTAGAGAATTTCCAAATACTAATATTTAATAATACCATCCACGACCTGTAGGGAATGCAATGGTAGCGGGATCGATTCCCGCTTAACACTTTCAGTGCCGGCGACACGCCTGGCGTGTTCTTCAAAATTTTCTCTAGGTGCCGAGGACACGCGTAACGTGTGTGTCAACAATGTTTCGGCAATATTTTAGAAATTAAGCAATATTATATTGAAAATAACAGTGTAGCTTAATTTTTTGATAACCAAATTTGAAGTGGCTTCTATGCTACAATGAATTTTATATTCCAGAAAAAAATATGTAAGTAGGACATACAATGCCGAGAACACGTTAGGTGTATTCAGCCGCATAGATTGTCAACTATGGCAAGTGTGTTCAGCTGCATAGATTGTCGACTTGTTTTACTTAAAGAATATACAAAATATTTTTGTATATAAGAATAGGTATGGGTCTATGTATACATTTTATGTAGGTATATTAACAAAAAATAAAGTGTCTAAATGTGTTTATCCTTCTTCTAGATCCCATAGTATTTATTACGTAACGTTTGGTTTGCGTCCACAGTTCATTGCGTGCTAATTGCTAGAACATAGCACGCGTAAGAAACTTTAAAAGTAACATTGGTAGATAAGGTTATGGCGTTGTAATAATCTCAGAACTATCAAAGACATCAACAAGTTTAACGACTCGAGTGTACATCTTCTAAGGATTAAAAAGTACAGTGAAACCTGTGTAACTGAGATCTCAAGGGACCTATGATTTTTATTACTTATATATTAGGGCTTTACCCAATTTCCCAAATACGCAGGTTTAAAAAGTCAGTTATCTTTCTTAGTCCCGCTAAGCAATAACAAAACCTTAGTAATCAATAATAAAGTACGTGTAAAAGAAATTTGAATGTAAACAAATGTTACGTAATATGTCCAACTCTGAGGAGAAGGAGGGAGAGAGGTATTTCAATGCAAAAGTTTAGGGACCTCATTGTAATTATTATCAGTAGGGGATGTTTCTTACATACCCAGGGTCCACTTAACCAGATTTCAGAGAATACGGCTGGAGTGTGTATCTTGGTGAGTCTAAACGCAGCAATCTTATTTTTCTACTAACCAGATTTGAAAAAATACCTGTTTGTGTACAACAGACCGTTGTACGTATTGAAAAAACTTATAATCTACTAACTTGGTTCTAGGCTACATTCGCGTTATTGTAGATTTGGTCAATCAATTCTGAATATATATAACCCTCGTGAACGGAACTATTTTTCTGGCAAGGCATATCCTTTTCTGTGCCCCTGACGACGTATATGCAAAATTTCATGATGATGGGTTGAGTAGTTTAGGGGTGAAAGCTTAACAAACTCACAGTATTGTGCGCGTTCTAACTTGACCGGGTAGAACTTAGTGGCGAAAAACGTCCTAGCAATAAACGTTTTCGAACTGTTATGGCCAAAAACTAAAAACGAGCTATGACAGGCCTTCAGCCCTGTTATAGACGCTCGATCATCGATTTTGCCCCAGTGCATGACTGCACTAGGTAAAAAATCAGTCTATTCTCAACTCTCGCGAGTGACGGTTGCCTAAGGGCCCCTTCAGACTAAGTACGTGTTTAAATAATCCTACTAATGTTATAAACGTGAAAGTTTGTGAGGATGTATGGATGTGTGGATGTATGGATGTATGGATGTTGGTTACTCTTTCACGCAAAAACTACTGAATGGATTTTAATGAAACTTCACATTAATATAGCTTATATATCAGAATAACACATAGGCTATAATTTATGAAGATATTGTGTATATTGGCCAAAATATAACGATAAGTGTTAAGTAAGTCGGAAAAAATCTGTCATCTGCGAGCTATTCTGGCGTGCGGTGGGAAAACTGTAAGAGTTACACGAATATAATGTACGGTGGGATTGTTTCTCCTAAATAGTTCTACAAAAGCGCGCGATAAAGTCCGCGACATTTTATATCTATATTTTACGTGTAAGCCATTATTACCAAAATAGTGAACCATAAATACAATAAAATTTGATTTTTTATTCCCAATTCACATTTAGCAGTAACAAATTGATTTTTATGAAAATAAATACTTTTATCGCTTCTGATATTCAAAGTAGATAAACTTTGTCTTTTAAAGTACGTAGTTTGGTCAAATATTTTTAAAGTTACGACTATAATATAAAACTGCGGGTGAGTGGGAGGAGGGACATCGCCGCCGCGTTGCGTGTGGCGGGCAGACGCGTGAGGGCAGACGTCGTTGACGGTTGTGTCCGTAATGGAAATTTTCAAGACACTAGCGATTTGTTAAAAGGCTCTGTATACATACATATTCTATAATATACTAGCAACCCGCCCCTGTTTCGCACGGGTAGATATTATACACCTAAACCTTCCTCATGAATCACTCTATATATTAGTGAGAACCGCATGAAAATCCGTTCATTAACTTTTCAGTTTATCGCGAACAGACAGACAGACGCGGCGTAGGACTTTTGTTTTATAATATGTAGTGAAGACATTGAATGTGAAAAAAAATTTGAAAGTTTGTGAGGATATATCGATGTTTGTTACTTTTTTACGCAAAAACTACTGAATCGCTTGCGATGATACTTCGTATGTAGATAGCTGAAGACCTGGATTAATACATAGGCTACTTTTTATCCCGATATTCCCCTGGCATCTGAGTTACGCGGGTGAAACCGCGGGGCACAGCTAGTATATACTAAATGTGTCAAAATTAAAAATTCTTTGTTTAAAACGTCATCTGAAAGGGACCCCCATAACAGAACGTTCTAAGTAGTAACTCTAATCTATACGGAAATGGCGGGAAGCGTGACTATATTCTTTCTCAGTCACTCAACCCGGTTAACTTAGAATGCTTATAGTGTAAGAAATACCGGATGGGTTGGTGAATTTTTCTTCTCGTATATGTTGAGTGGGGTGACGTGTTGAATGAACTCTTCCATAATGAATCGAGCCCTGGCTATGATGGGTTCCAAAGCTTTCATGTGCTTAGCTACATCCACAGACTTCGTTACAGCGAGGTACTGGTTCACCTGCCGAAAGCGTGTTTTATTTATATTATTTTATACGATTACCTATCGTTCTTATTCTTTCTGCGATAAGATCTACATCTTGTTTTCTTTAAACGCTTGCAAGAATTAAAAGAAATCACATAGTCTTAACACGTTGATGCAGTCAATGTTAATGTAGTCGAAAATTGGTATATTGTTGTATCACCTCAAAATAAATATTGGCTTTGCGAAGCACGAACAAGAAACGTAAGGTTCACATCAAAACTATGCGCAAATGGTGGAATGGATATTTATGGACATTGCTCATTATAGCTTCCTAAAATATAAGTATAAACATGATCTTTGACTCCCTTCTTATGTGCATCCCCTGCGTTTTACCACTACAAAAAATTCTATTTTTTATACCAAGTGACCATCCGATTCAAATTTACCTTATTTGTGTCCCTATTCAACAAGTGAAAGCAAGCTTGGACGCGATTTGTTGTTGTTCAGTGAGATCATACGGTACTAACGGTACCCTCTTTGTTATAATATTTGACGACAGTAAATCAGAATCGTTTCTTACGAGATAATTAAGGATGAACCTTCTATCCCTATTTCTTCTCCGAATCCGATAGGCCAAAAGTTTCAATGTTGAGATACAAATTTCAGGAGCAAAGTGATCTAACTACAATGCAGTACCTTGTCCTGGTTACAGAAAATGCGACATCAAAATAAAATTGAACAGCGAGAAAACAAATTAACAACTGATTTACTAAAACTAAAAATGAGAGATATCTAATTTGACACTAGCTGGTTTTCCTAGGCATTAGGCATTTCCATAGCATAACTAATTTAAAACCAATGGATGTAAACTTAGCAAGATGAAGATTTACCTTTTGTAAAGGACACCATCCAAATTTCTTTGTGGTGACAGGATCAGTGACAGTCATCCAAGTCATAGCCAGAAACCTGGGGAATGTAGTATGCGGCTCACCCATCATTACCCCTGGAGTCTTAACTAGAGCATCCAGGTCAGGTTCCGCGTCCAGCATAGAGGTTTCTACCAGCAACTTTGCACGGACTAATGCTCCTATCATATCAGTCATGACAGGGCTCTCGTCACCTTCTAGATTCCTAAATGAAAAAGGAAAACTTGCTTAGGTAAGGCACGTTTTGACATTGACATTGAAGATTTAAAAGATACGTCAACCTCATACCATACAACTTAGCGAAATGTATGTAAGATGATCTTGCTTGTTTGTAAAACCGCAACTGTTTATTATATCATACTCTACTCAAAAAGCCCGAACGATGAGAAAAGAGCTTATGATCTTTGAACACTTAAAAAGAATTTCCTGAATTATAGCGAAGAACACTCTCGATCAAATCACCTTTCAAACAAAGGTCTATCTGTTCAGGAAATAATAACAACTTGAGACACCTCACAGATTGCCATAACCTGTACTATGGTAACGTGGCTACTGATAAACATACTTATATATTTCTAAATACCTACGTATTATAGATAAACTATACCCAGACACAGAAAAAATGATCATGCTTATCACAAAATTGTTTGCTCTGGGTGGGAATCGAACCCACAACCTCTGGCTCAGCAGTCAGGATCGCTAATCACTAAACCAACAGGCCAGTCATAGTATCTAAGACTAACAGGGTCTCGATGGTTCACCCGCTAAGTCCCGATCCAGTGGGAATGGCGGGATAAAAAGTAGCCTATGCATACATATCAAGTTTCATTGCAATCGGTCCAGTAGTTTTTGTGTGAAAAGATTACAAACATACACACAAATGTTTCCTCTTTATAATATTAATTTAGATAATCTTGCTTATTTGTAAAATCGAAACTGTTTAATATATCGGAACGTAGTGTAGTATGTGTGTTAATATTATACAAGTATAAAATAAAAAAAATTAAATACCCCGACTCCAAAAACCCTTCAACGCATAAAAAAGAGATGATCTTCGAACGGCTGAATATATGTTGTATAATTATAGCTAAGAACACTTTCAATCAAGACACCTTTCGAAGAAATAAACTAAATAAAAATCGGTTTATCCGTTTAGGAGCATGATAACACAGACAGACACCCACATACACATGTTAAACTATAAAAAAAAACAGCTACACCGTTCACCATTTCACAGGTTTTCTTAATGGTATTGCAATTCATTGATAGTGGTTGAATTTTACACGCACACAGTTTAAACACTCCAGGAATAATAATAATAATTGTTTATTGCCACAAAAGATACATCCTGGTAAAACTTACAAATATATTACGGTCATTTGTACAACTTGTTGAACACTGGTACCCAAAGTAAGATTAAACTTGTGTTATCGGTACCAGGGCTCCCGCATTTTGTTTCGACGACAATTACTTTAACCTAATTCTAATTCTACCTCACAGCAATATTCATAGCTATGAGTAATATAAAACATGCAACCCAGTAAGATTGTGCTGTGTGTGTGTGTGTGTGTGTGTGTATGTGTGTGTGTGTGTGTGTGTGTGTGTGTGTGTGTGTGTGTGTGTGTGTGTGTGTGTCCGTGTTACGAGATACTTAGTTTAATCAAACTCTCAGTTTCATCATAGGATTTGGCCATAAGCCAAGCAGTAACTTTTTTTTTGCAAACGGATCTAGAAAGCGGATAGATATTACATTTTTCATTTGCGATGTTGTACAATTGAGATCCGATTACAGGAATATACAAGTAAGTCTAATACTAAGTCCCGGTACCGTGAAAATATCGGCATAAAACGTAGCCTACGTGTTAATCCAGGTCTCCAGCTATCTACATACCAAGTTTCATCGCAATCGGTTCAGTACTTTTTGTGTGAAATAGCATCAGACATCCACACATCTATACATCCTCACAAACTTTCACGTTTATAATATTAGTAGGATTAAAAATCTCATAGTAACGACTGGATGACGCAGTATACGAATAGGGACAATACGAAATATTGACATTAAAATTGTATACTTTAGTAGTTCCAACATTAATCTGGCGATTTTCCCCGAAGCAGGCCTCGCGTAATCGATGCAGTCTGTACTGATCATCCTGGTCGGTGAAGGCACCTCCGTCTCGAAAGCCGCGGCTAACTCCCTCTGCCTCATATCTTCGGCCGCCAGCCAGTCCAGGGTTAGCGCTGATCTGTAGGCTTGTATCCCGGACAATGTCGATCGTGAAACGTTACTTGGCCGATAGTAGTAATCATCTTCTGCTTGACACTGGAATATATATAATATAAATAATAATAATATTCTGACTGTCCTGTACGGATCTGAAAGTTGGCCCACAAAGAAAACGGATGAGAGACGCCTGCACGTAGCTGAAATGCGAATGTTGAGACGGATGTGTGGTATGACTAGGATGGATAAGGTGAGAATTGAATATATTAGAGGGAAAGTAGCACCAGTGGATGCAAAGCTGAGGAGCAATAAGTTATCGTGGTATGGACATGTGATGCGGAGGGATGAGCAAAATGTGGTGAAAATAGTTTTATGTATGGATGTTGACGGGTATAAGAGGAGAGGACAACCAAAGAAAAGATGGATGGAATGTGTGAAAGAAGATATGGCTTAGAAAAACAGTAAGCAGTGAAATGATGAACGATAGAGTAAAAATGGAAGAATAAAACATATTACACGGACCCCAAATAAAATTGGGACAAGGGTAGGCAGATGCTGAATAATATCCTGGAACATATAAACCAAGACTATCTAAACCAAACATAGCTTGTATGTGAGTTCTAGAACACGGCTGAACATACCTCGATATACCAAATTTTTGCTGACCTGGAAATTTAAAAAGTTATAAAATTTGTTCTAATTTTAAACTTTTTTTTTTTTTACAACTCCCGCATTAAGAATATACCTGTGTCGCGGTGTGCGAAATTTGCTTATGAAATTAATCACGTATTACATATAGTTATACCGCTACTATTGGCAAAATTATGTTTTTGACATCCCAGGGGGGAGCAAAATTTGTTTTTGTAGGTCCAGGGGGGCGGGGGCAAATTTGACAGAAAACTACCTTAGTACTACGTAAGCTTGCTAAAGCCAGGGGGGCAGCTGCCCTCCCCTGCCCTCCCCCCTGTACGCCCAGGCTTGTAACTATGTAAACAAATCTTGGAAATCAATTTTAACCTACTTGTAATTGTAGAATAAAAATAAACCATATTTGGCATCTTGGAGCTGATCTGATGATGGAGCCAGGAGGTGGATAGTTCAACTCTTCAGTGAAGACTGTGAGGTGGAACTCTTCAGTGAAAACTGTGTGGTGGATAGTGGAACTCGCTACTAGTGCAGTCAAGTCGTCAAAGCGCATCATATAAGCCCAAATTCGAAGGGAGTTTTGGCTCATATGTTTCCTTTTGACGAGTTCCAACAGATTGGGCTTTGTAACAGTGGTCTGATGATGGAGCTAGGATGTGGATAGTGGAACTCTTTTTACTTTCGGTCTCTTACGCTTTTTACATTTCTAAACGATATAATTATACATATATACATTGTCTTGAGTTCGTCAGAAGCATTATCTTTTATTCTGATCTGGTTTGTGGTGCTACCACATAAATATGACAGGTGTGCTTAAACCAGAATGTTTTGAATAGTGAAAAATGACCAACACATGAAATCCGCCTTTGTACACTAAATTATGTGCATTAAGTCTAAATAAATAATTAAAATAAAGATAAGCCAAACATTAAAAGTAAAAAACTCAGAAAGGCTCTGTGAAAAGAAAGAATTTAATTTTCACCCAACTTTTTCAATTCTCTTTTTTATGAAAGTTGAATGACGGTTCAAATGAGTTTCAAAATATTCTGTGTTACGTACAAAGTAAAACAATTTTAAAGATGTAAGTTCCTGTTTCGTTTGAACAATACTAAGTAATAGTAAGTTGCTACTCAGCTAAAGTCGTACACCTGTTAACTGCCCTATACATAACTCCATTGCATCTGTCCATCTAAAGGTTGTCTGTAAGAAATCGCAACTAGCGATAAGACCGCCGTTTGTAACATTTTTTTTGTCTTTGTAAATATTTTGAAATGTTCCTCATGGTGTACAATAAAGAGTATTGTATTGTATTGTATAGTTTTATCATCAACCATTGCAACTGATACCGTCTATAAACGCGATAATTACCAATTTATTATTGAAATTAAGTATAGTTTCAAAAAGATATAAAAAGGCCGATTCCAAACGGTCTTCTTGGAAGTCATTGAGGGAAGCCAATATCCAGCAGTGGACGTCCTAGAGCTGAGATGATAAAAAATCTGCGATTCGATTTCTACCTCCCACTTTCCTTATTCATTGACTTGAAGGAAAATGACTAACGCGATGGGCGTTGTCAAAACCTTGTCATTACATATTCTGATCATTTTAAAAAATGCCGTTGATCGGAGCTGCGGCGACATGAAATTAACGGCGCAAATTGCTTTTTATTGCTTTACAAGGTGACATTTTGTGGGTACTGTCAACAAACTTGGCGACGTCCAGGCACAGATGGATATCACTCTTTCAAGGGAGATTTTTCTGTAGCTTCTGCAGCTGGAGCAAAGCCGAGGGGGTAACTTCTGCCATTGCAGATGAATACTTTAACGGTGCGACAAACGCAATCAAGAAATAAAGTATCATGTATGTTCGTATTGCTCTATACACTTAAGTTAGCTTTCTTATTCTCTAATCTCTAATCTATTATTTTTAGGTACAACTAAGGTCGCAAACAATCACCCGGTAAGGCTACCGGTGGCTATAAACACACACAACACAACTCATGATTTTGAGCGTTGGCAACAATATCCAAATGACTGTAGCTGGCGACCCTTAATAAATAGAATAACAGCACTACCACCGATTACTAAGTAATTAAGTACTTCCTCCGACTGGCATCTCCGTCTTGTGCAGAAAGGTGCTGTGCTTTGCTACTTACGTGCCAGTTAATACCATTGAAATTAAAATCTGTATCTGGTAGGATTCTGTGGTACGGTCACATTAGTTACGTTTTAATTTCTCGCCTCATAAACCCATCTCATCGCTCAATTCCGGATCGTCTTTCCTGCCACTATATCACGTTGCTAACTTAATGGGGCTGAAGGGTCTACGAGATTATTCTCCAAGTATCTTTTACCAAAATTTAAACATTCATTGTAGTTTTGGCTAAAACTTGAGCTGACCAAAAGAAATGATTTTCATGATATGGAACGATAATTATAATTACATAATCTATACTAATATATAAAGCTAAAGAGTTAGTTTGTTTGTTTGCTTGAACGCGCTAACTACTGGCCTGATTTGAAAAATTATTTCAGTGTTAGATAGCCCTTTTATCGAGGAAGGCTTTAGGCTATATAGCATTACGCTAAGACCAATAGGAGCGGAGCAGTGACCATAAACGCAGGTGAAAATGCGGGGATGGCTAGTCATACATAATCACACATCACATACTTTACATCAAATTGCGATATTAAATAAATGGATACAATTCGGGATCTAGGAGTCTTATTTGATAATAAATTAACGTTCGAGCCTAAAACCTAGAAAACATTAGTAAAAAAGCTTCAAAAATGTTGGGCTTTGTTTCAAGACAATGCAAATTTCTTCGTAACAATAAAACTAAAATTCTACTTTACAGTTAGATTCGTAATATATTAGAGTACTGTAGAGTAGTCTGGCGATTCCGTTATGCAGACAACTCCTTGCGTCTTGAACGTATCCAAAAACGCTTACTGTGGCATCTTGGTTTCTCAAATGAGATATCGAAGAGAGACTAACACACTTTGGCAGAACTTCGATTGCAAAACGTAGAAACCTAAATGACGCATTGTTTGCCTATAAAATTCTTAAACAGAAAATTTAGTTATTAGGCCTTTTTTAAATTTCGTGTACCTGCTAGGCTGCTGCATGTCTCTATCACACCACTTTGTCTGCCTCTTAGAAGAACAGTTCTTGGCGCCAATTCTAGGTATGCAAGAATTTCTAAGATAATAAATAGTTTCAGCGATGTTATAGACATACAGTCTGGATCAATTTCCAGAATAGTCACTCATTTGTTGACCAGATATAGTGGCACAATAAATTTAATAAATTAAATTGAAATTAAACGCAAATTTAAATTAAATGCGACCTTAAATTAAACGCAGTTTACATTAAAATGTATACTGCGTAAACTATTAAACTGCGTTTCACCGCAATCTCAAAAAACAGAAGATCTAATACATCTCTCTATTCCGAGGTCTGAGTCGGTCTATCCAGTCGAAAAGTTGTGAAAAAACACGCCGCAGATGTTCCCCAGCTGCTGTTGTGAAAAAATTTAACTCGTATATGTATGAGCCATTATAAATGCGAGTGTTTTACGATGACAATAAAGCCAGTCGATGGGGGCCCATTAAAATCATTTTTCGGGCGTAAACTTCTCCCGTAAACCCTTTATAGCGATCCACACCTGCGTTTATTGATAGAGATTTTTTTTCCAAACATGGAGGCTACAGTTTTGTTGTATATGAACATTTTATTGGCAATCAAATTCAGACAGTAAGGTGCCTATTTCTGTTTTTATAGGAGTTAAGAATAGCATTCTTAACAAAAAGCCATTCAAATCAGTACTGTTTTCTTAGTTATAGAACTGATTCTGAAAGTGTGGCCGCGTTAAGACTAAGTCGTGGGACTTGCGATTAAGTGGTTGCAGGTTAGAAACCCACTTTAGTGAAGATGAAACAAGACATAACTCAAGTGATTTGCTTGCCTTAAGAGAGCCATAGACACATATCAGGAGTAGTCTTTAGAGAAAATAAAAGATTAAGTAGGTAGCTCATAAGCGTGCACTCAGCTTACAATGATTATTTTGATAATATTTTGAAAAAAACTAATACCGAACTAAAAATGCCATTAAAGCTGTTTTAGTAATAGGTAAGTACCTATACTAGTATGAGCAAGCGATTCTTGTAGGGGATTGGCTTATACATATAATGCCTGATAGCGGATTGACATAGACAGCTGTGACATTTATCATGTGTGATTTATTGATAGTTGTTTTGTAAATTCTACTCTACAAGGAGTGATATCTAAGTTATATCGAAACTAGTCATAACATGTTAGTCGTGAAAACAGTATCTTTACTAGCACACAGGGGCGCAACCACGGGGGGTGTCCAGGGTGTCCAGACACCCGCTAAAAACCGTGGACACCCCCTTCGGAGTGTCCAAATATCACCACATAACCCAGAAGACGATGCGCCGACAATTCTGCGGATTTTTTTAATAAAAGGTGAATTAAAATAAACTTTGTTGTTGCGCCCCTACATAGTAATATTTATGTGCCTATACTATGTATACCTATACTTACATATATCGTAGACACTGCATTTATTAATTTTGTTAAAAATTTAGGAAAAAAAAGTTCTTAAACTCTCAAAACGCTAATAGTAGGTATAGTTCGGACGCTTTGTAGCATTGACTATTAGCATTCTATCCTAAACTGAAATATCTGTATCAGAAACGGCCCACATTGTTGAAGTTAAAAGTTATAAAGGTTATAAGCCAAATCGTAACTACATAACATAAAGAAAGAGTCACAATAACAGTCATAAATTACATACCAATGCCCATAAAAACGCGATTGGTATCACTAAAGAGATCATCTCGACCGCATCTCACAGCAATTTATCACATGTTACGTACGAAATATTGTGATTAGACCAGACATTCTTTGTCATAAACTAAAACATATAATATTGAAATTCTTTGTCATAAATTTATGAGAAACTGTCAATTATGTTGCCTGCTATGGATTTGTCTTTGACAAAAATAGCTAATGGAAAACAGTACAATATATAGTTATCTGTGATGGAAAATAACTCCTACCAAAAAACTGTCACCATTCAACCTGATTAAAACCTGAAAGGTTTTTCTTCTTTTGTCATTGATAATAGGTACTTTGAGGGAGAGAATAAAGACTTCACCATCACGTCGAGTACCTCTATGAAAGTAAAGCGGTCTCTAGACGATCATGTGGCATGACATGCTGAATCATCATGCTGCATGAAGGATCTATTGAAAGTCTATCATGCTGCATGATAATTCGCTTGGTATAATCATTTTATTCAGTCGATGTAGATAGTACAGTGAAGAGGTCTTCTGCGCTGGTATGGAAATGTCTTTGTCAAAGGCAGATTTATGAATAAATAAATTTATAAATATAAAAATAAAAGAAATTATCAATCAACTGCCAGCACGTAGTTTGCATGTCATGTCCTTAGTTTGCATGTCATTCGCATCAATCAATACAATTAAACGGTCATGCATGCATGACAGCATGTAATGCATGTCATTCCGCATGATCGTCTACGGACCGCTTATGAGTTACGGTCATACATTACAAATGATTACTCTCCCACTCACATCTTAATGATCTGTATACCTCTGAAAAATTGTTTTCAAACCAGACTCTTTTATTGATAAACTATTTACCAAGATATTAGATTAATCTGTACTTTGCAACTATTACGTATTATAATTAATTATATGTACGGGAATTAACGCGTTCACGTAATAGGTATTACATACCTTTGAATTGCCTGACGTTTCGATCAGGTTGCACTAACCAATGTTCTACTAACTAATGTATTCTCTGGCACCATAAACTAAAATATGGCAACCCGCCCCGGCTTCGCACGGGTCGGAGAGACATCTTCAACAATCATCATTATATTTCCACCAATTTACACAAAACCTTAACAAGTTAGGTTAGGACCTAAACCTTCCTCATGAATCGCTCCATCTATTGTTAAAAACCGCATGAAAATCCGTTCAGTAGTTTTTGAGTTTATCACGAACAGACAGACGCGGCGGGGGACTTTGTTTTATAGTATGTAGTGATATAATATGTGTACTTTGGGCACCATGTGCGTAACTGTTTGCATCTATACTGTAACATGTGTGTCCTATGGCCAAAGTCTCGTCAATACTGAACCAGAAATACACAAGGACAGACAAAAATAAAAGGAGTTAACTTTACAACTTGATTTACGTGATGAGCATTTTTTAAGAGGGAATAAGTACATGGTTAGAAAAAATAAGATTACTGATTTGGTTCATTATGTTAATACAGGTTTATGCTCAAATCAATATTAATGTTTTACAACCAGACTTTTGGTAAGACATTATTCTTGTTACCGCCGCTGTGCCACTGTGCCGGGTACCTATAATAGAAAAAAAGGGTGAAATAAGAACACTTTTATCCAAAGAATTAGGTATATATTTGATTTCTCATGTAAAATTAACACTTACAAGCTAATGGGCTCTTCACGCATACGTCGACAATTTATAAATAAGCTCACGAGTCAGACATTTCTGTACAATTTATATTAAGACTCAAGACAAACATCTTTCGTTACAATTATTATCTTAGTTCAATAAAGGAGTTATTTTCTTACAACAATTCCAAAATTAGTAGCTTAGTTTGATAATTATTTTACAGTAGTAACAGGAAAGTAGCTAGGTATTATAAGCTAACAGCAGGTTTCGTCATTACCGCGAAGGGCAAGGTAGGAATAACGAGAAAGCGTAAAATTTGCAAAATTAACATTTTTGTATAACGAGAAAGTATAAAATGAGCAAAATGAACATTTCCACCTATCGAGAAAGCATAAAATGAGCAAAATGAACATTTTTGCCTATCGAGAAAGTGTAAAATGAGCAAAATGAACATTTTTGCCTATCGAGAAAGTGTAAAATGAGCAAAATGAACATTTTTGCCTATCGAGAAAGTGTAAAATGAGCAAAATGAACATTTTTGCTTCTCAATCATATCCCTTAAATTGGATGCGCCTGAAGGCTAGATTTGAAGGCTGAAATTTTGATTCAAAAATGTTTTAACGTAGTTTTTGTTTAATATAATGACAATACAGCCTTTTTTAGATACCAGCGGGAAAAATAAAATGAAAGTAAACAACACCTGCAACACTCTCACTTATACTTTGTTTCTTAAAACTACTGCATAACATTTATATATATATACTTACTCGGGATCAAAGAGGCAGTCTCCGAAACCTGGACATTATATAATCATTTTAACATGATTTAGGCTGTACAAGTTTGATTCAAAAACACTCTTATTAAGTTTATTATCTTATTAATTCAATACAAAATTATATATTTACACAAACATAACGATTTTATTTTGATTTACGTTTCGTCAGATGTATATATAGTAGACATATTTTGCACTTATACAAAGATCTCAATAAACATAATAGTATATAAATATTGGATGCCTAATTTGAACCGCCAATACTTATATATTATACAAACTTAGCAAAAAAATTATGTGCGCGATTGTACTTCATTCACGCACACAACGACTATTGTCTGTTGCGTAGTGTGACATTACTGGGCACAGTAAATGTATATGTATGAGTGTCGGATACAGACGCACACGTGTTTATGTTCTGTATTTTTATTAGACTAATGTAATTTTAATTTCAAATTTTGATAGATTCCTTAATTACACTATGAGCTTAGTTGTATTTACATTACAACAACTATTTTCTTCATTGATGTTGATCCATATTAAAGGTTAGACTATATCGCCGTGTAGTGGACAGTCTGTGGCAGTATCTACATGCCGTTGTAGGCGGGGCCACCCCCACCCTCAGGAACCACCCAGTTGATGTTCTGCGAGGGGTCTTTGATGTCGCATGTCTTACCTATAACAGAAAACCATGTATGTCATGAATATAATTTATATAAAAAAGATAACAGTAATGTAGCCTCGAGATCTATTAATCTGGCACTAAAGATATAATAGGTAACTCTTTGCATCTGTGACCTTAAAACATCTATAGATTATTATATGTGAAGAGTTTTCTTTGTACCCCTCCTTAAGCAAATTTCGCTCACGGAGGAATGTGAAATTTGAAAGTTTATATGTAGAAGAAATAAAATCATGCGAAAACGGCTACAAAAACCTACAAGTGTTCATAAATACGGTGACCTGTCATGGTACGGGAAGCCTGAGGCTATGGTCACGGCACCCTACACGTTTGGTGTCGCCTGAGGCTACGGTCACGGCACCCAACACGTTTGGTGTTGCCAGAGGTGTTACAAACGCATTGCTTCTTTTTATTGTATTTATCATGAATGTTGCTACCAAATCTACTACAAAAAAGAAAATAAACAACGTAAATCTGGTTTCAAATGTATTATGAAAAGAAAACCTATTTACCTAATTAAAATAAGAGAAAAGCAAAATCTACTTTTCTAAATATTTTTAATCATTATTTAGGTTTAATGATGATGGTTTTATAATTATTTAGTTTTTATGATCATTTTTATATTATGCGTTTGAGACTTAGATAGATAGATAGATAGATAACACTTTATTTGTACACCAGTCTTAGGACGATACAGAGGTCATGGGCATGCGCTAATTTTGGTAAATACGAAAATTGCACGACAACAAATAAAATAGTATACTTTCTCTTCCAGTTACATAAGGGAACCCGGCAAGAACATTATAGTCGGCTTCTCTTAGGGAATTTGCCGCTAATACTTACAGTGGATACAGTTCTGTGCGTTGATCTGGAGACGTTGACCATCGCCGGTCTCCATTGGTACAAACTCGTATACACCTGGGAAATTACATAATCTATATATTAATATGTGAAAAACATTCTTTGTACCCCTTTTTAACACAGGGTTCTAGTATATATGTTGACCTAACATGGTACGGAATGTCTATACAATATGACAATTCAAGTTATGCTGGTTTGTATATACAGGATGTTTTTGAAAATAATGTATTTGATAAAGTGAGCCTAAAAGTAGCGCCAGTGAGTGAAAAGTTGAGGAGCAACAGATTATCGTGTGATATGGACCTGATGTGACGGAGAGATCTAATTGTGGTGAAGAGAGTTTTATGTATGAAAGTGGACAGATACAACTACAAGAGGACGACAAAAAAAAAAAATAGATGGACTGTGTGAAGGAGGGAGGATATGGCTGGAATTTCACTGCTGGGAATAAGCAGTGAAGCGATGCAGGTACGTGGGAGAGCCATGCTACGGCACGTATGGGCCGGCTCGACTCCGCTCGATACCACGGCCTCACAGAAAACCGTTAGTGAAGCAATGCTTGCATTGCATTTCGTCGCGTGAGTGAGGTTACCGGAGGTCCTAACCCTTCCCTATCCCCTATTCCCGTCCTTCCCCTCTCCCCCTCTTCCCACTCTTAGCCCCCCTCCCTCTCTTCTCCTACTCCCACTTTAGGGGCGGCAACGCACTTGTGACTGTTGAGTTGCAGGTGCCCATGGGCGGCGGCAGTCATTTACCATCAGGTGACCCGTCTGCTCGTTTGCCCCCTATACCATAAAAAAAAACTATATGACTATATTCGACTGCGCATAAAATCGATGAAGAAGGAAAGGAAGGAATTATTTTTGGACAGTTTGTACTGTTTGAGTTTGGGTTAAACCTAAGTGTAGATATCATTTAAAAAAAATGAATGATAAAGGAGAATGGAAGAAAACACATTGCGCCAACCCCAAATAAATTAGGTAAAGGGGCAAGAAGGTGTTGATTAAACTATTTTTTTAAATGTTTGTTTATCCGTGTTATAAAAACTACAGTACAAGCTGTGCTTAGTTTGGGTCTAGATGCGTAATGTGTAATAATAATATATTATGTAATGTTACAAACCTGCTGGACAAAACCGCGCCTCTGGTCCGTCGAATTCGGCCAGGTTACGTTTGACAGGGACGGAGTCGTCCTTCAGGGTCAAGTGGGGTGGCTGATCCGCCTCGTGGTTTGTACCTGAAGAGTAAATATTTATTAATTTACCACTTTATCTGTTATTCACATCAATATTATAAAGAGTGCGGATTGTATGTGTCTGTATGTGGTTGGTAATCTCCTTAACACTGTAACTATCTGCAGAATTATTTGGTTGTTTGGAAGCTTTAGCACTCGCATAGATACAGGCGCACGGGGCCCGCGCACGACCCGAATCACACACTGGCCGCTCCCATACGCTTTACACGCATACGAAGACATACGAAGAGATTTAATTTGTAATACAAGTATACCGTCCACTTATTTAACTCCTACTACATTAACAGTGGTTAAAAGGAAACGCAGATCCTAACTCTGTTTGTTTATTACGCTGTTGTTTTGTTGTTAACTAATCAACTGATAAATAAACATGAAGTTTTGAATACAGGTTATCAAGTGTACAGAACAGGACATATACTATATTAACGCAAGCAAAGCTACAAGCAAAAGCTAATATGTTATGTATGTACAATTAATACGCGGAATGTCTAATAATAATATATAACGTCTGTACATTATTTTCACATTGTCCAGTTGGCCGAAATTATGTGAGCAGGGTGGGTAGGAGTCGGTAGGAAACAAAGTGAACACAAAAAAAAATTCAAATCAGCTGTAGACCCGAGTAATTACGTAACAACGAAATCACTCTCTAGCTAGGTAGGTATTTAGGTGACTACGGCACGCGAACCAGTTTCTAGGACGACTATTCTACTCTAGTTTAAGGTCAATCTAATCTCACATTTTTTGCCTTGTATTGTGATAAGTTTAAATGTGATTTTTGTAAGTTTTTCGCGTAGCTCAAACACTTACACGCTGTATATTTAAGGAGAGTTAGTTTTAACATTTTTTCTTCTAATGTTTCCAATATTCTTTTTTAAGATTTTTTTTGCTTTAAAAGCAATTCATCACATTATATCACATACTTATAAGCTGCATAGAACACTTACCAGTGAGTGCAACTGATGACAGCAGGTCGAAGGTAATGACACCATCTGGTTTAGGATATTCAATTGGCTGACATTCTTTGGCAGCCTTCAATCTAGCGTGATCCGCGCCTGTAAGATATTCATAATATTTTTTTTGTAGTCTTAATCTTTATGGTTAGATAATGAAGACATTGCAATAAATATGTATAAAAATAAAAGCTGTATAAATTACTGACCTCCGTGGCTCAAGGTCCAAGGTTCCTTCCCACGCACGAAGGTGCTGAAACCGGAATACACGATACCTCCGTACAGGCCCAGGGACGTGTGGAAAGAGGGACGGCAGTTGCGGACTTGCTGGAATTTTTATAGTATATCTATATCGATATGTAACAGTTAGCTCCATTTTTGAAAATATCTATTAACAATGTTTTAAACCCTCGTTACCAAACAAAGACAAATAAAATACAGATTTTGAAATTATTTCAACTTGTAATTCCGTTTTTTGAGAAAAGATGGCGTGCGTCTCAATTCAGGTAATCTATGACTTTTTATAATCGACAATAGACGGCGCCCGCGGCTCAATTTAGTCATCCGTAACCATAGTTACGTAGTGGAAGTGAAAAATCTAACGTTGGTTCATTGTAAAGGCCTCTTAATAATCAGTTTTTATAAGCTTTAAGGTTACATTATGTAAGCATACAGAAAATTAAGAAAAAAACAGATTAAGATCATTTAACTAACATTAATAAAATCCGTAAGTATATTATAACGGCAGGTGTCGACAGCCGCTGTAACTATGTACTTTTGTTTAACATTATTTTCCATTTTTATATTCAACGTTATCTACATTCACTCGGACTATGTTATGTATTTTAATATCAAGCATAAAAATATTAAAACCAACTTAGTAACAACTTTTATTTAGGTACTTATTTATTATCACTTTTTGGTTTTTGGTTCCATTACGTGGAACAGTTCAGATACTAACCTTCAGTTCTTTGTATACATAGGAGTCGTTCAGCTTGTCCACATACTGTGCAGGAGTCACACCCTTGTCGTGAGTGGCCTCGCCAGATATGATGAGATCCATCGCTGCTTCGGCTGCCAGCATCCCTGCGATAGAGCGGACAGTTATATCTGGTGCTAAACATGTACCGGTAATCTGTCTATTAGCAGAAAATTAAACGTAAAAGATGCCCAGCTCTGATATACTTCACCAATAGTGAAAACCTTGGTCGAGTTGCAACTACATGCTGACATTGAAATATGGGGATAATGGAGATTTTATTTACTCATCCTCCGCGCCTTTTCCCAATTAAGTTGGGGTAGCCTTTCAGTCTAACTACGATACGACCGAATTTTGATATTTCTATGTGAAGCGACTGCCATCAGACCTCCACAACCCGAGTACTAGGCGATATCGAAGTTCTGCAATTAGACCAGGTGGTCGGACTTTTGAGGGCTCCAACTACCCGTAACGAATGCCACAGATGTTTGTATGGCACCCGGGACCGACGGTTTAACGTGCTCTCCGAGGCACGGCATCTCCGAGGCATGGAGAATTTATTTACTATAAGAATTTTATTTTTGTTATAAAGTTTTTGCGCCTAAGATCAAACTATGAAGGTAACACGAGTAATTACAGGATTTGCATTCTAAAGAATCTCTTGATATTTAATTAGTATTTAGTAATGGGCCTATCAATACAATGTCTCGTACACCACAAATATCAACAGTTGTGTAGATTCCTACGTTCAAAAAAATTATTTGATGTAAATCAGGCAATACAGCATCTTAAAATACTGCGAAAATTGTCCTTCACCATTGTGCCATTCACGTGATAGGACCACCTATTGCCACCAACTGGGCATTTTGGGAATAAAAAAATTGGAAAATTGGAAGTTTATGAAAGGGAAAAGGTAAAGTAATGAAAGGAATAGAATATTACTTATACAGATGGGTTGGGGTGTAAGCAATATCTAGGGGAGGGTCAGGGTCGCATACCTGTAACCCGAACAAGCTGAGGCCGGGAAGTCCGGGCGCTAACAAAGAGATTACAAACTACTACAGAACGTTAGAGCGAGGGGAGTTACCGCTCTTCATGGCGTTGTGCGTGCCCTTGATCCTGGGCACGTTGAGGAAGCCGGCGGAGTCGCCGGCCAGCGCGCCCCCGGGGAAGGCCACGCGCGGCACGCATTGCCACCCCCCCTCCACCAGCGCGCGCGCTCCGTACGCTATGCGACTGCCACCTGCAAAACACACTCCAGTATGTTACACTCAAAACTCTTAACTAGTATGTTACACTCAAAATTCTTAACCCATATGTTACAGTCTAAAATCCTACAGTAAATCTTTACGTTACACTCAAAACTCATAATCAGTAATCAGTATGTAATAATTTACCGTAAATTGCCGCGGGCAGAAGTTAGTGCATTCGATATATTCGATTGCCATCCGATTGCTCAGTTGCAAATATTTGTATGCATTGTATGCATGTCTATTTGCATTCTCAGTTTGTCTATGTATAATATGTATGTATTTACAAAAAGTCAATATTATGTTTATCCGTGATCTAAAACTTGTAGTACAAGCTCTACTTAGTTACGGTTTAAATAGCTATCTGTAATATATTCCAGAATATTACATTGTTATTATTACTGGAGATCATCTGGTAACCGAATTTCAACCATAATTCATTTATAATTTATTTCCTCGGCCAGTACAATTTGAACTGTCATTGTATAGACTAACATACCATGACAAGTTAACACGTGTAGTGGACGAGTGTAGCTTGAAATAGCCGATTCCACATAATTTATAAATTTGTAACGCATATTGTTTAAAAATGTCTGCACTTCTTCTATACAGCGTGTAAGTTTGAGCTACGCGAAAAACTTACAAAAACGTATTTCTGTGGATACTTATCTACTTATATACTAAAGGATTTATAGTCATTTGTTTCATTTGACGCTACGCAATGTAAACTTAACAACCGTAGGTATTATGTTTGTGCGGTACGGTGAATGACCTTAAACATTCGGCGCCGTCGAGACCAGCTGATTGCATCAAATGTTTAAATGTTGTTTGATTGATTACATAGCAGTTTTTGGCCGTATATGATATTTATTATTTTTTACATAAAATGTTCTGTTTATTTATTGCATATCACTTTTAACCAAAAAAATGTAAAATTATGAATTTTCCAGCAAAAAAATTCCAATGATTTTCGACTCAGAAAGATGATCTGAATTGATCTGAATACACTATTTCAGTATTCGGTACGGTGTCCCTTCCACTATTTAAATTATTCATTACACGGTACATATAACACACAAATGTTATCCTTCTAATACCTTCGAATATAGGCTTGACATAGGGATGCGTCTTGAACCGCTGGAACTCTTTGAAGGGACTCAGGTAAGGGTTGGTATAGTCCAAGCCCACGACGAACCCCACGGCCACGAGGGGAGATTCGCCTTCCGGTACGCTCAAGTGGTAGATAAATGAGCCTCCGTACGTGTTCTTGTCCAGGGGCCAGCCAACGGTGTGCTCCACAAGGCCAGGCTGGTGGTTCTAAAAGAAAAAATATAGTAAAGATATTAATATGTAAATAAAAATAATAGATTATGGCGCAAAAGAAGTCACCACTGCGTGCATTTTCACGCATTTTAATTTCCTTGCGTTTTTCATCTTTCTCGCTTATTTACACAATGGAAAAGGTTTTCATTTTTTTTTAACGCCTAATTCTTATGTAAAATCGTCGGATAAACAGCTTTTGCATAATTTAACATTTTGCTCTAAAAGCAATACTTTTCTAGATATTTAATGAAAACCGTAAAAACGGTTTTTTTACGGTTTTTTTAGTTATTTTGCAACAAAAAACAATGACGCGTATCTCCGTCGAAGTAGACACTTTAGGATGTTATTCTACGTATTTTTCTTCAAATTTGAAGCCAAGTATCGTATTGTTATAAAATACCACCACCCTCTAATGCTCTGGCGGCCGAACTATTAGAACTAAAGAAAATTCGTCCTAATAATGAACACAAAAATTATTATGTAGTATATATATATATATATTCAAACTATAACACTACAGGTTCAGGCGACCAAGAATTTTCCCCCATTGAGACATTGAGATCCCCCACTGGAAACACGCCCAATAAATGCTAATTCATTATACAAAAAAAAGACCGTCTTCTCAAACATGGAAGGCGATAATAGCCGATTTGGAATGTCCATTTGCAAGATACAAGCATTTGAACAAATCAACCAAATTGGTTTTAGTAAATCACTACATCAGCACAGATTATAAAACAAAATCCCCCGCCGCGTCTATCTGTCTGTTCACGATAAACTCAATAATTTTCATACGGTTTTCACCAAGAGGCGGAGTGATTCCCGAGGAAGGTTTAGGTGTATAATTCATTAAGGTTTTGTGTTAAACAGCTAAAATATAACGATGATTGTTAAAGATGTCGGAAAAATTAATACATGCTTTGCTACCCGTGCGAAGCCGGGGCCGGATTGCTAGTTTTTAATATATTAGAATTATAAATGTATAAAAAAACACATTTAATATAGTGAGTGTACAGACCTCTGGTTTGACCTCCCACAGTTCCTTCAATCCAATGCCGTAAGACTGAGGCTCGCTGTTCGCACGCAGATTATATTTACTTGAAACCATTTTAGTTAAATGGCCGTGACAACCTGAAATGTAACAAGAGGCGGTAGTGCATTCGACTGCAAGGTCAGAGGTCGCGTGTTCGATTCCTCCTCAGTACAAATATTTGTAGGCACGGATATATAAGTATGTTAACAGCAGTCTGGTTACCATAGTTCTGTCTGTCGGCCGTCTGATCCCAAACTATGGTAACCAGACTGCTGATAAACATACTTATATATTTCTAAGTACATTCATATTATAGGGTTATAATATAGGGCTCGTGGCTAAGTGGTAACCGAGTAGGTTAACACATTACAAAGTTAAGTAATACTAGCCAGGTCAGTCTAGGATGGGTGACCATTCTTAACAAATTGAGACCCCTCCGTGCCTCGGAGAGCACGTTAAACCGTCGGTCCCGGGTGCCACACAAACATCTGTGGCATTCGTTACGGGTAGTTGGAGCCCTAAAAAAGAAGTCCGACAACCTGGTCTAACTACAGAACTTCGATATCGCCTAGTACTTGGGTTGTGGAGGTCTGATGGCAGTCGCTTCACGTAAAATATCAAAGTTCGGCCGTATCGTAGTTAGATTGAAAGCCGACCCCAACTTAGTTGGGAAAAGGCGCGGAGGATGATGATGATTCATATTATAGATAAATTACACCCAGACATTTAAGTTTACTTGATAATTTCATTTATACCTAGTCCAAATATAAATACAAACCTTCAGTAAAAATTGTGATTTTAGAGTGGAATTCCATGCCTCGTTCGAACATGTCTTTGGGGCTCCCATCCTTGGCGATGCCGACGTCGCCTGTCGCGACTCCCTTGAGCGAGCCGTCGTCGCGGTAGATCAGGTCAGCAGCTGCGCAACCTGGCCATACCTAATGTCAGATCAAGTTAATAAATAATTAATCATTGTGTAGTTAGAGGACTCGGACTTGCCGACTAGTGTATTACGTTTTACCTCCGTACCTACTTCCTGCTCGAGTTCGAACTAGTTCGAGTTACATGTACAGGTATTTTTTTTTTTTATGGTATAGGGGGCAAACGAGCAGACGGGTCACCTGATGATAAATGACTACCGCCGCCCATGGGCACCTGTAACTCAAGAGTCACAAGTGCGTTGCCGCTCTTTAAGGTGGAAAAGGGGGTAAATGGGAGGAAAGGGGAGAGGGGGATTAAATGAGAGGAGAGGGGGAGAGGGGAAGGGCGGGAATTGGGGAGAGGTAAGGGTTAGGGCCTTCGGTAACCTCACTCACGCGGCGATAAGCAATGCAAGCATTGTTTCACTGCCGGTTTTCTGTGAGGCCGTGGTATCGAGCGGAGTTGAGCCGGCCCATACGTGCCGAAGCATGGCTCTCCATCATCAAAAGGTATGCTCGAATAATTGCTCACACTCCCTAGCCCTTTCCTTCCGTTCTTATTTACCTTTCAATATACTGTCAATTTTCCCATCTTCAATTCTGAAAGTGCCGTATTACATAAAATGTTTAAACAATATGTGTTATAAATAAATATAAAAATTACTTGAAAACTGCTACATAATGCTACAAGCGTCCAGCGTATATGTTGACCTGACAATGTACGGAAAGTCTATACAATTACAGGTCGAAGTTATAACGACATTCCACCACCAGGCTGTCTCTAGAAAGTACGTATAAATTTTCTCGTAGAAGATGTCAATCCCCTGGCCTATTCCCTATTTGGGGTTAGCCCTCCTGGTACATTTACGCCACTCTTGGCGATTTTGCGTCATTTCTGATGTTAAGCCCATCGTCAAGATATCATTGTGGATTGTTCTTGTCCATGTAGACGGTGGGCGTCCTCTACCTCTTTTGCCCTCCCTTATGGCCAACACCTGTTTGGTCATATGGTCTTCACCACGGCGCATTACGTGACCAAACCAAATCTGTTATTAATTAGAATTATATAGGAGCAACCGGCAAGTAACACAAATGGAGTTGTGAGTATTTATAGATACCGCGACTTACAGGGAGGCAGATCATGAGCTTGTTTAGTAAATTAATAAAAAAAAAAAAATGTTCAATTGTTTACTAAACTGATCGCCTTATAAGTACCCTTATTACTAACAACCACCAACTGGCCCTGTGGCGCAACGGATAACGCGTCTGACTACGGATCAGAAGATTCCAGGTTCGAATCCTGGCAGGGTCGCGTAATATATTTTTATTTAATAACAATTTTTAAATTGTATACGAATTTCATAATTATTGTGGTGGATTTTTTACATATCTTAACCATACAGATCAATTCTGAGTTCATGATTTTTACATAATACATTAAATGATACATAAATTTATTATAATTATATTAACTTCAGGATTTCACAAACGGCCGTCTGATCCTAAACTAGGCAGAGCCTATACTATGGTAACCAGATAGCTAATAAACATACTTATATATTTCTAAATACATAATTACACCCAGACACAGAACAAATAATCATGCTCATCTCACAATTATTTGTCCTGAGTGGGAATCAAACCCACAACCTCTGGCTTAGCAGTTAGGATCACTAACCACTAGACCAACAGGCCAGCATTATCTGAAGTGTTTATTACACAATAATTGTAAATTAGAAATAAACTACATATTTCCTGAATGATTATATTTCTACTTTCATAGCATTCAATATATTGTGAAACAACATCGAAGTTGTAACTTGTGTTTTATGTAGCATTTCTTTAGTTTTTTCAATTCAAACTCACATGAGAAATCTCGTGAGGACTATTTGCCACTGACATACATAGACAGTAAGATTAGCATAAAAAGAAAAAGTTAAATAAAGTCATACCTCTGCACCAGCTGCTTCTGCCTGTTCTCCAAGCCATTTAACAAGATGTCCAAGCCTCACCACATAGTTGCCATGATTGTAGTTAGGTAAACCTTAAAAATGATAATTTATAACTGCAGTTTTTTGGGTATGTGGTAGTTGGTCACAGCTGACAATAAAAGCTGGTTTTAAAACATCTCTGTTACCCCTTCTAAGATATAGGCAGAGTGGGTGTTAGTCCTTCTCTAACTGTACTACTGTACAGGGGTCATGATAGAGGGGGACTAACACCATGTGTGCACTGCATCTTTTAGAGTTAGCAGAACACATCTTTATACATATATTTCTTGTGTGTGCATGTGTATGTTACGGAACTAAACCTAAATTTTGAATTTTATGATTTTTAATGTGTTTTTAGGTGTTAATGTCTTTAGGTGGATTCCAGAATGGTTTAGATTTACAATTGGACCCGGTAGATGGCGCTGCGATGGGGTTATAGGAAAAATATTTTTTACGTTCCGGCAGGACAATGTTTACCATAGCGCTTTTAACATACATAACTTTCAGTCGTTTGACAGTTGGCGCGATTGACAAAATGCGCGCTGCAAATATCGTTTAAAACAGATGCATTGGTCAGAACCATTTTCAAATTTTTTTTTTTTAATTATACTAATTCGAATTCAATATTCATAGTTAGGACAAGACAATGTCTGTCGGGTCAGGTAGTGTGTATATAAAAAGCTGAAAACTTACCACGGAATGCGGGCAGTGGTATTCTCCCACTCTTAGTTAGTAAACCAAACTTGTCTGAGCTAACTGGAGTATTCATTGGTGCACCTTTATCTTTCCAGTCTGGTATAAGCTCATTGAGAGCTATAGGGTCCACACAGGCTCCAGATAAAATATGTCCTCCAATCTCAGCTGCTTTCTCTAGCAGAGTTACTCTTACTTCCTGTAAACAATTTAAAAGCTAATGGCTCTCACCATTTGACATTGCGGGTTTTTGTATAGGTAGCTGTTGCTCAAATGCATTTTCAACCATACATTTTCAGGTAGAAATATCTCATTAAGTAAATTTATTCCGTATTCATGTGCAAAAACGTGTGACCCATGTTAAAATACACTTTTCTCAAATACTAATAGGACTTGGCCTTTGAAAGTCATTAGAAGAGTGTAATCTTAGTTGGAAGTGGTTAGTGTGATATATGGGCACCTAACTTAGCTAAGAGCTAAATTAGGTGCCCATGAGAGTCATGCTTGCATGTATTGAAAACAAATTGTAGAAAAGTATTGAGAAAACAGTTGAGTTTGTAACATGAACTCTGTTCCCTTTTTATATACATAATATATTTATTAGTTTTAAGAAACAAATCTTTTACATGTTTTCATACAATGATGATGCTCAGTAGCAGTCAGTACAGACCAAATACCCAGCATAAATACTCACAGCCCCTTTTTCTTCTGCTATTTGCCTTGCTCTGATGGCAGCAGCCATGCCGGCTGGACCTCCTCCGATAATTAGGATATCTGTCTCTTCCGCCACCCGCTCCATACTGATATCTAAACATTATAATGGTTACATCAAATTTAAAGTTAAATACTAAAGAATTAATTTTTAATGTAAAAATTTGTAAGCACAATCATCATATGCATTAAATAGTGTAATCTGGAATGACAACAAAAAACAAACACATTGCCTAAATTCATTAAATTTATCACTGTTACGTATCGTTAATTATCGTTATCAGATTCTTACACCAAAAATAAATAAATTAAGATGTCCTTGTTACTACGGAAACTCACCTTTCCATCTTGGATCCTTATCTCTAGAATGGATTGTGTAGTGAGTGGTTATTTTGGGGTAGGCATCTGAGTAAAGTCTTCTTGCAGCGCTTGTTAGCCTCCCCACTGAAAGTTTCATAAAGAAAACGTCACAAATTAAACCAAAACAATGAACTTTGAACTTTTATATTTAGTATCTTTATTGCATAACAATGCTCAACAAGGTCATTTAAGGTCTGTTATCACTGCCCGGTTGATAGAACTGATTAAATGATACACATTAAATAGCACATACGAAAAATATTAAAAATCCAACTCACGAACAGCTGATAGCCAACATCCATGCAACAAACTTTTTAAACTTGATTTTTAACAAAACAAACCGGTAATAAAATTAAAATTTATTATACATGGTTTAATTGACATTTAATAGATGGTGAAAAACACTGATTTATATTTAAAAATGCAATTTATTTACCCTGACGAGACGAACTAACAAGTGCCGCCGCCATAGTTAAAAACAATATGCGTTCCGACTCCTCAACTGACAGAATTAAAAATGTTAACAAGGTTTATTTGTGAATTGAATATATTATTTAACAAAAAGAAGACAGAGCGAAAGTATACAAAAATGTTTGATTTACGAAGAATATACTAATACTAATAAGAATAAACTATGAAAAATATGTACTCATATAACATCTCTTGAAATGTTTTTGTTACAATATCATGTTGTTATAATAAACGGAACGTATTTTCGCGGTAAATTTTGAAACCTCAATCTATCCACTTAAATCTCGAAAAAATTATAGACAGATTTACTTCTTAGCCTGTATGTACTTACACAATATATAAAAATTTTATACTGTTCGTTGGTAAGCACATTACTATAATAAGGTTTGACTGGTAGGAATTGTATTTGTATTTCTTAAAAATACGTAAGTAGGTAGTAGAAACAAATTGGAGAAGTTGCCAGGAAAATTCGAGAACAATTTAAAAGATTTCCAAGAAAACAAATGATATAGTCACTAAATGTTTTGTGCTCGACATTAAAACGATCACAAACATTATTAGAAATTAGATTGGACAGGACCACGTCTGTAGGTAATATCGGAAGCCCTCTGTTTCGAGGCAGGAACCAGCATTATTGTGGAGCATCAGCATCGAGCCCTAGATGAAGTATCGTTTCCGATAGTCGATGCATGAGACTTCGGACATCACTTTCGGAGTCTGGCCCTTTAACACATAGGGACTCTTAACTGATTCATAACTTAACAGGGCCCGACACCTCCTGTGGGTAAATCGTGCGGTCAATGGCCCTTTATTCGACCCCAATCTAGAAGAACCTGATGGCCCGCAATGCCACTATGCTGCGGCGCCTGCGGGCGATGGCCGGTGTCTTTTGAAGCGACGAGTCTTCTAACAAACCTGAAGGGGCAGCCTACTAATAGGCTTCATCGTGCGCGATGGAAGATTTGGTTTTCCTAAGTATGTATATTTCTTTTATTTTATTGCTTCCAGCTTTGGACACAATTTCAGGTCCAAGGTAACTAAGTGGTGCAAGGCCAATTTATTGCCTTATGTAGATGCAAGGCAATTGACTTAAGTAATACAAATTGAGCAATGAAAATATAACAATAATTAGCCCCCTATTAGAGGGGCTTACTACTTGAACAATATATTTTTATGATGTTTATTTCATATTTATACGTTGGATGTGAGATTGTTAAATTTAATATGGTTTTATTTATGGAGGACACAAAATTGATATGTAATGGTAACAAAATCTACTTATCCTTCCAATGAATATGGATGTGTCTATCTATATGTGCTATGGGTGATGTAAATGAAAAAATAAATAAAGAATATTGTTTTTATTTAAGAAGGCTTATAAATAAATTAGAGACGTAACGTCGCCGTCGTTGCATACGTTGAATTACTTCACTGGTTTCATCTGCCACAGGCCATCGTTCAGATAGTGACAGTTCTCTATGCCTACGCCTTTGTTCACCTTGGCTCTGGAAACAAAAAAAAATAAGTTCTTATACCATGACTACAGGTGAGTGAACCTGAGTTCCTAAAGAAACCGTAAGGTTAAAACCGTGATATTAGAAGTTTTGGGCACAGCAGATTCCCCTCCCTATATCTAGAGAGAACAGAGCGAAACAGTTGTCAACAAAAGATGAGTTCTGAGCATTCACGTTTCGTTAATAACCGTTGCTACTGCAGTGTGCTCTTACGCTGGTGATGGTGAGAATGGAGGTATAAACCTGGTAATTTTTTTATTAAATAGAAGGTGATTTATATTGCCAGCAACTACTAATTTCAATCTCGTCTCGAAAGGAAGCTAAGAATAGTTCTGGTTTATTATCAGCCATTTCATTCAGGTATATACTATAACAGTAAATGGGCATGCTATGCCGTTATTTTTATTTGACTACGGAATATTTTTTTACGTATTTACCTACGTGAACAAACTCAAGAGCTAAATATCAACACAAAGTAAACAGTTTTGTCTTACATATCAGTAGTTGACAGCGACGTAGTGCCAATGGCTAGAGCATGCTCCTTGCCCTCCGCCATAACCGCGACCACCTGACCTTTGTCCACGGTGGTCATTCTTGCCCCTGGGGAGGTTAAACCAGGACACATGATGTTGGCACCACTGAGCACGAAGCGAATGGCACCCTTGTCAACCTGTTGCATCGGCAAAAAGAAGGGATCTGAAATTGTAAGGATTTAAATTTAGAATGTTATTTTTTTTAGAACCAGAGACAATAAAGCCAATTTCTTATTGTTTCATCATCATTGCATTTGTCAAGATATTCTACAGTGCAGTGTGTTATATGATACGATCGATAACAATATATTCCAAACAGTGGTTATTGATAAATTAATATAATTATATATCTATCTGGGACACAGTACCCAAAGGTGTCCTATAAAGATCTTTTTTGGGACCCATTTTGTAAATATTTAAGCGACAACGTTATAAAGACCGCCGCATCTCAGTTCATGTACGAATATAATGTACCTTTCATGATGAAAAAATAAATCATATACATAGCTGCAGTAGTTCCGGAGACTACCTTTCACATACACACAATATTTAATGTATAATGTCTTCAAGTACTTTTTCTTAAAATGCACCTTCAATTGTTAATCTCTGCTTCGTCTTAGATTGACTTATTAAAGAATGCTTATGTGGTATCGGCATAATCCTTACGAAGTAACTACATAATAATATTATAGTGTATGGTTATAAATAAATAAATAAATTATCTTATCTGTGGTATCGGTATGGTAAGTTCGCCTATGCACAGTACTACGAGTATATGTCAAAAGTTAGTGTTTTTCTTATAACGTTAGTATAAATACCAGTGAATGTTTACGTTTCTATAATTTAGTGGTTTGAGCATGAGATGAAGATATGTATGTATATACTATACTTCAGTACGAACAGTTCTTAAGCATCCTCGTACTTCAGGTATAGATATTTATCGCCACTAAATAAGTAGGTATTAGTTTGCGAATAAATATTAACTGAATCTCACATTTTACCTCGTAATATTACTTAAAAATAGAAGTTAAGCAACACCTGTTTGAAAACACGTTTGCTATGTGCAACATACAGAAAAAACTAAGTCGTCGAGCATAAAAACCTCTAGGTGTGTCTACATTCTTCACCATATCACTACATATTATTAAACAAAGTCCCCCGCCGCGTCTGTCTGTCTAAAAAATATTGAACGGATTTTCATACAGTTTTCAGTTTATCAGTTTAATTAATCAGGTTTCCCTAATAAATAGTGATTCATGAGGAAGGTTTAGATGAATAATTTGTACCCGTGCGAAGCCGGGGCGGTTTGCTAGTTTCAAATAAAACAATAATGTCAAAGGTCGTGGGTAAACCTGTAGGTATGGAGTATACAGGACTTAGATTTGAATTTCCAACACCCGGTTTCTGAAAAGCTGATCAACTAATTATAAGTCAAATCTCTTGTCAAGGACCTATATCGAGTTGCTGAAAGCATAATTAGGCACTTTGATTTGATGTTCGGATCAGTTAAAAGAGCACTGTTCGTTGAACAATATTTTGATCAGCCTTTCAGAAACCAACTATAAATGTATATTACTAAAATAAACACGCTAAATTCTTGAAAATTCAATTCCAATCCCAGTAAAAGCTTTGCATCATTATATCTCCTCTGTACTGGCATTTACTTATCGGTAATATATTTTCCAACCCAGAGCCATTAAAAGCCTCTAAGTACTTTTTAAATCTTATAATGTTGTTCTTATATAGGTAGCATTTATTGCTCATAAAACAATATTTGAATTATTCAATTGTCATGATGCTAGTTAGTAAATTCCTTCCATTAATAATTTAGTTTAACTAAAGTGAATAACTTATTTAAAAGGCCTCAGGAAATTGTATGTTACATTTTGAATAATTAGATTCCATCGTATTTTTAACCGACTTCAAAAAACGAGGAGGTTCTATGTTCCACTGTATATATTTTTTTTATGTATGTTCACCGGTTACTCAAAGACACCTGGACCGATTTGGAAAATTATTTTGTTTGAAAGGGTATTCTTTCCAGGTGGTCCCATGGTCATCAGGTCAGGATGGGATCCTGGAGAAATCGAGGAAACTCTTCAAATTTTATAGACACACTTGAAGCAATGTGGGTATTTTGAGGCGCATTGAAGTAGGTGATATTTTTTTTAAAGATAATAACGTTTGTTATCGTATTTCAATTATTATCAAACCCACAACTAAAAGTAGGTAAATGGTTTCACAATAGCGAAACGTCATAAATCGTTATTTTACACAAGTTTCTACAGAATTTACAGTTTTGACGTTCATGAAAAATAAAACTGATTTGACTTATCAGTTAATTACCTTATTGCTTGACAGGAATGGAGGAAACTTTATTATCTGTTTGTTGACATTCAAGGGTCAATGAGGTATCGATATCACGAGGTCCAAAGAGCGTAGTGAACATGAGATGAGCTACGACTTTTATAGTTCTCGTATCGGTATGGCCTTTTCCTCTACGTGTTTCAAAGTATTTGAATTCATAATTATTGATATGTATAACACAATTAACGATCTTGCCATCACTTACTCGTATTTGGTATTAAATAATCTAAATCTGGATAAAAAAAGAAAGGGTTGCCAGAGAAAAGTTTGAGATGTTTTTAAGCGAGAAAATAATGAATTTTTTAAATATTATAATAAATAATAGAAACGTTTATTTGGAACTAAAAAAACAATACAATACTAAAACAAAATGGAAACGATGATAGCTGCAAAAGTATAAACTGTGGCACAGCTACCTGGTGGGAGGTAGGTTTTTCCAGACAAAGACTTAGAAAGTAAATAAATGAAATTGTACAAAGTTTTTAGTATTAACAATATTTAAAATAATGAGGTAAAGTATTAAATGTATGGATATCTGCTTATGTGTGCGTGTAGGTGTGTGTGTGTGTGTGTATGTGTGTGTGTGTGTGTGTGTGAATGTGAAATGTTATACTGTTACAAGTTTTTCTGTTGCATCATAATCAAGAGATTTTAGCCAAGTTTCAACTTTCTTTTTTAGTTTATGGCCATTTAGAGAATAAATATTGAGGGTGTGATTGCTTTTATTATACACTTTAGAGCTTATGTGTTTAAAATGCCGACTCGCGGCTACGGTTCTACGCGATTTTATATCACATACTCTATCAGAGCGGCGTTTCGTGCTGTATATGTTTGGATCGTATGTTAGCTGACTATGCTTGCGAAGTGTAGTAGTAAGAATAAATAGCTGTCTGACAGAGAGGATCTTGCAGATAGAATAGAGGATTTTTGTAGGAAATCGGATGGGTTTCCTTGCTAATACCTTAAGGATAGCTCGTTGGCCACGTTCTACGCGGATCAAAGTTGATTTAGGAGCTCCTCCCCAGACCACTAGGCAGTAACCCATTACCGACTGTGCAAGTGCAAAATAGATGAATATTAAGCTATGAAAGTCCACCACGGCTCTAAGTTTCTTAAAAATATATATTAACTTTCTTAAGCGTGCTACTGTATAACTAATTTGCTGTTTCAATTTAAGGTTATTATCGATAATAATACCAAGGTATCTGACAAACTCAGAGCTGTCCAGTTTGGGACAATTACAATTTGTGTTATAGTTATTATCATTATAGGAACAATTGTGGGCACGAATTACAATGGGTGATTGGGGTTGACTAGCTTTAGTGGAAGAGAAGGTTACAAACTTGGTTTTATTGACATTGAGTGTAAGTAGGTTGTTGGTTAACCATGCCATAACAGAGCTAAGCGCCAGTTCAGCATTGACCTGAACATCGTTCCAGTTGCGACCGTCAATTATAAGAGCTGTGTCATCTGCATAAGTTATTATTCTGTAGTTAGGTAATGATAACTGACACAGCTCATTCACGTATATAAGGAAAAGAGTAGGTCCGAGAACACTACCCTGTGGGACTCCATACGTGACAAATTCTACGTTACTGAAGTAGTTGTGCAGCTTAACAGACTGTTTTCTGTCTATGAGATAGCTCCTGAAAATGTCCAGGGACGTGCCACGTATGCCTATTTTTTCTAGCTTTGAAATAAGTATGGGGACAGAGATAGTGTCAAAAGCCTTGGAGAGGTCTAAAAATATGCCAAGTGTTTTTCGTCTTTTTTCGAAATTGTTGATAATTGTATCTGTGAGTTCTACCACAGCATCCTCTGTGGATGTACCGCTTCTGAAACCAAATTGATTTTTAGCTAATATATTTAATTTTGAGAGATATTGAGTGAGTCTAGTGTTCATAATGTTTTAAAAAATTTTAGATAGTGTAGAAAGTACTGATATAGGTCTATAGTTAGATGCACTGTCTCTGTCTCCAGACTTATAAATAGGATGAACTACCGCGGTTTTAAATATGTCAGGAAAGATACCGGTAGCAAAACACAGGTTAAAAATGCAGACAAGATCAGGTGTAATAATATGTCTGGTAGCTTTTACAATGGAGCTACTTATACCATCAAACCCGACAGCGCATTTATCCTTAAGACCCAAGATTATATTTTCAACTTCGATACTATCTACGCAATGCATCCCCATTGAGTGTAGTGGAGTAGAGCCTGAAGAATTTGGAGTGACAGATTTTGCATTTTCATACTGATCAGATTGCTGGATTTTAGATGCCAATAGTCTGCCCACATTAGCAAAGTAATTATTTACTTTGTCTACCGACTGGGAGGGGTCTTTGCAGCATTTTAATAACTCTAAGGTAATAGTGATGTAATAATTGGTTCCAAATTACCCACCCGTTTGATTAATTTCCATGTTGCTTTAGGACTACTTCTAGCCTTCTGAAACTCATTACGTTCGTATTCACGCTTGACCTTTTTTAAGAGGTTATTGCAAAAGTTACGATAACGATAGAATACCAACTTGTTTGACTCGATGTCAGGATGTTTCTTTAGAGTTCTGTGTAAATTGTCTCTATGACGTATGCATCTCAGAAGGCCAGGAGTAATCCACGGCTTAATAATGAGTTTTTTGCTAGGAATGCTCGAAGTATGGAAATGGGATTTAATAGCTGAGGACATTATGGACACAAGGGATTGGGTAGCTGCATTTGGATTTTGGGATTGGAGTATTGAAGAAAAATCTGTGTAACTGATGCATTCAACCACTGCTGGAATATCTATCTTAATATTTGAATAATTACCAATGACTTTAGTTTTAATTTTTTTGTTACAAAAGAGGATAATAGGAGCGTGGTCTGTAATAAGAGAGTCTAGTACTAGTGTAGTGGCAGTAGTTGGAGAGCGAAGTATTACATGATCGAGGCAGCTTGACTGTCTAGTCGGGAGACTATAAGTAGGAAGCATTCCATGGGAGGCAGTAAGATTAAGTAGTCGTCTGCATACGGATCACAGCTGTCTTGAGAGATGTTTATGTTAAGGTCTCCACTTATGGCAGCAGTTTTATAGTGGGATAGCGTTTCTAAAACATCATCAAGACTACTCAAGAACAAGGTTAAATCTCTATACGACGGAGAGCGGTAAAGGGCAATAAGAGCAGCCTTATCGGAAAATTTTATATATTAATTTGTTAAATATTTCATTACAGTTTATCCTTAATAGATATAGACATATATATATATATATTTATAGATAGATAAGAAAATACGAGTTGAAAATTTCTTGCAATCACTGGTTATTACTTATATATGTTCCACTTACGACCTGGTCTCTTACCTAGGTATAGTTTCATGTAAAATTGGCAACACTGAGAGACTGGATATGGTGAGTTTATTTTGGTGTAAGTCCTGTAAATCATCCTGTAAATCACTGCCCGATCAATCAAACCAAACCAATCAAATGGGCATGGATTTCAAGAATTATTAAGTTATTACTATTAATTAGTTTTTTAAATTTTTTGTTTGTTCCGGCTAATCTCCGAAAACGGGTGGACTGATTTCCACGGGACTTTTACCGGCAGATGGCTGGTGTTATAAAGACTAACTTAGGCTAGTTTTGTTTTGGAAAAAGGATTAGGGTTCGGATTAAGGTTCCGCGCAAAATATATAAATATTTACACGCGAGCGAAGCCGCGCGGGAACTGCTAGTTTATAATAAAAGTACTATACCATCCTATTAATCCCCTTAATATTATAAATGTGAAAGTTTGAATGGATGGATGGATGGATGGATGTTTGTTACTCTTTCACGCAAAAACCACTGAACCGATTGCGATGAAACTTGGTATGTAGATAGCTGGAGACCTGGATTAACATATAGGCTACTTTTTATCCAGATATTCCCACGGGATCGGGACTTACGCGGGTGAAACCGCTTGGCGCTGCTAGTTTAAAATAAAGAAACAGCGGTACCCCAAGGGTTAGAACTAACCAATAGACTATCAACGTAGACACAAAAAATATTCCAGAGTTGATTTTTAGTTTAATTAGAACGGCTGTAGATCAATAATACTAACTAAACATTACAATACAATAACATTTAAAAAAAAAAAATCTAATTTAAAAATATAAAAAACCTATCATGCATCTTCTTCACTGAATCCTTACTAATATTATAAATGCGAAAGTAACTGTCTGTCTGTCTACCAGTCGCCTTTTCACGCCAAAACTACTGAACCGATTTAAATGAAATTTGGTACACAGATAGTCTAAAGCCTGAGAAAGACATACGCTACTTTTTAATGAAAAAAAAGGGGTGTAAGGGGTTGAAAGGTGGGGATGAAAAGTTGTATGGAAGTATTGTCAATTAGCCTAAATAATAAAAAATTCTACCCAAAGACACTTCCACGCGGACAGCTAGTTTCAAATATGCAAACAAAATCATCGCCTATCAATCCGCAATCAAATTAATAGTTGAGTCCGAATCCAGGAGACCGTTAAGCGCATGTAAAAGCTACTTTACCAGTACCCCTTTAAATAACAACATAATATATCATACATACCCCCGAGAATACGTACCCCGAGGAGCGAACAAGATTACAATCAATCAGCTATGCGAGTATATGTAGTTTTCAAGGAAAGGCGAGGGTTTCAACACCCCATCCACTAGCGTAACAGCATCATCAATCATCAATCGAAAATCTGACAGTCTACCATTTCCCACTTGGCTAGCATTTCACGTCACTCATAACAAAGGTCAAAGTGCCACGGCAGTATCATCTTTCATTTTTTTCAGGGCATTTTTTTACCCCCGACCCTAAAAGAGGGGTGTTATATGTTTGACGTATCTATGTGTCTGTCTGTGGCATCATAGCTCCCATACGGATGAATCGATTTGAGTGCGGTTTTTATTGTTTGAAAGGTGACTTGATCGAGGGTGTTCTTAGATATAATTCAAGAAAATCTATTAAGCCGTTCGAAGATCATCAGCTCTTTTGTAATCGTTGAAAGGATTTTGGAGTGAGGGGTATTTTAAATTTATTTTTGATAAATTTAGCTGAGTATGACTAAAATAGACGTGTTACTCAAACTGCGTTTATTTGCGACTATTCTACCTCTACACACATACATAAACACAAAACTATATTCTATTGTGTCCCTAAACCATTCCCCCCTTATAAAAAACATTAATTAACACAACCAAAAAAAAAATTACGCAATAAGTACTACTTCTACTTATGACAATTACACACATCACTGCACAAGATAACATCTATGAGTACATGTTACTTGATGCTGCCTACTGCTGAGGTATAGTTTGAACGACCACTGCATTTGGGTTACTAGCTACTTGCTCGCGTACTCATCCTTTTGCCGTCCTCTTGCAACGACGGCAAAACATGTATGTAGGTATCCCATAGCCATAGATAACACGATATTTTTAATACATAGTTACACACAATTGAAAAACATTCGGCCCTGTTAGTATGGAGATTCCTTACATTCATTTTCGTGCTAATGGATAAATGCCAGAAATATTATCATCAATGGTTTGGAAAAATAAGGATCTACTTCTCAAACTGGAACTGGCTAGGGCTTTACAGACAGTAGAAAACAAACTCTCCGTAAAATATTAAATAACATATGCTTACATTTATGTAGCAGTTTTAAGGTCGGCATCCAAGGGCCCTCGCGATGCCTGAAGAACAGCAACTCACCGGCGCTGTTCACCATAATCTCAATATGATCGTGGCTGAAAAAGATTCGAAAATTACATCAGTCTATTTTTCATAACCAAAACATCGCTTTTCGCGATATGCTTATTATAGTTCCACACTAATCTTTGGCATGCAATTCTAGACCTGATTTTGGCTGATATTTTTCAATATATTCATTTTCTTAGATTACCTACTGGTTTCTGGTACTAAAAAATAAATTTAATTTCTTTATGATAAAATATTAAACCAATACCTCATATACATAAACTTCCGTCTCTTTCAAACTAAGCAAAACGTTAGGCCGATAAACACCTTTCTAGAGCGCTTGAGATTCGAAGAACTTTTTGTTTTTGCAACGTTTGCAAATGTTAGTGTAGACAATTATTATATACTAGCTGCGCCCCGCGGTTTCACCCGCGAAGTCCCGATGCCGTGGGAATATCGGGATAAAAAGTAGCCTATGTGTTAATCCAGACCTCCAGCTATCTACATACCAAGTTTTATCGCAATCGGTTCAGTAGTTTTTGCGTGAAAGAGTAACAAACGTTCATACATTCATACATCCATACATTCATACATCCATACATCCACACATCCACACATCCATACATCTATACATCCTCACAAACTTTCACGTTTATAATATTAGTACGACTAGCAGCGCTCCTCGTAAGTCCCGATCCCGTGGGAATATCGGGATAAAAAGTAGCCTATATGTTAATCCAGGTATCCAGCTATCTACATACCAAGTTTCATTGTAATCGGTTTAGTAGTTTTGGCGTGAAAGAGTAACTAACATCCATACATACATACATCAATACATACATACATCCATACATACATACATCCATACATACATACATACATCCATACATCCTCACAAACTTTCACGTTAAAAATATTAGTAGGATTTTGTTCCGATGTAGCAACAACCCTCGCAGTATGCTCGTTTATTGTAAAGTTCTAAAGGTCTTACTCTGTGCACGATTAAAGAAAAAAACTTACGATGTACAAAATTACAAAACCATTTTTAAACGTAGAAAGTAGTCTCGTGATTATGGTTTATTTATATAAAAATAAGACTAAGAAATACCTATATAAGATTAGCACTAACGTTTATCACAGTATGGACTACCAATAACTAACTCAGCGGCGGTAGCGTAATGGCTAAGGCGTCGGACTTGCGATCAAGTGGTTGCTGGTTCGAACCCCACCCAGTGCACTACCGACGTGAGCCCACTCATAACACAAGCATTTAGCTCAGCTGGAGGGATTAACAAGAATACTAGTAATGTGTGACCCACGTTGCAAAAAAACTCTCTCCCTCTCGATATATTAAACGATCATAACAATTAGACATACGAGTACAAACCCCTGTCTATCTTTCCCAAGTACCAATTTGTCTTAAGTTACATCATCGATTACCACGGAGCTTTCACTGGCAGACATCTAGCGTTATAAGCAGTAATTTAGGCTGCTTTTACTTTGGCAAAAGAAAAATATATGAATATGTAAACGCGAGCGAAGCCGCGCAGGAACTGTTAGTTTAAAAGAACGTACCATTTTACAATTCTGAAAGTATCCTTCTTGGGAAGCACTTGGTCGATGTAGTTCTCAAGATGTGGGTATAGCTCTAGAAGACGCGCACGGATGCCCTTCTGCACAGAGGACTTGAGCTGTTGCACACCCGATATGCTTTCCTTCTCGTCGAATCTGGAAATAGAAAAACAGGTGACTTAGTGCAAGGTATTTTTCATATTGTTCGGCATGGCAAAATTCAGTGCAATGATTTTTTCCTGTTGTTCAGGATATCCTAACGGTTCAGTTCATACCGGATTGATTAATTTCCTTGTCTAGAATGATTGACAATACGAGCATAATAATCGCAACATCTAAATGTTGGTGGTGAAATTTCTGGTAGCTACAAGAAAATTTTTCTAACTCAACAAAAATAATTATAAGAATGAGTTAAATGATAAATGTAAAACCAAGGACCGCACCCGACCTCGGTAAGCTTATCTATATAATGTATAATTAAGTTGCATCAGGCCATTATGATATAGGATCTAAATTGCAATCATATCTGGTAGCTCTAACCAACTTTTGTTTGAAAATATTACTCAACTATGAATGTAGAATAAAATAATTCGAAAATGTGGATAAAAAGTCATGAATCTAAATAATTAGATCAACAGTCTAATCGATTGTTGACTGATTCCCACGGTTACTTAAAAAACCATCGCCGCGAAGAGTTTGACTTTGGCGTGGCTACGGAACAATCAACCGTCAGTCAGTTGGGCGACTCCGAAATGCCTATTTAAGAAAAAAAAACTAGGGCTTTGCAAGACACGAGCGTGCCGGCTTTTTTGACACTTTGGCATTTAGATGTTTAAAACGAAAGTCTTCCTCGCAACCCCATTGAGCCGCCATTTGTCACTGAACAGTTAAAGGTTAGACGAGAATAGGTCTGTGTCAAAACGATTTCTCCCCTGCCCCTGATAAAGGTTTTCTTCCTCAGAGTGGCACAGACTGTACTGTGTAATAATTTTCTAATTCTTAATATTGAATTCCGTGGAAAGGTCAGGTTTAAATGTTAGATAAAACATTTTTACCCTAGATAAAAGGTTCCATTATCCACAAAGTTATTATTAATGACTAGATGAAAACATATTATGCTAAGTAATGGCAGTAATGGTAACTATTTATATATATATAATTAATCTAAACTGATTGTCATAACAAAATGACGTAAGGTCATTGGACGTGAAATGTTACTAAGACTAGGAGTCTAATGGTATTTTTTTTAAGTTTGTTTATATATTTTATAGTTGTTTATATATTAACGGTTCTATGGCCCAGAAGGGGTAGGCGTAATGGTGAATACACATCCAAATTTCGCTAGCTATATTTTTGATCCCAAATACCATTCTAAAATTATATTTTTTTCCTAACAATTTGAATACTTTAGAACATATTATGTACAACGTGCAGTGCAGTCGATTACTAAAGTTATGTCTACAGCAGATAAGAAAAAATATTGCTACAAATTATCCAACGTATTTTTTAGTTCACTTCCATAAATAGGTAGATTTCAAAACTCTTTTGCGTTAGATAGTCCGTTTGTTAAAGAAGGCTGTGTAAAGTTACAGACACACACTCACCCACACTCACGCACACTCACGCACACTCACGCACACTCACACACACACACACATACACACACACACACTTTTTTATAAAAATACACCAATAAAAAATTTTTGCACCACTCATAATGCGACTGGTAAACACAAGGTAAAAAAATTAACTCATGCGAACCAAAACATTAGTCTAGTCTTTTTTCTTGTTTATTAGCACTTGAAAATGTTTTTTTTTTTCATATTCCGGCATAAATTTTTAAGTCTTAACCTGGTTGAAGGTAATTTTAAGTTTTCACTAGTGTAAACTGTAGTGGGGAGATATTATAAATGTTATTGTTGCTTTGAAACAGAGCATTTCTTTTTCATTTTAATCATTTATTTTATGCCACGAAGAACGGTTTTATGTTTTAATTTTACTCAAGAAGGTTGTTGCAACATGTTGCTAGCTTGGTGTTTCGCATACGGCCATTTTTTACAAACTCATGACGCTCTTGTTCGACCTAGAACAGGCAAACAAAATTCTAAAATACCGAGCGATATGTGCGATTGCTAGTCTGGTCAGGCTGCGAGACAACTAGAAATCAATTTCAAGTAACCGCCCCGTTATATGTTACCCCGCAAACGGTAAGATCAGGCCCCAGCGCGGTAGACCAGACCAAGTCTCAAGGGAAGCCTTAAATTCGCAAGACGGGCACGGAATCATCATAACTAGGTAAGAGAACAGTGGGACTTGTTTTGTATCCAAATTTTATATGAGTACGGTATTATTATTACTTGCTTTGTAAGTATGTTAGTAAGTGCTAATTATAAACCTTCGTGGTTTTGGGAATGCTATCCATATCAAAACTTGTAAATTTATTATTCAAATGTTGAAAGAATAAGTGAAATGTAGGTACCTATTAACATTTTACAAAGAGACCGATAAAATGACACAATCAAATATTTTTATACGTATATTAGATTACCTACATTGTTAGATTTCGCGGACTTGCATCCGTGGTCACGAATTCGACGACGGAGGACGTGCACCACTGAGCCAGTCAGCACGTGACCACGGCTAGTACAAAATAATACTTTTTAAATACATGATCGCATTAATTCCCGTTAACATAACTATAATGTCATGGAACGCGAAAGTTTAAAAGTTAGTACAATCTATGCTTTGTTATCTATTTTCTGTCGTAATCAATGACCATTCTACTGATATGCTACTTTGTATACCATTACCTACCCGATAATAACACATGACAGAAATTTCCGTAATAGATAATATCGGAAAACAAACGGTTTATAGAGACTGTCGTTTTAAATAAAAGTTTAGGTACTTAATTAAAACAATGTAGTATGAATTATATTATCAACCATTAGTTACCGCGTAGCTTCGTGTACGTATTTACATATATTGAGTGGAATTGTAAGAAACAGTCTCACAACCACTGATATAAACTATGAAAATCACTAACTAACAGTAACTGCCAAGTTGTTTGTACCTCTATTCGCACTCAAGTCAATAGATCTCCACTTATTTCTACCCTTTTATAATCCCACTATTCGTTAATATTTATCAATCGACCAATAGTATTTATTGCCTTACCGGTGTAACCACCCAAAATAATGTCTATTAACTTATTTTTATTAAATAGTGAACTGTGTTAGCATCTATTATAGTTTGGCCCTATTTTTAATAAAATAAATAAAAGTTTTTGATGTGGCGACAACAGAATCATTATTAATTTTCTAAAATAAAAGTGGCCTAGGTTATATAACACCCGATATCTGCTAGTGAAAGTCCCGTGGAATTCGGTCCACCCGTTTCGGAGATTAGACGAAACAAATAAACATTTTCAAATCGATTTTTTACCGTGTAAACATTCGGATGCATTTAGTAAAATGCTGTTATTATGACATTCCAAACAGACACTTAAATTTTATTTGTTTGTATTGATTTAGACACTTTTTAGGACAAATATAATATTATCATCTTACTATGTATTACATAAAATTTTCTTAACAATATTATCCTACTAATAATATAAACGTGAAAGTTTGTGAGTATGGATGTATGGATGTTTGTTACTCTTTCATGCCAAAACTACTGAACCGATTGCGATGAAACTTGGTATGTAGATAGCTGGAGACCTGGATTAACACATAGGCTTTTTATTCCGATATTTCTTAGGGATCGGGACTTACGCGGGTGAAAACGCGAGGTGCAGCTAGTATAGAATAAATGAGATGATCAGAGGATTAAATAGAAAGAACGACCAAATTGCACCCATCTTGGTGAGTGACCACGATCGGTACAATACGATCGAAACGTACGTAGATATCCTACATTATAAAATATATTAACGCGATTGAGTCCCAATTTTGACATTTGATATGCATACAAGTCGCGAAAGTATAAAAACTGAAGAATTCAATCTGTTGGATCGGAACAATAACCTTTAAACAGGTCACACGAACTAATTGGAGGCGCAATATGAATTTTTATGGCAAAGAATTGACGGATGTGTAATGAATATCGTCACATGTCACAGTATACTTGTTTGAATTAGGGCAGCCAGACTGGAAAGTATCTATAACCTTCAGAAGACTAATATTACTATATACTGGTATTTTTCTGTTGGCGAGTAGGGTTGCCAGAGTTAATGGTAGTGGGGGGTTGGGCTTTATAGGGGTGGCAACGCAGAACTGATACCACCGTTTAGCACAAACAAGTTAGAAAGGACTTGTAATCTGTCCACGTTGACATTGTAAGTAATATGTACAATATTAAAAACGTAATACAGAGTGAACTTTGACTTCGATTTTATGTTTTAAATATGATTAAGTACTCGACTTTGAGTGACTTTGATATTCACTTAACGCTAAAAGTATATCGCTGTTACAAATGAACAGATTGCGCCGAATTGAGGGTCACCAATTGCTTGCGTGCAAACAAAACAAGGTCGTTGGTCGTTGCATTTGCCCAATTAACTTTATAACCACCGTTTTTACAATTATATGTATATTTTTTAGCTGCGAAAGCTAGCTTTATCAATAAGTACTACTAAAACAAGGACACAATCATCGGAACGTGGGTTGTTTTGAAAAATCCTCGTACAATACCTACCTATCCGATTGTAAAATTAAAGAAGGGGTTGACTGACACCTACGATTTAAATCTTCCATCTGTAAGGATGTTAGGCACAAAAGATTACAGCTCACCACCCCCCTTGTTTACCTACTAAGGTGTTAAAGGGTAGTTTCGAATACTGGAAAGATACGTAATACAAAAACTCGTAATCAAAAAGCCGGGACTTAAGCCGTATAGAACTCATAAAAGTTTAAGAACGTTTAAGAACTCAAAAAAATAATTACTTCAATGAAGTATTGATACTCATTTGTTTTAAGAAATAAAGTTGTTCTTAGAGTAAGGCTAAACAAGATGTTTACTCATGTGTTTAAAAATACAAAAGAGCGTAATATATTTTAGATTTAAAGCGTAATATTAATACCAACATAGTGGTCTACATTTGAAATTGAAAGTCACCAACCAAATATATTTTGCGTTATCTTATCTGAGAACATTGAATACTATACGTAAATTCTTATTGATTAGATATCTTGAATAACAAAACAGAGTAGGTCAGCTATTGTTTTTAATAAAAGGACGACAACGTCAGTCAAAGTATTTGTTGTAGATATTATTTTGAAAGTAGATTGTAATGATACCGATTTTTTTGCCGAATGTGATTTTCAAATCGGGACGAATTTCGATTGATATGTATTTATGAATAATTTAAATGAAGAAAAAAAAATTAAATATAGAAATGAAAGGAAATTACGAGTCTATAAGAAAAGATAATGTTTATATAATGCCTGCTTGGTTATGTACTGAAAATTCAGGCTTCTAGTTTTATCCACAAATTATAGGGGGTCGAAAATGGCCTGAACTGCTTCGAGAAAAGGATGATACGACCGTGCCGCTTTTGTGCTCGACTTGGCGGGGGTACTGCCGTGTCCCCAGATAAAGATATATAGATTGAAGTACTGACAAACTATCCGAACTAACATGGATTATAATCGTGTGCGTTACGATTGGTTCGTCTGCGTTTGTAAATTTTCCCCGTTTTTGCAACATTTTTCATTGATGCTCCGCTCCCATTGGTCATAACGTGGTGGTATATAGCCTATAGCCATCCTCGATAAATGGGCTATCTAACACTAAAATAATTTTTAAAATCTGATCAGTAGTTTCGGAGCCTATTCAATGCAAACAAACAAACAATCAAATCTTTCCTCTTTATAATATTACGATAGTCCCAGTACCGTGGGAATATCGGAATAGAAGTATCCTATCTGTTAATCCAGGTCTCCTCTACCTATATACCCAGTTTCAATGCAATCGGTTCGGTAGTTTTTGCGTGAAAGAGTAACAAACATCCATACAACCTCACAAACTTTCACGTTCTGTCATGTTTTATAAAGTTTAAAAATGTTATGGAAAACGAAGTCCCAATATGGGAAGTAACAATTATTGTATCTGAGCTATAGGCGAGCTATAGCCGTTAGCGACAAGCGTCAAAACGTTTACAATCTTACCTATACGAGTACATATTAAATATTATTGTATCTGAGCTATAGGCGAGCTATAGCCGTTAGCGACAAGCGTCAAAACGTTTACAATCTTACCTATACGAGTACATATTAAATATTATTGTATCTGAGCTATAGGCGAGCTATAGCCGTTAGCGACAAGCGTCAAAACGTTTACAATCTTACCTATACGAGTACATATTAAATATTATTGTATCTGAGCTATAGGCGAGCTATAGCCGTTAGCGACAAGCGTCAAAACGTTTACAATCTTACCTATACGAGTACATATTAAATATTATTGAATGGTTTTGATGCAAAAATCACATTCGTAGAAAAAGGGCGGATTTGATTTTTTGACGATTTTTGTTTTTGACATAAGTCTACTGAAAACATTATACTGCACTAGCAGCGCCCCGCGGTTTCACCCGCGTAAGTCCCGATCCTGTAAGAATATCGGGATAAAAAGTAGCTTATATGTTAATGCAGGTCTCCCGCTATCTACATACTAAGTTTCATCGCAATCGGTTCTGTAGTTTTGACGTGAAAGAGTAATAAGCATGCATCCATCCAAACTTTCACATTTATAATATTAGTGGGATTATAAAACAAATCATTTTTCAAAGCTTATACACACAGTAACATTGCAAATTTGACAATATTACGTAAAACATAATTTGAAAACTTAAGTGCTCTCCTGTAAAGTTACTAAAAATCAAATCCGTCATTTTTCTACGACGACGACGAAATTATGAACTTTATTGTGAAGTAAAAATTACTACTATCCTACTAACAATAACTTTTTAAATACAAGTTTACGTCCCTGTGTATCAATATTAACGGTTTATTTGAAACAAAACTATTAAGGAGGTAGGAGTGTGTATGTGTCTGGCTTCTGGCTTATAAGTGTTATAAACACTAGCTTGACTTTCCTGCAACTGAGCTGTTTCATCGTTAACATTCGCCCATTGTTCTGTACTCGAAATAAAGCATTATGATATGATCTTTCTTTGGAATGATACGTACATAGTTTCAAATACTTTAATTTTTTTCACATATTTACTATTTATTACAAAAAGGCCTCTACTCTACCTCAACCAGTGTAAGAATACCACTTGTTTACAAAACATTTTTGATTTATGACTCCAAAGATCTTAAGCCTATTTGGAAGAATTCCATCATGCAGTAAATATACTTAATTATAGTTTAGTAACACTAAAAAAACACGCCTTAATGGCGAACCGAATTGTAAAGTAAAAAAGAGTTCTACTACCCACTTCCTTCATCATCAGACCATCTGATCTTCCAATCATCTTACCAAGCCCATCTGTTGGACTCGTCAAACGAATCATATGAGCCATAACCCAAGGGGTTTACTAGTAGCCCTTGAAAAGTTATCACCAGATATCTACGTCCTGGCTCCCTCATCAAATAAGCTTCAAGATGCCAAATTATAGTTTTGCCATCCAAACTACATAACATACAAGGTCTCATTTCGAAATGTCTTGAAAGATTAGTTTAAGAGAAGCTAATAAAAGCGTGTTAAAAATAAGTCGTGTCTATTTGCAATCCTGTAAACTACTGAATTCAACTCCACACAAGATATTCCTAGATTACTTTTTTTTTATATTGGGGACAATAAACAGTTGTAAACTATGTATTACAACAGTATAAATAATAACATAATAATTAATGCACAACCAACTTAATTATCCACGTTATACAAACAAAGTTTTGAAAACACCGGTGATTTTAATGTGTGTCTTATTCTAGATTGATATGTCTTAATACATTAACAATGGTACTTCTAAATTTAGGAGCGGATAGTCCAAAAAAGTCAATGTGTTTGAAGTGATTGTTATAGGCATTGACCAGCTGATATATGTGGGCGCGTCGTCCGGCGTTACTTCGGCACGAAGTAGTGCTGAACAGACGACCCGCTCTTACCGCGCGTTTGTCCGCGATTATATACGATTTTAGTCCAGTTTGAGACTCTTGTTACTTCATAAACAGCTGTGTTGAAAGTTATTATTAATACAGTAGCAGGGTCAAATGCGCACTTCCTATTTCCTGTAATTATAATTGCAAGGAGGGTTCTCGCCAACTGCCGCAGCGGCAAGTAATTTGGACTCGATTTGGTATCGAGTAGGCTTACGTGATTATGTGTTTCATTCAGAAATACTTGTCCCAAGTGTAAAGGTATTTGGTGCACGTTACTTGCTTAATATACTTATACATAATGTAGGCAAAAATGTATAGCACAGATGGGACTCTATCAAATCGCTCGCGATCTATCGTTAATCGCTAATACTACTACAAAGTCTTTATTTTATAGCGTCCGTCAGAAAGTCTGTTTTAATAAATGCTTTTTGCGCTAAATAGCCCGGTCGCTGCCACCGGTCGTTCAGGGATTATGGAATAAAAAAGCATTAGTAGCTACAAAAACCAACTGAATGCCACAAATAAATAATAATCAATAACAATGCCTGCCTACCTCACGTCTCGAAAACAATGTCAACACGCTATAGTATAGATGCATGTGTATTTTTTATACATTAATGTTGCTGCGATTCGAAACATGCATAAATCTTAGTCTGCTTTCGCTCGAGTGCAACTAATAACAGAGTCTTACAGTCCCAGAGACGTGTAAAATTTCACATTTCAAATGGACGCGTCACCGCGTCGCTAACATGTAACTAATTCTATGTTTGTTTCCACGACCACTTGCTGTGAAGGTCTTACTTCATGATCAGTTATGATAAAAGAAATTTAAATAAGAGTTACTTGGAAAGTAAGTTAGTAACTTATGTAATTTGAAAATAAAAGTAAAGTTACAATGTTTTTTGCTTAATATAATCTTCAACCTTCAACCGGTGACCGGACCCGGTAAAATAATACCGGATCCGGTTGACCTATCCTACTGTTGCTGTTCTGTGGGTAAAATGATCGAAGGGGTTGACGCTTTCTCGTCCAGATTCAGTGTCACAACGTTTACTAACGCTTTAAAAATCATCGCAGTCATAGAAAAACGGCGGATTTGATTTTTTGCCAATTGACATTAACCTACTGAAAACATTATACTTTATCATAAAACAAAACATTTTTCGAAGCTCATACACACAGTAACATTTTCAGATATCATTATCAGAAACAGTCGTTTGAAAAATATTACGTAGAACATGATTTGAAAACTTTAAAGTGCTCTCCTATAAAGTTACTAAAAATTAAATCCGTCGTTTTTCTACGACGACGATGAAAATAAATATGCTACCCACAAGTAGAAAATGGCCCCAATTCTGTTACTTCACTCGCTAAATTAAAATTCACTAAATTTTCTTCATATAAGAAGTAAACCTTGTACACTTAGAAACAAGGTCTTATTTCAAATTGAAACAAGTAGGTCACATATGTCGCTATCGAAATAAGCAATTTATTTGTCGACTAAAGTCTGATACGCTTAAATAAACTTTAATACCACGTAGCGAGAGCCGCTATCCGTTGAATGCCATTTCTTTTGCTCTGTGTTTTTAGTAAGCGTCTTCGTAGGTGTAGATTAAAAACACGTCATCCTTGTTCGTTTTGAACAAGTTTTTATACGGCAATTATACAGCGTTTGAATAAATGAAGACTCTTGCTGCGTGGAAATAAAGTTGAGTATACGTTGACAGGTTTTATTGAAATTTAGAGGCGCCGAGAAATAGATGCTAGTAACAAATAGACCTTATTACGAAGAACACTAAGTTGATTTCATATGAAGAAATTAAGTCAAGTTTTAGTTTAGTCGAGTGTACAATAGAATCGGCACCATTAACTCATCTGTCATCCATCACTGATAGTGATAGATAAGTCTTTAAATATGTAGGTAGGCCAACTCACATTGCAGTGAAATGAAATGCATAATAATTTGTAGTAAAACAATGATATTTTAAACTCTTAGACTGTATTATACCTACTTGAATTTGTTTGTTGTGTATAATTTAACTGTAGTAAACCGAGACCGTAATAAATATAAGTCTTTGTTTCGGAAATTCTCATGAAAACACGATGAATATAAATAACAATTCAAAATATAATATTGTGTAGATTTTATTTCAGAGATTTCCCACGCCTTTTGTTAGTTGTTTAAAGTTGAAGTGAAGTTTAATTAATGTTTAAATATGGATCTTTGTGACCGTCGATCTTAGAAGGTTTATAACTTTTTAATCATTATTTATATCACTATTCTAAAATATAGATTTATAACAACAAGAATCAATATCACACTTATCTTTCTAAATACGGTGCCACAGATAATCATCCTCCAAGGTTACTAACAAAAATGTTGACTATCACATCGGCTTAGTAATACAATAGCAAAAATATAAGACCATTTATAAACAGAGAACTTCTTTCTAAATCAACAATTAAGATCTTCCTTAATTACTATGATTTAGTCAATCAAGGGCCTTATAGCGACGTGACGGTCCGGTCCCCGGTAAGAGGGTAAAGAATTGTGTGAGGCGCACAATCCATTAACTTTGGGACTAAGAATCAGTTTAGTCTATAAACAGGTTATTCGATCAATACTGACTTTCCTTTTTATGAAAGTTCACGGAAAAATTCTAGGTAAGTTACGTTCGAAAACTAAAATTGTGTTGAAGGTTATAACTGTTTGTTATAAGCAGAACTAGTTTCACTTTTAGGTCAATATTTTTTTTATTAGGTATGTTGACATAATGTGTATCAGATCAAAACGTAAAAGTGATTGAAGAGCAATAAATAAACTAGTGTTTTATAACTAATTTGTTTAATTTTTTAATATATTTTGGTTTAGATAATGAATATAACACAAGTCCCGGATTTTAAGATATATCCTTTAACCTTTTGATAAACTCAGCCCTGTACTTAATTTTATGTTTCTATGTGGCATAAGATAAGAGGAGAAGACAATTATGATGATCTGTCACAATCACCCAAAAAAATTCAGATTTTCAGACGTTCATCGCTCGTGAAATATTATTAAAGTTGGAGTAAGAAATTTTGTGTTACGGCGTACACAAAATTTCATTTCAGTATGTTTCTCAAATCGAAAATCTCTCGGTTTGAAAATGGCTCCAAATTGGTTCGTGTAAATATAGCACTGCAGTGCTCGCGAACTTGCCCGCGCACTTCCGTGCGGTTAAATCTGTTTTGTTTATAAACGTAATAAGTATAACATAAAAAACCTAATCGTACGTGAATATGTAAACTAAAACGTCATCGTACTGTCGAACGCATTACATTGCATTACTTTAAAATTTCACCCACCTATTAGGAACCAATGCGATGCAATGCTTTTTTTTTTTTATAGATTTTTTGGGCCAGAAACTTACGCGAGCGGTCTCAGAAGACCCGGCCAAAGTTTCATCACAATCTGATCAAAATCAAAATCAAAACATACTTAGATTGATTTTTATTTAAATAGATTAACAAAATATTTACTTTTTCGTTCATTATAGCGTAATTTGACCCCTACGACTTGACTTTTGGGTCAAATTACGCTATAATGAACGAAAAAGTAAATATTATTTGTAATAAAAAAAACAAAAATCTAAGATATAGCTATCCAGGATAACCTAATACAATCCTACATTACCCACAGTTTCGAAATCTACAAACTTCTTATTATGTGTGATCTTCTATCTCAGATAATAGGATGAGGAATAAGGTTTTAGAAGAAAAGGGAGGACTGACAAATGAACCTCTCTCTTACATATCTCTCATACGGGCTGCTTAATTGGTTGTGCTAAGAATATTTTTTTGGTTATATTGTTTTTAAAAAATAAAACAAGGTTTACAAAAAATGGTGGAATGACTTATTTTTACAGAGACGTCATCGCGCGCGTGACACCCATGTGGTGTTGCTTAAAAAAAATATCAGACATACTATTAGTTACGTGTGCGTTGCGTGCGTAGCTTTAGATGTTTAAGTACATGTTGTTCAAAAATATGTTTTCGTCTGTCAACCGTCTGAATTAGCCCGAACACTATAACGGCGTAATACTTAACTATATTAAACATTTTGAGCCTTATGACTTTTGCAATAAAGCTTAATCTATTTGTAATACAGGTCAAATACTCGTGTTGCGTAGTGATTATATAGGTTTACAGGATAAACGAGGCGGGTTAGGGGTGTCCACATTACTTCATTAAAATTCCTTGTTAGCACCTTGTTTTTGCCACTTAGCTATAACGGTTGTAGTGGCTGCAGGTGCCATAACCGTTTTATATATAGGGTTGCCACCGTGTTCCAATATTTTTTTGCTTTCAATGTCTTAGTTGTTTAAGATATATATATAGTTGCGATTTGTCATTACTTAAAATCGTCTCTATTAGTTTTACAAAATAACAACACGACGTTCTTGAATAGTTTCAAACATAATTAAAATTTATTTTAATATATATATCTTGGTTAGTTATGTGTATTTAGAAAGGTGAATAAATACTATATAATTTAGAGCAATCGAGAGTAACACTAAGAGAGTAGATTCCAGAATATGTTTTTGATTACTCCCTTACCAACTTAAACGATTTCTGGTCCCTAAAAGCCACTGGCAGATATATATAAAAGGATCAGTATAATACACCAAAACCATAACTTAGTATAACCGGGTCGCCATTTTATTATCGACAAACCCGATTTTATTACGCGTCAGCCCTATAAAAAACACGCAACGCAATGAGGCAATGTCGTTTAGTCACGTGCACGCGATGGATCACGTTTTCACAAACAGTTTTATCAACTACGACCACAGCGCAACGAATCATATGCATTGACGACCTAGTTTCAAAACATTAAAGTGTCTCGTTAAAACAGTATAGCTGTAGCAGCAATGGATTTTAATGCATCAAGCAAAGTAAATACACGTGGTGTTCGCCCTTTGGAAACTACTGATACGTGGACGTAAATTTACTCTTTCACAGAGTTTCATCGCTGTCTAACGGTATAAAAGTGTGACGTAGACGTGTCTGGTTACTGCTTAGTTAGTTACAATTTTCTTGGTACTGACGGTTTACTCACTCCAGGCACACCATTTCATTTTAATTCGTTCGATTCCAAGATAACAAATGTAGCGAGGCGATCTGCAGGGATTTGGGTTTCTACATCTGTGTAATGCTTGCTAATATTAAATATTAAGGTTAATCTGATTTTAATAATGGACATGAGCGACCCAGCTTTTTAAGTGTCGATGGTATATATATTCTATAATTTACACCACTATAAAATGTAAATACCTAATTAATATGTAATGTACTCGTAAATACAAGTTTAGGAATTACAACAAATACATATTATAGTAGGTACTACGTCAACTACAAGATGCCTCATTTAGAAAGTAAACTTGTCTGAGATATTTACTCATTAGTACAAGGAACGTAGCAGTATAAAAGACGTTTCATCATAACGATCAAGTAATTATTACGTCACATAAAATGTTACATAATAATAACTTGGTGATGAAATTGACATTTACTCTGAGATCTGTGGGGATATAATAATTTTATAGTAAACACACTTTCAGATAGCATTATTTTTTGACCGACGAAAAAAAAGGTTCTCAATTTGACCGTATATATATGCTAGCTTTTACCCGCGGCTTCGCTTGAGTACGTTTACTTAAAAACTTCTTTAACCTTTCTTTATAGGTACTTTATTAAAAAATCTCTACATAGTCGGGCGGGCCGCTAGTAGTGTATAAAAAATATGTCATTTTATCAGAAGATGCCAGTATTACCAGGCTACTAGGTGAGCTAACACATGAGCATACCACGTAAAATTGGCCATGAGAGAAGCAGTCCTGCTTTAAATCTACACCTGCGTATTTAAGGGTTTGACCCTGTAACTTGTTTATGGTCATGGCAAAACACACTTTCAGGGGAAATTGCAGTCTCTTGAATTCAAAGGGAATTGTTGAAGGTTGAAGGGAAGGGTTGAATTTTGGAAAACGCTGCAATATTTTTCGTAACTCATTATTTTTGCCGTACTCAATTCATACGAAATTTCATGCAAATATGTCTAAAGAATAAAAAGTTTCATACCAACTTTTATCCCCTTTTTCACGCCCTTGGGGGTTGAATTTTGAACAATCCTTCCTTAGTGGATGCCTACGTCAATAGAGGAATACGTGCGCGAAATTTTAAGTTTCTGCCCTAAGGGTTTGGCCTGTGCGTTGATACATCATAACATCAGTCAATCACTTTTGCCTTTTATATATATACAGATTTTTTTTATGTATGTTCGTTATGTATGTGCCATCTCTTCGTTATTTATGAACCGATCTTGATTATTCTTTTTTAACCGACGAAAAAAAAAGAGGTTCTCAATTCGACCGTACTGTTTGCAGCAAAGCCGTAGCGATGCAATCGCAAAACGACCGAGATACAGTTTCGATACTGTCGTAGGCCACCTTCGCCCACGTCCATGTTTCTGTATCGTTACAATCGCGATTTTCACGCACTTCAGTAGCGATTGAGGCGCGTGCAATATGTGTACAATTGCAGTACTATACTGCAATCAATGTAAACGCCACAGTTGCATTTCAGAAAACAGTTGTCGCGCGTTGGTATTGATAATCTCGGGCGTAAGTAACAATGCTAAATCAATACAGACGCATGTTTACATCGATACTGTCGTGCGTTGCAAATACGACGAACACCAAAAGTAGTGACGCGGTTCTGAATCACTGCAAAAAGTCGCCTTGAGCGACAGAGACCTTATCGAGGTAATACTTACTCGTATGTGGTGGGTGGTCAGTCCACCATACTCGAGACCACGATAGGTGCAATACGATCTCGAGTAAACAGACTGGTATGGGGTCTTAATGACAGGTTTAGAGATGAAGTAGGTATAGAACGTCGGGTGTTGTAAACAAATCGTGATATATGATATTTACTACTGGCAGTTGGCATTTTGACAAATAACTAATATCTAGGTCAAGGTTTGATAACAATATAACTGGAATCAATGACTTTCTGTTATCCCAAAATATGTTACACAATTACGTAAGCCTTATGTCATAGTAATAGTACAGATTACTAAGTAGTTACTACATAATAACAGTAATAGTCTGGTAATACATGTACTAAAAAACTACTTTGAAACTCCTTAATAACAATGTACCCGCTTCCAGTGTAAATCCAAGGATATCACAAATCACCACTGCCAAGAAGAATCCGAATGCTTATCCGAGAATCACGTTTACTCCAAAAAAACCTTTTCTTAAACACCGCTTTGCAACACAATCCAGACATCCAGTGTCCTACAGAATATATATTATATACTAAATGATAAATCGATACCTCGAATTAAAACCGATGAGCACCATCTAATATCTAATAGGATGACCGAAATATTATATTATATTTAGAGTTTAAGTTTCCTTAACATTCCAACCCCCCCAAATAAGAGCAACAGTGCTTAAACTAGACTAAAAATAAAAATACTAGAAAGTCTTAAATCTAAGTAATGAAGATTAGAACCTAAAATTCGCGTTTGCCTTCCTATCCCCAAACAAAACAACGCAATTACATGAACCCTTAAAATTAATCTTTAAATGTAGATACAAATTTTATAATCTAAGTTTATAAGTTTTTTAATAAGTAGTGGTATGAAACGACTAAAATTCAATTTCAAATATCCTAATTACTAACAGGTAAAACACAAATCTTAGATGCAGTTTTCTTAATAAATGAGGTTTTAGATTGAATTGTTACAACTCTAGTAACATAATCCGCGCCATAATGCGTTTTAACTACTCTACCCATTGACCATCTGGCGGGTGGTAAATCAGGCTCCTTTACCAAGACAACATCATCCACTACTGGTTCCGGTGTTAATTTGTTCAGCTTACACCTTTGCATCAAACCTTATAGGTATTCCTGAGACCATCTTCTACAAAAATGTTGAACCATACGTTGGTAAAGTTGCCATCACCTCAAAGAACTAAGTGTAACTTGTTCATAGTTACGCTCAGGAGGCAAAATTAAAGGTTCTCCCACTAAAAAGTGCCCTGGTGTCAACGGTATAGTTTCGTCCTGATCCTGTACATATGATATTGGTCTGGAATTGAGACACCCCTCAATTTGAGCCAATACAGTAGAGAGTTCTTCGTAAGTAAGGGTGGAATTACCAACTATTCGCCTTAGGTGGTGCTTGTAGATTTTACCCCCGCCTCCCACAGCCCTCCGAAATTGAAACCTTACAAGATTTCTGATACCTATCAGAAACGTCCTTCAACATTATCTGAAGGTTCTTGTGGTCTAAGTTCCATCAATTCTTCGACTTCGTTATACAAATCATTTTCAGAATTCCGTACCTCAAAAGGTAAAAAGGGAACCCTTATAAGATCACTCCCTTGTCCGTCTGTCTGTCTGTCCGTGTGTCACCATTTTTGAAATATTCAGAAGTCTATGCTTCTGTGCACTTAAGAATGTTTGAATGGTTGAGAGTAAATTCTTTCCATTTAGCTATGACATTTCCCATTCTATTTTCCAGATAGGTCCTGGTAATTCTTGACTTAGAACATTTCTTATTCAAATTCAAATTCAAAATCATTTATTCAATTAAGACACTAAGTGACATTTATGAACGTTAAATTGAAGCTAGAGTTAAAATCATAGATCGGCAGAAACAGACGCCACAGCATATACTGGATTGTCAAGGTAAATTATATATATAATAATATATAATAATACAATAAAATTAATCGGTTTTCTGTAAAATAAATACTATTAAAAATGGGTATTTGGTAATTGATAAGAAGAGACTTTGTTTAAATAAAATTATACTCCTACTTTTTTTTCAATTTAATTTGTTTATTTCTTACTATTTTTTTATATTCTTATGTATAACTTGGACCGATTTCCTTAATAAATATAATATGCATTTTGACATTCACATTGAGCTCACGGCGCGGCGGCTCGCTCTTAGAATTGAGGGAACTGAGGTTCTCAAGAAACCCTTGCGGCCTCGCCTTAAAAGGTTGTAATATCCGATTTGATCAGGTTGTAATATTATCCGTTGTAAATGTGATCTCGCATGTAGTAGACATACTTAAATACAATATCATCAAATACATCCGATAATGAAACCAGTATTAAATTTATCCTACTACCTCTGATAACTGTTGTCGCGACATCGCGAACTCTTATTTATTTTATTAAAAATAGGGGAAAACTATAATAGATGAAAAATCAGTAACTATTTAAATAATGTTACGAATATCCCGCCATCTATTGGCGACTGTGGGAAGTCGTATAGAGCTACAAAATAAAGATACACGCCATCTGTTGAGACAACACGGAACTAAGTAGTTAGTAGCCCGTAATGGAATATTCTACGATGTATTAGCGGATTCTATTCTTATGTAGAATTTGCAGGAGGTGTCGCGATTTTTCTGGAAGTACCGTTTCGCTATGTGAAGCGTGGCGTTGCGGAGTAGTGAGTTAGTCTTCAAGTGAGTGTCAAGTGAGTGTCAGGTGAATTAACAGCGGCTAAAGTGTAAGTGAATTAAGAAGTTTAGTGTAATAGTGATAATAAATTATTGTAATTGTGTTGTTCCTAGTTTCCCTGTGTATTTTGTGATCTATTAAAATAAATTGTGTCTATTTCGGTAACAATCTGGTATAATTCTCTAATCCCGAACCTCAGCTCGTAACAATAATATGAGTTAATAGACATTATTATGACTAGTTATATCGGTAACGCAGCGCTATTGGTCGGTTGTCAATAGAGGGGTTATAAAAGGCTGTGAATGCATCATAATCATAAGTTAAAAACAAGAATTAACGTGATCACGAAACAGGTATACATATCTCTGAATTGCCTGACGTTGACATGAGTGCTGATTGAGGTAGGAACAACATAGCAGTTACTGTTATTTAGTGATTTTGATAGCTTATTGCAATAGTGGTAAGATTGTTGCGAACATAATAAACTGCAATATGTAATACATATAAGTACATGTAATTAGTTGAAATAAAAAACTTTTCAAGATACAAAAATACCATTAAAAACGTCCAATACTTGATTCAGTAAGTGTGACGAACGGGTAGAGATTGGTAACCACCAGGGTTAAAACCCACGATTGGGTAAAAACCCGGATGATTACCCATCTATAGAGATGGGTAATCACCTGGATTAAAACCTACGACTGGGTAAACAACCAACCTATGAAGTAACCAACTGTTTATTACATTTGCATTAGGATTCAATTGCGATATTTTGTCCCCAGACTCAGAAGCTGTATGAAATACACCTCTGAATCAGTTAATTATATTTAACTGCAGGAATATACCTAAAGATAAAACTTCTTTCCTTTAGAAGTTAGAACTTCTTTGATGTTCAATATTTAGTAAACAATAACTGAATCTGTTTATTGTTTACAAGCAATTTAACGATAAACATTACACATAGAGAAGATATTTATTTATGCACTACACGTACCTGTACGAACAAACAAACCAATGGTAATGATTGTTGAATATGTTTCTCATTGCCAGAAATGTAGGTTGGCTGTCGGAGTTACGCCTTGGCCGGGAGGAGGTTTGTCTAAGACCGTGTCCACCGAGTCTAAAACGCTAACGTAAACTAAGTCTAAAATAGGATTTGACCCTAAAACAATCTTACAATTGCAAAATATATGAGCAAAATACGTAATATGTTAACAGTCTTTGATCATTCAATTCAAACACCTCAAGAGCTCAAGAAAGAGTTGGACTACTAGGTGTGGATCTCGAATCAGGGAATTTACAATATTTTCCTAGTAATACTTAAGCGTATTTCGCCTGTTTTGAACGAGACTTCCTCAGAACACATTACGAATAACTAAATTAACAAAAAAAAAGTTAATTATAACTAACTAAAAAATACCCAAATCATGATAAATTGTAATAAGTTGTATTCTTCACCCTCAATTTTCCATTCTTAGACGTGTAATATTTTCTTACGAACCATGACCAATTCAACTAAAAAAAAATCAGGACCGCAGCAGGCCCGCAGAGGTAGATTTCGTGTTCTTTTATTTTTTTTGAAAATCTGCCCCCCAGTCCGCCCCTTTGGGGGAATATCCCCTATTCACGAACTTAACCCTAATTTGTGCCCTAACTTTCTTTCGATTTTTTTTTAACTGACGGTTGTTTTGGGGTTTAGGGTTCATAACTAGACCTCCTGTAAAGAATTTTTTGGAAAATTCGACAACTGGTACAAATTCGAAAATTACCTAAACTCTTCAGCTTTATTATGTTAGTATATATGTTGTCATTGTTACGTCTACAAAAGGTGAAAGATTTTTCGGTAATTTACTATTTTACAAAATGGTTATCTCAAATCTGTAAGCACCGTCCAGGTGAAATTAAGTTATCATAAAACCATAAAGCGTTAGGTAAACGAAGCCATAAAATATTAGATAACCTCGTGCATATGTCGCGGATGGATTATCGGATCAGCTGTTTTATATAACCGCTAAGTTGTTTTACAAAACAGATCCGTTATGCAAACAAGGTCTCAACATCTCATGTGCTGCCATGTGAGAAAACATCATCTTAATATTAATTATATTCTACCTAATTAATGTGTACATCTCAATAGTCGTGAACTCGTGAATTTATTTATAACAATCGCAAGTACTTATCTCAATCACGTGACATTGCACTCATTCAGGAATTTCATCATTCTCATAAGGGAATTCATGGATGTTTTAATGGGTAATTAATTTACTTTAATTAAATAAGCTTACAAACAGTCTGATTAATAATAATACTAACTTCACACATCTCACACACGGCTGTCTGATTCCAAACTAGGCAGAGCCTGTACTATGATAACCAGACTGGTGATAAACATACTTATATATTTCTAAATACATTCATATTATACATAAATTACAACCAGACCCAGAACAAATGATCATACTCATCATACAATTATTTTTCCTGGGTGGAAATTGAACCCACGACCTCTGGCTCAGCAGTCAGGGTCACTAACCACTAGATCAACAAGCCAGTCAATATATAGTCCTAGCTTTAGCCCGCGGCTTCGCTCGCGTAGAAGTAATTTTTCAATCCCTCGGGAACAGTCCTTTTTCTGGATAAAAGATACGCTATGTCCTTCTCTTTATCTCTGGCAACGTGTAGCAAAATTTCATAAATATCGGATATAAAATAAGAACAAACATACATAAATTGATTTTTAAAAATAAAAAAATAAATTAAAAACATGCGCGTATATGAATACTACGTTGTGTAAAAAATTCACAACGATCAGTAAAGAACTTTAGATTTGCGATGATTTTGAATAAACGAACATTAAACTTAGTATATATTCAGCGTAAGAAGAGGAAGAGAGACTTATTAAGATAAAGCGAGAGGTATTCTTGGTAAGAATCGGTACAATTCCAACCCACACCCATTACATAAGTACATACGTTTGATGGCTCGCTTCTCAAAGCCAACACAATATTGGTTTTTTGCAGTCGACACTTAAAAACTTGTATTGTATAGCATGTTGTGTTTTAGAAAAGGTGTTACACCTCAGCAAAATTGGCAGGTAAAGTCTTGTTTGAGTCACGAATCAATTGTCATTAGTCATATCAGTAGATAATTTTTTTCTGTCTTAATTTTGAACTCTTGGTATGTTTCTCTTCTAATTCATTCTTTATTTATTTCACGAAATTACGTATTTTCTGTACCATTCGTCTTTATCTCAGTCCCTTTTTCCATTATCAGCGCTTTTTCAGTTATCGTGTCGTGCCAAGTGGAATACGATATTTCCTCTATTGTTTCATAGCTCTTAACAATTGCATCTTGAAAACTTCAATTCACTTCGACTTACACAACAGAAGATAAAGGGTATGATGTTAGTCGCAAAGAAAATTCATATCACTAATAAACGCAACGTTAAAAGGTACAGTTTGAAATATGTACTAGCTCAATATGACTACTTGGCAGTCATTCTGCATTGACACAGTTTACATTAAATGAAAAATTTGGTATTTAGAGCATTCAGCTTTGGTACGAAATAAAGCTAAGTACGCCAACATGAGGCCATCTTGTTATTTGACATGAAAAGGAGAATTCACTAGAAGTATTTGTTGCGAAACAACCGCAGAAGACGTTAATTTAATTATTAAGTCATCTACGTATAACCCAGACAGGCCTTGGAACAGTATATTAACGGGAGCGCAATTTGCTGCGATCTGACATGTTGGTTGTATATTATATCTATTTACGGAGTAATTGTCTTGTGACGTAAGTTCGTTCGGACGTAAGTGATATTGTATATCGCACCTAAATCTTTTCACATTTACTTCCATGTAAAATGTGTGTGTGTGTGTGAGGATGAATGAATGAGTGCTAACCCTACGATGTTGAACTAAATAAAACATCTAGGGATCAGGATCTGCTAGCCAGCTGGCTATCAGATCTATTAGCTGGAATAAGTGATTGATGAGCCTTTGTGTGGTTAAATTTATGAATTGGGATATTATAACTCTATGAGGGGATTTGTAATAGGCTCAAATGAAGACTATATGTGGGTAGCAACAAAAACAATCGCGACAAATGATCCAGAGCCACCTGAAGAAGATGTGAACACTGTCGAGAAACCTCAAATCGTGTTCAAACCTGAAAACATTTTCACAAAATGAGCTTAATAATCTCATCACTTGGATCTTCCTTCTTAGCTATCTCTCTTCTTTCTTAGCAGTTGCACGAAAATTCCTCGGCAATTACAAGACTGACAACTAGTTAGTGTAGACTTAATTATGGCAATGCTGCTTAGCTTCAGAAATTTATTCTGTAATATGGGCATAAAGTACACTATCTTTATGGTGTTATAGATCATTTTCAAGTTTCAACATAATTTAGGAGATTTTAGCAAAGAACAAAGAGAATGCTTCGATTAAGATATCAAGACAATGGAGTATAGGTATGAAGGCAGATGGGGCGCTCATACGATGACCGAGTATTGTTGGGGACTGCGAATTTCACTCCAGAAAATCGCTTAAAAGATAATTTCTTGACGATATTCCATTTTTTTTTTATTCTTATAAACTAGACTTTATGGAAAAAAACTAGTGGATTTAGCGATATCACCATATAAGCCAAACTTGAAATCAGGGCTAAAATTTTAGGCTTTGTTGCCTGTGTGTAGGCCAGTGTTAGGTACATAACATATACTCGTATTAAACACTCTCGTGTTCCCAGAACATTATCTCATCAACAACAACTCTGTCATATTATATCTAGCCGCTTCTGTTAATATAGAATTATAATAACAATGACGCGCTTATAAAGATTTTTTCTCTACGAATTTTCCGTTTTCCCTTTGTATTGTTTAAAGATGAAATGCCTAATAAGGTAGAGCTTTTATTTTATTAACTTAAACAATATAAACACGGTTCAAGTCTAAATTAAGCTTTTAACGAACAGAGTACATAGATAAATGATACTTGTGTTCAAATTCAGATCGCTCCCTTATTATTGAAGACTATTAAATAGCGACAAAGGCTGTGCAATTTGGTATAATAAATAAACTACATTAAAATAATAATAAGATAATAATAAAATAAATAAACTACATTCGTGAATATATATATATATAATATAATCTTGAGTTTCTTTTGTTTTACGCTACTTAAAAGATGTAAGATTTCATTTAAAGATCATCTCGCCAACAACCAGCGCGATTCCATGGAAAAACAATAAAGTAATCATATAACTATAATAAATTAATTTCCTTGCTTTTGACGAGAATAGGAATATTTTAAGTCAGACTGTATTTATCGACAAGAACAACAACTGATTATGAAGTTACGCAAAGGTATACTCGACAAAATTGAATCATTATCATGACGCAACTCATGTGGAACATTTAAATTTTAAATAGGTACCTACTGTAATACCTAAGTCAAGTCTTATCAAGGTTAACTAAAAGTAGTTTTATTGTTTTATGCGGCGTTCCAATAAACAAGAAACGATTCGTTTTGCTTACGGATGGTAAAATATTGTGGTGGTTTAATGCTGACACATAATTCTGAGTATAGTGCCACAAGCGACGTACCTTATATTCCACACAGACTTTAGTCGTTGTTAGAAATCCGTTATCGATACTTGTCTTGTAGTTCCTCAGTACGAATAAATTATATTTTTGGTGACCTCAAATTATTATTTCTCTCCTGCACACATAACCTTACACGCACAACTCTAAAGTGGTGACCCCGTGTTTCGTGTGCAGTGAGACGCAACGACTCAATTTGAATTTTTAACGAATTTTTTTCCGTTCGTAAGCAAAACGAATCGTTTTTTGTTTATTGGAAGGCGGCATTACACAATTTTAAACAAATAACAAAGTTCGAATGTATAGTTCTTAGTCGTGCGAGTTGAATGTCCAGGAAGTAGGAAGCCCCCATTTTTCGACAGGACATAACATACAGCGTCAAAAAAGAATAAATTTAACAGCTTTTTTGCTCCCATGTTTCTCTATATTCGTATGTAGTATGTTACTAAGCTAACAAGTTTGCGTTTTTCCATCCATCAATCCATCACTTTAATTGTTATTTAGCTGTGGCGTCATCCACATACAACAATATAATTCAGTGTAATCTAGCGAAGACTAGCTTTACTACATACTTATTACTGATCCTGTATCGTGTAATGAAAGTTCTTGAGCCGATAAGTAGGTATACAAATATACAACTTCACAACACCGCCAGAGATGATCGCGAGATTAACCAGGCGAGGTCGGACGATCTGGCAATCGAGGAGCAGAATATCCTTCAGAAAATGCGTCCATGTCAACGTGGTGTTATTTTTGTCATTTGCGTATTAAAATTCGTAGGTTAATTAATTTACGTTAATTATTTAACACCTCTGTGTTAACTTGACATATAAATTTTATATAAATTATCTAAAATTAAATTAACATTAGTAAATAAAAAAATTATTTATGTTGATTTTACTTTTTATTTCTCATTCTTTCGTAGGCTACTTTTCTGAAGTTTCACTTTTGCCGTGTGTGAATTGCACACACACACTTTTGATGGGATTTTTAAGTCGGTAATAAAATTTCAGTTTGTATTCGTTTTCAGGTCCTTATGTAAATAATACTTAGATCTCATCCGAACTCTCTTGGGTAACAAGACGCGTTGCTAAGAACTTTTTATTAATACAATATTATCAGACGAGTGGCTGTCACTTACCGTAATTTATTTAATAAATAAAAGATCCGATCGAGTGAAGCATCGAAATCCGAGAAAATGTAGAATTACGAAAGATGATTTTCGTACTGTTCTCTGAAATTCACCTTTTTTAACGCAATTTTTATATAATAGGTGGATAATGGACATTGAATTAATTGAACATAATCTTGTAGACATAGCGGAAAATGCTCGTTCCATTTTTGCTTCCTTATTTGTTAAGCCGAGAGCCGAGAGGGGTTCATAAAACTTGAGAAATTATGTTATTATGTATTACATAGTTTGAATTCCCTGACGTTTCGACCATATTGCACTAGCCGTGATCACAAGCTGACTCAGGCTTTTTGAGATTTAGTTTATCGCCCCTGTTTACCTACTAGGATTACTTGAGAGCTATTCCAGAAAATACTATTTTTAGCTGTTATACATACATATTATTATAAGTACCACACCACAGTTTTAATTTATATGGGTACCTACTAATATTATAGACGCGAAAGTTTGTGATGGTGTATGGATGTTTGTAACTCTTTTACGCAAAAACTACTGTACTGTAGCACCCCGCGGTTTCACCCGCGTAAGTCCCGATCCCGTGAGAATATCGGGATAAAAAGTAGCCTATATGTTAATCAAGGTCTCCAGCTATCTACATACTAAGTTTCATCGCAATCGGTTCAGTAGTTTTGGCGTGAAAGAGTAACTAACATCCATGTATCCATTCATCCATCCATCTAAACTTTCACATTTATAATATTAGTGGGTTAGTGGGATTACCCTTGGGGGACTTGGGGGTTTTCACACGTCACTATAAAATAAAAAAGCGCCTAGTGATCTTACGTAAACACAAGGCTTCAGTACTAACTTAATTATATGGATAATTGACAATTGCTACATCCCGGGAAAGTTAAATACTGTAAGTCGATACATGACGCTCAATTCTCCAACTGCAAACATACATTGCTGCACTCCCTCGAGTCTTCAACATCTCTATTATGTCATAATCTGAATCTCACCGCTACTGTTAGCATAGAAATATTACAATTACGTGATTATAAATAATTTTCCTCCACGAATTTCCTCTTAAGAATAAACCGTGTGTACACGAGCGAGTCTTCTTTGTATTGCAAGGTTGAAATCTTTAAATAGGTAAGCTTTTATCAACTTAGAGGCGTCGCAGGATGTTAGTAATTTTTTAATGATATAATTTGATATGACTTTAGACTTTTCCTTCACTCACTTTTCTTTGGATTTAGGTTAACAGGTATTATAGGTACTTTTATATATTTCCTTATCAATTCTGATTTTCTTGCGAGTGTCCAAATATAAAAGAATAAAGATTAATACATTTCTATTTTTCCTTGTGAGGTACGGAACTCTAAAAAGAAATAACAAGCAATTTACTATCCTCAAAAGTAAAATATTCGTTCAAACAATATTTTGTATACCTACACAAACAAAGAAAATTTAAGTGGCTGTTTGTTATGTCATAATAACAGCATTTTATTATTGTTTTAAATTTTTGTTCCTCTGTCTGTTTGTTCCAGATAATCTCCGGAACGGGTGAAACGATTTCCACAGGACTTTCACTAGTAGATAGCTGGGTTTATAAGGCGTAACTTAGGCTACTTTTATTTTGGAAAAAGAATCAGGGTTCTGCGAAGATAGAAGCCGCGCGGGGAGCAGCTTGTATCTTCTAATATATAAAATTCTCGTGTCGCGGTGTTTGTAATTAAACTCCTCCGAAACGGCTTGACCGATTCTCATGAAATTTTGTGTGCATATTGGGTAGGTATGAGAATAGGACAACATCTATTTTTCATACCCCTAAATGTTAGGGGTAGTCCACCCCTAATTTTTTTTATTTCATTTTGAGATAAAAAAAAAATTCTTAATTTTTTTATGATACAGCATTAGAAAATACATACAACCCTGATTTTTCAACCTTCTACGATCAACACCTGTTTTTTAATAGCGATATTAGTATTTTTACTTCATTGGTACATTTTTTTTAAAGTATTTAAGCCATTGAAAATAGAAAGTGCGATTGTTATAATCGATTGCAGTCAAGTCGATGTCAAACTTTTTTTTTATGGAACAGAGGGTTGACGAGCAGACGGGGGTCACCTGATGGTAAGTGACTACCGCCGCCCATGGGCACCTGCAACTCGAGAGTCACAAGTGCCTTGCCGCCCTTTAAGGTGGGAGTAGGCGAGGAGGGGAGATGGAGAGATAGGGGGGAAGATAGAGAGAGGGAAAGGTTAGGGCCACCGGTAACCTCACTCGCTTGGCGAAGTACAACGCAGCATTGCTTCACTGCCGGTTTTCTGTGAGCTCATGATATCACGCCTTTCGAGCCGGCCCATACGTGCCGAAGCATGGCTCTCCCACTGTTAAACTTTAAATATGTCAGTTAAGTTAATGAAGTAGGGGAGAACAGGGCAATGGGAGTCAGTGGGCAATGGTGGTCAATACAATAATAACATAACTAATAGACACCGATGAGAGAATACACGCGGAAACAGTCGACTATACTAGATTGCCAAGAGCATTTGCTTGTGACGGTCTTACTACGTTTTTCCGCACTTTCTTTATAATTTTACGTGTGCACATAATAGATGGTGAGTCGTTCATTTTAGACCATTTTAATAATTCAATGATTATACTTCCTAGCTTAAACCCTAAAAAATAGTATCGTAAGACATTTTCACTGAACAACTTAATAAATAATTTATTTCGGGTTTTTTATATTTTATACCTATATTTGGGTAATAGGAGTCAGTTGACCCCTATTTCCCGCATTGTTTTTGTTTTTCACCAATCTTTTCTTTTCACGCCCTAGATCAAAAGACAAGGCAAAATGGTCTTCTGACACTCTTATGAAAACGGAAGATCTTCTATAACAAGGAATGTCAATGAGAAAAGCTGCCAAATCAATGAATATTCCGTTTCCGAGTCTTCGAAAGCGGTTTAATAAGCAAACCTTTTCTAACCCAGGCCACGTCTTGGAAGGCTTCCTGTATTTAGTCCCGAAGTAGAGAAGACTAGCAGACCGAGGTGATGGTTAAACATAAGTTTATTCCCAAGAATATATATAATTGTGACGAGACCGGGATCTCCCCCATACAAGATCCTGGGAAGATTTTGGCCCCTAAAGGACAAAAAATAAATGAATCTCAATACCAACACGATGACCACAATTACCCGGACATGAGGACAATGGTGGTCAAAGCTAATTTTTTTTAAGTTAAATTACTACCAAATTATAATTCTCAAACTAAAAAGACTTTTCAGACTGATAGTTAAATAAGCATAGTAAGTACAACTGTAGTTACAATAAAGTCTACTTAATTAACTTTGATTATTTCTTGACTCTTGCTTAAGTGACTCCCATTACCCCTACTTTGAATTAGGAAAATGAATGGTTGGTGTTTTGTTATTTTTATAGGCCGTCAATAGACCACAACGCTCAATTCTTCTTTCAGTCATAGACCCCATCCCCACTATACGTTAGTTATTTTTTATTTGACTACCAAAATATTCATTAGAAATAATTAATATGTCAAAACAACGTAGCTACGGTCAGCTAGTATAATATAATACAATCATAATAATTAAAGAGTTGATATCACGTCATAGTTCGAAAAAATACGAAATCACCACAAAACGGAAAATTAACAGTAGCCTTTGTGGCATTGGAATACGGTTCAAAATGTTGTATGCGAAGGTAAAGAATGTTGAGCATACGTTGATCGATATTACGATTGTCATTCATTCTTCGTAATTTTAGCTCAAGGACTTCTTAATACTACTTATTTGTTGTTCAGTTTTCCTTCCACTTGTATGTATGTAGAGGTATGCTCTGCATTTATTTTTATCCTGACGTATATAATAAAGGGGCAGACTATGTTTTTTTGAACTTACTAGTGTCAAGATCTACATACCTGTCCCATTTATAATATAAATATAATATAAAATTCTTTATTAATAAATACAATACTATCAAGCTTCGCTCTTCTTCGCTCGCGTGTACCTACATATTTATATATTTTGCGCGGAACCCTAATTCTTTTTCTAAAATAAAAGTAGCCTAATTTACTTCTTATAACACCAGCTATCTGCTAGTCAAAGCCCCGGAAATCCCGGAAGTCCCCAGTGAAAGAAAAAAAAAAGAAATCCTATCAAGAAAGAGCTTATTCTGGGTAGATTTGTACTTCTGCCTTTAATAATATTTCAGTAAAATACACAAAAATCACAACTAGTCTTTATTGATTTAATGGCGTAATGTCATGGCGGCTTGCGTTTCGCATATTATACAACAGATAGAAGACATTTAGGAACTGAAACTAAATTTTCCGATTGCCTATTGCCTAAACTATCTTACTAGTATATCTTTTGATCATTACATTCATAGAGTAAAATACCCTATTCATGTTAGTAATAGGTCCATCCAGCTCACATAGCGATGTAGTACAATATTCAGGGCTACCAGTAAGTACAACTCATTTTATACCGCCAAGTCTCACAAATTATACAAAATCACGTACCTACTATTATGATGATGGTTCCGACCGATTTCGGCCACGGCGACCACTTCGACCCCTAGTCGGAGAGATGGCGCTGGTGCGCTCGAAGATGGCTTATGTAGCCTATCTTCACGGCGAAACACCGAGCACAGTGAGGGCATGTGAGTACGCCATTCTCGTAATGATATGTTATGGCAGCAGGTGGGCGAGCCTTTAACCGGTCGCGTTTGGTATCAAGATCAGCTTTACGCAGAACCTGGCTGTTCACCATCCTGCGCCATTCTGGCCGCTGTGTTGCCAAACGTTCCCAGCGAGATGGTTCTATGTTGCATCTCTTCATATGTCGCTTATGGACATCTTTGTACCGGAGGAGGGGACCGCCATGATTCCGCTTGCCCTCCTCCAGTACAGAGTAGAAGAGGCGCTTCGCCACTCTTTCCTCTGCCATACAAGATACGTGACCGCACCACCGAAGCTGTCGACGCATTAAATAGGCCTCTAAGTCACCAACATTTGCTCGCCGCACAGAACTTCAGTGTTTCGCACTCTATCGGACCTTCTGATCTCTGATCATGATGGTACGGAGGCATTTAAGGTGAAAGCGATCCAGAGTGCGAATGTGGCGGTGGTATACAGACCACGTCTCGAAAAGTGTATAGGAGGTTTGGCAGCACAATTGCCATATACACCGATATCTTAGTGGCCAGCTTAAGGTCATGCGAGCAGAAGACCTTGGAGCGTAGCTTGCCGAATGCCGCAGCTGCGGCATCCACCCTGCTATTGATCTCAGCATCAAGGTCACACTTGGATGTTACAGTGTTCCCCAGATAGCGAAATTTTTCCACCTGCTTCAGCACATCCTCACAAAGTTTTATAGTCAGTGTCTCGTGACCATGTATGTCAAGGGTCATCACCTCCGTCTTGTTGATACTGATCTTAAGGCCAAACTTACGGCAGGCTTGGTGGAGAGCGGACATCAGCTGTTGCAGGCTATCTGGGGATTCTGCTAGGAAGCACAAGTCAACTGCATACATGATCTCAGTGATCAGTGCATATGAGACTTTAGTGCGAGCCTTAAGTTTAGCCAAATTAAAAAGACTGCCGTCTGTGCGGAAACGGATGCGGACTCCTTGAGAAACAGTGTGTGAGACTTCTCTAACTACCACCGCAAAGTATAAGGCGAACAGAGTAGGCGCTAAGACGCATCCTTGCTTCACCCCACAGGTGACGGGGAAGAAGTCTGTCTGTTCACCGTCTACAGCAACGTAGCAATGCAATGCTGCGTTGCTGTCGTCATGCAGGAGTCTGAGGAGTCTCACAAACCTTTCCGTGCACCTGAGCTTGCTTAGCACCAACCATAGAGCTTCGCGAGGCACGCTATCGAAGGCCTTCTCCAGGTCAACAAAGCAAAGGTACAGCTGACAACCCTGTTCTCTACTCTTTTCTTGCAGTTGACGCACAGAGGATATAGCTTCGCATGTGCCTCGGTTCGGTCGGAAGCCAAACTGGGTTTCAGGCAAAATCTTTTTAGACAATTAGGCGGTTTAAGAGAACTCTAGCAAAGACCTTACCGGGGGTTGGAAGGAGCGAAATACCGCGGTAAGAGTTGCAGTCAGATCGGTCACCCTTGTTCTTGTAGAGAGCACTAATCCGCGATACTTTAAAGGTGTCCGGAACGCGCTCCTTCTCCCACATGCCAACAAATATTTCCCACACAAACGTGTGCAACTCTTCTCCGTTTTATATTTTTTTATTATTCATATCGTTTGCGTGGGTTGACTTCATTGACAACGTATGTGATTGAAGAAGAGGCGAGGAAAAAAAACAATTCCCGCATTAAGAATTTTTCCTGTGTCGCGGGAGACTTCACAAAAATATAAATAAATAAATATAAAAAAAAAAATCTTTTTTACATGATTTGTTTTTAGTATATCTTCTCTATGTGTATGTACGTCATTAAAATTGCAATCTACTACACAAGCAGGATACAAAAGATAACCGAATCATACGAATTTTGTATCCAATTAAACAATCTGGCAGCCCTGACAATATTATATCAAGGCCGGAAGGCCACTAGGCACTAACTGGTGTACTATATAGACTACTTTATTATTAGACTAACGAACGATCGATGGCCATCTCTGTGAAAAGCACTGTCACGCATAGAAATAAGGCATATATTGGGCTGTGCGTTTAAATAGGTAAATATATCTGTGGTGACGTTTTATTTAGTTGTAGCGATTTATTAAAATGTTTTGTAAATGTTGACTAATATGTGGCAGGATCTTTATTACTATTAATTTGTGATTTATAAGTTTATTAAATTATTCGATACAAAGGAAACTTTTTCAATTACTTTAAATGATTCGTATTCAATAGTAAGTAATGAAAGCCTTAGAACCTTTTAAATTGAATACAAATTGTTGTAATGAGGTTTTAATGTGCCAAAATATTACTTTTACCAAAGCTACTGTACTTACTCGTACTAATCTAGATATCTATATATATCTGTAGATAATTGCTGTTTCTTACTGTAGACTTTTTATTCTAAGTAGGTATGGGCATTGTAATTTTTATGCTTGGCCACATTGGTTGGTGTAAGTGACAAGTATTTAATTAACTGAATTGCTTATGTGATGTGCTGAATATCACAATTAATATTTATAGTCATCTAATCACAAGTACATGCCAGGTGTGGTCCTATTTCTTCATTTAGACCTTTACAAGTATTTTGCACCTACCTACCTGGCTTTGACTGCACGGCTGGTGCAATGGTCGCCTCGCCACTGCCGAGTATTGTGTATTCGATTCCCACACGGGGCAAAAATTTGTGTGATCCACAAAAAAAATGTCTGAAGTCTGGGTGTTTTTTGTGTCCGATGTTTCAATGGAATTGCCCGTTTGGAAAGTGACTTTTGGGAATTGTCCTGTTGGGAATTGCCTTTTAGAGAATTGCCCTTTTGAGTAATAGAGGTTTTGAGAAGAGAACGTTTTGGGAAGTGGTCTTTATGAGAACCAGAAATAAAGTTTTTTTTCCTTATTCAATCACATACGTTGTCAATGAAATGAACCCACGCAAACGATATGAAGTAAACAAATCTCGGAACTGCGGATATAACAACAGTCCCTGAGAATATTATTTGGACACTTAATCACCCAAATATTGCTGTTATTCATTTGCATACGTTTGCCAAATAATATTAATTCTATTTCCGGATTAATTAAATACTACTTCCCCACAGTAAATTAAATAAATAACTATATTGCATAATCTTTCTATATATACTTATGAAATTCGATGTGTGTTTGAATGTTCCTATGGAATCTAAAACAGCTGGACCAATTTTAATGAAATATTTAGCCTAGTGGGTAAATGGAATCTAAAACAGCTGGACCAGTTTTAATGAAATATTTAGCCTAGTGGGTAAATGGAATCTAAAACAGCTGGACCAATTTTAATGAAATATTTAGCCTAGTGGGTAAATGGAATCTAAAACAGCTGGACCAGTTTTAATGAAATATTTAGCCTAGTGGGTAAATGGAATCTAAAACAGCTGGACCAATTTTAATGAAATATTTAGCCTAGTGGGTAAATGGAATCTAAAACAGCTGGACCAATTTTAATGAAATATTTAGCCTAGTGGGTAAATGGAATCTAAAACAGCTGGACCAATTTTAATGAAATATTTAGCCTAGTGGGTAAATGGAATCTAAAACAGCTGGACCAGTTTTAATGAAATTTTAGCCTAGCGGCCTAGCGATCGGATCAACGAATTTCTGTTTTGCTTTTTGGCAATTTTTGCTACCCGTGCGAAGCCGGGGCGGGTCGCTTGTATATTATAAAATTGATTTCAAGGTCTATCGGTCAACATCATAGAGATATGCTTCGCGGAGCTTTAAAGAATGCGAACAATTTCAATGTAACTAACATTTGCCTGCGGCTATGTTCGCGTATGTAACGTAGGTAATATGTAACGGAGTTCAAACAAGCGTTCTCAATACGTCCCTATCCTACACTAATATTATAAACGTGAAAGTTTGTGGAGAAGAAGTGGTGACCCAATTCGTCACTTCAAATTTGCATATTTGAACACGTTAACGTTGAACGGGATTAGAGGCTCCATCCGAAGGCCACATTCAATATTAATGAATTACTACTATACCATATTATTTCACCCCTAGATTAGGTATGTTTTTTTATTTTGATTTAAAAAAAGACAACTCCCGCATTAGGAATTACTCCTGTGTCGCGGGGGACTTTACAAACATACAAACAACGAACACAAAGAACACCCAGACTCAGATGGGAATCGAACCCACGACCTCTGGCTCAGCAGTCCAACAGGCCAGTCAGTTGTGCATTAGATGGAGAATAATTTGTTATAATGGATTGCATTTTATCTTACAAATAAAGGTATTTTTGTAGAAGTCTTTACTCGTTTAATACGGCTAAGAGTTACATTTTTGTTTGAACGCGCTAATGACTAGAATTACCAGCCGGATTTGAATAATTATTTTGCATTTGATAGCGTAATTACTGAGGGATGTTATAAACTACTAAATATAACGCATATTTTTTAGTTTTTTCACCTCTAGATTCAAAGCGTATGAGATACTTTTCGATATAATGTCATTCGACATTTCAGAGTGCGTTTACGTTAATGTTGTTGTTTTACTTACACCCGGTTTCGGACAGGTAGATAAAAATATTGTTTAACTAACAGTGCTGTCAAGTTAACAGCGGTGTCAAATCATGGCATTTGACTTTTAGTTTTACTTTAGATTTTAGAGCTCTGTTAACTGATCCGATGATCCAATCAAAGTGTCTAATCATGCTTTCAGCAACTCAATAGGTATATAGTTGACAAGAGATTTGACATAAGATTTGTTAATTTTTTTAATCAGCCTTTCAGAAACCGCGCGTTAATGTAGTGTGTGTTGATGTATAGACTTGTAATTCATTATTCACTTTACCTATGCAAATTAAGTCAAGCAACAGTTGTAAATAGTAATATAGGTAATTAAAAATGCAAAGTTGTAACCTTTGATTATTAATAAACTCGGAAGTGCCAGTTAGCCAACGTAAGTGTGACATAATTACGCAGAGAAATACAAGATTTTAGCTACTTGCTCTTTTATAAGTACAGAAAAAATACATATTCAATAAAAATCTTTTAACAAAAAATTAAACCGACGAAAAGAACTAAAAAGCAAAAAATAAATAAACTTTAAGTCTTAAGTATTGACCTTATTTACAAAAACGATCAAATTTTATATAAACTAATTTTGAGTCGGCGCCAAACAACAAACTGATTAATTATCAAAATTTTATATGTACCTACGTAGGCTCTACGTCGGTAATTAATAATTTTATTATTTTGCGCCGACTTGACGCCGACCTTGAGCTATACCCTATCTATCCAACAAAAAAGAATTATCAAAATCGGTTCATAAATAACGGAGGGAAGGCTGAACATACATAAAAAAAATATATATTGTAAATACGGTCGAATTGAGACCCTCCTTTTTTTTCGTCGGTTAAAAACATATTCAAAACCCGAAGCAGCAACTACTCAGAGGAGGCCCCATAATAAAAAATCCGGTGTTGCCATTTTAATATTTTTAATTGAAGAAACACCACGAAGATTTTAGCCCAAGCGCCGGATGCCTCATAGTCATTACAGTTCTATTTATTAGCTATTTTACAGATTTTTTCTTCATAACTCATGTATTGCGACGAGACTACTTTAAAAAGGTGAAAGTGACATGCATCTCCTGCCGGCGTATTGGTTCAGATATTGCCGTAGCTCGGTCAGTAAAGAAAAGCCACTTTAAATTAATAGAGGAGAAAGTTGATTTTAGTTTGGTCGTTAATCGCAAATATGCTCACAAACACGCCATGTACAATGCCAGCATTACATGTCTGCTGCGGCTGACCTAGATTCAATTATTGAATGTGTGAAATCACGATCTAATAGCACCATATGCAATTTGCTACGTCTGAACTAGTCATTTCAAAAACTCTGTCATCCGCGCCGGTCTAGAGAAACGACAGTTCCGCCTATAGGTGTCATCAACGGTCACCATCCCTGGGAGAGTACGTACTTACACTATAAAGAAAACTGCAACTAAATAACAAAACTTAGGCTTAAGTTTCTTTGGAATCAAATATGATGACGTCATCGATTCGTTACTACTTCATCACTATTTACAGTCAGTAAGTTTGTACCCTGTAGACAAGTAACCTACTTATATAAAAATTGTTATCACTAGATCTTAATTAAAATTCTTCAAAAGTATCCAGAGTAAATCTAATTGTGAAGTTCTTATATTTGTCAATCTCCAACACGTCACATAAAATGACCTTTAGAAAATTGCAATGAGACTGAATAATCTCATGGCATAATGAAACAGGCAAATGACTGTATAACATTACATAGCATTAGTCGAATATAATAGATTCCCAAAAAAATTAACATTAAAATACATATCTAATCACGAATGTAAGACTACAATCATTTAAGATTTTTTCTATCATTTTAAAATTTGTTTTTCTAATTCAATTTACTATCAAAATGAGGTCAAATGAATTACCAGACCGTTGCTATATAAGAATGTTCCTCATATCCTATATCTCTTTTAAGGCCACGAGCTCATGACCTAATTGGGAACCATTTACTTAAGTGGGTACTTTAAGCCTCCAGTTTTCGATAATCTATTTTACTATTGGTACTAATGGATAAGTTCTGTTAAAAGAATTGCCTTTATCTGCTAAGACGGCAAGAAATAATACACACACAGTATATACAACTGTAAAAAATACATAACATTACATATACTTTAAACCAAATGCAATTTGTACATCACGCGACATGGCACCTCTCCAAGTTCGACTATTAATATGATTGAGTATTTTATTTTCATATCTACGCGTATATTATTTGATAGCGGTACATAAGGAATTGATATCAACCAAGAATTCTAGGTATTGATCATCAAAAATGCTTTTAATCACTTTTAAATAATTTTTTTTTATTTTTTATTTATTTATTTACACTTTATGCACAAAAAAATGTACAATGGCGGACTTAATGCCGTAGGTATTTTCTACCAGTCTACCTTAGGGTGGTGCAGAAATGAGTGAATAGGTGCACTAGATTTAAGTAGAAAAGTAATTTACAACATGACCATTCAAGCAGTTCAACGGTACCTACGTGGATATTAAAAGCATCACGTAAATTCCCGTAATATTCCAATGTATGTAATTGTGTAAAAGGATTTCTTTGTTTTTCAGTCAGCAATGCGAGTACAAATACTTTTGTGCGCTCACGGTGACCTTTTACAAGAAAGGTCGGTATTTTATCATCTAACTTAAAAGACTAGACAACGTTGAACTTCATTTAAATTAATAACGAATGCTTGAGATAAATATATGGTCGCATAATGAAATCCAATAAGTCTTATGCACAAAATAAAATTTAATAATTTATTTGTTAAGATTTAAGTAGTTACAATAATATCTAAAATACATTGACACCATACCTACCACGTGCTAGAACGCATCACAAATAGATATAGATTTTGATGTTATAAATACGGAAGCAGAACATGTGACGAACTCACGCGATGCTAACAAAATTTCTCAAGCGTGTGTTCAAGTACAGTACAGTATGGGAAAAAAATATGAAAAACCGGCCAACTGCCAGTCGGACTCGCGCCTGAAGGGTTCCGCACCAACGACGGACGGACAGCGGAGGCTTAGTATTAGAGTCCCGTTGGTTACCTTTCGGGTACGGAACCCTAATAAAGATGTAAGTAGTGCAGTAGTGTAAGCTTGAGAAAAAACCTTATTAATACTTACTTTATAACAAAAATAATAATCCAACTTCAAAACGCAACCCAACTCCGACCAATTGAATTATTATTATAATTTTAATGGCATGAATATTCTAGAACGGCACGCGTTTATTTATATTTTAGATCTAAGAAAACTAAACTAATGAATGAGTATCGTCTGAGACCGGAGTCGACGTTTCCGCTCACGCTTCTTGCACACTCACTAAAGAATATTTTTGTCAGTCTAACCGTGATCCACGGTACTCGTATTACTGACAACTACGAGTACTTATCCTGCTGTAGAAGTGTAGTGTAATTAATATATTACTACTTACGGTACTAATATATTACACTACACTTCTACAGCAGGATCACATAGCTAAAGCGGGTTTTGAGGCTTCCTAAAAAGGAATTAAGGTGGATGGTTATTAATTAGGTAGGAAGACTTAAATAATTTTAAATTGTGCTGATAGACGCTTTGACAGAATAATGTCAAGATCCAGTTACAGGAAATACAGGACATTCGGGTAAGCAACCCCGGCCTATGCGAGCTACTTACGTCTCGGTCGCGTTCCCTATCTGAGACTTGCGGTATCCCTTACCCTAGGTTCCTCTCCCTATCCATTTTTCCTCAAAGAAATTTATTATCTTCCTTCTTTCCGTCTTAAAACAACTACATTCCCAAAGAGGGTTGACGTCAGGCAGGCGGCCGGCCATAAAAGAAATCGGCCTAAATTCTTTGGAATGTTACACATTGTGCCGACCCCAATGAAAATTGGGAAAAGCGCAGAAAGATGATGATCCTCAACCATAGTGTAAAACCAACGCTGGATATATATTGTTTATTTTTATACGACAAAGTCAAAGAACAGTAGTCTCACTAGTAGCTAATTCTACTCATAATTGCGAGTTCCTATTTTTTTAACCGACTTCAAAAAAGGAGAAGGTTCTATGTTCTTAATTGAGGGAACTCTTCAAATTTTGTAGGCACACTTGAAGCGATTGGGTATTTTGAGATGCATTGAAGTCGGTGATACTTTTTTAAAAGATAATTATTACAAATTTACATACATAAATAAACTGCATTCTCCTTCGCATGCAGAGAAAACACGTCTTTATATGTCTTTGTCCTTGAATACCTCATGAGGTTCGTCCTCATTACACCTTTAATTCATTCAAGCTAGGTGGTTTGGAGGCATCGTATGTTTATGTGTTTTTGTCCTTCATTAGAAACGGAATAAGTAAATCAACTGCCACATACAAATTGACAAAAATGACTAAGGATTAACTTGAGCAGATTAAAGAGAATAATAATTTTGTTGAGGAAATTGCAGAGCGAACGATAAAGCCGTACACGGAATTTTAATGTTAACTTATCTGTGTTGACACATACATATTATGTGTTAAGGGAAAATGCAATATGCGGCATAATTATCACGCAACGAAATCGTGAATTGTGCTAGATAGACTTCCGTGGTACAATTATTTAAATTTTATATAATAATTTAAACTTTGTATTGTATCGCAATGTAGCATAATAAGCAAAGCTGGACATTATATTTACATAATTATATGTTACCATTTTCTATAATTACAAAACTAAAAATTTTGAGCAATAAACCACTAAATGCATTCTTGCTAAATGCATTCTATTACAGGCAAGAATTTATGATGAGCGTTTCTTGTGGAAAAAAATAAATAAATTTTAAAACAAAAGATGTGATAAAAAGTGGATCCTTCACGACAAACCAAATCACAGTTAGATACAGGAGAGACAATGAAACAAAGCCACAGAAAATTAAGTCAAAAGAAGCTGCCCGTGAGGGTATGGTGGGCTTGGCAAGCATTGTTTATTACAATTCCTGAGGCCCGGCTGAAATAAGAAAAGACGCCGGTAGGATCTTTACTAGACAATTTCTAGCAACCAGCGATGATGAAGAAAATTCATCAATACAGAACTGTATGAAATGGTAGCGGCAAACTGTGAATAATTATTTAATCTGAACCTGACCACGAGGCTGCTAAACAGACCTTAGGATTCGTTTTATAAATCTGTACTTATAGTCCGGGCACCAGAGCATTAGAGGGTGGTGGTCTTTTAGAAAAATACGTAGAATAACATACTAAAGCGTCTACTTCGACGAAGATACGCGTCATTGTTTATTATTGCAAAATAACTTGAAAGTCGGCTTTTTTTTTCGGTTTTCATTAAAAATATAGAAAAGTATTGTTTTTAGAGCAAAATGTTAAATGCAAAAGCTGTTGAGAAAACGATTTTACATAAGGATTAGGCGTTAAAAAAATTTGAAAATTGTTTCCATTGTTTAAATAAGCGAGAAAGATAAAAAATGCAAAGAAATTAAAATACGTGAAAATGCACGTTGCAATATTCAAAATTGAATGAAAATCGAATATGTACAGACAGACATTAGTATGTTTTTCATTGTACGCCAAGTCAGATCGCGAAATTTTAAAGTGACCGCACTTCTAGAGAACTTGGAGTAAAAAGTACTAGTACTACTATTTTTTTTTAATTCATGTCAAAATAAGCGCAATCATGTACTAAGTTGTTTACGTCTAAGTTAAAAATTAGAAAAAATACGGTCTTTCATTTACAGTTTTTCGATAATAACTTTTTTATTTGTTCAATTAAAATATAAATTTTTTGAGGTATCAGAGATATTGTTACTCCCCATCGATTCCAAAAACTCAGATATCAATACCATGCCCGTGACACATTTTATACACAATTGAAATTTTAAATTAACAATTTTACAATATGCTGTCATTTTACAATTTCGCTATCTGACTTGGCGTACAATGAAAAACATACTAATGTCTGTAACATATACAATTTTTATTCAATTTTGAACATTGCAACGTGCATTTGTTTGTTGTGAGTTGTGACTATAAAAGCGGTTGAAACTACAGGGAACTGAGTTTCAGTTCCCTACTAATACACGTATGCCTTTGAGACATGAGCACTAACAACAAAAAAATGGGGCTGAATCAGCTGTATCTAGTCACAAAAGTCCACTCAACTTTGAAATGTATGTAAAAACTGAACTGCCGGGACTTAAACATTAACTGAACTATAATATTGTAAACACTATTCACGTCCTTGTTTATGGTACTTATATTACATTTTTTCACACACAATATGACATAGTTTACAGATAGCAGAGACTTGATAAATATGTCACAACGCCAACGGTGATAAGGACTGAGGTCTGCTGTTGTAATAACAAGACTAACTTCCCCCTTCGCGGTGCCACAAAAGCCAAGTACAAATTCAGGGTCACTATCACTCACCTAATAGCAGGCGGACGCCAGAGCTTATAGTCTGTAACGTCTTTTGTAGAAACTAATGTGCTGTAGAGTAGACTACATTTTTTCGTCTCAAATGAATCTATGTTCATTTAACTGTGTGTAGTAAGTATATGCAAGGCAAGATCAATCAGAATCTATAGGAGATAGTAACTTAAGTTCGGGAAAGCAGAAGTGGGTAAAAAGTGACTAAAAAACAAAATACTATTCGATCCATATCTATGGCACGTTTTAGAATACCTCTAATTATGAAGTTTTCGGAAAAGCATTAGTTGTCTTAACACTACATATTAAAAAACAAAGCCCCCCGCCGCGTTTGTCTGTCTGTCTGTTCGCGATAAACTGAAAAACTACTGAACGGATTTTCATGCGGTTTTCACCAATAGACAGAGTGATTCATGTGGAAGGTTTAGGTGCATAATTTGTTTAACTTTTGTGTTAATTGGTTGATATATTATGATGATGATTGTTGAAGATGTCTCTACTACCCGTGGGAAGCCGGGAGGGGTTGCTAGTCCTACTAATGTTATAAACGTGAAAGTTTGTGAGGATGTATGGAAATATGGATGGATGTTTGTTACTCTTTCACGCAAAAACCACTGAACCGATTGCGATGAAACTTGATATGTAGATAGCTGGAGACCTGGATTAACATATAGACTACTTTTTATCCCTATATCCACACAGCGGAACTTACGCGGGTGAAACCGCGGGGCACTGCTAGTTAATAATATATTCAAAATAATAATCGTATAACTACAATACGAATGGTATGTAACTGGCAATGTATTAAGTAACATTAACGTAAAGTCACAATTTGTCTTTCTTCATCTGAGCAGTAGTGTGTTTTAACTAGTATTGCTAGACGTCCCGTGTTTCACGGGATGTCAGGCATAATTTTAAATGCCCCGACCGCGCCGGGACTGACTCTATCCCGTATTTCAACCGTGCTACATTTGAAGAAGTTTCAAATTTCAGAATCAGATACTCTGTCAGTTACTGCATGTTAATGCATACTGAAATGCATGGGATTCAAGAGAAGATCAAACAAAGAAAAAAGGAAACCTTTTTTTGGAGTGAAGCAAAAGACTTTGTGGATTATGTACTGAATATTCATAAATTTAAAATACCCTGACTCGAAAATTCCTTCAACGATTATAAAAGAGCTGATGATCTTCGAACGGTTGAAAAGATTTTCTTAAATTATATCTAAGAACACTGTCGATTTTTGTTTGAAAGGGGACAAGTCACTAAACAAGAAAAAAATATGAAGAGTAAAATTTAGTGATCGGAGGGCAGCGTAACGCTTTATTGTGCTTTTTATGCTTTATTGGAGTTTACTCCTTATTCTCGACGCATGTAAGTAGATATGTGTATACCTTTATGTTATACTAGCTGTGCCCCGCGGTTTCACCCGCGTAACTCAGATGCCATGGGAATATCGGGATAAAAGTAGCCTATGTGTTAATCCAGGTCTCCAGCTATCTACATACGAAGTATCATCGCAATCGGTTCAGTAGTTTTTGCGTTAAAGAGTAACAAACATCCAAACCTCCTCACAAACTTTCAATTGGGTCCTATATTGGGTCCTATTCTCTTTATTATATATATTAACGATGTAATAGATTATGTAGAAAATAGTTTGGGGGAACACGGAAAGTTAGTGGTATTTGCAGACGATATCAGCAGAAAACATGCAATCTCTTAATTTGCACGTTAATGAAGCTTTAGAGGCATTTCACAATTGGTTTACTATGAACGGACTCAAAATTAACGCTAGTAAAACCAATTTAATGCTGTTTCGTACCACCTCAAAAAATAAAAGCCACCTTAATTGTGCCTTGGATGGAGTCAATGTCAGTACGGTAGAGGAAGTAAAGTTTTTGGGAGTACATGTTGACTGCTATTTAAATTGGAAATCAGAACTTGAAAGCTTAGAAAATTCCATCAGCTCAGCATGTTACGTTCTGAGAAGCCTACGAAATGACATTGACATAACACAGTTGAAAAAAGTCTATTACGCGTTAATTGAGTCTAGGTTGCGATACAGCATCTTATGCTGGGGAGGAAGCTACGAATACAATAAACGAAAAGCATTTGTTTTACAAAAAAGAGCCATTCGTACCATGGTTTGCATTCGTCAGCAGGAATCTTGTAGGGAACACTTTGTAAATTTAAATATTCTCACTGTACCTTCCCTATACGTATTGGTGCTCCTAACACATTTTAGTAAATATGTTCATCAGTATGAGACGGAGGAGGAGAGAAAAGTCAGAGAGAGTACGAGAAGAAATCTATTTTAAATCTAATAATGTACCCAACCTTAATATAGTCAAACACGGTACCTATCACATGTCAGTAAAAATCTTTAATAAACTTCCCGATGACATAAAATTATCACTTTATAAAAGGGATTTCAAAACTAGATTAAGGCGTTACTTGCTAGAGGGCTGCTATTATTTTATTAATGACATTTTAACAGAAACATAATTTAGTATGAATCACAATCATATCTCAGTTATAATTTTTTATTTATCGACATACGGAACATAAATGGAGGTAATGATGACATTATTAGATTAATTTAATTAGTTATAAACATTATTATTTTCGTGATGAACTACATTTATTGCCATAATTTCTCTTTCTTTCTCTCTCTTGCTCCTGACATTTGAAACATTCATTTATTAATTTATTGCTCTGTTATAATTAATTGTATTGTTATTTTTTTATTGATTGTATTGTTTTTACACGTGTGACATTTTATTTAAGTAGCATTCATTTTTTGAGTTACAAAATTGTTTTTAATATTCAACACAATGTAAAAATTGTTATGAATTAATAAATAAATAAATAATTTTTTTTTCACATTCAATATCTTTACTACATATTATAAAATATAAAACAAAGTCCCCCGCTGCGTTTGTCTGTCTGTTTGCGATAAACTAAAAAAATACTTAGAAAAATAGACAGTGATTCATGAGGAAGTATAATTTGTACCTGTGCGAAGCCGGGGCTGGTTGCTAGTGTTATATAAATGTATGTATACAGAGCCATTAAACAAATCGCTAGTGTCTTGAAAATTCCCATTACGGACACAACCGTCAACGTCTGCCCTCACGCGTCTGCCTGCCCGCGTTCGGGACTCGGGTGGCTCACGTCACGCGGCGATGAGCGATGTCCCCCCCCTCCACCGCACCGCATAATTTTATATCGTCGTAACTTTTAAAATATTTGACCAAATTACCAAATAAGGTAGGGGGAGAGAGAGAGAGACTCCAGTAAATTGTAAACTCCAGTCGTGCGTCGGAGCTGACACACACATTTTTTTTTATATAAATCATCAATAAGTCGTATTACTCTATTCGCTAGATTCTAATTCTAATTTACGCATGCGTATATGCTGCCATTTTTGTGGTGGTTAGTCGAGAGGTTACCTACGTACTCCATTGTGAAATATCGCCTAGCATGTCGCCAATATACCTACGTACATTTCTAGTAAACATACTGTTGTGTAAGTAATTGTTGTAAATGAACTGTATGATTGGCAGTACGAACGTAGGTAAACAATGATCGGGTCCACAGCTGATGTTCGGACATGATTTTATTTATTGAAAATTTACTTTATTCGAAAATAGACAAAAGTTTTTTTGATTTTTTATAAAAGACTTGATTCACTCATGTACTGGGGGTTGAATGATTTTACAATTTTTCAGATACCTACTAATAACGCTTCAAGCGTTTGTTACCGATGACAGCTGATTAAGTACAATTCAACAAAAAATAACACCTCCGCCGTACATAATTTCGGAAGTCTAACGATTTAACCTTGGGCAGCATATTTGGTGTCCAAGGTCATTTCCTTTTATGTAAATTGGATAAGTAATCGCAAGATTTTATTAACATGTGAATATGTAAACATGCTCACAATGTCACGGCTCAATGATATAATAAAATAAACACGTGGGTGTGTTAGGAAATTCTCGACTTATCTATTTTCGCAAGTACCTAAGCGTATGTTTTGGTAGGTCGCAAATAATTAATATTAAACTGTTATCATTATTATTTATATGTACATATTTATATAGATATGGAATGGACATGTGCGTGTGTAAAATTTGAGCGACAATCGCAAAAGTATAAATATTCTCTTCTGATGCCGTACACTCATCACGTCATCACATTACTAAGAAATAGTAAACAGATAAAACTAAAAAGTCTAGAGCATGTCCTTTTGTGTCAAGTGTCACTTCTAAATATAATAAAGAACACCTTTTAAATTTAATTTGGTAAGCTTATTCGAGTCTTCGAGTCCTCCATACCACAGTGCATCAAGACAAAAGTCTTTGATCAGTGCAAAAGTCTGTGACTTACGGTACAGAGACGACTCACAGTGAAGTTGGTCCACAAGCTCAAAGTCACTCAGCGAGCTATGGAGAGAGCTATTCTTGGAGTGTCTCTGCGGGACGAAATTCGTAACGAAGTTATCCGACACAGAATCAAGGTAACCGACATAGCTCAAAGAATTAGCAAGCTGAAGTGGCAGTGGGCTGGCCACATTGTCCGCAGAACCGATAACCGCTGGGGTAGACGAATTCTGGAGTGGAGACCGTGCGGCCAGGTGGAGTGACGATCATAAAATTCAATTTTTCTTACATCCTTACAAACAGGCTGGAGGTACTCGTGATATTGATTTTACGACAATGACCATTAAAACTTCTAAAAACAATTTTCGGTGTGAGTTAGGAACTTTTCTTTATCGAGTTTTAGAATGCTAAGGCCTTCGGAAAATTCCTACTCAACTGAGATTTTTGTTATCAAAAGTGAATTAAATGTTAAATGATTCGATGAGCCTCTATGAACCCTAGTTTAAACGTATATTACTTTAATATATTCATTGTTAAAAAATTTTAACATTATTAAAAACAAGCTTTTATATGTCATGGTGAAATTTAGAACGGACTTCGTATAACAAAATCGTGTAGAGGAGTTTCTTATATAGCTCAAGGGAGAAGATTCTAGAATATGCGTATAGGAGCTAAATATGATATGGGTAACCCCATGAGGCACACGTTTAGCATTACCATAAATAACTAATAAATGTTGAATTCTACATATAACGTTTCCTAAATTCGTTCTATATATGGAAATAGTGCTGTGAACTATGAAATTATATCCGGTATTTCACAAATGCAGACGATTGCTCCACGTACATAAGAAGTACTTATTAATACATGACTGATAATATATACCTGTGATATCTATATTTGATTACTATAATAATTATTAAAATTAACCATGTTATTGTGTCAGCAGGCCACCGTAATTCGTCACTCGCTTTACTTGAGGTATTATTGCCTACCAGTGGCAATAGTATAGTATTAACATAAATGCTAATTGTTTCTTTTTTTTTTATTAACTGCACAGATGAGCAGTGATTAAAGTGGACATCTTGTCCACCCTTACCCTAAAACCCTTTACCTTACCCTAAAAATACAGCACCAAGGAATATGACTTCAAACTGTGGTTTCGTTTGCAATTTTAAGTGTCATAGCAGTTTGCTACTGTACTTTTGATCACTAAACAATTTCTATGTATTTATTAATTTGTTTATTATAACAATATTATTGGTGATTCTAATTTATACCTGCCCAAAACTTATGTTTTTGAATATTTATTTTTCAAATGAAGATACACCAAGTCACCGTGGTGTATGATAAATGATAACATAGCCCTAATGAGAAGAGAAAAGAATGAATAACGTTCATTCACCACTTACCTTTACGGATGTTAACAACACCAGTGTATCTTAACATAGGTGCACTTTCGGACGTTCGAAAAGACTGCTTATAAAAAAAAATGTCAGTCGTAGGACTGCACGTCAGAAGTGAAAACCCATTTTTTAAAGATTAATTAATAAGGAGCTGACAAAACTCAATGTTTAGATTAGCGCCCTATAGTGAATCTATATATGTATTATTAGCGTGACGGTAACGCGTTCAATGCTTTTTTACCTATAGCAAAAGTGCACAAACGTGCCTAAAGAAGTTTTCACTTCAAAAATCTAGGAGGCTTTCAACAGGGTCGCGGCAGCGTGGTTTCACATAGCAGCAGTCTACATTCTATTAATAAAATAACATTTTTACCTCAAAGGAACCCTGGGCAACATATACTGATAGTATCGTACACTAAAATGAGGCAGATAATAACGCCCCTGGCTCTGTGCAGTCTGTGCACGTCGCAAAAGGTTACATACATAAGCTTATTAATAAATAGATAAAGACGCATTCTATCTTTTCTTATCACACTGATTAATTAAAATTAAAGATATTAAAGAATTAGGTAATGCTGGAAAGTACCGAGATTTAAACGTATTTTTTAATCTATTTTATTTACGTTTACATATTTTATATTATTTTATTGATATATGCATTACGAACATAACCTGTAGATCATTATTATTATTGTTTGAGTGCTTACTGCCACCTCGACCATTTCTGGTCTTTTGTAGCGCAACCTGTAGATTATAAATTAGGTATAAAAAGCCAAGTTTTCAATCTCCATTGGCGACGCAAAATTGCGCGCTCTCAGTCTGAAATCCCGTCTGCCAGATACTAAGGTCGACTGATATCGCTCGCTGGATAACAAAATTAACGTTTCACTCTATTTGCGACGATCACGCGAGAATGCCAAAAACGATCGTAATTTAATAAATTATTTATAACGATAAAGCTCAGTCAAAGATAGAAGAAAACCTATTCAGTTTTTTCATGACACTACAGCTCGTTCACAATAACTATCACGACATTTTGAAGTAAACTTCTTCTTCAGACTTTTACACGGTAATCGTAGTGAAATACACTCATTATATTCACTCAATGAGACCTATTTGCATACTAATTAGCTGTTAGAACTAGTTATTGGTCAAATGGAGTAAATGGAATTTACAGTTGGTACTTGGCTTCTGAATGCCACGTACTTGAATTCAATAAGGAATAACCCAGTCTACATTTGTTTATGTGTAAATGACTCACAGTAGAAATAAGTATAATAATAATAACTGGACACATCTCACACACGACCGTCTGATCCCAAACTAGGCAGAACCTGTACTATGGTAACCAGACTGCTGATAAACATACTTCTATATTTCTAAATACATACATATTATAGATAAATTACACCCAGACACAGAACAAATTATCGTGCTGATCACACAATTATTTGTCCTGGGTGGGAATCGAACCCACGACCTCTGGCTTAGTAGTCAGGGTCACTAACCACTAGACCAACAGGCCAGTCATGTATGTGTGTACAGTATGATCAGATGTGCACAATCCTTTCACCGCTTAACAGAAATATTTTATTGTGAATACATTATTTCTGCATTAGTACAACTACTATTACAGTGCTGAAGAAAGTAGGGCACAGCGGATGCCCGCCGCACACGCAGCATTATTGAGGTAAGTAGTACTGTTTACGGCTGGTGAGTAATGTCTTCAGGGTTCCATGCAAGGCCGGGAGGTTGGTAAAGCACAAATGACACCACTACTGTTGCAAGTGTTCATGAACGTCATAAGTATGATTAAATTTTAGTATCACATAGTAGGTATTTGAAATAACACAGAACTCTAACATGCTGAATTGCTGACGGCGCAAACGAGAGCACCACAGCAGGTTTCATTGTTCGTATTATAATTTTGGGGTTTAATCATTATTAGGTAAATCATTATTGAACCCCAAAATTATAAGACGAACAAATAAAATCTGATGTGGTGTTGCCCTTCAAATGTATTAAAATTTTATTTATCGCCATCAATAAAACTTTTATATCTATACAAAAGCGATCCCAAAGGAATATCTACTTAGATATGCGAGTATAATTGAAATAAGAAAGCAAAAAAAATATTCTATAGAATATTTTCCTTTTTCGTTTTGGTTAATATTACGTTCACGCTTTGTACGTAAAATGTATTGTGCGAACATTTCAATTGGCTTTGGTCTGATGTTTCTAGTCAAATTATTTTAATCTTGTTCTAGTTTGTATGTATGTCTTATAATTATATCGGATAGCATAATACATTTTTCACCGTGAGGCTAAAATACTTATTTTTACCTTTAAATATTTTTTTAAATAACTATATTACTAAATTTATTTACATAAGCACTAAAGCACACAAGTCTGACCTTAGTGCCACTGAAGTCAAGGGCACTGGATCGATACTCACGCCATTTGTGTACAATTGTAACACGACTAAGCTATCATTAATCATGGTGAATATAATACATTTTTCGAATCCATATTGGAGAGCGAAATCAGTAGGCATTTTAACCGATAATAATATGAGTTCTATGTCTCTTTTCACAGACCACGTTTGGGGCAGCTGTTTGTCTTTGATTAACATAGGATAGAAGAAATCGCACGGGGGCGGACTATGGATTATTTTAGAGAAGTGGAGATGGTCTGGCATAGATTCCCAAATTGCAACCCTGGTCTAGCTTCTGTATAAAATTGTTCCGAGCACGCTTCGAAAATTACTAAGATGTCCGTCACTTGATCATTGAGTGAGAAAAGAAAACGTGGTCCTATCTCACGTTGACGCAAATTATGCACTTGTAAAACTACATGTACTGAAACGTTTGCATTGAGGTCACCATTCAAGAATATGGCTAATGGAAGAGTTTATTCACTTTTAAAATTGGTATCTTGCGCAGTCATATAACACAGAGTCCACTACTATTAGGCTACGCCACGCCCATTGCCACAATCGTGGGAGAGCCATGCTTCGGCACGTATGGGCCGGCTCGACTCCGCTCGATACCACGGCCTCACAGAAAACCGGTAGTGAAGCAATGCTTGCATTGCATTTCGCCGCGTGAGTGAGGTTACCTGAGGCCCTAACCCTTCCCTCTTCCCTATTCCCGTCCTTCCCCTCTCAACCCCCCCACCCTCCCCCTCTTCTCCTACTCCCACCTTAAAGGGCGGCAACGCACTTGTGACTCTTCAGTTACAGGTGCCCATGGGCGGCGGTAGTCATTTACCATCAGGTGACCCGTCTGCTCGTTTGCCCCCTATACCATAAAAAAAAAAAAATTTGGAAACCGTTTTGTTTCGCCAAAACCTTTTCCTGTGATTTATTTAAAACGGGTTTGGTATCATCATTGCCTTGACATTTATGATTCAGTTCAAGCAATTACTGATTTGATGGTCAAGTGGATCAGCACAACTGATTACTAACCGGGTTTTCGATTAGGTTATTGGGTTAATGAGGCCAGCCCGCGACTAGAACTATACAAGGTACCAGGTAGTAAACCTTTTGTTGCTTCCAACATACAAATAAACGGACGCAACGCACAATACGGTGAAATGTCGATATTTTATACCCTAAAGTGACGTACATAAATACACCCTTCTGATCGTAGGTGCAGAGCGGCCCCTGAGAGCTATGGAAGCTTGAATTAATATATCCAGAGATATTCCCTAAAAGGGAGCAGCTGGTTACTGAACCTGAACTTTTTCCGTGTGGAATCTTTGGGGGAGAAAGCACCATGCCTCGATTCTTCTATATGAGAATAGAGATCCGTGTCAGTATAAAAAAGGACAAAAGCATTTGTTTGATGCAATACATATAACAAACTTGGACTAAATAAGATGAAGTGAGAATGAGAAAATTAGATAATTCAAGTCTAGTCTTAGACAGCAAAGAGATCCAACATAGAATAACTGATAGCTTTAGTGGATGAATTCTCTGGGTAAAAAAAGCGACTTGCATTATTTACAAGATCGCATCAGATTCAAAACAGTAACGTAACTCATTACATACGTACTTTTAAGTACTTAGTTGGAGTGAAGAAACCAAAAATATTTAGACGTGATTGTTGACGTGGCGCTAGGTAGACCAGCGATAAAAATGATGTCAGTTGACCGAAACTCATCATCTCTCCCTCTGTCCCCTCCTCGCCCCCTATTCCCCCCTTCCCCTACTCCCCATCTTAAAGGCTGGCAACGCACTTGAGTTGCAGGTGCTCTTGGGCGGCGGTAGTCATTTACCATCAGGTGACCCGTCTACTCGTTATACCAAAGACCATAAAAAAATATTGGTTAGCAACTCAGAGGTTCCAACCGCTTCACAATTACTTGTACAGGTGCTGATTTGATGCTGACTTATTCTTGATCGGAACCGGAGGCGTCAAAAGCAGCACCCTCCTATTTAATACAGTAATGATCACCTTTTAGCTTTCACGGGACTTTCGGGACTTAGCGTTTGTTCTGTCGAGCTTTGGTCGAGCCACCTCGACCAAAGGTTTAGGTGTATAATTTGTTAAGGTTTTGTGTCAAATGGCTGAAATATGACGATGATTGTTGAAGATGTCGGAAAAAATCAACATAATATGGTCTGCTACCCGTGCGAAACCGGGGCGGGTTGTTAGTCTATACTAAGATAAAGAGGTAAAGTTGTGTGAGTTTGGATGTTCGGGGTAATCTCCGGTACTACTGATCCGATTGAAAAAAGATTCTATTAGTGTTTGATAGCCCATTTATCGAGGAAGGCTATAGGCTATATAACAGCACGCTACGACCAATAGGAGCGGAGCATCAATGAAAAATGTTACAAAAAATATCTTTTTAACAAAAAATTAAACCGACGAAAAGAACTAAAAAGCAAAAAATTAATAAACCTTAAGTCTTAAGTATTGAGCTTATTTACATAATTAATTACTTACGTAGGTACATATAAAATTTTGATAATTAATCGGTTTGTTGTTTGGCGCCGACTCAAAATAAGTTTGTATAAAATTTGATAGTTTATGTAAATAGGCTCAATACTTAAGACTTAAGATTTATTTATTTTTGGTTCTTTTCGTCGGTTTAATTTTTTGTTAAAAAGATTTTTATTTTATGGTTTTTTTTTCATCATCAGCTCAGCTACATGATGTGATGATTTCTAAACGCAAATACCCGATAAAGTAATGAAAAGTAAACAGAAACACTATTCGTTCCTACAATTTTGGAGGGTTTCTCTCAATTTTATAAGGATCCCATCATCAGATCCTGACTTCCTTGACATGGGACCACCCTTGAGGTATATCCTATCTAACAAAAAAAGAATAATCAAAATCGGTTCATAAATAACGGAGTGAGGGCTAAACAGACATAAAAAAAATATATATATATATAATACCGTCGAATTGAGAACCTCCTTTTTTTTCGTTGGTTTAAAAAGGGGAAAATTTACAAACGCAGACGAACTTGCGCGGGTCAACCGGCCAGTTGAAATATAAAAATGAAAATGTCAATTATTACTTATCATTAGAAGTTTAACATACTTTTGGGGCCATTTTTTAGAACTTTTCGCGACGAACAATTCAGCCATAGGTACACCGTTTTCGCGATACTTTAACTATTTAAGCAGCGGACGCCGTAGAAGGTTTTAAATAGGCACGATTTTTTCCAATGCCAATCTGGGATAAGGGTGGCTTCCATTAATTACGTGAGGCGTTTAGGGGGGGGAAAGGGATCGAGCCAAATCTCACCCAATCTCACGTGGGGGAGAGGGGGGCCTTAGCAGATATCACGTTTTTTTTTCCGCAAGAAACAGTGTCGAATTGCGAGAAAACTGGGTTAAATAAGAAATGTTTCTCTACTAAAATAGTACATTATGTAAAATGTAAATAGTATAATAATGTAAAGTAGTAGGGAGACTCCCTACTACTTTACATGGTGGAATAAATGGTACTACAACTGCATTTATTCCTATTACAAGTTATTTTCCGTGAAGATTTCCGTAGGGGGAGGGGGTCGAGCAAAGTCTCACGACATCTCACCAGTGGTAGAGGGGGCGATCGAAAAATCGCCAAAATCACCTCACGTAATTAATGGATGCCCCCTAATGTTTTTTGAAATGGTAAAGGAATTTTTCAAATGCCTACGCACAATGGTTTCGGTATAATATAGATTACTGCAGTTTACCGTGTTATTTCACGTTATGACACTTATGATAAGTGTGACAACGGGAAACAACATGCCGTTAGGGATATTAGCCACAGTCGGCTATATCCGACAAACACAAAACGTGCCCACGATGCCTCCGTCGACAATGACCGACAAAAACACATTTTTACAGTACAAGCATATAATAATTAATTTTCTGTGTTTTTTCGTTACGTTTGGCCTCAACAATTTTGTTTCTGTGACCATATTTCCGATAGTGATGATGATGTTTAAACTGCGTAGAATCAATTTATTAATGTTTGTTTACGACACTAATAGCACAGATAAGATAATAGTTACTTCGTAACAGATACATCACTCCCATATAAAACTGAAAATACCTATGTTATAATAGCGTACAAAATTTAAATAATAATACCTGGCGTTAGCTGCGACTAGAAATATATCTAATCTACGCTTTTCGAAAGTCGAGAACGCCTTGCCCACCGCGCGACCTTCGTCTGTGTGTGTAGCCGAACTGCCGGACACTCTAGGGTTGTACAAAGTACACAAATAATGAAATAAATTATTTATTTTATGGACTGACAGTATACTGCCGCAGTATCCTAGGGAAATATATGACGTCATAAATCGTCGCCATTTTTGTACTGTGAGCACTGGCGTTTTCGAGGAAAGGTGCTCTCAGTGATTTGATTACGTGATCAACTACAATTTTTTTCCAGTTAAATAGTAAACAATTATTTGTCGAAATATGTTCATCACTTCTAACGTACATAGCCCCATTTAAATAATTCGGTTATAAAGTTATTATGCATTCGGTTACTTGAAAAACAATATTTTCTTTTAATAAAAAGTAAACTTACTTTTATTATGCGAGTAATTCAATTGACTTGAATATTAAACTTTTAAATATAACTACATTCAAACAATATTTTTTCTTGTTGAACAGATAACTTGTACATATATATATTATTATGATAATTATTTTAACGTCAAAACAGCGCTAAAAAACATAGATGACAGTATACTGGACTGCGTTCCGTATTAAACAGTAACCAGTATAGCTAATTATAAAGGAACAGGCTTCGCAGTATATTAAATTGACGTCACTCCTTATAGTGCTCGCAGTGTATATCGGAACACACACTTGATAATCAAATTTATGGGTGTTGAGTTTTATATAATGATAAATAAAATTATTTCCCCTATGAAATTTATATCTTTAATTTGTAAAAGTAATTAAGGTATCCCTTAAACCTTCGATAGTAACATAAAATGTTGATACTGTAGACATATACATCACTATCACTACATCAGTACATATTATAAAAGAAAGTCCCCCGCCGCGTTTTTCTGTCTGTCTATCTGTTCACGATAAACTCAAAAACTACTTAACAGATTTTCATGCCGTTTTCATCAATAGATATAGCGATTTATGAGGAAGGTTTAAATTGGTTGAAATATGATCACGATTGTTGAAGATGTCTTTGCTACCCGTGCGAAATTGGGCGGGTTGCTAGTAATGGCTGTTGCGTAGACTAGAGAAAGATACTCTGATAATTTAAACTTTGTATAACATATTATGTTACACAAAAGTATTAAATAACAAATAACTACCTACTCAAATAAAAACCACAATCCGTGCCGATCTCAATATGTTTTACATTTCGTTAGCTCTAATTATTATTTTGACTATATTTCAAACTATATAACATATTTGCCTACAAGTTACAACAAATGAAAACACAGGCAGTTCACACCTACTAAGTTCGTCACCTTTCGTGAAATTATGGGTTTATTATTGACGGTTTAATAGACTACATTTATTACATCATCATTTATCAACATTGTATAGAATTTATATAAGCAACATTTATTTTTTTGTTGAGAAGATAACTATTATTTAATATTAGTACAACCACGCGGCAATGGCGAGTAAAGAATAAACACCTGAAGTGGAGATGTTTTTATATTATATTGACAAAAAAGTAATAGCAAAAATCATTTTTGCAACTTATTTTTAAAGGATTTTACAGATCACTTACGTCTAACAATAACGCAATTTAACATAATAAATACATTTAGCAATAACAAAACATCTCCACTTCATAATAAGTTCGATTTGACTTTTGTTTTTATTTACGGAGAATAGCGGTCGTTCTGCCGTGCGTGCGTGCTCTCAGCTACGCGTTGTCGCCCCTACTGACACTTTTACCGTGGACGGTAAGCTAAATTGGTAGGTATATAAAACGCGACCTCGAGCGAGTGATGTAGCCCTGCATTAGCAGAGTAAATATTTTTAAATGGAGGGTGAAGATGTTACTATTAAGTAACATGTTCGCCCTCCATTTACAAATATTTTGAAATACCCATTTTCACCCAGTAAAATTCGTGATAATGGGTAATAACCGGGTTAAAACCCAAATCACCCGGTTTTAGCCCAAATATATTGAATGAGTTTTTACCCAGTAGGTACCCCGGCGCGGCGGTAAAAGGGGTAGTAATATCAGTAACTAACACTACTAACACTGTTAATATTACACATCATTATACCTACATTTACAGGAAAAGTAATAGTATATAGTGTTTCGTTATTTGAGAAATACCTAATAACAAACTTAAGGACAAATTACAAAACAAATTACCGACACAAGGAAAATTGTAACTATTGTAAGTCTCGGCTGTCGTATTCATACACTAAGTACATATTAAACACAAAATCTAATAAAATTAGTGCTTTGAAAATAGAAAAACCTAAAAAATTGATTAAGTACAATGCGTCTAATTAACTCCAATTCTAATTTTACATTAGCTATTTTTCTACTTCAGAATTCTGACCCTGGACGCGGGATTATACCTATTAACTAAGCCTTTTTAACATAAACTAACATAGTAGCGATTGTTTTAAGTAAAGCAGCATGTGAAAATGATTGAATTTCCGAAAATAAATTAACAAAAATTAAAGATTAGGTACAATCCAGGTCACAAGCGGCGCCCGAGCTGCTACGTACGTACATGACGAATTGCATAAATCTTATTAGAACTACATGACACCAGATGTTCGGTTTAAAGCCAGCTTTGCATCTACCTACGCAATAGAATTCCTTCATTATGCTTTGTATATTGTATAACTGCAATTTGGCTGACATCCAGAGGCAACCATGAATTAAAAAAAACAGCTTGATACAGATTAATGAATACAGAAGTGATAACTTAAAGGCCAGACAGACTAGCGCCGTAACGTGTTACGTAAAGAAGCGGTTTACCCTCCCATAAGAAGTTATCACTTCAAAAACTCGTCACTTAATCCCTATATTAACCGTACTCTTGCGCAATCAAGGAATATCGTAAGAGTGGGTATAAATATATTTAAACACCTTGGCCGTTTTAATTATACCGGACGAGATTTAATTACGGATGGTTTAAAAGTTAATAATATTTTACATCTTAACGTTACGGTCCGTGGTTCAATTTCGATAATAAGACGATTTCCTCAGGTATTGTGCATAAAATAATTATCCTTATCATGCTAAACGGTATTGCATTTGAGTAATCCTGTAATGATAGTTGTATTTCGTCTCGGCGTGGACCTAATACCTATAATAACATTAAAATTGTCTATATACATATGTAGCTACATAAGTTATTATAAGATACCCGACTAAAAAATAATTTTACTTTAAACCCACAGGTTTTTATGTAAGTAGGTACTTTCAGAGAAAACGTAATCAATAATTATGTAAATCATGGTACCTACATAATAATGTATATAGTTAGTTACTTTTATAGAAAGAGCAGCTGGCTAAATGAAAGTGCATGGTTTCTTTTAGGAATATTTATTTAACAAATCCTATTTTAGGAACACTTGCCTAGTGACAGTTCTCTTCTATATTTTTAAGGATTCTAGAATATACAAACAGTAAATGAGTGTAGGTACCATGGCAAATTTCGAGAATGCCCCATTTTTTTTTGAGTTCGAGTTCTAAACTTAGATAAGTTCTCCATTATATAGTCGATTAAATTCTCGGGAACACCACAGTTGATGTGCTTAATTACTTTGCATTAAAGTGAATTGAATATAAATTATAACAAGAGTTGGGTTTGGTGTTCTATAATACAATATTATAATTAAAGCTGTGTGCTGTTATTTCAGAATCTAAATCCTAATCGAGAATATCCCTCATTTATACTCGCAGCATACTTTTTTTCTGCAAAAACTAAATTGGAATTGATTACGTGCTAAGTGTGTACGTCACGACACCTTAATATAGCTTCATCTATGTAGGTAGAGGTAGTATGACGCATGTCTTTTCTACAATACGAGAGAAAGTATGTGCATCAGTAACTACGGATCAGAACGCTGTGCAATTATGACAGACGGCGATTTAAATACGCTTAGGAATATTTAGGAAAGGAAGAAGCATAATGATCGCCGCGTGATCCTATCCATTCTAGAAAAACAACCCCTAAATATTTAAACCCGGCATTTAATGCTTCCTCATTTATCGAGAAAACATCATGACGGCAATACTGGATGATTGTTCAAATAAAAACACGTTATTCTGTTTTGATTTATTCCATATTTTTATTTCCACCAAAAACAAGTATTCAACAAATGTCAAGAACAGCAAAGCATACTCTTGCGTTTTAAGAAAAAATAAACACTATAAATAAGATTTCACAGAACATAGAAATTAACAATGTTCGAGATCTGTGCTTGCAGTTCATAATATTTTCAATTAGAAAACATGTGAAATTTAAGCATAAACAAACTCAAGCAAAGAACTTTAGCCAATACTCAGATATAAATTTCGAATTGTTTTATCATTGGTTACAGTAAGATGTTGCATGAGTTCAGGGTCATAAAACAACTTTTCTTTTAAATACCTAATTAGTATGAAAAAACTGATCTTGAAAAGTATTGTCTTTCTTCATCAGTCTAGAATCAATAGCCATTTGATATACGAAATATTATAATTTGTGTTCAACTAAAATGTTATATCAATAATTCAAAGAAAGCTTCACAATGAACCTTACCTTTATTTTATAATTATGTAAGACATTGTCTTTACAATATTTTTATGAGGTTTCTCTATATTATCATATCAACATTTCTACTTGCATAACTTTTAAGCTTTCCATGGTTCAAATTGCAATATATACATCACAAATTTTTTTATTTTTTTTTACATTTTCTGTCTCATAAAATCTTTACACTTATGAACACTTATAACAATTTAGAATATACTTTGAATTACTTTTTATTTTTATGACTAATGCACACCACATTTCAATGTAGTCATGATTGTTCAAAATGTTACTTATTCACAATAGACTGTACTGTATATAATCCACAAAATAAATTATTCAAATAAAAATAATTATGTAATAGTGATGGAATGTGTGACTGCTACCATTTAGAAACATATAAAACTTGTTACATTTGAGTACATCTAACTGATTTTTATTTTTTACATCAACAATTTACTCAATTGTATTCAGGGCATGTAGAAGTTGAGACACAGCTGTTGTTTCGATTGTTACATCATAAAGATCATGAATGCATTGTTTCGAAAACATATCTAATAATAAACACAAGGCTAACTTTAAAGTGAACTTAAAAGTAGTGACGGAATTGTCCCTATTCGGGGAAATAAAATGATTTTACTGTAGTAGAAAAATAATTGGGCTAATACTGTAGTAAGAAGCCCAAACTGAAAGAAATACTATTTCTTTTCTAAACAACTGCACAGATTAATTCTTATAATTATCTTCAATATAACAAGGATATTATATCTCTCTGATCAATCAGTATTATTGATACTATAAATCAGCTACACTTCCTCCTTGTTAAACAATGACTTTGATGAGAAATAATCAAACAGTGATGTGCATCTATGTGGTCTGTGTTATGTGTATTCTACTTAACTCTGTTCTAAATTTAGTGCAAAAACAATACTAATAAGTAAACAAAGTATAAATTTAAGTACACTAAAACTTCTCTACATGATCTTTTTTTGTAAATTTTTAATAAAAATCTGTAACAAAATTAGGTATTGTTTAATGTGCAGTCCTTGGTGCAAATAGTTTAACTAGAAAGACTAAAACATAATTACTAATAACACACTATTTCTAAGTTTAAAAATAAATAAGAAACTATTACAGCCAAATACTCAAATGCCACTCAAATATAAGTGTATGTTAGGATTTCATAGTGAATGACAACAACATCTTATAATTGAGTAGTATTTGGTTATGCAGGCCTAATTATGATATTATATTTAATTTATAGTAAATACCCCCAATAAACAGCCTAACATCAGCTTTTATCAGCCTCACAAGTGCACTCATTTATTCATTAAAATGTTGTTTTCAATAATATTGATGTCATTATAAAATTTACAAAAATTCATAGTTTTTGTTTAAAAAATAGTGAAGCTATTGAATGTTTGTAATTCTACTTAAATTTATCTATGGTCTACTATCACATTTGGTGTAAGGAGTGGTTAGAATGCGATTGATGATGGAGGCATAGAACATTCCCCTACTGTTACACGGTAAGAGGCCAATTCACTAATACCATGGTAATGTACAAATGCAGCTACAATCACAAGAACATGGAATATCTGATGGGACTGGAACCAGATGTCACACTTCCCTGGGAACCATCGCTCTGGAACACGTAGAGCATAGAACATGGCTCCCAATATATACAATAGGCCCATCAGCACTAGCCAACCAAGTGACGCTTTACTTACTTGACTAAACCATCCTTCTGTAATGCCATAATGAATCGCAGGAACTATACCTGACAGACCAAAACCCATGAACACTCCCGCTCGGAGAGGTCTCAATCTAGGCTCTGAGAACCTATCCCAAAGAGACACTATAATAGAGAGGATTCCTAAAACTACCACTACAGATAAGTATATGATCTTAGGTCTATAGTGGCAATAGAAACTGTAATACAACCATGGAACAAATGAACCCATTATTAATAGGGCAATGCCACAGTAATCCAACTTAGAAAACAGTTTCCCAACCATCTCCGAATGGCAGTAGAGGGTGTGGTATGCAAATGAAAACCCAAGGCACACAATGGCACCTACAAAGAATACTCCAAATATCATTTTCTCCTGCATTTGTATTTCAATTGATGGGCGTGACAAAAAATAAATAGCCACTCCTATGAATGCCACACAACCTAGCAAGTGCGTCCAGATGTTGCCTGTCTCTGTGTGGATACGGAATATAGAAGCAAAACAGGCGCTGAATGACGGTAGTGGTGGTCTGTGTCCTTTGTGAAGGTAATCATTGTCTTGCAACCACCTTGGCAGATGTCTGAAATGGCAAACATTCCATGATGCCTCCCACACCTTACGAACGAACTCTTCAGCCTGCTCCGCCGCATTGTGGGCCAATGCACCAAGGTCAATTTCGTCGGAGAGAACACCTGCTTTTAGTACTTCAGCCATTTCAGCGTCCAGCAGGTGTTGGTCCTCAGGTGTAGAGGGCAATGGGCACCCATCTTCTTCTTCTGCGAGTACCTCGTCCAGCTCGTCCATCTGCGATGCTAAACTCTCACCCTCCGGATCCCATCCTTGACGTCGCCGCAGCCCGTCCGACGACGCGCTGCGGGATCCTGTATCTGAGTCAGTTTCCCACATACTCGCACCGTCAAATTTCACAAAATGGCACAAACACACCAACCATGGACCGCCACGACCTTTGTTAGCGTTAGCGGTACGTACGCAGTACCGCTTTTCACAGTTACCTATTACAAATCCAGTTACGTCATGGAAAATACACGCTTTTGTTTCGAAATGTTCGTAGCAAATATTCGGCAAAATTAACAGTTGACTGTGATCACGAGAATTTAAAAGTGTATTTATCGAAAAATCACAACGCACGGGACAATCAAACGAGAACAGCTGCACAAAACTGAATGTCTGATGTGATGAACGAACTAATATTTAGTATCGTCATTTAACCATTTTATCAGAAATTCTGTCTCTGTCTAGCCTGTAATGACTATACCATGCCACAGAACGAATAGAGCATTTCTTCGCATTCGCACAAATGCTACGTCACCTATAGTGAAGGGCAACAAAAAATCGTATATTAAGAAATGAAAATAATTTAGTATCATCGAGTTAAAGTTGACATATAGAAACATACCCTGAAGATTAACTAAAAATACTGTTGGTCACTGTAGCGAAGCAAAACACTACGAATTATATACCTAACTGTGAAATTCGACCCCAGTTTTCAATTTATAAAGGTTCAATTTGGACAGCTTTTCCCATTTAGTCTATTTCTAGTTCTAGTGTAGTGTCTCCGCTTTGAAAAAGCAGTTCAGAATAGACATCTGATCTAAATTATTTATGAATTTAAAACCGTATCTACCGATACGAAATAGAAACCATCACTAGCTCCATTACGATATACATGCTGATTGGTTCATAAAATGTTACGTCAATAACCTATCTAACCAATGAACTTCGAGTACACCGAATGAATGAAATTCTAACCTCTATCAAATCGTTTTGTAAATAATTATAAATTGTAATAATGATGCAGCCCTTTGATTGAATAATGTATATTTTTACTCACTTTTTGAACATATTGCAGAGCTTGTATTTTGAAACTTGGATCACTGGATATACACAAACAACACAGTTTATTTAGATGTACGACACTTTAAGCACTCAAGCACAACTTTCTTTAGAATTCGTTCGTCGTAATTTCATCCAATAGCAAAAAGGAAGATTTCAGGAGCTTCATGCCATTGGTCAGAATATTATGACATAATTTGTGTCAATTTTAATTTTTTCATTCTTTCATTCATTCTTTGAACCATCGATAATACGCTATCAACAAACGTTTTGATACATAGCAATATTTTTAATCTCTATCTGCATGAATAAAACAGTGTATATCTCGGCTGTCTTAGGTTGGCGGGGAGAAGTCGTAACTTAGCTAAGATCGAACAATTAAAAATTTTGATCGAACAATGATGAACAGTTAACGCACAATTGAAATAGCAAAAAAATTATTTAATAAAACGACTTCTTCCCGCCAACTTAAGGGTAATTTTATTTTTTATTTAAAATAAAAAACTAAGGTCGAACAAATAAAAATTTTGATGTAACAGTTAGGAACAGTTAACGAACAGTTGAAAGAGTAAAAAAAAAGGGTAAAGAACTACTTCTCCCCGGCAACTTGATGGTATATATTTTTTTTAAACTAAGATCGAACAAATAAAAAGTTTGATCGAACAGTTAACGAACAGTTGAAAGACCGAAAAAAAGTGTAATAAACTACGACTACTCCCCGTCAACTTGAGGGTAATTTTTTATTTTATGAAAAAAAAAAATTAAGATCCAACAAATAAAATTTTTGATCGAACAATGACGAACAGTTCACGAACAGTTGAAATAGCAAAAAATAGATTAAATAAAAGTTTAAAAAAACTAAATAACACGCTTTTATAGAAAATCCAACTGAAAAATAAAAAATAAATTTTAATAAATTTGGATTAAGAATAGTGTAAATAAGAAATAAATGTATATTATTGGAAAATAGCGTGGGGTGCATGCATAGTGTCAATAGTTATAAACATTTTATTGACACTATATGCACCCCACTCTTTTTTTCAATAATATACATTTATTTCTTATTTACACCATTCTTAATCCAAATTTATTAGAATTTATTTTCTGTTTCATTTTCTATAAAAGTGTGTTTTTTTCAGTTTTTTTAAACTGTTATTTATATTTCATTTTTTTAAATTGAATTATTGCATTGTCATCGGTCTTTGACAGGTGTGCAAAATTTGAATGAAATCTGTCCGTTTAAAGTGGGTCAAAATCGCGCCCTAAGTCGGTTACAAACAAACATACAAGTGAAGCTAATATAAAGCGTGTAAAAAACGACTTCTTCCCGCCAACTTAAGAAAGCATATTTTTTATTTTATTTATAAAAAAAACTAAGATCGAACAAATAAAAATTTAGATCGAACAATGACAAACAGTTAACAATTTTATAGAACAATTGAAATAGCAAAAAAAAATTAAAAAAAACGACGTCTCACCGCCAACTTAGGGGTAATTATTTATTTTATTTAAAAAAAAAAAACTAAGATCAAACAAATAAAAATTTTCATCGAACCGTTGAAAGAGCAAAAAAAAATCTAAAAAAAACGACTTCTCCCCGCCAACTAGCTAGTAAATAAATAAATAAAATTTAAGACACCTAGAGCGCCCTAAGTGAGCAATATATATTTTTTTGTGTTGGATGACATTCACCATTAAATTTACAAATGTTTAGGTTTGGTGACATTGGTATCCGTGAGGTGATAGCCTTATTACTTGTTCAGCCTATTGCTAAATGATTACATCTTCCTTATTTTTTGCGTTCGGTGGAATGTACAAAGATAATAGCCCTGCATCCTACAGAACTGTGTTTCTAGAGTATTTTTGGTGTAGGATAGAAATATATTCCTACACCTAAAAATACTCTAGAAACAAAAGACATATTATTAATTAAGATAAATATTAAATTATTATTATTTATATTATATAGGGGGCAAACGAGCAGACGGGTCACCTGATTAAAGTGACTACCGTCGCCCATGGACACCTGCAACTCAAGTCATAAGTGCTTTGCCGGCCTTAGAGATTCTTGAAGGTTTGAAGGTCGTAATTAAGAAATATTTCTTTTTTCACTGTTAGAAGAATCACTAGTATTATGTAGTTGTAGAGTGGGCTAGGTACCTGTTTCAGAACAAATATGTTTTCAAAGATCCGTTTGCGATTTACGACTTCTTTTTTTTAAAGAAAATTAACTTTTAAGCCCTATATTTTTGTTTTAAAAAATCTCGAGGATGTTGGAAATTTCTATGAGGATTAAATATTCGTATGCTGGCAAGTCTTTAGTATTGTCTTTCCAAGTTTCTATTAATGTCATTATGACGTTAAGTGACACAATATCATAGTTCGAACGCACGCAGACTAATTTTTTCACGCTTGCGATATACCGTGCACGTGTTGGCTGCAGTACACTCGGTAAACAAAGATCCTAACTAAGGTATTAACAACTAATCAGTTAAACAAAAGAATGGCTACACTACTAGAAGTACTTGTTACAAGTGATTCGAATAATACCTTATGGACTGGTTGTGTGTGGGATCCGCACACCGGTACCAGCTTAATGACGTATAAAGGAGGCGGAACAGCTGAAGGTAATACACTTAGTTTTATTGGAAATGACTATTTGGCAGCTGTGGAAAAAACAAAGCCAGTATTACACGTATGGCCACTAAACTCATACCAAACAATTCAAGGCATGCGTTTTATTTTGCCAGGAAAAGCGACAGCTTTATCTGTCTCTCGAGACGGTGCGTATATTGTCGCAGGCATAGACGAGAAAATATATTTATGGCAAACTGCATCTGGTAATTTATTAACAATTATAAATCGCCATTATCAAAAGGTTTGTCTGTTGAGATTTACTCCAGACGGACGTTATTTTGTCTCTACAGCTGATGATGGAATGGTTATGGTATGGTCCCTAGCCTCAGTGTCTGCACACTCTGAGGTAGACCTAGTCACTCAATCATCCGCCGGTCATCATGACCCAGTTTATATATTTTCAGACCATTCTCTGCCAGTTACTGGTCTGTGTATAAGCAAAACAGGTATTCATGGTCGCTTATGTTCTGTATCCAGTGATAGAACATGTAAAGTATATGACTTGTCTTCAGGAGAGCTGCTGTTGAATCTAGTATTTGATTTACCATTAAGCTCTGTTACAATGGATGTGTTGGAACTGAATATTTTTGTGGGAACAACTGAAGGACAAATTCATCAATTTAGTCTCACTAATCCACCAAGAAACAGGGATTTGTTGGTGAACACTGAAAGTAAACAAAACATATTTACTTCTCATACTAAAGCAGTAAACTGTTTATCCATTTCACTTGATGGTGAAACTTTGATGTCTGGGTCTAATGATGAACAACTCATTCTTTGGCATATTCCTAGTAAACAGCCAGTGAGAATAATCCGTCACAAAGGTCCTGTGTTAAATGCCTTTTTTACTACCAACTTTCCTGCCATCTATAAACAAGATTTTTCTCCAAGTGTCATTCTGCACAGTCTCGAAAGAACATTAGAAAAAGATTCAGATGAAATTACAGAAATGGATATTCTCATTAATAGAAAATATGATTTCTGGCCTGAGCAACACTCACAGTCTGAGTTTAGTATTTCAGCAAAGGAATTGGAAAATGAATTCAAGTTTAAGGAATTTGCATTGCAAGAAGAATTGAATAAATTAAAGACAATTAATACAAACTTATATTCAATAGCTGTTCAGAAGACTTTAGAATCTGTTGCTACAGTTCCTAAGAAGAATAAGAATAAAAAGAAAGAACTCAAACAAGTGTCAAATTAAAAAATATTTTTTAAAACAATTCTTTTATTGTTGTAAATATTTAATGTTCATTTTAATGAAACATTTCTATTATAGATAACTAGACCAAATATAAAACCATCTATGTTCAGATATTTATGGAGCAATCAAAATGTATTACTTCCATGAATGGCCAAAGAAATTATAATAGAATGTCATGATCAGATGCTTTATCATGACTTTCTGGTCACTCCGGTTAGTTATTCATGGACTATTCATTCATCATCATCATTCATTCATTCATAAACTTCAAACCATTAGTCCACAAAATACTGTGGTGTGAGTAGACATTATTTTAAATGATTAAGAATAAATTGGTGCACCATTTGAAGTATTATTTAAATAAAATATTGGGCTAATAATTTAAGGGTAGTTTAGAGTGAACTACCCTTGGTCAGCATCATTTAATTAGTGGTAATGTTTGGCAACAGTAGTGTAGTTAATTAGTACAATGATCCCAATCTTACAAATAATAATAATAAAGTTCAGGACCCTTCAAATACAGAGAAAAAATAATTTATGACTTCTAAATTACATTAATTCTGTATTCTGTATCCTTCAAGGTCATTTTCGTAACACAGGGTTTATAAAATATATATTATATGTAGAATCCTCAGACACAGGTCTAGGCACAATGTGAGTATGAATTGGGTATGGGCGATGAGAAAACTCCATTTTGATAATAAATCACTGAATGCAAAGAACACTGTACAGTTCCTAGGTTAGTGTTGACTCAGCAGTGACCAAACTTAAAGTGAACTCGTCTATCGACACGCCAACACCCTCCGCCTAGACTATGCGTAACGCCGATAGATGGCGCTTGTGTCACTTTCTGGTGAACTTATTACAGAGGGCGCTCTAAGTATCCTTACGTACTAATGACCTAAGAGCATTAATTAGTAATTATGGCTCTGAGCTAATGACCGAAGATGCGACATATATATATCCCTTGCAATAAATTAGAAAAATCTAGAGCCTTGTAATTTTGACATAACTCACAAATAATTATAGTACCTGTAGTCCGAGCTTTGCTCGGTAACTTTTTGTAAAATCGCAAATTTTTATTTAATTTCTTTTTTGCAAAATTGCGTTTTTACAGGAAATACAACTATGCAGTTGAACTTAAAATGCAAAACTGTATCTGTATACAAAATTTCATCAAAATTGTTAGAGCTGCTTTCGAGATACCCGAAATATAAATACATACATACAAAAATTGCTTTAGTTAGTTTTAGGAAGAAAGAATAAGAGGTAACAATATAAACAGTTGGTTATAATTTAAATATTTAGGGCCGTGTTCACCAACATTGAAACCAATGTTTAAATATATAAACAGGCGATTAATTAAAATTTCATGTTCACCACAGCATAAACGTCGTTTAAAGACTTTAAACAGGCGATTATGTTAATTTAGGAAAATGACCCTCGTTAATGGCCGTTTACCATAACTTACCGTATCTGGTCAACCTACACTCTTCGAAAGACTGATCTAATATTTAAAAAATAGTTTGAAAGTGATTTAGCTATTATATCGCTTTATATGCTATTGGTATTTACATGTTTTTTTTTATTACGGTAATAAAATAACTGCATGCAAAATTTCGAAATCCACAATCTCTCGGCACCAAGTTGGTGATGGAATATTTTAGCTACTTGGTAATGTACAGAAAAGAAAGAAAACAATTATTACTCCTAAATAGTACAAGAAACATGTAGATGTTCATGAGATCACCAGATTTTAGCTTGAATCGGTGCCGACCGGCTATCACACCGACACACGTACACTACATAGCACTTCTTGCTTAATGGTGTACTTCTGTTTGAAGAGGGCAGCACCTATGCTATAACATGATCCTTAAGGGGCACTACAAAATGCAAACAATCGCTACTTATATACCCCGAAGGAAGCCATAAGTCTGAGCAGTGAACCAGAAATAGTCGAAGTAGCAGTAAGTACTCAAACCAGTAATATATAGTTATATAATTAATAGTTTTCTATACAGATTCAAAGCAGTGACATAGACCGTTGAAACAAACTCATGATAAAAAACACCCAAGCATTCTTATGTTGAAAAGGATGATCATAACCAAACTGAGGCTTTATGAAATATTTAGGATGCAATTTGGTTTATTTTACGATACTTTTTTTTTGAAATATAATCGATTGTTGCCGTGCGAGCAACAATCGATTAATATTTAAATCGAATAGTAGTTTAAGAACCTATTTTTGCTATGCAAAATAGCAGACCGCCCGCCTGTAGAACTGAGTAACGCTATCTTATGTGGGGTATGGTATGTGGGATGGGGGATACCTCCCATGCTCACATCACGAACAGTGATCTCCATAAGGTACCATTCCAATATCAAAAATGTTTAAATTCTAATATAAAAATTTAACTATTTTTAAAGGTAAGTAAAAATTATCAGTATTTCAAACCCTAGTCACTTTTACCGTAAGGAAAGGCAACTGTCCCCTAATTACACTGAACGAAGAACACATACCACAGGCTGATACTGCAAAATATCTTGGTATGCATCTGGATAGAAGGCTGACTTGGCAAATATATATATCTGGAGCAAAAAACGTTAGATACAAAACAGAAAAGCATTTCTGACTGACTGGTAAAAAGTCAAAATTAAACAAGGAAAGTGAAATGGCAGTTTATACATATGGAACTCTTACATTATACATATTATATTACTGGTCATTATTTTTCCATCCCAAGGTTGCCTGAAAGAAATTGCTTTTAGCGATAAGGCCGCCCTTTGGACATATCAATATTTTAAACTAACTTTAAGCAATATGTATTTGGTGTACAATAGAGTTTATTCTATTCTATTCAACTCTGGGGAACAGCATGCAATAGCAATATTGAGACCCTTTAAAGTTTTCAGATCAAAGCTGTTACATCCATGTTTAACATCACCATATAGGATAATAATAACTCCACACATCTCACACACGGCTGTCTGATCCCAAACTAGGCAGAGCCTGTACTATGGTAACCAGACTGCTGATAAACATAACACTAACATAAAACTACCAAAAAAAAACTAACCAAACACACAACTCCCTGGGTGCTGATCTATTGGGACCTTTTAAGGTTGTTTACACAAGATTGAGGAGGAATAGTGTATATATAATAAATCGATTCCCAACTTAATGAGTGGGAGTGGTCAATGAACAATTTTTCACAGATGGGGACTACAATCTCGGTCGGACAGCGACCAAGATTGTTGTGTTAAGCAGGATATACAAAATGAAAAAAGGAAATTAAACAATTTTTCAAAGATTGTTATTAATGAAACTAATACCCAAGAAAAAAACAGAAATAATCACGAAGATAAGATATATCATCTATCAAGAAAAATTAAAGCCCATTGCGGGTTCCGTTTAATCAAAGGGAATCTCAGAGAAGTTTTTTTGCAAGGTGCCTGTTTAGTTTAGTTTGCATGGTGATTTTTGCACAATTAATGATGACTTAAATTAGGCTTTCGAATATTTTGTGAAATAAAGTGACACACTAATGTGTACCTCATTAATATTACTAGAAATTAGATCTAATAGGTATTCAGTCTTCTCTTTACCCGTCCCGTCTCTAGTGACAGAAACTTCAAACGGAATAGCGAAAACAACTGTCAAATCAAAACGTCATCCACGGCATCCACCTTTCCAAACGTATTTCGATCTTCCGTTTAAAAAAACGCCCGATATTTAGCTGTGATTGTAACTTTATACAAAATGTGCTAAAATAACTAAATATAGTTTATTATTAAAGTAATGAGTATGATTTTATGACAAGCCTAGCGAGTCAGGTAAGCTGGGATAGAAATATGATCATTGTAAAAATAAACTTCGAGCTGCGCTTTGCGTCACAAACAAAACAGTAAAATGTTTACGATTTTCAGGAGACGAAAATGTCAAAGGCTGTAGCTATACCAGAGTGTAACAAAGATATTAGAGGTATAAGAGAGGAAATATCTTTATCAACGGAGAAACGAGAAGGTGCCATAGGATTATTTAGTAGGTTGCTTCGTTTTGATTCTCTGACCAAGAAAAATAGTATGCCAGAGAGCCCGACGTCTAATGAACCACCAGTCACGTACTATGGAGTTTATATACCGTGTGAAATAAAAAAAGGACCTGATGAAGGTTTGTTCATTTATTTATTTTGACATTTCTTATTTGTACAAAGTCTATTGTTTCATTAAGACACTTGTAAACTGTACCACCTTTGGCATAGACTGAGTACTTAAATCACAACCTTGTATAGGCGTTATCGGTATAGGAGAGATTGCCTGGTGGTAGAATCTCAACCATAACAAATTTTCGAAGTCCTTATTTATTTCATTGTCCTTTTTGTAACATAAATCAAACTATTCATATCCAGTATAAATTAAACTGTCATTGTATAGACTTTTTATAGCATGACAGGTCAACATATTGGTCACATGTTGTAATCTAACCATTTCCACATATTTTTTTACATTCTGAACACATATTGTTTAAAAACATTAACTTGATGATTGAAAATTGCTTAAAAAGGGGTACAAGAAATTCTCTTCACATGTTAATATCTAAATATAGCAAAGGCACACAGACCGCACGAAGTACAGTATAGAAGAAGACTAAGAATATAACGCTAAAATTTTAAAACAATATCCTACTAATATTATAATAAAGTGAGTGTGAAAACTTATGAGGATGTATGGATGTGTGTTTTTGCATGAACGAGTAACAAACATCCATACATCCGTATGGATGTTTTTACTCGTTCATGCAAAAACTACTTAGCCAATTGTGATGAAACTTGGTATGTAGATAGCTGGAGACCTGGATTAAAACATAGGCTACTTTTTATCCCGATATTCCCATGGCATATTATTATTATTTAGTAATATATATAATAATATAACATATAAATGTTAACCTAGCCTCAAGTCTTTGAATTTTTTTTTTAGTTCTTTCTACAACTTGTTTGTGTGCTAAACTATTATCACCATTACCATTCTTATCAAGATATTTGCATTTCCCTATTACTTTAGTTGTACTGTAGTTTGAGTTTTGGACATCATGACATGATATTGAACGCCTAGTAATGGTGTGTGTAATTTCCAATGCTATTTTAGGACAATTAGACTTCTTATAGGTTTTCTTGTAATCTATAAGTAAAGAACTATTTTTTAACCCCCAATGTCAAAAGGAAGGGTGTTATAAGTTTAGTGTGTATCTGTCTATGGCAGCATAGCTTCTAAACGAACAGACCTATTTTGATTTAGATTTTTTTGATTGAAAAGTGACTTGATCAAGAGTGTTGGGAGCTATAATTTAAGAAAATCTGTTCAGCAGTTTGAAGATCATCACCTTTTTTGAGTTGAGGGTATTTTTAATTTTCAATTTTTTTTTCACAATCGAAACAAAAAAACTTGGTAGTTTCGGAAATGAAGGGGTTTAAAATAACTTTAAAACTATTAATCTTAGAATTAAAAAAAAAAAAATTGAATTCTTTGTAGTTTCTTCCTCTTTCTTCTGTACTTGGAGTTTCTTGCCTGTTCTTCTCCACATTATCTACGTATCGGAACAGGCAAATAGCTTCACGATTGACTTAGTCTGACTGACTAATACTCCTGACAACTCTAAAATACGTATAATGCGTTCAATTGAAATAAATTATTTTGATTTGCACTCTTTTCTCAGCATAATTTCGCACACAGGGGAATGTAACATTGCGAATTCTTAATTAGTTTATAATAAGAAAAATCTATTTATCAATCAATTTATGTAAAATCTTAACAAATGATACACCTAAACCTTCCTCATGAATCACTCTTTTAGTGAAAACCTTTTTTGAGTTTATCGCAAACAGACAGACAGATGCGGCGGGAGACTTTGTTTCATAATATATAGTGATAATGTATTTTTTTTATATACAGAAGTTCTCCACGTTTACAAGAATAAAAGTGAAGCCTTGGAGCTAGTGCGAAGATACAAGTCCTCAAGATTTAAGGCATTCCGGAACCGGCAGGATGCTGTTTCCTTTGCATTGCGAGGTGCCGAACCGACAGATACCACCGACGGGAACGACAGCTGTGAGTTTTTTTCTGTTATTTTTATTAGAATATAGTAAAATAGTCTTCACACCCCCAGCTGCTGGTATTCCTGTCCTAGTGACCTCTTAAGTCACAGAATATTTAGGTACCCGACCCCTGCCTCTGCTACTGCAGTCTCAATCCCGTTCCCCATCGGAGACTTGCGGTATCCCATACCCTAGGTTCCTCTCATCACCGATTTTTCCTTATACAAATTTACCTTCTTCCTTCTTACCTGTCTTAAAACGACTACAATCCCAAGAGAAACCAGCCGAAAACCTTTTCAATGTTACACATTGTGCCGACCCTTATGAAAATTGGGAAAATGCCAGAAAGATGATGAATCTTCACACCCTATAATTCCTTTTGACAGACCAATCCAAAGACACACGATGGGATAGACGAGAAAAAAAAATCATCCCCACTTTACGTGTCCCCAACAAGTAATTTTTTTTTAACATTAAATAGTAAATCTATTTACTCTAAAAAAATTTTTTGTGATTAAATCATATACCCGTTAAAAATTACAGCTTTCCTGTACTAATAGTCTCTGAGTTAAGCCTTGGACGGACGGAGGGACAGATAGACGGACATGGCGAAATTTTGTTTACTTTTAAATAATAATTCGATTATCTGTATGTTTTTAGTACATACTAAATAAAGAAACAGAGCAATGACCTTGTTATCAGCACAGACTTAGCTTCCTATTGTTATCGTGTCATTGTCTACTATATTATCAGAAGCCTGTCGACCTACTTTTTGTAATGCCTTCATAATGTATATTTTGGCCATGCAGGTTTCCTAGCCCATATACTTCCATCGGAATTTGTTTCCTTCAAAAGTTTCTACAATTTAAGCATTGAACTGAATCGTGAAATTTAAAACCCATTGGAATTTTTCCCATTAAACCATTACCCATCTGGTATTAAAAGGTTTTTATAAAATCGGTTTTGACGATATGTATTGAAAATGTCAACAGGCTATGGTGACCGTTTGCCATCGGGTTTACCGTATGCTTGTTTACCACCTTAGCGGTATGAAGCTTACTATGTTATACAGGGTGTTAAAGCGCTAACAATTTTAGATAAAAACCGTGATTTTGAAACTGACAAAATTTCTCCTTTTTTAGGGTTCCGTACCCAAAGGGTAAAACAGGACCCTATTACTAAGACTCCGCTGTCCGTACGTTTGTCACTAGGCTGTATCTCATGAGATACAGCCTACGGTTCATGAACCGTGATAGTTAGACAGTTGATGGATTTCTGTTGCCGCTATAACAACAAATACTAAAAAACAATAAAATAAATATATAAGGAGCTCCCATACAACAGACATGATCTTTTTGCCGTTTTTATAGATAACTAGCAGCGCCTCACAGTTTCACCCGCGTAAGTCCCGATCTCGTGGAAATGTCGGGATAAAAAGTAGCCTATGCGTTAATCCAGGTCTTCAGCTATCTACATACCCAGTTTCATCGCAATCGGTCGAGTAGTTTTTGTGTGAAAACATTACAAACATACATACAAAAACGTTTCCTCTTTATAATATTAGTTTAGATGGTGCGGAACCCTTCGTGCGCTAGTCCAACCCGCACTTGACCGGTTTTTATTAAATTATACTATCAACATAATGCTGCGGAGCGTCACGAGTCCTCTTGTTAGTATTAATAATGTTATAATGTATATAACGTTCCACGAAATTTCGCCAATCTATCATATAGAAACAATATCAGAAACTGTGATTACAGTTATGGATTTTCCTATTATTTTGATGTGATAAAAAGTCACTTACGTCATTGTTTTAATGTTATTGCGGAGAATGTCTAATGAAAATGATAAGGAGTAATATTCTCTTTACATATATATATACAGCTCTATATAATTATGTATGTTTTTAGATCTGACAGAATTCCGGTTAAAACTACATAAATGTATATACTAAATGCATAGCAATAGCAGTCCGCATGCTGAGATGCTTCAACGATACGGACAAGTGAAAGACAATTCAAAATAATAATTAATTTATTAATGCATTTTCACTAACTATTTCCATAGTTTCAAACAAAGATAGAATAATTGTGTAAGGAGGAGTGGTGTCTGTAACAGGCGTAAACTCACAGTGGACCCGGTTAAAATTTACAACTATAATATATCTATATAAAAAAAATTAATTGCCACATGTGTTACTAAGTGCACAACTAGAGAACGGCTCGATCAATTCGGATATTTTTTTTTCATATTTTCTTTAAGGCACAAGGATGGTTCTTATGGAGAGAAATAGCGTAAAATAGCGAGGAAAATAGCAAAAACAACACTTTTCTTTTCATATACAAAACACAGAGTAAATAATAATTAAACTCCATGTCCCCAGCTGTCAAACGTTTGTCGTCAATCAATAACTTTTGACAGAACGAAGTCTGTCGGGTCAGCTAGTATGTATTATAAATATCAGTTTATTATTAAATTATGTTCATGACCTCGTGTTCGTGTTTTAATTTAATTTATTTGTTACCAGCCATGTTCCCATAAGTCGCATATAACTTTACTCACTAAAGACTACGTATATCGCAAAACAATTTTATAATTGCGACTTGTAGGACGTGACATTAGACGTTGGAACAAATAAACCAACACTTCTGTTTTATAATATTGGTATTCATATATTATTATAACTGACATTGCCGTGTTATACCAAAGACAGTATAGATAATGAGATATTAATACTAATATTATAAAACTTAAGTTTGTTTGTTTGGTGGAACGCGCTAATCTGACGAACATTGACAAATTCTTTTAGGTTTGGATAGCCCATTTATCGAGGAAGGCTATAAGCTATATAACGACACGCGCGAGCGGAACTTCCATGAAAAATGTTGCTAAAACGCGGAAAATTTATCAGACAGACACGACGTTGCGCTGGTCAGCTAGTAACAAGTATAGTGTAGTATTGGAAATTCAAACGGTTATAACTTGTCAAGGGAAACGTAGTGACACCTTGCGGCCAGGTGGAGTGACGATCTGCGGGGAAAAACTGGATGAGAGGAGTTGACGACCGAGCTCAGTGGCGTACATTGGGAGAGGCCTATGTCCAGCAGTGGATAATGAAAAGCTGATGATGATGATGATGATAACTTGTAAACGAATATTCTTTTTTTTTTTTTTCAAAAATTCTTAATGTTAACTTTTTTCAAATACCCCCTGTATAAATTAGCTGGTACCAGTGTGGAGGTCTGCGCAAAAACTTCTTTTCTTCTTACTAAAGTATAGATATGATGAATTTTTATATCCCTAAACTTGAGTAATTATTGGTCTTTCATACAAACTATAGTCCTCTAATTCATCCCCTTGAAGTTATTTTTATCGCGACAAAAAGCAGCCTATATCCTTCTCTAAGGTCTTGTCTATCTCTGTACCAAAGTTCATATAAAATGGTTCCACGGTTTGAGCGTGTAAGCGTCACAGACAGACAGAGTTTCTTTCGCATTTATAATATGAGTATAGATAAGTGGTACCGGAATCGCAGGTAGGTAGCGATAGTGGCGTGATCCATTCAAGAATCACTAACACGTGTGCGTCATACTTGATACTAGCACATCACTAGGTGTTTAGCATAGCACTAGGCTAATGGCGTGAAGCGTCGCAAGTGGTCGAAGATAATTATAATCGTTAGCGTCGTAGAACTTGGCATATAATGATATTATAGGTATATTATGTTTATGTGGACACAAGGACTAGGATCCTCTACATACACAATACTTTAGTCATAATTGTTGATGCTATTTTTTCTATTTTGATCTGGACATTATGTAACTATAGGTAAAAATAAATGTTATCATTATATTAATACGTGAAAAGAATTCTTTGTACCACTTTTTAAGAAAATTTCGCAAACGTAGTAACGTGAATTTTGAAATATTTACAGTTCATATATAGAAGAAGTGCAGAAAACTAAAATTTTTAAACAATATGCCTTACAACTTAAGAAATAACGTGAAATCGGCTTAATGAAATCACACGCGTCCAGTATATGTCATTATGATTACCTGTCATGGTAAGTAAGTCTAAACAATGAAAGCTCAAGTTATACGGGCCAATTTAAAAACCATGATCGAAATTCGACCACCACGCGATCTCTAGTAAATATAAACAGCTACACAAAGTTTTATTAACCTTAAATCTCTTAACCTACTCTTATGTTTTTTTTCTTTGCATCATGAATCGGATGACGTGCGTCCCTGCCAAGCACTTCACAGTAATTGTCTCACGCAATATCAAATTGCTCCCGTTCCTATTCATTGGCAGTGGTAGTGATGGTTACAGGTTGGTCAACAGTGGCCAGTGTCAGACCTTATTCACAGCCTTTGAATGAAATCGAAAATACGGAACTAGCCCGCCTCCTCTGACCGTGGGAAATCTAATGTTTTAAAATAAAAACGACTGTGTACAATGATGTCCAATGATCTACAATCAGTGTAAATTTATTAAGCCATAAAAACCATTTGGCAGCGCCAAGAAATACACACGCCAATTTTATTATATTGTAAGAATTTACGAAGTTAGTCACATCAGTTCAGGGTCACGCTATCTCCGGGTACACCTAATCCAGGTTAAACATTATTACTGCATGGAGGTTGACTACATTTATCCAGTGAACAGTGTTAAAACAATTATTTTTAATTCGAGTCCACCCGTGACCATGATCAATGCAATTCGGTCGAAACGTCCAGTAATTAAAAAGGTATTGTATGTACCTTTCAAATGTTATCGCGATTAAGTCCTGTTACACCTCTAATAGAGACACAACAGCAGCCCATCTTTTCACCTGTTTCTCTATCCATGCAATGGTTGCCTGGAAGAGATCGCAAACTGCGATAACATTAGCTAGTAAGTAGATATAAGTAAAATATTGTAATCTATTGCTTTGTGTACAATAAAGAGTACATCTATCTATCTTTCTAGTTGCTTTCATTAGACAAATCCCGAGAGGTGTATTCTCAATCCATGTTAGAACGAGATTTGTCCATTGACATTATTTATTCGGCGAATTCGGTTTATCCGGACCTGTCCTTATGCCAGTATATCACGTAACTAATAACAAATTATAACTACTCACATTTTTATTTACGTTAGGTCCCATACATTTCGAATATATTATGTTGGCCATGAAAATGCAAGGCCGGAAAACCTAGGAGTTCTCAGGACCTTCAACACGGTAGTCGTGTAAACAACGCCACCTAAACTCTTTGTTGTCAGATCTAATACGTCACAATTCTTGTATACATCACACATGCATATGGTTAGATTTTACTTTGAGCATGTTTTATCTAAATGTACATACATATCTATCAGCCCTTGGGAATTAATCAATCCCAAGGGAAGTTTGCGAGACGCCGAGGAAAGTTAATCATCACACCAACAGCTTTTTGTCACACCAAACTCACATTACAGCGGGGTCACTATAATTAACAGTAATTACTTAACACGTCACGCGTTTCAGAAATATAACTGACCTACATATGACAGAATGAAAGTCGCGCGTCTGGGTCATCGGTCTCATTACTTATTGACTTAGTGTAGATAGTACCTGTTCGGAAACTGATAATAGTTTTAACGATCTCTCATACTTACCGCATTTAAACAATACATGACAATTAGGTAGGTGAATGTCAAGTCAAATCAGTGTTTTTAATAAACGTCAAAACGGAAGGTTTGGTACATTCTTTTAAGGAAAGCGTAGACATGACGTCACGCCTTAGTGTAGTCAAATCACGCACTTTTAATGTTGACTAAAATAAATTAAAAACGTTAAATAATAATGGGGGATAATTTTTGCAGTATTTTAAGATGTTGCATTGACTGACAGACGCAATATTTTGAATTTAGCAAGCTTCCCAATTTTTTAAATACTAACAGTTCTCCGCAGTTTCACTCTTATTTAAGTTCACTACTCCGCTCCTAAGAGCCGTATCGTGATGTTACGTAGCCTATTTTCCTCAGGAATCGGCTCTCAAATGGAAACAGAATTTTCCAAATTCGACCAGCAGTACCAAAACAAACTCTTCAGCTTTGTTATATTAGTATAGATGACTAGCTGCGCCCCGCACTTTCACCCGCGCAAAACGCATAAAAGTAGCCTATGTATTAATCCAGGTCTCCAGCTATCTGCATACCAAGTTTAATCGCAATCGGTTCAGTAGATTTTGCGTGAACAAACATCCATGCATCCATACATCCTCACAAACTTTCGCGTTTATAGTATTAGTAGGATAGATCATTCTGATTAAAAGTATAAAAAAAAATTAAGTATTCTGGATTTAAAAATCCCTTCAACGATTAGAAAGGAACTGATGACCTTCGAACGGCTGAACAGATTTTCTTGAATATAGCTGATATAGCTAAGGCCACCTTCGATCAAGTCACCTTTCAAACAAAAATCAAAATCGGTCAGTCCATTTAGGACCTATGATGCCACGGATAGCCACGTTAAACTTATAATATTTTCCTCCTCCTTGCACCGGGGGCTAAACATATGCCAAGATTGCAGACGATGATTACAATAGCTTAAAATCAACTTTTTAGTAGTATCTTTTATGTAGTATTATCAAATCTGTTTAGCAACGCATTGTGTATATATATAATATGTACTAGTTGACCCGGCACACGTTGTTTTGCCATATTAATTATTTCTAATGAATATTTTGGTAGTCAAATAAAAAATAACTAACTTATTGTGGGGATGGGGTCTATGACTGAAAGAAGAATGGAGCGCTGTGGTCTATTGGCCTATAAAATAACAAAACACCAACCATTCATTTTCTTAATTCAAAGTACTTTATTAACTTAACTGACATATTTAAAGTTTAACAGTGGGAGAGCCATGCTTCGGCACGTATGGGCCGGCTCGAAAGGAGTGATATCATGGCCTCACAGAAAACCGGCAGTGAAGCAATGCTTCGTTGTACTCCGCCAAGCGAGTGAGGTTACCGGTGGCCCTAACCCTTCCCTCTCTCTATCTTCCCCCCTATCTCTCCATCTCCCCTCCTCTCCTACTCCCACCTTAAAGGCCGGCAAGGTACTTGTTACTCTCGAGTTGCAGGTGCCCATGGGCGGCGGTAGTCACTCACCATCAGGTGACCCGTCTGCTCGTTAACTCCCTATTCCATAAAAAAAAAGTTTGACATCGACTTGACGGCAATCGATTATTACAATCGATTATAACAATCGTGAACCTACTCCTAACACAAGCATTTAGCTTAGCTGGAGAGGTTAACAAGAAAACTAGCAATGTGTTACCCACGTTACTAGTAGTCTTTTTATAAAAAAAAAAGCACTTTCTATTTTCACTGGGTTAAATACTTTAAAAAAATTGTACCAATAAAAGAAAAAATACTAATATCGCTATTAAAAAACAGGGGTTGATCGTAGAGGGTTGAAAATTCAGGGTTGTATGTATTTTCTAATGCTGTATCATAAAAAAATAATAAAAAAAAAATTGTCAAAAAAAAATCGCGATGGAAAAATAGGGGTTCATCGTAGAGGGTTGAAAATTCAGCGTTATATGTATTTTCTAATGCTGTATCATAAAAAAATAGTAAAAAAAAATTTAAAAAAAATTAAAAAAAAAAAGTTAGGGGTGGACTACCCTTAATATTTATGGGGATGAAAAATAGATGTTGTCCTATTCTCAGACCTACCCAATATGCACACAAAATTTCATGAGAATCGATCAAGCCGTTTCGGAGGAGTTTAATTACAAACACCACGACACGAGAATTTTATATATCAGAAGTTATGTTTTCACTTCTCGTGCAGTCCTACGACTGACAGTTTTTTTTAATGTGGATTCGAATAGGCCTTTGTTTTTCAACTCACTTGATGGAAAGTGATGATGAAGACGGAGATGGTACACGCCTATCCGAAAGAAACCTATCAACTCTACACTTGAACGTTCCACAGTTATAATTGACTGGAAAAATTTACACAGGCAGTTCACTCCACACTTAACCAAAAAGGCGTTTAGTTCGACTTTTTGGTGTTTCGACAATGAAATTATGTCACATCTGTCTGCGTCTTGGTGAGGGTTCAAATAATTCGAAGAGAACTTGTGAAAGTGAAAGTGAAACCTAAAACTGTGGGAGAGCCATGCGTCGGCACGTATATGGGCCGGCTCGACCGGAGATACCACGGCCTCACAGATAACCGGCAGTTAAGCAAAGATTTCATTGTATTTCGCCGAGTGAGTGAGGTTACAGGAGGCCCTAACCCTTCCCTCTCCCCCCTCTTCCCCCCTTTCCCTACTCCCACCTTAAAGGCTGGCAACGCACTTGTGACTGTAGAGTTGGTGCCCATGGGCGGCAGTAGTCACTTATCATCAGGTGACCCGTCTGCTCTTTTGCTGCTCGTCTGCTCCTATTCCATATTATACTTATATAAAAAGAACCGATCTAGCAGGCGACTGTACGACGCGGTGGCGATGCTCAAGGCTATGTAGTTGCCTATTGTGAGCACATCGTTATAAAAATGATACCTTTTGTAATAAAACAAGTACTAACGAAAGTATTTAAATGTGTAACGTAATGTATAGTTTAATACCATCCAAATGAGAAGAACTGATTGCTCTAGTTCTTTTATTAGTCTATGTTTTGCAATATGGCGGATTAGGATTCAGAACAGATCAATAATAATAACCTAGGTTGCGGTGGCGGGAGTAAAACCTTTTGAGAACATTCCCAGGTCAATGGGGTCTATCAATCAACAGATTGTACCGACTAGGAAAAGAGCACAGTTTTTTAAAACGAAATTTATGAACAGTTCTTACGAAATTTGTCGGATTTTTAGTTAAAATTTACTTGGTTAAGAGAAAGTTTGTTATATGCATTTAATATTTGATTTACCACGCTGACTATAACCTGTTATCAAGTAAAATTATATAAGAGACGCTCGAGTAACACTTATTGCAAGCAACCTTAAGAAAGCTTTAGAAACAGCTTATTATCGCAGCCTAAAACTTGTTTATTATCCAAGAAATTTAGAAATCAAGCGTGAGGTTTTCCGTTCAGATTTGCAGTATAAAGAAGAAAATATTCGCCATAAAGTACTGGGGCTCAGGGTCGCTATGAAGTAGTGGCGACCCCTGGCAGGGTCGCCATGAAGTACGTGGAGATTATCTCTTTATAAAATGAAACCACTTCTTGTTAGAACTAGAATAACTATAACTATATTTTCTGAGGGAATACATGAGCATATATAGAAATTAATCTAGGTTAACATACGTAGTATGTTACGTATGTATGACATCACAATATTATTACCTTAAAGGAATGTATGAACTTCCGATCTATAACATTATACGTCACAACCTACGTCACGACATACGGCGTGCACTACAAGTCGCCGGAACGGGAATTATCTCGAACCCAAAAGAACATGTACAGATCTGCACAAGTCCAACAGTCCTGTAAAAAAACGAAGCTAAAACTCCTTCCATTTTATGGTCGTTCACATGCAGCATTTCACTTAGCAGTATTTCTTAAACGGGTGCTACTGCTTTGAAAGAAATTATTAGGTGTATTTGTACGATTGTTTGATTAGTGATAATATTTCTTCTTCTTTCTTCTAAAACACAAAAAACAACTCTAGTCAAACCTTCTTACCACGGGCTCCTTCTTTGTTTTAATAACCCACATCTCTACCATGTTATACTGGTATTCTTTGGGCACGGTCTGGTATTCGAATGATTCGAATGTTTGATATATAGTTATAGTTAGGGAATTAAACGCTTGTGTTGACTTACACGGTGTCTGCCCCGGTTTTATATTGTCAGACACGGTGGCTAAATACTTTAGCCTAACATAATTAAGACTCGTTAATTTACCCCAACAGTCAGAAAACGGTCCCGGGTCACGTCAATAACCACAGGACTTAGAAGTTACCAAGTAGAAGGACGACTGTCTTACAGTCTTACCAAAACAGGCAAAGGTGTCCAGGGTGCTATGAAATCCACAGACCTATAGAATAAAAATAAAATGATAATTTTCTAATGCTGTGTTGTTGCAGCGGTGATGGGTGAAAAGCCGTATCCGTTTAAAGCGCCATCTCCACAAGAAATGGTAGCGCTTCGTAAGTCTATAGAAGCAGGGCTGGCCGCCACCGTTCGCGACAGAGTGTGGGACAACCCGAGGTTCCTCGTCAGCAGTGGGAACACACCTTCTATATTACAGGTACGTATTATTTTGTCTATATATACTAGCTTATGTAGACTGTTGCTGCGATAAACAAACACCCTAGTGTAATAAAAATTTTACGAGATTTCGTTCACTGAAAAAATACAAAAGAATGAAATGCAACATAAAATACCAGTAGAACGTGTTGCATAGACATTGCGTCACATTTGTCTTAAGTTTGCCGATAAATACGTAGTTGACTTTCTTTGGTAAATAATAAAACAACTAGAATATTTCAGGTTGATGTTTTTAGTTTATAAATTAGATTTTTGTATTTTGGGGTTTCAGGTCATTGACCTTTAAAAAATATGATATCTTAAATTTAAAGATTTTGAATCTCATTAATTGATTGATTTCGATTTTGTTACGAGACTCATTTTACTGAATGTAGTTTCCCGTTATCAGAATCTCACAAATATATCACAACAAATTGAAATCATTAATTCCGTATTCAATGGATACGTTATCATACAATTGGTTATCTGCCGGTTTGCTTAAAGACTAACTCAGTACGTACTTCAATTTGTAAATATTATTTGTCATTGCTGTGACCCCGACCTACGAAAACACTCAATATGACAGTAGGGTTCGTTACCACTTACCTACTAAAAATACTATAAATCAGGCTGTATTTGAATTTTAAAATTTGCAGTATTATAATAATAATTATTATGTACTTAGTGTGCGTTCCGATATACACTGAGAGCACTGTAAGGTAGGACGTCAATTCAGTATAATGCGAAACCGTTCCTTTATAGATAGCTATACTGGTTACTGTTTATAACGGAACACAGTCCAGTATACTGACAGTTGTCAATTCAAGTCAACTGTCAAATCGCATAATAAAAGTGACAATGTGACAGCCATGAGACAGCACTGAGAGCACCTTACCTCGAAAACTCCGGTGTTCACAGTACAAAAATGGCGACGTTTATGACGTCATATATTTCCCTACGATACTGCGGCATTATACTGTCAGTCTATAATAGCTTCAACTCAACTTCTTGGCATTTTCCCAACTTTATTTGGGGTCGGCGCAATGTGTAGGTAACATTCCAAAGGGTTTTGGCTGGTTTCTTTTATGGCCGCCTGCCTGACGCCAACCCTCCTTGGGCATGTAATCGTTTTAAAACGGGACAAAGGAAGAATATATACATATTGGGATAAGGAAAACGGATAGAGCGAGAAAGCTACGGTAAGGGATACCGCAAGTCTTTGGGGAAACGGGACTGAGACTGCAGCAGCTCGAAGAGGCCCGGAGTCACGTACCCGAATGTCAGTCCTATGATTGGAGAGACCACTAGGGCAGGAACAGGTATAGGGGGCAAATGAGCAGACGGGTCACCTGATGGTAAATGACTAACGCCGCACATGGGCACCTGCAACTCAAGAGTCCCAAGTGCGTTGCCGGCCTTTAAGGTGGGAGTATTGGAAGATTGGGAGAAGGGCAGGGGGAGGTAAGGGTTAGGGCCTCCGGTAACCTCACTCACTCGGCGAAAAGCAATGCAAGCATTGCTTCACTGCCGGTTTTCGGTGAGGCCGTGGTATCACACCTGTCGAGACGGCCCGTACGTGCCGAAGCATGGCTCTCCCACGGTAAACTCAGCAATAGTAGTAGTATTTTGTAGTGTGTAGTGACAGTGTCTTGATATATTACAGGAAGGTTCTCGTTACAACGCACTGCACGTGGCGGCCAAGGCAAAAAACGCGGAAATCTGCAACCTCATACTGACGACGGTCGGCAACCCAACGTTCGTGCAGACGCTGTACGGAATGGACGCTGATGCTGAATCTTGCAAGGTAACTGGAGAACGCGTTTTAGTTACTTTTTCTAACTTCGGGAATTATTAAAAAAAATGTCTTCCAATAGTCAATAAAATCACACATCTCATTATTTAATAATTTAACAATTAGCAATAGCAGTAGTATCTTTTATTCTTTATAATTCATATGCTGCCCAAAAAAAAGTGGAAAAAAGCTATTAGGCTAGAAATAATTGCAGTCTTCTGCAGGGTATAGGTACTAGACCAATCGGATATTTAAAATTCGAGCATACATTTGTTATTTCCTAGCATACATATATTTATCATCGGAATCTTATTCTGTTATTTGCAGGAATTCGCAGCGATCCTTGTGGACCGGTACCTGAATACGCCCGACAAGGCGATGAACGAAACGCCTCTGCACTTCGCGGCCAAGTATGGCGCCGAGCACGTGGTCGACGTGTTGACGTCATTCCCGCAGTGTAACACATCAGCTGTCAACAAGTTTGGTGAACAACCCAAAGATGTGAGTATATCTAATTTTCACGTATTACGCTACGTACGCTTACCTAGGAAAATGTGTGTAATTTTTTAATGAACAAAATCGCTTGTACATGGTGTAAGTACACCGTACCGAATCCTGAAATAGTGTATTCAGACCATCATTCTGAGTAGAAAATTATTGGAAATTTCTGCCTGAAACTCATAATGTTTTTGCTTAAAAGTGATCTTACAATGATTTTGACAATGAGTAAACAGAACATTTTACCAAAAAAAAAATCAGTAAATAACCCCATACGGCCAAAAACTGCAACGTAATCAATTCAACAACTTCGACGGCGCCGTGCTCTGAAGGTCATTCACCGTACCACACAGTTGCAGTGTTGCGTTACATTGCGTAGCGGAAAATCAAACTATTGACTGTAAATACTTAATCTCGCATTTTAATGATGAACTGACTTTTGCATTTTGATAAGTATTCATAGAAATACGTTTTTGTAAGTTATTCGCGACGGTGATACTTACACGCTGTATATAATTAAAAATATCGGAAAGAATTAGGGATACACGACTGATTAGTCTCGCGCCCAACAGGGGTTCCTTATCATCGGGTTAAGCGACCTGTAGTATCGCATGACACTGACGTAGCTGCTCCTGTAGGGCTCTAAACTAATCGGGTGAGAAATATGTATGCTATATCCTTAGTAAATAAATTGTTAAAGTAATTAAAAATCATTTATTAGCGTTTGTTCCCTATTAGTACATTATTGTTCTATGGTCGGTGATATCTTAAATACTTGTTAGCGACTGTTTTTCTTTCCTGTATAGACAGAAGGCCATAAATATGAATATTAACAGACAATATAAATTGGTAGATAATCTGCAAACGCGTGAACACGAGCAGTCCCGAAGTGTCGGCAGTCATCCAGGGCATGCTGCAGGAGCGCTACTACGTGCCCGTACTGCACAGCGAGGACGGGAGCGCCGCGCCCACCATCGGCCGCCCCTTCACCCCCGCCGCCCCACCCGTACGTAACATTTACAACATTTTAGGGTAACCCCAGCTTAAAAATTACAAGTGGTATCTAAGTATATACATTCGTTCGGACACATAATATATAGAGTTGTGCTTACTCTTCTAAGGTTAGCTTCGGGCAGCTTCTTGCAGGCGGACCTTGATCTATTGAGTTTGCCTACTTGAACATGAACATGTACTGTTCTTATTGCTTCTATCAGTAACCGTGTAGGTTGTTCATAGAGACATTCGCTTACTCTCTACAACACGTGAATTGCTACGATTGTGTTGACAAAATACCAAACAAATAGGGCCGTAAACCTTACGTACGACAAGCAAATCTGTAATTCAATTTATAGTTACAAAAGTTAACATGGACTTTCTCTGTTTCTATAGTAAAATTATTTGCTCATTGCATACTCGGTCATAAACACTAATGCTCCGGGCAATTTACCGGCAAATTTTATATTGTTTATTGTTAAGATTTATTTAACAAATATATTATTTTTATATCCATTTTTTTATTTAACTGCTACATCAAAATTTAACATCATCTGTGGGGCATTTCACGTGAAGCGGGCCACGAAAAAAAAAAGTGAGGTTCCGAAATTGGTTCATATTTGGGGTTTGTTTGCTTGCTATGGGTTGTGAACATGGACACATATTATTTTTTTAAATTAAGGTTTGGTTCTCGAATTATGGGATTCTAAAGAATTGACCTGATCGGCGGAAGGGTTTTCTTAGTGGATGTTTTTCGTATTAAAGTTATTTATAATAAAATCATAATTTTAATGTCTGTATAGAAAAAATACAGTACTTTTGGATTTTTAAATCTTATTCTAAATTTAAATTTTTATTCTTGTGTTAAACCGGAAATTAATATTTCAAATAAATATTTTAGTAACTTCGACCATTTTTATTTCTATTATTGCAAAATAAAGCTTAAAGTATACAAATGTTATTATAAAAGTTGCAGAGTGGGATCTAAATGGGTTAAGAACATAAATCAATTTGAGTAGGTAAAGGTCGCACTGAGTGAGGTACCTGATGCTTGTTGTTTTTTCGTGGCCCGCTTCACGTGAAATGCCCCCTGTATCGATAGCATTTATCGACTATTTGTATACAGCGTGTAAGTAACACCGTCGCAAATAATTTACAAAAACGTCTTTCTTGGGATACTTATCACAATGTAAAAGTCAGTTCATCATAAAAACGCGAGATTAAAGATTTACAGTCAATAGTTCGATTGTGAACTACACGATGTAACGCGAACTCGTACGTGTGTGGCGCGGTGAATGACCTTCAGCGCACGGCGCCGTCGAAGCAGCTGATTGCATAAATGTTTTACATTGCAGTTTTTAGCCGTATGGGGTATTTACTGATTTTTTTTCGGTAAAATGTTATATTTACTCATTGTGATATCACTTTTAAGCAAAAAAAAAAAGTGAAAAAAAAAATATGAATTTTCCGGCAGAAATTTCCAATGATTTTCCACTCAGAATGATATTCTGAATACACTATTTCAGTATTCGTTACGGTGTCCCTTACACCCTGTATATAGTAATTCTTATCCCGAAGCTAGCACAATAGAGCTATAATCTTCCCATAAGTGGGAAAAGGAACGCAATATTGCTATCGCGCTTCAATTATTTATGACCAAGTCTGCAGCAAGTAAATAATTTTACTATTGTACCTAACCTTTACCGTACCAGCAACTAAATTATGCTCACTTTCAATACAAACAACTAGTATTTATTAAACCGCTCGTAAATTCTTCTAACACAACTGTAATACTTATGAAGGTCAGAAGTTTACATTAAGGACCGTTATCGAAAGCATTGAGCCACAGCACATTTTCCAATGTCAAATTACAACGGTATATGTACAGTACTATAAGTGAGATTATAAGGGCCTGCCACCACTATATGCTTTAAGCAGAATGTTAAAACATTCTGCTTGCCACGATTTCCTGTAAAGATATATGAAAAAGTAGATTTTTTCTTTTTTTATAGATGGGTACGCTGCTATTTACTATGGGGCCAATCACAAATGATCCTATCTTTGCCTGCGGGTCAAAAGGCTCTGTATCACAATGGGAGTCGGATATTATATACCGTACATTGGTGTCCATTTCCTTGGTATTGTTCTTTTTTTTATTTATTGAACATCCAACGTCTTCATTAAATAGATATTCGTTTGATTGTTAGCCATTGATTTTTGAAGTGTAAACTTCTTTAGCGGCGTTGTGCACTTTTTGGGAGGGGTAAAAAATGTTAAACTCGCGTCAGGACACGTGACCCTGATCGAAAATGTGTCCGCGTCAGGACACGTGGCCATGATCGAAAATGTGAGTTTAATATATTTAAAAAAATATTTTTACGCCATCTGTGGATTCTGCGCGATAGTACTGTAGTTTGATATACACTAATTATCCATATATTAGTTAAGGCAAATTTCACCGATGGTGCAATTTTAATTTCTTCGACTTTTTACAATATTTACTATAAGTATTACCTCGTCATTTCTTCAAAGAATAATAAATCATCGGCTCGCAGTCTAAATACGATACGGCCGAATTTATCCCAGTACGAGGCGATATCGAAGTTCTGTAGTTAGACCGAGTTGTCTGACTTTTTAGGGCTCCAACTACCCGTAACGAATGCCACAGGTTCGTATGGCAACCGGGACCGACGGCTTAACGTGTTCTCCGAGGCACGGAGGGGTCTCAATGTGTTAAGACTGACCTTATTAGTATTATTTAACCTACTCGGTTACCACTTAGCCACAAACCCCTTAAACGAAGTTGGAATAAGAGTACTACCTTGAAAAACATCCCCTCAAACTCTTTGAATTTAGAGGCGAGAGAATGACTAATTTCTTCGCTTCTGATGATGAAAACTCCAGATAATAAGGCCCTGATTGCTATCAAAACTTTCTTTCGTTAATTTGTTCCTTCTCCACATATAACTTTGTACACATTTCTGTAGTGGTTGTGTAAAATTTTTCACAATTAATTTATCTTTTTTGGTTCTTTCTTTTCTTAAAACTTTACACATCTATACTTACTAATATCTTTTCAATTAACACTATAATTTATAATAAATAATAATATAACAGAACAGTACAATATATATATATATATATATATATTTATGCTTGAAGACCCTCTGTATAGGGACGTTAATTGGTACTAGATGGGAGGTTTTTTGTTTCGTATCTAAGGAACCCTATTACTAAGCCTCCGCTGTCCGTCAGTTTGTCGGCGGGTTGTATCTCATGTATCAACAATATAAGAAAAAAAAACGTATTTTTTTTGGCCTTTTCGTTAAATCAATAAACAGTTGGTTTGTTTCCGCAGGAGATAAACTCGAACCCTCTCAGCCCTCGCTACGAGATCCGTGCGTACGCGGGCCCCATGGAGCCCGGCGCGGCGGACGTGTTCCGGCGCCGCTGGAAAACCCCGCCGCGCTCCGGGGCCCCGCCCTCCCCGGGCCCCGCGCCTCGCTCGCCCCGCGCGCCCCGCCCGCAGACCTTCCGCCTCAGGGAGACCACCAAGGGACTCGAGACTGTTGGCAGGTTTGTACTCATATAATATTCATACTCATTTATTCATTAAGAAACAACCCAATAAATTGTTGAATAGTTAGTAAGTGAACTTCTTTACTGAACATACAAAATCGATTAAAGATCTTGTTTCCTTCGTTTTTACAAAGATTAATACGAAGGATTTTTACCTACTGTTCTGCATTAAAATGGGAATGAAAAAATAACCCTTTGCATGATCTTAAAATCAGTTTTCCAATTTAAATCTAAATTATAAGATTCTGATTTGACAACAAAAATAACTTGTGATTTTAATGTCATACACATGTGTATATTTCATTCTATTCGTTTCATTTATTAGTTACAAATTTTATATAATATGATTATTAAAAATATTTCTTTTCCACAGGACCCTAGCAGAACAAATGAAAGTGGGCTGGAAAGAATACTGGCCGTTTTTAGACACTTTTACGGACTTACGAACATCAGAAGGACTTACCCTCTTAGAAAACTACTTAAAAGCTAAATATGAAAGCGCCTGCTCCTTCGCATATAGCGACAGTTGCGCTCAATCTCAACACGCAGACGACCTCACGCTGTCACGACTAAGTTTGAGTATTCAACAAAGTCCTACGAAAGATTCAGTTCTGAGTCCCGTCTCAGATCTATGCGTAGCTTTGAAATCTTGTGTAATATCCTCCGATAGACCGCATTGGAGGAGAACAGATCCAATTAGACAAAGATTGTGTAGACAGCCTAACGTTAAATTAATCAACGGGGAGTCACCCCCACCGGTCAACCACACAGTCAGCCAGCTGTTATGTATTGAAAGAACCTGCCAGGTCTTCGCTAAAAGAATAGCTGACGCTTTAACGTTCTCCTTAAATGCTGAACCTGAAACAGCAGGCGAATCTCTCAAGTCAGAAGCCAAACATTTACAACATACAATATTCACTTACATGGACGACGAACGATTTCAGAACATAGATTTCGCTTTAATACATTCTAGATTAGCACAGCTGGCCGTCTACAAACTAAAGCAACAGACGACTGACTTAGACGATGTAAATAATTTATTGGAGTTTTTAATTAAACTGCGTTGTCCAAACGATGATATATTTAGCTCTGACGAGGAAAGACCGCCTTACAGAGGTTCGAGTAGGGTCAAAATGACATATGTCATTGACGTTCACGTTAGATGTTTAGCGAGTTTTATATGTGAGGAGTTGACTGAGGGGGAAGTTGTTAAGGCCCCTGCTATGTCAGAGGGGGAGTGCACCGAGCTGTGGACGAAGGCGTCTAAGTGTAGATGCGACTGGAAGATAGAGGCATTGGAGAGGAATAGCAAAAAGAATGCATCGTTTAGAAAAAATAGGTCGACACTATCGACAAGCCCGAAGAATGATAGCTTCATTAGGAGATTAACGTTTGATCATGATATTGGTGAGTGAAACATTTTATAAAGGTTGTTACATAAGGTTTGATATAATCTTTGGAGCATTATGTGTAGCCGACAAATAGTTGATTTACATATATAGACATTCTTTATTGTACACCACATTTTGGTCATTAATTAAACATAGTTAGAAATAATTGATAATAATAGACGGTAAGTGCAATGGGCAGTCTTATTGCTAAGAGCCTGAAAAAAGTGTATATATAAAAAAAAAACTTTCGAAAATGCGTTTTTTGATATAGGTTCACATTTCTAAACAACATATGAATTTTGGTTTGTTCCAATTTTTTTATCTGGTCATTCCATCAACATCCTTGGTATTCTACTTGACTCGACCGTTGTTCGAATTTCTAGAACTCAATAGGACATTCTTATCCAAAGACTATTGGTTCCATTATTCACTAAAAGGTGGCGCCGTTCGTCTTAATTTAGGTAATGTATGACTTCTTCGACTCGTCAATAGACGGCGAGGGCGGGTCTATTTGGACTTCCGTAATAGTTATAATAGTGTATAATTATTCATTAAAAAAATAAACATACTTATAGTTTCCTGGCCGACATATTATAGCCATTCCACTCAGCCTTTAAAAATGGTTATTTGAGAAAAAACCAACAGTTTTACACTTATCTTAATTAAGCCAGGTTTAATTTAATATCAAAAAATGTATAACTCACAGCCTTATGCACATATTATACAACTTTCAAATATAAATTTGGAACTTATTGGACACGAGTAAACACAATATAGTTTGTAACAAAGAGTTGTTTTGTTTCAGAAAAAATAATACCTCATAAGTATTAACGATATACTTACCTATTATTTAAATGAATACGGTTAGGTACATTATCCCTATTTTTGCATTTGGAATGTTCAAACAGACGTCGCCGTTTGCAAAATAAAGATTCATATCATCTACCTATGACACGTGTAAAAAACAAGGTTATATTTAAAGTTACTGTTGACAGGCGACGGCAAGTTGCAGCACAACGAAGCCGACAACGTGGTGAGCAACAATTCGCCCGCGGGGGACGGCGTGCCCGCGCTCTTCACCGTCGACATGGCCAAGTGTCACGTCGTGCAGCCAGAGGTACCTGCTCGCTTTGTACGCGTATTGCTAACTGACACAGGAGCTACAACGTGGTGAGCAACAACTCTTCACCGTCGACATGGCCAAGTGCCACGTCGTGCAGCCAGAGGTACCTGCTCGCTTTGTACGCGTATTGCTAACTGGGAGCTACAACATGGTGAGCAACAACTCTTCACCGTCGACATGGCCAAGTGCCACGTCGTGCAGCCAGAGGTACCTGCTCGCTTTGTACGCGTATTGCTACCTGGCACAGGAGCTACAACGTGGTGAGCAACAACTCTTCACCGTCGACATGGCCAAGTGTCACGTCGTGCAGCCAGAGGTACCTGCTCGCTTTGTACGCGTATTGCTAACTGACACAGGAGCTACAACGTGGTGAGCAACAACTCTTCACCGTCGACATGGCCAAGTGCCACGTCGTGCAGCCAGAGGTACCTACTCGCTTTGTACGCGTATTGCTAACTGGGAGCTACAACGTGGTGAGCAACAACTCTTCACCGTCGACATGGCCAAGTGTCACGTCGTGCAGCCAGAGGTACCTGCTCGCTTTGTACGCGTATTGCTAACTGACACAGGAGCTACAACGTGGTGAGCAACAACTCTTCACCGTCGACATGGCCAAGTGCCACGTCGTGCAGCCAGAGGTACCTGCTCGCTTTGTACGCGTATTGCTAACTGGGAGCTACAACGTGGTGAGCAACAACTCTTCACCGTCGACATGGCCAAGTGTCACGTCGTGCAGCCAGAGGTACCTGCTCGCTTTGTACGCGTATTGCTAACTGGGAGCTACAACGTGGTGAGCAACAACTCTTCACCGTCGACATGGCCAAGTGCCACTTCGTGCAGCCAGAGGTACCTGCTCGCTTTGTACGCGTATTGCTAACTGACACAGGAGCTACAACGTGGTGAGCAACAACTCTTCACCGTCGACATGGCCAAGTGCCACGTCGTGCAGCCAGAGGTACCTGCTCGCTTTGTACGCGTATTGCTAACGTGGTGAGCAACAACTCTTCACCGTCGACATGGCCAAGTGCCACGTCGTGCAGCCAGAGGTACCTGCTCGCTTTGTACGCGTATTGCTAACTGACACAGGAGCTACAACATGCCTGAGGAAGACAGCACCTTTAACTTTGTAATTAGCTTCCACAGTTTATGTCTAATAGATTAACTGAAACAAAAAACCTGAGTACTAACTACAAAAGCCAAACAATTAAATCAAAGTCGAAAAAGTGACAAAAGAGGGAAGCACACCACTGTCCCTCAGCTTGCTAACCCTAAAGATATCAATAACCAGGCATAAAACACGATACCAGGTAAAAATGTTATGAACCCCTGACAAAGGGTCAAGACATGCCTATGTCACTCGATGTACTTCCGCGCGCTAAATACCTACGGTCCGGCGGACCGCGCTTTTGTTTTTAATATATATGAAGAGGTAACCCTACACACACTTACGGCCACGCGGCTGTGCGCTATTGCGAGGCAATAACAATTGTCTGTCAGCAATCGGCGCCCGAGAAGAGTAGGTAATTAAAACGGTAGATATCGATATTTTTGTAGGGAGTGATTTATCTGTTACGTAGTAACTACTCAGTTATCTGTGGTAAAGGGCTTATCTTTTTTAACTCGGCTTTTTGATCTAGCGTTTCGCGATTTAAGTAAAATATCTACTTTGTTATGTCGCCACTCCTTCTTTATTCCTAATTGTAACATCACAGTTTTGGCAGTCCGAGTGCACGTACTAACCAACCGACTCAATGCATTGATCTGTGACGTGTGCACTTCCAGCAGATATCCGAGGACGAGTCGGGAGGGTCGAGTCACTCCGACGAAGAGGTGTACCACTCCGCTACTGATCACTCGGAGAAAGATGACCAAGATGAAATGGTCGAAGCGTGCGATAGGGCTGTCGCTGAACCGTTCGTTTACGGGTGAGATTGTTGTTATTAACATTTATAATGTTAACCATTTTTTTTTGTTTTATGCCTTTTCCCTTAAAAGAAAACTGGCACTAGGAATGTTTTCCTAGTCGCGGGGACTTAAACAACGGACACAAAGTCCACCCAGATTCGGGATAACTATTTGTGGATCGCACAATTTTTAGTCCCCTGTGGGTATCGAACCCACAATACTCGGCGCGGCTAAGTGGGGTCGTGGCCACTTTAACCATTGCGCCCCCGTGCATGGGTGAATATAACTATAGGTGATTAGCGCTTTGCGACCTAAATTGCACTTTATTATGACGGAGCAAGAGTAGCTATTTATTTAAATGCTTTTGTGGAGTGCGACTTCTGTACTGGTAGAAAATAATTGATGGAACTGGTATTGTCTATAAAGTTAGGTTTTACTAAATCCAAGTAATGATTAAATATCTTTTGATAAAGAATAAGAATCGGCTACTAATTTGATTTCAGGGAAGAGCCAACCAAGATGGATCGTTTAGTTTATGACGCGTTGTATGACTTCAACGTTGATGCTGAAAAGTATCCTAACGTATATCGATGGAGGCATTGCATAGCGCTCTACACGCCTCAACAAAGAGACAGGTTGGTACACAAATAGATAAAAAGTGCGTAATACATAACAACTTTATTTGCCATACGCCCTTTAAGCCCTGAAGTATGAATATGTAATAACATTTTTTAAATATTAGTCTGAGTGATGTCCATGTTTATAAATAACCGAATTCGTAAAAAAAATGTAATAAATCGAAACCTCGGCGATCAAAGTGCGTATAGCACATATCATTTTATGTGCCATACGCCCTCCATAAATTTAGTCACTCTAAGGGGAAGGTGGGGTCAAAGAAGTGTAACGTTGACGTCGCATGTCAAAATTAAAATGTTAATTAACTAATAAAAAAAAGAATATTGTATTTTAGGCTTCATTCGTTATGGTTTATTAGTTTCCTACAATGTTTAATTTGATGTTGATTTTAAAATAACTAGGTGCAAAATTGCAAAATATATGACGTCACACATCGACGTAATTTATGGATGGGCCCTTTTGAGTGTTAGGTATCGATAAGTTATTTTTTTTTTTAAGTCCTAAGTTTACCTGATGGCATGTTGTAAGAGGAGATGGGTCAAATAATAATTTTTTTTTAACAGTTGGCTGCCAGCAAGTCCGCCGGCAATGGACGACAGTACCTCGACAATCAGCGGTTTTTGGGGAGCAAACACCAGCGTGCTGACAGCTCCGTGCGCCGGCGCAGTGAGCCCCGCCCCCCACGGCCGCGCCCCCTTCAGCCCCGCCGTGAGATCGGCGCGCTGTTCCACACCTAACAAAGATGCCAGGGACGACTCCAGGGGCGTTCCACTACAGGTATGATACGTACTTCGAAAAATATAATCTAAGTTTTTCTCTGCAGTTATATGAAAATTTGGTGTTCGCACCACTCACCCCTTCTTCTTCTTCAACAGTTGAAAATACCCAACTGCCCCGTATACAGATTAGTAACTCCTGGTTTTGTATATACAAATGAGTTTCAATTTTCATCGTAACCACAAAGCTAGTACTGAATATTGTCCTATTAATTTTAAGATAAGATTAATTTGAAGAATATTCTATTTATCTAATGATTTATCTTCAAGCAGTGAGTTACACTTTTCAGCAATAACCGATAGAGTTCGCTGGTGAATAATAATACTATTGATATTTTTTTTATATCAGTAACTTAATTGGTATATTTACAGATGTCAACATGGCTTAGAGTCACTGGTCCAAACTCGCCACGTTCCGCGCTAGCCTCTAAGAGCGTCAATCACAACGTGAGCTTCGGTTTCTGAGCCACGCGTATCTTTTACACAGAAGTACACACATCACACTACACGCCGACTCCGCGTGTAATTGTTTTACACTTTTAAATTAATTAATGTATGTTATGAAATACAATAGATGTAGCTAAGTGTGTTTCTTCTGTGTTGAGCCGAAACACGCTTAGCTAGTGGAAACTTTAAAAACATTACTGCAAATATTTTGAGTTTGTAAATAATATATTATATGGTTAGACGACAATGTTAAGTTTATATACCTACCTGATACTAAACGTGGATAACAGATAAATCACATGAAAAGTAAAAAAAAAAAAACATAAAAGTAACTTTATCAAAATGATGATAAATATAAAAAAAAAAATTGACATCCAATAAATATTTTTCTTAAGTGCAACTTTCTATGCCCTGACATCGGTATAAAATATTTAAGTTGAACTAAAAGGAGGTCGGATATACTAAAACCTTCATTTACATCGTGGGTGTCAAGGCTTTAAAAAAAACATCATCTCAATCTCTATTTCCTCATTCGAAATTCTTCTTATTCTATATTCAAAAGGATCGATATTCCTTATGCCATACTTATAAATAAAATAAAAAATCAGCCATACTTGTGATAGTTGTTTTCTATGCATTAGTACGTGAAGAGAATTCTTTGTACCCTTTTTTAAGCAAATTCTGCTCACGGAGGAATGTGAAATTTGAAATACTTACTCGTATTACAAAGAGAGGAAGTGTAGAAAGCTAACATATTTAAACAATGTTATAAATTTAAAAATGATGTAAAAACAGGGTATATCAAGTTACACGAGTCCAGTATATTATGTTGACCTGTCATGGTAAGTCTACAATCATAGTCTAACTTATACTGGCATTTAATGAAATAAAACAAAACATGAAAAATAAACAAACAAATTTAATAAAATATGGACCACCTGGCGATCTCTACAGTCAACTTTATTCCAACCGATTTTTTTTAAGCGACTAAATATGTTTGTATATTTTTAGGGTAGCATGGTTTTCCATCCAAAGAGATGACCGTTTCATAAATTTATTCCTAATTTTCATTGTTTATATCGAAGATGTTAATTTAATTACCCCTGACATGATAGTAATTTGGTATAGTTTAGACATGAAGAATTAATATACTATGTACTAAGAAGGTAACTAATAAAATATTTTGTTTAACTTATAACTTTTCGTGTTATTGATTGTGTAGTGTGTAATGTGTATATTCTTATTTGATTTTAGTTACACAAATTTGACAACTGCTTTAGCTGTACTATATAACATTGGAATAATACTAAATAATTAATTAAATATTTTAAACACCCAACTGAGGAGAGTGTTATATTATTAAATATAGTTCTATAATTGCGGATGTTACGTTTAGTTTTTAATTATTTCTCAATTTATATATTTATGTATCGTGGATTGGCGAAGTACTTTAGTTAATAACTTAGTTTATTGGTAACGAAATGATGTTTACGTGGTATGAAAGACATTTTATTTGAATGGAAAGTAAAAAAGGTTGATAAGGTATTTACTATTTAAATTGTAAAGGCGTATAGAAGTCATATATTGAAAAATAATTTTCGGAGTTCGTATGCTTGAAAAGAAATAGCAAAAAAGTAAATGCAGGCCTGGTTGAATAATTTCTATCAATGTGTCTATATCAATAGAAACAAATAGTTCACCGGATTTCTTATCGGGTTTTATCTTTTGATAATTATTGATTTATAAAAAATAAAAGTGCTCCTTATATTACCAGTAAAACTGTCCATCGTCAACATATATTTTTTTATTTATAATAGTTTCCTGAAACTGTATATCGTCAGACGAGGCTAATTAGAAATCCTTCCATCTCGAATTTTCCTTAACTTTAAATTTTATTATTTTACATACAGATGGCCTTCTCTTTTTATTTAATACAGAAATTTAAAGAATTTAATTTTCGACAAGTTTAGTTTACTCTTTTTTTACTGGCTTTAGGGACTCCCTAACCACCAGCAGAAAACAATACTTCTCTAGTAGTAGTGGTTATCCTTGGTTTTCTTGGTTGGAGATACTTCTTCGGTCATTTCGAATGTACCAGAAATCTTCTGTGCCTTAATTCCTTATATATATTCTTTTCATTTAACGAAAAGTTTGAAGTGTAAAAGTATTTGTAAATACAACTAAAATAGTTTTTGTAGTTAACTGTTTAAAACAAATTTAGTTTGCTTGTCAAAATTGTTTTCACGAATGTGAAACTCAAAGTAGATATTTAGATTGTGTTTAGCAATCCGATTAGCTCAACATAACAAATCTTATTTTATCTGACTCACATATTCTATTGCTGATTTTTTATCTCTCCATCTTTGAACATTTGCGTATAACTCGGCAAAAGAGTTCAAGACTAGTCTCTCCTATAAGTGATATATCCAGGCGAATTTGAAAAGTGACAAAAATTTTAAAAATTAATTTCTCCGCTGTCGTAGATATTAAATAAATTTACCTAGGTATAATCTATACCTTTAAAAACATATATCAATGACGAGGAACTGCTCTATTTACAAAACTTTTGTCAATTTTCTTTTGTAAGAAATAACTAAAAATGTTTCTACCGAAATTACTTCCATCATCTGCTTTATGCTATCTTATTCTATTTTTGTAATCACTTAATTTAAATTTGTACTTTGATGTAAAGTAGCGATCTTGATTTTACATGGTTTTTCGGACATTAATATTGAGGTGACACTCCTTGAATAAGGATATTCTCCATTTGCACTGATCAATTTCACATTTCAAAAGTGAATTTGAGGTAAAGATATTAGATTTAAAGACTAGTACCTATATTTAATGTAATTTCGTTTATTTGATGACGGTTTTCGTTGAGACGTCGATGTGTAAATTATCCAAGTGTTAATGTTCTGTAGTTGGTATGTATGTTCAGTGTTGTACGACAATAACATTGTTTTATTGTGTAGCATTTATACGTATGTAGGTTGCGGAACTTTGTATGCCAAAAGCTGTGAGTTGTTGATATTACGAATGTTTGTACTTTTATATATGTAACGAGAGATGTATAATAAAATTTATGTTTTATATGATGTATGTTTTATTTCATGTAGACTGGAGATAAATATATAACGACTGGTTCTTGAAACGGCTGCTTTTATTTGTCTCTGTTATTACATTTATACCAAATTTTTATTATACATTTGTAAATTTTACGCAACGAATAAGTCATTAATTTACAATTAACATCCGACTAGTATACATTTTTTCATACATCTTTAAATAAAATATAAATTCTGAAGCTTATAGTAAGGTATTTTTGTGATCACAAAAAATTAGCTATCCCACATATTCTCGTCTTCTGAAGTCTTGAGCACTGACACCGGTGAACTGAACCGACTAATATAATTGTCGACATCAACCGAATAATCATCCACTTCCCCTCTCTTCTCACAATCGCTAACAGTCTCTTTAGACGCGGGCTCTTGTACTGCACGGACTTTGTAATATTCTGGATCTGCTTTGAATATAGCTTCTAATACATCATCTCTAGTTAAACGCGCCTCCTGCTCTGGTGATAAACTCTTCTTAAGTGTTTCAGGGCGTTTTAAGTCTACATCTACGTCTATATCCTCAACGCCTCGGTTAAGGCTCTCAGCTTGACTGACTACAATTGTCATTGGCCCAGATTTGTCACGGCGAGGGCTAATGTTCTGGGACACAGACACTTCTCGAATGTCAATAGTGTTTTTCACGACAACGAGCAGTTCATCAGTCGCCGCTCGCACCCCGCTTACACTCTCTACTTCAACTCGAAGCAAATTTTGTTCATCAGTATTTGATGTAGCGTTTACAACCGTAGTAGCTTGAATAGTGGAATCTTGATCTATTTCTTTGGTCGGTAATTCGTTCACTTTTATATTTTTCTTCAGGATACTTTGTACTTGATTGTGGGTAGGTGTATGTTGGCGAGAACTGCTGCATCCTGCAGATTCTTCATCAGCTCCGCTTGTCTTAGGTTCTACGTGATTATCCATCTTTTCGTTTTTCTCATCGTTTCGAGCGACTCGTCTGTTAGAACGATAGAGTTTTCTGAACTCTGTCAATGGTGTTTCGAGATAATCGTTGTTCTTTGCTCTATCATCGTTTGTTGGTATGAGTGAGTATGGTTCGGGAATGGGTTTGCTATACTCCGCTGCGGTTTGTTTCTTAAAATGCATTTCTCCGATGTTGAGGCTCGTCTGATACTCGCGTAGGTATTTATCAAAGTCACTTCTGATAGATTTCTGGTAGTCTGTTAATGGGACGTCAACTTCGTTTTCACTAGTATTGTCTAGCTTGTGTTGTGAACGAGTTCCATTTGCATCTATGATAAAACAAATACCTTAATTAATAAAGTAATATATTTAATTGTTACTAGATTTATGGGGAATGTAAAAAAAATAATTATTGAGATTTTTTAATCAAGGTCTGTCTCGGTTCCATCATGAACTTGGGAGCTGTTTGGAGTGATAACCATACCAACCATGAACTTTGCCCTCCACCCGCAGTATAACGACCCGCGAAGGTTTGTCAGGTAATTCCAGTTAGGAGATAGGTCCTATAGGCAACCAAGCGAGATAGCGCTGCTTGGAACGTTGCCGACGTTTGGGGTTAGGAGCGTTAATGACCTTACCCTTCATAAAAAAGTATGTCCGGGAGTCTTCAACGGTTATGGTGATCACTTACCGTCCGATTGACCGTATGTTTCGCACCTTATTATAAAAAAGTAAAAACAAACATCCTTCACAGACTGGCGTAAATTTGTATATTTGTGGCTGGATTCGGTCATGTCTGACTATAGGAATGTTGCAATTTGTAGGTAATCACCATCGACATGTTCTATCACCGACCAATTTGATTAAATTTATTAAATGAATTCTATAAAATATGTTTTGGAATAAATCGCCACGTTAAGCGGATGGCAGGCGGGGACGCAACCTAAGCAGGTTGTAAGGTACTAATTTTAATAGTAGCCTATACTATTATTTTGGTTCGATCAACTGCAACTCTAGCCTCTTAATCCAGTCACGAATTATTTTTAACAGTAGATTTTGCAACTGAATGAAGGTAGATGTGCACCTTGAATGATTTCTATGTTTAATAGGTTCAAACCTTGAACGGTATTGGTTAAGGGCTCTGTTTCCGCATTTAGACTCATAGATGGTCCATTATGCGTTCAGATAAGCTGACTAGTTGAGCCAGCCTAGCTCCTTCCAGAAGCACAGAAGCCTCCTGGGGCGTTCGCAGGCTTCTAGGAGCGATCTCGCACCTGCGAGGATGTTTGCCCGTTGTGTGGCCACTCCCTCGCACTCCAGGATAACGTGGGCGGCCGTTTCCTCCGCGTCGAGACATCCTCTGCATAGAGGACTGTCTGTCGCACCGATGGTGAATAGGTGCCGGTTTAGGGCTAAGTGGCCCGTAATAGTCCCTACAACTATTCTAATGTCGAGCCGGTTAAGACTGAGCAGTCTGCAAGTTAAACGTGGTGAGACCTCCGTCAGCACCAGTTTAGACTGCCTACAGCCCGATGTGACGGCCCAACGGCCGTTGTGCGCTTCACGAGTCCGTTGTCTTACCCATGAGCGAAGTTGATTAAAGGGAAGTGGCAGTAATATAGTTGGGCCTGCCACTGACGTTGCGGATCCCTTCCTTGCCAGCTCATCGGCGGCGTCGTTCCCTAATGAATTGCTATGCCCTCTGATCTATTGCAGAATCACCCCATTGGCAGAGGCTAAACGCTCTAGCGTCTGGTGGCATTCATAAATGAGACCGGAATTAATGGTGTTGCCCTCCAGGGCTCTTAAGACGGCCATACTGTCTGACAGTATTCGGATGTTGTACTCCTTTATACCTTTTGACATGACCGCAGTCGCGGCGTAGGTTATTGCAACACACTCGCATTGAAATATGGAGCTGTGTTGACCGAGCGCCAGTGATATTTTTATATTTAAATCTTGTGAGAAAACTCCGGCTCCAGTCCCTGACCCCATCTTGGAACCATCCGTGTATATTCGCACTTCATGTATGCCAGATTGATCTCGGTCGTTTTCAAGTAGTTGTATTTGATACTTCCTCTCAAAGATGTGTTGTTTCGGGATCCTGTCGCATGGGGCAGCGATTAGTGGTTGATATTCCACTACTTGATTCCATAATTTTATATGGGGACCCTCTCGGTTATACCACAGACCCAACAGTTTAAGTCTGATGGCTGCCACAGCTGCCTCCTGTTGTATAAACAGGTCCAGTGGGGCTAGATCAAGAGCCACCTCAAGGGCAGTTGTGGGAGTTGTGCGCATGCAACTAGTGACGGCAGTACATGCTAGTCTCTGGAATTGCTGTAGTTTGTTTCTGACAGTGCTTAGCTCCGTTCTCTGCCACCAGGCAATAGCACCGTATGTGATGATTGGCCGTATAACCGTTTTGTACAGCCATAGTGTGATTTTCGGTGATAGCCCCCAGCTTCTGCCGAGGAGTCGCTTGCATTGGCAGAAAATAATGCAGGCCTTATTTAGTTTTGCGTCCAGGTGTCTGTTCCATAGGAGTTTACTGTCCAGTATCACTCCTAGATACTTGACCTCCTTGGTAAGTGCTAGACGGGTGTCGAATAGTTTAGGTAGCCTCAGTTCTCCTAAACTTCGTTTATTTGTGAACATAATCATCTCCGTCTTTGTCGGGTTCACTGTTAGGTTGTGTTTTTCGCACCACTGTTCTACGACCTTCAAAGCCGACCTCATTTGGTCGCATACCACACTCTCAAAGCGGCCACTGATGAGGATGGTCAGGTCGTCCGCATAGCCCACTGTGAAGAACTTGCGGTCATTGAGCTGGGTGATGAGCTCATCGACCACAATGTTCCATAAGAGAGGTGAGAGGACTCCACCTTGCGGACATCCTCTGGCCACCACCCCTCTCGATGTTGTTATTTACAGTAAATTGTATAGCTCTGTATCTAAGCATGCTGTCGATCCACCCAGCAATTGTGGAATCGACCCTATGTCTTGACAGAGCCTGGCTTATGCTGGTGAAGCTGGTTTTGTCAAAGGCACCTTCGATGTCGATGAAGGTTCCTAGGGTTGATATTTTGTTTTTTAGATTGCCCTCTATATATGAAACGACTCGATGTAGGGCAGATTCTGTTGATTTGCCCATCGAATAAGCATGTTGGTTGGGGTTCAAAGGGTAGCTGACTAGTGCAGTGCTCCTGATTTCCCTGTCTATTAGTCTCTCCAGCACTTTAAGTAAGAATGATGTGAGACTAATGGGTCTAAATGATTTCGGTTGTGTGTAATCTCCTTTGCCGGGTTTGGGGATGAAGACTACTTTGACTTCTCTCCATTTCAAGGGGATATAGCGGTGAGCCAAGCAGCTTACGTAGATGATCTGGAGATGATCTATTAAAGACCCATGACACCATCTTAGCAGGCCTGGGAAAATACCGTCCAATCCTGCCGCTTTATATGGAAGGAAGCTATTGATCGCCCAATTTAATTTTTCATGATTCACGATTTTATGGGCAGTGGTCCAGTCTGAATCATCTGGTGTATTTTCCCCACTGTCTTCCCATGTGTCCTTCTCATTTGATATTCGACATCCTGGGAAGTGAGTTGTCATTAACAGTTCTGAGGTCTCTGAATCTGTTTTTGTATAAGTCCCATCAGGTTTTTTCAAGAAGCCAAGGCTGTGACCTCTTTCACAGCTCAAAATGTTTTTGACTCTGTTAGCCTGATTGTTGTTATCTATGTTAGTACAGAAGCTTCTCCAGCATTCAGTTTTTCTGGTTCTGATCCGCTTCTTGTAGTGATGTCGGGCCTGCTTATATGATTCCCAATGTTGGTCAAGTCGAGAGTTCTTTGCTTTATTAAACAACTTTCTAACCTTGCGGCGTAGTTTCTCGAGTTTCGGTCCCCACCAGTAGTGTTTACTGCATGGTCCAGTTCTGGGGGTCGAAAGTGGGCATGTCTGTTCAAAGCAAGTGATCAACGTAGTAGTAAGGTTGTCTACATGGTTATCAATATCCGCTGTAGTCCCGTAAGCATTTGGCAGTTCGATGTTTTTTAAACAATCTGCGGTAACTTGCTCATACTTACGTACCTCCATCTTGCGAGGATTTCGTCTGGGTTCGGGCGGTGTGAGAGTCATCTTTAGGTTAAATTTGATCCAACGATGATCCGAGCACGACGCCTCATCCGAAACATGCCAATCCGAAATATGTGTTGACGCGTGCTCACTGGCTAGTGTTAGATCTATAATTGTTTGGGCTCTCGACCTTGAACGGTATCACTGAGTGATTTTTATTTTTTAGTACGTTAGCTTTTGGAGAGCATTTCAATAAATTTGAAATTCAGGTGGCATCAGCTTGCATCCTGTTTACCTTTCGTGTAACACTAACACTATTGTACCTGAAGATCTGACTTTTAAAAAGAGTGGCCATGAGTTTCTTTGCCAGTATTCTTCTCATAAGGCTCTACGCATTTTGGAAACTGAAAGTTATAGATCGACAAAAGCAGGCAGTAGTCTTAATTAAATAAATGATTTTGAATTTGAATTTAATATATGGCGTGGTCTCTAGTTAATAAGAACCGCTCACGCCGCGTCGCTGTCACGCCCTGCCTGTTGTCTGTCGTAACCTTTATAGGAGAGGAGCAGTACAAGGCCGATCCAGACATGGATCACTCACCTAAATTCCTGTCGACCAGCATCGACTTCAAAGTGTCATCTTTAAGCAACGCGCTGGCATTTTTCTCCACCTTGAACTCGGATTGTCGCCGACGGAAGTCGAGGTATGACTTCTCTACAGCTTCGGCCTCTATCTCCAACTTGCGAAGACGGAGCTTGGCCTCGCGGAGAATCGCGTTCGAGTTTTTTTCACGAGCTGCCACTGTCAATTCTTTTATGCTAAAATATAATTGTAAATGGTTAATATTGTAACACCTATTACGGAAGTCTAATATATCGTAGGTAATATTTTAAACGACTACTACAACAAATAACTGCTTTTGGCAAAAGCACAGGCCGACCGAAGCCAACTCATACACTTTTTGAAAACAAACGCATGGAATACTAGAATGTCGCTTTTTTTTTAAATATACAGGGCGAATTTATCATCACCATCCAATTTTTTTTTAGGAACTAGGTACCACTGAAGGACATCGTTTTTGCAAAAAATTGGTAGATAAAAATAAAGCCGTTTCATAAAGCCCATGACATCGTGTGCTAAAATCTTTATATTAATACGTGCGGAGAATTTTTTGTACGCATATTTTAAGCAAATGCGTACAGACAGGAATGTGAATTTTAGATTACTTTAGGTATTATTTGCGATGGCCGTTGGAGCAGACGAGTCTTAGAGTGGAGACCGCGAATCGGTAAACGGAAGGTAGGACGCCCCCAGCCAGATGGACCGACGACCTGAAGAAGGTAGCAGGGATGGACTGGATGCAGAAGGCGGAGGACTGGGTGCTGTGGCGCACATTGGGAGAGGCCTATGTCTAGCCGTGGACTATGATAGGCTGATTGATTGATTGAAGTGTATATGTAAAATAAGTGCAGAAGGCTACATTTTTTAAGCAATACCTGTGAGCTATGAAACTTGTAAAAACGGCTACACAAAGCTATAGGGGCCAGTATATATTTTGATCTAATATGGTACAACAGTCTACAATGACAGGTCAAGTTATAGTGGTAAATTCACAACGGTCGATATTCGACTGCCAGGCGATCTCCAGTCTATGTATATTATTAAGTACAGGGCCAATAGACCAATATATAGGATTAGATGACAGTGTTTTTCAGAAAGTTTAAAAGCTCATAAACATGAAAACTATGGCTCAGAATAGGGTAGAAAGAGAACATTAAAAACGTTTGTCTTTGCGATTAATCATAAAAATAGCTGAAAGTGCAATACATGTATTTACTATTAATAGATGCTCATGCTTCAGCACGTATGGGCCAGCTCGACCGGAGTGATAGCCAGGGCCTCACAGAAAACCGGCAGTGAAGCAACGTTGCATTGCTTTGGCCGAGTGAGGTAACCGGAGGCCTTAACCCTTCCTTCTCCCCCTCTTCCCCTATTACCACCTTAAAGGCCGGCAACGCACTTGTGACTCTTGAGTTGCAGGTCACTTACCATCAGGTGACCCGTCTGCTCGTTTGCCCCCTTAAAAAAAAGATATTTAATTATTCATGCGTTAAAAAAAGTTGATTTATGTAACCACAGTACTAACTTGCGTAATTTCTCCTTAGCTTCCCGCAAAACGGACTTCGGACTTTTTTCTCTGTTTCTGGTTATATCCAAAGTGACTGATTTGTATCGCTCGGCATTGTCCCTAAATATAAAAAAAAAATTACGTGTATTTGTAGTCATGTGGTACATAATATTATGTACGAAGGTGCATTCTCGGCCTAACCAAGAAAATAGAAGTGTTTCTTTGCCAGTATTCTTCTAAAGCTCTACGCATTTTGGAAACTGGAAGTTATAGATCGACACAAGCAGGCAGTAGATTTTGGTGTTTTCACCTAATTTACCTCGACAATCCAGTACATGCTGTGGCGTCTGTTTGCGCCGATCTATGATTTTAACTCTAGCTTCAATTTAACGTTCATAGAAGTCACTTAGTGTCTTAATTGAATAAATGATTTTGAATATGAATTTGAATAAACTCCTATAAATTTTTATTTTTCTACGTAATCACCATCAAGTTCAACGCAGTACTGCCACCTCCTCTTCAAAGCATTTAAGCCGTTGAAAAACAAAATCGTTAAGAGTCGAAATCCAGATCAGGTAAATAAGGCGGATGCTGTAACAATTCAAAGCCACAACTGTTAACTTGTGAATTTCAGCCATTGATTGCACTGAGGTGTGAAAACGGGCATTATTTTGGAGAAACAGTTCTTTTCTCCTGGTATTCCTGGACGTTTTTCTTTTATTTCCTCACGTTAACGACGCAGCAGTACAAAGTTTTATTTTTAAGAATTGTATGGATCTGTGTCAGACCGAGTACTTTTCATACGTTTGTTTTTTATCAGCTTATTGTTACTCTTTAAAAAACGAAGTCTAGAAGGAAGGCCTGGCAGGTCCATAAGAAATAATTGTTAAGGACCTACCATGACCTATCGTGTCGGGTCGTTCTGCTCCTTTTGACTTGGTTAAAGTGGACGATGGCTGGCGCGTGCATCATGCTCGTGAACGAGTGCCGTTGGTTGGGGCTGATCATTTCCGAACTGCTATTCTTACATATAGTAGTAGTTTATAGTTTAGGACAATACGTTACATTGTCCTCACATTTAACTTGCGCATATAAGCAATGTAACCAGAGATTTGTAAAAAAACATGTTGAAAAAGAGTGTCCTTGGAGTTTCTTGCCTGTTCTTCTCTACTGGATCTACGAATTGGAACAGGCAACTAGCTTCACGACTGACTTAGTCTGACTGACTCCTACTCCTGACAATTCAAAAATACGTATATGGGTTTAATTGAAATAAATGATTTTGATTTTGATGACCATCAAAGTATCAAAATTTAGGAAGTATTAAAAAAAACAAGTTTAAAAGCAATGATGATTAATCTCCGATTCGATTGCTTTCAAAGCTTGACACGCAGCATTCGAATGCGCGTTATTTTTATTTTATTGTTAAGATAACCATATAGCGAACGTCAGAATACAAGCATTATAACAACACCTCTGATTTGTTAGTGTTTAAGCACTGACAGGCCAGGTCCATTCCACACACTTTAGGTATAGGCCCGACTAATCGTGCCAACACTTGGGGCCGGCGAGCACGACGTGTCATCCGTTCGTATCAAGACATCTTTCGTATCGAGTTATTAGTATCTAGCCTAGGTTTATTTGTTCATTAAAATAGAATAACAGTAGAAAGAGAGAGCCAAACAAATATAAAAGTTATCTTTAGCTACTTTACCTCACAGAATGACTTGGCTGTCGGTTGTCCAGCTGCAGTGACACCGCTGCTTGCTTACCACTACTGCCTGCAATTTAGATTAGAATACGGCAGATGACTTTCAAATAAAATTAGCCTTAATAAACGACAAAACAGTTTTCTTTCGAAACTTGTATAAAATTGAGTATGTTGAAGCCATATTTTTCAGTAGTCTAAACATTTAGTTTTTGGTTTCACGAATAACGGTTAATCATTTGATTATTTATCCGTTATTTTGCCGAGGTTTTATGTTACGTAGTTTAATAAACTCTGTTATAACACAATACATCTATACTAATATTATAAAGCTGAAGAATTTGTTTGGTTGAACGCGCTAATCTCAAAAACTACTATAATTTTGTGTTGGATAACCCGTTTCGAGGAATGCTATAGGCTATATAACATCATGCTACGATCAATAGGAGCGGAGCAGTTACCATAAACGCAGGTCAAACTTCGGGGATGGCTAGTCTATTATAAGAATATATAGAACCGAAAATGGGAACACCGTGTGGTTTTCTTCGGTTCATGGAGTCTTATTGCCAGTGCTTCAGGTGTACCTTCGGAAGAGAACCCCTAATGTTTTAATATCTTTTTCCCACGTTGAATTACTGATCTTTTAATTCACTTTACTTGAATGTTAATATCTGCTATGAGTATAAGTTGAAGTATGTTATTATCTGCAAGTGTGAAGCTCACTAGGTCTGTCCTGGACGGGCGAGGGCGTGCGCTTGCTCACCCGAGCCAGGGGGAAGTGCCGGGACCGGAGAGCACGCCATTGACTCAGGAGTTGTCTGCACATCATATTTATAGGATCAATAACACACAGTAGAAACAAAACAAAATTTTGTGGAGATTAATAAATAGTTTATGATTTTAACGCTGCATACCTCCTACCGAGATGTCTCTCCCGATCTCTTATTACTCCCACGAAGGGTATGCTGTCCCCGGGCACAAGTATCCTGGGCTGGGCGTCACTGAACACGCTCAACTCCTCGCCGGCTCCCTTGTACCAACTCATGCTCACGGTGTTCGCTGACGCACATGTATTCACGCTGCAGACGAAGACAGAATATGTATGTTAAGAGTCATTACACCAACATGCGATGGATGGAGATGGTCACTCCAATCAATACTTTGAATTAATGATATTTACTAAGATTACGTGAAGATACCGGGATAGTTGGCGCTCCTTGGGGTAGGCCTTCGTCCAGCAGTGGACGGCGATAGGCTGCTGATGAAGATTTCGCGATGGATAAAGATGTGGTCACTACAAGCAGCCCTTTAAATTGATTATATATTTACCAAGACCTCGCGATAGATGCTAGGACGCTTGTTAGGTGATCATGCCTGGCGGATTGCGACGGAACGGGTGATGCTGGTAAGTTGTATAGTTATCCTTTGCCGCGCGGGACGGGGCCTCGATGTGAGACTATTGCTGCACAACAATAGTCACGTAACGTGCACAGGTACAGTACCTGTGCAGGAAGTACTGCGGCTGGCAGGGCGTGGGCGTGGACACGGTGGAGTGGTCGAGGCGCGGCCGCAGCACCGCGCACGTGCACGGGCGAGCCGCCGCGCGGGACAGGGCCTCGATGTGAGCCAGTTGCTGCAACAATACTTCACTTAGAACGAAACACCTATCTATATATAAATAGACAAAGACAAAAGAGTTACAACCACTTTTTTTCTATGTTTATCTACCAATTTTTTATTTGTTTTAGTGACTATTGTCGAGCTTTACTGTTATCGATAAAAAAATTGGAAAAAAATTTGTCCACTGTTATCGAAATCGGAGTGGACAAAAATGTTAGAAACGTGCAAATTCATACATGTTATTTGCTAATTTTCAATAATTATTATGGTCGAAATTCGAACACTAGTTACAATAAAAAAAAACGAATGAGGCAGACAGTGTACCTGTCTGGCGCACTCCTTGAGCCGGCTGTTCTCTTCCCTGAGCCTGTGCACCGCGTCGGCCGCCGCGTGGTCGCACGCGGCGTCCCCCCCCTCGCTGGAGCCCGACGACCGCGCGTGTACGTACGACTGTTCCCGGTACAGTTCGTCTACTTTCGACTAGAAAAAAATTAGACTATTAGATTTTTAACCGTTTAAATACATTAAATTCATTCACTTTAATTACTATTACTCTACGTAATTTTTATAAGAAAAATTTCTGAACGAACCTATGAAAGCAAAAAACGAAACGAAACACAAACCGGTGTAAAGTTCACATTTTTCTTCTTGAAATCGTTGATAACTTGATTCTTCAATCTATCGTCAAAGTCATCGCTTCTGACTTTCTCCGCATTTTGACTATTATTCCAACTGACATTCAAATTTGAATTCACATTTCTCAACTCCGTGAGCGTGCCCTTCTCCGTGACACACTTAGGTTTCAAATTGGTCGCTTCTAGGTACTTCTTGAGTGTGACCAGTTCGTTTTTAATCAAATCATATTGTGACTGCATTTCCTCGTTTTCCATGTCATGCACTTTAATCACTTTGCTGGCGTGAGTTTCTATACTTTTTAGTGTTTCAAGTTCGGAACGCTCTTTGTTAATGTCGTCTCGCTCATGTTTTATGGAAGATAAGTGTCGTTCAAGTGTGGCTAACTCATCTGTGATCTGCGTGCGCATCTCTTCCGCGCGTTTCTTTATCATTTGTTCTGCTTCCGCTAGCCGAGCTTTTAAGTGGTCTTCCTGTACAAAATAATTGCAAGTAGAGATGATGTTCGATTTTTTTAAGAACTCCGGGACTGGAAGTCTTTGGAGACCCGGAGTTGGGAATTTTGCCCTATATATGTATAGCGATAATACCTTACTCCACACGCTAACTTCGCTCACTAAGATATGTGAAATTGGGTATAGGTATTTAAAATATACATGGAGAACAAATGTAAAAACGTAATATTTTTAATAATGTGTGCACGTAATGTGTTAAAATTTTTAAATTATGTGAAAACGACTACATCACGCTACACGCGTTCAGTATATACAAGGTGTAAGTGACACCGTACCGAATCCTGAAATAGTGTATTCAGACCATCATTCTGAGTGGAAATCATTGGAAATTTCTGAATATTTTTTTTTTTTACTTAAAGGTGATATCACAATGAGTAAACAGAACTATTTACCGAAAAAAATCTATTATAAGCTGAGGCAGAATATGTGCCGTACAGCGCTACCCACATCCGAGGGAAGAAAATGTTTATTTATCTTGATTCAAAAATTGTGTTTGAATTTTAAAACTTATTACTTAGAACTTTAAAAAATGTAAACCAATCTGACAGTCCATCACTCAGGACCGAAAAATGTTTTGTAAAACCCTGTAAATTAATAACTTTTATTTTACTAAACAGCATTAATGCAATCAGCTGTTTGTCGGTTCCGAACGTTTGAGGTCATTCACCATAGCGCATAAAAATTATACCTACGTTTGTTACGTTTACATTGCGTAGCCCAAAATCAAACCAATGACTGTAAATCCTTAACCTCGCATTCTGATAAGTATCCACAGAAATACGTTTTTGTAAGTTCTTCGCGACGCCGAAACTTACACGGTGTAATGAGGTAGGGTAGGTACCCTAAGTCCTTCTCTATAGGACGTAGGGTACCTACCCTAACTCCTTTTCTATGTGACTGACAACGTGTTAGTGAAATTTCATGGTAATCGGGTAGGTGAAACGTGAAAACGTAACAAACAAACTCACATTCACATATATAATATTATTATTATACTAGCAGGTTCCCTTCCCGCGATTTCGTCTGCGTTCAATATCTCCCTTACAAACTGTCTTTTCTGTTTTGCATCTTTCAGTTTTTATTTCTGTGACAAAAAGTAGTTTATGTCTTTCTATAAGGTCCCACCTACCTCTGTAGGTACTAAAATTCATTAAAAGGTTTAGGTGTCAAACGTAACAAACATAATGAGAAAGTTACTTTCACATTTATAATATTTGTATAGATAGTTAGAATTACATACCTTAGCCGAGAGTCGTTTGGTCTCCGCCTGTACCTCGAGCATGGCACGCGTCATATGTTTGTGCTGTTCGCGCAACGCACGGGCCAAGCCCCATAGAAACTTTTTTTTCTCTGCCACGTTCTGTTCCAACTCTGCCTTACGAGCTTTGTACGACTCTTCTAACTGTCAAACATCGTAGCAAGCATTAGACTAGAAATGATTTACGTTACATCTAGTTCACGTTTCGTGAATCATCCGTGTATGTGGTGATCTCCAGACGACACCGCACGCCCATCACCAAAGCTCCGTATACAGAAGAGGGGATTATATCTGCTTCTGCACACGGAGCGGTGGTGTTTCGAAAAATATACCTTTTGCTATGGGGTTATTAACTATAACATCGGTTTTGCAGAATATCCAGTACTGGCGAATTGATACCATATTTGGATGTTCAAGGCAGTTAAGTGCCAGGTAAAGAGCAGCAAGATTATTGTCAAATTATTTAGACTTTACAGTAAAAAAAATGTGTAATGGATTTAAACAAGTTTCGTAAACTTACTTCGTCTCGTTCCTTCTGTAACTGCAGTGCGTGACTTGCCATCGAACGCTTCACCTTTTTATCTTCTTCCACTTTTACCATCTCCATCTCAGCCTCATATACGGATCTTACTTGTTGAAACATCTACAAAAGGACCTGCCATATTATACATAAATTACATTTATTCACACCACATTTTCTGACTGATACTATGGCGAATGGCTGACTCTATAGCTAGGGAAGATATTCTATTGTGTTTCTATACTATTAGAGTACTTGTCACGGCCTTACTATGGTCATAGGTTCAATGAAATAGGACATGAAATAATTTATAAAGATCTGTCCGAATAACGCAGCTAGTGATGTGAAACTGATGCAGTAAACAGTGGTGAAGAACCAAGGCATGTATTATAAAACTACACTAATGTAAACGAATGGAATCTAAATACAGGGTGTAAGAGACAGCATATCGAATACTGAAATAGTGGAAGTCGAAAATCATTGCCATACCGCTTGCCGGAAAATATTTTTTTTTTAATTTTAAATTTTTTGGTTAAAAGTTATATCACAATGAGTAAACAGAACGTTCTACCAAAAAAAATCATCAAATCAAATAAATACCACATACGGCCAAAAACTACAATGTAATCAATCAAACAACATTTAAACATTTTAATACCACCTGTCTTGACGACGCCGAACGTTTAAGGCCATTCACCGTACCGTACGTTTGTAACCCTTACATTGCGTAGCGCAAAATCAAACTAAATATTGTAAATCCTTAAACTCGCACTTTTATGATAAACTGACTTTTGCATTGTGATAAGTATCCACAGAAATACCTTTTTGTAAGTTTTTTGTAAACTTACTTATATTCGCGAAACTATAAACTATACTAAGAATCTTACACAAATAATTTTCTTATACTAGGCTGGTATACACAAACCACGCTAAGAACTTAATAAAAAAAAGCTAATGGTATTTCGGATGGCCTCACTAATCAGTTTATTTAATGGGGCCACAAATGATATTTATTCCTCATAGTCCCAAGGGAAATTTTAAGTCGCTCAATTATCCAATATAAATCTTTATCTGTGCAAAAGAGTGGCATATAGATTGGGACGAAGAGAAATTCATATTTGTGTGTGACGCAATTAATAACAGAGCTACCAAAAGCACAAATTATTAGACCTCATCAATGAGGCTGCGTTCCATAATGCCGATATTCTTCATAATATTCTCCAAATTGAATAATTTCACATCTTGATTTTGGTTCTGAAATGAAATTACTCTTAGAAAGCTCTTAAATTACTGCCAGTTAGAAAAACAACACTAAAAGTACATAGTTTGACCTATGATTACATTTATAAGAGATGTTTTTAAAGTTTGAATTTGTTTGGTCGTGGTAAAACCATAGACATAATATAAATAGAGTAGGAAAGCTGGATGTAGAAGCGTAACAACTTTAGAGAGAGAAAAAAGATTTTGCAGGTCTAGCATCTCTCTCTCTCTCCTCTAAACTGATTGACTGCCACAGTCCCCTACAATCGTGCTTGTTGGGAGGTACGAATGTAGGGGACTGTGACAGATACGATTGATCTACGATTCCACATACAGGCTAACGTTCGTTCGTATGTTTTTTGATTGTTTGTTTAAACGCGCTAATCTCTGAAACTAAAAGTCGAATTCCAAAATTCTTCTTTTTATTAGAGAGAGTATCCATTGAAGAAGATTATAAGCCATATAACATCACGCTGCGACCCTTACAAGCGGGGCGCAGTGACCATAAACTTGGGTGATACTAAAATCTACTCTACTACATACAAATAATAAATTTAAAACAGCCCCGACTCGAAAATCCTTTCAACGATTAGAAAAGAGCTGATGACCTTCGAACGGCTGAACAGATTCTCTTGAATTATATCTAAGAACGCTCTCGATCAAGTCACCTTTCAAACAAAAAACGCACTTATATCGGTCGATTCGTTTGGGAGATACGATGTGACAGACAGACACACAGACACGTCAAACTTATAACACCCCCTTTTTGCGTCGGGGGTTTTTTTTTTGCTGCGTATTTATCAATGAAATTTGCTGCTGGCATAACGTCGTCGGCCTAAATATCAGAACTCGGTGTTCGTATGTAGTGTTAATGTTGTTTTTACAAGTAACGTGGGTCACACATTACTAGTATTCCTGTAATGCTCGTGTAAGGACTGGCTTCACGTCTGAAGTGCACTGTGTGGGCTTCGAACCCGCAACCATTTGATCGCAACTCCGACCCTAAAACATTACCCAATCAATGCTTTTCAACTAACGGCTGTCTCAGTAAGAGTGCACTTTTTCATTTTAAAATAAAAACAAGTATTTTATGACAGAGTTGTGATATTTTTATTGTACTGTAAAGAAGACATGTTCCGATTAAGTATGGAATAAAATATCCGGCAAATGACCCCCACGGCTCCGATGACAGGCCATTACTCTTTTCATGAAATTTTCCATGACTTTTGCACAGAGATGTGGCTGTATCTCACCTATGACGCGTTGGATTTCCGATTTGAGCTCAGGAATTGTTTCGGGTTTATTCGCATAAACCCGAGATTTCACAAAACCCCAAAGAAAAAAATCGCACGGTGTTAAACCGCACGGTTTTGGCGGCCAATTGGCATCGGAATTTCGAGTGATGATTCGGTCTGGAAATCGTTGCTTCGATAAATCGATTGTTCCGTGCGTGGTGTGGCAGGTGGCGCCATCCTGCTGAAACCATATGTCGTTCAGATCCATACCAACCAGTTGAGGCACAAGAACTCCGTTAGCATGTTCCTGTAACGAACGCCATTCACAGTCACTGCATTTTTGTAATGGGTTTTCACAATGATAACGCGTCGATCAGTTGTGTAGCGCTCATTTTATAATAATCGGAACAATCGTTGATGCCAGCTGTTGAATATCAGAGCAGCAACCTCCAATGAAAAAAAATGGCGTCAATTTTAAAAAGTGCACTCTTACTGAGACACCCTAAACGAATCACACTAAAATAAATGGTATTTTTTTTCGAATCTTTTAAAATATTTCTTAACGTGAACATTAGGAATCTAGCAAACCTAACCTTGTTTGTTTCACACCGTGTGCTTTCAGGTCTACCGATTATCATGATTTTTTTTATACATGTTGTACAGGGGTACAGAAAAAGAGGTAGGTTATCTGTCGACCAGAAACTACTGCCCCCGAGGAACGCAAAGAAAGCTAGTTAGGCCGTCTATAAGGAGAACCCAGGCATATCGATATCGGTAGTTGAGAGGACCCAAAAGCATTTTACTTACATCGTAAATGTGTTTCTTCTTCTTCTTATACTTCTCTTTGATCTTCAACACGTGAGTCTGGCATGCCTTACAATATGAAAAATGCCTGCATTTTTCTTGAACTGGCGGGTTTTGATGGGGAACTTTGCCTTTGTTTGATAATATTTCAGAACTCTTTTCGCTAGATAAACTCGCAACAGACGATGTGTCTGAAATTGCAAAATAGACATGACTATTGAAACATATGGTAAAAGATCGACTTAGGCAGATGGCTATCTTAAATATTTGTAACACGGCGTTATTTGTTTTAATAAGTTCACTTTTCACAAAGCAACCTAAGGCTTAAGAGACCCACGAGTAGCCTAAATTTTGTGTATTCTTCTTGTAACCATCTAATTTGCAGAGAGCAAAGTCATCAGAGCGCAGGCCGTAGTTAGAGATAAGGGAGGAAGAAATTGGCATAGTGGCTAGGACCTGCGCAACGTCTCACGAAATGAAGCCAAAATAGCATTTATTGCCATTACTACTGGATATTAATGGTTTCTTTCATACATAATCCTGTGGTGGAGTGGTATCTCAAGAGTTACCACAAAAAACAAAAGAAAGTACAGATAGAGAAGAATAATATACAATAACATACCTTTTACCTAATTTATATAATTATGAATACGTAAAGAGATTTCTTTGTACATATTTTTAAGTAAATTTCACATAGAAATGTGAAATTTAGTATATTTATTGTTTGTATGTAGAAGACGTGCAGAAAGTTAATATTTCTTAACCAATATGATTATCACTACATATTATAAAAAAAAAGTTCTTCACCGCGTCTGTCTGTCTGTTCGCGATAAACTGAAAAACTACTGAACGGATTTTCATGCGTTTCACTAATAGACAGAGTGATTCATAAGGAAGATTTAGGTGTATAATTTGTACCCGTGCGAAGCCGGGGCGGGTTGCTAGTATAAGTTTAAAAATTATGCGAAAACGGCTACAAGAAGCTACTGGTGTCTATTAAACATTTATGTTGACCTGTCATGGTACGGAGTCTATTCAATGACAGTTCAAGTTTTGCTGGTCAATGATGTCAAACAAAATAGTTAAAACCTAATGAATTATGATTGACATTCGACCACCAGGCGATCTCTAGTGATAATAGATAACTGTTAAGCCGAATACGCACGTTTGCTACTTGCCACAAAACTACAAACCTCTACAAACGCTTGGCTTGATTTTGGGCATCAAACATCGCCATCCACACGCTTGCGAGTGCGTTAGTGTATTCTGAAGAGGCAAGCATGACGGATATCGAACTTGTGTCGGCCATAACATTCGGCTTAAGTTATTTTTATTATAAAAGCAAGAAATAAGTAAAAGAAAAACACGGCAAAGAAGATGGTGGATGTTAAAAATTAATTAAAACCGTACCGTTTCTTAGATGGACCAATTACTATTTATTAATTATTGCGCATCAGAAACAATCGGTATACGGTACGGATACACACGTCTGATCGTCGCCAGCGCGCAAGGCAGACTAACAACACACAAACATGTAGATGCATCGCAAGCGCTTGCCGCAAGCTTCCTTTGATTTGGGCGTCAAAAACCGACAGAGTTCGGATAAATCGAGCAAACATACTATCGACACGTTTGAATTTGTGACTGCTTGTTGAGGTTTGCCAAGCGTCTGTACGCGGCATTATGCCGGATCCACACATTTGCCACTTGGCACAAACTACAAACCTCTACAAACGTTAGGCTTAATTTTGGGAATCAAACATCGCCATCCACACGCTTGCGAGTGCGCTAGTATGTTCTGAAGACGCAAGTATGACGGACATCGAGCTTGTGTCGGCCATTAACATTTGGCCTATTTAAAATTTCACTAGGCCGGTTCCATGCATCATTTATATTATTTTTATCTTTATGATCCGTTATATTTCGGATTCCAATACGTGGTTTTGTTTGCCTCCAGAAAGTGTAAAGTTTCTTGGATAGATGAATTATTACTAAGTTCATTTCAACTAATTTAATTATATATTATATAATTATTGCGCAGCAGAAACAAGCGGTACGGACTTACACATCTCGTCACCACCAGTGCGCAAGGCATACAAACAATACACAAACATGTGGATGCATCGCAAGCACTTGCCGCAAGCTTCCTTTGATTTGTTTAGACAGAGTTTGGATTGGTGGCAAGCCAATCGTTTGGTAAATCATGCAAACATGCTATCCACACGTTTGAATTTGTGACTGCTTGTTTGCGAACGCGACATTAAATTATAATAAGAACTAAATAAATAAGCATGTATATTATATATTATTAGGTTTATTAGGTTTTTAAAATTTGGTATTCACCTTGGTACCTGCATAGGAAAAGCAACACTTAAGATTTAAATCTCACCATGAGCAGCTTCCATGGAACCATTCCGATACATGGGTAGACATTTTAATATACATAACAGCAGGGACAACTGTTCATTGTTTCTGTACATTTCGAGTATATGAGAAGCATGTTCTGAATCACACTGTACTCCTGCAATGGACACAATGAAACCCTATGAAGTGTTACCACTCCTTATCTATATCTAATAATACATGACACAAAAAAAAAACAAATTTAAACAAATATATGGAACGCACATTCACTGGAAGGTCCTCAGGTCTATGCGCTTGCACAAAAGTTAAAGTGCCACTAACTGCATAATTACAGGTATCAATAAAAACAAAATTGTTAACAAATAGTAAAGAAACTGCATTTATTATTGTATATGGTCTGATATAAACTTGACCTGTATATAAGTTTGAAGTGGCAAGTTGTAAAGATATGACATTAGAGGTGCCTTTTAATTCCATACAATTATAGTTCATTACAGCCTTAACCATAGCCAGACATAGTTCATAACTATGGATGGGAACAGATAAATAGAAATAAAAAAACAATTTCTAGTAACTTTATATTATGGACTGTAAACCAGTAAAATCCTGCTATTTACAAGTCATTTACAATAGACACAGCAAACGCATTTGCATAGGTACATAAGATACCATTTATGCCGCATTCCTATAATCAAGAAACTTTGATTGATAATTCAATGAAAATTTACCATCCATAAGCAAAACCAATTGTTTCATGATCATAGGAACGCTGCATTAGTGGCAGCACAGTCTACTGGCTATTTGTATGAGTCATCCTATAATAGATTACAAGCAAGAACATTAGTAAGTTTTAGTCAACTTACCTAAATAATTAAGTATAGACCATACATCATTGTCTGTGAACTTGACTTCAGTGACATCTTGAATATTGCTTCCCATCAACGATTTTGCAAAATCAAACACCATATTTGACAATGGTATCTCAGATACAAAAACTGATAGGGTGTAGCTGAATTCCTAAAATAAACAGTACATGATTGATAACACTGCCATTGTAGTGTGGTATATAAATTAAGTCTATTTATTGAAACTTACTAAGCGCAGTAAATACTCAGCAATCAGAATATTTAGTGCTTGAAAGGTAAGTTCTAAGCGTTGTGTAAAATTCTGGTGACATACAGGTGTGTTACCTAAAATAAAGAAATTAAAACATCAGTTTTTATTAATACAAGTACTAGAAATACAAAGAAGAAGCATAACTGAAACAAACCAGTTTTCAGCAAAATGTTTCAAACAAAAATTCTAAAAGCAGACAGGCAGTTTTTTCTGCATGAAGTTAGGTCAGGAAAAGATAAAATAAATAAGGAATCCGCTCATACTTCTGTAGTCATTTGTACGAAAATACATTTTTCTTATGAATGGAGTTTTCAAATGAAAATTAAGGTCATTTTATAATATACTAGCTGTCCCTGCAGTTTCACCTGCGTTTATGATCACTGCTCCGCTCCCATTAGTCGTAGAATGATGTTATATAGCCTATACCCTTCCTCAATAAATGGGCTATTCAACACTAAAAGAATTTTTCAATTCAAACCAGTTGTTCCTGAGATTAGCGTGTTCAAGCAAACAAACAAACAAACTCTTCAGCTTTATAATATTAGTATAGATAGAAAGGGGTTGTTAAATCTCTAAATATACAAATAAAGGCAGTGTTCCTTGAAGGTCTGTTTGGAGAGTGAATCCTAGGGAGTCATATCTTATAAGTAAATTTTTATTCGCGTGTCCCTCTTTGCGGTATTTTACAAAGAGTTTTACCTGCTTCTGCACTTTTTAAAACTGTTACAATGTGTCTACGTAAGTAAGTTCTCAAATCATTCAGTATGCCATTTTTCTCAAACAATTCGCATAAAAATTTTTGAAATTTTTCCGCAGATTCGGCATTGTCAGTATTTTGAGTACCGGCAAAAGGTTCCTCCGCGTCTTGCGTTGCATTGCTATTCATTTTTGTTTTAATTATTTTATACGATTCTGTTTCAAACTTTTTTCCTACATTATTTTTTTGTTAGAAATTATCTTCACATGAAATTTCAAACTTTCCAAAACATAGAATTTTGACATTTGTTGTTTCGGTGACATCTCAAGCTACGTCTATATACAAATTTATGCCCATACGAAAAAGATTTTATATGACTCACTTTACTATAACAAACGTCTAATACATTTAGAAGAAATATTGGTACATACTATATTAGTGGTATTTGTAGCAAATTAAATACAAATATGTACACATATATTAATATATTGGTGATCGGTATACTATCTGAATGTTATTTTATAGTATTACGAACTTGTATACGTATTTAGACTCACTTCGTATACGTCCCTGTGGCGCAGAGGATAGCGCGTTGGACTTCTAATCCAAAGGTCGTGGGTTCGATCCCCACCAGGGATGCATTACTTTTTGACTTTAGCAAAATTGATTTAACTTAGCAATGTAATTTTATTTTATTCCAGCCAGCTATTTTCTTTTTATTAAGTTTGTAGCGTTTCTAAAAATAATAATAAGGATCTTAATTTTTCCGGCGTAGTTTTTTATTTTATATTATAGGGGGCAAACGAGCAGACGGGTCACCGGATGGTAAGTGACTACCGTCGCCCATGGACACCTGCAACTCAAGAGTCACAAGTGCGTTGCCGGCCTAGTTATACTCATTTGTCCTTGGTAATCATCTGTATAACAAAATTAACCGTACAAATCTAAACACTAATAAGTTTTTACTTAATAAAGAAAAAGTTACAAAATAAGACAGTAAGTGACATATTATTAATCTCTCAAACTGATTATATGACAAACGCCACCACTTTCTACTGCAGCATACAGAACAAATACATATACACTCCAACATTCATCACACCGGCCGGCGCCACAGCGTTCTGTGATCAGGTGATCACATCACATCACACCACTTCGCCACATTTAAACTATTTTCCATATACTTTTTATTTGCATTAAAAATATTAGATTTATGTTGGACTACCGTTTACGCTCGGCTTTGCTCCCGTAAAAGTAATTTTTATATCCCTCAGGAACTCTTTTCTGAATGAGTGAAAGGTGTAACATAATATGGCATTTATAATATTTGTATTAAATTTAGTCTTAGGACTGCACTAATTTTATTAATCTACGAATAAATATGTTCCATGTAACAAAACAATAGTAGGTACTAAATTTGTATTTGAAAAAATCGACAATACCCATTGTAACAAACCCCTTAATTTGTCGTATCAAATTGGAAGTTATACTTTTCATTTGAAATGCTGAAAAGTTTTTATTTCCAAAAAGTAAACAGCATAGCTATGTACTTACAACTTATCGATGATTCTGATTTTAATTTTAATCGAGGCAGTAGGGCTGGTGACAGTGGCTAAAAATTACTGTACTTTTATGAGGTGGACAAACTCAAAGCTGAGTTAAATGACTAAGTCTAAAAACAGCTTCTCTATTTTAATTTTTGTCTCCAGCCCCCTTTAGGTATTTATTTTAACAAATTTAATAACACTGCCATCTATTGGATGCATAAGAACTATTGAAATAACTAAGTTCATTTTATTATTTTAATAACCTAAAAGTTACCTTACATCACATTGCTAAAATATGATAAATGAAAGTTATACTTGTCTCCATATTTATATACATATTTCGGTATTATCAAATAAATTATAAAAATACTTTCTAAACAGAAACGTAATGTTTCAATCTTTCAGTTTCATTATGACACTTTTGACATTTAAGCCCATGGGTTGGGAATCGAAGTTTTGGAATATTACTATTTTATTTTAAATCCATAATTTTTAATATCAACAAAGATGAGGCGACGAGCTGGCGTTGGGGCTATTCAAAAGCAAAGGTTAGAACAAGAAAAATACAGAGAAAAGGGGTCTGAGATCCAAGAAAATCAGTTTCAACAAATGTCAAAACAACTAGAAGTGTTTAGGGACAACTTAGAGGATTTTGCGTCTAAACATAAGAATGAAATAAAGAAGAACGCTCAGTTTAGGAGACAGTTTCAAGAAATGTGTGCTGCTATCGGCGTCGACCCTCTTGCTTCAGGAAAAGGATTTTGGTCGGTCTTAGGTACTTTTCTATTATTTACCTTTTATCCTATCTAACTGCCCTTATGTCTACTCAGTAAGCGTTCCTTAGTTTAAGGACTAGAAGTACCAAATATTAAAGTATTTATTCTGTAGCATACACCTACCGGTATATATCTGCTTATAAATATTTTAAGTTAAAATAGCTACCACTACAATGTGAATCATAGTTTTCAGGATACTTCCTTCATAGTTTGGGCTGTCATCTTCTGAGTGACATTTAATTAAATCACACAAAATAAAGTACAAGTCTTAAAGATTCTAAATTAAACATAATGTCCCAAAAATGTTACCTGTGAGTCAGGAACAAATAAAAATGTTACCTGTGAGTCACGAACAAATAAAAATGTTACCTGTGAGTCACGAACAAATAAAAATGTTACCTGTGACTCACAAACAAATAAAAATGTTACCTGTGCCTCACGAACAAATGAAAATGAAACAAGATTATAATACAAGTACATAAACATTCTTATTGTTTACTATATTTATCATTTCAATAAAGCAGATTAATGTTTGAAGCTATGAATAATCACAATTTAATTACAGGCATTGGAGATTTCTACTATGAACTTGGAGTTCAAATAGTAGAAGTGTGTTTGGCTACAAATTATAAAAATGGTGGACTGATAACATTAGAAGAACTAAGAACAAGGCTGATAGCCGCTAGGGGCAAAGCTACGAAACATCAAGATATTACAAATGAGGACTTACTAGCGGCTATTAAGAAATTGAAAATATTTGGTAATGGGTGGGTAGCTCAATTCTAGTATCTAAGGTAAATTATTTTAAATGCAAAAATTGGAAGAGATTTGCTGGAGATGGATGGACTGGCGTGTGCAAGGCCTGCCATCTCACTATAAAGACTCCCTGGTTAGAGGGGGTTGAGAATGCACAGAGGTTATCATTGAAGCAAGAAAAAGAAAGACATTTATTCAAAACTTGCAGCACACACACAAAATAAAAAAGAGGAAAAATATATTTAAAACAAAAATCTTAATTGGTCACTTGGCATAAGAAGTCATTCTTAAAAATTATTAAAAAAAATTCTACCTTGATCTACGAGTTTAGAAATGTATGCTTGTTTGCCAACTAAGTAGTACTTATATAAAAAAAAATTGGATGAAGCAAAAACAAAATCTCTCTCTTCACTCTCAATATCTTATATTATATAGTTTCAGATCCTTACAAACATATCTAATAATTATTACAGATTCACAATGGTACCGGTTGGCAAAGGCAAGTGGTTGGTGCAGTCTGTCCCGGGAGAGCTAAACTTAGACCAAACTTTAGTATTGCAGAAAGCAAACTCTCTGGGAACTGCATGGGTGTCTGCTGGAATCCTCACAGGAGATTTACGGTAAATATTTTTACATCTTCCCATTATGAATAAGATGCTAATCTTAATGGCTGTATAATGTTTGGTTTGTTTGGCTATAGGATGTCTCTTTACTCGGTGTGCCTTATCGCAAAGGCCTCCTCCAGTAGTTTCCGTTCCATTCCTGTCTTGGGCAACTCTCCTCCACTTGGGTCCCAGAGTAAGTTTAGTTGTCGTCCTCGAAATGGATATACTACAGTAAAATTGTGTGATGTTGATGCCACATAATGTTTTATGTATAATCTACTGCACAATGGTAATTGCATAGTGCCAGTTAACCATGGTCTTCAGTAAGATGGAGGTGCTTCTCTTCTCAGGTGGGATAAATTTTGGTGTGCGTTAGCTCCAAGTAAAGATAATGGTTTAAAGAAGGATATTTAATATGTCATCTCTAAGGCAGTGGACTTGTAATCAAGAAATTTCAAGTTCGATCTCCACCCAGTTATAAATACTGATGTGAAGCAAGTCTTATCCATATACATATATCATATACATATATCATATCCATACATAATAAACATTAATTATAAAGAGTACCACCATTAATTATATGGACAGAATACTTTTTAAATTTAGTTTAATTACGGTCTTTGAAAAACAATGTGTTTTGTTACCCATAAATGTCATGTTTGCTTACATTTTTATTTTCTATACTAACTTTTAACTGTTAGTCATGTCTGTGACCACGGCCAGTGCAACCTGGTCGAAACGTCAGGCAATTCAGAGGTATGAAATACCTTTTCGTGATCGCGTTAATTCCCGTTTAAATACATAAGTTTTATTTTCTCTTTGAAATACAGATGCTTCACCAGTTCGTTCGTCGTCACACGGCAGGAATGTACTAGCCTACTTTAGCAATTAACATTAAAGTATTTTCTTTATATTTTAGATGGAATGAGACAAGAGCACAGAATGCACTGGACCACATGGTAAAAGAAGGACTTGCGTGGGTTGACAGCCAAGACTCCAAGGAGACACTATATTGGTTCCCGAGCATGTTTGCCGAGTGTGTCTCTGCATGAGGGACTATGTAACATAAGTTGTATTGTCATAATATGTATTAAAAATTTGTAATATATTACGTTCATAAGATTTATATATTTATTTAAAATCGTCCTTTTTTGCTATGCTTTCATTTATACTTAACACAATAATATAATCAGAGTTAATGTAAAATTAAAACACATTTTTTTAATATTTATTACTTTTATTATTATTGCACTAAAGCTATTATTTAATATAACACATAAATACTCTCTTTATTTTTTTCTATATCTAGACCTGCATTTAGAATATTTTATTATCTCAAAAAATTATATTTATTGTTGAAGGGAATTTGTGTGGGAACATGTCTGAAAGTAGAACATTACTGAAGGTATTTAGTTGTCTTGAAAGTAATGATGACAAAGTATAAATTCTTTATAACTTTAAAATATAAAATTGCGTTTGTTAGCTAGCGCTTTCTTCTGGAGATCCGATGCAAGGCATTTTAAATTTAGAGCGAAGTTCGTCGTTCTCTTTCTGTAAATCTTCTAATTTCTTCTTCATTTTCAACGTCATCTCTTGGTAAGATTCTTTCCATCTGCAACAAAAGAGAAAAATGCAATGACGAGTTCTAAGGAAGGTATTTGTGTTGCCGAAAATATAAAAACATCGCCGTTTATGGCAAACGGCAGCTGCTATTGATTTGCTGTTAAATAGTGCCTGAAGAAGCCAAGTGCAGAGGCAAAACAAGTGTTGAAATATCACTTCGGATTACGGCTTAGGCGGCTTAGCGTTCCACACACGCAGATCTTTGTCGAGGGAGTTTCGTTTGCCTTGCCTATCTATAGCAATTTTTTATGGCAATTCCTGCCTGTCGTCATCGTTGGGTTTAAGGAAACTTTAAGGTATATAATTTTTAATCCACTTACTTTTTACTAAGTTCCATTTGATTTTCTAAATGTTTGTTGAGTTCCAACAACTCTTCTTCCTTTGTTGATACCATCCTGAAATAATATACTGTTAAGTGAGACTATTAAACTGTATTATGGGCACTTGTACTTTGGGGACTATTGGACCTATACTTTGGGGTGCCCTATATGGGGGGACCTATGAGTGCATCACGGATAATGGGCGCCGTGAAGAATAGTGGGCGCCGCGAAGGATACTGGGCGCCGCGACGGATAGTGGGCGCTGCGACGGATAGTGGGCGCTGCGACGGATAGTGGGCGCCGCGACGGATAGTGGGCGGCGCGAAGAATAGTGGGCGCGGCGACGGATAGTGGGTGCCCGACGGATAGTGGGCGCCGCGACGGATAGTGGGCGCCGCGACGGATAGTGGGCGGGGCGACGGTAAGTGGGCGCCGCGACGGATAGTGCGCGCCGCGACGGATAGTGGGCGCCGCGACGGATAGTGGGCGCCGCGACGGACGGGGGGCGGCGCGACGGATAGTGGGCGCCGCGACGTATAGTGGGTGCCGCGACGGATAGTGGGCGCCACGACGGATAGTGGGCGTCGCGACGGTAAGTGGGCGCCGCGACGGATAGTGCGCGCCGCGACGGATAGTGGGCGACGCGGCGGATAGTGGGCACCGCGACGGATAGTGGGCGCCGCGACGGATAGTGGGCGCTGCGACGGTAAGTGGGCGCCGCGTAGAATGTTGGTGGTTGGTATAAATCCAAACAATTCTTTCGAGCACTTCTCATAATTTGTATTATGCTACATCTTTACGCAAGGGTTCAAGTTGATCTGAAATATCCTGACAATTGACCATTCAAGTCCAATGTTACCAAAAGTATAGGCCATTGTCTAATTTATTAACTACTTACTTTAGACTCAGTTCTGTTCTAGACGATAACATATTTTGTAGTTTGTTGACCATCTCGTGAGTTTCATCTAATGACTTCTGGAGATGCTCCACCTGCAATCTTAAAATTTTATCGGTTTCATATAAATGTGACTGCACTAAGAGTTATCATTAGGTCCTTATTAATCTCCGCAGGTTACTGTGGAGAGACGGGTGTCATCTCCCCGACACAAAGGGAGGGTTCTCCGACCAGGCTAGCCTGGCGAACCGCCGCACAACGATTGATGTTGGGAAGTTCTATATACTAACTTTTAAACTTTCGCATTCCATGATATAATATTATCTACGTATTTACGGGAATTAACGCGATCACGCAAAGGTATTAATAACTTAAAGTTCTATATACATCGTGCAATCGTCAGAGTTTTGTGTTTGTGCAAAGTCTGTACTCCGACCATGGCATAAGCATTTTTCAAAAAAAAAATTGAACCCGGCCTTTCCTTCAAAATCAGCATTTCGCTTCGCTGCAACGCTAGGAGTACCTACACGACAGAGGTATCGTGTTTAAGCTCATTGGAATAATCTCAATGATTAGATTACTTTCTTGGGTTTATTATAAACTAGATGAAATCCCGGCTTCGCTCGGGTGAAATGTGACTCATACATAATCTTTTACTAAATGTAGGTAGATATACGTGTGAATCGGCCTTAACGAACTCAAGATATAGGTACGTGTGAATCGACCTTAACGAACTCAAGATATAGGTACGTGTAAATCGGCCTTAACGAACTCAAGATATAGGTACGTGTGAATCGGCCTTAACGAACTCAAGATATAGGTACGTGTGAATCGACCTTAACGAACTCAAGATATAGGTACGTGTGAATCGGCCTTAACGAACTCAAGATATAGGTACGTGTGAATCGACCTTAACGAACTCAAGATATAGGTACCTTTGAATCGGCCTTAACGAACTCAAGATATAGGTACGTGTGAATCGGCCTTAACGAACTCAAGATATAGGTACGTGTGAATCGGCCTTAACGAACTCAAGATGGCATCCGAGTGGCCAATATGGCGACTGCCATTTGCACCATTAGAGTTTACACAAAATACTCGACAATCCGATAGAACACCTACTTCAACTCTTCGCACTGTGTCCTCAACAGCTTCTCCTCCCAATCGCGACGTTTGGTCTCCCTCGCGTAGGCATCCTGTACCCTCTGCATGTCCACTGCGAGACATTGCTTCTCGCAGACCAGTTGAATGTTGCGTCTCTCTGATGCTACCTACGTAAGTAGATAACCTCCACGTTACCACATGGATAGAGAAGATTTAGAGTCGAGAGTGACCAATAGTAGCAAGTAAGCACACCGCCAACCAAATATAGGGCCATCCATAAATTACGTCACACGAATTTCATGATTTTTGTCCCTTGTCACACAATTTCACACTTCGTTGATCCCCTTTCCCCTTAACGTGTGATAATTTATGGATGGCCCCTATTAGGAGTTGACAACACCAGTATGTTAGGATACCCAACTTACTAGCACAGACAATGAGGCGAAGGCAATGAATGAATGATTGCTTTGTTTTTTTTTTTTAAAAGACAACTCCCGCATTAGGAATTACTCCTGTGTCGCGGGGGGACTTTACAAACATACAAACAACGGACACAAAGAACACCCAGACTGGGGTGGGAATCGAACCCATGACCTATGGCATAGCAGTCAGGGTCACTAACCACTAGGCCAACAAATATATAACGAAAATATTATATTACATGATGATTTTTCCGGCAGAAAATTCCGATGATTTTCCACTCAGAATGATGATCTGAATCTACTATTTCAAGATTCAGCAGGCCGTTCTTTACATCCGTTACAATATAAGGACACATAGTTATAGGGTTTTTGAGAAAATGTACTAGGATATGAAAAGTGTATTTACATTGACAAAAACATACTAATTTCAGGTCTAGAGCCTACGAGATGGATGGAATTTATTTGGTCCTTCATTCACATAACAGTGTAGCAATGGATTGACGTCATTGCACCTAAGGGATAGGTTTGATAAAAAGTTACTGATTTTTTTTTCTGGCCAATAAAACGATACCCTGGACAAAAGCTAGAGATTATAGAATTACAAACGACTATTCCAAAAGAGAGATATATACACTATTCTAGGTGAATTGCCCTTTGGAATTTGGAATTGCTCAACTTGGGTAATATGGAAACAGGAAGCTGGTTTTTAGGCGAACTTAAAATTTTTAGTAAGACCGGCAGTGCTAAAAGAGCGGCCTGTGTCGGCTGTCGGCGGGTTTGTGTGTATTGCCATTCAAATAGCTCGTGCGCTTATTTTGCTACTTCAATAGGATACCACAAAATTCTTACCAGTTCTTGAAACATTGCTTCTAGTCGTTGTTCTGCAAGCGCCAGTTTGGGGTCAATTGACCTTAAATCATTCTTCTGTTGTTTCAAATAATTGTCGTTAGCCGCTTGTAGTATCTTGTTTTCTCTGCAAAAGGTAATTATTTCTTACAGATACGAACCGGGAGCCATAAAATAAAAATATATTAGAGGGCTCAGACTTCTAGGCAGCAGCCCGTTCGATTTACAGGTATGCGACCCTAACCTGCTATTGCTTAAACTTACCAATCACTCCGTAAAAGCATGAACCTTTTGCCTTCCATTACCTTCCATTATATTCTTTAACTAGCACCGCCCCGCGGTTTCACCCGCGTAAGTCCCGATCCCTTAGGAATATCGGGATAAAAAACCTATATGTTAATCCAGGTCTCCAGCTATCTACATACCAAGTTTCATCTCAATCGGTTCAGTAGTTTTGGCGTGAAAGAGTAACAAACATCCATACATCCATACATCTTCACAAACTTTCACGTTTATAATATTAGTAGGATAGGGATCCTCCCAATGTTCCGATCTTTAATTCGCAAAGTTGGTTGCCGGCAATGAGCTTGCCCCCTTTTACATGTAGTATAAGCTTCTTAAACGCCCACAAAACCTTACCTTATTGTTTTATTCAGCAATAGCCCCTTTTCTACCAATTCAGCATCCAAGTTCCGAATATGATGTAACATGTCTGATACTTTTTCATTGTATTTTTCTTTTACTTCATCCATCTCTTTCCTACATGATCCTTCTATTTCATGTTTCATGTTGGATTGGATCCGTTTTAGTTGAGCGATTTCTCCTGAAATTATTCAAGAAAAGATTTTATTCCCAACTTTGGCAATGCATATATTAGTTGAATATGAAGTTACACCAGTTTTCATTTTATTAATCTTTAAAAGGTAGGTTCTGTAGAAACTTGTATGAAATAACGAATTGTGACGTTATAAATCACATTTGCCACATAATTCACTTTTAGGGTTTGATTTGACATTTACTTTGATTAATTACAAAAAAAAATGTGCTAAACATCCTGCCAGCTACTGCCACGTTGGAGCCACGTCGTTATAACATTATCGGCGTGTAAACTGTGAACCTACAAAATTTTTTGAAAGTACTGACTTGTAAGTTCTTGTATCGTCTTGTACGCTTCGTTCTTCTGATCCGACACGACGTCATATAGCTGCAAAGCTTCAGCAACCTGTGAAGAAAAATAGTCAATTTTCAAATTTGCTGGCATTAAAATTATTTTTGAAATAATTTGGAATTAAAATGGATAAGAATTTGCTTAAAAATGTGCATTTACACGGAGAATACTTCTGAAAACCATCAGCAATAGAGACATCTGACTTTGAAAGCAGCGCTAACGATAACAAACAACACAAAACTAAGCTAGAAGTACTCGTTAACCGAGGATATAGGAAAAAAAACCAGCCTATATTTACATAATTAGTGATTTCGGTAACTTAACTTTGATTTAGCTTCGGCTCCTTTCTTTACTTTCTCCACACAATTTTTCTGACAAACAGCTAACTGTGCCTTCAAATCTTCATTATTCTTCTTTTCTACTGCGAGATTTATCCTATGTTCTTCTAAAGATTTCGTAACATCTTTAAATTCTTTTTCTGTTTCTTTACCTCTTTCTTTATAAGATGCTATTTCTTTGTCTTTATTTTTGAATTCATTTTCTAAGGCGGTGTGTTTAGTGAGTAAGTCATTATATTTCTTTTCTATTTCGATGTAATCTGTTAATGCGGTTTCAAGTTTTAGTTCTAAGTCTCTTCTTTCTTCGGCCGTGTTCTAAACAATATAAGAAAAACCTGTATTTCGTAAATATACTGTCAGGTTTCTAATAGAAATTCTAAATCACATACATAACCCTAAATAGAAAACTACCTCGGAATAGAGTTGCAAAGTTTGGTTACAAGAGGCTACCTCATGGATGGTTCAGTAGCAAATGAGCATCGTATTGGATTTGCAGACTCATGATAGAAGGATTATGTAGAAAAGAGATGGATGCAGACATGACTCGCGTCTAAGGGAAATATACTTATGAAAAAATACTCCTTACAAAGAAATACTGCTTTTCTGAAGGATTGCCATAGCTAGATATGTTTTCGTCGAGTAACTGATAAATATAATATGAGTTGAATGAATGAGTTTTCATGCCTACCCATAGCTACGTGCGTGCATGTCCTGGAGGCACCATAAAACTCAACTTTTTAATTTTGTAGTAACTGAGGGGGAGGCTGTGAGGTGTAAGTCCTCCTAATATTTTAAAGACGAAAGTTTGTGACGACGCGACGGATGGATGGATGTTTGTTACTCTTTCAAGGAAAAAAGGCTGAACGGATCGAATGAAATTTCGCACAGAGATGAATTATAGTCTGGAATAGCACATAGGCTTTCATCATTTTCATTCCGTAAAAATGGACAGGTCCCGTTGAAATCTATCCCGATTTCAAAAAAATTTCGAACAAAGTCGCTGTCAACAACTAGTATATTAAATATCAAAACTTTAGTTCCTAACTATGACCGCTGGAATTACCTGATGTTGGCCTCTTTTTTCGTAGCTCTGGTAAGTTTCCAATTCAGTTTCTAAAGCGTCAATAGTTTTCTGTGATGTTTGCCACAAAACGTGTAATGAATCTCTTTCCTGCACAATATAAATCGCAATTTAAAATGTAGTTCTGAATTACAGATTGTTAGACAGTTTTCAAATTAATTTATTGGCGTGATGAGAAGGTTGATGCCCCGACAGGGGAAATACCTCGATCCTACAGAGGACTCGAGACTGAGGTTTAACAGTACCTACTAGAAGAGTACTGACAAAGTTTGAAGCGCCCTGTTTATAATCGATTTTTGGTGACCTTCGCCCTTCGCCGGGCAGTAAATACAAAAGAATCGTCTTCAACCCGCGCATAATAATAAACGACTTTCTTGCCTACTAGACAAATGATTTAAGGGTTTAATAATTTGAGGGTTTGTTTAACCGGTTTCTCCAATTGGCGTACCATACCGTCATGGGGATCTTTATGCTAAGACGTTGGACCTTCATTCCTTCTTTTGGCATGTTTACATAAACTGGCGCAAAATTTGGCCCTTTGGCCCAATGATTTTGGAATCTGGTAGGCCTACAGCGGTTCTCAGAGGCTTCCTTTTTAGGGTATATCTGGGTCCCCTGCAATAGACCCACATGTTACGGAACACCGTGTGGTTTTAGATCCGTAGGAGTTTCCACACGCAAAAAAAAGGAAAAAGGTAAACGTTGATGAATAACACCTTAGTAAGTAAAGACAACTGTTTTCTCAACTCGTCCAGTTCTTTGATAACATCTTCATCTTTGCCATTTGCTTGTGTGGCGTTGTTCAGTCTCTCTTTCAGCAGCATCCCAACTTGTTGCGATAACTTCTGGTTGTCAGAGATCACGGTCCTTATTTCCTCTTCGACGGCGTTTTGGTTTTGCTGAGGAATGTGTAAATAATTGAAATAACTTAGGCATATGTAGTTTTTAAGCAGGTAAGTACCTACTTAAAAAAATACCCCTTTAATCTGTTCTTGACTTATCTGACAGATCATCTACATAAAAAAATCGGCGCATATTTACTAGGATCAGACCTATGGAATGGACATTTTTGCCTATAATAAATAGATAGGTACTTATCTACCTTCTTACTACAAATAACTTTAGATTGCTTTTTGGTTCATATGCAACCAAGTCATCCTAGACTGTTTATTACTTGATTGCTACTTAAAACCTTTTTTAAAAGAGTATGACTACCTTTGATAACATATTAGACGTGTAACTCGGGACTAAATCGCGATAATAGTTAAAAGGTACAATACCCCTTGGTTATCCGACTAAATATGACTTCTACTTACCCTGTAAAAATCTACTTCTGTCTGAAGGGCATGTAACGTGGTATTTTCCATAATATTATCACCACATTTGAAAATTCTGATAGGATTAATTCCGCTAATGCTGAAAAAGAGTTTGTGTCGTCTATACAACTAATAACAGCCAAGTAAAATGTATATAAAACTTAATAAATATTGATAACTTTTTGTCTACGTTTTGTTTACATTTCGCGCCTCAGCAACGTCATCTTTGGTTGCTAGGCAACAGAAATTAAAAAAGAAAGCTACATTACATAGAGGAACAGAAAATATTTGAATAATTTGGTAATAATTTAGAGTGTGTACGTACTACAACAGCATAATGAATAGTATAAAATCTATATAGAAATCTTTATTTGCAGATCACAAAATAATAACTTCCGAACGTAGACCTAGTTGTCACCATTTGTCACACATACTTTAGCTATGCTTTATCTTGACATCCGCGAAAATCGAAATAGTGAAATTTTGTAACCAGCGGTGTTTTGATAAATCCATTTCAGAATGTAATTATTTGTGTAAATATAGTATAACATGAATATTTTATGTTTTTAAAATGACAAGGTTAGATTATTTTAGAGTGTTCTTGCTAGTAGTTCTGGAAATATAGTTTAAACATTACATTATTAAGTTAACATTATTTATTTATGAAATTGCAGTTTATATTTCGACATCAGGAACGATCAGTGGCCTCTAGTGTACGACGACAGGTATAATGTATCGTTCTGCGGTTTGGAGAAGTTACATGTATTTGATTCCAAAAAGTGGCGCAATGTAATACTGGTCAGTATTTGAGCCACACAATATGCGCAGTTATTTCTTCTTCTGTGCAATATATCGATAGAATATAATAGAATAGAATATTCTTTATTGTACACCGTAATACATTAAACTGCAATGATTAATGTCGATGTTAGAACGACAACAACTACTAATATAATTTTTTTTATAGCTTTCATATTGAAAGCCTTAGAAAAATGTATAAAACGTAAAAAAATTTTTTTCTTAATTTATATGTATAAAAAAAGTAAACAAAATAATATTAGAGAAGTTATAAGTATAAAAAAATAAGAGCCTTATGAGCTTTAATAATTGTCCTTCTGTAAAGTTGCACTTAAATACCTACCATATTAAGTCATTTAAACATTTGTTACGTAGAATTGTGTGTGTGTGTGTGTGATTAGTATTACGTAGAATAGGCTATTTCCATTTTATCAGATGAGATTGTATTGTTATGACAAGATATATAACAGCGACTGCACGGATGGCGCAATGGTTTATGTGGTCATCTAGCCACTTCACTGCACCGAGTGTTGTTGGTTCAAATCCCACACAGGCCAAAATGTTGTGTGATTTGCAAATAGTTGTCCTGAGTCTGGGTGTTCTTTGTGTCCATTGTTTAAATGTTTGTGAACCCCCCTGCATCACAAAAATATTTTTCTGTGGTACACTCAGAACCACTGACTGGGAAAGTGATAGATTGAATTTCTTTTATGTATATACAACTAGCTTGTTGCCTGCAATTTCGTTTATGTGAAAATTTAAATTTATCCCATGGGAACCATTTTACTGCTCAATTTCCTTAATTTTTCATTTGATAAGAACCTTCTACAATGTACTAGAAAACATAAAAAAAAAGGTGAATGAAATCGGTTAATACATTCTCAAGTTATGGCGTGACCAAGGGAAATAGGGATTCATTTTTATAGATATAGAATATTATAATTACAATATTAGCAGTATAATATGGTAATAACAGTCAGAAAAAATGATTGGTTTTAATTTTCCAGTACCTAAAAGAAGCAAGATTTATAACAGATGAACAACTTGTAACTCCGCTTGAACCATCAAAGAGTGATCTTCTAGTTGTCCACACAAAGAGATATTTGAGATCGTTGAAAGTAAGCTCATTTTGTCCTCTTCTAGTATATTAGTTTTTACATATAAAATAACCTATCCTTCGGAAGGTGCTATTTGAAAAAAAAAACATTTACAACATCTCTAAAAAACTTAAGTTTGAGTATTTCCTTCTTAGTTCTTTTGTCAGGATTTACTAGAATACCTTGAAGGACTATGTAAGAAAAGAGTAAAGGCGCGGCAGCTTTCCAACGCAACGGAAGCGACAAGCGTATTCGCTTTTCTCTTGGGAAGACCTTGCTGATCCCAGATAATGCGATTAATGTTCCGTATATGAGATTATTCCAGAAACTAAAAAAGCGCGCTTGTTATTTTTTGGTTTTTATGGTATAGTGGGCAAACGAGCAGACGGGTCACCTGTGTTTTTTAAGATGTCCAGATCAGGTCAGAGTATGCTTTCCTCCAAGTAGAAACGATCGTCAGACATGGGTGCAAGGACCTGTCGAGGTTAGCGGCCATATGTTTGATGTCGGAGAGACGGTGAGATTTTAGTTGGTTCAACACCAACAAAGCTATGACGCTTCCTGATGCCATCAAGGGGTTTTCGAAGATTTCTACGAAAGAATAAAGGTTTTCTTTTAAAATGTTTCTTTAAAAAAAAAAGCTGACAAAGTCGTAGATATTTAATGATTATTATAATTGTTATAATTTTTAGTGGAGTGCCAAAGTAGCAATCATAGCGGAAGTACCAATCATTGCCTGTGTACCAAATATATGGGTTCAGTATGCATATCTGAAACCAATGAGGTAAGTTGAAATACATGTAAACTTTGCTGCCAAAGTAATAATATAAATATATGTAATTGATCGCTTTTAACCTTTTGAACATCACGATCGGCTATAGCCGACAAACGATATTTTGCACACAATTTTGAACACATTTTTGCAGTACAAAATTAACATTTAAAAATAACTTTTCTGCTTTTATTTGCTATTATTTAAAACTACAGTAGTCTATTAGGTATTTGCATAGTACAATTAATCTCATGTAATAGTAGAAAACTATAATTAAAAAGTGATCGCGAAATGCAATATTTGACGTGCTCACCACGCCACAGTCGGCCATAACGGACAGCTAATAATGGGTAAGAAAGGAAACTATATCTAAACGTTATAGAAAATGTCTTTCCCTAATAGTTTTAAAAACTATAGTTAATTATATGTTTTTTTTTGGCTTTATCCTGTCCCGATGTCTGTCTCAAATCAAATCTTGCAAGATACCTACATTTGTCCCTCATTCTAGAATAATAATCGTATGTATAATTTCAAAACAGTTATAATTTCTCACGTATTTTCTTTTTTTACGTTATCTTCTTTCATTACAATTAACATTAACTTTATTCGGCAATCGCACCACGCCGCAGTCGGCATTTACCGACAGCGGGTGACGTCACGAACGTGACTAGTGCTTTTTTTTTTTTTTTTTTTATCGTGTGGAAACCCCCACGGGTCATCACCTCACCGAGGGTGAAGTGGTATGTCGGACTCGAACCGACTAAAACCACACGGTGTTCCGTCACAAGTGAGTCTATTGCAGGGGACCCGGGATACCCTAGGAAGGAAGCTTCCGGGAACCCCTGCAGACTATGGCCTCCTGATCAGCAGGCGACCACACCGTGCGATAGGGGGGCCCTACCCCCCCTCCCAGATGCGAGAGGCGCGTGCGGAATCCGCCGCGCCACCGTCTTAGGCCTGCTTCTGCTGGGGTAACGGTCAGCCCAACCCGCTACCCCCAGGCCAGCGCTCATGGAGGACGGAGATCATTCAGCGCTCTCCGGCGCCTGGTGCGTCTTCTGCGGGATGGGGGAGTGCTTGTCCTCTCCCGTTCCCGTTCCGCCGCCTCTTTGGCCAACATCACCTCCTCGCAAAACGAGGCGGCGGAATCCCACGCACTCCCACTTTGGACCATGGACTGAACCATGGTCTCTAGCGAGAGGCTTCCCACACCAATAGCCGTCACGAGGTTGTACCGCTGTTGCGTCCACGCTGAGCACTCCACTAGAGTGTGGAGTGCAGTATCCTCGCGACAGCCTCCGCAGTGGTGGCACACAGACGTTGGCTCTCGGCCTATGCGACACAGGTACTTACCGAAGCAGCCGTGTCCGGTGAGCACCTGTGTCAACCGGTAGGAGAGGCTTCCATGCTAGACTAAGTAATATTACTAGTGTCTAATGGTCATTATTGTAAAAAAATACAAGATAAACATCAATTAACTTTTAACTTTTATTTTTACTATTTAATATATATTATACCATTTAAAATATATATTATTTGTTGGTTATCGATACGAACTAGGAATTCCTATGATTTTTGTAGATAAATACCTATTTGTAGTGAACTATTGTACCATGTGTAGGTGAATTTATGGCTTGTCGTGACGGACACGCCGATGCAATTTCGCTCTGACGGTCAGAGGGTTAATAATTAAGATTGGGTTAAGATAGTTGTTTGAATAGCGAAAAATAATAAAAAATATGTGCGATGATATGTATGTTGTATATGTATGGAAAATTTACTAAACCAAGCTGCCAAGTCTTCCAGAAATACAAGCGTGATGTTATATTGTATTTTAGGTTACAAACAGGCGGCTCCGTGTTAGCCGGCAAGCTGGCTCTAGAGAGAGGCTGGGCTATCAACGTCGGGGGTGGTTTCCATCACTGCAGTGGGGATAAGGGCGGCGGTTTCTGCCCTTACGCAGATATCACGATGTTGATCCGGTTTCTCTTTCGAGCAGAGATGATACAGAATGCAATGATTGTGGATTTGGACGCGCACCAGGTTTTTTTACAGTTATTTATTCATATTTATTAAAGACTAGTAGTTCCCGCGCGGCTTCGCTCGCGTGTACATATTTATATATTTTCCGCGGAACCCTAATGCTTTTTTCGAAATAAAAGTAGCCTAAGTTACTCCTTATAACACCAGCTATCTGCCAGTGAAATCCCGTAGAAATCGGTCCGCTCGTTCCGGAGATTAGCCGGAACAAACAGACAAAATTTTTTAAAACTGATTTTTAGCCATAAGTATCGTGCAAATAACTGTATGAGCGTAAAGAAAAACTATTATTTTGACATTACAAACAGACACTTAAATTTTATTTATTTGTATTGATCACATACGGTTTTACTCACGTGTTTATTTTGGGGAATTATATTACCCGATTAGTTTCGGACGCGACGGGAGCCCTGTTTCAAGGAGTGAAGCATTCTGCCGCGACGGTGTCTGGCGTCACATTGGGGTGGCGATGTTGCCACCGGATCTTTTGTCTTTCGGAACGTGCGTATGTAGACTGTTGCGTTTCTGTTGCGTTGTGTGTTGCGATAAATAAATTTTGTTATGTTATCTATTCAAATACAGTATGTACAACGCGTGTGCGAGTCCCCTGGAATTGCAAGCGTCCATAAGCTACGATAACCGCTTACCATAAGGTGGCCTTATGGTGAGCGGTTATCGCAGCCTATGCTATGTTTGTTTACTACCGTATACAACAAATATAAAGACAAAGGATTTGTTTGCTTTTGGGCTATAAACTATGAAAAGGTTGAACTAATTTTAATTATTCTTTCACCATTATAATGCTAAGCCATTGGTCGCAAGTCCAAAACGTAAGCCAATACGCCGTTTGTTAGGCCGCGGCCGCACTGCTAAGGCGACTGCGACGCGACAGCGACTAGAAAAAATCAGGTGGCCGCATTGCTGAGGCGACAAACCTAAACCGAACCGAATCGCGCATACGTCACTTAATGAGTAGCCGCACCGGGCCGGACTGGCGATGGATAGGAGATCACTGACGGCCGCACCAGGGCTACATCACTCGCTCGAGGTCGCGTTTTATATACCTACCAATTTAGCTTACCGTCCACGGTAAAAGTGTCAGTAGGGGCGACAACGCGTAGCCGAGAGCACGCACGCACGGCAGAACGGTATTCTCCGTAAATAAAAACAAAATGTCAAATCGAACTTATTATGAAGTGGAGATGTTTTGTTATTGCTAAATGTATTTATTATGTTAAATTGCGTTATTGCTAGACGTTAGTGATCTGTAAAATCCTTAAGAATAAGTTGCAAAAATGATTTTAGCTATTACTTTTTTTTCAATATAATATAAAAATACTTTAGGTGTTTATTCTTTACTCGCCATTGCCGCGTGGCTGTACTAATAATAAATAATAGTTATCTTCTCAACAAAAAATAAATGTTACTTATATATATATTCTATACAATGTTGTACCACAGATAATATAATACTATACTAGGTTGTACTAAATGAGGTTTTGAGTGATTGGCCAGAGTGATGTTGTAATAAATGTAGTCTATTAAACCGTCAATAATAAACCCATAATTTCTACGAAAAGTGACGAACTTAGTAGGTGTGGACTGCCAGCGTATTCATTTGTTGTAACTTGTAGGGAAGGCGAACTGACGGCTGCTTCTCTCACACAATGTGTAATATAGTTAGAAATATAGTAAAAATAATATTAAGAGCTACTGAAATGTAAAACATATTGAGAGCGCCACGGATGGAGGTTTTTATTTGAGTAGGTAGTTATTTGTTATTTAATACTTTTGTGGAACATAATCTTCTATAATATAAAAATGAATCGCAAAATGTGTTGGTAAGCGCATAACTCAACAACGCCTGGACCAATTTGACCAATTCTTTTTTTTAAATGTTCGTTGAAGTTCAAAGATGGTTTTTACGGCGAAAAAATTTTAAAAATTGCCTAAAAAAGTGTAAAAAAGCATTTTTCTATACTCCCATACAAACGATTCGTAATAATACTTAAAAGTCAATTTGAACTTTAATACCATACCATAAAGTTCAAGTGTTAGTGGAGAGGTTCCGGGAAGGCAAAACAATTGAGTGACGTTAGTATCGTATATTAGATTTAAAAAATGTAGAATAATGTCAGTAATGGAAGAGTATTGGCATATATATTGGTTGTCAAATATTTATGCGTGCGTTCAGCAATTTATTTTGTGTAAACTAAGGAAAATATATCAAGTTACAGAGTAAAAAATAAATTAAACCCGTGCGAAGCCGGGGCGGGTCGCTAGTATGTAATACAAAAGTATTAAATTATAAGAGTATCTTTCTCTAGTCTACACAACAGCCATTACTAGCAACCCGCCCCAGCTTCGCACGGGTAGCAGAGACATCTTCAACAATCATAATATATATTTATATATATTATGATTGTTGAAGATGATTATATATATTTCAACCAATTTACACAAAAACTTAACAAATTACATACCTAAACCTTCCTCATAAATAACTCTATCTATTGATGAAAACCGCATGAAAATCCGTTGAGTAGTTTTTAAGTTTATCGTCAACAGATAGACAGACAAACGCGGCGGTGTAAAATATAGTGAACTAGTGATAGTGATGTATATATCTACAGCATTAACATTTTATGTTACTATCGCAGGTTTAAGGATATTTTAATTACCTATAAAAATTAAAGATATAAATTTGATAGGGGAAATAATTTTATTTATCGTTATATAAAACTCAACACTCACAAATTTGATTATTAAGTGAGTGTTCCGATATGCACTTTTTTTTTTTTTTTTTTTATCGTGTGGAAACCCCCACGGGTCATCACCTCACCGGGGCTGGCAGTGAAGTGGTATGTCGGAATCGAACCGACTAAAACCACACGGTGTTCCGACATAAGTGGGTCTATTGCAAGGGACTCGGGTATACTGGTGCACTGCGAGCACTATAAGAACTGACGTCAATTTAGTATACTGCGAAGCCGTTCCTTTATAATTAGCTTTACTGGTTACTGTTTAATACGGAACACAGTCCAATATTTCCATCTATGTTTTTTGGCGCTGTTTTGACGTGAAAATAATTATCATTAATATGTACAAGTTATCTGTTCAACAAGAAAAAAAATTGTTTCAGTGTAGTTATATTTAAAAATTTTATATTAAGTCAATTGTCAATAGACAATTACTCGCATAATAAAAGTAAGTTTACTTTTTATTAAAACAAAATATTGTTTTTCAAGTAACCGAATGCATAATAACTTTATAACCGAATTATTTAAATGGGGCTATGTACGGTAAAAGTGATGAACATATTTTGACAAATAATTATTTATTATTTAACTGGAAAAAAATTCTAGTTGATCACATGATCAGAGCACTGAGAGCACCTTTCCTCGAAAACGCCAGTGCTCACAGTACAAAAATGGCGACGATTTATGACGTCAATAGGATACTGCGGCAGTATACTGTCAGTTCATAACGGAACGAAATTCTCCCCAGTAAGAGCACTGAACAGTGCTCGCAGTGTATATCGGGACATACCCCAAATAAATAATATATTTCATTATTTGTGTACTTGGTACAACCTTAGTGTCCGGCAGTTCGGCTACAAGCACAGACGAAGGTCGCGCGGTGGGCAAGGCGTTCTCAACTTTCGAATAGCGTAAATAAGATATATTTCTGGTCGCAGCTAACGCCAGGTATTATTATTTAAATTTTGTAGGCTATTATAACGTAGGTATTTTGAGTTTTGTATGGGAGTGATGTATCTGTTACGAAGTAACTATTATCTTATCTGTGGCCGCACTGACGTCGCCAGCAACTGCGCGACACGCACACGATACCGCCTAAATTCTTTCAATTGAATATTTTTGGTGTAAACATATTATTACTGATGTAACTTGTTTTTGTAATTTGTATTACAATGTAACAATTTACCCGTTCATTCCAGAAATACTGTTTTATTTCAGTCCACAGCATTGAAATTTCAACCCTATCTTTTATGTTTTGAACGCTCCGACATCCAAATGGTTGCCTAGCTTCAACAGCAGATATGATTTCTTCAACATTTTCAACAGACATTGTCACAAAATACGTATACCGTTGATCGATTTCGCTTGTCGCTTCTGCAGTATGGTCACCGACATACGTTTATATCAATTTGTTTTCGCAAAATCCCGTCGCGTCTAAGTGGCCTTAGCAGTGTGGCCGCGGCCTTATATTATTATAACTGTTGATCTAGGTCGTGGGTTGGATTACCAACCATGACAAATAATTGTGTGATGGGCACGATCATTTGTCTGTCTGGGTGTAATTTATCTATAATATGTATGTATTTAGTAATTAGTAATATATAAATATGTTTATCAGCATTCTGGTTACCATAGTACAGGCTCTGCCTAATTTGGGATCAGATGGCCATGTGTGAGGTGTCACAAAAATTTTAATTTTAACTTATTTTTTTACAGGGTAATGGCTATCAACACGACTTTCTAGGCGTCCCAGAAGTGTATATAATGGACATGTACAACAAAAATATTTACCCTAAAGACCGGGAAGCCAAGAAGGCTATCAGACGGAAGGTGGAACTCACGTTTAACGTGGAGGATCAGGAATATTTGTCAAAGTTGAAACAGTACGTACACAATATAATTTACATTATTTTTAGGACCCCCTTGTATAACAATACAAATTAATTTTATATATATCATTTTTAAGGTTTTTATTCCATGTGCAGTCATATGTCAGCATATCTTTATTAATAATATTAAGTGTGCATTCACATTAGCTGATTTTTCTATAAATAATTATAAAGTCATCATCAGACCATAATTACTAACCCCAATATGTTGGACTCGTCAAAACGAATCATATGAGCCTAAACTCAAGAGGTTTACTAGTAGTCACTGAAGAGTTCCACTATCCTACTCCTAGCTTCATCAGCAGATCAGCTCCAAGATGCCAAAATATAGTATTGTCAACCAAACTACATATACATACAAAGTTTCATATATTTCATACAATTAGGAGTAGTTTAAAATTGACTTCCAAGTTTTGTTAGAATAGTTAATTAGTTATAAGTAGGAGCTGATAAAAGCTTGATAAAATAAGTTGTAGGTAAGTGATGTTATTGTATTGAGACAGTAGCGGCCCTATCTACATGTTCAGGTGGTGCAAGACCCTATAAATTTAAAACCTCATTGTTCTATGTGGTTCGCCGTAAAAAGAATTTGATAACTTTTTTTTTTTAGACCTCATGTAGAAAATGTTTTGGATACCCCATACTTGAGGCCTGTTGCGACTAAAAATGTGAATGAAACTGTTGTTCACCGTAAAAAGAATTGGATGACCTTTTTTTTTTATGAAATGTGAATCAAAATGTTATTAAAATATTGTACAAAACAATATTTTAATTACTTTTTGATTCGGCGTCCCTGGTGACGGCGCCTGGTGCGGCCGCACCGCGACCCCGCCCTAGGGCCGCCCCTGTATTGAGAGCTCAATAAGTTCAATAATTAATAATGGTACCTCTACAGGGTGTTAGTGAAACGCAACCGAAAACGAAGACAGACGATAGTGCTAATGGTACCTTTGATGATGGGTCGGGAATCCTGATTGATGCCGATGAATTTATTTTTTATTTTTTCTTTACGTTCTAGCATGTTAGTACAGTTAAATGCAATGATAATTTCATAAAAATAAATAAAAAACAGCTGACTTTGTAAAACGGAGAGAATTGAACTAAATGGGGTTTGGTATATTATAATTTAATGTTGTTTGCAGGCATTTAAAAGTTGCTCTGTCGGAATTTAAACCTGACATTTTGGTGTACAACGCCGGGACAGACATTCTCGAATCTGATCCCCTTGGGGGTATGAATATCAGTGATATCGTAAGTAGAACTTTTTAACCCATTTTTATGAATACTTCAACTTTTTGCAAGTTTATAGGTGCAGATAAGATACAGCTAATTTGGGTCTGGGTGTAATTTATCTATAATATATAAATACATATTTAATAATATAATATATAAGTATGTTTATTGACAGTCTGGTTACCATAGTACGACTCCCGTATCCCCGGCAGAAGATGCGAGATGGAACACACTGGTGGTTTTAGCCGGTAAGAGTCCGGCACACCCCTCTGCCGCACCCCAGGTGGAGGATAGTCCTTAATGGATTTCCCCAGTATAAAAAAAAAGGCTCTGCCTAGCTTGGGATCAGATGGCTGTCTCAAGTTATTATTATTCCCACATACAACTATCACAAGACGACTTTGGCTGCTGAGCGTTTAAAGCAATTATTTACAGCGTGTGTTTTGGCTGTTTCGTTTAGAACGTTTTAGTAATTGCGTTAAGGGCAGAAAGATTTTATTATCGTTTTTTTATCGTAAAAACACTTGAGCTTTACGCTCTTCAAAATTAATAAATATGTCATTTATGAATTTGTAACCCTTACTTCAAAATTGGAGCTCTTTTGTCAATGGTACCCTTATCGAATAACATAGATTTAAACAATTTCTACCTACATCCTAACCCTGATAAAGTATCTGACTGTTGTTTCCACAGGGTATTATAAGAAGGGACGAATTCGTCTTTGAGATGTGCAAACAGAAACACATTCCAATAGTGATGCTCACCAGCGGTGGATATCTGATGAAGACTGCGAAGATCATCGCCGATTCTATCATTAACTTACACAAGAAAGGATTAATAAGTGGACAATAAAACTCGCAGAAGTTAATTCATTTAACAAGTGGGTATAAGGCTGGTATTAGACGGTCCATAATGACAGTTACAAAAATACATAATTAATTACACCTGTATCCGACAAGGGATAGATAGAGGCGTGTTATACACCCACGTTTTGCCAACTATAATATTTTGGTCCCACTGATGGAATAGGGTGCATGTCCATGGCCGCCAACCGGGCACTTTGGAAAATAGATTGTAAAATTGGGGGCATATTGAAAGGGAAAGTAGGTAAGAAGAGAACCCAATGGAAGGAAAGGGGATATTATTTATACCGATCGATTGGGGAGTGTTTACAGTAGCTGGAGCAGGTCAGGTAACTGTCCGGATGTCTTAATAAAAGCTGTTCCCGGATCCCTCCTAATTTAGGCGCAGTACGGCACACCGTGTGGTTTTAGTCGGTTCGATTCCGACACACCGCCCCACTGAAAACCCCGGTGGGGTGACGGTTTCCACACGCACAAAAAAAAAAAAAAGGGTCAGGTAACTGTAACTCGAACTGGGAGGGCAGAGTCCTCTAAAGTAAAAAAAATATACTGTCTTACTACAAAACCGTGTTAATGACTAAACATACAATAATACAATACAATACAATATTCTTTATTGTACACCATAAAACAATTTACAACATTAAAATAAAAACAAATAATGGTACTAACGGGGGTCTTATCGCTAGAGCTGCGATTTCTTACAGACAACCTTTAGATGGACAGATGCAATGGACTTCTGTATAGGACAGTAAACAGGAGCACAAATTGTCTAAGTATTTTATTGAAATTAAAAGAATGGAAGAGGAAAAAAAATTAATAATACTTGTTAACATATTAAATAGTCAAACATACATACATATATCTACATACATACCTAAACACATATATACACAAACATACATACGTATAATAAATACATATCAATAATAACTAAACATATAATGCATATATTCTGTATTGTAAGTTGCAAGTAAAATTATAAGTATTAAAACACATGTTTAGTTAGATTCTGCCTAACTCGTTGCGTGTTCTATATTGAACATGGTTAGTTAATGTAGATTTTTATTAAATTAAAACTTTTTCATAATAAAATGTATTTGTTTCTCAAAATCAGTTCTTCACGTAACGAAACGTTTCCTAGGGTTACCATATTATATAGAACACGCATCGAGTTAGGCAGCGTTTAACTAAACATGTGTTAAACACGGTTTTGTAGACAAGACAGGCAATGTTTTATTTCATTTGTCTCGCTCCCAAAGTGTCGTGAGGAAACGAAATAATAGAGTAATACTCAAGAGGGTGTCATTTTTTGTTAAACAAAAAAAGCGTACTCGGCACTCTGTAATATTTATGGAGTATAAATTATTATTTAATAACGATAGAAGATATTTGTTTGTAAATAATTCTTATGTGGAACATAAATTCATATACATACACACATAGGCGTACAATGACATTTAATGAATTTTTTATATAATATCATAGGCGTACCCAGCTTTTACAACACAGGGGGTACGAAATTTGTTTTTATCATACCAGGGGGGGCATTATATTTGACTTAAATTACCTTAGTGCTATGTAAGCCTAGCTGCCCTCCCCTGCCCCCCCCTCGGTACGCCCATGCACAGGTGTGTACCTATGCATGGGCGTACAATACTCCAATTTACTAGAGATTTGTGTGGAATTAATAATTACATGCAAATCAAACCTAACACGTTTAAACTCTCACTCAAACATTCCTGAAAATGAGAGTATTTGCGAACCGTCTACTCCAGTATTAATCATACCCCATTTTGTTTACTAAATCCCTACAGTAAAAAACTTAACAGCGGCCTATTCTGTAATCCCAGTGTTAGACTAATTAGTATAACGTTTTAAAAGTCTAGTTGCATTCTATGCAATATACTATGGTTCGTTAATTGTATGTTTGTAAACATCCCGCGATAAAACTTCGTGTGCCTTTCTTTTTTTTTTATGGCATAGGGGGCAAACGAGCAGACGGGTCACCTGATGGTGGACTACCGCCGCCCATGGGCACCTGTAACTCAAGACTTACAAGTGCGTTGCCGCCCTTTAAGGTGTGAATAGGGGAAGAGGGGGTGAGGGGGAAGAGCAGGAAGACGGGAGAGGGGGATTAGGGGGGAGTGGGGAAGGACGGGAGTAGGGGAGAGCGAAGGGTTATTGGCCTCCGGAACCTCACTCACGCGGCGAAAAGCAATGCAAGCATTGTTTCACTGCCGGTTTTCTGTGAGGCCGTGGTATCGAGCGGAATCGAGCTGCCCCATACGTGCCGAAGCATGGCTCTCCCACGTGAAAAGATATATGTAACTGTTTTGAGAAAGTAACACGTTTCTACGTTCTGTAGAATGGTTTTTGTCGTAAAAAGTAATAGTACTTATGTTTTTTTAACATGCTCATAGAAATGGCAGGTTAGTATGTGGCAAATAGTAATTATGTAAATTAATTTCGTTGTGTCAATAATTCAATGTTATTAGTGTAGTCCTTAACTATCATAAATTGTGATATTTGTAATTTTCTTGTTGATTTATTTATTATTTAATAATATATAAGATACATTTTTATTTAATGTTCATAAATAAAATTATTGTTTTGAATCCTACTGGACAAAAATACTCTGAACACTTCTCATATAAAACTATTGCTATTTCTGGAAAAAGAAAAGCATTTGGGAAAATTCTATAATGCTGCTATTTAATTTTGAAGGATTAGCAGAGTTAAAGTTTTGTTTCTCTGGGATTCAAGGTTGTTTTCCTTTCTTATCAAAGTACAAAAATATATTATGTAGGCGAGTCAATGATTGTGGGAGAAGCTAAAGTATTATAGTATTATACTAAGACATTTATGATTTTGATCTCAGTTTAAAGAAGTGCCAATTTTATTGTAAACTTAGCAAATTAAATTTGCTATTTTTATATATATAATAAAATTTGCTCACACGTAGTGAGAAATCAATACCTACTTAATGAATATACTATTATATATATATATATATATATATATATATATATATATATATATATATTTGCTTCGGAGTTTATTTTTCAAATAAATATCTATTTTTCATCCTTTATAACTGTTGTTTTTACTCATGTCGTGGAACTTCTTTTTATATTTTAGAGAATGTTTTTTTGGCTGTACTTTAATTCCAAGAATTGTATGTATTTTCACAAACATAAGTTGCAAAATTATTGAAACACAGGAATTGGGAAAAATGTTAATTCCTCATTTTCAAAGGATAGAAGTAATTTTATAACGTTAATTTAGAGTTAGGGGTTTGGCGGCGGAAGCAGTGTCCTGAGGTGAGTGGGTGTATCTCTTGTCATCGCTATTGCTTATGACTTGGTGTCGTTAACGTTAACGTTTAACGGTGTGTATACGTAATGAGAGTGTTACCCTATCTTTGATAACTATTCGGTATTGTTATCAAATTGAAAACGGTGATCTAATAGTGTGTCATTGTTTTATTAACTTTCTATTTCTAATGTATGATATATATTAAATTGGGTAATATAATTTGTTAAACGGGTTCAGTATGTTTAGCTAAAATTAACTTCTGTATTGTAAATCGATTGAAACTTCCTCTTAAATGATATCGATTGTTATTTTTAATCGAGTCAGCAATGTGTTAGAGCATCACTAATTGACTACTTATCGAACTGTCAAAAACATGTGAAACACAAATGAATGGACAGAATAATTTGTGAAACACTTGGCACAACTAGTTGAGTAACAAAAGATTTTTCTTTTCTTTTTTTTTCCTTTGACACTACTGGTTGTGTCATGGGTAAAATCGATTCTCCCATGACACTTTCAACTGTATCTGTCAAACAGAAACGCGAGCTACTACAGCACCGGAGGAGAATCCAAAGCATCAGTTTTAAGGGTCGAGGCCTTGCCCAGAGCAAGACAGGCCTTGGCACTTGCATTGCCCAGCGTGCACACATCTCAGGAGAGACGGTTTACAAGCCAAGAATCGTTATTAATGAATTTAAAACTATGTGCATTAAATCACAAAGTATATCAGATGCTAAGTATAAATAGACACGAACTTCTATTTTAGATTTTGTTTTACCCCCGACCCAAAAGATAGGGGTGTTACAAGTTAACCGTATCTGTGTCTGTCTGTGGCATCATAGCTCCTAAAAGGATGGATTTGATTTAGTTTTTTATTTCCTCGAAACGTGATTTAATCGCTTTTTACTTTACTCTCTTTACTTTAATAGCTTTAATTTTAACTGTTCAACCGTTCTAAGTGCAGTATGTTTTTTCTAATCGTTGAACTTGTTTATCACCTTCGGTTAGTTGCCACAGTTTACTCCCTGCAGCCATAATATAAAAAAATAAACAAAGTCGAACAATGAAAGAGGTTTATTAACTAAATAACGTACAACGTGAAAAAGTAAGAACAAATGTTTCACTTTTCAATATGAGTCCAACATTTTTGCAATTCAAGAACGCGTGTCAAATTTACATGGCTAAGCGTTTCTAGTATTATTATGTTATTAACAAATTAAATAACTAATACGTAATGAGTATCTTGAACTTTAAATACTTAGGTATTTTGCGAGCTACAAGCCTACCTATACATTACAAGAGTTAATATGAGTGTAAAGAACAAGAAATATCAGTATTACAAAGCAGACTAACAAAAGTAGGTAAGTTCTAGGGCGAACACATAATATACCCTTTGTTAGTCTGAGTTTTGGACAAGGCACTGGCAGTATTACTAGAAGAATGCCCTAGTAAAGACTTATTTTAAACGTAAATATCCGTATGACTGGTTAAGCTTGACGGTAAAAGAGCTAGAATTAGATAAGTCACGAATTACATTCCCCAGTTCTAGTAACTACAATATTGACGGCCGTATAAAATGTTTCCCGCCAGTCAGTTTTTTTTTTTAATTTCAAAATATTTTCTTTGCAACAAACATTGATTTAACAGTGACGAACATCTTTAAATATTTTTATTTGTTGCAAATTGTGATTATTTATATTCTTTCGCAGGAACCATAGTGACGCATCATTGATCATATTCTAGCATTACCTGTAACGATCTTTTATTACTTAGTCACAAGGTTAGGTATTTAATCTAACAATATTCATCTTGGTATAAACTCTCATAATTATCGGATATCTTTTAATCGAATGGTACTTAAAGAGATGATAGCAGAGTCTTTGCAGGCAAATGTACTTGTATCGAAAATATATGTCATTGTCTTAAGTTTTACCGGTAATATAAATATAAGCACCTAGCTTAAAGTTGCAGAGTATTTCACTGCAATTTAAGACTTTCATTCATCCATTCCCAATCTTAGTAATTGCTTCGTATACATACTAAGTATTTGTGAGTCGTGCAACCTTTTCATAAAATACTTGCAGGATCTAGTGCTGAGGTGCATGATAACTGATAAACAGAGCACATTGAGTGCACATCTGCACATTGGCAGTCTAAAGAATACCTATTAATTTTAGAAGCTTACTTTATCAGTACCTACCATACTTCTGCGATACTTACCTACATTTGTGCAAAAAAGTACGCATATCCCTAAAAAACCAAGTTTATGCTATTTAAACTAGGCATATCTTAATAAACGCAGCAGACACATGTCGCGAATCTATAGGTCGCTAACTTGGTAATGTTACCATAATCCATTAGTCAGTTTATTTGGCGTACAACCGAAGTATTTACATCAAAGTGTGAGCAGAATAAGAATCAATTGTGCTCCAGTCAATCAGATTGTACTATTTTGAACTGTTGACTTTTTGTTTTCCCCGAACACAATGCTAAACCATGCAATATAAATGACTTTCACCCCACTGCAGTTTTAAATACAATCATATCCGAAGCAATCCACTAAGACGGGCAATGTACCTTAACCTAACCTTACTTGATAGACTAAAAGGTATAAATTATTTATCTTGTAGTAGTATTGAATTGAGAGTAGTATTCATCCGTCGGTGTATTGTTGTACACTACTTCTTTGAAGTACTTCTGCTTCTCCTTCTGCTGGAGTGCCATTAGTTGGTTCTCCTCCATCAGCTGACGGGCTATCTCCCTGTTGACAATAATGAGCGTGTAAAGAGAGTAATGCAAAGACGATTGATGGTTGTCTTTAATATCACTATCACTACAGTGACGAATACGACATGCCATCCTAGTGTTATGAAGTCAACGTATTACATTGATGATTTCAGAACCAAGAGCTTGGTACTTTGGTAAAGGCTTTTTAAGTTTATTTATGGATATTTAAATCAGTGGTCTTTTGCAGTAAACTAGTTTTCTCACCTTCTCTTTCTCTGGTCGGTGATGTCTTGGCGAGCGACCTCACGTTGGATAGCCTTGGCCAGAGCTTGCCACTCAGCCTCCATCTTTTCCTCAGCATCGCGTTTAGCCTGAGATATAAAATGAGGATAACATTACGTATTTGTTCATTTTTTTTTTAACCTCATCGTTGCTCTGGTAGGTAGGTGTTTAATATTACCTGTAGGTAATAGTTAAACGTAATATAAAAACTTATTACCGAATAGGTATGTAATATTATAAAAAATAGGCAGTCATGGGACTGCCGACAGAAGTGAAAACTTCAACGAAACCGCGAACTTAAAACGTCACATATGGTTGGTGACATTACAGACAGATTTCAATGTTTAGAATAGCGCCCTCTAGTAGATCTATATGTATATTATTAGCGTGACGGGCACGAGTTCAGTGCTTTTTCCCCAAAAGTGCACAAACGTGCCTAAAATAGTTTTCAATTCAATAAAAAAAAAGATTTTAATAAGACTAGTTTACTTACTTTTGCTGCAGCCATTTGCTCCTTCTGTGCGGCATAGAACTTTTTCAGCTCCTCTTGGTTCATGCCCTTGTACATGAAACCGATAGCTCTGAAAACGACAATATTGTATAGTTAAATAATTATTGATGCCAGTAATCGATAGCTTTCAGCTTCCTTTAATTAAACTCGATGCAATTTTGCACTAGCTTTGAATTTATGAAATTCTTATTTTACATGTAACATTTTATTAAGACTACAGAATAAGAATATGAACGCTACAGAAGAAAGTGGAAAAATGACAAGCGTGTTAAAAAGTTGGGCAATGTGTGCTACCTAGGCTCAACGGGCTGATTTCGTGGTCAAGCTACGAATCTTTCAAATGCGGTTCACGCCAAATATTTTAGAATTTTACTATTTCTACTTTTTTTTAGATTTTATAAATATATTGCGATTGCTGCTGGCCGCGAGAGGAAATGGTTGGCAACACGTGTGTGACACTATTAGGTAGTGTTGCTAGTGTGACCTTGATAGCCAGCTTTTTTTATACATAAAAACAACTGTTCACTCCGTAAACAACCTCAAATATCATCCATCAAAATTCTTACCTATCTTTTCCCAGAGCGCTCTTGGCTACATCAGGATTCTCGGTAAGCATGTCGGAAGTTAGATTATTGTACATTTCGGCGGTGTTGTCAGCTTCTTCCTGGGCCTTCATGATCTGTTCTAGTTGTTTCTTTTCTGTAGCCTGCCGAATGAAAAACATTATACTTATATTAATGTTAAATGGCAATGGCTCTGTGCAGTACCTACTAATCGATATGACCCAGCTAGCAGCTGGCTTCTGACTCGCAAGTGACAGTTGAAAATTTTAATTCAAATACAATATAAGGGTTCTTTTTTTGAATAGGTTCTTGGAAAGAAAACTGAAGATGTTGGTTGAAGCTTATCCACGGCACTGCGAAGTGCGAGGACAATTAGACTTTGTGAGTGATAATAATTTATAGATTTGTGTGATAGTAATAATTATAACGGTGTTTTGATCACTATATAAGCATTTTCTCAAATAAGCATAGTAATAGCGTGCTGCCCTTTTTCTGGAAGAACGATGGTACTTATGCATAAAGTATATATGATTTAATATCTATCTATGAATTACCATAAATTATAGAAATCCGTGAGTAAAAGTCAATGTTAATAATATATGCATTAAATGGACATTCAGTTTATAGAGCATGTTAAGGAAACACTTTGCAATAGTAATGATTTATCTTTTAATATGTTGATGTACAGAAGGGGGACATAGGTCGTTTTTATCCATTTAAAAGGTACGATTATTGAGGCTATCTTGAAACAGTTATCTAATTGACAGGCAAATGTAAGACAGATTTATTCTGAAGCTGAACTGAAATTTGATATAATGGTCTTAGCTAAGAATAGCTTACATTACACAGTACCGACACAGATCCTGTGGAAAGCTGTTTAGAGCGGAGCCGTTGGGAAAAGCTTATGAGATTGTATTTGTATATGAATTACCAGTGCTTCGTTGTACTTCAAGTTAGCTTGTCCGAGCCTGTACCGGCATTCTCGCTCCATCCTATCAAGCTCGCCAGCGCGGTCGTCGCGAGCTTTTATCGCCATCTAGGTAAACATAGGTACAGAAAATGTCAAAATAAAGAACATGGAATCACAAGATTAGGCTTATACTCTTTCTGAATTATTTATAACGAACTACACGGTTTACTAGAACTACCAGTTGCATGGAAAAAAATCCTATTAGCTAACGTAGTCCGATGCAATGATCCAAAATTTCGGCACCTACTTTATAAATTCAATGAAATCAAACCAATCATCGGAATTATAAGAGTATGTTACACTGTTTGCTAACTAATAGGCTTTGAACAAAATTAAGCTCTTCGTCTTGCATCTTTTAACTTACTAATAAGTGTGTAAAAGGCAGGCTCTTGAATCGCCTTGACGTTAATTTCTAAACGATGTAAGTAAAAGTTTTTGCGTCCTTCGATGCAACTGATATTGGACCATTAAAAGTCCAATATCAGTTGAAAACACACCATCTGTGCGCGATCAAGTAAGGCGGCGTTGGCATGAGGTTAGAAAGAGCTCCTCATGCTATCTACCTACATGTAAAATGTACATTACCATATAAGCAGCTTCAGCTTTCTTTCTCTCCTCCTGGGCAGCCTTCCGCTCCTGCACCTGCTGTTCAAGCCAGGAGTTCTTTTGATCCGCCATAATTTTCTTGCGCTCTTCGTAGTCCAAGTCTTCTCCTTCAAACCTAAGCACGTTTTAAAAAGACATTAAATTAAAATCAACCTTCAATTCCTACGGAATACCTATTTACACGAACTGAGTTTCCTTTTATTTATATCGAAAAATACTGAGTAAAAACGAATATAAAAGTTCAGGGGACTGATGACGCGAAACAATAGAATGACAAAAGACTACTTATATTGTACGTTTTTCAGAGAGACTTATGTACAGTACAGTAGTGGATGTCCTATCCTCAGAATACTTCCGTATTCTGAGGTCCTATCTTAGGATGACATGATTGAGAGATGACTTAGGACGGTTGATATTCTTATTAATCGTTGGGGTAAACGCTCTACTAGAAAGTTTCAGACCGATTCCCTATGACGTTAAGCGTGTTCAAGCATATGATGCAGTTAATGTTTAAACCAATATAATAAATATAATACTTGTTTTGAAATATAATATAGATGACAAACTTTTGAGCGCTAGATAGTCCGACGGGTTCTCCATCACTGGCTCGTGGTGGCAGCTGCTTCTTCAGTACTTCAGGATCGTTGAGATCATACTCGCGCCTATCTTCTAACCGCTGGTACATTTTACGGTAATTGTCGATTTCCTCCCCGATGCGACGGCGCTCCTGTTTAATTGACAGTAGGTATGTAATGTATTTGCTTATCTATACTAATATTATAAAGCTGAAGGGTTTGTTTGTTTGGTTGAACGCGTTAATCTCAGGAACTACTAGTTCGAATTGAAAAATTATTTTAGTGTTGGATAGCCATTTCATCGAGGACGGCTATTATATGAAATCACGCTACGACCAATAAAAGAGGAGCATCTATGAAACATGATGCATAAAACGGGGAAAATTTCCTCGTCTGCTTTTGTAAATTTATGCCTAGTAATCTGTTTCAAAATTTGATTCCTATAATACGTATAATAATTATGTTGATTGACGCGATCACGTATTTATAAGGTATTGCACACTTTTGATTTGCCTGATGTTTCAACCAGGTTGCACTGGCTGTGGGCGCAGGCAGTAATTCTTTTCAACATAATTATATTATCATGGAACGCGAGTTTTTAAAGTTAGTATTTGACTTTTTTTTATTGAAAATAAAATACATAAGTGGCTTTGAATAAATATGATTGACACAAGAAAAAACGACCTATTGATTTTCATCTGTCTGTAATAATAGTGTTTGTAGTAAAATAGAGACGCGGCGGGGGACTTTCTTTTATAATATGTAGTGATTCTGAGGTGCTATATGAAAATTTGACTGTTGGAATGTTTGATAAAACAAAAAATTACGGTTTTACAAAAAGCCACCGATCGTCGGTCGTCCAGGTTCTTTATTTAAGTTGGTAATAAATAAGTAATATGGTGATATTTTTTTAAATAATACTACATAGATACCTATACAATGTGCATGTGCTTGTATAGGTATCTGTTTAGTATTATTTTTGCGCGAGCGCTGTCTTTTTAATGTTTAAAAGACAGCGTTGGCGAATTGCGACAAATAGGAGGAAGAAAGTGATATATATAGTATACGCTTCAGTATATCTTCCTGCGTTTATTAAATATACTTTTGTTGATATCACCAAACTACTTATATCAACAATATACCTTCCTTTTACCCTCTTAGCATACCTCTTTCTCCCTAGCTTCCAAGACCACAGCGAGGTTACTGTCCTTGATCATCTGTGCAGCGAACGCAAGGTCCTTCCGGCTTTGGTCATCGCGCTCAGCTCGCTTTTCAGCCACTTGACGCTCAAGGAACGGTAAGTCCACCTGGAAATTTATATTTTTTAATATGGCAATAAGCACACGTGCCATCTGATGGTACATGGTTATCAACATAGGCACTCGCAGCAACTGTGAAGTCACTCGCTTTACATAACACTGAAGGTTCTGCGTTCCCGGCCGCTCATAAATTTTTGAATTTGGGATGTTATATTTTTTTAAACATACGTAACTCAATCATTGATTAAAAAAAAATTGGCGGGAAATCGCGTGTCAATTGTTTTATAACACAAGGTGAAGTTCGTCATCCGTAGCAAAAATGGAATGAACGCGAAAAAATTTTAGGACGATGATTTTTTATGTTTACAATACAATTTTAAAAGGTCACTGACTCCGCAAGACTGCACTACTCCTCTTCAAAATGCTTTTGGGAAGGAAGCACCTCATTTGAGCACCGTATGGCGTTGGTACGCAAAATTTGATCGTGGCCGTGTTTCTCTCCATGATGAAATTCGTGAAGGTCCTCAACTGCGATCACTGAGGAAAACGTGGCTACTGTCAGGCAAAACTTTCAGTCTAACCCACTTCATATCCGTCGAGTTGAAGCGGTCTATAATAGACACGTCTCCGTTTACAAGCTGGTTTAGTATTAGAATAATTTACCTTTATTTTTTTTATATAAAAATATACGTTACACAGTTAAACACAGACAGGAGTAGTGTACTATAATTTCGTTAATTGGATATTTAAAAGCTTCTTGTGATATGGACAATCCCCTAGTGCAGTCACCTTTACCTCATGTCAAATAAAATTATTCTCGACAATTTACTAGGGATTGACGACCTATTTATAATATTTTGTTTACTATAATGTTTTAAAGATTTTGATGAATATTTAAGTTTTAAGTGAAGACATTTGATGAATATTTAAGCTTTTGTTAACTTTAAAAAGCTGTAATAACCAAATATAGAACTTTAATAAACTTTTATCGCATGATCTTATTATGTAGGTATCGATATAAGGGCTCCAAGAAGCAAAATAATTTTAGGTTAAATATTTAAACTTGTATGTCGATATTTGTAACAACAAAGATTGGAAAAAATATTAGTTAAGTAACTTACAATTGTATAACTGTTTGAATAATGGAGGAGACATTTTTTTTCCAATAACGGGGCTTTATTCTTTCTAGTGTTCTGATGAAACCATATTTTTTCAAATTTTTAAATTAATATTTAATCACATAAAAAAGTATGTTCTATGATATACTGTCTCAAGCGGCCGGCGTAACGCTCATACCGTAACGGCTAAGCGGAGACATATTTTCGGCGTTGAATAAAAATTATAAATAATGGAGAAAGAATTCCGGGAGTCAGGACTTGTTTATTGGAAATTTCCTCTTTATGGATCGTTTTTTTTTATTCTTAAATATTAATAGCTTTTAAGTTATTAACGAAAAACTGAATTAATTTTTTTTTCATCATATTTTGTTAATACCAATTGCATTTTTTTATGTGCTAATAAATGTTCGAGATACCATTTTCTAGGCGTCATTCTGAATCGAATGAGCTATCGCACATATTTTTAGGACCGGGAACAAGAATTAACAACGTTTTTAACTTGTTGACTGGACTATAATTTTTGATGACCTCATTGGCGGTAGAGTAACGACTCGACTTCAACTGTAACATCGGGAGGCACAGGTTCAATTCCCTGCCCTTTGCAATGGTGTTGGCGTCTCTACCCTTCGTAAGAGTTGAATAGTTATCGCTATATTGCTTTAACACTTATTTCGTGCGTAAGTTTTCTAACTCAACTCCAAATTTGTTCAACTTACACCAATCTTCCTGTTCCTCGCATTGAAGATTCTCGATCGTCTCTCGAGCTCGCATTGTCTCCTTCTTTCTCTATTCTGAGCCTCCCTCCTATCCTGCTCATTAGAAATCTGCATTTTCATCATTTTTGCAGCTTAATATTATAGAAACAAACTAAAAACTTGGAAACAAATATAGGAATACAAAATTCTGTTGAACGACTTAACGAAACTCGTTGCTATAGTGACAGCAGTTTATTTTTTTGAAAAATATTGATTTTATGGAACTGGTTGCAAGTAAAGTAATGGGATAATACAGTAAAGAGGTTCAGACTCTTACCGTATTATATAAGATATTTTTTATTATATAAATAATCCTAAATCCCAACAAAAACATAACATGTAAAAAAATTCAAGTCTCTCAAGGCAGTTTTTCTATCGCAAAATGTTGTGAGATCTAATTGTTACTTAATTAAGAATTAAGAATCTTAATTTCTTAATAAATATAATAATTGAGGTAGGTGACGAGGCGTGAAGCAAATGAGTGGCTTTTGTCTCAGTAGGGGAAAGGTCTGAGATGCTTTCATTTCAACACTAATTTAACAAAAATTTCGTTGTAATGTAACCCAACCAATTAAAATTTATTCCGAACAAAGTAATTTTAAAAATAATTATTGTTTTATTCATAAAAATTTACCCTGAGATGAGAGCTACCCAAACAAAGACAGATATATTTTTTTACCCCCTATAAAAATAACCCCTTAACTCGCGAACCACCGTTTCTATAGTCAATCCGATAATATTGCTGGAATAGTCAAATAGTTTATTATTCTTAGTGAAGGATCGAATGATAGAAAAATGTCAAATCTAACTTGACATTTTCTTATATATATATATAAGTATATATAGTTTTTCACGCACCAATCTACAATTAATATCATTGAAGACATACTCAATCACGGTAATGAGAAACGCATCTTAATATTTTTATATCACCTGCGTGAGCTAGACATCTGCTATCTGCTAGCTCACACAGATAATCTTACTCTTGCTCTTAATACTAAATATATATTTATTACTCAATCACGCCAGAACGGCTCAATCTATCTGGATGAAATTTGGGACAGAGATAGATTATAGTCTGTAATATAGTAAATAGAAATAGTAATAGCTCATAGGCTACTTTTAATCCTGGAAAAATATCCTGTCCACTGGGATGGATTTAAATTTCTACAGGAACAAAGTCGCGGGCAACAGCTAGTCGTTCATAAAAATCAGTAACAAAATTGTACCTAGATTGGCCCCTGCGGAACTAAAGAAGTCGCTAAAAGGAGCCAGATGCTGCGTACGATTAAGTAGATAAAAATGTACTGTTAGTGTATCGCCAAAAAGTCTTAAAAACTTGGAATCATTCTATATTATAATAGTTTAATTATATTAGGTTTCTGTAGAACCGGCCAGGATAGTTATTATTTGACAATTTGGGCCTTGGTTTATATTTTTTTATAATCACGAAGATGTTACCATAAAAGAAATGAACGAAATCATCGCATCGCAAAAATGATGCTTGTTGTGACCAATCGATTTTAGCGATATCTATTTCACAACTTTCGTAATCAGTTTGCCTATAACATAATTTATTAATTGAGATATTTTGTGTAAGACTAGCTTCGGTACGAATAGTGGTTACAAAGGGTAGGTGATGTGCATCAGGACGACTTCTCAATATAAGATTTTAATATCTCAAATTATTATCATGCATATCACTACGCTACTTATATGAATGCTATCATCGTTCTAGTTAAAACTCAGTTGAACTATGAAAGCATTCATATAGGTACTCTTAACAACTCTGATATAACAAACTCACACCCGTTCTAAAAAGTAGAAATTATGCCAAAATTCCTACTAAAACGGGAAAAATACTAATAGTAGAATATATTTTAGAGCCGGCAACACTGGCTGCGGACAACATGAGGTGTGCGTCGCAATTGTCGTCCGAGTCGCTGAGAAGCGTCGGGCGCACTCGCTAGTTAGTATATGTTACACCGCTACAAAAAGAGGTCATATCATACGCTCGCGAACCGTCGTATTGCATGTGCGTAAAAATCGTAGTGTTGTATTGTATATTTACTCGTATTTTTTGTGTTTTGAAAAATATATAAACTAATAAATCATCAGATAAAGTGTTGTGATTTTTAAATTGTACTTGTATGAATTGTGTTTGGTGACGAAGTTATGACAAGTGTTTTGAAAAAGTCTAGGGGCACTAAAGGAAAATCAGAATCCATGCAAGAAGATTTGCCTTCGAGATGGGGGGATATGACCCACGAGAATCAGTCGGAGGATGTGGATAAGTTGATAAGATGTATTGATGAGAACATAATTGGCAAAGGCAATGCATTTTGTGGCCCTTTTGGACGGAGAAAAGGTAAGTTTTTTTACTACAAACATTAATAATAACAAACATTGTACTTATGTTATTATTTATTTAAATGTGTTATCATTTATAATATTTCAGTTTTAACTACGTTTACAGTAGGTAAACGATAAGGCATTTTTTTAAATACCAAGTGTACGTACCAATAAATATGTTTTCATTTTACTTGCTAAGTGTAAGTTACTACGGAAAGAATACGTAGGTAAGTAGATATGTGGACTATACTTCATGGTACGAGGTGATCGCAATTTAAAACTAAAAGAAAATATTTTTCATTCTAAGGCAAAGCAGGAGAATAAAATAATAAAATATTCCAAACATAAGCTATTTTTATTGAGTTGAATACATGTATTTATGCAAATGCGTATAATTCTTAAATTACTTTATGTTTTGTCTATTGTAAAGATTTTTGTTATAAATATTTAAATGTATTTAGGTACATTACATTGTTCGTTCAAAATGATGCAAATGTGTTATGCCCATTACCAAACAAAATGTGTAAATAGAAATGAAAACACGTGTTCTATATTCCATTTACTTATAGCAGAAAACAAGCAGGTTGTAAAACTATTATTATAAAATCCATGCGGTAATGAAAAATTCTAAATTTAAATGCACTGTCATACTGCATATCTCGGAGAAAAACTTCCTGTAAACCAAACCCTACTATTTTTGCACAGTGTTACACTTCTACTGGCATAAAAATCTACAAAATATTTGGTGTCGTCGAACTCTTGCGCGACATGTCTATCAAATGTTTAAGATAATTCATCTGCTGCCTCTTTTTAATAATTACTTTACGTAAGTACTACTCGTTCCTCTTTTATTGTTATTATTATATATAATTTCTCGTGTTTGCTACCTAACATTCTGATCATAGTTGAAGCAAACAGTAATAAATCGATTATTTGGTACCAATATTTACGGTAATGAAAATTAATAAAGCTTATTTGAGAAGGTTCCTGACACTCTATTGGTATTTTTATCAATGTGCTATTATAATCAAAACAAGTTTTTGATAGTGCGTTATCATTATCAGGGTTACATAAAGTAATATAATTATTAGTTTTCTAATACGCAATTTGATAACGCTTCACTAATCTAATTAAATGCAGCGGCATTTACCTGTAACTGCAAGTAGATCTTACGACTTAAGCATGATTTACTTGCTCTAATTATATTTAAGGGAGTTTAAATGTGAAAGAAATTATCCAAACTTTTTTATATCGTGTAGAAAGTCATACGCGTCATCACCTCGCCGAAGTAACGGTGAAGTGGTATGTCGGAATCGAGTCAACAAAAACGCACGGTGTTCCATCACATGTGAGTCTATTGTAGGAGACGCAGGTATGTTCTAAGAAAGATGTATCCGAGAACCCCTGACGTTGACCGCCTCTTGATCAGCTGGTGGCCAATATTGTAATACTCTTTATTCACCTCTAGGTGAATTGAAAGATACTGTTTGGTTAATAAATACTACACGTGTGTAACTACGTAGGTACATATATATATAAAAATCTAATTTATTTCTGTTGTACCATAGAGGGCGCCAAAATTCTACTTTTGGCTTCCCGTCAAACGTTTGGCACGATCGATCATAATAGTTCGTCAATGCTACTCATGTCAATAATAATTATTTTAAATAATTAATGAGGGACATAAATATATTATTTTATTGTTATGTTGTTAATTTTAGAAAAGATGCTTGGCTGGTCCTTAATTCTCCCTAATATGTATTAGGAAACAGTGCCTTGTGTTGCCCAAGATTGAATGTCAAAGAAAATTCAGGGAAACGCGTAATGCATATCAATATAACACCTAAAATTTTCTAACTAATTTTTTAAATCAACTGACTATTCTGAAGTGACTATAAAGACAGTTTTGATGATGATTCTGTACTGAACTGTTGGATTAAAATAGTCTTTTCTTTCTCTTTCTTTCTTTCTTTCTATATTGCGTAGTTTTCGCAAGGACCCCGCTGATAGAAATAGTTTTCGGTTGACTTCCCCCAATTGAGGCCCCCAGGATAAAGTATTATCAGATAAAATGCCTAGATCCTTAACAGTAGTGGTCATTGGCAACACAGTGCCATTAAACACAATATCCGATAATTCGAGATTTCCTCCTGGGCTTCCTACAACTACAACCTGTGTTTTAGACGGATTTACGAGTACTTCTAGTCCATATTGTCTGCTTCATTCGCACACTCGTGCCAAATCCGTGTTAATTGTGATAAAACCTTCCGTCAAATTATATAATGGCGCTTGATGTAACCATTGTAAATATAATTTCATAGCAACAAATATTTAGGGCGACGGCATGGCTTGTTAAAAAACCTCGTCAAGATCACATGAAACCATTCATAAGATAACATGACTAAACTTGACGATAAATTCTGATTGACTTGCTATCTAAAGCTTAATGGCCGTATCTTTTGATTGCGTTGACTTAGAATTAGAAGATTGATTTTTTTTTTCAGTTTCAAGGGACCTAACAAATTTTGTAGTATTTGAAGTTAATTTCAACTTGATGCCTCCACGGGTCTTGAGGAAAAATGTCTCGACAGACAGACGGACAACAAAGTGATCTTATAAAGGTTCCTTTTTCATGTTGATTGTACACGGACGTTAGTAGTTACAAACGAACTAAAGTGCATATTAATTGGACAGTTAATGTGCGGAAGCATTTCGAACATGGTAAGTACTGTGTAGTTATTATAGGTCACCACGTGGGGCGTCACGTGGAGTTAAATTAGTCACTGTTGTCGGTTTTGTGTGTAGTACAGTCGGTAGCAAAGTGTCATTAAGTATATTTGCATCACCACGACATTCGATAACATTAATGCAACGAAAAACATATTCCAATCACAAAAACGAATATAATTCAAGAGGCCGTAGAGGTTAGCCGTGGGGTTCTTGTAGGTTTTTTTTTATGGTATAGGGGGCAAACGAGCAGACGGGTCACCTGATGGTAAATTACTACCGCCGCCCATGGGCACCTGTAACTCAAGAGTCACAAGTGCGTTGCCGCCCTTTAAGATGGTAGTAGGAGAAGAGAGGGAGGGGAAAGAGTGGGAAGAGATGAGAGGGGGGAGAGGTTAAGGATGGGAATAGGGGAGAGCCTCCGGTAACCTCACCCACGCGGCGAAATGCAATGAAAGCATTGCTTCACTGCCGGTTTTCAGTGAGGCCGTGGTATCGAGCGGAGTCGAGCCGGCCCATACGTGTCGAAGCATGGCTCTCTTAACTTCTTTTTAAAGAACATAATAATTATATTTCAAACTAGCAATTCCCGCGTGGCTTCGCTCGCGTGTACATAACCCTAATTCTTTTTCCAAAATAAAAAGCCTATGGCCCAAACTTGGGGAAATGTAATGGCGACTGTTATATCAAAAATCTTAATAATGGCGCTACTCACATTATAGTCCCGCTACAAGGCGTTTACATAACACGTCAGAAGTAACAGCAATTTATTACTATGACATATTTATATTGGAATATGACAGTTTTAATAATGTTCATGAAGCTTGCTTTCATTGAATTTTTATTTTAGCGTTTATTTTTAGGTTTCCCTAAACTATGTCTAATAATAACCTTTTGAATAGGGTAGTTGAATGTCAAGCTAAATTACCTTTATTTTATCAAACATCGAAATGGTAGATTCGGTACGGATTTGGTATGAAATAGAAAGACATGACGTCACGCCCTATAGTTGTTAAATGATGCACTGTGTTTATTTGATGATACAGAAATAAAAAAAAAGGCAGTCATGGGACTGCCGACAGAAGTGAAAACTTAAACGAAACGACGAACTTAAAACGTCACATTAGCAGGTTGGTTACATTAATTAATAAGGAGCTGACAGAACTCAATGTTTAGATTAGCGCCCTCTAGTAGAAACGACAGAAAACTGATTAGTCGCTTCCTGTTAAAGATTATAAAAAGTGAACACTGTATATAGATTATTGATAAAATTAAGGGATTTCTGTATTAATGAATCATTTAAAAGATTGCAGGTTATCAAGTTATTTCCAATTTTTGAATTAATACTCTATTGTCTGAATAAATAAAAAAAAAATATGAATTATTTTTAGTTGTTTTGTTGAAAAGTTTGGCTTATTACAATGTATTATTATTATTTTATATTTATTGACGCGTAGGGAATTGATATTTACGTATGAAAAATGAATTATCTCAAATTTACCCTATTTTGAGTTGATACAGTCTCGTAATAGCAGTGCGATATATGTATTATTAGCGTGACGGTCACGAGTTCAGTGCATTTTCCCCATAGCAAAAGGGCACAAACGTTCCTAAAAAAGTTTTCCCTTCAAAAACCTTAAAATGAAAATGGAAGATAGTTTTTTTTGCGTATTTAAAGCTGATTGTCTGACTATAAGATATAATTTCTAATAAAACATTTTCTAGGATTTATTATAATAAAATTGAACATAATACGGTAAGTATTATGTAAACTTGTCGATAAGTAAATAATAAAATACCTTCAGGCGGGAAACTTGTGAATCAAATACCAATCGTACATTGCCAACTTGAAAAAAAAAACAGATTTTTAAATACATGTACTTACTGACTCCATAAGCAAATGAAGTAAGTAAATTCAAATTCAATTTCGTTATTTCATGAAATTGGTCATCAATTTTTCGAAATTGTCAATTTAAAAGAAGAATTATAATAAAAAATTATAGATCAACACACACAGGGTCACCGCTACAATAGGTTGCTTTGTTAAATGTAAAATTATTTAAATTATAGAAGAAATGGAATACAGATAATACCGTACCTGCCTGTGTCTGCCCGTTTGCGAATTCTCGAGCCTTGTCACTCACAAGGGTCAATCATTTGCGCTCAATCATCGCCGTTTGCCCTATTTCTTCTCACAAGTTGTGAGAAGAAACTGGGCAAACAAACTCACGGCCAGTATAATGTATAACGTCATAGTCATAGTCATCACAGTGATCTATGTTAAGTGTTTTGCATAAGAATTGACCTAATACAAATACAAACACTACAAATAATATGTAATTGTTTGTTTCATGCCATACGTTCGTTTTAGATCGCGATGTTAACTAAAATTTGATACAATGTGCAAAATTACAATATCAATAAAGGTATTGTAATTTTGCTTCATAAAAATCGGTACTTCTTCAACACAAGCCTGTGTTGGAAATGATTGGATTACCTAACTTAAAAAAGAAAAATAATCTGTTTTCGTCCACTATATTAGTAGAGAAAAAAGAGGCTAGGATAGACTAGCAGGCAGACAAATAGACATACAGAGAGGTAAAGCAAATAAGTTTTTAGAAGAGATCCGTTTTTTTATCGACGTACGGAACCCTCTAATAAACTCCATGTTGCTAGTTTATTGTAAATATGTATAGCGTAAGTGGTTTCATAACCAGTTTACTCGTATTGAATACAATTTCGTAGTAATTTATTATACATTTATGATTTTCCTTAAGTAAAACAGGTTTGTCCAACATTTTGCACGAAATTTTGCATGAAATAATGACGGGTTCCCCGCCCATCGTTAGCTAATAATAAGAGTTACTTTCTTGGAATTCGTAAACATGCATACTATGGAAATATATGTAAGTATAATATTCTGGAACATTTTACACACTGCTGTCTAGACTAGACTCTAATCAAAGTGAAGACCCAAAGTGAAGTTCAAAACGTTGAAGTGACACTCATGTTACAATATGGCAGACGCCGATTCTATTTTAACCATTCGTCAAACGAGAATCGCACTATATCTTTTTGTTATCCACTTATGTATTGTTCACATGTTCACTACTTTCATAATTCCACTTCTCTAAGCTAATTCTACTTCTCAAAGCTAAAAACAAAAGGGTTTAATACAGTAATTAGGGTTTCATAAAAGAGAAGAGGCGATTCAAACTATAAATATTTTTATTAATATTAAGATTACAAGGTATATTATAAAAATTAAATCGATCTACTCCCGAGCAAGGCTGTGGTAGTATATTACCATATTTTTTATTCATTCGCTTTCTTTCCTGTCTGTCCACTCATACAAGTGTTGCAACGGTTTTTAAACATCCTTCTAACAATAACATTTAAACTTTGAATGGCTTTGGACTGGGTAATTGTACTGATGATCCTTTGGAAATACTTGTCGGATTGCCGAGCGAAATATGGGCCATCCCGTATGTAAAGTATACTAGCAGCGCCCCGCGATTTCACCCGCGTAAGTCCCGATCCCGTGGATATATATCGGGATGAATAGTAGCCTATGCGTTAATCCAGGTCTCTAGCTATCTACATACCAAGTTTCATCGCAATCAGTGCAGTGGTTTTTGCGTGAATGAGTAACAAACATCCATCCATCCATCCATCGAAACTTTCACATTTATAATATTAGTGGGATTATAATTTTTTTTAATTATCTGATTTCCGAAAGATATCTGTGAAAATTAAACGCACTTGCTTATTTATTACGTTATCTAAGAATCGAGATATCCTTTAAAATGTCGTGAGCGAATGTACTCTAATATGGAGTTTCCAAAGATAAGATATCGAAAGGAAAGATAATAGTACAAATACATTACATAACAAATCTAATACGCATAAAATCTTATGTACTAATAAACAAACCTAACCAAAAAGCATGCATTATAAAGTAAGATAGGAGAGGAGAGGGGCTCGTGGCTAAGAGGTTACAAGTCTTAGGATAGGTGACCATTCTTAACGCATTGAGACCCCTCCGTGACTCGGAGAGCACGTTAAACCGTCGGTCTCGGTTGCATACGAACATCTGTGGCATTCGTTACGGGTAGTTGAAGTCCTAAACCGTCCGACAACCTGGTCTACTACAGATCTTCGAATCGCCTAATACTTCGATTGTGGAGGTCTGATGGCAGTCGCTTCACGTAAAATATCGATATTCGGCCGTTTCGTAGTTAGAATAGACTTAGTTGGGAAAAGGCGCAGAGGATGATGATGATTATAATGCCAATCGGGTACATTCTTATGCTCAAAATAAATTATTTCGCATATGTCCAGCAATATAACATTTTATAATACCGGGAAAATTATCGTCCGGTTTTATTTTAACGTTTTTAATTAAATTTTATTATCGTCAAATTAACATTAAAATTGAAAGATTCGACAACAGGAATGCTTGACGTCATTGCTTGTTATTGGACAAGTTTCTAACGCGTATCGTTTTGACGTTTAAAATGAAATACAGATTTGACTCGACAGTCCAGTACCCTATTACAGGTACCTGATTTTGATGGGTCGGCTTATTCCTCGACTAAACAGTGGTATTTTGACATATTGTAAGAAAATACCTGTCGTATACTGGCCGAATTCTCCGAGCGTGGTTCTTCCAAGCCGAAGGAATGTGTCTCACAAAGGTTCCAGAAAAGTGCAACACACAAGGTTCAAATACAGTGGCGTAACAATAGGGGGGCAGAACGAGCTAAATGCCACGGGCCACTGGCACGAGTTGGCCCCGGGCACCAAAGGCCGGGACCTGAACACAGGAGGCACTAATTATCAAATGTATTAATGAATTAGCCACGGGCCTAAGATGGTATAGTTACGCCACTGTTCAAATAAATAGGTGATTTGACACCAAAAATATGTTTTAATGAACTTTAGTGTAATAAACAAACTAGCTTAATTAGCCGTTCAATTAACAGCCAAGCCCCTTTACTATACGGTGCCGTTCAACTAGCGGCCTGAATGATATTCAGCCATTTAATCAAACAGCTAGGCAAATGATTTGGATCGATAACGTTTAACTACTTGCCTAGCCTATCCATACCCAGTTCTTCGTTTGTCATAGAATCCGGTTCTGGCACTCGCCTGTTCATTGATCGGCTAATTTGTTGGCTGCGACATATACACAACTATGTAGGTATTGCTCTTTTGCGTGTTTGTACTCGCAAGGCTTTATCAAGGGATTACAGTATGGGGTTCTTTAAGTAAGGAGCGTATAGGTTTTCAAAAGGTCGGCGACGCGCATGCGAGTCTCCTGGAATTGCAAGCGTCCATAGGCCATGTTTGCCACCGACGTGCTATGAAAAAATACTTTCTCACGGGATTGTGGTGTATCTTACAGCAGATCATAAATAAATTCTGGTATCTGGAAATAGTTCATATATTTTGGCACTGAGAAATTTTATACAATTTAAGCAACCCGCCTTGGCTTCGCACGGGTACAAATTATACACCTAACCTTGCTCATGAATCACTGTCTTTTAGTGAAAAGCGCATGGAAATCCGTTCAGTAGTTTTTCACTTTATCGCGAAGACAGACAGACGAGGCGGGGTACTTTGTTTTATAATATGTAGTGACTAGAAGCACTTTATATCTTCCAACAGAGGTACATAATTATTGTTGTGTTTGTTTATTTGTTGGGTTTTTGCAATAACGGGAGCACATTGGCCTCTCCCAATGTCATTTAATTCAAACTTCTATTATTATATGTATACGTAATACCTATTTCGACTCGCGTTTTATTTCATTATAGGCGTTTATTAGCGGACATTTCTGGACAAATCTGAACATTTTATCGACATACTACTTACACTTTCAATTATCCACGACAATTTTTCCTCGTGAAATATTTGCTTTATCGATAAATTTCATAATATTAGTCTGTATTTTCTATATTTTTAGTTGCAATGTTTAAATAAACACGCCTACTAAATCACTAAAATATCACTAAACATACTACCTGCCTATTATTATTATGTAAGTGTCTGTGTGGCGAGTAGGATTACCAACGCTCGTCACATGAAGGAAGCGGCATTAGCATCGGTTGCCGCTTACGTTGAATGAAAATAAGGATATCGAAGAAATAGAAGTCACGTGGAGCAAGAAGCACGATTAAAACTGATTCTGTCAATGATAATAACCTTATGCTTTTGTCCACACGACAATGATGTAATTATGAAAAAAGATAATCAAATATATACATATAGGTAGTATGCGTACACGTACAACTAATCAATATAGACACATTTCAAAAACGTGAGTGATACGCGCATCTTGTCTGATTTGCTTATTAATATGAGACTAAAATAGAAATAAAGTAGCTTCATATTTCTCAGTTAAATGTGTTATCTTACGTTTCTATAGACATTATAGTCGCAAATTTATTAAGGTGCTTTAAATTTTTAATTGGGAGCGTTGTAAATTCACAAAACATTACTATCTTTGTGATAGTTATGTATAAGCAAGTATTCTTCAAAAGCACCTACTAAAACTACCTACATTAAAAAATCCAGCATAATTAACTCTCACATCCTTAAACTGCTAATATGACAAAAATACGCACGCTCTAATTATGTGTACATAATTTAATTCAAACGCAGTGGCAGCTATGTAGTCTAACCAAATTGGTTTTAGTTTGATTGCGATTTTATTGAAAATTAAATATCACTTGCTTTAAAGGTGAAAGCCCGCGTTCAATGGCGTTTATCTTAGCTCTTCTTGTCATACCGAGAGGAGCAAGATGGCCGGCTGTGTGACTAACGATTAAAATTAGGGCTGATATTCATATCCAATTGAGTTGAATAGCTGGGACTTAGAAATCAGAAAAGCAACGCCACTGAACAATTAAGTTCGGCAGTGATACAAAAAGAATAAATCACTGTTCTGTTGATTAGATCTTCAGAGTCTATTGCCCTTGGTGTGACAGTAACAAAAAATACAAAATTATGCACGCTGTAATCATGTAAATTTCAGGGCTGTTATGGAGCTCCGTAACCGTAACTGAATCTATCGGATATCCGAAATAAAAACCTATCCGAAACAATAGCCGGATCCGATATATTAGTTTCGAATAATTTCGGAGAGGGGCGGAGTCTAAATAAGACACCTTATAACAGCTAAAATTGTTGTAAACTGTTGTTTTAGCTTATTATAATTTGGTTTTAGAATTTTTTAGTTACCATTAAAAAATTAGTAGGTACTATAATAATCACTTATAACGCTAATTGCTTTTTTTTGGGATTACTTACTACTAAATGATAACTTAGAAATGAAGCCATTTATTTACTATTTGTATTTTCCTATTACAATTTCTCAAAATATAATATCCGTAATTGAAACTATCGATAATCCGAAATAATTTAATATCCGCAACCGGTATGATATATTATTCATATATCCAGATCCGAAATTTCATATCCGTAACACACCTAGTAAGGTGTGTTACGGATATGAAATTTCGGATCTGCTATTTGCAATAAGAATTGAGTTTTGCAATAAGAATTTACTAATTCTTATTGCGAAACTGACGTCGCGTCTTCGCATCCCTTTCACATCTATAAGAAAAGTCAGTGTCGGCGGTCAAGGGTATCGATATCAGCATGTTATTCATATCAAGAAATGTTTATCAGTAGCCGATGTCAGTAACCAATTTAATTTAAAATCTTCAGATTGAAGTTATCGCGGTGTGTGTGTCTTTTATACAAACTTCTGCACTAAAATCACGGCGGCTGACATTGTCCCATGCTCTTCCGTAGTATTGATAGTAGGGCTGCTACCCGTATTATAATAATTAATAACTTAAAATATAGTATCGCACTATATGTACATTTACTCATAGAAAAAACTTAAAGTACAAAAGATACCAACCTATTTTTTTATTGCTTATTCAACTGTCGCCCTTTTTTATAAAAACTTGTAATTTAAATACACCCATTGCCATTTGCCCATTGCAGGATTCAAATTTTAAAATAAAAGTGATTCATTCAAAGGAAGAAGGGAAACACGATTGATAGAGTAGAATGGAAAGAAGAAAACATCACGTCGACCCCAAATAATATTCACGGTGCTTAATCGTAACTAAGATTATTATTAATGCGAACTGCGTTTGGCCGTGATTTTGTTTGCCCGATTTCTTCGCACAAGACTCAACCATTTGGCAACGGGTTATGGATGGATGGATACAGGTATATATAATAATATACAGTCTAAAATAAACATCGCGTCCGTTTAAAGGTTTCCGTTTATGTATTGGAAGGTGGTCAAAGAGCACAGCTAAAAATTATTAATAAATTAGTCGAGTAATTCTTCTTAAAAACGAACGGTTAAACATAGGAACATATGTTAAGAATATTGAGATAAGTAATTTGCTCTCTACGGTCAAAGTACATTAGTATGACTAAAGATAATCCTTATTTTTTATAAGTATAATACAATAATGTGATTGTGTCACATGCCCAAATAAACTCTTAAGTTTTATCTGTTTAAGGAAATAAGAACGGTGGAATAATACAGATAAGACGCTTTGAAGTTGAAATAATAAGAAGTTTGAATTCAAACAGCAGAGGATGAGTCGTATTTGTGTAAATTTTGAAGAACAATGAATGTTGTCTTCATGGAACATGAAATGCTATCGGATTTTATCTGTTTTTCTCATCTCATATCCTCATTTTCCTCTGCGAAATTATAATAAGTTTAATATTTGGTTAATAAATTTGATACTGCATACCTAGATGCAAATACAAAACAGTACAAAAATATATTATTATATTGTTAAGTAATTAAGACCGCTGAGCGCTGCGCGTATGAGTTTAATATTGAATTTTTTCGTCAACATCGTCCTGCGGTAGGGACTTGTTGAGTATTGAAAAAGATGTGTAAAATCAAATGCATGGATTATTCTTCAATGATTATAGATTATAAAGTGTGTAAGCCCCAATATTCAAAATTGTAATAAAGGACTGAATTGCGACTGCAGGTATTTTTTAGGAACAAGATGGCTTCTGTACCTGTACTATTATGTATTCTGTGATAGGGTAGGGACGGCCCATAAGGATTTCCACACGCACAAAAATGTAAATGTTGATTTGTACTGGCCATGAAAACTCTAGTGATACGCAGTGACGTAACACATACATATGTTGTAATACTTGTAACGTTAATCTAGTATTAAATACAGTTTGTTATCAAGGCTCGTTCAGCTAATATATATACAATGGAACTTTTTGTATCAAATCGCACTGACACGTGTTTCTAAGTACTAGGTATTAAATTGTTTGTTGTTGTTTACCGGTGTTTACTCCGCTAAGGCCTAGGCTCGCAGCATGATGTGAAGTACCTTCTTAAAAAATTTCTAGTGCAATTTTTTTTAAACTTATTTTTGGCTAATTTTAATCACGTGAACAAGTTAAAACTTTATTCAAGTACCGCGAAGGTTAAAACTGAATTCAAAATGTTCCAATAACATTTTTTTTTCACGACAATTATAATATTCCCCTGACACAGACGTTTCACCCTCACATTTAATTTTCCCTTTTGTGAACTCCGTACAAACTTTCCGAACGCCCTCTGAACTAGGACACATACGCTACTTTTTATACCGGGAAATTTACGGACCCCGTCGGATAAATTCCAAAAAAAATTCCACGCGAACGAAGTCGCGACCAACAACTAGTATAATGAATGCGAATGTGAGATTGTTTGTTATGCTTTCACGGCTTCTCCTGAACCAACCATCATGAAATAGTAACACAATGTCGTAAGGGATGCCAGGTAGGTACTTTTCATAAAAAAAAAAACTGTAAGCAGGGTTTAGATTCATTGACAAAATCTTCATTAATGGTAGTGAAGCCGCGGCAAAAAGCTAGTGATTTCTGTAAAAGTTAGCATGAAATTGAGTTTTAAATATGTGCTCAAAAACATATATTCGTAAATAATTTTTAAGTTTGTCATCATGTTTAAGTAACTATCATCCCAAACGCTAAAAGATTTGATAAGAGCGATGTATGACCCCACAAACCGTTATTATCACTCCCTATTATAAAACAAAGTCCCCCGCCGAGTCTGTCTGTCTGTATGTCTGTTCATGCCGTTTTCACTAATAGACAAAGTGATTCATGAGGAAGGTTTAGGTGTATAATTTGTTAAGATTTTGTGTAAATTGATTAAAATATGCTGATGATTGTTGAAGATGTCTCTGCTACCCGTGCGAATCCGGGGCGAGTTGCTAGTTTCATATAAGTTATGACTTCTCAAACCGACGCGACGTCTGAAATAATTTCATATCAGTTTCTACAAAGTCAACTACCGCATTCAAGAAGAAATTAATGTTCCCTGGCTACTGTTTCGCTTGACATGGTAAATGCTGGACTGAACTCTGTACCAGGATTTCTGTCGTTTTAACCTGATCGATCTTGGATTTGTCATACTATTTGCTCCAGAGACCGTAACGACCCTGACCGGTAAGAGTATAATATTTTTTTTAATTTATTTATTTCTCCTTATTGTACACCTTTAAATAGTAAATATTGCAAACAAGTTACAAATGTTAAGGTATAACAAACGGCGGTCTTATCACACACGGCGATTTCTTCCAGACAACCTTTGTACGGATATTTGTGAAATGTAATTGAGGGTAGTCTGTGGTGTACAATATATTCTGTAAATATAGTGTAAATAATATTCTCTCTGAGTTGATTTTTACTTCTAAACACGTATGTAATTCACGCTCGATTAGAAGGAAAAACATATAATCAGTAGTGTAAAATGTAATGTAGTGTTGGCTGACATAATACTCATTTACAGACAATATGGCAACTGATAACATATTATTCTTATCGGCTTTCATGGTTCGTTGATCAGAAACAGCGTTGTTTAAAAACAAGTGATTATATTATTTAATCATTAAGCTATAAAGTGGTGAATATCTGTTTTATTGTAATTCATTGCTCTTTATTTCTCTTCGGTATGTAAAATACAACTGATGGGACGCAAGTTTTCGAGCGATGAGGAGCTTAATTAAGCGCAATTCACACATAAAGCGGGCGCTGGTCGGGACCGGAGTTCGGCGGGTCTAACCGGCGCGAGACCCGGGCCCGCTTTATGTCGCTTTAAGGATCTGTTGAGGAGATGCTGTGTCCCAGAGGGATATTGGACCAATGTGTTAGCACTTCACAAAGTACGTCCAAACTTTTATAGCTTATATATTCTTCGTATATCCATCGGCGTTCGGAGTTTTTCGTCATAACTTAAATCGTGGCGAATAATATCAGAAATAAAATGTGTGGCTCCTCAAGTAGCGTATTTCCTTAATTATTCCAATACAAGACTCAGTATAAGAAAATTTGGTTTGGTAGAATAACACATAGGTACCTATTTGTTCAACGAATGTTATGTTAATTGACATCATAGTTACTCAAAAGACCAATAAAATCGACTGTTTAAGTATACAAATATAAAGTTTAGCTAATCATTGTCACTAGAGATGGCGTGACAGTCGAATTTCGACCATTTTAATTGTTTCATTTTACATAATTTGCCAGAATAACTTGAACTGGCATCGTATAGACTTACCGTACCATGAAAGGTCAACATATACAAACATATACTGGTCGCATGTAGCTTATTGTAGCCGTTTTCGTATAATAAAAAAAAATATAACATTAGCAACCGCCCCGGCTTCGCACGGGTAGCAGAGACATCTTCAACAATCATCATCATATTTCAACCAATTTACACAAAACCTTAACAAATTATATACGCAAACCTTCCTCATGAATCACTCTATTAGGGAAAACCACAAGAAAATTCCTTTAGCAGTTTTTCATTTTTTCGCGAACAGACAGACAGACAGACGCGGTGGGGGCTTTGTTTTATAATATGTAGTGATATTGATAAAAAATTGTAACTCTCTGCACTTCTTCCACATAAAAACAAAATAAATATCATAATTTTAAGTGCCCGAAATTTGATTAAAAAGCGTACCAAGAAATCTCTTCACGTTTTAATATAAAGATTAAACATTTTTCTGTCTACATACGAGTATTTTGCTTTTTATACTTCGTGTAACTTTTTACAATTACGGCTAGGCAAGGTAGCTAAACACTAGAATATAATATTGTATTGTAAATACTATTGCCTGTTTATCATCTTTATATTATTGTATATTATCATACGTATATATTATGGTACGGTAAATACCATATAAATTTCCACTTACCAAACAATGTTTTCATACAACACCGAAACTAATGAACAAATCGGTATTTGGAAAAAAATAAGTAGGTAACATACTTTCAATTTATTTTTTCCATTGAATTTTATTTGTTTTGTTACGCAATAGTCTTAAATTTTATGGGAAATAACTACTTATATTCATTCAAATAAAAAATATGGGCCTACTCTAGGCTAGGTACAGGCTTGGCCAGGAGTCGTGTCTGAGTCGAAGCATCTAAACTACTATTAGTTTAGTTCCTTCGAATCCGACACTTGAGACTTGAACTTGTACAGTTGAGGGTAGGCGTCTGTTTAGGTACTTTTCGCACGTTCATAACAATAGATTTCAAGTCGAAAATAGTTAAGAAATAGGAGTCAATTTCTTGCCCTCTAAACATAATTTGCTGTAGTGTTTAGTGAGTGTTCGTAGAATTTAATAGAGATTATTCCAGCCGTTCCGTTCCGCTAAGTTGACAGTAAATTAATGTCTTAACACTTTCTATAATAGACCAAAACAAAGATGTTCACGGTCGCCGCGGTCGGTTTCCTTGCAATTGAGTCAACAGTGCGTAAATATACTTACTCTTACATTATTTTTAAGGTGTTCCTGATGTTGCTACAGTATGATCGAGGCATTTGATTGCTGAAAATTTCAGTACCTTTAGTTACATTGTTAACAGTTAATTTAATTTAAATGTTCACATATTTTAAAAATACCTAAAATTGCTTTTTTTGAAATAAACTAGTTTGATTTGATATTATATATTTTTTTATTTTAATGTCTGATTAATTTCAGAAAATTTAAAACGGTTGTATAATAAACTGACTTTTTACGGCATGACGAAGTTCCTAGTTTTTTTTTTTAATATGTTTTTTTGTACACTTATAGTAAGCAGTTTAACTAATCCGCAAAATGACTATAAACCCACTTTACAATGACAACCCTACTCACCTGCACAAATAAACTATTCTTTGAGCCCTTTTATGTGGTAAGGTGTAGATATGTAGATTGGTGGTAAGTCTAATCTGGTTTTAAACATATTTTTGTAATGTTAAAAGTTAAAAGGTTTTATATGAACTTTCAATCTTACCTAAAAGTTCAAAACACACATTATATCAGAACAGAATAAATATTTTTTTTTATCTTACAAGTAGACAAGGTATGTATCTCTTTTTCTGCTTTATTTTGAGTTGTTATGAGTTTTACTGACTTTCGATAGTATATTTCTAATCCTCGGAGGCTTCCTTTTAAGATTACCCAAGTTCCTTGCAACAGAACTTGTGACAGAACACCATTTGGTTTTAGTCGGTTCGTTCCTACCGGTTCATTCTGACACACCTAGCACTTCATAGTTACTTTTGGTGAGGTGCTGACACGTGGAAATGACGGTAGACGATAGTTGACGCTATCAATATTTTCTAATAATAATACTATGGTTAGAGTTTAGTAAAATCCCAATAAAACCGAATATCATGACCCCCATGATCTTACGGATCAGGGCTTGGCCTCTTGTAACACTAATGAAAGACGAAAGCTACATTTACACGAAACAGACGCGTCTAAGAAGTTGGAATTCGTTCGGAGCATAGGACAAGGTTGGTTAAAGCCCTCCATGTGACCAACATCTGACCCTGACGGACAACGCTAAAAGAGTTTATTAAGTACTAGCAGCGCCCCGCGGTTTCACTCGCGTAAGTTCCGATCCCGTGCTAATTTCATGGTCAAACGGTAGCCTATCGGTTAATCCAGGTCTCTAGCTACCTAGATACTAAGTTTCATCTCAATCGGTTTAGTAGTTTTGGCATGAAAGAGTAACAAACATCCATCCAAACTTTCACATTTATAATATTAGTGGGATATTTGTTAAATTAAGCTTTTTTATGTTACTGTATTATCAGCGCATGTATGGTGTAGTAGATATATTTTGGTAAATATTATGTTTTCTCGGATTCTCCTGAAAGGGAAAGCAGTCCTCTCTTAAAGAAAACCGCATTTAACCAGAATAATCAGCACAGGATAGTAATTCTGCAAGTGTGATTAGGGTTGCAAGAGATAAAATTTAAATAGGATTGTCAACGCAACAGTCTCACTACTGACGTACAGGCGGGTTATCGCTTACTTTAACAGGCGTTTCGAGTAATTGTTTGCCATCTTGGATGTATACAGGAAAACTTGGTTACAGTCGTCAAGTAAACATTATAAACTGTAACCGCATAAAATATTTTTACGTAACTGAACATATACAAAAGATTATATCTAAAGTCACACCTAAACAACGTGATTTAAAAAAAATGTATGCTTAGAAAACATTTTCTCAATAATGTTAATAAAATGTTTTAAATATTGTATAAAACATTTGTGTAATTATTTTTAATGTTATTCACTTGAAAACTGTGAAACGTGTTTTGTATTTTGATGAAACTTTCACAATTTTGTAGATTTTGTAAGTTATCTTTGAGTAAATCGTTCTAAAAATTATAGTTCCATGCATGCATTTTAATAAATCGAATTAGATGGTAAAAGTTGCATCCGAAAAATTTATTTATGTATAGCACATGATCAGCAGGATTTCGTTTTAGTTGGCCAGGTTTTGTTGTTTCATTTAAAAATCAGTAAGCATAAGGAGTCAAAGAATAAAAATATCTAAACAAAAGTAAAATGTACCAATTAAAAAAGTTGCAAATTTCTACACGAAAAAGGCACATCTTTCTTGAAATGTTGATTTGATACAAAAAAAAAAAAAACCGGCGTGAAGGGTGACGCACCATCGTCCAAGATTTAATTCTATGTAGGTAGGTATATATATTTTAAACGCTTTAACAGCAAAATAAGTCAAAAAAACAAAACCAAAAAAGTTTTGGTTTCTAGTAGGGGAGCTCTCTTCAATTTTCAATTAATTTTTATTAGATTTTGCTATAGCGGCAACCTTCGACTGTCTACCTATTACGCATCATGAGATACAGCCCGCTGACATACAGACGGAAACCCAAAAAAACACACACATGAAAGTTTGAAAACAACTCCGTTTTTCATCTTCCTTCAAATTCTCTCATGACTTGTCAATAGTAAACCGTTAACTATACTAATGACATGAGTAAACTTTCGAAAAACTACAAGTCACATTTGATACTTAATACTCACCCATTGTGAGGCTAATGACACGACAAGTCTTCTACTTCACTTGTTAAACAATATTGCTATGAAAACACAATTATTATTAAAGATACCAGATAGTTACCAGACTAAAATTTGTTGCCAATTGTCATAATTTTTAGGCTAGATCGGACTTTGAAAAAACCAAAAGGTGTTGACTACGCTAAGAATCTGAATCTGTATGATTCAGATTCCTAGCTATTCTTGATTTTAATTAGATAATTTAGATTGAAAAAGTAGCTCATTTAAGACTTGGCACCCTTTCCTAATTTGAAAACACAAGTATGAAGAGTTAAATCTGCGCATATTGTTAGAACTGTTTCAAAGTAACCAATATTTTTTTCAATTACATAGTAAGGTCCCCCAATATAACCGATCCGACTTAATTTAACCGAACCGACTTAATTTAATATTAGTTCGTTGAAGTAGTTCAACTATATCTAATACTACAAGTTCAGTGACCTTTCTTAGACAGGCTGTCTCGCTTACAGGCATAATATTATGTAGGTAGACGTATGCTGGCTGGTTGTGATACCATATTAAAAAAAAGAATTAAACTTTTAGATAGTAGCTGTCTTGAATCTGTGATTTTATATTACGATCTTTAATTATGGACCTGTTTTTATTCATTCTTATTAAATAATACTTCATTAATTTTAATTAGTAATCAGTTATTTATAGAGAGAAATTAACTTTTGGGTATGTTCTGAAATCCTTCTCATATTTGGTCAACATTTTCTGCGAAAAATTGTAAAATAGGTCAATGTTATAAAAATCAATAACGTCGTATTTTTTATCAGAAACATCTGCGGACGCGTCCTTTAAGATATTACATGTTTACAATTAGATAAGTTATCAGTCGATTCAATTAAACTGTAACAGTTGTTTACTAAAAGCGCGTAGGTATACTGTACACACACACACATAAACGTTAAGATAATTAATAAAACTAAGTGGCATATAATTATGTGTTGAGGATTGTAGCGGCTACTACTTTACTTTGTATAAGAAAAATATTTAATAATTAAATAATATCTATGTTGCGAACCTTTATTTGAAGAAACTAGTAGATGTACAGAACAGAAAATCTTTGCGGTTCCGGCGTTCACAGCATGTTTTAATCTTAAATATTCCAAACTGCTATCACTACATACTATAAACAAGTCCCCCGCCGCGTCTGTCTGTCTGTTCGCGATAAACTGTTAAACTACGAAACGGATTTTTTCATGCGGTTTTCACTAATAGACAGAGTGATTCATGAGGAAAGTTTAGGTGTATAATTTGTTAAGATTCTGTGTAATTTGATTTGAAATATGTTGAAGATGTCTCTGATACGGGGGCGGGTTGCTAGTGGTAAATATAAATAAAATAAAACAATAATTAAATAGTATTTCTCGCAAAACTATAAAAGAATACAAATGTATGCAAACGGCACAGATGCTTATGAAGAAATGAGATGTTTGTTTGGTAACCGAAGTCTGTCGCCAGCTAAAAACCGTGAAGTCGACTGAGACAAACATCGATTACTTTATCTTATTTTATTTGAGGCATTTTACTTTGGAAAGATGCTATGATATACATTTAAGTCTACAATCAATTTTATGTTCGTAAACTCTTTAAACTGTGCAGAATTTAATCACGAGTTCATGACGCTTTTATTTTTACACCAACTCAGGCATTCTGTCGTCATTTGAGATTCATATTTGGCCAAACTGTCAACATTCCTGCTATTTTTGTCCCAAGTATTCTCCTGCACGGTTGGCCTTATTTTCTAAAGATAGCATATGAGTACTAATCGCCTTAGTTCATCTTCATTCATCACTCGCTCTTGGCACTAAATATCACAGGTGCATTTTTGTTTTTAATTGTTCCGATAAATTGACTCTGATGAAAATTGCTATGAAGATTGCCCAAGTTAAAATCACCAGATCAACTATACAAATATATTGTAAACTTATTGTATGGGTTCGATTTCCACCCATGACAAATAATTGTGTGATGTGTAATTTATCTATAATATGTACTTAGATATAAGCATGTTTATCAGCAGTCTGGTTTTCATAGTACAGGCTCTGCCTTGTTTGATCAGACAGCTGAGTATGAGGTGTCTCGAGGTATTATTATTATTTAAAAACATCCAGATATGTTTATTCATACATATATTTTCAATGAGTGATAATCGAACCAATGATCTATGATGTTGCAGTGCTCTACCGACGCTTCACGCCGTTTCTATATGTTCCCTCAAAGACGCCTGGACCGATTTGAAAAATTCTTCTTTAGTTTGAAAGAGTATACATCCCAGGTGGTCCCATGGTCATCAGGTTAGGATCTGATCATGGAATCCTGGAGAAATCGAGGGAACTCTTCAAATTTTATAGGCACACTTGAAGCGACTTGGGTATTTTTTATAGTAACTCGTGCATTTGTTAATTGAATAAGTTTTACTCAAGGCTAATTTTATTTAAATTTAAAGAAAATATTACACTTCTAGGGATGGAAAATTAAGGGATGAAAAGTACAGCTTATTACAATTTATAATGATTTAGGCGCTTTGGAGTCGGTGATACTTTTTTTTAAATAATATATCAATGTTGTTTTTAATTTGAGGGATAGATCGTGTGGAACTCAGATTAGCGGAGAGTTCTTCTATAATGTGCTCGAAGGTTTCGGAATTAAATAAGTTTTTCGCCTCAAAGGCATCAAATTGTAGTATTTTAGTGCCAAATGGTCTAACGGTCTACAGAAACCCGACTTGGTTTCGACACCATTATACAAGTTATTTGTTAATTAAAGCATTCAAGTTTAACATTCTATTTAAATGTCAAAAGTGTAACTACTTGTGCTGTTTTAATATTAAGACCATACATAACAATTATCTTTTAAAAAAAGTATCACCGACTTCAATGCGCACCAAAATACCCAAATTGCTTGAAGTGCGCCTATAAAATTGGAAGAGTTCCCTCGATTTCTCCCGGATCCCCCATCGTCGGATCCTGACCTGATGATCATGGGACCACCTGGAAAGTATACCCTTTCAAACAAAATAAGAATTTTTAAAGTCGGTCCAGGCGTCTCTGAGTAATCGGGGAACATACATAAAATTATATAAATATATATATATATATATATATACAGTGGAACATAGAACCTCCACCTAATAATAATCGATTTTATCCTGATAAAACGTAATTATTTTAGGGTAAGAAGACATATTTTTTAGAAGATAAGGTCTATATCTATGAAAAGTAAGGACAATATTTAACTCAATTTCATGTCTTCGGGGAAAATGTTCCGCCTTTTTATTTTGGCCATCATTATTTTTGTAGAATAGAGTAAAAATAAACTTTATTGTACACTAATTACAAATAAATAATGTCCTGCTACATCTTTGTTTTCTATTCAACTAGTACTATATCCATTACACAGTTATTTATTATACATATAATCAAAATGGGAAATGAATGTAACCCGGCTCCGTTAAAAGTTTAAATTAGTTGTCTTAACCGATTTTAAATTAAAAAGAAATGTCTCTATTTTTAAATTTGGAATTTAGCCGCGCTTAGATGAAAAAAAAAATACAATTTGGAAACACTTTAAACAGATTTAATAGTTGTACCAGTTTGTTTTATATAATAACTTATCAAGTTACACAGCAATTACTAGACGGCAACAAGAAACAATAATATCCATCAGCCGTGCAATTTGTCAATTATAGACTTTACTGTACCGCTATGACTGGTTTAAAACATATAAGGTCATCAATTCATTCATTAATCTTAAAAGTTCAGTGTACCGGCGCGGCGTCGAGCAGTCTGCTCACCTACTCACATTCTTAATAATAGTTGATGGTTTTTTTGCCAACAAGGAAAAATACAATAATTAAAACTGACAATTCAGGGATCGTATGTCATGCTGTGAAGGTTAATGAACTTCAATTTATTGTTACACATTAGACCGTCCGTTTTAATATTTTCTAGGAATACGATATACATCTATATATTCTATATCTTATAACTAAATAAGGATTAATGTTTTCTTCGTTTTCTTCATTTGCTACCGAATTGTCCTTCTGATTCGTTTGTTATTTCTTTTTGTTAGCGCTCATGCACTTTCCTTCTGATTGAGTGGCAATTTGTAAAATTGTTGCTGGTAAGTATCGGCAACTTTGTTAGAAAAAAACAAAAAAATAGTCAAAAGTACTTATAAAACCAGCAAAGCAGGAAATGCACATTTTTAGAATACAGTTTGTTTTATAGAAAAACGGCTTTACGTGACACTAAAAAGGATTTTAGTAAATTCCATGTCTGAAGTTGCAAATTCGACAACTTTTAAAATGATCGTTTACTTTAATATTTATAGAGATTAAGTCAAAATAATACTGGCAAATAAACGAACTATTTAACATTACAAAAAATGTTAGCATAATGGTTTTAAAATGATTAAAAACAACAGAAAGAAAGAGAAAAAACAAATACATTGCGATTGTTTTTTATAACAAGTAGCATTTTTATTTCTCTAGCAGTTGTAGGAAAATTTATAACTTTATTTTTTAAAGCTACTTCGGTGTCAGTTTTACCAAATCTAAAAATATGCCAACAGTTATACTCGTAAAACATTTCGATGTTAAATGCTAAAAGACCCGGATTGTATACGAGTCGACGAGTCATCGGATGAAACAAATCCACGCTCTCGAAGCCACATCCGTGAGGCTGCGTCCTCAACGGCAGCGGTAGAAGAGCGGGAGCGACTGTCACCGGTAACTGCATATAAAAAACGCGTAATTTGTATTGAAAAATCGCTTTGCTAAGCGCCGTCGTTCCCGCTCCGCGCCCGCTTCAGCCGAGGACACGGTTTCAACAATACACTATTCATTTCAATTGTCAGGTTGATGCCCTCCTGGTTTTATTTCCCGTTGGGAACGAAGGGCACGCCTGGATGGGTTATCAATGAAGTGATGGATGATGTCTTCCATCTTCTAAGTTTGACAATGTAATCAAGTATTTTAGCAAATGAGATTAAGGATAATGATTACATTAAGTTATTGAGGCTTAAGCTAACTGTAACGTAATAGTATATTACCGGCCTAAAAAAAACAGTGTTTTTTGTGATAAAAATATCAATTCGAATCACACTTCTATAATCAATCTTTCCCTTCGGTGTTATATACATACACCTCTGCCTACCCTTTCAAGGGTACAGGCGTGAGTGCATTACATACATACGTATGTGTAAAAAAGTTTTAAAGCACCTGCGTAGTGTCATTAATATAAAGTCCATTTTGTCCACTGTGGAGGTCGTCTTCCAATGTGGTATTCTCTCTGTCATGACTTACTTATCTAATCACGTGACCTTGCACCACCTTGTTTTAAACACTCAATTTAGCATTTCGCCTTGAACAAGATATATAATTAAATTAATCAATCAAAGTAACTAAAATTATAGCTATGAAATAGTTTTTTCAGTTGCAAACTAGTTATTCGTTATTGGCTTCAAGTTCGCCCCAACCTTTTGTCCTACTTTTCTACAGTTGATATTTAATTAGCAATTTTAAATAAAATCGCCCGCTTCCATGATAATATATACCGCTAGTGTCTTGGCGAAATTAAATATAGGTAGATATATTAGCAGAAAATTCTTAACTTACACAAAATCACTTTTGAAATACTGACACCTGAAAGTTAGGAATAATACACAACCGAATATTCAAATACCACTCAAAAATAAAATGTGGTAAATTCTCGTGTTGCCAAGGTCACTTTAGAGGGAATTCTAGGTACAGAACTAGACTTAAACAGCGTATAATTGAGCAGAGTTTGAGTGTCGTTAAAAATTTCTACATCTTCTCAGTTCTTTGCTGCTTTGAGTATTAACGATGACTTAACCTTTAGCAGTAAAGACTATCTGACGCAGAATTGTTTGAACTCTTGTTGAGATTAGCGTATTCCACCATACAAACACTTGAGTCTAGAATTATTTACATATTAGCTGTTCCCCGCGCGGCTTCGTCTTCCTATACAATGTGTACATATTTAGATATTTTTGTACCCTAATTCTTTTTCCAAAATAAAAGTAGCCTAAGTTACTCCTTCTAACACCAGCTATCTGACAGGGAAAGTCCCGTGGATCCCGGTACACCCAGACAGACAGACAATATTAAAAAAAATGTTTTTTTGGTATTCACCTGCACAAATAAACTATTCTTTGAGCCCTTTTATGTGGTAAGGTGTAGATATGTAGATTGGTGGTAAGTCTAATCTGGTTTTAAACATATTTAAACATTCAGATGCATTTAGTAAAAAGCTGTTATTATGACATTACAAACAGACACTTCAATTTTATTTATTTGTATGTATAGATACATATATGTATACCATATTTCATATCATTATGTAGGCTTTCTATTGCTTTCACAACCAACGAAATTATTCAAAGTTGGTTTTGTTTTTTAATAAATATCTATAAAGAAACTACAAGATAAATAGTTATTATATATCGTAATAAATAATAGTACCTATAAATATTTTCAATCGCTGACTCAGTCACTTACATTTAGCAAATGTAATATAGAACAGACCAGTTGACATTACGTTCTCAATAGGCTGTATACCGTCAATGCCATGCAACCTTTCTATGTTCACTGATAAGGTTACCTGCAGTATCTGTAGACAGAAATATACTTCCGTGTGTTATTTCTAAGCTGTTAGTGTATAGTTGGTGTTAGAACTTAGCACTAAACTGGATACTGAGTTAATCTAAATACTACAATTCTGATATATTCATCTCCTTTTTGTCCGAGAACGGTTTGGAGTCGTTGTCTATTTATGTATTTGTTTGTTACAGTATAACTCTCAAACGGATTAACGAAGTGGTTTAATCGGGACTGTTGCCAACTTTGTGTCTTGGTTAAAAGACTGTTAAGGCATTAAAAGAATTTAAAGAAAGATATTTTCATGTTTAAAGTTTTCAGCTGTTACTTTTTTATTTATAGTATAGGGGCAAACGAACAGCCGCGTCACCTGATGGTAAATCACTACCGCCGCCCATGGCACCTGCAACCCAAGAGTCACAAATGCGTTGCCGGCCTTTAAGGTGGGAGTATGTAGGAGTATGGAAGACCAATGCAAGCATTTTTTCTGTGAGGCCGTGGTATCACTCCGGTCGAGCTGGCCAAATTTCAACAAGATCCGTTCTGCCGTTTTTCCGTGAAAGAGGAACAAACAAACATCCATCCATCCATCCTTGAGAGGACGGATGGATGGATGTTTGTTTGTTCCTTGTGTGTTTCTACTTTCAGCTTTATAATATTAGTAAGATTAGTATAACTCCTTTTTCCTCAAAGGAGTACGCAGAGATGATTATATGGTCTTTTAAATATTATGTAGTGACATCTTATTTATTTATAATATATATGAAACATAAGTAAAATTTTGTTATTAATGTTCAATGTCCTATTAATAACTTATTTCAATGTATCCTAATTGAAATAAGACCGCGTTTAGGGTATAATGAATAGATCATCTCATTTCAGTTATGACAAAAATTGCGTAAAACATCTAAGATATGACCTTGTTTTTCACCATGTGCATTTTGTTTTCTATCCCCCTCGGGCCGTCACCCGACCGGGGTTTTCGGTAGGGCGGTGTGTCGGAATCGAACCGACTAAAACCACACGGTGTGCCGTACTACGCCTGAAATAGGACGGACCCGGGAACAGCTTTATTAAGACATTCGCCGCCCGGTTCGCCGGCGGCGAATTAGATCCGAGTGGAGATCATCCTCCCGGACCCGTTCCGCTGCCTCCTTCTGCGAGATGACTTCCTCACAGAAGGTTGCGACCGCGGTAAAATTCCTGTCGCTACCAGCCATGGAGCGTATGACGGCCGGTAGCGACAGATCCTCTCCGATGACTGCAGTGAGGGCCCGACGCTGCGCCACCCAACTGGGGCAAACCGCAAGCGTAAGCCGAGTCCTCACTGCAGTCGCAGTGGTGACAGGCGGGACTCAATTCCCTCCTAGCGACCGAGTGCAGGTACTTCCCGAAGCAGCCGTGCCCGGAAAGAACCTGCGTCAGTCGGAAGGAAAGGGTCCCGTGCTGCCGCCCTGCCAACTCGACGATGATTGGCTGGAGTGCCTCGGAGGCTCCACGGCGGCAAAGCCAGCACGTGGAGCCTCCAGCCGGGACGACCAACGAGCCACGGTGGCTCGGCGGGGGGCTTCGCGCCATTCGCGTACATCTTCGGGCGGGGGCCGACTGCCGCTTCCCGCCCGGAACTCAGCCGTTCGCCGATATACTTCGGCGAGCACTTCCACCTCCAAATCCCACGGGGGAGTCCCGGCCAACGCTGCCTCCATCGACACGTTGCGGTATCCGCGTATGGCTCTAACCACCATAACCCTTTGAGGGCCCCAGAGGCGCGCCCTATTCTGGGCGGGCAGAGCCTCCGCTCACATCGGTGCACCATAAAGTGCCATTGACCGGACAACCCCCGTGTAGAGCCGTCTAGTAGCGACGCTGGGTCAACCCAAGTTGGGCAAAAGTCGTCCCAGGGCGGACGCAGCGCCAACCAGCTTTGGAGCAAGCTGCCGGAAGTGCTCGTCTAACGCCGCTTCTCGTCAAGGATCAGGCCCAGATATTTAATGTGGGCCCGAACCGGTACGAGGACCGAGTTGACTACGATTGAGGCGCCAGGGGGTGGACCACGACGGGGCCCATGGAATAAAAGGGCCTTCGTTTTATCCAGGGCCACCCGCAAGCCCAGCGCCTCAATGCGCTCGACCACCAGAGAGACTCCCCTGGTGGCCAAGCGCGCTGCCTCCTGAAAGTTCACCACCTGGGCGGTCACCAAAGTGTCGTCGGTGTAACATATTACGCCCAGCCCGGGGGGGAAGTCACCGCGAAGGGCCCAGTCGTACCCCATGTTCCACAGGAGTGGTCCAAGAACAGACCCCTGTGGAACACCGGACGACATGGGCCAACGTCTCAAATTTCCAGCTCGGTCCTCGTACATGACGGTACGCTCGTTTAGATAGTCTGCCACTAGCCGCCTCAGGTACCCAGGCACCCCGTGGGAGTGGAGTGCTTCCCTGATGCAGCTGAATGGCAGACTATTGAATGCGTTGGCGATGTCCAACGACACCGCCAACAGCTCACTACCTCTTCGGTCACGGCCCTCAGGCGCAACACAGCACCGATCGTCGAACGCCCCGCTCGAAAACCGAATTGAGGGTCCGACAAATCGGGGCCGACCTCGGAAAGGTGCCGGACTTAACTCTATACTATCCTCATCCTCCGCGCCTTTTCCCAGCTAAGTTGGGGTCAGCTTTCAGTCTAACTACGATACGCCCGAACTTCGATATTTTACGTGAAGCGACTGCCATCAGACCTCCACAACCCAAGTACTAGACGATATCGAAAATCTGTATATAGAACAGGTTGTCGGACTGTTTAGGGCTCCAACTACCTATAACGAATGACGCAGGTGCTCGTGTGGCAACCGGGACAGACGGCTTAACGTGCTCTCCGAGGCACGGTGGGGTCTCAACGAGTTAAGAATGGTCACCCAAGACAAGACTGACCTGGCTAGTATTACTTAACTTTGCAATGTGCTAACCTACTCGGTTACCATTTAACCAAGAGCCCCATGTAACTAGCGAAATATTTTATACATAATTTGTTTAGGGTTCAGCACCTGAAGGGTCCTCTATTTTCCGTAGAGCATATGATACGTTTTGTTAGGGCAGTAACTATAGGTGTGACTACATAAGATATAAATGGGGACTACTTTTCATAAAATAAAGGGTTTTCTTTAAACACTGTAGTATCTCTACTGCATTATGTAGTGATCATCAGGTCAAAACTATTGTATTTTAGTCAAGGAAATGTCTTAATGATATAGGTCATTCGTCTTGGAGTGTGACCTAACATATATACTGGATTGGCACATTTACAAGACCAAAATACTTACATTTTTTAGAAGATTCGTCACAAAACTAAGAAGTTGAGGAAAATATAATTGTTTTTCGTTAAAATAAAATGTTTAAGTAAATATTTTGAGCAGTTGTTCTCAGGAATGGATAGATATAAAAAGCCATATTTCTCAGTCAAATAATAATTTCCACTATCCAACAAAACCAACACAAAACACCAAAGTAGACAATCAAAATGTCCGTATGAACTTGTTTGGCAATGGTGAGTCTGGTGACGCCTCTTTCACTGCGGTCTTGTGCATTCGTAAGTCGTAAATCGTTTAATATCCGTTGTTACTACGAGTAGAAGTCTTTGGCTTCGGCCAAAACTTCGGTGCGGCTTTGGCCGAAGCTGGTATTTAAATTAACAGAATGACAGATAGAAGCGGAGTCACACTAGTTTAACGTGTCTAAAATGGCCGTCGGGTAATATTAAATGGTTAGATATGATTAACATAAATATTGGTATGCCATGTTTTAATTATATTCTTCTTCTTCAGTGATATTCTTCGATAGAGTATAACAGTGTTTTTTGCCTTGTTAATACATATACTTGCCACAATAATGATCATGTTTTAATTTCATTTAACAATTAATTTTAAGCACTAGTTAGTAGTAGTTAAATTATTTATTATAATAATTTATATAATTAGTAGTTAGTATTAGGTGCTAAAGTTTGTTAAAATTAATAAATATATGGGAAGCAACTTTTCAACTGGCTCAGATTGTGTTATTAAATCTTGACGATGCGATGAGGTAGGTGTCTGTGACGTGGCTTAGGTGTAACCAATCGCATAAGGTTACAACTAGGTTTAACCTTCAACAAACTGGCTACAACTAAGTACAGTCCATCAGTCTAATTGGTTAAAACTGGGCGTGGAATTAAATATAATAGGACATTTATATAAATTATTTACATAATATTATTCTAGATGTGGTACTTTGACTATAAGAACCACTTATGTTTTCAGGACGAAAACCATATTTACTGTTTCGTGAGACTGTCCACATGGCTTTTTATTACCTAATAGTACTTGCAGGCGTCTAACAATTTGGTTGGTGTGTAATTCTATATATATAAATATGCCATCTTTTTTACTTAGAAGTTATGACTATTTATCAGTTTAAAATACTATTATGATGTAGGTCACACTATACTACTCTTTCTGGTACATCTCCAAGTCAAAGTATTGGCGTAAACAACTGATCGTTCAGTTTAAGTAAGTAGGTAGGTACGCAAACAATTGTGACCCAATTGTGCTCATGTTTTCTCTTTGAATAAGAACCGACAAATAGATAGTTAAATAATTATTTATTTAGGTTTTTGTCCCGCTGTTGAATTCTTGGCATTTAGTCAACAATATACAAAGAGCCGTAAGTTGTCTTCATGCAACGTAACTCAGTTTGTATGTGTGCGTAACTGTGGGTAACGCACACACCGGTTTTGTTTTATACATTTAAGGTGTGGTGACATAATATGGGAATTGGGTCAACTTAAAGTGTATGGTAAGGTCACACTTTGCACCTAAAATGGATGAATCACTCTTTAATCAAGAAATATGTATCTCTTTCTCGGATTCGCTGTACTGCCTTCTTTTCAACTGTCTGACAACTGTCACTAGGTATTGCAAGCAGGGAGCGTAGGAAGGCTGGACGACTGCATCGAGGTACCGGTGCTTAGCTATGTAAGACGGTCAAAACTTTAACGTATGCGGATATCTCTGTGTATTCTGTACACTGCCTCGTGGGGTCGATCTAAATATAGACATGTCAGCCGCTACTGTAGTATAAAGACGACTGATTTATAGAAACGAGTATATTTTATTATTGGTCGCGGCAGATGTTCAGTTCTAATCCTGACATATTTGAAGATTGATGATTAAAAACGTCAATGCTCTTTCAGTTTCAAAACTTTATAACTACTATATTCCCATGTGCGCGCGAATGCCGATGTCAATCCCTGACCATCGCAACGCTTGATCACCTATCTACATGATGGCCCATTACGCTGCTCTCCTAAGGAAAACATTGAGTAAACATTAACATACGATACTTTACCACAAAAAATACTGAACGCGATAAATTTGCAGATTATTAGATCTGGTTTTTATTCTGGACAGTGGAAGTTACCAAAGGATCTTAAAGAAATATCGAAGTCTTATTTTTCCTTAGCACTGCCGTAGTCCATCTTGATGGGCCGCCATGAAAATACTATCAACAAATACAAGGCATACCTAGAGACAAAACAGTTTTGTTGTTAAACTTATGAGTCATGATGTCCACGGTAGTACCAAGTGACACTATGAACCGCGTTATATTTACATAATTTGTTATTTCACTTCATAAACAAGCATTTAAATGATTAACATAAATTATTGTTGGTTATCGACGTAATTTGCTGTCATAGTTCGTAGAGAGACTATTTTGGCCACAAATGTAATTAATGTCTGCTGACAGCGTTTTCCTCTAGCTGATGCCAAGAGAACAAGTTTTCCATGGCGTGAAGTGCTATTGGTTTAATTTGTAGGACATAAATTAATATATTAATGGGGTGGTATAAACGTTGTTTTGGTTTTAACTTGGAAACATGTGGACATTGAAAGTTTGAGTGGAGATTTGTCTTGAGGTTGAACTCTTCAGCTTCAGACCTAAGAACAATAAAGACCGCATCTCTTTTTTAATACCAATCATTTTTTTTGGGTATTTTGAGTTGTAAAATAAAGAAGCTCTATCTCGTATTGTAACGAAAACCAAACAGTCTATAGATGCTGCGGTTGTCCTTAATTCAACTGTACTTCTGCCCAAACTTTTATTTGTTGTTACTGTTTAACAGAGAGGTGATAACTGTGTTACCCATACAGAAGATTTCTGCTTATATGGTCCAGTAGCTACCTACCGAAGTCTTTAGTTAGATAGCAGTATTAAACCTATTTAAAGGTCTTCGGTGACTAACCACTGTACCACGTACCTCATCTGGGTTACGTGATGGATAGGTTAGAAGTGTTGCTAGTGTTTATAGGCACATTTAAGCGTCTCCGTCTTGTTTATTTGCCATTTTTTTGAACTTTTGGACTGACCCTATCCTTGAGACGCTCGGCGGTGGCGAGACGGAAAAAAGTGTTAGCGCAACGAAAAATCCTGACCGCAAGTTGACTAATTTTATTTACGCCATCTGTGGATTCTGGCTATACTACTATAATTTGATGTTGGTTGTATATCAATTATCTATTTATAAGTTGGGGCAACTATCACAGATGGCGCAATAGCGAAAGGATCTTCGTTCCAACCAGGTGTCCCAAAGTCACCTCACACGTTTTTTTTATACAGGGTGTATCTGACAATGGAACACTTACGTTAAATCACTGAAAGGGCCTGACCCTAGGTATGCAGTTACAAAAAGAATTTAAAAAAAAAAACTTTCCGTTTACAAGTTGTGATCGTTTGAATTTTCAGGTATTTTTACCTCAATTTTCATAAAAGCAGGTAGAAAGTGTAAAATTTAAGATTTTGAATCGTACATATTTTTGTTTTACGATTTTTTTCATTCCGTTACTAAGAAAATCACTAAAAATTTAGTTAGAAAATTATACCGAGAAGAATATTGATTTATTAATTGAATGTACGAATAAAAATATGTATTTAATGAATATTACTCAAATAGATTTAGTAGTCGATTCTGAACAACTGCAATGTATAAATAAAATGTTTTATAACATGATATGAATTATTAAGATACATTAAAATGCGCAATTGTCGTGTTCCTGTAACTGTTTACAATGCAGAAGGAAGCGAGTTAATTTGATGTTTAATTGCCGCCGCCATTGACAGATGGTGTTGTCAGTCGGCTTCACAAACGGTATCAATTCACGGCAATGCGGAACGTCTCAGATTAATTGCACAGGTATCAAGGTCTTTTGCAGTTGCAGGCTTTTAAAATATACAACATATACAACTTCTAATAGAAACGTGTGGTCGAATAGTACTCTCAGTGAAGAACGTAAATCAGAAACCATTTTAGGAAAATCTGTCGTGAATTTAAAAAAAAAACACTTTTTTTATACTCTACTCTGTTTTCAGACTGAGTCAACTAACTATTTATGTAAGAACAAAACCTATATAACTAATTTCTACTAATTTCTGTTCAGTTAAAATGTCTACGAACTTTAAATTGTTAGTAAGAAGTAAAATCTCTATTAACACGTAGAGCGCGTTTTGCTGTTTTAATTTTCTGTTTTTACGCCGATTTTCAACGAATACAGAACTCGAACTGAATGAACTACGACAACGCGCGTTTAACGCCCGTGAAGCGCTCGCCATGTGAACACCACACAAACACCTAACACGCGTTTGATGTGCGGCCAACGTCCTTGATCTGAACTGTCTGTGAATAGTCTTTTTTGAGATACCCATTGGCAATTAACCCTATTCCGACTTTCTGTCAGGGGAGGTTTTCAGTCTACTGTCGGATAGATAGTTCTTCTAATTCCGTAGTTAGGCAGCGCCGATTACTTCATCTTAGAATGATGTACTCTGACTTTCGAATAGGTAACAAACTTGAAAAATAAATACGACCGCCGTCAGCAAAGACAAATAAGACAATTTATTGTATCCTTAACTAAGTTTATTCGTATTTCTCACTGCTATATTCAACGGAAAATCCATTCAACAATTATTCACAATTAAAACGTGATTGCATAGATAGAAACAATTTGACGGCATTCATTTGAAATTCTTCCGTCGCCGTCGCTCCTTGAAAACAGTTGATTTAAATGAAACCTCGGATTATTGCTGTGGAATCCGAGTATTTCAATCGTTGATTAGACGATTACACAATTAATTACTAGATACTATGTTCTGTGGGTATACTTTTATAATACTTTGTTTGATAACTGCTCAAGTTGCTACTGTATCAACTTGTATTTTTTTACTATTACGTAAGCAGGCTTTTAGGGTTTGTTTCGTGTTGTCATTGTCACGCTTTCTTACTTTAAAATATTATTTATTTTTTAAAGAGAAAAGAGGAATAACTGTTTTATTATCTTTTAGTATATTTTATATAATAATATTTTGATTAATTTCTCTCTGAAAAAATTGGTTGTCTGTAAAGTCGGTTTACGCACGATATTTTACGTGATAACGTCATAAGTAGGCCGATCGTACCTCTCTATCGCATGTTCCGCGCTCTCGCTTGCACGCCTGGATCAGGCGGAACGTGACAATGAATCATGCTTTTCCGTACGTGCAGCCGGCGTTCATCGATTTATAAGACGTTATCTGAAACTATGCTCTGTACATAATATTACTGTTCACAATAATAAAGAACGACGTAGTAAAAAAACTGCGTAGTTAAACAGATTTATCAGAAAATGTACCGGAATGTAAAAAAATATTTCCACTGATTTTCTCGCGAATATGCAAATCTGAATTACACATATATTTTTGTTACGTAAATAATATATTACTACACTTAATAGTCAATACTTTGAACTTTGTAATGTGTCATTGATTTACAAAATTAATTAATATGTATTTTTTTGTTGCAGGTAATTCCACTATTCTACTTTTTGGTTCTTATTATTTCTAGTGCTTTACACTACATTCACGTATGTTCAAGTAAGTATTTAAAGGTATAAAAAATACTGAAAATAAGCATTAGTAATGGCTGTGGACATGCTTAATATTCTTAAAGGTTAAAATATGTACTTTCCACCCTAAAGCCATGGGCTTGTTTACGGTAGGTTCTCGGAGGCTTCCTTCTTAGGGTGGGTGATAGATCCACTTTAAACGGAACACCGTGTGGTGTTAGTGTGTTCGAGTCCGACATACTACTTCACCCTCGCACCTCGGCACCTGGTGACGTAAAGAGCCGTGGGGTTTCCACGCGAATAAAAAAATGGGCTGTAAACACCTCATTTTTACTATAAATAGTACTAATACGATATAGTATTCTCGGAAGTCGTAGTACGATATAGTAATATCGTCACAGCGGGTCATAAAACATTGAATTACATAAAGCCATGGTTACAAAACAAAACAATTAAGGACAACTGACTGAATTAGAAGTTCAGTGAGCAAAATGATTTATTGGTTTGTGTGTTGTGACCTTAATGAAATGTTCGTGAGTATCTGTTGATTATGGTCTCTCTTATCTGTAAAATAAATTATTTGACAGTCTTCATGACAAGAAGTCATATGAGAATTAAAAAAAAATGTTTTTATTTTTAAATGTAAATTTGAGGGTAGTTAATTATAACGTCACAATTACAAAAATTCTATAGAACGTACGTTTTTATATTTAAAGTAGCTTATTTGACTATGACATTGTCTATGGTTTTATATCTATGTAAATAAAAAAAATATTCGTTACTAGATGTTGCCCGCGACTTCATTCGCGTGGAAATTTTGGCGAGATGAATCCCACGCGAACAGTACATGTTCCGGGATAAAAAGTAGCTATTCTAGACTATAATCTCTCTCTTTGCCAAATTTCATTAAGGTCCGTTCAGCCGTTTTTGCGTGAAAGAGGAACAAATATCCATAAATCCTCACAAACTTTATTTTTATCACAAACTTTTTATTAGTAAGATTATTTTGGCGTTTGTTATTATTTTTAAACGTAAACCCAAACGTTAAATTGTTATTTCATACAAATGTGTAACGGACCGTTTTGAAATTTAATAATAAAAACAAGTCATTTAACTCGACAGTCAACCATCGTAGGCGGGCCGAATAGACTGTCTCACTATTTACTGTCAGTGTTGACAGACGTCATTTGATAAATAATTTCAAAAGTGGAATATGTCAGTTTGAAATGTATACTGTGAGTTGTGACAGACTTTACTTTTATTGAAAGTACAAACAATATGCTTAACATCAAATACAGTGTGGACACAAAAGTTTTTTGCATTTCAAACTTATTTTAAATTATTCTAAGTAGACTAGCTGTAAACACAGCTTTGCCCACATTTACCTAATCTGTATAGCTACTTTTTATTTTTGGATAAATTCTTTCTAAAGTCAAAAGAATGATTAAAATAAAAAATATTCAGTTTATCGACTACAAACATTCAAATCTTTCTTTTTCACAATATTAGTATATGTAGTATTAGACGGAGATACAGTAGCAGTAGTAGACGCGTAAGACATTCGTTTTATCGTATTTTGAGAAGTTAATTGATATTACAATTTTAATAATACTAATCCAAACTGATCCCAAACTAGGCAGAGCCTGTACTATGGTAACCAGACTGCTGATAAACATACTTATATATTTCTAAAATACATACATATTATACATAAATAACACCCAGATACAAAAGAAACGATCATGCTCATCACACAAATATTTGTCTTCGGTGGGAATCAACCTCACGACCACGCTCAGCAGTGGCGATCACTAACCACTAAACCAATAGGGCAAGAGAACCTCTTCTCCCATATGAATAGGGCTACCAAAATTTGTAAGATGGGCGGGGTAGGTCTAGTGTTGAAAAGGAGTAAGTTACCACTTTTATTATGAGTGTTTGCACGCACCACTTATGTGGCTCCGCGTTTCCATAATTGAGCCCTTATATACCACCATAACTGTAATATTATAAGGGAGAGTCATGCTTCGGCACGTATGGGCCGGCTCGACCGGAGTGATACCACGGCCTTACAGAAAACCTCATGTGCAGCAATGATTGCACTGCTTTACGCCGACTGAGTGAGGTTACCGGAGGCCCTAGCCCTTATCTCCCCCCTTCTCCTCCTCTTCCACCCTTCCCCTACTCCCACCTTAAAGGCAGGCAACGCACTTGTGACTCTTGAGTTGCAGGTGCCCATGGGCGGCGGTAGTCATTTACCATTGGGTGACCCGTCTGCTCGTTTGCCCTCTATACATTATAAAAAAAAAATTGGTATGTGAGTTTGTTTGTTACGCTGTCAAGCCTCAACTACTCCATCAAGCGGTTTGAAATTTTACATAAACATTCTCATTGGTACAGCGATAGAGATACCTATCTTCCAGAAAAAGTACTGTACTGTACAAACCTGCGTAAATACAGTTTCGGCGTGGGGGCTCCACATATAAACACAAAAATAACATAACGCATACAACACACTCATGCCGTAACAGCTTACCTCTCATACAATAATAATACCTACACCGAACACATGACTAATAACATTATATAACATCTAGATTGTGTACGTCGGCGAGGAGATAAAATCTTAATTAATTTACAAGTGAAATCGCGACGGTCAACGATTAGTTGGCGTAATGTCAATGTCGTGGTACAAGGTTAACTTGAAATAAAACTAGTAAACAGTTAAACTGCCGTTAACTTTTCTTCGATAGGAATAACACTGGTTTATATAAATAATTTGGCAAACTACCACACAACACATCTAATGGAAGCTCCATCCATCCATATCGGAGCTTACCTAAAATCATTCACAGCAAAAATTATAAGAATAATAAAAACTTAATTTGTCTTGTAGACAAAATGGTATTGGAATAATTACATGAATGACAGCGCAAATATGCCAGCCGCTGTTATTCTGTCCAAGCCAATCATTAATAACAAACTTAGAATAAACACAACGACAACATCCTAACCACGAACTATGTCACTAATATGTTGCCAATCCTATCCAAATAAGGTCTGGCAAATGCTTAAGCTACTACTAATAACTACATACTACGTTCGTTCTCGTCAACATCAGCCCATCTAGAGTGAACAGATCTCCATTTGCGAGACATTAATCCACGTAGAAATCGGCTGTAAACTACTTAGACAATAGTCTTCTTTAATTCACGGAACATGCAATGCGAATATCATTGTCATCTGATTTTAATTAGTTGCGTAGGGTACCATGTATAATGCATAAAACTGTTTGACAAATACTTAACACACTCCGTACTTTATCCTTAATAAGTTTAATAACCGATGAAATACGCTACCCAATTATACAAGGGCAACAGTCAACCAAACATCAAAAGGAAACCTTATCTTTGAAAGATTTTGAACAATGTTCCTTGGTTAAAAATATGAACTGATTTAAATATATTATGAGGTTCTTGGAAGCCCTAAAAATACAGGTCAGTCATTGAAAACATGCAAGTGTCGGTTACAATAAATCAAGGCATTTACGAGAAAAAATGGCGAGCTTAAACCAGATGCGTCCGCGATTCTAGGTATTGGCTAATGTGCTTTAAAGACACAGATACTTTGTATTGTACCCACTGCCATACGACAAATTCTGCTAATATCTGAAAAGCTCTTTATAGTGAATATACATACATATAACCTTAATATTGTATCCAAGGTGACAAACAAACTTACATGATGATAGAAAATAAATGTTTTTAAACCCAATAACATTCACAAGACACACAGAAAACCCAGATAGAATTTAATTTAACTCTTGAACATGAACCTAAAGATTGTGTTTCAAATCAGGCTGGCAACTTGTGAGATTAGATAGATAGATAGATAGAGTATACCTTATTGTACACCTAAAATAGGATACCTACAACATACAATGTTAAGTAGCATACAATGGGCGGTCTATCGCAGTCTGCGATCTCTTACAGACAACCTTTGATGGACTATACTGTATAGTAATAGGTAACTTGTGGTGCACATTAGTCTTACTTACTAAAACAATAACATGTATACATACACACATACATACATATATACATACATACATACATACATACATACATACATACCCATATAAATAAATACAGATAAACATGATTAGCGTGTATATATAACTTTAACTTTTTAATACTAGTATAGATTAGCCTATCGAACTGACAAAATTAGTGACATATTGTGTACATTCTCATCCATAGATTAGTAATTAAACTAGACGCATCCGTGTACTGTCTTGTTAGATCACCACACCTGTGTCGGAGGGTACGTGAATCCATTGATCAAGGCTGGCATTAACATATTTATTACTGTCGACATGTCAATATTCTAACAGATGAAATCTACTTGTTAATGTATATAATATGAAACTTAAGACTCAAATCAGAAATGCTATGGATTCCAAGGAAATACTGCAAAATAATTTTTTGAAAAATTTCGAATCTCTAGCTGGATAAAAATTTCTAAATATTCTACTGTTCTAGGAAAGGTTGGTTTTCCGTTAGACATATAGCAGATATATGTATGCATAGGGAGCGAAAAACTGTAGCTGTTTGCTAAAACACAATTAAGGTCACGCTTCTTCAAGCAAACTGTCAGTCTTTTTACACGTATAGTTTCTTAGAATTTACTCGAAATTTATATGGCAAACCAAGAGAATGGATAATAACGTGTTCATGATGTCAAATGGCTTCATAGTGATTGCAGTGCGTCAGGTTTGTTTTAGAATGTGTTAGGTATTCCTCAGTAATTCGCAAACGGTGCACCTCCACGGTCTGCGTGAAAGGACTGACAGTATCTTGTACGTATCTGAAAGACATTGTAATGTTACAAGAAGTTAGACATGCAGTCAAATATATAACCGTGTAAATTTTACTTACTTTTAATGGTTGTTAAGTTTTTTTTTATATTAGCAAACTATAAATATCAATGTAAAAGAAAATCTTATGTCTCTCTTCATCATCATTTAAGTTAGAAGCATACTTATTCGTTTGGCAGGCTTAGATGGTACATGCATCCAACATGAAGAGGTTCTATGAGCATTTAAATCTAAATATGGGTTGGGGTTAGAGATAATCCAAGATAACCCTCCCCTACACAAGTACAATAATGAATCACTCCAGAAATCCGCATGCAATTTTGATGTTCTTGAATTTTGTGAAACGGTGATTAAACAATTATTAACTACTAGCTACGCCTCGCGGTTTCACCCACGTAAGTGCCGAGGCTGTAGGAATTTCGGGAGAAAAAGTAGCCTATATGTTAATCCAGGTCTCCAGCTTTCTACATACCAAGTGTCATCGCAAACTTTCGCGTTTATAATATTGGTAGGGCTAGTAGGATGAAACAATATTATTGTTACTAAGCAAAAATTAAATTATTGACGAATTTTATTTTGGTTTTTGCAATTTACATAGGTACCACTGTCCTAAAAATAACCTTATCGCTTTATCATGAAATCGCGTGTTTACATTTTGTGATAAATGTTCATATCTCAGTGAAACAAAGACATTGTCTTTAGTAACATTGAATTTCAGTAATTGAATTGTAGGTTTTCTTGTGACATAATATGTGTGCAGCCACCGTACATGCAAGCAGCGTTACTAGAGGCAGATTAATTAATAATGCAACAGACGGTTTAATTTATTAAGAAGACCTACTATAGGTTCATATAAAGTCGCATTTTGTAAAAAATCTACTGTGTGAGCTGTTTACTGGCCTATAAGAGAGCCTTTCGGTCTATTTTTGAAGTGAAAACTTCTTTAGGCATGTTAGGCTCTTTTGGTATGGGGAAAAAGCACTGTGTGTGTGTTTTCACTTCTGACGTGCAGTCCTACGACTGACAGATATTTTTAATTAGCCTATTGCATGAAGACGACTTACTGATTCTGTGTCTTTGGTCTGGAGATTAAATGACACTGAGCACTTGAGAAATAAATTATTAAAATGCAATAAATGGAAACGCGCGGTATTCAACCAAGCCTAGATGTTAGCCTCAATAGATCGGTAAGCGCTATAATGACGCTATACTATTACGAAGTAACTATTTTCTTATCTGTGACTAGGGTATAACGATATTATTATACGACCATCAAGCGCGACAAGATCCAAAAAAAAAACTAAGCCATCAATGGCGAGAAATGAATTTTATAAATTCTTTTTAAGTAATCAAAAGTATTTCATAAATAACTAGCAGTTTCGCGTGTACGTATTTATATATTGTGCGAATAACCCTAATTATTATTCCAAAATAAAAGTAGCCTAAGATACGACTTATAACACCAGCCATCTGCTAGTGAAAGTCCTTTGTAAATCGGCCCATCAGGTCCGGAGATTAGCCGGAACAAACAGACAGACAGACAAAAATTAAAAAAACTGAGTTTTATGAGCTTAAAAAAAACTATTATTTTGACATCACAAACAGACACTACACTTTTATTTATTTGTATTGATGATTAGTCTTGCCCACGAGGTATGTCTTAGATAACAGCGCTTATTCTGCATGAAAGATACCCACGGAGCAAATACTCTGCTCCGTGAAGATGTCCATGTCCTTTTCTGTAAATCTGAATGCAAAGTTTCATTACGATGGGTTGAGTCGATAAGGTGTGAAAACAGAACAAACAATCTCACTTTATGACCATAGGTTTGGATGGATGGATTAGTTAGAATGGACAAACACTGTTCCTGACTGACTTGCATATACCCGGTCCAAATAAGCCGTAACTGCTACAAAAATTTCCCAAATTACTGAAGAACGTTTCGAAATTCAAAGACACCTTATCACATTGCCTGCGTATGTAGATGTAATCAATTAACGTCTGTTGTTCATACATCACTATGACGTCATAACCTCTCGTGAACTTATATTTGGATATGTCTCATTAACATAATTATGTGCAATTTATACTGATGTAATCTGGTTTTAATATATTATATAGAGTTATGACATCAACGGTTAAATACCAATTGGTTCAAAGCGAAATTGAAAAAGGAAAATGATTGGACTGTAAATATTCAAGACGTGGCTTGGGACCTTATTTCTTCTGAACAAAATTAAATAGACTATTTATTATTTTTGTGTTTGGTATTTCTTTGCTTAGGGACTTTACCGGAAAAGAGTTCTCGGCTATTTTTTCCACTCCAATGGCTGTGACTCTTCCATGCCAGGGCCAATACCTATGACCAACGAAATACCGAGCAACACACTCGGTGAATCTTAAGGAAACTGTGTTAACTGTGACGTTCCAAAATATCAGATCAGAAGTTTTGACGTGTGGAGAGGTAATCCACTGCCTACTTAGCAAAGTGGGAGAAAAAAGATTCAAACAAGAAAAAATGTGTGTGTCAGCTCCGACGCACGACTGGAGTTTACAATTTACTGGAGTCTCTCTCTCTCTCTCTCTTTCTCTCTTTCTCTCTCTCTCTCTCTCTCTCTCTCTCTCTCTCTCTCTCTCTCTCTCTCTCCCTCCCTCCCTCTATATATTCTGTATATGTTTACACATAAATTTTACTCTTCATATTTTTTTCATACCGCGCGCCTTATATGCAAATCGATTCTTAAGGAGTAAACTCCAATAAACTCCAATAAAACTGATTTAAGATCTTCTACGGTCTCAGGGTAGTGAGATAGTATCCATTTTAGCGACACCCAGTGATGAGTTGATCTCATCGATAATCTTGTTTATACTACTATAAACACTGTAATTTTATTGACTCCTTACTTGCTTTTGCATTATGACAGGTATCTCAGTACTTACATCTTTTATCCAAGGTAAATGTCGATCGACAGAGCTTAAACTGTTTTGCAAACCTTGAGTTGCGCAGCACTGGCTATTCTTCTTAGGAACTGTGGTTAGTAATTACAATTTTATGTATAAGTAAGCCAAGGTCCTCAGATACGGAGCTGAAACGACAACAACATATGTTTGTAATAAAAATAAAGTGATTCACAGATAGGATGTGCTTAGTAATAGCAAAAAAGTAATCAAATTATATACATGTATATGTTTCGGAGAGTCGTTGCTGCTTCCGGGTAGCGTTTTACAAAGTCGCGAGTGATCCGTGTTTTTTGGCAATTCTGTTTCTCAGCGCATCCCTTTAGATAAATAGAAGATGAAGTCGAGAAAAGCGAGCGGTCAAATCGAGAACGGAGGGAAATCTTTGAGAGGAGGAGCTAGTTCCCTGTCTCTGTAACCGTTCGTAGGTATTGGACCCAGTCTGGCACAGAGCAAACCCAAGGTATAAGTCAGGCCGACATTGGAAAGGAACGGTGGCTCTTTAGGAAGGCAGGAAAGTCTTGTTAAAATCACCCATATTGCCTGGTGAAGACCAGACACTGTCAACTGACTATAGGGTCAGATTGGGCAACGCATACTTATCGAGAAAGTCACAGTCTTTACTTCAAATAGACGGAGTGACTAGATATGGTGTTCAAACCTGTAAATTGGGTTTTGAGCAAACGCCTCTCGTGGCTAGTGATAAGTCGGTTTGACAGGCCATTAGCATTAGGCATAACCATAATTATGTCATGGTGCTCTTGTTAATGTGGTTGAGGATTTTGAAATTTTTGGAATAAAAAAAGGAAACTAAAAAACCCCGTTTCTGAACCATCTACAATCATTAGTCAATCTGCGAGATTATTTATTGAATGAATCGTATAAATATCGAGAACTATAAATGGTTTGATTTAAAATGATTGATGATGTATTTATCAACTCAAGTAAACACGTCAATAAAACAAAATCGCTTGCCGATCACGTTCCACGAACTTATAAACAGTAGGTAGTAATGAAAATTTGTAACTTCGACGCACCGCTTAAGTATCGTTTGCGTATGCGCTAGTACAATAACGTGTATATGTCTTAGATTTACGAGTCTGTTTACTTCAACCGACAACTCATATAAGGGACAAAAGGATAGTGTTTCTGTAAAACTATTTTTTTCAAGTAGATTCAGGTAGATTTCAATAGAGGCTATGATAAGTTCCTAGCTAGTCACGCAAGATTTTTGGTACGGGGATAAGGTTAGCAAAGCGCGTGTGATTTTGCCGCTGTTGCGAATTTTTATAGGCAATGATAACTGCTTGTCATCAAACGGCCTATGTGATTGTTGGACGTGAAATTTTGAAATAACATAAACTTCATATTTACAAATACTGAAAGAGCTATATACACCCACATTTCCCCACGATCATTGGTCCTACGTAAAGAGGGTGAGCCTGTTGCCGTCTTCTTACTACGATACGAATTTTCTAACATAAATAACTTATTAATGATGACGAACGACAAAGGTATCCCACCCAGAATCTCACGAAATCGTACGTAAACCTATGTACAAACCTTGGCTACGGCAGTCTTCTAGAACATATGAAGATTTATATCTTAAATTTGAAAGTTTTGGATTAGATTCCCCGGGTCTTTAAAGCGGGGCGTGAAAATGTATTATAATTTAATGCATTATGTATGTAGTAAAGTGTAAGTATGTTTTATGTAGAATGCTAGTTAACATCTTTAAAATTTATCCGTGTAATCGTGTTTTGGGTTATAGGGCGCGCCAAGTATAAAAACTGCTGCACTTATTGGAGCGTAGTAAAGCAAAAAGAGTTATGAAGAGTTGGCAAGACTTTCCACATTTATTTTTATTATTCCAAAATTGATATCAAAAAGCAAATTTCCAAATTATATGTTTTAAAGAAAAATGAACTATCATGTTCCGCATCAGTAATCCATGTAAAGGTTGTCTGGAAGAGCTAGCAGTGGATTATAAGAAGAGAAGAAGATTATGAGAGACCACCGTTATGACACGACAGCTTATTGTATCCTACCGATTGGTGATATAATAAAGTTGTCCAAAACAGTGTATTTTTTGATGAGACGATATCTGTTCGATTCCTTCTCAGTCCAGGAATATGTCTGTTTGAATTAGTCTGGATGTTTCTAACCTACTAATATTATAAACGTGAAAGTTTGTGAGGATGTACAGATGTATGGATGTTTGTTGCTCTTTCACGCAAAAACTACTGAACCATATCCTTGTTCTCTAACCCACAGTACAAGCTCTGCTTAGGGCCTAGATCGCGATGTGTAATATTATTTATTATATTTCTGTGATGTATAAATAATTGTCCCGATTCTGGGTGTTCTTTGTGTTCGTTGTTTGAAGTTTGTGAAGACCCCGCGATACAGGAATATTCCTAATTGTATTTTTAAATAAACACTAAACTCTAGAAATATCACTGCCAGTTAATACAGTTATAAAATATTTTGATTGTTTAAGGTTCAATCAATGATTTTTATTTGTTTGTATTGTTCAAGTTCATATTGCAAAAATAGCATGTAGGAAAAGTAGAACAACTAAATAAACCACATAGTCTTATTTACGTATTTATGAATAAGAAACACTGCTTCATGTATCGACCATTGTCTCACAACCTTTTCCTCCAACTCAAGCATATATTTCATATCTTATAAAGTTATAAAACACTGTTATTCATTGTAAGAATTGTTGGCTGACCTACTTACGTTAAATTTTCCACAGTCTTTGCGACATGATTCATTTTGAAACGCTGTTCCGATATCTACCAGTACCAATGATACCTAACATCGTTATTTCATCCAGTTGGTTCTAGGAAGCCAATAATACAGCGATCATAGCAAGCCGTATAAAATAGTAACGGGATCTCATGGGTGTACCGCAAGGAATTTGTCTGGGACCTTTTTGTTTACACCCTGCAATATCGTATAACGTGACGCGCAGTAGCAAAAAGAATGCATAACAATGAACTCGTGAAACTCAAAACCACTATTTACATGAAATCGCCATGTTTCATCAACATAATTGGGCCGACACGTGGCTTTTGAACGTGAATGAACATTATAGTATCACTTTGTTTAGGTATTCGCTTTGTTTACAGATTTAAAGGTAGCTATTGCGTTAACTACCACTTATGTTGACTCGTTTGCTATTATTTTGTTATTATTAGTATTAAGTAACAGCTTCGAGTGTTTTCTTACACATTTTATGTTTATTTTACGATAAAGTTTGCGAAATTTGTTTATATGACCTACCTCAAAGTGTTTTGAGAAATACGTTTGAATTTATGTACTTTGTAGTTTAGTTTTAATAATTATACCTACGCTCAGGTTTCTTGTTAAGCTCAGCTAAATTTATATATAATTTTGTTAATTGGGTTTAGGTGAATAGCTGAGCTATTGTGGTTTTTTAGTTTGGTTGGGTTTAAAATTTTATATTGCGAAATGAAAAGATATCGAATGAACAATATACGCCACGTTGAGTAGTACTAGAGGGTTACTTTAGATTATAGGGGTGAGTCCCACCTAAACTAATATGAAATATTTATTTGGTTAGGTTATTCCGGGACTAACGCACTACAACATTAACAAAGATATATATTTTTCCTCGTGTCACGTTACAAATTTATATCAATGCTTTTAATATTCCAAGACGAATACCAGAATAATATTAAATTTCTTGGTATTTATTACCCAGTTTCATTTATCTCAGACTTCTCTCTATTACAAAATATTACGTTTTATATCGCATTACCCCACGGTATTGTAAGAGGGAAGTATTAAAATATATTTTTTGTCATATTTACCTCTCCAGTTTTACCAGTCCGTCAATCATTTGGAGTTTCGTGCGCGGAAGGCACCTACTACCCACATTCAGTTCCATGGATTGAACATGAACCTTACAAGCACTCTCACTCTCACCACAATGCCATCATTGCTTCTTTTAGTCGTAACCTCTCCTTATTATATTGGTGATTGGATATTATCTTTACCAAAACCTGACTATACTTCGGAAGTGTTGATCTAATTTCCATAGACTATATCAAGTACGTGGCTTAATACCTTCTTTTATCTTGCTAAAATGAATACTTAGCATTCATTTTATGATATATCTCTATAAGACCATTTATTATGTTAGCTATGAACACGTTGGTTTCCTGCACATAAATTTTATCATAAAATTTGTTGATACCTAGGTTTAGACAACTAACGAGTTGTTTACCTTTCGTTTGTGTTTTGCATGTGATGAGACATCAATGCCGTCTTAAATTTATTGCCAGCAATCAAGGGTAGAAGTAATAGGTTGGCGGTTATTCAAAACGTTTAACGGTTTGAATTTCATTGCTGTTTCGGTTTATTTACATCTAAGTTACAGATGTAATTTGCAAATCTCAATCATATTTAATTCTCAAATAAACTTGACGACTAGAAGGTTAAACTAAACTACTCCTAAATTGATTTATTCGTACTAGCTTTAGCATGCGGCTTTGCTCGAGTTGAAGTAATTTTTCTACACCTCGGGATCAGTACTTTTTCTGGATGAAAAATACCTTTTTTTTTTTTGTACCCTACGATCATACAAAATTTCATAATGATCGGTGGAGTAGTTAAAGAGCGTGAAAGCGTAACCAACATAAGGGCGTTGCAATGTATCTTACGAGGAATTAGACGCACCACGGCATAGTTTCTGAGTGATCGGCTCCTACAGAAAAACCACTAGTGCACATATACCGAAATTAGCTTTTTGTGTGAAACTAACTCCAACTTTTTTGTTCGTTTAGCTTATCTCAAAAGCTATTTATTAATTCTATTTAGTCTTTGTTGTCCTAAAAACCTAAATAATTCATTAAAATCAATTTATTAAATAAGGATTGAACGAGTTATCCCACACTCCTTGTTTTCTGGTTTTTTGTGTTCTTGTCACTTTAATTTTCTTAAGGACGTGATCGTGCTATTTCGTATAGGTAGCGTAGAGAAAAGCCAATCATAGCTCAAACTATTGTTCGTGTAGCGACTTTGAGCTTTTTATATGGCCTATTAGATAGGTAGTTAATAACACCGTGATATTTTTTTTTCCTCCAAGCCCTTTTTGTAACTAAGCCGGGGTCGGCTTTCAGTCTGATTACGAAACGCCCGAACTTCGATATTTTACCTCCACAACCCAAGTTTTAAGCTATTTCGAAGTTCAGTAGTTGGAACAAGTTGTCGGACTTGCTTTTTTTAGGACTCCAACTATCTGTACCGAATGCCACAAATGTTCGTATGACAACCGGGACCGATGGCTTAACGTGCCTTCCGAGGCATTTTTCTTAAGACATTCTCATTGTCTACAAGATACTATTATAATAATATCATAAATGGATACGTTTGTGAAGGTGTTTGTCTGTTTGCCTTGTTATTAATTCACGTTTTAAATACTTATTTTAATAGGTAAAACTTAGCGACAGATAGGTAGTCTTCTATGATTTAGATACACACAGCAATAAATATATATTCGCATAAATACTTCATTTTATCTCCTTCAATGCAACTACATCACCGATATTAACATTATTAGATACAAATACACGCAATCATGGCATGCGTGTGTTTGGTAAATAAATTAATCGTTTGGGAAAGCGGAAAATCACCCTGTTGTGGCGCCAGATGGACGTCTGCCAGCTTTCGCTGTACCTTAATGGAAACAATAGCAACTTGTGATAATCACTGTTATAATACTCGACATTTTAGAGAGGAAACTTGACATGTAATTAGTTTTATACCCAGGACTGCATGTAAAACTATTTATAATATACATCTGGTTCGAAGAAATTATCAAATAAAACCTTGTTATACAAATTGTTATCAAGTCACCGGCCTAGTTCGTAATCGAGAAGCTTTTGAGTACTAAAACTCAATGAAGATGATTATAATGGCTTGAGGCTTGACACACTTCAGAGATGCTTTGTTATAATGTCGGAATCAAAAACTAAATCCATGGCGCCGGCAAAGGCAATACAATTGTAAAAGTTCACCTGATAGGATTAAAATGTCTCTTTACGGGCGACGCCGACGTCGAATTTTGACTCAAAGTTTATTAGTGATTTAACAAACAAATAGAAACACGGTTTAATAGCAAACCGAACTGAAAAGTAAAAAATAATTATTGATTGTAAAAAAGCGTGGGCTGCTTTTCACTATATTTTTATAATAACTGTACTTTTGAATAAATAGCTATGAACTATTTGTAACATTTGATGTCGAGCACCACTTTTTATATATCAAAAAATATTTTCTACTTTTTAGTTCGGTTTGCTATTGGTAAAGTCAGTTTTTTTAACTAAAATTTATTTTCGAGTATTGTATTGTCATCGGTCCTTGATAGTGTGAAGGTTTTCATGTTAATCCGACAGACGCCACAGCATGTACTGGATTATCAAGGTAAATTAGGTGAAAACACCAAAATCTACTGCCTGCTTGTGTCGATCTATAACTTCCAGTTTCTAAAATGCGTAGAGCCTTATGAGAAGAATACTGGCAAAGAAACTCATGGCCACTCTTTTTAAAAGTCAGCAATACAACTGTCAACTAGTGTCAACACGAGAAACTGAAGACAACAATCGAGAATAGGAATGGGCTTTTACCTTTGTTGAGATGTTTTTTCTACTAAGGCCGACAACAATTCTTTGTTTACTTTGTCGTAAGCGGTTACCAACATTTATTTGTTTATTTCTCTTTATTGTACACCATTACAGTATTAATTTGTACAGACATGGTTACACACATTTAGGCGATTTCTTTCAGATATTTTTTTACGGATTATCAAATGTGATTTAGGGCAGTCTATGGTCTACTATTATATAAATTTAAGTGTTAGAAACTGAATACTACATATATTTACATTAAGTATATAGGTTCTTACATAACACTTACACACTCTAATGTTACAAACATTAGATTTAGATATAGTCGATTTGGATTCCTAATGTTGTTCCTTTTGGTGACATTTTTCGCTTCCTTAAATGTTTGAGGGTGCTGTTTTAATAAATTTGCCCACCTCCAGGATGTACAAGCACGGCAATGTAGGGATTTTCAATTTTTTTAAATATGGACAACAAGATACATCCGGGGCGATGTTGCATATGGACCTAATGCACCGTTTTTGTGCTATAAAAGCCTTGTCTATGTCTGTACCGTTACCCTATACTAACAATCCATACCCTAACACAGATTCGATATTTTGGTAACAGACTTATGCCAGTTTGTACCATTTATTTTATTTGCGATTTTTTCTAATATGTTCCTTCCAGTTAAGTTTATTATTTATAATTATACCGTATTGTTAGCCATCGTTAGATTTAGTCCGTTGTAATTTATATGTATGTTATTGTCATTAAGATTATTAAAATTAATTACATGTGTTTTCGATAAATTTATTTGTAAATTATTATTATGCATCCAATTAATAATTAATGTCAAAGTGTTATTGAAGTCATTTTCGTGTTGTGCAATTGTCATATTTTGTTTGTAGTTACTATTACCATCAGTAAATAGTATGATGTTATGGTGAGTAGTGTCTGACAAATCGTTAATGTAAACTAGGAAGAGGAGCGGACCCAGAACACTGCCCTGGGGAACTCCAAATTTATTTATATCATACTTGGATCTCTTTACTTCACCACAGTCTTTTGCGTTTAGTTGTGACACATCACCACATTGATATCTATCATCTATGTAGGGTTTTAGCCAATGCCAAATTAATACACAAGCTTCGTCAAAAGCTGTTCATGTGGACAAAATCGAATGCCTTAGTGTACATTTTCTTGTTGACACTCTGAAGGATTTCGTTAACTAACAAGAAAGCTGCATCACTGGTAGATTTTTTTCTTTGGAAACCGTATTGGTTCTTTACAATAGTACTGTTAACATTGAAGAAAGACGTAAGTTTCTCGTGAATAACTTTTTCAAATATTTTTGAAAATACCGGTGGTATTGTAACAATATTTGAACAACTATTTTTGTATTTGATAGAGTATTTACCGAGGAAGGTTCTAGGCTATGTAAAATCACGCTACGCCCCTTAGGAGCTTAATTTTTAATTTATTTTTATTATTTGTTGTTATAGCCGCAACAGAAATACACATTCTGTGAAAATTTCAACTGTCTTCCTTTTACGGATCATGAGATACAGCCCGCTGACAGACAGGCGCACGGACGGACAGCGGAGGGTTAGTAATAGGGTCCCGTTGGTTACACTACGGGTACGGAACCCTAAATTGAGAAATGGGGCGTTCTTAAAAATTGCATCTGATATAGTTTTGGCCGTTTTGCCAAATAGATAGAGAAAAAATTGGGATGAAATAAGGCTCTGAACATAATATTATGTATTAAAGAAAGTTATTAATAGAAAGTATTTTGTAATTCTTGAACCTTTTTTACAACTTAGTTACAAGCCTAAGCAAAATTTATGTTGCGTATAAACATTGTTTTGCCGATCAATGAAGGAAAAAGATACGTATCCAATATTGAATTGACCTAGTTACTTTCGATCGTGTTGTGGTTTGCCGCAACTGTTTGTGTAATTTAATAAGTTTTTATTTCGATAAAAGGAACTACCTACTCTTTAAAAACCAATTAATTTATTAAAATGAAAAATAATAACCAAATAAACAATATTAAGACCTGTAATCATGCTTACTTAGTCATATTTTTTCACTAACAACCTGCACTTCTTTAACAAATTATACACATAAACCTATCTCACGAATCACTCTGTCTATTGGTGGAAACCGCATGAAAATCCGTTCAGTAGTTATTCAGTTTATCGCGAACAGACAGACAGAAGGCAGGGAGAGGCGGGGGACTTTGTTTTATAATATGTAGTGATTTGCAGGTGAAAATATTTTTAACTACCTAATTTATTTATTATTCTGGCCAATCTAGGTAACTTTTTTATAAACCAGTTTAAAATAGATCAATTTATTGTTACATACGGATAGGTATTTTTTTTTTACAACTAGTAACTTTTACTGAATAAAAATCGATTATAATATATATATTTTTGTAGTCAAATCAGGAACTTAACGTGGATATCCCTATTCTGTTGGTGGTGATAAAACTCTTCATGAAAAATTGCGGTCACATGAAACTATATTCGGCATAAACGAACCACAGACGCCTCTTGATTTATATTACACACGCGAACGCACAAAACCCAATGAAATATTGGGAACTATTATTCATTTAACTGAGATTTGCTTTCAAATTTCCGGCTATAAGATTCTTAAAAGCAACTTTTGTTGCGTTCTATTTTCAAAAGCATGTTAAAAGTAAATCAGCCATAAAGTACCACATCAAAATAAATACATTTTCGTCGCGGTCTCGTTGTTCGTCTGGAAATATTCCAGATTTTGTTTTGTAAATTGCTTTGATGCTATCGTAACTGATATAAAGCTATTTTCGAATATTATGTAAAATACATAATCATTATGAGTGGAAAACATTTTGTTCTACATTTAAAAAGTTCGATTATAAAGAGGAACTTGTTAATGTGTAAATTATGTCAATAACAAATGTCATTTTTGTCATATCGTGTAAAACTTGTGTGTTGTAGTGATTTCAATTGAGAAACGGATCAGTACTGATATTCTTAACGGCGAAATTCATTTAAAAATGGTTACCATGGCGGTTTACAGCAGTAGCAGTTACATAACAGTAGCAGTAAAATCATTTTCTTTCTTCCTTTTTCATTTACGTAACCTGCCTTTTCATTTTAGAGTCAAACTGGTACCACCACGACCCGTACCATAGACGAACAGGAAAAAAGGTGTGAGCGAACACGTAACGTCTTCAAACCGCCTGTATTGTGTCATAAAATTAAGTTTTTTGTTAAAGTATCAAAATAATGAACGACATTAAACCACAGAAAGGTTTAAATAAGAACCCTTTATATGGTTCATAATATATGTTTCAATGGAATGGCTTTAATGTAGGTATCCTAGAAAGTATGAGACTACTGTTATTGTGTAAACCTAGAACGGTTTTATTTATTCATCTGATTATAATCTTTATGCAAGAAAACAGTTGTCTAAAACTCAGTTGCGTAACAATTGGGTGGCAGAGTGGGCAAAATGCCCACTCTGCCACGGGTCCATGGCCCTAGGGGGCCCCCGGCCTCGACCTAAAGGCCTCAAGCACGTGAGGCACCAAGAGTGAACTTGTGCCCCATCCGATGAATTAGCCAGGGGTCTCAGATGGTATAGTTACGCCACTGCTAAAACCTGCGTATTATGTAAGCAATACATTTATGTAATCGTGTAACATAGAAGGCTCAGATAAGACCCGTGCTGGATAAGTAATAATCTATGGAATATTTGCCATATCTGTGATTGCGAAATTAGTACACAAATAGTAGTAGGTAATTTGTTCTATTGGACATTATTATTTTTTAAGCAATTTTAATTAAAACCTTTCCTAACAAATAAGCATATTATCAACGAATAACATTGGTACTACGCATTATCCTATTAATAATTGTTTTATTATTATGATTATTTAATTTTTATTACATGGCAACATTGTTGTTTGTACGACAACTGATATGTCAAATATCTTGTGAACCCTTTTTTGGCCACCATTACACGCCGCTGTTGTATATTGTGAAATAAATTACTGTAGTGGTTTTAATCCGCATTTTGTCCATACAACTAAGGTTATGTCAATAACTGATAAGGTTTATTATTGTTATGTGCTATAATCATACGAATAATTGATTTCCTCTTCATTTAGGCGTTCTAATTAGTTATTCAGGTCAACAAAATAATATGAAACCCAATTTAAATTTGCAAAACAGAACTGCTTACGAATCTTCCTAGAAATCTGAACAGATTAAACAGATACACAGTAAAAAAAATTGTAAAAAAAAAGTTTGGTGAAATTCCTATTTCAAATTTGTTTTCAGCTACGTTATTATCAGCGCACCAAGAAAGTTTATAGGATTATGGGACTCACCAATAATGTTAGAAAGGAATGAAAATACAGGATAGAAAGGGATAGGTAGAAAACAAACGTGACCCTGAACGTAAATGTGGCCTAGTCCCGGGTCGGATCAATAGTTCGGACAAAAGATGCAACGGTACGCAAGTCAACATGGGAACCGGTTTGGGAATTACGTAAGAAGGACGATGTTGATTTCATCTCTACCTCCCTATTTACTTAGGACGCTCCATACATAATACATAAAATCTTACTGCCTTATTCATGAACCCTTTCTAATAGCATTTAAGATTCTATACGTATGTACTTTAAATAGTTCATCTATAATCTGTGGTAAAAGTAGATTAATCTGTTTTCATCTTGTGTCAAAAGTGCAATCGAGAAAGTATTAATTTCCAGCCTGTATTATTGCTGCTGTAACTTACTCTTTTTTTTTTGTAAAATTTGGTGCAAGTTGGAGAAAAGTGGCACTTTTCTTTTATTAATTTATATTTATTTATAACTGGTTTTTTTATTTGTTTATACTTTTTTTTTTTACTTTGTGTACAGTGAGGTAATAGATTGCAATTCATGTGATACTGAAGTCAAATGAAATACAAATCGGAAGGAAACAAGCTACTTATGTACTTTGAAAAAACCTAAAATCTTTCTCTAGCCAGTAGTTCTTCCGGTCGTCATATGAACAAGCCACATAATTTTATTATGCTATGTTACTTACCTAACTATATTTTTAAATTTCGTTTCCTGTTCCACTATTTTTCGCTTTCGTCAGCCGTCACTTTCTGATATCCGTACCTAATTTGTATAAGATTTGATATACTAATAGAACTTTCGTTATAACCTCGATCTTACGGAATCTAGAAATCGTTTCAGCGCCAAATTAAAGGCATGACATTATCATAAAAATGTCGTAAGGTTTATCGTACCTCCGTTGTAAGGTTACCTGCGTTTATCTTGTTGTACCTCCTACTCACCGTCGTAAAAGGAAAACGCATAAATTTTTAGAACATGGTATAAGAATAACAATCCACTTATAAATGTTTCATAACATTAATAATTGCGACTAAAATTATTCTCATAAAATTTCCAAGTTTTGAGGTTGCTTCATTATTGCGCAGTTAGCTTTTCGAGAACAATTAAATTTTTGAAATTGGAACGACATTTAAATAATAATTCATCGCTTCCATCAAGGACGCAAAAACACGTCATCGTAATAAAAGGTCCTTATAAGTTTTTTAAAACTTTAACCGTAGATATGTGTGTAGGTGTACATGCAGGTATACGGCCAGCCTTGGAATAAGGTCATTAATTTTGACCAGATTAGTCTCGAGTACGAGCTACCAAGAAATCTGTAAAATCTGTCTTTTTTCGTGGGAGAGCCAAGCTTCGGCACGTATGAGCCGGCTCGACCGGAGTGATACCACGGCCTCACAGAAAACCGGCAGTGAAGCAATGGTTGTATTGTGTTTTGCCGATTGAGTGAGGTTACCGGAGGTCCTAACCCTTCCCTCTCCCCCCTTTCTCCCTTGCCCTACACCCACGTTAAAGGCCGGCAACGCACTTGTGACTCTTTGCCCATGGGCGGCGGTAGTCGCTTACCATCAGGTGACCCGTCCGCTCGTTTGCCCCCTATACACACCTAACAAAAATATCTCCTCTTGCTTTTGAATTCGGTAAGCATATAGACAATCTCTTACAATATACGGACACGCTGGTACTAATTTATTAAAATTATAATTTGATATTTTGGCAAACGATTCTACACTATCTGGAATTCCAAACACGATTGTTTTTGGCAACTTCCTAATGTTATCTCATACACATAACTATAAACACAGGTATTAAAATGAACAGGCAAAACATCAGTAGTTTAAGTCTTGGCACGGTACCACAGATTACTAAGTAGTTTGACGGTAATTCCTATTCGCATTAGCGTAACGATCTGGATTCAAATGATGACCAACTACTTTTGTTATTTATTTACCTTCTTTGACAACCTTTTCTAAGAACTATATATTTCTTAATTATTTCTTTATGTGCTATAAATGTTTATTACAACAATAAAGCCCGGTGTGCAGTGAGACTCTTTTAGATTTCTATGGTTTTACGATTTGTATAATATGTATATAATCTATTTGTATAATATGTATATAATCTATTTGTTCTCCCGCTTCGTGAATCTATGAAATCTTCAGTTGATACTGTCATATTACTCACTGATACATATTATGATAGATATGTAGGTATTATACATAGGTGGAAAATAAAGTAAATAGCAAGTGATCGTTCATTTCCTTTCTTCTTTAAACTATGACGAAAAAGAAGGGGTTATTTGTTATAAGAACTTATAAGTTTTACGTGTGTATCTGTGTGTCTGTCTGTGGCATCATAGTTCCTAAACGGATGAACCGATTTTGATTTGAATATTTGTAAGGAAAGGAAAACCTAGTCTCTATTCTTTTACCATCGTTTACTGTATTTTATCTTCAAATAGTTATTTATCAATTTTTCTTAATTTGTATGCGACAAGCTTCTGACACTATATTACACTCGGGCCATCGCTACCAGTAGTCTTCTATAAAACAAAAACTTTTAGTCGATCTCTGCAAGAAGTCTATAGATTTTATTTGAGTGGACTTTAGTTGTTACTAGTCAACATGGCGGCAAGCACTACACGTGCCACGTGTTTGGCATAAATTCCGAGCGCCAAGGTTATCGAGAATAGCATGTAACGGAGTGTTGATAGTGATATAGCTGACATAACGCTTGTTACTTGTCTATGGTCTGTTGATCTCATAGCCGTTTTGAAGTAGGTATTTGAACTCTCCAACCCAGTAAAACAAGCTTTAAATTAATTTTAATGTCATTTATTTTACGATTGTGTGCTTCAATAAAGTGATTAAATAATTTTAAAGAGCTACCTATTAAAGACAGAAATCTTGACATAAAAGCAAATTATAGCCACAGCAAAGATGTTTCACCATTCCAGGGTTCAATAGCATGCATAGAACTATCATAATATTTCACAAACAAAAAATAAACAAATGCATCTATTACCTACTGAGAATTACGACGTCAAAGAATATACAAGTTTGCAAAAATGTCTAGCATTTTATGTAAAAGGCACTTAGTTCATATTTTTTAGCTTTTATTGGTGAATATGATAGTTTTATTTATTTTATTAGGATTTTCAATGGTGGCATTTTCATTATTTTATTACGTCGCATTAATCCGCATTAGCCTTTCAAGGCTTTTCAAGGTTTCCTGTAATAGTCCTTAAGTAACTGTTTAATTTATTGCTTGGTTTTCTTGTTTATTATGTTTGAACATCATTTCTTTTTATAATTTTCATTACTGTCAAAAATATAACACAAATTGCTATACCGTGTCATTTTAACATTATGCAGAAACTTTTCTACGATTCCCATATGTGATTAAAACAATAAAACTATAATAAATGGTATTTAAGTACGTAAATCTTTAAGTTATGATTTTTAATCTAAGTTCCTACCTATTAATTTTATTAACTACTAGCAACCCACCCCGGCTTCGCACGGGTAGCAGAGACTTCTTCAACAATCATCAACATATTTCAATCAATTTACAGAAAATCTTTACAAATTATACATCTAAACCTTCCTCATGAATCACTCTGTCTATTAGTGAAAACCGCATGAAAACCCGTTCAGTAGTTATTCAGTTTATCGCGAACAGACAGACAGACGCGGCAGGGGACTTTGTTTTATAATATGATTATGTAGTGATTTCTTGTGTATATCAGAAACGGTTCTAACGATTTTGATCAAACTTTGTTAAGATAAAGAAGATTTTACACGTCAGTCGTCTGTTTAACATCAAAAACTTAAAAATCTTTTTAAATTTCGGTAACGTACCTGCAATATATCTAGATGAAAACATTGAACAGGTTTTAAACCTTCCTATGTGAGGAGTCAAGTGTATTCAAGGTCTTAATGTTCCTGAAACAAATAACATCTTGGCTCACTACCGTATGGCGTCATAGATCCCTCCGCATTTAGGGTTGCCAGAGAGTAGAAAAAAATATAAAAAACAAATATCTTTTTTGAAATTTAAATTTATGTTACTCGTCTAAAAGTAACGAACAAATTTTCTTTGACCACGAAGGAGGCAAAAATAACAAACGACCTCATTGATGGTGACCAATTACAGTTGCCTATAAATACTAACAACACCAACTAACAGTGTAACTTCTACGTTATCGAACAACTTTCTCCTAAATAATAGTAAAGGGGTGCTGTTAAATCAGGTTTTCTCTGAGTAAGTAAGAGGTACTTCTGCAGTCGGGCGGGCTCCGATTGAAACAGAATCTTTTTGTGCTTAATCTCCTTACTAATAACTTATATTTGAAACGACTTTCTAAATTTTATTTGAAATCAACATCTAAAATAGGTAACTACTTATTATTGCCATCCTCACATCTATCTCATCATAAATAAAGAGCTTTTTTCTTTATAAAACGAGTAGCAAATCGGGCAAAGGACTTTGGAAAATAAACATACAAGATAGCGTTTTGTCGGTACGCCATGGCTAATTTAATATTGAAAATATCAAATAGAATCATTTGGGCACCATTAATAAAAAGTTGAGAAATACTTAAGAAATATGTTAACTTGATTTGTCATAAACGTGAATTAAAACAATAAAACAAAACAACAAATTGTCATGCTCAACAGCAGTTGCAGTTCAAGCAAGCAAAGTTTGTCACACAAATTAAACTATGTATTTAAAGCCGCGTTGAAAGTCGTAGAATTAATAATATACGTATAATCTGACAACCCTAGACTCTCAGGGGACTAGCGTCGCCATTGCGGCGAGGCGATAGTAATATATTTTCAATATTTTTAAAACGCACAGACATCGCATTCAGCGTCTCTGGATATATAAACACGTGCGTGTAGTACTGATCGATAAAGATGATGTCACCGGTGACGCCGATCTCTGTTTTGATGTTTTCATGGCACAAATATTTTGGGCTGAATAACGAAATGTCTTTGCCTTTTATGTTCGTTTGTGGAGATGTTAGTGATGACTAGAGATGGGTAAACACCCGGGTTAAAACCTACGACTGGGTAAAAACCCGGGTGATTACCCATCTCTAGTGATGACAGATGTTAGTGACGTCCGTAGAACATTACTGATTTTTTTATTTTGTTTCAGGTAATCCTTCATTCCTACGTTCAATTAATTAGTAACGGAATTCGAGTGATCTGGTTTGTAAACCCACAATATTGAGAAACTGAACAATTGTTTTTAAGCGCTGATACAAAAACAGGTTTGACGTCTACGTGTGTCTGTGGCATCGTATCTAGCTCTCAAACAAATAATAAAAACGAAGAAGAGATTTTGAATAGGAGTTTTATTAAAAAAAAGCGGATTTAACTGAAATGGTTTTTAGCGGTTTTTAGTGGGTTGGTTATAACTGTTGTACCGTTTTGAAGATATAAACGTGCAGCCTACCCAATAGTTAATGTTACCGGAGCCTATGAGACATTTTTGCCACACTGGTGGTGTCAGTTAACTTTATCCCCTAACTATAATATAAACTCAGGGCGATTCTAATAACCACCTTATATTATTGTTACGAAAAAAGTTTAATAGATGAAACGGTTATAGTAACAAAACTATAAGTATACCTTGGTATTAATAAAAAAAAAAAGAATTCAGAAGATTTTATACCTATTGTAATGTTGAAACATAAGAATAAATTTGCGTTATAATGAGTGTTGCAATGTCGATATTTCGAGGTTAACAAATTCTAAATCAATCGTATCTTCACTGTCCTGTATATTAATAGTAACACAAAAAATCGTTATCATGGTATAGGTACCTGTGATCTAAATGGCATTATATAAAAAAGTTAAAATATCAACTTTTGTAAGTAAATACATAATAATTAATAATATTTATTGACCTCACCACTCGGTGGTTATTGACCGTACCTAGATTGTGGGAACCCAGGAGAGGGCAAACACAGTCCGGGGGGAGGGAGCAAATCAAAAATTGTATAAGCCAGACCCCTTGCGCTTGTTTTACCTTAAACCTACACAATATATTAAGTGTAGGTATTAAGTGCATCGTAAAGTAAGTCTTAACGTTACTCAAACGGACTCGACTCTAATCTAACTTTAATAGGGATGCCCGATGTGATTATGTGATATATCGGAAAATAGATACAGCGCTATACGAAATATCGATATTTAAAACGATATTTTGGCCATTAAATACATTTAGTTGCTTTTTATTAAAATTTAAAAATCGTTCAAACATAAAAACCTACCCTGTAGCATTAGTATATACTCTTTGTATTGCATATCGATGCAGTACGTTATCGCTTATCGATATAAACACATTCAATACCCACCTACGGTTACGAATAGTTACGATGCGAAATATCGATACAATAGACTTTTTTGGGAATCTCTAAACGTTAATAATTTGCAGTAGTTACGTAAGAAAAAACCAGGGTACCCCGATGATAAAGTAAAAAGACTTCGGTTTTACTACTACCAATAATGTATAATAAATAATAAGTCACGTTCTACGTTGCGGTTTCCAAATCCCTGGCGGTGGTCGGGTCTCCGAAATCCGAACGGTTGCCTGACCTTTACCACTTGTCAAGGTTAGGCAATTCTTTTTGTGATTTCTTCGTTCTGAATAATACTTTGTTAGAAATGCAGCCATGCAGCATAGCATTCGTTTCTTTGCGCCATGCTACCGCTAGGTCAATTGAACCTTTATATGAATAAGGCCCTGCTTCGTGGCTGTGCCATTATGTAAACAGAGCAGAATTTTTCACAGGACTATAACATAATAGGCTTAATAAATAAAAATGTGTTCAACAACGTTTCAGACACGTGGCCACGTGGCAGGCAGGACGCCTCGTGTTATACGACACCGTTGAATAATATCCATTATTATTCAAGTAGCGAATTCTTTTTATGTAAGGTACCACTATCCGGTAGTGTAAGTAAATACATAACTTAACATTTATACATGTATTACTAAATCTGTTTTAAAAATACAATGGCTACTAAGATCAATTAATTGTAAAGAAGTTAAAATGGCGCAATTAACTTGTTATAATCTATTAGCAACTGGTACATTATAGCTGTGATTACAATGTGATCATAAATTGAATATAGGTAATATATAACAATTGTATAACTGTATTTTTCTATGTTATAACTAGATTACAAGAGCGTAATATCATACTATTGCTAGTGTTGTGCTTGTAACGTTCAAGGTCAATTCGTGATATTCTCGCCAGTTTATTTTTGAACTGTGAATCGTAACGATAGGCCAACGTGTTCGATGTTTGAAACTTTGAATTAAAAAAAGGAACAGAAAAATACGTTACATTACACGCACCGGCACGTGAGATACTGTTCTTAGTCTATCGGGGTACCTACTACCTACCTACTTTATTGTGTTTGTAAAGAGAATGAAATAGAGCTGTAGGGAGTCTTAGTCATAAGATTATGTAGGTATTGAGTACGGGTCACGTAACAATGCAACTAGTTAAATGTAAGCGATCTTTTGTTTTATTCATAACTATGAAACACTGCGCTGCAAATGACACTACCTACTTTGTTTTGTCTGGAAGCGTCAGGTTTGTTCACATTATTAACGACACAGACAACAGATTCAAGAAAATAAATTCAAGTCACGTTTATGTTGTATTACAAAAAGACAAGAAAGTGCAAGAGATAGAGCTCATTGCCGCTTGGCACTTAAGGGCCAATTATGACATAATATTATTTTCTTTATTTGGGATTAATTTAGCTAGCTAGCATAACTATTATCGTATCTGTGTCGCTATTCGCTAGTCATTGGCTACTTTTTTTTGTGTAATAAAAGTTTAACAACACTTAAGAAAACAAATAATATGCCTATTTTCTTAATATAATTTTAGCTTTATTCACTGACTTCAGTCATGATCACCATGATTAGATAATACTGTATTGTTATTTGGTGACATATCGTTTTATCAAATAGATATCCACACTATTTTACTGACGATGATGTATGATTTTGATAGTGTATTAAATAAGTACATAGATTGGATGAATCCAGTATTGAGGCAGGTTACGAACTGCTATTATTTACTTTACGAATTATTTAGTAGATTTTTTTACACAATTAAGTAAACAAACAGATTGCTGGCTACGGTGACGAAAGGGTTGGTATAACTGACATTAGGGTGGTACGGGTATTTAAAGGAACCGTGGCCAGCAACATCATCCTCCGCGCCTTTTCATTTCTTTTTTTCATAGGTACATTTTTCAGGATGGAATAATCTTTAATATGCAAATTTTCAGAGTGATCTGCCACACGGTGTCAGAGTTTACACACGTCTATTTTATACAAGGATATATAGATATTGATGTATATTTACGACGAGAATTGCCTTTGGGAACTTTTTTTTCTGGGTAAAAGTTACCCATCCACCTCATACAGTCCTTTGCTGTCTATCTGGCAAGGCGTATGCAAAATTTCATGATGATCGGATTCATCAGATGAAGGATACCTTTTTATTTTTTTTTTGCGTGTGGAAATCCCCTCGGGCCGTCACCCCACCGGGGTTTTCGGTTTGGCGGTGTGTCGGAATCGAATCGATCCGGGAACAGCTTTTATTAAAACATCCGGGGATAAAGGATACCTACGGCAACGCGTAAAATACGAACAATCGAAAATTGATTTTTATATTCAAGGAGAAGACTAGATTTATGTAGACTGTTATCGTATGTCAAACATTGATACGGTAAAGCTTAGTAAAAAAAGGCAAATCTTTACCACAAACACCTAAATTGTGTAGTATTTCACACGATTTTTCTCAAGGTCAAACTTAAAATATAGTAAATATTCCCACTGTTTAGTAAAACTATATTGTATATTATGCATATAGCCGCATTACGCTTGAATCGAGTAGGCCTTTAGAACTGTATTATTAAGATATCGCCGACTTATCAATCATCACTATCATGACATTTGCTTCACATGGTATAAAACCAACGTCTAGGGTTGCCACCCGTACTTTATTATAAAGTATTGTACGTTATTTCGAGTAATTGTACTCTATACTTTATGACAACAATAAAGTACGCAAATATACTTTATTTCGTGTGATTTGATTTCTCTACAATTTACTTGACAATAAGCGTTAAAAAAAGATGGGTCGTAAGACGGATTCAAAATTAGATTTTTATTAAAATAGTAATGAGTCTGTTGACATTGCATGTTTACAGAAATTTAAAAGTAAAGTGAGCAATATAAATTATATTGTTATGAAGGATCTGGACTGTTGACAATACATAATATTCTCGACTGACTGTTGGCCTAGTGGTTAGTGACTCTGACTGCTAAGCCATAGGTCGTGGGTTCGATTCCCACCCCAGTCTGGGTGTTCTTTGTGTCCGTTATTTGTATGTTTGTAAAGTCATCGCGACACAGGAGTAAATCCTAATGCGGGAGATGTCTTAAAAAAGAAATAAAAAAAAAAAAAAATAATAATATGCTTATTTTGGAGTCAACCATTCTTTATTTACGAATATGAAACATTTGGTGCAAGATTTGATTAAGGAAATGTACACATTGTGTCATGCCAATTTCCATTCTGTGATCATGTCAGTCTATGATAAAAAGGACATGCCATATCCATCACACAGAAAACGTGATTTTGAATTTGAACATTTAAGTTCATTTATTACATTCTGCTGTAAGAAGAGAACAGTAAAAAAGAGTTATAGAATGGATAGATGGAGACTTCCATGATGCAAAACGATATGTGGAAACAAGGTGGCTCTCTTCTTTACCCTGCATGGATATATTATTATTAAATTGGTCATCTATTTGTTAGTTATTTTGTAAGCTCAGATAATTGTCAATAAATTTTTAAAATATATTGATGCTCAACAGCACTGACAATGGCTTTGGCTTTTAAACAGGTCCCAAAAAAAAAAAATGTCTCTACCTGAATTGATTAGCCAAATATACACATTTCTAAAATTATTTACTGATAAACCCTTAGATAGGTACCTAAAAAATGGTTTATTTTTAATGACGCACACTGATTATTTACACTCTATCAAATATAAATTTAAAATACCAGGTCGAATTTGATCATTTTGTATTTAAATCTGCAAAAACCTAATGTAATTTTGGATGATTTTTATAAGAAGTTCTATATTCAACAAACTACATAATCAGAAATATACTTCTGAAGGTATTGAGAAATTATCTTCTGTATAAAAATGGCAGCAAACATTTAAAAAAACCGAATGACTTTTCAAATTTGTTAAAAAAAGTATTTCATTTTTACTATATATTCCCGCCACTTCAGCATTCACACACAGAGACAGAGAGAGAGAGAGAGAGAGAGAAATGAATGAAATAAAGCGTCACTGAAACTGATAAAAATTTATTACTCATTTATTTTAACTTAAATATGTTAAGATAGTGTGCAGACTTTTAGCAGGAATAATTATACTTTGTTAAAAGTTGCTAAAAGTGACGAAAATATATTTATAATAACAAAGTAAAATAAATAGTACTTTATTTTGGCACAATGTACTTTTTTTTTTCTACGTTTAATGACCAATGTACTTTATTTGGACAAAAAAAAGGAGGCAACCCTCACCGTCTGACTATTGTCCTCAGGGCTGCCAGTAAGGACAACTTATTTTATATGGCAGAGTCTCAGAAATTATACAAAATGGCGTACTATTATACAAAATCAGTGTTGTACAAGTATGTATATATACGTCACTCTTTGGGGATTTCAATAAAAGATGTTTTAACTTTAACATATAAGGGTTTAACAGTGTACCACAGACATGATATGTTTTAAGTGTCTTTATGTGCATGTACGTACTTATTACGCTATAAAATCTGGAATGACATTGTATCCAATTATACAATACAAACAGGATACACAAGATAACCGAATTTTACGAATTTTGTATCCAAGTATACAAACTGGCAGCCCTGATTGTTCTGTCGGTGGGTGGTCACTTAAAATCACAATATAATTATACACTTGGTAACTAATAATTGCGATTAATATGTATATCTATTGCTAGTTATGAAGAGTATTTTTCGCTACAGACTTACTTACGCTTTATCTCTTACTAGCAACCCGCCCCGGCTTCGCACGGATACAAATTATACACCTAAACCTTCCTCATAAATCACTCTGTCTATTAGTCAAAACAGCATGAAAATCCGTTCAGAAGTTTTTCAGTTTATCGCGAACAGACAGACAGACAGACAGACGCGGGGGACTTTGTTTTATAACAATTATGTAGTGATGTAGTGAAGACGTGAACGTAAATTCAACGACGACGGCATAACGAAAATCCCACCATCATGGCACACACAACAAGGTTCAATATCTATAATAATAAAATATCACATTGCCCTATCAAAAATTAAAATAAATATAATATTAATAGGACTCTTTACATAACACGCCAATAAATTGCGACTGCCATTAAAAAATAGGTACTCGTCCATTGTATGTTTTAAATGTTAATATAGGCTGATATAAATATTGATGAGTTAGAAAATATTCCACGTGCTGTATCAAATCAAGAAAAGGTTAACCAAAACAACTCATTACATATGTTATTATTGTTTCACTAAATGAGGGTTAATATGATTCTGTATCTAATATAAACATATTAACTAGACTTGTACCATAGTACTAACCCAGTAAAATCTAATTACATACTCGTATATATATTGCGTCCGGATCCCGGGTATAGTTGTGTGACATGTATTGAGCCTAGCAATTGCTGTGGCCCCTTTTCATAGTTTTACTGTACTGTGTGTCATATTATTCTCGCTGTTACTCCTGCGGAAGCCCACAATGACCGTAACGATCCTCGATTTATCCGTGTCCTAGAAGCTGTGTCTATCATATTGACATAACGCAATATTCCCTCCAACCAATAGTCATTTTTCAAGAGTGGTCCAAAGCAAATCATGAACATTGCTTATGTGCCTGGCCATTTTAATGCTTGAGAAACAATTGGAAGACATCGCTTCCTTCCATTACGCTGTATTATTCTTTGAATAATGCCATATCTAAGAACATAAGTCTCGAACCTACCGCTAGTTATGCCATCCACTATTACTTACGCTTATTGAGAAATTTAGGAAATAATGAAATATTTAGCTCATTGCAAGCGTGATTTTAGATCTTATCTGCAACCATAGAGAGATGGTATTCTCCTGGAGTAATATTTTTATTAAGCTTCAATCAATATGTATTCTCGGTATTTCTCCTTTCTCGAATTCATATCTTTTTTTAATTAACAAAGTCGGACTCACAACTTTGTATTAAACATGTATTCTTCAGACAACAAAAGTGCCATCCGATTCGAAAGACCATGTGTAACTGAGCTCAATATGGTACCGAAAAAGTAGATTGAAATAAAAGTCAACTTCCCTTAGAGCAATACAATTTATTAAATAAGCCTCGTGTACGTGTATGTAGCCTCGATAACGATAAACTAGTGCGATACTAGTGTCACCTAGAGAGAAAAACGGTAGTTATGAATTAAATTTACAATAATGGCTTGCTTTTAAACACAATTTTTAAAGACATATTTTTAATAATTATTATATTTAGTAGTCATAAATTCTATTTAGCAATAAATCATAGTTACGAATGAAGGAGAACGGCTTGGTCTAGTAGCATTGCGTGCAAAACAATTCAGTTTTCTTTATGCATAATGCTGAAATGAAGCCAGGGCTTCGAGAGCACGGATAAAATATAAGTACTTTTTTGGAAATAAATACATATTACTTATAGAAACACCCAGGCCAATGTAAATAGATATATTTGTTGAAATTCGTTGCAGTCAAATGAGCTAATGTCGCGCCATATACATAACATAGATGTTCAGTAATAAATGTGATATTCTTATATTCTTATCTTATAAACCCTAAAAAAAACGAAAATGACTTTGCTTTTCTTTTATATCGGGCCTTCAACCATTACGCAACGTTTATATTAATATTGTACATTATCAGTTATCATATATATATATATATATATATATTGTTTCTGCGATAGTTGTTTGCAAATTGTCTAGCCGACTCTAGCTCATAGAACAGTCTACTGGTGTTAAGGTTATCTTATCAGAGCTTGAACATAGTTTCAGATATCGAACTCGCGAAATCTGTTAATTTGAAATAATACTTTGATAAACAGTTACTCATAGTAAAGATTGTATATTCTTTAGTCATAAACATAATATATTAAGAGGGTCAGTGTTGTTTAAGTCGGTTAGATTACTGAGTTTTGAGATACTGTCCAATCGTGAATAACGACCATGGTGACGATCGGTGGAGATATCGACTACGCAAAAAAAGGTGGCAACGCACGAATATTCGTATGTCTTCTTGTTTGCCAATTGAGTAGTAAACAGGTCGCTACAATCATCATTAAGTTACACAGTATTGACAGCGGCGTGACGTGCAAATTTCGAGATTACGGCACAAAATGGACACTACTTATAAGTTTACTGGATTGGCAAAAAGCGGGGCTCGGCGCAGTATCTGGCTTCAGTGAACATGCGTTGGTATTAGGATATCGTTGTCACGGCTAGACCGATTTCAGCGCATTGCTGGATGCCCACTTTTCTCATTACTATGTGTAAAGCTTTCCATATTTCGACACAACAATGTTCTGAAATAAACAAGACTGATGGTAACACTTGCTGATGATAGGGTTTCAGGTTTTTAGTACATATTCTATAGGTATCAATCTGCTGAATTCAAATTTTATTCTTAAATCTTTTTACGGTGGCGACATCAGTCCTTGCCTGACCACGATCAGTGCCTATATGTTTATTAGATGTGTAAATCGGGACTTAATCGCGGTGATATCTATAAGGTATGATTATTTACCTTTTTGTTTGCCCGACGTTACGATCAAATTGCATTCATGGGTGACCCATAACCACGATTAGTGCAGATTGATCGTAACGTGACGGACGGTGTAAGTTATAGAATTTACGGGCAATTAAAGGTATTTTGTTATTTTAAATACTGAATGCGTTTAGGACCTTTTTTTGTCTTTAGTTTTAAAGCAGTGTTCTGTAATATAATCACTCGTCTGTAGGACTTGTACTTTCTTCTCCGATGCGCTTCGTAAATTTTCTGTACTTTTATCAAACATGTTTGTGTAAAAGTGTTTCTTACACCTATTAGTATCAGCTCGTTGCTATGTTTATATTGTCTTTTGTTTTAACGCGCTGCACGTGACTGATAACCTATAATCTGTAGATTAAACAAATAGGTAGACGCACAAGATGCAAACCCCACGTTTCAAAGTAGTGGCACCTATTTGTGTTTGAAATGATTCGTTAACGAATCTTAATTTTCTACTTATAAAATTAACATAACTCACTAAGTACATAATGTCTTTCCTGTCTTTGTAATTCGTACTTGAAGGCAATCAATTAAGATTTAAGCACGGTAAATTAGGTTTAATACCTTGAGTTGATTCGAAATTCGGATTTGATCCCATCGCAATAGGTAAAAATAAATATAGGGCACGCCACAATTGTGGTATGCCCGGTCCCCTGCAATAGGCCCAATTGTGACGGAACACCGTGTGGTTTTAGTCGGTTGGATTCCGACATCGATTCCGGTGAGGTGATGACCCGTGAGGATTTCCACACGACAAAAATCAATCTGACTAAACTCAAATGCGATTCGATACCATTAAGTTGGGAAAAACATAAACTTTGACAGCCATTGGGAAAGACTGCTTAAAATAAAATGCGACTAAACTGAAATGCGATTTGAATTAAATTGGGAAAACGATTCTTTGACAGCCCTAGACTTAGAGAACCATATCCAAGACTCTCATTTCACGATCACGGAAAAACCTGCTTATATTGCTTTAGAAAAATATGTAAATAACGAAAGCAAAAGTGTTTATTGTAGTAGTATATATATTTTACACGTGTAAATTACGTATGTTACATGATACATCCTGCAGCGCTGAGGGCTTAAACATTAACAGGACACATAACATTCTAATAGGTAGAATTAGCCGCAGGTATAACTAATTAGTGGCGTAACAATAGGGTGGCAGACCGGCAAAATGCCACGGGCCCACGACCCGAGGGGGCCCCCGGGCACCGAAGGCACCAAAGGCACTAATTACAAAATGTATTTAAAAAATATATTTTTTTCATTTAATAAACATAGTTATCTAATTTAATAAACCTAATATAATAAGAGCGTTAATAGACCTAATAAATATAAATGAGATATCAAGATTTTAACACATCCGTAAGAAAAAACGGTCAAGTGCGATGATTTAGACTGCGCCATATTGAGTTTCGATGTAGAGAAACACCATTACCAGAAGATTTTAAAGACCTGTAGGACATTGCTACCAAATATATGTCTACATACAGGTACTTCAACAATAGTACCTACTTAGTGTTAAAGAAGGTCATATACCGAGTTTTATATTCTTTCTTTTTTTTTTATTTTTTTTTTATTTTTTTAAAAGACAACTCCCCGCATTAGGAATTACTCCTGTGTCGCGGGGGAATTTACAAACATACACACAACGGACACAAAGAACACCCAGACTCAGAAGGGAATCGAACCCACGACCTCTGGCTCAGCAGTCAGGGTCACTAACCACTAGACCAACAGGTCGGTCAATATTCAAAATCAAATAGCTTTATTACATATAAATATTTAATTTTTTTATGAAAACGTCTTTTTTTACTAAAATTATAGAGCAACACAATGTCACCGAAATAGTAGGTTGTTTTGTAAAAAGTAAAACATATAATATCACTACATATTATAAAACAAAGTAAGATCGCTATCTGCCAATGTCGATCTATAACCGCCACCCGTTTCCAAGTAATTGAGCCTTGTGAGATTTTTTTAAGAATTGGGCAAACAAACTCACGGCATACTATTTGAATTGTTTATGATTGATCTATGAAATGAATGTCTATTTCTTTGCTACGAAGCAAAACTGGACACCTGGTGAAAAGCTGTTACTGCAGATTTTAAGCGTTGGCAGCCATAATTAATTCAATATTTTTTAATGAACATTGTAACTAACAAGCAAAATAAAACGGTTGATCCTAATGTTTTTCAAAGTTCCCGGACTAAATTTAATGGCTTTATAAAGGCTTAGTAAATAGATTCTATTTAATCGTCTATAGTGCAAAGGTTTGTGCATTTATAAAATGGCTGCTTTTTAGTTTATATTTTTCTTATATATTTGAATTTCGAATTCAATGAACAAAACAAAACAATAACTAAAAGTTATAAACTCAAGAAGTGTTTATAAACAACAAGTAAGTTTGAAAAGATGAATAATTCAAGGGCACAGATAAACAAATCTATTTAAATATTGAAATGTTAATAAAACGCATAATTTATAACTTTGTATAGTCCGGTTTCTAGAGTACCTAATCCGTGTAATCTCACAAGGATTCATTATCTACTTCGTATAATAAGTTTGTGTAAAACAGTTAGTATGTGATTACTAACATACTTACACATTAGTTATAATAGTTCATATTGACATTTAAAACAAACCATAAATAAACAAGTTCTTTTTTCGCAGAAATTAGATTAGAAAACGACTTTAAAAAAGGCAATGTTGCTTTCTAGAATGTCATTTGTTACATAATAGGTCTTATCTACATATATTATATTTTCTTGTATTATATAAAAAGGCTACTATTACTTGAATTTAGTTTTTGAACGTTATTAGGCACTTTATAACGTTGTAACGGTAATAAAATAAAATTATATGTAATTCTAATCATGGTATGGAACCTTGCGATGGTAAGATTCACCTAGATTTCGTTCATCTAGAGTTCAGATTCAGTAGTCAGGGATATAGGAACCTACATATTACATTTTTGTATAGACATTCTCTCTATGCTTTATATTTCAGTAGCTTAAAAGGGCACAGGGAACTGCTACGAAGCCAATGTGTGACGTCATAAGTGTCACAAGCACGCATTTGCCTCAGCTTGATGTATATCAGTTTCGATAAAGAAGTAAATTACTTGGTACCGAACCAATTACCTTTCAGACTTGATTACCAAATTAGTCACCATTTTGAATGATTTACTTTAAAAATATTAAAGTTCTTACATAATACAATGATATCATTATATAAACAAGCAGTGTAAGCACAGGATTATATTATGTTTGACAGTACAATAAATGTTGGTTATGATGTAATTTTACATCACTTACATTTTAAGCCTTTTATTAACTTGTTATATGGTTGTCCGTCTAAGTAATACTCAGTTGTGATGTCGGAGTGTGGGATTGTGCCCGAAATATATCAAAGAGGTCGCTGTTTATTACACAGGATCTATCATAAGCTGGTGAAACGTAGATGCCTTATACACCTTCGGTAATAGGTGATCAGTCTATGTAATTGTTAGAGACTTATCAACGTCATGAATATTTAGATTCAAAACCCGTCGAAAATCCTTTAAATAAGAAAACCACTAAGTTCTGTTAACAGATGTCTTAGTTGAATAACATGTAAGTACTAAGGAAATATCCTTGGACTAATTTGCATACAATTATTGTTTACAAGTAAAACAGTTGAACGCTTGGCTTTATATATAAATATTTCTTTGAAACATAATTTTCAAGTCACGAACTTCAACTCTTATTAATTGGCTTCTGCGACAAAACCTTTACAATTTCCCAAGTGTCTTCTCTTGACGCTTTACTTGTAAAAATAGAGACCATCAAATGAGTTACGAACTGGCCAAAGTGGCCAACCCGCGCTGGTTTTTTAGACACTTAATATAACCGGCCAAGTGCGAGTCGGATTGGCGCACGAAGGGTTCCGTACCATTATCTATACAACATTAGACACTATATTATAACCTTTTCTTTTAGTTTCACCTGTCCCGGTGTCTGTCCGTTATTAATATCGAGCAAAAAACGGCAAAAAAAATCACGTTTGTTGTATGGGAGCCTCACTTAAATATTTATTTTATTCTGTTTTTAGTATTTGTTGTTATAGCGGCAACAGAAATACATCATCTGTGAAAATTTCAACTGTCTAGCTATCATGGTTTATGAGATACAGCCGGGTGACAGACAGACAAACGGACAGTGGAATCTTAGTAATAGGGTCCCGTTTTTACCCTTTTGGGTACGGAACCCTAAAAACTTTGCATACTGAATTTGTGAAATCAAATCTGTTTAAAACTTCGGCCCAGGTATATAAATATTCGATTCTTGAGAAGGTGGTTGAGCCTCTTAACAACACGATGCTCCATAACCAAGAACGGTCCTTTCAGCAAGACTCGGCAGCGGGTTATAAGGCTCGAACAATACAAGCGTAGCTGGAAAGGTTATTTTCTGACTTCATTAGAGCTGAAGATTGGCCGTCATCTAGTCCCGATCTTAATCCATTTGATTAGGAATTATGGTCTCTTTTCGAAAGTATGGAACGCTCTAAACGCCAAGATAATTTGCAGCCACTAAAACATTCCTTAACATTGGCAGTGGCGAATTTTCCCATGGTGAAAGGGCATGTTTCAATCGAAATCTGGCCACAGCGCAGCGTATAAAAAGTTTGTATTAAGGATAATGGAGGTCATTTTGAATGAGCCTCATGTTTTTTAAATGCTAAAATAGGAATGTATAAATTAACGCACACCGCAGATAAGTGTTTCATGTCATAGAAAATGCAATTGTAACAATATTTAGGGCAAACTGTGTATAAAATAATACAATAAAGTTTAAATATAGGTATACCTAATATTAAAAAAAAAACGAGTGTGCTTTAGACCACACGACTGAAGTAAAACTTCATACGAAACGTGTCTACGAAAGAATGAGAGAAAGAAAATGTGTACTTGCACCTCTCTCTCTTGCCCCTACAGTAATATACGAAACGTAACTCTCTCTCTTTCTATCTTCACTAACTTATATCTCCCTCTCAACTTCCGCTCGCCTCGCCCGATCACACTTTTCGTAACGCATTCACCAGCTTACTCCTCAAGCGTGCGTAAAGAAGTTTTACTTCAAAAATATAATCTGTTACAAAGATAGTTTATTGTTTAATTACTACACGCCTTTTAGACAATACCAATTATGCTATTAAAATACCCATTAACATAAAAATCAATAATGTATATTACGTGCTTTATTTGTTGCGTACCGCTGCAGTGTAATTATATTACAAATTATGTTACAAATTTATGTTACTTTTACGATGGCAACTAAGAAACACTATGTGGAATTATTCGTACCACACATCATGAGCATGACAGCTGATATTCTTTGTAAGCTATCTGTGTCAATATTGACAGATTAAATATTATTTGCAAACTCAAGTTATGGTCCCACCATAAGCTAATGAGCGATTAGTTTAGCTTCAACATGTTTTCATTCAGCATTATTATCATCTTCAAGAACTAAGAAAGAAACAAAATTATAATACTCAAATATTCATTTCTATTTTCACTTCCATAACTAATTTTGTCTTCCAACAATCACTAAAGTGTATTATTTAACCGTTCAAAAGGTCCAGGAACATCCAAACAATAACCCATAGACTTAAAAACCTTGCTTTTTTAAACCGTTTCGAAATATAGGGGAGCTAGGTTCAAAGCAGTATATGACATAAAAGTAGAAATGGAAGATTACTGGTGCCTACAAATGCTTCTAAACACTATCCCCTTTCACATAGAACTCCGGGTTATCCCAAGAGTGGAAGTGTTTACACAATCAAACGATTTCCGGCCGAGCCGAAACTTGCTAATAGTTACTATATAATATGCACTTATATACCACAAATATAAGTAATGATCTTATCACATCACTTACACACCCTCCACCAAGCAACCAATCTCTGTGCACCCCTTCCAGCATGTATCCCTTTCCGACCGTTATATTATATTCTAAATGCTTCTAGTAAAATTCTAATAACTATTTAAGATTTGAGTTTGAGTTACGCCAGTAAGCGAGTTCTTTGCCACTCGCTTCTCGCTAATCGTCCGCAATGCGACTTGTGCTCATTTTTTATACCTGGCATATGTATATTGCCATACTGAAGGTAAACACATAAATTTCCTGTGTACCTTATGTATTTAAAAAGACGTGGACTATTTAAATGTGGGTTGGCCTATCAGATAACATATTCACGAGAACAAAAAATTGCCATTACTTATTCGCTTGGGTGAATATTTTAGTGCGCAAATAGACATATGTGTGCTGCACTTTTTTATTTAGTATATATTTTTATTACTTATTTCAAGTTAGTATGGCCTGTTGTGTATACAGGGGTAAAATTAGAGTTATAGCGGTGTGAATTTGTTTGTTACTATTACACTCCTTAATCACTCAGCCGATCATTGTAAAATCTATCAGAGACGTTGACAGGGGTACAGTTAAAGGACATAGGATACCTTCCATAAGGCAACACGTACTGTTCCCGAGGGGGACCTGAATTGATTGAAAAAGCTAGTGCGTCCTGGTAGTAAGGCGCCCATTACACGGTAGGTTTCACTGTCAGTTTTGCCACAATCAAAACGGTGATTGACGAATAACCTATCGTATAATTCAGTGATTGACGGTTGCATGTTGGTATTTTAATGCCGATATTATTTCATCAATCACTAACGAACATCCGTCAATCATGAATTTTGGTAATGATTGACGTTTGCATGAGCGTCTAATGGACGCCTATGTGATTACCGGTGTCTACAAAAGTTCGCAACACGAGTGCTGTCACGTGTACGTAGAGTAGGCAACCCTAGAGTGGAGTTCTGGAGTTTTTTAAAGGTTTTCAATTCGTTTTCATTCACCTACGTTTGTTTCATAACCTCAAAGTTGATAACAAAACAAATCTTGTTTCTACAAAAGTATTTCCGCTTGAAATAAAAATAAATGGGTGCGTACCACTTGGAAGTTTTCCACAAAACGGCAAATATAATAACAATGGTTTCTACGAATTTATATAAATATTAATTCACAGTAGGTATAAGTTATACTTTTAATTTTGTGTCTTGAATAATTATGATTTAATCTGTTAATATTTAATAATTTATTTATGTATATATTTCCATTTTGAGTCGAAAATATCCTAAAATAGACGAAAAGATTAATAAATATTGGTTGTTTTTATTCCATTCCAATATAATATCTATTACGTTTTCTACATATCAATAATATTGAAAACAATGGATAATTAGAATTATAATATTATTTATGTATTTACGGGAATTAACGCCATCACGAAAAGGTATTAACATAGCTCTAAATTGTCTTGACGTTTCGACCAGCTTGCACTGGCAGTGGTCACAACACATCCCACTAATATTATAAATGTGAAAGTTTGGATGGATGGATGGATGGATGGATGTTTGTTACTCTTTCACGCAAAAACCACTGAACCGATTGCGATGAAACTTGGTATGTAGATAGCTGGAGACCTGATTTAACGCATAGGCTACTTTTTATCCTGGTTTTCCCACGGGATCGGGACTTACGCGGGTGAAACCGCGGGGCGCTGCTACTAAATAATATTATATCGTGGAACGCGACAGTTTAAAAGTTACTAATTAGAATTATAAATGTATTATGTATATTCATAATGTGTTTTGAATATGCAAAATAAGTAGCAATATAATTAGTGTAGTAGACAATTATTTATGCTTTAAATTATTTCATACTAGCAGCGCCTCGCTGCAATCGGTCCAGTAGTTTTTGTGTGAAAACATTACAAACATACACACAAATGTTTCCTCTCTACAATTTTAGTTTAGATGAACACATTAAATATATGTGTTGTGATTTAATTTATTTAAAAGTATAGTTTAGTATAGCATGTAGCATTTTATAACTTATAAATTTCAAATTATTAAATATATTAAATGCAGGAGTATCTATGTACACTCGTTAATTAAATTATCGTGTTATAATTATGTTATTTTAAAGAAAAATAGGCACGTTGCTTTGAATGTGCATCAATATTTTATAAAATAACTAGCAACCCGCCCCGGCTTTGAACGGGTACAAATACCTAAACCTTTCTCATCAATCACTCTGTCTATTAGTGAAAACCGCATGGAAATCCGTTCAGTAGTTTTTCAGTTTATCGCGAACAGACAGAAGACAGACGCGGCGTGAGACTTTGTTTAATAATATGTAGTGATAAAGTAATAACAATTTCATTACTTATTATGAAATGAATATTAAATAATTTGATGCATTGATATGTACATCTATTAATTCAATTAATGTTTTATAAATAAATTAATTTATTAAAAAAATGAATGTAGTAATAATTATGATGTGTTGTTACTTGTTAGCAACTCAGAGGAATGTTAGCAATGTCACGGTAATATTATCTATCCAATATTGTGACTCTGCGCTGTCCTTGAAATAACTAGCTATAGCCGCGCGGTACGTAAACACGACGAAAAGGCTGCCGCCCGTCTACAGTATTTTAATTTAATCTACCTACTTAAGTTTCTTTGTAGTTTTGTGATTGTAAATATTCTAATAGCTCTATATTTTTTATTCAAAGAAGTGAAATTTGTCGTGAATGAAATAGGAAGTGTTCATTAAAAATGCATGTTGTGTTTTTTGATTAGTAGATTTAATAAAAAAAAACATCCTTATTTTAAGACATAAGTACACAACAAGTCGCGAATGCGCCCCAATGATGAACGAACGGTGTGATGGTTTTGTAAGCAGTAAGCGTGCGATTTGTGTATTTGATTGAAATAATTACAAGTACTTACTTAATATGGCAGTGGATTTTTGTACTATTAAATTTAACAATTTATGAAGCTTTTCGGTATGTACCGCGTGGCTGTAGGTAATTATTTCAAGGACAGCGCCGAGTCACAATACTTGATAGATAATATTACCGTTTCTCAAGTTCGGTATACACTCGGTATACCGAACTTGAGACGCGTAGGTATGACTCGCTTTCCGACCGTTTGTATGAAGATAGAATATTGGATAGATAATATTACCGTGGCAATGTGCATCAATATTGTAGAAGATAATAATGTTTTATTATACGTACGTTATGAATACAAAGTAATTAAATGCATGGATATGTATACTAGTCAATTAAACAAAATTGTATTATGAATTAAGTTATTTAAAATTATTGTTATTGCTTTGCTATTAATATTTATAAATACATTTATACATTTTATATTAGGTTAATAAGTCATTCGGTGTGGGTAGCCTCTCGCTGGAGACCATGATTATGTCCATGGTCCAGAGCGAGTGTGCGAGAGATTCCGCTGTCTCACTCTGTGAGATCATTACTGCATGCACAAGAAGCCGCGGAGAGGGAACATGAGAGAACTAGTAATCTTCTGTCTCGCAGAAGAACCACCAGGTGCCTGAGAGTGCAAAACGATCTCCAAAAAAAAAAAAAGCCTTGCAACGCCAGGTGCAGCTAGTATTTAATAAAAAAACTATTATTTGTTAATAAAAAGTATAGACGGGACATTGACATTCAATTCGGACAACTTAGCATCTTTTTGACTCTTAAGGTCAACACACACTATACCGTCACGGTAACGGCACGGCTCCAACCCAGCAATAAAGTTGTCATTCAAATCTGAGCATTAAAACGTGGTCGTATAATATATTTCATAATGTCAATATGAAAAAGCCGACGGCGAGCAGTAAGCGCGTATGACGGTATAGTGTGTGATGAGCTTTAAACGGCATCCACACGATACAATTTGACTACCTGATCAGATTTGTGATTGAATTGGCTCACGAACAAATTTCGCGTCCATACTTAACAAATAAATCGCCAATTTTCATTTCATTAATATTATTCAGGGATAATTAAGCTTCTTATTAAATAGGTAGTTTTATTTAGAAACAGGTCAGTAGTGCCACCGATACAGATAACATACGAGTACTGCATACAAACTACGAGTACATACTCCTTTCCGTATCTTCCGTATCGCAATTTATTTCAACTCAAAACGTCCACGGGTTCCTTTCTTTTTTGCCGTTCCTTTTCAGAGTTCCGTACCCGAAGGGTAATCAACGGGACCCTATTACTAAGCCTCCGCTGTCCGTCCGTCCGTCTGTCTGTCAGCGGGCTGTATCTCATAGTCCATAATTGGTAAACAGTTGAAATTATTCTAAAGTATCTAAAAACCTATCTATTGAAACGTAGAATCAGACAGAAAGCGATAAATAAACCCAAAAACGACTTCCACACTCCTCCACCCACGTAAGTCCGTATTCGACAACAACAACACAATTTTGCAATAGTACCTAAATTATGCGTATTAAATGCATTATGCATTCGATCTGAAAATGGCGCCACATTCCTAATGCCAGGCGTGCTGAAACACGTGAGCTAAGCCGATAACGCAACGGTATTGAACGTAAAGGTAGGCTCACATTGTACAAGATCCTATTCGCCGCCTAGTGTATTACATCATTGTGATAGCCATGCTGATTAAATATTTAGGTACGGTAGAAAAACAAAACAATGAAACGTCATTACTGATAACGATAAGCTTGTTACTTTTCTCTGAGAACTGTTTCGTGTTCTTTTTTAATTAGGTATTCAATTTTTTTTTTGTGGCTTCAATAATCTGAAGAATAGGAATGTTTTATTTAAATCTTTATTTTGATCGTGTGAAGGTGTGATCACACAATAAACATGTAACCCTCATAGGGGCATAGAGTTCTAGGACTGTTTTTACGTCTAAGTTGTTCATTAAGTTGTTCGTGGGAGAGCCATGTTTCAGCACGTATGGGCCGGCTCGACCGGAGTGACAGAAAACCGACTGTGCTTGCATTGCTTTTCGCCGCGTGAGTGAGGTTACCGGAGGCCCTAACCCTTCCCTCTCCCCTTCTTCCCCCCTTCCCCTACTTCCACCTTATAGGCTGGCAACGCACACTGGCTTGTTAGCCTAGTGGTTAGTGACCCTGACTGCTATGCTACAGGTCGTGGGTTCGATTCCCACCTGAGTCTGGGTGTTCTTTGTGTCCGTTGTTTGTATGTTTGTAAAGTCCCCCGCGACACAGGAGTAATTTCTAATGCGGGAGTTGTCTTTTTAAAAAAGAAAAAAAAAACTTGTGACTCTTGAGTTGAGGGTGCCCATGCGCGGCGGCAGTCGTTTACCATCAGGTGACCCCTCTGCTCGTTTGCCCCCCATACCATAAAAAAAAAAATTATATATCTACTAGAGATCGCCTGGTGGTCGAAAGTTGACTATAACTCATATATTTTTAACCCCCGACGCAAAAAGAGGGGTGTTATAAGTTTGACGTGTCTGTGTGTCTGTCTGTGGCTTCGGCTTTTTGTTCGAAAGGTGACTGCATCGAGAGTGTTCTTAGATATAACTCATGAAAATCTGTTCAGCCGTTCGAAGATCATCAGCTCTTTTCTAATGGTTGAAGGGATTTTCGAGTCAGGGCTGTTTTAAATTTTAAATTTATTATATTATTTACCTATTTATTACCAGTCTAAGCTATACTGTCATTGTTAGCCTTGTCGTACCATGACAGGTCAATACAACGTGTAAGTATTACCGTCGCGAATAACTTACAAAAACGTCTTTCTTTACTTATCACAATACAAAAGTCAGTTCATCATAAAAATGCGAGATTAAGGATTTACACACAATAATTTGGTTTTGAACTACGCAATGTAACGCAACACGCGTACTGTGAATGACCTTCATCGTACGTTGCCGTCGAAGCAGCTGATTGCATAAATGTTTTACATTGCAGTTTTTGGCAAAAAAAAAAAAAAAAAAAAGAATTTTCCGGCAGAGATTTACAATGATTTTCCACTCAGAATTATGGTCTAAATACACTATTTCAGGATTCGGTACGGTGTCACTTACACCCTGATACTGGACGCATGTAGCGTGAAGTAGCAGTTTTCGCCAATTTTTTTAAAATTACTAACACATACGAGTATTGTTCAAAAAATTTAGCTTTCTACACACCTTTTTACTTAAACTTTAGTTATTCCAAATTTGATGATTCTCAGTTTGCGAAATTTTCATAAAAATGCATACATACAATTTCTCTTTACGTATTAGTATAGATATATGATATATTGGAACTTCTTTGAGTGGTATTCATATTTATTAAAGATACAAGATAGTCATGACATGTGTACGCTAGATACTGAGGCGGCAGGTCACTTTAACTCTTCATGTCGGGACCAAACCTAGAAGACGTTCCTTTATAGTTAGCTATACTGGTTACGGTTTATAACGGGACGCAATCCAGTATACTGTCAGTTGTCAATTCAAGTCAATTGTCAAATGGCATAATAAAAGTGGACTCGTTAAGAGCGCCGATATATTTCAAATCTTTCATAATAAAAGTGACAGTGTGACAGCACTGAGAGCACCTTACCTCGAAAACTCCAGTGCTCACAGTACAAAAATGACCACGTTTATGACATCATAATTTCCCTACGATACTGCGGCAGTATACTGTCAGTCTATAGCGGAACGAATTTTTCCCCAGTGCTCGCAGTAATATCGGAACATACTCCTAGTCGGGCTTACGCACTCACGTGTATTTGGTGGAGGGGGGAGCAGAGAGGTTGTATAAAACGGAATTAACTACAAATAACAAACAAATAAAATTAAAAACAAATAAAATTAAAAACACACACACGTGCTCAGTAGCTCACATCTACATAATATAATTCTTCTAAATAGCCTTGCTCTTGATTTGTCACGACACTCACGACTAATAAACAGTCCACTATTATTACACTCGATATAATTATGTAGCTTGTAATGATAATATTATTTTAATCGTGTAAAATCTGGTACTTACCTATAACAAATGACTTAACTGTCTGATGAGCGAGAGACTTATGTGTACAAAGTTATGAAACTTCATTAGGCCAAGAGAAAATAATTTATACATTTTATTCCATTTTAAAACTGGCAAATTACTTTTCAAAAAGTAAATTATAAAAAAAAATAATCTAAAATTGTTTATTTAATGCTTATTTATTGTAAGCTGTATGTTAGTTTTACTATTCTTTAAAGAATATTGTATCTGTTCTTTCTTCTAGCTAAGCTCAATTTACATACTTGTGTTGTTACAATAATTATGACATAAATATGACTTAAACACGTGTGTATGTGCAACCGCCTTAGACTAAACAATAAATAAACGTAGTCATCGATATGAAACAAAAGCCAGAAGTTTCCTTATTATTATTGTCGTGTTATTATTTTCCTTTTGTTTTTAATTTACAGCCTATTAGTGCTATTGTTATTGTAATAGCGTAAATGTATTTGTTAATACTAGAGATCGTTGATGGTCGATATTCGACCACAATTCATTAAGTATTAAATGTTTTGTATTAATTATTTATTATATTACAACTTGAACTGTCTATATACAATTATAGACGTGTCATGTACAAAAATCAATACAAATAAATAAAATTAAAGGTTTGTTTGTAATGTCAAAAGTAAGTTTTTTTTAGCTCATACAGTTATATGCACGATACCTATGCCTAAAAATCAGTTAAGAGTAACTTACGCTACTTCTATTTTGGAAAAAGAATTAGGGTCCCATGCAAAGTATATAAATATGTACTAAACTATGTAGCGAAGCCGCGCGGGAATTGCTAGTTCTAAAATATAACAAAACATCAAGTTACCCATCTGCTCGTTTGTCCCCTTAAACGTCCATTAGACGCTCATGCAAACGTCAATCATTAGCAAAAGTCATGATTGACGGATGTTCGTTGGTGATTGATGAAATAATATCGACATTAAAATCTCATCATGCAACCGTCAATCACTGCATTAGACGATAGGTTATTTGTCAATCACCGTTTTCAAAACTGACAGCAAAACCTACCGTGTAATGGGCGCCTTAGGGAAGCGCGCACGGTTACTTATGTCATCCTGTTTATTTTTTCTACTACTTTCTCCTTATTTCGCTCCGAATCATATCTCATAGAGTCAGAAACTTTACGCATACCTAATTGTTCGTCGGTCTTTCGCTCGTTCTTGAGCTGATTTATAAAGCATATAGAATTATGGCATAACACAATTACAAAATTGATTAACAAGTTTGTCACGTGCGTTCTTAGACATAACAAGTAAGCATAGTGTGATAAGTCACTTTGCTATAAACTTACAATAATATGAAACGGCTGAGATCCTAGCTATTTTATGTCGAATCGGAAATATTGAGTTACACATTCTTCAAGTTGTTCTATTAAGCAATATTAAAATACTTACAACTTCGACATTTTCAACGAATTCTGATATAGTTTTGAACTTTGTGTACTTGTGTATACATTTTTATAAAATATGCATGAACGCATGAAAGAAGCATATTATTACGACTAGGTAATCGTGTTGTAACACTGAAAACTACTGAGAAGTGGTGTATTAAATGTCCCAAGCAATATTAAAGGAACAATCGTTTCTATAATCAGACAGCGTGATAGTTTTTCAACTACTACCAAAATTACTGAACAAACATCCTTTTTTGTATTTTTTTTTTGTTTTGTGTTCCACAGGAGGGATGCTTTTCATTCTGCTTTACTGTTTTGATCTCTCTGTACGTATATGTTTACTTGAATAAGAATACTAACTCAAAAACGTACCCTACGGAAAGTGGCGTAACAATATCATCCGAGGCCCGTGGCTAATTCATCGGATGTGTGTGCGTCTGACTCGCACTTGACCGTTATTTTTTTTGGTACGCATGTGTTAAAATCTTTGTAATTCATTAATATAACTCGTGTATTTTATTAGGTTAATTAAATTAGAAAACTTATATTTATTAAATATAAAATTAATATTTTTAAATACATTTTGTAATTACTGCCTACTGTGTTCAGGGCCTTTGATGCCCGGGGGCCCATCAGGCCACGGGCCCGTGGCATTTTGCCCGATCTACCACCAACAATGCCTACGGCCTACTCTCGTCTCATTAGTTGTAGGCTATCATATGAAAATCAGCGCCAGGTACAAACCGTTCCTGTAATGCTGAGATGCCGATCTGTTAGGTTGGTAAGACATGCTGTCCTGCATGGCGGCATACTTTACTTACTGCTTATATTTATTTGTCGATTTCTTTCCTAATTACTTTTATCAAAAACTGATTCAGTAAAGATTAGTTCACTTATTATTTCGAAGCATATTAGTGTTGGCTTCTTCTTAAATATGTTTTGCCTCTATATCAGTTTTTCAGACGGAAAGCTATCACTTTTATCACACACGCCGAATCCCATCCCTTCCACTGTATGCTGCAGCCTTTAGGTAGTTCTGGGACGCGATAATTGAATTCATCTGTGAACTTACTAGCTGGTACAGGATGAAATTCAATTCATCTCTTATTGGTTTTCTTTTAAATTAAGAAATATGTATTGCTAGGTATTATTATTTTGTTGCACTTTGTAAGAATACTTTATTTCACCTATATCATTAGTTTATTATCTCGTAATCATAACGTGAAGAAAGACATCTAAAATACAATATTTTTAAGCCGGTCGCCATATTGTCCTGTCCTGTTTCTTTATTATCGTTGATCCCTCAGTGTTAGGTATATTTCCTAATACGTCCAACGCTCTGTGTCAACATGTCACGCGCTTATTATCTCCCTGTAAATTTATATTTTGCATGTGAAAAAATAATTATATTTCAATATTGTGGGCAGAATGTGTCTGGTGTATTGATTGTATTTATCTTTGCGGCCTGAATTTAAATTTGATAATCAGCGGAATATGATTTTAGTAGGACAAGTTTATTTATAATTTTACTTTTATTTCTTTGTTTCATGTTAATATCGATTGTTAAAAAAATCCTTTACCTACTTTCTTTATGAAACATGATGTTTTATTATATTTACTAAGTAAAGTTAAATGAATAAAAAATAACAATGTAATTTTTGGCCTGATATATGATTATCAAAAGCATAAGTAGTTTTATTTCTAAACAATTTGAAATAATAATATGTGCTCAATTTCCGAAATGCTCATTTTGCGCAATGCTCATTTTGAGAAGTGCAACAGTTGAAGTTCAAGTTTTTATTTCGCGGACATTTTGCAAGTGAGTCGACACCAAGCCCTGTATTTAATCAATGATCTATTTTATAGCTCTATAATTGAATCGTTAATTTATATTTATTTTTTTACAAAGGATACTTATCCATTTTTAATGTCTAGACTTGTCAGGAAATGAAGTCACCACCAGCAATAACTATCAAGTTCAACCTAGTTAAATGTACCTTATGAACACATAAATAAAATACGCATATCCTAACTTATATTACACTAGCTGTGCCCCGCGATTTCACCCGCATTAGTTTCGGTACCGTGTAAATATAATGATAAAAAGTAGCCTATGTATTAATCTAGGTCTCCGGCTATATACGTACCAAGTTTCATCGCAATCGGTTTAGTAGATTTTGCGTGAAGGAGCAACATACGTTCATACATCCTCACAAACTCTCACGTTTATAATATTAGTGGCATTATAAATGCGAAAGTCAGTTTGTTTATTTATTTGTTTGTTTTTTTGTTTGTAACGCTTTCACGCTTTAACTACTCAACCGATCATGGTGAAATTTTGCACACAGGTTGTCAGGGATACAGAGAAAGATATATTTTTATCCTAAGAAAATTATTCCCAATGGATTCCTGACTTGATTAATAAACATACGTTCACGCGAGTAAAGTCGCGGGCAAAAGCTCATGCTATACATATAAGTAACATATCACAAGTAAAATACACAATTTGTTTTTGGTTGAACTACAAAATACATAATAGTACCGGGAGAAGTGTCACTCTGCAAAATCATTTAAATAAATAGCGACTCTTGCTCCGACACAATAAAGTCGCAATTCAGGTTGACAGCGCTAATTAGATACAGTTGTATTCACTTAGAAGTTGCCTTTTTTCTATCGCGTAACTTATTTGTTCTGACGACGCGCCGTGTGGTTGTATTTTTTTAAACAATTATTCTGAACATTTAGTTATGAGTAAGTTATGTACTGCGTATTACTATGTTTTTGTGAATAAAGCATAAGTTAGGTATTAATTTACTCGATAGTCTAAATGCGAATGCATGACGTGACGCAGCGCAGCGATAACATCGAAATGATGTGTGAACCGGCCGGAGCGTGGCAGCCCACTGAAGTTTTGGCACGATTAATCGACCCCACCGCGTACTTGTACCTACCCTAGCCTTATACCTAAAGTGGGGAGTGGATCTGTCTTGGTTGAACGTACTAATTTCTGAAACTTTTAGTCGGATACCAATTCTTTTTTTTTATTTGATAGAACAATTCTTGAGAAAGATTATAGTCTATATATAATTAGCCTTAGTTACTTCTTAAAACACCACCTGCCAGTGAAAGTCCCGTGGAAAACGGTCCATCAGTTGATTCCAAAATTGATATTTAGGCATAGGGATCGTAAATAACTGTATGAGCTGAAAAAACCTATTATGTGGACATTACAAACAGACATTTTAATTTTATTTATTTGTATTGATTTAACATAACGCTACGACCTTTAGAAGCGAAGCAGTGACCATAAACGTGGGCGAAACTGCGCGGTACGGCTAGTGTTTTATATATGTATATACTTGCATAAATTTGCATTGAATCGAGGTTCTTATCGATGGTATCTTTATAACTATGCCTTTGTTGGGGACTAGACAGTTTGACATTGGCACTGGAGGCCAACGACCTCGTGGTATGATTATGATTATTTTATTATCAAATTATGTTTACATGTTGCGTATTCAGATCATAAGTAGTCATAATAATAATAACTTGAGACACCTCACACACCGCCATCTGAAACCAAATTACGCAGAGTCTGTACTAAGGTAACTAGACTGCTAATAACATATGTATTATTAAATACATACATATCACTACATATTATAAAACAAAGTCCCCCGCCGCGTCTGTCTGTCTGCCTATTCGCGATAAACCTAAAAACTACTCAACGGATTTTCATGCGGTTTTCACTAATAGACAGAGTGATTCATAACACCTAAAGGTGTATAATTTGTTAAGATTCTGTGTAAATTGATTAAAATATGTTGCTGATTGTTGAAGATGTTTCTGCTACCGTTGTGAAGCCGGCCCGGGTTGCTAGTTTATTTATTCACAACATCACTAGTTATAGTTAAATTACACCCACACACAAATGATCATGCTCATCACACAATTATTTGTCCTGGGTGGGAGTTGAACCCACGACCTCTGACTTTGAGCACGAACATTTGTACTGTGTCTGGGTGTAATTTTATCTATAATATGCAAGAAAGTATGTTTATCAGCAGTCTGGTTATCATAGTACAGGCTCTGCCTAATTTGGGATCCGACGGCCGTATGTGATATGTGTCAAGTTATTATTATTATTATTTGCTCAAATATTCTTCTTCGCTAATATATATCGTTACCGTATGCTTTGCATACGGTAACTCTCTTCATATAAACAATAGAAATAATCAAGATCTATATTTTTATTATAACTTGCGTGACCGTATGAAATAACATCTTGATATAATGTTATTTGTCACACAAAACTCTACAGATACTTGATAGCATTACTACAAGCGATAACATACAGAAACTTAAGTTATTTTAATAATCAAAGTCCCCCGCCGCATCTGTCTGTCTTTCGGAAAATGGATTTTCATGAGGTTTTCACCAATAGATAGAGCGATTCATGCGGAAAGTTTAGGTATATAATTTGTTAAGGTTTTGTGAAAATTAGTTGAAGTATGATGATGATTGTTGAAGATGTCTCCGCTAGCCGTGCGAAGTCGGGGCGGATTCCTAGTATACATATATAAGAATATAATCAGATTGTCTAATTATTGATTCAATCAGTCAGTAAGTTCTTTAAGCTGCGACTGCCTATTGCCTGAAGATCCTGAATGCAAGCTGCATTCAGGATCTGCCAACGAACAATTGAGCGCAGTACTTTATTTGTCGAGCTTACAGAATATTTACGAAATAACTTGATTATCCGCGCTTGAAATAAAATTACTGACGATGGCGTTCAATTAATTTTTTATTTTTTATTTATCATAATATAAATAATCAATGCACAAACAAAATTGTACATAAGCATAGCATTTAGAAAACCTATGGGGTTTGTAATCAATGCTTAGTCTACGTCTCTAAAGTTAAGGTGTTCTTAGTTAATTACAATTTTTGTAATTGATGATAGGATTTAAAATATGTGGACCAGTTAGGTGTTTTAAATAAGAACAGAAATCTGATGTGCCCTAAATCCTGGAAAATTATTTATAACAACAAATTTTCTTTTCTTATCCAGTGGTGTACTGCGACTACAATGGATCTGGCAGAGCTCTACAATGGATAGAAGATTACTTGGCGAGGGACGTTCTGCCTACACATGCTACCAGGTGTACTGGACTTTCGTACACGTCTGGGCAAAGCCAGATTTACAGGTAATCTATATTTCAACAAATTTCACCACAGTTTTTACAACAATTTTGCAAACAAACAAATGTTTTTTTATGGAGCGGTTGGGGACATCCCGGTTCCCCAAAGGGATCGGAACAGCTGTACATATTATACCTGAAAATCGCAAGATATTGGTCCAAAGTAACAGTGGTTGATTCTTTTGCTGTCTACCTGGCAAGTTACAAGATTCCACGATGCATGAAAACCAAAGAATCGAATTAAAATCAGGTCTTCACGCCTCACACTTCTGCCACGGGATCAATAAGCTAAATAAAAAGTATATAATTTTTTTTTTCAACAGATCAGAATCTAAGTCCGTCATCAAGTCATCAGTGGGAGCGTGTCCTGAAGATGTGGCGGTGGTTGGTGCGACGCTAGTTCGATTCTTGCGAGCCTTACGGCCTCAGAACACCATCTTGTTCGTGTCGTCCAGGGAGACGGAGACACAAATCTCGCCCTGGAGGGAATATAACACTGAGGTAAGCATCTTTATTTGAAACTAACCGTTCTCTGCAGTTTCACACGCGTTTATGGTCACTGCTCCGTTCCTAAGGGTTGCAGCGTGATGTTACATCGCCTGTAACCTTACTCAATAAATAATCTATCCAATACAAAAATAATTATTGAAATTTGACTGATAGTTCCAGAGATAAGAGCGTTTAAATAAACATACATACAAAAAGCTCTACATCTTTATTATATTACGTGGTAACTATAGACTTTACCACTCATCGTATTTGAACTTTGTATTTGACTCTGGTTGTGTACATCTGTAATTTATGTATCAATATTATATAATAACAATAATAATTCCACACATCTCACACACGGCCGTCTGAAACCAAACTAGGCAGAGCCTGTACTATGGTAACCAGACTGCTGATAAACATACTTATGTATTTCTAAATAGATACATATTATAGATAAACTACACCTAGACACAGAACAAATGATCGTGCTCATCACACAATTATTTGGGAATCGAACCCACGACCTCTGGCTTAGCAGTCAGGGTCACTAACCACTAGACCAACAGGCCAGTCGACACAATGTATATATTTATATACATATGTTTGTTTATATTATCTATGTGTATATGTTTACACAGACTGTATATATGTATTGTTAGAACTGACTTTTATCCATATCAAATGATATATGCTATATATTGCCTGAAAGAAATTGCTTTCAGTGATAAGGCCGCCCTTTGTATCTACATATTCACCTGATGTATTTCATGTAAAAACATTGTTGTTGGTGTACAATAAAGTTTATTTCTATTCTATAATCTATACAATAAGTGATAAACTTATCCAGAAAAACTATTTATAATGCAAATCTGTTCGTAATTGAGAAAAACAACCCGGGTAATTAACGCTGTACGTAAATTGTTAATCTTCAGCTTCTTTTTCTAGACAAGAGATAAGAAATAGAAAAACATACATGCAGCTTACTGCTAGTACAGTAATCTAGCAAATTTTGCCGCAAGATCCCAATGTAGACCATATATCTAGGTCGGGATTGTGCGGTCCAAGCCCTTGTATGAGGCCCTCAACGTTCCTCCCACGTAGTACACTGTTGCTCATAGAAATCGTCCTTTGCAATTTCGACAATTTTTATATTGAATATCACTACGTGCCACTTGCGTTCGTAGTCTTTAGTTACTATAGCTGTAGGTACAGAAATTTGCGTTCAAATAAAACTTAGACCTTGTTATTTAAGCCAGATGTTTCATTAAATGTCTGTAACGAAGGGTTAACATAATTGAAGAGTTGAATGACTCTTTTGTCTGCACAATAAGTGCATATCTGCATACTTTTTATCGAGAGGATTAATATAATTTACCACATCTAAATCTCATTCTGACTATTTAATTATTGAACCTAGATGATTTTACGTCATAAATGTACATTTGGACGAAAGAACGTGGGAAAATTTCGCAGATATAGCCGCGTCAGTCCTCATAGGACAGTTGGCTGTCGTTCAATATGGCTGTCGTTGATCGTAACACTATGCGCATGAACATAATTATGTATGAACTGGTATTCGGTAATCTATTGACTCAACTGCACCTGTGATGTAATAGATTATATTTTGAATGAAATTCCTTTTCCGAATTCCACTAGTGCCCGTCTGTCTAATGAGAAACGATCACTTTGTAAATGACCTTTTCTTCTTAACATTCAACAAAAATAAAATATAATTTAGGTAAATATTGTATCATATCTATTTTTTCTTTTGTTAAATGTGTTCTAAACCATTGTCTAAGTAACAGAGCGTAGTAATACCAGAAATAAAAAACTGAGCATCAAATGTATTTTCATCGAACTGTGGGCTTTTCTTCTAAACTGGGTTTTTGTTTCGTTGGTTGCCTTAAACAGCCAACCAGAGGGGACCTGTTAGTCGATAAAAAAGAGAAAAGACGGAAGGGTTACATTTTTGATAGAATCTTTAGACGTTATTGAATAAAACGAAAGAATGTATGTACTAGCTTTAACTTTATTTATCGCAAGATTAAATGATTTGATTTGATTTGAAGAGAATACGTCACTACGTAATATTATAAACGGGTTTTATTCCGATTACAGAAGGTAGTAATACTTTATTGTTTTGCAACTGCACTTAATAATGTACCCTTGACTTACGTAACAAGGTATAAGTATTATAGCATGTGCATTTGATAAAAATATATGGGATATACGTGGGCGCCAGCCAGACGGAGTTGTTGGCATAAATCACTTGAATTTTATATTGAATCTCATACGTTTCTATATTATTATGCAGTGTCTCTTGATATCGTTTGTTCTTCTCTTATTGTTACCGAGAGATCATGGGAGTTTAATGTGTGAATCTATACAAGGTGTATTTGAAAATAGAACACTTGCTTAAATCATTGAAAGGGTTATGAACTTATGACTCTAGCATGCAGCTACAATAAAAAAACAATCCTATCCGTTTACAAATTATGACCGTTTGAATTTCCACGTATTTTTAACTCGGTTTGTCATAAAAGTATTTTTTTATTTTGGAACTGTTCACTCAGTTTTTCAGAAAATCCATAAAAACTAACTTCGATTTTTTTTAAGTTCATTTTTACTTACTCATATATCAAATCTAAAACTCTAATACTAACGCCTTAGAAATATTCTTTAATTAGAGTACTCTTAATATAAATGTGTGTACTTTCATGTTATAAAGAAATAGTGCTAATTTTATAAATATGAGTGGGTGTGTATTATATGCAGGGCAATTTTGAGAGACATTAAATCTATTTGATCAATTATTTTGCCGGTTGTAAGGTTGACATTGTCATAGCAGGGATAGACCTCTGCTACATTAAAATAAAAGATTTATGTAAAGCTTCCAATTTGGATAAAAGCTCAAGAATTAAGGACATCTTTAATTTTATTAATAATTATATTTAAAAAAAGTATCACCGACTTCAATGTGCTTTTTGGTGGAAAGTAGACGTATTTTGTTTAAATATAATGTGGGTAGCCCAACTAAACGCACTGCTCCAATGAGACAGCAATGTTTCGGAGTAAACAAAAATATCATCGATGTATACAATTTTTTGATATTTGTTGATTTTTCAAAAACCGCCCGACTTATTTCGATAAAATTTAAATGGGACCACCTGGGAAGTATAGAAACAAAAAAGAAACCTTTGAAACAAAAAAGAATTTTCCAAATTGGTTCAGGCGTCTTCGAGTAATCGGTGAACATACATAAAAAAGAAAGATTCCGACGAATTGAGAACCTCCTCCTTTCTTGAAGTCGGTTAATAAAATTAGAAGGCGTTTTCATGTCATCAATTATCGTAATACCTACTGATGACTGGTTTCTCAACATTTATTTGCTAATTCACAGTTGCTTAATGTGAGCTACATTTTCACGTTAAGTGTCCAGAATGTATTATTAATGTTAATTTATTTTAATTTTTGCTAAATCCCAAAAACATCCGTATTTTAAAACTAACTTTATATAACTCGGCTGTAAGAAGCAAATAATAATAACAGTTTTAATAATTTAGAAAAGTTTCAGGAGAATTGAGTTTCAGTTGCATATAATATATGGTCATTGTTCCGCTGCTAGCTGTCGTAGCGTGATGTTACATAGCCTATAACTTTCCTCGATGAATACTCTATTTAAAACAAAACCATTATTCAAATCTGATTGATAGTTCCGAAGATTAGCACGTTTAAACGAACAAAAACTCTTCAGCTTTATATTTTATACGGTTGCTTCAAGTGTTTGTTTCCAAAAAGTGTCATTAGAATTGAGACACCATACGTATTAGACGTTATTGATAAGCTAGACTTAAGCAGTAGTGCAGTAGTACTCGAAAGTTGAAGTTATTTTGCCAACTCATTATCTATCAATACTCAATATACTCAATACAAATATGGACAGAGGGGGACAGAGGCTGTGTCAATAATTATAGGCCAATTCCCATTCTCCCTACACTCTCAACAATTTTAGAACGCATAATTAATAAAAGACTGGTAAAATATTTGGAAAAAAAGCATCTTTTATCAGAAGCACAATTTGGTTTTAGGGCAAATAGATCTACATCAGATGCAGTGTCTGATCTAACAAATTATATAGTTAATAAACTGGACGGTAAAAAGAAAACAATAGGCATATTTTTGGACTTAGCAAAGGCATTTGACACAGTCTCTGTTCCAATTCTGGTAAGGAAGTTAGAATGCCTTGGGATCCGGGATATCCAGTTGAAACTTCTACAAGACTACCTGACTGATAGGACGCAATGTGTGCAAATAGGTAGTGTCATAAGCGAAGAGATCCCAGTGACTTTTGGAGTTCCCCAAGGTAGTATCCTGGGCCCAACTCTTTTCTTGGTGTACATAAACGACCTATGTCAGATGGATATTCCAAATGCAAAAATCGTAACCTTCGCAGATGACACTGCCTTGCTTTTTTCTGGTAGTTCGTGGGACGAGACCTTCTCAAATGCACAGAAGGGGATGAATGTTGTCACAAATTGGCTACGCAGAAATGTTTTAACCCTAAATGTTGCAAAAAAAATTACATTACTTTTTCTATAGTAACTAATGATAGGCCTGACCCTTCAAACCGTATTATTTCACATTCGTGTTCTAACTCTAACAGTGCTAACTGTTTATGCCCTAATATTAGTAGCGTGGCTGTAACAAAGTACCTAGGAGTAATGATTGACAGAAACTTAAATTTTCATCATCATATTGATCTACTCACAGCAAGAGTTCGCAAACTAATAGCCTTATCTAAGGTTTTACGACATGTAGCTCAAAAAAGTGTGATTAAGTCTGTGTATTTTGCTCTATGTCAATCACAACTTAGCTATTGCATAAGCTCTTGGGGAGGTAGTTGCAAAACTCACTTCCTAAAACTTGAGAGAGCTCTTCTAAAAGTTACTTTGTTCTTACCATTCTATTATTCTACTATAGACCTGTATCGGAAATGGGAGGTTTTAACATTCCGACAACTTTTTATTTTACATATAGGTATGAAGCAACATTCTCTTCTAAAATATGAACCAAATAGCCTCAGAGACCAACGCCGAAAGTATGCAGTTTGCAAAACTTATCCGTTTAATACAAAGTTTGCTCAACGATTTTTTTCCTACCAGAGTTTTAACTTATATAATAAATTAAACCGGGTTCTATCTATATACTCATTACCCAAATCTAAATGTAAATCTATTGTCATAGTGTGGTTGCGTAGCTTAGATTACAATCTTACAGAAAACCTTCTTCAAAATACATATATATAACATAACATGCACAAACATTAACACACACACTTGCACACACTAAACCCACAAACACACACACACGCACATACACACACACACATGCACACACACGCACATGCACACACACACACAACATGCACATAAGTAAGGCGTCTTTTATTTATTTATACCTACGTTTATTTTTATTTTGTAATGATAGTTTAACGTGTCTCCTTCATTTAACTGGTGTACATCTTATTATATAGTTAATACTTAGTCTTAATCAAGCTAAAAAAACTTCAAACACCAGCTCCTCACAAATTAGAAGATATAAAGCTATGTAAGTAAGCCAAAGTATATGCGATTGTAATAGATATATATTTTATGTTCTTTTTGTGAGGAGAAATAAATAAATATAAAAATAATTAAAAAATAAATAACGTTTCTGTTTGTAATGTCAAAATAATAGCTTTTTTTAAGCTCATACAGTTATTTGCACGTTACCTATGCCTAAAAATCAGTTTTTAAGTTTTTGTCTGTCTGTCTGTCTGTTTGTTCAGGCTAATCTCCGGAACGGGTGGACCGATTTCACGGAACTTTTACTGGCAGATAGCTGGTGTTGTAAAGAGTAACTTGGGCTACTTTTATTTTGGGAAAAGAATTAGGGTTCCACGCAAAATATATAAATATGTACACGCGAGCGAATCCGCGCGGGAACTGCTAGTCATTATCTATATATAAAAAAAACATTATCTATATACATACAAATAAACTTGAGGTGTGTTTGTATTGTCATCATAACAGCCATTTACTCAACGCATTTGACTGTTTACACAGAAATTATACAAAAAAAAAATTGTCTGTCTGTTAGTTCCCGCTGATCTACGGAACGGGTGGACTAATTTCCACGGGACTTTCACTGGCAGATAGCTGATGTTATAAGGAGTAACTTAGGCTTAGACTTTTTTAATGGAAAAAGGCTTAGGGTACCGCACAAAAAGCCAAGCCGCGGGGGGAACAACACAACAAAAATATACAAAGTCATACCTAATTCTTCAAAAAGCTTCGTTCTTATACGAGTTATACCAGTTATGCTAATGAGTAGTAATTGCTAGGATATCCACTTTGTAAATGTTTTAACCTAAGTCTTATAATCTTGGTAGCTTTTAAAAACCTTTACGTGAATTGAATTTATTGCCCTTATTACGCATAGGGCCGTTCCCGTCATTTTTAAAATTGTAATTTAATCGGGTAGTTATGTAGAGTATGTTTTCTTCTTCTCCAATGGCGTTCGATTAAAACACAAGGCCTTTGAAAATTTCTTCCAGGCATAACAACTTCGCCGCCTACCAATTCCATTTTGTACAAACCTTATGCCATTATTGATGACCGGGCTGACCTTGCAGAAGCAGGCAAGAGACGGTGGCACGACGAGTTCCGCCTCTCGGTTCCGGAGGGGCTAAGGCCACCCGTACTCCACGGTCTGCTATCAGGTGGCAAAGGTCTGCAGGGGTTTTCGGAGGCTTCCTTTTTATCGTAAACCCGGGTCCCATGCAATTGTCTCACTTATGACAGAACACTGCGTGGTTTTAGTCGGTTCTATTCTGACATACAACTTCACCGTTAGCTCCGGTGAAGTGATGACCCGTGGAGGTTTCCACACGATAAAAAAAGGTTCACCATAAGGTTATTACATGATAGACAAAGCGTGTATGACTCTCCTGGTGTTTTAAACGTCCACCAGGCTACAGTGACCATTTCATTTCCACCTGGGCTGTATGTTGCTGGGCTTGTTGTGCCAGCTTACCTGTATAAAAATAGGTGTATAGAAATCTCATTATATATCTTTAAGTAGAAGAACGAAAGTACTTAGTTTAAATCATCCCATTACAATGATAATTTACTTTTTTAAAGCATCACCGCCTTCAATGCGCCTTACTCATGATAAATTGTAGTAAGGTGTATTCTTCGTCCCTTAATTTTCCACCCATAGAGGTGGAATATTTTCTTCAAATTAAAATATGACCAACCTTGAGTACAACCCATTCAGTTACAAAAAAGGAATTTTTTAATTTGGTTCAGAAATTACAAAAAAGTCCTCCACTTTTTGAAGCTATTTAAAAAATGATGCTTTAGTCCTAGTGCTATGTCAGTCCACGTTTTGTAATTACAAAAATTATTATACAATAGGTACATCGTATATTAATAATATAGTCACATTAATATTTAATCAAGCATTTAATTTGCAGCTCACGTTTAAACACTCAACGTTCACCCGTGTGTTTATGCGCTGCATTGAATGCACCAGACGACTTTGTTTACGAACGGCAAGTTCCAGTAGTTATCAACAAACGCTATCATACTTTGCACTACTCTACTCACTACTCGTCACGTGCTACACTATAACGTTTATAGTGAGCGGTCTCAGATAACCTTGTACGATTTCTGAGCTAGGATATGTAGACATCTAAGTTTCTTCCTTTCGCGAACTAAGCTAGTTAATATAGAATTTTTTGTACCTATACGAAAATGTATTCTGCAAAGCAATCAATTAGGAGTCAAATTCCACGATTTTTATTCATGCATTCATGCTAACATGCTAGAATGAAAAATGTGTTTTGACCTTGCTATTTTTCTGAGTAATAACCTCGTCGGGACAATGGAAAGAAAGAAATATCTATACACCAACTTATTTGGGATATTAGCATCTACCCTTCTTATTATTGTACATTATTACATCTATAGTAACTGGTAAGGACAGTGGTGCTACTCACATGTTGCTAACTTTTTTACCCTCACCCTTGCAGTTTTAGGTTGATAGACCCCAAAAACCGCATACTTATATTTTTTCTTCTCAAATAATATCTAAAAAAATCCGCCTTAAAAATCCCGTACCCTACTTGTATTGTCTTGTCTTGAATTGACAACACTGAATCCATAGTAGGGGTGTGATTCTTAAAACAAAAACTTTAAAAAAAAAAAAGAAAACAAAATTCAAGTATCCTTTAAATAGGGTTTGTTCGGATAGCGAATTAATTAGTCACGACATAAATTCTGCCAAACTGATACAATATCCAACAAAACGTATCTACTAAAAAAAATTAGGCGAATGTACTCAAACCACTTCAAAGAAACCGTCGAGGTAAGCCCCCCGTGTCAGCATTATCCCGAAACGCTGACAAAGTACTAAAGAAGAAAGGTACTACTACTTTATTACCGGCTTACATGACCCCTACATTTTTCTTTTTGTATTCACTTTCAGTTGCTCACTATGTTATATATGTTGCTCAAAAAGTGTGTGTGCAATTCACAAGGTAGAAGTGAAACTTCTAAATTAATTAACCAACGAATTTTAATACGCAAATTCACAAAAATGATACACGTGAATTATACACCACGTTGACTATGACGCATTTTCTGAAGGCTTCATAGTACGCAGGGGCAAAGGCACATGCTAGCATACGAAGATTATATGAAACACTGTATACTTGTATTCTATCTCATTCTCTCGCAGGCTAAATCCTATTTATGAATATGTTTGTCTCTTTTTAGTGCTGTATACTTGTATTCTACCTTATTCTCTCGCAAGCTAAATCCTAATGTATTGTGTTTGTCTCTCTTTAGTGTGACTTTTTCGTTTCATCAAAATTTCTAATTTAAACGATTCTAAAGAAGTTTCACTTCAAAATAATGGTGAATACATAAAAAAACAATATTGTATTCGTATGAAGCGATTACATTAAATGTTATTGACCGGACTTATCAGGCAAATTATCAAATCAAAAACCGCGATAGTCGAGTGGATATTAGCTTCTCTTGCCGATAGTCTAGTTCGATTATCCGTCGCGCTCTTTTGATATTATCACTTGCTTAAAAGGTGAAGGAAAATATCGTAAGATAATCTGCTTACTTGAACGTTCTCTAAGTTTTGTATACTATTCCGCAATAAGGTAGTGTGGTTAAAATGACCCTCACAGTGAGGTGATGCTCATCCTCAGTTTTTAAATAAGGACTGTCATCTATCGATCTATACTTATCGTACCAGATTATGATAAAAGTTTTGGAACATATTGTTGGCTTAGAAAACTTAGTTACATTTTGTCTTATTTACAAATATATATATTAATCATCACAAAAGGAAAACGACTGAAGTCAATGGATAATTAAAATAATTCTACCTATGCTTTTATTAAAATACTTTTTTTAGACTAGAAGTTATTTATTTATATATCACAAGAGAATTGTGTGATGAGCACGATCAATTTTGTTCTGTGTCTGGGTGTAATTTATCTAAAATATGTATGTATTTAGTAATATGTAAGTATGTTTATCAGCTGTCTCTGGTTACCATAGTACGGGCTCTGCCTACTTTGGAATCAGACGGCCGTGTGTAAGGTGTCTCAAGTTAGTATATTATATTATTGGTACTTATATAACAAATCCACAATAAAAAAATCATCACTAGATTCTTTGTTTTGTTGCGAATGAGCGATAAATCGATTAGTTTTTTCTTTGAATACACTGAAACTAATCAATCGATTAGTTTCAAAAATCATACGTGTAATCACACGAATGATTTTTTCAGAAAATAAATGTGTTTTATTTACTCTACAATCTTTTTATTCAAATCGGTCTTATCATTCTTGCGATAAGTAAATAATAATAATAACTTGACACATCTCACACACGGCCGTCTGATCCCAAACTAGGCAGAGCCTGTACTATGGTAACAGACTGCTGATAAACATACTTATATATTTCTAAATACATACATATTATAGATAAATTACACCCAGACACAGAACAAATTATCGTGCTCATCACACAATTATTTGTCCTGGGTGGGAATCGAACCCACGACGTCTGGCTTAGCAGTCAGGGTGACTAACAACTAGACCAACAGGCCAGGCCAGTAATAGAGCATTTACTTTAATTAAGTTTACTTTAATTAAGTAATGCTAATTAGGGCCGAGAACGCACTTGTGATTCTTTAGTTGCAGGTGTCCATTAGCGGCGGTAGTCACTTACAATCATGTTGGATTCGAAAATTTCTTGCTTTTTGACATCCCAATTCTTAAGGAAGTTTATAGACTACTAGCTGCGCCCCGCGGTTTCACCCGCGTAAGTCCCGATGCCGAGGGAATATCGGTATAAAAAGATAGCCTAAGTGTTAACCAAGGTCTCCAGCTATCTGCATACCAAGTTTCATCGCAATCCGTTCAGTAGTTTTTGCGTGAAAGAGTAACAAACATCCATACATCCTCACAAACTTTCACGTTTATAATGTTAGTAGGAAGGATTTAACATCATGCTACGAACTTTGGGAGTAGAGCAGTAACAAGATATGACACTGCAGGGAATGGGTAGCCATATACATGTACATGTGTTGCAGATTGCATTTGAAGGACAACATTATGTATTATGTAAACTTAAATCGTCATAATGGCGGACGTGTGGGAGTTATAACCGTGTACAAATCCCTCTCTTAAGATACATAATTAAGTGGAAAACATTGTGGGTTGCACTCAACACAAAGATATTAAATAACTTAGATAATCTAAATTAATATTATAAAGAGGAAACATTTGTGTGTATGTTTGTAATGTTTTCACACAAAAACTACTATACCGATTGCGATGAAACTTGGTATGTAGATAGCTGGAGACCTGGATTAACGGATAGGCTACCTTTTATTCCGACATTTCCACGGGATCGGGACTTACGCGGGTGAAACCGCGAGGCGCTGCTAGTATAATATATACTTGTCCTTTGTAAAGTTATTCGAAGGTAGCCTACAAGCGAATAACTTTACACCAATTTAAATTTCTTTGTTTTGCAAGAATATGGTGTTTACAGAGTGATCTTAGGTTTCCATATTTATTTATATCAGATATTATTTCTAGAAGACTTTGAGGGTTAGTTAATTTTAGTATTGGCTGTTTGTTTACCAATTTAATATTATAAACAAACGCCTGAGGTGTTTAATGTTAGTTGTTATATATAAAAATACTAGCAGCGCCCAGCGGTTTCACCCGCGTAAGTACCGATCCCGTGGGAATATCGGGATAAAAAGTAGCCTATATGTTAATCCAGGTCTCCAGCTATCTACATACCAAGTTTCATGGCAATCGGTTTAGTAGTTTTTGCGTGAAAGAGTAACAAACATCCATCCATCCAAACTTTCACATTTATAATATTAGTTTGATAGTGGGATTGTACAAACTCAAAATTAAAATCGCGCCATCTGAGAAATTGGCCCTAACAAACATCCGTAACTATATGGATAATTAGTATAAAACAACATCAAAGTACAGTAGGCGTAAATCCACAGATGGCGTAAAAAAAAAAACAACTCGAGGTCAGCAGTTTTCGTTGTTAACACTTTTTTTCGTCTAGCCCACCGATGGCTGAACGCCTAAAGTGAATCGTGAAACGATAACGAACTTCCTTCCAAAAACAATTTAACTGCTCCAATTCTGCTATTGATTATGATATGAAAGTATTCCTTCGAAGTCCTCTGGACGTTGAATGTGAGTCAAAGAAATCAAAGAATAATCTTTTACGGTAATGTCGATAGGAAGATTTCGTAAAAACACATATTATATTTATGCTGACAAACGTAAACACTTTTTACTTCCATTAGGTAATAAAATTATCGCATACGCAGTAATTACAGTTGGGTACATTATTGAAATAACTATTGTATGTAAGCAAATCAAATACTCGTTAATGTTTTACGACTTTGCTACATTGTGGGGGTTTGTTTACAAATACCGTGTAAACATATTATTATGTTTATTTTTACTTAACATAATAATAACAATAAAACGATATTTTATAACAATATGTCACAAAATATTAATATTATATGCACAGCGCTGTCTTGAGCCAAACAACTAAAGCTTGCATACTGTGGGTTCTTGGAACACGGATAAATATGTATATATATATGTATTTTTGTAATAGAAGAAACAGCCAGACAAATATACAAATACATATTTGGATAATTGGCAATCCTGTGCGGTTCTCCAGAAACTTTTTGCCAAGCAAAACCAATCTGTGGAACAAATTGTCGTCTGCGGTATTTCCGGACTGAGACGACCTTCAAACCTTCAAAAAACTCTTCAAGAAAAGAGCGTACTCCAACCTCAAAGGCCGGCAACGCATTTGTGACTCTAGAGTTGCATATGTCCATGGGTGGCGGTAGTCACTTACTATTAGGTGAGCGGTCTGCTCGTTTCCCCCCCTAAAGAACAAAAAAAATCTTAAACTTGAAAGATTGAACTTATATAACTAAGAAATATAATTTACATTCATTTTTTAGTTGTATGTATATGTTATTGAAACGATAAAATATGTATAATTTAATTAACATTAGATTATTATTATTCGATGTGTTACTATTCAATGCTTATCCTAATCAATTGTTTACTAAACTGACCTTATAATGTATTTACATATTAAATTGGATCAGTAGTTCTCGAGTTTAAGCAGACCGTTGGTTATGTACACGTGATACTTATGATTATGATGGTCAAGAGCAATATTTTCTTCTAGTTGCCTAGGGTAAGCATAGTGCTTGTTGAATTGGGCTCCACAAATTATGAAAAAGTGAGAGCTTTTACTGGAGACACTAGACAGGGGAAGTAGTTACACTATGTAAAAGATCACGGCCAAAAACTACAGTTGTATTCCTGCGTCTTGGAGAGTGTATCAAGCTCCAGATTAGAAAAATAAGCTGAACTGATGTGAGATACTCTTTGCTGACCTTTGTGTGGCGATCGTCTATAGACTGAGATCGTAGGGCCATGCAGACTTTGGCCTATTACTATTACGTATTCTGTACTTAGCTTTGGTAACAAATGGTAACCGTTAGACTGTTCAGTAGGTTGTACCTTCCATAGTACAGAGGATGGCGTTTAATTAGTGTTTTTTTCAGTCGGTTAGGACAGGATTAGGTTTAAAAACACCAGAGAGGCGTTTAAGTTCTCAACGCAGAAATAACACCGCTGACCACCGACTTGAGTGTTTATAAGCTCCGGTAATCGTTTCCTTCAGATGACCGATGGCTTTTTTACACACTCGTTTAATGTCATTCATCCTCTCCCATTCAGAAGTCAGTCTCTAATCGAAAAGACTAGAATTCTTCCCAGATATTTATGTAATTATATTAAGTATTAATAACATTGTTACTTAAACAAACAATCTTGCAAAACGTTTATACAAAGTTAATGGTATGCCGAGACGATAAATAAACAACTACTTATTCATGAATTTTAAAGAGATGTTTCGAGCTTGGTGCAGTGGATTTATAAAAGTTTTACTAATATTTTTTATAGGAGCAAAGTTCCTTATCACACGTCACATTTCAGTGCTGTCAAGCTAGTGATGTAACGAATGTTGGAATTTTCACATGCGGGAATGCGAATGTTGCTTTTCCAAATAAAGTGCGAGCAAAATGAATTCAAAGATTTGACTTTTTCCTATCTTTAATTCCTAAAGTGCAGTGCAGTTAATGGCTATTACCACGTCTGGCTATCTGGCTTTCCCCCCAATTACGTGAGTGGGACTAAATTATATATAGCAACATGTGGGTGTTAAGTACACCTCGGCCTACCCCTTCGGGGATATAGATGTGACTGTAATTATGTATGTAAAACTATAATTATTAAATTAATACGTGAAGAGAATTCTTTGTGTCCCTTTTTAAGAAAAATTTGCGAACATAGTAACGTAAATTTTGGAATATTTACAGTTTACAGAAGAAGTGCAGAAAGCTAAAATTTTAAAACAATATGTCTTACAACTTTAAAAATTACGTGAAAACGGCTTAATGAAATTACAAGCGTCCAGTATATGCGTTGACATGTCATGGTAAGTAAGTTTATATAATGACAGGTCAAGTTATACTGGCATTTTAAAAAACCATGGACGAAATTCGACCACCACGCGATCTCTAGTTTAAAATAATTACATTGACAATATTAGGATTTTTATTGGTAGTATTTTGTTTCAAAGATTTTCTTTTTTAATTGGCCAAATTAGGTCTCCCAGAGTAATCTCTTAATGCAAAATCCCAAAGACTTGATTGAGATGCAATGAAGGCGGTTGTTATTTGTTTATTACTGGGACCACCATTACTTACACTGTAAGGATAAGTACCTTGGCCATATAGGCTATTGCGGCGTAGTAACGTGGCGTGTCTGTGGACCCTAAACACGCCTTATATTGAGGGGCAAAGAATGACATCAACACACAACTGTTTTTATTTTGATGTCAACGCGATTTAAAGCTTTGGTAATACGCAGTTACTAAAACGAAAACAATGTGAGAGTTTCTTAACTTGACGCGTATGTTTCTTTTTCTTCACTACGCTATTTTTTGTAGAAATATAAATATTGATGTTTTTTTGGTAAAGGTAAACCTCGTATTTTTTTTCTCTACACAAAGCTAGAAAAAAAATAATAACGACAAAAAAAAACCTGGTAATGATAAAACAATGGGGGTGGAGATGTCTGGCCTGCAGTAAAACCTTGAGATATTGTGCGATGGGTCGCCAAAGCTCGCGTCTGAGCGCGAATGACTGCACTGACGTAATGTCTACAGAAACCTTCCTATCGGCACACTTTACTTGTTATATCCTAGAGAAATATTTTTCTAACTTACATAATGAAATAAATTATTCCTGTATATTCGCCTCCGTCCCATAAAAGGTCATTTCGGAGGGTCAACGACATGTAGTAATTTTTTATTCACGATGCGGGTCGACCCAGTTTTTTCTTCGGATTCCTGTATACTCGCTTGTGTAATTATGTTATTGTGTACATGTGAGATTTTGGAATACTGTAGACTAGTTTTTTTGGACCGACCTCTGTCCGACCGTTTTATAAATTATCCAACGCATTTATGTTACCTGCGCCTTGGGACTTGTTTTGCATGATATTTTTATATATGCACTCTCGTATATTCTGGAGGACAGAAGTTATATTATACACACATTTTGCCAGCTTATTTTGGTCCTACGTAATAAAGAGTAGGTTTATTGCCATCTACTGGGCAGGCATTTAGACTGCTGCTACTGAAAATTTTAGAAAAGAGAAAACTTTTGAAGGAACCTCAAGCACACACTCGATTGCGCGTAAACTTAGCAACCGCAAACTTAGTCAACGAGACCTAATTGGCTTCGTTTAAAATATATATCGTATAATATGTAGATAATTTTTTTTTATGGTATAGGGGCAAACGAGCAGACGGGTCACCTGATGGTAAATGACTACTGCCGCCCATGGGCACCTGTAACTCAAAGAGTCACAAGTGCGTTGCCGCCCTTTAAGGTGGGATTAGGAAAAGAGGGGGAGGGGGGAAGAGGGGAGAAGGGAAGGACGGGAATAGGGGAGAGGGAAGGGTTAGGGCCTCCGGTAACCTCACTCACGCGGCGAAATGCAATGCGAACATTGCTTCACTACCGGTTTTCTGTGAGGCCCTCCCACATATAAATTTTAAACAACATTATGTGTAATACTTTTTATTCGCAGCATTAGAACGAAGCATATGCCTGTATGTTACAAAAATAGATTCTCACTAACAAATTAATCCATTGGAAATGTAACGGGTCTTTTAAAAGTTATTGTAATGATGAGGAGAGGTGCTATTAGTTTTATAAGCAACCACAGAATGTGATATATAATGTTTATTACTAATAATTTTATTACCTTGTTCTACTGAGCTAAATGCTTGCGTGAGTAGTTTGTACATGTCAGCATGTAGTATAAGATTTAAATCTGTAGTAAGTAAGATAAATATTGAGCTGTTTTAACTTAAATTTCGTTTCTTTAATAGGATAATAACTGCAAGAATTTGACTTGCTTAAGGTTTCAGAATAATAGAAAACAAGCCATTCTAAACTGATAAAATGTTATGTGTCAAGGTTTGATCGGAATGTTTCAATTACAGTAATCGAATATTATTTACCTATCTGGCTATACCGTCAGTGATATCTAACTCATTATAACATTCCAAATATACCTGAATCTATATGTTATACCTAGATATTCTTTGTGTGATCCGAAAAATATCAACCAAAACGAAGTCCTAAAATTATTTGTTTTATTGTTCGCAGGTAATTAAGATTCCAGAAACAAAGGAAGGCTTCATAGATCTGAACAATTTGGATCAGAAACTCCAACAGAATTCTGGCAAAGGAAAGAGAATGATTGGATTCTTTCCAGCCGCTTCAAAATTAACGGGAGTCTTGACCGATGATGTTGCTACTACCTTACTTCTTCACCAGTATGGAGCATGGTCGTTTTGGGATTATACGTTGGTAGCGCCGTCTTCTGCAGTGGATATGAACCCTACTTTCCCTGGCGTAGAAGAGGAGATGGTGAAGAAAGACGCCTTGTTCTTTAACTGTGAAAAGTTCGTCGGTGGAGTGCAGGGACCATGCGTCGTGATTGTGAAGAAAAACGTTTTCGAGGATACGCCGATATATTCTGAAGATGTTGAGGTAAGAACAAATAACTGATGTTAAGCAAATAAATTCAATTCTCAGCCCATTCTAACGAATATAATAACTAATTTAAATGTGATTTTTTTAAAGTTGGTTTATTACTCTTTCAAGTTTAACTACTGAACCGATCGTTGTAAAATTTGGCATGCACGTTGTCAGATGTACAGAAAAGGACACAGGGTAACTTTGAACCAGAAAAAAAGTACCTTTCCCGAGAGATAAAACAATAACGTTACTATTATCTTATCTGTGCCGCGGTATAGAATATAATAGCGCGCGGTTTAGAATAAAACCACAAAGACAGCTGTTTTTTTTCTTATTTCTAATATAACAAAGACAATTAAATAATTGTGTTTCGTGAATGTGAGATATGTGAAATGGGCACACTTCCAAGTTTCCTGTGGTTAGCACGCGCGGTTTATTGCGTCGTATTACACGTAAGATTTTGATTTGGTTGCGGTTTATCCTACTGTGTTATGTATAATGTATAAACCATTTTGCATTGTTATACTTGTTGGTATGGTACAAAATACTTACAGATTCAATGAGACAATAATCAAATCATGTACTTTATTTTATACCACGTCGGTGTCTAACAAGCACACGCGGTTACGCCACGCCTTATAGTAAGCGGTTAATATTTTGTCAATAATCTGTTAACATAATCAACGTTAATCGTTTGGGCACTATTATGTATTCTATGGTTTGGGTAAGTAGTCTGTTGCACATACCTTTGAACACAGATTCCATGACCAGTCAGAAAATTAAAAGCTACGGGTGCCTGTGCACTATTGAGTGGCCTTAACGGGTCACCTAATAATGGCTGCGTTCGTACGGTCGCCAGACAGCTCACCTTTTACACAACGATTGCCTAGATCGTATAAAAAAGAAATAAGGGTTAATGAAAATAAAAGCAATAAATTCTTTAGTTAGTGCAATCCAGAAGAAATACATTGTTGACTTGCCATGAACGAAAATACAACACGCAGTATTTCTCTTGTATTTATCAAATGCATGAATGAATGTATATGAATAAGGCTTTAGGTAAACAATCAATTAAGTTGAATGCTTTGTATTATTAGAATATTTTTTTTGTAAAAGGTAGAAAGTGAAAAGAGACTCGTAGACAGAAAGTATCTAAATAACTAAACCGAATATAAAGCAAAGGAGATGTGAAATTGAAAGTTTGAACTATGCACGAGCTCGCACGCCGCTACCTTAGTTGGAGCACCACCTCTACTTCGATTCGGATTGAATAATACATTTTTAGTTTGCTATTTGTTTATTTTAAAACTAAGTAAGTAGTTATGTATATACTACATCATGTTGTGTATACATGCTAATGCAGGCAGTCTAAACTGGTGCTGACGGAGGTCTCACCACGTTTAACTTGCAGACTGCTCAGTCTCAAGCGACTTGACATCAGGATAGTTGTTGGAACCATTACGGGCCACCTGGACCTAAACCGGCACCTATTCACCTTCAATGCGATAGACAGTCCTCTATGCAGAGGATGTCTCAACGCCACCCACGTTATGCTCCCTCGCAGGGAGTGGTAACACAACGGGCAAATATCCTCGCGGCTGCGAGGTTGCTCATAAGCCTGTGAACACCCCAGGAGAATACTGTGCTTCTGGAAGGAGTTAGGCTGGCACAACTAGTCAGCCTTATCTGAACGCATAATTGAACACATATGAGTCTAAATACGGAAACATATTTGTTTGAAGCTGTAGGGCACATCGAGTCCAAAATTGACAAACAAGCTAATGACCCACCTGCTGGAAGGCGGTTTCTAGGACCGGGTTGCTGACACCACTGGTTACCTTTTTAAGACGCTTTTATTATCCTGAACAACAAACCTGGTTAAGAAGACACGTATGTCGTTACTTCTGAATAATTTTCAAACGCCCAAAAACCTACTTTTAAGGATTACACTGAGTCTAATGTCTTTTATCTTTTAATGTTTTTTTCAATAGGTCCTGAGTGAGAGGATAGAAGAGTTGAAGTGTACGGAAGCTGTAAGAGCAGCTCTAGTGATGCAGTTAAGAGATGCTGTTGGACTTCAGACCATAGCAGAAAGGCAGGACAATATTACCAGGTAAGTTTAATAGTCGTTTATGGCAATGAAACCAGATTATTATAATATTTACCTTGTTTGATATTTTGTATTGATTTTAAGAAAACATAGCAAATCATTGATATAATAGGATACCAAGATTTTCTTAGAACATAGGAGTAATAACAACAACGCGAAATTCCCTTATGCTTAGTTGTGTGTGAGATTAGCGACACAGGTCATCGAGACCTGTGTCGCTAATCTCACACATCTGCAAATCAAAAATAGTGTGATACTTTAAGAAAAACGATCCAGGTGTCCAGGTCGTGACACAGGTAGTGGCCGATCGTGAAAGAGAGTACGTTACGGATCGTATAACATGACACACGAGTGATCGCTAGGTGGCACTTCGTCTTATTTTCATGCTTCCCCACCTAAAATGCGGCCAAGTTCAGCATCTGATTGGACAAAGGTACAGGTGTCAACGGAAATAACATATGGATGATCTAAATGTAACTTAATGCTTAATACTCCCTCTCTCTCTCTCTCTCTCTCTCTAGAAACATATCCGGTAGACGGTAAACAGGCTATTACCTAACGTGATACCTACCAAAAAATAATGTTGGTGACACTATGACCGGCAAATAACGGCTCATTTATTGAAAGGAAGTTTCTTATTGCACGCAAGTGTTAGCGCAACGAAAAATGCTGACCGCGAGTTGATTTATTTTATTTACGCCATCTGTGGATCCTGCGTGATACTAATGTACTTTGATGTTGTTGTGTACTATTATCCAAATATTTAGTTCGGGCAACTTATACAGATGGCGCAATTTTAATTTCGAGTTTTTACATTTTATTAAATCCATTCTCACGCGTTTTGATCTAAAAATCAACATAGGATAGGTATCTTGCTTGTATGTGTATGAAGCTACGTACCTATTGTCTAAAGAATTCTAGTCCACTGTATTTTGAAATAATTTTGTATAAATAAAAATGAGTTGCCAAATGCTTGCATGTTGCTAAGCGCAAAACTGAAAAACAGCTCGACCAAATCGGCTATTTTTCTTGTCATATTTTCGTTAAGGCACAAGGGAGGTTCTTATGGAGAGAAAAAGCGTAAAAATAGCGAGGAAAATAGCAAAAACAACACTTTTCTTTTCCTATACAAAACACAAAGTATATGATAATTAAAAGACGTGTCCCCAGCTGTCAAACATTTGTCGTCAATCAATAACTTTTGACAGAACGAAGTCTGTCGGGGCACCTAGTTTTGTATAAATATCTCCATACGTCTATAGAGTTCAAAATTATTCAAAAGGCCGGAAGTGGGGAAATATTTCATTGCAAAATGCCGTTACATTCATAACCTATTACTTATCTTCATGATTGTCATGTATCATCTATAAGTCGAGCTAATAACTGTTCTTGTAATAACAGGTCTAGTTTTTCTACGTAATTATTTAATAGTCGTTTCTTACGATCATACGATGTAACAGTTACGGGACACAAGTTCAATTTTATGTTATTCACTCGCCAATATCCCGTACTCGTAAATACCTATATAACTTTTTGTTTTTTTATCTCTGACGTCATTGCAGCTCTTTTTAAAAATCGAATAAGCTCACGCTCTGTCGCATTGTTATTTTGGTTACCGGTTCCTTTTATCGTTCGTTCGGCCTCACAGGAAACTGGCAGTGAAGCAATGCTTGCATTGCTTCACTGAGTGAGGTTAATGGAGGCCCTAACCGCCCCCCCTCCCTCCTCTTCCACCCTTCCCCTACTCCCATCTTAAACGCCGGCAACGCACTTGTGACTCGAGTTGCAAAAACCCATGGGCGGCTATAGTCATTTACCATCAGGTGACCCGTCTGCTTGTTTGCCCCTTACCATAAAAAAACACTCATTCTACGCCTACCCAAGGGATTATTCAAGTCCAAAAATCTTAAAAAATATACTATTTCCATAAAATAACCTACTTTCTCACGTGTAATTACTAATGTTATTTTAAGACCCACATCTAAATATATTCTTGCAGGCAATTGATGTAAATACAGAAACAAGTGTAACCAAATATCCCTGACTGAAAAGAGCTAATGATCTTCAAAGACTGAACAGATATTCTTGAGTTATATCTAAAAACATTCTCGATCGAGTCATCTTTAAAACAAAAAAAAAGAACTAAATCAATATAAGTCCATCTGCTTAGAAGCTATGATGCCACAGATAGATGCACACGGTAACCTTATAACACCTCTCCTCAGAGGTTAAAAATAGGAATAAAAAAGAAAGAATATTCAATTATATTCCAACCAACCCATTTAAAAACATTATTATCTTCAGCATGATATGTAGAGTAATAGTTCTTTCAGTAAATTTACGCATTGTTTGCAATTTATACAATTTTGAGTACCTAATCAAAATGTTGAACATTTTATAGATTTTTACTAGAAATAGACAAGGTCGTTTACGACGCTTGAGTCCCAATTTGTAGTACAGGAACGTTCGAATTCAATAACGAGTTCAGTCTGTTGAGTAACCAGTAGGAAATTAGATGAGGTAGCTAAAAAGAAACAAGGACTAATCAAAGCTAGATTTTACATTTACACTGAAAGCAAACTTCATATGTTATGTAAACTCTAAATATGTTTTAATTTGAATTCCCCATCGCTTTTCTACGTTTATCAATAGGATAGACGTCTATCAACTGCGTCTATCGCTTTTCTACGTCTATCAATAGGATAGACGTAGAAAAGCGATGGGGAATTCAAATTAAAAAATATTTAGAGTTTACATTACATATGAAGTCTGCTTTCAATGTAAATGTAATAATAAATGTGAAATATGTAATTTGAATTCCAAAAAGACCTTACTTAAGGCCATGTCAGATGTCTAGTTATTAGTCCTTTACTCCTTTAGAAGCGTCTACAACATTCTCATTAGCTCAGCTACGGTTCAATAAACCTGTCAAATCTAGGACATGATTGTATGATAAGTATATCATTCTGTAAATTATTTTTGAAGTGAAAACTTCTTAAGGAACGTTTGTGCACGTTTGCTACCACTTCACTGTCCACTAGAGGGCGCTAATCTTAACATTAAGTTCTGTCAGCTTCTTATTAATTAATGTCACCAACCTGCTAATGTGACGTTTTAAGTTCGTCGTTTCATTTAAGTTTTCACTGTTGTCGGCAGTCCCAAGACTGCCTATTTTTTTGTACATATATAGAGCTTGAACGGTAATATAAAATTACATTATGTTCATGTACAATTTTATTATGTTCGGTACTTGTGTTGGCAGATTTACCTTTCCACACGATGTATTCCTACCTCACTAGAAGACAATTTCAACGAAATAGAGGCGTACAAATGTGTTCTGTTTCAACTTTTAAATTCCGTCTATGTAGGCATTTGTTTCAAATAGTGATACAAAGAAAACTCGTCGGTATTTACTGAGTCAATTCAGCTGGAATTAAGCTTATGAACGCAATGGAAATTTATACGTTTCTAGAGTGGCCTGGTGATATTAAGTTGCATCAGAGAAATGCCGAATTAAGCGGATTTATAAAACCCACCACGTTACTAGTATTATTTTATTTAAAAATAGCAACCTGCCCCGGCTTCGCACGGGTAGCAAAAGACATCTGCAACAATCATCAACATATTTCAATCAATTTACACAAAACCTTAACAAATTATACACCTAAACCCTCCTCATGAATCACTCTGTCTATTAGAGAAAACCGTATGAAAATCCGTTCAGTAGTTTTTCAGTTTATCGCGAACCGACAGACAGGCACAGCGGGGGACTTCATTTTATAATAAGTAGTGAAATAAAGAAAAACGTAAAGTGTATGCCGAGTAAGAAAGAACACTTATTTACATACAGATACAGATAGATACTCCACAGTATAGGTATAAAGCTAAAAGTACAACGGTGAGGTCGACTAAACGTGAAAAATTGTGTGGGATGCCGCGCGTCGGCCGGGCTCACCTTAGAAGACAACCCTTACGTTCATCGTCAGAACAGATAAGAGCTACGCGATAGAAAGAGACGCAACTTCTAGGTGAATATAACTGTAGGTAATTAGCGCTGTGTGACCTGAATTACGACTTTATTGTGTCGGAACAATAGCCGCTTTTTATTTAAATGGTTTGGCGGAGTGGGACTTCTGTGCATGTATTCTGTGGCCGAACTAAGCATAGCTTGTAATACATTTTTTTTTGTAAATACATAATTATTGTACATACCAGACATATGCTAATTAGCGACCTCTTACGCTGCAGCCGAATGTGCCACCGCCGCGCCATATATATATACAATGTATATAATGATGGCGCGGCAGTGGCATGAATAATTAATTATCCTACATAGATAGTCCAAGTTATTTCAGTGTTAAGGCCAATACGGGTAACATCTCTAATAACTTGTTGTATATGTGTTGTGTAATTACTGTTTATTGTTGAGTAGCTGTTGCCCGCGGTTGCGTTCGCGTCGAAATTCAAATCTATCCATCGGAACCGTACATTTACATTTGTACAAAAATGGAGGGTTATATGTTTGACCTCTATGTATGTATGCTCGTCTGACTTTATTGCGCGATTGTCAGTGGGTATATCAAAATTTAAAAAACACCCATGTCAGATTTTTGGGGCCAAAATGTGTTTTGAAATTTTTATTTGTTCCAAATCTATCGAGTGGGGTATCAAAATGAAGGGTTTAAAATGGTGATTATGGGACAATATTTAATATTATTAATAAGTCGGGTTTGATTTCTTGTAAACAAAAAATCATTAAACAGAGAACAGAACAGTCCATAACTAGGGTTTGACAGAAGATCTCACAAAGCTTAAGCGCTGTAATGGAATTTAATTAAAATAAATTGGCTAGTTAGGTTGATTGAAGCATTCTTGTACACTACATTCTTTCCTATACGCACCAAACAACAATGCAGATAAACAAACACATCGTTTAGTAAGAATTAATATGACATAAACATTTCAGTTTTAGTGGTGGTGTTTTTCTCGTTACATCATTTATATCTCATCTATTCAATAAATTAAGTACGGTAGGCGCCACACCAACGCATCGCGAATAGAAAAACGTGCGTCACATTTAAAACACTTCTTATTTCTGGTGTCGCAAGCAATGAAAATTTTTGTTGTGCAATAACAAAAATGGCAGGGGCGACGTAAGAGCACTCATGTATTTTTTTATTTTTTTTATTTATTTAAGTAATGAAATTATAATACAGAGGTGTTTCTTAATTCTAAACTAGCCAAACTTTTACGTGTGATGGCAAGAGGCGCTCTTTTGCATAACAATGAACCACCGGTATTATGATTTAATCTATTTAGTGACATTAGCTATCCTGTAAAATGTTTTTTAGTTTTGTCTTGAGCGATCCTTTACATATTTTTACTTTTTCTCTTAGCATATCTATTTTGTTAAACACTTCAGGTACCAAATACTTAGATGTTCTCTTACCATATTAATTTGTTATCTGTGGTTGAACTAGTTTGTTCTCTCTAACCCTACGTGTGTTGTACTAGTTTATAATATTATTAATTTTAATTTTACATATATATATATAAATTTTGTATATTTTTGTTAATGACAAACAAAAGATATTACTAAGATAATCTGTAAATATATGGTTGAAATTTGTAGCTGCCTACTGTGTAAGAGGCGGCCAAGATCAGCCGCGGTTCTCGGGGACTTCTTTCCTAGGGGATACCCGAGTCTCTTGTAATAGATCCACTTATGACGGAACACCTTGTGGTTTAAATCGGTTCGATTCTGACATACTACTTCACAGCTAGGGGTTTCCACACGTCAAAAAAAAACCAAGGATCGATCAAAACCTTCCTTTTTATAAAAGGTAATCTGGAGCTTGTTTGACTATACGGAATTGTCCATTTTACCGCTACATTTCAGATTAGCAGATCCCGTGTATACCAGTTTTTATTTTGCAGTCTTCCGTGAGCAATAAATCGTTATTTATTTTGGGAGCGTTGGCAAGCATAATCTATGTTTAACAAATACACGTGATGTGTAAATATTTATTCAGAAAGACAGTTATTTCTCGGACATAACGCGGCTGGAGTTAGGTTTTTTATTCCTCGGGAGCCATACTTTTTATCTGGATGAAAGGTGGTATGTTATTTTCTGTACCCCTAAAAACGCGTATGCAAATGTTCATAAGCATTGGTTGAGTAGTTAAGGCGTGATTATTCATTTAGATACCCTACTGCAGTAGGTATGTCACCGTCGGAGACGTATCGAAGTAGCATTTACGCGTGCTTATCTTCTGGAAATACTAATGCAGTTGGTCTCAGCCCGCGGGGACGTAGTATAGTAGGATTACCATACACGCGAGCGGCAGTCAGAAGTAGTCCATTACCAAGAAAGAACTTGTAGTGAGTTTAATAATAAAAAATAACCCTAAAACAAATAATGAAACAAACGAATAGGCGAGCGAGGCATTATGACTATTTCACTTGACATTCAAGGTATAACTGAGGAGACCTCAAAAAACGCGGTAAAAATTGCAATTATTAACGTTAAGATTAAAGAAAAACAGTGAATAGAATAAAAACATTATTCATTTTTTTATCTTCGTCAAGATCCGCTTGCAATATCGAATAACCAATTTTACCAGGTCCTGGTAAAATTGTATTTGTAAACCTAAACATTATTTAACCTCAATTTTCCTTGTAGATTTCCTTGTAGGGTCACTTGCCTAAATATAGATTGATGCTGCAGTGCTACAATGACATTGAGCTATTGTTTAGTAACAGTTAAGTAACAACTACACCTATATTTAGATTATCTATAATAGTTAAACTCGGCATCGAGACAGGTAACGTTCTGACTTGGACCATAGAGAGAAGATCAGTGTAACTGATTACGAAACAGCAAATAACCCTTAAAACTGCAACCTACCATAAACCCACTAATATTATAAATGTGAAAGTTTGGATGGATGGATGGATGGATGTTAGTTACTCTTTCACGCCAAAACTACAGAACCGATTGCGTTGAAACTTGGTATGTAGAAAGCTGGAGACCTGGATTAACATATAGGCTACTTTTTATCCCAATATTCCCACGGGATCGGGACTTACGCGGTTAAAAACGGGGGGGGGGGGCTGCTAGTAAGATATAAAGCCGAAGAACCATAAGCACGCGTCATTACGACTGCAAAGATAGCGCCAGCATATCAACTGAAAAGCGTTGTTCATTGAAGATCACACGATCTGTACGCGCTACTGTACAAAAGTACATTTATTTTTAGTATTATATTATATCCGTGGCGGTTTTCTTTTGGAATAATGCTGTTAAGTGAGGAACCATACCGGATGAACAAATACTTCATTTCCTCACCACTAATCGCTTCTGAATGGGAAGATATAATTAGATCGAGTTCCTTCACACACAACTATGCCACGAAACAATCTTCAAGAAACTTAATATACAAAGTTTATAGAAACTTAATTTAGTTATCGACTTGTAAGGCAGTAAGCGTTGATTGTTTACCTTATGTTATGATGAATTTAAATTGCACGGCTTGCTTCACTGTTCAAGTTTGAGATATAAATTCTCAAAGACACAGAGATGATAGATACATAGACAGGTACTCTTTATTGCGCACCATAAATATGATACAATCATGAAAAAGTAAAACATTAAAAATTGTAGTACAATAGGCGGTCTTATCGCAGTCTGCAATCTCTTACAGGCAAACCTTTAGATGGACTATACTGTATAGAAAAAAATATGTGGTGCAAATTTGCCTTGTTAGCACTTGAATGTTTGAAGCACTTGAGTGTTTGAAATTGAGATGCTACAATATCTTACCCCAATACTATACTAATACACTTTACACACAATATCACATGACGTTTAACAACATTTAAAAGAATGATAATTAATGGCAACAAGACGTAAGTATATAGACGTCCTCTAAATTTATATTAAGAGACCATGTTTCAGTCTGACAGCAGACTAAGTGAGATGTTGCCAGGACGAAGTGACATAAGCGTATAAAACATAAAAGGTATAATTACGACAAGGCAAACGTCTCAATTTCGCGTTTCCGCAAATGTTCATGTACGAGTCACGAATTCGGGTCATTACAGTGGCTTGTCCCCGAAACGGTTTGTAAATGGGTCACACGCAGGAACCGCTGAAATATATCTAGTTGCTATGGCGATTGGTTGAGCTGTGACCGTCGGTAATTTGCTCGATGAACGGGTGAATAGTACTATTGAGCTTTGCACTACGCAACAGTGTGCAATAACACTAATTTAAACGCAGTAAAACATATTTATATCCATAATAATAAGATATAGCGTTTGATGCGGCACGGTTGATGTTAGGTGGCAATCTATGGAACAAATTGTCAAATCAAATCAAATATATTTATTTAAATTAAACCATTATAGGTATTTTTGAATTGTCAGGAGTAATAGTCAGTCAGACTAAGTCAGTCGTAAGATTGCCTGTTCCAATATGTAGATCCTGTGGAAAAGAACAGGCAAGAAACTCCTGTCGCCTGCGGTATTTCCGGACCTTCAAACCTTCAAGAAAAGAGCGTACTCCCATCTCAAAGGCCGGCAAACTTGTGACTCGAATTGCAGGTGACCATGGGCGACAGTAGTCACTTACCATCAAGTGACCCGCCTGCTCATTTGCCCCTATACCATAAAAAAAAAACAAATTGTAATCACCATACCATATACCACCTATACCATAAAACCAATTGTAAATATAACAAGTGAACTTTCCAACTAGTATTATTGAACAGTCCCTTACCACGCCGACCAAATAGATAGAACGTAGATTCCCACCGAACGGGCCGGGCCGGAACGCGTCGAGTCGCGTCTTGGTAGCCGAATGATCACCGCCGCCCATAGGCACTTGCAACTCAAGAGTCACAAGAGCGGGTTTAGGGAGGAGGAGAGGGGGGAGAGGGGAAGGACGGGAATAGGAGAGAGGGTAGGGTTAGGGCCTCCGGGAACCTCACTCACGAAAAGCGATGAAATCATTGTTTCACAGTCGGTTTTCTGTGAGGGCGTAGTATCGAGCGGAGTCGAACCGGCCCATACTGCCGAAGTATGGCTCTCCCACGTAAATCTAAAAAAAAGGTCTAACTTTGATACGACCAAACTTCGATATTTTACGTGAAGCGACTGCCATCAGACCTCCATTACCCAAGTACTAGTCGATATCGAAGTTCTGTAGTTAGACCAGCTTGATATATCCATACCATGCAACTGTAATATTTCCTCGTATTTAGCGAATTAACTTTAAAAGATGTCAGATTAAGCAGTTTCGGAAAGTTTTTCCGCGTATTTTCGTCTGTAAAACTCATTTTTGAATGATGATTTTACCTAATTATCTTTTAAAAAACCCACCGACTTCAATGTGCTTTTTAGTGGAAAGTAGATGTATTTTGTTTAAATATTATATGGGTAGGCCAATTAGTAGCACTGCTCCAATGAGACAGCGAGGTTTCGGAGCAAACGAAAATATCATCAATGTATACAATTTTTAGATAATATTAGTCGATGTTTCAAAAACCGCTCGACTGATTTCGATAAAATTTTAAAGGGACCACCTGGAAATAAAAACACTTTGAAATAAAAAAAAGAATTTTCCAAATTGGTTCAGGCGTATTCGAGTAATCGGTGAACATACATAAAAAAAACATTACGACGAATTGAGAACCTCCTCCTTTTTTGAAGTCGGTTAAAAATAAACCTTACTCTTAGTGAAAGAAGAATCATAAGTCAGGATTTTCAGGGGGGTTAATATTTAAGATCATTAAAGCTCTGGGCTTTAAATAGAAGTGGTGACCGCAAAATGCGATTCCGAAAATATTGCACAAACAATGCGCTGTAGTTTGTGAATTCATAATTGTCTTTGACCTAAATATATTTATTTCGGGAGACGTGACAAAACTTCTTAATGTACTTACTTACTGGACATTTTATAAATAAAAGTGTTTCCTTAACACTAACCTAATCTAAACATACATAGGAAAAGACAAAACAGTTCAAAACTATTTTCTCCATTTTCCACAGTTTTGTAACTGTTAACGAGCTTTTGTGATATCCATAAAAAATTGATAAAATAGTTTTTTTTTAATGTAGATACGTAAAGATTAAGGTTTAAGTAGACACCTCGACACTACGCCGCGCCGAGTGTCGTCGGTTCGAATCCCACACGGCACAAAAATTTGTGTGATCTACAAATAGTTGTCCCGAGTCTGGGTGTTCTTTGTGTCCGTTGTTTGAATGTTTGTGAAGTGAACATAAGCCACAAGGCGAAAATTGTCTTTTAAAAAAAAAGACAAAACAGTGCAGTAGGTACCTTTCTGTCCTCTGTTTGTCAACCGATTTTCTTTTATTTCTTTTGTTTAGACTTTAGTAGATACTAGCTTGGCCACGCTTTGCTGTGGCTAAGTAAATTGCATTAAAAAAAAGATTGTGAATATAAATTGAGATAACACTATCTCTCAAGTTGGACCAAACTGCATACAGTGTGCAAATTTTCATTAAAATCGATTTATTACTTTAGGAGTTCATCGAGTGTTATCCTCCTCGTCTGTTGGACAACGAAAATTCTTTTTTTTTTGTTTGGCACCTTTTATGGTTAATATAACTAAATTAAACATTATTTTTCTAAATTCGACGGGGCTTTAGTGTTATAAAAGTTTATGGTCTCAGATTTACCATGCAAGAATATATGTATAAGAGTGAAGAAAAAAGTATGAAACATGCAACTTCAAATATGTTTTTCTCAATTTTCAGTAATGATTAAGGTCGAATTTCGACGACCGAGCGAACACTAGTAATTAATACAACTAAAAAGTACAAAACATTAATAATTGTATTTGTTTTTAACCTCTTTTATTTCCTCAACTAAAATGACATTTTAGTTCTCAAACGTAGTTCATTGGCCTTTTGACATACAAAATTTGTTCCCAATAATTTACATGGTGACATACTCCAATAAAAAAAACATTTCACGAAATGTAAAACATAAAAAACTATTTATCCAACCCGATGACGTGAAGTACATTATCTAATATAATTCATAATGAAATGAGGTGACGTTTTTATAGAAGAGAAATCTAATAAAATTAGTTTCATTAATGATATAATAACATTGGGTTGTATGAGAGCAATGAACCACTGACCAAAACATGTACGTAAGAGTTGAAGATATTGTGGCAAGAACTATCGATTGTTTATTTGAATTGTATTTATTTTTGGAGTTTACTCCTTAAGAATCGACTTTCATATAAGTCGCCCGGTATGGAAAAAATTTGATGAGTAAAATTTTGTGATCGGAGGGCAGCGTAACGCTTTAACACTTTGTTGTGCTTTATTGGAGTTTACTCCTTATCCTCGACGCATGTAAGTAGATATGCCTATATATACAGGGTGTCCCAGAACTCAACGTCAAGCCGAAACGGGGTGACAGGATTGATTGTAACCATCAGAAAAAAAAATCTATCCCATGCAGTTTGGAAATTATGGGCATTTAAGAAAAACCTAGAAATTTGGTCAAACTGTAACCATTTTTCGGTTATTGTGGTAATTTTTTAATATTTTTGTTCATTTAAACTTTGAAACCGTAACCCTAAATAACATTTCTAGAACCACAGTCAAAAATAATGACACAATTGCCCCAAGTTTTCTAGAATTAAGAATATTTGTTAAACTATGAATTTAAAATTTTCAAAATTTGTCGACTTTGAAAGCCCTCCTTTAAAAAAAATGTACTAAAGTTCCTTGGCCGACAAATTTTGAAAATTTTAAATTCATAGTTTGCAATTTGCAATTGTCAATTGGCAATTGTCATTATTTTTTACTGTGGTTCTAGAAATGTTATTTAGGGTTACGGTTCCAAAGTTTAAATGAACAAAAATAATAAAAATTTACCACAATAACCGAAAAATGGTTACAGTTTGACCAAATTTCTAGGTTTTTCTTAAATGCCCATAATTTCCAAACTGCATGGGATAGATTTTTTTTTCTGATGGTTACAATCAATCCTGTCACCCCGTTTCGGCTTGACGTTGAGTTCTGGGACACCCTGTATATATAGAATATATACTGTACAGTTGTAAACTCCAGTCGTGGGTCGGAGCTGACACACACTGTTTTTTATCTTCTATTATTTACAATAATAAATATCTATGTATCTACCTGTATCACATAGATTTAAATCATGTAGGTCACAAACTCACACACATGGTAGTAAGAATTTACATTCACGTTTTTTTATGTGTGGTTACTCGAATTAATTATTTATGCAGGGCTACTGATAATATGTTGGCAATCCATTAAAGAGATTTAGAGGAGGTCAGTTGCATCCAAGTGACCCCCTATGACCCCTATGCAAATGTCAACCGTTTACGAATAATTTTAAATTGTATGTTTTTTTTCTGTTCGTAAATTTTTTAAAAAGGCTCATGTGTGGAACAACTTTTTATTGTTATAATCTGCTTCCTAACACTTTCGTACATAATAACCATACAATAAATATAACCTGCAACACTTTCAAATACTTTATCTCAGTCATCCAACAACACACATTAACATACCAGAAGTCATTTTTGTTTCTTATTATCTTATTATTTCCGATTCACTTTTCATTCTTGCGTCAGCATTTGCGCGGCGTTTGTGATAATTTGGTGCAGAATTATTTGTCAATGTATGTATGTAAACATACAAATAAATTGAAGTCAAAATTATAGTTTTTTTAAGTATTCAGTTATTTTTACACCTATGCCTAAAATCCGTTTTTAAATTGTTTGTTTGTTTGTCTCTTTGTTCCGGCTAATCTCCTCAACGGGTTAACCGATTTCTGCGGGATTTTCACTGGCAGATAGCTGGTGTTATACGGAGTAACGTAGGCTACCGTACTTTTATTTTGACAAAAGAAATAGGATTCCGCGTAAAATATATAAATATGTACACGCGAGAGAAGCCGCGCGGGAACTACTAGTAGGAAATAAAAAAAAACTAATTAAAAACGCATATTTATATTTGAAATGCCTTATGTAGGTACATTTGGCATTTCCTTATTATTACCTTAACTTTTCCTAAGTACAAACATGTGTTTAAGTATCGGTTCTTAATTATACAAGTTACCCTTTATATAAGCTAGGGGGCGCGATAAAGTACCGCTAGCTATTGTTTGTTAAATTGCGTTATGGAGAATAATATTGCATTGAATGTACAGGCTCAATACTATAATGTACACGAAATAGGTGGTCATAAAATGGTCCTCTCGATTAAACCCGTGGTTCCGCCTTCTTATCGCTTACTATGAACATATAGAACATGATATTTGATGAATAAATGAATTGTACCACGAACTTGAACCTTGACGTAATGTTATAATACTTGAGAAACTAACATAACTATAGTCAGAGGCAGAAGTAAATTCATGCAAGGTTTTGCACTAATGGTTTCCTCTACGGAAACCACAAGTACAGTGTTACAAAAACATTGCAATTGTAATAGGTACAACTCTTACAAATACGTGTTCTATTTTCCTTATGATTATGTACTAACTTTCATTGCATTCATCTAGTGTTGCCAGAAAATATAAAAATATTTCTTTTTCCTATTTTCTAACCGACTTCAAAAAAGGAGGAGGTTCTTAATTCGTCGGAATCTTTTATTTATGTATGTTCACCGATTACTCCAAGACGCCTGAACCAATTTGGAAAATTCTTTTTTGTTTCAAAGGGTATACTTTCCAGGTGGTCCCATTTAAATTTTATCGAAATTAGTGGAGTGGTTTTTGAAAAATCAATAAATATCTAAAAAGTGTATACGTCGATGATATTTTCGCTGTCTCATTGGAGCAGTGCGTTTGGTTGGCCTACCCACATTATATTTAAACAAAATACATCTACTTTTCACTAAAAAGCACATTGAAGTCGGTGATACTTTTTTTTTAAAGATAATTATAACTTATTTGTTGGAGTGTATTATTAGATGTGTTATTTGAGTGGGTTACTGTTTTGTTTCGACAAAAAATATGTCTTAAACTGAATAATTTCTATGGTTGCAACAATCGTAGAAGTGTAAACTCAGCGGTATTGCATAAATAAGAACGTAGGTACGTTGCAATCTGCGATTGGTGAACAGACGTATATTAATTTGATAACGTATTGAGCCGATTTCAAATCTGGTCCAATCCACAGTCAGATCTTTTCAAATTAATCTTCTGTTCTATTATTTATTCTGTCACGGGAGCATTCCCTGACGTCTGAAGATTAAACAGAGTTAAAGAAACAGGATGCCATTATGAATTTATTTGTCATTTCCTGATATAAAGTTTTGTAATGTCGAAGAAGCAGCGTCAAAAAGCTTTTCCTGTCCACATTTTTTAACCGTTTCCTTGTAATAAATTTATTGCGAGGTAAAAATATTGGTAAGTACGCCACAATAGTAAATAAATTTTGTTTATTTGTTTGTTTGCATGTAGCAAAATTACTTCTTTTGTTAATATTGTATGGTGAATCACATTAACCCTGGTTTAATAACAAGTAAGGTCTTTAAGAGACATTTCAAACTTTCCGGGTTCAGATTTTATTAAATAAATATGCTGTTTACGGCATATAAATTCAAAACTAATTTATTCAAGTCGACAAACGGAATAAAGGATACATGTACATAATCCCTGACAACACGGCAAGATTAACCAACGACGAAAAAAATATTCCTGTATGTATTATGTTTATTTGAAGCAGATGACCCTAGATATTAATAATAATAAATAACAAAACCTTTATTCAGATAATTTTATAGCTTCACAATGAAATGACGTTTAAACTTATTTTTCGACAACTGGATCTGTTTGCCCAATTTTGGCAAAGGCCTCTTCCAACTTCTTCCATTTCTCTTTCTCCTTGGCTGTTCTTGTCTATGTATTTCCTACTGTGTTTTTTATTTCATCTTCCCATCTTCTGTATTCTCTTTATCTGTTTCTTTTCCTATCTCTGGGATACCAGTTAATAATGGTTTTACTCCATTTGTTTTTTCGTATTATATATCTGACTCTGTCTAATTTTGTGATTATTCTCATCGATGTAGGTATTTTTTATTATCAGATTTCCTTATGTTCAACATGCTTCTTTCTGTTGATCTCTTGAAAACTTCTGATTTCTTGGCGTGTGACTTTCTTAGAGCTTTGTTGTTTGTGCCCATGTCTGGCAGTCATATGTCCTGCCCTGCCCAGCCGCAATCTTCTGTAGACTGGAATCTGCTGTACATGCTGTCTGTGAGAAATGTGCTGTGTCAAGAAGATTCCTATTTGAAATATATTAGACCGTTATACAGTTTCTCTTAAAGCAGATTGTATAGTCCATTACTAATTTAAAAAATAAAAATAAACCTTTGATGGATTTTTCGATGTCGTACTCATCAGTATATTAACTTTTATTACGCGATGAACATGAAGTAGTTTAGTTTATTTTCGTTAGATGGCGTAGCATAGAAGAAAACAAACAGCTATTGTAATCCTGCCATAAAATCGAATAGAGCCTTGGATAAAGGACTTATCGGTAACATAAACGTTTGTATACATAATGACCTCGATTCTAAGGGTGATTGTTTACAAGCTGCTGCTACTGTGACATAACAACCCAATGTTTACACGATCAATGTTGTATACAAAGGTAAACTGACAAGTTTGTGTAAACAAACCAAAGTTGTAAACAAACTGTTCTTCAATAATGTTGAACATGAATAATTTATTTAATATGTTAGTAAGTAATTATTTATTTTAATGAATTTTTGTTACCGACATTTGTAGATACAGTGCGGTAGGAATATTACGATTTTACTGATTTTATTTGAGCTGAATGTAGCCGATTTTGATATTTTATACCAATGATTACAACAACGCATTTTTTTAAATTATTTTAATTACACCAGAGTATCAATGTCTGTAGGCAGTAGCCGCAGTAGGCATTGTAGTTTGTTTACACACTTTAGATTAGCTTGACCTGTATCTGTCTATCTATCTATGTAACGGAATCTTTTCACCAACTTTAAGATGGATCACCGATTCGACTCGAACTTGAAAAGCACAGGTAATAAGGACCGACGCGATGACAATACAAGACTAAAAATAGGAAAATAATAAAAAATAGTAAAAAAAAAAAACAAAAAACGACGGTTTCCGAATGAAGTCGCGAGGAACAGCTAGTTACCTATAAAATGAAATTATATAAGCATAAAGGCATAAAGCAAAACATTACGAAACAATTAAAACAAGTATTACTCAATTTGGTACAGATATCTTTCTAAAATCGTTGTTTTCACAGCAAAATTCAAAGTAATTTGACTGTTTCAACTATTCGATATTTAAATTTTAATGTAGATCAATACACGTGGCTACGCTCTATGCAGCTGTCATAGATTTATATAAATGGCGCCATTTCAAATATTTCATTGTTATTGACGTGAACCAATTGTCTGGACTCACGAAAGGTTTCAACTAATATAACCCCATGTTACAAGGCTTCTAACTGTAGTAGGTGATGACTGATTCGAATTGTGAATTTGATGAATGAATAGATTTTTTGTCATTTGAATATGTGATTGCTTTTGGATTGTGCCTAAGATAAACGTGTGTTTAAAATCAAGAAAAGGAGGTCAGATATACGAGGCTATCTGCTATGCCATCCAGGGGACCAAGTTAACTTAGAAAACTCCATATCTCGTCTGGTACATTGCCAAACATCGCTTAATGGCTACAGTTTTATCCTCAGATATACGTTTTACTAGGAAACTGCAACTACAAAATGTTGTATGTAGACGCTATAATGGAGCGCCGTGCAATTTGAGAACAAAACATTCTAGAAATAGTCCTCGTTAAATACCTAAGCATCACCGTCGTATTTATAAATTTAAAGTAGAGAGAGAGTTTGAGATGGTTTACACACGAAGTTGCCTCCCCCCTGCCTTCCCCTCGGCACGCCCATGCACATTCACGCATATTTTCCCGAAGTAGTAGGCACAATTTGCTAAGTATAATTTGGTTCCACACGCGTAATGTGGGGCAAGTATATTGTCAAGCAAGGAAGAAGAGAAGAGAGAGAAGAAGGGAAGAGATGTTGCGTGGAAGTCCGAGCACTGACATAACACGACACACATCTCTTTTTACATATATATATTTTTACATTTCCTTTTTCCAGATGTTTATATCATATAACATTGTACAGGGCTATGAGGAAACACGGAACTGATAAGAATTATAATGATCCACTATTACTTCTTGCTCACTACCACTATCTCGCAGCTCCTATTTTGGAAAAGAAAACCCTAAACAAGAGCCAAATTGCTGATACAGCAATGAAGTACATAATATAGGTAGAATGGAAATTAAGTTTTAGATCTTCAACTATTTCAATGTGTTTCTAACCAGCTGCGCTCCGCGGTTTCACCCGCGTAAGTCTCGATGCCGTTTGAATATCCGGATAAAAAGTACCCTGTGTATTAGTCCAGGTGTCCAGTTATCTACATACCAAGTTTCATCGCAATCGGTTCAGTAGCTTTTGCGTGAAAGAGCAACAGTGGGCAGTATTGGGATGCAATTCTTAACCCTTTCTAGTGTCACTTTCTTTGATACTCAAAAATTATAAAGCCAATATTGTCAGTTCAGTACAATCAGGTATCTAAAGTCACACCGCTAGAAATATGGGTGAGATTCGTTTCCAAAACAATAAGTAGATGTAAACATGGTACTTTATTCCTTGTATTTAGCTCCGGAAAGTCGTCACACAAGGTATCATTTAGCGTAACAAACGTCCACATACAAAAATCCTCTGTTCTCTACAGACCTTAGATTTCTGATCGTAAAGAGATTAAATTTTTAAGATGGCTTACTCTCCAAAACTGGAAATTCTTACACACATGAATAAGCAAAAGCGTTATATAACAGGGCTCTGCACAGACGCGTACCCATTAATGTTGTAATGGGGGGAAGTCAAGCGTATTTGCTTTGCACACATTTAAATAAGACATTCCTTTGGTTATTAGATTCTTGACATAGATATACAAAGTTAAACATTCTAGGTATAAGAAAAGGTCGATTAGTTAACTACAGTTTTTAAATTGTATTTTGTACTAGCTGCCCCGACACACTTCGTTCTGTCAAAAGTTATTGATTGACGACAAATGTTTGACGGCTGGGGACATGTGTTTTAATTATTATTTACTTTGTGTTTTGTGTAGGAAAAGAAAAGTGTTGTTTTTGCTATTTTCCTCGCTATTTTTACGCTTTTTATCTCCATAAGAACCTTCCTTGTGCATTAACGAAAATATGAAAAAATAAAATGCCGAATTGGTTGAGCCGTTCTCCAGTTTTGCGCTTAGTAACACATTTGGCAATTCTTTTTATTTATATAGATATAGGCACATATATATAATATATGGACAAGGTAAAATAATACTGGGACATTCAAGTTTGGCATTCTAATAGCTCTTCCAATCTAACTTAAAACAAACCCACCAAAATGTGGGTGTTTAATTACACATCTGCCCAACATTTCGAGAATATAGGCGTATGTAATATTTTATTTGTAGTGCGATTAATTTTGGTGTAATAAGCAAAAAGTGGTAAGAACATTAAATATGAAAGAAAGGTAGCAAACATAACAAAACATTTACAAACAAAACAAACAAACATATTTATAACTAGGACATCTTCCCGACCTCAAATTCATTCAAATAGCACTCAAGTAATGTCTATTAAAATTTATAATAAATTAACCGAAAAAAATGTAATATAATAATATAATAAACTAAAACAATGACTTCAACACAAATGTTATTACAACATCAGCGAATACACGAATGACAAAAACGACTCTAGTTGAACGAAATTGCAAACAATAAATATTCAGCGGCAACATAAATGATTTGGAATATCTCTTCCTCTCTCATCTATTGCTGATAGGGTCATCATGATCAGATCTCACATTTCTAAGTTACCACGTAAGCAAAAACGTAAAAGTAACATGTAAAAAAATCATAAATTTAAAAGAAAAGAAATGAAGCCATATACTTTTTTAATAAGCCATGAAAGTAATGACACTTTTATTTTTATTTTAAACATAAACTCTTATACAAAACATGCAACATGTTTTGTAAAAGAGTACACTAAATCATTGGTTCTATTACGGGACATGCTCCACATTCAATTTTATTGTCCCAAAAACTTGACAGTCTGATATATAGAAAAGTTCTTTAAATAAATGATCTGTGTTGTTCTCGCATTTCTGTCTGTCATTAGGGTTTACAATCTTGAACGCACATAATCATGTCGACAGTAATTGTTGTCACTTTTTTCAATAAATTTTTATGTTAACCGGGATTTAACACCCACGCGTAAGTTATCACGATGTGTGGAAGCTGTCGTATACATCAGAAATGGAAATACAGATAAATTTATTGAGTCATTCCGTTACTAAGTGGTCAATTTATTATTATCGTAAAAACTTGCGTCTTATTAACTCTTAATATCACCGCACTTTCTTTTTATTGACTGCTAGCAGTTCCCGCGCCGGTCCGTTCGCTCGTACATATTTATATATTTTGTGCGGAACCCTAATCCTTTTATCCAAAATAAAAGTAGTCTAAATTACTCCTTATAACACCAGCTATCCGCTAGTGAAAGTCCCGTGAAAATCGATCCACCCGATCCGGCGATTAGCCTAATAGCAGATATCGCGGCAAACTATATGAACTTAAAAAAAACCATTATTTTGACATTACAAACAGACACGTCAATTTTATTTATTTGTATTGATGATTTAATGCGTATATGGCAATAGAAAATATATTTCATTACATATAATATCTCCCGGGGCAGCTCCTTAAAACTTAACGGTAAGCTTACAATACATCGATTCAAAGTTTAAGGCGCCAGTTAGTCTTGTGTCTAAATGGACATTGGAAAATGCACCACACATTTTATGTGATTTAAAATACCCTTTTATCATTGGATATATACGTACTCGTATTTAAAAAATGCCACTGTCACGTGATTGGTAACTCATTAATAATTAGCCATTATATGTTGTTTTTAAATTAAATATTGGAATTTGGCAGATATAGGCTCAAAATCAATTTTTTCACCAAGTCGGGTAATAAAATAACCTAAAATACTGTGAATATTGTCGTCCAGTTTTATTCTAACGTTTTTCATTTATATTAATTACAACAAATTAAAATTGAATGATTTGACAACATTAAGGCCCGTTACTGATTCGCCTTGACAGTCATCCACCCCATTGCTTGAACTAAACGGTACGTGTTTAATAAATGACCATTGCTGTTTAGGGCTATAAATTATACCTATTACTAGCAACCCGCCCCGGCTTCGCACGGGTAGCAGAGACATCTTCAACAATCATCAACATATTTTAATCAATTTACACAAGATCTTAACAAATTATACACCTAAACCTTCCTCGTGAATCACTCTGTCTATTAATGAAAACCGCATGAAAATCCGTTCAGTAGTTTTTTAGTTTATCGCGAATAGACAGACAGACAGACAGGCAGACAGACGCGGCGGGGGACTTTGTTTTATAATATGTAGCGACTAAGTTGCTGTATTTATTTGCGTCCTTATAAGCAAACGTTTTCGTCACTGATCACATTATAAATTCAAACGAAGGCAGTGAGTTCAAGGTTGGATCCAACGCTGGCTGGTTATATTTAGAGCATTAGTGGTGTTTGTGTTCAACTCACGTTGTCACTTCCTCGACGTTTCCGCCTGTCTACGGCTCGTTATCAGTTGTTTCCTATTCATTTAAATCTTGTAGACTAGGTTTCTGTGCAACTAGTTCTGTTTATTCTCTACTTGTTTAAATAAATGCTTTGATAGGCCAAGCCAGCACACATAAATTACATTTATCGGCATGTTACATTGTTTATTACCATTTTCCTTAGCGTATTGAACGCCATGCTTCTTTAAATTCAAAGTCTGTTAACATAAATATAGGCATGTATAGAATTATATAATGAGCTCAAGTATATGTATATAGTAGACTAGCTGCGCCCCGCGGTTTCACCCGCGAAGTCCCGGTACCGTGGGAATATCGGGATAAAAAGTAGCCTATGTGTTAATCTAGGTCTCCAACTATCTACATACCAAGTTTCATCGCAATCGCATCAGTAGTTTTTGCATAAAAGAGTAACAAACACATGGATGGAATCCACACATCCATACATCCATACATCCTCACAAACTTTCACGTTTATAATATTAGTAGGATGGATAGAGGCTCCGTATGCTGAAAACACAGGTTTTAACCTAGTTTCGCTACAATAAGACACAATTGGTAGATACATTGTTAAAATAAATATTTCACAATGTACCAATTGTTAAAGTTATAATTTTATTAAAATTGTCAAATTGTTAACATTTTATTTGGTCAATAAACTATTATTATTAAAAAAAATGGTTTATTTGATGATTTGGTGTTTTTTTTAACGGTGCTTTTTCAATTAAGTGGCTGCTCCATATAATGTACATTTTATCGTTGAACGGAAAGTCGTAGCTAGAATACATAGAATCATTACAAATAATGTTTTTTAATCAATAACCTATTCATCCATAACTTCAGCTAAATTGTATGTAGATCAAACTAGCTTCGATTTTTATTGTCAGTTTTAAAGATCTTTTGTCCTATTTTAGGTTTCAATAAAACATTTTTTGGCGCGATTCCCACGCAAGACAAATAATTGTGTAATGAGCAAGTATGTTTATCAGTAGTCTGGTTACTATAGTACAGGCCGTCTAGTTTTTGATCAAACGGCCGTGTGTGAGATATGTCAAGTTAATATTATTACACACATTTACAGAACTTTAGTACCTACAACTTCCAAAAGCCAAAATATCTGAAAAAATAAATATGTTACAAAAAATCTTAACAATTATAACATTAGTACCATATTCAAGATAAGTTCAGACAAAATGTAAAGTTTTACTTGTAGTCACATTATTTCTATTGCTTATTGTTCGTCATTTAATCTCGCACGGTCATCTGAATTGTAACACCAGAACTATAAATTACAACATCTTTCAATCATCTTTATATTTTTGTTTCTATCTTAACTTTTTGTAGTCTAGATTTGTTTCAAATACTGCAATTAGTATTTTAGTTTTCGTTTATCACAGAGTAGGTACACGAGTGTAAGTTCCGCTGTTTATCGATTTGTGCTTTTTATTGCAACGGCCTCCGCTCCACAGACCTTGCCAGGGCTATTTGTGTGCTAATACAGGTCTACATTAATAAATTAAAGCAGAACCGGGCTGAATATTTTAACTAATTGACGTGTTATGAACAGGGATTTTAAATTCGCATTCTGAAATTCTGCTGATTAGACGAAAAATTATGGATATGATAGAAACTTAAATACCCTTCAATAATGAACAATAGTATAAACATACTTTTGTTCAAAATGAATGTACCTACCTACAGGACCTACATATTCATTCTATTTAATTTTACGAATAAATGAAGATAAAAAATAATCATATCTTTTTTTAAATTTGTCACGCAAAATTTTGTTTTGGGATTTTGATCTTCACCGATTATTTTAAGTTGTGAAGTACCTAGATACTGATAATACCTACAAATAATTACATTGGCCAAAACAATGTCACATTTCACAATATTTATAATGATGTATGACTATTATTAATAGATAGAGAATAAAGTTTTGCAAACAAGGCAACGTCAATCACGAAAAAATTATTTCAGAATATCTAGTATACGTGACTATTCACTGAATTCATGCTATGGCAACTTGGAACATAAAAGAATTGCACTTTTTTTATTGAGTCCAGTGCCATCCCAAGGATAGATACCGGAACTAAAATTACTGTGTTACAATATTTAAATTTATAATATGTATGAGGGGAAATTTATTACCCACAAATGTATTACGATTTAAAATTCGCATTTGTAAATACCAAAATATTGCATATTAAATATCTAAAACCACTTCAAATTATTTACAAACAACAATTTGTTCACCAACACACAATAATATTAATTAAAAATACAATCGTAACAATCAACATTTTTTTTTAATATTTGGAACTTATTAATATTAGGTTGGCAACACTTCACTTATATTGCAAATGGCTGCGTATGAGTACCGATTGCCGGTTTCTTGTGCCTTTCTTTTTGCAATAAAAGTTTTGGTTTGAATATAAAAATCGGAGATTAGTCATAAACATACATTAATTAGCTAAAGTATAAAATTCTCATGTTAGAACCAATAAAACAAGAAACAGGCAACAACAAAACATTCATACACCGTATAAGTAGGTACCTATACATTGTTCAATTGTATATATATATATATACCTATAGATATGTATATTATATTAGTTTTCGGTATCTGACCACTAGGCAGAGTTTTGTGTTGTCAATAAAAAGAAGCAGAGTTGCCTGTCTATATCCTATATACTATTGTAGTCTTTGACTGAATTCTATGTCATTCGCTTCTCTCAGTATTGGAGAACACGTTCTTGATTGTTTAATAATGTTTAACTAGACTTACAAGTGATTATTTCTCGCCCCCTGTCTTTGCAAATTATCGATCGTGTCCGCTAGCTATCACATTACACGTGACCTTTGCATTTATGACATCGTAAAACCTTAACTAGGAAATACCAATGCTTTATACAGTTTTATATCTAGAAAGAGAACGTATTATTATTTAAAAACTCCGAATCGTACTAATATTATAAACGTGAAAGTATGTATGTATGGATGTTTGTTACTCTTCCACGCCAAAATTACAGAACCGATTGCTATGAAACTTGGTATGTAGATAGCTGGAGACCTAGATTAACATATAGGCTACTTTTTATCCCGATATTCCCCCGGGATCGGGACTTAGGTGAAACCGCAGAGCGCTGCTAATATTATAAACGTGAAAGTTTGTGAGGGTGTATGCATGACTGTAAGTATGGATGTTTGTTACTTTTTCACGCCAAAACTACTAAACCGATTGTTATAAAACTTGGTATGTAGATAGCTGGAGATCTGGATTAACATATAGGCTACTTTTTATCTCTATCGATATTCCCACGGGAACGGGACTTAATAGCAGCGCGGGGCGCTGCTAGTATAAACATAAAACCATGAATACCAGGAAATTAATTCGTTAAAATATCAGTGATCTTCTCTTTAATTGCTTAGGAAATTCCAATGAAGACAATTGCTGAAGAGCTAAGAGTCAAGAGTCCCTTCAGCCCGTTGCTACTACCATGTATGTAGAACTGAAGAAGATAACTTTGATGCAATACTTACAAATACTTACAGGGAAAAATGCTGAGTTGATGTAAAAGGCAAGTGGAATACTTAGCCAAAACATGCTAAATGGTATCTACCACACATTTCCTTTATATTTATCCGAAGAAAATAAGTTAATCATTCATTTCAGTGTCAACTTATAGTAATTCCTGGGCCGTACATACGTTTTATAGGCTTATCAATTACGATTAAAAAAAATACACGACTTAAAATAATTTGAAGGAATCAGATACCTTTTTTTTATGGTATGGGGGGCTAACGAGCAGGCGAGTCACCTGCTGGTAAATGATTACCGCCGCCCATGGGCACCTGCAACTCAAGAGTTACAAGTGCGCTGTCGGCCTTTAAGGTGGGAGTAGGGAAAGAGGGGAAGAGCGGGAAAAGGGGGGAGAGGGAAGGGTTAGCCCAAGGTAACCTCACTCACGCGGGGAAAAGCAATGCAAGCATTGCTTCACTGGCGATTGTCTGTGAAGCCGTGGTATCACTCCGGTCGAGCCGGCCCATACGTGCCGAATCATGGCTCTCCGACGAACACCTAAAATATTTGCGGCGTGAAAATGATGTTTAATTTTATTCAAAAAATATCCTTAAATAAAATGATTAGTGGATAGAACCTCGAACTGTCTGTCCACCACAAATATAACAAATCACGGTTTACAAAAAGAAAAAAAAAGATGATAAGTTTTACTTAATTCAATATGTTTTTTCTTTATTTTTATGTATGAAAGACAGTTTGGCGGATTTTGCAGAAGCTAAAACTGTTGCTGTCTTATAATAAATGAGGTGTCATCGAAATCGTCGAGATTCTAAAGTGTCTCATAAAAAGTTTGACTTATTAATCATTTCTGTTATCCTTTGTTTCAGACAAGTTCTCTCCCACATAAAGAATATTCCAGAACTAATACTGCTTGGACATGTGTCTCCTACGGTCAGAAGACTTCCCATCTTCTCCCTGATGGTGAAACATCCAAGAGGAACATTCCTTCACCACAATTTCGTCAGCGCAGTCCTCAATGATGTTTTTGGGATCCAAGCAAGGGGCGGGCTTACCAGCAATTTAAATTACGGTTCAGATGTTCTAGGAATTGACAGCCAACTTCTGAAGGAGTACGAAAAATTGCTAGATATTGAAGCGTAAGTATTTTTTGTATTTTATGTATGTTTATATGAGTATGAGAGATCGATTGACCAGAACAGAAATGGTTGTGACAGAAATAGATATGTTGTGAGTGTGAAGCTTTGCTCGCCTGTACATTTACGCGGAACCCTAATTCTTTTTCCAAAATAAAAGTACTCCTTAAAACACCAGTTATCTGTCAGTGAAAGTCCCATGGAAATCAGTCTACCCGATGTGGAGATTAGCCGGAACAAACAGACAGATAGACAGACAGACAAAAATTAAAAAAAAATATTTTTAGGCGTAGGCATCGTGCAAATAAACTGTATGAGTTTAAAAAACTATTATTTTGTCATTACAAACAGACACTTCAATTTGATTTATTTGTATTGATGAATATGATAGATAGATAGATAGATAACACTTTATTTGTACACCAGTCTTACAGTAGAAGTATCATACATACATTTGTCATACAATTTATGTACAAAGGGCGGCCTTATTGCAAAATGCAATCTCTTCCAGGCAACTTATAGATGTTCCTTGGTCGTACATCATACCTTTTATAAGCTTAACGAAAACGATTTAAAAAAATACACGACCATACCAGCGGCAGTATACATTTACCAGCAGGTGACTCGTCTGCTCGTTTGCCCCCTATACCATTAAAAAAAAAAAAGGTATCTGATTCCTTCAAATTACTTTGTAAAATGTTTCTAGTAATACCTAAATATTGATACCTAATTTGAACAAAACAGTTTAGCTGTGTGTCTGTGTGAAGTAGGTAGGATCTCATTTTGTCTACTGACTCTATAATTAGGAGTCAAAAAACGTATTTAAGGACGTAAATTTTAATATGTTAGAGTTTTGCATTACGTACAAATTCAATACTATTTAAATTTGCGGTGTTCTTATAATTTTCAAACGTGCATTTACGTCATATACATCTATAAATAGTCTTTGAAGGTCAAGCAATTTGCACGAGCTTGTTAATATGAATGCGAAGATATTTATCATTCTAATTTATGTTCCAGACAAAAAGAGATCGCTCGGGTTCGGAAACTCAGCGACGTGAAATCACCCGATGTTCCCATCCATAATGAACATTTAAGACCCGGATTCTGCCGCATTTCCCTTCCTTTCTTCATGTCAGATTCAGAAGTAGCCTTCGTGCTTGAAGCTCTAAAGATGGTTGCTACAGAGGGATGGAAAATTCTTCCACAATATGTAGTCAATCCAGTGACTGGACAATGGCGACACCATACCTGTTCGGTGCTCAGAGATAGGAAGTCACTTCATTCTGTACGATTCAATGATGGAAAGATGACAGCCCACGAAAGAAGAATCTCTGGTTAGTACTTTTATTACAGAGTAAATGTTGAAAACTAGTATAATATCCCAAACTAATTCATGATTGCTCTACTATTCTAGGTCCAGGTATTTTCCCACAAACCTATACAGAGTGTCTGCAAACAGCCAGAAATCTATTTAATAGAGCCAGAAAGCTGGCAATGAAATGCTCAACTGCCGAACCAGAAGTCAGTTTCAATCCACGTATAGACTATCTCAGATGGTTTATGCTGCCCAAAGAAGCTCATGACCTTCTCTTAGGGAGATCAGCTAATGTCAAACATATTGTGCCATTTGATCCTTCGGGCTACACGGGAGCCAGAAAAAGTCTTAATGTTTCGAGATTTTCTAATACCTCATCGCCAATTTTGGGATCGTCACCAAGGCATTTCAGTTTATCAGCAATAGACGACTGCCAAATGATTAGACTTAAACAAAAGCAGAAGTTCTACTCGAGAGAATCTAGCCTTCGAGAAACGCAAAAAGAAGACGCCGAAACGCCTCGTCCAGTACAATTCGCAGTTGGTGAATCTGTATCGCCGTTACGATTGATACCACACTCTAAACAACCTCTATTAGTTCGGTCTAGGTGCTACAGTTTGGGTTCCGACATTCCAGCGGTAGCCCTTAGCTCCAAAACTAAGATGAATTTAGGCTTAAAGGAAACTAGCCCCAGCAATGTAATAGAGAAATTAAGCTTTTGTAATTGCGGAAGTCAAACGGATCTTCAATCTTTAGATGACCCAATGATCTCACCCGGTAGATCATACCAGTACAGAACACAAAATACATCAATATCAGACTGTAGCCAAGTTGGCCGAACTTCTCCTACTACTTCGCTAAATTCTCATACTTCTGAGGATCTTCAGGCGTACGTTAAAGAGATGACCAGAGAAATAGCTACTGAAATTAAATCAGAAATTCGTGAAGTTATATCAAAAGTAGACGATATTTTAGAAAATTCGGATGCATTGGAGCAATCAAATATTAGTATGAATTCAATTTCTAGTCAGGGGGAAAACAACTCCGTTTCCGTCATAGATGTAGCCGAATATTTGATGGGAATGTCTAGAGAGATGGCTTCAGAAGTAAAACATGAAATTCGTGAAATGGTCAGTCAAGTGGACGAAATGATTTCACCAGAATTCAATGGGGTTTGTTCCCGCAGAAGTTCTCCACCTAAACCTGGTAGACAGAGGATTGGCTCGGCAGCGGAGTTAGGGTTAGACCTTAAAAAGTCTACACAGTACTTGAAGAAATGTCCTACTAGCCCTATTATACCGACTCAGTTTGATGACGAAGATCGATTTCTAAAGCCCTCGCCAAGTACCAATTCTCCAAAATCAGCCCATGGAACGCCTTTGCATGAGGCTTCCGGACCTAACAGTATATCTTTCAACTCCAGTGAAACTTCAACGCCAGACACTATAATTCAAGTAGTCACAAATCAGAACTCACCAATTCTTCCTAAATCATTAAGTTCAAATAAATTGTCCGATGATGAAGCGAGCTGCAATGATGGGGCTTGCAGACAGTGCTGTATAAAGAAGAGCTGGTCCCAAAATCCGTCTGTTAGTTCACAAGACAGTGGCATCAACATGACATTCCCGGAAAACGAATCATTTTTAGACTTTGGTAAGTTATAAAATAATAAATATTTATTTAGTTTTAGTTAATGCGTCCATTTCAGATGGTTTTAAATAAACATAAATACATTTTCTGCTTTCGTTTCTATTTTAACAACATCAACTGCTGTCAATGTTAATGGCTATTAATCGATGAAGACTTTTATAGTTTCTGGTGTTTGCCCGACAGTTTTTTATAATTTGGTATTTTTGTAGATCGCGTGAAACGACTCAATAAAGTACTGCTGAACTAGTGGACTGCGATAGGATAATTAACTGATTGATGTGTTCTAAGCGATTAATGCTCTACGCCTCTTCTAAGCTGCACTACAGCATCCGGCACGCCAAATCTAAATATAAAACACGTATTATTACAAAATTACAGTTACACGGCAAACTTCCTCAGATCCGTCGGGCAAGTCCAGAAAAGGTCTGGGCCGTTACCGCGTGTGCCAAAAGCATGAGAAAAGCGAAGTACCAGACATCATCGAAGGGGTGCCCGTGTGCTCTGGTGACCACGTCCGCCAGATCAAGACCTACGACTCCAATGATCCAAGCAGGATCATTTTCAGAATGCCTGAAGATGGAGACATACAAAATAGGTAAGAACTTTTGTTAGTAATGACATCTCTTTTTGTTTTCATTGTTAACACTATCATCGTGTCTTATACTTCTTATCAAGCAGTCTATCATCTATTTATTTATAAAAAGAACCCTTTACTGAGAGTAATAAAATAACCTGAATTCACAAGTAACTGACACTAAAACAAATAACAATAATTGTTTGTTGCCGTTCTCAAATTTTCAAAGTGGGAGTTGGTGCTGCTTTTGAATTTGTAACGTGTGACATCTTTAATTACTTCTTTATTAAATTTCATTGCATCTAAATACAATAACTAGTGAAAACCCAGTGGCTCTTTGTGTGCTCTATGAATAAATCTCTGTTAAATCTCTATGAAGACACTTAATAAAAACACAATAGCAAATAGTAATAATTTAAAACAACACAGAAGCAGCACGCGGTTTGCCGTTTACTTAAAACTCTTACAAAAGTTCATTAAACTTTTTGCTGGGACGGAACGTTGGCAAGATCTTAATGGAGATCAAATTCAATTCTTGGCAACAAATCAAGAGTCTATCGTTCAAACGTTCATATTTCATTTAAATAATACTTTATAATGACGACCGCTTGCAAGTTCACGACGAAAGACGCAATGAATCCGGGTCACATTTAGATACCTGAAAAACTGGAAAACTAATAATGCTAGCTTAGTTAAATAAATTGTGTTTAATAGACAATTATATACTCCTTAAATGAAACAATAAAATTTCGTGGTTGTTGTAAAGTTGTACCACCAAAAATGTTCAAAATAAAAAAATATGGGACTTTTGTAAATGGAACTACGAATTTATTGCATCTGTTTTTGCTTTTATTTCTATTCTTTCATATAAAAAGGTATGTAAACAACGTTCCTGGTGTTCAATATTGATTATTAACGCCGTCGCTTACACCTGAAAAATGCACGAGAATTCTCATAATGCTGCAAGGACAGTCGGTGTGTCACTGTTAACAGTACAACGAGTTCTCCAACGTTACGTAGAAACCGGCTCTAACCTACGCAGACCAGGAATAGGCAGAGCCAGGTGTAACAAAGCACGAGAAGAGAATGCTTCAAAATCATTTTCTCACAGAAACTGGACTTATAAATCAGTTTCGACGCCTCGGTAGTAATCTAAGTGCATGGACTGTAAGATGACGACTGAAGCTAATTTAAAACCATTTAGATCTGCAAACGGCCCTAAACTGGAGTGTAGCTATCATATTTCGATACTTATACATGCCCGGTACCACTTAAATTGGAGTGTTGAAAATTGGATTGAATGATTGAATTGAATTTCAAAATTTTTGTTCTCAAACGAATCAAAATTTATTATCTATAAGCAGAGTATTTATTTTACTAAGCCAGCATTCCTAGTTTCCGAGATTTTTAGGTATCTTTATGTGCCCCGGATTCGTATTTTCATGTAACCCACATTCGTATCTTTATGTGGCCCGGATTCATTGCTCTCGAGTATTTAGTTGTATTTATTTGTGTAAAACTTTAACTTGAGCCTAGTGTGATTTCTGTTTCTGTGTAATGTACACTAGTATATTAACACGCTTGACAAATGTCGTGTATTCATATTTAACATTATAGTGTCTAACCTCTCCCCATCAACTTCAATTTACTTATTAACTCTTTCTATATATATAATATATCTTTATAATCCGCTGGTTTTCTTTACACAACTCTTTCTTGTTATCCGATACTTCTTTATTGAAACTCTTCTCTTGTAATCACTTGTAAGTCTGCCCTCAATTTCTGGAGTTTGTTGTTCGTAGTGCTTTAACAAACATTCAATAACTGCTTGCTATCTTTCGGTTTCGTCTAGAGCCTACCTAATATCTTCAGGCTTGTTGATCGTAGCCTTATTTAGCTAACACTTAGCTTGAGTCCACCCTACTGCTGTGTGTTTGTATGCTCTTTCTCTCTTCCTAAATGTGTGTGCATGTTCAGGGGCACGACAACGGTGGTGGACTCAAAGCGGTGCAGTCGTTCGTCCAATGCCTCTTCCAGCTGTTCCGACCGAAGTTCCAGGTCCAGTGGTTATGGAACTGATCAGCCATCTACGCTAGATGAGCGGTTTTATGATCAAAGGTGAATATGTTCACGAGAAACACTAACTCAAGTCACGTTAAAATATTTGCCCGTCTTTCTATGATCCGAGTGTCGTCCTTATTTTCTAGACTCAACTTCAGTTTCAGCGTTTAATACTTGCTCTACTGCTTGCTGCTGTACTTTAAACGATAAATATAATTTTTCTTATAGTGAATCGGAGTGTCGTACATTCAAGCCTCAATGGGAAGAAGAAAGGGAAGAGCCAGAGGATAGCAGTGCATGTAGTGATAACTCTCTGACTGACTTTACTTTAGACGACGATGGGAACTGGCAATGCCCGCCTAGAGCTGTCTGGAAACCCACTGTTGAGGTATACAAATAAAAGCATTTTCACTAAAAATACTTAGAAACTCGTGTCGAAGTGTCACTTTGCGGGAGTGGAATATTGCGCGTTAATATAAGTAACATAAGTAGTGGTCGGTTTGCCTTGTCAACTACTATTTAAATACAAACAAAATAGACAATAAAATGACTTACCTAGTTGTGGAAGTGCGCACACTGTAACCCAGTCACGATTCCTCAGTGAATTTAAAAAAAATATTTGTAATGATATCCTACAATCAGTACGTTTGTCTGTTCTTTCGTTTGACTTCGTTCTATAAAAAAAAGATATATATCATGAATTGCAGGCCATCCAAGAGTTCAACATGATCCGGCAAGGAGACAAGGTGCTCGTGTGTCTGTCAGGAGGCAGCAGTTCTATAGCCCTACTGCACACCATGCACCAGTACCAATTCTACGCCAGGTCCAAGGGAAAGCATTTCAGTATCGGTAAGTTAATATAAAGAGTTACGTTTTAGTCCACTGGAGGTGCTATTTTAGGTGCTATCTATCCTTTTATTACCATGCCTTCCATACTCTTACTGCTTTGAGTGGCGCCGAGTCAAAATTAGTTTATATAAAAATTTGAAAGTTTATGTAAATAAGCTCAATACTTTAGACTTAAGGTTTATTTATTTTTTGCTTTTTAGTTCTTTTCGTCTGTTTAATTTTTTGTTAAAAAGATTTTTTTTAAATGACCACGCATAACTTTTGACAGGGTTGTCCGATTTCGATAATTCTTTTTTATACTTAGAAGTTGGTCCCATTTCAATTTCAAAAAAATGTTTCAACTTTCAAGGGTGGAAAAATAGGCAACGAATGACAGTTATTTAGGTGTTTACATTGATGTAGGAGTTTAGTTAGGTTAACGAGTTTATTTTTCACTTTTCAATTGATTTTTTCTTTTTCTATTTATTTTTCACACTCAGTATTATTCACTATGTTTGTTCTTTATTGCAGGTGCTCTGTTTGTACATGAAAAGGATTCTCAAGTGGACCCTCTGCATCTAATGGCGTACTGCAGAACTCTGGGTGTTAAATTTATTTACGAGGATAAAGTGGATGAAGATGAAGCAGAAAGTGAGTACTTGTTATTACATGTACAACAACTAAATAAAATTAAATATTTATTAAGAAGTTATAGTTGATTTGAAAGAATTTCGAAATGTATGATTTTCCAGTTATTGGAACGAACGCACGAGCACGTTATACTAGGCGGACAAAAGTGTTAGCGCAATGAAAAATGCTGACCGCGAGTTGATTTTTTCATTCACGCTCAATCTGTGGATTCTGCGCGATAGGTACTAATGTAATTTGGTGTTAGTTGTATACTAATTATCCATATATTATTTCGGGCAACTTACACAGATGGCGCAATTTTAATTTCTAGTTTTAACAATATTCCCTATATTTTGATACAATTTATTTAATCTATTAAATTTATTTATAACGGGTGTAAGAAAAGGCCTGCCTATGAGATTCGGACCATCATTCTGAGAAGTAAACCATTGGAATTTTCTGCCCGAAAATTCATTTTTTTTTTATTTAATTTTTTTTTGCATGAAAAAAATCACAATAAATAAACAGAACATTTCACCGGAAAAAAATCAATAAATCCCCATACGGCCAAAAACTGCAATGTTAAAAATTAAACAAGATTTATGCAATTAGCTGCTTCGACGACCCCGAACGTTTAAGGCCATTCGTACATTCATCGTACCGCACAAAAATGATACGAGTATACGAATGTTAAGTATTATGCGTAAGTAATGAAAATATTCTGAAGCCTTACGAAGTACGAGTATGTATACGAAACGCTACATTATAATGATCAACGTACGAGTGCATTCAGTATAATTAGAAATGGCGCTTAGGATTCATTACCTATCCTTACTAATATTATAAATGCGAAAGTAACTCTGTCTGTCTGTCTGTCTGTGTCTGTCGCCCTTTCACGCCAAAACTACTGAACCGATTTAAATGAAATTTGGTACACAGATAGTCTAGAGCCTGAGAGGACATAGGCTACTTTTAAATGCAAAAAAATGGTATAATGGTATGAAAGGTTGTATGGAAGTATTGTCAATTAGCCTAAATAATTAAAAATTCTACCCAAAGACACTATTCCACGCGGACGAAGTCGCGGGCACAGCTAGTATTTAATAAATATAAGTACGTCTAAGTATGTGCAACTGGCGACATAGGCATGATGTCGATCAGAATACAGTTGATGGCATTTCGAAATACATATTCTTACTTAGTTCTGTAAAATAAGCAGTCTCGTAATGTACTGTGTGTGTAACCGGGGATGTTCTGTGTACAGGTGCCTCACTCGCACAGCTGGAGGCAGGGCGCTGGGCGCGGCGCGGCACGCGGGCGCGCGCGGCCCGCGCGGCCCTGTCGCACGGCTACGGCGTGGCGGCGCTCGCGCAGGAGCTCGACCGCGCCGCCTGCACATTCTTCGCCGCCGTCATGCACTCCGGCGCACTGGCCGCGCTCCGAGCGCACTACCGACTCAGGTAACTATTGTTATATAACAAGTGCCACACTCGCGCGCTAATCTAAATGTCAGTAAATTTTCATAAAAATACAATCATCTACCTAAATATAAATATCCAATTTAAATGGACTGCTTCCACTAATAATAATTAAGTACTGATACCTAAAATAACCATAAAAAGGTACTTATTGATATTCTGTTAATATTATTTCCCAGGGAGCCCGATATCCGTGTGATAAGACCATTCATCTACGTCCGCGAGCGAGCCCTGGAGGCGTTCGTGTGCGCGCGCGGCCTGCCCGACTTCCGCATGCGTCACCTCGCCACCAGCCCTGTGCACAGTGATAATAGTGATGACCACGGGTAAGGGCTCTTCAACTCCTTTATACTAAGAGTGACTCTGGCATTTTTTGGTTAAAATATTTTCCCAAAAAAAATAAATATAAAATTGCATATATATATTTAACCCGTCGGCTCGTTAGCCCCCTATAATAAAAAAAAAAAACAAAATTTCAACATTTTATGCAATTTAAGGCTGGTCTTGACAGCGCCAAATGTTTAAGGCCATTCACCGTACCGCATAAAAATAATACCTACGTTTGTAACGTTTACATTGCGTAGCGCCAAATGAAACTAATTACCATAAATCTTTAATCTCTCACCATATTGATTTAGGATAAACAGAGAAAACTAATAAACTTAGGTATACTTCTTTGCACTCCATCATTTCTTTGAGCTATAAAGTAACTCAAAGAAAAGATGAAGAGTATTCCAATAGTCATTTTCTTTTTTTTTTAACCAAATTTGCACATACTAATGTAGTCACGAAAGTGACTATTCTTTTACGTGTACTTATTGGGTGAACTTTCTGTACTTAAGCACTATTTTCTATTCTGTGCCTGTATTCTTGGGAACTTTGATTATACTCGTATACTTGTCCAGATGACATATTCGACCGTACAGAATGGCGTTAATAAAGTCGACTATATTTTGTAGACTCGCTTGTGACAGACGTCATTATCATTTGAATATCTAAGTGGCGACATGCTTGCAACAAACAATTAATCATGCCCGTTTGTGCTATTAAATTGTGTCAAAATTATGCTTGAAAATCTTAAAAAAAACACTAAGATTACTTTTCATCGGTAAATTTGTTTTAGTTTACACTATTTTCTGAGAAAATACGATACTTTCTTTGAAAATGTGTAGCTATGACAGAATAGCCGGTATTGTTAGTTTATTAAGGGGTAGTTTTACAAAAACTATCGGTAATCATAAACCATTACGCAATTCCTCTTTTATATTATTAAAAAAGTTTATCGCTGAAGAAAATTATACCTAATGATATTGGTGATTTTGACTCAAAGTATTTTCATTATTGGTCTGTATCATCTAATCAATACGTAAAAAAACTTCAAAGATTAATAATAATAGCCTTATAATTATTATTCTTGTTTTAAAAAATACATCTCATCAATTGAAATTAATCACTTATTTTCACTAATTCACATTGGTACCTTTGTAATTTGAATTAGACCGATCATTTTTCGTTTCTAACAGATTCAATCACTTACACCTCTATTTAAAAACAAATTATATTTTTCATTTTTTTTTCTTTTTGTTGATTATTATGTTTATTTACCCTTCATCTCCTTATGTCGTAAAAAAAGAAGATAAGTAAATAATTTTGATCAGGCATCCCTAAACACGCACACAGTGACAATTTGTTGATAATAACTACACGCTGGTACTTACACATAATTCGATAATGGAGCCCCTATCTAGACATGTATATAATCAAAGCTTGCTTACAATCGTCTCCTGAAAATTCAGCTTTATCAATTATCTTACTTTTTTTTCACTTTTTATTTCGCAGCAAAGAAATAATGCACCTAGATCGGTCTGTATCGGAACCAATCGGCTCATCAGACAAGCGACCAGGAGTGATAATCCAGCGCTCTCTAGACGAACCTCTTGAGGAACCCCAGGCCCGATCCCTTCCAGATACCTTGGACAGCGTGAAGGATTTGCTGGCTTGCCAGGAGAGACTGTACCCGTATCTGTTTACTAGTTTGAAGAGCGCTTTACGGCCCCTGATTAACGGCAGGTTAGTTTTGAATACAAACTTATTTTATTTTGGAGTTATCACATCAAAGGGAATTGAGGATGTTTTACTATAATACCAAGAAAATAGATTAATTCAGTAGTTATTGTTAAGTTCTAAACCGGATACTACCGGAGAGTATTTCTTGAGTCCTAAAAAAGATCTCCAGTCTGATGAGTGGCATCATTAGGAAGACGGGTAAGCTGGCCACGACTTTCTATACTTTATAATAATAATTCTTTAGTTCAATCTACTTTTTCTATGGTAGGAGGTATATTTTTTCACTTTTCCTACTTATTTCTACATCTTTTATAGTCATGACTACATAACATGACCAAAAAAAGTCAATAAGTGTTAAGATAAATCAAAATCGGCTGACAGTGTGATCAATGACTAACAATTTCTTATTGAAGATTTATCCAACCTTATTTTTTGGAACTACTTAAAAAATTATAGGACCTGTTTAAACGTAGGTATGGCAAAGCATATCTAATAAAAAAGAAATGGCTATAATATAATCATATCTTCAAACGAGCTTGCACCATTAACCAACTCGGTGGTTCTCCAAACTTCAAGTCCCCAACGGTTTTATTTTCTATTAAATCTTATATTTTTTATATGTATAAATCAAACAGACTAACACCAATTTAGTAAACCTTCTCACATACCAGTACGAAATTCAAATCACAGAGTTTAGTATGCTACACTACACACACAAAATCGTGAAAAGATTTTAGGTTTCTAGCTTCTTATTAGTAGGTTTGAGAAAAGCCTGAATTTTATGTTACTAAATGTTACCATATTCTAATATTCTAAAAGAACTTTTGTGTCCAGTTACAGAAACATCGACAAGGACCAAAAAGAGAGGCACAGGAAGAAATCTGTCATTCAAATGCGCAATGGCGAACCTGTGTATGAATCTGATGATGACAGCGAAGAAGAACTTCTACCTTAGGTGATGACCAACAATTGGTAACAGCTATCTAGCTGTTTCGCATAAACTAAAACCAGTATGGGCTGTTCCGTGATGGAAAATGATCAAACTGGTAGATATTTTCCTGAATCAGGTGTGTCAGACTCTGTGGCTGAAAAGTCTTTAAAGGCCATTTGACGGTCCAGTGTAATTATCGGTGCCATTTATCAATTATAAGAAGACCAATCATATTCTATTTCTCTTGTTTTACATTAAATAGAGAGAGATAGCATGGTAATAATCTTGTCGACTGGTTTTACTTGAATATTTTAATTAATGTATAAATGTATGATCGTGGTGTTGTAGTCCTCAATTTTTATAACTGTATGCTAACCACTACGTACCCTGAGTGGCATGCCAATTACCTTTTTCACGGTGAATACCGGTTATTCTAGATTTTAAGGTATGGTGTCTACCTTTTCTCGTAGTTGAGAAATAGGTACCCAAAATGGTCATTATGATTAAGAAAAGGATAGCATGCTTGTTTAAGAAAGATATCGAAAATGTGTGTGTTACTAGGCTCGGAAGATAGCCTTTAATGTTGTGATTACTTCGTTATCATGACGTGACACTTTTAAGGGCATTTTAGTGGCGTTTATTCGGAAGAAAGGTTGTTCCTAATTCAAAAAGTCGGAAAGTTCTCGTATTGAAATCCTTCTTAATTTAAATTAGATTCTTTTTTAATTTCAGGGCCACTAAAATGTTTTCTTATATTTATCTTAGACCTATTTTTTAAGCACGAAAGTTTTTATTTTACTTCTTAGGTTTAGGTAGAAGCGCCATGTTGATAATTTTGTTACTAATACAGAGGTACAATTATATTACGAGTGGAATTGAACACGTGCATTTGTTACAGTCTGTTAATGTAGTGATAAGAGATATATTTTTTAATGTTGTTGTATGTATTGAGTGTTAAAATGCATGTATTGTATAATGAGAACTATTTATTCTGCAGTTGATTAATAAAAAAGTAAAAAAAATATATCCAAGTGTTTTCTATATATACTTATTTTATTTTAAGTTTATGTACCTAAAATATTATAAGAAACGAACGAAGGAGTTATTACATATAAATTTTTAATAGTAGTATATTATTAATAATAGATATTATTATACAGATATACAAAGTAGTGGGTATAAAACTGTTATTTGTACAAATTCGTAGTTTTAGGACATTACGCTTTTTCTACGACGAAGTATAATTTTTCTTTGTTAAAAAAAACACTTACACTTTTAAAACGAATGTGAGAAAGATCAGTCAGTACATCAATAATTAGATTCCTTAGACTGTAGACACACACCGGTTGTAATGTAACAACGGGACGGTACGATGTCAGTTTGAATAAACTGCTTAGATGTGAGCTACTGCATATTTTATCATTTGGATTAGTTTTCATTATAATACGTTCACACTAGCTCACTTATTACCTTTAAAAATGTATAGCGTAATTAAAAAAAAAGGGCCTAGGTATGAGTTTCTTTCGAGCTCCTTCACGTGTGAGCTCAAGATGTTGGAAAAGGTGCTATCTTTTGACTTGACGTGTCTATAAAAAGTAGTTTAGGACTATTTATGTGGTGAGCACTTACATACAGTCACACCCACTAATTGTAATTGCAATCAAATTATACTATCTCTTTGTTGACGTGATAACGTCTTAAAAATCGATAAACGCCGGCTGTACGCACGAAAGCATGACTTTTGTTTATTTGGCTAAACGTGACATTGTCACGTTTAGCCTGAGCCAAGCGTGCAAGCGAGAGCGCACAGAGGTACAAGCGATAGAGAGGCACGATCGACCTAAGCGTTCGGCTTGTGACGTATAGGTTTTCTTATGACGTTATCACGTAAAATTATCGTCCGTAAACCGACTTTACAGACAACCAATTTTTTTCGACAAGCCAACGCCCATATTGACTCAATAATACTCTGTGTGTGTACTATAAAAAGGTAGTACGATAATTTCTTCTCTCACAGCTCTGCACCGATAATTTCTTCTATGTAACATGCCGTTGCCGTGTCGCCCACACGATGTGTGCAGGTTGCTTAAAGAAAAAAGGTGATGACCATAACTTGTCACGTTTAATGGAATATGATTCTTGATGTGGTACTGAATTTTGAATGAATTCATTTGTGTAATTTTTTTATTAAAAATTTCGCGATTTTGTCGTCTTGAGAACGGACGTATTTTTTATTACTCGTGTACGCATTAGTTGTAAGAGTGATTCCTAAATGTAGGTATATATATGTTAGATTAAGAATGAATTATTGTAATCTTGTAACAAGAAGTCCCATTAATTGCTTCCATATAATTATTGTATTCATATACACTTGAAGAATGGAATAAAACATGTTGTAATTAAATTCTGGATTTCATTTTATTAGCTCATAATTAATGATGATTACCTCAACATGTTTAGGTTAAGGTTTAACGACTTTTATAGAAAACAGACAGAAATAGAAATGTCATGAGATCTACAGGTGTGTAGTATAAATAATTGTTTTAACTTTAAAATCAATTGTAATGTACTTTAAATTATTAACAGGATGAGCTTACTCATCGTTTTAAAAATAAATATTATTAGAAAATGATTTCCCTATTTATCAAACAGCATAAGTTAACGCTTAAGTTTAATTACAATCGTGATGTTATAGGTTCTATCCCAGAGTTATTGCATTTTTGTGAAATAATAATTTTTTTTTTGTAACAAAAAACCGACTTCAAAAAAATAAATATCTAATCTATCTAATACATTTAAACGAGCAATTCTTGTATATATGTATATATATAATCTGAATCTCGGAAACGGCTCCAACGATTTTCATGAAATTTTATATAAAGATACAGTTTTGAATTTTAAGTTCAACTGCATAGTTGTATATCCGGTAAAAAAAAAAAAAAAAAAAATTACGATTTTACAAAAAGCTACCGAGAGTAGCTCAGTCTCCCAGGTACTGTATTATGAACTTACTAAAACCTTCCTGAAAATATTTAGAATAGGTACGTTAGTGAGCTATCATGAAAATTGGTTGGTTACTTTTTTTTTAACTTTGAAAGATAATCGCGGACATTTTTTTTTATGTTATAGGGGGCAAACGAGCAGACGGGTCACCTGATGGTAATGACTACCGCCGCCCAAGGGCACCTGTAACTCAAGAGTCATAAATGCGTTGCCGCCCTTCAAGATGGGAGTAGGGGAAGAGGGGGAGGGGGCGGAGAGTAGGAATAGGGGAGAGGAAGATTATAGGGGAAAAAAAGACGGGAATAGGAAAGAGGGAAGGGTTAGGGTCATGCGGCGAAAAGCAATGCAAGTATTGTTTCACTGCCGGTTTTCTTTGAGGCCGTGGTATCGAGCGGAGTCGTGCGTTCAAGTCTGTCAAAATATTTTTTATATAACTTGTTTTATCTAAATTAAATGATGGATGCAGAAGGAAGATACAAAGGACGCAGTGGACCTTTAAAGGCTGATTGATTGAAAGATAAATTAACCTTCTTATACTTTTATTTACGTACGTAGATACACTACACAGATATAGGACGCGCGTGTGTGCGTGCTCACATACATTGACACTAAGCTAATGAGTATTACAAGTACTAGGTCAAATCCTTTATTAAGACAAGCTTAAAAACACTGAATGTAATAAATATAACTACACTTAACACATAAGCAGAAATTAATTTAATTCTATATAAGCTAACAAGTATATCATATTTATAATACTTACTAAGTATATTTTTTACTTATTACTAATTTCATTTCATGACAACACAATATTTTTTATGAAATTATACGTTTTCGAAGATCAACTACATAAAAGTTTTAATAATATAAGTTACATCTATAGTAAACTAATTATTTTATTAAACAGAGCATCATTTGGGAAGATATTTTAAAGAATGTTGCTTATTTTTTCTCGCCTCCTTTGCAGCATGGTTTGGCCCCTGTAAAATTAAAAATGACTTTATTTGGATTTCATTACTGCATAAAAAAAACCTGTCAGTCGTAGGACTGCACGTGAAATTGAAAATGCGCCCTCTAGTGGATCTATAAATGTATTATTAGCGTGACGGTAACGAGTTCAGTGCTTTTTCACCATAGCAAAAATAAGTGCACAAACGTGCCTAAAGAAGTTTTCACGTTTAAGCGCTAACCCTAGTCGGTGCCGTTGTAAGTCATTGCGTGGGGATGCTAGCGCCTTGTGTGATAGAGAGTGAGATACCCATCGGCCCTCAAATAAGTTATGTGAATTACTACTATTAGTTGACAGCGAGTTTATTTTTAGGTTTAATATGTATGCTAGAGTTATGCCCTTTAAGTGACTTAAGTGAGTATTCTATATTCAAATACACCCTGTGTATTATATATATATATATATATATATATATATATATATATATATATATATATATATATATATATATATATATATATGAGAATTAACGTACCGGAGGCCTTTCCATCTCCGCAAGCGCAGTTGGGGCCGCATGTGCAGCTCGTACCACACGCAGCCTTACCGCCCCCACACGTATCTGAAACGACAAACCACAAATAAATTAACTATTATCATTCATAAAAAAATTATATACCAACACCTGCGGGTCTCAAATGAGGTTGGACAGACAAGAATTACACAACCATACTTTGAAGGCTATATTTGTGGTCTCATATTTTATGGGCAAACAAACAGATTGGTCACCTGATGGTAAGTAACTACCGCCGGCTATGGACACCTGCAACTCAAGAGTCACAAGTGCGTTGCCTGCCTTTGAGGTGGGAGAAGGGGGGAAGAGGTAGAGACCGAAGGGTTAGGGCCTCCGGTAACGTCACTAACTCGGTGAAATACAATGCAATCATTGCTTAAATTGCCGGTTTTCTGTGAGGCCGTAGTATCACTCCGGTCGAGCCGGGCCATACGTGCCGAAGCATTGCTCTCCCCCTGTAGAGATCATATAATACCAGGGGCCTACTTATACCGACCCTTCGCATTGCTATCAACTATTACAACTATTAGCTATAGGTATGTATGACGTCACCCTCACATTGAATGGATAAATCAATATCTTTGTGTCAGAAAAAGGGCAAAGTTTTAGTCACCAGGTAGGTAGGGATATTAAATTCTTTAAAGATAAAAACTCGATCCCTTCGCCACTAGACCCTATTCTAATCCGTAATTTTTTTATTCAAATAGTTTATTATAAGCTACTACCATTCTCCGCAGTTTTACTACTCAGCTCCTATGGGTCGCAGCGTGAAGTTAAGGAAGAATTAGACTATATACTATACTTCAGTTTTAGTTTTATTAATTTAGATTTATTTATTAACAACTATCTGCACCCGGCATGGGTTGCAATGCCATTTTTTTATAGATCTTATGAGCTAGGAACTATCGCTGGCGTCTCCAGAACACCCTACCAAAGTTTCATCACAATATGATTAATGGTTTCGAAACGCACAGAAGACAAACATACAATCATTGTTTTTTATTTATGTAGATTAGTAAGAAATTATTAGATCAAATCATTATGTGAATGTTAGGGCAAGTTCTTTGTCACAAAATAAAGAAATCAAATTACAATTTAGCGTAAAGACCAACATTGTTACATGTTAATCTTTGAATGGTTTAATATTGACTTGACAAGTAAGTTTAAAAGTTAAGATTTGAAAATAGTTATGCAACAAAACAAACTCTTAGAAGTAAAATTTAGCATTGGTGTTAATAAATACGGCGTATACAAAATTTCATTTCAATAGGTTTATCTGATCCTGAGTTCTTACTCAGATAGACCATTTCTAAAGGGTTGGTTTGAAATTGTTAATGTAAATATATTATTTAAAGCACTTTAGTGCTCTAGGCCCGAGAACTTGCCCGCGCACTACCGTATGCGTAGACATTACTTAGGACGTCAATAAACCTTAGTGACCTTGAGCATAAAAGTCCTTCGTAATCTATAAATACACGTAATATACTTACACGTAATATTCTATCACTGTCATCACTATCCATTAAGAACAACGTCATAATTATCTCTAACAAATAGAAAATATTAGATACATTTGAAAGAAATCTTCGTATTTTATACCCGAATGGACAGCGTTAAGCCGAGTTTAATTTGATTGCTTGTAACGGTTTCTCACGATCGTGGAATGAACTAACTTAGTAGAGTTTAATGTACTCATTTAAATGTTGAGGACTTGAGGTTGTTGATTTGTTGTAGACCGCATTCACTGTTGAATTAAGGCGTAAACATTGCGCCTATACTAAATGAAATTTTTATGGCAAATAAGCATGTAAAACGTAAAACTGTGAATATATTTATAACATCTAATGTAATAATTTCTTAAAGCTGTATGTATGAGAATATTACCAACTTTTTTTTTGTTTGTGGAAAATCCCCATGGGTCATCACCTGACCGGGGCCAAACGGCAAGATGGTATGTCGGACTCGATACGACTAAGACCACACCGTGTTCCGTCACCGGGTCTTATAGCCGGGGCCTCAGGTGTACCTTAGAAAGGAATCCCTGTGAACCCCGGCAGACTTTGCCGCCTGTTGAGCAAGGCAAGGCAAGGCAAGTGCGGATGTTTCTGACCCCTCCGGGCGGGCACGGAACACGTCGCGCTACCGTCTCGAGCCTGTTTCCGCCTGTCCGTCGCCCCAGGCAAGCTCTCATGGATGCCGGAGATCGATAATTACCCTACCAACTCAACCTACCTAACTGATTTTTAAACAGATACAAAAGTTTTGCAAATAATTGCATAAAATATCCATTGGTAGTGTTAAACTGTTTCCTTTTTATCATACTTATTTTAGCTTCACTTGTATGTAATTAACTATGTAAACAAATCTTGCATGTCATTTAACCATCTTCTGTCTAATCGGTCTGAAATTTTGTTGGTAGGTATATGTAGTTTGGATGACTATACTATAATTTAGCATCTTGGAGCTTATCTGATGGTGGAGCCAGGAGGTGTATAGTCGAACTCTCTAAGCTTGTTAATCGGTTCGCATGTAAAGCAAAACAGAATGCTTAAAAGGGTTTGTAGGTATGTTTAGTAGAAATCCGATCATGAATTTTTTTCTTTTCTTAATGAAGAAGATTGATAGATTATTAATTTTTTAAATATGAAGTGGTTGATGCTCAGAATTTTTTTGTAGAATGTGATAAACATGAGATAATCTTAAAATGGTCTGGAACTTTTTTAAGCAAATTAGCTGAACTGATTTATGAATCGCCAACCAATTTTTTGTTGAAAAACGATAATTTACATTTGTAATTATAATAGTACAATATTCAATTACCTTTATTTAAACCAACATATATCTGTTTGTTTAAATAAAGGTAATTGAATATTGTACTATTACAAATTACAAATGTAAAATAACGTTTTAGTAACACATCCTTAGAGACATAAAAAATTATAAAGAGAGTAGACAGACTTTTTCAGCAACCCTGCTGGATTAGTATGAAATTGCATGCGACTATTTATAAATCTCGAATAGACTTGATTTTTTTTTTCTTTTTAAAAATACCTCTGGACTGGAAACAAAAAAATGATGCCACTACAAAGTGAATAAATATGCTTATAAATGTATTGCAGTGATGCTTATGCGCGTAATTTGAAGGCGGCCGAGGACGGTGCAGGTGCACTGTGTGTACAAAATTTCAGCGTGTGCTAAAAACTTTTGAAACTGTCTAATCTTCACGTAGGATCAAGCGTGATAGTGTTGGTTTAAACTTAATACTTTGTGATGAACACATTCCTGTTAATTCACGGTCCGATACCCAGAAGGTATGGCCCATACCTACCGTGCCTTAATATGAATTTTTACAGTTTGCGTATATGATGATCGTTGTCGGTTCTCTCCATACATTATTTTTAATTAACAACCGTTACAACAAGAAAGTTGTTAGCAAATGAATGCAGATGTAAAAAAACTCATACATTCATTAAACTGTGTATAACCATTTCATAAGAAAATCGTAATTATATTATGAATGTAAAGATGTATTTGCTAGTTTGTCGATCGTTTTTTTTTTTTTGTGTTTGAATAGTGTTAGCATAATATGTCCTGCAATTGGCCTTATACCTTGATAATACTCTGTCAATAATCAAAGGCCGTATATCGAGCGACCGTTGCGTGAGTGAGAACAAAGTAGAAAAATATAGATACCTACCAACCTACCAACCTACTCGTATTCTTATTTCAAAAATATGCAAACAACAAAAAAATAACATTGTATTGTAATTGACCTCATACATTATACCAAAATTGTTAGGTAATAAATTACAAGTTTCTGAATTGAAAATCTCGTAAAAAAAATTATAATGGAACTGCGTGGCGTAGATAGGTACTAATATTAAGTTGTAAATTAAAATATTACGTATTACAGTTAGATTATGTTAGTTAGTAAAGCTTAATCAATTAATATTTAGGGATGAATGATTGTTACTACCATTTCAAATAAAAAAAAAATGATTGCTTTAATATTTGCGTATCATTTTGTATGGAAAGTTTAAACGCAATATGTCATTTTGTGTTTATTTTTATTTTCTTGTTACAGTTTCTTGCATTCGTTTTAATACTAGGTTATTATCGTTACTTTTGCATATTTTGAATATTCAACCTTCAACCATAAGAATGCACTAACTGCGTAGGTAATTCAATAACAACAATATTTTTATTTAATGCGTATTAAAGCTAAAGGTAGGTATTTAAATCTATTCTTTCTAACCTTTGAAAATGATTAACAATTATCGTAATTAAAATATGTAATCGAATTTAACGCATAATTATATATTTCGTACGTAGGTACATAAGTCTTTATTTTAACCACCTACACGTCATTACATAATTTATCAAAACACCATCGACGTCACCGATAGCAGAATTATAAACCCTATCCGATCATAACACAATCTTTGATAATATCAATATGTTCTGTCCCCACAATTGATCACTGAGATAACATAAAAAAGCAAGCCAACACATAAATATAATAAAAATCACATTAACAAATGTAACTTCCAAACTGCGTCATTTTTCAAACATTGAAGAAGAATGTTTTCTACAATCATCAAAACAAAAACAACTCGAACCACGTGAAACAAACAAAAGCATACTGGCTCAAAACTTTAATTCTAAAATTAAATAAAAAAAATTACCTTTACAAGAGTCACACGGCGCAGGCATTGCTAGGCTAGACTTAGCTAGACTGGGTACAGTGGTGGGTAGGCGCGCGCATATACGTCTGATGCGGTGGGAGTTTGTTGGGTCAATAACTGCGCGACTGGAGGGGAATAAAGACCGCGACTATAGGCAAGGAGGCGGCCATCGCTGTCTGTCTCATAATAAAATAATATTCAGTGCTTGGTAAGATGTTATAGAGCTTTAGACGTTAAATGCTTTACAAATAAGTTAAGCTTCTAAAAATTTGTGAGACTTTATTTTTAAATAATGTGGGCTTTTTTTTTTTTTATTCTCTCTCTATTTTATAATTATTAATAATGTAATTAATATCAATTATGTAATTATTTTGCACACCGGCAACGGTTGAATATGATATTGCGCCTTTACTATTTTTGTAACTCTACCATCTGTGTTTGTACACCCATATTCTGCAAATGAATAAATTTCATTTCATTTCATTTCATTTCATTTGAGATTTCCCATCAGAAAACTATTTACCAATTATATATCAAATAAGAAACTCCTGTACAAATATCATACTATATTACTATTGTCTAGATCAGAGCCGGTGAATGATTAAAACTGGACCTGCATAAATAATTGTATTCTTTTGGACTTTTTATTCCATTTATTATCCTGGATATGTGCCTCCCTTAATGACTCCCAAGAAGACCGGTTTGAATCGGCCGGCATCAACGTCAACCTGCGATCCTTATAAGGTCATCTGTCCATATTGGTGGTGGACGTCCTACACTACGCTTTCCAGTCCGTGGTCTCCACTCCAAAACCTTTCCGTCCCATCGGTCATTTATTCTGCGAGTTATGTGCCCTGTCACTTTAACTTTCTGATCTGAACTTTAACTTGGTAATCTTCGTTCGTCTGTATATCTCCTCATTTCTGATTCGACCCGCCGAGAAACCGCGAGCATAACCCTATCCATAGCTCGTTGAAGGACTCTGAACTTGTTTATCAAGTCCGCAGGGAGACGTTTTTTATTTGTACAATTAGATTGATTTATTAATAAACTAGCAACCTGTGCCGGCTGCGCACGGGTAGCAGAGACATCTTCAACAATCATCATCATATTTTAACCAATTTACACAAAACCTTAACAAATTATACACCTAAACCTTCCTCATGAACCACTCTATCTATTGGTGAAACCCCCATGAAAATTCGTTCAATAGTTTTTGCGTTTATCGCGAACAGACAGACAGACAGACGCTGCGGGGACTTGGTTTTATTTATAATGTGTAGTGATGTAGTGATAAAATAAACGGATATACTGTAATAGTTTTATAATTTTTTTTATCAAGCCACAGAACGATCACAGAATATTAAAACAAGGGGAAATAGTATGAGAGACATACTGTCATACTATTTCCTCATAAGACATTTTTTTTATTCACGCCCGCCATAATTGTGTCAGCTATGACAGGATATAATATGACACACGAGCGATCGCTATTTGGCGCTTCCTCGCTGCTATTCTTCGGTGATAACGATAACTCTTAAAGTCGGATGGTTGGTGTCAGGAGGTTGCAGATAGTTTTAAATAGCTATTTTTGTTCTAGGTACGCACTTAATTTTTTTCTTTAAGTGTTGAATAAAACAGTCTAATTGCATATCCGTGTTTTTACAAGGTAGTGTAAACATTGCTCTTTTTAAGCGAATAACTAAAATAAGTAATAAGGATTATTTAAGTAAACGGTAAGTATACATTTTTTGCGAAGTATATTTATATTCGTGTGATAATAGTTATCATATTATGTACATTGCGACAAATAAAAAAAAATGTTTTAATGGTTTTAGGTAAAACCGAACTGCCATTGTTCTAAATTCAAACCTAAAGGAAATGGCCTAAAAAGAAAATTGGCAATCGCCGTTGTCAAAAGTAGTGTAGAAGCGGTGGTCCTGAAATTCCCCCTCTAGGCTTACAATATTTCAACATTTGAAGAATGAAATAAAATTACGCTTGATTTAGCAAAGCAAAATTTTAAGGTACCTTAGGTCACCAGTAACATCAATTTTAAAGGATGTAGAATTTGTTGCGGAAATATTATAACAAATTTTTAATATCACAAATTGGATATTGTACGGGAAATGAACAAGAATTATTTACTATTCATACTAGTATTAAACAACACAATACAAGTTACCTATTTTCAGAACTCATGATGTGAATTATTCATGTATTAATTCCTGATGAGGTAACAAACAGACGTGTCTTTATATTGTCTCTTAACCAAAAGAATTTCAATGAAAGTTTCAATGTTATAATGTAATAGGTTAACATATTATTTATTTTAGATAGATTTAGATTTAGATTTATTTTAGTTAATATGTGTAAACAACTCAACTTATGATTTTTAATGACCTCAGTTCAGCATTGTGTGTAGTGCTACACACAATGCTGAATGCTTAAAACATTAGTATTAAACACCTGTATCGATAAGGCTACAGCTAGTACGTGGGGTACACTGAAAGTTTTGCGTAACTCAACGTAAAAAAGGTGTGTACCAAATATCAGATCAATCTGTCAACAGAAATCGGATCAAATTTCAATTACTAAATTTGACCCAATTAAACAAACAGGGCAAGCTAAATAAAACCGTTTAAAAATTTACATGTAAAGTAATATATTTACTGCTTTTCGAATATTCTCCATTACATTTTAAACACTTTTTCATTCAGTCAAACCATTTTTGGAAACTTGAGGACCAGTGGTCTAAGGTCATGTTTTTCTCGTGCTGGTTGAAAGCTATCAATGCCTCTTCTAGTCAAATCTTTAATTTTTGGAAAAAAAAAAATCGCATGGTGCCAGGTCTGGACTACGTGAGGTCCGGAAATGGCGGTGTACTACTCAGCATTAACTGTCTTTTGTTCTTCAAGTGGGATCGGGCTGATAGGAATCGTCCGGGAGAAAAAAAACGCAATAATTTTTTGCTTACGTTTCTCGCCTGCCTCAATTTGTTGGTTTGTTTGCTTGCACCTTCGAACACCCATACAGAAGACTGTTGCTTTCTTTCCAGCATGTAACAATATATCCATGTTTCATCTCCTGTCACAATGTCATACACAGCATTTGACCGTCCGTGATCGTACTTTAACAACATTTTTTTAAACCAATCAACACGAGTCTGTTTTTGTTCTGGGATGAGTTCATGAGGAATCCAGCGGCAACAATGTTCCTAACTTTTAAATGTTGATGTAAGATTTTTTGAAATTGGCTCATACCAATCCCCAAATGTCCTCGAATCTCCTCATAGGTGATACGCCGGTTTTTTTTTAATTAGTTGCCTGACAGTAACCAAATTTTGAGGACCCGACCTTCACGAATTTTCTCAACGAGAGAAACACGGCCACAATCAAATTCTGCGTATCAACGCTTTGCGGTGCTCAAAAAAGTTGTTTCTCTCCCAAAAGCATTTTGAAGACGAGCTTTTAAAATTTTAAAACTTTGAAAATCATAAAAAATCATCGCCCTAAAATCTTTTCAAGTTAATTACATTTGACGACGGACTTCAATTTACACATACAATTGACACTCGATTTCCCGCCAATTTCTTTTTAATCAATGATTGAGTTTCGTTTAAAAAAAATACAACCCTGAATTTCGAAATTGAAACATTGCAGAACTTTCAGTGTGCCCGATGTAAATAACATTCGACTTGTCATAACCGTGAATATCAAACATCGATGAATGGGGTCATTGGCAAAAGGAGTAAAGAAATAAAGGAGTCTTAGCATCTATCACTTGACGCGGCCTTGATCTATTTGCCCCAAAAATTGTCTTGTGTTTCTTGTTTATTAGAACGCGGCATTGGAGTACCTTTCATCTAGACAAAAAGTAGAAATGAAAAAACGTCTTAGCTCGTGTAAAAGTAATTCACTTAAGTACTTAAGTAAATTTACTTTTTTTAAATCTTTTTTTATTCTTGATCCGTGATGCTCGAGTTTACCATCTCCTAAACTATAATAAGATAGCGAGGCGGCTCGCGCAGGTATCGTATAGGTATAGTAAATGATCGGAGAACCGTAAATAAAAACAAGCTTGCCAAGGACCGGTTCAGACAACACACCACAGGAAAGGGATAGATACTAAGACACCATGCTCTTATTTCACTACAACCAATAAATATAAATCGAATCATTTTAATGTAAGACTTGCGTGATCGAAACTATTCTCGTTTCAAAATAATCGATATAACATTGTCATAACGTGTCCCAAATGTATTCCGTTCAATTTTGTGAAATGGATACATGCCTATGTTTAAAATAAGGGGAGGGGGCTCGTGGCTAAGTGGTAACCGAGTAATACTAAGTTAAGTAATACTACCCAGATCAGTCTTAGGATGGGTGACCATTCTTAATATATTGAGACCCCTCCGTGCCTCGGAGAGCAAGTTAAGCCGTCAGTCCCGGTTCCCATACGAACATCTGTGGCATTCGTTACGGGTAGTTAGAGCTAAAACGTCCGACAACCTGGTCTAAATACAGAACTTCGATATCGTAGTTGGGTTGTGGAGGTCTGATGGCAGTCGCTTCACGTAAAATATCGAAGCTCGGCCGTATCCTAGTTAGACTGAAAGATGACCTCAACTTAGTTGGGAAAAGACGCGGAGGATGATGATTCTTATGAGGAGGATGATGGTTATTATTTTCACGTTCGTGTTTATTTTTAAATGTATAGCAAACATTAAAAGAAAAAGATTTGACGATAGCTAAGTAGGTATGACGTCAAATGACGGGACCCATCTTGGATGAGACGGATCAATGCCTGTTGGGGAATGCAGAAGAATGAGATGTCGATTCTCGCTTCCCCGATCATGGGCAAGCAGTAGAACACCGGGGTGGGTTTTAGTCGGTAAGAGTCTGACAGCCCCCTTTGGCCCCCCCGTGGAGCACGTCCATGAGGATCTTCCACCACGTTACAAAAAGAAAAGTTATGACGTCAAAATAGTTATTTCATACAAATGTCTATAGAACGGACCGTTTAGACATTTAATAATATTGACTCAACAATCAACTACTTTATATAAGACATAATATATAAGAATAGACTGCGGAAGAGGGCGTGATATGCGATAGATGAATGAAATGAAAACGCTGCCATACGTGGTCCTTCTGTCTCTTTTTAGCCGCGATTGCGCATTGCAACACCAAGTACACGCCCTAGACAAGAGACCACGAAGGTACAGCAGCGTTATATGTCTATGGTATTGCATTAGACTTCAGTGTTTGCCTTGTTGGTTCCTGAGTTATGTTTTGCATGCGATTGTGAAGTCCCGTTTTGGTTTATGTTCTTCTTCTTCGTCTTGATACTAGGTAGAGGAACGCGTTGTACCTATATCAAAAGATTCTAATTAACTGTATCTAAGTTATTTGGATAACATTTGAATGTTTTTTTTATGGAATACAAACCCCGATTTGTCCAAATTACCGAACCGGTTTAGTTGTCGGTCATTCGACCGAAATGCATAGGTAATATTGCTTTTATTTAGAATGTAGTCTGTTTACTTGTCCTGTTTACATATGTTTATTTTATTGTCAACTTATCTTATTGTCGTGTCTGGCCTAATTAAAATAATTATTTTGCAGAAATAATTAACAATATTATTATGTAAATGTATGCGCTCTGTGCTACTAACGTTAACAAATATATCACCAAGACTTAGGTGTCCAGGAGCATATTTATGTAGGTATGTCTTGAATATACAAAATGCCTTCGAAAGCTGTAGGTAGGTTACTTCGAAAGCTGTATATTCAAGTTACTTTTCTTCTCCTCGTCATAGATTGGTGATTTACTCGTATTGTATTTAAAATAAGATGTGTTTTTGATAACAGGTGATACCACACTAAAAATATTACCTGGTACCTTCTCCTGTCTCTAGGGGACCGTTCTTAAAAGTGTTTGTGATATATTTTTAATACCTAATATTAGTTCGTGTAACATTACATAACAAGCTGTCTTTAATCTATTCATTTACCATATAATAACCGTTTTATCAGTCATAAACAATAGTACTTCAGTTTTTAATTTATCTAATGTGAGACCTGGAAACGTGAAGAAATAAACTATTATCATCTAAACTTGTCTTATAAAGAAAAACGAACTCTCAAGTTTTATAGAAAAATAAGAAATATATATTCGTTTGGAGTCCATAAACTATGAAATTACTTCACACCATTAGAAAGCTATTTTATCAAGAAGTAACCGACTATATTTCAATAATAGCTTTTTATTTATTACACTAAACGCAAGCGAAGATGTGAAATCAGCTTTTTTTACAAATAGAAACCCCCACGGTTGTTTCTATGTCGGACTCGAACCGACTAAAACCACACGGTCGGTGTTCCGTCAGACCTGATTGCCAGGGCCTCAGGGCCTCGAAAAGAAATCCCGGTGAACCCTGGCAGACTTGGCTGCCTGTTAGCCCTGAGCACAGCTAGTATCTCATTTTATTTCGAATTGAGTTTAAACATTTATTAAAAAATAATACTAAAAGTTAAAAAACTTTGTAGGTACAATGAATCTTTCACAATGATGGATAAACGCACAATGAAATCCAAAAAATAAATAAAACGTAAACAAACGAAGCATTGACGTTAGATAGATATCAAGATTCACAATCTTATAAAGTAACAATCCGCGGCTGAAGCGGAACGACACGACCGGAGTCGACGACCTGCTCTGACTGATTCATTAATTTTATAGCGAGAATACCTTTGGGTTTCATTTTATGTTTATTGTACATAAACTGTCCTGTTGGTCTAGTGGTTAGTGACCCTGACTGCTGAGCCAGAGGTCGTGGCGATTCCCACCTGAGTCTGGGTGTTCTTTGTGTCCGTTGTTTGTATGTTTGTTAAGACCCCGCGACACAGGAGTAATTCCTAATGCGGGGAGTTGTCTTTTTAATAAAACAAAAAAAACAAAAACAAAAAAACTTAAAACTAATTGTAGAACTCTCGTGTCTATTCTAAATAATCTTACTAATATTATAAACACTAAAGTTTGTGAGGATGGATGGATTTTGTAAGTTTTTCATCAAAAAGCTGCCGATTTGATTTGAATGAAATTTTGCACATAGATAGTTTATGACCACCTAAATTAACACATAGGATACTCTTTACCCTGGTAAACTAGGCCTAAAAGCTAGTATTATAAATCTGAAAGTGTGTTTGTTTGTGACACTTTTATAGCTTAACTAGTCAACCGATCATGATAAATTTTGTATTTACGTTGTCAGGGGTAGAGAAATGGTCATAGGGGACTTTTTATCTAGAAAAAAGTACTCTTCCCGAAAGATAGCAAAAAAGTTGCAGGTGTCCATGGCCGAAGGTAGTCACTTACCATCAAGTGACCCGTCGCTTGTTTGCCCCTTAGCAAAAAAAAAACTATTACGCGATACAAGTAGTGACCAAAAGATAGTTTTTTCTATATATTCAGTTACAAATAAATGAGTAGGTAGTGAGGGGACTCTACCGTGACAGTTCCATGACTATGTACAAGATCTTAAATAATTCTGTGGTTGCCTGTGGTGAGGCTTATGAGTGATATATACCAATGTTTTCCTCGAAGTTTTATTTTATTTACAGTTTTGCTAAACTATATTTTTATTTAAACTTTTATAAATTTAATTCACAAACGTCTTCGTAACTTTTATAAGCTGTACGTAGTTTCTTATTTTCTAAATGACTTACCTACATTACACAATAGGAGTGCGACAATACTCTTTCATGAACAATAGTTTTATTTTTTTTATTTATTAATACTTTTTGCACATTAGTACACAATCAGTTGTGTCAGCTAACCACACTGATTATCGCATTAGAAGTAATTAAAGGCTGCAATCTAAACGCTTCTTTAATTTCTCTGTAATATACAAAATGTTTTCATTATTTAATTTATGTCCTTCTTTGGTGAAACTGTTATTTAAATTTAGTTTTGGGAATGGGTAAAAGAGTAACTGAGTTTTGGTCCCAAAAATATTCGGTAAAGGGTCGCCGTCGTCCATTAATTCCGTGATGTTTTTAGTAACTTTTTAACCCCTCCCTGCCCACAGGTGATACGTAGTCAGGTTAATATATTAATAGAGATAATAGAGGTGTCATCGTGTTCAAATCACAGACGGAGACTGCCAAGCAGACTTGAAAATCGTTGCCCATCACGATCACGCATCGCTGTTCGGTGTAGGAATCGCGCGTTCAACAAAAAACTAAATACACGTGATGTCTCACTACATCCTCCCTCTTGATATTTTGTGTTTTTTTTTACGAACCCTCCACCCTTTCGAGCCTTGCGTGGTTAATGGATGAATTCTAACAGTTCGGAGTCGGGCAGTCGGTTTTAATACACACTTGTTCCTCGGAAAGCAAATAAAGTTGTAAGAAGCGTACCTGATCTCTCTTCGGTCTGAATGCCGTTACATCGGACTACAAGAGTGAGGAAATATGGTAGGTATCTAGGTTTCCGCACGCAGTATAATGTATATTGACTATATTTTATAGTTGTGTAGTAGTTTCATTGTGATTGGCCGTCGTGTCGGAAATTCGTTTAATCAAATTAAAACTTGATACACCTCACATAGTGCCTTCTAATCCCAAACTATGCAGAGCCTTGTGACCTGTGACTCTTGAGTTGCAGGTGTCCATGGGCGACGGTAGTCACTTACCATCAGGTGACCCGTCTGCTCGTTTGCCCCCTATAATAAAAAAGCCTGTACTATGGTAACCTGACAGCTGATAAACATACTCATTATGTATATATTACTAAATACATACATATTATAGATAAATTACACCGAGACAGAACAAATGATCGTGCTCATCACACAAATATTTATTCTGGATGGGAATCGAACCCACGATCTCTGACTGTCTGTTTTCAGAATATCATGATGTTTGAATTTTATAGTTAGGTATTTACACTTACCTAACTCTTTACTTTCTTTAAATAAGAATTCCCGCATTGAAATATTCCTGTGTCGCGGGGGGCTTCACAAACAACGTACACAAAGAATACTGAGACTCTTGACAACTATTTGTGTACGTGGATCACACACATTTTAGTGTAGCGTAGTGGCTAGGTGACCACTTAAACCATTGCGCCATCCGTGCAATCAATTCAGAGACACTTTGCTTGCTTATGTAATTCAGGAGGAATTTTTGCCACCAAAATTGCCCCATTGACCAAAAAAAAAAACAAAAGCATCAGAATATAGTAACAGGGGTGATAGGGTACCCCACCTTTATAATAAAAATCATGTCTGTTCGTTGTAAAGGGCAACCGACTGCTGATTGGACTACCTCTAACCTCTCTCTTAACGTGAGAAGTCCCATGACACTGGGCCAGTCTATACAGAGATAATATGAATTGCCTTCTAGTATTCTAAAATTAAATACAGTCATAAAACCACAACACCCACGCGATTACCGAAATGTTTTTATTTTATTGCCTACTAAAGTCAATCATATTGATACACTTACTTGTAACTTGTATTTTGTGGTACAAAAAATATACTTCTTTAGGAAATGTATAACAAAAAATGTCGTACGTAAATTAAAAATCGTGATCAGAATTGGATTACTCACAGCTATTATTAAAGCTGTTTTACCAACCATATCATAATATATTGGATAATAATATACAGTCTGGCCATAAATACTGTAACAATAAAAAAAAATAATTTACATTTGAATTATTAACCTGTCATTCTCGAATTCTTCATTCATTGGGTTTTCTCATTTTCGCGCCAATATTTGTAGAATACTCTTGTGATAGCTTGTGATATTAACATGGAGTGAGGTGATGAAGAGAACCAAATAGCTGTGATGGCCTTTCACAAAGTAAAAATGGAGCCAAATGCAATCATAGAAACTCTGATTCCGTTTAGTATTAGTCCAATGTTTGTGTACCGGCACGCAATCCTGGAAGTAAAGAATAATAACGTTTCTGACTTCATCAGAACTGAAGATTGGACCGATCTTAATCCCCTTGATTATGATTTATGGTCTCCTTTAGAGAGTATGGCATGCTCTAAACGCCATGATAATTTGTAGTCCCTAAAACATTTCATAAGTGGCGAATTTTCCCATGGAGAAAGTGCATCTTTCAATTGATAACTGGCCATAATGTTAAGAGGATTCCATTAAAGCTAAAGGAGATTATTTAGAATGAGTCTCAAATTTTAAAAATGCATAACTTAGCACACACTGCAGTAATAAATGTTTCATGTCGTAGAAAACAATATTTAGGGCAAGTCTGTGTAGATATACTTTATTTGTTATTGATCATGTTTTTTCAGATGTTTGTTTTTGTTTGCAAACTCAGATGAAACTTGATATATTGAATATTAAATTTTGAAATGAATTCTGACTTGTTTATTAACCTGATGGGTATAAGAGAACGTAATGAATGTAAGTTTGCATCCAAAAATAGCCTTAAACTATATTATAAAGGCAAAAGTTTGTGAAGATGAATGTTTGTTACTCTTTCACGCAAAAACGGCCCTACGGATCTGGATGAAATTTAGCACAGAGATAGATTGTAGTCTGGATTAGCTTATAGGCTACTTTTTATCCCGAAAAAATTACTGTTCGCGTGGGATAGATTTCACCAAAGTTTAATCGCGGACGAAGTCGCGGGCAACAGCTTGTATAAAATAAAATCGCTATCGAACTGTCCGTTTCTCAGCTTACTTCTGAAAATTTATTATATATGGTTGTCACCAATGAATGAATGAAATGAATTCTGAAAAGCTTGACACTACTAACTACATAATTATTACCCACTTTCAGCGAAGTTTTTAGTCTCTGCATCAATATATAATAATATGCAAAAACTTTCTAGTATTGGATTATGATCTAGATTTGAATAGAGTAAGCTCCAAAACACTACCTTGGAGTACTCCATATAAAATCAAAATCAATCAAAATCATTTATTTCAATTAAACCACTATGGGTATTTTTGAATTGTCAGGAGTAGTAGTCAGTCAGACTAAGTCAGTCATGAAGCTAGTTGCCTGTTCCAATTCGTAGATCCAGTTTAGAAGAACAGGCAAGAAACTCCAAGGACACTCTTTTTCAACATGTTTTTTACAAATCACTGGTTACATTGCTTATATACGCAAGTAAAATGTGAGGACAATGTAACGTATTGTTCTAAACTATAAACAGTCGCGCAAACTACTACTATATGTAAGTACTAGCAGTTCAGAAATGACCAGCCCCAACCAACGGCACTCGTTCACGAGCATGACGCTTCAACCATATGATATCAATTGATATCAAAGGGAGCCGAACGACCGCCACCATCGGCAGGGTATCTAAGCGGACACGGCATACTCAGAACTGCCAGGCAACATAGCAAATTAACTTAATATATTATTGACTACACAGTTCTCATATGTACAATTCAAAATTTACTAAATGTAACATAAATTGATATCAAAATATAAGATTTATCCTTCCGCTGCACCCAGCCAGTTCATCCTACAAATTAACAAAGTATTCAAGACAGTATCGGCACAACTTATAGAATATATTAAAATTGTCAGTTGCATCCTGTGTCACTTGCATCTTCAATTGAAGGAAGTCCGTAATTGTGACTCATAAAACTATGCCCTTATTGATATCAACGCAATCGGCAGCAGAGGAATTGTTTGTACTTGCGACCAATATAACACTTTTTATAGAACTAAGCAAACAAAACAAGGACACGGCCCTTCTGATATTAATACAACAACAGTAGTTTTATTTGTGTTTTGCCAGACTGTCCCACGGAGTTTTGGCGACAATATATTATCTTAATAAAAATACAGTCGTCGTCTTCATCCTCTCTTTTCATCAGGTGATATGGAAGACAAACGCCTATTCCGTTTATGAATAAAAAAATACTCGGCAACGAAAAAAAACAACAATTAGCAGTATTGCGCAGTTGAGTGGGCGCACTCGCTCACGTGTACTCTATATGCAGTGCGATAGTGCCAACCCGAAGAGCACCAAACCTATTCGCATTAAGCAGAATATCTCCGTTTTTCTTTTGCCTCAGTGAGTTTGAAATGAATGAGTTGGCGACACTAGATCTTGGTTAAAGCCCGCGGTAGGCTATGCGCCGACAAACACCCAGAACTTCCAATCAAGAAATGGAAATTCAATTAATTCTGCATATGTCCATAATAGAATAAAATAATCATTCGATATAAAAACTATGGTGAGTGGTTTTCATATTAATTAAGGATACAGATATGGTTTTGAGTTGGAGTTTTGAGTCTGGCACTTGCATGATGCAGTGGACACTTTAACCCTTGATAAAGCGCCACGTCGGGTCCGTAACCCTAATCGGACATCCCCGAAATATATATGATAATAAAACCATGTATCCTTAATTAAAATAATCATAATTAATCAGGAATTTGACACGCTAGCTTGCTATACTCCAGCTTGAGCAGAAATCTACTGTCTTACCCATTAAGCCTAATCATGGAAGTTACATATGTATTTAAAATTATAGCTTCATTGAGGCCGTAAAATTCTGTTACTACATTTGAACACACAAACAAGTTATTATATGTATATGCTAGTCAAAATATAAAACAACCACTTAATCTAAACTTACATATTTTACCTAAAATAAGTTATGAACAGCCCGAGTTTGGAAGTAAATCCATTGTGCGAGTAACAAATGTTTCGCAAGAAGCCATGGCTGCTACAATCGTGGTTTGAAGTCACGCACCGACAAACAATGCACGGCGCTCGGGAGCATTGGAATTTATCCAAGAACAAAATGATAGTACTATGTTATATATTTTCTATTATCTAATTATGTATTTGTCGGCAACGACAAATTCTCAGCTGCAGACAGATATGGATCTGAGAGTTGATCACTTCATTATGTGTCATCACATCGATATATCGTCTGGATAAATCAACGTACAATCAGGATTTGACGATGTGAACAACTAAACGCACGACTTCTTCATGATGTGGTCAATAAGTGCAGTGAAATGTCTTCACGACAACTTAAAAGAGCAATATATAAGTTCCTTATTTATTTAGATTTTTTTTAAACCTTTTAATCTTAGAGACCCTACATAAATGATTTGGCCAGACGTGGATGGACATATCATCAAACGTTGACGTTTAAACGATATGGTCAGTTTTGGCTAGCTATGACCAGTTCATAAAATGGTCGGATACACATCATGAAGTGGTCAATTCTAAGGTCTGGCCATGACATATCTATATTAGTCCGACCAATTATAAAGTAACTCTGTCTGCCTGTTTACCATCTTTTTAACCCCCGACACAAAAAAAAGGGGATGTTATAAGTTTGATGTGTCTGTGTATCTGTGTAATTACCTTTTTTGTTATGTTGACAACACTGTTAGGTACGTCATTATAGTTTGACAGTAAACAATACTGTACAATAGAGTAAACAATAATGACGTAACAGTGTACAAAGGTAATTTAGCACTGCTGCGACCTCAAATACGACGGTTCTCCTTCCGTACAGATTCTACTGGAATTTAATGTTGGTTGTACCACAGAATAATATAGTACACTAAATAATAGTAGTACACTAAATAATAATAGTAATAGTACACAATAATAATAATAGTACACTAAATATCCTTATATTATTTCGGTCAAACTTCACAGATGGCAAAATTTCACAAAATACTCAATAGGCATACAATAGAAAATTGGACGTTGAATAATAAAAAATATAATAAACTCCAGTTCAGTAAAAACATCTAATGGGTAATATAATCTGTTATCTCGAATTTACGACGGCATCTTTGACGCTGCGCAAAAAACTGAAACTATGTTAGATCGCTTACACATGAACGACTCGAGTTTTAAATCTAATAACAATATGAATAACATATACTTGATATAGTCCAGGATCGTTTAAGAGTAGAGTGAATAGGTTTCTTACCGATAGGCGTGTAAAGGGCTGCCCATCCGTCCCTGGATTTGTCGTAGTTTAGAGGGCGTCCGGGGAGCGTCCGGACGAGGTTTTGAAAAAGTCACTTTGTCAGTGGTAAATTCTAATTGTTAGATGAATCGTCAACAAGCTGTTTAAATTAATAAAAAAATGTGAATGGAAACTGCGTTTTCTTAAAAAAAATACGATGTCACACACATGTAATTTCACACATGTGTCCGGGGTTTTCAACATTTTTTTCGGTAATTAAAGTGATGGCAGGCCTAGGCGTGTACCATCTTCGTTTTGATCACCATTTTTCATCAAGTGAGATGGAAGACAAACGCCTATTCAATTGCAAAATACAGCAGTTTACACAATCTCTAGCACTACTCCGCTCCTGTTGTTTGTAAAGTAATAATAAATATATAAGCTTCTATTATAAGCCTTTATTCTTCTTCGAAAGACATCTAAAGTAACCCAAAAAGAATTTTCTAATCCAATAAGTAGAACATAAGAAGAAATTAGAGCATTCAAATAAACACTAAATCGTCATAATGTTACTAGCATCGATATTATTATCCTACTAATAATCCCACTAATATTATAAATGTGAAAGTTTAAATGGATGGATGTTTGTTACTCTTTCACGCCAAAACTTCTTAACCGATTGCGATGAAACTTGGTATGTAGGTAGCTAGACACCTGGATTAACACATAGGGTACTTTTTATCTCGATATTCCCACGCGATCGGGACTCCCGCAGGTGAAACCGCGGGGCGCAGCTAGTGGATAAATATATAACATGTCAGTTATGTTTTCACTTCTGTCTGACCGAGTTTCCTCCAAGATCGAGATTCGTTCTCAATAATATTAGGTATCTATAGTATGTAAGGGGTCTTAATAACAGATCAGTGAACCCGTGTGGCGGCACTAATTGTCGCAAAAACTTGAGAGTAGGTACTCACCACAGATATGTAATGTTTATGTGTGAGAAAAAATGCACAGGTTCAAAGAAACCTCATAGTAGTTATTAGGTGAGTCATCTAGATCTGATTTTGCACTAATATGGCAAAAATATTGTTTATTAGCATTTTACTAGAATACTAGCCGCGCCCCACAGCTTCGCGAGCGTGTATGGCCACTGCTCCACTCCTGAGGGTCGCAGCGTGATGTTACTTGACCCATACTATTCCTCATGAATCTGGCTTTCGTATAGAGAAAGAATTTTTCGAATCCGTCAGGTAGTTCCACAGAGTAGCGCATTTAAACAAACAAACAAATAATCAAACAAAAAAACTCTTCAGCTTTATTATATTACTAGTCCGCGGTTTCACCCGCGTAAGTCATGATCCTGTTGGAATATCGGGATAAAAAGTAGCCTATATGTTAATCCAGGTCTCCAGCTATCTACATACCAAGTTTCATCGCAATCGGTTCAGTGGTTTTTGCGTGAAAGAGTAACAGACATCCATTCATCCATCCATCTAAACTTTCACATCCTACTAATCCTACTTCCTACTAATATTATAAAAGTGAAAGTTTGTGAGGATGTATGGATGTGTGGATGTATGGATGACGGATGTATGGATGTATGGATGTTTGTAACTCTTTCACGCAAAAACTACTGAATGGATTTTAATGAAACTTTACAATAATATAGCTTATATATCAGAACACATAGGCTATAATTTATGAAGATATTGTGAATATTGGCCAAAATATAACGATAAGTGTTAAGTAAGTCGGAAAAAAATCTGTCATCTGCGAGCTATTCTGGCGTGCGGTGGGAAAACTGTAAGAGTTACACGAATATAATGTACGGTGGGATTGTTTCTCCTTCTACAAGAAAGTCCGCGACAGTATATATCTATCTTTTATGTGTAAGCCATTATTACCAAAATAGTGAACCATAAATACAATAAAATTTGATTTTTTATTCCTAATTCACATTTAGCAGTAACAAATTGATTTTTATGAAAATAAATACTTTTATCGCTTCTGATATTCAAAGTAGATAAACTTTGTCTTTTAAAGTACGTAGTATGGTCAAATATTTTTAAAGTTACGATTATAATATAAAACTGCAGGTGAAGGGGGGGGGGGACATCGCCGCCGCGTGGCGTGTGGCGTGAGCCACTGAGCCACTCGGCTCAGACGCGGGCAGACGCGTGAGGGCAGACGTTGTTGACGGATGTGTCCGTAATGGGAATTTGAAAATTAATTACTTAATTAATTATTAGTTTGAAAACACTGGCGATTTGTTAAAAGGCTCTGTATACATACATTTCTATAATATACTAGCAACCCGCCCCTGTTTCGCACGGGTAGATAATATACACCTAGACAATCCTCATGAATCACTCTATATATTAGTGAAAACCGCATGAAAATCCGTTCAGTAGTTTTTCAGTTTATCGCGAACAGACAGACAGACGTGGCGTAGGACTTTGTTTTATAATATGTAGTGAAGATATCGAATGTGAAAAACATTTGAAAGTTTGTGAGGATGTATCGATGTTTGTTACTCTTTCGCGCAAATACTACTGAATCGATTGCGATGATACTTCGTATGTAGATAGCTGGAGATCTAGATTAACACATAGGCTACTTTTTATCCCGATATTCCCTTGGCATCTGAGTTACGCGGGTGAAACCGCGGGGCACAGCTAGTTTATAATATTAGTGGGATTAGTATAGATTTTGAAAATATTTAGTATGAGTCATGTCAGAATGAAACTGTTTTATGGTCTATTGAATTCATATGACATGTATTCGTGATCTTATTACATGAATAAATGAAATAAAATTCATATAATGGTAAATAATACATTTTAGAACTAGAAACAAGAGTGCATAACAAATTTCATAATAATGAGTTGCAGGTTGTTATAATTATGTAGAGTTCATTCCTTCGTTCATCGAATGGAGCCCTCCATTCCACGAACGAAGGACCACTAAGGTATAACAACAACAAGGCATAACGAAGGACCATAGTGTTTGTATACTCTTTGGTAAGGACTACTTACTTCTGTCCTTTTTACATACTGTACTTCTGTTGGATCACAGACCGACCTAACTAGCTTCTTCATTAGATCATTCATACGGGCAATATGGTGTATAATTCGTGAAAAATCTATTATCCAACCACCAACACTTTCTGAAAAATGTTTTGTTATCTCGCCAAAAGTGTTGTTGCAATTGTAAAATATTTTATTTAGATTTATTTTAAAAGGTGTTTTGCAATGGCGGCAATCTGCTTTAAACGGTTTCGTTATTCATATACAGTTATTACCTACCTACAGAAAGGTGTTCCCAAATTTTATAAGATGTATGGATGTATGGATGTTTGTTACTCTTTCACGCAAAAAACTACTGAACCGATTGCGATAAAACTTGGTATGTAGATAGTTGGAGATCTGGATTAACACATAGGCTACTTTTTATTCCGATATTCCCACGGCATTGAGACTGGGTGAAACCGCAGGGTGCAGCTAGTATTACATAAATTCAAAAAATGTGCGTATTTGGGAGTTTGGCACATTATGCATCTTCCTTTTTTAACTATAAATAGTAGTAGTAGCATAAACTATTATCTTATCTGTGGTAGTAAGAGAGAAGAGCTAGGAATTCTCATCTTAATCTCTGTCAGCGTTTTGTTAGCTATATTTTGTCTTTGAAATGTAATTTATTTCATCATGACACCTCACTGACCGCCATAAATATAATAAGAAGACACTAGTGGTGATGAACCCCAATCTGTTGTACTCGTATAGTAGGCATTATATCCCATTTGAGTAGCTATATTTTGAAAATCTGCTGTTCTTAAAAACCATAAATTAAAAGCTAGCAAATAAAACAAACCACATGAACAAAAACAATATACATATATGTATTGTACTTAAGCATGCTCAGTTGTTTTAATAAATAGAGAATAAATAATAGAATCTAGAAGAAGTAATATCTTTCAGTGCAGCGTTACAAATAAGTATGATAACATTCTAATCTTGCTTCGTATGTACTCTGGACTTGGAGAGCCGTCTTAGTACTGAGTAGCAAACCCAAAACACGAGATAAATATTAGAGTTTGTGGTGACTATCAAATATGTAGCAATAAGAGCGACTAATATGCCTATGGCAGTAAATAAGATTTGTGTAGCCTTGTAGGTGGTAGCCTTCTTGCATGCACAATCTGGAGGACATCCGAGAGCTTGCGGAGGTAGGTCTGTCTTGGTATTCGGAGGCAAATTCATCTTGGTTTTAGGGAGAGTCATTTCCTTAATGAGCGTGGTTGGTAGGAATTCTGTAAACATAGTTTTCTTTGATTTTTTCAAGTCAACAGTCGAAGAAGCAAAGAACGAAAGGACAAAGAAAGACAACACTACTGAATATGAAAAACATTTTAAAAAGCCAAAGCACCTGTTAAATTACAACACTGTATTTTCACTTACACATAATATTGCTATAACTATATTAACAGGCGCTAAAACATAATAAGTTTATTGTAGACCTGTTAATATATGTGGATATACATGTAGTATTTTTTACTGCTTGTATAAACGTATTTTTAATACTAAAAATAAAGAAGAAGAAGAAGAAAAAAATACTAAAAACTAAAATATCAGCAGTAACAGTAAAATAAGCGGAGGAATATTGCTCGATATCGGATGCAATTTTAATATAGTTTCGTTATACACCACTCAATTAGAACTTTCCCATCTAACATTTCATTAAAACACTATCTTATCCTGCCGTTATTAAATCAATATTACACATTCTCATAGTAAAGTTGAAGACTTTGATTTTAAGTAGGTACCAGTTTGATTTGATAATACCTATTTTGCATTTATTGTCTAATCTTGAGAAAAGTTATATGTTATTTAAAATCACGCTACCACTTTTAGGAGTGGAGCACTATACTATATGTAACAGCTATTTTAAAATATCTAAACTATAACACAATTATAATTATACAATATAGCTACCTTCCACAGTTTGCGTGATAGTAGCCATCACTGTATCTTCTCGTTTCCTGATGGAGAATGATATCAAAATTAATGTTAAATCTCTTAATATAGTTATCAACAAATTTCTGAAGGTTGTTGGAGCAGCAGGAAGGACCTTGTAAGGGTTTTGCTACATTCAGTTAAAGTAATCGTGCAGAACTTATTTCAATTGATGAGCTACCGGAAGAATTAAATAATAAAGTTAAAGATATGCTTCATCGCCCTCGCGGTGTTTAGACTGAATTGTATTGGATGTAGTCGATTGACAGTTGAGCGATATTAGCCTGAGACCGAATTTTTATTTCTTAAATTCTTGTGAATTTCTAAGGAATATAATCCTGCTGTCCATGGACCGTACGAACCTGTAGGTACGTTGTTACGGCAAACCTGATACTCCATTCGGTCAAACTGAATAAACTCGGTTGTTAGTTGGCTAGCAGGAATGAGACCTGGTGGAGGTGGCAACACAAGTATGTGCAGCCCAAGAACCGTAGATTTTCCAGTTGCTGGTGGGTAGCATGACTTTATTTTATGCTACTAACTAGGGCAAAATGACCACAGGAACTACAAATACTAATTTAGATTATCAATATGTTTAATCGTGTTATTTAAGTTTGTATGCAGCAAGATCAAGATAATCTTTATTATAATATAAAACATAATGGAAATTAAATGTAATTGTAATGATTAAGATATGATACTAGAAGTTTGTTTAAAGCTGGAAAGTTCCTCTAGAATCTAATAAAATTTATGCTCATATTTTATAAGACACTCGTTAACCCGACAGACGTTGTCCTGTATTGAATTCGAATTGGTATAATTTATAGCGCGCATTTTGTCAATCGCACCAACTGTCAAAATACTGACAGTTATGTCAAAAGCGCTAAGGTTACATTAGAAAAGTTAATATGGTCGTTAAGTTTCCTTAATTTTTTAAATTTCCTGGACCACTTTCTTAATTTTTTCTTTCATAAGAACCTTCTCCTGACAATAACAAACATGGAAAAAAGAATTAGCGAAATCGGTCCAGCCGGTAACGCGTGATGCAGTGACCAAGGGAAATTGAGATTAATTTTTATATATATAGATTAAAATACCTAAAATTTAGGTACAACTAGTAAGCGGTTACAGATTATCACTGATGGTAACGGAACACCAGTTGTGTAACTTGTGCGTTGCATACTCTATCGCCATCTTACCAAGAAGCTCTAGCAAGAATGTTCATTGAAAAAAAAACCAGTAGGTACCTATAAGTTAATAAATAGGTGCGGGCTAAGTGCAGTATTTTAAGTACTTGAACTGTTTGACGACTCTAATCCGACCAGATGCAGATGTGCTGTGCCCTATCTCCTCTAAAAGAACTCCTGTACTAAATAATTTTCCGTATATTACGAGGTCCCTTACAAACAAATTAAAGACACTCAGTACCTACACCCATAGATATAACTAGAGTAGATAAATAATTTTCCTAAGTATTTGACCATTGACACTTCATGCTGTGACAGTTCCTGCGTTGACAACTTCAAGTTAAACTTGGTTAGAACAAAGTTCAAATTTCCATGATATATTGATGTGAATGCCTCACAACGTGTTCCTGTTGTATTTAAGTTAAAAGGTACAATCATTTATAATGAAAAATAAATCAATTTAAGATCTAACACATTTTTTAGCATTTTCTTCGGTTTAAAACTTCTGGTTGAGATAGTTAATCAATGATCAAACAAAGATGTGATAATTGTATTTGTAATAGACGTGGATTGTGTATTTGATACTAAGATAGTATGATTCTTACTCGAAGGCGGTTTTTATATTCCTAAGGTCACAGTCAGCCTACCTCATAGTTCCAGGTACTATAAGTAATCGTGACACCAATGGTGTCACATTCTAACCTAATCCCCCACTTATATCTGGTGACCCTAGTAAGGAGGCACGGAATCAAAATGTGTTCGAGCAGAAATCTGGCAAAAACCCTACCTCCAATTTCGAACACGTCTTTTCCAAATGTTTAAGATTAGAAGATCAAAATTAGGATAAAGTACAAATGTATTTGCGTATATCACTATGACTACATATCATCACTATCACTATCACTACATACTATAAAACAAAGTCCCCCGCCGCGTCTGTCTGTCTGTCTGTTCGCGATAAACTGAAAAACTACTGAACGGATTTTCATGCGGTTTTCACTAATAGACAGAGTGATGGGGAATGTTTATGTATACAATTTGTTAAGGTTTTATGAAAAATATGGCTGAAATATGACGATGATTTTTGAAGATGTCGGTAAAAATCAATATATGCTCTTCTACCGGTGCAGCGGTGCGAAGCGGGGGCGGGTTGTTTACAATTCCACTTGAATTTCTACATAATATTAGGGGAAAGTATATTTTATTTTTAACAGTAGATTTTGCAACTGAATGAAGGTAGATGTGCACCTTGAATGATTTTTATGTTTAATAGGTTCAAACCTTCAACGGTATCACTGAGTGATTTTTATTTTTTAGTACGTTAGCTTTTGGAGCATTTCAATAAAATGAAATTCAGGTGGCATCAGCTTGCATCCTGTTTACCTCTCGTGTAACACTAACACTATTGTACCTGAAGATCTGACTTTTAAAAAGAGTGGCCATGAGTTTCTTTGCCAGTATTCTTCTCATAAGGCCCTACGCATTTTGGAAACTGGAAGTTATAGATCGACACAAACAGGCAGTAGATTTTGGTGTTTTTCACCTAATTTACCTTGACAATCCAGTACATGCTGTGGCGTCTGTTTGTGCCGATCTATGATTTTAACTCTAGATTCAATTTAACGTTCATAAATGTCACTTAGTGTCTTAATTGAATAAATGATTTTGAATTTTTAATTTGAATTTGAATTTGAATAAAATATCAAATTAAAGATTTTTGCCCGCAAAAACCTTTCCTTTGTTAAGTGTGACGTCCTGGCAAATGAGCTCCACTTTTACATTCCATGTGAAACAGGTTTAGTAAATTAGAGACAGGTTGAAAAAGTTGATATCCTCTACAGGTAACTGCATTAGCGGGCACCTTCAACACAAGGGCAAGGAATTCATTTGTCGGTAAGAGGACCCTTCTCAGAACTGGTAACCTTGAAAGAGTGAACCGAAGGAGCATACTTTCGTAATTGGTTTTTAGAAAACTCGATGCTAAAACGCACCTTTCGTCAATATAAAAGATTCCGACGAATTGAGAACCCCCTCCTTTTTGAAGTCGGTTGAAAAGGATTTTTACCAATTGATATACCTATGCATATATATAATGTTTTACGCCTTTTTCGGAATAAAGGGGTTTGGAAGCCTTTTACGTTTCACCAACTTATGTGTAGGTAGCGTTCTGTGAGGACAGTGGTACCGGGTCCATTTTGCAGTAGAAAATACCGTGAACAATTAATTCAAACACGTAGTTTAGTTGGACAGTTTATAGAGTACCTACTAGTAATATTGTAGGATGCTAATAGTTTTTTTATAGAAGTCACGCATATAAACTGAAAAACTCAACTAGAATCCTTGATTCGGCCTTTCCGCTTCGTAAAGGCAAGATAATTTTTTTTTATTTAAAAACATGTTGTAAATATTGCAAACATCAAAAGCTAAAATCTCACACATTTTTCAATTTGTATACGAATTTAAGACCAACTTTTTGTTTCACTTTATTTTATTCTATAACATTGGACTTTTCAGTATTATAATAGCAATTTTTTCTGCAGCCTTGCTCTAGATCTCGCCAGTTTTTGCTATGGTTGAGCAGTATAAAATGTCGTTGCTTCTAAAGCAGTGCATAGTTTGACAACAGACAATAAACAGCAACAAGCATCATGCCTTCTCCTTGTGAACCGTGCAAAGGTAACTTTTTTCCAATATTAGAGCCATAAATATTAATTGGCAGCCAAAACGTATTCAAAAAACATTCGAAGCACTTTCAATACTGTTTTCTGTTTCTTGCACAGTTTTTAAATTTTGAATTCTATTTTTATTTTTCATTTATGGTATTCCAATATTCCTTTCTAATTTGAACGTCTGCCAAAAGAGTGGTTTTCGTTTTGGTTAGTTATTATTACTTTTTAACTGTATTTAAGACCTAATAATATAGTTTAATAATGTAGTAGTTTTTAAAATATAAGTGGTATGTTTTGTGAGATTACCTTTAGTTATGTAAAAAGTCCGGAGAAAGTAATCTATTCATTGATCCTGTAGTGAAACATTCTGTAAAATGTGTGATATTCTTCTTTTAAAAACTTGTAACACAGAAAGGACAGTTTTGAAAGAAACGTATGCCAAGTTTCTTTTTTTAACTTTCTTGTATTTTATACTTTTTGAGATTTTTGATTGATGATTCAGTTTAGCAGTTTATACTAATAACACTATGCTTGTTTCGGCACGGTTTTATTTATATGTCCTTGTTTCTCGAAGTCATTCCAATGAAGGTTTTTAATCTTTATAAAACGTGATCATAGTTTGTTTTGAGTCAGTGTTACGGTCATTTTGAAACTTTTATACCTAGTTTATTTTACTGCATTTTGTGGCAACTTCGAACACAAGACTTCAGTTAAATGATAAAATTGTAGAGTAATAGATTGTAGAATTTATAATTTAAATGTCCGAGTGTTCAATAGTCTACTGACGGTAACGTGTAAGCTCGGGATCAGTAGTTTTTTTTGTTAATATGAGCGTTACTGGAAGCGGGTCGTAATTATTACATCCCAAAGAAATGGTAACAAGGTCGGCTAGGTCAAATTGCCAACCTAAACCTAACTAACTAAACATATTTACAGACCTAACAGTAATATATCTTCTTATGGAAAGCTTTTCTAACTAAAGACTTTTCATAGCACGGAACCTAACACAATGCATCTAAGCTTAAAATTTGAATTTAGACTATTTATTTGGGTTTTGATCCAGTAAGGATACGTCAACCCCATCGTACCTTAACTCAAAGAGGACTGAAATAATTTAAAATTACTTATAAGTACTTATAACGCAACAATGATGCAAATCATTGTTGAACTAACTTCTGTAATAAGATGACATAATTTCATGGCTGAATTTAGACTTAAGCGTATGCTTGGCATCTTCTATATATATAAAAATGAATCTCTATGTCCCTTGGTCACGCCATAAATTGAAAACGGCTAAACTGATTGCATTCATTTTTTTTATGTTTTCTAATACTTTGTAAAAGGTTCTTACGCAACGAAAACCTAATTAATTTGGATAGATGCCATTAAAAATTCCACGTGAACGAAGTCGCAAACAACAGCTTGTCTCTTATAAACTTGACATAATTTGATTGCCTACACCTTTAAAGGAACCTAGGGCAGTATGGGTTACATTGGGATATACTGTACTCTTTAGTCCGAACTTAAAAAATATTTTTATAACGACATTTTGCATTTCCAGATTCCTGCAAAGGCGGAGCGTGCGCTGATAACTGCGCCTGTAAAGACAAAGGCTGTAACGACTGTACATCAAAGGGTAAGTCCACAGCTGTCCAAACGTCCTAATATTGTTCTCATTACACACATCTCAACCTTAACCTTATGTTTAAGAATCAAAACCTATCCTATAAATTTATTCAAGTTAAAATCATCTTGTTTTAAACTGACATATTCAGACTGATTTATGTTTTTTTATGTTCTCCCTTTACTAAAATGATTATTGTACCCAAATTAATAGAAGTATAATATAGTTTAATAATCATTAATTTACGTATTAATAACAAGACATTTTACTGCTAATGGTGGGAGTAAAGACAGCACACATACTGGACATGGGAGTGTCCAGTATGTATGCTGTCTTTACTCGCACCATTAGCAGTAAAATAATGAGTGTGTAAAGTCATTACTTTGAGTGAGTTGGACTCGTCGATCAACGCTCTTTTAAGATTGGGTTACTAATTATATCATGAATTTTAATTTATTTATTTTATAATTTTAATCATCTCTGTTACTTTCAGGTGGTTGCTGCTAATTTTATTATTTCACAATGGACCGTGAGAGACACCCTCGAAGACCGTCGCTGTTCACTCGAGTTAGCGGCTTCTTCGAGAACTGTTTTCCTATTTCCTTCTGTGTAGTGTTCTTTATCACTATAGTATTCTTCTACTGTCTTCTATAAACGGCTTTGTGAATTTACTTTACTTGTTTTATTTCTTTAAGTAATACCTTTGCCTATTTCAAGCAGGAAATTTCAAAGAAAAAAATTCAAAGCATAAGCGTTTCTTTCTGCTTTTTTTAACTAAGTTTGGCCCACACACGGCACTTGATGGTACGAGATGAAATATAATAATAAAAATATCTGTTGACACATTGCACCGACCCCAAATAAAATTAGGCAAAGGGCAGAAAGATGATGATACTTTTTGACTTTATCATCAGACACTTGCTACAAAGCCGAATCTGTTGGACTAGTCAAAACGAATCAAACGAGCTCAAAATCGAGTTACTAGTAGCCGCTAAAGAGTTCCATTATCCACTTCCTGGCTCCACCATCAGATCAGCTCCAAGATGCTAAATTATAGAATTGTCATCCAAATTACTTATAATACTTAATAATAATAATTGGACACATCTCACACACGGCCGTCGACCCCAAATAAAATTGGGACAAGGTTAGGGAGATGATGATAGATAAATTACACAAAGACACAGAACAAATGATCAAGCTCATCACACAATTATTTGTTCTACATGGGTAATCGAACCCACGATATCTGGCTTAGCAGTCAGGATAACTAACAACTAGACCAACAGGCCAGTCATCTTCTTAATTGCCTATCAAAAACAAACGCATAGTTGCTGTATAATCCACGTTATGAGATCCATTGATCGCTAAAAACTTCTTGCCAAATTAGAGTGCTGCACTGGCTAGCAAGGTCTTCGCCGGTTTCTTTATTAGACATTCCATTAGGTACTACAGACACGATGCCTTTCTTCCTATCGGTGCCAAAAGTTTGGCAAGATCTTTATTTTAATACAAAATTATTTGGTTCCAGAACCAAATCTGTCAGCTAAAATTGTCTTATAAAAAGTTCCATTAAATCATCACCAACCCGCATTAACTCAAGTTTTCTAATTTAACTCCTTCAGTTGTTATTGTGGAATACTTGCTGCCCGCGACTTCGTTCCCGTGGAAATACCCCTATTCTTTCGGGATTTAAAGTAGCCTATACGCTATTCCAGAGTATAATCTACATCTGTGCCAAATTTCATCCAGATCCGTTCTGCCGTTTTTGCGTGAAAGAGTAAAAAACATCCATCCATCCTTAACCACAAGCTTTCGCCCTTGTGTATTAGTAAGATTGAATACCTAACACGTTAAATATGTAAGGTATGTACAACATTCGATGTGGTGAATAACTGATTGTAGAGGTAACCTTTGAAACGATTGCGACATCAATCAACATAATTATGTGTTACTTTTCAAGCATGCATTCTAATGTTTGCTGGCCTGTTCAAGCCTGTTTAACGTCGGTCTTGAATCGCTCCTATATTACATTGTTAGAACGAAGTTACCCTTCAGACGCTCCGCGGATGGGGGCTAGACGGAAAAAAGTGTTAGCGCAACGAAAAATGCTGACCAGAAGTTGATTTATTTTATTTTGAAGCCATCTGTGGATTTTGCATGATACTGCTGTAACATCTTGTATACAATTATCCGTATTTTAGTTAGGGCAACTTTCACTGAATTTTATAAAATGTCCTACTAATATTATAAGCGTAAAAGTTTGTGAGGATGTGTGGATGTATGGATGTTTGTTGCTCTTTCACTCAAAAACTACTGAACCGATTGCGATGAAACTTGGTATGTAGATAGCTACATTAACACATAGGCTTTTTATCCCGATCCATCGCCATCGGAACTTACGCGGGTGAAACCGCGGGGCGCAGCTAGTTTACTATATTTTGATCAGTTTATTCAGTGCATCATTTTTTTTTATAATTCTTAAATATTTACTATTTTAGGTAGTTTGAAAGCCGATTATTGTCGACTAAGCAGAACATACCCTGATCAAATTCGTGATGTTCTGAACAAAGGGCAGAAGCACCCGGAACCGATGGGCTTGTATGGAAGGTTTAATGACATGACTTCCTCTACGGAAGTTCGTGAGGTATGTAAGGATAGTGGGGCTGTTGTGTCGGCCTACCCCAAAGTGAGAAAGATGTGATTACAGTGATGGCTTTACTCTTCACAGTAATAACGATAAATTATCTGAAGCTAAATGGTAATGCAAACGATGGTCATCTATACTAATACAATAAAGATGTAGAGTTTTTTATTTGATTGTTTGTTTAAACGCTCTTATCTCTGTAACTATCGGACAGATTTGAATGACTCTTACTGTATTGGATAGAGTATTTTTCAGAAAGGTTATAAGTTATGTAACATCAGGCTACGACCTTTAGGAGCGTAGTAGTGACCATAAACGCAACTGCGGGGAACGGCTAGTAAACATACATACACATACACATTATTAGGTACTAGCTGCGCCCCGCGTGTAATAAGAACTATGTGTTAATCCAGGTGTCCAGCTATCTACATACTAAATTTCATCGCAATCGGTTCAGTATTGAAAGAGCAACAAACATTCATACATCCATACATACATCCTCATAAACTTTCACGTTTATAATATTAGATAGATAGTCTGTTTTCTATTATTAAGAATCTGATGCAACAATAATTGTGCTAGTATTTAGCATTGTAAACTTGTTATTAAAACATTCGTCTGTTTTTAATTTTTTTTATCTTTTTATATCGTTAGGAAACCTCTACGGATCATCACCATATCGAAGCTAAAGGTGAAGTGGTAGGTCTGAATCGAACCTACTAAAACCACATAGTGTTAGATTTGAAGTGTGTCTTTTGGAGGGGACCCGGGTATATCTTAAGAAGGAAGCCTTCGCGAACTCCTGCAGGCCTTGGCCGCCTCTTAATCATCAGGCGGCCATATCGTGGAGTGTGTGCTATATACGTGTCGAAGAGGTCAATAGTACGGGAGCTGGTTTGACAGCGCCACCTGCTGGCACTCGACATGGTCGGAGTGGAGTCGGCGTGCGATACCGCCGTAGACGGTCTTATTGCAATGGCCGAGTAGAACAATCTTCCAGGGCTGCCAGGTACAACCTGGAATTTTTGATTATTAGGTAGGATAATTAGGTACAATATTCGTACAATTTGATTATCTCATGTATCCTGTATGTAAATTTATGTATTGTGTACTTGTATAGTAGATTGCATTGTATAATTGGATACAATACCATTACTGATGTTATAGAGTAAAAAGTACACATAGAGATAAAACGAATCATGTCTGTGGTAAACTGTTAAATAAAGTTAAAACAGCTTTAATTAAAATCCCCAAAGACGTACCTACGTATTATAGTTGTACAACACTGATTTTGTATAATAATAGTACTTTATTTTGTATAACTTCTGAAACTCACCGGTATAAAATAAGTTGTGATTACTGGCAGCCCTGCAATCATTTTAGAAATTCCCGCGCGTTTCGTAGTTGTCTCAGTATCTACGTAGGTAGTTAGACAGTGATTTCTTTGTTATCGTCTGGTTTTATTTTATTATCGTGTTTACACCGACACACGACACCTACCCACAAAACTAAAGCCAGGACAAAGTGTAAATAATCTACATACGACATATTATATGTATAATACTAACGAGTATGTCAGTCCATAAGCTTCATCATCTCCGCGCCTTTTCCCAACTAAGTTGAGGTCGGCTTTCAGTCTAACTACGATACGGCCGAACTTTGATATTTTACGTGAAGCGACTGCCATCAGACCTCCACAACCCAAGTACTAGACGATATGGAAGTTGTGTAATTAGACCAGCTTGTCGGACTTTTTAGGGCTCCAACTACACGTAACGAATGTAGACAAACAGATGTTCGTATGGCAACCAGGACAGACGGCTTTCTTAGATATATGTATTAAAATAAAATTAATCAATATTTGCATACCATTGATATGGTTAATTAAATATGCTGAACTGTTACATAGTTTATACTAGCAACCCGCCCCGGCTTCGCACGAGTAGCAGAGACATCTTCAACAATCATCATCATATTTCAACCAATTAACACAAAACCTTAACAAATTATACACCTAAACCTTCCTCATGAATCGATCTATCTATTGGTGAAAACCGCAAGAAAATACGTTCAGCAGTTTTTCAGTTTACCGCGAGCAGACAGAGAGACAGATAGACGCGACAGGGGACTTTGTTTTATAACTAGCAACCCGCCCCGGCTTCGCACGGGTACAAATTATACACCAAAACCTTCCTTATGAATCACTCTGTCTATTACTGAAAACCGCATGAAAACCCGTTCAGTAGTTTTTCAGTTTATCGCGAAAAGACAGACAGACAGACGCGGCGGGGGACTTTATAATATGTAGTGATATGTGGTGAAGACCTTCCAATGTAACCGTATTTTAACGCAAACAAATCTATTCTATTCTATTCATTGAAATCCTTGAGATACTTTTCCACCATAATAACAATCACCGCAAACAATTGCATTATCAGATGTGTCAGTACAAGGGTATTAAGATTAAAAAATACTATCAAGTATTGATAAAAGAATAAACAATTGTTCAAAACAACAATTTTATTAAACAGTTGGACTGTTTAATAATGAATTTTCATCGAAGCTGTAGTTGACATATATGAATGACGTCATCATCCCATCTCAATCAACAGCAGCCTCCTGGAAACCAAAACGCGATACATAAACAAACAAATCTGCATATAGGGACCGGCTCGACCTGAGTGGTACAACGGCCCCACAGAAAACCGGCATGAAGCAATACTTGTGTGTTTCGCCAAATGAGTGAGGTTACCGGAGGTCCTAACCCCCTACTCCTCCTTTAAGGCCGACAAGGCACTTGTGATTCGTGAGTTCCAGGTGTCCATGGATGGCGGTAGTCACTTACTATCAGGTGACCTGTCTGCTCGTTTGCCCCCGATCCCATAAAAAAAGGCCAACACGTTAGACTTGAGATTATAGCTGATTTGACATTATTTTCGTGTTCACTTTGTTTTACCTACACCTACCCTGCTCACAAAACGTGGACTTAACGTGTCTTGTATCAATTTAGTTTACGAGTCTAATTATCCAAAACTAATTACGTAGTAGTAATTTTTCTTTTTACAGTGAGCTTTTTCTCACTTCTCCTAAGAAATTACATGCGTAGTCAATAAAATTTAAATTTAACTTAAAAAACTAACGTATTTCATAAAGTAGGAATATTAATTCACTAGCTGACGTTAAAGAGAATGCAGGGTTTTTAGGAACGCCTATTTAAGAGAAGCTAGCTATACACCAAGTCTTAGAAGGTTGAAGAAAAAGTAACTTACCTCCAGAAGATGTGCAGTCGGAGCATTCGGTCTCACATTTATTGTCCTTGCAGCAATCGGCATCTTTGCAAGAATCTGAATACACACGCAAGTATTTTATAAAACAATTGCAAATCTAATTTAACATGTAAAACTATAAATTTTATTTTTCATTACATATTATAAAACAAAGTCCCCCGCCGCGTCTGTCTGTTTGTCTGTTTTGAACGGATTTTCATGCGGTTGTCACTAATAGATGGAGTGATTCATGAGGAAGGTTGAAGTATATAATTTGTTAAGGTTTTAAATAAATTGGTTGAAATATGTTGATGATTGTTGAATATGTCTCTACTACCTACCTACCTACTACCTGCTAATATGATCAAGATCATGATATGCTGAAAATAATTATGTTTTTAATTATTTGTAAATATAAACTATTAAAACGTGTAAATTCTTTAAAACACACTTCCACTGCTAATGACTATATAGTCTAGTGTTAAGAATTTGTTCGCCAGTATTCTTTCTACATTTGTGGAATTCAAACCCCAAATCACTCGATCACAAGGCCGATGCTGTAGCCTTTGTGATGCTTTCCTTGTTATTTTACTAAAAAATAATCAGCTAAAGAAGATAGAAGCTGCGCATGTTATGAATGATACCTAATTGTATTATCTTATAAAAAATTACAAGAGTGCGTCTTGGTAGTGTAATTTAAAACATTTATTATCAACAAGTTAGACATGCTTGCTCCGGATATAAATACATTCTTATTTTAATCTATTTAATAATTGTGTAAATACTGTTGATAATTGAAGGAGCTATGGCGTAAAATAAACAAATAAAATGACAAAAAAAACTCCTCCTTTTTTGAAGTCCGTTAAAAATATGTTTAGTAACGAAAATAAATTGCAATCGAACTTGAACCATTGTTCAAACGAATACCAATTAAACAGAATGTGTTTTCCTTTTCCATAATATGAATGTTTAATAGTACTTACCTTTGCATGGCTCGCTAGGGGCAGGCATTTTGTGATGTTTTAAGATTGATATACAATGCTTAGCTGAAGAAAAAGGAGTAAACTGTGTCTCGTCTGAAGAAATAATTAGTTTATATAGTTAAGAACATTTTACAGCAGTAAAAACTATACAAAGCAACTGGCAAGGCTGACCAAAAGACCTCGGTTGTTTTTTTGCATATCTTGTTATATCAAGTGCAACAGAATGTAGGTCAGAATGAGGTATATCGAGAATATTCCGCAGGATTATCTTTAAACACAATCAATGACTGTGTCAATGGTGTGGAGGAGAGTGTAGATACCTCTAAAAAACAATAACCGGACTCCACAAGAATCTTATTCACATTTCTACATCTTGCATTGAGGTCTTCTTTCTTTTAGAGTTAATTTTAATAGTTTACACTGTAAAACTAAATAAGTTAGTTAAGTTTACAACTTGCACCCTTAACTCAGTTGACTTGCTTAACAAATTGCAGTCAACTCTGTTAAGTATGGAAGTTGTAAGTAAGTAAGTTATATAGTCTAAAGTTAAGCATTCTGGTTGTGTGTGAAAATAATAACAATAATAACTTGACACCTCTCAAACGCGGCCGTCTGATCCCACACTAGGCAGAGCCTGTACTATAGAAACCAGACTGCTGGTAAACATACTTATATACTTCTAACTACATTCCTGAATATTATAAATAAATTACACCCAGACACAGAAGAAATAATCATGCAAGACGCATAATTATTTGTCGTGGGTGGGAATCTAACCCACGATCTCTGGCTCAGCAGTCAGGATCACTTATTAATACATAGGTGTATATATATATATATATATATACTTTTGTAGTACAACTAGTACAATCCATTTTGTTTTGAAGTTTTTGTTTATCTATTCCTTGAACACATGTATTGTGCATTCTTTTCTCATATAGGGTCACATGATCAACAGTGGATCACCCGTTTTTTAAGTGAGGATATTTCCGAAATTAAGGAATGGAATCGATTGAAAATTTGCAGGTGTATAAAGAATATAATAATGTTCCACGACGTTTAACTTAGCAAGTTCCATGACTAAGCCAAAAAAGGAAAAAAATATTTAAAAAAACGGGAATTAATCCACTGTGTACTAGGAGTAGTACACGTTGAATCACCTAGTGGTACACAGTGGACTTAGGAAAGTTCAAAGGCACACAAAGGGTATAATAAAAAGAAAGTTAAGGATGATCACTCTTTTTATTAGAAATAAGTAACAAAAACGTTTTTTCTACATAACACAAAATCTTAAAGAATTTTTAGATTTAATATAGTGTAACATGTACCTCTGACTAAAACACAATCAATTTCTGGCAGTCTTCTATTTTTTTAATTATCTATTAATTCTACACTATAACCAACAATTACTACTTTCTAAACTTAATAAATAGATATAATACATATAGATAGAATAACATCAGAGAAATAAAAATAATCAGCGGATGTTAATATTAGATAAATCAACAGTTTAGCTTGCATTATATTTGATGGTATCATCGCTTTTGTAAATGCAAGTACTATCAATTGTCCAACATCATAAAAAGTCACTGGAGAACCGGGACTCCTGATCATCCAGGCTGAGTTATAAAAATATTTAAATGGACTTTAAATACCGACATCTAAAGGTAGATTCGCAGATGTACGAGGATGTTAAGTACGAACAGTTACTCCAAATATTTTAGCTATGTCTAGGGCTTCAATTGACAGGTGAGATACATGGTTATCCAGAATAAAAAGACTATCAAAAAGCTCTTGCCAAACTACATGATTCAGATTCAGGCAGAGAAAGGTCAGGATATCTTTCTAGAAACCCTCTCAATCAGTCAATGCCTGCAATTTCTGTTTCAGCCCCAGTAGGAGGCATTTTGATGTTGTTATGAAGCGCCATTTGGTACGTCACATTTCTGCAATTTTTTCTTGATCCCACTAATATTATAAATGTGAAAGTTTGGATGGATGGATGGATGTTTGTTACTCTTTCACGCAAAAACCACTGAACCGATTGCGATGAAACTTGGTATGTAGATAGCTGAAGACCTGGAGTTTATCCAGGTCTCCAGCTATTTACATACCAAGTTTCATAGGCTACATTTTATCCCGATATTCCCACGAGATCAGGACTTACGCGGTTGGAACCGCGGGGCACTGCTAGTAGACCATAAAAACGTAACGCACATTTTTGATAATGTAGTTTTAAGTTTTTATCTGATGTTCATTATGAGCAGCGTTTTCTTATTTCAACTATTTTTCTGGGCATTCTGAAACATAAATATAAAAAAAATAATAAATAATACGTCGATACATGATTCACTGTGTACCCGATCCACACGATCCACTGTGTACCCGATCCATATGATCCACTGTGAACCAACCCGTTGCATAATTTAAAAAAAGGAAATACAAACAAATGTTACAAATATACCGAGTTGCACTTGTTAAGACTTTACGCGTTTTTAACCAATTCAACAAAATACACCGACATAAATAAGTAATATTTAATCAGAAGATAAATATAAATCAAAATAAAACTTACGTATTTTTTTCTTTGTGCTTGCTGATGACAAACGTCACTCTCCCATGTCTACCGGGCTGCGAAGTCGCAGACGCACTATGGGAGTAGGGACGTAGTGGGACAAGGAACGTTTACTCGGTTATAGTTCTCACACACAGTCATCAAAACCGTCGCTGTCTTAGTGATCCGAAGCATACCACTGATCCACTGTTAACCATGTGACCCTAGATATTCTGTATTGCATTAGCATAGTAAAATGTAATTCTCAAAATGATTATAATTTACGTGTAAAGTCCACCATATTAAATTTAGTTTGTAGAATTTAAATGGCCTGTAACCCGGACCATTATTACGAATCTATCGACACCTCAATCATCAAAATCGGTTCAGTAATTTAGGTGCTACGGTGGAAAACGCGTAAATAAAAACATAAATACATACAAAGACTGCTAAAATCATCACCCTACCTCGGGTAGTCGGGTAAAAAGGTTTTTATTTCGATAACGTGATCGCCACCCAATAGAATTGTTACGCTACATTAAATCACTTTGTTGATTTAGCTATCAATGTCAATGTTATTTCACTTATTTGTCATCGGTTGCAGTTCAGAATGCAGTTCACTTTATTCTCAAAAGGTATTTGCTGTTGATAAGACGCGACTGTTGTACATAACTCCTGCTGTAATTCTCCTGTAAATTGAATTTTTGTGATATAAATCATGATAATCTACTCAGAAGTAATGGGTAAGTTTTTTTTTTTTTAATTAATGTGAAATGGTCTGCTCCTTCGTTATTTGTTTCTCTGAGTTCTTCGTCAGATTAACAACCTTTTAATGATTCCAAAAGTCTGATTACATGTAGGTAGGTACGCTCAATATGAAAGCATTACCTATTTTATGTCGAATACAATACAGACATCTTTCGCGCCTTTTACCAATTAAGTTGGAGTCTACCGCCGAACTTCGATATTTTACGTGTAGCGACTGCCATCAGACCTCCACTACCTAAGCACTAGGCGATATCGAAGTTCTGTAGTTAGACCAGGTTGTCGGACTTGTTAGGGCTCCAACTAACCGTTACTAATGCTACAGATGTTCGTATGGCAACCGGGGCCGCGTGCTCTCACAGTGTCGAAAATAATACATTTCTTGTAATTTATTTAAGTCACACATCTCTTTGGGTCACAAGTCACAAGTATTATTTTGTCATGGCTAGATATAATTATGTACCTACATGGGAGTACCGGAGGGGGGAGGGGGGCACAGGGGAGGGCAGCCTGGGCAGCTGTCCCACCTGGCTCTAGCAAGCTTACGGAGTAAAATTTTTGATTTGCCAAGACCGACATGATGAAAGTTTGTTCCCCCTGGGACGGCAAAAATAAATATTCCTCCCACCCCTCATACACAATTCCCAAACTCAACTAAAAGTAGTTTTGCGTACTTTGACAATTTTTACATCAATATCTCCGTAATCTCTGATACGGTTTTTAAATACTTTCTCAATTAGAATCGGCAAGAAGTGCTATCTACGTCACATTTAGTTGTGGTTTAAGTTCTACATTCCCTGTTCAAATCAAAAATTCAAACAAAATCAAGGTACCTATCTTTTCCCTAACTTTCTCCTTAAATTGAATATAACAATGATGACCATGATGAGTACCTATCACAATTAGACAAATATAATAAAATATTTATTAACATATTATAATTTTTAAAATAATCTCAACACTCGAATGAAATAAAAAAATGCACCCTACGCGTGCATTACTAGTACATTACATTCTCTAAAGATTTTTAATGGCTGGCCGTCTGCCCTTCGCCATTATTATCGACCAAATTATTATAATACTCTATTATTTTAGCAAACATATAGCAACATTAATTTATTAAAATCATGGTTAAATGATTTAATCTTTCCTGTGGTTAATTGTCAATTGAAACTACTTTGTATAGCATCTAATTTAAATAATTAAATAAGCATTAGTGTGCGTTAGCTCCCATAAATCGCGTTGAGTAACATCTTAGAAAACAGTAAAAATATTATAATTGTTTTCTTCTAGAACGTTTGAGCCATGCTTCGGCACGTATGGACCAGCTCGACTCCGCTCGATACCACGGCCTCACAGAAAATCGACAGTGAAGCATTGCTTGCATTGCTTTACTGTTGAAGTTACCGGAGGCCCTAACCCTTCCCTATCCCCTATTCCCGTCCTTCCCCTCTTCCCCCTTTCCCCCCTCTCCTCCCCTCTAATCCCCCTCCCCTCTTTCCACTCTTCCCCCCCTCCCCCTCTTCCCCTACTCCCACCTTAAAGGGCGTTGAGTTACAGGTGCCCATGGGCGGCGGTAGTCATTTACCATCACGTGATCCGTTTGCTCGTTTGCCCCCTATACCATAAATAAAATAATTGTATGTATAGAGTGTATTTGACATAACTTGTAAATCTGTAAGAATTCCTAATCTGAATTTAAATTTGGAATGCTCTTTGTTTCAGATGTAACTTTAGATACGCCTAGCAGCATTAACTGTGTACCAGGCTGTGACTGTCACGATGTATACATTGATAGTAAGTAACGCGGAGTAACACAGATTAAGTAAAATGTTTAGCAATTTTTTATTTCATTTGGAAATGATTTTATGGGTACAATCTGGTATAATATTTGCAAGTACTTATTTTTATTGTCCCTGTTAACTATTGTATCTGTCATTATTAGCGTCCTGCAAATGACAGATAATATTAGTGCAAAAGCAATAAGGTTGTCGGTTACGACAATTATTAAGGGTAGGTAACGATAATGTAGCAGATGGTCCTAAAAAACATTGTTCGCCTAATAGTTTCGGCGGTCTGGCCGGCCGCATTAGATGTTTCACGTTAATAAAGCTTGTCTATAGTTTGTTATTTTCACAGTCAACCAATAAAATGATCCCAATGACATTCTTTATAACAAGTGTCATCCACAAATTAGCACTGATTGAGCAGGAAGCTCTTTGTCGTGTTTAAATATAATAAGTTTAAAAAATAACAGACTGTAGTCACAGTATAGTAGTTATTGTTACGAGCCGGGATTGGTAATTAGATATACTATACGACCGCTTGTCAATTTAGGTGGTTCCCGCAATTAGATGTAACGTTTGGTTTTTATAACTAATATTTTCTCATAATTTTCTACACATAATTCGAATTTAAAGACTTAAACACTTGCTTAGGTTATCTACAACCACTTTCATAAATTAAAAGAAAACCGTAGATATCTGTTATAAAAAAGTTATTAATTTCCTGTCCATGTCATTTATTGAAGTAAAAACTTCTTTAGGCACGTTTGTTCAATTTTGCTATGGAGAAAAAGCGCTGAACTCCTGACCGTCACGCAAATACATATATAGACCTTCTAGAGGGCGCTAATCTAAACACTGAGTTCTGTCAGCTGCTTATTAATTATTGTCACGTTGCTAATGTGACGTTTTAAGTTCATCGTTTCGTTTAAGTTTTCACTTCTGTTGGCAGTCCCATGACTGCCTATTTTTTATTTATGGTTATTCCATGATCACCATAATTCATTTACCAAAACGAATTGTAAGACATGTTCAAGCTTTACTGGTTTTCATTCAGTTTCATAACATTAAATACCAAATGTTACTGTAAAGTAATATAACCAATTAGGTACTGAGGATAAGTTAATTGCCGTTTGTTGCTGAACAACTAATAACAATAAAGTGGTGAATTGATTTGCCTTCGGTAGTAAACTTTATGTAACTGAAAAAGATAGTAAGTACCTACAAATAGTAATTTTTACCTAATTACTATACTATTGTTAATTTAGTTCGACTGGCCTATCGGTCTAGTGGTTAGTGACCCTGCCTACTGAGCCAGAGGTTGACAAATAATTGTGTTCACCCACCACGATCATTGGTTCTGTGTCTGGTTGTAATTTACCTGTAGGTAATATGTATGTATTTAGTTATATATAAGTATGTTTATCAGCAGTCTGGTTACCATCGTACAGGCTCCGCCTAGTTTGGGATCAGACGGCCCTGTGTGAGTCGTCGGTCTTAAGTTATTATTATAATTATATTTGTAGACCAAAGATTTGCGTTCAACAAAGAGGTTTTTTAAAAATCAATGAGTCTGATTGTAGAGAGTGTATGTTAGAGTATGTATCTTATTCATTTATATGACAGTTCTATTTCCTTTGCTAAGTTGTATTAATATTTTTTTTTCTGTTTCAGACTCCTGTATGACTCCCCTTTTTAAGCAACTATCGCGAACATAGGAATGTAATATTTGGAATATTAAAGCTTCTGTGTAGACCTACAGAAAGCTACAATTTTTAATCAACATGTGTTTTAAATTGAAAAATTATGTGAAAATGACTACAGGGGCCCAGTTTAAATGCCTGTCTGTCATGGTACGGAATGTCTTACAATAACGGATGATACAAAACAAAATATTCAAAACTTAACGACTTATGGTCGACCACCGGGCCATCTCTAGTTTTAATAATTCAACAGATATAGTGTAGAATATTATTATTTATTTATTGATACCGATGATATATGAAACCTATTTTTAGTCTATCATCGTAATAGTTATACAATGTAATCAATGTGTTGTGTACAATAAAGAAATAATCATAAAAATGTTAGTTATTTATTTGAAAGTGGATGTGTTTTTTTGAAAATCCTACTAATATTATAAACGTGAAAGTTTGTGAGGATGTATGGATGTTTGTTGCTCTTTCATGCAAAAACTACTGAACTGATTGCCATGAAACTTGGTATGTAGATAGCTGGAGACCTGGATTAATACATAGGCTACTTTTTATCCTGATATTCCCACGACATCGAGACTTGCGCCGATGAAACCGCGGGGTGCAGCATATATATATATATATGTATATTTGCCTATGTGTGTAAGTATATGTATTGATATACATAGTACACCGTCAGCTATCAATTACTCCTGACACTGAATCCATCCAAAGGTTGTCTGGTAGAAACGCTTTTAGCGATAAGACCGCCCATTGTACCACCTAGCATTAAAATTAAATTTAAGATCTATGTTGTAAGTTTATATAGTGTACAATAAAGAATATTCTATCTATCTATCTATATATATTCGAGATCATGTTTAAAAATTAAAACACCTACACATTAAGGCCCGTACGTATATCCACGAAGATTATATTTTTGATCCCACGTAAGAGGGATTGGGTGTATTACCAGCTACCGGGATACTATTCTTGCCGAAACATCCAATAACATTTTATCTAATCCAGGAATCAAATCTAAGACCTCATAATCATATGTAAAACAAGCACAAAATTTATGAAGCGGTCAACAAAATTAACGTTTAACCAAATAATACACAAAATATATTATGATGATATTTATTTTAAAAAAGAAAAGTAATAATAATGGGGTACAATACATAATTTAGATCTTGTTGAAGTTGGATTAAAGGCTAAAAAGGATATCGTTTAAAATATTATGCTACAAAATGATTGTAAGGGGGTTTATTTAAGAAACCGCAAGTGCATCATATCGCCATGTTTAGTAAACATCATCGTCCATGAAAATTACTTTAAACTACTGAGTGAGTTAATATATCAACAAGTTATATCGAGATATTCATGAATCCGATTTAATTAATATTTTTATAGTATATTATAAGAGGAAATTTTTTTTTTTTGTATATTTCGCTGATGTTTCTGAACGTATTGTGTACAGTAGTAGGCGGTGACGCATATTATGTGTCAAAGATAATTTTTTTTGATGTTTGAAATAGTATGTATGTGGAAGAAATAACACTAAATGCGTTTTTTAAGAACATTTATAATACCTACTTATTTTGAATGTACAAATGGTACTTTAACAGAATCTCTAAACAAATATACTTTTTATATACTTGTTGATATACTGTGTTCTATATGAAAAATATATTGTATTTTTAAATGTGTGTAATTTGAAATACAATATTTTAAAACATGTTTCCAATTATTTTTTTATTTTCACAATCGCTAGAATAGCGTTATCTTTTGATGATTATATATTTTGTGATTGATTTTATTGTTAATGGTTCTATGCATTCATTTGTTACTTCTTGGTTTTAGAGTCATCTGAAGTTGATTTCTTGCAGGCGCATGTGCAAGAGGCATCACACTTGCAGGACTGGCAGCACTGGCTCGTACTGCATTTGCAACCTGTAAAACAAACAAATCTTTTAGACAAAAGAACAAAGAACAAGTTATTGTCACGAATTTATTTAAAATAAAAATGTTTTTATATCCAGCGTTAATTATTTTTATTTTATCCTAAAGCTGGATTTGCATTCGTACAATCGCTTCAATGCACGTGATTACTCATTGATATGCAAGGCTCTGTGCTATGTTCAGTCCAGTTTAATGTTCTTTAGACAATAACATTATTTAAGGGGTTAAAACGTGGGGATGAAAAGTTGTATGGAAGTATCGTCAATTAGTCTAAATAATTAAAACTTTTACCTAAAGACACTATTCCACGCGGACGAAGTCGCGGGCACAGGTAGTATTAAATATATTGACGGCAGTACAACGAGAAACAATGTCGAATTCAATGGGGTCCTACGGGGGCTAATTAAGGTGCCCTTGCCATAATACAACAAAAAATCTTTAGGCATTTTACTGTGTAAACACGTGCCAAACTCAATTAAAAAATTGGGATAGTTAAAAATATTCTTTTTGTTTAAATTTACACATATTATAAACCAAAAATCGTCGACTTCGTACAAGGTAATTACAAAAGTATTTCATTGTTTGTACAATTCAATTCGTTTAATTAACGAAATTAATGAACGATGCGGCTTACTTCAAGGCCAAATGAGTTTCTAAATGAGCAGATAGAGGACGAAAACATCAGTAGTAAAAACATTGTTTAATAATATGACTGATCGTGGTGAGTTTTGTTTACTTAAATCTGAGTTGAGATTTGAGAATCGTCTTTACTTTTCCAGGCGTTTTTAGAGCACATTGAGAGCATTTCTCGCTTTATTTCTTTTATGTATCGAACTATCAATATTATTATTATAAAGCTGCAGAGTTCGTTTGTTTGGTTAAGTAAAAGTTATTTTTAACCGACTTCAAAAAAGGAGGAGGTGCTCAATTCGACTGTATTTTTTTTATGCTTGTAACAAGCATAAAAAAATAATACAGTCAGAACTTTCGACTGGGTGGACCGATTTTGACGATTCTTTTTTTATTTGAAAGCTCCCATTTCAATTTGGTCCAGTTCTGACAATGGCATCCATGAGAATACCATAAAGGTCTTTTATGGAATAGGTTTTTTTTTAAGTCGGTTTTGTTTTGTGAAATTATTCAAATAAATATACTGAATACTGATACTCTCGTTTAAGGGTACTAATTATTAAGATAATTATATCTTGTGATAATGTTGCTAAATTTAGATCAAATTATAATTTTTCTGCCTCTAAAGAACTATATTACTAATATATTACTAATATATGTACTAACTAACTATTATTATAAATTGTTAATAAAGAATATTTTTCCTTTTTCACAAAGGTAAGTTTTTACCACTAACATTTAACACTGTATTTAAATAAACTGTTACTCTATATCATAATAAGAAAACAGTAACTCTTCGAGTACCTAATAATAGTTAATACTATGAACGGTAGAGGACCTCAACCGTCCATAGCTGTACAGTTGTACAATTAATTTCTGAACATACAAATTGTTTTATTTTATAATTGACAACATTGTTTTTTTTTTATGACAGTTAATATGTCAAATATGGCTTCCCCTTTCTTTTTTTTTAAGCGATCCTGGACGCATTGTACACCACTCCGTAATCCGTTTCTCATACAATAGTTAATTTTTCAGGTGAAAAAAAAAAAAAATGTATATAACTAGAGATCGCGTGGTGGTCGAATTTCAACCATGGTTTATTTCATTGGCCAATATTACTTGACCTGTCTTTGTATAGACTTTTGTACCATGACAGGCCAAAATATATACTAGACACTTATAGCTTTATGTACCCGTTTTTGCAATTTTTTTAACTTATAGCAAATATTGTTTAAAAATTTTAGCTTTCTTCACTTCTTCTATATAATTATAATCTCTAAGTATTCCAAAATTCACGTTACTACGTTTACAAAAATTTCTTAAAAAGGGGGACATTGAATTCTTTTCATGTATCAATATAATGAGAGAGAGAAACTATGCTTTTGTTTAAATTTAAAAAAATCACAAAAAATCTTTAATTGTCTGACGTTGTCCTCATTAGATTCCTCCTCCTCCATTATAGAGTTTTGATTTAGGTATGTGTTGTTTTTGTTGATTTCTGTTACGTTTTGGAATTAAGTTAAAAACCGACGTTTTATTTAAATGTTGGCAAACTATAAATTTACTTTTCTTTTATGTTTCTCTGTTCTGTATGTACCTTGCTTAACGATGTCAGTTTCATAACACTGATGCTCAATTTAGTTATACATATATCAGTTTAGTAAAATATTTAAAATGTGCACCTTTTCTGAGTATTAAGCATTAAATTAAAATTTTTGGTTCGCATTTTTTTTTCAATTATGCTAACGGAGGAACGTAAATTTTGGAATATGTAATGGATTAGCTGTTGCCCGCGACTTCTCGTGAAAATTTTGTTGAAATCTATTCCACAGGAACCGTAAATTATTCTTATTATTATCCGGAATAAAAAAACTATAATCCAGACTATAATTTATCTCTGTGCTAAATTTCTTCCAAATCCCTATAGCCGTTTTTGCGTGAAAGAGTTGCAAGCATTCATCCATTCTCACAAACATTCGCTTTTATAATATTAATAAGATATTCAACCACCAGGTAATCTCTAGTACCTAGGTAATAATCAAATAATATGCTAATCAGATACTAGCTATAATAAATAATATTTCTTCACGACAATATTGTTCACAAGAATAAAGTTTAAAAATAAGTAGGTATAGACTATTCTATTAAATTTTTAATAGTTATTGGATTTTAGTTCTTTAGTAAAACTGTCATAATACTAATGTTGAAGGTGAACAAAAGTTACTTTTAAACTATACATTTCTATATTCTATGTATATGTGGCATAACGCAATTCTTTAAACGTGACCGTGTAAAATTAAATATATATGACGAATGAATAATAACAAATAAACATAATTATTATTCGAAGCAAAGACAATAATAAAGTTACATAGAAATAAAATAAATCGAATTAGGAAAAAGTAAAACTTACTGTCACCGCAACCACCACAAGGCATCTTGACAATAGAAAATTAAAAACGAAATTCAAAATAGGAACGAATGTGTTCTAAAATGGAACTCGTTGTGTTTGAACAAGCGCTGGAGTAGCAATGCTCTTTATACGACGAGCGAATGCATGTTATCGATAAATTTAGAGGCAGACATTCTGAAATACGATCACTTGTTTAATTTATTTGTTTTAACGTTTCACGTTATTGATGTGGGAAATTAATTTGAACCTCCATATCTCCATCGTTTCATAATCATGTAGACTCTATTACTCTCATGCCTATACACAGTGCAGCGTGAGACTTCCCTATAGAAAATAAACTCTGTATATTTCCGTATGTGTTCGCCTACAGAAGGTAAAGAGCTATTGGATGTAGGGGGCATAAGATTGCTTATATTACTAAGAAGATGATTACATCTAAATTAAAATACATCTGTATTTATAAAAACATGACGGTATTCAGTCTGCAACTGTGCTTTTTATTTTACTGCTCTAGGAGGAAATACCTCCTTTATTGCTCTTTGGTGTTGCGGACACAATTATCTCATAAAAATGCCAGTTCAATCAATCTCATCACAAACAGTTTTATCAAATCCTAGGATAATTTTTCACATTTGAATATCCTTCAACATACATAATTCATAAACTCATAACCATACTTAAATCAGTTATCATATTTTATGATCTGTGGGAGGGGACTACTCATATTTGGTTGTAAAAACCGAGTCATAACCACCGGTACCGTTTTCGTCATAATTGTAAATTTAGTAAATTTATACTACTAACAATGTTTGGTTGGATATTGGAATATAACACAAATAAAAAGGGTTATAGAATTCTTTAATGATAAGAAAACTACAAAGACAATGCAACAAAATTTCAGAATATCCCTATAGCAGTTAATTACATAATGTTTCTACCATTTTACAAGGAACAGTAACTGCGAAAATGTAGACAGTCGTCTCGCAATACTGAAGCACTATTGCTTTTGAATACCTAGATTAATTTAGCTTAAGCCTACTAAGCAAGCAATGGATAGGATATAACTATTCAAGTTCAGTTATTTGAGTGTAGTGCCGTGTGTAGCATTTGTTTTGCACTACGCCGTACAAAAGGACTCTTGTGAGTGCTAATGTCTATGAAGAACGTATTAAGACAATAAGGACACTGATAAAGACAATGTTTAATTCTAAGAATCTAGAATGCACTATGGAAGTACTTATTTGTAAATCTGAAGTTTTGAACCGACTTTAAAAGGGAATCGAACAATCACTAACATTGATAGTGTATGTCTGAATAGTAATAGTAATAGTATTCTTTATTGTGGATCATAGGTAAGTAAATAATACAGGTGTTATAGTTTTTTACATTATCTAGAACAGCTATGTCCCGCCCATTAGACTTACAATATTTACAGTAATTTGAATATGAATTGAATACATTAAAGAATAATATAAGATATGTCAATATGTCACAAAAATTGTATTTAACAGGCAATAATAATGAAAAAATAGAGAATACTGAACACATCATGATTTGGGTATAGAGTAATGGAGCATAGATTTATCAGCTAAGTAATCCTTTACCGTATAATAACATTTACTTATTAACAGGTCATGAAGTTCCTTTTTAAACACAGTTATTTCTTTAACAATTCTGATATCTCTCGGAATATTGTTAAAAATGCGCGAAGCTGTACAGAATATACTTTCATGCATCAGATGAGTCTTGCTAGCGACTATGTGCAATTTATCCTCATGTCTTATACGCTTACGGTAGTTAAATAGCTCAGAATTCTTTTTGACAAACATGGAGACCTCCAGAATGTATAGACTTGGCAAAGTTAAAATGTTAAGTTTTTTAAAATATGGTACACACGATTCGGTTTCCTGCTGATTGAACATTGCTCTTATACAGCGTTTTTGTGCAATAAATGCCCGGCCTTTGTCTGTACTATTACCCCAAAATATTACGCCGTATAACACTACACTTTACTTACTTACTTTACTTTACATAACACTATTGAACCTTTTAGATTTACAATGGAATAAATTCAATTAATGGCGTTCACCAAAATATATTTTCTGTGTGTTTCTTAGGTCTTCTGCCTGTTAAGAATCACTATGATAAGTTGGTTGAAGTTTACACAGGTGTTAAACGCCAGATTCGCTGCGATTCAGAAATTTTATATAGCTATAAACATAGAAATTAATAAAATGAACAGGTGTGTATACAGATTTATACATCAGAATGAGGTATAGTCGAAACGAACAACACGTCAGAGAATGTACACAAATTATTTTAAAAATAGTGTTCTCTTAAGTATCAACATCGCATTGCAGCATTATCTTTAGCGCCTTGTATATAAAACATAGCAATTTGTAGCGAAACCATGCCTTAGTAAATTAATATGTAAAGGAGCTTGAGATAAATAATATTAAAATCAGTTCGTGAATTTTTTTTTGTCAAATAAGCAACATTTGTGTACGCCTAAATTTGGACACAGTGACTGATCTTTGAAGAAATAACTTTAATCTTAACTCTTAATAAATGCTTTAAGCTCGGCGGATTTAATAAAAGATCCAGAAACGGCGTAGACCTCATTGTTATTAAACAACCAAGGAGATAATTAGGGAACAAACCTCCTACCAAAAATTACTTGTCTTTCCAAAACGAGTGATAAATTCGTTATTTAACATTAACAATATACCGAAACCTTACTTTTATTAAATGTTAACAATCTAAGCGAAACATAAGGTAAAGTAGCCTAGTACCGGCCCCTGCCCTGTATCGGCAGCTAACAAGTTCTTGACATTGATTAATAAACACAATTTCTTTAAGAGTCAAATTTTCCTACGAAATTATACTTTGCTTTGCAATCTGGTCTCTGTCGAACGTCTCTCGCCGCTTAATGAATGTTTGTTCCTCGACCTGTTAGGAAATGTTCAATTTGGCGATATTTCGTGCTCTAGTTCCCCGAATAAGCTGTAGACGGAGGTAAAATTTATACCATAAAATAATTGTATCAATTGGTGATGAACATAAATATGGTTAGGTAATTTATTTTAGCAGTAAATAAAGCTGCTATGGATTTGAAAGAATGAGTGAACTTTTTCAATATTGTACAAGAACTGTGTGTATTCTTCATCCACAAAAAGATTTACATAACCCCACAGCGATACTAGACGGTCAAGAAGGATTCATTTTATAAAACCGCTAAAATTTTATTTGATTCAGATTTGTGTTAGCCTTATAGAAATTGCTAGAAAATGATACTCTTAACATAGAAACTAGGCATAAAACAAGTTCAATATTATCCAGTGTTCAATCTTCTAAATTTATTTGTAGTATAATAATTTGATTTGACATTTTATTCCAGATTAATATAGTAAGCAAAATGATGCAAAGAAATATTTGTTCAAGCTGCAAAACTAGCACCCGCCCTTGAGATAGAGCAAGGTTTTCCTTCGTTAAATATTGTGAAAGTATAAATCAAAATTGTTCGATTATGACCTGAGGGATGAGACAACGCCAGATCCAAAAACCGCGTATAAAATTAAAGTATTTTTAAAGATAATTGATCAAACACTAATATCTTTGAATAGCAGGTTTGATGTGTTATTTACTTATGACATTTATTTGGATTTTTAGTGATGTTTTTAAAATAAGTGATGAAGACCTTTTAAGTAATTGTTATGCTCTACAACAAAAGCTAACTGATCAGGAAAAAGGGAGGCTGACATAGAAGCAAATGATTCATTTAACGAGATAGGAGATACTGGCGGCCCGACGGGTATTACTTACGCATAAGCTGCTCGAGTAAAACGATTGGCAATATGCTTTAAAGCGTGATTTTACTTCAGCAGAGCATCGAACAAATCTACGGGTAATCATAGCGCCATGGGGCCTCACGCTTTGTCAACCTAGTTCCTAGTTGTAGCTAAAAAAATCTTTCAACAACACAACCTTTACAACAAGATTTGTTCTTGTGAATAAGGTGCCCTAGTATAGGTAACACAAACTGCTACCGCACTATGCTACAAACCTACTATTAACAAACACATACATAACAGACAGATAATTACATTACATTATCCTATATGTGATCATTTACCTCCGTGGTATAAATGGCTGAAAGTTACGTACGGCAGTCATATACGCCTCGGAGACAGTGGAGCAGTTGACTAACGCTCCGTTTCTAAATGGCCTTGGGGCAAGTGGCTATTTAGTTTAAATGTCATCCTAGAATTTAATAAAACTTGCAGTATTTAAGGTAACCTTTAGACTGTTATACGTTGAACTAAAACCTCCTAACGGGCCTTTGTATGTTGCTATAATAAACAAAGATGATATTTTGATATCCTACCCAAACCCGGATAGCTTCTGGCCACCATTTCTGGCTTTTTAAACTTAGCTGACTGAAAAAATATTACTTTCTTTTAGATTACTTTCTATCAACAAAATTAAACTAACAAGTTGGTAGCACTTCCGCCATTAATAACCTGCTACAGAACAATAAGATATCACATCCGTTATGACACAATATATTTCAGAGAATAATATTGCTTGAAAAATATTAAAAGCCTGACTCACTAGTCCTAGTTAGCGAACGGTGAATCAAATTGGTTCTGTATCTGGAAAACAAACGTTATCTTGCGATAAAACATCGGCATGTACTTACATATCGATTACTTTACACATCGAACAAGATAAACATTGTGAAATGTCGCAAGAATTATTGCGATGCAATATTGAAAAATATCCGGAAAACTTGTTCAAGCAAGAGAGAGAATAAGGAGGAATTGTAAACACGTGGAATCACAAATTTTTAGATACGTGCTGCTTTTTTATGGGATAGCATAGCGGGCAAACGAGGATACGGTTTACCTGATGGTAAATGACTATCACCGCCCATGGGCACCTGCAACTCAAGAGCCACAAGTGCGTTGCCGGCCTTTAAGGTGGGAGTAGGGGAAGGAGGGGAAGAGGAGGAGTGAGGGGGGGAGGGATAAGAGGGGGAGAGGAAGGATTAGTACCTCCGGTAACCTCATTCACTCGACGAAACACAACGATCATTGCTTCATTATCGGTTTTCTGTGAAGCCATGGTAGGTATCACTCCGATCGAGCCGGCAAATACGTTCTCCCACAGTAAGCATGACTCTCTCACAGTAACCTTTGCTCTCACACAGTAACCATGGCTCTCCTACAGTAGCTTTCTTTGCTTTTCAACCGTAGTACTAGCTACCGCCCGAAATTCCTGGAATGGGGGGGAATGGTATTTAATGTGTAATATGAAACAGATTGTATTTCTATCGGATTGCCGTCGTTTGAACCATCCCAAACCATAACATAATCCATGATTTAGCAACACATGACTTGACTTAGACCAGGTACATTATTTTTATCCTCATAGAGGTGAACCTGCAAAAGTTTATCTAACCAAAACCTTAATTGGAAAACGAAAGTAGCTATTTGTCCAAGATAATTAGTGTAAAGGACATAGTGTATCTACTTGGAATACCAAGAGGGATAAAAGTATTTATTTTGATAACAATTAATTATAAAATGTGCATAGTATATAAAATATCCAACTCAAATATTAAATGTAGGTAAATGATTAACTATTTTTGGCCATAGTTATTTACACATGAAGGAGGGCTCGTGGCTAAGTGGTAACCTAGTAGGTTAGCATATTACAAGGTTAAGTAATACTAGCCAGGTCAGTCTTAGGATTCTTAACACATTGAGACTCATCCGTGCCTCGGAGAGCATGTTAAGCCGTCGGTCCCAGTTGCGAACATCTGTGGCATTCGTTATGGGTAGTTGGAGCCCTAAAAAGTCTGACAATCTGGTCTAACTACAGAACTTCGATATCGCCTAGTACTTGGGTTGTGGAGGTCTGATGGCAGTCGCTTCACATGAAATATCGAAGTTCGGCCGTATCGTAGTTAGACTGAAAGCTGACCCCAACTTAGTTATGAAAAGGCGCGTAGGATGATGAGTTATTTACACATGAAAAATACACACATAGAAATATTCTTTTTCGGTCTTTTAAAGAACTGTTTAAGAGAAACCATTTTACAGTACACTATCTCCTTGTAACCCTAACTGTTTATGCAGTACACGCCAAGAGAGCTCTCAGATGGTAGGCATTTTTCCGACTTACTTAACACTTATTATCGTACGCTATATCATTGTACAGTTTTATCAACATTCCTAAGGTTGTTTTTAGGTGAATGAGCAACAAACATCCATTTATGCTCACAAATTTCATAGCTGAACATTAAACTACCGTGCCGACTGACAGTTATGTCAAAAGCGCTAATTTAAGGTTACATTAGAAAGTTAATATAGTCGTTTAGCTTTCTTAAATTTTCTAATTTTCCGCGCAACTTCCTTAATTTTTTCATTCATAAGAACCTTCTCTTGACAATAATAAACACAAAAAAAAAGAATTAGCGAAATCGGTCCAGCCGTTCACGCGTGATGCCGTGACCTAGGGAAATAGGGATTCATTTTTTATAAATATAGATAGTAGTAAGAAGTAGGTTCGGATAGGACAATAAAGCTGGCGGGTGGATGGGAAGGAATCGTATCGGAAGTGCTTGGATATCGTCTATTTGAGGAAAAAATTCTTCTCGTGAGCAGGTTTGCCACAGCTACGGAACTATGGTCAATCTACCTATAGGGGTAAACCCATTGTCAATGCGCGAATGAAACCGATAATTACCACCTAACTAGTAGCGGCGGTAGCGTAATGGCTAAGGCGTCGGACTTCCGATCAAGTGGTTGCGGGTGCGAACCCCACCCAGTGCACTACGGACGTGAACCCACTCCTGACACAATCATTTTAGCTTAGCTTGAAGGGTTAACAAGAATACTAGTAATGTGTGACATACGTTACTAGTATTCTTTAAAAAAAAAATACATTTAGTGAAGTTTGTGAAGCCCCCCGCGATACAGGAATATTCCTTTCCCCAGAAAAGTCTTTATAAAATGAAATTAATATAAAAAAACCAGTAATTATCATTTATTAACAGTGTCAAAACGTTCTTATTAATTGCTGAAATAATTCGGTTTAGGTATCCATTATAACTATTTATAACTGTGTGTAAGGACATTTTCATAGTAAACACTATGTACATATATATTGTGTTGTCCAATTCCCTTAGTCAATAATCTTATACATATTCTATACCTAGTATAATTATATAGATTTAATCTAACTATTATTATAGGTACATTTTTTTTTTTAATTTATTTAGAGATTTTATTAAAAAGTAATATATTAGCCCCATCGTGGCTTATTCTAAGAAACAAACTATGTTACGGTAGGAGACAATGGAAGTCGTTGTTGTGTATATATCTCAAATATGTCTAACGCCGCATTTGTAGCAGGGTTACTCAGAATATTTATAGGTACATATTTAATTTGTCGGATTACAAACCATTGCTTTTCATAAAGTTCCGGGCTACAAGGGATCGGTGGCAAACGTGGCACCTACTCTATAGTCCGACAAATTCGATAATCCGTTGCCACTGCAAAACCTTTCTCAAATTACCGCGGACCTACCGTTATTGTAATATATGATAACCTTTTTAATTCGATACAAACCTTATCATTACTAGAGCCCAGTGAACAGGGCTATGATTAGGACAAAGAATTTGGCACACCTAACGTTCCTATTTGCTATCTTATCGTATCTCTAAAGATAATAGCATATCATCGGCCACATAATGTACCACTACGCTAGTCTACCTGTACAATACCAAGCCACCTGACGTAAAACAATATATAAAAAATAATAATAATTGTGATGGTCATGATAGTGTAAAAATGGGTGTTAAAGTGTTAGGTTTAGTTGCACTATTAGTAATTAGTGTGATAGGACAAGATACTATTGTGAATGAAGATGTTATTGCGCTTTTAAGTGAGCACGCTCCAGCGGTAGCTAGTACTGAAGCTAACCCAGTTCAAGATGAGTTGATAGAAAATGTTGAGGCAGCGCCAGTCGAAATTTTAAATACTACAGACAAATTGCTTGTAAGAAGTGGAAATTATCAACTGTCTAGTGATGCAGGCGGTGATCAAGACGCTATAACATTAAATTTAGCGTCCGATATTGCACCACAAAGTGAAAATCAAATTTTTTTACCACCCGGCACAACTCAAGTGACGAATAATGAATTTGGTAAGTTCAAAGCATATAATTTTATCATACATCATGACCTCGTTTTACTTACTGATACCATGAACATAATATCTGATACTAAATCATTATACGGCGTACTAAGGGCTTTGTTTAAATGTTGGCCAAATATTGGTATAGTTCTTTGGGCCATAAAAATGTCAAATATTGGTAATAGTTTGTATTCAGAGCTAAAATCTCCAGATCTCTTAGTTTTGGTTGGCCTTATTTTTTTTTATATATCTTGTTACGGCAATTTGGATGCGAATGACTGGCATAGTCAAGTATTTTATTTATTGCTTTGTTTTTGCATGAATCATAGTTGTAGTGAGTAATATTGTATTTAATCATAATGTACATACTGATGACGTCATCTCATTGAGTGTATGCTAAGGTTGAAGACATGACGGTAGTTGACACAATAAAAATACTTATATGTACCATGAAAGACTGAAGTCGCCCGTAAAAGCGGGTTCTAGACCCTTGTTCTAATGCGACATAATAAATGCTGTTACGGAAGTGAATATGGAAGTGGGTTTTTTTTTTATGATAAAGGGGCAAACGAGCAGACGGGTCACCTCATGGTAAATGACTACCGCCGCCCAAAGACACCTGCAACTCAAGAGTCGCAGGTGCGTTACCGACCTTTAAGGTGGGAGTAGGGGAAGGGGTGGGGGAAAAGGGAGGGGGGAAGGGTTGGGGCCGTAACCTCACTCACTCGGCGAAAAGCAATGTAAGCATTGTTTCACTGCCGGTTTTCTGTGAGGCCGTGGTATCAGTGCGGTCGAGCCTGCCCATACGTGCCTAAGCATGGCTCTCCCACGATAGAAGGCACAGCAGATCTCTAGTATAGTTTTTTTTTTTTATAAAAGCTACAAATAACGTGGGTCAAACATTACTTTGATTCTTTTCGACCTCTCCAACTATGCTTTATGGTAGGAGTACGTCCATATCAGTAGTGTTCTGGGCGTGATTCGAACCAGCAGTCACGTGATTGCATGATCGAAGTCTTAGCCATTGAGTTACAGCCATTACCCGACTTGATAAGAACTTCCATCCTACAGAAGATTGTTAGACAGCATTTCAGCATAGCATAGGGCCTTTTTTAAATTGTAACGTAATGTAGAAAACGATTACAGTAGCCGTTCTGTTCTGTAAGTTTTAGCAATATGTTAATACTCCCTTTTGCCAGCAGCTTTCGTCCGCGTGGGTCTCGTTTACCACGGTATGGAGTATATCCTACGTGTTAAGTCAGGTCATAAACTGTGTGCCAGATTTGATCAAAATCCTTTTTGTAGTTTTTGCGTGAAAGAGTAAAGACATCCACACAAATTTTCCCGTTTATAATATTAAGTAAGAAGAAAGAAGAATAGATGTATCTGCTTTTGAAATCTTTGTCATTAGCAGAAGTAGTCGGGCCAATTAATCGCTTACCATCACGCAATTCAGGTGCTTGTTTGCATATTTAGTGGTATAAAAAACGGAAATTCTAAAACACTTTTTATACCGTGGGAGAGCCATGCTTCGGCACGTATGGGCCGGCTCGACCGGAGTGATACCACGGCCTCAAAGAAAACCGGCAGTGTGCAATGCTTGCATTACTTTTCGCCGAGTGAGTGAGGTTACCGGAAGCAATAACCCTTCCCTCCCTCCTCTGGCTCCCTTCCCCTACTCCCACCGTAAAGGCCGGCAACGCACTTGTGACTCTTAAGTTGCAGGTGCCCATGGGCGGCTGTAGTCTTTTACCATCAGGTGACCCGTCTGCTCGTTTGTTCCCCATACCATAAAAAAAACACCTTATAATAAGACCCTGTAAAATAGTATACCTACAAATGGATGTTACTAGACTGTATTAGGTTGTATATTTAATCTAATAAAAGTGGTTTTAACATTCCTAGTGAGCCAAAAAAGTAATATAATAATATAATTTTCATAATATGTCAACCAAGTTGCACAAAAAAACTAAAATATTAAAATTAAAAACCTAATACTTGCAAACAATTCTCATTTGCCGTATCAAAATGGTTTACTAATAAGATAAGGGCCACACCTAGCTGCCTGACCAAATTGAGAAGTTCATATTTGTATTAAAAACTTGCAGTGATAAAATGCTATTAAAACTAGTCAGGTTATACGACGTATTTCCAATTAACTACAGATAAGGGCTCTACTCTTTATCAAGAGATAACAAAAGTGGTCAAGTACGGGTTGTTTAACTGTAGCCTTACAAGTGCCTTTTCGGTGAATTGAACATAAATAACCAACGATAACGGTTATTTATTTAAATAAATCATAGGAAATGAAAAGGAGAGTGTTTATAAATACCGGATTATTACTTTAGGCGCCCATTACACGGTAGGTTTTGCTGTCATTTTTACCACAATCAAAACGGTGATTGACAAATAACCTATCGTCTAATGCAGTGATTGACGGTTGCATGATGAGATTTTAATGTCGATATTATTGCATCAATCATCAACGAACATCCGTCAATCATGACTTTTGGTAATGATTGACGTTTGCATGAGCGTCTAATGGACGCCTTAAATTTCAAAGATACATCATGGAAATCAATACAAATAAATAATATTGAAGCTTCTGTTTAAAATATCAAAATAATAGTTTTTTTTTAAACTCATACAGTTATTTGCACGATACCTATGCCTAAAAATCAGTTCTTAATTTTTTTTTCTATTTGTCTGTCTGTTCTCACTAATCTCCGGAACGGGTGGACCGATTTCCAAGTTACTTTCACTGGCACTCGCGCCACTGCTCAACCAATCATCATTAATTTTGCATACCTACACGTTGTTAGGTTACAGAAAAGAGATTTCATCCAGAAAAAAAGAACTATTCCCTTAATCCTGTACCTGCATTGTTTGAAAATATGTACAGCAACGCAAGCAAAGCAACAGCAACTGCAAAAGTATAAAGAAAAACTAAAATCAATCATGCGTCTCACGGAAGATCAAATAGGGGAACTTAGACCAGCAAGATGTCAACAGAAACATTGCATAATTCTTAAACTTTTACATTTTCGCGTTTGATGATATAATATTATTAACGCGATCACGGAAAGGTATTACATACCTCTGAATTGCCTGACGTTTCGACCAGGTTGCACTGGCCGTGGTCACAGGCTGACTGGCTCCACGGTGCCCTCCGTCGTCTCCTCTTTCTAAGCTTTATGGCAGAAGAAGAACAAACTTCTAGTCAATTAAGCTATACCTTCTAACATCGCAACTTCAATGGGATCAAAAACCTAAATACCTATTATATTTTCTCCATTTTAGGCGTTCTGATACACATACATGATTTCCTTTCAGGTCTAAATTGGGTAGTATGTCTTGAACTTCAATAAAGGTTAAATTAAATTTTATACTAGAAATTCATCGCAAAAAAGAGACATTGAGCATGTAATTTTTGGGTTGTGAATTTTTGTAAATTCGTGTATTCCTCATGATTTAATTTTCCAACGATACCAAACATATCGCTTTCTATCAATGGATAGGAATGTTAAATTTGTAAAACGTGTTTCGCAATGTTATTATTGTTATGAGCTCGTTTTGCTCGTTAAAAGAATGTTAATTTTGTTAGGAACCCGAAAGTATGTACGATGCACGACATCATAACTTTTTAAAATACATATTTTCATGTTTTAACACTCCCTAATCACATAGCTAGAAACATTTGAAAAAAATAACAACAATTGTCTAATTAGAAGTAGGTAACCGTTAGATCACATTGGATAGAAAGTAGTCTAAAACCAGTCTAAAAATAGTCTCTAAGTCTTAAATTTTCTTGATTACAAACACATTACATACAGCGGGTTAAATTGTTTCTTTCGAAAACCGTCTAAAGTTAAAAGTACACAGATATTAGTGTACGATAATTTATTGTAAATATAGAATTTAGAAGTTCCAAAAAGTTTTGAAACATATCAACTAACGCCAGAATTTTAATGAGACCAACGGTGTGTTGACAAAAGGATTTAGATTTGGGTCAAATGTAGCGAAGCCATGTTGCAGTAAACGTAATAATGCGTTCAGGTATTTAAAATTGAGTTTATTACTATGATTTAAATAACTACGGATTGTTGCAAACATAATTTTATATTTAATTTAAATCTACTGGAAATTATTAACATTAAAAATGTTTAACATGAATAGGTACTCAATTATGTTTGAATTAGTACATTTTTATTAACTAAGTATACTCTTGGTAGAAACATAAAATCCATTAACAAATAATAATTTTTGCCAATTCGAAAAATCGACCCTTATACTCATGATGCCACGAGATCAAAAAGCCAGCTTACAGTATCAAGTAAAAGTAATAATCGATTACATACATATTTACAATTTAGGAAAAGCTGCGATACTGCCCGTTTTCTCATTGAAATTTTAGAGGGACTTGACTCCGCAAAAACCTAAGCTAAATAAAACAATTTTAGTGGTATGCTCCTACTTGTCAGTGGGGTAGATAAAGACAAAGAGGTAGAAGAATAGAAGTAGCTATTTCTATTTGGTAGAAGATCAGCTATAATCAATACCATCGGGTAACAAAAGGAAGATAAAGTCAATTAATCAATACTGTTGGTATCACTGGATGTCCACTATAATGACAGCACTCAACCTGTATGATAGCGTAACTTTTGTTCCTTCCAGGATGTTCTTGAAAACTCTTTTTAAAAGTACTTCAATTAAAAATAGTCTACTCGTAAGTTTTAAACTTTCTTGATTACAAACACATTACATACAGCGGGTTAAATTGTTTCTTTCGAAAACCGTCTAAAGTTACGAGTACACAGATTTTAGTGTACGATAATTTATTTTGTAAATATAGAATGTAGTTCCAAAAAGTTGTGTATGTGTATATTGCTGGCATCATCGATAAGGCTGACATCATAAACCAAAATATAAGCCCCCCTATAGACCTCATGCTTTACAGGACTGCCTTAAATGAAACGTACAGTATTATGAGTAACAGAAAACATATTTTACCAGACTTGGTTTTGACCAAGTCTGGTAAAATATGTTTTCAAAGTTGTTTCAAAGTGTGGTGATGCATTTTGTCGATAGGGATAGTAATGCACCAATGGCACCCCTAATATTCCGACTTGGTAATCGAGATAGCAGTAAGACAGAAGAGCCACATTCCTCACTTACTACTGTCTCGATTACCACGGCAGTATTACGAGTGTACTATTTTGTTCAACTAAAGTACCAGCCTACTGGCAGATCACAAACCTTTTGTTAATACACTTTTTCTAACTCCAAGAGAAGTATAAAAACTAATATTTAAAACAAAGAAACATTTCGAGGCGCTTAATGACATCACTGTTATTGAAATTGAGATATAATGTGATAACATATCACAATCATATCGGGGCCCGAAGGTATCGAAGCTTGATACACGTCAAAACTGCCTCACAAATACTCACAATAGATAGCAATACTTATTATTGCAAGTACGGGTAATGTAGGATTGAATAATAGTACTCACTATGAAATTTATGGTTTATATCCAAAGAACCTCATTACCTAAGCCTAGTACTGGGAATGTGGAGTTTTGATGGCAGTCGCTTCACGTAAAATATCAAAGTTCGGCCGTATCGTAGTTAGACTGAAAGCCGACCCCAACTTAGTTGGGAAAAGGCGCGGAGGATGACGATCCAAAGAACCTCATTAATTTTAATCGAATGGAATATAGATGCGCAGATCAAAACTAATAATGAGAAAACAATTAAGGTAGGAATTCCATGTAATGAAAAATATTCAAGGATGACACGGAATCTTCTGCTAACTCTTATCTCAAGTATTTGGGGGGAAAGATCTTTTATTTTATAGTACAACTAAAATCACTATTCTCTCTCAAGGGCAGAAATAGACACGATTTCCGAAGCCCAAGATTTTCATTTTTTTTTTATTGTATTTAAGACATTGGCCTATGTCCAGCATTGGCTGATTGATTGATTGATTTAAGACTAATGTCCCCATCTGGTTTGCTCCCCAAGCGCTAAACATTAATTTCCGTGTAAGCCACAGAAATGAATTTAGGGTCTTTCTATTTTCTTCGGCAACATTTGTAGGCACATGCAAACTATTTTTAGATTTAAACCACAAATAGATATCGAAAAACGGTGTGTCGCACCACTCGGAAATTAACCGGGAACCTGAACTTTAATATAAATTAGTAGTTTTTAGGCAGTGGAAAGCAATTCCAATTTTACCCATATCATATTGTTATACAATATATATAATATACATACATACATATATGTATATTATATAACAATAGCTATACATATGTATAACAATACTACCAATATCATATAAGCAATGGTAACATGTATGTATAGGTGGAAAGTGTTGGAAACTAGTCAGAGGTATATAGTATTTTGTACTTTGCAGATCACATCGATGGTCGCGTTCTCCCTTCTACGACCTTCCAGAACAATGGCCAGCCCTATGTCATTACTACAGCTCGACTGGCACAGATTCGGGCGAATTTCATGTACTGGTTCTACGACCTGGGCGGTAACGAAAACATTGGTGACTTCCAAAGGGATATTCATCATAGCACACCACAAATCCATAAAAACTTTAACTTCCAGCTACCTTTCTTTGGATTCAGGTTCAATTATACTAGGGTAAGTTTGAATCATATTCTTTTTAACCGACTTCAAAAAAGGAAGAGGTTCTCAATTCGATTGTATTTTGTTTTAAGCTTGTTACCTCAGAACTTTCGATTGGGTGAACCGATTTTGATGATTCTTTTTTTATTTGAAAGCTGGTGCTTCCCAATTTGGTCCAGTTCTGACAATGGCATCCATGACAAAACCATATAAGTGTTTTATGGAAAAGTTTTTTTTTTAAAACACAAATAATGAAAACTTTTTTGAAAACCAGCCCAGCTTGTATAGCCAAAAAAAAAAACGATTCAAATAAGTTCCACCTGCTGTTTCACTGTCGACTTCTAAGGGATGCAGACTGATATTTAATAAATTGTCTATACCATTCCTCAATAATTGGGTTACCAAATATGAAAAGAATTTTCAAATCCAACTGGTACTTCCAGAGTATACCCATTTTAACAGATTTGTAAGTATTAATTTTAAATTTATTTTCACCAGCTCTCAATGAATGGCTACATCTACTTCAGCGACCCTCCAGATCACTACACGTACCCTCTGTCCTTCCCTGTGAGGGACTGGCCGGACATCAACGATCCTTCGTTCATTGGTATCTTCTTTAGCAAGTGCCGTATCGGCAGCATGCGCCCTGAGGACCCCGATCAGAGGAGGCCTGGAGTGTACTTTAGGATGGACAGAGATTTACAGGTATACTATATTATTAGCATTAATAGAGTCTGTGCGGAAAGAGAACCGTCGTAGGATTTGAGGTCGCAGCAGTGCTAAATTACCTTTTTTGTTATGTTGACAACACTGATGCGTCGTTATAGTTCGATAGTAAACAATACTGTACAATAAAGTAAAGAATAATGACGTAACAGTGTATAAAAGGTAATTTAGTACTGCTGCGACCTCAAATCCTACAACGGTTCTCTCTCCGCACAGACTCTATCTGTTTGTATCAAGAACTTTTTTTTTAATAAACTTTGTTCATAATATAATTTATGTTAGAATGAGATATACGCAAATAGTAAGCTGTCTTAGAAATTAGTTCAACCTCATTTATTTTACATAAGAGGTCCTATCTAAATATTAAGTTATTATTTAATTTGATTTATATTTTAAAAAATCATACACGTGTTTATCTTCTTAACATTACATTTAATAAATTAAAAAAAAAAAATCCTCTCGATTTATTTAATGTTGTTCAATACATAATTTCACCTTTATACCTATCAAATTACCTTAAAACCTTTCTAGGCCCCAAAGTGTATTTATACTTTCGATAATAACTAACTTCATCATCTTTCCTAGACACGTACAGATCAGCTCGGAGTAGAGATGCGTGAGCGCATCACTTGGGACATTCGCCAGGGTGTTATTGGTTCAAACACGTTCTTCCCAAAGCACGCCGTCACCATCACTTGGAAGAACATGTCCTTCGCCGGTGGTATTGACAACTCACTGTTTATGGTATGTTTCTTTTGTTTTTTTTTGTTATTAGGAATGACTCCTGTGTCGCGGGGGACTTTACAAACATACAAACAACGGACACAAAGAACACCCACACGCAAGTGGGAATCGAACCTACGACCTGTAGCATAGCAGTCAGGGTCACTAAACACTAGGCCAACAGGCCAGTCATGTTTCAGACATAAATTCATTTCTTACCAATTACCAAGTACCTAAACATTGAAGTTCGGATTACTTATTAATATGAAGTAATAACGAGGTCATCGAAATCTTTAAACTGACAGTACAACCACATTCTACAAAGTTTAATAATAAATCTTTTAGTATATCGGCTGTCCGATTATGGAATGCCAGCAAAGTCACGGGCAAAAGCTAGTTAAATACACATAACTCCCCATCTATTATGATCATGTGTATATATTATCTTATATTATAGACGAACACTTTCCAAATGGTGCTGGCGACAGATGAAGTCTTCACATATGCGATGTTCAACTATCTCGAAATCAACTGGAGTTCTCACACTGAGGCTGGTGGTGATACCACTACTGGGGAAGGTGGTGTACCTGCTTATGTAAGTACCTGAATCATTTAAGATGCGGTTTAAGACATTTATATTCTCAAAAGAATAATTATTCTTCCTTTTTTCTTACTAACATTATAAAAGCGAAAGTTTGTGAGGATGAATGGATGGATGTTTGTTTGTTACTCTTCAAAAAAGGCTGAACGTATCTGGATGGAATTTGATGCAAAGATAGATTGTAGTCTGGAATAGTACATAGGCTACTTTTATCCCGGCAAATATACGGGTAGTTTTTAACATCTATTACGTATTGGAAAGCGATTGCTATTATATTTCTATCGAGTGATTAATTTGTTTCTGTAAAACTAAATGCACCTTAAACCATAATTGAGTATCGACTGTAAGCTTACTTTATAATCACCTCCCCTCGCTATTAGCTCGGCCGAACTTCGATATCTTACGTGAAGCGACTGCCATCAGACTTCCACAACCCAAGTACTAGGCGATATCGAAGTTCTGTAGTTAGACCAGATTATCGGACTTTTTTAGGGCTCTAACTACCCGTAACAAAATGCTACAGATGTTCGTATGGCAACCGGGACCGACGGCTTAACGTGCTCTCCGAGGCACGGAGGGGTCTCAATGTGTTAAGAATGGTCACCTATCCTAAGACTGACCTGGATAGTCATACTCAACTTTGTAATGTGCTAACCTACTCGATTATCACTTAGCCACGAGACCCCATTTGCAAAATACATATTAAAAAAATATATCTTGAGCTCTTACACTAACTTTATATAAACGACCGGATCTAACCAAACTATCTGATTTTCTTTTTCTAAATGCGTGTCTATTTTCAGATCGGTTTCAATGCTGGTAACGGAACTCGCAGCTACGAATACAAACCTTACTCTCAGGCCTCAGTGCTCAGAGACTTGACTGGTAGAGGATGGGCTAATGGTTTCCCTGGACGACACATATTCAGAATAGACGAGAATATACTTATGGGAACATGTAATAAGGATATAGGTAAGAAACTTAGAGGCAGAATATAACAGGGATTTAAAACAAGAATTTAGTTTTTGTACTTTGGAGAAGATGGCAGAAAAAAATACTAATCGTGGGAGTCCCATGCTTCTGCACGTATGGGACGGCTTGACTTGAGTGATATCACGGCCTTACAGAAAACAGGCCGTAACCGCCTTTCCTCCCTCCCCCTTTTCCCTACTCCCACCTTAAAGGCCGGCAACGAGCTTGTGACTCTTAAGTTGTAGGTGTCTATGAGTGGTGGTAATCTCTTACTACCATCAGGTGATCCCTCTGCTCGTTTGCCCACTATTCCATTAAAAAATCAGCTCTTGATTTATCGTCGATGTTGTTGATGAAATTGATTTACGAAAGCCGTTTCAGATATAGTTTATATAAGCATTACGTAGCTTTTCTCTTCTTGTCTATTCCATTTCCTTGCCTGGGGCTATAGATACGCATTTGGATAGGTATATATATTTTTTAATGTGAAGTTAAGATTTTTTTTATATCTCTTTGTCTTTGAGTGTAACTTCTTTCTTTTTGTAGATGGTGCACATCTTCCCCTCGTGTTCGCTCCAGAGAGTGGCAACATGTTAGGAGGTACAATCGTCAACATCACTGGCCCTTGCTTTAACCCTGACGATAGAATAACTTGTCGTTTCGACACTGAAGCCGTCATTGGTGCAGTAGTTGATATCAACAGGGCTATTTGTGTAGCACCCAGATTCTATCATAATGGATACGCCAGGTTCGAAATCGCTATTAATAACGAGCCTTATAAGTGGAAGGGGCGGTTCTTTGTTGGTAAGTACCTTTGTTTTTAAGTTGTTTTACACAACTCCAACATGACACTTGCACAGTTTGAGTTATGTGACTTGGATCCTTGAGTTTGTTTCGGCGTTTTTTATTAACTACAGTTATGGAAAATGCCGGCACCACCTAGATCTATTTGCAAAGTAAAATCATTTATCATTTGTGACATATCATTTCATTTTTAAAAAATGATACATTGAGCATTTGAGTTAAGAAGAAAAAATCATAATAAAATTAGTACCCAGTACAAAAACAAGAATTAAAAGGATATAGTGAGCACGTATGCTACATAATCATGAGTACTCATGAGCCGGTAATACCTATTTATTTGCCAAAATAAAACCAATCGAGTAGAGATTGAGACAATTACACCAAAACAAATTCATTCTGTATGCTTAAGCCGAAACAGACATATGCGTAACAATGTCGATTTGTATCTCTCGAGCTTTAATATATGTATAACTAGCAGCGCCCTGCGGTTTCACCCGCGTAAGTCCCGATCCTGTGGGAATATCGGGATAAAAGGTAGCCTATGTGTTATTCTAGGTCTCCAGCTACCTACATACCAAGTTTCATCGCAATCGGTTCAGTAGTTTTGGCGTGAAAGAGTAACAAACATGCATACATCCATACATCCACACATCCATACATCCAAACATCCTCACAAACTTTCACGTTTATAATATTAGTAGGATTAATGTTATATTTAATTTACAGAAACCCCCGCTACGGCTGCTGAAAAAATCTTCTTCACTGGTGATTCAGTTCATGAACGCTATCCACAAGAAATACGAATAACTTGGGACCGGTTCAATCTTACAACAAACCTCAACGTCCAACTCCAGATCAGTTTGTGGGGATACAAAGAAATCACTATTAGACCACAATTCGAGTACATAGATATGATTGAGACTGGTGTGGCTAATACTGGCGAATATGTGATAAATCCTCAAAATTTTAGGAACAGGGATAACTTTATGCACAACGATATGCAGTTTGGTTTCCTACAGATTAATTTGACTACACCTGAAGTATTTAAAGGTGTTCCGGTTTCCCCGTAAGTAAATTTTTTAATTCATCAATATTAATTTTTAGGAAACTAAGTTGAAATTATTAAAAAAATTATAAAAGTCCGTAAATGTAAATAAATGTCACGTGTTTGTTTGCACACCTGTATTTATACAACTTGACTTTGGCGGAGGATAGTACCCGTCGTTTTTACTATTTGGCTAACACAATAGAAATTTATTATTATTGCACTGTTCAGCTTAAACATCATGAATAAAAATGATATATTATGTCATTATAATTCCGTCTTTATCACGCGATTTTTACATAGACTGTCAAACAGAATAACCTTAAATTATAATAACATCACCTATGTTATCTTTCCCAATAATTATTTTTTAAATAAAAAAAAAATAATTTATAAAACAATATCCAAGAATAAAATTTAGGTTAACTTGGTATGGTTATTAACTAAAATCCTTATTACATTTATAAAAAGTTCTTTCCAAAGAGTATACAACACTACGTTGTTCCGTCATTCAAAATTGGACGAGCAACAGATTATGGAATTCCGAGCAATGTCTTTCAGCGCTAGGCTAGTACTGAGTTTCCGTGCTCTCTTGTAGGTGTCCTTGTACACAGTTTTGACCACACTAACATTTTATTTGCAGCGTCTTGTTTAGTCGGCCAATTCCTCTGGGCTGGTATTTCGCACCTCAATGGGAGAGGCTTCATGGACAACGATGGCCGAACGCTATGTGCAACAATTGGCTCCGAACAGATCGTTTCCTGAGAAACTTCGCTGCCCAAATATGGGTCTGCCCTTGCACTTTGGAGCATGCTCTGTTAGATAAAGGTCGATTCATGCCTGATATGGATTGTGATAGAGATACCAATCCCGTGTGTAGATACCACTGGGGAGGTATTCACTGCGTCAGAAGTGCCACACCCAGGTAAAGATTATACAACACAAATTATATGTACATTGCTTATAATGCGTAATAGTTTCACAAAAAGGACTGTAGTAGAGTACAGAACAAGAGACAAGTAGAATTGTTCTTTTTTTATGTACACAACGAAACCTAAAAAAAAGTGCTACCCATTTCTGTGTAAATAGTTGCTGGGCTTCTTTTAAACATACACACACGCGGTCAAACGAGTTGGTTCCCTGGCAAAAGTACTCGTATAAAATTCTCTACAGTATCTACGTGTTATAATGTCACCATGAGGAGTTCTTACATAAAGACCTTGCTCTTTACAAAATAACAAAAGAAGCTCAAGGTCATATTGTTGGGTATTTCCTTGACTTAAATTTTAGATAGGATTCCTATCTAACTGGCCTTTTTTATAGATTTCTTTTTTAATAAAGGTACAGAAGCCATTTGATATTATACACAACTAAGTAGGTAGACTACAAACAAAAACAAGAAAAGAATAGCACAAAAAATAATCTAATATGTTTTTAATTTTTCCTAGCCCTGAAGGTTCTGGTCAGCAGTGCTGCTACGACAAAAACGGTTTCCTCATGATGTCATACGACCAGATGTGGGGCTCTAGACCTTCGAGGTCCCATGACTTTGGATTCACCCCTTACAACGAAGCCAACAAAGTGCCCTCACTATCACATTGGTTCCATGATATGATTCCATTCTACCAGTGCTGCAAATGGCAAGAAGAACAAGCTGTGGGATGCGAAACGTTCAGGTTTGTATCGAAACAGTTTTAATGTTATAATTCGCAAGACGAACCGGAAAACTTCATGTATTCATACACACACACACACACACACACACACACACACACACACACACACACACACACACACACACACACACACACACACATGTATTTGATTTTCAATACTACCTTATTAAATCCAGTAAATTGAAATCTTAGGACTAACACAATAGTGCCAAACAATAGACTTTTTATTGTTCACTCAATAGGGCAATTTGGAAACGGTTTTCAGGTTATCCGGTCGAAAAAAATACTTAGTTCACTTGAAGAAAAAAGCTTTATTAAGTAATACGAGTTTTTGTTAAACAATGCTTTGGAATCTCAAGATTGGTACCAAAAACCTTGTACTAAGATAAATTGTAGCAATTTCTGTCGTGATTAATAAGTTAACCATCAGTGAATATCTTCAACTAAAAGCTTTTGTTGCATTAATTTTCCAAACAATGTAATAATAATACCTGCTTTTCTCACGACCAGGTTCGAACGCCGTCCATCTCAAGACTGTGTTGCCTATCAGTCTCCTGGAGTAGCTGGTATTTTCGGAGACCCGCACATTGTCACATTTGACGATCTTCAATATACCTTCAATGGAAAAGGTATGTAGATAATGCAATGCATATTCTATGCTCTTGTTGCCCACTAATGCGGCACCAAGGTATCAACCTAGGGTTTCACATCATGCAACCGCAGGAAATGCAATCACTGCTCATAAGATCTGGAGGGTTCTCGGAGCCATGAGCACGAGTGCTCTTCAAATAACCAGAATTGGTCGAAGGAGCTACAGACTCTAAGTAGTAGATAATATTTATTGATGAATACATAATCCGTTTCACGTTTCATGTTTTTGGGAGCGTAATTTACCTATATCTGAAAAATACCCAGTTAAATTAGCCTTTATTGACACTGAATTATTATACGCTAGTAATAACAACTCAAGTGTTTATTAAAGAAATTTTTATTTCAGAATACTCCTAGTGTGGGTGCAAATTTTACCTACCTGCTTTTTAATGATTTTGTAGTTTTTTAATGCAGAACTTTCGAGTAAATCCGTCAATTCTATCAAAATCCTTGGTATTTAATACTTACTCATATAAAAATATTAACTTTATCGGTCAATTTTCAAGCTCAATTAGTCAGATAGATTTTGATTTAAAAACTGACCAAGTAACCGATTTTTCTAAATTGTTAGCGCTTTTATGTCATTTACTATCTACTTTACGACCTTAAAATTATCTTTCTACGTCTTTCTGTAGCATTTTTATACTTACTATAAATTTCAACTTATTCTTTTCTCAGGTGAATATGTCCTAGTTCGAGTAGACCATCCACAGTTAAGATTAGACGTCCAAGGTCGCTTCGAGCAGGTACCCAGAAATATTCACGGAAAGGTAAACGCCACCCACTTGACTTCTGTGGTCGCTGCTTCCAACAACTCCGTGCCGATTGAGGTAATTATAAACACAAGTGTTCATACAGCAGTCATGGAGTTAAAGCCACCATATTTTAAACCATAACCAACTAAAGAATGCGTCATTATAAGCCATACAGGCTATGTGATCTACAAGTGGTCGCGCAGAGGTAATAGCTTCCACCGTAACTCATTATAGCTCATTAAAGCTCCGTCGAAGGTAGGAAAAAATTTGTTTTAGCAATCATCATCAATAGGGATGTTGACATATTTTCAAAACTGGTTTTATTTTATACCTAGACCCATAATGAACGCAATAACTAATATTCTGTTAAAAAACACTAAAATTTATCAGAGAAATTTTAAAAAATAAAGTTACTTTTAAATTTTCCCGCCGAAACACTCACTTCAGTTTGATTACGTCATTATCCGAAAAACATTATTCAACTGTCGGCCCGTCACAGTAATAAGTGTTCTTGGTGTTTGTGCTCGCGGTTACCTTCACGAATATGCCAAATTTAAGTGCTTTACCTGAGAAAAATGGACATAAAGTATTACAAATGCTGTGCAGTGCCCAAGTGCAAAAGCACAACAATCAGCACACCGTAAAAACTTTTCACAAATGTCCCAAAAAATAAACAAATAAGGAGAAAGTGGCTAACACTTTCACGTTCACGTTGTCACGTTTCACGTTCCTAAGTTCAGCAGCACAAAAATCTTGGTTTCCTGTAAAAAAAAATTGCCACCATCAACTAATCTATCTTCGGTAAGTTAGAAGAGTTTCCTTTGATAAATCCAGTTTCCATAGTGATAAGATTATTACCAAGTTGCAACTTACTTGGAGATAATTCACGCAATGAGTGACGTTTTCTATGTTAATATCAAACAGTTAACATTATTAGGATACCAAATGACAAGTATCAACTGTCAGTCTCTCGGATAATTACGTAATAGAATCTGATTGGTGTTTTCAGTCACGTGGTCATGGTTACTATTTCAGCCTTTTTAAATCATCTATAATAAATTTTTAACAGTCTTTTTAATGAAAAAAACGTTGTTTTAGGTTTTTATACATCACAATGAATCATTTAGTTAAAATGCAATATACATTTGTGATTGTTGTCAAAATCCCTATTAATCCAACAATCTTGTTTTGGTGAGCAACTTAAAAAAAAAGAAAATCGATTTACACAGTAGATACACGTAATGTCCTGAACTGTTTTGTCTTCATTTTATATAGGTATGCAAGGTCGTCTTAGGTCATGCCGTGGCCCTTGAGCACACAAAATTGTGGGGCCAGTGCGAAATACAACGCAATCATTGCTTTTTTTTACTTAACCACAATTATTCATATCGCAGGTTCGTCTTCGCCCAACACATGCTCAATGGAGATACAGACTTGACGTATTCGCTGACAACAGAAGGGTGTACTTTGATAAACCTGCTCTTAGGGTGCAATACTTCCCAGGTAATCATTGTCACTAAATGCAATTTTGTACCATACTAAGAGGCTTTACTTATAACCGATTATTATCACCGATCTTTCACTCCTAAACCAGCATTCGTTGAAATATGTACCTACTGTAATGTTTTCAAATAATGAATAGGTAACTATCACTGATATAAAATTGAAGAATTATCGTTAAAATTATTTTAATGAAATGTCAGAAAATTTAAAGTCAGAAATATTTATTATTAGCTTTCTATTCTATCTGTGACCAACTTCTTACAAATGGGTGAAAAAGTTAGAACATGATTGAACAACAAACATAATTTAAAATACTTTTAAAAATACCATGGGTCTTGATGATCATATGGCTATGTTTTGAGTCCATGAACTATTTACGTGTGTACTAAATTTCATTTAAATACGTTCCGTATATAGGCGGGAAGACGTATTTAAGTAACAAACTTCTTCATAAATTTTGACCATGTAAATCACAGGTATATTCTCGTTCTAATGAATAAACTTATCTTTATCACACAGGTGTAACTGTGTACCAGCCTTTGTACATTCTGAACCAGTCGGAAATAGTAATAATGTTCGCCTCTGGGGCTGGTGTAGAAGTAGTTGAGAACAAAGGCTTTATGACAGCTAGAGTTTATCTACCTTGGAACTACATGGTAAGTCCCTTAACATACTAACAATTGCAGCATTGACTATTCTTCTAAACCAAGACAAACAGCTGGGATAAAATATCAGGGCTTATGCCTGTTATCCGAAAATAAAGAAAAAGATAATTTTTAGTCATAGTTGCAATAAATACAAGTCACGCCGTGAGGTCCAATAACTGAATTTTCATTTATTGCCTCTAAACTTATCTGTCCTTTCGGAAAATGAGAAATTAGTACTGTTGTATCTCAAAAGTGTTTGATTCTCAATTCTTTATGCAAATTCTATTTTAATAAGGTCTAAATAGTAAATCACTTTTTAATCTTCATAAATAAATCTACTTTTCATCTCTGTTTATATCTTTTTTATCGATTTTGATGATTTTTTATTCATATTTAGAAGATTGTTTTCTCAGTTTCATGGTGTATTATTTTGTGTGTTGTAACAGAATCAAACTCGAGGTCTATTTGGCAATTGGTCTTTGGATATTAATGATGACTTCACTAGACCGGATGGTACCATAATACCTATTAATCTGAACAACTTCCAGTCAGCGCACAATGACTTTGCACAATTCTGTAAGTTATAACCATAAGTATAATAAACATAAGTCACTAGACTCTTGCTTTAAGCCGCCTGCTAATCGGTTTTTTAAAAGATTCATTTTGGTGAATGCGCAAAAGCTATCTTCGAATTAATTGAACCCCTTGCCATTCGTACATCGAACTACTAGACGCAGGCAGAGGTTTCCGACTTCGATCCGATTCGAGTCGCCAAAGTCTGGAATGCACTGCCTGCGTCTACTTTTGAAGACAATTATAATCGTTCAAGAGTAGAGTGAGTAGGTTTCTCTGGAATAGGCGTGTACCATTTTCGTCTTCATCGTAACTTTCCATCGGGTGAGATGAAAGACAAACACCTGTTCAAACGTTCCTCATGCTTGATCGTAAATACGAGTATAACCTTACCGCGGCCTGAATGACATTGAATTCCACCCCTTGAAATATTGTTTAAAAACTGATATTATTACAACACCTGGAATCTATTATCTACATTAATCATCCTTTATCGAACTTTCAGGGCAACTGACAGACCGAGAACAACGCGATATAGGTGTAGCCATGTTCTTCAGAGAATATGGGCGAACTGCAGCCTATTACAACAATAACCAGTTCATACCAAACTTTATTCGAGAGCCGGCAGACTTCCTAAATAGATCGGAGGACATACGACGAGCTACTGAAATATGTCAAGACTCTTATCAATGTCGATATGATTACGGCATGACATTGAATCGAGATATGGCCGAGTTCACTAAGAATTATTTGTCATCTATTGTGAGTAGATTCTGGCTATATTTTACGCAGACAGACGGCCCTTGAAACTAGGCAACTAACTAACTGTACTGTCTTTCTGTGTCCACTGTATTTGACGCACTAGTTAATTTAGTCCTTCAATCTAGATTTAGAGAACAAAGCATATAGTCATAATATATTATGTATTTGTCGTGAAACATAACGACAAAATCATAGAATGTATAATTATGACAGGTTTGGCGTAGTGAGATGAAAGATGAAGGCAATTGACACCGAAGTTATCGAAACCCGTACAACTCAAATTGTTTTTCCATCATATTCTAAAGGATGACATCAAAGCTATGATTCATCTTCTATAATTAAGTAAATAATAGACACAGTTTATAACTAGTCATAATTGACTAACGGTTTCCCACGCAGACTTCAGAAAAACAACACACATTCAAAGTACATACTTGTTTCAATTCAGAGTATGGTAGATCAGATGACTAACACATAAATATTTTTGTTTGAATTTTAGAATGCATCAAATTGAATGATAAATAATTTCGTGGTTCAAAAATAGATGACACTTGGCATAATATTTGAATTACACGACAATGGTAAATTCGAAATTCTTTGATTTTGTCTTTTGAATAAAGTTCTGATGAACCAATGATAATTGACCTACAACACCTGGTTTGCATTGTTTATTAATGAATGACCTGCTGTTCCAAAAAAATAGTCAATTAATTGTATCAAGTGTCCCTTTAACTTTTCCCAACTACTTCAACGTTGCTCCCCAATTGGAAGCACCCTTCGTAATCCTCCGAAGTTGAACGGTTCACCATCACGGTTACAGCTTCCTTGACCTCCTGTACGTTGCAATGGTAATTTTTTTTTAAAGACCACTCCCGCATTAGGAATAATCCTGTGTCGCGGGGGGCTTTACAAACATTCAAACAACGGACACAAAGAACACCCAGACTCGGGACAACTATTTGTGGATCACACAAATTTTTGTCCCGTGTAGGATTCGATCCCACAACACTTGGCGCGACGTAGTGGCGAGGTGACCACTTAAACCATTGCGCCATCCGTGCAGTCAATTTCCTTATGGTGATTTATTTTGGGGGATATGAAAAAGTCAGGGGTGATATCAGGGTTATAGGATGGGTGCGGCCAATCGGATTACCTTTTTTCACCAAAATCTCTTGCACACTGAACGAAAAATGACTCGTAATCATAGTGCAAGATCTAGCACACGGAAAATGTGTGACCGCAGCCGTTTTATGACGCCAACATAGAACTGTGCAGTTACTGTCTGACCGCCTGGAGCAAATTCACGATTAATCATGTCTGGGATATAGAAAATAACGATCAACATTGTCTACAATCGCAAATTGTTAAATTTGGCTGCTTCCGACCTTTTTTCCTCCCACTGTTTGTTACTGTTTACGGGTCTCGGTAATATACTCAAATATCCAGGTCTTATCTTCAGTGACTGTGACTACTCGACTTGTCCGTTCTCTGCCGTCACTTTGAATGCGGCACAACAAATCCACGCAGATCCTTGATGTTCACTCGTTTTCACGACACCGGTATTAAAGTTATTTTCGAAAAATACGATGACACAAACCAAACATGCTATCGACTTCAAACATTGACTGGAACTCAAGCAAGATCCCTTCTTTCCAGACGAAGTGTTAACAGTTCCCATATTATAACTCAATCCCCGGAACTTGGTTGCCACACTATGTTTGTCACCGCAAAAATATCAGACACTTAGCTACCTTCGCTATTCCATACTTTAGAAAAACCCCTGCCTGACTTTGCGTGCATGAGTATGATGCGTTGACCCATTGTTCTTTTAATTATAATGCATCTGTCAAGGTCTCTATGGTGCTTACAGTTACTTAGTCTAAAGGTTTAGTTCATTCACAATCTCCACACCATAGAGTCGTAGTTAAATTTTATTTATGTTACTAAATCTGCAACATTTGAATAATAATCCGATCAGAAATCAAATCATTGCTTCAGAATAAATACCAACGTGAGTATCCACAAACACTAAAACTATATTTATTAATATTACACCCGATAATTGGTTTAAGAGTGAATATTTTATTGCAATTACTGAAATTACAATCAGTGTGATTTAATGTGTGCCTTTATTATATTTCATAGAAAACTTTGAAAGGGATAAGTATAAGGATATTCATTAAAGACTAGCTGCGCCCCGCGGTTTCACCCGCGTAAGTCCCGATCTGTCGGAATGTCGGAATAAAAGTAACCTATGTGTTAATACAGGTCTCCAGCTATCGCCATACCAAGTTTCATCGCAATCGGTTCAGTAGTTTTAGCATGAAAGAGTAACAAACATCCATACATCCTCACAAACTTTCACGTTTATACTATTAGTAGGATAAACAGTTTTAATCACGTGCGTATTTAAGGGATGCCTGACTAGTTCCGGACCCGAAACTCATTATCAAGAAGTGAAGCTATCTTCCGAGGATATATGGATGTCATGTAAAGAGGAAATTGCCATAACAGTGCACCCACTACACTACACTGATACAAGCCTTCTGAGATGTCTGGCAATGTAGATAGGAGTGTGCCACGTCTTCCATTAGGTCGTTTTTTACTTATAAAATAAGTACACAGTAATTTTATAAAGATCATTTTTAGAACAGTCTCAGAGTAAGAAAGAAGAAACAGGACTAGATAATGTAACCTTATTTTCTTACAGACGAACATAAAAGAAACGAATGCTCGCAGGGTGATCAGCTGCGGTGTATTAGAAACTCCTCGCTTCGGTAGAAAGAGTAATTTCTTCTTCACCCCTGGGACTAGAGTGAGTTTTTTTTATACGAACCCTATTTGCTTTAAGATGTATCGCAATGGCACAGCAGATTATTGTTTGTAATGGAGCCATCAAAATAATATTAACGCTAAAACATAATCTGAAATTATGAATTCCAATAAATCTAAAAGTGAAAGTAAGAATTATTTATGCATACAAGACCCTCTTTTCCAATTGCCAATTACAGTGCGGTTCTTACAAATTAATCAAATTTAAAGTGACATAGTTACCGTAAATTATGACTTGTATTTTAAATAATATACCTATTCAAGTATTAGATAGGTCCACGTAATTTTTACCCACAAACAACTGTTTGTTCGCAAAACCACAATTCGTCAGAGATCCAGGAAAAATAGCCGTAATACAGTAAAATTTCCTATTAAATCAATAATTATATTTTTCCTGTGTCAGGTTAATTTCGAATGTAACCAAGACTTCATTCTCATTGGTGACCAACGACGTACATGTGACGAGAACGGAAGGTGGAACCTTCCGGATTATGGATACACTGAGTGTCTACGTGAGTACCGATGTTTTTTTATTTTATTGTCTCTGACTTAAAATTTTCGTTGTATGTAGCTCTATTTAACTAAAAAAATACACAACACATATTTAAAGGTACATAATTTTCAACTTAGTAGACAGGACTTAATGCTTAATTAATTGTACACACATTGAATTCATGGTAAATAAAAAAAATGCGAGCAAGAGGTTCGACATAAAATAAAAAAAAAAACTTTTAAATGATTTTTTTTACTGATTCTCTTCTCTTTCTGTTCTTGAAAGTAATCCTTTTATAATATTTTGTAAATAAAATACAATACATGTGTAGATTTGTACCAAAAGCTTGAACCCAAATGACATTTATTTAGCATATTTCCATGAAGATGTATGCCTATGAAATTATAGTGATTTTCGTTCATAATAAAACGAAACAACATGATAAGACAAAAATGCAACTTATAAATCAAAACCTGAGTATTTATTATAACTTAAATTGAATGACGTATACGCATTTTTAATTTAAAGCCTAAATATAAATTACAAAACATCACACGATTTCATTTACTTACTGGTAAAAGTTCTGAATTTTCTTTAAAAACACAAAATGACATCCACTTCATAAGTTGAAATAAATGGGATTTATTTTTAATTTATACATACTAATGGCCTGTAACTCACACAACATGAATTAATAATACTATGAACTAGGTACATTATTTGTGTAAGTAGTCGATTATGACCGTAATATTTCGTAATTCAGGTAACCAAGAGTTCTCACAACGTGCACTATTCCTGACTTGGGGAGTCATAGTGGCAGTTATTCTACCATTAGGCCTCTTAATCTGCTTACTCTGGTTTTGGTGCTGGTACAAACCACGATCCGAGGGCAAAGAAGGCTTCCGCTTTGAAGATATACCGCGCTCAAAATCAGCCTCTCGACTTAATCTTAGGTCAGCTTCAATGGGAAATCTCACAGACACCATGAAATCCTCCACGTTACGTAGTAGCAAAGGCAAATTACCTCAAACTCCAACAGAAGATATTCCAACAGAAGATATTCCAACAGAAGATACTCCAATGACAAGAACCCCTGGTATTGCTAGGTCAGCTCCCGCTATTCCCCAAGATGACGTAGGAGATAGTTCTGGCATAGGGTATCCAGATTCTAGCAAAAGCGATAAATCGGATAAATCTAACCCCAAGAAACGTAGAAATTATGATAAAACTTATAGAACGAACGAACCTTTACCGAACGCCCCTCAGGTGGAATTCCCTGAAAAACCATGGGACTTATCCGAAGAAGACTTGCTTTCAATAACATCTCCTTCCGACACTGAATCTAACCGAGATTCTACACTAACTCGACCTGCAAAAGACATTGAATACGTTAGTCAACCACGTCAGTTAGGCCGCAGGGCTCTTCCCAGTGACTCCGGCTATTCCACAAAGACTTCGGAAGATCCTTATGCACCAAGATATGACGGTCAATATAGCCCTATTCCATCTCCAACTTATTCAGAAATTTACTCACCACCGCTAAGTCCCATTTCTGACAATAGTCCTAGAAACACTTACAACAATCCTGGACTGCCAGAAACTCCAAAGAGTGCTCCTTCTGATTCTGTGAAGACATTCACTATGCCATCACAAAAAGGTAAATCTATGGAGACTCTCATTGATCCACCAGCACTCGAAGTCCCTACAATGAGCAGTCGTTCGACTATGGTCTGAATGTTAAAAGTTTAAAGCCCAGAAGTAATTCTTGGAATAATAAAACAGAATAGTATTATTTCGCGGCCTTGATTATTTAATATCTTCTAATAGCATAAGTTTTAGTTAAGAGGTTAAGAAAGCACAAATTAGTATTTTGCACTATATGTGTTAGGATTTTAGGCTGTCGTGAGTTTCCCATCGTTGTTGAATGTTTGTAAATCGTATTTATAAAAATAAAGTAATTTTAAACTTATGAACAAGTCACATGAAGAGGAAATTTCTGTTCCTATTCAGGTAGAATAACGTCCACATGACTTTTGCAATGTTTTTTTTTACATAAGAAAGCAAGGAATGATATTAATTTGCCACGTTTTTTGTGGAATAGAAATTTCTCTCTGAATTGTGATGAATTTTGTTTTACTATTTCCTAAACTGTTAAGTTATTGCTTGCTTTCTTATCTAGAATACATAAAAGATTGAGGTCACGCGTACAGGTGAGTGTAATATTTTTTATTTGTATTACAGAGATAAGTTTAGGGCTTTGCACACTGATACCATATCTGTTTGATACCTTGCATTATAAGGGCATTTTTTTTTATTTTATCTTTGGTAAACACTTATAATGTTAAAAAAATATGTTAAGGACACATTTACCTGTTGAACTATTTTTTTTAAAGATTTTTTTATACAGACATTGTCATATGTAACTTACCATAAAAAAAGGCTTTGTAACCATGCTTTTAGGCAATCCCTAGTTAAAAACTCGTCTCATCTTGGACTGGACAATACGTATAAAATAAAATGTCAAAGACGATTAGAATGTTTTTAACGACCACAGTCACATCGCACGGACTAATTTATAATATTAAGAAGTGTGAATATATTGTCTTTAAGGCCGGAGGTAAATGCCCTGATAATATAACACCTAACATTACCCTTAACGGCGTGAGCATCAAACGAGTAAAAAAAAATCAAATATTTAGGCATTTTCTCACCGACGACCTTAAAGACAATGCAGATATAGAAAGGGGGGGGTTGGGCGCTTCTCTCGTTGTAGTAAACTAGTTAAGCTGACACTTTTTAAAGCATATTGCCAAGGCTTTTACACGGGAAGTCTGTGGGTCAGTTACACTAAAAGGTCGTTAGACGACGTACGTGTCCAATATAATAATATCATTAGAATGCTGTTGGGACTGTCGCGCTTCGTTTGCGCCTCCGAATCGTTTACACAGAATCAAACTGACGGCTTCCACGCTGTTTTTCGCAAGAAAATCATTAATACTCAGAGTGCGGGGTAGTGACAGCAGCATTCTAAGAACAGTGGCAGAGAGCATCAACTCTCCTATGTTCTGGTGCGAAGGACAATACCGTTTCACCAAACTGTTTAATAATTTCCCATGTACCTACTAACACTAATTATTATAAGTTTATTTTTTTGTAATATACTAACACAATGGATTTTGGTTGTCCGAAAATAAAAACTATTATTATAAAATACTTGGTTCCAATTAACAAAAAAATCATTTGAAAAGAAAAAGAGAAAAATGAAATTAATTTAGGAACTTAGCAGCAGCACCATGAGCCGTGGTTCAGAAATATAATCCAGATATATTATAGTTGCAAAGATTAGTCTTTCCATCACCCGTGTTAAGTGGACCAGATAGAGAACCTATAAACCTTTTGTCCTTTCATAGAATCCTTTACCAACGTAAAATATCAAAAACGCACAAAGTATAGTATCTGACTACGGTGGCGGCCGAAGTGGGATGTGGTTGAGTTTCGTAATAACTGACTTGTCTAGTCTACTGGGTGTCGTCACATCTCAAAACTTAAATGGTTCTTTCATAAAGATCACCCTGGACGCCTATATGGCACACTTGAGTTTGTTTCGACGTTTCTTTTAATATTCATAGGAAATGTCAACACCATCTAAGTAGTTTTACCCGAAATAATTGACTTGTAAAAGTGTCTGAAAAAATCAATTCGCCAAAAAAAAATTTAATAATAATAATAATAGTTGTCAAATAATGTCAAAGCCACACGATAAAGAAGCACTTGGCATATAACTTATCGTTACTGTGACAAATCCTTAGGTAAGCAAGAGTACTCCGCTCGTACGTTGGGAGCAACATGGGGCATCATCAGCGCAATCATGGTGCCCATCGTGATTGTATTCATCTGCGTTGGATGGAGGATACTAAAAAAGAGGAAAGCTGACGAGAAAGAGGAAAATGACTTTATGGCAATCAGGTAAAGATCTTATTTAGAAAAACGTGAGTTGCCTTTGGGACACCCGCTTGGAACGGAAAGTTTTTTGCGCTATATTTATATGTATATAGTGGATTGAATAAATTTTATCAAAATACGTATTGTAAAAACTCAAAATTAAAATTGCGCCATCTGTGAAATTTTCTCGAACTAAAATATGGATTATTAATTAGTATACAACAGTAGTATTACGCAAAATCCACAGATGGCGTAAATAAAATAAATCAACTCGCGGTCAGCATTTTTCCTTGCACTAACAGTTTTTCCGTCAAGCTCCGATTCGCCGAGCGTCTGAAGTGAAACGTGCTATAAGGGTCTTCGTTCCAAAAAATAGCAGTAATTTTGATAAGCTCGTAATTATTTAGGTGTAAGTAAATATCTAACCAATTAACACTATTTAAATTTTTTAGACCCTTGGACGCAGATGAATCGGTGAAAATCAACTCGGATGACGACAGCCTACCCTATAAGAAAGACGTCACAGAAGACAGCCCTGTGCCCTCAGATCCCGTGAAAGTAACTGACAACGTTGACACTGAAGTAGATCAACCTTATAATTACGGAGAGCCCTACGACCCGAGGCAAGCCAGGCAGTATGGCGGAGAAACAGAAATTAATTAAGTACAAATAATTAGTATTAATTTACCTCTTAGATAATAAATTAAAAAAGAAAGCGACAGAATACTTGTAACCAAACTTTTTTGTAATAAGTTTCCCACCTTTAAAAATTGAGATTGCTGACAGTTTAAATAATGTTTTACCAGTTATTGAATCTGTGGGTAATGTAGAATGTATAGATAATTGCTATGATCAAGTAAGTGCCTACAGTTTAACCTCTTGTCTTGATATTTTACGGAGGCTAACATTTAATACTTGGCACTGAATCGTTATTAGATGTGAAGTTATTGCGCTCTTCTGTTATCATTTTACCTGTGAATGAATGTGTTTAAATTAAACTTTTATAAAATACTTACTTCGTTGCTTAAGTTATTTAAGTTTTGGGATAGAATTTAAATACGATTTTTGTAAAACCATAATGTGTAATATTGTGTTGAAATTTTTTTTTTTACTTATATTCCATATACCTGTAAATAATTAAAACTAAATACTTAAGTACTTAACTTTGTTGTTGCTTCGATACCTACCTACAAAACTTAATAATATAATAATTTAGCTACAGACATTTAATACAAATGTTATAGAAATAGTAATAGTTTTAAGGGACTTTTTTTGTTTAAAAATATATGTTTTTGATAAAAAAGGCAAATTTTTCCTTATTTAATACTTTGTCAATTCCACCATTTCAATTACCCATAAGCTATAAAGAAAAAGAAAAAGAAAAGAAACTATCAAGAATCTTATCACATTTTTAAGAGTTTTTTTTTGTTGACGACGTGGAAGATCCTCATGGATATCCTCCGCCTTTGAGACCTCTCATCGACTAAAAACCACCTAGATGTTCCGCTACTTTCCTATAATCAGGGGAGTGAGAACCGCCATTGCATTCTTCAGTACACCTTTTTTAACAGCCTTGTCATCATGTATTATACCCACATTAGCAATTATATCCAGAACTGGTTAGGTTATAGAAAATTGCTTATTTAGGATTTTTGTGAAAAAAATCGCAGAAATATATGTTCACTTTTCTCAAAGACGATTTGTGAAGAAAAATTAATGGAAGTGTCTATAATCGATTAAGCCATTTCTTATAAAACGTTAAACATAGAAAAAGTATAGCTGCCTGGGGGTAACGGGTGAGCCTACCAATGACTACCTGGTAGGCTAACCTGTTACCCCCAGGCAGCTATGGCCTTGCTGAAATACACCTGAGACAGTGGTTCGCATCTCTGAACCAGAAGGGGGCAATTTGGTGTTTTACGGAAAATGCTATTTTCATTTGTACCTTGTATTCTTGGGATGTTGGATGTTTTACACTATTTTATTTTATTGTTTAGTGTCTCATCACTAGTCATCACCTTACCGCAAAACTATGTATATAACAAAAATACTTGACCTTACGCCGGTCACTGAAGAACAAATCTAGAGCAAAAGAGCTGCTACAAGTGCCGTTGGAATTAGTGAGCCTTAACTTTGAATACGACTAAAACACGATTGGGTCTTCAATGGGCCGATTTCAACCAAAATTTAATAGTGAACAAGAATCAGAGGTTACAACCACAGATATTTTGTTTTGGCTATTAACATGATAAATATGATGATGGTAACAACGTCGATCATCAATTTAATAATAATAATAACTAATTTAATATTATTATCTAATTGGCATTGCAATTAAGAACCTTGCTTTTTAAATATTGTGTTTATTTTGATGAATGCCAGCAATACGCTTACTTACCCCATATGCGGATACTTACCCCATACGAGTGCGCACAGTTACCCAAAACGTCGGACAAGTAATTAAATGCTTACAGGAATAAAACCAATAAGAATTTTATTGTATTTTTATTTTATTACCAAATTTAGTTCGCGGCTTTGCTCGCTTTAAAGTTATTTTTCTATATCTCAGGAGGTTTATATATAGGTTTTCTAGGCTTCTTTTCAGGATAAAAGGTATAGCTTGTCCTTTTCTATTCCCTGCCAAAGTGTATCCAAAATTTGACGATGGTTAGTTGAGTAGCCTTTAAAACGAAAGAAACGAATTAGCTCAGTTTTGCATTTATAATATTAGTCAATATATAGGCATCAGAGCCATATTTAATATTTCTAACTCTTTTATTTTATGTGAAGCCATAAGTGCGCGCACTTGACCCGAATGACTCTATATGTTGGTGTGTTACAACATAGCAAATAGTACCTAAGTATCTAGTAGTTTTTTTTTTTCCACAGACTCGACATATAGTATTTACAACGAACTCTGGCACCCAGAATAAGATTTAACTTGTGTTTAGGGTACCAGCGTCCCCACGCACACTATAAACATATTGACGTATTGACGTAGTTAATTTTTATAGGCAAAATGTAATATAAAAATATTTTTTATTATTTGGCAAACACGTAAAATACTTTACGCTACCGTTGTGGTTATTAAATTATAATATATATTTATAAAATGTTAGTTTACAGCTGGTTTCTTATTTTCAAAATATTTAACTCTGAAGGTGCGTTTTGCTTATATCGGTACCGGTAAGTAGTTCAAAAATTATGAGTGGACCATGCAACTCCCTCTCTCATTACCGTAACCTATGAGATTGAAGCCAACAGAACTAAGATGAATCGCAACAAGTTTATTGACATTTCCATACAACTTAAAAAGTATATATTAAAAAGTCATCTGTAGCAACTGACACTGATAGTGATAAAAGTAAAATGACAAAAATAAAACTTTCTCTACACGCGAGATAGAGTCCAAAAAAAAAAAAAAAGATTATGAGATGTTAAAACTGCGTAGAGATCACTAAATCAATGATCATTTAAACCTTTCTCGGGTAACTTGGTCATTTAAAAGGACACGCAGCAAAAATTACGATTAGGAATATGAATATTTTACAAAAAAACTAGAAAGATTTGAAAACTATTACTTTCCAAAATTTGTTACAGCTATGCAAACACTAATGGATCAATCAGGATACGGACAATTCTCAAATAGTGCTTATAGACGTAAAATTCAAACATTGAGTGAACCCGCGGCAGGCTTAACGAATAAGGCACATGACTTAAAAAAATCAAACACCAAACACAATATTTTTATAGATATTGAGACGTTAAGGCCCTATTCATACCGGAGGAGAGGAATTTCTAAGGAGTCTATGTAAGTAAATGTAACTACATAAACAATGATATACTTTGAACACTTTGAATTTGAATACTTTGAACTATCGTCTGAGGCAGTTCAAAGTTAAGTCAGCTTCGTCTCGCTGTGAACACATTAATTCTATATATCTAAATGCTATACATAATTTATTTCAGGCACCACATTTATTTAAATAAGTCTGAAGACTTCTATATGCATTCCACTAGGCTACAACTTCTTTTACAAAAGCAAATGTATAAGTCTTTGACTGTTAAAAATTCTACTACATCGTTTAAAAGCGTATCACCAGAGGTTAATTTTAGAAACATACTATCTTTTAGAAGAGAACCTATGATTTTCGCTAAAAGCTTGACAACATCAGCACCCCAAAGAATAAAAGCTATAGTGGACTATAGAAGGCAATATGTTAGTAATAGGAGCACTAAGAATAAAACAAAGGAGAGTTATAATATTAAAAATAAAGTTTTAACCCACTTAAAACAGCTGCAAAATGACATTAAATTACTGAAAATTCAAATAGAAAATGATACTCAAACTATAACAGATCTGCAAAATAAAATACGGCAAAATGAAAAACAACGAGCTGAGCTAAAACTCATAAACCACAAAAACTCAATTCTGGTAAAAACTTTCACTGAGAAACCGACAACAAAACTTACCAAGAACTTTGATAAAAACACCCTGAAACTACAACAACCAACAAAACCTACCAGAAATCAAGTAACAAAAGAAAATAATAGTATACAAAACAATAGTTTAGATTCTCACAATTTGAACAAGTACCAAAGGCACAATAACGTTACAACTAGAGGTAATATCACTGAAATCGGAGAAGATTATTTAGAAAACACGTCAAAGAATAGTTACACAAATAAGGATGATTATGATATTGAAAAAATTAAGAAAAACGAAAATAGATTGAATTCAGTTTCCAAAGGCAAACACGATACAGAATACAAAAAATTTTATAAAAATATTTCAAGTGAAGAAAATGTTCAAGACTCTATAGTATCCACTCCCAGTATCTTCGATCTTCATGAGGACCTTGAAACATTCGAGAGATTTGATGGTGAATTTGACTGGGAAAAATTTGTCACTTCGGAAATGTATATACAAATAGCAAAAAATAGTACAGCAGAACGTGCTGATTTTAGAAGAATGTTAAATGATAAAAATACCACTACACCAATATTTGTTTCAGATCCGGCTGAACCTGTAACGTCATTTGAAGACAAATTTTGGGTTGATTACTACTTGGACCCTCCTGTAACTGACCCTCGCGAGGAAATAGTATTCCCACCTTATGATCTTAATAACACTAAAACTAGCTTAGTACCACGTCCGGGGGATAGAAAATATATTCCAGAAAGTTTAGAGATAGGCATACTCGACATTCCACCTGTAAATTTAGAAAGAAGTCAAGAATCTGAACTAAAATATTACACTGATAATAATTTAAGGTTTGACTATCTCAACAATCGAAGAATGTTTCCTGATGACCAATATCCCATAATCGATGGTAGAAGAAATATGCTTACTCTTCCTACTGTTCAAACTACTTTAGACCAACTATCATATGATTCAATCTTCAGTGACATAGATAGGGCCATAGAAATTTGATAAGCTTTTTGTACTAAAGATTTCTAACACCTATTGTCCATAAGACAAATATATCAATGTTATGGACCAAGTGATTAAACATTTCACTATCTATACCTGGCCAATATGAATAATGACAGATAAATTCGGGCTTTGTGAGGGCTACATCACTCGCTCAAAGTTGCGTTTTATATACCTACCAGTTTAGCGTACCCCCGACGGTACAAGCACAGATTACTAAGTAGTTACTACGTAACAGATAAATCACTCCCTACAAAAACGTCCATACCTACCGTTTTCATTACCTACCCTTTCCGAGCGTCGACGAAATGTAAAATGATTAAATAAAACAAAATGGATAACATAATATCACATCTGCCTGTTTCGATCTATAACCGCCCGTTTCCAAATGGTTGAGCCTTGTGAGAAGAAATCGGGCAAACAATCATTTTGTTGTGTGCTATTATGTTTTTAAAATTAAAAGTGAATAAACTAAAATAAGAATATGACAATAGGGAAACTGAAAATTAAGGAAAAAATTTAAAAGAAGAAAAGAAAAACATGAGAGATAGAAAATAAGAAACATTTTAGCTCACATTAGATTTCTATTACAATTTCATCCCAAGTGTTTTTATCCTGTATATAATCCCCTACTGAGTAATAGCCCTTAAGGCATAGCTGTCGTTTAACTGTAGACTTAAACTTGAATATACTTAACATCTGGGATTTTATTATAATATCGCACACATTGACCTTGAAACGACTTGTTAATTTTTTTGAGCCTAGAGGCAGGTACAACAAGTTTATGTTTATTACGCTTGTTAAAAGAGTGTATATCACTTTTTTTACAGAAGTGATCTTTATTTTTATGAAAGTAAATTAGATTTTCATAAATATATTGGCACGCTACCGTCATTATGTTAATTTCTTTAAATTTCTGCCTCAGTGAATCACGATTGCCTAAGTTATAAATTGCTCGAATAGCCTCTTCTGCAGCACGAATATAGATTGAATATTGGCGGCATTCCCCCACAGTAGAATACCATATGACATTATACTATGAAAATAACTAAAATAAACTAATCTGGCCGTTTGAACATCAGTCACTTCACGGATTTTTCTAACTGCGTATGCTGCTGAGCTGAGTCTATTCGATAATTTATCAATATGAGGGCCCCATCGAAGCTTAGAATCAAGAGTAATGCCTAATAATTTTGTGGTATCAACTAGTTCCAACTCGTCTTCATTAAGTAGTATAGTCGTTTTCACCTGTTTAACGTTTGGAGTAGTGAACCGGGTACATTTAGTTTTTTCTCCATTAAGAAGTAAATTGTTAACGTTAAACCAGCGAACCACTTTCGAAATAGCATCGTTTACGTCGTCAATATTTGTACACATACGTTTTAGCCTAAATAAGAGTGAAGTATCATCCGCAAACAATACTATTTCGTGGTTGTTCTTAACAATATAAGGTAAGTCATTAATGTAGATTTAGAACAAAAATGGCCCGAGTATAGATCCCTGCGGAACGCCCATTTTTACCACAGACCCTGGAGATAGCTTGCCATTAATATCGACTTTCTGAATCCTATTACTTAGATAAGAAGTAAGAAGATCCAGCGCCGTATCTTTGATACCGTAGTGATATAATTTCCTGATCAGATTTTTATGAACAATACAATCAAAGCTTTGGATAAACCGCAAACAATGCCTAGAAAATCGTGGGCATCCTCCCAGGCATCAAATATATGTTTTACAAGCTCTACACCGGCATCAGTTGTGGAGCGACCCCTTGTAAAACCGAATTGCTTATTATGTAACAAATTATGGCAATTAAAGAAACTTCGCATTTGATCATAAACAATACGATTTTGAATTACTTAAAAATTCAAAAACATAATAAATATATTTAGCAATAACAAATACGCAGTCTATTTGTTATCGCTAAATATATTTATTATGTTAAATTGCGTTATTGTTAGATGTTAGTGATCAGTTAAATCCTTTTAAAATAAGTCTCATAAATTATTTTAGTTATTACTTATTTTGTTAATATAGTTTAAAAAATACTTTAGGTGTTTATTTTTTACTCAGCTTCAAAAAAGAAAGACGTTCTCAATTCGTCGGAATCTTTTTTTTATGTATGTTCACCGATTACTCGAAGACGCCTGAACCAATTTAGAAAATTCTTTTTTTTGTTTTAAAATTTAATCGAATAAATTTTATCGAAATCAGTCGAGCGGTTTCTGAAAAATCAACAAATATCTAAAAACTGTATACCTACCTACATACTATGATATTTTCGTTTACTCCGAAACCTCGCTATCTCATTGGAGTAGTGCGTTTAGTTGGCCTACCCATATTATATTTAAATAAACAAAATACAATTTATCATGATTTAGGCACATTGAAGTCGGTGATATTTTTTTTTGTAAGATATTTTTTTCTATTGTACCTTTTAATTGTTTTACTTGTTTATCTAATTTAAGATAATTAGTATTAAGTTGTTCCTTAATACCTCATTAAAAATAAATAATGTCGCAGTACATCAAAGTTTAAATCAAATAATGGCGAGAATGATAGAAATATAGATGTTTATTTATACACGTACTAAATCAGGTTTTGAGCTATTGGTCAATGTGGATGTTGTAATAAATGTAGTAGGTACTTATATTAAACCGTAGATGATAATCCTATGATATTAAAAGGTGACGATCTTTGTAAGTGTGGACTATGCCCGCGTATTAATTTGATCTAGGTAAGGTGAACTACCGGCTGCTTCTCTCACACAATATGTTTTGACATTTTTGACATGGTATAGGATTTTCTCGAAACAAGAAATAAAAAAAATTGTTCGGTATTTTCAAATTCGAATACCAGTTAGCGGGTTAATTGCAGAATTTCATTGTAATAGTAATAAATGTTCATAATGATATCTATGTACATATTATGTTACCGTATGATTGCGAACATCGTTGGTTTTTATTATTTAATTTTGTTCAGAAATTAATAAACAGAAATATTGAAACTACTTAAAACAAGTTATTTTTCAATTTCGTTCTTATTTCGCTTGATGTTAACATAATAAGTACCTACAACATCCCAGAGCCGTCAGAGCTACAAAACCAGTGGCGTAACAATAGGGTGGCAGAGCGGGTAAAATGTCACGAGCCACCTTACCGAGGGATCCTGGGCACCAATTACCCTGAAAACAGGAGGCACTAATTACAAAATGTATTTAAAATATATTAATTCAGTATTTAATAAGTTATATAATTCAATGAACCTAATAAAATACACAAGTTATATCAATGAATTATCAAGATTTTAACACATCCGTAAGAAAATAACAGCCAGGTCGGATCTGATGTGTGCGAATCAGACTCACACACATCCGATGATTTAGCCACGGGCCTGAGATGGTATCGTTACGCCACTGTACAAAACATAAGTAAAAATGATGAAATGATATGCATACTCGCCAGTTTCAATACGGAGGTGTTTTGATTTTTCTTTTGGGCTTCTATTGGAGCTGACAGGATATGATGCAGCTTATTCCTTAGCTGCTTACAAATGGTTTTTAAATAGGTAGGTTAGGTTATGGGTATAGGTTTGGGCGGCCACTTGTAGCCTGTAAATAACATTATTTAATAAGCATTGTCCTTCCCGTATGAATCTCAATTAATATGGGGCTGGCACAAACATATCTTATTTCCAGTTATATGTAGAAGAAGAAGATGATCTAAGTTTTGTGACCGGCCGCCTGCGTGACGTCAATCCTTTTTGGGAATGCTTTCGTAATTCGTTGTTCGTCATCCGTCAGATTTTAACATACAATAAACACCTAACTAAAAAAAAAATATTTGTGATAAAATAAATTTATTTCACTCATAATTATCAATTGTTCAATTTTTCATTTAAATATCGACATCGACCATGCAAGTCGTTTTATAAAAGTGCAACCCTAAAAGCAGCCATTTTATGCGCCAAAATTTTTGTAGATACGAGTATACGAGATACACACACCACGAATTTCTACTAAACTGAAGGCCTACTGACTTCTATTATTAGTGATTACTTGTTTAGTATAGAGGCCAGTGTGAAAACACACAGTCACAGTATATGTATATACAGTATTGTATCTCCATGCAAACGGTCGGATCGCGAGACATACCTACACGCCTTGAGTTCAGTATACACGAACGAACGGTGTGATCGTTTTTTACCATAAACTTAATATACTAAGACGAACATCGCGAGTGTTCGTCGATCGATCACATGTGCGAGTGAGATACTTAGCCTTATACAGAAACCTAGGTGTGAGAAAGAGACAGAATAAATCTGACAGTGAGACCGGTTTTGAAACATTTAGTTTCAAATAGTCTCAATGTCAAAAAATTTCCCGTTTTAATTTTGGTGTTTTCGTCGTAATCTTTCTATATTTTAACTTGTAAATATAAAAAACAATAATGGTGCCGTATTATCTGTTACATTGTGGTGTAACATACAGGAAAAATCCAAAGAAAGAAACGTTTGATAGCTAAAGACCAAAAGTTCAATACTACTTTCAAAGTGTTTATTTTCGTAGAATATATACACAAAATTATTTTGTATTACATTTAACATATGCAGGGAATAGTCTATTTTTCAGATATTGTAATATTAAAAAAAATTATGTGTTAGATAAAAAATATTGAATACGTGAATATGACCGCTTTTGGCACAGTGATTGACTAAAAGCAAAACACAATCTATCAATATGTCGATATATTTTATGTCGCATAAAAGAACTATCAAGCTGCGGTCATTTCCCTTCATTATTTCATTATTCATCACAACTTCATTATTTTTAACTGATTTAAAAAAAGGGGCAGGTTTTCAGTTCGTCTTCACCTTCTTATATATATTACCTCCTTACTCGAAGATGGCTGCTTCAATATGAAACCGGTGTACCGGGTACCGGAATCAATCAATAGTAAGTATTTCACAAGTGGCGATAAGATTACTTAATGTGGTTGCCAAATAATGTATGCTCATGAGAATGCATTTGGTGAAGTTGAGCTGAAAGTGAACTACCAGTAGATCTTCTCAACAATTAATGTTCGTGCATCGGGAAAAGTTATATTTTGTAAAAGGTGATGAGCAATTGATATTAAGCTATTGCAACAGATAAATTAAAACCGAACCACTCAAAATCGAAAAATTAATTTTGTTCGTCCATTGTGAACTGATTTCAATCATTATTTTTTCATAGAATTGGTGAATACTCTTGAGTATTCACCAATTGGTCTCATTGAAATTTTAAGAAAATATTTCCCCTCTAAGGGAGGAAATTGAATTGAAGAATACCGTTTATTACAGTTTATGATGATAAAGGCGCATTGAAATCGGTGATCCTTTTTTATGTTATTGTTTTATTTTCCTGCGAACACTTATATAATATTTTCATAATTATGTATTTATTTGTGGACTGAATAATATACATTTCATGTCTTCTGTGACTGTACTTGTTAAACAAAACGATTTTTATGATAAATGACTGGGAGCCTCACAAAAATTCTTTGGTTTGCAGCACACATTTGTACACAAAGATTCTACCTACGGAACTTGTCTCTGTAAAATTAATTTATGTCTCTCTCTTTAACCTTCTTTTTGTTAGTAAGATACCTACCCGGTCAACCTGTCAAAAAGGAACCGCATTTTAATTATAAGTGCTATCATCATAATCGTACATATTTTAAAGGATAAATATAAAAATGGTCTCGTGTTCTGTATTAGATTGTGGTGTTACATACGGCAAGAATCCAAAGAACATAACATTTCACAGGTAATTACGGATAGTTCAATACTAAGTAGTATGATGTTTATTTTCGTACAATATATACACAAAATTATTTTCTATTACTCTTTAAATATGCAGGAAATACTCTATTTTGTAAAGATTATGATGGTTCAAAAATATCTGTTTGATAATGAAAATTCTATTCGTGAATTGGGATTGGCCAAAAACTAAACACAATAATATCGATATGTCTATATTTTTATCTATTATATAAAATAATAGCTAACATTTTTTTTTGCAGAATGTAGGAACATTGTTATGGAAAGGAAAGAAATTCAGAAACTATAGTAATGTTTTCCAATTGTAAGCATTTCCCATTTTCACTTACCTATCTTGTGTTAATCATTTAATCTGTATTGAGATCAAGGAGTTTTCCCTAATCTCATGAAACAAAGACAAATCATAATCATGGTATCTGTTGTAGAGATTCAACACCATCAATGCCAACGAACAGTTTTAATTTTTTTTGTTACCAATCCAGCTATACATACTAATAATAAATTTAACAAATTGTGTCAAAATGTCCGAAAAGTTTAGCATCTAAATTAGATAGATTGCTAAACTTGAATGCTTTTGATGTGTTATTGTATATCGATGAATAATTTATAGGCCTTTCGGTAGAAACAGCTTGACCTGAAACTGAAAGGTTGGTATTGTTTACTAATTGTTAAGAATTTCCATTTTCACTTATCTTGTGATAACTTTTATAAATATAATGAGATACCATTAATATGGTAATTTTAACTGATTTTCATATTATCCGATATATAATTTTAACCGATATCGAAACTTGCCAATCTATTATTAAACTTACCGCTCCCTACGTGACGCTTTCATTTAATTTGTGTACAGATCACGGGGTTTTCCCTGATCTCATGGAACAAAGTAAAATCTTAACACTCTTAAACTAACAATCTTAAATTCTTAAACTGTGAATATTAAATTATTGTATGGCTGTAAACGAGCTTACCTAGTTAGCAATATCTAGTTATTAGTGTAAACTATGAGCTTGTTATAAATATAAACCAGATGTAGCTGATAAAAATGCTAAGAAAAATGATTAGAAGAAAATTTAAAAATATTCGTAATGGTCTTTAGATTCTACTTCTCCTTTTAATTTTCACGTATGTACTAGTATTAGTTTTCTTATCACATATATTCCTTACTTAGAATTTTTTTATTAATATTATTAGGTACTGATATTGAAGATATATTATGAATTTTAATGTTTCATTTTGAAAATATTGAATTGTACACGTGAAAACTGTGTAGTCAATATTATTAAGTTATATTTTTAAAATGTGTGAGATGGGTCAAGTTATTGTTATAGGCAATAACCTGATAGTTCTGAGTATGTCATGCTCGCCTAGAAGTCCTGCTAATGGTGGCGTGTCAGGGCGTACAGCTCTCTTCAATATGGTTGACTTGGATGATGGCTGATGCGTGCGTCGTGTTGAAATGGGTGCCGCTAGTTTGGCCTAATCGGGACTACTATTACTTAAACTGACTAGATTATTCATTAGCTGGAGTATTTATATGTTTCAACATTATATCCTACTTCCATTTATTACATAAAAGCAATATAACCATACAGTTGTAAAAAACGTGTTGAAAAAGAGTGTCGAGTGTCCTTCTAGACACTAATTCTAACTCTCTCCTACTCCTCACAATATAAAAATACCTATAATAATTGGTTTTATTGAAATAAAATACTTTGATTTGATTTTGATATGACTATGTAAGGTTTGTCATAATATTAAAAATATTTTGATTTTGTTTTGATGTTTTATTTATTACATAGGTACCCCCACTGCTTTTCTTTGTGATATTTATCCCTTTTGTAGCAAATATTTTTTATTAATTCAAAATAATTTTAAATGTCACAGTTTTGATGAGGTCAGTTAAGAAGTCCCCGAAACCGATCTACTTGCATGAAATGTTTAATGATAGTAGTCGAAGCGTGGATGTGTAAGAGCAGCAAATGGCGGACTTTTATCTGTACTTACACTAGAGACAGTACATTGTAAGCTTACTTTACGTACTTAATCAACATTAAACCTAGCAATTAACGCTACACAATATTAAAAATACATTAGGATGAAAGTTATATCAATCATTATTCTATTGTACTTCCTTCGCTTCCGTCATTAAAAAATTACAAACAAAAGCACAACAACTCATAGTAACAAAACATTCAAAATACTACCAATCCTTAATGATATATAAATATTGCCGATTTTTTATATCGATATTGAGGTGACGTCAATGTGCCGACACTAAAAGTCACGTCTGTAAAACTTGCACACAGAAACATTTCAATTTTAGTCTCACGGAAATGACGGGACTGTTCGTCTATTACATACTAAGTTAAGTTTATGTTTTTTACGCAGTAAGCGTGCGATTTGTGTATTTCATTGAAATAAATACAAATACTAAAGTACTTAATATGGCAAATAGAAATTGTAGACTATATTGTGCTCTTTTTGGTTGCTTGAATTCTTCAAAAACGCACACAGAGATAATATTTTTTAAATTACCTGGAAACTCCGAAAGATAAGACTATAAAATAATTTTTATGTACCTACTAGTACGTAGTTTGTTTTTTTTAATAGGTAGGTATTTCGCTTTTTCCACCGAGTAAATTACCTGGATGAATAAATAAATAAGTATTTTTTGGTTATTTTTTTATTGAATAAAAACTAATCTAGGAGGAACGGGAGTCTAAGAGTTGGCAGCACTAAATCATGTGTTGTGTTGTGGACATTTGGACAACGTCATATACCATCTAATCAAAATCGGTGTAAATAAAACAAATATACCTACCTATTACCTACATATTTTAAGAAAAAAGTAATGCTATATTAATTGCAGTGAAGAAAAACTTTTAAAATCACAAAGAATGTTTTTTAAAGCATACAATTACCAATTATTATCAAATTAAGCATAAAATTTGGTAGCTACTTTTGCTGTTCCTGAATAGAATATTGTAAAACCGTATGTATATTTCATTTTAATCAGTGCTAAATATATAAATTCAACACAAACTAAACTAAAACTAAATGCTAAAGATATAAATTAAACACAAGTTTAGAATTCAAGTTCTATTATTCCATTAATTTAAATTTAATTTACATGTAAGTTATTTAAACATACCTTTCGTATTTCAGGATTCCCTTGCCTTCGTAATTATAAAGTTAAACGTGACAAGAATCTAGAACAGCACTTCTGCGGCTTTAGTTTTTTTTAAATATGTTTAAAATATATCAGAGATGATTATTAGATCAAAGAATGTATTTTCTTGCTTATATTTTCGACCCAGGCTAGGGGTTCCATTAGGCATATGGATAGCTGTGTCAGTGGTGTACTACTGGTGGCTAATATCTAGAATAAGTGTGCTAGAGACACAGAACAAAGTATTTAAATCACAGTTGAAGTTATCACAAGATTATGATGTTCCTCCTGTAAGTATATATTTTTTAAGTTCTTTGTTTCTCTTTAATATTATTTACTTAAAGAAAATTATGCTAAACATCATAAACAACTTAATTCCCTCAAATTACAAATTCAAAATCAATTACAAATACTGTAAGTATATAAGCTTTTAATGCACTCAGTAAGCATGCAATACAGTGTTTAAATAAATTATAATATACCTTTATATATGTATATGGGTTTCTTTATTTATGTTCCATTACTTATATATAATGGTTTGAGTTCTGTAAAAGTTTTACATACTAGCTGGCTTCAGAGGGCTTTGAAAAACTTCTTCACGCATTTAATTTGTGAAAGGAATGTTATGATTTTACTTATAAATTGTAGTAAGATCCTAAAATAAAACTTTATAGATGTTTATAATTCCATAGAACACGGACCTATGTTTATGTCACTAAAGAATTTGTATTTTTATTTATTAGTACTATGGTAACCTTTTGCTGTTGTAATTTCTGATGTTCTCTTAAAGCTGCTACCATAATATAATTATCTTGATACTTCTTTCAGGGACCTGCTGCATTGGGCACCCTGTGTGAAACAGTAGACATAGCTTTAGTGTGTATGGGCAAGTGCACTCGTCTCATAACACCGATGCTGAAGTCTTTGTTGCATCACCGTCAGAACCCGCTGCACTTTCATTTTGTGGTGGATAGCACTTCACAACATGCAATAAGTGTATTATTTGATACATGGGATTTACCTGATGGTGGGTCATATTTATGTTTAATTTTTAAACAATATAATCTCTTTGTTTTAGTAACGGTTGTGTCTAGCACTATTAATTATGTAGTAAGAAGGATGTGTGACATATTATTACAATATAATATTTATAGTTGAATGGCCATCGATTTAAAGTAGCTGGAGGGGTTAACAAGAATACTAGCAATGTGACCCATATTACTAGATCCACATAATGTGGCTTACACATTACTAGTACTTTTGGCAACCCCTTTAATTAAAATAAATGGTTGTGTTAGTGTTGTGTAGTGGTTAGTGATCCTTATTACTGAGCCAGAGGTTGTGGGTTAGATTCCCACCCAAGACAAATAATTGTGGAATGAGCATGATAAGTAAGTATATAGTAATTTAAAGATCTATAATATGTATGTATTTAGTAATAAATAAGTATGTTTATCAGCAGTCTGGTAACCAAAGTACAGGCTCTGCCTAGTGTGAGATGTGTCGAGTTATTATTATATCTTCATTTCATTCCATTCCTTTTAACTATGTCTCTTTGTTTGCAGTGAAATACACATGCTACAATGCACAGAACCAGTTGTCTCAAGTCCAATGGATTCCCAATGCCCACTATTCAGGTGTATTTGGATTAGCAAAACTGCTGTACCCAGATATCTTGCCCAGTTCCCTGAAACAGGTTATTGTGCTAGATTCTGATCTGACTTTTCTCTGTGATGTGGCGGAATTATGGAATATGTTTAAGAATATGACTGACGATAAGGTAAGTTAGTTTTTGTCTTTAAATTCTATATATTTATTTGACCTATAACCATATATATCAGTGACTGCACTGAGCTATGGCCTTATAAAATGGCTGAAAGTCATCCAGCTAACTTGAAATGGAGTTACAAATTTGGAGGAATAAATTTTGAGAAGAACAAATGTAACTGGTATGGATAGCAGTCCATAAGGTCTTGAGAACCGACAAACTCGTGGGAAGAAAGGTTTTTAAATTACATACTCACATTACTACTGCAATGTGAAACTGAGTAAACTGAAAACCTTAACCTTAAGTTAAGAAAAAAATACTTATATCGATTTTAACCAACAACCAACTCTCGGGTTTTTTTTCTTGATGTACCCTAGCATCGTGTATGCATCATTCCATGATGAATAAAATATGAACAAACTAATATTGATTTTTAAACAATAAGAATATGTTTATATGTTTCTTTTATAGCTAAATAAATAATAGAAATACAAATTTTCAGTTTATAGGTTTAGTAGAAAACGAAAGCAATTGGTACTACAATAATGGCAAACGCTGGCCTGCATTAGGCCGAGGTTTCAACACGGGAGTAATGTTGCTAGACCTAAAAAAATTACGCCGCAACACTGATTGGACCAGCCTGTGGCGTGATGCTGTGAACTCTAACATTGACACGCTGAAAGAGACAACTTTGGCTGACCAGGATGTCATCAATGCTATAATAAAGAGTCATCCGAACTTTGTCTATAATATGAGTTGTCAGTATAATATACAAATGTCAACAAAGACGATTGCGAAGGAATGTTATGGAGAAGACAGAAATAATGTTAAGGTCAGTGTAATAAATAATCTTATAGATTAATGAGGTTAGGAGAATTATTTTGCTGGGTAGTTTTAGACTCACTGTTCTATCTAGTACCCTGTTTAGGAATAGCACTGTAGATCACTGCTCAGGTACTGAAACTTATTAAAGAGAAAAATATTGAATAAGTCACTAAAGAGAAGAAAAATCAGATCTTTATTTGATATTTGATTTGATATTTAACTAACTTTGCTTTCCATTGTTTATGAAATGTGGCAATTGAACTGATTATTCATCATTGCATTAATAAGTTACTATGATGGTTCAAGAAATTATAAAAACATTTCTTAGGGATCTCTAAAATTGATTTACATGCCATGTCATGGTGCAAAATTGGTGGAGGTACAATATTTAATTAATGCAATTAGACGGAAAACTACAGAAAATGGTGATTTATTATTTTCCACTTCGCTCGAGTCTGTATTCTCTAATTTAATTGTTATTTTATTGTTATAAGGTCTATTAATGTAGTATTGTTGTTAATATAAATCAAGAATTACAAAGGCCTCAAAACACTTCCTTGTGGGAGCCATTAGTGTTTTGATTAATAGGTTATTATCCCGCTTGTTTTTAAATTAAGTTTAGTTTCAGCTATAGCTTGTTAACTACTTTTGTCTAAAATCTTACTTCCAATACAGGAAGGCCCAAATTTCTATTACCAGATCAACTTAGTCAAAGGCTTGTTATATTTCAATACTCAGCACCGGTCGGGATATCAATATTTGGCATTGCATGATTTACATTTTTATTGTTAGACTAGGATATGTACAAACAAGCAAACACACTCGTCTAATGAGCTGCTGTTTCGCTATTTGTTTGAATATGCTAAATAGTAAGCTTATTGTACATAATATCTATGGGATGGTTCCAGTCACACACACTTTGGCATAAAATCTTTCGACACATTACGGACATTTCTGTTTGAATGATAAGCTAATAGACTGTTGACATTATTTTGTAGATAATTCACTGGAACTCACCAATGAAGTACGATATAAAGGTCCGAGACTCTGATTTTTTTAAAAAGATCCATCAGTCATACGTGAACTTTGATGGCAATCTACTTAAAAACAAATTACACACGTGTTCACAGATTGAAGCCGTCACGTATAAGGTTGGTGCATTTACTTATTACCAACATGACATGATAATTTTGCATAACTGCTTTTTTGCCTTTCTGCTAAACATTCACATTTGCCATATGAGTTTGATTACGTCACTAACCGGATAAACTTAAAGTGCTCCATAGTCTAATAAAGTATATTTTATAAGGTGTTACGGAAAGGTGGCCATATTTTAGGGTCGTATAGTTAGACCCCGTTGACTATAGCTTTATGTAACACCGTGTATAGTTACTATTATGACACCAACTGACAGCTATCGGTTAATGACGCAAAATTTATCTTATTATATATTATATATGCTGTTTGCAATTACGTGATCATATTTCCTATTTAATCCTTGCTTAATCAATTTTACTAAATTTATTATAGTTTGGTTACGTTATAATTAAATGATTGATTTTGATGTTTAAAAGCCTACGTAAGGGTCGTATACTGAATATATGAATACTTTATCCAATACAAAAATAATTATTCAAATTTGACTTATATTCCAGAGACTAGTGCATTAAAAAAAAACAAATTTATTATTATTCTTATATTTTAAACCCTTACCGCCGACTACTCAAACGACACTAAAATGCTAATGACAGTTGAATACATTACAGCGACATGACGAGAACTAACAAAGTCTTTTAGTTAAGTATTCGTCGAGTATTCAACCATCAACCAATTATAATGTAAAAGTCTGAAAGTAATAGTTGTAAATTAGTGCATTGCTCATAATAATACAGATCTGTTTCTCCAGATGAACCACTCAGATCTTTGCATAAGCTTTCGAGCGGCCCAACGTATCAAACTACGCACACATCTATACTACATGGATTACGATCACGTTGACATTGGGGACTTTGACGTCACACTTGTGCTGCAGCTTTCTATGGATCGACTGCAGTTCCTTGAAAGACTAGTCAAATATTGGGATGGTGAGCCTTTGAACTATGTTCTTAATCTTAATTTCAAAGTTGTGTTTGTCCCGTTTTTGAAATTCGTCGCTAGTCATTGCAATATAAGCATATCAATATATTATGGTACAGTCAAAACTCTTAACACACATCATACCGTCACGGTAACGGCATGGCTCCAACGCCTCCAACCCAGCAATGAAGTTACGCGCTTACTGCCCGCCCTCGGCTTTTTCATATTGACATTATGAAATATATTATACGACCACGTTTTAATGCTCAGATTTGAATGACAACTTAATTCCTGGGGTGGAGCCGTGACGCTATAGTGTGTGATGAGCTTTAATCGGTCAAAAGTACTTTTAACTGAAAAAAAAAACAGTCAAAAATACTTTCGACTGAACAGGTTTGTCAAAAGCAGCTTTGACTGAAAATCATTGATTAATAGTGATTTTTACTGCAAATTAGTTGTTAAAACTGGTTTTGACTGACGCTCTTAGTCAAAAGTACTTTACCACTATAGCATCAGTCAAAATTCAACTGGTTATAATGTGCATAAAAATATCTAAACTGACCTAACAACCTTATAATAGTTTTAACCAGCTCCATTGCTCAAGGTGAGTCGACAAAAGTAGTTTTGATTGATTTTGTTAGTTAAAAGTACTTCTGACTGGTTAATAGTTTTGATTGCAACATAAACATATAAACTGTTTCCAATTTTTTCTTTATTATTATATTACTAAAGCTCGTCAATTAGCTACTGAACAAAAAAAGAAAATCGGTTGACAAGCGGAGGATTCAATGGTACTGAACCTTTTTGTGTATAGATACACAGGGGTTGCCTGGACTTTAATCTGCCGGAAGTAGAGGTTTTATTCCATTTCAACAAGCAATTCTATTTCGGGTCTAACGATCTCAATCAAATTTCGTATTTAGACAAGGTTTTGCTTTTAAAGTTTATCTATGTATATTTCCTACAAAAAAAGCGTCTTTAAACAAAAAAAAAAGCCAGCGAAGGCCTTCCAGGTATTTCCTATTTAAACGATAATAGTTCTGTAACCTACATATCTTAAGACTATCTATTCCAGGTCCCCTAAGTGTCGCCATCTACTTGTCAGACTGCGAAGTAACGAAACTGGAGAGCTTCATCCGAGATTGGTCAGACACGCTAAGCATCAGAAAAAATATCGGTTACCATCTAGTTTTTAAACATGACGGGGTAAGTTCATCCTTTGTTTTATAAAATAGATACATAAGTCGTACTAACGACATTTTAGTATTCATAGCACGAACTTTTAACTTACAATATTTTATTTTTTATTTTAGGTGCATTACCCAGTGAATTATCTCCGCAACGTTGCTTTAGAGAACGTGAATACTCCATACGTGTTCCTAATGGACGTAGATTTTGTGCCCATGCCGGGTCTTTACGAACATTTGAGAAGCGCCATACAACTTGTCAACCCATACCCACAGAAGAAGGTAATTATTGGTGCTGATTCTATTGTACACTCGACTAAACTAAAACCTGACTTAATTTCTGCATATGAAATCAACCTTGTGGTTTTCGTAATAAGGTCTATTTGTTACTAGCATCTATTTCTCAGCGCCGCTAAATTTCACTAAAACCTGTCAACTCAACTTTATTTCCACGCAGCGAGATTCTCCATTTATTCAAACGCTGTATAATTGCCGTATAAAAACTTGTTCAAAACGAACAAGGATGATGTGTACTAAAAAATAATAATTTTAATCTACACCTACGTAGACGCCTACTAAAAACAGAGCAAAAGAGATGGCATTCAACGGATAGCGGCTCTCGCTACGTGGTATTAAAGTTTATTTAAGCGTACCACACTTTAGTCGACAAATAAATTGCTTATTTCGATAGCGATATAATGTTACTTACTTATTTTAATTTGAAATAACACCTTGTTTCGAAGTGTACAAGGTTTACATCTTATATGAAGAAAATTTAGTGAATTTTAATTTAGCGAGTGAAGTAACAGAATTGGGACCATTATTTATATTAAGAAAAATTTTAAAATAGATCATTATTTAGATGATAAAAATGCTTGGCAAAATGCCGGTCCTGCTACACAGTCACACTGTCAATAAGTAGGTACTAGTCTTGTTTCTTATCTGACGTACCTATAGATTTATTGAAATTTTGATTATTATTATTGACATTATTAATTTTATAGAACATTGAAATTATTTTATACACTGTTGACATTGTAGTTACGATACGCTTTTTATTTCTTGTTAATTAGAAAAATTTGAATTATACATGTGGGAACTGTGCAGTCACATAAGTATTAAGTAAATTTTCTATGTTGCCTAGCAGCTCTATGATTTTCTTTTTCATTTTAGATCAATATTCTGTTACATTGTCCTCACATTAAATTGCGCTTATAAGCAATGTAACAAGTAACTTTGTAAAAAATACCATGTCGGAAAGAGTGTCCTTGGAGTTTCTTGCCTGTTCTTCTCCATAAGATCTACGTTTTGGGACAGGCAACTAGCTTCACGACCGACTTATACCGACTGACTCCTCCTGACAATTCAAAAATACCTACTATGGGTTTACTTGAAATAAATAATTTTGATTTGATTTAACACATTCATCATCATCATCCTTTCATCGTCCACGGCTGGACATAGGCCTCTCCTAATGTACGCCACTCGATCGTCAGCTCTCCTCATCCAGTTTTTCCCCGCTATTTTGCGCAGATCGTCACTCCACCTGGCCGCACGGTGGCGTACAGTACGTTTCCCTTGACGCGGTCTCCACTCCAGAGCTCATCTACCCCAGCGGTTATCGGTTCTGCGGGTAATGTGGCCAGCCAACTGCCACTTCAGCTTGCGAATTCTCGAGCTATGTCGGTTACCTTGGTTCTGTGTCGGATTACTACACTTGTTTATGTGTAGAACATAAAACTCTTTTGCTGGTTAAATGTACTTTTTCATGGTCAAACTGTTTTCCGAAACTACCGTAAATAACTATATATATTTTTTTGTTTTTTTTTTTGTTTTAAAAAGACAACTCCCGCATTAGGAATATTCCTGTGTCGCGGGGGGCTTCACAAACATTCAAACAACGGTCACAAAGGACACCCAGACTCGGGACACGAGGTGCGAGGTGACCACTTAAACCATTGCGCCATCCGTGCAGTCAGTTTATTTGGCTTAAGAAAAAATTACTAAAATATGGGTTTAGAAAGAATTGTTGCCACGATAAAAAACAACAAGCAACCCCAATATATTTCAGGGCTTCCAAATTTAAATATTACTTACTAGTTATAATTGCATACGGTTGTTGCAGTGCCTAGTAGTAGCAGCGTTCGAGACCCAGCGCTACCGCACGTCGCCCCCGCGCAGCAAGGCGGCGCTGTTGGCGCGACTCACCACCGACGTGGCGCCCTTCCGGGCACGCGAGTGGCCCCGAGGGCACCGCGCCACTGACTACGCGCGCTGGGCCTCCGCCACCGCGCCCTACGAGGTACGTGCCTAGCGCGCAGTAGTGACACATGCCGCCACCAGCAGACTACTAAACAGTAGTCTACTTTCGATATTTTAATAATGATTTTATTGAAGTACAGTTTTAGATGTATCTTTGCAGGTCGAGTGGCAGTCTGACTACGAACCCTACTTAGTAGTACACAGATCTATACCAAAATATGACACACGGTTTTCTGGCTTTGGTTGGAACAAGGTAACATCACAAGAGATTTTTACCTTATTGTAATCGATCTGTCTAAAAACAACTCTTTAATAACATGTGTTCCATCGCGCAGGTGTCACACAGCGTAGAGCTGCGTGCGCAGGGGTACCGCGCCGTGGTGCTGCCGGGAGCCTTCGTACTTCACACGCCCCACGCGCCTTCCCACGACATCACCGCCTTCCGCGCCGACCCGCACTATCGCATGTAAGCACTCACTATCTACATAGTGCTGCACACGCCCCACGCGCCCTCCCACGACATCACCGCCTTCCGCGCCGACCCGCACTATCGCATGTAAGCACTCACTATCTACATAGTGCTGCACACGCCCCACGCGCCTTTCCACGACATCACCGCCTTCCGCGCCGACCCGCACTATCGCCTGTAAGCACTCACTATCTACATAGTGCTGCACACGCCCTCCCACGACATCACCGCCTTCCGCGCTGACCCGCACTATCGCATGTAAGCATTCACTATCTACATAGTGCTGCACACGCCCCACGCGCCCTCCCACGACATCACCGCCTTCCGCGCCGACCCGCACTATCACATGTAAGCACTCACTATCTACATAGTGCTGCACACGCCCTCCCACGACATCACCGCCTTCCGCGCCGACCCGCACTATCCCATGTAAGCACTCACTATCTACATAGTGCTGCACACGCCCCACGCGCCCTCCCACGACATCACCGCCTTCCGCGCCGTCTTCACTATCTACATAGATAGTGATTGCTATGTGACCAAGTGACAGTTTACATTTTTTTATATTATGAAAATAACAATATTCCAGCTGCCTGGCACTCTTAAAGCAAGAATTCATGGATGATTTGAAGAGGAAATACAATGTCACTTTTGAAGATTCGCCGAAGCCTGATGGAATTTATTTAGGTCAAGCCAAAAGCCTTATACTCAACCAAGCCAACGATAACGAGGTAAACAGTAACTAAACTTTTGTTTTTTTACCAAGCTGTCCAAAGGGAGCTTTCCACAGAGCGTGACATTGCGACTAATTTGATCAGTCTCTTTTTTGTTGGCGATATGTACTTGGAGTTTCGAATTGATAATTTAAGTTAAAAATAATACCATTGACAATACAAAGAAGATTATTTTATAATTTGCCGACAGTTCTATAAGTATTGGTTATTAATCCTCGAGATGCAAAATGAAGGAATCGTGCTTTATGGTCTCTGCACAACAGACGTGTATGCAAGCTATTTAAATGATTGAATTTTAAACCCAAATCGGTTGTTCAAGTTCAATTTTGCTTAATTGTATCCTAACAATTCTAATAATATAATTTTAAAACTGTTGTATTTATGAGTACAAATTGTTTTTTGGTTTTGTTTTTTGTGTTACAAAATTACATTATCGATCAGCTGTGTTCCGCCATTTGGCCATACAATATTAATCATAATATATAATTTTGAAATAAACACATGTGCAAAACATAAGTGAAAATAATAATTAAGATAACATTAAAATATACCTACATAATAAATTAAAACTCATTTATTAATTATCTATTCTAAATTTTGCGTCTAAATTATCCTGTTATACATATTACGATATAAAAAACAATATTTATTACATAGTCTGCCTGCATTTTTACCTATCTCTTATCTTGTAAATATTCTTTTAGCGAATAGTGACGTTTGGCAACTAACCATTTGTGAAGTTTCTTTTTAAAAATAGACCTATTTCATTTATATTCCTTATCTCTAATGGTATATTATTATTAGAGATCGGATATTCGGGTGCATATTTACCTAAAGTTGAGATGTTGGGTATTATGGAAAGCACTTTTTTATCGAAAGAATCCCGCGATTCCCGTGAATTTAAGTGTACCTATACTCCGTGAGATGTAATAAACCCCAGTTTGACACAAATGACACTTGCTCTGTTACAACGTATAATGGTTGCTTTTCCCTACTTTTATTGTCAGTGATTTTTGACGAAGCAAAAACAACCTTATTACGTTGTAACAAGTGTCAAATCGGGCCTATTAAACCCCAGGAAATGGAAGCATTTTGTAAGAGTGCGAGTGAGACGGCAAATTATACTTGCTTGTGCGCAAGTAGCGACGCGACAGTACAACTGCATTCGTAAATAAAAATATACTTAGAAGCCGCTTCCATAATTTGTTGTCAAAAAAATAACTTAAGGTAAATGCATCCGATTATCCGATCTCTAATTATTATATATGCGTGGACCTTAACAAAAGACACTTTCATGCAATAACTGCGTGTTGCTGGCAACTATGGCCAGTTTGTTCTTATGATGCGCTCTCTGAAGTCTCATATTGAAGTCTTGAATGCGCGTATTGAAGTCTCATAAATAAAGGGACTGGGTAATGGTAAAATACAGTTTGCAGGAATCTGTTTGTTTTAAATTACACATACTTCTGATACATCGTTTTTGTGCAATGAATACACGTACTCTTTCTGTTGAGTTTCCCCAAAAACTATCCCGTAACGAAGCGTAGAAGCGACATAGCCATGGTAAGCTGTAAGTGCCGCGGTTTGATTTACTACTTTATTTTATTTGTAAAGAGCATATAAAAATTGGCTTAGTTTTTTGCAGATATATTCAGTATGAGACTTACAATTTATTTTATTATCAATGTACAAACCCAAAAATTTTGTAGTGTTAATTTCTTTTAATTTTGTATTTAAGTAAGTTATATTCAAATTGTTTTCTATATTAATACGTTATTTAAAGTACATTATTTTCGTTTTGTCCAAATTAATGGTAAGTTATTCTTATTAAGCTATTCTATTATTACTGTTAGAGATGTATTTATGTCATATTCGATATTAATTTTATTAGTATTGGTATACAGTAATGTGCTGTCGTCTGCAAACAATGTCATTTTGTGAGTCGTTATTGTGGGCATGTCATTTATATAAATGAGGAACAAGAGCGGGCCTAATATGCTACCCTGAGGAATTCCTATTGAGATATTTTTGAAAGCAGATTTAAACGTTTCCTCGGTTTTGCTAGATACAGACAACCTTTTTAATTCTTACTAGATGTGTAATTCTGGACTTAATCGCGATAATATTTAAAAGGTACAATACCTCTTGGTTACCCGACCTTTCGATCGACTTGCACCGATCGTAGTCACGAGTGGACTGATGAGTTTTTAATTCTGTATACTGTTTTCTGTTTCTAAGGTAAGATTTGACTATATTATACACATTACCTCTAACTCCGTAGGCATACAGGTTATTTAATAGAATTTTATGTTGGACATGATCATATGCTTTTGTCATATCCATATAGAGGGCTGCTACTGGGGTTCGTTTATCCACATTTATTAAAACCTCCTGTAAAAAATTATATATTGCTGTTTATCGATTCATTTTTTCTAATCCGTATTGGCATGTGAAAATGTTATTAGTATCAAAGAAGCTGTATAGGCAGCAATATATGATTTTTTCAAATATTTTTGATAATATAGATAATATATTTCTGTTTTATTAACTTTTTTATAGATTGGTTTTATTACTATAATTTTTAGTTTGTTGGGATGCTCTATACAAATATTCATTATATGACTTAAAGGGGAAGCAGTCTGATCTGCTACGTTTTTTACAACTTCTGTTATTATTCTGTCATATCCTGCGCTGAAGGTATTTTAAAAAAAATATATTACTTTTATAATATCGTGAGGTATTGTAGGAGGCAGAAATACCTATTTCTCATTGTATTTTATTGTAGAGGGCAATTTCAATGTTTGTGTATTATTATTATGCTTCACTGTTTCTGTAAAATGGTTGTTAAAAATGTTTGCCATACTTTTTGGGTCGGTAATTATTTCACTGTTGATAATGAGTTTCTCAACCCTCTTATTAGGAAATTTATTTTTGGTATCATTTATGACCTGCCAAGTTGCTTTACATTTATAAGTAGAGGTATGACTACAATGATTATTTTAAATCTTTTTTGTGGTGTTATTATCTTTTTATATCGCTTGGCGTTTGTTTCAAATTTTATTCTATTGTCTTTGTTCGAATGTGTTCTGTACCTCCATAATAAGTCTTGTTTTTGTTTACTACATACTTGTATGCCTTTTGATAACCATTTCGGGCTAGTCGTAGAACGGACCCGAAATTTCTTGATCGGAAAACATGAGTTATATATTAGGGAAAACAATTCTAAAAATATATTGTAAGATTCATTAGGGTCACAAGATTCATAAACAGGGTCAAAAGAAATTTGTTTTATATATATATATATTTACAGAAAATTTCTTGGTTCCTTTTGGTATAGTGCCGTTCAAAAGTGTACTAATATTTTAATAAACTAACCTTTATTTGGGCACTTGGTCTGAAAGAGCGAAATCTATTATTTGGCCTTTACACCCTCTGATATTGTGGGCAATGTTGTCTATACATCTGTTACTAGCATTGCGTGTCGGTTGATCGAACTGAAGTACCAAATTAAAACTTAAAAGTATGACTATAACTATGAAATTATTACTTATCGAAGATTTGCAAAGATTGACAATTAGCAAGCTACGCTCTGTGTAAAGCGATTACACTTGATGGCTGTGAGACAGCCTACATATCGATATAACGAAACTGTTGTTATGTAATTAATTAATAATTTGGATTCCAATTGTATTTTTGTACTATTTATTGCTTACGTACGCAAGACTCACTTGTATCCACTTAGATAAATAGCGACTCTCGGAGCTTAGCAATTAAGTACAAATTAGCTTGAAAATAATAAAATAAATATTCCATATTCAAAAAATGTTTCCTAAGCGTTAGCTAGCGTAAGGTATTATTTATTTTTATGACGAGTCTTTCGACGCTGTTTTTCTTCTAACCGCAACATGTACTCAAATATTTGAGTGTGTCATTTGGTGACGTATGTTTGTAAAATTGATGTGGAGGGTCTCTAAGGGTGAGGTGGGCTATCTCTATGTATGAAACATGTCCGTCTAAACTATGTAATTAGGTGGCGCTATCGTAACTAAAGTGTGTGGTAACTATGAAGGAAAAAGTAGCGCGTTGTAACCTCGTTTTCAACACAAACATTAATGCCGCGTTCCAATAAACAAAAAACGATTCGTTTTGCTTACGGAGGTTAAAATTTTCGTTGAAAATTCAACGAAATTTTACCATCCGTAAACAAAACGAATCGTTTTTGTTTATTGGAACGCGACATTAATGAATTAGCAGATATTTGAGAAGATTCTGTTTTTATTTTTCATTATTCATCGTTTCATCAATTGGCTGGTAAGTAGCTGGCCTATAACTGCTAAGTTCATAATTATCACACCCTTCGACTACACTAGAGCCATTCTGGTCACTTCTTGAATAATTTTTAGACCCTTTTTGGTTTACGTCTCATACAAGCAGTGATTTGGCGTAACTAGTTATTTATGTAATCTAATTAATAATTGAATTACAAAATAATTTTATTAAAATGTATAATATATCATCGTTATTACACAGTATTCAATTACATTGTAATTATAATTACTTTCAACGTGCAATGAAATTAATTACAATGTATTTCAAATTCAAAGTTGTATTTCAATAACTAATGACAATGTAACTGTAATTTGTAATTATTAATCGAATTACTTTTTGCCCATCACTACATACAAGATGGTGCTCCTTGCATGTACCCTCAATAATCATTGGTAATTAATTATCATCACACTGCCACATCATTATACAGAATAAGTTATAATTAATATTATTCCATAAGCTGTGATAATATAGGCTTATGCTGTAATTTTTTTACTAAGATTTATTTCTATCGATGTACATCACATGTATACTTAAGAAAAGCACCGTTCTTTACATAAAAAAATAGTTTTATAATATTTAAGAACACATTTTCTAAAATCATACAATTGGATTCCAAATATAGTAAGTAAAGAGTATTAAGTTCAATGGTTTTTAAGAGCCACCGCGCACTGGTGATTTTTAATCGGACGATAGTCGCTATCGTCTGACGACCGTGATCAAACTATCAGTCGATAGTTCAGTCCTGTGGTGGTGCGCGCACTACACCGATTTATAAGTAAATAATCTCACGTGTAGACCAAGAGCAGACTGAAAATGGCTTCTAGAACTAGTTGCAGTAATCCCCGCACATCTCCCGTACTAGAACCATCGACTGACTGTTTAGTTTATGATGTGCGCGCAAACACGTACTTCGCAATCGATCGACAGTCGCCCGATAGTTTAGTTGAATGCAGTGCGTGCGCTTACATCATACTTCACACACGTTTTGCAATAGAAGATAGTTGTTCGATAGTTTGATAAATTAGGAATCTGGTAGTAATTTTCAATAGTTTGACTGGCCGATTTTTAATCGTCAAATGAGCTCACTGCCACTGGTCAAACTAGGCCGATTAAAAATCACTAGTGCGTGGTGGCTCTAATTGTTATTAATTATTATTAGTTAGTGCCTTCACACATGAACCGGCAATCGGGCAGGCCGCTAGCTAGTTAATAGAATAGGTAGGATAAATGTATGTCATGTAATGTCTGTCACAATCTTTTATTCTTTAAATTGATATATTATTATAAGTTTGAATTGGCATACATTATAAATAATTACTAAATTTAGCCTATAAAGCATTCATCTAAATTTTTTTTAAGTATTTTGAAAATGTGACCAGATTATCTTAGTTAAGTTTACATAAAACTCGGCACATGTAGTACATATCTATAAACTATGAAAGCGTGTAAATAGGCTGACATTTAGATTATATTTTATAAGGTATTATTATAACATATACAAAGATATACAAGCTTGATCAGGCTCTAGTTATGTACTAAAAGTATAATCAATAATGCCATGCTTCTCATTATTAGCTTTGCAAATACTCTCTTGGAATATTTTATTTAACTTTTGAATTACTGGCTTTAGGCTCACGCCCGTATCCCGAAAGGAGTAGTCAGTCAGAGGCGTATTAAACACCTACATTTTGGCAATTATAATTTGGTCCCACCCACGTGATAGGGGGCAAGCAAGAATTTTCCCAAAGAAGGTAATGGATTATCCGCATAGATTGGGGAGTGTTAATCAATAGCTGGAGCAAGTCAGGATCGCATAACTGTAAATCGAATTGGCTTTTGTCGGAAATTCTAAGGCGTCTAACAATTTTCAGTACTCGTTTAAATGATTTGAAATTTACATATATCTATCATTCCATGTTTTGTAAACTTTGTAAGTTTACAACTTTGTAAGTTTACAACTTTGTAAGTTGACGACTTTATAAATTTACACTTTTGTAAGTTTACAAAACATGACATGATAGACAGGCATATGAATAAGTAATAATTATTTTGTATTTTGTTAGTTTTTTTTTTTAGAAGAACAAATTAGCCACGCATTTAAACTTAAAACCGTTTATTGTAAAAATAATAACACATAAAAAATAATTTTAATGTTTAATTAAACGCAACGCAGCATAATATAAAGCTTTAAAATGAATTAATTAATTTAATATTAGTAGCCCTTTTAGAATAGTTATCACATAAGCACAGTATTCACCAAGCAAATAAATTAAATATATTCTAGTTTTCCCTTACATCTGTTATTAGTAAATATTAGTACATAAACAAAACCAACTCTAATTTGATCCCAATCAGTTTTGTACATATAACCTATTGTCGTCAACCGGGCACTTTGGGAATTAAAGATGAGTAAGAAGGAAATATTTTGAAATAAATATCCTTTCTGATAGATTTCTTACATTTTACCGCTGCTTTCTGTAGTCATGGGCGTTTCCGGAAAAACGATTTACACGTGTAATTTTATTTTGCATTCCACTGCAGTTACATTTTTATCTATTATATGTATGTACTTCATCTATTTATTGTTTATTTGTCCATCCAAAGATTGCCTGGAAGAAATTGCTTTCAGCGACAAGGTAACCCTTTGTACACAATAATATTCACCTGATGTTTTTTGTAAAAATATTTTTGTTGGTGGACAATAAAGTTTATTTCTATTCTATTTTATTTAGACATAATATATATTATATAAAAATGTTAATTAGCAGTCTGGTTACCATAGTACAGGTTCTGCCTAGTTTGGGGTCAGACGGCCGTGTGTGATATGTTATTATTATTAATGATATGTTATTATTATTAATGATATGTTATTATTATTAATGCACGCTTCTTACTAAAAAAATGCTTGCGTATCACAGCAAATATAAGCGCTTTGAACCATGTTTTCTTCTAACAAATTAGCAGCACCCTTATGTAATAAGGGCCATAATAATTGTCTATTGCAACTATAACCAAAGAAAGCAGGATGGTGATGATCTTAAAGATCTCCCAGTGAAAGAACATAATAATAATAATTTTATATTTTTATTCTTTAGTATTCTTATATTGGGATATTAATAAATTAGTATTTTTTACACGATCTCTTCGTACTTATTCGCGTTAATATATCACTTCACTACATATTATAAAACAAAGTCACCCGCCGCGTCTGTCTGTATGTCTGTGCGTGTGTGATTTTCATGCGGTTTTCACCAATAGACAGAGTGATTCATGAGGACGGTTTAGGTGTATAATTTGTTAACGTTTCGTGTAAATTGGTTGAAATATGATGATAATTGTTGAAGATGTCTCTACTTCCCGTGCGAAGCCGGGGTGGGTTGCTAGTTAAAGATAAAGAAATCGTGAATAAGTATGAAGTTTTCATAAATATTTAAGGCACAAAAGCGAAAGAAGTTCAACTTATTTAAGTAAAGTATTATTTTTTTTTGTCATCATTCCTGTATCTACAGCATTTTAATATTAAGTAGGTACTTTTATTAAAGTTTCCTTTTCTTTTAAGATATAAATGCAACAATCACTTTATTTCATAGATTTTGCTGTTATGACTAAAAATTTTTTTTTATTGTATGCCATAAAAACTGAAATAATTAGAATGAATGTACCCTTTTTTTTCGCGTGGTAACCCCCACGGTTCATCACCTCACCATGGCTATCGGTGAAGGGATATGTCGCAATCGAACCGACTAAAACCACACGGTGTTCCGTCACAAGTGAGTCTATCGCAAGGGACTCGGGTATACCCTAGGAAGGAAGTCCCCGAGAACCCTGATAGACTTTGGCCACCCTCAAACAGAAGGCAGCCACACCATTGGTAGCGGAGGGCCTTGCCCTCCTTCCGATTTAGCGAGGCGCACGCGGCACACGTCGCCCCACCTTCTCAGGCCTGCTTCTGCTAGGGTAACGGGCACCCTCACCCGTTACCCCCAAGCCAGCGCTCATGGAGGCTGGAGATTATTCTGCGCTCCCCGGCGCCTGGTGCCTCTTCTTCGGGACAGGAGAGTACTAGTCCTCTCCCGAGAATGAATGTACCTAATTATTTATAGAGCAACCTTTTACTTGAGTCAGACCTTGAAGAGAGTGTGGTTTTAGTAGGTTCAACGGTGACAAAAATATTTTCATCGTACACGTAAATAATTATTTTATGAAACAGTGATCTGCGGAAAAACATGGTTATTATTATTTTATATATATTTTTGTATTACCCAGAAATATGATTATGCCAAATTTATTTTATTACTGTTTACCCGTGCGCTTTCCCCATTTTCTTCATTCTGTCACAGTTAAAAAGGTTATTTATTAATAGGGTTTTTTTATAGTTTTACTTTTTTATTGTAAAATCACAATTACACTTCTGTAAGAATATTGCCTTATGTAAGAATATTAAGTTACCTATTTTACTTTTACCACCAAAGATGTATTATTTTTTAATATCAAGAAATAATTTTATATAGATTATATTGCTATGTCATCTTTAGGTAATCATAGACTGCAAATCGATGTGTTATAAGTTTATATATGTTAATGTAATTTTTAATATTACAATACACAATATGCAAAGATCTTGAGTTTTATTCAAGTAATTACCAACTCGATAACTGATGCACTAAGTAACTCAAAGATTTTACCTGCGTGCCTCAAATAAAATCCTACTAATATTATAAAAGTGTAAGTTTGTGAGGATGTATGGATGTTTGTTACTCTTTCGCGCAAAAACTACTGAACCGGTTGCGTTAAAACTTGGTATGTAGAGCTGGAGACCTGATACTCCCACAGAACAGGGACTTACGCGGGTGAAACCGCGGGGCCCAGCTACTAAATCATAATTTAGTAAACCTAAAAAACACTTTAATAGCGAATTGAATTAAGAAGCATAAAGAGTTCCACTATCCACCTCCTGGCTTCATCATCAGACCATGGCACCAATGGACTCATCAAAACGAATCATATGAGCCCAAACTAGAGGGGTTTACTAGTAGTCACTGAAGAGTTACACTCCACCTGGCTCCATCATCAGATCAGCTTCAAGTTTTTTTTTATGGTATAGGGGGCAAACGAGCAAATGGGTCACCTGTGTGCGTTCGCGCAGCGGAATTTTGTTGAATTTAAAGATTATAATTATGCGGATATTTAGTGTATGACGTCGTGTAATTATGTATGGTAAAAAAATATTTATAATATTTGTAATATTTGTGCATGCAGCCATTGTGGGGAAATTCTCGCTTAAGTTTAAGTTTTTAGCGAATTTCTCCACAATGGCTGTATGCACAAATATTTTATTACCATACACAATTACAAGACGTCATACACTAAATATCTGCATAATTAAAATCTTTAAATTCAACAACATTCCGCTGCGCGAACGCACACGGGTCACCTGATGGTAAATGACTACCGCCGCCCATGGACACCTGCAACTCAAGAGTCACAAGTGCGTTGTCGGCCTTTAAGGTGGGAGGAGGGGAGAGGGAAGGGTTAGGGCCTCCGGTAACCTCACTCACTCGGCGAAAAGCAATGCAGGTTATTATACGTTACACGCAGGTGTTATACGTAACGTACATATATATATATTTACACCTTCGTTACATACATGTATGTAGGTATTATTGTCATAGAATAGTAATACCCGAAATAGAAGATTAGCTGAAGAAGATTAGACGACGCTCTTCTACCAGATAAGGTAATTTGGTGGCACAGATGTTTCGAATAGTTACTACTTGTGGAGGGCGGGAACTGTCATGGAAATTGCGCAAATTTATGAAATATGCTTTAATTTATGCTTCAACAAAAACTTTAATTTTAATTTACTAAAAATTATAGAACCTACCTATAACCTTTCACTAAACTACGCTTTCTTGTACGTTAGAATAACTTTACAAAAAACTCAGAATGTTGTGTATCATCTACTTTAATAGGTCTCAATTCCAATCATTTTAGATTCATTAGCAAATAGATTATTACTATTAGGATTCTCCTTCGATGTCAGCAACCATAGCAAAATTATAATCTGGAAATCCATATCCTGAATATCTTTCTTTAAAGTCGCAACTGCTTTCTTAGCAGTCACTAGCGGAGAATTATCATTCATTGAAGAACCTTTCGACTCTGTTCTCTGCTTTATATTTTCCACTTTGTTAGTCAATTCATTCAAGATCTCTTGCCTTTCTGTCACCCCTACACTAACTTCCTTATATTCATTAGTAACCTTATTCAACTCGTCTAGTAAGGAAATATACTCTTTTATCAAAGGGTCAAACTGCTCGTTAAGTATATTCTCTCTTGCAGCGATCTTGTCCATAACAGAACCTATATTTCCATGCAACTTGTTTAATTGAGTGCCAGTAGATTTAAATCTATCGAATAGCTCGTCTCTGTATGTTCGCATTTGAGAGTGCCTTGCTCGCCAATCGCGACCATCCGCAGATATCTTCAATCTCAATGCAGGGGCCACTCTTTCTAATTCTAACTTCCATGCTTCCCAATCGTGAACCTTTTTAACTACAGTAGATTCTGGCTCTTCAGCATTAAACTCTTCGTCTGATTCTCCAGAATATATTGCCATCTCTTCCTCTACTTTATCTAAGAAAATTTCCGTCTCATCTTCGACTTGGTCTACATCATCAGAAGATTCTTCAGGCTCAGGTATATCTACGATGGGTTTCTGCCATTCAAAATCAATTTTCTTTAAAGCTTCGTCTGCCAATACATTGAGAATGTAGCAAACCTGTTCACCATAGCCTTGTTTAAGTTTATGTGACGAAAAGTCAACAGCGATATCTTTTTCTCTCAGAACATCAAGTATAGTTGCAATTATGCTGTTCGGATCATCCTCTTCGTTGGGTTGCTCAAAGTCTTTGCCAGTTTTTCTTATAAGCCACGCAGCAGTTGAAGCGAAAACGTAGAATTGTTCACCAGGATTAGTTCCAGTAATAAAATAATACCTGCTGATGGGCTTCATTTTTATTTGAGGTCGTAGTTCTGTATCCATTTTTAGTAAGCGAAGCTTGTCCATTAGTTTTAAATCCATTTTCAGCAAACACTACAGTACTCCACAGAATGTCACAATGACTTGTTTGATTCTGGTCGTCATGGCAACGCCTTTGCTTCACGGTTCACGGCCCTTGCACGTAGTGTTTGTATACTCTTTGGTCCTTGCGATTATTGACGCAACTCTAACGTAGTGTTTGTATACTCTTTAGACGCAACCGTAGCGTTGTAAATGCACAAACTAAAATATATAATACTGAAACATGTATGTACCTTTAATGCAAGATGATCTAGATGGTTAATCACTGACTATGGGTATTAATCTTTTTTATTATATCCGCAAACGTTACGTTACGGACGGGATGGGTGGTAACATTACCGTTACCTTTTTTTCATGAACGTCACATGTAAGAAAAATCGTTAAAACAAGTTTTCCAAAAATTCGATATTTTGCTTCTAAAACACCAGACTGCGCTGAGCGACCAGTGTCAATACTAACAGAAGTCCATCGGGGCATCGCGAAATATCAAGAGAAATATCTAGTCAAATGTCTATGTAAGAAAATGTACCTACATATGTATGGATTTACAACAAAACTGTTTCCAATCAATCAAGCATTTTCTAATTAGGAAATGAAGACATTAGGATTTCTATTTGCTGACAAAATGCCATATAGGCAATTAAGTATTTAAGTTGTTAAGACATCGTCAGTTAAGCAATTTGCTTCTTAGTTAATCGTGGTGATAGGTATGGCATACTTTATTTGAAGTACCAACAGTGTGGTCGTAACTGATAAATATGACTCGAACATTGCCAACCTCATCTTTACAAGATAGCTTGTAAGGATGATGATGATGATAATGTGCAAAAAGTATCATTGTTATTCATATTAAGCTGTTTAGCAAGATTGAAAATTAGTTGCCTATTTATATGTGTACAATTTTTCACTCGCTACAGTCTCGGTTATTAACACTGAAGCTACGACCATGGAAGTTTTGGTAAAATCCCTCAGACCGTACATTTTGCCGGGATTAAAAAGCCTTTGTGCTATTCCAGATTATAATCTACCTCAGCGCCAAATTTCACCTAGATCCGGTTAGGCTATAAATTCCAAAAATAATTCAGTAAAAATCAACTTTGTTATTTTCATTAGGGTCGGCTCAATGTATAACATTGCATAGGCTTTTGGCTGGTTTCTTTTACCTATGGCCGGTCGCCTGCCTGACGCCAACCCTCCTTGGGAATGTAGTCGTTTTAAGACATGAAAGAAGGAGGAAGATAAATTTGTATAAGGAAAAATGGTAGAGAGAGGAACCTAGGGTAAGGGATACCGCAAGTCTCGGATGGGGAACGGGACTGAGACTGCAGTAGCTCGCAGAGGCCAGGGTCGCGTACCCGAATTTCCTGTATGCCTTGTGACTGGAGAGGTAGGAACACCAGCTGCCATGAGCTTCGTTTTATAGGTATAGTATAGATATTCCTCTAGCCATTTTAGACTATGACTAATATGCGTATAGCAATTTCGTTATAGGTGTATGTTTTATATAATTGAAAAATATTCCTAACACCGTAATTTCCTAGTAATTCTTCCTACTAATTGTATAGTGCGTTAGTCACTCCGTATTTTGGCACCCACACTCACAGTTTGTAATTAATAAATGTAAATTAGTTTATTAATAAACCTATAACTTAAAGAATAATGGTTTGTGTTATATTAGTAATATGAATCATTACTTATATCCTAACTAGCTTATGCACGCGGCTTCGCTCTCGCAAGTGAGTCCTTTTTTCTGAGTGTAAAGTGACATATAAGATACTAGGTGTGCCCGCGAATTCGTTCGCGTTGTTTCGCAAACCAGCAAGTTGTAGCTTATTGCATATTACCTCTTTCTCCAGGCAGGATTTTTAATACTGTATTGGCGGTGAAACAACCTGGAGCGTACAAAAAAGGTTGTTTTGGTTGCTTACACGTGAAATAACGACATAATTTGGCCGTGGTAATATTACTCATTTGTTTTTCGTGTGGAAGCTCACTTCACCGGGCTATTGGTGAGGCCGTATATCAGGCTTAAACCAACTAAAGCCACACGGTGTGCCTCACAGCACCGTTTATGAGTTGACCGTCGGCACGGCGACGTTTTGCCTCCAATGATCCACCCGGCGCTGGCTAGCGGACGGCAACTGGCCGATGTCCAGACACCCTCTTCACGGGAAACTCTGCTTCGGGTGAAGAACATAAAACTCGTCTCATACACCCACGGCCACTCTTAGCGTACGCATGAGAGCGCGAGTGAAAAGGTTCCACCTGGAAGTTTTTCTACCGAATCCACACCGTTGCCTCCTCCTTGCGCGAAATGTTCTCCTCGCAGAAAATCGTCATAAAACAACTGTGACGACCTAACATCTCGATTAGTCCGACCAATTGGGAGACTCATGCTGTAGTCAGAGTCCGAGGGGGACCATAGTTTCTAGGAAGCGGCAAGCGGGCCCCCTCGGTATACATAACAGATAAATGTTTGCTTCTGAGCTTTGTTTAGTCACGGTGTAACTTAAGATTTCACACTACTGTAACCGAACGGAAAATAAATGGTCTGAAAGTGTAAGAAAAACTTCACCGGATACATGTCAATATTTCAGCTTAGATGTAATTTTTTGGCGATAGTGTCTGCCATGCATTAAATATAGTAAAATACTGTAATACTAAGAAAGTGTTAAGTTAAACTAACAACTAAGTCATAGATGCTTTAAATAAAAATTCTATTCTATTCTAATATAATCACGTTGACGGGAATCAACGCGATCACGTATTTAAAAGGTATGACATACCTTTGCTTTGCCGTGGTCGTGGCCGTGATCACAGGCCTTTAGGTACTGTAATACTTTTTAAATACGTGATCGCGTGCATTCCCGTCAACATAATTATATTATCATGGAACGCAAAAGTTTAAAAGTTTGGATCTTCTTTTTCTATAACTCTATTTATAAATGGATATTTACTGGACTGGCCTGATGGTCTAGTGGTAAGTGACCCTGACTGCTGAGCCAGAGGTCGTGGGTTCGATTTCCACCCAGGACGAATTATTCTCTGTATGGGTGTAATTTATTTATAATATGTATGTATTTAGCAATATATAAGTATGTTTATCAGCAGTCTGGTTACCATAGTACAGGCTCTGCCTAGCTTAGGATCAGACGGCCGTGTATGAGGTGTGTGAAGTTGTTATTATTATTATTGCCCTGAAACACATTTATGAATTTAATGGCTGGGAGAGGCCAAATAGCTCGTTGGCATAGTCAAGAACCAGCTATCGATTAGTCTGGGATCACCAAACAAAGAAAAAAAAAACTCCTGCTGCTTCAGCAATCACCACAGAAAAGCACATTAGTTACAGGTGTCCTTGGGCGCCGGTAGTCACTTACCATCAGGTGACCCGTCTGCTCGTTTGCCCCCTATAATATTAAAAGAAAAAAAAATGATATCCTACGATTGAAAATATACATTCACTCGAAATCCTTCAAACAGACATGACTATTTGCAGGTGAAATCTAATGTAACTAATAATATTTCTTTAAATCACAGGTAAAAATCGATTCTTTGTACTCTTAATATTTATTAGTTATTTAAAGGTTTATTTATTTATTGCTTTTTAGTTTTTTTCTTCGGCTTAATTTTTTGTTAAAAATTTTATTATCATCAGCTCGGCTGCATGATGTGATGATTTCTAAACGCAAATACCTGATAAACTAATGAAAAGTAAAAATAAACACTATTCGTTTCTAGAACTTTCGAGGGTTTCTCTCAATTTTAAAAAAGTAAATTAGTTTATATATTAAAAAAAAGTGCAAAAATAGTATAGAGTGTCAATGAGGGCTTCGATCCGGCACCCAACCTAGTAGAAATCGTACTCTACACCAGATTATCGTATGTAAATACTGAATTGAACTGCCTGTTTCTATATTTACTCTTTTCAAGAACTTTCAAGAGTAGAGGTTTCTTTTAGATAAGCACGTAGGTACCATATTCGCCTACAACGACACTTTCCATCAAGCAAGATGGAGGACAAACGCCTGTTCCAATGATTTATTAAAAAAAAAAAGAACAGAAGTAAAAGCGTGTCCATATGCCGTCCGATCACAACAATCATTGGCCATCAATCACTCTAATCACTCTCTAGCATAAACTCTTGCAAGACCAGACCACTGGTGATTCTATTCAGTAGTAGGTGCAAGTCCTGTTCTCCAATAACGACCTGTTGGTTGAAGATAATAGACCGGTCAAGCAGATATCTGCCGTAGGTGCCTTACCACCTTAGAAGTATTAAAAAAAACCATGCTAAAAATAGTTTTTTTAACAGCTAAGTAGGTACTATCTTTTGAAACAGTTATCAAACATGTTAATTTGCCGTTCCTAACGCACTAAATTGACGATTAAGTTTAAAACTACAACACGTTCAAAGATAATGTTATGTATGTAGTGTTTATATAATTAAATTCGAAAACCACGCTGTATTTATCTTTGGTAAAGGCCGAATGACTAATACTCTGACACACGGACATGCTCTGCGTCAAGGAATTTTACTGATTAATGATGGCCATTTTGTTTATAATTAGGGTAGTACATGAAAACTGTAGTTAAGAATTTTATTTAAAAGCAGATATACATTATAGTGACATCAAAATCATAGTTAATATTTTCTGTAAAAATCCACAATCCGGTTATTTATACCTACGTACATCTATGTATACAAGAATGTTGCACTAAGATAATTAAGCGTTTTAATGGCAGTAAAATAATCTAAATATTTGACTTTATTTAACTGTAATTGTGAGAATATAGAACTGGAAGAGTAAAAACACTTAACACATAAGTATACAAGGTGATTTTGAGGCGATAACTTCAATGATGTTATCATCAAATAATGAAAAATTTTAGTATCTCTGTAAACCATTTGTTCACAATATGGGGAGACATAGGCATATGACAGGTGTTAAATCAAAACAAGTCAGACATATTCACCATTGCTGACATGTGAGACATCCTACATTATATTTAAAACTAGCAACTCGCCCCAGTTTTGCACGGGTACATATTATATACCTAAACCTACCTCATTAATCACTCTGTCTATTAGTGAAAACCGCATGAAAATCCGTTCAGTAGTTTTTCAGTTTATCGCGAACAGACAGACAGATAGACGCGGCGGGGGACTTTGTTTTATAATATGTAGTGATTAAAATCAACCTATCTATTACACTTTTCAGAATAATATAACCAAAAATATATCATTATTATAATAAAAGTAGTCCTAAATCTATGTTTGTTGCATTGTTATCGCGTTATCGAACTATAAAATTAATAAGTCTGAGCCTTGAAGCAGGTAGATCTTAAAATTATTAGCAATACTGCTTAGTTGACGGGATCTAAATAAAACAGACATCATACCTAACAAAACGAAAGATAATAAAAAACAATTGCAAGAAAAACACTTTTTATGTTCTCACTCTTTCATTGGTATCTGCCACATTCCTAGTCATCAAAGCAACTAATCCTGATAATTTCATTACGAGTATTAAACTAGATACTAAAATCCAGCTGGTCGGTTTGGCTCGACGCCCGCTAGTTCCGTGTGCCCCAACGCGAGCGGGCTTGTCATATCAAGACACACCCGTGCTCACCTTGTAACAAATCATTTATTTTTACCACGTTATTATGGAAACTAATTACTGGCTATCATTGAATACGAGAGCAAAACACACAACATTACCTAGTACAATTTCTTTTTAAATGCCTTATTAATGCAATCATATATTTTTTAATACGTGGCACTTAATCACCTTCCATTTCATTTTTAATCTGTCCAGATTTATGACAAGCCGGGGTCAGTCCACCAAATTACCATCCCATTTATCCCAACTTTTTTTTTTGACACCTCGCATCGCAAATGGCCTCTGATCCCAAACTAGGCACAGCCTGTACCTATGGGAACTAGACTGCTGATAAATATACTTATATAACACTAAATACAAATAATTTATAGATAAACTAACAGCGCTACGCGGTTTCACCCGCGTAAGTCCTGATCCCGTGGTAATATCGCGATAAAAAGCTAACGCATAGGCTTATTTTATTATTATTTTATGCGGGCTATGTGCTTGTTTGCGAAATTTGTTGAATAAAAAATCGGAATGTTTCTGTTACATGTTCCTGCGTTAATGTTAGTAGTAATATTAACACAATTATAGTAATGAACATACATATGCTTACAAACATTATATAAGTGATAAAGTGATAAGTTATCAATTATCATTCACGGCGATTTCTTTCAGACAACCTTTGTGTGTTGACAATCTCGAATAACAACTATTGTTCGACATTGTTTTATAAATCTTTTTTAATCATCCATTTGCCATTGAACGTTCACCGAGACGTATAAATAAGTAAATGTTACATTCGCAATTTACAAATTACGTGGACGATTCGTTAATCGTTGCTCGAAAAGAAAGGAAGTTATTCTAGCGTTGTGTCGACACTGCACTCGTATACATTTTTAATTTTAGTGATAGATTACATGTATAATCTGATAGTGTTTGACTTTCAGTATTGTGCCTCATAAAATCCTAAAGATGATGGAATGGTTCTCTCATCTCTTTACAACCTAGGTGATGTGTAGCATCGTAGCATCTCTCTGATGGCATACCGCTCTAAGACGTGGTATTTTCAAAAACTTTCAAAACGCAGAAGCTTGGACAGGGTTTGTTGGAAAATTGTTTCCGAGGTCTGGCGTTACCCACAAACAGGCGTTAAGTAATAATAATTCAACTGTGAAAAATATTCGACAACAGTTCGAAATTTTAACATATTGTTAAGATATTATTCTCGTGTCACGTTATATAGCATCTCAATATAACTGTTATTATAATCATGTGAGATGTTAAAGGAATACATATATATATATATATATATCTATATATATATGTATATATATGTATTTTGATTTGGTTTTGATAATTTGGCCGTAATATGCTATTTAGAATATTGTATTTACACCAATGAAAATAATATTCTCATGAACAATAAAATTACCTATTGTCATTAATAAGCATCTACTATTACTTCAGTTTTATTTATTACTAGCAACTCGCCCCGGCTTCGCACGGGTAGTAGAGACATCTTCAACAATCATCATCATATTTCTACCAATTTACACAAAACGTTAACAAAATTTTACACCTAAACCTTCCTCATGAATCACTCTGTCTATTGGTGGAAACCACAGAAATCTAAATTACCTTATTTAGATTTCTGTGGTGAAAACCATATATTATGATAATCCGTTCAATAGTTTTTCAGTTTATCGCGAACAGACAAACAGACAGACGCGGCGGGGGACTTTATTTTATAATATGTAGTGATGATGATGTAGTGATATATATATATGTAGTGATTGTCGATACGCCCTCCCTTTGTTTAGATTCTGTAAAACTCCTGGTAGCTAACTCCTAGTAACTCCTAGCGCAATATCATACTTACCTTCCATACTTATCGTTTCTCAGTAGAAGGGTCGGGTCGTGTAACCCAAATATATTTTTTTCATATTGGACTCTAAATGCTGAGATAATTGAAGGCGACGACGTGATTCAATTAGGTGGTCCATATACCTACGCTTACGCCCGTACACGTATTGAATTATAGGAATGTTTCATGAAATATCAGTGCACATCACATATTTTTTTCCGCCACTTTTGGGATCTTCTCTTGTAATTATATACAATAATTACATAATGTGACACTATATGAATAAATTATACAATATAACACATTCAATTACAATGGGACAAGCAGGAAGTAGCAGGCATATTAGTTATAGTGCCAATATCAATGGATGCCAAAATTTATTTTGTTTACTTTCTACTGACAACTAACGTCGCCGCGTCGTTTGAAAGCTGCGTCTACAAGCACGCTTCCTTAAAGTTCTAAGTTATGTTAAAATTGTACAACTCCAAAGTATGTAAGTACCTTCCTATCTGTGTAATAAGTAGAAAACGAAGTCCTTTATGTTTAAAGACTTTAAACAGCTTTTGAAATTAATTGATACAATCCTCATTAGTTTTTTAATCGTTGATTGTGTTTTTTTTAAGCAAAAAGAAAAACCTCTTTAAAGTCCGGCTTTATCTCGTGTTACTGGTACGTTATAAAATTAGAAACGTTGCACGAAGTACCAAGCCGGAGTTCGTCCAGTCGCGGGGTCGTCTTCGTGGCGAACGGACGTCGAAAATTGTGATAAAGCATTTTTGTCTTGTCCCCTTTTGTTTTTCAACATTGTGTTTGGTGACGAAACTATTTTACGTGGATGATTTTTTAACTGGTGAATGTGATTCCTGTGAGTTTTTTTAATTCAAAAGACGGATTATTTGTTGGATGCTTACAAGAGTTATGTGTATTTATTGAAGGTGAGTTTTATTCAAAAGTTTAGTTTACTTTAAATTTTTATTAAACTCCTGATGAAAGTACTATTTAATTGAAGTATTTTCTATTATTTGGTAGTATTTTATATAATGTATAAAATCATATGCTAAATATTATTATTTTATGCAGATAATTTGACTCTACACGTGACCGTACAAAATTTTCTTTACAGCTAATCCTTCGTTACAAATTGTTTTTTTTTACGTATGTAGATACCATTATATTTATTAACAAGCTGTAAGTCGTGTTTTATAAAACTCTCAAGTAGTAGGTACATAACGGTTTACCTTTAGGTCCTATTTATAAAAACATCACGTCAAACTGGTTAAGATGTTCACAGAATGATACTCAAGCAACTTCGCAACCCATATTTTATGTACAGCACAGAGTTAAGTCCTTATACGTTATGTGAAACTTGGTTCTCTCTTTAATGGCCAAACTAATTCAAGTTTAGAATGCCCTACCTCCATAATTAAACTACTACGGGCGTTTGGTCAATGAGTGTTCAAAAATTTGTTGGTGAATCAAAAATGCTGCCACGTAAAAATTTAACAAAACAGGTTTGACACAAAAAAAGAAGAATCCAATCCTCATCATTGATCGCATTACTGTCTTGATCCCATGAAAGATTAAGCTCAATCTCAAAAAAATACTTACATTTTTGATATTACATTTCTGTAATTGTTTCGCACAATACCGTGACATCGGCATATTAAACTAGACTATTAAAAACTCTTCTGACTATTTAAAAATATAATTTCGTTTATGCGTTTCTCCGTCTTCGCTGGATATTTCAATTGAGGGTTACACGTAACAAAACACGTACTGCAATTCAACTCAAAATGTTACTATAACACGTGCATAACATCTACCTACCTACGCTGTGTTAGGCTTAATAGTTTCTGCTTTGCAATCGATTTTATAAAACGTGCAATACTACTCGTACTCAGTTATAGTAATAACTCTTTAAATTTCTTGAGTTTTATTTCCAAGGCTCCAGAAATTTCATGAATGTTCAACCTGTATGTTAAGCTTTCTTAACAAAGGAGATTGTGTTGCATTGCAGTTGATTAGATACAGTTATTAGCACATCGGTATAATGAAATATCATTGATAAAACAACAATGTACCGTGAAGTGATATCTGAACACGTTACACTTTTGGAATTCAACTGATAAGTGATAGCTTATGTTAAAGTAATCGATTTCTCTATCCTGCTACCTACACACTTCTTTATTATAAACATTTGATATTATACAGATTACGATAACGAAAAGTAGTGCATGTCAGAATTCCTACAGAGATTCAAAACACTCAACTTAGCAGAAAAACTAACCGCAAATCGTAGCAGTAATCCACAGACCACATTATGCATTTTAATGATAAAGGTAGTTTTTTTTTTATATTATAGGGGGCAAACGAGCAGACGGGTCACCTGATGGTAAGTGACTACCGTCGCCCATGGACACCTGCAACTCAAGAGTCACAAGTGCGTTGCCGGCCTTTGAGATAGGACTACGCTCTTTTCTTAAAGGTTTGAAGGTCGTATCGGTCCGGAAATACCGCAGGCGACAATTTGTTCCATAGATTGGTTGTAAGAGGCAAAAAAATTCTGGAAAATCGCACAGTGGTGGATTGCCAATTATCCAGCTGATGGGGATGAAAGTTTTGTCGCGTTGAACGATGGCGAAACGTTGCGGCCGGTATAAGTCCGAACAATTCCTCGGAGCACTCCCCATAATACATGCGATAGAGAATGCAGAGTGAGGCTACATCTCTACGCAACGCCAAGGGGTCAAGCCGATCTGAAATGTCCTGGCAATCGATGATTCGAGTCGCTCTCCGTTGAATGCGGTCAAGAGAGAGAAGCTGGTACTGGGGTGCTCCTGCATAGATATGAGAACAGTATTCCATATGCGGCCGAACCTGCGCCTTATAAAGTTGTAGGCGGTGGGCCGGGGTGAAATACTGTCTCGATCTGTTGAGCACACCAAGCTTCTTCGAGGCTAATTTGGCCGTACCCTCCAAGTGACCGCGGAACTGGACTTCGTTCGATATATCGACGCCAAGGATCCCGATGCTGGCTGTGGCAGTCAGGGAAGTGCTCTCAAAGCGAGGTGACACGACAAACGGTATCTTTTTAGCGGTGAACGCGCAAACCTGTGTCTTCGTTGGGTTAAATTGGACTAGGTTGAGTCGACCCCAATCCGAAACTCCTTGTAAGGAGGCTTTGATTTCAGACACAAGTTTGGATCGACTCTCGGTGAAGTTTTCTCGAGAAATGTTAGCGCGGCCGGTATACTATACTATATACTATATATATTGGTCACGGTGCAGCGCGCAGTAGTGCGGTGTGTGTGACGAACCGGGTAATGACGTTTTAACCAATTAGTACATCGTAAAATTTAATCAAATTATAATAATAATAACAATTATACTAGATACAGATTCTACTAAATGATTATTATCTTTATTATATTACTCATCTAACATTGTGATGTTTACTAAATTAAAAAAATTACACATATATTATTGCAATCTCACTTAAGGACACCATCACATCACATTATTCATAATCAGTGAAATAACTGCCCTTAGCGCATGCCTTATTAATGCGTATTCCATCGTTATGGTTATCTAAAGATTCCTCACTCCCATTCTTGAATGGGAAGCACATACCAATAGCCTTACCGTCCATTATCCGGCGCATACCAGAGAAATATTATCTATATCCTGTCCAGGAAATACTCCTACCGATACATTAGTATTGTTATAGCTAACAAAAGGTAATAGACGTATGTCACGCATGGAAACCATTGTCTAAAAAGTAATTCTTTTCTAAACAATAGCCTTTATTATGTTATTAGTAACTCATTTATAATAATAAATAGATAATTTGATTTAATTCTCGTTATTTGACGTTTTTATTTACAGCATGGTCATTGACCAGGCAAATAATAAAAGGAAAACTGAAACAAATTAAGCTGCACAACTTTACGCGTTGGATGTTGGTAGCTGTAAATAGATAGAAAACTCCTAAAGTGAGTACATGTGCTGTATAAATACATTATTTTACGGGGAGACGGAGGGAAGGGGGGGGGGGGGGAGGGGTGCGAACTTGACCGCACTACGATATCTGAATCTACCTTATTAATAAATTAGCTGAAGCCCGGGACTTCGTTCGCGTGGAGAATATAAACAATATTGGGTGTGTTTCCTATTTGCTAGGAGCATAGAGTTGAAGGCATTACTTAACCCATATCATAACATACTATCCATGAGTAAAGCAGCCCTTAGATATAATATACCAGCTATCTTAGAAACAGAAACGGCTAATTCGTAATATTCGACATAAATACCGTCTTGCCTCTGTTGTTCCCAGTTCTAATAGACCTAATTACTATAGATAACTACATAATACAACAAATTGTTTCATTCATAATACTTTCGTGCATAACAACAAATTAACGACTTTCGGACTTTTGTGCTGTCAGACCTTGCTTCTTTCTAAATTTCATGATTCTAGGTCAATACCCTAATGTACTAATTTGGTCAAATTTAAGGCATACGTGGCCATATCTTTTGATTGCTTAGACTTAGAAGCTTGATTTTTTTACAGCGTTAAGAGACCGCAGAGTTATATATTTGGTATTAATTTCAACGTGGCAGTCTTCCACGTTTAGCAGAAATAAAGCCTTCATAGTGACACTGATACGATTCAAAATCAATACGCTGGAAATAAAAGATCTATGTAAAAATGTCTCTTAGTGACACAGAGTTTCCAAAAGCAATGTACCAAGTACTTGAATTTGTCTTACTCACACTCTCACTGATGTCACCTAATTTAATTTCAAATCCCTATCTAAAATCTAAGAATATTGTGAATTACTAGTTCTTTAGTTGATGTTTCATGTTCATCGATAAGCTTGATGAAAGTGGAGGGCAAAACAATATAATATGATAGCGTAATTTATTGACTAATCTAGTCATTGCTAAGACATACACAATGGTTACTCCATCGATATAAATGTACTACGTACTAGATATGGCGTTTGGAACACTAAATTTGTCAAACTTAGTTGTGGTTCCGGAGCTACAACGAGCTCATACGCACTTCAACTGTGGTTCAGTGTACACTGGCGCATGTGTAGCTAGCAGCGAGCGTTTTGTATTTGTTAGAAAACGTAAAAATATACTTGTTAGTTATTTTTTCATCATTATATTATACTCTGGTAAGTAAAAACAAAAATGAGTACTCATTATAACATGATTTTGTCTCAGATTGCAGTAAAATAAGAGAAAACAATAAAATTCATAAAAGCCATGTGCATATTTTTCGCCATTAAAACAATAGCTCTATCTCGCTTCTATCAATGAATAGCACCTCGCGCTGTCTCGCTTTCACTAAGGAGAATTGTAATCAGGAACTAATTATCATAGATTAAAACGTTGCAGAACGAATTCGGCGTTAGGAGTAGGTAAAATATTAAATTAATTTAAAAAGCTTAACCTATGTAAAATTGTATGTACACATACAATTTTAATAATTATCTATTCTATTTGGTAACAAAGCGTCAAAAATTTACCAAATTTATTTTATTTGAGGGCTCCTAATTTTTTGGAATTCTACTTATTACTGATCTCTAATTTTGTGATTGTAACTGTCTTTCTAGGGATAATGCTAGATTCTAGATTACATTAAGGCATTCACTTAACATGACATAAACATGCTATAAAGAAAGTCCGCCAATTGACAGATATAGAAACTGCACGAGTATCAGTGTCATTTCCTACGGTATTTTATTGTGGGGGCGTGTTGCGAATATAGAATCTATATTCAAAATTCAGAAAAGAGCTATCAGAACCATTTATACTCTACGTAGTGGCGAATCCCTTAATGTGTTATGATGATGTTAATTTCCTTAAATAGGTCCCCTATTTAAGGAAATTAACATGCTGACGATGTCTGGTCAGTATATTTATGAAAATATTATGTATGTCAGAAAAAAATTGCATCTATTTACAAAACGATGTGAAAGACATAATTATGTTAATAAAAATTGAAATAATTTAATTCAACCTAAAGGAGGGTCATTCACGTTTCATACAAGTTTGGGCCCAAAAGTCAAAGTGCCGGCCAGCGAAAAAAAAGTGACATTTATGTAGGGGAGATAAGTCCGAGTATTTTTCACTATGGCACCAAATCTCTACTACCACTCCTTCACCTGATATTTACAGACTTAATCTGACTGACTACTGCTCCTGACAATTCAAAAATACCTGTAATTGGTTCAATTGAAATAAATGATTTGATTTGTAACATTACATTAGTAAAGACCAGTCAAAGTTAACCATTTATTTATTTTAGTAAGTTTTAAATTAATAAACAAATTCAATATATTTTTTGTTTACTTTCACACTTGAGTTCTTATTTAAGTTAAATGTCCTTTCTGTTTTTCAATTTAGTCTATAGGAGCTTATCCAGCATAGGTTCGATGAACGAAACGCATAAGCGCCATGAAAATCACGGCGCTTGCGACCTTTTGATCGTGAAAAATTTGACACCCCAGTGCGCTGCGGCGCTGCGCATTCCTAGTGTTTGGTTAGACAAATGAAGATTGTTTTAGCGCTGTAGTGTCGATTAGTTTTAAGTTTTCACAAAACCAAACAAAATTTCTCTAAGTGATTGCAACTCCATATGTTTATCTCAATGGGTTACTCAAGGATTTTCTTTTTTTATTCTAAGACAAGTATTAAAGAAGTACCGTTACTTACAATATAATATTGTTAATGTGAGTAAATGTCTACTGGACGATGTCCCTCCAAAATATGTGTTTTAGATGTGTCGGAAACTCTAAGAATGCTGTTTTACTTTAAGTCCAGGGCTATGCGTTCACAAGCGTTCGTAATCTTTGTCACAGCCTATATTTTTAAGAGATACTTCAAGCCCAGGAACAACGGAAAGCCAAGTTGGTCATGAACTACGCTTCTAAATGACTAAAAAGTTTCTCATATCTTAGTATTAATTCTTGGCACGATTGTTTTCATGATTTTTACAATATTTTTTGTTAATTCATTACAGTCAAAGCTAAACAAAAATCTAACTCTACTTTAGAGGAATTTCAGTTTCTAAATTAACAGCAATAAACTAAATGTGTTTATTTTCACAAGCGATCACACATGGGATGAATAATCCTCGCGTGACTTGGACGACGTCATATTGGCATATGATAGAGAATTTCTGATCTATCTAATATAAAGGTCATACATAACCTATGACTATGAAGTTATAAATTACACCATTACTACTGCGACTACTGTATGATAACACGAATTATTCATTCTCAACCACTTGTATTATAATTAGTATACATACATAGCTACAAAATGATTGTCGTGTAATATGAATTAAGGGAATGATGAAGGGACTATTGGTATTGATATAGGGCTCTGTTTCCGCATTTAGACTCATAGGCGGTCTGTCACTGACTAATTGAGCTGGCCTAGCTCCTTCCAGAAGCAGAGAACCCTCCTGGGGCGTTTAGAGGCTTCTAGTAGCGACCTCGCACGTGCGATTATACTTGCCCGTTTTGTGGCCACTCCAGGATAACGTGGGCGGCCGTTTCCTCCGCGTTGAGACATCTTCTGCATAGAGGACTGTCTGTCGCATTGATGTTGAATAGGTGCCGGTTTAGGACCAAGTGGATGAAGGGACTAATTAAAACCAAAGAGATTTGGACATGGCCAAAAATTCTGGTATAAAATATTTGCAAAACAAGTTAAACCAACAGTACTCTCCAAACTGATTGGCCGGCCTGAAGTTGGCGCAACCGCCATCTCCCGCATGGTACAATCGAGCGGAAAATTACTTACCGAAATATGACTTCTATGTTAATATAGTATTAGACCAAAGTTCCTAATTAGATTTTATTTTATTGAAAACCCAACTGATACGTTAATTTTGTATTCTGCGCACCGGGTCGCGGCAAACTTCAGCCCGCCCAATAAGTTTGGGGATTGCTCTACCTACCTAGTAGACTACGGCCGCGCCTACAAAAAAACTCAAGATGTATGTAGATACTAGTAATAGCACAGATAAGATAATAGGTAATAGTCGTGTCCGATTTGATTCTCGCAATAAAAAAGTCGGACATTAATAACATCCGACACGTACATAAATAAACACAAGACGAAGCAGAAATATTTTTTTCAACGTCTACTAGAAATCGACCGCAATATACCGATTGTATTTCAAACGTTATTTGATCTGTTTCCACTTATGCTACCAAAGCCGCTCGTAAATAAGATTTTTAGTACTAATACATGTATGTATTTTTTTTTATAAAGGATGTATTAAATATTCACCGTACATCGTTTCCATCTTTATGTAGTTATCTTTTAGTAATGTCAAAAAAAGTTGAATTGACTCCCAATTCAACTTTTTTTGACATTACAATGGCATTTCTATAAAAACACTATAAAATCCTACTAATTCCACTAATATTATAAATGTGAAAGTTATGAATATGATAGATGGATGGGTGTTTGTTACTCTTTCACGCAAAAACCACTGATTCGATTGCGATGAAACTTGGTATGTAGAAAGCTAGAGACCTGGATTAATGCACTAAATGCACAGGCTACTTTTTATCCCGAAATTCCCACGGGATCGCAAGTCGCTGCTAGTATTAAAAACGTGAAAGTTTGGGAAGACGTATGGATGTTTGTTGCTCTTTCACGCAAAAACTACCAAACTTGGTATTTAGAGAGCTGGACACCTGGATTAATACATAGGCTTTTTACCTGGTTAATACATACTTTTTATCTCGATGTTCAAACGGCATCGGATTTGGAAATTTTGAAAGGTGATCGGATGGTAAAAACGACATTACTCATAAAGATTCGGTAGTAGATAGACAAATAGAAATATCAAGGTTAAACAGAAAATGTTTCGTCCATTCCATGTCTTTGTGTATTTATGTAAAAATTTTGAGTTATTTTCTCATCGTTGTTTACAAATCCCACATTGTCTGCTCTTAGCATTGAGCAACTCGTAAAAAATACATAAACAATATTGTTGATTTTTCCTTCGGAACAATATTTAGGTATGTTTTCTGAAAATAATGCTCGTCGAAACGTTTTATGCTGTAAGAACTTTTTTGTTATTTAAACCTTATCAGCGTAAATAATTGTTTTGTTTGGTAAAACTCGGTCTTGGGCCAAGGTTGGCTGGTAGATAATGCCCTGGGCATTAAGTCCGTCTTTGTACAAATGAGCATGAAGTTTTAAATAAATAAAAACCTATCAATAATAACGAAAACAACCTTCATTACCTAAAATAAGATAAATAATTAAAAAAAAATGCTTAAAATTGTTTACTATTTGAACGAAAGTGGAATTTTAATAGTTTTGTTATTAAATAACAAGAAGAATATTTAATATATATAATAACTTCATCCTCTCTCCTTTTCCTATGCTGCCGATGACAACTTTGTAACATTATAGTGTGAAATAAACGTATTGAGTATTAAATAACAACTCTATAATAATAAAGTTCAATTTTGTAACTAACACACCACTGCAAATTATGTTTACCGAACACTCGCACGTGCAGACTAATAGGTGGCTACTCACTATGCGAGATCACTTTTTACAGTGATAGTATCCATCGATATATCCTCTACAAGTGTATTCCTGTCCTTAATCCTTGCTACAATGTACAACGGTCACTATAGCCTAGTTTCTAGTAAATTGTTTTTGTACGTAATGTTGTAATTTTACAAACACTGCCAGAGTAACCTAATCGAAATGTTGCCCTCGTCATACAGTCACGGCATATACACTGTACATTACATACATACCAAAATAATTAATTGCATTACTTACCGTTAATGTAATTTAATATCATTTTATAACTGTGTGTATTACTGTACTCTCCCTCTATGTACCGACTTGCTGTGTTACTCAAAGAGCGGAAAGCTTCAGCGAAAAATAATAATATGTATTAGGTGTTTTCTTGCATACATTGGTATATTAACATCAAAATAACAGTCGTTTGGATTTGTGAATACAGAATATAAAACATAAATAAAATCAACTAAAAACTCGTATTTTCCCTTGACCTCAAAATCTAAACCTAGTCACTATGTTTACGAGCATAAACGGTATGGTATGCTTTCGTAATAACTGTTATTAGTTCTAGTTAAGCTATGGTGTAGGTAGGTATTAAACGGACATATTTTTCTATTTTCCATATTTTTTGACCGACGAAAAAAAAGGAGGTTCTCAATTCGACCGTATATTTTTTTTTTTTTTTATGTCTGTTCAGCCCTCACTCCGTTATTTATGAACCGATTTTGATTATTCTTTTTTGTTAGATAGGGTATACCTCAAGGGTGTTCCCATGTCAAGGAAGTCAGGATCTGATGATGGGATCCTGAAAAAATTGAGAGAGACCCTCGAAAATTGTAGGAACGAATAGTGTTTCTGTTTACTTTTCATTACTTTATCAGGTATTGCGTTTAGTAATCATCATAATTTTTCATCATCATCATCACGATGATGAAAAAACCCATAAAATAAAATCTTTTTAACAAAAAATTAAACCGACGAAAAGAACTAAAAAGCAAAAAATAAATAAACTTTAAGTCTTAAGTATTGAGCTTAGTTTAACTATCTAATTTTATATAAACTTATTTTGAGTCGGTGCGAAATAAAATTTTGATAATAAATCAGTTTGTTGTTTGGCGCCGACTAAAAATAAGTTTATATAAAATTAGATACTTTATGTAAATAAGCTCAATACTTAAGACTTAAAGTTTATTTATTTTTTGCTTTTTAGTTCTTTTCGTCGGTTTAATTTTTTGTTAAAAAGATTTTATTTTAATTACCTGCCCTAGATCTGCTAATCTCTATAAACCATGAATCACCTCAAAACTGGTTTTCCAAATTTAAATTATCGTATCAAAAGTATTATAGATAAGCGTATGACACTGTTACCTCGTGTACAGTCTATGGGTTAGTATGAATGTGTGATTTTTTGCAACGTCTCGACTCTCGTTCGGAAATAGCCCGTCTGGCTGGCGAGTGCGTGGCCTCGGCTTGTACGCATAGTTACGGACACGTTGCGGAACAACCCAGTTTAAGCATAAGCCACGTTTATAACGACTATTTCCTATAAATGCTTACGATATAATTTGCCTAGGCACTTCTTGGATATATATTAGAACGACTCCCCGATATGTTTAAATCTTATAGACAGGAAAAGAAGGACATACCTCAGCTGCGGTGGGTACATATTTAACGAGAACTGCAATATATTTATCGGGCCAGGAATTATACTGTAAAACATATATATACGAATTATGGATTATGCCTTTAGCGTCTTGCTAAGTCATTGTCTTTCAAAGCAGGCTGACCAGTTTAGATTACACGTATATTTTGGCGATTATCTACTTCCACACAGCCCCGAAATCCAGACTGATGATGGGGATTAAAGAATTCATCCCGTCAACAATACCTGCAAGTTCTATTGTTGATTTCGAATTAAATTATAATTAAACAAAACTATTTAACTAGTAACTAATCGCCATCAATATCTCGTTATCACAGAAATTTTATTAGCAATCTTCGTATAACAAATCGGGTAGGCATAAACAAAAAGTATTAGTGTTAGTAATCTCTTTTTGTTGCAGTCTGTTTACAATTCAAATTAACTTCTATTTTTGATTTGTAGCTTTTATTTTTGACTTTTTTGGCGAGCATTACTTTTTAAATATGATTTTAACATCCAATAAACTTATAGAATGTTAATTATATACATATAATTGTATGTCACCTAGTAGATTTTTAAGGTGAACCGCGAACGTGTTTTAGTCACGCATGTTCATTTTGTGGAAATTGATACCATTATCGGCAAACCAGTCAACTCATTTTGCATTTTTTTTTAAAGACACTTAAAACTTTATTATACTTTTTTTACTTATGGAAAAAATCTAAAAATCAATTGGTGGGAAATTACTGCAACTTTTGGAGACACCTGTTTGTTATTCTAAAAAGTAGAGTAGGCTGATTTGCCAATTAAGGTATCACATCAGAACGTGTGACTACTATCTCCTATTTACATAGACGACAAGAGAGACGAAAATACCTAACCGTGGCAAGTCACTAGCGCGCGCTGACAAAGTACTGAAGTTAAAGAAACTTACTGCATCTGAATATTTAACCCTAGAAGAAATCATCTGTTAATACTGTAAGTGTCTAGTCTGACGACAAAAGCTTCCATCGTCAGAGTCACCACGCCAAACAGCGTGCGTTATATTCCGTCGTTTGTACCAAACATGGCGCCGCGCCATACCTGTAATTCTATTGTTGTGCTCAGTACCTATACGTATCGCTGGTTGTCCTTGTGCGGAGAAGGATGTTGTTTAAACATCAACCAGGAAAAGAGATTGTATAGCTTGGCTTTTAATATCAGTAACGCTCTCCTTGCCATTTTGTGTTAAACTAAGGTTAAACTCGAGTCGCGATAGTTAGGTAAAAAGGATGCAAATCATTTATAACATGTGTCATGAAATTTATGAATGTCATGTCAAAGCATTTATAAATTTGACCTTTTTAATATTCTAATTACTTTTTAACAAAGATTTTGTATTCCCGTTATTCAAATAATAATAGAAATAAAATAGCTTGTGTTGTTCGTTCGCTGCTGAACGGGAACTTTTGGTTAACGTGACTCCGTAACTCACATGTACCTTTAGCATCTCAATTTTAATCATGCTTAGAATCAGGTTCGCTTCCAACTTTTATGACGTAATTCACCTGCTCTACAAGTCTGGTAGTGCCATGGATCCTAAGAACGACAGACCTACCCTGTCTGTCAACATTGTATAAATTAACAACCTCCATTCTGAGATAATAACTCATGTAATGAATAACTCTATTTTGGCTTATTCCCAGAAAAGGATGTTGAAGGTTGCCCTTGGCACTAAAGAGCTCCTTATTCTTGATGACTATTACCAACAAGTTCGACGTAACAAATTGTTGTACAAGATTGATACAACTCTAGGCACTTTCTTGGGCGTATGTATGGGGCAATGGAGAACGGTTCTGTGCTATCCAGGTCTCAGAGTGACGGCGAACATATAAAGATTAGACAGGGTATATTTCAGGAGGTTAAGTTATGTTATATTCCATTCCTTTTCATGGATGATATGAAACTCTTTGCCTGCAGCATTTTCCAACTGACATGACTAACTAGGTAACTGAAACCTTTAGTGACGGTATCAGGATAGAATTTGATGTAGATGGGTAAATTTGTAGTCATGCTGGTTAAAGAAGAGGCAGGATTGTAGAATCATAGTCTCGGTCGTAGTTTTTTAAAATACCAGGACACTCCATAATCGCGTGGTATGCAAACTTAAGAGATTACTTTCTCTCTGTTAACGTTAATTGTTGACATTACCATTCCCCATGACGACAATCTCTTTGAAGTCGAAAAATACATAAAATATTTAGACTTAGTCCACGATCTTATCGACACGTGGGATGTGGATTCTGCAATCGTAGTGCCGATACTCATTTCACCCCATGGGCTAATTACAAAGAGCCTCGAGTAAAATCTTCAGAGGCTCTCATTAGGCTGAATTAAGAGCCTGGTGCAGAAGGCCGTGCTCTTCGATACGTGATGCAAAGCGTTTTATGACTCTGGAACCCTATCCACCGGCAGCTTGGTCCTTGTACCCGATACCGGTGGGACACTATGTTTTAATATATTTTATAGCCTAGCCCAGCTGTTTTGTTTAGTTCATTCGTCAAACTACAGTCTAGTCTAAAAGTAAGGTCATGCAATCACTAAGTACGCAATAACGATAGTACCCATCAAGCGTCAAAATACTTGTAATCAACTAGATTTTAAAGGGAGTCTCCAACAGTTGGGGTATTATTGGGGGCGTAATCAATGACGAATCATGAAGTGTACTTAAAATGTGGAGGTAGGTTGTCCTAATATATGGACTTATTCGAGCATTTATTGAGTTACAGTTGATTACATACACATTTTACAAATTTCTGTTTCATTATACGTCATTATAATAAAAATTACAAGCATACCTTATAATTTCGATACGTGACAGACCAGATTAAAGTAAAATGTTACAAAAAATACAGTTTTAACTAAAATTATGGCCTATTTACTGCTAAAATATTCTATCAGTTAAATCAAGTAGGCAAGCAAAAGAAATTATTATAAATTTCAGAATAATAAAATAAAACTACTTAAATGAACTAGAAATTCATATTGAATTCATATTATATCAAACAAATTCAATTTCTTAATTTCATGAAATTGATCACCAATTATTCGTAAACGTCAGTTAAAACAATTATTATTATGATTAAAAATTGTAGATCGAAAGACACAGAGTCAGTTGCTTTGTCAAATGTAAAATAAAAAAAAATTATTAACATAATATCTGTCTGAGTCAATCTATAACCGTCCGTTCCCAAATTGTTGAGCCTTGTGAGAAGAAATACTATAACATTATCATATAACTAAGCTATTTGTCTTGTATAAAACATAATTATGCGAGTGTTAATAACTTGTTGCTTTTCTCGGGTACATAATTATAATTATTAAACTAAATTTGTAGTAAACAAATATTGTACTGTACTCCTGTCTGCGCCTACGTAGTAACTCGAAAACTACATTAAATTTACACAGCTTGTGTTTCTGTCACCTTGGAACAACTTGTCTTTATCTTATTCTATACTAGCGTACTACTTCGTCAGCGTGGAAATTCAAATTTATCCCATGGAAACCGATTTTCTGCTTAAAATTCTTAATTTTGCGTTATTTAAGAACTTTCTATACAATATTAGAAAAAGCCTATGATCACGGCCAGCGCAACCTGGTCGAAATAATATATGTGTGAATTCATAATAATATTAGAAAACATAAAAAAAACACGAACGAAATCGGTTAAGTCGTTCACTAGTTAGAGCGTGACCAAGGAAAATAGGGATTTTTATATACTATATAGATAGATATTTGAAATAGATCAAAGATTTTTATAATTAGTCTTAAGTAAGTAAAAATATACATACATATAATGAGATACCTGAAAATGCCGGCTAATGTCCTGATTTAAGTTTCTGCATGCATTTCGTGCCTCACAATATATGTGTTAACTTTTTACACGTTCATAGTCCGTAAAGTTGACTTTTACCCTATGAATGTGTAACAATTTACTCATCTCTTCACCAGCTTCGATTTACATAAAAACACTACATCAGTTTTTTATTTATGAGGCTAGGAGGCTAGCTTATTCTCTTAATCCGCGTGATTGCATATTTCTAAAATGATTTTACGTGCCTACGTTTGTCTTTTTTTAAAACGACTTCCCTAAATACTTTTGTCGATTTGGTTGTTGTTTTTGTTTTCTTATCAAGTATAATATCAAAGTTTTCACCAAAATGTGTAAGCATATACCTGTTAAGGCTATTAAGTTAGACTTCGTACACACTTTTTAAAAAAATAGAATATAAAAAAAGAAATTTAATCGGTGCACATAAAATTCAGTTCTTTATCTTTATAAAAAAATTATCTTGCTTAATTTATTTTATTACAAAAGTCCTTTTACATTTCATCCCTTAAATAAGTACACTCAAAAACACTTAGTCGGCACTTTAATGAGAGAAGACCATTAAGTAAATATCTTTGGCCCTGATAACTAAAGTGGGCTATGGAGAGATTGTAGAACCTCCACCCTTTATGGTAATGGAATGACATTTCTTGTTCTAATGGCCTTTGATGATTTTTTTTCCTTTTAGATAACAAGAGTTGAAGTGCCTAGTATTTTGGTTGGATAAAAAATTCATTTCCTTCCCTTCTTTACCTACTTATTCCATTCAGTATACTCCCTGTTTTTTCCAGGGTTCATTCCCAAAGTGCCTGGTTGACGGCAAGCGTGAGTAACGTGTGTGGGAACTATTTAGGTGGCAAAATGTGATGAACTCGTATTTGACCACTTCATGTTATTCTAGAATGGTATCTATTACGAAAAAGGCATGAAACAAACCTGTTTATGTTTGTCGCCGTTGTCACGTGACAAAAAAAAATAGTAGACTGATACTGCGTAGGCCTTTTCCGTCATTTAAAATTGTAATTGAATCCATATCGATTTTTTTCCGTGAGTTATGTTTAGAAACTAGTAAACTTACCCTATAATTATACAATTGAGTAATCTCTCTTAGTGACCAGATGAATGATGAATGATAGTACCCAGCAGTCACGGATTTATAAATAGATTTTGCAAGCAGAAGGAGAAATGTTCCCAACTTACCAACCATGTCGTACGACAATTTCTTACCGGCGAACGTGGGCACATATGTAACGTGTTTCGTGTGAGCCTTTTATCAGAAACAAGTTTGGAAAGTTAATTCCGGTCGTCGAACCCGTAAACATTCTCCTATCTGTGTCTCGCATTTTAGCGACAAACGTCCGTGGCCGCCATGACACTTTGAAAATGTCACCTTTCGAACGTTTTCAAATTTTTTAACAATATCACACGTGCTTGTAATGTAATTTCTTTGTTACCAAAATGAAAAAGGATGTTCGTCGTAAATGTTTTCTTTGCATATATAATATGTTATATATGCTTGCGAATTAATTGTTTGAAATGTATTCGATTCAGTTTAGGTGGCCAAATATATTCTTCTCAATCGATAGACTCACTTTAAGAAAATCCAATAATATTCTTTTTAATTCAGTTTTCAGTCAATACAGTCTTTATAATTTAGCTTCTGCGTTTTGTGCTACTTATTTAAGGTAGGTATGTGGACTGACCTGTTGGTCTAGTGGTGATTCTGACTGCAGAGCCAAAGATCGTGTGTTCGATTCCCAGCCAGGACAAATAATTGTGTGATGATGATAATTTGTTCTGTGTCTGGGTGTAATTAATCCATGATATGTATGTATTTAGAAATATGTATGTTTATCAGCAGTCTAGTACAGGCTCCGCCTAGTTTGGGATCAGCCGTGTGGTATCAAAAAAAAAAAATATAAATGTGTAATAGTGTAGATTGATTGATTCAGTTAAAATTAATTTAACGGTAGTAACTATAGTAGTTTTACCGGCTGTTAAATCCACACTGGTGTTTTGTGTGTAACCTGTTTACTTTAGAATTTCTTTGATGACTGTACGTATGACGGGGCAAACAGGTGCTGCATAAATATTAAAAATATATCCCCAACTGCCCCGTAACCAGGGGCGGTTTTGGACCGTAATATGGGGCGAAAGAATCTTTTTAGATAATGGGGGCAAACGGGTACGTAACCAAAATTATAGAGTGACAACTTGTATTTATTTCCACACACGCCCACTACGAAATCTTATATTTATCAAATACAAATTCCATTAAGAGAAGTTGACTTTTGACATTCTGCAGGATGCCTAATATGGCTAAATATTCAAATCCCGCTTGACTTTAGTAGTAAGTATACATATAAATGATAAAAATACACAATATCGACCGACGACTGCATACACGTTCCTTGTACGATTGCCAATAAAATTGATTCTTTGACGTATCTTCCCGAACTTTCATCAAATCAGTATACTATTGTCACTTCCTCAGTGAGCCGCGTATAAAAAAATAATTATTTTATAAATGCTTCACATGTGAATACTAATCTTTTGGCGCCAATTTCAGTGACTTTTAATCTGGTGATAATCGTAGAATATGTTGTGTTGTATGCCTAGTTACCGGCGCATAATTAGAATATAAAATTCCTTTTATTTTAATATATTCTGTGATTATTTATAGTCAATCAATACGTATCAGTAGTATAGTGATAATACCTGTCAGTGTCTACAACAAATATTCAAGCTAATTCCTTACACGATGCCTTAAAAAAATTGCAATTTAAAATAGGACTTACCTAGTAAAGTGTATTTTTAAACATAAAGTGACATAATTTAATAAACTATAAACAAACTTAAAAAAAGTTAAGAATAGAGTAAGTAAATAAAAAACAACGTAACGAAGAAAATAAAATATTTAAATTTCGAGCAATTTTCATGAAAGAAAACTTTTTTATTGCCATGTCTGTTCTCAATTACATCTTTAAATTTTGAATAGAATGTGTTAGAATAAAGATATTGTGTTGAGATCTCATTCCGTTAACAAATTCTTAACATATATAACTGAAACGAAAAACTAACAGATTTATCTGAGATGAGTCCATTAGCAGCATTTAAGAAAACTAATCGCCAAATGTAAGTACCTAATCATTCCTGTTCTCTTCAAAATGTTAGACTTGATTTTGTCAACAAGGTTTGACATAATTACGCCGCGGAGGTAATTTTTAGTATGATGTCATATTACTAACCTAGGTTCTTCCTCAATGGCAGGAACGCCTTTTACACCCTTCCGCTGGCCTAAATACTATCGAGGCCATCCAGCCAGTACTGCCGGAATGGCTCGAGAGGAGGCATGGCTCCCTAACGTTCCGGGTGACACAAGTGCTTACCGGCCACGGATGCTTCGGGTAGTACCTGCACCGCATAGGTAGGGAGCCGGACGCCCGGTGTCATCACTGCGTCGATTGCCATGAGAAACGGTACGGCACGTGGTGGCGGAGTGTACGGCGTGGGAAGAACCACGCCGTATCCTCGTCGCAAATATCGGAGAAGATCTCTCGCTGTCGGCTATTATACAAAGTATGGTTGGCAGCGAGAGTTGTTGGGATGCGGTGATATCCTTCTGCGAAACAGTGATGTCGCAGAAGGAGGCTGCGGAAAGGGAAATTGAAATATCAACTACTCTCCCGATTCGCAGCAGGCGTACCGGGCGTCGCAGAAGGGCTGATAATGGCCACTTTCGGCCCCCCTAAGTTGACCCATGAGCGCCGAATTTTGGGGAAATCCGTCCCTCTATAAATGGGTCTGAGGTGACAGGCCTGCACAGGCGAGCCAGCACCGCCGGGGACGCGGACGATTGTGACTCCCGTATCTCCGGCAGAAGGAACACACTGGTGGTTTTAGCCGGTAGGAGTCCGCCATACCCCTCTACCGCACCCCAGGTAGAGGATAGCCCATGATGGATTTCCCCAGTATAAAAAAAAAAAGTCCTTCCTCAATAAACGATAGAATATATTAATCGATTCGTTGTCTACGTAAGTCTACGTAATTGTCATTCATTAAAAGTAGTTTTACACTATTAGGCCAATGACATTAGAAATATCGGTTGTCTGTAAAGTCGGTTTACTGACGATAGTTGAACGTGACAACATCATACGGACGCCTCAGAGCGAGGTAACGCCGCATGAGTCATGTTTTTTCGTGCGTGCAGCCGGCTCCATCGAATTATAAGACGTTGTCACGTCAAAAAAAACTCTTACGCACAGGTTTTAACATAGTAAAACCTGAATTTCATCGCAATTTTGAAGTTCGGAACATTGTCAAATTAACGTTTTAATGCGAAGAAAACTCGTCATTGCTCCTAATTCTGTTACTTCACTCGCTAAATTAAAATTTACTAAATTTTCTTCATATAAGATGTAAACCTTGAACACTTCGAAACAAGGTCTTATTTCAAATTGAAACAAGTAGGTAACATATGTCGCTATGGAAATAAGCAATTTATTTGTCGACTAAGTCTGATACGCTTAAATAAACTTTAATACCACGTAGCGAGAGCCGCTATCCGTTGAATGCCATATCTTTTGCTCTGTGTTTTTGTGTGTGTAGATTAAAATAACGTCATCTTAGTTCGTTTTGAACAAGTTTTTATACTGCAATTATACGGCATTTGAATAAATGGGGACTCTCGCTGTGTGGAAATAAAGTTGAGTTTACGTTGACAGGTTTGAGTGAAATTTAGTGGCGCTGAGAAATAGATGCCAGTAACAAATAGACGATTTATTACGAAATACACAAGGTTGATTTCATATGAAGAAATTAAGTCAGGTTTTAGTTTAGTCGAGTATACAATAGCATCGGAACCATTGTTCTTCATTATTTAAACAAATAATGGACCAAATTTAATTGAACTGGTATTAAATTTTTAGGATTTCTACCACCCATACGATAAAAAAGTCCGATATTCGCAATTATAATACGGTAGGAGAAAACTACAAAAAACGTCAATTTGACAATGTTCCGAACGTCAACAATTCTCAAAAATTTTTTTTAGAGAATTGTTGACGTTACCGACCGACCTGAAATAAAAGACTTATATGGTTTTCTCATGGATGCCATTGTCAGAACTGGACCAAATTTAAATGGGACCACACGGGAAGCACTAGCTTTCAAATAAAAAAGAATCAGCAAAATCGGTTCACCTAGTCGAAAGTTCTGAGGTAACAAACATAAAAAAAAATTGAGAACCTCCTCCTTTTTTGAAATCGGTTAAAAATGGGATGAAATTCAAGACTATGTTCCTGATATACTAACGAAAAAGTTTTACTATGTTAAAATCTGGACGTAAGTAAGTGTAAAGTTAGCCCCTTTTGTCTAATTCGACTGGCCCATTACTCTTTTGAAATAATTAAATATGTATGTCCAGCGGGCATTTTAAAGACTTTTAAAATTAGTATTTTTTTATCAAAGGCTTTTATAATATTCTTATTGGATGTTCAAAGCTGGCAAAATTTTAGGTAAGAAAATTGAGTTTTTCGCGCGTAGTATTTGTTTATGATTTTCGAATTTTTAACTTGCTTTAACGTCATCCAAACAGCTAGCAATTTCAATAAATCTTTTAATCTCTCGGTGCTCTGCAGGCGTAAATACTTTTGCATGAATATTCAATTTAACGTCGCATAAACCTACATACGGCTACATAACACGATTTTTAAAAGAATTTCGCCTTGAGCCGCGAAAGCTGTCTACTCAGGCAAAAACATTTTGTGATCTGTGCCTTCTGGTGCTTGTCGAATTCTGTTGTTTGTTCTAGATTCAAATTTTAAGCAGGTATTTTATTATTTGTATTTGTAGTAATATTGGATTAAACCAGAAAACAGGTATTTTACAGGCGTTCTAACCTCAGGAATTCAGACGCAAAAAATAGTTTATTTTAGTAATGGGTAGTTTTATGCCTGTTCCTCACTTCGATATCGTTCGCCCATATTAAGAAACTGTTTAGTGTTAAAGAAATAGAAGCATAGCCGTACCTAATATCTAGATTTCATATCCGGTTGCAACATTTGCTTTTATGAACTTATGGACGACAACTGGTTTTGTATTTAATTTTTCGGTAGAACAAAATAAGTAATAGCCTAGCTATTGTATATAACTAATTATGTATTTAAACTTCTAACTACCTGTATATCAAGAAATACAAATTATTAAACCGGTTTTGATGGCAGTTTAGTCTAATTTATATATACATATATAATAATACTTACTTAACATTTCTTTGTATAGGAATATTTACACCACAGCACTAAGAATATGTATTTAAAAATACTATTAGCTGTATTTTGTTCCAAATCGTGTGTCGCCAGTTGCACACGCTTAGACAATAATCATTATTTTACACACATACAGAATTCTACGCTAATTCGTCACAAATGATTTATTAAATATGAATCCTAAACGCCATTTACAATTATACTAAATACACCCTTACGCTGATCAATATAAGGTAGAGTTTCGTAGCCATACTTGCCAGCCGTTACGTCCGAGACAGCGGTACGTCAATAGAGAGCTAACGAGTGTGCGTCTTAACATTCACCAAATATTTTCGTGCAAAATCTATAGCAATATTCCTGTAAGTAATGTAGTTCATTGTGTGCTCTCGAAGTTCCAATATAGTTATTATTCAAAAATTATATAACTGTTGCATTAGATTAGACCATAACGGGTTTTCCTATTTAATTACAATTACAATACTTTGTGAATTTTTGTCAATATTACTTAAAAACAAAAGTCTTTGGACTCACCGATGAAATGTCCTTCCTTGGACACACTGCAGTCCTAACTTCTTTTTCGATACATACCTAATTACCGCGCAACTCGGCATTTGCCGAAGCTATGAGCGTTTGCTCATAGTTAGGGCGTGCGTGCCCCGCCCAGATCGCACTTCTTATTTATTCTCAGTTCTGTGATTTATATATATCAAAAAATGGTGATTGGTGGCTGGTTTAAGCACTATACCTACTCGCGAAGAGCCGCTACTTATTGTGTGTGACTGCTACTAAAAATGTAAGAATTTCATAATTTTTTGTACCAGATAACATTATAGTTTGTTTGCGTACCGGTCTTTCCTCTTCTCCTTGAAGCACACCGTAAAAAATGTGTATAAAAAAATATGTTAACGTTTAGCAATTTGTTATTACCCATTGAAAATGAGCGGCCGTGAGTTTTTATTGCCAGTTTCTTTTCTCACGGCCTTTACCGATTGGCCTGCCTGTAAGGCGTCAAACATAATACTTTTTACACGATGGGTTGCCCTCTCTAAAAATGTATGTCGGCTTATACATAAAAAGCCTGGTTGCACTAACCTTGCCCTATTTTAAAATTGACATTTATTTTTTTGAAATGTTTTTTTTACATTCCGTGATGGCCTGTTTATGAATAAGAATTCATGTGGAACTACTGTAATGTTTTTAATTAGTAGATCTGTTTACGAAATGAGGTAAGTACAGTCGACAAAGAAAATGTTCTACCAGTTTTGACAAAAGCTTCTGTGTAATCACATTAGCGATAAGGTTGAACATCTGTGATGTAAATGAATTTTCACTAAAAAAGAAAATATTGACAACTGCCAAACATTTATGTCACCGTATTATTTACGCTTAAGATTATTTCTTGTGGTTTACGGATTTCTCAGCAATGCCTTGCAATTTATCAATTACTGAAAGTTAACTGTTACTTTTACTGCAAGATAACTGAAAGAAACTTAAATAACGGTTTTACATCGACTAAACATTTTGCCAAAATCTTTAATGTGTCTATTCAGACAATCAGAAATATCTTGCAACACATGGGTTTGCATTACAGGCATTATGCAAAGAAAATTCATTACAACTGATGCTCATATAATGATACAAATGATGCTACACGATTTAATTTTGCCAGACATTACATGACTTTCGATTGGAGTAGCACGGTGTTCTGTGACGAAAAGACCTTTAAATCCAGTCAGCATGTTCGTTTACATGTTTTGCGATACAATGGTACACGCTATACACAAGACCACGTTATACCTAACATGGAATCTGGTCGAATTTCTCTAAACATGTATGGTGGGTTAGTCATCCAACCATACCTGTTTATCAGCAGTTGCTGTTGGTGTTGGTCTTTGGGCTCTTATGACTTAAAAAATTTCAAAACGCAAGAAAAGATGTGAGGGGGGGGGGGGGAGAAAAAATATGTGGGGAAACCCGCGGATCTGATAATAGTTCAAGGTTTGTTTGTGGGTTCACTGAGAGACCGTCTCCAAGCTGTTATAGACACAAATGGTGGTTACACAAAATATTAATATGATATTTGTAGCATTACTATTACTTCTCTTTATTTACTGTTATAACTATGAGTAATTATTTTATAAATACGAAATAATTACAAGAAACATATACACATAATTTACATCAACATTAGGATATTTAAATCTGCCCTCATCGAGTGGAATAATTGTGTAAATGATATAATAAATAAGTGGTGACAATTTAAACAATCAACACAATGCAGCTACGACGTTACATTTCACATAAATAATAAATTATAAAGTCAGCATTAGAAACTGTCAGAATATTATTGTACGGGAAAACCTTGTTTTATGATGTCACATGATCTTCAACCGTAGGGTTTTAGATATATTTGGCCGACTGTACCTACTAAAACTAAAGTGACTAATGAAACTCAATTAAAATCGGTCAAAAAACTATTATAATGCATAGATAGATAGCATTTATGTTCTCTTTTTTAATAATAAGATATAGAGGAATGGCTAGTTAGGTATTTCGTAAGTGAGAGAAAGAAAAAGATTTATATTTTTTTATAATCTTCTTATATATAAAATTCTCGTGTCACAATGTTAGTTACCATACTCCTCCGAAACTGCTTGACCGATTCTCATGAAATTTTGTGTGCATATTGGGTATCAGGTCTGAGAATCGGCTCTTATCTATTTTTCATCGCCCTAAATGTTAAGGATAGTCCACACCTAAATTTTTTTTTAATTATTAGTTGTTTTTTTTTATGTTACAGCATTAGAAAATACATACAACCCTGAATTTTCAACCCTCTACGATCAACCCCTGTTTTTAAAAGCGATATTAGTATTTTTACTTTCATTGGTACAATTTTTTAAAGTATTTAACCCCGTGAAAATAGAAAGTGAGATTGTTATAATCGATAGTAATAATCGATTGCAGTCAAGTCGATGTCAAACTTTTTTTTTATGGAATTGGGGGGTTAACGAGCAGACGGGTCACCTGATGGTAAGTGACTACCGCCGCCCATGGGCACCTGCAACTCGAGAGTCACAAGTGTCTTGCCGGCCTTTAAGGCGGGAGTAGGAGAGGAGGGGAGATGGAAAGAGGGGGGGGGGGGAGATGGAAAGAGGGAAGGATTAGGGACACCGATAACCTCACTCGCTCGGCGAAATACAACGTAAGCATTGCTTTATCGATATGCCGATCGAGCCGGCCCATACGTGCCTAAGCATGGCTCTCCCACTGTTAAACTTTAAATATGTAAGTTAAGTTGATGAAGTACTTTGAATTAAGAAAATGAATGGTTGGTGTTTTGTTATTTTTATAGGCCGTCAATAGACCACAGCGCTCCATTCTTCTTTCAGTCATAGACCCCATCCCCACAATAAGTTAGTTATTTTTTGACTACCAAAATATTCATTAGAAATAATTAATATGGCAAAACAACGTGTGCCGGGTCAGCTAGTATATTATAATATTATTTTGAAGAATCCAATAATTCTGTAAACATATGTATTTCGCCTGGGTACATGTTAATAGGCTCAAAAAAACTTAGTATTCGTCGCATTTCCAATTACCAATGCTCTTACACGTTTGAAATTGCTTATGAAACATAAAATAGATAGTATATTTATCGGTTTCACAATAAAACTCAACACCGAACATAATTTTTGTTTACACTAGAAATTAATTTATACCAATTTGATATCGTAACATTCTGAATTTTCTCTAAATAAAACTTTTTTTTTGTCAAGCTTGCGTTCGAAAACAATACCATCGAAAATATCAAATGTGAAATACTACTGCAGCCATTCGGCCCGATCGACACGATATAATAATGGTCCACAAATGTTAGTACGTAAATAGATGACCTACATACATTGCACACTACTGGACTGCAGAATTTAATCATTGGTTCTCAAAAAGATTGCTTAGACAAATGTCGCTTTCAATCAAATTACTACTACAACTAAACGTAGAATATAGGTTACTTTTGCTCTTAAAAAAAAAACAGCAACAGGTGAAGCAACACTCTTCCATCTGTAACACTGAACTGAAATGTTATATAATATCCTGGCTTTTTAGCAATTACTTTTATTAAAAACTGCTGAATGAGCCAGGCAAGTGGGAGCAAGGTTACTCACATTACTCTATCTATACTCTAGATACTCAATGTTTATTTGAACGGTTTTTTAGACTAGGTTAACGAACAACACGGTCTAGTTGATTTTAAATGATTACCGGTTACAATAAATACTCGCGACAACGCAACTCTAGTAGATGTGCCTTGTCAATAGCCATTGCTCTATTATAAAGTTATTGTGATCCTGCTCAGCAGTGAAAAACCGTAATTGATTAATCGCGGTCTTCTGTATGCTGTAAGTATTTCCACAGACCGGCAACAAGGTGCCGGATTTTTTGCGCGCCTCCATCAGAACTGTACCTATATCTCGCTGTTAAGATGATGCGCGTAATCGGGATATGAAGCCCACACTACCCACAAAAACCTTTTACGTGTCTGTCATGCAAAAGATTATTAATCTTTAAATAAATAAATTATGTAACTCAAAGTTTTCGTTGTATGGTCATAAATTACAATCTATATGATTAAAGGACCATCCATATATGTTTGAACGATCTCTGAATATTTGATAAGTTGTAATAAGTATCTCTATCAATCAGTTTCTTTATTTATTTCTTACCTTTACCGTTAAACCAAACAGCTTTCTGGTCCTTCGAGCCATACGAGCCGGCGAAACATTAGATTCCCATGTTAGGTGTCCCACTTACGAGTTTCTGCAGGAGATTTATAGTATGGAAACAGGTGACTATAGCAATTGAATTTAAATGTAACCACTGCTTTATTATTCAAAGACAGAATGCAATGTGCACGTGCAACATACTCGTAGTTCGCCGATTTCTTAATGTTTAACGTTACGTGAAGCAAAACTATCAACTTTTATCAGAAATACTACACCAATTCTGATAATAGTTTTGATCTATAAGCAGCAAGTACTATATTTCTACTGAAGGAATATATTATCTTCTCAGAGCTTTAAATATATATAATGTGATAATGTTTAAATATATCCGTAAACAACATTATTTTTGTAGGAGTAGGTAATAGATTTAAATTGACTGGGCACTTCGGCAGGTAATGAAAATTACACAACCCCTTATGTTGTATATAGATTATATTATATAATAAGACCGAAGAAAATTCATTAGAGGGAAGAAAAAAATAATAAAGCGCATAGACAACCATTGACAAAGTATCCTAATTTAAAAATAATACCAGACCGCTTAGAAAGTTTTTCAAAAACGAGTTTTTATGTATGAAACACTGGCAGATTGTAATTTACTTTAAAAATAAGATGAATGATGATTGATAATTCGCCAAGTGGAGCAATAAAATAACTTAAACTACTTACTTACTATGAAAATGGTCGTCCAGTTTTATTTTAACGTTTATAATCTTTTTTATAATCGTCAAATTTAGTATTTCATACAAAATTAAAATGGTATTGATTTAACTTGACAGTCATCTATCTACCGTTTTATCGTGTCTCACTGAATCTATCTACTGGATCTATCTCGAGAATATTTTCGCGCTATTTATGATATTTTACGGTTTCAAATGTTGCCTAAAACCGGACTCGTTTGATAGACTTCAATTTGTACTTGTAGACGAAAGCCATTCTAAGGCACCGAGGTGTACCGATTTTTCAGCAGTATACTACCAACTGCTTGTCAGAAGTATTCACTCCTGTCAGCAACAAGCGACCTTATACGGAACTTCGTGGCCTTGTACTTCACCACGACAGTCAGCACACCGGTCAAACTTCTGTTTCATAATTCTAAGAGCCCTGATTTGGCAGCGTGTGGTTTTTTCTTACTTACTTTACTTCTTTTCATTACTTAAATTGAAACATCTACTTAAAAGGACATTTCAAGACACCAGTAGTTGTCATTGCTAAAAGATGCGCTGGCTCCGTTAGAGCGGGTTGAGGAGGAAAGGCGCAGTGGAAAAAGTGTATTAAAAATTAGTTTAAATACATGAATAATTTAGTTTAGTACAAACAACACCGAAAGAAAGTATTCATATGCAAAGTAAACTCATATAGTTGTGTACACAACAAATGAGACTTGCGAAAACAAAACTAGGTTGTATAAAATTGGCACATTCATCGTGACTTGTGTATCGTTTACATACATACTCGTAGTTACAGATATTGACAAGCTGACTATGGCACTAAGCCGGAATAACATTAAGTGAAAAACCAAATGTCCGTTTCAAAATAAAAATACATATATAATTCTTGCAGACTTTTTAAAGTTCACTGCCACGGCCTACGTTTTGGTGCTCGGAATTTAAAATTGCGATAGTCATAGACATTACATAATGCCAATGATTCTTAACAGAATTAGCAGGATTATACATCAATTTTAAAAAAGTTCGTTGTTGAACGTTTTATTACATCATTTTACATTTCTTATTTGTACCTATTTATTACTTGTCACTTTTGAGAGATGAGTAATCAAATGTTTTTTTTTTATTTTTACAGATCGTCCGAGATGATCCACGTAGACGAAACTGATCCGGTTGGAGGTAATAATTTGTATACATTATATTATGTACAAATTCTCAATTATTTTTATAGTTATATCATGTAAATTATTAAATTTCCTGCCCAATAACCAGTAAAATTGTATTGATAAGGCAGGAAAATAGTGTACAAAATTAGTTTAACCTTTAAAATATAACCAAACCAACTCTTCCCACGTTCACAGATAAATTTTGCTTTGGATGACGTAAATCTAACTTCAAGCAGGGACGCCTTTTTATCGCGTAGAAATATCTGAGAATTATGTTGGTATCAAACTGAATTTTATCACTCGGTAGCCGATGGAGGAGCTGCGTGGCCCGGTTCCCAAGTATCCTTACGAAGGCAATCTCTGGACTCCCTCGCAGTTCAATGCCGTTTCATGCAGGTGCGGGCAATGCACCTTGGTGTACCTACTCATAACACCAAAAGCCATTAAAAATTCATATAAATTATTATTTGTAAAGAGACAATGTCAGAATCTCACAGTGAAATCGTTATTGCGGTATTAAATACATTAGAGATATAAAAAATAACTGCTGCAATATAAATAACAACATAGATATCTGGGTAAGTCCATAATTCAATACACTCACCCAAATATCAAGGTTAATTGTCTACCTACCTTACCTATAGATAATTATCACAATGGACGGTTAAGGCGAGTATAGAATAAAGTAAATAAACACAGTATTTGGCAGCAGTTCGGCATTCAATTTTATTTTAGACTTGGTCGAAATTTGAATATTTCGAATCTTCGGCCGTTGACAGCCGGATGGTCGTCACGAAACCATGCAATCTAGACATTTGACATATACATGAGGTATACTTTGGCTTGATGTCATTGTATGTCACTGACTACGTCACAAACATTGTATATGGATTCTATTGACTTGGCCCATTAAACTGGCTTCATTACTTTAATCTTTATTTGGCATAATATGTTGTGTATTACTTTATGTTAATATAATTTACGTATATTCGTTTTCTTCTGTAAACAAGGGTGTTGCTAACTATGACCTTGTTTAAAAACTACTAAAATGGTTTAGTTAGGAAGACCAGTGGTGTATTTCAGCCGGCACTAACTTTCGCCCGCATTTCACTAGCTTTCGTCCGCATTTCCTCCCCGTGGATCTTGTTTCCCAGATACCTAGATGATAGATTAGGGTACAATATCGTGTGATAAATTCCATTCGAACCATCCAAATTCAATAAAAAAAATGTAAATTTGGCAAGTTAAAATCCCAAGTCGTTCCGAGCTGTTTTAAAATTATAGGTACCAAAAGCATAAATTATTCTTTTTTTTTTTTCTTGTAATCACTTAAAGCAAAAGCGACACGACAAAAAGTAGAGTTTTTAATTAGTAAAATGTTAACTGTTTTTAATTAATTTATTTGTGGTCTCAAAGTAAAACAAAAAATGCGTTATGTTTAACGGGAAATAAAAATTACCTTCGGGGCAAAAAGAGTAGAACATAAAGTGCAATTTATCATGGCAAGTAGAACATAAACTGCAATTTATCAAGGCAACAGATTTACTATATATCAATCAATATACAATGTAGCATTTTTTTTTATAAAACAACTCCCGGTCTAGGAATGATTCATGTGACACGGGTCATTTTCGTAACGGGTGGGATTTGAACCATAACATATGGCGCGTCAGTGGCGAGACGGCCACTAGATACCATTGCACCATGCGTACAGTTCAGAAAAGAACGCCACTGTACAGAAAATCACAGTCAAGCTCTTCCTCCAGGCCACGTCCACACCTACAGCGGCCAGACGATAGTCAGGGCGGGTCGATGGTTTCTTAATAATGTACATGGTATAAACGCTCCCGGTCTCCCACCTCATCGCCCCGCTGCAAACTAAAACATACTGACAAACATCGCTTCTATGTGTGGGTGACATTGTGTAGGTACTTGCCTCCTGTTTATGCATAAAATTATATTCACAAAACGCATCATTTTTGTTAAAAAATGTGAGAGGTGAATGACATTGAAGACAAACACATTTTTATGCAACTTAATGTTTTTGAATTTTCATACGTGTAAAAAAGTTTGTGTAATGTGTAATGCAAAGAGAATGTTTTACTGTTAGGGGCTTTGACCAACACACAATTTATGGAATTTCAAAATTGATTTCGTAGTGATTTCTATAATCTCCAAACATTCGAACAATTAATTGTATTATTACTAAAATAAGGATAATAGAAAAGATTTTTTATATTATAGGGGGCAAACGAGCAGACGGGTCACCTGATGGTAAGTGACTACTGTCGCCCATGGACACCTGCAACTCAATAGTTACAAGTGCGTTGCCGGCCTTTGAGATAGCAGTACGCTCTGTTCTTGAAGGTTTAAAGGTCGTATCGGTCCGGAAATACCGCAGGCGACAATTTGTTCCAGAGATGGGTGGTCCGAGGCAAAAAAAATCTGGAGAACCGCACAGTGGTGGATTGTCAATTATCCAGGTGACGGGAATGAAAGTTTTGTCGCGTTGAACGATGGCGAAACGTTGCGGCCGGTATAAGTCTGAACAATTCCTCGGAGCACTCCCCATGATACATAGATTGGGGCTATGACCTTCTGGACTTCACCGTGCTGTTGAAGAGGTATAACAGTGTAGGTTTCAATGCAGAAAATAGGTCCTTGTATAATATAGATAGGTACCTACTTACATTTTATGTAGAAAAATGCTTTGAACAATTGAACAGGAAACAAATAACTCCGTTTTAGGCGTTATTGCTGGTAAATCTAACTAGGTAAATATTTATTTTTAGAACATTTTATATGTATGTACATCGACCAACCGACTAATACCTGTACCTACTATTATGTATTCTGTGCCAATAGGCAGTTTTTCTTGCATTTAAGGATTAATAATGTATGAGAATATACTTGACGTAGTTTTTTTATATCTAAACATAAGGTAAGGTTCCACCAAAATTCGTGAAAAATAAATATTATTTGGTGTGGAGATAAAAATGAAAAACGTAAAAACTGGTTTTTCGTTTTTTGTCGAAAATTTTGAGGTTATCTGAAAAATAGTTGATACGAAAGTTATAAGAAGATGTTTTTATAAGCTGCGACTTTTGTATATAATCTTTTTCTATAAGAGGTCTAGTTTTGCTGAAAATCGTGAAAAACAATTTTCCACCAATAAAAGTTCACTTCATTTGACCCTCGAAACTCGGATCGACTTTAATTTATTTTTGCTATCGTTTTTATACTGTTAATAATGTTTTACTTGTTTTGCCTATTTTATAGCTATCTGCACTGGCCTACTACTGTCTTGTAATACTGAGGGCATTACAGCACCCATGAACAGACAGCGCAGTACCAACTTAACATTTTAACAATAAATCGATTCTCAAAGGCCAGCTAACTAAGACTATAAATAAAATAAATCTATCATTGGTGCGAAAATATTCCAGACTTTAGCTATTTTGATAGTACGAATCGCAATTTGCTTCAATTTATAGCAACGAAAGCGATTATCATATTTTAGAATGTTCTAAAAGCAGTGTGTTAATGATATCTCTTTGTAAAATGTATGCTATCACGTGGATTACATTCCAGAACTATAGTATATTCTGCTTCTCTTCTTCTTGAATCAGTGTATGTTTCGTGGGCATTTAGTAAATGCGGGTCGATCGAGATCTGCCTATATATCATGATGTGTCCAATAAAAAGCTTGACAGATTTATAAGAGCAAGAAGAGCAATCTATTAGTTGATTTGCCAACCTATTCATTCACATATAAGTAAGGCTGGGCGCATGGCGCCTCATAATTAAGTACCGACTCGCGCTGGGTGTTTTTGTGCGAAAAAATTAGTTCTACGGGTATTTCTTTGTTGTATAGGTGAAAGATTTATAACAAATTGATTTACTTTTTTTAAGTTACCAAGCATAGAAAAAAGTAGAGTGTCTAAGTGCCTAATTTTCGAAGATTTCTCGGATTATAACAGGACCACCAAATATGATATAATGGTAATTTAAATAATATTCAATATTACAAAGTAAATCTATTGTTTTTATATTTTTAAAGCACAACATTTTTATTAACACAATTTAAAAACATATATTCTTTTGTAAAATTACTTTTATTTACTTTTCATGTTACAAACTATTTATCCAAGCATGACCGGGCAAACCTTTATTATCTACAAGTATTTTTATTTAATAACTACTACATTTTATTGGCTATTACTTTTAACACCCTACAGAATCGATTTGCCGAAACATAGCCGGGCAATTGGTCAAACGTTAAGCTGTTAACGATATGGGCGGGTATTGGGCAGGCAAACCACGAATTGCCAGCGTATCGTGATCTCGATTGAGCCCATGGGCCACGACATATGCAACGTAAAATCAAGGTCTCCCTAAAACTCAGATGGCGCAGCGCCTATATACAGTTAACATGAATGATTGTGAGCTAAATCCAGGGATTGCTCTCAACTAAATTTATCAAACTACTTGTGCTGGTTTCAATTTATGTGAGCGATAAAACATGAAAACACGTGTCATTTCCCCGAAGTACGGGAGTAAGGAGAAGGTCACTATATCTTTGCCCGAATATTATTTTTAAAACAATTACAACGCAGTTATAGGTTTGTATACATATGTTTCCACAATAAAATTGTTTACTATTTTTCGAACGTTTATGTATTTTGAATGTCGACTCAATTAATTACATTGTACTAACAACGAATAATATGTTAATGAAAAGCTGGCGTTCAATTGGAACATAATTATCAATGATTCTTTACTTCCTTCTCGATCTTTCTATCTCAAGCAGGAATAATTCGTGCTACACTGCTGGTCACCAACGATCTGAATTTCTAATGGTCCCTTCGGGTGCCTTCGCAACTGACTTTCGTAACCAGTTGCGAAATACTTCTTATCTTTTCTTTCTGCCCAACTCATTTACCGAAACGTCTAGCATTTCCCACTAAATACAACGACAACGTGGTCAAAGTGGTAAGGAGCCGTTTCTTGCTCGTTCTTTATGAGTCTTTTGGAGAGGCATGTGTTCAGCAACATTTTGAATTAGTTTTGTTTCTTTCCTGCAATGAAACTGGTAACCAAATATTCGCCCTTTGAGCTAGACTAGGTTGGGCGTGCTCTACTCATGGCAGGAATCTTCGTTCTACAAATAATTTGCTTCTCTCATGTCCCTCTCACAGCTCTGACATCGTCAACTCTTCTTTCTATGTTCAATCTATTCTTATCTGGCATGCGCTCTCTTTCGAAATCAGGATGTCCACAAACCGCTTAAAGTTTAAGAAGAAATTACTTGAATAGCCACAACGCTATTAGGTACATGACTGTGTATTGATATTCGTAGTGTATACTCGTATGATATCGCCACCCGGCAAAAAACTGTAATAATAAAAAAAAACAACCATTTCGAGAAAACAACTTTTATGCCGGTGAATTGAACAAAACAGTTCAGTGTAACTATGTTTACGATATTTAAAAAGTCAAGTTCCTCCACTCAGATGCCTCAAGAATACGTACTGATTGTGTGTGTGTGTGTGTCCCTGGCCGATCTTGGCTACGGTGACTGCTGCCTGTTTGTAGTTGTTGAGGATCTGCAGTGGTTTGCCCTGTCATGAGCCCTCATATGACTGCAGTAGCCAATTTTTTTTATGTATGTTCACCGATTACTCGAAGAGCCTTGAACCAATTTTGAAAATTCTTTTTTGTTTCAAAGGGTACACTTCCCAGATGGTCCCATTTAAGTTTTATCGAAATCAGTCGAGCGGTTTCTTAAAAATCAACAAATATCTAAAAATTGTATACATCGATGATGTTTTCGTTTGCTCGAAACATCGCTGTCTCATTGGAGAAGTGCGTTTAGTTTGCCTAGGTACCCATATTATATTTAAACAAAATACTTCTACTTCCCACTAAAAAGCACATTGAAATCGGTGATACCTTTTTTTAAAGACAATTATAGCTATTAATGCTGATTGTTACTCTTTCATGATGCTGTTCAACATAAAAGATATCACATTGTGACAGATGATTGAAAAATAAATATTTTTTTTTTTCTTACCTTTTTAATAAGAGACGAGTATTCGATTTTACAAATACGCAATTAACGGAAACAAATTATAGCAATTCTTCTTAGAGTTTACAAATTACAATTAACGGAAACAAATTACAGCCAATTATCCGACTGCTTAGGTAGTAGCTATACATCGATATTTGTAAAATATGATGTTCGGAATAAGTGTTTTTAACCGACTTCAAAAAAGGAGGAGGTTCTATGTTCCACTGTTTATAATTTTTTTTTCTGTATGTTCACCGACTACTCATTTGACTACTGATTTGGAAAATTCTTCTTTTGTTTGAAAGGGTATATTTCCCAGGTCCGATGACCATGAGACCACCTGGGAAGTATATTCACGTTTTTTATAGGATTCACTTCGGTGAGCGTGCTCTCTTCGAATTAATTGAACCCTGACCATTCCTAAATAGGACTACTAGACGCATACAGAGGGTCCATCCTTTATTGTCGAAACACCAACAAGTCGAACTAAACGCTTTGACAGCACCTTTATGGTTCGAGTCGCCCAAGTTCAAGTGTAAAGTGAATCGGTTTCTCATAAATAGGCGTGTACTATCTTCGTCTTCATCGTCACTTGCCATCAGGTTAGTTGAAAGACAAGCGCCTCTTCCATTACACAATAAAACACGTTTATATCTTATAAGAAGTAACGATAAATATCTGTCCACTTCAGTTCGATGACTAATCGACAATAGTAAAGGTGGACGAACGCATCGGTTAGACGCCCATCGTACATTCAACTCGGCTGTCGTAAGGTTAAACTAAATTAGTACTATTGTATGTTCACTATAAATAAATATTAATGCAGGGATGAATTTAAGGCGGGTGCATGATTGGAAAGATTATCGGGTGCAGGATTAATGATGAAGGATTGCAGAAAGCTTAAATATGAATATAAGTTTATTTAAATAAAGAACGCTAGTGAAAAGGGCTCGACTCAATAGTATTCTTGCTTATCACTCCATGTAAGTTTGTGTTAGGTAGCATTGGAGTAAATTACAATGATTATAGAGAAAAAAATACCGGATATTATATCTGTAAACATACAAAACAACAAGGAGAAATATTAAGCTCGTCTGTATATCTGAGACTAAACAATACATATAACAAAATTGCAATGTCGTGTATACATTTTTTACGGTTTGTGAGCTTGCCAAATTTCCGCCGTTAGGCATTTCTTTCATCCTTTTCAGAGCATTTTTGTGTTATGTGTTTATTCCAGGTAGGATAATCATATCCACTCCCTATTTATTATCTTTCTTACTCGAGGGCTAGAAGGTCGAAAAATTAATTACTGTTTTTACTAATTATCTATACTCACTATAATATAATAAAGCTGAAAATATTTTGGTTTGTTTGTTTAAACGTATGGAAGTATTATAATTATGTTTGTATTGGATATAGGATCCAATGAGGAAGGTTTATAGGCTATGTAACATCACGGGGGCATTACTGTGGAGAACGGTCAGGTGTTATTAATTATTTTCATAGATACCAATATAAAACTTGTGGAAATAAAAATCTTCATAGCCTAGAAATAAAACATAGCCTGAAAACTAACTTTCAAAGATGGATCATAGAAACATCAAGAAATCTATGCCTATAAATCAATCCCCTAATATATTGACTGGTAATCAACTTATTTCACGCGTCATCCCACCCCACTACTACCTGAGATACTCTCCTGCGCCGCAACACGCCTCTGGGTCCTATATATACCCACCGCGCGATGACTCAGCCCTCTCCTAAGACTACCTTCTTCATCTACCAGCGCCGGAACTACGTCCAAAGCCTCTCAAGGACTCCACCCTGAGCCTAGTCTTTCTAAATTCTTTCAAATAATTGTACTACAAGTTTTATTATAAACTGTGAAAGTGATTAATCGTGTCTGATTCCTCTTCTCACTTAAATTTACCTTCGGGGGAACACGTGTTGACCACGAGGCCACCCTCCACGTTACACTTAATAATAACTAATAATTAAATTAATAGGTGGACACAGTAAATAATGTTTCTGTGGGAAATATTTTTTACTAGCAGCGCCCCGCGGTTTCACCCGCGTAAGTACCGATCCCGTGGGAATATCGGGACAAAAAGTAGCCTATATGTAATCCAGGTTTCCAGCTATCTACATAACAAAGTTTCATCTCAATCGGTTCAGTACTTTTGGCGTGAAAGATTAACAAACATCCATACATCCATACATTTAAACTTTCATGTTTATATTAGTAGGATAGTCAGAGTTATCTTTCTGCTCGTGGCACAATAATGAGATGATTTATGCATTATTTAGTATGCAACATTCGCTGAAGAGAGTGTAATCTCACGCAATGGCACAGGGTATATCACCTATTCACCTTTCGCTACCAGTAAGATCAAGGGCACTAAGTCACGAACATTAAACTATGTTGACATCGGTAAAACAAGGTCCAAGTTTATCTCCGCTTCCAAAGAGTACTTGGCTATGCCTAGTTGTCTACATACTTCTAGTTTTCTATCCTAAGAAGACATACTCCAAACTTGAGCTTTCGCACACGCACAAGATACTTTGAGCATCTTTGGGTCTAGACAGTGATGTGTAATTATGGCCCAGGACATTATATTATGGTCTAGGTGCAATATACTAAATGCATAAAATTTATATTGCACCTAGATGTTAATAACCAATGCAGTATAGTACGAATATTGAACGCAGATAGTTTTCAAATCACGATTTTGATTGCAGCGAGTCAATATGATCACTATATCACTTATTTTTAATGACTTAGACTACTTAGAGAAGTTAGTTTAGAAAAATGATCTATAGAAATAAACCGGCCGATTAATACTTCTGCTTTTAAGAGAACACATTCTCAAGAAGCGGTCGCGAGACGCGAGCCTGCTGACTAATGCCGGCCCATTTGCACACACCATACCAATGTCATTCATGTAAGATTTACATGAATAATTCAGGCGACTATATAATATTACAATATGCAACAAGTAGTGCTATTTCACTTCGGTTTTCCATAATACTGGTCTCTAGAAAAGTAAGAAACGTTACGTTATTTACAGGATATGGAATATGTTATTGTCTGGTGTTATGTAAAAGCTTTCGAAAATTTATTGAGGCGCTATTGCACATTATCTTTACAATAGTGTGAGCATCAGCCGATTTTTAATCGATTTAAAAGAGTACATTATAAGTCGAATATCTTATTTATACCTAATCTATGTTCAGTTATAATTCTTTATTACGTCACCCGACTCCAATATTAATTAAGCTAGGTCCCATTTAAAGTGAAACTGAAATTACCACCTAAGAGGCAAAATACAGCCAATTAACATTTGGAGTCGCATAATTTTTCTTAAAGATACAAATCTGCCTGCGCTACAAAACGGTGATTAAAAAAAGGAAGTACCTAGGTGTGTTTGTCTATAAACAAACTTGTCTAGAAAGTGATGATAGGTGAAAAAAAGTAAAAACTGGAAAAAATGTTGTTATTTCTGTGTACGTTTTTTTAATCATTTTAGTAATCACAATTTGCACCTATGTTTGTTTTTGGGGAGCCGCTTATTAGGATTGTAGATTTAGGAAGCTGTCGAACTTACTTATATCCTAAATAACGTCTCTCAGCCGGCCCATAAGAATTATCCTACTAATATTATAAACGTGAAAGTTTGTGAGTATGTATGGATGTATGGATGTTTGGTACTCTTGTTACTCTTTCACGCAAAAACTACTGAATGGATTTTAATGAAACTTTACAATAATATAACTTATATATCAGAATAACACATAGGCTATAATTTATGAAGATATTGTATATATTGGCCAAAATATAACGATAAGTGTTAAGTAAGTCGGAAAAAAATCTGTCATCTGCGAGCTATTCTGGCGTGCGGTGGGAAAACTGTAAGAGTTACACGAATATAATGTACGGTGGGAATGTGGGATTGTTTTGTTCCTCCTAAATAGTTCTACAAAAAAGTCCTCGACAGTATATATCTATCTAATATGTGTAAGCCATTTAATAATGGCTTAGACATATTAGATAGAATAGAAATAATATAGAAATAAAAAATCAAATTTATTGTATTTATGGTTCATTATTTTGGTAATCAAAATAATGAACCATAAATACAATAAATTTGATTTTTTATTTCTAATTCGCAGTAAGTAACAAATTGATGTTTATGAAAATAAATACTTTTATCACTTCTGATATTCAATGTAGATAACTTTGTCTTTTGAAGTACGTAATTTGGTCAAATATTTTAAAAGTTACGACCATAATATAAAACTGCGGGCGAGGGGGTGCGGGGGGGGGTACATCGCTTACCGCCGCGTGGCGTAAGTCACCCGGACGCGGGCAGACGCGTGAGGGCAGACGTCGTTGACGGTTGTGTCCGTAATGGGAATTTTCAAAACACTAGCGATTTGTTAAAAGGCCCTGTATACATTCATTTCTATAATATACTAGCAACCCGCCCCTGCACGCACGGGTACAAATTGTACACCAAATCTTAATCATGAATCACTCTATATATAAGTGAAAACCGCATGAAAATCCGTTCAGTAGTTTTTCAGTTTATCGCGAACAGACAGACAGACGCGGCGGGGGACTTTGTTTTTATAATATGTAGTGAAGATATTGAATGTAAAAAAAATTTAAAGTTTGTGAGGATGTATCGATGTTTGTTACTCTTTCGCGAAAAAACTCCTGAATCGATTGCGATGATACTTCGTATGTAGATAGCTGGAGACCTGGATTAACACATAGGCTACTTTTTATCCCGATATTCCCTTGGCATCTGAGTAACGCGGGTGAAACCGCGGGGCACAGCTAGTAAATGACATTAGTGATAGGATTGACATATTAGGATCGATTGTTTTTGTCTCTTGTCATTGGAGTGAGCTCGCTAAGGTGACATTACATGTTATATATTACAATAAGGCTACAATAATTCATAGTTTGTAAGTATTTTTGATTTCTTTAATGGTGTTTTTGTTTGCTTTATTTTAAGTTCATTTTATTGATTTGATTTTGTTTAATTTCTTAGTTGTAAACCATTTTAGTATTGGGGTAAATCCTCTATAGACAGTGGAAGAAAGTGATGTAAATAAATAAATAAATTCATGGACATCAAATAGTTACTATTACAGTCCTTGATATTGGTTTAGGTCATAACCGCAGAATGGCAGTGACCTTAAAATGTCCTTTTCTACTTAACCATTCAGCCCAGGTATCTATATTGGATTCAAAGAAAACCACCGTTTGTATTGTGAGTCATTACGTCGACGATATCCTGGGAAACTTTATTCCCATATATTTTTAATCTTTTTAATGAATTGGCTGGTTTTAAATTAGTGTTATGCAGATGATAACGCCATCTGTGGATGATATGAAGTTACGACAATTCTCGCTACTTTATCTATGTATATGCTAGCAACCCGCCCCGGCTTCGCACGGGTACACCTTTAATTACATTATTGGAGTTTTGGTAAGGATCCCTAATTTTTTTGAAAATATAATATAACCTATGTCACCCGGTTATAGTGTAGCTTCACTGTTAGAGTGAAAGAATTTTTCAAATCGGTTCAGTAGTTTCGGAGCCTATTATTGCAAACAAACTAACAATCAAATCTTGCCTCTTTATAATATTAGTATATATAAATAAAAGTTAATGTTTCTATGTTTGTCCACTATAGGTTCGGAAACCACTGATCAGATTGTGATGAAACTTTGGTAGGGTGTTCTGGTGAGCCCGGTGAGGGTTCCTGGCCCAAAAAACATTATTATAGGTACTACAGGCTTGGCGTACTTGCCAAAAGTTGACTTTTACGCTTACTACACCAATCATATAGTTTTCATAATAATTTTATAGCTCTATAGCTCATTACCTTTACCAATAAACGGTCTAAATAATACTATTTTTTCCCCAACCACACAATTACATCAAATTAAGTGTTCAACATAAGTAGTGTGAGGTCAATTGGTTTGATCCCCAGCCACCTTTGACATTTAGTTTATCTGAATGTAAGAAATTAATTGGTATCATTTACTTTAACAGTGAATAAAAACATCGTGAGGAAACAATTTTTCATAATATTCTCGAAGATTATATTTTCTTTTGTACAACTCTGAAGCCTCAATATCATTCTGTAAATCATAAACCTTATTTTTATGTAATTTTCAGAACAAGTAAAGTACCTATTTGTTTTCAATGGAATTAAATAGTGAAGGATTTTTTTAATCCAAAGTTGTAGTTAAAAAAGCTCCCACCACCCATTACATTTAAATGTTCCAATAGCACCAGGAACATAGAAGCAGATCGAAGAGAAAATTATAATTTTTTTTTTTTTGCTTATCAATTAGAAACCCGTGAGAAATTGTCTGTCGCTTGTCTCCAACTCAAATACGACAAAAACTGCGCTACTTATATTAAAATCACCAATTAGCATAAATACTTAATTGGACTGTCTCTATTTTGTTATTTTTTATACAAGTATAAATAAAGAAACATAAATCCTTGAAAATCCCTTTAACAATTAGAAAACAGCTGAATTCTTGAATTATTGCTAAGAACATTCTCGATCAAGTCACCTTTCAAACAAAATAAACTAAATTAAAATCGGACCGATCCATTTAAGAGTTATGTGCTACAGACAGACACAAAAATATACAGATATACGTGTTTCTACACATGTTAAACTTACTACCACATCCCTCCTTTTTGCTTCGGGGGTTAAATCAAATAACATCAACAAGATAATATAATATACTCCTATTGGTAAATATGTATAATCGGTAGGACCTCCATGGGGTGAGTTTCATAGGATTTGAATAGGATTTTATTACGCTATAGTCGAATATAGACTAGATTCGAAAGTAGATAGGCACCAGTTAGAAAAAACTTTCACCGTTCAGTAGTGCTCGATTGAACAGCCTCAAAAGCGGGTGGTGAGATGCTTTTTGTAAGAGCTCTCGAGCTCTCTCCACTGGAGGAGATAGGATGGCTGACGCGCGAATGATATCACTGAGTCACGATCATATATTCTCAAAAATATGAGCTCTCATATAAAAATTCGAGCACCTTATTTTCTACTACATGATATAGTTTAGATTTCTGAGGTTCTTCTTGGGTTTCTTAGGTTTAACCATTGACTCGGAACATACTCATAAATTTAAAATTTAAATACCACCGACTTGAAAATCCCTTCAACGATTACAAAAGAGCTGATGATCTTCGAACGGCTGAACAGATTTTCTTGAATTATATCTAAGAACACTCTCGATCAAATCACCTTCCAAACAAAAAAAAACCAATTAAATCGGTTTTTGCGTTCGGGGGGTAAAAACAGAACGAATGTGCCATTTTCTGTACGGCGCTTTAATTGTCATAATGATAGCATCTCCGAAGTTTGAATTGCACCACAGTTAAAACAACACATATTAGATAACTAGAGCCACTAATTGAAATGTACTTTTCATCATAAGTAACCTTATCATGTCTTTTGTTCCAGAAATCGAGCCGCCATTCTCCCACCGAGATGTCAACATCAAACGTGCCACGGATGTCAACGATTTTTACGAAATGTTATCAGAGATCGGCAGGTATGTTCCACTTATGTATTTTATATTAAACCAACACTTGTAACAGAGACTAGGTGATAAACAATGATTATGATAACGCTTATCACTGCTATCAAACATATCAGCTCGCATGAATGTATGGTACTCGTTAATTAAACCATATTTTTAATCGAAATCCGGGAGTTTACATTCAATAAATGACTCGGAATCAAAAATAAAATATGTAGAAAATGAAGTGGTAGCAATAAGATAAATATTTAAAGCATTGTGTTAATTAAATATCTTCTCACGAATCTCTATATAATGATTCAACTGGTTGTGTGTCATGCTAACCAGGTAGAATTGGAACTCATCATAACATTAACGCTGTTAGTGCAGAATTTCCATCCCCAGTCGCCCTTGTTTGTCTTTTTCGAGGTTGCGCGTCTCACGGCTGTTTGAGCCTAGTTTCAATTGATATACTACCCGATGTTCTAAGGCCAGCATTCGTGAAAACATTGATACAGCAGAATGTAAATACTTCTCACTAGTTCTTTGGCGTATATTAAGGGTGTGAAGGACCAGAAAAGATCGCCGCCTTGCTGGGTCTACACTGGGCCTTAAAAAAAACCGTTGTGCTGTCGTTTCCTATCCTAAAGCATGGACAATTCCAAAACACTAATCCTGTATTCCAAATGGCAAGCGTTATGGTTTATACTATGCAAGGTTAATATTACGCTTCGAACATATTTGACGTAATTGGTGACCTACTTAATTATGATATATGTGACGGTTTTCTCATGAGACTTATTGACTATTGATATTACTATGATTCAACAATTCACGATATTTATACACTGAGGCGATGTTACTTACTAAAAATTATGTAACGTGTGAAGAGAAATGATCGATTTGATATTTCTTAACGATGGCTTGGAAGTTAACTTTATCATGAACGCGGAAGTAATAATTTAGTTTCATTTTTAGATTAGATATACCAGATAACTATTATGTTCCTAAATCTGGCTTCTTTTTTTTCTGAAATTTAAAAGTAACTATTAGAAAGTATTTGAGGAAGTATACAATATTTTTGCGTCGGTGTCGCCTGTATGGCGCTTAACAAAGATGATACGGCATGTTGCTTCACACCTTTACACATCAGCCCCAAACTTAGGAAGTATATCCGAAACACACGTGTCGTGAGAACCCTTTAGGGAAAACTTTAAGAGTAGATATGGGCAAGTAACAAATCCTTATTCATTTCAGAGGCAAATTCGGGACAGTATACCTCTGCCGAGAGCGAAGCACGGGTCTAGAATTAGCTGCTAAGTTGGTGATGGTGAACAGACGTGATGAGAGACGGAACGTTGAGAGAGAAATGGAGGTGATGAGGCGGCTCCGACACCCTCGGCTGATCCAACTATATGACGCCTATGAATGGGGGAAATACATGTGTGTGGTGCTTGAACTGTAAGTATTTTGAGTTATCTTACAGTTAGTTTATATATTCCGACAAAGAATATCGTAAGAACTCATTTAAAAACCATCCTAGCTTTACCTTGGCTAAATATATCTTAGACTAAATACAAACACGGTAAAGGTAAAGGTTTGATGCTATGAAGTATTCAATGAGCAGAAAGCACCCCATTCTTTTTACCAACTTAAATTATTTGGGGATATTTTTTATGGATTTTCTTTTAGTATTTCTAAATTTATTTTTCACTACGAAACCTATAAACTGTTTAATACAATAAAATGACAACCACAGATATACAAAATTCTTAAACATTCATAGCAACTTGTTTGTGGATTGCAAGTCGACAATGCCAAGAATTAGGTATTTACCTACCCATAATAACAACTGTCCAGTTCATGCGTCAGACACGTGTTGATTTAATGTTGTTTCAATGGTATTTCTTTTATAAATTCAAATAGCACACTATTACAAGTATCACACGTGCTTAGTGTTGCCAGTTTTATAAAATTAAGATTGTGTAGATATTTAGGGACCCGTATCTAACAGTAGCAAACAGTAGGAAGGGCCTTAAGTATTTTAGGATAATGGCCGGAAGATGATTATCATTACTTTACCATTAATAAATTAACAATATCTGCATTTCGCTCTCTCTGAAAATGAAGAACCTTTGCAAACTGGAAGTCATAAAATCACCTTTGCATCTCTTGTCAATTTCATATAAATACCTACTTACATTGTGCATGATCATCATGTACAGAGTGTAAGAAACACCGTACCGAATATTGAAATAGTGTATTCAGACCATCATTCTGAGTCGAAAATCATTGGAATTTTCTGCCGAAAAATTCTTAATTTTTTTTTTATCATTTTACATTTTTTTGGAGAAAATTAATATCACAATAAGTAAACAGAACATTTTACTAAAAAAAAACATAAATACCACATACGGGCAAAAACTGCAATGTAATCAATCAAACAGCATTTTATGCAATCAGCTGGTCTCGACGGCGCCGAATCTGATGATGAACTGACTTTTGTATTGTGATAAGTATAAACAGGAAGAGGTTTTTATAAGTTTTTCGCGTAGCTCAAGCTTACACGCTGTATACATACCGATAAAAATAGATGTGAATTCTAAAGGATTAAGTAATTTAGATTATATTTATGTTTCTGTGTTGTTTGTTAATCAGATATCATGTTTTGATCATATTATGTTTTTACACTCACCTAATCCATATTATGTTTTTGTCAATTAGTAAAGAGTAGCCATTTTATGTTTGTGTGCTTTTCTATGAATAATTCTTGTAATCTCATTTTCATCCATCCACCCGCCAAAAAAAATACGAATATTCAATACATACAACACAAATTAATAAAATTGAAGTGTCTGTTTGTAATGTCATAGCATTTTACTAAATGCATCCGAATGATTGCACGGTACATGTATCAAAATTTGTCTGTTTGTTCCGGCTAATCTCCGGGACTTTCACTGGCAGATAGCTGGTGTTATAAGGAGTAACTTAGGCTACTTTTATATTGTAAAAAGAATTAGGGTTCCGCAAATTATATGAATATGTAGTACTAGTTTAAAAATAAGTCTTCAAAAAAGCGTAGAGCCCTTACTTTATTTACATTTGCTGAAATTAAACACTGCCAGTATGCATATTATTATTTACTAGCGACCCGCCCCGGCTTTGCACTGGTAGCACAAACATCTTTAACAATCATCATCATATTTCAACCAATTTACACAAAACCTTAACAAATTATATACGTAAACCTTCCTCATGAATCGCTCTATTTATTGGTAAAAACCGCATGAAAATCCTTTCAGTAGTTTTTCAGGTTATCGCGAACAGACAGTAGCAGCGGGGGACTTTGTTTTATAATATGTAGTGATTTGATAAAGCTTAAAACATTTTTTATAAATTTTGTGAATGCCTTGCTTTCAGACTAGTTTGTTTGTGATTGAATAAATAGCCATTACAGAGATCGCTTTTATGGGCGGGAATAATTTAGTATACATTATATTATATGACATATATGCTAGTCATATGGCACTTTGCCTTCACACACGCTTCCGTCATAGCGGTTTATTTAAAACGACTTTGAATCACAGTCTCGGGAGTTTATTTTTACTATCAGTATATATATCACTGTCGACGTAGGTGGATATGATTCTACCGATTCATTTAAACAGCCGGGTGCATCGAATTTACCAGTTCATTCAAACTGTAGCTATGTCGTGATTCAGCTTGCGAACCTGGATCATATCTTTCGACGATGTACGAGTAGGTTAAGGTTCTCGTAAATTTAACGCCGGATTTCTAGGCCATTTGTTATCATTAATCATCTTCCTAAACGATCATAAGTTAACAATATTTATCACGTTTGATGTCACTCTTATCTACTAATTCGCACAATGTCTTTTTTCAACCTGTCATGTTTAGATTGATAGCGGATGCGTGCACTTGAAATGCTGTCTAAAAATGTACATTGTTCTATAAATTATCTTGCAAAAAAAACGTAGAAATATTTGGGGAAATCTTTAATCTTATAATTTATTATTAACTAGTAACCCGCCCCGGCTTCACACGGGTACAAATTATACACCTAAACTTTCCTCATGAATCACTCTGTCTATTGGCGAAAACCGCATGAAAATCTGTTCTGTGGTTGTTCAGTTTATCGCAAACAGACAGACAGACAGACGCGACGGAAACTTTTTTATATGTGAAGTGAATGTAGTGTAGTGTTAATATGTAGTGATATGTAGTGACTAGCAGTTCAGAACATTTTGTTGGTTGAAAACAGTCTGTCTATTTGTTCCGATTAATCTCCGGAACGGGTGGACCGATTTCCACGGGAGTTTCACTGCCAGATAGTGGTGTTATAAGGAGCAACTTAAGCTACTTTTATTTTGGAAAACGAATTAGGGTTCCGCGCAAAATATATAAATATGCACACCGCGCAGGAACAATCAAGTGATCGCTGTACTTTGAAACATACTTTGTGTGCGTAGTACATTCAGAGTTGAGATGTTTTGTCTATCGCGTGATCTAAATGAATACATTGTAGAACGGAAACATTAGAAGTCTACTTGGATATTACAATTGTTTTACGATGGTGGGCCTGCCGCACTCAGTGGTGGTTGGTCGTCCCACTGCTACACCGCCACCAACTCTGGGTCTCTGTGTTTTTTTTATCACAATACCAAAATATTAATAGTTAGGGGCATTATTCAACCTTAGTTTAGGAGGGAATATTATACATTTAATGATTATTTAAACGACGATTGGAAGGAAGGTCGTAGCTCATTTTATGCGGCAGTTCGTTTGATTTATTTTATTTGATAATAAAATCTTTATAACTAATTTAATAGCTTGTAAGTGGCACACCTTGTGACTGCTGGTTGTACTTATTCTCTTCGTAAGTAATTTCTTTGAGATAAGCGTTATAATCTCTTGTTGATGTTTTGTTATCGTTATAGTACAAGTCCCCTAATTTGATAATTTTTGTATTTTCACTTCACTACATATTATAAAACAAAGTCCCCCGCCGCGTCTGTCTGTCTGTTCGCGATAAACTGAAAAACTACTGAACGGATTTTTTTGCGTTTTTCGCCAATAGACAGAGTGATTCATGAGGATGGTTTAGGTGTATCATTTGTTAAGGTTTTGTGTAAATTGGTTAAAATATGATGATGATTGTTGAAGATGTCTCTGCTACCCGTGCGAAGCCGGGGCGGGTTTGTAAATAAGACGCTCCCACTACACCACACGATCTTCAATTTAAATTAGCAATCTAACACTTATAATCAAATTCTCAACCGCCACTTAATTATAAGAACGTGTCAAGTCACTCTCACTGTCACCAAGATGAATTGTAGAAACAGAATGAGATTTAACGACATCTTAATACCTGAGCTGTGAGTTTTCGGCAATTGTTTATTATTTGCCAGTATGTTACTGTTTGATTTTGCACAATAATTTGGCAATTGAATAATTGGCGGTTGGTTCTCTACTCAACCATGAATTTTAACTGTAAATGTTGACATTTAAATACATATATGATTATATGGTTTGAATATTGACTACGAGGTACTGTCAGAGCTAAATAAATCCTGCTGCATGATTGTGAGGTGATAACAAAAAGAGTGAGTGACAAAACTTGAAAATAAGTAGGTACATTTAAGCCTGGAGGCCAAGCATAAAGTACGTAAAATTCACTTAGGTACATAAAACAAAATTAATACTAAAAAATATTTAAATTTTTTATATAATATGGGGGCAAACAACAACCCATGTGATGATTAGTGGTTTGCAGGGTCTATACCTAATTACTCGCGACACAAGTGGTGGCATTTGTTGATATTTTATTATTGCCCCTATCCCCCTTTCTCTGATAATCCTAGTAGTATTAATAGTGTTTTTAACCGCTGTCTTCTAAAGGCTGGAAGTTCATCTCTTCTTTTATTGTCCTGTAGTTTAGTTTAGATAAAATCTAAGTTTTACCGCTACTTTTAAAATATAGGTAATTTCTTAACGTACAGTAGAATTTGCTTTTCATACACAGCCATCATCACTTTTAATGAGAGAATGTTCTCGCAACCACGGAATACCCGCCTTCCGCTACAAAACACCTATTAATAGTGGTTGTGAATAATCCAGGTGTAATTAGACCGGTCGTTGACAGGCCGAGTGTGTGCTGACAGGTGCGACAACGCCCAGTTGACATTAATGGAAATTTTCACTTTTATACCTTGACGTCACTGACCATAGAATTTGGCGACAGACATGCCACGATTGATATTCTAAGTATGTTTCATATCCTATCTATTTTAAGAGAAAAGTTACATAGTTCGGTATTTGCATAAATCCGTGGCTGGCGTGAATATGTTGACATGTCTAAAATTGCTATTTTTCAGGGTGGCCATTTTTAAGTTGTGACGGTTATATGTATTGTATATGTTGAGATGAATCCGTCGACGCTGTTAACATTGCGTTCTTATTATTGCTCATTACAATATATTAGCAAGAGTAACCTATATAACTATCAGATATTAAATGACTAAATAACAAACGTAAAACAAATGTTTGATTGTAAAACTATTGTTGTGGAACTGTGGAACAATTCACAGCGTTTTGTAAATATCAAATACTAGCAACCCGCGACGGCTTCGCACGGGTAGCAAAGACATCTTCAACAATCATCAATATATTTCAATCAATTTACACAAAATCTTAAGAAATTATACACCTAAACCTTCCTCATGAATCACTCTGTCTCTTAGTGAAAACCGCATGAAAATCTATTCAGTACTTTTTCAGTTTATCGCGAACAGACAGACAGACGCGGCGGGGGACTTTGTTTTGTAATATGTAGTGATATTGTAAAATATGAACCACTAGAAATTTTAATAACTGAACTCAAGCCAATAAATGCATGCGACATGAATGAGTACCTACCTAACACATGACCTACAGTGTTTTTTTTATATTAAATTTTACTGACGGCGCAATGGTTCAGTTGGCACTTAGTAAATGCCATCACTTTGAGTGTTCGATTCTCACCCCCTGGAATTATTTAAACAAATGTGCTTATTTATCTGACCTTTTGGTAGTAAATATATGTATATTTAATGAAGACGCGGTACATAAATAAAATTCGTATTTCTAAACTGGAGCGTCGAATCTATTGAGTGCCAGAGAAATCACGAATAAAAGACAGACAAACAAATATCAGCATCTAATCAATTTAGCGCTTTTTGGTGCATACAAAAACGAGATCAACGACACGTCAAAAGGGTGAAAGTTGCAAAAGGTGTGATGAGTCATAAGAAACAGCTTTACTATTGGAAAGTGACACAAATGTACGGTTATACAAATATGACAATTCCTCTTGCGGTTTACCGTGTTTTAATTAAATTTGGGATAACCCTGTCATGCTTTGTCAACATTATTTTATTTTCTTACCAAAATATTATTACAAACTAGCGGTTTCACCCGCGTAAGTCCCGCTGCCGTTAGAATATCGGGGAAAAAAGTAACTTATGTGTTAATCCTGGTCTCCAGCTATCTACATACCAAGTTTAATGGCAATCGGTTCAGTAGTTTTTGCGTGAAAGAGCAACAAATATTTATACATCCATACATCCTCACAAACTTTCAAGTTAATAATATTACTAGCAGCGCCCCGCGGTTTCACCCGCGTAAGGCCCGATCCCGTGGGAATATCGATATAAATGCATTAATCCAGGTCTCTAGCTATCTACATGCCAAGTTTCATCGCATTCGGTTCAGGTTCAGTGGTTTTTGCGTGAAAGAGTAAGAAACATCCATCCATTCATCCAAACTTCCACATTTATAATATCTATCCCACTAAGGGATTAGTAGGATGACTAATTTCAGGCAGAAGTTTTAATGAACCGAATGTATGTAAAGCCGACTTAATTATTTAAAAAGTAATATTCATTTATTATCTACCTACAATACGTAAATTATAAGTTGACCAGGTTGAAGTTGGATTTTTCAGACAGTTGAAAATGATGTCTTGAAGACAGACTGAGAAAGTGTGTCACTGTCTTGCTCTTAGGGTCAGTGCCTGAATCCGACTCCCACCACTTGCCGCCATTTAGCTGCAAAAATGTTTATTGCGACGCAAATCCCGTTAACCAACCTGGTCAACTTAGAATGCCCGTATTGTTAGTACTTTAGTAGTGGTACATATTCTTTTCTCGAACTTATATGCGTACGACTGTCACAAAGCATAAACTCATTAGTTATTACTCCTATACTGTAACAACGACAGAATACTTATAGTATATACATATTTCAACCATTCCTCTCATTTTAAATTAAACTCAATGAAACCATAATATAAAGCGGTTTTGCCTGCCAGTGACGCATATCCATAGTGCGCAAAAGTTGAGTGGCAGTCTGTATTCTAAGGCAGGACCCGCAAATGGCGACGTACCACAGATACAGAATGAGCTGTGGCGTCAAGACGCGTCAGATATTACAGCGCATAGTTGGCGCGCGGCCACGCGACGCCGACTCATGGTAGGGCTGTTCGGTGTTATTGCAAATATAAACAATCACTACTTGTTTAATATATTCCGTTCCTCATGCATACTTAAGATTCATACATATGTACTTGTAGCATCCACGCCATATTGAAACCATAATCCACACATTACAGATCGCCGAGTACTTTGCTGTAAACAGCTTTTCAATTTATTTCCTGCACTAAAAGTACAAACGTAATCGGTCGTATTTTTTTTAAATAAAAATACTAGCAACGTGGGTCACACATTACTAGTGTTAAGAGGAGATTCACGTCGGTAGTGCACTGGGTGGGTTTCGAACTCACGACCACTTGATCACAAGTCCGACGCCTTAGCCATTACGCTACCGCCGCTTCGAGACTTCAAAATATAAATTCACTCTAGCCAATTCTTCTAAATATTCTTACAAGCTCTTACCATACACACCGCAGGTGTATGGTAAGAGGTTACAAGTATTTGTAATCTTATGTACCACGAAGAACTAGCGACCCGATTCAACACTAAGAACACAACACTATCGAAAAAGTGCAGTTCACCTGATGTTTTCTGTGGCAGGAGATACTTTCCGCGTTAGGTAGATCCTTTAAAGGCCAAATCTTGAAGTATCTTGCTTCTCTCGATTCTTCGATCTATTTCGCCCGATTCAGTCTGTAGTTGCACCCTCACTCCGCTAGAAAAGTAGTCAATTTTTTTGCACTAAACTAATTCGCCATTTTGATCGTCACCGCCTCTCTCTTAAACAGTTCTGGTACCTACTACTTTAACTTTTGAATCCTTCCTGCTCATTCAAGTGCCAACTCTGAGTGCAATAAGTGATATAACTAATTGCACCAAATTTTTGGCAGCCATGTTTTATTTGTAAAAGTTGGCAGCCCTATGTAAAGTGTTGATACGTTCAAAAATGATTAACATTAAACACTTATAGTTTTTTATTTTATTTTTAAACTTGCTGACTTTCAGCCGAGTGCTTATTAATAGACATCTGGCAGACATTTACTACATCCTTTTATATGATGGACTTGGACCAAAATTAGTAGGAGTGATTAATACGCAGTTTTTTATCAAGCCAAGTCTGGCAAAATGTTATGTAAAAAATGAGTCGAATTGAACATCTTCTCTTGTTATTGTTAAAGTCGCTTGAAATTATAAATAACAAAGAACTATCGTATGGATTGATTCTGATTAATGTTAAAATATAACTTTTTAACACTGTTTATATCTGTTCAAAGGTTGCTTGTAAGAAATTTTAATTAGCGATAAGATCAACCTTTGTGTATTCAACGTAAACAATAGTGTACACTAATATTTATTTATATTCTATTCTCTATCTTTATTGTTTAGTTATATTGTTAAAAATACTTTTACAAATATGTATACCCTATAAAATGGTAGCAAAATTGTGTTTATATCGCGCCAGTTAAACCTAAATTTAAGATTGTTTACACGTAAACTGACGTCACACTTACTGACGTCAAAATTGTTCACGAAATAAGTAATAAACCTTACAACAAATATACGCAACTGTTACGTCACAGTATGACAGTACTACAAAATAAAACAACAGTATTGACGGATTTGTCTGACGTGCACCCCATTCAAAATTCTAAATTTAAACGGGAGTAGATAAGTTGATGATGTAAACAAAACGTGTCTATGGAAACGGAAAAATCCACCATTTTAAATATCTGACACCTTGCAAATGAGTCGACTTTTCTTGATAATGTTGATAAAAAAATTGTTTGCAAAGATGTCAGGATTGTGTATTTTAGTAAAAAAACGTTAAATCGAAACGAGACGCTTTGAAATAATATAATTAATTTTTGCAAATTCTGTTTTTTCTATACCAGCAACATTTGCAAATAAGCTCACAATCCGCCTAGTGGTATGTGATAACCTGTTGACATTTCTCACCACTCGGTCCAAATATCTGTAAAAAAATAAGTATTTTTTGAAGAAATTTGGTCTCTCGTTCAAGCAATGGAGATCAATCAACAATTTGAGCGTCTGCGGGAGGAAACCACACTAATCCGTGACAAAAACCCAATATGATAATTATTGTAATTTATGTGATTTTATAGATTATACTTATTAGAAGATGCAATTATAATGTTTTTTTTTTAACTACGAATTATATTTTTCACTAAATATTCACGAATATTTACGCCGGATGGATTGAAAGCATAAGGCTGAGGTCCGTGTGCAGTTCCGGTTTGAGGTAGGCTCATTGTTAAATTTATGAATAAAAATCCTAACACTATTATGCATAGCTAAACAAATCAATATAAAACTTAGGTTTCGTACTGTCCAATTCTTGAACTAGGTTATTATTATAACTGCTAATAAAAGATAAATATCAAGTGACCTTTACAGCACTTCACTGTAATGGTCTGTTATTATCATTAAGAAATTCTAGAGATCCTGCCATGTCGTAGCTAAAACACGTTAAGAATAAAAATCACGTATACCTCTGAAATCACACATAAAAGTAATTCGTTTCAACTACTTATCGTTCATGTTTCAAATTTTTTGTATATAGACGAAAAGACCTGATTACTTTTGGCACAAAACAAAAAAAAACAAAGGTGACCCAACCCATTTTTCTATTACACTGTTCATATAACATGGGCAGTGTGCTGCCCAGTTCAATTAAACTTCTGACTAGCTACCCCACATTGTCACGTTGTATTACGAATTGTTGGAACCGGCACAGTTATGTACATACATAATTATTATTATATTCTGTAGAACAGCGTCCGATTTACTGTTTGCGTTTCGGGTTATTTTACGCACACCTATTACTGTGTAATACACATATGTATGATTATTCGTTGAACAGACTGAAATATAGTATTTCGGTGTATTAATATAGATCTGCAAAATCTTTGATATATTTTTAACAAATATGGTTTTAGAACATTCTGTAACATCGTTGGATACTTACTGAACTTCCCGACGCCTCAGCGCAATTGTATAGAATGTGGTAAAGCCAGAATGAATGAATTTACATATATCAAAATTACACTTTTACGTTTGCAAATTTAGTACTGTTTGTAGAGGTAGACAATAGAAATGAGTTACAGTAATGAGTAGGGATGTGTAACACCTAACCTCGGCAATGAGCCAAACAATTACGTTATATTCATAGTTGTACAAAAGTTGTTATTTTTCCGTCGTAGCATTTTTATTTATATACCTAATTCTTTTTTTCTTGGCAGCTCACAATAATCTTTGGAAAAAAACTAATCTGGCAACACTACTACTATGACAGTCAAATAATTTTGGAGGAATTGTTAAAGCTAATACGAAAACAGCTCTTTTGTGGATGTGACTCGTTTAGTCATGGTAACACAGGCAGCGGCTTATTTTACTTCGAGCTTTCGAATTTACATGCATTAGAGTAGCATTAAATATTGACCTCTACGGTCAACCAACTGTGCGTTGGAAGAAGCTCTAAACAAGCCTCGGGGGAAAGTATACAAACAACAATATGCTTCGGCTTTAAAGGCCGTACAGTTTCATGGACTATTTCGGTTTTACGATTATTGTTTAATGTTTACAGTTTAATTGTAACTCTAGTAAAATATTGCGCCGGAAGTATGCATCTGTGGAATAGTTTATGCGATATTCTGTATTTTAAACGTGGAACGTTTCTTTTTTGTATGTTTGTTTGAATGTAAAGTGTCAAATCACGTCACGTCTTCCGTATTGGCTTGATCGACAGTCCTTGATAATCAATGCTATGATGTCGCGATACAGACTGCAAAGGGAATACGGTGACTTACAGGTTACAGTGACAGCTGCATGCAACATGTTGCATGATGCAACATGTTCAGTCACTGAGTTAATCATCGTTATCGTAACCGGTTCCAGTGAACCTTGGTCTTTCTTGTTTAAGAAAGCTCCTATATCGAATCTGCTGCTCCGGAAAAGCTTAAAGTTCGATTTACTGGTAAAAAGAAAAAAATTATGACGACTCTCAGAAAGATACAATAACTTTTATATTTCATTGATTATTCAAAGTTAATTTAGTGGAATGTCTTTTCATTCTGAAATATATGATTATAGAGTTTCCATATCATTAGCAACGAATGTAAGAACCAGCCGATCACTGAAAAGCGGTGTGATCTCAAAACAGTCGCCTGCGTGGTGACACTAATGCTAACGATTACAGTTTGAACACTTGAACATAATAAGAATAAACATAATCTTTATTTTGAACCAGAAACCATTTATACTAATTAGTTATGTCGAAGAACTATATAAAAATATATCCAGAGAGATGGTACGGTTGACATTTGTCGGCATGCCACCATCCCGGTAAATCTAACAGGCATATTATTTCTGGTTATTCTCGTCTTGCCAACGGTGAATATTGAATATTCACCGTTGGCATGTCTGTACAAATTTTGCCAGTATTGTACACCAACAACTTGCCCTCAAATACAATCTTGTGAATTTAGAGGTACCATAATTACAGATATGTGCCCGACCCGACAAAACTATTGTTGCCAATAAGTTTTTATCATTATGAGGTGTAGTGACGTCTTGAGACGTGTAATTCACGATGCACCTGCACAGGAATATCCATGGATCTCCTGAGTAAATGAATATGTAACATAAACATTGTTACAAACACATCGACTAAATAATATGTAATAAATGACCTGACATCGACCTTAACCACCTCTATAATCCCAACTTATATTGGCGCCAACTCACGCGTCGATTCTTATTTCAAATCATGACGGTTTTTTGACAAACCTATCGACGCCATACTTCTTTTTTACGTTTCGCGCGTTTTTCTATAAATAAAAAGGTTCATTGTTTCTATGTTTCTGAATGTTTTTCATCAGTAATAACATGTTTTTTTATGTTTACGTTTGATTGTAAGGAAAATGAAACTCGCTGTTTATTAAAATAAGCGAAAAGGGAGGTGATGCCATTTAACATAAAAGGTTTTCGGTAAAGCATATTAAGTAGACTACTAGTTACTGAACGAATAGCAATTCGAGGCTGCCTAATACGAAGTATGCTACAGAATATCCGACACACGTACGCCTTGCATTTATAGTAAAAAGAAATGCCATTGTTCCCGATTATCCTACAGATAAAGTTTAAGACTCTCTTTTTAATATAGAATTATAAATATTTTAAGGTAATCGAGTCTAACTGGACTAAATATTGAAAATATTAAGACACGTAAACAATAACTGTTTAATAAACGTAATTACACTATATAAGCTGGTTTTCTAAATACAGGACATGACGTTATCACGAAATAGGTATTTAATTTATTTTTAGTTGTAGCGATAACAAAGCTATATAAACCGAATTACGTCGGTACGTACTTGGTTACCGACATTATTTATACAATGACAACAGCTGATTTCACAAACATTGATGAAAGATAATTAATATTCCTATCCATACTTTATCTTCGATAAAACCTCGAGAGAAATGTGATAGACAAACTCACCGGCAACTTTACTGTGGTGTTTGGCAAGTATTTCGCGTTAAATTTAAACTTTAATTGTTTCTTCCCTTTTTCTGGAAAGCCCTAGCTGTCGGCATCAAAATTTTTTAACTCTCTATTAGTAAGAGTTATTTCCTTAATTTTACTCTTCTAAGTTAAAGAGAATCTCGAGACTGTTCCATAATTAGAAATCATTATATTTTCAGGCGGTTATGGCTGTCTTGCGACTAGATCGTTTTTTTTTATATATAATTGTCTAATAAAATGTTACTTATTTTCAGTATAACTGGTGGGGAGCTATTCGAGCGCGTCATAGATGAGGACTTTGTGCTAACTGAGCGCGCATGTACGGTGTTCATGAGACAGATCTGCGAAGGTATCGAGTTTGTGCACCGTCAGAATATCTTACACTTGGACATGAAGGTATTAAATTTAAAAAGGTTTAGTTAGCTATATTCTTACGTATTGTATTAATTATTAAGTTTAACACAGGAATAACTACGTTCATCGTTTTTTGTGGAGTTGAGTTTGGCTTACACCATTTAAGCAGAAATAAAATTACTATTTGCGTAATGATTTGCTCTGCTACGGCTCTGTTAGCACTAAGCCACATATTTTGGAACACCAAGTGTAGACTCTAATTTTTTTAATTATTATTTTTATTAATTTAATATTAACCATGGGACCTAAAAACTAAATATGCTGGCTAACTTTTAACCAAGAATTTGCATCATAAGTTTATAGTGTCCCTTTTGTTTGTTTATTTTCGATCATCGACGACGACTTTTATCTACGAGTTCTTATTTCCGTCAACTGCCGGCAATCATCATCTTGACTTGGTGTTTGGAATTCAAAACCTATATCTGTTTTTATTTTATGTGTGTAGCTCGTTGAAATACAATAGTTACGCAAGATTGTTCAACTATACCACCCGACCTTTATTACAGGCCAATTATATTATAAGTAAAAGCCGTATGAGTACCTACTCATAAAAAATATTCAGATGGTTAATAAGAGTGACTCATACAATAAAAAATCATGCAATAAAATCGTAGTTCACCTGTATAACAGCTGTACTGTCAGATGCAAGCAAACCATGTCAAAGAAAAATAATCTTGAAGTCATCAACGACTATTTATTACCTACTAGCGGCCCGCTCCGGCTTCGCACGGGTATAAAATATATACCCTATGTCATTCACTGTAAAAATGATTAAAATCGATCCAGTAGTTATGTAATTATTTACCACATCACATTAGAAACCTCAAAAATAACAGTATTTCTTAACTATTTAATGGATGTTATTATACACATAAACCTTCCTCTTCAATCACTCTATCTATTAAAAAAAACCGCATCAAAATCCGTTGGGTATTTTTAAAGATTTAAGCATACATAGGGATATAGGGACAGAGAAAGCGACTTTGTTTTATACTATGTAGTGATTACCTGGAGTAAAAATTAAGTAGAGAGAGAAATTGTGTTTTGTTAGTAGTTTAGGGTAGTAATTTGTGCAATGTGCAATGTTGGAAGAAACTATTCATATCAGTTACAATCTCAAATCTCTCAGCACTCGATAACAACTCTATGGAGTTCTGGCCCCCCTCTTAACATCAGATAAATCTTCTTTAGAGTCTTTTGAAAGAGAAATCTGTCGTACGCGTACCCTACCTTCTTTTATCTCTTCTAATGTAATAATAATAATAATAATAATAATAAATTTATTTCATAAATATACAGCCTTTACATTATGGTCATAGACGTTCTAGCTAGGCTACTCAAATAGCCTGTATTAAGAACAATCCACCTAACGTGCAGTGCTGGTTCGATAAAACTAATACCTTCAAAAACAACATCGAATTTATAATTTTCATAATCATCTACTATTAACCGACCCTAAAACCCTTTACTGTTGGGTGCCCAATGATAATGGTACCGATCCCTTTAAACACTTTCACCAGAAAAACGAGTGGTTTTTAGAAATAAACAACGGCAAATTCAAATTACTAATTATTATGTTTGATCAAAATCTGTATAGTAGCACAAAATACATAATACAGTACAGGTACAGAATCCCCACTCCGCCAAATCATTAAAATTGATAGCAACAGCGCTAATTACCTACAGTTTTATTCACTTAGTAGTTGCCTCTCTTCCTATCGCGTAACTCTTATCTGTTCTGACGACGCCGCGACGTTAGGGTTGTTACTCTATTTTGTTAACAAATAATCTTAATCTAGTTACTAATAACTCGATAGTCTAAATACGAATGGATGGCGCGTAAGCGAACATCGATATATGATGTGCGTCCCGGCCGGCGCGCGGCATCCCACTGAATTATGAATTTATGACACGATTAGTCGACTCCGCCGTATACTTATAGCTGTATACCTCCACCACGGAGTGGTCCTGGCCTGATAGTGGTTTCGAAGAAAGAGTTCTACACCTTTAGGTAGGTACACTACGCGTTTCGAAACGCCTGTATCCGCAAAGGGGTAGGCAGTAGCCTATTGACGCCAACTGTATCAAAATGTATCGGGATCTACACGCCATAGCTTCAAATTACCATTTCCATTTTTTTAATATTTTCGTCTTTCTTACAGCCGGAAAACATCCTATGCCTAACAAAGGCTGGCAACCGCATCAAGATCATAGACTTTGGCCTAGCTCGATTCTATGACCCGGAGAAGAAGCTACAGGTGTTGTTTGGTACTCCGGAGTTCGTTGCCCCAGAGGTCGTGAATTTCGATCAGATCGGCTATGGCACTGACATGTGGTCAGTTGGAGTTATTTGTTATGTTCTGTAAGTATCCATTACACTTTTATTTCTAAGTAATGTTAGCTAACTACCAGAACATGTCCTTCAGAATCTCCAAGCAACTAAAACGCGTAAAACGCTTTTTATGGAAGGCTAAAATGAAGAGGGAAGGGCTTTTAAGGGCGGTGGGATATTGTTTTAAATTATATCTGTAGCTCATTTAGTAGGATCCTATAACAGTTACATCTTTTTACCAGTATTTAAGATATTTATCGACTTAATATTTGGAGGTAGTATAGTAGCGTCTAGGTGGCACTGTATTGTAATGTATAACACTGCCGAAACTGATGGTGATGATGAGTTTGGAATTGATAATATATATGACATGGGACCTTACTTAAGCACCGTAACGTACAATTTTCAGTCGTTAGAAGTGTACCTACACTTCTTTGTAACAAATCCAGGTCAAATTATAAACTCCAGGACCCTATTTAAATATCAGCACATATCAGCAGAGCTCTTTAGTGTTAAAGGCGTCACTTCTGGTAATGTTAGGCACAGGCTCAATAGGCTTTGTGTATGTTGCCACAAAAAAAAAACAATATTAGTTTACAAAAAGCTTATTTAATTCAGAATTAAGATTTTGCTAGGAAAGTTCCTCCACCCTTAACAAGCTCCGCCAACGTGGTTGATTAAAAAAAAAAAAGGCTGCCATGGGACTGCCGACAGAAGTAAAAACTTAAACGAAACGACGAACTTAAAACGTCACATTAGCAGGTTGGTGACATTAATAAATAAGGAGCTGACAGAACTCGATGTTTAGATCAGCGCCATCTGGTGGATCTATATATGTACCATTAGCGTGACGGTCATCTTCAGTTTTAGCTGCCACATAATGACGCCTTTTTTTCAGTCTATCGGGCCTATCACCGTTCATGGGTGAGACAGACATAGAAACAATGGCGAACGTCACGGTAGCCAAGTATGACTTCGACGATGAAGCCTTCAACGAAATCTCGGAGGACGCTAAAGACTTCATCCAAAAACTGCTCGTGAAGGATAAAGAGTAAGTTTGCTTGATTACTTTAGTTGTGATATACAAGGCTTTTTTAGCCGAAATACCTGACCTTTTTGGAACTAAATCACTTAGTACCTTGAGATTACCTACAAAAACGTCAATCAGACTTGACTCTGTTATCTGTATTACTACGTGTCAACACGTTCGTTGGAGTACACTTGAATCAGTATAATTTCAGTCATATGATTAAAAATGTTTAACGATTCATGATGGTTCTAAAAGGCTCAGGACTTCTAAATAAATCTGTACAAAATTAATGTTATACTTTACAAAAAAATATTTTTTATTGAATTACGAAATCTTTGTATTCGTAATTTTTCCGCGTCTTATTATTTATTAAATCCGTTTATCAATCGCTGTTGATAAAAAGCTGTATCAAACCAGCCTCGATAAAGACCCCTTGTTACTCTATTTATCCAACACTTAGTGACTAACACAACATTTGTAAACATTGCACGATTGTTCTCTTAGATTAATACTAATACTGTACATATTTAGTTGTAGAGCTATGATTAGATTATATAACTCATACTTACTTTAATACTTATTAGCGTATGCCACATGAAGATTTAAATCTCCTTTTCTAGCTAACCTCATAATCCTTTCCAAATTTTCCTCTCGCAAACTGCACGCTCACTTCCATACTCTAAAATATAGTATTTTCACAAATATTATACCTTAGTAACTTCTCGCTTTTAAAAGTAGACTTAGATTACCATTGCACTCCCATAACTTCAAATCAAGGTGTTGGGCGTTAGTAACAAGGGTCTTTGTCGCAGGTCACGACCGGGTGCGACGGAGTGCCTTCGCCATCGCTGGCTAGCACGACGACAGCCTCCCCCATTGCCCCAGCCGACCCCGCTGCCAGCCAAACACGAGCTCGACGTCGCCAAAGACAATCTTCGACTCTTCGTTGAAAGATGGAGCGAACATCCTAACTCACCTTATGTTTTTGATAATCAAGCACACGAAATTACATGTCTAGCAAACGGTAACTACGAAAGATCCTCGGTTGGAGGTTGTTCACCATCTCCTAGAAGCTCATTAAACAGTTCCCCGGATTGTGTTATTGATGATGAAGATTTAGGACCGCCACCATTAAGAGAACCTAGGGAGCCAAGTTTCTTAGCGCCTAGATACAATCCAGTAGAAAGAAGAGCATCAGATAGCTCTTGTTTCTTGCACAAAAGACAAGACGTGCTTGTTAGGAAAAACTTGGCTGAAGAAATAAAGAAATTGTCCGATCACCTTTATATGCTTTCAACAATGAACACCGATCTCGCTAATAATAACAGTGCTAAGGAATTAGACAAAAATGTCACGGAAACTAAATCGTTTAAAGAAGAGAAAATTCCGAATGGTTTTAGGAAAGAATCGAAGGTAACGATGACAGTCACCAATGGGGATGCCAACATCAAAGAAAGAAGGCTTTTTACTTCCAAATCAACGAACAAAATAACTTCGACTTTCCTAACAGAAAGAGAACCAGAGAAACCAATGACAAGTAAAATGCCATGGGTGAAAACTGCTAGTAGCAGCAGGTCAAAAAGAGTGACTGCTATGAGTCGAGATGTGCCGGATCAACCTGTAGAAGTTCGAAACACTTTTTTCCAAGAATTCGACAAAAGACGGGAGAAGGTCGATAAACTAGTCAACGGCTCAGAAAATGGAAGACAAATGCCTTACAGAAGGGGAGATGAAAACAACGCTCATAGGACTAAGGATCTCCTACTCCATTTGTTAGAGAAATGGGGGGAGTCAGAAGGAGTTGAAGCAGAGCGATCGGCGGGAGGGACTTCTAACGGTGGAAGACATCAGTCGATATCTTTAGAATGGTCTCCGTCGAACCAGTTAGGGCAGACTTCTATGTCTAGTCTTCACGCTTTCTTCCAAAGGCAGACGTCAGATGAGAAGACCCAAAGAAAAAAAGTGACTACGAACATAGCTAAATGACTTGAGTTTTAATACAGGGACTTTAGTGCCATGATACTGTGTTACCAAAGTAATGGTATGAGATTATAATGTTCTAAAGTAAAGCCTAGCGCATACGCACGATTACGGGATACTTTTGGTAAGACAGTAAACACATAAGCTGGCAAAGCAGTGCCTTGTTTGGAACATATGCATTTCTTAAATAATAGATCCTGTTGAATTATTGTCACTTTACAAAAAACGCTATGTGCAGATGACGGGCGTTGAACACGCGTTGTGAACACTATAATGTACAAAAACCCAACGCACCTTTAACGCCGTTCATGTGAACGTACTCTTACACAAGGTCAAAACAGTCAAGGTAATAAACGTCCTACATACATTTTCAACTATTTATTTCAACATTTGCCGCATGCCAACTTATGTGATGATCTGTATCTCACAGAGGAATTATTGAACGTGTTTTTCTAACTAGCGTGTTAAAAAGAGAGACACCGAGAATAGTAGTATACCTAATGACACTGTTACAAAAGACTTAAAGGACTTTTCCTTCCTATTCGATTTTTAGAACTCCATGCTTTATCATTTCTTTATAAATATAAGCTTGGAAATACATGCGTGAAAAGACAGCATTGCCACCGCAATTCTGTCTTTTCGCGCATGTATTTCCTTCTTCCTCATCGTCAAGAGATAGCACTCTGTCTCTTTAAAGTGTGAAACAACTACAGGCAGTTAAATAACTTTACTCTAGTAAGCTACTATGCTTTCACAATGAACTTAAGTGAGCGACTTAGCTCCAGTGACGCACAAAATACTTGTCAAAAAATAGCACTAAGCATTTCTTACGCTTATAATGTCTCATTATTATTAGGCCCGGTTTCTAAAAGCATCGTGTAAGCATAGTAACAGATTCTGTCAATATCAGTTTGTAAAACGTAGTACGAGAGTTGTTTTCTCTCTAAACAAAGTTTAATACAAGGTGTACCTTACAGTATAGTACATACTTTTTGTGTCTGAAGTTTTAAGAAAACCTGACTGAGCTATATTGATATAATTTTATCTCTAATTTACACAGGCGAAGGTTCCACTGATATAGAAAAACCAGTTACTAATTAAAAACCACGACTGCCCTGCCATAAATGTAGACCTTACAAACCTTTGAGAAAATTATGGAAAACAATCAGGTACCAGGTTTCCTAACCATGTTCTCCTTCAGCGTTTAAGCAAGTGTTTACTTCTAATACGCTCCCGAGCTACGAATAGAAAGAGATGCGTGTGTTGTTATCCTACAGATACTGTCACTGATAAATGTTATAACCAAACACAGGACATAATTTAATTCGTATTGAAGTACTAAGTTTTAAACACTTGACTTGCCAAATAGGGATATTTTTCATTGGAACCTTGACCTAGTAATTGTTTGTGTGCGTTAGGCAAACAGGCAACAAAATGACAACAATCAATTTTATTCTAGTCTTCAAAATTTTGAACCGTTTTGGATCTAAGACTGAGAACGAATTATATCAGCCCGTAGAAAAGCAGCAATTAATGTATTTTTTATTACTTTTTTTTTTTGTAAATAAGACATGTTTTGATGAATAAATTATGATTGTTCCTTATCTGTACTTATCTATAACTTAAATGTAATTTATTTGTTATTATGATACATACGTTGTTAAAATATAAGGCTTTATTGAAAAATTGTTTTGTTATTATTTTTCTTTTCATGATATATATACAATAGCGTAATGCTATTGTTTCTTGTTCCGGCACATTTTTATGACTAGCTTCTAAAAACCGGTCAAGTTCGATTCGGACTCGCGCATGAAGGGTTATGTAGAGTAGTGGAGGTTCTTATAGCTGCAACAGAAATACACATTCTGTGAAAATTTCAACTTCTAGGTACTTATTACGATTCACGAGATAGAGCCCGCTGACAGACAGACGGACAGCGGATGCTTAAATGCTTAGTAATAGAGTCTCGTTGGTTACCCTTTGGGTAAGGAACCCTAAAAAGGAAATAACGCTATAATTTGGTGATTAGAAAGTAGAGAACGTTAGTTTTTATAGTCTGGCTTTAGGAGTCTAGGTGCTATTGCAAACTAGCCGAGTAGCACTGGTTGAGCACAGGTTGATGAATCCACTAAATCGATCACGATCTGAAAAAAGGTCGAATTAATGGTGATGATGTTTTGTACACTTTTCTTTGTCCCGTCACGCCGCAATATCACCCTCGTTGAAGTTAAAGATCTAGATGGCGGAGAAAAAATACTGCCATCACACCACTAGTATCATTTGCAACAACAATTGAGGCATTTGAATACCATTCTTCATTACTATACATATAAATAAATAAATATTTAGTACTAACCCACTTTAAAACCTAAATATTTATCTATATTCGTGTTATTTTACAGTGATCGCCTATCAGCATCGTCAACCCTCACGCATCCCTGGCTGATTCAGTCAGCCTTATGCACAGAACTTCACGTCACTAAATCCAAGCTAAAGCGTTATGTTATTAAAAAACGCTGGGCCAAAGCGGTATCCGCCGTTATAGCGTTGAAGAGAATGGGCGCCAAATTCGAAGATGTTCACGGTAGAGAAGAAAAGAAAAATGGCGACAACTGACATCTGTCAACTTTTATTTGTTTTAAATAGTTAGTTTTGCTACAGCTAATGGTACCAAATTAGGTACGTTGGCTTTTAATTTTTATATAAAAAAGAAATTTTCTAAATGAAATCATTTTATATTACTTGCTTATTACAGTATATAAGTATAAAATGCCTCTAAATATACATACATATATTACATAACATTTTGGTATATTTGTAAAAATTAATTGCACAAAGGCATTATAATACGCATTGACTCGTTAGACAGTATACAATCTTATGAAATTTAATAGTATTTCTTTATTTTTTACATTTAAATTTGTTAATTTTAAGTAATTATTTGACGCTAGAGTTCTATGTTATCTTAAGGGTTGCATTGTTCAAATTAGTAGCCATATTTACTAGGTACCTACTGATTTTTTTACATAATGGTCACATATCTTCGTAGCCGCTACTTTAAGTAAAACGTAAAATGTAGGTAAATCAAAGACTTTTGGACTGATTATACACCAAAAACCAAATTCTGTCGCTATCAGTATTAATTACTCAATTTTGTTCTTTTAGTTCTCACTACTAAAAAAAAAATATTGTACCTGCCCCAAATGATCTAAATCTCGTTTTTAGGAAAAACATACATGAAAACCCTACCATTTGTTTTAAAATTTTCGAAGCAATTCGAAGCCATAAATCTTATTGGTTTTACATTAACTACAATGGTGCCAAAATAATACTAACTCAGTAACTTGTAAGAAAAACAGTGCCTATAAAAAAATATACATAGATAATAATTACTAATAAATCTTGTTGAGATCTGTATATGAGGATATTATCATCGAATATTTTATAAGTAAAGTAATGAAAGACATTAACTCCTAACATTAATATAAGTTTTGTGCTAATGTAGGGGACACCACGCAGTATGTTAAAAGGAAGTTCTACATATTTTGTAACTGGATTATTTCAATGGCTTACACTGGAACGATCACAGTTTTCAAGAGTTCATCTAACACAAAACTCGAACGTTTATCACCCTAAAACACACTACTAACTAGGGGGAAGAAAAAAATGTTTTTAATTAGTAGTGATTCTTATTTGTCGTGAATCTGGCTTCCGAAACCTGTTAATATTGTTAAAACAACTCATTTATGTTAAAAGTAAAACAAATATTTTATACTTCTTAAAACTTATAATTTTCCGTAAGTTCCTAACCAAGTAGGCCACACTGCATTTATTGAAGTTGGTTGTACCCATTAAGCGGTATTTTTTTTATTTGAGTAAAATTACATTAATTCGTAGAAATTCTCTTGAATACTGTTGTCGTTCGTATGACACATTCTTAAACTAAGTGTATAAAAAGCCAATGAAATACTGTATTTCAGAGATCGAAATTGCTTAGTCCTCGAAGTTCTAAGGTTTACTAAATTGAAATCACATTGTACAAAAATTTTAATCGTTAGTTATGCCCTGGCAATAGAACTATCAATGTTCTCGTAACAAGATGTAAGAAACTATTGACGCATGAAAATGAAAAGTGAAATTATCTTTAGATCTGAAAGGCGGAATTTTAGCAGCTAGATATTTGTGGTCAATTGCGCAGAAACAACTTAATGGCCATTCGAGCTATTTCTATACATGAGCTCACTGAACACTTCGCGCGATTCGACTACTGTCATGAGCATATCTTACGAAATATTTGTTATTACTTAGATCTAATAGTTTTTAATACCAACGATCTTATTTTGATTTATTTTTTATAAAGATGTATTTTGATTATGTGGTAAGATCTAAATTGTGTGTTATAAACTTATAAGTCATGAATTGCATTTAATTCCTCACTTAAATTACAATAATTAATAAAGACATTAGGATTGTGAACGAAATTTTTATCGTGATTAATAAATTTTGTTGCATCTAAAGTTTTTATTTATTTACCTACATTACCTACGTGTTAGCTACATACTCAGTGCCATCTAACAAAGACAATTAGTATTTTCGAATATTTCTAAAATACTAATTTACTAATTCTACATCTTCAAAATTACTGAAGGCTCTCACAGTGACAGTTTAGGTTACCAACCAATATTATGACTAAATGTCTGAAATTGTTGTGGATGTTAAAATCCACTTCTGAATCAACCACAAATGCAACCACCAATTTTAGCAGCGTATACAGGGTGTTAGTGAAACGCTCCCGAAAACGCAGACAGACGATAGTACTAATGGTAATATTTTATTTTATTTTTAGCATGTTTCAGGCTCCATCATGTTATAACAGGTAAATGAAACGATAATTTTATAAAAAATTAATCAAAAACAGCTGACGCTCGGGTCAATGGAAGCGCGGGTGCCGCGTCCTTTGACCCGAGCGTCAGCTGTTTTTAAACGTACCTCCTATAGTTTTATTTTATTGAACAGTATAACTTGAACTCTCATTGTAGGTACAGTCTTTTGTACCATGACAAGTCAAAATATATACTGGACTCCTATACCTTTATGTAGCCGTTTTAACACAATTTTTTACTTTATAGCATATATTGATTAAAATTTTAACTTTCTGCACTACGTAAAACTTATATAGTATCCCAAAGTTCACATTTCTGTCTGTGTGCGTTTGCTTAAAAATGCGTACGAAGAATTCTCCTCATGTATTAATATATAGATTTTGTATTACATTAACCTATTCCCGGTACTTTCTTGATATAGTAGTGTAGGCGAATACCTACCTATTCTATTTCATTAATTACTACTTATGTAAAATGTTATAGTTTTGTGACTTGGACATTAAAATTAATGAAAATAATGTATTTAATAATAAATGTAGTAATTATCCATGTTATTAGTTTTATCCGAATACTTAGTACTACACAGAATATCCGGATAATTCAGATATCCGGATAGCATGCCCTACGTGTATGTGAGTATGAAGGAAAATCAATTTATATTCCTTACAATAACGTATGTCCTAAGAGCTGTCTGAACCTAAAAAAACTGTTAACTATAATGTTATGTCCGGATAAACCTAAGGAAGTAGATAGTTCTTCAAATATGGTTCCTGGGATTAGTTCTGACAAACACCAAAAGACTGTCTGAATGAGAGTGTAGAAGTGATAGTGCTAATTTATTAGGAACTCCTGTGTTATCAGACTATGGTAATGTAAAGGGGGCAATGCCAAAATGAGCTGCACCTGCCAGATTTACTCTAACGTGTTTTTTTTATTCCCTCCCTGTAGGTACCATTATCCCTCCAATCACCATTCCTATTGGAATAGAGATTAGTCTGACCGATATCTGCACTAGTCTATGACCACCATAATAAATCACTTTGTCTAGTTGTCCTACACTACGTTGCTAAAAAATATCGGGCTAAAGCCTATTGACCATCAATGCGGCACGGGCGCGATCGCAGCCTGAAATTTTGGATGGGGGGTCATTAATAAAAATATCTAGAATATGTCGAGTAAATTAGACTTTATTGCACAATACACAATTTTATTGCACACATTATACAAAACAAATTTAGGCCTTCTATTTTTATTGGCAAATCGGTTGATAATATTTATTTTGAGACGTCTGGGGCTATCTCTGGATGAATATTTAAACGAGCTAAACCTGTCAGCCTCTCTTCTAACATGTTTTTACACGCCTTAGCGTAGAATCTCTCTGTCACACCGCTTATAGGAAGAGTTGCCAGAATGTTCAGCAAAGTCTTTCTATTTGGGTAGATAGAGATCATCGTTGCAAACTTATACTGGAGACACTATACACTTAGGAAATTTCGTATCAGTATTTTCTTTGAGCTCTCGTTTCCACTATGAAATCCATAGCTGATACTCTGTTACGACAGTCGCAGCAGAAACACAAATATAGAATAGAAATAGGAATAAAATTCAAAGAAGAAAGAAGATCTTCTTCTGTATATGGGTCATTCTTATTTTTTTTTATTTTAAAACACTTCCTGCAGATACATTGCATGAGGCGGACTTAATGCCGTAGGCATTTTCTACCAGTCAACCTTTGGGTGATGCAGAGATGTGTGTGGCAGGTGTAAAATTTAAATAAGAAGCATTGTAATTGATAAATGACATTTAGAGGAAAAAAAAAAGACGACATATGAGAATATGATATAAAGAATATAATTGTTGCATAAATAAACCTACATAATTATGTATACAATATTTACAAATTACACTTACATATATACATATAAATACATACCATATACATACAAATAATTATTCAGATGACTCTGCCAAAAAGTTTGTGTAGAGCTGACGTACTTTAACCTTGAAAGTTAGTCGGTTAGTGGCCATCCTGATTTCTAGTGGGAGCGCATTCCAGAGGTTTACAGCTTCGACGGTGAAGGAGGAATGGACTATACTGGAATTATGGGAGGGACAAAAAAGGAGAAGATTATTAGAAGAGCGGAGATTTCTGTCATGATTAGAAGACAGGTATTGGAAAAGAGATGCTAGGTAAGAAGGGGAGTTGGGAGAGTAGAGAAGAGAGTACAACGTAGTCAACGCCCTTAAGCTGCGGCGTTGCCTTATAGGTAACCATGACAGTTGGGTGCGGTAAGTAGATATATGATCGTACTTTCGTAGGTTGAATATGAATCGAATGCAATTGTTGAGAAGTCGGTCGAGTTTATTGAGTAGGTCTGCATTCAAGTCGAGATAGCAAACATCACCATAGTCAACCACTGGGAACACCAAAGTCAGTATAAGCAACGTCTTTGTCTTGGTTGGGAGAAAATTTTTCAAACGATACAAACTACGGAAGACGTTAGTTACTTTCTGACTGACGTTTGAGACCTGAGTTTGCCAGCTTATTATTCTTCATCTTCATCTAAATGCGGAAACAGGGTCCTATACCAATATCAATACCATGGGTCATTCTTTTACAAATCGGACAGATTTGGACAAAAATCGACCGACACATTTATTATAGAACAATTATTAATATTACTGAGATAACGATATGGGGTTAGAGAATGTGCATAGCGTGCATAGGAACCCGCGCGCCGATACGACGTACTAAATTAATGAATTTAGCGAGGCTGAATTCATTAATTTATCTTTAACAGTAAAAATAGTTTCTCCATTAATACGTTTTTGATAGAAAATTTGACTGAGAATTACCATCGTATTCTATACGACGGTAATATTTAAAACTCGCTATGAGGGTGGGGCAATTGTTAAAAACGATTTTAATATTTTAATTGTTTATACTTAACAATATAAATTTGTTATTCTACCTGCTTACTTTTATTAAAATATATTTTTTTGAAAAGTACATTTTTTTAGTTTTAAAATGAAAAAAAAGGCGTTTCTAGCTCTAATAGAACCGGAGTTATGAATTTTTGAAAATGGCCCTCCAAACCAAAATTTATCAAATTCTCTAATTTTCGGTCCCCTCTATTTCCCAAAATATTGGGGAAAAAAAGATATCCTCCAACACGGATTTTTTTTTTCGATATAGAACCCGTAAAAAGAAATTCAGCCTAATCAAAAATGTGTCGGTCCGAAAGGTGTGTAAAAGAATGACCCATATTCAGATTTTGGCATAAAAATGCCTAATCCGAACAGGTTCATCGTATCCGCAGAAAGTCGGTCCTGTAGGTCAGTCATTATGCTATCTTTCAGTGGAATGTCACAACAGTGACAGTGAAAACAGTCTTCCGAAAATATTCCTCGTCATTTCCTTGATAATTATCGCAAAGAGTCTGCCGAGGTGGAGTACGAGTCCTCGTAATAACTATGTGCCTCGACAAATAAGTTGTGAAAATTTCTTTCAGCATTTGATTTTGGGGTTCATGTCCCCTGTGAACCCCCCCCCCCCCCTTCGGACCGCGCCTGATGCGACAGACAGGCCTCTAGGCAGAGGATGTCTCAACGCGGAAGAAACGGCCGCCCACGTTATCCTGAAGTGCGAGGGAGTGGCCACACAACGGGCAAGTAACCTCGCGGGTGCGAGATCGTTCCTAGAAGCCTGCGAACGCCCCAGGAGCACAGATTACTAAGTGGTAACTACGTAACAGATAAATCACTCCCTACAAAAGTAACGATACCTACCGTTTTAATTGCCTTTCAGAGCTTTAAAATGTGTGTAGGGTTACCTCTTCCATAAATTGTTTTTATAAAATAAAACAAATCGTTAGATAAATTATGTACTTGACGCTTAGTTGTCATTTCCAATGTTTTAGTTACACAAAAAAATAAACTCTGCCCTTTTCTACAATTTTATTATTATTAAACTTTGTGGTGGAAAATATCCTAAATCTTAGTTTTAGAATAATTTGAGGGAAACAACAGCATAAAGGGTTAAAAGGTTCATTTTAAAAAATTACATGAATAGCGCTGCAGGCCTTTTTTCTTCTTAATCTACATTCTTATACTGCACATAAACAATCATGTCAATTTTAAATATAAATATTACAGTACATACCTACTAAAGAATATATCACTATGATCTTGAGTAGGTATATGTACGTTTTTTGTACTTAGAATATAAAAGCGTGTGCGCGATGCAACTGCCGGAAACCCAACAACACAGCGCAAAACTTACGTAGGTATTAGAGCGCGTAAGTACATCGAGTGACATAGGCAGGCATTCTGGAAGGAGCTAGGCTGGCTCCACGGATGGCGCAATAGTTTAAGTGGTCACCTTGCCACTACTACACTAGTGTTGTGGGTTCAAATCCCACACAGGACCAAAATTTTCGTGTGATCCACAAAACAATATTTGTCCCCGAGCCTGGGTGTTCTTTGTGTCCATTGTTTGAATGTTCGTGAAGCCCCGCGACACAGGAATAATACTAATGCGGGAGTTGTCTTAAAAAAAAAATGTAGTCCGCTTATCTGAACGCATAATGGACTGCCTATGAGTCTAAATGCGGAAACAAAACCCTATACCAATACCAATGTACCCAGTGATAGAATAGCAAATAAAACACTCAATAGTTTTATATTTTTTATTTTATAAACACGCAGTGATATGGCATTGGAGGACATACAACAATTCCATACCACTCCGCGGTACCGATGTAGATATTAACGGTATGACTTTTGGTAGCGAGCACGGGCACCTGGACCGCCGAATTTCTTGGGCTCGCAGCGCCGAGGGTCGGCTACCAACAAACTCCTGTCGTATTGGACAAGGATGTCTTTGATTTCCTTCTTTGACGCCTCGTCTACATCTGTAATGAATTTTCCAATATATTTACATGCAAATCAGTTCTAAAATTAAAGTATTATTTTTGCCTACTATATACATATACCTACTATAAACACAACTGACCATCCTAGATAGGTGTTTTATTATCAGAAATAGGTAGGGCCCAGAGCAGTTTTCAGCTCAATTGAAGCCAGTCAGTGGGGCAGCATCTACACCTAAAGAAGACTAACTGAATTAGCCATTAGCAATAGTGCTTGTGAGTGGGCTTCTTACCACAGGTTTACTAGGTGCACCAATTTTTGATTGGCTTAGTGTTACAAACTGAAATCTTCAGCATGACATGTAGAACTCGTCAACTGGCCTGTTGGCCTAGTGGTTAGTGACCCTGACTGGTATGCCATAGGTCCAAGCCAATCAAAAAACTATACTGTAAATATTCCATATTTATTCAACTCATTACTTCAAAACAAAGACTATCTGATGACAAGTTGCACATTGTACTTAAAAGAAAAACACCCAAACTTAAATATGGTATACTATAAAATCATGGTATTTGTGAATCATGTTTGAATATGTATGTATTTAGAAATATATAAGTATGTTTACCAGCAGTCTGGTTACCACCTGGTAGTATGCCTAATTAGACATCAGACAGCCGTGTGTGAGATGTGTGAATCTATTATTATTATAAATTTTATGCCATTAAACTTGAATACTTTTAAATGGTTATAATTTTATATCTTAGAACTTAGTTACAGTAAATATAGTTTAAATATAAAATGTGTTGTGTACATTTCAAACTAGCAAGAAATTAAGTTTCATTGCTGTTTGGTAAATGTCACTGTTTCTCTACCCTCCCTGAAATGACTGAGTTGCATGAAAGCAAAACAGCTTTGGAAGAAGGGTATATTATTATAATTAGGTCAACATATGAAACACATTCCGTATTTCTGATATAATGAGGAAAGCCTGAAATAATGACTATCCTGACAAGAAAAGCTAAAATACACTTACATTTCTGGTAGAAAGCAATGAGTGCTTTGGAGATAGCTTGTCTTATGGCATAAACCTGTGCTACATGACCACCACCCTTCACGGTCACTCTGATGTCCACTCCGGAGAATTTCTCCTGGAAGAACCATTATACAAATATGTTAACATAGTTGCTTATTTAGATAAAACAGCTTCAATTATGGAGTTATGTGCTTTCAGATGGATCTTGTACTTCACATCTTAAGATGCTCAGGTTCGGAATAAGTGATAATCATCAGTAAGATGTACAGCTTTCAAAAGAGATATAATAAATGAATAGATTAAATTAATTAATTTAAATTAAAACTCCTATTTTATTAATCCTCTAGTTTTATTAATAATCTAGGGTAAGAAATTCCAATTGGCATAGTATGGAAATGAATATTAAATTATGTTGATTCTAAAATACAAACAATTACTATTCAAGTTTGTTAATTGTTATTATCACTCATTTTGTTAAGTTAACACTGCTCTAAATAAATCTTCTAAGAGTACATTGTTTCAAAGTACAAATGATAAAATATTGTTTTATCTTTTATTATTTACCCCTAAGGCAAGTTTTCAAGTTTAGGATAACTAGTTGTTGAGTCAGCCTGTGAGCACAGTCAGTGCAACCCCATTGAAAATGTCAGGCAATTTTAAGGTAATGTAATATCTTTTAGATGAACATTTTAATGGAATGCTATTTAAAGTAAGTATAGAGAAACCAGTTGGTTATCCTTACAATGAAACCAATAGATCATAAGAAACTAGGCAATAATTTTTTAATGGTGGAAATTATTTCTTTCTAAATTTGACAATCAAATTTAGAAAGAAATAAATAGTAACCAATATCAATAATATTCAATTTATTTTGTTGCTATAGATAAAATTACAATTAAAATTTGTCAAAAAAAAAACAAACTGACGTTTTCACCAGCTAAGAAACTGGTAGGCTACTCACAGCGTTCCATATAGAGTCCATAGTGACTGCCAATCTAGACATGCTTTAGCTTGTCCAGTCATTGATATGATTAAAGATTTAACGCCATCCATTAATAAAATTGCTAATTTTAGTTTAAAAGGAGAAATTTCATAACATTTACACATAATACACAGACCCCAATAAAATAAAAACACATTATAACAGTAATATATTTTAAGTACATGTTATTACATGGTATCTAGAAAAAATACAAAATAAAATGAAAAGAATGAAAAGGTCATAATGGAATTAGTTATAGTGGGTTTGACGCAGAATGGGCACTTCGCAGAATGGGCACTGCGCAGAATGGGCACTTCGCAGAATGGGCAATTCGCAAAATGTGCACTTTACAGATATTATCCAAGTAATGTAAAATGGTATGGAAATAAATCGTAAACAATGATGTTAACAGTAAAAAATAAAAAGGATGTGGCAATAGTACGCTTATTTTTTCGTAATTTCTTTACTTTATTTACTCAGAAATAAAACAGGAAATTACATTTTATATTAGTAAATTAAGATGAATCATGTCAGTGAGATGTAAAAATAGCTAAGTCAAATCTCTATCTCTATTTTGACAAAAATAGGTCACAAAGATTTTTAAACTAAGTATCAATAATTAACAATCAATAAAAATCACAATGGTAATCATTTGTCATCAAGAAAAAAATAAAAAAAATACAATTTATATATTAATTCATTATTATTAATTAATTTACTAAAATAGAGAAGGAGATTTGCTTTGGCAATTCTTATATCTCACTAATATGCTTGGCTGATATGATGATGATGAATCTAAAATGTAATTTCCTATCTTATTATGAGTAACTTCATACTTTCTATACCATTCTATACTATTGTTTGTAAAATACAAAGAAATGCCATTTTGTCCCGACAAAAAAAAAATTTGAGAGTTCACCTCCCCTGATACTAAAGTAATTACAGCCGTCAGCTGAATACTTAAATACTTACTTAAAATTACGAAGCGCCTATTAATGTTTTAAAATTTCAGCCGCTCATCTGACACCTTTATGAAAAAAAAACCATACCATTTTACATAATCCGCATAATATTTCAAAAGTGCTCATTTTAAGACTTGCACATTTTGCGAATTGCCCATTCTGCGAAGTGCCCATTTTGAGAAGTGAACCAAATGTGAAATTCTCGTTTTTTGCCGATTGCACATTTTGCGAAGTGCACATTCTGCGTCAAACCCGTTATAGGGGTTAGTGCATACCTAATATTTCATGTTGCTTTCTGTGAGAGGCCCTAAGCCTGTTTGAAAACCTTGATGTGTAAAACGCAATGTAAACTTATAATTTATAAAACAAAAGAAGGAATGTTCTGCGTACAAACCTTGCCGAGTAATAGGATGGGTTCCTGAAGTTTGTATTGCAGAAGACGGGGCTCCACCAAGTCAAGTGGGCGACCGTTGACACGGAGCACACCATGTCCGCGCTTGCAATACGCTACGGCCGTCGCGGTTTTCTAAAATAGGTATTAAATATTAGACATTTATACAGAAGACTTAGACCCTAAACTAGACAAATTCGTTAGGAAATTCGAAGTATGTATTTATTTGAAATTGTTGGTTAGAGGTTTAAGGTTATATGGATACAAAACAAGACTTCATCAAAGGATTAAGGTTTTAAAAATTTCACTTCAACGCATGATTTTTACAATAAGACAGGAAACGCAAGCAGAGAAATGACTTAATGGAAAAATCCGGTGCTATATTACGGCAGTCCAGGGATGTTTAAGTAACAAATTGGTGGTCCAACACATATTGTGAACGAAAAAAATATAAAACAATCATGAATTTTATAATTAACATACATCTTCATATTTTTTGCTAGGATTTTAGCGATTACAAAGACAAAATTACTGCAAAATCGACACAAACACGTGGACGCAACTTACTAACCTTGCGGCCGAAGACTTGAACGGCCTGGATAGGTTCTCGTCTCGCCTGAAAATGTTATTAACAAGTAATTAAAAACGGGAACAACTTTTGAATATTTCACTCAAATGAATAATAAAATAAAGGTATTACAGAGAGATTATCGTCACGAACCTCTTGTGGGGTAGCCATTTTGACAGAGAAAGACTGATCGAATGAATGATGTATAGAGTATAGAAATAGATGAACGAATGTTACGAATGACGCCAATCTATAGCTCTGGAAGGAAAGATATTCTCGAAGATTAATGTTGACTGTTGAAGACTAAACTGACTAACGGAACAATTCAATAAACAAACATGTTTGATTATAATAAGTTATTAAACTTTTTCTAATCAGTGTAAATACTTTAATGGGTTAAATAAAATAAAATTATAAGTACATAAAACAAAATAACTATATTGCTATGGAATTTCTTTAAGTGACATCTGTCGTCACGTAGCAAGCTTGTATGTTTTGTAAGAAATATTTTGAATACTAGATGTCCCTAATAACTTTTAGTGTAATAAGTTTCCTCTATAGTTACAAGATGGCTCCAAGCACAATTTTATATTCTACTCGAGTGACTCAACTGCTATCCATCACACCATCGCGCACGTCGAACTAAGTGAGCTTGTTTTGTATTCGTAGAACGTAATCGTTGGTGTGGAGTCGTGCGGAATGTGCGTCGGTAGAGCACGTATAGCGATAATGCGCCGCGAAAAACACTGACATTCCCGCGCTAGTGCATGGAACTTAAAACAAAACAGTGTGAATCAGTTATTGTACAAGAGAAATTTGTGAATATTGTTTTGTTTATGTAATAACAGTTTTGTGTAGTATGAGCTGGATTTTTTCACAACTTACCAGTTTTACTTACTACACATTCGGGTAAGATGCAAATAACTACATATTTAACTGATTTTGTTAATTGAATCCAAAAATGTTTTTAAACTTCCTCGTGTTACTTTAAATAATATTAGATATTTTATACTAGACAGTCGAAATATTTGATATATTTATCGAAGTTATTTATGTAGCATTGTCGGTCAAATCATTCTATACCCAAAACAAAGTTAAATACTAATGACCATCGATTACCTGTGATTCTTGGTATTCATTACGTGACGGTATATACATATATTGCATGTAGTTATATTTTTCTAATTTAAATTCTTGTTAGAACTTTGTAAAAGCCAGTTGTCTCTGTACCACCTGTCTTACTTGTAAAACATAATGTGGGTAGTTAGTTATCTTTACTTGTTGACAATATTCATAAACCCTTGACACATACTCACCGGTCAGGCAGTGAGCCAGTGAGTTTAATATGTTCGGTACCAACAGAACTGGCCAGGTTTTGGATTGGATAACAGATTTACTTATTTTTCGTGTACATATCTTTGCGTATTTTCCGAACGTAAGCCCGTAGGCCAGTCAAAAAGAAAATGAAAAAATACTGATGTACCTAACACGAAGTCGTAATACGGATGTACCTAAGTTACAAAATTGTATTACTTCTATATGCAAATGATGTAAATTATACTTATTGTAACATTGTAGATGTATGATATGAATTGAAGCTTCTTGTTCCTAGATTCCATTTAACAAATTTACTACGTGCACCAAATTGGCGTACGCTATTTCCTATGCCATTCCAGTATCTTTTAAATAATATTTTAATCAAGCTTAAGACTGAGATACTTTACGTTTAAAGTTTTTGTGTTTTGTTGAGCCCGAATGCGTCATGAAAGAGACGTAAAATGATTCATCGCCGACCAAGTCTTTTAGGTCAGAGCTTAGTACGTTACACTTAGGTACATCATACTAGTAAATGTATAGGACAATATCCAGGAAAGTAGGTATACAATTTATTGATGAATAAAAAGGGAAGTTTGTGCAACTTACGTATATAGGTACGTCTTGGAAAACCCACAACCGAGGAACTTACTAGAATGTTTACTAAAAATGAATGGTAAATAAATAAATGGTTCATAAATTACTTTTACAAAAGTATAAAATAGTAAATAAAGAAATTTAAGAATAAAATAAAGGATAAAAAAGTTGTGTCATTGAGCTTTTTGCTTACACATAATTAGAGGATTTGACTAGGTATTCCTATTTTCCACAGTTTTATTTATATCCGGCGGAAAACTATCAACCATAATCTCGTGTACAATCAAACAGACGATATTCCTTTCTAAACTGCAATCGATAACTCGATTTAATAGTAAAAACAATTTTCTAACAATATTGACAGGGCATGTAGTGGAGCAGTATGGCTTGAATTGGTACAGTCCAGTCTGTCCTAGGTTGTTTGTGAAAAAAAAAGGAGAGGGAAAACAGTACTGTTTCTGCTGGTGACTAACGTCGCCAGAGATATATGGTAAATTGAAGTATAGTGAATCGCGAGGGACCTAAAAATATATATGTATATTATTTATAAGCAAAATTTAAGAGAAGAGCAGACGGGATGTTTCTTTTCAATATTGGTTGTATAAAATTCAAACTTGTTTATCAAATGTCCTAAGGCTGGGTGGTCCTCTCAGATTGAGGGAAATAGGTCATATTTTACCTTGCTGTACTAGTACGGGTTGAGTATAGGATATCCTACTAATATTATAAACGTGAAAGTTTGTGAGGATGTGTGGATGTATGGATGTATGTATGGATGGATGTTTGTTACTCTTTCACGCTAAAACTACTGAACCGATTGCGATGAAACTTGGTATGTAGATAGCATGTGACCTGAATTAACATAAGTATAACTATTTATAACTATTTTTTATCCCGATATTCCCACGGGATCGGGACTTACGCGGGTGAAACCGCGGGGCGCTGCTAGTTGACTAATAATTTAACCCGACTGTATACATATTATATACTTCTATAAACATTTCGATTCTGTTTAACAAATATTTCAATAATAATATATTAACTTGACACATCTCACACACGGCCGTCTGATCCCACACTAGGTAGAGGCTGTACTATGGTAATCAGACTGCTGATAAATATACTTATATATTACTATAAACATACATATTATAAATAAATTACACCCAGACACAGCACAAATGATCATGCTGATCACACAATTATTTATCCTGGGTGGGCATTGAACCCACGACCTCTGAGCAGTCAGGATCACTAAGTGTTATTAGGAATACAAATACCTAAATCAATATAAATAACCACAAAATTCGGACTTTAAATGTCTAAAACTGATCGAATAACAGTTTTTTCTTATTTTATTCTACTTAGAACAAAAGAAGAATTTATAATAATAGACAAATGCATTTGTTAAAGAGCTCAATGTCATTCTGATCTCAAGTGAACCAATATTATCTTCACGCCACTTCTCTAGATAACGTCGAAGTCGCATTCTCTAGAATAATCTTATCTGCTTACATTTTTTAATCCCTTAGTAAAAAAAACATTGAATTTCGAGGCTTCATTACCTGAATGTAAACGGAGCTTAGGGGTTATATTGTCAACCTTCGGTGTTCTAAAGTTTAAGAAAATCATGTGTATGTCTATGATGTCTGTTCCACACCGCGTGAACTTTCAAACGAACCCTCTGTCTTCGCTGGGAAGTTTTGTGGGAGATTTTCTCTATCGTAGAACCGAAAGTATAATTATGTTCTAATCGTTGCTGGACCGGGATATGGCATAGGCAGAACAAAGGTCTAAGGTAGCGTAATTTATATGTCTCCTGAAAAAGTTCAGAAGCAACAACACCTCACGCTCAAGACATGATAAAATACAGGAAAAAGTCCCTATGCTTAGTTTGTATTGGTAACTGTGTCGGCAAACAAACCAATTTTGTAAATAAATTAATAATCATTAATTTAACGTGCTCCATATGTCACGGTACAGCGCTTAGTTAATCGCGATAAAGTCAACGTTGCGGATCTCCGCATAGTTATGTCACATGAGTTGACATGAGCGATCTTTACGCGGAAAAAAGCTATATGTCAGTTTTTTTTTTGCGAAAGTGTCTCATCAGCTGTCGATTTCTCAGATTGCCTCTTGTAGAGACAAAATACAAGGTATCTGCTTTATCTGGTAAGCAAACTCTTGTTGACAGTGTTCTGTTTAAAAAAAAAACTATTCTACAGTATTAGTACAGATAAATGTTGATTTAGGAGGAATTTATACAGTCCCACCGTTGCGTTGTGATGACAGAATTGAGTTTTATAGTTCGAACTGAAAACTTCTTCGTCTTCTTCGTCGCTGTAGCTTAAAGACATACACAAGCAATTAGTTTCCCACGGCCTAATAATCTATTATTCAATACAACAAAAAAAAAAACAACATTACCATAGCTAATATTTAGAACATTTTCTGTTTTAGATTAATTACTGCCCTAGTACTAATACAAGATCTTTACGCAACATACTAGTTCACACATCATCGCGATCGTATTACGACGCACTATAATTATGTATTAGGCATAAACCTCTTTTTGTTTATGTTCGTATCGATCCACCTTTGCAAAATAAGAAATGTTTGTAAACTACAGGGAACGATTTAAAATTAAATTTTGGGAAATCAGTAACACAATTTTATATTATTAATCAGAGCAATAAAAGTTCAGATTTGAGCGTGGTCGTTGAAAGAGCGTGGACTTTATCAATAAAATGTGACGAGGGACGAGCTATTTTTAAATATCGAATTTACAGACCGAGATTATTATCATAATAGTTCTCATAAGTTTAAATTTAGAATTCACCAGTGACAGGTAGATACAGTAAATAACAGAAAAGTTGGAGTTGAAAGTTAGTGTAAATATCATAATAATTACATAACTATGAATTGAATCTTATTTACAAGTCGATCATATCAAAAACAGCGGAATAATTTGAATTTGAAAGTATTTATATGCTAAAAGATATACTAACTTCCGTATATCAATAAATTATGTTGTTTGTTACAAGTTTTTTTGAGGGCAATATAAAATGGCCGATAAATAAGTTATATTTACGATCTAATAACATTTAAAATATTTATATTATGTAAATATAGCAATTTTCGTCATTCATATTAAGTTAGAATTAGATAACTGATCGGAGGCTGCAGTTTCCTTCACTTCCGTTGACTTGTTCATTATTTTTTTTAATATTTTTTTTGTTTTAAACAATGTCAATCATGTTGGTAAAATCTTCATATTTAATCTTTCACCTTCTTTTCGTCTATTTCTTCTTTTTAATGTTTACTAAGAAATACAAAGTTATTAAGGGCTTTCGGTTTAATAATCCTACTCCAGATTAAAAACCACAAAATAGCACATTGATTAACTAATCTTTCCCGCTTTAGGGATGCCTCAAGGAGCAAACTTGGGACACTTACGCCAAGTCAAGATACCTGGACATATCTCTCTGATTAATTAATCATCGAGATGAATCATCAAACGTCGAAACATGCATACGGAACAGTTACGAATAAAGTTCTATCGTTATGGTATAAATACATCTTGACAGGTTGATTTTTTTTTGTAACGTTTGAATCTATGGCGTTCGGTTTATCGGACAACCGTTGCGTGACCGACTACATGTCGATATGGCTTCCTGTCCATTGCACACTTAAACCTGTAATACGGTCACGGCTAATCCATTTACGGATTAAATAGGCTTTAAACCGTCTTCCCAATCAAAAACTGTAGATTAATTGGTTAAAATCTACTTTAATTCTTGATTTAATTATAAAACGTATTTTTTTTTATTTAGTAACAGGAGAGATACTTGTTTATTAATCCGCTATGTTGCAAGTAAACTAACTTACTAAGGCTTCAATGACCACTCTACCCGAAGTGAACCTACTTGTAAAAAATAAGTCTTAAAATATTATTAATTTAAACAACACGAACTAGGTTGTGACTGTTGTCCATAATAATACTCCAACATATTTAAACAATTGCACTCATAATATCTTTTAGTAATTATTATACTTCTAGAAATAAATATCGTAACAGTAATAGCAATTTATTTTATTAATACAACCGTATTTATCAAGTTCTTCTTTTTTAATCAGTCTTGAGCATAAGTATTATCCACAAAAACAATGAAGTCAACATGTTGGTATTCAGCCGGCGGGCGGGGTAATAATTGTTAATACTAATAACTAAAGTATCTAAAAGGAAAACGCTGGTAATAAATAATATGTTATTGTTCCTGAACTAGGATAACTTATATAATAGTAAAACACTCAAAGACAATCCCCACAAAATACATGTTTTAAAAGTCATTCTCATTAAAAAAAAATTGGGGGAGAGGTATACAAAAGTTAATAATCACACAAATACCTAATACATACAGATAGGTATACAATTCCATTTGTTAGTAAGAAAGATGTAGTAAGGAATCGCAAATTCTCCAAATAAATTTCGAAGTTCGAATTCGTTATCTATTTTTATATATGTATAAACCATGATTGTATTACTTCCTACCACCCGGGAGAGCTTTGATAACTTCTGAAAGAACGTAAACATTTAATATCGTCTTGTTACGGTGGTGGTCCGAAACCCTATACCTACAAGGAAAACGATCATAAAATTGTCATTAAATGCCTATTTTCGGTAGACTCCGCTAAAACTAAATCATTTGTGGTTTTCATATATGAATACCTATGTATACGCACAATATGTCTATTTAAATATGATTGCCTAAAGAGAACGGATGAGAGACGCCTGCGCGTAGCTGAAATGCGTATGTTGAGTTGGATGTGTGATGTGACTAGGATGGACATGGTGAGAAATGAATATATTAGAGGGAGCCTGGAAGTAGCACCAGTGGATGAAAAGCTGAGGAGCAATAGGTTGTCGTATAGGTATGTGATGCGGAAGGATGAGCAAAATGTGGTGAAAAGAGTTTTATGTATGGATGTCGTCAACATCCATATATAAAACTATCTAGGTACAAGAGAAGAGGATGACCAAAGAAAAAATGGATGGACTGTGTGAAAGAAGATATGGCTAGAAAGGGAGAGTAAGCAGTGAAATGACCAACGATAGAGTAGAATGGAAGAATAAAACATATTGCACCGACCCCAAATAAAATTGGGGCAGATGCTGATGTCTAAAGACAGACCTGTGGCAAACTGTCGAGACGAGACTTGCGCTTACTGTTATTACCCATTTTATAGAGTTAATATTTGTGTTAGATTTTTTTCTGAATAGTCTTTCAGTACATTTAGATTAGGTATCAACGCCTTTTAAAAGACTTGACGTCATTAATATCATATGTGTACATATGTATATTATATACTATTTAATTTTATTTCATTTACTTTCAGTGAATAAATTGGTAAATATTAAGACTTGCGTTAACAATATTAAATCTAAGCTTCGTTGTACATGTGTTATCTAGGCTGTAAACTTAAAAACCTATTTCTATTTGCATGTGATGAAAAGTTGTGTAAGCACTGGTGTCGTGATCGCAGGTTGTTGCTTTCCATGCAGTAAGGCTTCTAATATCATTAAACAATTAGCGCGTGACACTGTAGGCAACATCCGAAGCTCTCTAAGTTTCAACAGTGCAGATTTTAAGTAGAATACTTGTAAATAAAGGATTCTACATTATATGTAACATGTAAGACGAAGAAAATTGTAGTAAAGCGAACGACATTTATATCTGAGACAGTCAGACTACAGGGTTAATTTCAACAATAATAGCCTTGGACAGGGTGTAGGGTGGATACTGGGTAGATGTGCGCTAAAAGGGTACGCGTAGACTATTAATTTGTACTTCACTACTTCATAACGTTTAACTAAATACCTGAATCGTTATAAAGAACTGTTTTTTAATTTATTTGTTACCATAAACATTTGTACAAAATGAACAACCTTGAGTAAATACTAAACATTCTGATTACAAAAACATTTTTGTTAAGTTGTTTTAATCCACCAAAGATAAGAAGTCCTGCTCTTTCCAAAGTTTTAACCTTATTTAGAAGCTAAAACGGTGGAAAATTCTTCCCTTCATGAAAGAAGTAGGGTTCGACTTGTACAAAGAAACCTTAGCTGGGCAGATTTTCTCATTTTTCCTTCACCGTTAAAGCAAGTGTTACACACATAAAAATAGTAGAAACTTAAGCTAACTAATCTAACTAATCCTTACATAAGTAGATTATCTAAAATACCATATGTACAGTAGACCGGATCTCGATCTCATTTAAAAGATTAAGTAAGATATTTTTTTGCCACAATGCTGCAAAGCTGCAATGCAGAGTGTTGTGAGTTCAATTCCCACATGGGACAAAAAATTGTGTTATTCAAAATAGTTGTCCCGAGTCTAGGTGTTCTTTGTGTCCGTTGTTTCAATGTTTGTAAAGTCCCCTGCGATACAGGAATCTTTCCTAATGCGGATGTCTTTTAAAAAAAAAAAATTATCGACTAGTATTATTGCAAGTAGTTTTTATGCTCATTGTTTATCACTGTAATATTATCGGAAGATGCATAATAAATTGACCATTCGGACATTAAATAATCCATCGTGATTTATACAATATTTTGATAGACATTTGATCATGATTCAGGACAGTTAAATAGACCAAGTTAGACCGATAAGATTAAATGGATACGGTGGTATTTTAGGCCAATGATATCTGTAGATAACTTCAATGTTTACTTACGATATAAGGTGTCAGTTGTAGTGAAAGGAATTCACTATTTTCATGCTTATGTGACAATTCATTGGTCCGAATTGTTACTAGATTGTAAATCGCTGTTTGAATAATTAAATTATGCAGTTTGAAGTCGATTCTTTTATACGTGGGTTGCCTTTAAAAGTTTCTCTTAAGATCTTCACGATATTACTGTAGTTTGTGAACCAATTTTTATGATCCAATATTCAATTTTAAAATAAGGTATTATATTGGTACTATTATGTATTCTGTGACTACACGTAAAGGTGATGTAGTACCGTTTACTAGCAATCAAGATGCTAGATGTAGTGGATTAGCTACCTCCGAGTCTCCTGTCCATTGCGACTTACACAAGGTTAAAAGTACCTTAAGTGATGCTTAGTGCACACATACTGATTACTATCACTTATAACTCAAAGGCAGGCAGGGATAATCTTGCACAAAATGTTCAGAAACTCGTCAGGCAGCTTCTGACGATAACCAGAAGCTAAACGATGGTGATAAACTGTTTGGTGTGCGGTAATACTTATGCGGAACGTCCATGACGTTCCGATAGCCTGGTGACTGGTTCCACGACTCGCTTGTGATTATAAAAGTCGTGTATGACATAACGTTATTTTAATGTCTTATTAATCCTAACTAATATTGTACATAAATAAGAGTGTGGGTTTGCTTGTTTGTTTGTTACGTTTCCACGCATTAACTACTCCATCGATATGAAATTTTGCATACATATTGTATAAAAAGAGGAGGATAGAAAAAGTTAGTAAAATAATAAATGATGAGATGGGAGAGATTGCATTTATAAACAATTGGATTGAAATTTTTGGTTTCTTTTTTCATGACTTGGCTTCGCACAAATTTTTAATTTTATCTTAATTTATTTTATAACTTTTATCATCAGCTCACTCGAGATGTTCTATAAGTTAAACTTTATGGGGCATGAGATTGTTTTTGACCAAAGTTTTGCTGTATTGAGTAAAAGATAGTAGCAGGTCTGAGATCAAGTACGGTGTGTATATTGGTTTTATCATATATACTATCTTAGGGCTGCCATCAGTCCGTCCGTTTCCCCGGATTTATCCTAGTTTAGAGGGCGTCCGGGGAGCGTCCGGGCGGGGGTTTCAAAAACCGGGACACTCTGTGCCATCGGCAACTTATAATTATTAGATGGACAAGCCGTTTAATTTAATAGAAAAATGGAATCAACGTTTTTTTTAAGGTGTCCGGAAAAGAATCTCGATTTCACACATGTCCGGGATTTTTAAAGAGATCACATTAAAGAAATAATGTTTATAAGGATTTGACTTTTTTTCTATTAACAGCGACTAGAAACAATGCAATCAAGTACTATTTATAGTAAAGAATAACTTAATTTAGTCCTCGAATGATGAAAAAGATTTTATTTATTGAATTTATTAGTTCTTTTTAACACTAAAATTGGGTGTAGGCGACAGGTCCTTGCATTAAAAAAATAATGTTTAGAAGGATTTGACTTTATTTCTATTTAACAGCGACTATAAACAATGCAATCAAGTACTATTTATAGTAAAGCATAACTTAATTTAGTCCTCAAATGATGAAAAAGATTTTATTTATTGATTTCTATTTTTTTTAATTTTTCTTCAGAGACAGCAATGTACTTACTTTTATTTGTCACTTACACTTATCAAAGTCTTGGTTGTACCAATATGATTTAGGAATTTGTGTGTACAGACTGTACAGTGACTGTTGTTGCTACGTGTAAAGGACATGTTCACTTGACGCGGTTTCTGAACGCAAATGTGTGCGCTTCCGCGTTGTTTAAATACATTCTCAATCATCCAAACAGACAATGTTAAAAAGTATCAATGGTTTTCAGTAGAATGAATATGAGGTTTGATGATGAAATTCATGGGCAACACTTCACTGCTAGAGAGTTATGTATATAAAAAAAAATAGGCAGTCATGGGACTACCGACAGAAGTGAAAACTCAAAGGAAACGACGAACTTAAAACGTCACATTAGCAGGTTGGTGACATTAATTAATAAGGAGTTGACAGAACTCAAATGTTTAGATTAGTGTCTTCTAGTAGGTCTATAATTATGTATTATGACATGAACTTAACGGTCACGAGCTTTTTCCCCACAGCAAAAGTGCACAAACGTGGCTAAAGAAGTTTTCACTTAAAAAAATGCAATGAACTGTTGCCTGGTTAGTGCTATGTATTATCTTAACTGTTATATATAGTCATATTATTATAACTAATTGAGATCCTGTTTCCGCTCATACAAGTAACACGATATGCAGTATATTCTCCTATGCTAGAGCTTAAGTTACGACTAAGCAATATCTGAATCTTTATGGGTGGCCATAGAGTATCAAACCCTCCATCCGGTGATATCATTGTTTATATCTGAGCTATCTATGGTTTGATCATTTCAAATTTCGAATGTTTTGATTACTCGCCTTGCCGTTTTCCGCTACGAAGCCGCCATGTCATGAGCATTGTAACAACTTTGTAAGATAAAATTGTACAAAAGTGGGTACCTAGGTGTATCTTGCAAAAAGTACGGTTTTCTATTTCTGAACGTCATTAATAAAATACGGTATAAAGTGGAAAACTAGTTTTTAAACGAGTAAGCGTAATTTATATTTAAAAACTACGAGTTAGCGTTCGAATTTTAAACAAATATCAAAGTAATTAGACAAGACATAATATAAACGTAAATATATCACGATTTGTATTTTAAATTTGATCAGTATTGTCAATTTATGTAAACTATTCTGTCAGAATATGACATATTGCTTTATGTGTTGAATACACTATTAGTATGATGATGATGCATTTCTAAGTCGTTGATCAGATTGTGATTAAACTTTGGCAGGGTCTTCTGAGAACGTCCGCGAGGGTTTCTGACCTAAAAAAATATAAATTAAAAAAAATATATTATGTATAAAATACTTGAGTATCTATATCTTTATTATTCTGCTTCTAGCAAAACCTATTAAAAAAGGAACCTCATAAAAAAAAGCGTTCCGCTATTAAAAACTTAAAATTCGAACCACGTTGTTAATAGAGTTAATTCAAAGTATGTCGCAGGTAAAATATGAATTTATAATGGCCAGTATTGTCACCGGCTGTCAGTGAGTCAAACATGTATTGAAATAACTTGAACGCGCCCAGGATATTTTACATACAATCATTGCATTAAAATAATCATTATAAACGGTGAAATACAATGTTTTGTAAGATTACGGACAATCGGGTTAGGAAATTGTACATATGGCTTAAGCTTATCACGTTATTTATCTGCCTCTACTTACTTACATAGAAAATAACTGTCGCTTGAAACAGTTTAAATTATATTTTGGAGAAGCTATTATAACAGTGAAAACATAACCAGTGTGCTTTTGGTGTTGCAGGAAGATCTTGATTAATCTTGAACTGTAATAGCTTTTGTCAGGTCTTGGTTTTTCACATTCTTGGTCTGGGAAAGGTGATATGGGTCAAAATGCACCCAAAATAACGAAGTATCTACTATCTACTATTTCTAAAAAAATAGAAAACGTATGTTATTAGTGTCATAATAAAATAAATTATTTGTGCGAATCAGGTCATTTTGCTGTTAAAGTAATTGAACATGAAGCGTTTCTCTGCTAAATTATCGTGAAATGTGCTGAACATTCGCCTCGAGAACAACCATTACATTGAAGCTAATAACTCGTGAAACGGTAAACTGATTACTTTTATCGATATCACAAGCTTCTATAGTTTAGTTTATTGTTCATATGAACTTCTATAAACATTGCAGAGAAAGGGGTGTGAAAATTGTGCACAGTCTCGGATTAAGAATTGGGAACAATTCTTTAGCAATTTCTAAACATCTCAATAGTCATAAGTCTCGATATTCATGGGTTATACTTATATTTCATGGTCAAATATTTAATTAGAGAGACAAATGTTTAATTAAGTAAAAAACTACAAAACCACTTTTTAAAACATACTGTCAAGCTTCTTACACCTGCAGCACCAGTACGCAGAGATCTCTTAGTGCAGTTCGAGTCCTCTATAGGCTACTGCTAGAACTGCCATGTTATTGCAGCGCATCAGAAATGTCTGCAGAGGCCAGCACGGACTGTTTCAAAGCAATAATATTGAAATAGCGGCCTCCCTGATGCGTCGAGTAAAACAGTACATAGTATTTCATAATTAGTTAGTTCAGTAGTGAAAAAACCTGTAAGTTTTCTACCATTTCTAAAAAATTTTGTAAGTGAGTCACTTAATGAGTTTTAAGTGATTTTTAAGTTACGTAAAGGAAAGGAAAGTAGGGAAGCCACTCGCGTTAGCTCACAAAATTAACCGGAAACAGAGAACTATATATATTTTTTAAACAACAAATGGAATACACATATCAGATTTAAATCAGTAAATTTTAAAATAAAAAAATCAAAAACTAATAAACCTATCTTCAATCAATTACTAACTAATACATAATTTTACTGTCTAACGGCACACTTAAGAAATATTCTCATGACAACCAACGTATATTATTCTCATCTACAATGTCTAATGCATTAATCACCTGTCAAGTGTCAATCTCAAATGATAAAGAAATTCTAATAAATCAGGACGTATTTGTCCCGACCCATAACCTGTTGCCATTTATAAGGATGACAAGTTGCTACAAAAAGTACATCGCATAGAACTTTCTATGTTGTAAACAGATGCACATAAATTTGTTTCTTTTCCATTGTAGATGCAATCAGGTATCTGTTACATAATAATAATAGTAAAAGACGAATAAAAGTTAAATTGTTTATGGTTACTTGAGATACATTTCCCTCCAAAACGGTAGTTGACTCAAGTCAAATCAATTCCTTTTTATTTAACATCAAAAGGTTGCAACTGTCAAATCGTTTAAAATATTTTTCCAAAGCTTATTAAACTACTTCATGAGGTCTATTAAATAATTTATTTTAACCACAGACAACTGCCCTATTCTATGGATGTAAGTTTGTATACCGTTGCCTACTTTTCGGATAAAACAATAGACTTCCATTTACGAGAATGTTAAAATATACAATTTTCTACGTACTATCTCGGTGGAAACAACACCGCGTGCTATGCACGGAACGAAATCTAATACTTACGGTGAATTCTTATCGCTTACCCGTTTTCTTTTCCTTTGCAGGCCCAGAGCGTTTTCTTGTTCCGCCTCTACGTGAAAGTATCACCTGGACAGACAGGTCAGTTAAATTTTAATTTTAAAATACTGATTAAGTTAATGACAGTCATATAATCAACCAGTTTCTAAAGATTCTAGACACAAAGTAATCTCAAAGATCAACTTGCATTTTCTTTACAATGTATTTGGTGTAAACTTTACATATTTAATGCTATTATTGAAATTTAAAAGACTGTTTCCACTTCTGATTTGTATTTAAGTATAAAAATAAAATAAAAAAATCTTTTGGTATTTACCACTGAGTAACATCACAAGACTGATACTATTATGTTATCTGTGGCGATTAGTACCGAGCTATTTACTCCGCTTCATTCAAAATTTTCAGAAAATTAGATACTTACGTTTTTTTGAATAATTAAAAAAAAATCCTTAAGGATATAGTATAGCTTCTATTTCTTACATACCTATTATTAACTAATTCTATAAATTGGAAATGAAAATTAAAAGGTGTCGTTGCGCAATATAGACAGATATCACTTTTATGCAATACCGGTAAATACATATACAACACAGGTACCTACTTACTTAAGATTTGATGTCTTGTTCAAGGAAACCAATTCGTGGTGTTCTAGAAATATGCATATTTATAAGCCATCAGAGGAAGATTTATTGCTCAATATAGTCATTCAACTTTAGAATTAAAAATCAAGTAGGTATACCGAAGTTAAGTTCCAATTTCTCTGCCTACTAGAACCAATTTTTGTATACATAATCGTATGCATGTGGATAATTTCATATTAATTAACTCCTTATTAGTAAAATGATCGCATTACATAATTATTATTACGCAGTAATGTAATAAATGGATTCCAAATTTGTTTCGATTATCAACGCAAATAAGATTGTTCCTAATTATTCACGGTACGAGAAATATTACTCAATAAAATAATTGACGTGTAGGTATACGATTTACACGCTTTCTTCAAGATTTGCAATCGAAGATTCACTAACATTACACAAAAGTAGGTTATTGGGCATACATTTGAACATAACTGAACAATTCGGTCCAATCTGAGAAGTGGTCGTTTTGCAATTAAAAGTTTGTAAATAAATGGCAATTAATATATTACTTTCATAGCAGTGCAACCATTGTATTTTGTTCCAAAATACCTGATGATATTCTTTAAAAGAAAAAAGAAAATAATAGTAGATAGTGCATAAAAAAAAAACAGTCCAATTTCAAATATTGCGAATGCTTGGAATGGTCAAAATGGAACGTAATATCTAATAAATTCTAATACTCATTGACGCTTTGTTTTATTTCGTTCAGTCAGGTTCGTGGGAATCTTTACCCGGTGAGTCATTAGAAAGTGATAAAATAATTTTAAGTACCCCGTGCATCATTACATAATGGACGTGTTTATGAGGTTTCTCATACACTTGTTACTTTCTTCTTATAAATGAAAAACATATATATCAAACAGACTGATTTAGGCTACTAACTTAGATTTAGGAACCAACCAATAAGAAAAAAAATGTTAATGTATTTATATGTTGTACTCAACAAAATCTTTGGGTGTCCCATATCACTAAAAACATTGATCTTCTACAAGTTCAAGTACATAGAATACATAATTGTAATGCATATTTGGTTTAAAATAAGATTGATCAGCAAAGGATAACGAACAACAAACCTATTTAAATAAAATAGACTTTAATTTGTGCGGCTACACTAAGCTAGCCTACCACGCTAAGCTTATCTAACTTACGACAAAGCGCTACACAATCTTCCTTACATATTTCAAAGGATTTCTGTCTCTTTATCCCTCTTGTCATTGTCGTAATATCGATGATTTGAATTAGAGATTTCTGCTGAACAGCTGGCAAAGTGCGAGTCAAACTATAAATATTTGCACAGATTAAATACAGATAAAAAAAAATAACAGAGTAAAGAATTTTCACGGTTCTGCCATAAGGTTCTAAATAGAATAAATCTTCTTGTCTGATGAATAATCAGAGCAGAGATGACTCTTATGGTGAATAATCCTAGTCATATTGAAGTCATGACTGTCATAAATAGTCATAATGAAAGATTAATACTTAATATGGCTATTAGTAAACTATATAAGGGATACGGCATCGAACTAAAGGTCCAGATCCGAACTTTGTGGCACTCTGACGCGAGCTTTTTACTTAGCTGGGTAGGTTTGCACTTTTGCAGTGATGTTGCTGATGTGCGTGACTAAAATATGCGTAATAATAAGTGTATCTAAGAATGTTGGTTATACCACAGAATACATAATAGTACAGACAGTTATACTAACGTTCAATATGTTTGTAATACTTTTTAAATACGTTTATTCCCGTTAACATAAGTATTAGAATGATGGTTAGTTGGTTGTGAGTTAATCTATTAGCTTTTATAACATCCAAGACAAGATTTATTTATTTATTGCAACATTTTTAAAGTTACAACGTCTATAGGCGTACCTATTCTGTGAAATTATTTCAAGATGACCTTATCGAAATTAAATCAAGATGTAACATATAAATGAATTAATGTTTTTGTTATGTAGCATGGGAATTAAAACTAGTTAAGAATAGTGGTATTTTAGCGGGCCTCGTAATTAGGTGAATCAATGACCTTGGTTATTAAATTATCTTAAAAAAAAACGATTTAAAAAATTGCTTACATACGTAATTTGGAAAAACCCGATTAGATGTATATAATAATGTATATATCGTATCATAAGTAACAGTAATATCATAGTTAATAAAGTTAGGTGACATAGAAAGTTATAGTAGTATAAAATGGATTTCCGGATAATCCTGTAATATACGCAGAGGTATATAAACTTTTATGTTGGCGATATAGAGTTGTCAGCGCTTTTGACCGGTTTTATATTTTTGGAGCGACATTGAACTCTGTAGAAGGTTATTAAAATAAAAAATATGATAAGACTTCCCAAAGAATGTGACAAGCATGTAAGGCACAATAAAATAAAGATTTTAAAATTGTTTACAGTACATTTCTGTCTGGAATTGAAATACAGTAGATCTCGAAATGCGGCGGGGATGACGCTTGAGCGAAGGCTTCATACAAATGACTTCCCCTAATTTAGGCCTGGACATGGCGTTGTTGACGTGTTTAACTCGTCTTTTTTGCGTGTTACGAAGAGAGATAGATATATTTTTAGTAATTAACATGCAAGTCGCAAATATAAAACGATATCTGTTTTGTCCCACTAACTAAATTGCAGCAAACACGGTTTCTGAAGTGCAGCTTTCCAAAAAACTTCTACCACTTACGAAAAATCTGTTTTAAGTTCCAACTTATTTATAAAATTTATCAATACATTTGACGATAAATATATTCGGATATGACTAATAAAATTTCATTATATCTCAGTAGCTATCGTACATTTTGCTCAGAACAAACTTTTTATCTATTTTATCAATTAGTTGACACATTATAACCAGGCTTGGTAATTCTTACATTTGCATTATGAATTTATGAGTCAGGATGTTAGCTACCTCTTGGACTTACAGATAACTGAATGTTCTCGGAACAAATCCGACATTCTTTAAAGGACCACCTCACTTTATGAATGGAGTGTGTCATCGGTGAGTCATCGACTACGACTTTTACGTTCTAGTTTTTTTTTGGCATTATTTTTAGGTACAGGTATTCTCGTTTTTCGAAATTATTGTATGACAATGACTGGGCGGGTCATTGATGATATATTATCGAATAAAAACATGCGATACCCCTGACAAGATGTAGGCTGCTATACACATAGCATAAATACACACGTATTTACTCGTAAATCTACTTCTATAGATTAGAAGTAGATTACTATAATCAATGTCATGTTTACGTAGTAACTACTTAGTAATCTGTGGTTATGTTCAACATCATCTCTGAGTGCGGCAGCTAGTTTAATAGCGAGAATATATAAAATACTACCTAACTTCCGCATCTAACTTATTACTTTTCAAGTTCATCGTTGACATCAGTACGCTATTCAATAGTAGTCTAATAAATACTCGTCTAAATGCTAAATTAACCGGATGAGGTACAAACCGTCACAATAGTACATTCTAATCTAAATGAAAACTGTGTCATTGTGTGGCTTACGGGCCCAACTGACATATTGTGTTTCTATTCTACATACAAGTGATAGTTATATCTACCAGTTAGCAGTATCTGATCAAATGAATGGAAATAAATATACGTAGATTTGAATTAAATACTTCAATTAACCCATGACGCGTTCCTATTCAAGAAACGATTCGTTTTGCTTACGGACGGTAAAATTTCGTTGAATTTTTAACGAAAATGTTACCGTCCGTAAGCAAAACGAATCGTTTCATGATTATAGGAACGCAGCACCATTGCACACTACCGACGGACGCGACGTGAATCCACTCGTAACAAAAACATTTAGCTTAGCTGGAGGGGTTAGCAAGAATCCTAGTTTAACAAGGGGTAACAAATGCACTTATAATATTAGTTAGGATTAGCAGTTCCCGCGCGGCTTCGCTCACGTGTACATATTTATATATTTTGCGCGGAATCCTAATTCTTTTGCCAAAATAGAAGTATCCTAAGTTACTCCTTATAAGACCAGGTATCTGCTAGTGAAAGTCCCGTGGAAATCGGTCCACCCAACAAACCGACAGTATTGAGGATTGATTTTTAGGCATTCGGCAAAATTATTTTGACATTACAAACAGACACTTCAATTTTATTTACCTATTTGTATTGATGATCGAGCTTTTTGGTATCTCTCGTTAAAAAAAATACTCCCTTTCAATAGTTTTTTTTCTTTTATATCTAAATAATGGTATTTTGATCACCGGAGGTGTCAATCGAAGCGTACGTCGAACAGGAAGCGTCGCCAATTGGTTTTCAATTCGTTTCTTTTGAATTTGAATACATTATAATTCGTGCATACTTTCATTTTTGTCTAGAAGTTTACTTTTTATTGGTTAACACAATTATTAGTACTAGTGAAAACTAAGGTGTTTGACCTGCAAATGAGAGGTTGCCAGTTCGAGTCTCATCCAGTATACGACGAATATCTCTGTTGGAAATTTGAACAGTTTACATTGGGGATGTTAATGATATTAAATTCGGGATCTGGATATTTATACGGATATTGTATATGAATAATATCATGGCGGTTTCAAACATACGGTTACGGATATATAATCTTTCGGATTATCCGATAGTTTCGGATAGCTTCAGCTACGGTTATTAGATTCTTAAGGAATTATAATAGAAAAATACAATATGTACTTAGGTAATGATCTGACATTTTTTCAAGGTTTGGTAGGTACTACAATTGCAGAAAAAACACAGTTAGCCTTAGTAGTGATTGTTATAGCTGCTAATTTTAGGCACGTTTCACTATCATTCAGACTCGCCACTATCCGAAATTTAAAACTTTTATATCAGTTTCGGTTAAGTCTAAGGTTCCGGATAGATTTTTAATTCGGCAAAGTTAAGTTAGGATACTTTCGGTTACGATTACGGAGCGCCTTAACATCCCTAGTTTATTTCTCCATACCTTTGCTCTAAAACTCATATTAAGTGTAGTAGAAGAGAAGTGTTTGCGAGCCATAGAATTTATTATTAAGTTTCGTTCGCCCTTAAGGCTACCAAACCGTAGTGGTGGTTATAAGTATACAATTTAGCTAACAACCAATGTAGAATGAAGAAGTTTTCATTCCACATTGATTGTTAGCTATTTAATTGCGAATAGAATAGACCGTAACCAATGGTTCGGGATAAGAATCATCGCAATTATTAATTACTAGCAACCCGCTCCGGCTTCGCACGGGTAGCAGAGACAGCTTCAACAATCATCATCATATTTCAAACAATTTACACAAAACCGTAACAAATTATATACCTAAACCTTTCTCATGAATCGCTCTATCTATTGGTGAAAACCGCATGAAAATCCGTTGAGTAGTTTTTGAGTTTCTCTCGAACAAACAGACAGACGCGGCGGGTCATTTTGTTTTATAATATGTAGTGATGTTACTATGTGTTTCAAAAACTTAAAATCGGAATTGAGACATCATCCAATGATTTGCGTAGGTCGTATTAGGTTTAATAGTCATTGCGTTTTTATAATGGTTAATTTAATGGCTTACTGGCTGAAACGGGGTGATTGTCCCGCAAAGTTCAACCTTGACATAGGTACTTTTTGCAAACATTTCTGATTTTAACCGGTCTCTGGTGGTAACCAATTAAAAGAAACAATCTGACATAGAGATATTTCAATAGTTATGCCATTTGTTGTTCTTTTGTCTTTTAAAGAATACTTGTAAGTCGGACATTACTAATATTCTTGTTAAAGCATATATGTACATATAAGGTTCACAACTACCTACCTACCTGAATACACAAACACCCGAAATAAAATAATAAAAAAAAAATACAAGCCCACAAAGACCTGTATTGCAACATTAATTTTGGATGTAAATAAATAATAAAAAATGATATCCCCAATGATATCCTCAAAATAGTCTTAAAATTTATACTTACACATTTTCTATTTTTTTCCATAATTTACCATTTATTTTTTACAATACAACTGCACTGTTAAAATTCATGATTAACTGTAGATAAAAATAAATACCTACATTGTAAAACTACCCTACGTCATTCAGGCGTGTAGGTACACCACATATTCATGATTTCCTCTGCAATCACTAATCCACTCAAACCTTCCCTATATTTTTGTCATTGTCCTACTATAGGACAAAGTAATAAACAATAAATCTTAGAGGCGTCATTTTAACATAGACGTCAGGTCACGCTGAACACCTCAATATGTCATGTCAATTTCATACCATTGGCCAGGGACAAGCCACGACTAGACTGTGTGTGTTGCATAATAATTGAAGAAACTACTTCTAAACTGTAACCCAACACACAACAGTGGGAGTTCTATCTAGATTAGTTCTCAGAAGATTTCTTAAATATAATATATTAAAGTATAATTATATAATTCGTATTATCAATACAAATAAATAAAATTGAAGTGGCTGTTTGTAATGTCAAAACAATAGTTTTTTTTTAACCTCATACAGTTATTTGCACTATACCTATGAATAAAAATCAGTTGTTGAAGTAAAATTTTCTTTAGGCACGTTTGTGCACTTTTGCTATGGGGAAAAAGCACTGATACCGTCACGCTAATAATACATATATAGATCCACTAGAAGGCGCTAATCTAAATATTGAGTTTTGTCAGCTCCTAATTAATTGATTTTTTAAAAATGTGTTTTACTTCTGACTTCCAGTCCTACGACTGACAGGTTTTTTTTGTTTTTCTGTTTGAACCGGCCAATCTCCGGAACGGGTGGAGCGATTTCCACGGGACTTTCACAGGCAGATAGCATGTGTTATAAGAAGTAACTGAGGCTACTTTTATTTCGGAAAAAGAATTAGGTTACCGCGCAAAATATTTAATATGTACAAGCGAGCAAAGCCGCGCCGGGAACTGCTAATCAAAAATATAATTATCATCTATAGACCGGTATATATAAATATTTCTAGAACAAAAACTTTGCATAAATTTAAAGTCTATTTTTTTAATTTCTAGTACCCGCAAATCTGACCTACATTTGTTTCTTATGTAAGCCATAAATATACTCACGCATGATTAATAAATAGTATTATTAGGTATTGTTTTGTTACCTTACGTAATATTACGGATTACATCGATATGTTAATTAAGTTCTTCGATCATAAATGTTTGGTGAGTTACATGAGAACACGCAATGTACAGGTATTTAAGAAATTCACTCGCGTTTCTTTGATTAATTGCTTATAACGGACATTTGCATAAGTTTACGTATTGATGATAAGATACTTGATTTGTTTAAGTACTGGTTAACTTACGTTAATGTACTGGTTTGTTGTTACAACTCATAATACGATGCATTCTTGAATACATTATCTCTTTTACAAGGTATGTTGACAAGGAATTATTTTTTGTGCGGTTTACAGACAGATGTTCTCATTTAGAAGTACTTATCTTGAGCATTCTTATGCGAGTTATTTTTATATATACTGTATGTTTAAAGACTTCTAGTCTTTGTGAGACTGGAATATATGGAATCATCCCTGTGTCACGGAACCCTGTACATATATTATACACCAGCTGCACCCCGCGGTTTTAATATCGGGATAAAAAGTAGCCTATGTGTTAATCCAGGTCTCCAGCTATCTACATACCAAGTTTCATGGCAATCGGTTCAGTAGTTTTTGCATGAAAGAGTAATAAACATCCATACATACATACATCCTCACAAACTTTCACGTTTATAATATTAGTAGGATATTAGGTATGTATAGCATACATAGGGCAGGTGTTGTCTCCGAATAAATGAAATAAACGAAGGAACGACAGCGAAAAACATCTGTATTCATTCAGGATATATGACACTTACTAACACTCTTTTTAACCCCCGACGCAAAAGGAGGGGCGTTATAAGTTTGACGCGTCTGTGTTTCTGTATGTAGCATCGTAACTCCCAAACGAATGGACCGATTTAAGTGCGTTTTTTTTTGTTTGAAAGGTGATTTGATCGAGGGTGTTCGTAGATATAATTCAAGAAAATCTGTTCAGCCGTTCGAAGATCATCAGCTCTTTTGTAATCGTTGAAGAGATTTTCGAATCGGGGGTGTTTTAAATTTAAAATTTGTATTAGCTTCACTTGTAATTAACTAACTGTGTGTGATCTGCCTGTGACTAATCTTGGATGTGTCAAGTTATTTGTATTTATTTTTCTTTTTTCATATATAGTTTTTAAGAGAATACTAGTAACCTGGGTCACACATTACTAGTATTCTTATTAACCTCTCCAGCTAAGTGAAATACTTGTGTTAGCATTGGGTTCACGTCGGTAGTGCTGGGTGGGGTTCGAACCCGCAACCACTTGATCGTAAGTCCTATGCCTAAGCCATTACGCTAACTCCTCCGCTTAAATTAAAACTGTATATGTAGGTTGGATGATAATACTGTAATTTGGCATCTTTGAGCTGATCTAATGATTGAGTCAGGAGGTGGATAGTGGAATTCTTCAATGGCTAATAAACCCTCGAGTTTGGGCTTTATGTTGACGAGTCAGATTGGGCTTGGTAATTTAACGGTGGTCTGATGATGAGCGAGGAAGTAGACACTTGCAATCTTTTTTACTCTTTACTTCGGTTCGCCAATATAGTGCTTTTTAAGTTCCGTACCCAAAGGGTAAAAACGGGATCGTATTACTAATGCTTCACGGTTCGTTTGTCTGTCAGTCACCAGGCTGTATCTCATGAACCGTCATAGTTAGACAGTTGAAATTTTCACAGATGATGTATTTCTGTTGCCGCTATAACAACAAATACTAAAAACAAAATAAAATAAATATGAAATAATTTAATAAATATTCAGAAGAAAATGAAAATAATGGTACGGAACCCTTCGTGCGCGAGTCCGACTCGCACTTGGCCGGTTTTTTAGTTTAACTAAACTGTATTTATTTATCACTTCTAAAACTCTGATTTTTTTTTTAATTTTTTGTCATTAAAACAATAACAACGCAATCTATACATACGTAACGTAGTACAAAAAGCCTTACTCATTGAAAGCAAAATCAGTTGTTTAAACACATTAAAATTGAGTTTGTTATACTCACTTAACTCAAACATAGTATGTAAATATCGTCTGTGTGTATGTATGTGTGTTTGAGATATTGTCTAAACTATAGCTACATAAGACTCCACCAAAGGTTCAGCTCAGTTCAGTCATTAATCCAATAGTCACAAACACAAATCCGCCAATAGTCACAAATGTGCCAATTGCTGGGTAGTGGGTACTTCCTCGTATACACAAGTAACAATCAAATAACCTTTCTACGTAACACAGTGGCAATCGTTGCCGCACGTGATTGGACTATACACTGACTCATCAGGATTCTAACATGGCTGCCGAAGTACCTGTAACTGTGTTTATTCAGATTTAGTTTCAAAAATATATGCCGGATATATTCTAATACAACTTTACAGTTAGTGGCGACTATTTTGTGATCACTACATATTATAAAACAAAGACCCCCGCCGCGTCTGTCTGTCTGTTCGCGATAAACTGAAAAACTACTGAACGAATTTTCATGCGGTTTTCACTAATAGACAGAGTGATTCATGAGGAAGGTTTAGGTGTATAATTTGTACCCGTGCGAAGCCGGGGCGTGTTGCTAGTAAGTGATAATATGGAACTCGGATAAAGTTTAAAATATCCTTTAATGGAAAAAGAGTTTTGTTTTTTTTTTATTCCATCTTTAATATATACTTTTCTGACGTCATAAATAGTCAATAATTATTAAACCTTTTTTAATAGATAGGTTATAATCTCCAGAAAGAGGTCCCACCTCCTCCCAACTCCTAAAATGGCATGCAAGGGCTTCAAAAAACCTAACGAAAGTTTCAAGTGCATGATTTAGGTCCGGTTCCTTTCGAAACGATTCGTTTTGCTTACGGGCGGTAAAATTATCGTTGAAAACTCAACAACGAATCGTTTCTTGATTATATGAACCGGATAAATCTTCATCATGAATCACTCTATCCATTGATGAAATCCATATGAAAATCCGTTCGATACTTTTGGAGTATATCGCATTCAGTCAGATAGACAGACGCGTTGGTTTTATTTTATAATGTAGCGATCACAGAATACAGAACTGTGAATATTCTCAGTTCTGTGGTAGTGATGGTACGTACCACCTGCACATTACTCATAGTCAATAGATACCTATTACAGTTTAAAGCTGTGTAATGTTGCCCCATTATTCATCCTTAAGATCTTTCAGCGGTTGACGTTCTAATTATATTTAGCGTACCTACTACTATAATAATAATAAAATATTTGTATAGTCTGTGATAAATAGTAACTTTGTACAAATTACCGTTCAACTTAAGTGTTAATACAAAATTTGTGCGATATTTTGGTATTTTTTTTCCAATGTGATGATAAAGGAGTGTAACTTTTGAAATGTTAGGTTATAAATTATGTATTTTCTTATTCAATAAAATGACAAAACTAAACATTACATGATTTTCAGAAAGATAGACTATTTGGGCGGTGTTTTAAAAATTTACATAATCAGAAAAAAACTATGGTCTAGGAAGTGTTTTTAAGAAAAAAAACTGTGGATTTTTGTAATTTTGGTAAGTAACATTCACCGTAAACTAAAAATTGAACAGTAAAATTGTTATAAATATTCACAATTTTTTTCCATTACTATTTTAAGAAGTGACACTAAACTTGGCCTTTGTTTTTTCAACAAAGAAACATCGTGCCTTATACCGTGACTATTCGTGCCTTATGCCGTGACTGTTCGTGCCTTACGACGTGACGGTTCGTGTTATGGGTTTACTACAACTTACTTTATCCAGTTACTAAAGTGACACCTATGAAACAGCTTACACCATACACGACTATATATTTTTTAAAACTGTGTTCTTAAACTTGTGACGTTCTTTATTTAAATTTTAGTCGATTCAATTTTTCATCATCCATCGACTAAGGAAAATAAATAGTGTTTAGTTTGCATAAATATGGTAGGTACTTACTTAAGGCTTGAAAAGTAACTTTTCAGGTCTATTATATTTTTATTTAGAGTTTCAATGACGTAACTGATCAATGATCAAACATTTGTCGAACAGTATTTACATAAAATTGAAGTGCTTTAACGTAGTTATTAATATTGTAATGATTCACTTCTTTGTCATTCGATAGTAAATACTTGGAATTAACTATTCATGTTGAGATTTATTCAGTTGTTTTAAAACTAGATACTATCTACACAGATAGATCTAGATATGTATTGATATAAAATAAGAAATTAACGGGGTTTAATAGCCATGCAGTTAAAAGTCATTCAGAACTAATTTTAACCAAAGTTTTTCTTCTGATTCCATCTAATACGTGTTAGATACAATCCTTGCAAAAATCATTCTATCATTATTCTGGATAGTTCCTTGAGTTCATTGATCATCCATTATCGGATAAGGTAAACTTAGTAAGTGCCTTAGCCTTACTTCATAATTCGTTCTTATCGCATACCAAGTGTCATTTTATAGTAAGTACACTTTTCATGGACTAAACAATAACTATTTTGCTAATAAAGTAATTTAAGTCGTCATGTTTGTGTTATGAATGGGAATATCCGTAGATCTATAAATCAATTACAAAGTAAGATATAAGTACAGTAACAATTTACGCTTCAATTTATAGGTTACATGAGTAAATTGAGTTCATATATTATTGAAATGGAACGAACACAGTAGGTACCGGTCTACAGGAGGTACTGTGTTTATCGCGTATATTTTATTTTATGTACACCCATTTTTAGGGTCGTCCGTGACTCGCTTACTATGCCACTAAGCTATATTTCGATATGATCCGTTATATATCTCTGTAATGTGTTTATACCATTTAGCAAAAATTACAAACATGATAGGGACATCATTAATGTCATTGTGTTTTGCATTTGTTCAGCTGGATGTATTTATAAGCTGTATTAATTACATTAAAGACTTGTACTTTGCCCCACCAACCTTAAAATTCTGCGTATAAGCATTAGGTGCTTTGCTGCTAATTTATTACATTTGTTGATGTAAAATTCTTCGATACAATATTTTTATATGTTTTGTACACTAAATGCAGCGAATTGAACAAAGATAGAAATATTTAATTAACAGTAAGTAATCGAGTTTTTTTCTTTACCAAAATTTTGTTTTTATTCGACGTTTATCACCTGACATATCTGCAAAGTTTTAGAATTCGTTATATTTTTAAAACCTTGTGGTGTCACACAGTATCGTAAGAAAAACGTCTACCTATATGAAACGCCTATTACCCATTAATATTCAATGAGCATACAGCTATCAGCTAAGCAGGTGATCTTTACCACACTCCACTTGCCGCATTCCATTCGATATGAATCGATTTAATTACTATTGTGCTCGTTGTGAGCTTGGTTTTGCACTACACTATTTACTAGTATGTCATTATAACTTAATTGATTCGTATAACTAGAAGATGGTATTGGGAACACATCATTCTTTGTAGTACATATTGTGACGAGGCTTTGTTAATTCTAAGGCCAGTAGCCCTAACCGAAATTCGCTACAGAACCACTCAGTTTTTAACCGACTACAAAAAGTGTAGCTTGTTTTTTAGTCAGCTAAATTTGATTTGTATGTGTGGCAATTTTATTAATATTTTATTTTATTTACTAATAGCCTTGAGTTTGCTTTTAGTAGAAGGTAAGGCACAGCAGATAAATGCTCGGGTTGGAGCCACTAACAGGGGTAGGACAGAAGGCCATGGTTAACCAACCTGTATTTCTGTTACTGAGAAAGGTCACTAGATCTTCTTCGGCTTACGCGCGAATAGAGTAAAGAACATCGGTAATCTCGTAATCCTCGGTAACATTTAGAATCATAGAATTAAGCAAAGGCATGATCGTTCTACGCTGTGCCGTCTGTGTTTGACACTCGAGAACAATTTCCTCAGTGATTGTCGGTTCTCGGGAATATATATTATCCTGCCCTCAAAGTCTTTGGGAGGTGCCTGGAGTTGAGAAGATGATGAACAATGCAAGGATCTGTTAAAAACGTTTTCAAAACAGTTAATAAATTACGTTTGTATAACAGTGTGTAGAACATTACAAAACATTGTAAGATCGTAATCGCATCTTGACGCGAGATATCAACCAACTATCTATTAGATAATGAGATGTCATCTGATTATTGGGTAGCGCTGTAGATAAAAAAAAATGTTTTTATGCGTGTAATTTACATATTTTACTAAAAACATATTTCGAAATAAATGTAATTGTTATGAAAATTTAAGTTTTCTGCTATATTATTGTCTCACTGTCTTTCGAAATGTCAATATGGAAATGCTATTACATACAGCCTTGAGTTATATACCTATTACCGATGAAAAACGGAAAAGCCATCTCACGTGTATTGAATGAGTTTTCACAGTTTAGCTTCAAGACGGGTGTTGTCGATTCTCTCCATGCCTTATTCAAGTTAGGTACAATGTACGTAAAATGTCAGCAAATGTATGTAGAAGTCAACGACCTTGATCGAAACTATAAAATATTATATATATATATAATAATTAATATAATAATAATTGCAAGCTGATGTTTTTGTCCTAGTGGCCTCTCCAGTCAACAGAACTGCAGGAAATTCGGGTACGCGACCCCGGCCTCTGCGAGCTACTGCAGTCTTAGTCCCATTCCCCATCTTGACTTGCGGTATCCCTTACCCTAGGTTCCTCTCCCTACCCATTTTTCTTTATTCAAATTTACCATCTTCCTTCTTTCCCGTCTTAAAACGACTACATTCCCAAGGAGGGTTGGCGTCAGGCAGGCGGCCGGCCATAAAAGGAACCAGCCAATTCCCTTTGCAATGTTACACATTGTGCCGACCCTAATGAAAATTGGGAAAAAGACACGAAGATGATGACTGCCAATATGCAGGGTGTAATAGTCGGTAAACTTACCAATATTTTTTTAATGTTACATCTTTTTTCTTGATTCACCGTACCTCACAAAAAGAATACCTAAGTTTGTAACGCATACATTGCGTAGCGCCAAATGAAACTAAAGACTATAAATCCTTAATCTCACATTTTTATGATGAACTGACTTTTGTATTGTGATAAGTATCGACAGAAAGACATTTTTGTAAGTTTTTCACGTAGCTCAAACTTACACGCTGTATACCACGTTAAGCTACAGTTATTAAGTTTTATTTTACAAACACCAACTGTACACGATACTTCACAAATGCATGTTCTAGCCTGTCCCATGTATTGCGAGTATTGCGACAGAAATATACTAATGCTAACATCACTCAATCTGTGCGCTATCGTATAGAAACGACCACCATTTACTAGTTTTAAAGGAAGTAGTAAGTGGTCCCGGCATTGCCGTTTTGATCGCAAAGTCGGACACTTATTAATTATTACCGGACGAAGCCAATAAACTGAGTAAAGTCTGGTATTCGATTAATGTAGGTGTGTGCTGTATTGATTATAGTGTTGTACTGATGACTTCATTAATCCTCAATTGCTGAAGAGATTTGTCATAACTTTATTTGCATCGTTATTTTGTACAAAGAACTGGCAACCAAGCGGTGAACGACGCTAGGGTTGTCGAACGTATGATCGCAATGTGCACGATAAAATAAAAAAATAAATGTTGTCCAAAAACCTAGTTCGTATTAATATGGACATTATATAACCAAATTTAAACTATTCTCAAGTTACTTGCTTACTAACTCACAGGATTATGTTCGAATCCTAATAAATAATTATTGAAATTAATAATAAATATAAATCTATTACTAACATAGGTTACTAACTAATTATATTACTAGGTAACATATTAAAGTCTATTACCAATATAGGTATAACATTTACTACCAAAATATGGATGTGAATTTGAGATAAGTCATATATCTTATTCTTGTTATTTAAAAAGGTAAGGCAAAACAGTTATGAACCATTTTCCCCTATGTATGTCAAGTCAACCGATTGACGAGTTTAAGTGATATCAATAAAAAAATTGCATCAGATAATTTTGTCTATTAAAATTAGGTGAAAACGTCTACAAAAAGCTAAAGACGTGCATTATATATGTTAACAATGACAGTTCAAGTTTTACTGGTGAATAATACTGATACATATATATTATAAATAGACAAAGACAAAATAGTTCAGTTCCTTTTTCTCCTCTGTTTGACAACCATTTTTTTTGTTTTCACTATTTATTGACGAGCTTTAGTGTTATCGATGCATAAAATAAATAAATTACGGTCGAAATTCGACCTCAAGGCCACCTCCAGTACAATTAAATGGTCAACAAATAAACAAGGTCATGATGCCTACCATTCCTTACTAAGAACTTTTAAGGATATGTTTGCTTGCCTTCTTACTTGATTTTTTTATTGATATTTATATTAACTTGTAAAACAACGCATTATGATCAAATAAGTACTCACTACTTATATGGTTTCTAGTTATTTCTTGCATAAAGCGTAGCTACCATACTTATATGATGACGAATAAGGATAATTACCACAATATGAAAACAAGTAGCTAAAACGAGTCCATTATATTCCATATGTATAGGGAAAATGTAAGTAAAAATACTATGCCAACCTTTCATTTAGTTTAAACAATTAACGTCCTCATTTTCGAAAGCACAAGGATAAAATTTAAATGACTCCGCTCTAAGATCGTAGCTCTTTGCGTAATGTGAAAAAGTCATATATTAATACTTAAATTTTTCACAAAATTAACAGAATATATGTCTGAATATTGCATCAATCGATTAGGATAAGCAAAATTAAAACAAGTAGCAAATTAATCAATACCATGTCATGGTAATTTAAATTAATACAAAACAAAAAATACTCAAATTTCATCCTCATCCTCCGCGCCTTTTCTTTTCAAGTTAGGGTCGGCTTTCAGTCTAACTACGATAAGGCCGAACTTCGATATTCTACGTGAAGCGACTGCCTTCAGCCCTTCATAATCCAAGCCCTAGGCGATATCAAAGTTCTGTAGGCAGACCAGATTATCGAACTTTTTAGGCCTAAAAACTACCCGTAAGGAATGCCACAGATGTTCAATATGTTAAGAATGGTCACCCATCCTAAGACTGAGTTGGCTAGAATTACTTAACTTTGTAATGTGCTAACCAACTCGGTTGCCACTTAGCCACGAGCTCCTATTTAAAACCTTATAAGTAGCATTTGTGAATGTGACAGACGTTAGAGGGCTCGGACTTCCTAGTTCGAATTACAGTTATACCACCCTGACCTGCTCCAGCTACTGCTAACACTCCCCAATCCATCCGTATAAGCAATATCCTTTCTCTTCCATCGCCATACCTTCTTGCCTACTTTCCCTTTCAATATACTCCCAATTTTCCCATCTTTAATCCCCAAAGTGCCCGATTGGCGGCAATAGGCTTGCCCCTATTAGGTACGTAAGTGAGACCTAATTATAGTTGGCAAAATGTGGGTTTTTAAAATGCCTCTGCCTAACTCTTCGGGGATGCAGGCGTTAGTGTATGTATGTAAGTATATATTTGTGTATTTCGAAACACGTAGTGTACCAAAAGGTTTTGTATCTTTTGGTACACTAAAGGTAATTTAAGAAAGTATATAAAAAGTTTGCGAACACTTAGGAGTTGACTCTCCTCATAGAGTTTAGTGGTTGGGTATAGTCTTGGTTATTTGAGCATTGTTTTTAATACAGCGCGATGTGCTCTCTCTAGTTGAATCGTTTTAATGAAGTAGGCGGAGCAGAGGCGGCAGTTTTATGGAAGCACATGAAATGAATCTATGAAAAGAGCACACTGTGGATTAGCAGTTACCGAGTTCTTGATACGCCGCGTTGACAACCCAAAAAAGAAATTCAAAAACTAAATGAATGAGCAAAGTAACTGATAATCTATGTAACTACTATACAGGTTTTTATATCAAACATAATTAAAAACCTATACATAATTAAACTAACTTGAAAAATCTATCCATTCGTTCGGCAGCTGCGATGCCACACAGACAAATTCATAAAACCTCTCTTAACGTCCGGGATTAAAACCACAAATATGCAGCAAAAGCGTTTCTAAATGATTCGAAGTTTCCATAAACAGTGACATTAAATTATTATGTAAATCGAATGGCATACAGTAAAGAAAACCCCTGCACGTGTATCAAACATTCCGGATCCATGATTAGTTTTCCCAGTTTGGTAGAGATCGAACAAAGCACATTCCATTGTATTGAATAGGACAGATGTATGTGAACGTTTGTTGTGTTGTTACTCTTGAATAAGTAGCAATTGACAGTAGTGAATTAGTGGACACATTACAAGGATTAAGCAAAAGTATAAGTACTTTTTCATTTAACTAACAAACTAAGGATTAATATTACAGGCAATGAATTAGTTTCTGTGTTGTCGCAGACTGTTCTAACATTTAAAGCACAAATAATACCGTGATTGAAAACAAATATTTGTTCTTCATATACCTACATAGTAATACATATAATCACCGGTTAGGTACCTATTTTTATGAATTGATAAATAATAGGTTTTGTTTGTTTCTTTTTAATTATAAATAGTGTTTATTAATTTATATTAAAATCTTATATTTTTTTTATTTTAAAGTCAGTAACATCGTGTGACACCCCTGGCCCTGATATGGCAACCGTCAATGGCTGTACTGATCGCTTTCGTTTAGACGGGCTGTAAGTTTGTTTACCATCATATGATAGGTGAAAAGTTTATGCATCGAGTGTCTAGATTTTACAGAATAATCCTATCCTAAGAGTAAGAAGGAAGAATTGACCGCCTCCTTCCTCGGGTAAATCCACGGGCAGCTACTTGTTATTTATGTCTGCTTGGGAATATCAAACTATAACACCCAAAATGTGATTCATATATTGGCAGCATAAAACTATATCCTCTTCGTTCTAGGCGTGTAAATTGATTAATTTTCTCATAATATTATTCCTCAAATAAAACTAGTAGTAGTACCTACTCTTTGCATTATAATTTTATTTCCGGATTGCGAGGCTTGCGGGTATACATATATTATTTTGTACATTAATAAATTTTATTAAGTACTACAGATTTGAATGACACTAAAAATGTCTATTGCGTATTATTTACAAGATGCTATATTTTAAATAAACGCCATCTGCATGCTCGACATCTAAGTTAATATTATCCAACAGTTATGGCCAGCAGTAAATTTTGTTTATAGTCACCTGTGCGGCCAGTATCAGCATTGCAAACATGAATTCTAAATTTAAAAATCAAACGGTCATAAGGAGTATAAAGCATGCCATACACGGCTAGACATCTGCAGCTGAAGTAAATTGTTAATTGCGTTGTAATTCGCAGCTGCCCTGGCCTGCCGTTAAAAGCTAAATGTCAAACCTATAATCATTTCATTGCGAAGAACAGAAGGCAAGGTCGGATCAGTTTATACTGATCGATTTTAAACGGATATGAGTAATGTGTGTTTTACTTGTTAAGAAATAACTTTGGCTATCAGCGATTACTGACAAATTTTACATACCTTTTTAAAAAATGTTTACTTTTTACACTACTACAAAATTAAAATGAAGGAATGTAATATATTCAAACTTGAAGAAAAATGTTTCTAAAAATTATATTTTTATTTTAACCCCTGGTCTTCGTAGGTACTCCTAAAAATTCTAAATGTACTTAATACAATTTCAAATTTTTCATGTACTGAATGTTTTTAGTGACAGTTCTACGTTCAAAACTTTTCCTCTCCCTTCCATTGAGCTCTAGTTACCTACGCACCAGCACAAAAAAAACAGCACCACGCTAATCTTCTGTAGGGTGTAAGGACTTAAATATCAGAGTTAAAATATTAAAAAAAAAAACTCAAAAGTATAGTACCTAAAGACAGGACAAACAGTTTATTCAATAGTAAACAACCACACACCTCTTTCACGCTCTAATGCTTTAACCAAAAAAAGAACAACATAAAGAAATTAACTGCCGCCACGTGGCCTAATGTTTTTTATTTCAAGGCACGGGCGTTATCAGCCATATGCCACCAACGCGTGCCCTATGAGAACCTCCTTCTAATGTTCAACCGACCGTATCTCGCTCGTGTTCGATAAAAAAGTTCAAGTCATTCGGTTTTTAAAATCCTGCTAAGCGAAATTATACACTAACTTCTCGGAGAAAAACAGCCGCGGCTGGAATCTTAATAAGTACTTAATGCAAGTCCTACGCATAAGAAATATAAACGAGTACTGGAGCGTCAATGGAACATTCAACAATTCCATGTTTTACGAATAAATTTAGTAGTTAAATATATTTGCTAAAGTAAGGAATAAAACTGTTATATAAGAGCATAAGATGCATGTATGTCTTATAATCCCTACTCGCAGGATTACGTAAAATAACTTCGGAATACATTTGTTAGCAAAACTAAAGATGTTGGTCATAGAACCATCATATTGCAAGTCATACGTTATAGAATATTACAAAAATGAAATCACAAAATGTATGTCTTAAACGTTTTTTTAAACTTTCTAAAAGGTGTTCACCGTTTTACCATTAAATGCCATATCAGTAGATAAAAGACTTGTATCAAGACAGTGTTTAACAAACATGAGATTAATGTTGTCATGGATTATAACTAAATTTTCTTTTTCATCACATTTTTTTTACTTAACTCATTCAGATAAATGAACGAGTACGTAATTGATGAAAGTGACAATAATCCCATACGCACACGTGCGTATTGCAATTACATAATTATTAATATTTAATCGACCGCTTATCATTATCGCTTTCGATTACATAAATTCGATACTTTCACTTCGTTAGTTTTTGTACAACCGGGTGCGGAAGTCCCGGTATGTTACTATAGTATCGAAAGACGGTACAATATGGACAGATGTCTCGGGACCGGTAAGTAACTGTTGTGTCGAACGTAGGGGACCGCACTATGTAGATCATATACAGGTTGTTTGTTTAAATATGATTAAATTATTCAACATTTATAAGTATAATTTAAATTAATTTTATTATCGTTCCATGGGACAAATGTTTCTTCCATCCCTTCCCTTCCTCTCCCACCGTAAAGGTCGGCAACGCACTTGTGACTCTTGAGTTGCAGGTGCACATGGGCGGCGGTAGTCACTTACCATCAGGTGACCCGTCTGCTCGTCTGCTACATATCCCACAAAAAAATGTCTCATTTAGTACAGTCAGGTGGCTCCAATGCGATCAGAAATTAAGTTTGTACTATCTCCTACAAAACCTTATGAGCCTGAACTATATGGTCAAGAATTAACTGCCTAAGGCGTCGACCATTACTGCATTTCTCAAGCCCAATCACAAAATCTATTTTCAAATGAATACTAAAATCTTGTTGAGATGTTCGTGAGTCATCAGTACCGTCCCATACTTTACACAGGGCGGGGTCTACTTTTTATTATGTTAATTCAATTAAGACAAGATTTACTGCGAGAGCATTCATTGTGTGTTGCGCCAACTCTTTAGCAATTCAACATTCATTGACTACAAATGGAATATGTCAATCACCTATGAGACTCCGATTAGTTACACTTTAAATATCATCGTGATCTATCACTCAACCGGTAATCGATACGGGAACGAATGCAGTGTATACCTTTCCAAATACTAATCCATTATCGTACTTGCCTTTACCAGGTTCCTATCTATCAGGTTTGTATTATCTTGCCACATAGATCTGCGATTGAGTCCTGCAATTAATTCAAATAGTTTCATAGATGCATGTAAGGTAGTGCCTGCGTTTGTCACTGCTTAGTATCTGTCAGTAGTACTGCTGCGTATGTCCAACAAAAACGGATTGGTCTTCGTTCTTGTAGACTTTGTGACACACAGTTCCTGGTACCAGTTATAGAGGTTAATAAAAAATAACAGTATCAGTCATTACTGGCTTCTTAAAAAAATCAGGTCAGCTCGTTTGTTAATTTTTTGTTACACAATATAGTTTGGCAAATACCTGCAATATATCTCAATAGGCAACAAAATTCAGCGGGCTGTCTTTCCAAACACAGTCGTTAGTCGTTAGTCTATTTAAAGATGACACTACAAAAACCTATATTAAATCTAATGCTCCGAACACATTGTTTCAGCTATTTAAATAACAAAAGTATTCTATTAACTGAAAATAAATATATTTTAATTTTGACGTTCACATAATGGCTACACCGACCTTAGGTTAATTAAATTTTTGGGAGTAGATTTAAGATTTTTTTTACAGAATAATAATAATATAACTCTTTATTGTACACCAGGAACATTACAAAGCAAAATTTCTTAAAATTACGGTTAATACAATTGGCGGCCTTATCGCTCTATGGCAATCTCTTACAGGCAACCATGAGATGGAGAAAAAGAAATGGAGATAAATTAGAGCAGTATTGAATATATATATATATATATATATATATATATATATATATATATTATTCTAACCAACTTAATAAAAATACGAAATAAGTAAAAATCTAGTCTTATGCCTATCTTCATTACTTTTTAACATTATAATACATCAAATAATTAAATTATACGTTGGGTAATACAAATTTAATTTAATTACTTGTTATTTTTTCACCTTATTCTAAAAGAAAACACCATGTATTCGAATCGTATCATCGTAACTTGGGGCGGTACAAGCGCCTCGTTATTACGACCCTTGCGCACACGCAGAAAAAAAGCGGCGCTTCACACCTGGCCGTAACCATAGAGATCAAATCACTACAATCATAGTGAACATTAAACGTTTCAAAGGTTTTTCTTATTATAGTCTTTTTACACGAGGGAATAAAGTTGACTATGAGTTAGCACTTTCACTTTGGAGAAAAAAATCAATAAAAGTCGTAGCTTGATATTATTTGATTGTTTGAAACATAACGGTTTTCGTTTGTTTATTATGCTCACCACTAAGTGTTAGGAAACGTACCTTATTTTAAAATAATGCACAGAACTTAACACAGTTTTTTTTTTATTTGAATAAACGTTGTTGTTCAATTACGTGGATATCTGTATTCAGAACATTATAGGCTATTATGTTTTTTACAGGTATTTAGCTTTTACCTATTGAAACTAAGTAACTACTTACTGCAATAAAAAACTTCAAACGAGTTTAAAAATAGAATTCCATTGACAGCTGCAAGTAGTGAACTATAGACAAAAATCTGTTATTTTTGCAAAACCGGATACATTAGAATCCCGTTCGATTTTCAATTTTGACAGGAGAGGCGCATGCGCGTGCCTTACTGCGCCCGCTAGCCAGCCAGACCGTAACGTATGAGGCCGAATGAGGCGCAGATGACACGCGACCGTTAACACCAGGTGCACGTGCCCCCATATAGTCACACAGGAATTTATCAACTACAAACATGTAATAGTGTGAAAGATAAGAGATGAGTATGCGTGAACTGTTTTAAGTCGAAAAATATATCAATATTTTTTTTATGTAAAACATTCAAATGGTTTTTTAAATAAAACAAAATTACTGGCAACTAAATATTAATAATTATATATTATATCTCTACAGGAGGTTATCCGAGATGTTTATTACACACACATTTCGCTATATTTCGGTCCCAAAATCGAAATTATAAATTTTGCATTCACCGAGTTAAAAGGCATGACCTACCCTTGACTTGAATTTGTAGAAAGGAACTGATTCCTCGCTTGCAAATAGTAGATGCGTGCGTAGTTACTACAATGTTTAAAAACTAGGTTTTATGCATATGTAATTCTTACACCTGCATTATTTTGCTTGTATACATACATATACACAATTCAAATCAACAATATGAAAATGTGTAAATAGATAGTCTATTAACACATTTTCATATTGTTGATTTGAATTGTGTAATAGTCATCAAAATGAGTTTATCTCGACTAGGTTAATAAAGTAAGTATATAGTAAAATTTAGCCTATTCACATTTTCCTTTTTGCAACACATTTAGAAAGCCTTCGCAGATCTCCAAATTCAAATAATAACTGGCCTTTTTTTTGTGTGTGTGGAAACGCCCGATGCCCCACCGAAAACCCCGGTGGGGTGACACCGGGGTTTTCGGTGGGGTGGTGTGTCGGAATCGAACAGACTAAAACCACACGATGTGCCATACAGCGCCTAAAGTAGGAGGGATCCGGGCACAGCTTTTATTAAGACATCCGGACCAAATAATTACTGCCCTTGTCTGATCTACCTTTGCCTGGCCTGTTGAGCCAGAGGTCGTGGATTTGATTCCCACCTAGGACTAATAATTGTGTGATGAGCATGATAATTTATTTTGTGTCTGGGTGTTATTTATCTATACTTAAATATGAATGTATTTAGAAATATATAAGTATGTTTATCAGCAGTCTGATTACCATAGTACAGGCTCTGCATAGTTTGGGACGTCCGTGTGTAAGATATGTCAAGTTATTATTGTTATTATCGTGTATTATTATTGTTACTATTTTTCAGTAGAGTTATTTTCGTTTAACTGTTGTGCCAATCTATTGAAATATGCAAAAGTATAAATGCCCATAACAACAACACTTCATCAGAAATCAAAAATAAAGTGACTACTATAGACTAAAAATATCCTTCATAGAGTAAAATCCATACTTTTGTTTTGGTACTATAACATTAATAAGTACCTACTAGTGGATACCAATCAATGGAGTAAGTATGTACATAATATGTGCTAGAGGTACTTTGACCTCCTAAAACCAAAAATATAATAACCCTTCGAACCTAACCTTGATCGTTTCAAGATCTGTGTGTTATTAACCAAAACCTTCATACTTCATGAATACAGATAATACTCGTTATTCCCTCGTATTTTTTACATTTGATACGGTTATTATTAACATTTACCAGTAATTACTTATAATATTTCATTTGTTTTGCATACTGTGAGACTAGAGTATTACGTTATCTTTACATACAATTAAAGAGATCGTCTGTTGGTCGATATTCGACCATAATTCAGAAAGTTTTAAATGTTTTTAACCGACTTCAAAAAAGAAGGAGGTTTTCAATTCGACTGCATTTTTTTTAATGTTTGTTACCTCAGAACTTTCGACTGGGTGAACTGATTTTGATGATTCTTTTTTTATTTAAAAGCTGGTGCTTCCCGTGTGGTCCCATTTCAATTTGGTCCATTTTATGGAAAAGTTTTTTTTTGAAGTCGGTTTTTTTTTAAAGATTTATAAACATAAATCTTTTCTTTATTTCATTGGCCAGTTTAACTTGAAGTGCCGTTGTATAGAATTTCCATGCAAAACAGGTCAACAGGTCAGTGTTTGTAGTCGCTTTCTCACATAATTTATGTTAAAAAATTATCTGATCCAATTGATATCACAAAACTCGTTAATAGCTATTGAAAATCGGATGACAAACATAGGACAAAATGGTTCTTAAATGTTATCTCAACTGAATATAATATATCTTACCTATTTTTAAAAAGATACTAATATATGTACTAGCAGCGCCCCGCAGTTTCACCCGCGTAAGTCCCGATCCCGTGGGAATATCGGTATAAAAAGTAGCCTATATGTTAATCCAGGTCTCCAGCTATCTACATACTAAGTTTCATCGCGATCGGTTTCGTAGTTTTGGCGTGGAAGAGTAACAAACATCCATACATGTCATCCTCACAAACTTTCACGTTTTTAATATTAGTAGGATATATAAGAGTATAAAACGTTATTACAACGCAAGGAGTAAACAATCCTTGCCTCTTAACATTCCTCTTTGCCTATATGCTACAAAACCACAGTATTGACAGCACATCATTTTATTTTTTTAAGCTGGCAGCCCCCACATGTCTTTACGGTGGCTTCTAGTCGAACGGTATGAGGACATAATATGTTTTTACTGCCATTGAAAAGATAAATACCAAACAATTACATGTAAAAAGATTCGATAGAGGTAAATTTCAAAGTCAACTCAAATGATATTGTCAATGTTACCATTGAAGCGTATCGAAATCTAAATGTAGTGAAGAATGTAGGAAACCGACAAGGGCTGTCTTCACTTTGAAGGATTACTGATATCGTCAAGGTTTTGGGATGTCACAATTATTTGTGGTGATAAGTAAACAATTTACATTACGTAGATAATTATTTACGTATTTGGCTACATACTACGACCTCCTTTTCTTGTTAAAGAAAAAATATATGTTTAGCAAAGAAACTAAACAAAAAATGTATTGCCTGGTATTATAATAAAAAGGGAGAAGTGTCTACATTCGACTGAATGTACCTTTTTTTTGTGTAAGATACGCTATATCTTCGCCATTTTGTGAACCGATTATAATAATATTATTATATTATTATAATAATATTATTATATTATTAAATAAACGAGTAACTGTTCAGTAGTCTGTGGTAATACCAACATTAATTTAAAATATGTTTTTCGTGATTTCTAAGGTGGTAATAACCATTTCTGTTTCTTTAAAAAAAAATTGGGCGAGTTATAATTTAATTTCATTATTTCTTATGTTACTTAGATATAGACAGACAAAAGTTGCATAGATTATTTAAATACTAGATAGTACCAAAGAGAACAATTACAAAAACTAAATGAATATCTTACGCATAAACTTAATTTACATACTAAGTTTATGATCTTACGGCATGTTTTATTTGCGGTTAGGTTGAAATGTGGGCATTTTCGTTACCCCGCATATTATGAGGTTCTCAAAAGAATACAAATTATTACAAATGGAACTCAGATGGGTTTTACTTCTAATGCACCCATTATACGCTAGGTTTTGGTGTCAGTTTTTCCACAATCAAAACGGTGATTGACGAATAACCTATCGTCTAATACAGTTATTGACGGTTGCATGATGAGATTTTAATGTCGATATTATTTCATCAATCACCAACGAACATCCGTCAATCATGAATTCATGACTTTTGGAAATGAGTGACGTTTACATTAACGTCTAATGGGCGCCGAATGCAAATTAAAGACACATTTATTAATATTTAAAGTTAGAAAACGGATAAAGTTAATTTTATTAGTAAAAAAAACGTTTGGGTTAATTCTAGTTATTATATTGAACAAATCTTCGTAAAAAAATGTATCAAAATAATGCAAGGTTGGTAGTTATTTCGTTTGATATTATGTCTATGTAAAAATGGATAATACATAAAAAGAGAAATGCGAAAAATATTTGACTGACTTTGAAGGTAACTACTTAGCTTTGAGACATAAAACATTATATAGAGCATTTATACATAGCTTCATGTGTCTGAAATAACTAGAGTGTTATAGTATATAGGTATATAATATAGTTATTAATTTTTTATTTGAATTTACATATTTGGTCCTCGTGATTATTTCGAAATAATCGTTACTACATATTTGCATATACTTCATAACTGAAACTCATTAGCGAGTACATATTAGTAACATTTGAGGATGACAACACTGACAGTATGTCACAATAGCTCTTGCCAACATTCCAAAATAATCATAATGCTAATTCGAGCCTGGCAACAAATACTGTATCCATTTGAAACCGTTTTTACCAGATAAAAGAATTAGATTCGATTAACTATTATGATTGATTCCGTTTTTAAATATAAAATACTTATAATCCCTTAAGAACGTCGTTTTACTTAATACAGTATTAAAACGTACGTAATAATCACACACGACAACTACTGATAGACAATTATTTTGGTGATTATGGCTATTAAAAGGCATTGTTACATTTATAACCCTCGTGAAATATATGAATTTACTAGCCGTCCCCGCAGTTTCACCTGCGTTTATGGTCACTGCTCCGCTCCTATTGGTCATAGCGTGATGTTATATAGCCTATAGCCTTCCTCGATAAATGAGCTATCCAACACTAAAAGAATTTTTCAACTCGAGCCAGTAGTTCCTGAGATAAACGCGTTCAATCAAACATACTCGTCAGCTTTATAATATTAGTATAGATTAGTAAAGATATTTAGTAACAAGTCATAAAATTAAAGTATTTTTTTTACCTTGCTTGTCAAAATATGTCAACTTTTAAAACTTCGTTCAAAGCCGTCCATCTGTTTCGAGTACGACATTTTAAATCTAAAATTAATTAATTATTTTAGTGTTAATCGATAAAATTAAAATTAAATCGATACCAACTAAGTTTTAATTATATTTTTCTTTTATGTCTATTATGGAGGTTAATTTGAAGGCTGTCTTATCATTATCAGCAATGTACTAACTCAATTCAGCATTGTAAAATACCTGAGTATTCTATGCCGGCCCGGCTACGGCTTAAAACATGTTAGTTTTAGTAGACGGCTATCGCGGGTAATTTATTGTTGTTTTTGCATGTAATATATTCATATTTGCAAGAACAGTAATACCTTCCTTTCCGCTATATGTAAATTAAAACAAATTATGTTTAAAAAAAAAGTACAACCAACTTCGACGCTTGAAATTAAAAACATCACTCCATACACCATATCACTCTCACTTTAATTGGACTTCTCTATAATTATATTAAATATACTATATTGATTAAATAATCATATTCGTCCGTCGTATATTCTGCAGAATTGCCTATGCAACGATTTGATGATATTTTCATGGATCCTATTATTTATCAGATCCTAAACACATTTCTAGAGAGCCATTATTCCTTTTTTTTTATTGGAATCGGACAATGTAGTGAGGAACTGCTGTTAAATATACATAAAAATTATTCCGATAAAATGAGAAGGTACTTCTTCTTTTCAACGTGGGTTCAAAAAGGAATTGCTTATTACTTTTTTTAGCATTTGGATATAACAATAAGCTACTTGACAGAGATATATGCATGGAATCCACTTTTAAAACAGTCACAAGAATTGAAAACATAAAGCAAAATAAACAATGGTTTAGATAAAGGAAGTTATCGATCACTGACTACACGGAGACATTACCCACTACTAATTATGGCCGTGGCTTCGCTCACGTAAAATTTATCTTTCTCGCCTTCGGGATTTTTTTTTTCTGGATTAAAGGTATTCCTTGTGCCTATGTGTCCTGTGCCTATAATGTAATATGTCCTTTTCGGTAATCCTGACAAAGTTTATGCAAAATTTCATGATGATCGCTTCGAGAAGGTACCTAGTTTAGGCGTTAAAACCATATCAGACAAACATATAAACTCACTTTCGCGTTTATAATATTTAGTGTATGATTATTCTAACTCCTACACTGACTAATGTCCGGTAATGATTTAGATATATGAGAGTTGTAAGAATTAATCAGATTCGAAAGAGCGCGTACGTTGACTCAGACGACCGCAAATCGTGGTGTATGATTGACGATATTTTTTTTTAAACATAAGGCGGTAGAATAATAATGGTAGTTGTATAATAGTTTACCGCCGACTGTAGGTAGGTAGTAGAGGCTATTATTGCCCCAGTTGCACTGAGTAAGAATCGAACCTGAGATCATGCTACAGAGGTCGTCAAATTGTTTTTTCAGTACTGTTACCAGTGTACGTTTACGCTTTAATTAGTTTTTACGATGAAAAAAATGTCGAATATACTATGAGATTGCACCGTTATCGTTTGTCAGCAAATGTACGGAGCACTTGACTAATATTTTTTTTAATCACACAGTGTATTTATATATTACTAGCCGTTCCCCGTTTCACCTGCGTTTATGGCTACTGCTCCGCCCCTAAGGGTCGTAGCGTGATGATATATAGCCTATAATATCCTTCAATGAATACTCTATCCAATACAAAAATAATTATTTAAATCCGACTAATACTTCCAGAGGTTAACTCGTTTAAACAAACAATCAAACAAAAACTACTCAGCTTTTTTATATCAGTATAAATTTCCTAGCCGAGTAGCTTTTTTTAAGTACTGGGATTCCATCTTTAAGCAGAGATAAAATTTTATATTAGGTTTACAAATATTGATGATGACTAGATGCAATAAAAAATTTCTTCCCTCGCCGGTACATAGGTAGCGATATGTAATGATAACACCGAATGGGAGCGGCATATTAACTTCCCTTTTGATAAGATTATCCCTATCATCCAAAAGAAGGATTCTGAGAAAGTATTGACACGTCGACGATACGAGTAAAAGAACTATTCTTTAACTACCGAATACTTCAAGTGAAATACTTGTATGTATACATATAAAACGTATTCTTTATCATGAACTTAATCATAAAAAACATTTCAGAAATATTATTGGAGGGAAAACTGTACTAGTAATTAAATAATAGTAACTCATTCATAGTATACGTCTGTTAAACGACAAAACGAAGTTTGACCAAATGGATGCTGGGAGTGTTATTTTTTTGTGCATGGTAAATCGAAGGGGAGAATCACAGTCATGTGTGAACGCCCTTGCATTTTGTGCACAATGGGCTCTGCAACGGTTTTTAACATCTGCCCGGCCAAGACTTTCGTGATATGCCACTATTATTATTACAAATGCACGCCTCATATCACCTTGGGCAATATTTTACTACTTTTTTCTTAAACTATTGTGAGCAATCAACACAATAGGCGTACCAAATTCCCATGACTACTCAAACAAAAACAAAACAACTTTACATACGAGATAATTTGGCCTCGGACGCCGGCCGTCACGCACCACGGGCTCGCACCTCCGATATTCCTTATAATGGACCACGACATTACGTCACTGACACCGATCATTAAACCCTACACCTTAGGGATTCCCACGAGTCATTTACCTATTGATTTTTTTCTTTTTCAGGATGTCAAATTTTCAACGGACGCGCAGTAAAGTGTGGTGGAATGATTCACCGCCGACTGTTGGAAGCCCGGTAGCCAAGGTCGAATGTAATCCGAACCGTAACGATTGGGAGCCTCAACTGCCTCACTGGATAGCAAATCCACCTGAACTGAAGGACAATAGCAACAATGACATTGCACAACCCATACAGATAAATCAATGGCCTCTGCGACATGGTAGTCCAGGGAGTCACAAGAGTCAAGATTCTGGATTCTCGGATTCTGACAGCTCGCCTCCACCGTCTCAGTGTTATCAGCCCCCAGAGTCCAGCGACAGCAATAAATCTTCGAGTAGTAGCGATTCAAACAACAATCAAAATATAACTGTAAAACAAGCGAGCAATTTCCAAAATTCGAAGCTTAGCCAAGATGTTTGCGACGCTCGTACACCCGATAGCGTTAATGTTAACATGCCTACTCCAAAGCCGCGGCTCCGTAGCAGCAGTGTTATAGAAACTCCATATGACTTGCAGAAGTATTGTGAAGTACATCAAGACGAAGAACATTTGGAACTATTAAAAGATAAAGACGTTGAAGATGTTAATCTTAATAAAACGGAACCAAAGTATCCAGCACCGAAAAATATTAACAAAGCAAAATCGAATAAAGAAAACACAAAAAATGTTTTAAATAATAAGGTGAATAAGCTTGTGATTAAGGAAAATAATAAAGATGTAAAGGACTTATCAGCGACTAAAGCAAGTAAAAAGGAAAATATAATTCCTTACAAAAGTGCAATAGAAAAAGATACCAAAGACATACCTGTTAAAAACATTAATGTCATTAGTCCCTCTAAGAAGTATCCGGTCAAAAAGTCGTTTATATCGAGTACAGATAGCGATAACACTAAAGTTATCAAAGTAGCTACAGTGAAGGACTTGGAAACCAGCAAAAATATATACGAGGAGAGCTTAGAGTATTTGAAATTAGAAGACAACAATCAAATAGCGGTGAATAATCAGCCTAGAAATCGTACACCAATATCAAATGTTTCTTACATGAGACCAGAAAGAACATCTCCACCAAAAGTAGAATTTATCACACGTAGCATATCTAACGAGTATAATCTTCCCACTATCTTGGTAACACCCAAATTCCAAAGAAATAGGCTAAACAAATCGCTAAACTTTGAAGCTCAGAAATTAGACCAGCAAATACTAGACATTCAAGAAGGGTATCATTCGTTAGGATACATTGCCGAAGACGATATTACGAACGAAGCAATGCCTTACGAACAGGAACAAATACACACACCTGCTAAAGCCATACTAGGCAAAAACATTATGGACAGTCTTAATCTAAAACCTAACAAAAAGGCAGGACTAAAAGCTAAACAGCGTATGGCATCAAGAGCAGACAAGACTAAAGATTTGTTCAGAATATTTCCGAAGAAGGAAAAGCCAACAGTAGTTGACACTCATGCAGGTGGGCATCTTGAGGGTAGTCGTGTTCCTTCCTTAGGTCTACCAAGGACAAAAGACCAAGATACTTGGGTAGAAGTGGGATATCCTGAGAAGGAAATGCTGATACCACACTACAATGAAAGGCTAGTTGCTACAGAAAGTGAACTAAATTTCAAAACCAAGGAGAAACATGAAGAAGATTATATCAAAAGACTTACTCCTCCACTTCAGTTCCAAGATAAACAAAAGATACCCTATGACGCTGACTCTGGTACAAATAAAAATTTGACGCATGATTCGAAAAGAGAAAAATTAAAAGGTGAAATGGATTTTGTCGATGTTCAGTTAAACTTGGCCTGTACTTCAACGCCCAAGATGTTGACTCCTTACGAATTTATGGATGCCCCTAAAAGTGACAGGCAGAGTACTCGAAAGATGAATTTGTTAGAAAACTTTAACGGCGGGTAAGTGCTTATTATTTGTTATTTTTAATCGGAACAGCGTGGCATAAAATTTGCCAGAAAAACTATTGTATTGAGAGGTTTTACATATTTGTGCCAATTGACCTAAGCTTAACTGGCTTTACAAATATAAATATAATATTAATTTGCTTCATAATTTAAAGGATTTCATTACCTAAATATTTATCATCATACATATAATCTACTTTATGTACAATTTACTTGTAAAACCATCCACTAAATAAAAAAAAACATAAGGGGAAATCATACATACATGAGCAATAAGGGTGTCGTAGAATTACTAAGCTCTTAACTGGTAACGTTTTTATAAGACTGACAGCATTATCGCACTGAATGGCACCGCTCATCATTTGTAATTTCAGTGCATAATATTTTATTTAAAAGTTTTGACAATCTTATCACCCTATAACGGGTGTACAGAAGTGATTACCCTTATTTTACACTCTCAACACAAACAACGTAATAATATACGATTATAATAACAGTAATGACAGTGTCGGTCACACAGAAATGACCACAAAATTATACATTTAGAGCTCTGTGATCATTAAAACTTTAGATTGAGTTAATGTCAGCAAAAAGTTATTTTTAATTTATAAAATTTTAGCTCTTTTGTATTTTGCTAGTGACATGTATTTTTTATTATTATTATCCATTTAACTTTATATTCTATTTATAAAGTAAGGTATAGTGCTGTACACGTCACAAAAACTACTAAAACGATTTCCTGATCAATGGAGTATTAATAAAGACTTGTTTAAAATAAATATTTCTGGTTTCAGGTTAGTGTTAAATAACCGGAACGAAATTCTGTACAGAGAACGGTCTATAGACCAGACTTGCTTAGAACGTCTCTGCGAGAGGAAGCCAGAGCCTGTACAATACTGGCTTTGTGATTTAGTGGGCTCCTGTGAAAATGAGTGCATGACAACCCTCCAAAGTAAACCTTTAGGTGCCGAGATGAAAGCTCTCGTGTCTGCAAGCTCTGCTACCATAACAGGGAATATAAAGAAGGTGCAAACACACGGACAAATAATAGTACATCAGTATAGCGATGTATTGAGGTAAGAGATCTATCATTTCAAATTACAACATAAAAATATATAAAACAAGTGGTTATCAGTGGCCCAAAGGTCATCTGAATGACGCTAAATCATGTTGGGGATAGGGTTCAACCCAATTCTTTCTCCTTGGACGGTTGTCCAGTTGACAGAACGAAAAGTTGCTGGCTTACGTACTCATTAGCTGGAATACAATTAAGCAAGTGACGACGATACAATGGTTCCGCAAGTCGTCTGATCTGATCGTAATAATCGAACGATCGATCGAAATAATATAATTATTCATTTCAATACGAACACAACTTCAAAGTAGGAAACATTTTTTCCCCCATTCCATATAGTTCGTGACCACATTACGCATAAAACTTTCACGGAAATCTATTTACAGGCAAATCGAAGCTGACACGTCGAACGAGGAACAAATATGCTTATTAGTGGCCAATATTAATGAATTTGTGCTAGCTCACAGCATTACTCTAAACACCAAACCGCCTGGAGAATCTCCCGATCGATGGGATAAAATCAAAAAGTCACTGCAGCTGTACTTGCAGAAGTTGATAGATATCGGCGAAGATGTGAAAGTAGAGTTAAATGAGACCCATCCGGAGTGGAGTTTAGTTCTGAAGCATTTGAATACGCTTATTGAGATATTCTTGGAAACGACGAAAGCTGTGCTCGTTCAGCAGATGAAGGTAAGTTTTTTTATGCTGTTAATTTTTCTTCATTATGTCGATAAATTTGGCCAGTTGATGTCTCTATCTTAGTGGCCTCTCAAATCACAGGACGAACATACGGGTACGCAACTCTGGGCCTTCTGCAGTCTCAGTCCCGTTTCCCCATCCGAGTCTTGCGGTATCCCTTACCCTAGCTTCCTCGCCCTATCCGTTTTCTATGCCCCAATGAACCTTCCTCCTTTGTCCTGTTTAAAAACAATGAACTTCCCAAGGAAGGTTTGCGTCAGGCAGGCGTCTGGCCATAAAAGAAACCAGCCAAAACCCTTGACAATGTTACATATTGCGCTGCCCTACATGGAAAAACGATGGTGTTAAATTTTCTCCATTTCCTCATATTGGAACTACAATCTCTTTAAGATACTTTTTTTGGATTGGTTCGTTTTAATCTGGCAAATATAATCCTGTGTTTACAAATCCTAATAATCTGTAATTTACTATCTGAATAAACTACATTTTATACATTTATGAGGGTGATAAAAGGTGCTACACATTACACATCGAATTGAGAACCTCTTCCTTTTTGAAGTCGGTTAAAAAGGGTCGTAATACATTAATAGAATTATGCATGTATGTATCTTTAAGCCCGAGGTGTTTTTTGCGGTCCTATTATTCTCCCTTCTTATTCTGCGAGTTTTTTTACTAGTTATAACTAGTTACAACTGGCTATTCTAGGAGTGCAGTCTCGCTAATAAAATAATTTACAACAAATTAATTATATGTCGACTATAACTTTATTAGACATCGTAATTTTATTATCAAATCCACTGTCTTAGCGTTACATGGCAACAACTTTTCCGATGGAGAGTTGTCATACACAAAATAATAGTAACATTTACAATATAAAATGTAAAATCGTGACATACAGACTTCTTTAACTAAATGCTCCCATGCAAAACAAATACAAATCTTAAAGAGAGATTTTATTTTGTATAAAAAATAATAAAGAACAATATTATTAGAACAAATTATAAGTAACTTCAACTCCAGTTGTACTGTACGTTTATCGATTTATTAATACGTGGGGAAAATTCTTAGCATGCAATTTTTAGAATTTTTCAAATTTTAATACTTAAATTTGTATGTGGAAGTGCGGACATTTTCAAACAATATGTGTTATTAAGTAAAAAATATCTAAAACCGGCTACATAAAGCTATAGGTGTCCAGTATATATTTTGACCTGCCTAGTTTAAACTAGTCCTATGAAATAAAACAACAAATTCATAATTCGACAGCCAGGCGATCTCTTGTATATATTATCCCATATCTAATGACACACACCTTCTATATTAGTCATGCAAGTCCGCATTGCATGTTTATGAAGTCAAACTTATCGATTGAAAACTAAGAGAAACAATAGCTGTACATTATCATCATGCTAATTACGCTAATTAGCGCATTCAGCATCGAAATAAGCTGTTACAGTGTACAGTACAGTGATATATATGTCGGGTCATATTACATTTTTACCGTACCTGTACCTAAAATTAGCTGATTATTCCTTAATGAAACTGTAATTTTTTTTTTAAATAACAAGTGTAAAATAAAAAAAATGTGTGTGTTAAATAAAAAATATTATATAATCTTTATTATAAAACATACTCTAGGCTCGACCGAAGTGATATGACCGAAGTGGCCTCTCTGAAAACCGGTCTCAAAGCAACGCTTCGTTGTTTTTCGCCGAGTAAGTGAGGTTATCCTACTCCCTCTCCTCCCACTCTCCTCCCCCTCTTGGTGACCCATCGGTTAAGAAAAGTAATACACGCACAAAAAAATCATGTGAGATAATCCGTACTCGTTTATGAAATTAAGTAAAAATACAAACATACATTCACGCCTGTGTCCCCAAAGGGGTAGATATAGCCATATAAAAAATACCCATATTTTGCTAGAATTTGGGAATTTTTTCGGATCAAAAATGACATTACAAAATTCGCTCAATCGATAAGACATATCGATAACAATACACGTTTAATCTTCCACAGACTCTAGTATCCATAATTGAGGAACCACCATCAGATATGATTCTCAAAAGTACGTTGACCTCCATCGGTCATTTGGCGATGTTGAGCGACACGACAGAGGATTCGTTGCACGAAGAATGTGCAAAAATCATGAAATGCATCACCGAGTTGCCTTTTGTTGACTGCGCAGTGCCCAGGGCCTTGCTGACGGCGATTATTGAATCGAACAAAAGTTCTATTAAAGCGCTGTCACTGCGTGCGCTTGCGACTGTCTGCGTGACGGGCGATGCTGTTAAACAGTTTGAAGAGGTGAGTTTTTGTCTTTTCTTTATTCCGTATACGGGCTGCTACACAAAGGTGTGGTCAAATTTTAGGGTCAAATAGATAGTTGATTGCGCTTGAAAAAATGGAATTAAAAATAAAACTAGAAATTTCTTTTCCTAATATAGGTGCACATATCTTAACAACATTATAATAAATTTTCATGTCAACTTAATTTTGTTTTTTTTTATGCAGCCTTTTTTTTGGAAGAATCTGAGCATTCCGGCAACAGCCTTGGTATTTAAAGTTCAATTTAGCATTTTCGAAATAATATTTCTGTATTAAAAACCAATTTTTTTTCTAAAATGGTGTACTTACTTCCATATTATTTAATACTAACAGCGCCCCGCGGTTTCAACCGCGTAAGTCCCGATCCCGTTGGAATATCGGGATAAAAAGTAACCTATGTGTTAATCCAGGTCTCCAGCTATCCATACATCCTCAGAAACTTTTGCGTTTGTAATATTAGTAGGATTTATGTTTTTAGATTTCCGTACATTAAGGTTCACTAGTTCCACGATGAAGCCGTACACAATGGCAATAAACGTTTTAACCTTTATTCAATTCAAATATTATGAGAATATACCAAATTTAATGCTCTAGTACAGAACAAATAATTTTCAATCGACTAATTACTTTAATAAGGCAAGCCAGGCTTTTGAGCTTGTGTGTAGGTGGTCTGGCCACTAGGACTGGGGCCACTAGACTGGCTGGGCCCCTAGGCTTAGGCCTTGTGGGCCTAGGCGGAAATCCGGCACTAGTAGGTACTTGGGTTGTGGAGGTCTGATGGCAGTCTCTTCACGTAAAATATCGAAGTTCGGCCGTATTGTAGTTAGACAGAAAGCCAATCCCAACTTAGTTGGGAAAAGGCGCGGAGGATGAAAATTGTAATTAAGAATCTTTCTGTCGCTTCAGTTCATCACAGTCAGTGACAGTGATAATGACAACACAAGACTTCTTAAAATTGAGTGAACTTATTAATTACTATCCATTATTTTTTTTTGGTTGTTATTATCTAAAATCGCGCTGTAATTAAGATTGAAGAACTAGCTACTTAAGTACCAATATTACGATATAGGGGGCGTAGCTCAGATGGTAGAGCGCTCGCTTAGCATGCGAGAGGTACCGGGATCGATACCCGGCGCCTCCAAATCATCATTTCGTTATATCGTTTTCTATACTTTTGCTTGTAGAAATTAGTTTCCTCCCAAGCGATTGTTGACCTAATTTATAGGAAGAAAAATGTTTTATTCACAGGGTGGCGGAATAGAAATCCTGTCAGATATTCTCTCAGATCGTTCTAATCCTGAGCCACAAATGCGTGAAGCAATCACAGTTCTCACTCAGATTACAGCGCCCTGGCTCAGAGGGCATTACGACCTCACTCAGCTCCATTTGTACCTCAACACGATCGTGGACAACATAACTGGTAAGTTTCATTACTAATAACGACATCTAGCGGCGACGGGTTAAATAAAGTAGGAGATAGTGGCGCCATCTGTTAATGAATAGTAATACCTCTAGTCTGCCGGCACGAATTATTACAAGTTAATAATGGTTATTTTTTAACATATTTCCCAAAAATATTCAACATTCCGTTTAGTCAAATTATAGTCTTTGTTATGCAAATAAGTTAACATACCGGTGACTGTACACACTCGGGACGCCAGTAGTCGAGTCACATGTGCATTGCCAACTCCATCAATATAACTAGCAACCCTATTTGCCTGCAGAAAGAATAGAACTATTCAAGTTGATAGTACTGGCTAACCATAATTAGGGTCTTTAGCTGGGTGAAGAATTAGTAAAAAACATTGACAATGTTAATTGTTATCAATATACTTAATATAAAAGTGATCGAATTTCTTTGCTTTGAAATATTTTAAATTAAAAATGCGTAAGAGTATCTTAAATTTTTACAAAATAAACTAGTAATAAACAATTATTTTTATACAAAATGTTTTTATTACACCTGAAAATAACCTATAAGCAATAATCATCTTAAACCAGAGTTGTTAATGCTGGATATTAATTAATAAAATGTTTTATTGTGTTCGTGTTGTACAAAATGTTTTAATAGCGTTTGAAAAAATGGTAATTGATCGTGAAATACCTATCGGTAAATTGTGATAATATGTTAAAATTAATATCTTTGGATTAAACATGTTCTATTTTTATTTTAGTGCCATCTATTGGCCAGATGTATAGGCTCTCTCTAGTCTTTGAGAATAATAATCCTAAAATTCATTTTTTATTTTTATTTGTTCAGGAATTTTATCAAGAACTGAATGCTGTCAACTTCTGTTACTTTGCGTGGCTTGTCTCGTGAATTTGGTTCGAGAGTTGGAGCTCGAAAGGAAGGAAGAAGAATTGCAGTCCGATATAGTTGAAGTATTTACCAAGCACCGGACTGTGGAGCGGTTATTAGACGCTGTGAAACGACGGGGGCCTAATATTTCAGTTTTTTTACAAGTAAGCTTTTTAATTTTCATTATATTTTTTACTTAGTTTTTGTCCGCAGCTTCGCTTGCTGGCGTTAATGTAGATTTTGTCCATCTAACAGTACAATTCCAACAGTACTTTTTTCCGGATTAAAGATACTCTATGTCCTTTTCTGTAATCCTAACAATGGGTATGCAAAATTTCATGATTATCGGTTTAGTAGTTCTGACGAGAAAAGTAGAAAACAAAATAGCACATTGTAATTTTTGAAGTGAAAACTTTTTAGTCACGTTTGTGCACTTTGGTTATGGGGGAAAAGCACTGAACTCGTGACCGTCACTGTAATAATACATATATAGATCCACTAGAGGGCGCTAATCTAAACATTGTGTTCTATCAGGTCTTTATTCATTAATTTCATCAACCTCCTAATGTGCGTGTTAAGTTTGTCGTTTCGTTTAAGTTTTCACTTCTGTCGGCATCATCCCGTCCGTCCCGTCCCATGACTGGCAATTTATTTTTTTTTACTGAACGTGTATTTGTCATTGGCACTAGGAGCAGAGCGCGTCTCTCCTGGCGTCCCTGTCGCGCGTGTCACGCTGCATCTTGCTGCTGTCGCGCGTGCCGGCGGCGTGCGTGGCGTTGGTGTGCTTCGCGCGCAGCCCCGCCGCCGCCCCCGCGCCCCCCGCGCCGCGCGCCGCCGAGCTGCGGGCGCAGGCGCGCCTGCACTGTCACACCGCCGAGGCCATCGCCAGGTACTGCACACCGACTTTGCGCGCCTGACCGATGTCTCCCAAAATACAGCCCGAAGCCTAGTTTAACAATAATTATCGTTATTTACCTTTTTTGTTATCCCTACAGACTAGCGGTGATGCCGGACGTGGCCCATCAGATAGTTCAATTGGAAGGCGTTCCCCACCTTATTAAACTCGTAAGGTTGCAGCGAACCCGTCCCCACCACGACACGAACCCGGACCAAACCCTCATACACTGTCTCAAAGCCCTCAGAACGATATACAAACACTACCCTGAAGCTTTTGAAGACAAAAAAGATATCGACGAGATGATCCGACCTCATCTCATGGAATCATTGATGCTATTCTCAGCTAAGCAAGAAAGTTATGTGTAATCCCCAATCCCCAACGCATGACTTTTGAACGCCATTGTTACCTATACGTGAATAAAAAAAACTCATGTTTTTTCTTCACAAAGACTTAAGTATTTACGTCGTATTATTTTTGTCACATATATGACAATGACACTCAAAAATAAGAAACAACCAAATCTACGATTGAAAATACATCAAACACCGATTATATGGGCAACGTTTATGTTAGCTGCAGGTAACAACTGACCATATAATTTTTTTGCCATCATGGTATACTAAAGTCGTACTGAAAAGTCGTGATATGAATATTGACCATTATTGACCCTTCGCAATAGTGCCGTAATAACATTCGTCGAAGATATCTACTTTTGTTTCATATTATATATCAACATTATAAAACTCTCATCTTCGGAGTAACGGCTTTAATTATCACAAGAATATACTTTTTACAGACATGTACTCTAGAGTATTAAGTAAGTACTTGTAAATATACTTTTTATTTTCTATGTGTAACTTCTCGAATGTAATTCGTCAAGCATAGACTGAATGTATCTTAAAAATAATTTGTTACGACTTGACCAGACTTGTGAAGTCTAAAAAGAAAAGAAATCAATTTATGTAAATAGTCTACACAAATATTGAATATAATAACTTTATTATATAAACTGGTTCGATAAAATAAAATCACGATTTTTTTTAAATCGATTGACCTTATCCCTAAATTTATTTTCAAAATAAAATCTTATGATTACCTGACGACTGTAATGAGGCGTATGAACTCATTTTCAGAAAAAAATAAATATAATGTAATCCGGGGCTCGTGTAAGCCCTGTAGTAGTACTGTCTCAAGTACAAGTCCATATGTACTAGTATTTGTACTAGGTACAAACAACAAGCATTAGTATTTGTACCATAGTACGAGTACATAAGTATTATTGTTTGCAGTATTTCATTATTAGTATTTTTGTGCTTTTATGACGTATGCACACGTGCACATAAGTATTATTGTTTGCAGTATTTCATCATTAGTATTTTTGTGCTTTTATGATGTATGCACACGTCTTCATCTCGAGAAAACTAGAAGAGATGGAAGGGAGAATAAGGGTTTCCCCATTGCAGTCTTCAGGTAGAATATTGATTGGTAATTATAAATACTCCTATATATTTTTATACTTATCATGCCATATATTCAATTTCCTACAGTAGAGTTTGGCTTTGTAAATATTGCATACTTTGTTTTAGATTTTTTGTTATACTATTTATCTCGAATAGTTAAGTTCAGAGGCCATACTCTCAAGAAATTACTAGTCTATCAATTGTATGATTAATATATTTTAATAGTAAGAACTTTTGCGGGTGTTATAGCATCTTATTGAATTGGTACTGATAAATATAAAGTCTAATTTTAAATTTCACAATTGAAAAAAGAATACTTAGTAATTTAAATGGCATATTAGTAGTATTCTTGATGACCCCTTCAATTATTCGTAATAGACTATTGTAAACAACTTCAATGCACTTGGCTAGCATAGAAAAGGTTATATACACATATTAATAATTAATTTGTAGATAGATACTGTAACATTTCATATAGTAATACTATAGGTATATAAGTAATTATAGACTTTATTTGCTGCAATAAAATTGTATACTGTTTATGCGTACTTGGTATTCTTTGATTTTGATTTGAAATATAAACTTCAGAGTAATGTACCTACTATATATTAGTATGTGCGGTAATAGCATATGTTGAAATAGGTACTTAAAAGTCTGCAGACACATAAGGACAATAAATATAAATATTGCATATTGCTAAACATAATAAATACTCTTTAGTAAAAAGATCGACCAGTATTGTAGGTTGCAGATTACTTTTATTCTTGTGAACCCCTTCAAACTAAAGTAGTTCTGCGAGTAAGGTTTATACTAAAATTGGGTTCACGCCAGTAGCGTACCTACTGGGTGAGGGTCGAACCATCACCATGGTCATACGAAAATTTCACTTACTAATCATTGTAATTTAAATACTTTAATATTAATATTAATTATAGCTTTTATTTATTTAATATTTCATTACTCTTGCATGTACCAATTGTCTCAATATCCCTCCCACTCCAGTCTCCGTAAATTATCTACTTAAGCGCTTTTATGGCTAACGATACCACCCCTACTATGGAACATAGGCTAAGATGTAGGCGTTTAGTTTGTATACATAATGGTTTGTAAAAAAAAAGATATGTGGCATCCCGCCCTCACTTGTTATCTGTTTATAATAAAGTATAATACCGATTATTTGTACTCTTTGTTTTACCCTGATTTTCATATCATTCCATTTTTTATATATATTATAGGGGGCAAACGAGCACACTCGTCACCTGATGGTAAGTGACTACCGTCGCCCATGGACACCTGCAACTCAAGAGTCACATGTGCGTTGCCGGTCTATGAGATGGGAGTACACCATCACTTTCATAACTTTACACTTTGTAGAAAAGGCTCTATCTACAGATCTCACCCGTATAAATATATGGAGACAAGTATGATGAGATGTTTTAGATCACATCTAGTTCTTCTATTTATTCAGATCCAGATTAATTTATTTCACACTAGCTGCGCGCGGTTTCACCCGAATGTTAGATAAAAACTAGCCTGTGTGTGTGCCCATGTGTTAATCCAGGTCTCCAGCTATCTACATACCTAGGTTCATCGCAATAGGTTGTGTAATTTTTGCGTGAAAGAGCAACAAACATCCATCTATCCATCTACACTTTCACATTTATAATATTAGTCCGATTAGTAGGATAAAATAGAGTGCAAAAATGGTATAAATTGAGTCAGTTTCGTCTATTTTACTGATACACAGCGTTATGAAATGTCAAATAGATATTACAGTTACGAAAATACATTATTAAAAATACAGTGATGATAATTATAACAATTTAAAAAAAAACACAATAATAATAAACAAATTACAGTGATTACCTACAGTTTGATATTAATATAATAGTTCAGAAACTAATCAAAGAGTTCACGCATTGAGTAACAAGACTTTTCCAACAGCCACTGTCGAAATTGAATTTAAAATTTTGATATTGGTAGATCTATAATATTTTGATATTGGTAGATCTATAATATTTTGATATTGGTAGATCTATAATATTTTGATATTGGTAGATCTATAATATTTTGATATTGGTAGATCTATAATATTTTGATATTGGTAGATCTATAATATTTTGATATTCGTAGATCTATAATATTTTTTGGCAAAGCATTAAACACTTTGACACGATTCTAAGCAATAGAAGTTGTTACAAAGCCCAGCCCATTTTAAAGGTCGACATGTCATCTCTCTCTTTAGCAGATCATAATTATTCCGCTATTTGGGAGACTTTATCTTCGGAAGGAGGTAGGGTATTTGTAGTAGATTTCTGGTCCGATACGACTTGCCTGGTAGTACTGAAGTTAACCCGCCTGTGTAGTGATACTGCAGATTTATATAAAAACACTAGTCACTTTCCGATGTTTCCCCGTTGATGGTCACGGCTGCCGTTCCTTAAGGGTTGTCACGCGAATCGTATGCGTCTCTACTCCCTACCTCAAGCCATCACACACTCCTCGCCCCTCCGCGCCTCGGCAGTCTATAAAACAACGCCGCGCGAAGGCTCAGCCGGTCAGCCCTCTTCCTACGTGCGCCGGAGCGACATCCAAGCCTCTGCAAGACCTCCACGACTTGAGCCTAACTTAGATAATATCCATATCTGTAAATAATTTTTTCTATAAGTGTAAATTATAAACTGTGAAAGCGGTTAAACGTGTCTATATTGATGCTTGATGTTAAATAGTTAGTCTATAAACTTCATCAAAAATTTTTTCTTTTTTTTTAAAGACAACTCCCGCATTAGGAATTACTCCTGTGTCGCGGGGGACTTTACAAACATACAAACGACGGACACAAAGAACACCCAGACTCAGGTGGGGATCGAACCCACGACCTGTAGCTTAGCAGTCAGGGTCACTAACCACTAGGCCTACAAACCAGCTAAAGCAACCAGCAAAACGAAATATGTGAATTAGTTAGTGGGCCGGCTCGACCGGAGTGATACCACGGCCTCACAGAAAACCGGCAGTGAAGCAATGCTGTTATTGCTTTTCGCCGAGTGAGTGAGGTTACCGGAGGTCCTAACCATTCCCTTCCCTCCCCCCCCCTCGCCCCCCACTTGTGACTCTTGAGTTGAAGGTGCCCATGGCCTGCGGTAGGAATTTACCATCAGGTGACCCGTCTGCTCGTTTGCCCCCATACTACAAATTAAAAAAAAACACCTGGTCGAAACGTCAGGCAATTCAAAGGGTAATATTACGTTCGTAACGTTTAAAAGTTAGTAAAACATAGGCCCTATGTTTTACTAACTTTTAAACGTTACGTCATAGGGTCACCCTATGTCATAGGGTATTCTTTACCGGTGTAAACGAGGCCCAGGCGCGCAAATCCGCGAGAAAAAGCTAAAATTAAATATCTTTAATTTATTCTTCCTTTTAGCTAAAATAGTGACGCCATATTACAAGTATTGTAACTATCACTATCGTTTACTGATAACGAAATCCCTTAATGTTATTAAAAACATGATTTTTAAATCTGACTGACTGTGACTGTACCACATGAAATATATTTATGACCACAAGAAGAAGAAGAAACGAAAATCCATTATTCCTACCTAATTTATATTTTTATATTAGGTAGATTACGAAGAAAAGTCTACCTATTTGTACCAGTTGTCGAGTTTTCCAGAAAATTCTTCACTGAACTAGTTATCATCCCTAGACCCCAAAACAACCGCCAGTTAAAAATTATATATGTATATATATATAATATATACCTCAATTTTACCGGAACGATAGAGGTCGCAATTATGAACAGTTTGCTTTCAAACTTGAACGACAAATGAACAGGGCAAAAATGAAGGTTAAGTTGAGTTGGTGTAAGACTGGAGGGCAAATTTTCTCTCTATCTACCTCTGCGGGCCAGCTGCGGGCCCGGTTTTTTTATTTATATTTACTGGACAACGCTAAAGATAAAAGTAAAGTTATGCTGACTACCGAAAAAATGCTATTATCAGTTGCTATTATTAGGTATATTCTAGGTATATGTTATTGCATTGAATGTAAGTACATACATCAAATTATAGGTGTACTTAGTGGCTTTCACATTTGTTTCTATGGTCTCAGGTGGCTATAAATGAGCCGTGTACATGCGGCTTTTAGCAGATAGTTTGTGAAGATGGATGGATGGATGTTTGTTTGTAACTCGTTCCCGTAAAAACGGCTACACGGATCTGTTTGTTTCTTAAAAAATCAATAATTGTGTAACAAATAACATTTGTCTATTAGCTTGGCCTTCACTTAATTTTTAATATCTTCTAACGATAACAACGCGCACATAAGTTAACGACGACGACCTATTAAGCTGTTGTTTGTTCACAATTATCTGTTGTATATAAAAGATGTAACCTTTGTCCTAAATTACTTTCCAGCTAATCATTGGCTATAACATGCATTTTTAGCTGAATATATTTTTTTAATGGATGAGTCTGGACTCTGGACATTACGGTTCCATTATTAATTCATGACAGTTTTCTCTGGCAAAATAAGTAGGTATAGTTGCATCGGTATAAACAGTCAAAACGTAATTCCCAGTATCGAAATAATTTAAACATAACATTGTTTACGTCGTCATTGTGACGTCAGGTGGTTGAGTCGCGGAAAATTCCTTGAAAAGTTTCAAGAATTATTGCCCGAAATAACAGTTTTTCTGGACGAAAGAGGTGATGACACTTAGATGCTGAAAAACGGAAAATGGCTGACTGATTTGGTATTTTTGACAGACATCACAATGCATTTAAACACCATTAACTTGGAGCTTCAACGTACAGGAAAAACTATTATTGAGATGATTAGCGTAAGTTGCAACTTATGGTAGATCAACTGAAAAGAAAGGATCTGAAACTATTTCCGTCTTTAAAAGCAAGGATTCCTCTATTATGAGGCAGAATTATCAAATATTTTGGGCTAATTCGAAATATGTTTTTATGGTTCAAGTAAATTAGCAAATATCGTATAATTTATGAGTTATCCTTTTTCGTGTAAAAACATTGAGAAATTAGCTACTGAAATAGCAAGTCAGTTTAACATATGGACATTGCAATTTTATTTTGTGACTTAATACTTAGGTAAATGTTTTTTTTTACCAAACAACAAAAACTTTTCATTAATTGGACGGAGCCGCTATAAAGGATCCTTCGGGATGGAAGCGCCGTGATTGAGGTGTCGGCGTAGAGGCGTCGCCGTCGTGACGGAAATGTCGGGATTCGATTTGTTCTGGCCTGGATGTGCCGCCGCGCCGTGACAAAGGCGTCGGGTAGACGACAATTCTGCATCACACATACTTGCAGCCTCTCAGAGTCGATCGATCGTAGTCTAATAATATTGAGGTAGATCGCCAGCAGTTCAAGTTTGAGCACGGCAGGCTCAGCAGTCAGGAATCACCAGAGGTCATGGGTTCGATTCTCACCCAGAACACATAATTGTGTGATGAGCATGATCATTTGTATCGTGTCTGGGTGTAATTTATTTATAATATTTATGTATTTAGAAATATATAAGTATGTTTATCAGCAGTCTGCTTACCATAGTACAGGCTTTGCTTATTTTGGGATCAGACGGCCGTGTGTGAGATGTGTCAAATTATCCTACTAATATAATAAACGTGAAAGTTTGTGAGTATGGATGTATGGGTGTTTGTTACTCTTTCACGCTAAAACTACTGAACCGATTGCGATGAAACTTGGTATGTAGATAGCTGGAGATCTGGATTAACATATAGGCTTTACTTTTTATCCCGACATTCCCACGGGATCGGGACTTACGCGGGTGAAACCGTGGGGCGCTGCTAGCTATTATTATAATTATACCTACTTACCTACTACTTTATACCTATGTTTGTTTCCTATCCACATTATGTATGTGAAGGACTATTATACATAGATTTCTAGATCGAAACTAAGCATAGATATTATATTATGCATATAAATCCCCAGCCCAATGCAAATACATAACTATGTACGTATCGTATATAATTATACTAAAGACTATTTACATGTATTTGATTAATGCCGCGTTCCAATAAACAAGAAACGATTCGTTTTGCTTACGGACGATAAAATTTCGTTGCATTTTCAACGAAAATTTTACCGTTCGTAAGCAAAACGAATCGTTTTTTTGTATCGGCATAAATCTCCCGTATTGTAACCAGTGTTTATGAGGTTATCACAGTTGAGCGTCATTGCTCTCAGTGCACTAAATCACTAGTGATCGCAACGTCGTGTTAAACATTGTTTTTTTTTATTGTGTTCTGTTTAGTAATTTGCAATGGGACATCGAAAGTGTGCAATAATCTTATGTCTAATAAATTGGTTGCAAGAAGGCAATATGTTACTGCAAGTAAGTCGAACTATTTGGTTTATTTTTAACTAGCTTCAAGATATTTCTAAATTAGACTGATTTGAGTTTTTTGTTTTAACGTCATATTTTTGTGGTTGTTAGTTGTGAAAATCAATGCCACTTTTCTAACTCCCGGCGCAAAAACGGTAGAGTGTCGTACCTGTGTCTGTGTGTCTTGTCTGTATGTGGCTTCATAGCTTGGAGATACAGAGTGACTGATTTTGATTTGTTTTTTTTTATTTAAACGGTGACTTGATGGAGCCTGTTCTTAGCTTTAATTAAGTATACCCTAGCTTCTTTCTAATCGTTGAAAGGATTTTGAGGTATCTTATTTTTTTATTTATCCTTGTTAAAACGGGTAATATATGTATATAAGGCTAGCAGCCAGTTGGTGATGGTAAATTTCCGTGCTACGGAGAGCAGGGAAACCATTTCTCTTCTCATGTCGGAATGAAAAAAAAAAAAGTTAAGTCTGATGAAAAGGTCATCAGAGTTTATTTTTATTGAATACTATAAGAAATCTCGGTATTTACGCACACCCTTGTTTACTTTAGGTACCTTCACATATTATCACCTGTGTACTGTATATAGGGGTGCTCTCAAAGATTGACCACGGTGACTGTGATCAAAATCGGTAAGGAATACATTACATACACAGTATGTCTCTGTTACATTTTCACGCCTAAACGACTGAACCAATTAATTAATTTTGGTATAAAGATAGAGGGGACCTTGGAGAAGGACACAGGCAACTTTTTGTCATGGAAATAAAACTTGAAGCCGGTGAAGGGTCCTCTCCTATAGTTTTCATGAAATTAGGTGGGTTATTTTCAAATTTGTGTTATGTTCACGTGTAAAACTAAACATAAAATAAGTAAACATTGTTTTTAATATACCTACCTAATAATAATAATAACTTCACACATCTTACACACGTTAAACGGTTTTGTATGCTGCGCCCCACGATTTTATTTCCGAATTACTTATTAGCTTTCAGTACATTATCTGCATCATTGCTGTGTTTCGTCACAATAAAATCGTTTATCTTGAAAAACATTTTTACTTGTGTGGCGGCGGCCATCTTGGATGTATAATGATACTGAGTAACACAACATAATTGTATTGTCATCAGAACTAAAGGTGAGTAGAAAATTTCAAATCAATCGGTCAACAGAAAAAGGGTTAAATATTAATTAATAGATTTGACCCACACAACACTCAAGCATAACAAATTCGTTAAAAAGTAGGTAAATTATTTGACACTAACAAAGCATGACGTCACAAGGTGTTATTTCAAACATGTTTCTTCACCTACCGATTTTGACTTTTAATAAAATGTAATTGTTTTTTCTTTATTATGTCAACCAACAATTTCATTTGACCTAAGATACCAAGATGAAAATACTAGGTACAAAAAAAATAAGACTACAATGAGTGTTGCTCTGTTCTTGTATATTACTTAAGGTAAATTTTAATAAGGTAATTTAGATTTCTGTGGTACACATATTACATTGTGTAAATCTCCGCATGACATAAGTACGTCTCCTCTCAAGTTATTTTTTCAGTCAACTAGGGTACTACCGCTAAATATCGGCAATGTCGCCATTTATCGATGGTTGACATAATGTAATTTTGATACTTTTAGGTTTTACCTTTACCTTTACTTTTCTTGTGCATACTCGTATATATGGTCTATCGACCACCTTCATTGCTATGCAAATTGTAGTTGCACGAACGGTATCAGGACAACGAGACCTGAATCGCATCTCTAAATGGAGCTCCAAGAACCTGGTCGAATCCAATCCCAAGAAAACACAGGCATGCGTGCTTACCACCAAGGTATCTCCCATCCCCTTCCCATGCTTCGGGATACAATACTGCAACTGTAGGACAATCTCGATTTACATGACAAGATGATCCGTTTGTGCGTGGAATACTATTCTATCTCTAGGATGGCTCTGCAGACTGAGAGACTTGACGCTCTCGACAGTTTGCAGCGACGTGCTATCATTGGAAATCCCAAGGTCACCAACACTCTTTAACCCTTGCAGTTGCGTAGAAACGTAACCTCGGCGAGTGTTCCCATGAGCTCTTCCAATTGATCCCACCGTCTACTTTTCTATCCAGAACAACACATGGTGGCCTGTACTTTGATTCCCATACAGTTCAAGCAATCCCAACAAGAACCAAACTATTCAATTTGGAATTCATTACCAGCACACACATATTCTACGACTTATAACTCCGGGTCCTTTAAGCGGGGCGCGACCACTATTTTAACATCATAGTGGCAGTCTTCAATCTTTGGACCTCAATCTAGTTCACACAAAATTGCTATTGTGACCTCAGTCAGGTCAGTTTGTGTCAGGAGCCAAGAGACGTTGGACAAATACCATATTGCAAAGACTCTTTCCCAATTAAACAAGGTATAATTTCGTAGGTAAATTAAACTCCTAAAGACATTGTGTTTATTAATGAATGTAAAAAACTTGTTAATGGCCGATATACACACCAAAATTTATTTGTATTGTTACAGTCGGCCTCAGCACCACGCGTCTGCATCATCGGTGCTGGCTACTCGGGCCTGGCCACGGCCCGACACATGAAGGACTATGGTCTCAATTTAACTGTATTTGAGGCCTCCAGATACATTGGAGGCACTTGGAGATACACTCGTCGTGTCGGCACTGATGAGAATGGAGCACCCTTGTTCACGAGCGCATACAAAGACTTGCGGTAAGCTAGAATGCTTATTACAACATATTATAAAACAAAGTCCCCCGCCGCGTCTATCTGTTCGCAATAAACTGAAAAACTACGGAACGGATTTTCATGCGGTTTTCACTAATAGGCATTAGGTGATTCATGAGGATGGTTTAGGTGTATAATTTGTTAGGATTTAATGTAAATTGATTGAAATATGTTGATGATTGTTGAAGATGTGTCTACGCGGCTTCGCTCGCGTAAAGTTATTTTTGTTTATCCCTCGGGAACAGTACAGTTTAGCGGGATGAAAGGTCTATGTCCACTTCTTATGCAATATAATATATATGCAAAATTTCTTGATAATCAGTTCAGTAGTTAAGGCTTTCACACCTACGCGCAACAAACAAACAGTTACTTTCGCATTTATATGGATTTAGAAATTAAGCATCCAATTTGCGTGATGGAAAATGGTTATCGATGCTATGAACATTTGCAACAGAGAGTATCTCTTGAGGACTTCCCCTCTATGGAGTTCTTAGGTCCGGCTGAAATCTGCAGTATCCTACGTCTTCAGACCTTAATGTTTTAAAGCTATCGTATTTATTTATTAATGGAACATTTAACAGTTACGTTATACCTATGTACGTACGTACACGTTCGGTACATTGCTAATTGAAAACATACAAGTAAGTACATATATTACGTGAACATTTGACAATCCTACCAATAGTATAAACAGGAAAGTTTGTGAGGATATATGGATGTTTGTTGCTCTTTCATGCAAAAACTACTAAACTGATTGCGATCAAACTTGGTATGTAGATAGCTGGAGACCTGGATTAACACATAGGCTTCTTTTTTATCTTGATATTCCCACGACATTGGGACTTACGTCGTTAAAACCGCGGGGCACAGCTAGTATATAATATTTTAACAATGAGTGCACATTTTACAATAAAAAAAATTTATACATCTATATATTAATACGTGAAGAGAATTCTTTGAAACCCTTTTAAGCAAGTTTCGCCAACGGAGAACTGCGGAAACCAAAATTTTTAAATTATAATTGTTACAAATTTAAAAATTACGTTAAAGCGGCTACATTTTCATGATCTTCATTCAACAAGACTCAAAAGCTTCGACATTGGTGCCGATTCTATTGTACACTCGACTAAACTAAAACCTGACTTAATTTCTTCATATGAAATCGACCTAGTGTTCTTCGTTATAAGGTCTATTTGTTACTAGCATCTATTTCTCAGCGCCTCTAAATTTCAATAAAACCTGTCAACATATACTCAACTTTATTTCCACGCAGCGAGAGTCTTCATTTATTCAAACGCTGTATAATTGCCGTATAAAAACTTGTTCAAAACGAACAAGGATGACTTGTTTTTAATCTACACCTACGAAGACGCTTACTAAAAACACAGAGCAAAAGAGATAGCATTCAACGGATAGCGGCTCTCGCTACGTGGTATTAAAGTTTATTTAAGCGTATCAGACTTTAGTCGACAAATAAATTGCTTATTTCGATAGCGACATATGTTACCTACTTGTTTCAATTTGAAATAAGACCTTGTTTCGAAGTGTACAAGGTTTACTTCTTATATGAAGAAAATTTAGTAAATTTTAATTTAGCGAGTGAAGTAACAGAATTGGGGCCAATGGCCCCAATTCTGTTACTTCACATTGTAGATAAAATAGAAATCATAATCTAATTTTTAGACTTATTTACATGGCGCTATGAAATCGCTAAAATATTCCTTCGCCCGAACATTTGTTAAATAATAAAGAGAGGATTTACAATATGTTTAGTTTGTTTTCTTTATAAATATGAAGGTATACCATTATGATGTGTTTTTATCATGTAAATCTATATTTGAAAAGCTTGTATCTAGCAAATTCGTCTATGTATTTAGATTATTTTTTGTTCCAATAATTCTTTTCAAAATAATAAAACAATAATGAGAAATTTTGTGGTAGTTTTTCGAGAGGACCAATTTTTCGACCTGAACTTAAATTTTGATACATTTTGACTATAAATTCTAAGTTGTTATGAAATTTACATTATTTGAGCTTGAAAATATTAAAGAAATGTATTGCAACTCAGCAGCTTCGCTTTTCTTTGGAACACCATTTGAGTGTTAATTTGATGTGGTTTTAGTGAGTATGTATGCGAAGGTGCCAGAGTCTATAGTTTCATTTTTGTTTCAGAACAAACTCGTTTTATCAGACGATGGAATTTCCCGACTACCCATTCCCTACAGGTTCAATCTCATATCTTTCGGGGCCCTGTATTTACAAGTATTTGCAAGGTTATACTAAGCAATTCGATTTGGCAAAGTATATTCAGGTAAGCCTTTACACCCACATTTATTACATTGATGACCTCTTTTAGTGCCGACGAACGCATAAGTTAAATTACGCAATTCTATTACTTATGAATTTACTTCCCTTGTGCGTTTGGTCAATGTGTCAGTCAATCTTTATAAGTGGTACACAACCCTAGCTGATATAGCTGAGTTCTTACTCCAAAGTTGAAGTTAGCGATGAAGTAGATACTTTGTGAATTAGAAGTCCATTATTCTACAGTAGTACGAATCGCTGCTTTGTTTTCCCAAACTCTACCCACAAAAAGTGGTCCTTCAGCTCTCGATTGATATAAAAATGTTGACGATAAGAGGTAATAATAACGTAAAATGTATGTTTCTTTTATTTGACACCAATTTAAATTAAATGCATCCCACTCAATGGCTTACAACGAATGTGTATAATGACAGATTCATGCATTCAGTAAAATGTTAAATTGCGCATTCTATCACATTCTGTTAATGAGTTAAAATTTAAATAAGTACTTTGTGTTCCCAGCTGAACTATAAAATAGTCTGTATAAATGTATACAAATCTTTATATATCCATCGGCCTAATATAGTTTCAATATCGCACAAATTTAATTTCTGCTAACTAATAACATTTATGACATTAAAAAAGGCAATATATTTAATTGTAAAAGGGTATGCTGAGTGCTTTGGGCACTTAAAAAGAATGAATGTGGAACGAATGACAAAACTGGTAGACAAACGTAAATGGGACGCCCGGTAGGGGTCGAAATAGGTAATGTTCTGAAAAAGTGCTCTTAAAAAGTATAAAATGTTTAATGAGAGGAGAGCAGAGGACGCTCGTAAGGTATGTAAGGGATTGTCCATTAATCACGTGAGGGTCGAAAGGCGAGGGAGGGGTACAAAAAAAAATCACGAAATATCACAAAGAGGAGAGGGGGGTGTAGTGAGATATCACGTGTATTTTATTTTACCGTAGACCGCTTGATTATATCTTTATTATAAGATAATATTTTGAAAAATTTCAATATATTTTGAACTAAAAAAATACTCACCACGTATCAATTGGAGGGAGGAGGGGTTAAAAGTTAGCTAAAAACATCACGTGATTAATGGGCGACACCTAAGGAGAAGTGAAGGACTTTTGTTGTTGAGTTTTTGTATGTATATATGCATGAATATTTAAAACAAAAATTCATATTCTAAAAATAATATAACTATTCAAAATGTTTATTTCAGTTCGAAAGCCTGGTAACCAGTGTAGAGAAGGTGGGTGACAATTGGAACGTCACCTATATGAAGACAGTTACCAAGCAGAACGCGTCAGAGGAATGTAGCTTCGTCGTCGTTGCTAACGGGGAGTACATCGCACCCCATGTACCTTACTTCGCAAAACAAGAAGAATTTAAAGGTAATGACGGGTATTTTATTTATTTTATTTTATGCAATAGGTACAGATACAGACAACAGATCAAGATATACATACATAGAATGGCCTTAATAGTAAACAGTAAGCAAACCTGTCCAGTCCAGTTACAACTGTACACAACTTTCAAAACAAACAATACTTCGTTCAATATGGGTTAAGTAGTAAAAAAGTAAATGTGAAATATGGGGGGAAAACCACTAAAATAAAATAATAAATGAATAAAACTTAAATTAACTAAAAAGGTCACATAAGGTTGTAATGTAGCAGGAAAGATTTGAAAACCTTAAATTTGTCGTCAAAAATGTCTACCTGTGAGCAAATGGCATTATAATTTTTTCACATTCTGTGCAAAGGATTATTCTGAGACACATTGTTATTGCTTGTGGGGATACTTAACATGTACAGAGCACAGCTTTTGCGCACAGATCGAGTTGGTATTTTTATATCTATAAATTCAACAAGGTGGCTATCCATTGAACAATTTACAATTTTATGTAGGGTGCACAAGCCATTCATCCATTTTCTATGTTCCAGAGTTGCTAGAAAGAACCTTCAAAGTCGGTCAACGTATTCCGGTTTTTTACGTCGTAACCGATATTTTGAACACAGAGATCTAATAAATCACCTCTGGATCGCCTCTATACGATCTGTATGTACCTACATTATAAATTGGTGACCACACGGATGAGCAATATTCCACTATACTCCTCACCAAGGAGCAATATAAAATGACCACAGAATTCGCCTGCCTAAACGGTTTAGCAGTCCGAAGTTTAAATGATAGCATACGGTTAGCTTTACTGCATATTAAATCGTAGTGACGTATATACTGTCTGACAATATAATAAATATATTTGTCCATTCACAAAGCATCGCACCATAGAAAAAAATTTAACGGCGACAGCAGTTAGCGTGCTGAAATATGTGTCCTATCAATAACTGCAAATCACAAAAAAAAATGCAAAAACTATGATTGTCTGTTTTGCTATTTTTAAGTGAACGTTCAGTCAGTATTTTTAGTGCCGCTGTCGCTCTTATTTTTATTAGGAATATGAAAAACATCCCAAATAAAGATGTACTGCAAAGTGTCTCCATGAAGCACACTGTCTCGTTCGCTGACGGGTTTGTGATCAAGTGTTTGCTGGGTTCAACTCCTCTCCCTACCATTACACTACCAAAACCCACTCCTAACAATCAGCATACTAGTAGCGTAAGACATACGTTGTATGTTTTCTCATCAAAAAAAGCTAGCAACAATAATATTCTCATTATGAATTCCCAGGAAACATGCTACATAGTCACGATTACAGAGATTCCGAAGATTACCAAGGCCTACGAGTATTGGTGGTAGGAGCCGGTCCATCTGCTTTTGACCTCGCCACACACCTCATCAATGTTACATCCATGTTCATACACAGTCATCATTTAGTCGCCAAGTTGCCGGACGTTTACGGCCATTATAAAAAGAAACCGGATATAAAGCACTTCACACCAACGGGCGCTGTATTCGTCGACGATAGTACTGAGGAATTCGATGTTGCCATACTTTGCACAGGTATCTATTTAATTTTGTATTATAATACTTTGTATAGGTACATATTAAATCGTATGTCCACCACCAGTCGTATGTATAGTATATCTAAGTGGGTCACACAAAGTTTTAGAATAGGCCACTATCACTGATGATTCTCGAGAAGGACGTCGTTCTACGGCAAATACTGAAGATAACGTGTGTACTGTGTGTCTAATGATAGACGCTGATCTAGAAGGGTGACTTACCAACAGATTTGGGCAGCATTAGGCATTGGTATGAATCAAGTACGAAGAGTCTTACATGAACATTTAGGCGCCAGAAAGTTTAGGACTAGATAGATAATAATATATCATTCTATATAATCCTCATAATTTGACGGAGGCAAAAATGCCGTCGTTTAGTTTGGTGCCGCTAAATGCTTAAAAAGTATGACGGAGGTGACTCGAATGCTGACATCGTCACAGGTAATGAAAGCTCAATATTGTTATGAACTCGAAACCAAAAGACAATCTGCGCAATGGATGCTTCCATTCGAAGATTTGAAGATAAAAGTAAAGAAGGCAGAAGTCAAGGGAGAAAGATGGTTGCCTCATTCTTCGGATGGACGGGTTATTTCGCAACAATCACTCTAGAAGATAAAATGACTTACTGCAGATTGGTATGTCAGTTATTGTCTAACAGTTATCTTGGCAAATGTTAGACAGCGACGCCCAAGAAACAGGATCCTCCTCCACCACGACAACGCTCCAGCTCACTCCACCAGATGGACTATCGAATATTTGTCTATCTAATGTGTGGAGCAAGTGAGTCATCCTCCTTACAGTCCCTGACCTTACAGACCTGGCACCTTGTAACCTTTATTTATTTCCAAAAAAAAAAGATAAACTTAGAGGAATTCGTTTTATGAACCCTGAAGATGCCGTGGCTGCGTTTGAAAAAGGCGTGGAAGAGATCCCTAAAGAAGATTAGGCTCACTGTTTCAGTCAATGGTTCCATCGCATGCGACGGTGCTTAAGAAGGAACGGGACTACTTCGAACAGTAATAAAAATATTGAGAGGCTTCTATCTTCTTCTATCGATCCGTTTTTTATTTTCTAAAAACTTTTAGTGTGACCCCCGTACAGTACTTATGTACTTAATAACATTATGTGTATTCAAGTCAGATTGTAACTATTTTATTGTATGCCTTTTGTCAATTCTTCTACACTTCAACAATATTTTTTCTTCTTCTGCAGGTTATACGTACAGCTTTCCGTTCCTGAACTATCAGTCCTCTGGAATAACGTCGGCAGAGAAATATGTGATACCACTGTACAATCAACTTATAAACATTAATCACCCCACTATGACGTTTGTGGGAGCTGGGAAATATTCTATTGGATTAGTTCGGGATAGACAGGTCAGTAACTGTATTTCGCTTTAAAAGATTCATAGTTCGCAAATACTTATACACCTCACGTGTTGTCTCTATCTCTTATCTAATTACTTTAAACGAGCAATTATGTTACGAGTTACGAGTTATTTATGTATGTATTTATATTTTGGGTATCTCGGAAACGTCTCTAACGGTGTTTATGAAATTTTGTATACAGTTTTACATTTTAGGTTCAACTGCATAGTTTTATTTCCTGTAAAAACGTAATGTTACAAAAAAAAATATTATAAAAAAATTAAGACTACAAAAAGCTACCTACGCCAGCTAGCTAAATTTTTAATAAAATAATAATTGTTTAAATAAATAGTGAATCTGACGGAGTTATTATTAATCTCACGTCAACTTTGAACAAGTAATTGTAATTGTGGCCCTTCAGTTAAAATGAGATTTGATTAGATCTTATTGCATTGCCCAGCCAGTTAAGCTCACGTAATTAATGGATGCCTCCCCTTTAGGAGATCCGACTAAATACTTTCCACTTTCGAGAATCACCCGTGAGACACACCGTATTTGCACTAAGCGGGCATGGCAGTCGAATGCTCAACCGCCGCGCCACACATTAATCTCTTTTTATTCTTAATCTTTCTAAATATATCATAAATCGTTGTTTGTTTGACAGGGCCACTATTCAGCGCAATTAGCGGCAGGATTGGTTAAGCCACCGTCTCAAGATGAAATGTTTAAGCAGTGGTTCGATCACGCGAAACACCGGAAACCCAAAGAAATTAATCTCATTGGGTACGATAATACGGTGAGTGTGCAGCAATATCAGTATCTTTTAGCACTATGCAAAAGTAATAGTGTCATCATGATTGACCGTGATTGAAAAATGCATGATTGTTCGAAATATAATTTGATCATCAATCATAAGCTGGATGGAAACGTTACACGGTGTAAGCTCCTGGACTGTTTTTTTTTTGGTAAAAAATTACAAGTAACATAGTTTACACATTACTAGTATTATTTTTAACACCTCCAGCTAAGATAAATTTGCTTGCAGGAGTGGGTTAACGTTGATAGTGGACTTTGTGGGGTCCGAAGCCCAACCATTTGATCGTAAGTCCGAAGCCTGAGGCATCACGTTAACTTAAATGCCCAAAAGGGTTAAAAGGAAAAAAAAAAATTTCATCTTATATTATGTACTACAATATAGTATTATATATTACCTACCCTGAAGCGATTCCAATCATAGGCATTCGTCTACCAAAGGAATGATTGCGGTAAAACTGCCAGCAAACCCACCCACAATAATTGCTGAGTTATCGAACAGACTCGTCAGCTCTGCAGCATATACTATCGGAAAACACTAATGACAGATAAAGACAGAGCTAATCTTCCATAATCTTGTGTTTCGTATAGTATATTATTAGGGAGGAAAATTATCGAGATTCACACTGTCTTTCGTCGGTCCAAACAATTTATTATGTAGGCCGTAGACATTCAATAAGTGCGAAAGATAAATAAATTAACATACATAAATAATTTATCTGTTATATAAACATAAAAGTATTGTGTATTAGATAAGAGGAGTAAACATCCGCGATGTAGATAATTAATGCCCCGTTCCAATAAACAAGAAACGATTAGTTTTACTTACGGACGGTAATCAAAACGAATCGTTTTTTGTTTATTGGAACGCGGCTTAAGTAGGTAGGTACTTATGTCTTTTAGAGTTCAGTATATACTTACGTAACTTAACCTAATAAAAGCTTTACGTTTTACAATAAGAAAATCATGCTTTAATCGGCATTTTCAATATTTTCTTTATACACTTTCAAATTGATGTTGGCTGGTCTAAATTACGTGTTAAGCCTTCACAATTTCAAGTCTCCACAATCTAAACCTTATGCTCTTCCGCTATCTAATTACAAATAGGGACTTTTACAAATATTTATTCTATAACTAAATCTCATATTGTTATTGAAGTGAAAACTTCTTTAGGCACGTTTGTGCACTTTTGCTATGGGGAAAAAAGCACTGAACTCGTGACCGTCACGCTAATAATACATATATAGATCCACTAAAGGGCGCTGATCTAAACATTGAGTTCTGTCAACTTCTTATTAATTAATGTCACCAACCTGCTAATGTGACGTTTCAAGTTCGTCGTTTCGTTTAAGAGTTTTCACTTCTGTCGGCAGACGGCTATTTTTTTTTTTGGTTAGGTCTTTGAAACTATATAGATACCTTTGTAGCTGTTTTTGCTAAATGACTATATAGCCATTAGTGAACAACCGTTTCATCCTAAAAAGCATCAGCAGCCATCCTTATTTATATTTTTTTTTCTTTTTATCTTTTAAGTAGCAAACAATGCAAACATGTTATTAGTATTTAAGTAAAAGAATCGGCGGTCTTCACACACACACTGCGATTTCATCCAGACAAGACGTTTAGGGTAGTCTATGCCACAGACTACCCTAAATTATATTTGAAAATATCCGTACAAAGGTTGTCCAACCTTATATTAGTACACCACAGACTGTGGTGTACTAATATAAGGTCATGTAAAGGTATTACATACTTAAGTAATATTATTTATATTAGCTATAACATAGTTACTGTAAATATAATTATTGTTTATTTTGATATTTTTTTAATTACAGGCCAATTATATGGAAACACTTCTCAACGGAACAGATATTCCCCGCCCACCGCTAGTGTTCACTACGATCCTACAAAACCACATCGATATTTGGTATTCGGAATTTTTAAAATTTCGCAATTATCAAATAAACTTACTAAGTGATACTGAATATGAAATGATTTACAAACCACAGAAGAAAGTCTGTCCTTTAGATGTATGAAACGTTTGTTTTTGTATCATAGATCCTTCTATCATTTGTCCTGGAGAAGAGCGGGCGGGTCGCTTATTTGCATTAAAAAAAACATTTGAGCAACATTAAAGTATAAAGATATTTATGTTGACATTTGCAAATCTGCAACTTTGACATGCATAGTGCTTCCAATTTTGATTATCGTTTAGTTTTATTTAAATATAGGTAGGTATATAATATATTGTGTACATATTTTACACAAAACACATCAAACTTAGTGTATGGTACGTTGACTTTTATATAATCAACGAAGCATCTAAAAAAGGATCCGGAAGCAATGTGTTGTTCTAACCCTTTGCGAGTGTATCATAAACTAATTTTAATTCATTTAAATCGATTATGTAATGAACTTGACATCAATTAATTTGTGGTTGTTTGAGTGGGTATAAGTAGTGATATAATGTGACTTGAAAATATATATTTTACGTAAAGCCCGTTAATATATTGAATGTATTAGTAACACTTGAAAAAAACATTTATTTAAAAAATACGTGAAAATTGATTTTATTACGATGAAAATCTACTGATGTCATTTATCACAAGGAATACAGAATAACATTCAATTCGACTTTCATGCCAGTCAAAAATACTAATTCCAAAATAGGCCCAAAGTTCCTGTTTGTAGAGTACAAAAAATTATTTCCAAAAATATACATGACTTGAGGAAAATAAATACTATGATTAATAAATTTTTATTTTATTTTTTTGGTAAAAATGTGTTTGTTTTCTCTCTAACCCCTCTTATTACGTACCTAGACCTGAGTGACTGACATTTACTTAATAAAGTTACAAAAAAAAACATTATTTAAGTAGATATTTAAAAAACGAATTCTGGAAACTGTCATTAAAAAACTACGCTCGTTATATATATGAAGAGAGAAAAAGTTAGTCATATACATTTAAACACGATATGTACGCAATCTTTACTGGATATTTTAATCATTCTCTGTTCAAATTAATGTTTATCTCTCACCGTTATAAGAAGCCGAAACACGGAATACCTTCGACCCTACTCGTACACTCTCCTCAACTCAATTTGCTGATCTAACTATCTTTGCAATACATGATATTATGAAAGACAACATGTCAAAAAAAGGAAGCCCCGTTTCATTCAATTCCTAAGTGAAAATTCAGTCATGGTCATGGGTATCATGTTGGACATAATATATGTTACGTGGGTCAAAAATGTCTACACAAATTCTGTAAAAGGTAGGATAAAAAAAGCGCCTCATTATTTTCTTTCGGGGAGACGGGAATGCTAATGCTAATTGTTTTACGGAAGTGTCCCATAACTTGGGACTTTTCTTCACTATTTTATCCATCTGATTGTAAACAGTTAACTATAGCTATAAAGAATTTAAACCAGTGTTTGTAAGGCAATATATAATTTTAAAATATTCCGACGTCAGTTACAAATAATACTATTTCTTAGAAGTACGAAGGCACAGATAAGATAATAGTTACTTACGAAGGTAAGAAAGTAAGTATATGGTTTAAAAATAAATATAGATGTCAGCGACAACTTTCTTCATTTATGTAATCCCTTTGCTCATTAGGCAATAGACGTTAACGTAATCGCTTTTGAAGCGATCACTTAGCCTCGTATATTAAGGTCGTAGAATGGTTCCTACTATACCATGGGTAGTAAACATAAGCTCAGTAGTGTAGAGCCTTTAAGCCACGCCGATCGCATGTGATCGGTAGAAGCACATCTATGTGCTTCTAATTTACTATCAATTATTACTTTTTTAAAGAATACCATCAACGTGGGTTAGGTACATACTACTAGAATTCTTCTTAACCCCTCCAGCTAAGCTAAATGTTTGTGTTAGGAGTGGGTTCACGTCAGTAGTGCACTGGGTGGGGTTCAAACCCGCAACCACTTGATCGCAAGTCCGACGCCTTACTTGTGTACTATTAATCTAAAACAATAATGGCGAACCGAACCTGTGTAACAATCTTGTGTTTACTGAATTTGTTTTTGGAAGTGGTTGATGTGAGCACAGGAGTAAGTATCTTCTTCTTATTCTTTTTTTTTATTTGTAATAGTCTGCCAGAGTTCGAAATTCGGCTGTAGGTCTTTAATAACAATAAAATTTAATCGCTGGTAAATAATGTCGCATTAAATTAAATTGAAATAATGTTGCACTTGCACATTCGTACTCATGAGAACTCCTTTACTGAACACACCTAGATCTACAGAAGAACTTCATCCAACGACTCCTTGCATAGTAGGTTGTCGGTTCATCATCATCATCATGTATCTCAAAATTATCCCAAATATCGCAGATCGTTAGCCGAACTGTCGGCAATTGGCGTTTTTTATGAAGCCTTTTTTTTTTGCTGAATTCTGTTTGTCACGCTATGTCTTAGGACTATAAATTACTAAAACTGGTACCGTTCGTACATTTCACAAAACTAAAGGCTGGTCTTAGAACAAAAACAAAGAGGGTTCACCAAAAACTTCGCAGTGTAACTGGCTATTCATAATTTGTCACGAAAGGTTGTGTCAGTAGCTAATAAAAAACCCTGTTTGTGAATTGCTAACACGACTAAGGCATGTAGAAGGGAAGGAAAAAACATTTTAGTGTCATTAATAACTAAAATTATGGAACTATGTGAATCTGGAATGAAGACAAAATATTGTTGGCAGGTTGAACCTGTTTCTGTAAAAAATAAAAAGTCGAATATTATTTATTCTTTAAATTACAGGTGGTTTTTCTTAGCGTATCGAATAATTAATCGAAACAGATTCAAATATGTAACTATGTTACTTCAATAAATCAAATAAAATAAGTGACGTTAAATCATTGCGCTCCTGTCAATCCAAAGATTACTGGAAGATATAGCTTTTTGCGATAAGGTTGCCCATTCTGTATTTTGTAATTAAAATATCTAAGTACTAGGTTTTTAAAAGTTAGACACGAATCTTAGTAGGTGTCATAAATGATAACAATTTCTTCATAGAATGCAATAAATATAATAACAACTTGGATAGTTATGAATAGGTACTATAAGGCTAAAAAGGCTCTTAGAGGAAAATTGTATTATTTAAGACGTCGTTAAAATCTTTATTTAAAGATGTTCCATTACACTCTCCGACAGAAGATAATTATATAGAACAAATGAGAGCTCGAAATTCGATTTTAAGTTAAATTATCCAGATATGTCAAGTAAATTAAAATGACTGTGTACCCATTGGAAGTTAGTATTTTTTATAAAAAACTATATGTTCCACCTCTTGGTAAATCATTATAGAATATTCCATAAATTCAGGTTATTTTGACCAACTTAAATAGATTAGCAAATCAAAATCAGATAATTATTAAGCAAAACGTTGAAGGTTACGTACTAAAGTTTGAAGTTATATAAGAAACAGGAAAGGTCTTCACACGTAACATACGATAAACTGGTCCCACTTGTTATCTAATCTATTGGAGGTATTGGTATTGGTATAGGGCTCTGTTTCCGCATTTAGACTCATAAGCGGTCCATTATGCGTACAGGTGGGATGACTAGTTCCTAGCTCCTTCCAGAAACGCAGAAGCCTCCTGGGGCATTCACAGGCTTCTAGGAGCGACCTCGCTCCCGCGAGGATACTTGCCCGTTGTGTGGCCACTCCCTCGCACTCCAGGATAACGTGGGCGGCCGTTTCCTCCGCGTTGAGACAGCCTCTGCATAGAGGACTGTTTGTCGCATTGATGGTAAATAGGTGTCGATTTAGGGCCAAATGGCCCGTAATAGTTAGTACCACTATTCTGATGTCAAGTCGGTTGAGACTGAGCAATCTGCAAGTCAAACGTGGTGAGACCTTCGTCAGCACCAGTTTGGATTGTCTACAGCCAGGTGTGTCGGCCCAGCGGTTGTTGTGTGTTTCCCGAGTCCGTTGTCTTACCCATGAGCGAAGATGACTAAAGGGAAGTGGCAACAGTGTAGTTGGACCTGCTACTGACGTTGCAGATCCCCTCCATCGGCGACATCGTTCCCGAGTGAGTCACTATGCCCCTTGATCCATTGGAGAATTAGCCTGTTGTCGGAGGCTAGACGTTCCAGTGTCTGGTGGCATTCGTATATAAGACCGGAGTTCATGGTATTGCCCTCCAGGGCTTTTAGGACGGCCATACTGTCTGACAGTATGCGGATGTTATACTTCTTTATACATCTTGACATGACCGCGGTAGCGGCGTAGATCATCGCAACGCACTCGCATTGAAATATGGAACTGTGCTGCCCTAACGCCAGTGATATTGTTATGTTCAGATCTTGTGAGAAAATTCCGGCTCCAGTCCCTGTCCCCATCTTAGAACCGTCCGTGTATATTCGGACTTCATTTATGCCAGATTGATCTCAGAAATAGGTCTAGTGGTGCTAGGTTTAGAGCTACTTCCAGGGCAGCTGTGGGAGTCGTGCGCATGCATCTAGTTGCGGCAGCACATGCGAGTCTCTGGAATTGCTGCAACTTGTTACTGACGGTGCTGAGCTCTGTTCTCTGCCACCAGGCAATAGCACCGTACGTGATGATAGGTCGTATGACCGTTTTGTACAGCCATAAGTTGATTTTTGGTGATAAGCCCCAGCTTTTGCCGAGGAGCTTGCATTGGCAGAAAATAATGCTTGCTTTGTTCAGTTTCGTGTCCAGGTGCCTGTTCCATAGGAGTTTACTGTCAATTATCACTCCTAGATACTTGACCTCCTTGGTAAGGACTAGGCGGGTGTCGAATAGTTTAGGTAGTTTTAAATCTCCTAAACTACGTTTATTTGTGAACATAATCAGTTCTGTCATTGCCGGGTTCACTGTTAAGTCGTGTTTCTCACACCACTGTTCAACGACCTTCAGTGCGGTTCTCATTAGGTCGTATAGCACCCCCTCAAAGGGGCCGCTGATGAGGATGGTCAGGACGTCTGCATAGCCTACTGTGAGGAACTTGTGGTCATTGAACTGAGTAATGAGCTCATTGATCACGATGTTCAACAGGAGAGGTGAGAGAACTCCGCCTTGCGGACACCCTCTGGCCACCACTCCTCTTGTTGTGTTATTCACAGTAAATTGTATGGCTCTGTGTCTGAGCATGCTGTCGATCCACCCGGCAATTGTGGGATCGACCTCATGTCTTGACAGAGCCTGGCTAATGCTGGTGAAGATAGTTTTGTCGAAGGCACCCTCGATATCGATGAAGGTTCCTAAGGTAGACAACTTGTTTTTTAGATTGCCCTCTATGTATGAAACTACTTGATGAAGGGCAGATTCTGTTGATTTGCCCATTGAATAAGCATGTTGGTTGGGATGGCAATCTATTGGACAAAAAATATCAAGGTTAGGTCATGATTTCTTAGAATAATAACAAATCATCCAGGCCCTGAATATATTTTACTATGAATCTCTTACATCTCGGAACGAATGACCCAAGTACGGAAAGGAGAAGCAAGATTTTCCACATAGAACCGAACTGAGAACAAGATTTTAAAATATTTATTGAATAACATCGACATAGGTTTTACATTACGAAGATAGACACGGTTATAGCAAGATTCTGTACCTACGACTTATTTACTTTAAATGAATTGAATTGAATTTTTATTCGATTAAATATAAAAATTTATAATGCTTATTTGTGAACAAAGAAATAGTCTAAATTAGCATCTTTAAAACCTTATCAAAGTGATTTGAGGTCGATGTAACAAATGTAGACACTTGTCCACACAAAGTTTTCACTAAACTCGCACCGTTTCTTCACTAACACCTTCGACACAGTGTTTCTAAGTTTCTATTTCTTCCTCTATTCTTAAACGGTCAAAGTCTTACACACTCCATTTGTACACTCTTTTCAATTTTCCTTTCATCCTCATTCCTCTCATTTCATGTCAGATTACGTTTCTCATCTCTTCTGTAACTGGAGCCATTTTTAAACTTCTTGTCATATACTTACTCAGTCGCTTCACGTAAAATATCAAAGTTCGGCCGTATCGTAGTTGCAGACTGAAGGCCGACGCCAACTCAGTTGGGAAAAGGGCACGGAGGATGAAGAATACACTTACTCATTCCTTATCCTATTCATTTTTGTTACACCAAACATACATCCAAACATTCGTACCTGTGCTACAATCGTCACATCGTCTTTCATTCGTTCTTTTTGAAGCCTTACTTACAGATCTATGTATTTATTTATGTAATTTGAGATATTATAAGTACTAAGAACATTAAGTTGTACATTGCAGTTTCATGCGGGTTTATTTTGAGAACCTTCTCATGTCAATTATGGTCTGTGATATGTCAGTTCAGCATTTTCTTAGCTCGTATCTTGAAAGCGCTGTGTAATGTTTGAATTATTATTCTGCATCGACCCCAAATAACTTGTTTGAGTCTATTCATTTCTTTATACTAATATCAATTATTCACTACTAGCAGCGCCCCGCGGTTTCACCCGCGTAGTCCCGATCCCGTGGGAATATCGGGATAAAAATTAGCCTATATGTTAATCCAGGTCTCCAGCTATCTACATACCAAGTTTCATCTCAATCGGTTCAGTAGTTTTGGCGTGAAAGAGTAACAAACATCCATACATCCATACTCACAAACTTTAACGTTTATAATATTAGTAGGATTATTATTTATTCTTATTCACTAACTTCAAAGAGATATGAATTATCACAGATAGAGTATAATGCTTGCCTGACTAAGACTCATCCAGCCTGTTTCAGCTCCTCGCGCATGTATCATCGGAGCTGGCTACTCGGGCCTGGGCACAGCTCGGCATATGAAAGATTACGGTCTCAACTTCACAGTGTTTGAGGCTACCCGCTACATCGGAGGCACCTGGAGGTTCGATCCTCATGTTGGCACTGATGAAGATGGATTGCCCTTGTTTACAAGCGCGTATAAGAATATGAGGTGAGCTTAAATACCATTATCGATAAGAAATTCATTGATGAAAACAGAGTGTAGGTACCTACACAATAAAAAATACAAAGAAAAAACCTTGTTATGCAATACAATGAGCGATGTTACAAAATCAATTTAATTTCTACTATTTTCAACTTCTCTATAATGAAATAGTTAAAAGACAGGTCTAGGTGTATAATAAAGATTTTGTGTAAATTGATTAAAATACGATGATGATTCTTGAAGATGTCTCTGCTACCCGTGCGAAGCCGGGGCGGGTTGCTAGTAAAGTTATAAATTTAACACCAAACACCTTTCCAACGGTTATCATGTCGCCATTTTGTAAAATAAAAGGATTTGTGTTTCAGAACAAATACAATAACGCCGTCCATGGAATACTCCGGATTTCCGTTCCCAGACGGTTCAGCCTCATATCTCACGGGGAGCTGCGTCTACAAATATTTACTGGCCTTTACTAGCCACTTCGATTTGATGAAAAATATTCAGGTGTGTTATCAGTAATCAGTAAATCACTACATATTATAAAACAAAGTCTGTCTGTCTATTCGCGAGTTTTCACCAATAGATGAAGCGATTAATAAGGAAGGTTTAGGTATATAATTTGTTAAAGTTTTGTGTAAATTGGCTGAAAAATGATGATGATTGATGAAGATGTCTCTGCAACCCGTGAGAAGCCTTGGCGGGTTGCTAGTTATGAAATAAAATACCTACCTTACCGACCCCTAAAAGTCGTGTATAAGTTAATATTTTTAATGACAAACAAGTCTCGTCAAACTATTTCTTATAAGACCACAGACAAGAGAACACACAAAGTCACTTCTACGAGTAACACAAGGAACACGCACAATCCTTCCTAAGACAAGGAATACACAAAATCACTCGTAAGACTAAGAGGTGCTATACTGCTTGCGAACTTAGAATATTCGACAAACGTTTTAGTAGGCTATAACTAGCAGCTAGCTAAGTTATAACTTTACACACACACACAGCAATCTGATCCCAAACTACGCAGAGCCTGCAGTATGGTAACCAGATACTTAAGTATATATTTTGAAATTCAAACATCTATACATCTATACTTATAATAAATCTGTAGTGGGATGAATTCTGTACATTGAATATATTTAAAAAAAATCGACTGAGGGGTATTAAGATATCAATACTGATGCCGAATATGCGATTCAAACAATTTTTGTCGGTCTGTCTGTCTGTTTGTATGTTCACGATAAACTCAGAAGTTACTGAAGGGATATGCTTGAAACTTAGTATGATAATAGTTTGAGTGCCTGCGCAGGTCATAGGGTACTCGTATTTTTTATCCCGGGTTAAACTTTGGTTCCCACAAGAAAATTAATGAAAGCTGTAATAACATTGTAATGTTAGTAGAATGTATATACTTATTTCGAGATAAAATACAGCGAGCGTTTAGCTTATCTGGAGTAGAGTTAGAATTCTACTAGGTTGGGTGCCGGATCGAATCCCGCTTCGGTTGACACTCTTTTCTTTTTTGCACTTTTTTTTTAATATATACACTAATTTACTTTTTAAAATTACGTATCGTTTTTAACCTACGAAAAAAAAAGGAGGTTCTCAATTCGACCGTTTATATACATATTTCTTTTTTTTTATGTATGTTCAGCCCTTTTCGTTATTTTTGAACCGATTTTTATTATTCTTTTTTGTTAAATAGGGTATACCTCAAGGGTGGTCCCATGTCAAGGAAGTCAGGATCTGATCATGGGATTCTGATAAAATTGAGAGAAACCCTCTAAAATTGTAGAAACGAATAGTGTTTCTGTTTACTTTTCATTACTTTATCAGGTATTTGCGTTTAGAAATCATCACATCATGTAGCCGAGCTGATGATGAAAAAAAATAGCTGGTTCTTGACTATGCCAACGAGCTATTTTGCCTCTCGCAGCCATTAAATTCATAAATATGTTTCAGGGCATTAATGATAATAACAACTTCACACACCTCATACACGGCCGTCTGATCCTAAACTAGGCAGAGCCTGTACTATGGTAACATACTTATATATTTCTATTACACTATTATTTATACATATTATAAATAAATTACACCCTGACAGAGAATAATTCGTCCTGGGTGGAAATCAAACATACGACCTCTGGCTGAGCAGTCAGGGTCACTAACCACTAGACCATCAGGCCAGTCCAGTAAATATACATATATTTATAAATAGAGTTATAGAAAAAGAAGATCCAAACTTTTAAACTTTTGCGTTCCATGATAATATAACTATGTTGACGGGAATTCGCGATCACGTATTTAAAAGTATTATACAGGCCTGTGATCATGGCCAACGACCACGGCAAAGCAAAGGTATGTCATACCTCTAAATACGTGATCGCATTGATTCCCGTCAACATGATTATATTTATTAGAACAGAATTTTTATTTAAAACATCTATGACTTAGTTGTTAGTTTAAAGAAGTTTGTTAGTATTACAGTATTTTACTATACTAAATGCATGGCAGACACTATCGCCAAAAAAAATTACATCTAAGCTGAAATATTGTCATGTAACCGGTGAAGTTTTTTTTAAACTTTCAGACCATTTATTTTCCGTTCGGTTACAGTAGTGTGAAATCTTATGTTACACCGTGACTAAACAAAGCTCAGAAGCAATCATTTATCTGTTAGGTATACCGAGGGGGCCCATAGTTTCTAGGAAGCAGCACTGACTGACTACTGCAAGAGTCTCCCAATTGGTCGGACGAATCGAGACTTTTTTTTTTTTTTTATATTGAACGCACCCGTCATCACAGGGCGTTAGGCTCAGCTTTCCCCTGATATTCGTCAAGGATTGTACTACAAGGAATCTTTATTCATTTTTCTTATATACTAATTTCTTGTTGCCTCGCTGGCTTTATTTATTTATTCTTATTCTATTAATTTTTCTTGTCTTAATACTGGTTGTATTTTACAAAATTTTGTGTTAGATTTTTATTTCTTACATGTATAACATATTTTCTAGTCTTTCTTGTCTTATTTTCTAGCCTCGTTTCTACTTGCTAACGCATATAACATCAATTATATGTTACAGCAAGTTTTAGGTACTATTACGTTTATTCACTATTTTACATATTTTCAGACAGTAGTTAATAAAGTCTTCTGAGCTGTTTATGCTTGTTAAGAGGCTGTGTAGATTTTCTATCGATATACTAGTTTGTAGTTTACTACTAAGTTCGTAGCGCTCACGGTCGTGGATAGGGCATTCTATTAGGAGGTGGGGGATTGTTTCCTCGCATACTGGGTCACAGACGCATGATGGGCTGTCCCTGCACTTGAAGCGGTTCAAGTACTGGGAGAACCCACCATGCCCCGTTAGAACTTGGGTGAGCATACCTGCTGGTCCTACCTTACGGACGAACCTATATGCTAGCACGGCATCTGGCAAGAAGAGCCTCGTAATCGACGCGGTGTCACCTTCTTGATACCTATTATTCCATTTATACAATGTTGTAGTACGTATGATCTTCTTCAGATATGAGATCGGACACCGGTCATAGTCCGGTTTTCTCTTCAGCGTCAGTGCCGCTTCCTTTGCTAGGTCGTCAGCACGCTCGTTTCCTGGAAGGCCCGCATGGGCCTTCACCCAGAACAAAGACACAGCTTTACCCTGGGCCAAGGCCGTCCGCATGTTCCTCCTTATCTCCACTGCGAGAGGATGGAGTGAGCCATAGTTTACGATCGTCTCCAGAGCGGCTCTCGAATCGCTGTAAACACCATAACTCTCTTCACCCCCTTTCAGGATAAAGCCAGAGGCTTTCCATATAGCCAAGAGTTCCGCCTGATAGACGGTGCAGTACGCGGACAGACTAAGTTTGAGGTTCCGAATCTCGGCCTCACCATTCCATACGGATAACGCGGCTCCGACCTTCCCCTCAATCTTGCTGCCGTCGGTGAATATTCGCACCGCCTGCACATTATGCCTGTCTACAAGGTGTTGGTCTACCAGGCTAACGAACTCCAGGTCTATATGTTCCGCCGGATGTGGAGCTTCTGCAAATCTCACCACACTCTCGGTTTCTCTATCTCCCAGAGCCAGCGACCCTCTCTTTGCCTCATACAGGGCGGCTGCCTCCTGTATTCTGAGGTCGAGAGGAAGTATCCCCGCCAGAACTAGTGCCGAGTGCAGAGAAACTGTGCGGTAAGACTTGCATAGCTTTTGGGCAAAACCTCTTTGAACAGTGGATAGTTGCTTGCACACTCCCGTCTTCTCGGTTGCAGGGGCCCATACTGCTGCCGCGTACATAAATATCGGCTCGATTGTGGCGACGTAGATGATTTTTATAACTTCTGGGTGCAAGCCCCAGTTTACTTTCGCAGCCCTTGACAGTTGCTTGTAAATGTCCGTTGCCTTCTTGCACTGTGTCGCGACGTGGGTGTTAAAGGTCATCTTTTGGTCGATGATGACGCCCAATAGCTTCACCTCCTTTGACAATTGAACGCTTACTCCTCCCATGGTCAGCAGTGGGTTGTCGTACTTCAATTTCTTCGTCAGTACCATTGCGCAAGTCTTGTGCGGCGCAAACTTCAATTTGTTGCGTACACCCCACTGCTGAACATAAGCAAGAGCGGCGTTTGCCTGTCTCGAGACTTCAAGACCGGTATCCCCATCGAAAACCATTACCACATCGTCCGCGAACGCCTGCACGTAATATCCCTTGCTGTCCAGATCTCTCAGTAAAGGGTCAAGGAGGATGTTCCACAGAATCGAGACGTTAGGTCGTCACAGTTGTTTTATGACGATTTTCTGCGAGGAAAACAACTCTCGCGCAAGGAGGAGGTGACGGTGTGGATTCGGTAGAAAAACTTCCAGGTGAAACCTTTTCACGCTCTCATGCGTACGCTAAGAGTGGCCGTGGGTGTATGAGACGAGTATGTTCTTCAGCCGAAGCAGAGTCTCCCGTGAAGAGGGTGTCTGGACATCGCCCAGTTGCCGACCGCTAGCCAGCGCTGGGTGGATCATTCGAGGCAAAACGTCGCCGTACCGGCGGTCAACTCATAAATGGTGCTGTGAGGCACACAGTGTAGTTTTAGTTGGTTTAAGCCTGATATACGGCCTCACCAATAGGCCGGTAAGGTGAGCTTAAACACAAAAAACAAATGAGTAATGTTACCACTGCCAAATTATGTCGTTATTTCACGTGTAAGCAACCAAAGCAACCTTTTTTGTACGCTCCAGGTTGTTTCACCGCCAATACAGTATCAGAAATACTGCCTGGAGAAAGAGGTACTATGTAATAAGCGACAAATTGCTGTTTTCCGAAAAAAACGCGAACGAAGTCGCGGGCACAGCTAGTAATATAATAAAATCGTAACAAAGTAAAAACTGTACTGTGTACTGTGTACTGTAGTTTATAAATTTTTTGCCTATTTGTCTGTATGTGTATCTGTATGCAAACACTCTGAATTACAATATAAGCTGAATACTAATAAAAGAAGAAAAGATAAAGTATGTGATGTGGAATTCTGTAGAATGGAGTTATCGAAAAGGCACTATTATTATTTTGCTCGCGTATTATATAACAATGGTGAATAAATTACTGAGTATATACCCTTGTGTATTAAAAGAATGTAAGAATAAAGTAACGCAGTGGTTACTTGGCCTAAATTATAACGACACAGAAAATCTTCTGACACGAACTCGATGACTAAATCGCATAATCATAGTATATTGAATGGGGGTAATACATGCCCAAAGACACACGCACTCACGCACACATACATACACACACACAAAGACCGCACACACGAACACACACGCCCACTCCAACACACACACATACAAACACCGCAAATACGCACACACGCTCACACGCACACGCAAACACTCGTATGTCAACTGACCCGAACAATTCCATAATATGGTTAAAAATTCTTTATTTATTTTGATATTCAACTAGTAGGTACCTATGTTCAAAAAAAAACTTAATTTGTAAATGTAGAACTAAATAGTAAATACTGTTTGTCTTCCTGAGGTGGGCGTTAATGGCTGCAACACAGTTATATAACTTTTTTTTTTTTTTGTGCGTGTGGAAACCCCCTCGGGCCGTCACCCCACCGGGGTTTTCGGTGGGCGGTGTGTCGGAATCGAACCGACTAAAACCACACGGTGTGCCGTACTGCGCCTAAATTAGGAGGGATCCGGGAACAGCTTTTATTAAGACATCCGGACCCCCCCTAGCGCCTGCCCGCAAAAGCTCGGGCACCATCTTCGGGTAACAACCTCTCAATTAGGCGACGTCCAGGCACACGCGGACGCCGCCTCCTCGCGGGGGGCCACTATAGCGGGTGGAAGGGAAAACACGTCCCGACCACCCGCGGCCACACTCAGGGCGGCATGAGGCGCTGGAAATCGCGCCTCCGCCGCCGGTTCGCCGGCGGCGAATTAAGTCCGAGTGGAGATCGTCCTCCCGGACCCGTTCCGCCGCCTCCTTCTGCGAGATGACGTCCTCACAGAAGGTAGCGACCGCGGTAAAATTCCTGTCGCTACCAGCCATGGAGCGTATGACGGCCGGTAGCGAGAGATCACCTCCGATGACTGCAGTGAGGGCCCGACGCTGCGTCGCCCAGGCGGAGCAAACTGCCAGCGTGTGCTGAGCCGAGTCCTCACTGCAGTCGCAGTGGTGACAGGCGGGACTCAGTTCCCTCCTAGCGACCGAGTGCAGGTACTTTCCGAAGCAGCCGAACCCGGAAAGAACCTGCGTCAGTCGAAAGGAAAGGGTCCCGTGCTGCCGCCCTGCCCACTCGACGATGACCGGCTGGAGCGCCTCCACGGCGGCAAAGCCAGCACGTGGAGCCTCCAGCCGGGACGACCAACGAGCCATGGTGGCTCGGCGAGCGGCCTCACGCCATTCGCGTACCTCTTCGGGCGGGGGCCGACTGCCACTTTCCACCCGGAACTCAGCCGTTCGCCGATATACTTCGGCGAGCACTTCCGCCTCCAAATCCCACGGGGGAGTCCCGGCCAACGCGCACGCCGCCTCCGTTGACACGGTGCGGTATCCGCGTATGGCTCTAACCGCCATAACCCTCTGAGGGCGAACACAGTTCTATAACTATAGCAGCCAATATCAACCATATTTTTACTGTGCATTTTGTTATTTAGTTTCAAAATAAAATTGAAATTGAAATGTATGTTCGGGCAAAACGCAAAAACTACTGAATAGATTTAATTCAAATTTTGCATGAATTAACAAGAGGTCGAGACAACATAAAGGCTATTTTTTATCTCGGAACAATGTACGGTTCCCGTGGGATAGATTTCACTAAAATTTCCACGCGGACGAAGTTACGGGCAACCAGCTAGATAACAAATGATCATGCTCATCACATAATTATTTGTCCTAGATGGGAATCGAACCCACGAGACCTCTGGCTCAGCAGTCAGGGTCACTAGTTTAACCACTAGACCAACAGGCCAAACAATAATTATCATATAATTATTACCTACTATAAATATGTAGGTACAGTTATCCCCGGAACTTAGTCTTTGGAAGGGATTTATAAAGATGGATATTTCGATACTCAAATATAATATCGTATATCGTAACATTGACTTCCAGAAATTCTTCTTCAACTACTAACAACTAATAATGTTAAAACATTACATATTTCAGTTCCAAAGTCTGGTAACCAAGGTGCAGTGGGCAGGCGACAACTGGAATGTTATGTATATGAAGACTGATACTAAGGAGAATGTGACAGAAGAATGCGATTTTGTCGTCGTAGCCACGGGGGAGTACAGCTCACCCAACATACCTCACTTTAAAGGGCAAGAAGAATTTAAAGGTAATATGTTCCTAATTGATGGCAAGCGGTTATCGGTGTCAACACTATTTAATGAAGTTCTGGCGATTTTACTGACCAATGTATACAGTATACACAAAGCTAGGTAGGTACTCGACTTTCGTGGGTGCGATTCTCACCTAGGACAAGTAATTGTGGGATGAGTACGATCATTTGTTCTAATGAATGGGTGTAATTTGTCTATTGTATGTATATAGTGATATATCAGCCTGTACTATGATAACCAGATTGATGTTTATCAGCAGTCTGGTTACCATAGTACAAACAGGCTCTGTCAAGTTTGGGATCAGAAGACCGTGTGTAGGTGTCTCAAGTTATTATTATTCTGCCCTAATGTAAAGGACAAGAAAAGTTCAAAGGTAATTATTATATGTTAATTGAGGGCAACCCTAGTTAAGACAATTTTACTGACAAATACAAACACAAAGCCACCCATACAGGCAAGCTCTTCTACACCCCATAAGATCACGATTAGCTAGCACAACTAGGCTGCAATTCTGCCTCATTTAAAGGGCAAGAAATATTGCAATATGATTGCAAGCGGTTACTGGTGATAACCGTAGGTACACCCTAGAGTTCAGTCAATCTTAATAACCAACACAAAGCCAACCGGCTGGTTCTCTACAGCCTCCAACCTACCGTAATACCACTACTAGCGTAATACTATATTTTCTGTTGGTGAGTAACCTACCTACAGTTCTTTGGAAAAGGAGAAAAGTGTTGTCAATACGAAACAAGGCGATAAGTGAAGGCAGGGACGCGCTTTCGGAGCTCAAATAGGGAAATATATTTCTTACACAGAATACCGAGGCTAAGCATCACTTCTACCAGAGCGTTTTTTTTTCCGCGTGGGAGTAGGATTGCTCGTCAGAGCTCCATGCTGGGGGGATAGTGTTCGTAGCCACATGCCGTCTGGCTGACTGCGCGCTTTCTTGCTAGGTTAAGTTTAACGTGTCAGTAATAAATATCTAAAATGATTATTCCAGGAAAAATACTGCACAGCCACGATTACAAAGATGCCGAAGATTTTCGTGATCTAAGCGTACTGATAGTGGGAGCTGGCCCATCAGGGCTCGACGTCATCACACAACTGGTCAACATAACTACCAAGTTATTGCATAGTCATCATTTCATGTACAAGTTGCCGGATGTACCCGGGAATTACATAATGAAACCGGATATAAAACATTTCAACACAACTGGCGCTGTTTTTGTTGACGGCAGCGCTGAGGAATTCGACATCGTCATACTTTGTACAAGTAAGTTAAACTAACATAATTATCATAATAAACAGTGGCTTCCAGATAGATCGAAGCTGTATAAATTGTAATATTTCAAAATTTTAAATGCGCTTTGTCTACTGGTAATCGCAGTAAAGGAGGGAGTAGATCAATCGCTAAATGCAAAAAAAAGTTCTATAAATTTTATTATTAGCCCTTATGTGTAACTTGAAAATTACTCAGTAGAAGATGATAAGGGACGTGCAGGTAGCCAAACATCAGGTCTAACGACAGATTGTTCTGTATCACGAAGGTAAAACTTAGAAGAAGAAGAATTGACCGTATTTTTTGTACAGGTTATACGTTCAGCCTTCCGTTCCTGAACTATCACTCAGCCGGGGTAACAGCAACAAAGAAATATGTACTACCGTTGTACAATCAAGTTGTGAACATTAATCACCCTTCCATGACCTTCGTAGGCGCTGGAAAATTTGTTCCTGGAATTGTGCGAGATATTCAGGTCAGTTTCAAAAGTATTTTAATAATTAAACCTTCTTATTTACCTCTATAATTTAACTTAAAACATTTGAGGGAGGTAGCTATCTCAATCAATTGAAATAAAAAGAGAACCGAACCGAAATCTGTCAGCAGTCTGCTTTATAAATGTTGCTATAGCTTAAATTATTTTCTACTAAATGTGACTTCTGTAATTGATTATTTATCAACGCTGCTCTAAACGATAGATTTGTTTAGATTGAAGAGGTAGGGTTTTATTTTTTTTGTCTTTCTTGATCTTTACCGATCACTTCTTGAACAGGGCGAGTACTCAGCGGCGCTAGCGGCAGGTCAGCTTCAGTTGCCATCTCAGGAAGAGATGTTTCAAAAATGGTTTGACCACGCGAAAAACAAACCTATCAATGAAATTAATGTTATTGGAAATACAAATTATGTAAGTTTATAACATATGTATAAGTTTTTTTTATGGTATAGGGAGTAAACGAGTAGGCGGGTCATCTGATGGAAAATGACTACCGCACCTGCAAGTCCTGCAACTTAAGGGGAAGAGGGGGAGAGGAGGGGAGTCGGGGAGAGGGAAGGGTTAGGGCCTCCGGTAACCTCACTCGCTCGGTGAAAATCAATGCATTCATTGCTTCACTGCCGGTTTTCTGTGAGGCCGTGGTATTAGTCCGGTTGAGTCGGCCCATACGTGCCGGAGCCATGGCTCTCCCCGATAAAGGTGTGCTAAATTGCTAAAATCCCGTGAGATAACAGGTCAATTTTGCGGAATCATGCCCAATAAATCCAGCTCGTCTGATGATCTATACGACAGTCGTGATGGATAATATTTTTTTTTTAATTCAACTTCAGAGACATTCCTTTGCTATTTTAGGACCCCTCAGGATTTAATTTAAATATTTATGGCAAAAAAAGTCAAACAGGAACAATAAGTCACTGTTGCTTCTGACTCAGACATTCGGCAGCCTAAGTTTACCTATAAGTATCTATTTTTTTTTTATTTCAGGCCAAGTATTTGGAAGCACTTCTCGAAGATACTCCCATTCCTCAGCCTCCTTCAATACTAGCGATTGCCGTCGCAAACACTAGTAGGGATTGGTATGAAGACTTTTTGAAATTCCGCGATAATCAATACACGTTTATCAGTGATAATCAATATGAAAAAATGTACAAACCGATGGAGAAAAAATGTCTTATAGATGTATAATGAATAATTAAAGTTTAATCATTAAGTAGGTAAAGATGCAGACACTGGAACAGCCTGTGATAACCAACTATATTATACAAAGATTGGATGGGGTCAACAATAAGCTTTTGATTTCCCATGGTTAAAACAATTGTTTAACAGTTCTCATGAAATTAAGCGTTATTAAAATAAAATAAAAAAATTAGACAGTTATTTTTTCAATTTTTTTATTTTTAATTGTAAAACCAAACATTTAAAGGGAAGTAAAGCTCTATCAGGCGTACATACCTACTCGTACCTACATATTATGCTACGCGTGCAACGCGTTGTTTCGCCTGTGCAGACGTCTTGGTGACTGAAGATGCGATGGAGGACCCGCCTGCGCCTGTCACAAGTCAAGTGAATGGTTGGTTAAATAGGGCATTTGTTTGGGCAAACAACAAGCAAGTGTTTTTTACCTTGGAACGCTGCAACTGATTGCGGCTTTCTTCGTACACACAATAGCCACAGTGTGCTCACGTACATCAAATTTTTGTTAATGTTTTGGTATTAACCGTACCTCCTCCTCCTGATTTTCGAAAGTAGTTAGAAATATTGTGTTGATAGAGAAATGCATTAATTTATATCCAAATGAATACAATCAAAATCGCATACACAGGTGCGTAGTTTAGCACATTTGCTGGCATCTCAGACTTTCGAACTGAAAAGCCTAGGCCTATTTTCTATCAATTAAATAATACTTAATTAGGTTACGGTTCTGAAACTTCTCATACACATTTCACTGTAATTAATTTTGTTTTCTTTTAACTTGCTGCCGAAGTTATTTGTTTCAGTCTAATTTTCAAAAATCGAGTTTTCAACAGATCCTGACGCTATAATGTCCTACTGTATGCATGTGTGTAAGTATGTACGTACGTTCGTATGCAATTAATCTATAACCCTCAAATGAATTGACCGATTTGGATCGTTGAGGTCGATCGTTAAGTTTCTGGAAAGCATCTCTTTTGAGTGTGACGTGTTAGGACGTGGAATCGGTCAACGATGACGACATAGAGGACACTAATTTCATTAACAGTGGACAAATTTGAAGAAACAGCCTAGATGCCTTACGTTTTTATTTAAATAGTGACTTCAATAATAATAAAAATAGTTTTTATATACCTATATAGTTTGTCTTTATTATTATTTTCTTGGCCAGTTGAAGTTCCTGTTCTAGTGGCCTCTCCATCCACAATACGGGTACGTGACCCTTCTTCGAGCTACTGCAGTCTCTGTCCCATATCCCCACTTGAGACTTGCTGTGTTCTTTATTTTACCTTCTTCATTTGTCCCGTCTGGAAACGGTTACTTTTACTAAGAGGGTTGGAAGTTAGCAGGCGGCCGGCCATAAAAGAAACCAGCCAAAACCCTTTGCAATACTACACATTACGCCGACCCCAAATAAAGTTGGGAAAAAGAGCAAGAAGATGATGGTTATGTGTATTTTCTTTCATGGCACCCATGGTCATAAAATTTAATACATTCTTCATATTTTTTTCACTCATATTTTATTATCCTACTAATATTATAAACGTGAAAGTTTGTGAGGATGTATGGATGTATGGATGTGTGGATGTATGGATGTTTGTTACTCTTTCACGCCAAAACTACTGAACCAATTGCGATGAAACTTGGTATGTAGATAGCTGGAGACCTGGATTAACATATAGGCTATTTTATCCCGATATTCCCACGGGATCGGCACTTACGCGGGTGAAACCGCGGGGCGCTGCTAGTTTTTTCATAATTATGTGACCACCCAACTTGTCTATGCTCAAAAACGGAAGGATATAAGGGATTTTTTTCTATCTTATTAGTAAATATAGATAAGATTTGCTAGAGTAAATTTGAATTCCTGTCATTTATAAATTAAGTAGGTATTTCTTGTCAGAGACTTGGGGATTTGCTCTTACCAAATTGTTTCAACTACGAAAGTATAGGAGCGGGGGCGGGGGCGTTAGAGCTTTGCTTACTTTTTCTGACAAGGGGAAGGGAGGGGTCAGTCTAAAATCTTGCTTACGTAATACTACTGCTAAGTTATCACCTTTTATTAAAGAAGGACCGGAAGGAAACATATTTATTTTAAAAATATCCTGTCATCCTTCCCGATACCTTCTAGTTTAATGTCTCATGTGATATCTTCACTATGTGCTCTGTTAATCAGGGGGTTATACAGAAATAAATGAAGTATGTAAGCATGAACTTTAACAGGTTCCGTCTTTTTGGTCTCTCATAGTATAAAAATTAGTCAGTAGAATAACTATGACCAACAGGCCAGTCAAATAAATAATTTGACTGGCCTGTTGGTCTAGTGGTTAGTGACCCTGACTGCTGAGCCAGAGGTCGTGGGTTCGATTGCCACCTGAGCCTGGGTGTTCTTTGTGTCCGTTGTTTGAATGTTTGTAAAATCCCCCGCGACACAGGAGTAACTCCTAATGCCGGAGTTGCCTTTAAAAAAAAAATTGGCATTTTTCTTGATCAACATTGTAGGACTTGACTATAAGACATTAATAGCATAATCCTCCAATGATAAAGGGATTAGATTATGAAGTTATTTTATCTTTCTTATTATTAAAAAAAAAATGGTTTTATTCAAAATGATCTATGTACACATAACCTATTGTACTTATTCTATTTTTAAGTGTAATTTCATCTCATCCATAAGATTGTTTTACATTTTTGGAGTGCACAATGTCGACAGTTGTCTCATGACATGTCCGTAGATCTAAATCGTAAACACCCAGACAGAATTTGTTTTCCGGTGCTTTAAAGAAATCCAGGCCTCTTCCTATTTTTATTATCCATCCGGAACTTAACCTGAAAATTTAATTGCTACACTTAGATTATGAACCATAACTTTTTTAAACCACTATGATGCCAAATACGCAAATTTTGATGGTGATGATGCTAACTGTAGCAAGCATCCCTAGGTATGGTAGGGTTCTAGGGGCACTTCCAACATCACAGGTAGGAACCTTACTATTGTTGTGTAGTTTTATAAGTGTGTGGATTATCAAGCATCTTCTGATGGTAAGGAGTGCAATGATGACAAATAGCTGTCAGAATCATCACAAACAGTTGATCAAAACGCAAACTATAATACAAGGAGATTTAAATAGAAGTAGACCAGATAATCTATCTACTAAAGAGATTTACAACCTCAAGAATCTGAAATAATCAACAAGCCTAATTTATACTACACACGCAACACTGCACAAGCATGAATTATTTTACAAAGCTTGTAAAACCAATACATTATAGTGGCATAGTGTGCATATTGTATGAAAAATATTTTTGTGCCAACCTCTTCATCATCTTATGTGTATGTTGTAACTTTATAAGTAAAAAAAAACTATAAATTCAAAAATATCCCAGATTAATTCTTATTGCAATACTAATGATTAACTTAATTAAAATAAGGCTAATTGTACTTCTTTCCTTATAGACAAACAATCATGATTACCTATTTTTTATGAAGGTAGAAGTAGGTAGAGGAACCTAATACACTTACGTAATCTGTCGATCATGTAATGTTTCGGAGAACTTGACAATAAGTTGTACCCTGTACTTCAACAAGTCATTGGCTAAATTTGAGAAGCACTTTCTCTGGTCATCTCCAGTTTTACTATCTTTAGATGTAACAAGTTCTATATGTCTTAAATTTGTGCAGGAACGGACTAAGAGCTCACATAGTCTAAGGAAGTTTTGACACTGAAATGAAAATGGTAAAAGTTAATCAAGGTACAGTACTTATTGAAATAAAAATTAACAACCAACCTATTGAATATGTAGATGAATATATCTATTTAGGACAAATCATCTCACATATAGACACAACTACAAAAGAAATCAAAAGACGAATAGCTAACTGATGGTAAAGATAATGGTCACTGAAAGAGATCATGAAATCCACAGATCTTAGTATAGGTATCAAAAGGAAGGTCTTCAATACCTGCGTTCTCCCATGTATTACATATGGGTGTGAAACCTGGGATCTTACGAAACATCACAGAAACATGCTGGACCACTGCCAAAGAGCTATGGAACGAAGTATGATAGGTATTAATTAAGAAACAAGATAAGATACGAAACACCGTCATAAGAAGTAAGACAAAAGTCACAGATGTACTTACTAGAATAGATAGTTTGAAGTGGCGATGGACTGGGCATATGCTGCGCGGTACACAAGAGAAGTGGAGCATCATAACAGACTGGTACCCTAGAGATGGGAGAAGGAACAGAGGAGGACAAAGCAAGAGATGGGAAGATGAACTAAAACTGACAGCAGGCCCAAAATGGAGAAGGATTGCTAGAGACAGAGTACAATGGAAATTGTTAGAGGAGGCCTTTGCCAAGAGGCACACTGAACTCAGAGATATTTTATAACTAAAGAGACAACCACAATACAAAGAAAGAAGAAACCAGTTCAGGATAAGAAGCTTATTATTATTATTACTTATTGATCATATTAAACCTTAGGTACAGTAACTTCTGTTACAACCCAGTAATGTTTAGTTCTGAATCCTCCAAATGCCTATAATCTTTTAAGGATACAACGATTAAAGGCTACCATGTCCCATAGCCACCATTGTTTGTAGTTCTAGTATAAACTTTAAGATTTATTTAACACTAGTAGTAAAGAGTAGCCTATATGTTAATGTAGCTATCTACATACCAAGTTTCATCGCAATCGGTTTTGTAGTTTTGGCATGAAAGAGTAACAAACATCCATCCATCCATTCAAACTTTCAAATTTATAATATTAGTGGGATTAGTGGGATGAAATGTGAGAAGTTGTGGTACTAAAGATTAGCTCTAAGGCACTATAAGAACAAATATATATATAATAAATATAAGAACAAAGGCTTACAACAACAACTAGAGTAATTAGTCTCCCCTAAGAGCTAAATTCTCAAATGTGACTAAATTATAAGGCTACGCCATATCTGGCGTTGAAATTGTTGGTTTAAAATTGCAACAAAATAAGACTTGCCTAATTCATATACTACTATAGTAGCGCTCAAGTAGGTAGCCATTAAGTGATTAAAGCAGTCAACATTGATTTCATTTGTAATTTAGAGGTTGAGCAGACCTATAGCTTTGAATAAAAATAAAAAGGAAAATAAATCATTACAGCTTTCTATGACAAACCTGGTGAAAACTTCGAATATAAGGATCTTCGACAACAACAAATTCAACCTCTTCGTCTAGAAATCTTCCAAATAACGTCTTATAACTATGCCCTGTAGAATTATTCTCTATGTGAACCTGTTCATGAAATTGACCTGCATCTTTCTGTTGTAATACTACTTTTTTAATAGCTTCTGCTCTGTTCATATATTCCTCTATTTTTTTCCGTAAATAACTTTTAGTAGGATCGTCGTGTTCGCCTGTAAAAGGTAAGATGAATGTTAAAATATTAAAGTGGATGGCATGTGAGAAAGGTTCCTATAATAATCAAATGCTTACCCTTCATTTTGTCAACTAATATTTGTAGGCCCTCTTGGTAACATACTAAGGCTTCTGTGTATCGTTTCTTAGTATCTAATTCAACTCCACGCTTCAGAATATTTACTGCAGCACTTTCAATGTTCATTTTTTATTTCGTGTATCAATAACAAAATAAACAAATGTAGGTAATATTAACACTACTTGAGTTAATAATACCACCGTTTACGAAGGAACACTCACAACGATATCTAGAAAATTTATAGTTTTTTCTTTCTAGTTAATGAAGACTAAAGCCAGGTATTTAGAAGAATCTAAAATTAAACAGTGGCAGATTAGTTTGATATGTTAATAAGAAACTGACTATTTTCTAAAAACTGATAGGAAACCATGGAATGTAACTGTAGCCAATAGCTACCCTTGCAAACACAAGAGTGTTTAATTTGTCATTTTGTCAAGTGCAAAGGACAAGTAAAAATACATTGCTCATTTTATAATAATAATAAATTGCGACTGATAATAATAAATTGCGACTGGATGAGACGCCTCACTCAGACACGGCCATCTGATTCTGATCCCAAACTAGGCAGGGTATTAGTATTCTGTGACCAGTACTATGGAAACTATACTGCTGATAAACATACTTAAATATTAACTACTTATTATCGTAAATTGATTCCATTACTTAAATAAATAGTACAAAAAGGGCAATGTAAGTACTACTTAACACTTGAACTAATTACTAATCAGTTTGGGGATTCCCCCTAAACTAAACTCATTCGACTGTCTTCTGTCACAAGGTTCACCCCTAAATAATCTAATAACATTATTTAGGGGATTATTCATCCATAAATAAATCTAGTAAGATTATTTTAGCTTTATTTGAGTTATTAATGAGCTAAAGTTTATGTATATATATATTTACTATTTTGTATGCTTTTATATTTTTTATTCTGTAGATAATTTTTTCAATGTGAATGTACTATTTCATGGTCCAAATATGGAACGGAACGTAAAATATCTAAAACTTTGTTTATAAGTTGTAAACATGTCAATCTGTCACACTAATTTAACCTAAAATTTTCTACTAAATATTATTAAAATATATCTGTCGGTGAATAAATAAAGTATATTAATGTTCTTAGTATAGTTAATGGTAGAGATTTAATAAATCAATAAGTTGAATAAAATGTCTCATCAACTGGGGCGAGTAGTGTCCGTAATTCTTCACCGATATTTTGGTGATATTGTGCAAAAAGTAGGAGATGATCTATTTAAATATGGTAGTAAACCGATAGGTATGATAGTAAAGACTACAGGTCTTTCTCGAGGACTGGTGAGTTGCTAGTAAAACATGTATTTGGGATCAGAGTTCTGTAAATAGAGGTTAGGTTTTCATTAAACTTTTCATCTAAGTGTAAAGTTTTTATCTACGTGTACCTTATTTCTTAATATGTTACCAGTTGAAAATTGACGCAAGACTTATTTCAGGTTATAGAAAGTCTTCGCACACTGCTCAAGTTTGACATTGCTGCATTTGAGCCGTCAGCAAATGAATTGGTTGCTGAATATAAATTGGTGCCTGAAAATGTCCTCTTACTCATCAGATACCCTAGGTAAGAAGGCAATATCTATTATATAAAAAGGGTAGTCTTCAATGACAACCAACTGATCGATGACAACGATCAATGACAATTGCTTTCAAACTTGGACGACAAATCAACAGGGCAAAAATTTAAGTTATGTATGTGAATGGGGAATATTCCTCCAAAGGGGGGATGTTTGGACCGTTTAACATTAATAGCATGCCCATAGTAAATACGAACATTTTTGAATATGAACCAGAAATGATTCGGCGGGCCTGTTGCGGGACCGGTGCATGTGTCGTAAACTTCCTAAAAATGGAACTTATAAGTAAGTTGTGGTGTACGCATACCGCATACTTCGACTCATCATACTCATGACTCTCGTAAGCAACAACGCAATGTGATTGGTTACTGAGTTATCTCTGTCTCTATGCGTCACTATATAATAATATGGTACGGCACGGTATAAAACTAAAATGCGCCTAGAAACATGGCCACTCTGTTGTTGATTTTGTCGAGAGCGGACATATGATATATTTTTAATGATGCATGTTCGAAGTACATGGTATGTGTACGCCACAAAGTACTACTTGTGCTTTCTAGTTTTATCCACTTTAATTATATTTATATATCTTGCTTCATATACTCATCAACAATTTATTATATTTCGTGACATTTATGTTAACTTCTTCACTCTTCTAGGTTGTCCATAACCTTACATAATTAATGTGACATCTATCTCAAATTTAATTTTTAAATCATACAATCAGATCCTGCGATGTCATTAAAAACTCTTCAACTTTATAATATTGTGTGTGTGTGTCTATTAAATTTATTTCATGAACAGATATTTATTGCAAATAAAGAGCAAATATGGCAGTCAAGCAGAGTTACTGATAGAGGAATTACTGCAGCAGGCCACTTGCACAGCAACAGTTCTACTTGTCACTATTGCTACCAAGTATAAAGATGATAAGGTACATAGTTCAATATAAGCAGAAAAAATTACAATTTACTTAAAATTAACTACAACACTTAAGTTGACTGTGCTTTTTAACCAACTTCAAAAAAAGGAGGAGGTTCTCACTTCGTCGAAATCTTTTTTTTTATGTGTGTGTTTGCCGATTACTCGAAGACGCCTGAACCAAACTAAAAAAAATATTTTTTGTTACAAAAGGTATACTTCCCAGGTGGTCCCATTTAAATTTTATCGAAATCAGTGAAGTGGATTTTGAAAAATCAACAAAAATCTAAAAATTGTATACGATGATATTTTCATTTGCTCCGAAACATCTGAAATCATTCACTCAGCTGCCATCATACCTTGCTGAACTGAACTTCATCTAAACTTCCAGGAGAAAAACATAACAATCCTGAGCCTTAAAGACATGTTCATCAGTCTTGCTACAGCGGGCTACATCCAGCAAGCACCTGTGGCTGAGCTAAAGGAAGGCAGTGAAATTCCCACTCTAGTACCAGTGGCTACCATTGTACCAGACTTGGATACTAGAACACTGCTGCAAGTTATGAGTGCTGGGAACTTCAATGATGTTAAAGATAGTAAGTTTATTTTCTAACTAACTATGCATAAATGTGAAACTGCATTGAACAAAAATGTTGCCATATTTTACAGCATTGTAGTGTCTATATGGACTGCTGATAGATGTATATAATAATATAGCCTTTTATTCCGAACTGTTTGTACATAGTAATTCCACATTTATAAGATAAACTGTTATATAATGTCTCTCAGTTCGGTGTGCCTTTTGGCATAGGCCTCCTCCAACTGCTTCCATTGAGATCTGTCATCTGCAACCCTAGTCCAGTATGGTCCCAGAGTCAGGCGGATGTCGTCTTCCCATCTTCTCGCTGGGCGACCCCGTATTCTAAGTCCGTCTCTTGGATACCAAAGGGTTACTAACTAGCTCCATTTATTTGCCTTGCAACATAGCATGTGGCCTGTCCAAGCCCATTTGAGGTGGTCAATCCGAGTAAGTATGAGTGATAGATGTATATACATATAATTTTATAATCTAGGTTTTGGGTAATAAATGGCTGGTTTCCGCAACTTTACATCAAAACGCGTGTTTTGCGGTGGTCGGTATAAAACTATTCGACTTAAGATACTTTGCCCGGTATTCTGAAAGCCCCTGACAGTCCAACAATACATTGGTCGCCATTTCCTCTGCTTTCATTTATGCGCTGCACAATAATAATAATAACTCCACACATCTCACACACGGCCGTCTGATTCCAAACTAGGCAGAGCCTGTACTATGGTAACCCGACTACTGATAAACATACTTATATATTTCGAAATACATGCATATTATAGATAAATTACACCTAGGCACAGAACAAATTATCGTGCTCATCACCCAATTATTTGTCCTGGGTGGGAATCGAACCCACGACCTCTGGCTTAGCAGTCAGGGTCACTAACCTCTAGACCAACAGGCCAGTCAACAATGAGCTGTCCATGATACCTATAGCAAAAAGGTGCTTGTTAAACGAGTCATGTCCATTGATAACTCCAGTTGCCGGACGCAGCTAACGTTTGTCCAGCTGGAGTAACTCCACACATCCCAGACAGCCAGCTGTTGAGAGAAAGAGTTAACCTCTAGTGCGCTTCCTTACCACCTTACCTTCCTTACGGGTTCTAGGTCCAAGTTTAGAGACAAATCAGTACAGCTTGTTCTTTGCTGGAAAATGTTATAGAACCTCGTATTCTCATTTATTTTTCAGCTAATTCGTAGATTTTAAATAGATAAATAGCCCTATACTATATATTATTTTATTTTTAGATATTTATTGGAAAGTAAACTACGACCGATTTCACCAGGACTTCAGAGATGAAATAATGATAAAAGCTATCACCCGACGGATTGATGAAAATGGTATGTATATTGTTGACAAATCTCATGGCCAGTGTAAGAGTCATATCACAGACATAAAAATACCTTTTAGTGAATGACTCCAGTTCCATTTTAACCGGTTTTTGTCTTTATAGAACTCTATTCAAATTAACTATTGTTACGGTACGGGAATACGGGATAGCGGCTTGCGACTGCTTATATACCGCTACTTATCTCTAACCTAATAGAGTCGTAATTTCGATATTTTATCCGACCTCGTAGAACATTTCAAACTTTATTCCAAATATTTTAATACAAGTTCATAAATTCCACAAATCTAAATTCGACGAGATTCAAAAAAGGAAATTCTTAATGGTATTCATAAGCCAGCTGCGAACTAACAAGGACATTTCAAACTAATTCAAACGTCACACTATTACCTAATATTATGTTTATCAGCAGTCTGGTTACCATAGTACAGGCTCTGCCTAGTTTGGGATCAGACGGCCGTGTGTGAGATGTGTGGAGTTATTATTATTATTATATTTTTATTGTTCAAATAAACGCCTCATCACGATTACCCGATAGAAGTAACTTCTTAAAATTAGAAGTCTAGTTAACTTCTATTTTAAGAAGTTATGCTATGTACAAGTTAAGTTTCATAATCACTTTTAGCGGGGGAACTAATGCGTTTCCTCTTAGAACAAATGTACCTTATTTCACCGGCCTGGGCGCCGGAGTCGAACCCTGTGAGCGCGCTGGACGTCCGGGACCGATGTCGTCGCGCCGCTACTGACAAGCCCCTCCTGCAGCAATATTTCGACCAGTACTTGAAGGTTTTAGGTATGTATTTAACTCAGGACTCCTGGGTGGACTCATTGTCTCAATTTTTTATTTTTAAAATTTAATCATATTAATTAACGCCTCTCTTGATGCTGAAACTATTCAGTTAAGTAATGTCAGATTTAAACATAATTATCATTATTTTCTTCGCTTAGGATCACCTCCACTATCTGCATCAAATAAGTGTTAGCATCGAGCTTAAATAAGTGTAAAGTTTTACGATTGTTTTTTTGGGAGTACACCACCAGAGTGATGTCGATTATAACAAAAGCTAAAAAGTGAGAATTACATAAGCATATACGTTAACAGAATTAAATTAATTTAAAAAAAAAGTGTGCGTCTCGGGACGCCGAGAGAAGTGATAACTTAAACGCCAGAGAGACTGGCGCCGTAATGCGTTACGTAACGAAGTGGTTTACCCTCCTCTAAGAAGTTATCACTTCAAAAATATAAGTAGTCAGAATGCAGATAGAAGTGAAAACTTAAAACTTTGGAAAAATAGGCAAAGAAATATTGAGACGTTGAGGCCAAGAAAGGTTCTTGTAGACCCCAAATCTGTGCCAACTCTTAGTAGTTATTGTAGTTTGTTTGTTGTTTTCAAAATGTGAGAAGTATATTGTACTGTTTACAAGAACGTCATGTATATTGACATTTTCACTTGTAATATTGGTGTCGATCTTCTGGAAATAAATAATATTAACTATTATTATTACAAATAAAATTACTCCGTTCAGTAAGTCCTAAAAGAGATAATGATAACTTGAAACTTTAAACTACACCCAGACTCAGAACAATTATTGGTCTCGGGTGGGAATGGAACCCACGAGCTCTGGCTCAGCAGTCGGGATGACTAACCACTGTAGCGCGGTGATGTGCGTAGAGGAGAGCGGCGGAGGGTTCGTGCGCAAGTGCGGCGACGCGTCGGGCGGGCAGCTGGCCGTGCGCGCGCGCGCCGCCGCGCTGCAGCTGGCGCACGCCGCGCTCGACCACCTCGTCACCGAGCGCCTGGGCTCCAAGGCCGCCAGGATATTCAGGTACCTCCACTCAAATTGAGTTACACTCGAGAGAATTCCATTAAGTCTATATTTATTTCATCCTGAGAATTCTATGCTTGAAACGTTTTGTTACATATTATGGACAATGATTTTGCCCTAAGCTTCGCACTCGTTCGATTTCTTTTTTCTATCCCTCTCGCACAGTCTAAAATTACTTACCCTATGTCCTTATTTGTACCCCTAACGACGTGTATTTCATGAGTAGTTAAAGCGTAAAAGGGTAGCACACAAACTCACCTTCGCATTTATAATATTATAATTTGGATGTAACCAAAAAATTTATGCGAATGTACTTTAGACCACACGACTGAAGTAAAACTTCATACGAAACTGGCTATGAGAAAAAGAGAGAAAGAAAATGTGTGCTCGCACCTCTCTCTCGCCCCTACAGTAATATACGAAACGTAACTCTCTCTCTTTCTATCTTCACTAACTTATATCTCCCTCTCAACTTCCGTTCGCCTCACCCGATCACACTTATCGTAACGTAAGAAGATTTACTTCAAAAAGTGACGAAAAAGGGTGTCCTTAGAGTTTCTTGCCTGTTCTTCTCCATAGGATCTACGTATTGGAACAAGCAACTAGCTTCACGACTGACCTATTCTGATTGACTCTCCTACTCCTAAAAATACAAAAATGTCCCTTTGACAGAAAAACCCCAAAATATGGTTCTATGTAGGCATTCTTTGCATAGGCATCCTCCATATAGGTATCGTAATAAAAGGACAAAGTTCCCCATGAAACGCTTCACATAGGTATCCTGATAAACATACTTAATATTGGCATCCGCCATATTCCCGTTCAGGTTCAACTTTAAATATACAATGGGCACTTCAATGAGAAAATTTATGTTTTTTTTAATTGCACAACTAAACTTATAAATGATTCTTTGTCTCTTGAAAAACTAGCTACAATATTGCGTATCGGTCTTTACAGACTAATACGTACTAAAAAGTACATAGAAGAAGAAGACATACAGAAGAATGCTATGCTGGTGAACAAAGAGTGCAAACAGCTCACATACAAACTATTGGAGGAACACTTCATCAGTTGTCAGGTGAGATTATCTTTTTGATCTTATCCTCAGTTTACATAAAAGGATTTATGAAAAGACCTTAAAGGATCCTAAAATTTCGAGGCTACATTCCACTAAGAAACTCTTTGTTTTTTAAACGAATTTATTCCAAATATATACTAATCAGATAGATAACTTTATTCGCGATGGAGAATTATTAGTTTCCAAATAGCAGCTTATTTTAGTAAGATAGTGCTGGATAGGTGACCTTAGAATCCGTAAATTACGTCACACGAATTTCATGATTTATTGACACCCCCCCCCCTCCTTTTCACAGGTGGTCATGGTGGGACGTCACATATTTTTCAATTTTACACCCAGAACTGAAAAAAGCAATACTACATTTTTTCTTAATAAAAATGTAGTAACCAGTCTAGACTTTCGTTTACAGGTAATGTTTTGTGTTTCATACTTTAGATTTCGACGTGTGACGTCACGAAGCTTATGACCCCCTACCCCTTGTCACACAATGTCAAATTTCGTTAACCCCTCCCCCCCCCTTAAGGTGTGACGTAATTTATGCATGGCCTCTTACTTTTGCTATAATAGTCAAAACACGTAATAGCTAAAGTTATGAGTTACATTAATTGATATTTGTCTTTGCAGCCAATGCGAAAAGCGGCATCTGCCGGAGGGATGGCGAAAGCTATTTACTTATATCACATAAAATTACACGAGGTACGTAAAGTCTATCACTTCAAACTTGATGACCATTTTATACCTACTAGAGAATAATAATAACTCCACTCATCTCACACACGGCCGTCTGATGCCAAACTAGTCAGAGCCCGTACCAGTAACCAGACTGCTGATAAACATACTTATATATTTCTAAATATATACATATTATAGATAAATTATACCCAGACACAGAACAAATTATCCTGCTCATCACACAATTATTTGTCGTAGGTGGGAATCGAACCCAGAGGTCGTTCTGGCTTAGCAGTCAGGGTCACTAACCACAAGACCAACAGGCCAGTCCGACAGACAGAGAAGAGTTTAGTTTTTTTGTTCTTTATTGAGGAAGGTTACGCTTTTAAGCTTCGACACTTTGTTGACACACACGAAGTTGAACAGTGATCATAAACGTGGGCAAAATTACGAAGTATTTAAAAAAAAAATTACGGAGGAAATATGTACGTGTGTTGCAGGTAGCGCACACGGCGCAGGAGATGTGTTACCGCTCGTTACACAACGTGTTGCGGCGCGCGTTGCACGAGCGCACGTTGCACGCGCGACTGGTGGACAAACAGAAGCGCGTGCGAACCATCGTGCACGGCATGAGACTGCGCGGGGAGCCGCAGGAGAACATCGATGACGTCAGTACATTATACACTTTAATAGACAAATAGTGTAAACCTAGTGTTTGCTTTGTTTTTATAGAATACATGATATTCAACTTTTGCGCTTCGCTTCTGTTCATGCATATGACGTCACGGTTGCAGTAATTCTCAATAATATCCACTTGCACTTTTTGCTATTATTTTCACTTGTTAACTTGTAGTATCTCTAAACTCGAACTAAGTCACTACCGCTCTGGAATCTTCTAGAACATTGTGGGACATTCTATAAATAGACCATAAGTTCCGTTATTCGTCAAAAGATGGCGTGCGTCTTAATGTAAGTATCCCAATCATCTATAATTTCCTCTACTAGTTAATAGATGACGCCCGCGCAATCAATTTAGGCTGCCGTAATAGGAGTTAAGGTGTTTTTCTGTACCCAATATCTTTTTTTTGTGCCCGTACGTAACGTTTTTGTAAAATTTCCTGATATATTTTTTTTTTTATTAACATAAAGTAATTAACAAAAATGGGTTATTAATAAATATACCACAAAAACCATCCAGAGTTTATCAGTGGTATATCGGACACATTATCTCAGTACATACATGGTTAGACATTGTATTAGTAGTTCTCTAATATATGTTTTCCGAGTACAGATTTACAATTTTTTGTATTAATCGCACTGCAGAGTTCGGAGGGTAAGCCATTCAATAATTTTGGCAGCAAGTATTCCCACGTCCGTGCACCATAGACATTTGTATGTTTAATTTGTATGTGACAGTCAATCAGTTTAGTAGTTAATTCGTGAAAGCATTAGGATGAAAATTTTGACTTTCTGATCGCATTTTTTTATGTAAAGATTACTAGTATTTTGTTTTCTCTACAAAAAAGCCCCGCACTAGGAATCATTCCTGTGTCACGACTTTGCAAACATTTGAACAACGGCTAAAAGGTACACCCAAACTCGGGACAATTATTTCTTTTTATTTCACGTTAGTTACGTGTAGCTTTTACGATCACACAAGTTTTCCTGTGTTAGTACCGCACCTACAACACTCGACGTGGCGTAGGGGTAACGCGACCACTTTTACTATTGTATGTGTCACCACAAACAATAATTCTTGTTTACCCTTCCAAATAAGTCAATATGAGTAGATTCACGAAGGTCCAATCTGCTTCAAAACCGCTTTATCACCATACCAACGGCTCTAACAAACCCAATTGTATAACCTCCCCAGGTGGAAGAAACCCTGACTCCACCGGAACAGGCTGTGCTACAAGGAGTAGAGAAGAGACTGAAGCAACTCAGCACGGCAGAGCTCGAACTTGACCGGAACCTGTTCATATTCAACTGGTACTTCACGTATCCAGAAACGTAAACGAACGTAGATTACGTTGTTGCTATATGTTAAGTGTTAAACATTTAGGTGTGTAATTGCTGTTTATATCATTATTCTTAAATAAATGGATGCTGCCTATTGTGCAAGTTGTTGTCGAGTTATTAGTGTACACTACTATAAAATATAATGTAATAATGTTATAAAATGAGTACTTGGCAAGGTTTTAAAACAATTTTATTTAGCTTGCCCTATTTGTGTCCTGTCTTGTGTGGATCAAATCTAGGAATTGATATTTTAGCCTCCCTGTTGACCGATTGGTCTAAATTTTGGTTTGGAATTAACTGTTTTCAGTATCATTGTAAATCCAAGATGGCTGCCGCCACAAATGTCTGGTTACATATTTTTTTACAACCCCTCAATATGGATATCAAATGAAAGGGATTGGGCTTAGTACAATATAGTATACCATGAAAAAAATCCACATATTACCTAACTAAATAAATAACTAAAACTTGATAATAAAATAAGTAAAAAAAGTGTTCCAGTTTAATATTGTAATATTGTAAAGAAATAATAATGATGCAGATAATGTACCATAGCTAAGAAATAATTAGGAAATAAAATAGTGGGGCATACATTACATATTTACTCAGATTACCTTACACCACACGATTTTATTTACGAATTATATTTTAGCTTTTAGTACATTATCTGCATCATAATTTAATCGGTCCTTAAAACTACCTACTAGACGCAGTACGGCATGTGCCGTGTGGTTCCGACACACCGTCCCACCGAAAACCCCGGTGGGGAGAAGGCTCGAAGGGGTTTCCACACGCACAATAAAAGAAAAGAAACGAAGTATTGTAGTGCACTGCGATTAGAACATAGTGTTCCTATGTGGCTCCTTCTGAATTGATTTCTTATTACAATACGCTTAAAATGTTTAAATGTAAGTTAAGGAATGTGAATAAAATGCAAGAAGTTATGTTCTTAAAACTTTATTTGACCCCATTGAAACTCAATAGTCGTTCAAACAATGTACAACCTATAGTGTCCATCGATTATATTATTAATTATAAAATATAGTCCGACTGACAACACGAGCAGTCGTCACACATAATTTAAAAAACAATCGTATGGCTTTATATTTTGAAGCGAATTTACAACTACCCTCAGATCACGGCGATCAATGTAAACTTCAGTAAATACCTAATATTGGTCGATCCACTGAGAAAAACGAAATTATTTCTATTTGTACGATATGATATTGCGTAATTAATCGATCAGAAGTTTTAAAATCGAGTATTTAATAATACAGTTGGAATAAACTAGCGTGTATCATAGTGTGGTTTGTATTACAGAGCTGATAAGTTTGTTTGTACACGCTAATCGTAAGTTCTAGTTTGATTAAAAAAAATATTTTTGCGTTCGTTTATTTGCCTTTAGGAATAAATCATCAGACCGAAATTAGTACTATTTCAGGACTAAAAACCTTACAATTCACGTTTAACACGACATGTGACAGCAATAACACGACCAGCTTCCGACGTGGTATTACATACATTGAAATAGTTTTGTTTTTTACGTTTGTTTAATCTTGCTAATTGGACGTAATTTACTTAAATTTTAAAAATAATTAAGTAACTTCTAAGCAAATTTTAAATGCATATATATTTGCATTCGTTTCATATAGTACCATATACTAATAATACACATTGATTTGTCAATGTCTCATACGCGACTTTTTAAGTATCACACGTAGATCTTCGTAGTTTCGGTTAAACTTGGTCCAAATTAAACCCTTGTCCGTCTCTTTCTGATTCGTTGACAGTTTAATTACTGCAGATTAATAAAATAAAATTTGAACCGGTAAAACCTGCCAACTTTGGCCTTTATGGTATATTTGGCAGCATGTAGAAAATAGGAAATAAATTAGTAGGAACAAAATTCTTTGAAATGGCAACATATTGTTTAAAAATGTTTTTGTTTCAAGAATTTCGGTGAATTAATCTTTTTTTTTCTGGTGGCGACTCCTAGGCATCGTAAAGATCAAGGATAGCGGGTTTTCTGGACGTAGATACTTATTGAAATTTATTCATTTATAATTCTCTCTAAACGTTTAGTCATTAGAACTATTTATTGAAAAGTTTTTTATCTCCCTCATAGCTCTATGAATATTCATTTACATAATTTACCCCAAAAAATTTACTAATATTTCTCTCAGTGGATCAAACCGTAGAACATTTCGAAACGAAATGACAATTAATCAACATCGTTATAATTATGAATTAATATTAACAAGTATATAGATTATGTACGTACGTTAAACAACTGTTATACAGGGACACCTAATATTTTTATATTATATTTATGTATTACAGAGACCTTCCGTTGTGTGACGAGCAAAGATTTATTTTTTAAAATTAAAGTATAAATAATAAATGTCAATCTAGGGTAGATTGATATTTGTTATTAATACCTATTATCCTATAGATACAGCAATCACAAAAATTACTGTTTTTACAGGCACAAGTAAATAGTTTCATACCTGGAAGTGAAGACAACATTAGGAGGAGACAACATTACAAATAATGTCAGATATTTCCATCAAAACAATTCAAAAAGTTATTGTTAGTCATAGGCACTGTTGATGAAAATTCCACCTCCGCAAGTTTTAGTAGAATGTGGGTGCAAAGACACGCACGAGGAATTACAAAAGACACTAGTTAAACATTTTCGGCAGGAAAGGCTTGAGCCGCGACTAAAATCGTTCTACTAAGTTAGTTTGTTATTTTGTTTGTCCTAAGAGTGAAATGTGAATCTGTGACACGTTGTCGTAATGTTAGGGGGAGAAGCAAGCGTCATTTTAAGTGTCCCGAGATAAATGAGACGAAGCTATGGGTTTTTCTTTTCAGTCAGCGTGTCTCTTTTTTGGCTTCAGTTATCAAATATTTTAATATCGGGTTTCTAAGGGATCAATTTTTTTTATATTTACAGTTTTCTCTATAAAGGGGCATACATTTTCTGCTTACTTATACTGAGAGTAAAAATGTTAGTTCGAATTACTTTTTGTTAGCAGGATATGAAGAGATCTCAATCATTGAATCATGCAGAGATGGAAGTTTCGTTTGTTGCGTATATGACTAGCAATACCTTTTTAATCAGATCTCTGCTGTTTTTTTTATTAGACCTCTTGAACGTAGACGTGGTGCTGTGTAATTATCACAGTAATTAAGTTAAATTATACCTACCTTTGTTTTATTTTATCTACACAATTTACTGGGAAGCTGTGTTGTAGTGTAATTTCGGCGTTCCATATTTAGTTAGGTATATACCATACCATATTAGATAATAAATCTTTGTCAGTTCCCACACAACGGTTGTGAAGATATCCACTTCAAGCTAATTAAGTATTACACTTACTAAATTTGTCTAAATTAAAAAGTTGATTTAATATTTACACATTGTTCATACCACAACCCGATTATTCGGAACACACATATATACATACATATATCCAAGCTACTACCGACTTTTATCTATCGAAAACATTTATGTACTTACCTATTTTTTTTTTATTTAATTAAAATTCTTCTATCGAATATCTGTAAACTGACATTACTTGCTTATTGTTTTATCTCTGAGAAGTGGCATAGACTACATAGACTACCCTTAGATTGTGTTTAAATGATGGGCGTTGGCGCGTCGAACGCGTGTTGGATTTTTGTATAGTCGTGCATTGGCGAGCGGCGAGCGTTGCTCGGGCGTTGAACTGTTTCTCGGAATTCAAAATTAGTTTCTAACCTGTTGACGAAATGGTGTGACGTTCTACTTACACAAAAGGTGATAATGCCTTGCAAATTGTCCAACGGTTAATGTTGGGGTGTTGCTAATAGTGTTTTCTTAGCTTACCCACTAGGGAAATTGATTATGGAAAAATAATATATATAAGTAGACTAGGGCAAGCCATTTTCCTCGTAAGAAGGAACTATTAGATCCTTCTTATGAAGAAAACTTCCTAACAAGGGTCCAATCCTTCCTTAATTTCCCTGAATCCTTGAATGAATTGCCCCATTCGCCCCAGCTAAAACAAGACGATCTATGTACCCATAGAGCTTTGCGAGATGCATTCGGTTTATCTTCGGTAGATGGCGCTACATCTATTTGTGAAGGAATAGCATGAACCAGTTTAGTTGATCACTAATATAGACTGAGGACATTCTAAAGACCTCCGAAACGGCCTAGTTACGCTCGATATAAACTTCCGAGAAGACTCAATGCTCTAATTAAGATACAGAACAATACAAAATGTTGTTATGTATGTTAACGAAGCAAGTAACAAGCCATTGCCGTATAAAATTTTGTGCGCATTTAATAGTGGTAAATAATATTTTCTATAATAATAATTATTATTTTTACTGAAATCGAGGCTGTGGTACGAAAACATCCATTATCTATGTATCTTGCTGTCAGATTATTTTAAGAACTATTCAATGGAAATATTAAAAATACGGTGAAGACATCGACCTAAATGCTAAGATATCACCTTACTCCGAACGATTCGACCTACTTTACCCGACTATACATACTGGAGATGTTTACAAAAGCCTTTTATTTATTTTATTCACTTAATTATTAATAGATTAATATTTAACTTATAAAAGTATCGGGCGGTGCATGTTGCTGATTTCATTAAAAAATGCATCGTAACTGATTTTCGTTTTCGTAGAAAATAAATATAAACTAACAACCCGCCCCGGCTTTGCACGGCTAGCAGAACATGTACCTATTGATTTTGCCGACATCTTCAACAATCATCATCATATTTCACAAATTTTACCTACACAAAACCTTAACGAGCCATACCTTCGTTATGAATTACTCCGTCTGTAGGTGAAAACCGTATGAAAATGCTCTCGATTGTTATTGAGTTTATTGCGTTCAGACAGACGCAGGGGACTTTGTTGTATAATGTGTAGTGATGCGAATGTGAGTTTGTTTGTTAGGCACGCTTTCACGCCTAAACTACATAACCGATCATCATCATCATGAAACTTTGAATACTTACATGTTTTCAAAGATAAAAAAAAGGATATCTATAGGGTGTTCTTCATCCCGAAAAAGGTACTCTTCCAGATGGATAGTGAATTGATTGACAAAATCTACAGTAACGTGGTCGAAGCCGCGGGCGATAGCTATTACTCTATAAATATGCAATCTATGTATAACAGGCTTTATTATAAAATGAACCAAAATGTGCAAAAAGGTTTCAGATAATTCGGATGATATTCTTATCGACAAATAGACAATTGCCTTCGCTACACATGTACTTACTTAAATAAAAAATAAGGTTTTTATCACAATAATATCAATTCTAAACACTTTTTAATAAAGTCAGCAAAGTTTGTGAACATCCTTATGATTTTAAAGAAAGATGATGCATTACTAGAACAAGAGATATAAAGAAAAGTATATAATAGCTATCTCACAGAATCCAAAACGCTCAGTGAAATATTCAAATGAGAATTTAGTTAACTTAAAAAGCATTTGTACATTATTTATTACGTTGTTAATATGAAAAACCTAGACATTATAGTATTACTAGCAACCCGCCCCGGCTTCGCACGGGTAGCAGAGACATCTTCAACAATCATCATCATATTTCAACCAATTTACACAAAATCTTAACTCATTATATACTTAAACTTTCCTCATGAATCGCTCTATCTATTGGTGAAAACTGCGTGAAAATCCGTTCAGTAGTTTATAATATGTAATGATATAACCCTCGGTAAAAATCGATAATACATATCGATATACAAATAAATTAAATTGAAGTGTCCGTAATGTTAAAATAATAGTTTTATAAGCTCATACAGTTATTTTCCCGATACCTATTCCTAAAAATCAGTTTTTTTTTTCATTTGTCTGACTGTTTGTGCCGGCTAATCTCCGGAACGGGTGGACCTATTTCCATGGGACTTACACTGATAGATAGGTGTTATAAGGAGGTGATTGGAAAAAGAATTAGGGTTCCGCCTAAAATATATAAATATGTACACTACGCAAGTTGGAAGACAAACCTACAAACATTAGCAACTAGTTTTACTCATATCCCTCCCTGGAGCTCTAGGTACTGAATAGTAATCCAGCATCCAGCAACATCCATTAAAGTACTCACGCTGTAATACAATACAACGTTAGTACCTACCTAAATATATTTTTTGTAGAGTGAAGTGCTTCCCCAATGGGTAGCTCCAATTCCGAGCAGGTATCAAGAAAAAAAAAAAGAAAAACCAAGAAACGTCGTTGGATCAATTACACTGAAGGAGCTGTATGTGGGAACTGAGATCTCCAAAACTAATTGCTAAGCTGCAAACGATCTTCATACACGAAATTTAAATTAATTCTTTAAGTGTCACTCACAACTCTTTTTATATTACGTCGGTGGCAAACAAGCATGCGGCCCACCTGATGGTAAGCAGTAACCGTAGCCTATGAACGCTTCCAATTACAGAGCCTTATAATATACCCAAGATATTAACAAACCTATGACAAACTGAACACATTGTCTAAAACAAGTTGTATTTGAAAAAAGGTCCCGATTCCGAAACGATTACCGGTCCCAATTTCGTTACACGTAAAAATTTCAGGATTCTTTAGCCCGTCTGTACCAAAAAATAGAAAAAACAAAACTGTGTGAAGATATTCTGAGAAATGAGCGTTATGCAAAGCTGCAAAGCTCTCTGCAAAGCTGACGTTATTTATTTTGCTTTTTACCCTTTTGAGAAGTACCCAGTATTGGAAAAGGATGAAGAATGCTAGATGGCGTATGGGGCTAATTAAAAACTATGACAAGCAAGCCTGTGATGGGTAGAAGATAAAAGTAATTAAAAAAAAAATCATTCTCTACAAATAACCCATTACTAATTGTAAATCAATATTTAAGACCGATAAAAAACTCAGTACTTATTTATTTTTGCTAAATCGGTACGACCAAGTATAATTTTGAGAGTCTCGCGCTTTGTATCATCTTACGGTAATTTATAGCGACGAATTCGAATGGCGTTAAAATATCCAGTCATCAGGTAAGCGTCAAGATTCTTATTTATTTTGAAACTAAAAAGTGCTTCAACGAAATTATTAACAGCGCCATCTATGTACACGAGGAAAAAGCGAAATAAAATTAAACGTGCAAATTAAAATTGTATTTATTTTATTTAAAATCTAGCTATTTTATACAACTTAACAAAATACATACATACATTAACTAAACAGAGCAACCAAAATAAAATCATTCATACTGGCATCGTTACTACCTAGACAAACGCATATTTTGCTGCATTCATTCCAGGGGAATTTATCCGTCACTGTTTGGCAAGAACTGTTTCAGTCGTCTTTAATTCTATTTAGACCACGTCATTGGAACCACTGAGTGTAACCTTCGAAGAGATTTAATTTTTTTTTCCTTGGAAACCAAGCTTGACAATGCCCAGTAGCCTTAGAGTATGTAAGGAAGTAATATTATTTACTTTCATTAGGCTCAGTTCATACCAATATATCACTATATTGGTATCAGGTGAAGTACATGGCCCGTAAATCTCGATTATAAAGATAAGAAACAAGTTGACAGCTCAAAAGCAAAACCTCCTCCAACCACGGTGAGATGGTTACGGTTGCAATACATCTCTACGATGGCGTTGTTCAGTTCTAATGTCATCAGTTTCTAAAAACATCAATGCTTATTGAACAATGGCCCATGTAAGGACGCATGCGAACTGCAATGGTAGTTTTATGCCCATTAATTGATAGCGGATATAATGTCCGGACGAAAAATGCGATATTAAGCTGATTCTTTGTTGTAGAGGTAGTAGAGGTTTTTTTTTCCTGAAAACTGCTGGTGGGAGCAAAAAGGAGTATAAGGGATTGAAATTTCTTGTTGGAGGTGTCTAGAGCCAGCCCACGACTGTCACCGGGACTTTGTAATGACAGCGCACACGCAATAAGATTCTCTTCTTTGTTTGCACTCCGTGTTCGGTACAAATGAAGCAACATTTTCGACATTCTGTCCTGTCAGTGTATTTAAGTTTCTCTCTAATACTGTAATTGTCTAATGAGTTTAATGTTATCACTGAGTACTTTCCTTCGAATGTGTCAGAACGAGTAAATAATTTTATTTGTACTATCATAAAACGTTACAAGCTTGCTACAGATGATGAGTCAAATGAACACGACTTTATTGATATATTTTCGGCTTATAACAAAAAAATAAAGTATTCAATGACAACTCAATCCTTAAGCCAATTTTACAATAAAGATTATGATTTAAAACTAAATAAAATGCCAAATAAAAAATATAATATAGTGTATCTGGTATGTAAAGATAAAGTTCTATCGATATTTACAAAAGAAATGAGTGCACAGTAACGGATAGAGGGGAGCCTGCTTAACCAAGCGCTGGAGTTAAAAAACATGTGTATAATGTCAAATGTGCCTCTTCTAAAACATGTAAGTATAATGCAGGCATGTACAGACTTCATAAGCGAGACATATTTTAACATTTTAAATTTATTCTAGTGCCTTTTATACTAAAATTTAACATTCTCGATTTCTCCAGTCGCCGCGTCGTGCAAGTATACATAGCGTTTAGTTCGAGTAAACAGTATGTATGAGCTATGACGATGCTCCCATAATACCTACATCTAGCGCAGTAAATAGCATAATTTAGGATTAAAAAAAAACAAATATATTGCAAGAACTTATCAGAAACAGTAATAATGAAAACGCCCCTTATTACAATTATACTATTTACAATGCAAAATAAGGTAATTTATACACTTCGTTTGTTTCACTAAATAATTTGTCATTATTTTTTTTTTATAAATATCTCAATAAATTTATAATAATGATGGCCTAAATAATAATACTAAATATTTGTAAATGAACGAGTTTTGCCGGGATATAGTTAACTTGAATGTGGAGCCAAATCTATAAAGTCCAGGAACTGAAATCATAGGCTTACTATACTGACGACACCTTATCCCAAATATCTAACGTTAACGTATTATCAGCAACACGATATCTAAAAAACGAGCTATAACTTACGCGGTGAGATATACAGAAACGTTTCATAAAGCTATTCATAATTTTGACGAAATGAAACAGCAATTATTGTACCTTGCGATGTTTTTAGATGAAACTTTATGTGCGTTTTTACATCTTTTATATTTTTGTATAATTCGTGCATGATTGTATTCCTTTGTTATTAATAACTACTCAAATTGACAATAAAAGATATGGAGTGAGCTACGCAAACATTTAATTTGTAAGACTTCATTTAAAAACATCACAAGTTTTTGTTCTGGGCGACTTGGTATCCTGGCTTCTACACTGAACACATTGGAGTCCGTCTCCCGGCACGTTGTCACCTGTCTCACTCGCTCCCACTGCCGCGCGTGTATGTGCGTTACCTTCGCACGCGGAGACATTACAATATGCAGCAAGACGGTGAACAACAACTGCTTGAGCCACCTTTACATTTTTGCCTTTGATCTGCAAAACAGAAACGTAAAACATTACAAACGTTTCTTTGTTTACAAGCAAACTAAGGAACTATTAACTAAAATGGACTAAAAACATCAGTTACTAAAGTTAAACAAGGTAAGGACTTACAGGGTTAATAGGAAGGGAGAAGGGATCAGAGAAGGGGTAGGTAATGTTAACTCCATCGTACTTCTGGAAAGTAAATCTTGGTTAGTTATATAAAATTATTTCTATTGAAAGCATAATTAGGTATTTAATATGGACCTATTTTTATAAAATTAAGGGTTAGAAATTAAGAAAGCAATTGTATTAATTGTCAGGATGTTTAATACGTTTAGTTTGTTAAAGGAAGCATCTGTGGGAGAGTTCGTGCGCACTTTAAGAACCATTCACGAACTTATACGACACAACAAGCGAAATATAGTAGATAGAAATATCAATTACTACATAATCGTAATCGCGTATGGGTGTTGACATACCATGTGAGTTTGGCTCGGGCAGATGTTCGCGCGGCACGAGATGCATCACCGTGGTGCGGCCCATGGGTAGGCCGAGAGCGCCTAGTGTCACGGAGCTATGCAGGAACCGGCCCTGGTAGATCAACCGCAAGATTTCCGCGCGCGATACCAACTCTGATGCCCAGTCCGCTGAAATTTACATAAAGCCTTGTGTTAGTATTGACTCGTGACTCACTCTCACATAAGATTTGTTGTGATCAATATTCTAGTAAATTGGAATCTCTGGTTTCTTTAGTAAAATCAGTAAATATTTTTATAAGTACTGTGAACATTTTCATTGAGGTTTTAATAAAATCATTTATAACTAAACAAATAAATTCATGGTAGGTATACCAATAACTATTATTATTTTATAAATAAAATATGATTTTATTTATATTTAAATTTTCTCCACAATTGACTACACAATTAATAGTCTATCTAGTTGTCTAACATTTTACGAAGACAAAATTTAAAGTCGACAAAACGTGTCTTTGAAGATTAATTTTAGATCAAAAATTATAATAAAATGTGTAAAAAGAATAAAAAAAACACAAAAAGAAGAATTATCTTCCTGCCCCCAGAGAGATTTGAACTCTCGACCCCTGGTTTACAAGACCAGTGCTCTAACCCCTGAGCTATGGAGGCTGACAGTTAAGCTGTCGTAAATACGGATGCCTATTGAGTGTACACTCTTTACACACACTACAATGCGTCATACGAACACAAGTGTGTAACATAGATACTAATATATAATTACAAATGAAGACATAGATGGCGCTGTTTTTAATAAAACAATCATTGTTATATTGTATTGTATGCATTGTATTTTGGTTTGTAGTATTTTTAGATATTTACGGTGACGTAATAATTGACTTCAATAATATAATAGAAATAACCTTGTTACCATTGACGTTAGAAGCAGGTGTATAAGTTAACTTTATAAAACATTTTTGTTAACGAGTTTTAACCCTTTAACCGTTTTTGATCAATTAGTGACTATCTAGTCTACCCGTCATTACCTTATACCTGTATCGCGTGTTACTCGGCACTATTTTAAGTAGACCATGCTGTTAAGCTTAGTCTAGCTTGTTTCCATTAAATATGTGCAAAACAAAAAGATTTAGAGATACAATAATATTCATACAGGTTACTACTACCTACTGACGTACTGGTTTCTAAGGTCAAGATAAGGAGTATTCATTAATGGAACTACATTGAACGTGCATATAGACGGATGGAATTAGCATATTCGCAACTTTAATTGAGATAACCGGTTTATTATTTTTATTTGTTAGATAAAAATGTCACGATTAATTAACATATAAAAAAATTGAAATTTGAAAATTCACTCTAAGTTGGCCCAAAACTATTTTAGGGCCATTCTCCCGAAGGCCTTTTTTCAGTTTTTTCAAAGTTTCGCAATAAGTTAAAAACCGATCTTACTGAAATTTTGTGGGCGTATGGGGGTCTATAAAACCCACATTCTCACATAATTTCAGGTCTAAATATTCATTGAAACGCGAGTTATGAATTTTCGAAAAAAACGGCAAAAAAACCCGGTTCTTTGCAATTTGCAAAAAAACTACTAATCCGATCGGGACTGTTGAAGTCTATTTTTTTTCCTCTTTCAATGTGCAATTTTTATGTAGAAACAACTTTTCACGCAAGATGCAAAGTTTACTCGTAATCGCAAAAAACGGTTTTTACGATTTTTGACCATTTTTCTGACGATGACGCTACGGGTGAACATGCCTTGAAATGAAATATGTTAATCGTGGCGTTTTTATCTAACAAATAAAAATAAGGAACCGGCCATCTCAATTTCTCCCATTTTTGAACGACTTTTGGATAATTCTATCCGACTATTACTTGAATATATCAAATCAGTGTTGCTAAATTATCAATTCACTGCTCGTTTTATGTCTTCGAAATACGAAAATTATTCTATTTTTAAATTGTTGTAAAAACCTTGGTGTGCAACCTCGCAATGGGCATGGTCGAAGGACTGTCCGTAAGCTCCGTAAATCAGTCCCCACCAGGCAGCGCCACTATCTATTAAGTAGGTGAGCGTCGGCGATAACTCGTGAACGGAACACCGAATGTTTTGTTACTGAGCGATAAATATCGCCTATCTGCAGCCGCGTCCTTCTTTGTTGACCGATAAACTTAGCAGTTTATGTTTCTTTTGGTACAGTTAGCGCTATGGCGATATATTACAGTAGTTAGTGCACCAACATAATTGGTTGGTTCTAACATTGCCTAAGGATATAATGAAGAATGTATATCAAAATGTAGTGAACCAAAGTGTATATGTATAATGTATATAATAAGCGGTCCTTTAGTAGCCTATGGAGAAGAATATATGCAGAGAATATTTACGGATATTTGAAAATCGCGTGCCTCAAGTAAGTGTTAATTACCGTGAAGATCCCCTTTTACACAATTTTTTGGAAATAATCCCTTTTTTTGCGGTTTTAGTAGATTGTAGTACAAAGTTACTACTTTGTACCACAAGTTTCTAATGCCCGGTTCCTATAATCAAGAAACAATTCATGTCATTTCGTTCAAATCATTTTTTGATAGATACCGGGCATGAAACAGTTACAGTTAAACCTTTGAAGAAACCATAGCATGGGATAGCTAAGTTTGTGCTTCGGAATGTGTGGACTTCTTTCTCAATAAAAAAATTCCTATTATATTTAAAAATTAATAAAAACTATTATTTTATTTTTTACTCTTTCATAGATTTTATCCTACATCATCACTACATAGTATAAAACAAAGTCGCTTTCTCTGTCCCTATATCTCTATGTGCGCTTAAATCTTTAAAACTACGCAACGGATTTTGATGCGGTTTTTTTTAATAGATAGAGTGATTGAAGAGGAAGGTTTATATGTATAATAATAACATCCATTAAATAGTGGAGAAATACTGTTATTTTTGAGGTTTCTAATGTGATGTCGTAAATAATTACATAACTACTGGATCGATTTTAATAATTTTTTCAGTGAATCACATAGGCTATATATTTTATATCCGTGCAAAGCCGGAGCGGGCCGCTAGTTTTAAATAAAAAGTTATCAAAGCTCCACTTTAGCCGAATAAGAAGTTCCATACCGTATTCAAAGATTAAATAATTTCTTGAAGACAGTGAATGACCCGTAAGGTTAAATTGCCAATAATTGCAGTAATCATTCAATAAAGTATGGTTCACACGTGCGCAGTAACTCGTGCGGTAACTGACCTCACACAACACATGTAACGAGGATACTTAATTGTCCTTTTAACACACCCCATTCTTCATACGGCGTGTTTGACATATGTTAAACGACATGTGCTTTTCATTGGATCGAATAAAACATGTGTTATTATGATGGGAATGAGAGAAGCAGTTGTTAATAACCGAACTAATAAAATCTTAAGATTTCAGTTCAGTCTTTTAGTGATAGTATCGCACTCTTGGGCACATACCTTCTATTATGAGAAGGCCAAACAAGCCAAGGGATTGAATCACGCGGGCACAATTCACAGAAGTCGATGTGCGAGATTATGTTGCCAGACTTCGAGAGAATTCGCTTATTAGCTTCGAAAGCCCAGAGGTGCGTGACTGGTGATTGAATCGATCGATGAAATTGGTTATGTCGGGTCAGTCTTAGTATACTTGTCTAATACCAAGTATTAATAACATATATTTAAGTTTTATATGAGAATTTCATTTAATATATAAACGACACTAAGTTTTAAGGTTCACTAATATTACTGTATATTTATTTATTGGATTATGCAATAAAGTACAGAGTTCCATAAGATATTTAAATAGGATAGTTTATAGCTCTGTACTATGATTATTTTATAACTGACTCTTTCAAGCATTTTTTAAAAAATGCGGACAGCACAGAAAATCTGAGATCTTTAACTTTAAAGTCGGTTAATAACTTCATTGCTTCAACCTACAACCAATTGATAAATATTTTAGGCTGTGTTTGATATAGTAAAATGGTAGTTGTTATAAAAAGTGAAATATAGAACCTTTTTTAAACATCGTCGGTGGCAAATAAGCATAGCATACGGCCCGTGTAATATTATACATTATACGTAAATACTAGTAAGATTACCTATGGGCAGCCCCATGAAATAGACTATTATATTAGACCAGGCCCAGGCTGACTGGCCTTTAGGTCTAGTGGTTAGTGATCCTGCCTGCTGAGCCAGAGATCGTGGGTTCGATTCCCACGCAGGGCAAATATTTTTGTGATGAGCACGATTATTTGTTCTGTGTCTGGGTGTAATTTATCTATAATATGTATGTATTTAGAAATATATAAGTATGGTTATCAGCAGTCTGGTTACCATAATACTGGTTTTGCCTAGTTTGGGATCAGACGGCCATGTGTGAGATGTGTCCAGTTATTATTATTAGGTTCTTTTTAAACATTAAATATAACCGAAAAGATAACCTACAGAAAAATAAACGAAAGGTGTGTGTAATACTCCATAAAATGTACTCAATTTCTTTGTGAAATTCATGCTTCAATAGCAATGAATACCTTTTTCTCGTTAGCAATCATTTTTCCAATAATGTCGAGTGTTGCCTTATAAAGAAACATCTTTAACGATATCGGGCTATTTCTCTCGGCGCCGTATATTTTGCGACCTTTGATCCGAATAAATATTTCGTAAGTCCTTAAAACATAAAATAAAATTACCATTTCATCATATTGGTGCCGATTCTATTGTACACTCGACTAAACTAAAACCTGACTTAATTTCTTCATATGAAATCAACCTAGTGTTCTTCGTAATAAGGTCTATTTGTTACTAGCATCTATTTCTCAGCGCCTCTAAATTTCAATAAAACTTGTCAACGTATACTCAACTTTATTTCCACCCAGCGAGAGTCTTTATTTATTCAAACGCTGTATAATTGCCGTATAAAAACTTGTTCAAAACGAACAAGGATGACGTGTTTTTAATCTACACCTACGAAGACGCTTACTAAAAACACAGAGCAAAAGAGATGGCATTCAACGGATAGCGGCTCTCGCTACGTGATATTAAAGTTTATTTAAGCGTATCAGACTTCAGTCGACAAATAAATTGCTTATTTCGATAGCGACATATGTTACCTACTTGTTTCAATTTGAAATAAGACCTTGTTTCTAAGTATACAAGGTTTACTTCTTATATGAAGAAAATTTAGTGAATTTTAATTTAGCGAGTGAAGTAACAGAATTGGGGCCATTGTGCAACATGATAAGATTATGGTTTTAGGGAAGAGTGTTTTAACATTAATAACAAGATCAATAATAATCGAGGAACCATCGAACATTTCACTGTTCGTGAAACTAAAATACGTGTGTATGTGATAGCTCCTCAGAGCACTAATGCATGATAATTTGTGATAATAAACTGAAACTTTGTAAATTAGCTGTTATCTGTTATCATTATAAGGTTTTCATGAAAAAAACCTCTGCTGTCTGTAGATAAAAATATTGTTTACTAGCTGCTCCCTGCGGTTTCACCCGCGTAAGTCCCTCGTCAAATTTTCTAATTGTCTGCGCAACTTTCTTAATTGTTTCTTTCTTATGAACCTTCTCCTGATAATAAAACACAAAAAAAAAGAATTAGCGAAATCGGTCCAGCCGTTCACGCATGAAGCTGAACCCAGGGGAAATGGGATTCATTTTTATATATAGATAGATTACTTATCCAATACGAATCTTTTTAGACTCAATTTTTTATGTTACATTTACGGGTAAGGACATAATAATATGTCCTGTATTTATATTCAGCAACTAAAAATGTATATTTCTATCTTTAGACGGACGATGTCAAACTGAAGTAACAACTCTCCAAACTTAGTATGTACAAAGATCTTCTGTCACTGTTCGACTACGTACCTACTGATACGTTTTGTTCGGTTAGAAGCTGACGTAAACGAATTGATAAAAGCCTCAAAGACCCTGAATAAAATCATGTGAAATACATACATCTAAATCTACTACTGCAAGGTATTCACGGCTAATACCAGGTGTAGCCAGCAGAAAGGGGGCTGGACCTAGTTTTTATAATAATAACTTTACACATCTCACACACGGCCGCCTGATCCCAAACTAGGCAGAGCCTGTACTATGGTAACCAGACTGCTGATAAACATACTTATATAGTTCTAAATACATACATATTATAGATAAATGACACCCAGACACAGAAGAAAGTTTTAGCCGAATGCAACTGGCTACACCTGGTACTAGCCGTAAATAAAAAGAATTAGGTTTAAACAACTACTATCGACCGCACCGAGGTTTAACCAGCTAGGACTAGGTGGAACCATACCGACTTTTACTTACTTTACTTAAAGCCGCATCTACATCAAAGGGACAATTGAATAACTGCATGTTAGTCTTTGATAGCGTATCATGATTCTCTGTTTCATACGAATTCACCCACAACTTAACGTAACAATGTTAATGATATTCTTTATAATGTGAGCGCTATTTTACTTGGTAAAGTGATCTATAAATGTAATGTATGTTTTGATTATAATAAGCAAGATATACGGCGTATAACAAATTTTAATAACTTTATCCGATCCTGAGTTAGAAGGGGTCTGAAAAAGGCTTGAAATGGTTCGTGTATATAAAACACTTCTTGGAGTGTGATAGTTTTCAGATAATTGTGAACAAGGGACAAGTATTCGCTATACAGACGTGTTCGAGTGTGGAAAAATTTCCCGTACGGGATTTTCCGCACAAATGCAGGAATTCTGCATGTCTCATTGACATGCAGGAAACTGCGGGACTGCGGTAGCGCGGAACGCGCGAATGCAAACCCTATTTACTTTAATGTGCCTTCTATTAAAATCGTGTGCGCCTTTCTCCTGTTGATTCCACCACGCCATCCACGAAAGGATGAAGTGGTTATGTCGGGATGACACTGATTAAAACCACACAGTTACCGAAATTAGACCTATTGCCGAGAGATTCAGCATATAGGTGACGTGGTATCTAAACCAGCAACCACCAATATGTTTTGGCTATCATTTCCTCCCATCTCGTTCACTTGAAGGAGAGCAAGCCCTCCTCCCGTCTCGACTTCTCTGTAATCTGGTGTCAGTAAAATTATTACTAAAATCAGGGGTTGGCTTATGAGTTTATTTTCAGTCCTGAATTATTTACTCAAGAATGTCAAGTGTAAACGTCGTGCCAAACAAACATTGACATTTGATTGTAAGCAAATCTGATGTTATCAGTACTCAAAATGTTAGTCTGTTATGAGACTGAAGCTACAGCCCATTTGACTGACATATTCCTCTATAGATACCTATTACGAGGAATGGTGTAAACTATTTATAGAAGAGGCAAATTTTACTACAAGCACACTTACCTACTGGTTCTTTGTTGAAAAATTAATTCTGCATACGCTATATGGTCATAGGTTATGGAGACCGCCTGCTATTAGGAAAGCTATCGGTAAGGGGTTCAACCATATCCTCTGGATGATTACAAAATAAGAGAGATTACTTGCGATTGCGATACTAGTATTCATTCTAACATATTAGGGATCCGTCCTCATCACCGTAATCGCGTCATCGCCATTTATAAATACAGCTATTGAACAACATTGACACATTGTTTAAGGCTGGCTAACTTTTTCCTCCGATTTTAGTTTTTTAATGTGATTCAACTTCGTATCGTGTAATAGGGGTCATGATACGCTATCAAAGACTAACATGCAGTTATTCAATTGTCCCTTTGATGTAGATGCGGCTTTAAGTAAAGTAAGTAAGTAAGTAAAAGTCGGTACGGTTCCACCTAGTCCTAGCTGGTTAAACCTCGGTGCGGTCGATAGTAGTTGTTAAAACCTAATTCTTTTTATTTACGGCTAGTACCAGGTGTAGCCAGTTGCATTCGGCTAAAACTTTCTTCTGTGTCTGGGTGTCATTTATCTATAATATGTATGTATTTAGAAATATATAAGTATGTTTATCAGCAGTCTGTTACCATAGTACAGGCTCTGCCTAGTTTGGGATCAGGCGGCCGTGTGTGAGATGTGTAAAGTTATTATTATAAAAACTAGGTCCAGCCCCCTTTCTGCTGGCTACACCTGGTATTAGCCGTGAATACCTTGCAGTAGTAGATTTAGATGTATGTATTTCACATGATTTTATTCAGGGTCTTTGAGGCTTTTATCAATTCGTTTACGTCAGCTTCTAACCGAACAAAACGTATCAGTAGGTACGTAGTCGAACAGTGACAGAAGATCTTTGTACATACTAAGTTTGGAGAGTTGTTACTTCAGTTTGACATCGTCCGTCTAAAGATAGAAATATACATTTTTAGTTGCTGAATATAAATACAGGACATATTATTATGTCCTTACCCGTAAATGTAACATAAAAAATTGAGTCTAAAAAGATTCGTATTGGATAAGTAATCTATCTATATATAAAAATGAATCCCATTTCCCCTGGGTTCAGCTTCATGCGTGAACGGCTGGACCGATTTCGCTAATTCTTTTTTTTTGTGTTTTATTATCAGGAGAAGGTTCATAAGAAAGAAACAATTAAGAAAGTTGCGCAGACAATTAGAAAATTTGACGAGGGACTTACGCGGGTGAAACCGCAGGGAGCAGCTAGTAAACAATATTTTTATCTACAGACAGCAGAGGTTTTTTTCATGAAAACCTTATAATGATAACAGATAACAGCTAATTTACAAAGTTTCAGTTTATTATCACAAATTATCATGCATTAGTGCTCTGAGGAGCTATCACATACACACGTATTTTAGTTTCACGAACAGTGAAATGTTCGATGGTTCCTCGATTATTATTGATCTTGTTATTAATGTTAAAACACTCTACCCTAAAATCATAATCTTATCATGTTGCACAATATGATGAAATGGTAATTTTATTTTATGTTTTAAGGACTTACGAAATATTTATTCGGATCAAAGGTCGCAAAATATACGGCGCCGAGAGAAATAGCCCGATATCGTTATAAGATGTTTCTTTATGAGGCAACACTCGACATTATTGGAAAAATGATTGCTAACGAGAAAAAGGTATTCATTGCTATTGAAGCATGAATTTCACAAAGAAATTGAGTACATTTTATGGAGTATTACACACACCTTTCGTTTATTTTTCTGTAGGTTATCTTTTCGGTTATATTTAATGTTTAAAAAGAACCTAATAATAATAACAGGATCGGATAAAGTTATTAAAATTTGGTATACGCCGTATATCTTGCTTATTATAATCAAAACATACATTACATTTATAGATCACTTTACCAAGTAAAATAGCGCTCACATTATAAAGAATATGTTTAACATTGTTACGTTAAGTTGTGGGTGAATTCGTATGAAACAGTGAATTGAAGAGTCAAATTTATTGTTATGGAACTGTGCCGCTGGAGCCAACAGTCTTCATTCCGTTGACAAGACCAATTAGTAGTCAAACCGTGTTTGTATGGTAATCTATGTGAGTAGGGTTATAAGCAAACTTTAGAGCTACGGCATTTTTTTTTTTTTTAATAAAAGACATCTCCTGCATTAGGAATTACTCCTGTGGCGCGGGGGACTTTACAAACATACAAACAACGGACACAAAGCACACCCAGACTATGGTGGGAATCGAACCCACGACCTCTGGCTCAGCAGTCAGGGTCACTTACCACTAGACCAACAGGCCAGTCAACTTTGCAAGCATTGCGAGATTATCATATTTATTAATATGAAATACATTTGAAAGTTTGTTTTTAGACGTAAAAATTGCAAGAAATACTGGTCCGAGAAACAATATTTGTTATCAAATGGTATTTACTGACTAAGGTTTTTAATTATATATATTATCAGTTGTAAGTATTATTATAAATGCGAATGTAAGTTAGCTTGTAACGCCTTTACGCCGTAACTACTCAACCGGTCGTTATGAAATTTTGCATACCTAGACGTTATAAAGGGTATCGAAAAAGATCTATGGTATATTCATCCAGAAAAAAAATACTCTTCCCGTTGATTGACTAAATCTTCATTCATTATCGCGAGCGAAACCGCGGGAGCAAAAGCTGTTTGTGGAGCGTAGGACAGGAATGGGAACTATGGGAAGGCGGCGCAAAGCTCGGAATAGATGATGCTATTAGTCGAGGTTTTATTTGGGACTTAAAATCACAAATATAATACTATTTATCTTTTATAAGAATGGAGATTTCAAACTGAAAATACGAACATTTAACTGTCTAACAACTAAAAGCACTCTTACGACATCGTGGAGCATCTATTAAAGAAAAAACCGGCCAAGTGCGAGTCGGACTCGCGCACCGAGGGTTCCGTGAAATATTTTTATTATATGATGTAACTAAAATTTTACGGTTTTCGCATTTTTTTCCTTTATTTGTGCTATAAGACGTTGCTTCGTACCAAATTTCAAGATTCTAAGTTTACGGGAAGTACCCGTAATTTGCGGAAATTTGCGGCCTAAACAGCTGTATCTTTTGATTGCCAAAGCAATCAAAAGATACAGCTTAAAAATAAAAAAAATTAAATCCTATAAGGGTTCCGTTTCATCCTTTCGAGGTACGGAACCCTAAAAATGATGTCTATATATATCTACATTGTCAACACTCGATGATATTTTGCTTAAAATATCAACAGTTTTGTACATTTAAACATTTTAAATTGATTTTCTTTTCATCACAGGTTTATATTTTACGTCTGGAACGATAATTTTCAATTAAATTCAGAGTTAAATAGCTATTATGATTCGCCAACAGAGTTGAATGTTTCTTGTTTTGAAATCTTCAGGTTTGAAGTGTTCAGAACACAGTCTTGAATTTTTTGTAGCACGATTTTTATTTAAGCCTATATGCTTTAATAAAAATTAAATATGCTTTTACACTTTTCTTTTGGACATATGTAAATTCCTATGTTTTTACATCTAAATGCACTACGAAAAATCATTTCCTTATGATGTGAATATCTAACACATCTGCCTTCTATTCTCAAAAAACAGTATTTGGTTTGATGATTAAAAAATAAAAAAAAAAAACTCTTAATTCCTTGAGCTTTGTTAAATAATTCTATTTTAACCATAGCAACTTCCCTACTACTTACTGAAGGATAAGTATGTCTATTGTAATCTCCAGTTGATTGATTTCAGTAAGTCTTCGATTAATATTAAGCCAATAACAAGAGGATCGAGGCTCTATTCCTACCAAACCGTACACATAGGGCTGATGGCTTATCGAAAAAATTCCGTTTTGCGAAAATTGCGTGGGGCTGAGCTTTTTGGGCTGTTCTATAATATTGTTTATATGAATGTTTGCCTTGTTTAAAATGTACTAGTAACCAGCCCCGATTTCACACGGGTAGCAGGCAGGGACATCTTCAATCATCATCATCTTTCAAACCTTAACAAATTATATACCTAAACCTTCCTCATGAATCGATCTATCTATTGGTACTGGTACTATTATGTATTCTGTGCTATTGGGGAAAACCGCATGAAAATACTTTCGGTATGTAGATAGCTGGAGACCTGGATTAACATATAGGCTACTTTTTATCCCGATATTTCAACGGGATCGCGACTTACGCGGGTGAAACCGCGGGGCGCTGCTAGTATGATATAAATTTATTTCACACTAGCTGCACCCTGCGGTTTCACCCGCGTAAGTCCCGATCCCGTGGAAATATTGGGATAGAAAGTAGCCTATGCGTTAATCCAGGTCTCCAGCTATCTACATACCAAGTTTCATCGCAATCGGTTCAGTGGTTTTTGCGTGAAAGAGTAACAAACATCCATCCATCCATCCATCTAAACTATCACATTTATAATATTAGTGGGATATAAATTTATTTCACACTAGCTGCACCCCGCGGTTTCATCCGCGTAAGTCCCGGTGCCGTGGAAATACCGGGATAAAAAATAGCCTATGTATTAATCCAGGTCTCCAGCTATCTACATACCAAGTTTCATCGCAATCGCTACAGTAGTTTTTGCGTGAAAGAGACAAACATCCATACATCCACACATCCATACATCCTCATAAACTTTCACGTTTATAATATTACTAGGACTTATACTACCCAGAAGGCAAACAAGCCCGGTCTCCCGGTATGCGGTTAGTACTATCTGCAAGCATTCGAATCGTAAGCGATATCACTCCTATCCCTCATTTCTATGGGGGGGTAGGCGACCCTCCACATTATTTCTTAGTAGTTAAAGTTACGTGAAGATGGCACGCATACCGGGCAGGCAGAAATGTTTTGAAATTATTATTTATTTATTTCAACAACAATCATTACAGTAGTTTCCTAATTCAATGGTGTAGCGAGCTGATGGTAACAATACCTTCATTAATGTTATATTATTTTAAATGTAGAACATAGTATATTTATTGTCTATAACAAATTATCCACAATGTGTGAATTAAGGTTAATGGTCGATTCGCACAAATTTGTTCGCATACTTTGTACAAAACGACCCTTTTTAAAATTAATATTTTTTTACTGGTCGATTCGCACAAAGTGAATTTATTAGTGTGCAAATCGACACCTCTAGAAATAACTAAACCATGAATTCACTCAGAGCGTAGCAAAAAAGGTCTGTTTCCTTCGCTATAAGGCTTAGAGGGCGAATCCCGGTTGTCAGTGGAGCCTCTTTCAAACCCTGCATTACTAATAAATATCTGATGTTCATAAATCTGTCATTTTTATATATCTAGATCGGCAAACAGTAAACAAATGCTCTCGTATCTCGCGTATCACCCTAAACCATCCCACAGCACCGTTACAAACACCAGCCTGCTATATCACGGTGAGCTGATTTCCATAAATGTTGCGAACACACTCCATTGCAGCCCCACGACCGCTTATCCCCTGGACACCCAGACAGGGGGTATTTATTGCACCCCAAACATAGTAAATAACTCACAGTATTCAAATTCTAACTTTGTGGAGGAGATAGGCGTAATTGATTCGATTCAATAGTCATTTTACAGTACAATTGAAACAGAAGTGCCCAAAAGCCTAATCCGACTATAATAGTGAAATTGTATCACCAACTAATATTAAATTTTTAAACTTAAGAAAGAGGGAGAATAACTAGTCGACAACTTGATTTCACGGTTTCTAAAGCTCATCACACACTATACCGTCACGGCTCCACCCCAGCAATTAAGTTGTCATTCAAATCTGAGCTTTAAAACGCTTACTGTCCGCTGTCGGCTTTTTCATATTGACATTATGAAATATATTATACGATCACGTTTTAATGCTCAGATTTGAATGACAACATTATTGCTGGGTTGGAGTTATAAAAAAATTACCTAGTTTCTAGATACGATTTATGGCGCGTTCCAATAAACAAAAATCCCGGCCAAGTGCGAGTCAGACTCGCGCACCGAGGGTTCCGTAAAATATTTTAATTATATGATGTAACTAAAAATTTACGGTTTTCGCAATATTTCCTTTATCTGTGCTATAAGACGTTGCTTCGTACCAAATTGAAAGATTCTGAGTTCACGGGAAGTACCCTGTAGGTTTTGATTACCTTGCGAGAGCAAAAGGGTCTTGACAGACAGACAGACCTTCGGACGGACGGACAACAAAGTGATCCTATAAGGGTTCCGTTTTTTCCTTTCGAGGTACGGAACCCTAAAAACGATTCGTTTTGCTTACGAAATTTTATCCCGTCCGTAAGCAAAACGAATCGTTTGTTGTTTATTGGAACGCGGCATTAGACGTACAGGTCGAGATTAAAAAATAATTATTCATATACAAATATGAAAGCTGTACGATAAAAAGAAAAAACTTAGGAACTAAGTTTATAAATTTTTTAATTAAATCGTTATTTATGAGCTATGTTTATTTTTTTCCAACTAAAATACAAGGGAATGTTCCTTGTGTCGCGAGGACTAAAAATTTAATTAACGGACACAAAATACAATTAGACTAAGGAAAACTATTACAAGTATCCCACAAATTTACTAGACCCAAGTACCACCAATACAAATAAATAAAATTGAAGTGTCCGTTTGTGATTTCAAATTAAAAGTTTTTTTAAGCTCATACAGTTATTTGCACGATACCTATGTATAAAAATCAGTTTTAAAAATTTTTGTCTTTGTTTTTTCCGGCTATTCTCCGGAACGGGTGGACCGATTTCCACGGGACTTTTACTGGCAGATAGCTGGTGTTATATGGAATAACTTAGGCTACTTTTATTTTGGAAAAAAAATTAGGGTTCCGCGCAAAATATATAAATATGTACACGCGAGCGAAGCCGCGCGGGAACTGCTAGTAACATTATATAATACCTTCAGGCCAGTTGTCGTAGACGTGTATTGCAATATCACCCGCCGAGTCTACGGGACTGAACACGAACTCCTTCGTCTTGCCGGATACCAGAATCAACCGAAGGTTTATCTGAAACAAACATAATAAACTATTAGTTTAAAGATAATTGAAAACGCACTGAAAAACGAAGTGAGAGAAGACAAGACATTCATGAACATATTATTAATACTAGTGGTCGAATTTCGACCATTGTTTTGTATTGGCCAGTATAACTTGAGCTTTCATTGTATAGACTTACGATGACAGGTAATCACATATTATTATACTGGACGCGTGTAATTTCATTAAGCCTATTTCATGTAACTTTTAAAGTTGTAAGACATGTTGTTTAAAAATGTTAGTTTTCTGCACTTCTTCTATATATAAACTGTAAATATTCCAAAATTCACGTTACTACTAGATTTTCTTAAAAAGGGGTACAAAGAATTCTCTTCACGTATTAATATAATGATTTAATTAAATTTACTCTAAAACCTAAATTTCGACACAAAACCTTAAAGACAAAGTAAACATTGAGATACATAAACGACAGAAATACTTAAGACTTGATTAATACACGATTAAGAGCTCTTAACCATTTATTTCAATTAAACCAATGATAGGTATTTTTTAATTCTCAGGAGTAGGAGTCAGTCAGACTAAGTCAGTCGTGAAGCTAGTTGCCTGTTCCAATACCAATGGAGAAGAACAGGCAAGAAACTCCAAGGACACTCTTTTTCAAAATGTTTATACAAATTTATTGGTTACATTCCTTTTTAGTTTGTGAGGAAGTATAGATGTTATGATGTTTGTTGTTCTTTTACGCAAAAACTATTAAACCGATTGCGATGAAACTTGGTATGTAGATAGCTGGACACCTGGAACCGCCCTGCGGTTTCACCCGCGTAAGTCCCAGGGCCGTGGGAATATCGGGATAAGAAGTAGCCTATAATCCAGATCTTCAGCTTTCTACATACTAAGTTTCATCACAATCAGTTCAGTAGTTTTTGCGTGAAAGAGCAACAAACATCCATACATCCTCACAAACTTTCACGTTTATAATGTTAGTAGGATTGCACCATTTTGTAGACAATTGAATAACTTATCTTTTATTGTATCGCTTTTATTAAAAACTTCTGAGTCTGTGAATTTTGGTATCGGGTCTCAAATTATGTTGTAACACAAGCGCGAGTAATACCTACCAAGGTCACTGAAAATCAGACACTGGAATAATATATTTCAATGCATAGTTTGTGAGCGATTTTGGGCAATTCTTCATTTTTAACATATATATGTTTTCTAACTTAAAATATCGACTAGATATTTAAAGATAAAGCTAATATACCTAAATACAAAATAGATTAATACATTGTCCGCATAATGTTTGTAAATGTCCGTGTAAACAAAAAAAACCTTTGAAAGTGGCATAAAATGCATACAAAATCCAATTTAAATTTTAAACCGCCTTAAAATATGACCTTTCTGTATTACATCCATACTAATATAATAAAGTTTTTATGTTTGTTTGTTGGTTTAAACGCGCTAATCGCCGGAGTTACTTCTGTATTGGATAGAATATTCATTGAGGAAGGTTATAGGCTGTATAACATCATGCTACTACTCTTACGAGCGGAACAATGATATAATGAAGCTTTTATAGGCCTTGGTGATCATAAAATTTAATAAGTATATATTATGCTTATCATAAAAATTGTCATCGGAACTGAAACTACATATAAAATTTTAACTCCATAGGATAAGAGCAAGTGGTTTTAAATCAGATATCAAGATATGACCCAAACATTGCAAATTAAATCAAAGCTTGTAAAATTATATAGTCAGAGAAAACAAAGGCTTTGTTAGCTCAAACCCATGTAGGTGACGTTTAATTGGGAAAAATTCTCATCACACGCAAAATATTCGTTAACTCGGTCGTTGTTTCATTCAGTAGGTACTCGGTAAACTAAACCCTGTAATTCGCATGGTAAATGTGTACTGGAAAAATTTATCCTAAAGCCACTCCTATGTTATAAAAATAATAATTTATCTGTTTAGCAGTTCATCATCTTTATTAGTACAAATCGCATGTGTTCTTTTGCACGGGTAGGGTTGCCAGATGTCTGATTGTAACAGGACTTGTTTGGCTTTTTACGGACGTGTGTGGCCTGCCTGTTCGACACTTTTTTAGGCTGACAACAGAGAGGCCGGCGAATCTCGAGCCCACATTGTGATATATCCGGACGGAAACTTAATTGGCATCATGGGAGTAGGTGCATTTGGTGTTAAAAAGTCTTTAATGAGGAGTAACTGAAACTTAAGCGGGTGACAGACTCACGAGTTAAAATTTTGCTCGTCGCCCGCCTTGGCTTGCATGGTTGTCAACACTGGGAGCCGTGAGCCGCGCTCCATCATTTTGTTTATAAATCGGATGGACGTGTGACGCGTTTACTACTTACTTTTTGGAAATGAGCGATTTTCCTCATTATTCACATGAGTTCATAGAATGTTTTCGTAGTTAGGCATGTCTGCGACGAATTAAAAACAACGACTACAAAGATAAAAATAAGAAATTAGAAGCTTTCAATAAGTTACTCGATATTTTTTAGGAAAAGTGAAACCAAATGGAATTTTAAGAGGTCTTCATACAAAGGCTCAGGCAAACGTAAATAATTCCAAATGTCACCTTTCTCCTGATGTTATTCTTCTTTAAATGAATATATGATAAATTCTCTTTTAGTTAGCCACTGTGTCACATCTTTTGTTCTTTTTCATAAAGCAATATGATATTACTCCTATATATCATAAAGAGCTCCTTGGTGTTCGACATCGTGGAACAGTATGAGTAAGTTCGTCGTGTGTCGTCGAACTCGAGCCGAGTAAGTAGGTACGTGTATTTTAAAACCGCGAGTTTAAAGAGTCATCCTCTTGTACGAGTACTTAAGACAATATTATACATAGGTCCTATCTACGACGACGACGGCCTATGAGCATTTTGCTCATAAACAGATGAAAATAGAAAGTTCTATCATTTTCCGTGGATTTACCAGCTCTATTTTCAACGAGTAACTGTAGATAACTCAGAATTGCTTGAAACTTCTGCTTATTCTGTGAAATGTTTACTTACTATAAAAATATCCGTTACATATTTTCCAACTGGATATACAAAAGAAATTCCACGAATACCGTAAGGTTGAAACGTTACGACGTATACATAAACTTTATAAATACAGTTAGTTGTTCATTGAAAAATACTTTCGATAAACGATACGTGAACGCGAAGTAGACGATATTTAGAAGACTAGCACACATATATTTAGCCGCTTACAAGTAAATTGTGAGTATTACGAGAACTCTCGCCTTGAACTACAAAGTACATATTATAATGTTTTTCTATGGTTTACAGAAAGCAAATAGAGGTTAAGGAATGTATTAGTAGGTATTTAAGGTAACAAGATAAGCAGTTACCAGTGCTTATAAGACCCCGCAGGGCAAGAGGTATCAACTTTTAAATATCCGCGTTCCATGATATCATCATGTACCTGCCCTCGGCGGTCAGCGCAATATATTTTCATACTGCACAAGATTTCTTGTTATGGCTAGGTGCCTGCTGACGCGGGAATATTACAAGGTACATTGGGATAGGGAAAATGGGTAGGGGAAGGAAGCTAGGGTAGGGGATACAGGTCTTGGATGAGGAACGAGACTGAGACTGCAGTAGCTCGAAGAGGCCGGGGTCACGTACTCGTATGTACAATATGTCCTGTGGTTGGAGAGGCCACTATCCTAAGTAGGTACAGCAACTGGAAGATATATAATTATGTATATGTACTAGGTATTAAAACGTCAGGCAATTTAAAGGTATATTTTTTTTTGTTTTACTACAAATTACGTGAGCGCGTTAATTCCCGTACGCATACATAATTATATACAAGAGGTATCACCAGTACGTTGACAAGCCTGACGAAGACCCTCTAAGCAGCAAAAAAATAGGCAGTCATGGGACTGTCGACAGAAGTGAAAACTTAAACGAAACGATGAACTTAAAACGTCAAATTATCAGGTTGGTGACATTAATTAATAAGAAGCTGACAGAACTCAATGTTTAGATTAGCGCCCTCTAGTGGATCTATATAATATATGTATTATTAGCGTGACGGTCACGAGTGCAGTGCTTTTTCCCATAGCAAAAGTGCACAAACACGCCTAAAGAAGTTTTCAATTCAATTCAAAATCATTTATTCAATTAAGACACTAAGTGACATTTATGAACGTTAAGTTGAAGCTAGAGTTAAAATCATAGATCGGCGCAAACAGACGCCACAGCATGTACTGGATTGTCGAGGTAAATAAGGTAAAAACACCAAAATCTACTGCCAGCTTGTGTCGATCTATAACTTCCAGTTTCCAAAATGCATAGAGCCTTATGAGAAGAATACTGGCAAAGAAACTCATGGCCACTCTTTTTAAAAGTCAGAACTTCAGGTACAATAGTGTTAGTGTTACACGAAAGGTAAACAGGATGCAAGCTGATGCCACCTGAATTTCATTTTATTGAAATGCTCAAAAGCTAACGTACTAAAAAATAAAAATCACTCAGTAATACCGTTGAAGGTTTGAACTTATTAAATATAGAAATCATTCAAGGTGCACATCTACCTTCATTCAGTTACAAAATCTACTGTTAAAAATAATTCGTGACTGGATTAAGAGGCTAGAGTTGCAGTTGATCGAACCAAAATAATAGTATAGGCTAAAGCATCGCTGACTAGGCCGACCAGTCACCCCAAGCAGCACCCGTTCACGAGTATGACGCATGGACCAGCCATCATCTCCTTCGCCATATCAGAGGGAAAGAAATGACCCGCCCCATGACGACGCCGCAAGCAATGACATTTTAGTGAGCATGACGAACCCGTCGAGATACTGATAAAAATCACTACTAGTCAAATTACCATAATAATCATCACACATTACTTTCAACTGACAATGGTTTGTTAATAATTTAACTTAATTATAAGACAAAGAAGTTTGTGTGTATATACCTAATGACACCTTAAGCCCAAGACTGTCGTTTAGATAATCGTTGATCGTATAGTAGGATCTCCTAATAAAGTGATTTTTTACAGTTTGCTTGAATTTATCTACAGGAAGGTCGCTTACATGTATAGGAATTTTATTATAAAAACGTATACCAAGACCTTTGAACGAGTTGTGTACTTTATGCAAGCGATGATAGATACCAACGAGTTTAGACTTGTTTCTTGTATTAATATTGTGTATATCACTGTTTTTCTTATAGTCATTAATGTTGTGCCTAACAAACATAATATTTGCAAAAATATACTGTGATGCAACAGTTAAAATAAAACTCTCGAAGAGAGACTCTAGCACCTAAATTGTATATGGAGCGGATGGCTCGTTTTTGGAGAATAAAAATCGTTTCAACATCAGCCGCCTTGCCCCAAAGTAGTATACCATAGGACATGACGCTGTGAAAGTAGCTAAAATAAACTAGCCTAGCTGTGTCCGTATCAGTAAACTGGCGTACCTTCCATACTGCACAAGCTGCCGAGCTAAGCCTACCTGCAAGGCTGGTTTCAGTTCAAAAAACAGCACTACGCTGTTTTAACGTGCAGGGAACAACCCCAGGTGGTAAAGTCTGATGGAGCCAATCCGAGCTAAGATCAGTTTGCTATTGTGCTTGGCTTGAAAGCAAGCTGTCTCATATCTTGTGCAGTGAAGCTCACTATTCTTAAGAAAATGTGTTTTTAAAGAACAGCTGCAAAATTTCAGTATTTGTGCAGTTGACATAACCGCACCGACTGCGTAGTCCGTTAACAGTCAGCGTGCAGTTCAATTACTTAATATTGGAATACAAAGTCGAAGGATATAGACACACTTTATTTAAAAAAGTCAGCAGAACTGCATGCTATATGCATGCGGTCTGGAAGTGATCTGCGCAGTCGGATAGCAGTCTCGATGTAGTTACATCAACTGCACAAAAACATCAAAACAAATTGCAAATTTGCAGCTGGCGTGCAGTTTAAATGCTGGCCGTGTGTTTAGTGCCTAACGAATAAATAAAAAAAAAATAGCAAGTTTCCTCATCAAAATTTGTAAAATAAGACCAGATAAAGACACAAACGGCAAGACAGACAAGATAAACACACAAATAAGCCAGATATAAAATGCTGGCACGCACGGTCTACTACCTACGTTCATTATAATACATCATTATAAAACATCTCATCATCAGTTTAATAAATTAAACTAGCGGTTCACCGCAGTTCCACCTGTGACTGCTCCGCTCCTAAGGGTCGTAGCGTGATGTTACATAGCCTATAACCTTCCTCAATGAATACTCTATCCAATACAAAAAAAAAAATTCAATTCTGACTGATAGTTTCAAAGATTAGCGCGTTTAAACAAACAATCAAACAAAAAAATCTTTAGATCACTACATATTATAAAACAAAGTCCGTCGCCGCGTCTCTCTGTCTGTATCTGTTCGCGATAAACTGAAAAACTACTGAACGGATTTTCATGCGGTTTTCACTAATAGAGAGAGTGATTCATGAAGAAGGTTTAGGTGTATTAGGTGTATAATTTGTACCCGGGCGAAGCCGGGGCGGGTTGCTAGTTTATTATATACCAGATGCACCCTGTGTGCGCTGCAACTCGCGGGCGTCCCCACAACACCCTACCAAAGTTTCATCACAATCTGATCAATGGTTTCGGAATGCATAGAGGACAAACAAACATACATTGATTTTTATATATATAGATTATGAGTATTAGATAACTAACCTACAACTTGTTATAAGATACTTTAAATTCTTCATAAATATACGTCTAATTGCAGATTTACATATTCAATAAGAATAATAATATATGTACATATTTTTACCATTACGGAATGGTTACATAAATATGATGCATCATTGTATTAGCATATACTTCTGACATCTGCTGCTAAATGATATCATAATTGCGTTCTAGGGTTACCCCAATACTTACACCTACTTCTGACTTGCCTGACGTTTCGATCAGGTTTTACTAGCCGTGGTCACAGGTTGACTCAACCTGTTCCAAACGTCAGGCACTTCAGAGGTATGTAATACCTATTTCGTGATCGCGTTAATTCCCGTTTAAAAGTAAGTTCCCGTAAGTTTAAAAGTATATATTATACCTACTTGTAGTGGTATTCTACTACATTAGGGGACTGAATAAAACAATTAAAATATAGAACATCAGATGATATGAGGTCTGTCTGGGTGTCTATACAGCGTGTAAGTATCACCGTCGCGAATAACTTACAAAAACGTCTTTCTTTGGATACTTACCACAATGCAAAAGTCAGTTCATCATAAAATGCGAGATTAAGGATTTACAGTCAATAGTTTGATTTTGAACTACGCAGTGTAACGTAACACGCGTACTGTGCGGAACGGTGAATGACCTTCAGCGCACAGCGCCGTCAAAGCAGATGATTGCATAAATGTTTTTTGGCAGAATTTTTACTGATTTTTTGTAAAATGTTCTGTTCACTCATTGTGATATCACTTTTAAGCGAAAAAAATATGAATTTCCGGCAGAAATTTCCAATAATTTTCCACTCAGAATGAATACACTACTTCAGGACTCGGTACGGTGTCACTTACACCCTGTAGATCGACTTCGTTTAATAATCTACAATAATACACCCAGGTCCTTATAACCTAGGCTAGTCAGATTGTGGATATGCATTTATTATACTCGTGTTACTAAAGATTTTAAAAAACATTTTTTTAAGTTAAGTTTTATCTACTGCTACCTTCTTACAGTTTTATGTGAGTCTGTGGAGATGTGGCAAAAGTTGGCAATCCTATCCTACTAATATTATAAACGTGAAAGTTTGTGAGGATGTATGGATGTGTGGATGTTTGGATGTTTGTCACTCTTTCACAAAAAGCTACTGATCCAATTGCGATGAAACTTGGTACATAGATAGCTGGAGACCTGGATTAACACATATGCTACTTTTTATTAAGATATTCCCCCGGGATCGGGACTTACGCGGGTGAAACCGCGTTATTATATACATATAACATCCCATTAAAAAACAAATTAAAATATACCATAACTCTACGTAAACATACTACTGATTTAATTCTCTTTAATGTATGGCATTCAGGTACTAATTGGTAACCTTTAAATCGCCAAATTTTGTTCGAATTTTCTCAAAAAACAAGAAACGAAAATGTATGTAAGATAATTATGTATAATATTTGTTCAGAAGCAAAACATTTTAAAATGAATACTACGAAATGTGATTGAAATGTTTGGAAAAAAATATTAAATATGTCTATAGGCCATATTATAGTCAAAATTTTATCTTAGTGTAGGACATAAAAAAAAACGTAATTCAAAATAATCTCGCGACCCTGCCAGGATTCGAACCTGGAATCTTCTGATCCGTAGTCAGACGCGTTATCCGTTGCGCCACAGGGCCAGATAATAATATCTTTGAAATTAGTCTACGCTAGGCACGAAACATTCAATATAAAACAATAAAAAATATTTCAATAGCATTATTTTAGTTTTCCACTGTCTTCAAACAGATATTTTGTTATGATGATGATGAATACCTTTTTTTTTTTAATAAATTAGCTATTCAAAGATCTTTGACATTTACGAACAAGATTGTATTTTACACCTACGTAATGAACTAAAATAAAATTGTAACCTTGTTATTACCCTTCTTTAGAAATAGAACTTATATTGTTCAAGATTTATTATGTATTGTGTATACGAACGGGCCGGACCATAGTAACGAGCTTTGCGGCTGCCATATTTCATTTTCCCCGCCACCCGGAGTCATCCGCCATTTTCATTCTTGCTTCAAATCGTGCACAATTTTATACTTTGTTCCCTGTGTTTTCATTTTTAACATGGTCATACATATCCTCACGCTTACACCGCATAACTCGTACTTAATGTGCTTTTATAGTTATGTATAATATACAATGGACATGTATTTGTATAACCGATAGAAAGACTGTTGGAGACTAGAAAATTTAACATAATTAATATTTAATTTTCTACATTTATTTAGCACTTATATCTTTGTCTCAGTCTCTCACAAAGGAATAATAGTTTGACTGATCTGTTTTTGTATTTCCTAAGTTGTACCTTTGTGATGAGAGAAATAAATACAATTTTTGTAGACTTAAAAAAGCTTGCATTTCAAATATGTCTGGCATTGTACTTTTTTGTTTGCGAAAAATGAATTCTAAAACATATATGTTGAGAATTAATTTCCATTGATAAATTATATTTAAACATATAATTTGTTGGATGAATCTAGGACAACCTTAGTTAAATTTTTAGCTTTTGGACGATGGCAAAATATAATTATTATTTGTACTTCTTATTTGCCGCAGTTTACGTGTACCTACGCCATCGCGGGCACAGCACATTTTGTTTGGTGGGCGTGGTTTCATCTTCGTAAGTTTGTTAAAAATAGAAATCAGTAATTTCGTTAATTACAATAGGACTTTCCGAATTTCCTGAGCCTTGGCCTAAGGCTATTCTACACCAAATTTTAAGAATGGTTCCATTTCTATTTGAATAAAAACATTAAAAACAAGACATTCAGTTAATTATAAAAGTACTAAAATGTATATTTTACTTATTATATTATAATGTTGAATGTCAGATCAGTTAATTACAATATGTACCTACTTACATTACAAGAGAACAACTAATTACCGTATTTACCATAATTATGCTATGATGGTGTAAGACACCGACCGTAATTGTTACTGAATCACTACACGTGTGTTCTGACAGAAGAGGATTCGTATGCAAATATTTTAACTAAAACCGGATAATATCGCAATTGTAAACAAATAATAAGTGAAAAGAGTGATCAGTGGTTATTATTAGGGGTTATTTTATTTATATTATATTAGTGGGTATTTCAGCCAAAGCTGATGAAAAAAATATGAAACTCTAAAACTCTTCAGAAAATGCTTTTTTTCTGATGTACCTAGGTACCCATTTTTAAACAACATATCAATTTTACGGCGGCTATACACCTTGGTCGAACCGTTCACGCACCGGCTGCAGATTGGGCGGGGCTCTGAGGCGAAGAGCTTCATCGCGGATATTGGCCGCCGGATTAGGGATAGGAATGGTGACTCCCGTTCCGGGTCTTTCCTGGTGCAAAGATTGTGAAATATTTATAAAAATGAATCTCTATTTCCCTTGGTCACGGCATCACGCGTGAACGGCTGGACGGATTTCGCTAATTATTTTTTTTTGTGTTTGTTATTGTCAGGAGAAGGTTCTTATGAAAGAAAAAAATGAGAAAGTTGCGAAAATTTAAGAAAACTTATCGAAGGCCTTACGCGGTTAAAACCACGGGGAGCAGCTAGTTTAATTTAATATAACAATTTTAAAAATGTTGGCTAATCCCGTAAATCCCGGGGTTGACCAAATGTAATCCCGAAATTTTCGAGACTGGAATACGATCGGGATCGAAACCTCTAGCTGACAGCGACTTGTACTCGAGATGTAAAGATCTCATGCGTTGATTGCGTGTAGGTACTGGTGTATTAGCTGTTATAATATAACACAACATAGCCGGCGGGCGACATTCAGCCGATATGAGCTCATCAAAGAGAATTAACGTACATTATGTCAATCAATTCTGATCTTCAACGTTTTTTTTATGAACGGTCTTATCTGCATCCCTGACAAGGTGTAGGAAATAATTGATGATGATAGGTTGAGAAGGCGCAACAAACAAACCTATATTCGTATTTATAATATTAGTTGGGATAAAGAGTGACCAGGATTGAGACAGGCCTGCTAGAACTTGGACCGACATAATACCAGTCTATAATAGTATCAATCGCATTCAATCTCACAGTTATTGCCATTGAGGTCATTGTCAAAAAAACTTTATAACATAGTAAAAATTTATGTTAACGCTTGTAACCGGGTCAAGCGGTTTTGAAAAATAGCATCTTCATATGAAATTCTTCCACAACGTTCATTGTTCGAAAAAAATGTAGGGGCTTTTTATGGGGATCGTAGGGTTCTCTAAGGGGTATGTGTTATTTATCGTGTGTATTGTTCAAACAGACGTTTTTGGGGGTTCTCCTAGCTGTTCTCTCGTTTTTCATTCAATTATGAAGAGCAAATACGCATAGGGAGCCGTGTGCAATGAATTAGTCATTGATTCTATTTTCTGTGAAGGATGAAATAAATAAGTTGTAATGACGTGATATTCATTTTCATTGCGTTCTAATACATTTGAGCTGAATGTGGTATAGTATCTATTATTATAAAGATTTATTACTTTTCCGAAGCTTTGTTAGTTTTGGGGATATTTTAACAGATAAAAAATACGACTTGTTCCGTTATATTCTTTATAACACGGTTACGGTAGTCAAAGACGTCTACAAAACTAAGAATGTGACGGACGCGGTTTCGTGTCGTCGTTTTCATACGGAATCTAAGTTGAAGAACCTACAAAATATTATTTATTTAGACTTTTTATCACATATCGTTAATAAACATATAGGGAGTTATTAAATATGCTCTTTATTATACTATAATATAATACGTTAGGAAATGTTACTTTAATAGATTTTTATTTTCCATTTGGGGTGAATATTTATCCAAAATTTTAGTTGTGTAACAAAAATTAAAGATGTTAATTTAAGTTTAATGCGAATTATGTTAGTAAGTTCATTGTATACCTACATATGACAAAGGGTTTGTTATCTTATTACACAGCAAGTATGAAGTAAACAATGAATAGTACTTTGAAAGCCATCTTGTATTAATGTGATATTATACAGTTTACCTGCGGCTTCTATCAGGCAGACCGACAAACTCGTAGCGGGGCGAAATCGTCCCCGTGCATTTCTCCAAAGGAGAAATCGCCTCCAAAAGGAGCGCGAGAATTGAGCTCGTTAGACAAACACGCCATCTTAGTGTCACCTTCCTTTCTTTAAATAATAAGTAAACAAAGGCTTTGGCAATTCTGTTAGCCATTGTGAACCGGGCTTTTCTGGCCAAACACTACAACCAAGATATGACAAAGTTGAGCTACAAGGATTAAGTTTTTATTTTTTAAAATACATAGCGGAACGTCATCCAAGTATTTATAAAAAAATCATTAGTATTATAGCGAGGCACTAACACGAGACTGTTTAAAATCAACAACACATGCTTCATCAACAACACATGCAACACACTTAATTTTGTTATCTTCATCCATCAATAAACTTGATCACAAAATGCTTATTCCTGTTACATGAAAATAAAAAAAAAACAACAAAATCTATTTCATCCTTAAGAAAATCGGATTTCAATGCGGCAAATAGTACACTTATTAACTAACATTTGCCTTCGTAATCCTTTTTTTGTACATCAATGTGTATAATTTTTTACTAACCTGAAACAATTCAATCTAATCAAGAATGTCCCCTTTTTTAAATCTGTTAAAAAGTCAGAACGTTACAGTAATGACGATTGTTAGACGTTTTGTTATAATATTAATATTTTTATAACAGTTTAAAATTCTATTCCGTTTCGAAATTATTGTTTTCTTGTTGAACCTCTGAACTAAATGTTTGTGCTACGAGTTAGTTTACGTGAGCAGCGTATTGGGTTCGAATGTGGGATAAAAGAAGAAAAATTTACAGCCAATAAAATTAGCACAACGGATTGTATATCTAGTTCCGTCCGCAATGCGGCGCGACGTTAGTATACGGAACCAAGCACTCGACCGGCTTCCGCCACCGCTGCATACTGCATGCCAACGTAATTGATTACTCCATTGTAACACCTCATTTACATAGACCACTCTTTGGTAAACTCTGAAAGTAATTAGTTTAAACCCAACCAAAGTATGCTAATGTTGTTTATTTTGTATTAAAGCAGCTTAAGGGACCGCCACCACCACCTCTCATTGAAATGTGACCTGAGTAGGATCACCTTTCACAGAGTAGTGAGGCTGTTGAGGTGGCAGGCATCAGACCGAAAAAAATATTAAATTACTGTATTTTACTTTTGTTCTAAACCAACCAACCGTCGCTTCTATTAACAAATTTGAGTAAACATCGTGCCATTTGTTGCTTCATAAGACTGTTAAACTCAAATTACTTTTTTTTTTCTGGATTATTTCGTCTGATATGGTTGAACTGTACGATGGCTGGCTTCTGCGGCATGCTCGTGAAAACGAGTGCCGTTGGTTGGGGCTGGTCATCTCCGAACTGCTATTACTTACATATAGTAGTAGTTTGCGCGACTGTTTATAGTTTAGAACAATACGTTACATTGTCCTCACATTTAATATGCGCATATAAGCAATGTAACCAAGGAGTTGTAATGAACATGTTGAAAAAGGGTGTCCTTGGAGTTTCTTGCCTGTTCTTCTCCACAGAATCTACGTATTGGAACAGGCAACTAGCTTCACGACTGACTTAGTCTATAATGGGTTTAATTGAAATAACTGATTTTGATTTCATTTGAACAGAAAAACGACTGTGCTCTGGTGCCATATTATCTGTTGCTTAGGAAATTAATCTTATCATATTTATGTAGATTTAGAACAAATAACGCATGCTGTGGAGCCAACTTCCTTTCCAACAACAACGAACGCGTCTGATCCCCTTAGTTTGGGATTTAAAGTACATCTCATGTATTAATTAAGTCCGCAATCACCAGCTTTATTTTATTTTGATATATCAAGCCAGTAAAGCAGTTTAACATCGACGCATTTTTGAATTCAAGTATTTATAACTGTTGAAGTAGGCTTTGAGACGTATTTTAATTTAATACTGAAACGATACGCAAACTGAAATAATACTACCTACTTGGGATTTCATTGTAATATCGTACAGACAGGTACAATAACCTTTACAGTCTGGATGCTTATAAATGATTTTCTTTGCTACGTACATTATTACGTTCAATATAGAACATAATAGCTAAACAATATCAATGCGTGCTGGGCACAGAAGACCCCTCAGATAAAGAAAGGTCACAAGTCCGTCATGGCTATGTGTAAGTTGAAAAATATCTTCCGTTGTTGGTTTTATAATATATAAGCTTCTATATTCTCCAAACTAACCCAAGACCTGACAATAGCACAAGGAAAACTAAAGACAAAGTATTCAAATTTCAAGAAAACAGATATAATCGTTTTCAATAAAGTGCTAAAAGTATTTGTGCAAATGCTGTAACACAGCCTCATGCATTCTGCAGCGAAATTTGTTTTATTCGTAGCAAAGCTGCAAGTGTCAGCACAAGCATGCGTCTGAAGCCGAACACACGAGACTTTTGCATATTCTATGAATTCGTAACAAACTAGAAACAACAAACGTATTTCTTCAAAATTCTCAAGTGAAACTATATTAAATTTTCGTGCCTCGGCGGCTTTTATATTAAAAGCAATGTTGTTTGGTTTCAGAAACTATACTAACTAGCTTGTTTTATACTTTCATGCAAGATTTACTACTGAATGACCTGCATTTTTTAAGAGTACGTTCGTCGACGAGTCAAACTAATTTTTACGACTATTGCAAAAAAAAAAACGACTAAAATCTGCCTTAAAACGAGTTAACAGGTCAGTGTCAGTAATATATAAGTAATTTAAATAAAATAACTAAAAATTCAATTAATTTAAATTGATGATATTTGTTAGCTTAACTCAGCAGAAGGAAAATTATGTTATTAGGTCCTTAAACAAAGATAGATTATGAACAAAATTAACAGAATATATTTTTTTATTTAGTTTAAACTGATTAAATAGCAACTGTTTACTCCGGTACTTAATTAAATTAGCAATCAATAGTGGCCAAAGCATTCAATGGGAAACTCCTAGAACTTAAGTCTATAAAGAAAATACACAGAAAATGTTCTATTTACTAAAGAGGAATGAAGAGGGATCCATTCATGTCTCCCTGCCTTAGCCAACAGTGGACAAAGGATTCGATGTAAATTTAATAGAGCTAGGTTTGTAGTGAAGTTTTACTATGTTCAAACTAAGTTAACTTAATAAGTTGCTTAGCAGTAATTACAGCCTGGACTTCACGACGTGTTAGCAGTGATGTTAACTAAGACTTCACAGTTAAGTATCTTATCATCGATATGAGTAAGCTTTTGTTCCCATTGGCCATGTGCAAATGCACACAAGTAGGTGCTCAATCAGTACTTTTTGATTTCGGTATATCAGGATCAACAGCACTGTCCTAGGAAAGTGCTAAAAGAATAAACTGCAGGTAGTAGAAATTAATAGCAAAGTTTACTCCTTAGCAAAGCAGACCACAGAGCAATGAATAAGCAAACAGTCTATAAAGAACACTGCAAACCCTCGACTCAAGTAATTTTGGTTAGTAAATGATATTATAATCTGACAAAAAAAAACAATACACAAGTCTATAGATACACCAGATGTAGCCTGTAAATTACTTACTACTTCTACTTTTTCAACTTACTCAGTTTTTGAACAAGTTGTTACAAGAAAAACTTTGAGAAAATGTTTGACCACTTTTGCCGATATATTCCTCGAACGATGATTCTTTGGCACTTCTTCCTTCTTTGGAGCAGATGATCAACACATTTTTATCGATTACATTTTTATTTTATATGCTTATATATTTCAATTTATTTTTGATGACTCCGTTCCTTGGAGGTTTAATCCAGCCCTGTCCATCCTTTGATATAAACTTTCGTTAACTCGCATCGAAAGCTGAAAAGACCAATAAAACCAACTTTTGTGTGCTTTGTGCATTAACATTCGCGACTGAACACAAATTTTTGCCAGCTTTTTTTTATCAAAGAAACGGAAAGAATCGGTAATATCCTTAATATAAACTTGTCTCGTAAAATTTCTCGATCCCATTTGATTTCCTGGTCACGGAGGATCCCGAAATATTCAAGTGAATGATAATAATCGATACACCCTTTACAAAAATTACCGAAAGAAACAGTCCGGAGACCTTTTCGATCCGGAATCATGGCTGCATTCCGGTCATAATTTATATATCAAGGGACTTGACCGGAATAACCCACAGTTACTTGCATTAAATACTTATTTGGAAAACATTTTATTACAGTGTTAAAGAATTTAAAACACTTTTAAAATCTCTGAAGAAAGGCAGAACTCAGGACGTTCATCATCGCTCAAAGCAGAAGCGCTCGATTCGGAACTGAAGAAGATTGAAGACTACTAAAGTGATGGTATGTTAAGAGACAGCATTAGAACTCTTCATGAGCGTATTATATATATATATATATATATATATATATATATACATTATTAGCCTAATATAACGTTAGCAACTGAGTTAGCATCGTGTGCCATAGCACTAGTATTAAAAGCGTCGATTTAGCTGCGATATCTTTCCTGTTAACGAGCATAGCAAACAAGTTTACCATCTTAGTTTTAGAAAGGAATCGGTAATATTTCATTACATCATCACAGACATATCTCTATTGCTTGAGACAACCTGCCCGAAAAAGAGGAATGAGCATTTTAAAATCCTATTGAAAATCAATTTTATTGACTTTTTTGTGATGCAAACTTTTATACTTTACATTTAGTAAAATATATTATTTAGAAAAATCAACAAAACTCGAAACAAACTCAATAAACTAATAATAGTTAGTTTTACTTCATCAGAGTACACTAGCCGAGTTTACTGGCAACATGCAAGCTGGCTCAGCGCCAACTAATACATGAACATGTTTTGACTTTCTCATGTATTCGGACGAAATTCCTCAGATAGGACGGCTTTGACCGCCTGCAAAGGCCCTGTTATCAGCATTCTGCTTGTTTTATTAATGTTACGTGCAATAACACAAGAAATCAAGTACACCACAGAAGAAATTATGTCATCAATTTCTTCTGAGGTACAGTTAACTTTGGCTAACAAGAGAAACTCTTTGTGCTTGGTCTTGTTTTGAATTTGAATGCCACGACTGTTTCTCAAGCAAAATATCGGCCTTTGCAATACTGTGTAATATTGGCTAAGTCACAAGTTCGCTTCGTAATAGATCGCCGTTAAGTAATCAATCTGTCTCACATTGATTACGTATCGGATAAAGTGAAAGGGTCCTAACCAAATTTTTCCCAGATATTAAAAATATATTTAACAGATAATAAAAATTTTGGATGATGACAAATATGGCTGAAATTATGAGTATTCTATCATTAAAGCTAAGCCAGGAAACAAGAAAGCAAAATTTACGCAAAATGTTTTTGTTTCACAATTGCCTCACGGCATTGAGTATTAACATTGTGAAACCAAAAACTTGAATTCTATTTAATTCTAAATTGAAATTTCAAAAGAAGTTTTTTGACATTTCAATTTAGTAATCCATTGTTATGTACGACTAGCAGCGCCCCGCGGTTTCACCCGCGTAAGTCGCGATCCCGTGGGAATATCGGGATAGACACAGACCAAATTATTGTGCTCATCACACAATTATTTGTCCTGGGTGGGAATCGAACCTCTGGTTTAGCAGTCAGGGTCACTAACCACTAGACCAACAAGCCAGTCAAAATGGTGGCTAAGTATAAGAAAAACAAAGATATCGTCATAAATTGGTAAACCAGAAAGCAATTATTTAAAATTTAAATAATAAGGTGCAATTCTGGCAATGTGCTATTTTTATTACTTATACTCTTAACTACCTACATATGCAATGGCAGACAAACATTTTCATCGGTTTTCTATGTATTCCTTTTCCGTGCCGTTTTTTCCTGTAAATAAAAATTATTATAAGAAGGGAACTACTACCGCGTAATTTTAAAGAAGTACAAAAAAATAAAGGTAACATCGACAGGAATTTTAGTCAAACGTACTTAATGTCTGTTAGTCTCTGGACTGACTGCATTACTCATAACCTACAAACTACTTATTGATAAGATTGACTGGTTCTTGTACGTATGCATTTGCATCATTTTTTTTATGAGATAGGTGGCAAATGAGCAAACGAGTCATCTGATGGTAAGTGACTACCGCCGCCCATTGGCACCTGCAACTCAAAGAGTCACAAGTGCGTTGCCGACCTTTAAGGTGGGAGTAGAGGAAGGGAGGGAAGAGGGAGAGAAGAGGGGCGGAGGAGGGAAGAGGGAGACAAGGGGGAAAAGGCAGGGTTAGGACCTCCGGCAATCTCATTCACTCGGCGACACAACACAAGCGTTTCTATGAAGCCGGTTTTTTGTTAGGCCGCGGTATCACTCTGGTCGAGCCGGCCCATACGTGCCGAAGCATGGCTCTTCCACTTATTTTTTTTTTAGTTCTGCTGTGTCCGTTTGGAAGATGATTGATGGCCCTTTCTATTGCCAATTTGTCTTTTCATTGCCAGTAGTTCTTTACTCACTGACGTTGTCGTAATTAGAGTTCGATTTGGTCTTCAATTTTTTGTCCTCATATCTTTAAGTTTCCATGTCCTCAAACGGTGTAGCGTAAATATTTTCCAGAATTATTAACAATATAAACATCTTATTCAAAGTTAAGTGCAATACCAACCCCTCACAAGATTATAAACGCTTATATCGGATTTTTCGGTAACGGTAAATCAACCATTTCCTGTTAATATTATATTCCCAATTTCACTCGGTTGTCTTTACTGTAATCTCAAATGCTATAAATTGACTTAAAATCGTGTGTAAGCGATGTCCTTATTTTTTATTTGCATCTCTCAAGTTTGGAACAATTTTGATTATGATCGTGCGGAACACAAAGCTAAGTTTTTTTTGTATGTGTGTGTGTATAACTGACGTTCTCTTAATTAATTCAATTGGGCTGTACCACAGAATAGAAAGATATAGGTAGAAGTGTTATGTGTCATAGTTTACAGCGGAACGACTGTCGCCAAACTCACACAAATCAAAGGACTATTTATTACTGCACACTAATAACGAATTGTTTTGATTTGATGTTTTTATTTTGCTCAAAACTAGCCTACAATCATAAAGTCACACATTTGATAATATATCTTAACGCGTAATATTAATAGTTATTTTGCAATAGCGTAAGAAGAACTTACAACGTTTCGTAATCTTGAAAGTAAGAATACTTCATTGCAAGCTATTCAAAAACAGGTGGCGTTATTCTAAATGCACGCAATTATAACATTAATCACTTTAGGAATAAATTCGATATTTGTGTCATTCTTTGATATGTACCGCTACTCGCTTAGTGTTGTAGCACATTTTAGAATATTATCAATAATATCGATACCTAACTTCTGTTTGGACGGAGCAGAATAAAAAAACATGAATTGAAGGATATAAAAAGGTGAGGAAGCTAAAAAATAATACTTGCATAATAATGTTTATTAATTTTAAGAATCTGTATTATAATAAAATTATATATAATAAAGACTGTATTAGACACTTCATAAAATTCAAAACAGTGGTTACATAATTAATATTTGGCATAGTATGTATCTCTAGTAGTAGATTTTAGAATAAAATGTACAAAAATATTACTATATTCATATTTATTTTTTTAGAAAATACATAGTCTCAATAATCATAATTGACTGCAATGAACAAAAATGCAATACGTATAATTGTCGACCCGTTGGTATTGTGTTTAGCGACTCTGACTGCTGAATATTTTGCCCTTGATGTGGCACCTGACTTCGTGTTTCCAATTTCTCTGGCAATCAATTCTTGAACCTATAACAACCATATGAAAGAAAATCACAATTTAATTATTTGATGCTACCATCACTTATTTCAAGACAACGACAAGGCCACGTAAACAAACAAACAAAATTTAATATTTATAATATTAGAGTAAGTAAATATAACACGTTTAAAAGTATGCATATCGATAAAACCAACATAAACCTACATCTGACTACATCACTAATCGAGTAGAATAGAATATTCGAGAATAACATTGAAAACTGATAAGACCCAATCATACCAAATTGGGCTTTATATGAAAAAGATAAGGAAGAGTTTAGCTTAAATCTCTAGTCAATTATTAGTTAAATAAAATTTTAAGATTTTATTGAAAAAATATATGAAATTGTACTTACTGATGGTAAGAAACACCTCCATTATTAATGTTTTTCCTTCTACTATCATTTTTACACTGTAAAACAGAGCAGTACGGCATTGTGGCGTAAAAAGAACTTTCAATTGACGACCGACTCGACACAGCCTTGTAACACGACTATACCATACAAAATACCTACAACTTACAAAGGTATGCGTTGCAACGCATGGCAGTGGCAAGCGCGTTACGCCTACTTGTCATTTCTACCTATATCTTTCTATTCTGTGGGCTGTACAACAGCCGCCTCTCATATTCGCTAAACCTGAATTTTCTAAATTACACGAGCAATAAACCTTAAATGAGTTGAATTAATAATTGAGGTACAATCAGAACCTTACACCAAATACTGATGAGCGTAATATAAGATAAATTAACCTTCTTCTCATAGGATTAGACCTCGTTATAATGGACTAGCCAATATTTTTATTTCAAATTCTTGTTTTGTCTGGTAATTTTTGTTATTAAATCCAACGAGGGCAATAGGAAAGAGCCCAAACGAATACGCTCAAAAATAAATACAAACTGAACTTCTTCCTTGGAAAGGCAGAACGGTATCCTTTAAATGAACTCCGAAACCAGGTTGAACAGTTAGCCGAGTAAGTAAGTTGATAACCACCTAAACTTCATTCCCTAAAGAATAATTATTCTTAGGTTACCTCACTATCGAAATTATAGTAACAGAAAGCCAGGGACCTGAGAAAGGGATACACATTAATAATAAAAAAAATATACACAATTATCTGCCTAAACTTGCAGGGAACTCTAAGTAAAATTGTTCTCTACTGTACATGCGAGAAGAAATTTATCTGTGTTTGTTAGTTCTCGGACTGTTAAAATTCACTTTGACTAATATTTGTTTAAATTGCTAGTTAGTTACTTACAGCTAGCTTGAAGCTAATAAAAGCGCGTTAAAAAGACAACGTATTAAATTTTTTGTAACTAGCAACCCGCCCCGGCTTCGCACGGGTAGCAGAGAAATCTTCAACAAACATCAACACATTTCAAACAATTTACACAAAATCTAAACACACCTAAACTTTCCCCATGAGTCACTCTGTCTATTAGTGAAAACCGCATGAAAATCCTTTCAGAAGTTTATCGCGAACAGACAGACAGACGCGGCAGGGGACTTTGTTTTATAAAATACAGGATGTTAATACTATCGTCTGTCTTCATTTTCGAGAGCGTTTACCTAACACCTTGTATAGTGGTGTAGTGATAGTCATAACATGGTCTTATTATGTACTCAAATTGCTAAAAACTGGAGTAATATTCGTTGCCATTTTGAAATAAATAGCTAACATCAAATATCGCAAAGGTTATCCGTACAAATTGCTGTCAATGCGACACAAAAGGCGTGAAATTAATTTGATAATTTACAAGTATTTTTCACATAGTATTAGTGAACATGTGTACCACCTGGGTTTGAACTTTCTGACCTTTTAGAGGTGACCCATGTCACCTTGTATCCTTGTTGAACCTACTTAACTCGTAAGAACCGAGTAATCAACGCTAGAAAATCTTAATACATTCAGTGTAACACCTTTTTTACGACAGCTGAGGGGTAGAAAAGGGTGGACGAACTCACGAAAGGGGGTTTCTAGTAAACTGAAAGGAATCGATAGCAAACAGTAGGCGATTAACTCTAAAGCGGTCCCTAGACAATCATGCGGCATGACATACTGAATCATCATGCTGCATGAAGGACCGATTGATAGTTTATCATGCAGCATGATAATTCGCTGGATATAATCAATTTATTCAGTTCGATGTCATTCGCATCAATCAATACAATAAACGGTCATGCATGCATGATAGCACGTAACGCATGTCATGCCGCATGATCGTCTAAGTACCGCTTAAGTTCTACTAATTAACCTGCCTTGGAATGTTTTGTAAGTAAATGAGCGATATGTGTGTAATATATTATTTACTCTAGCATATCCAATACGTACACGTATTTACGACTAATTGCCTGCAATTCATATCAGTGTTTTTAAGGATGACTTATAGGGAGACTTGTTTTAATAAGCCTTTTAAAATAAAACATTTTAACTGCGTCTAATTATCCCTAATACAGACATTAATTTATAATTAAGAACATTACCCTAAGTGGTAATTTTCTTAATTATAAATTAATGTCTTTATATAGTTTGTTTATATAAACAAATAATTAAAATCTGTTTACAAAGAATTCTGTCTGAAGTCTGTTTATCAATGTTTAAACGTTATAAGAACCGGCAGGAAGGGCGATGTAGTGACTTATCGCCATCAACCTACAAATTTAAGTCTTGTGCCTTTTTTTATATATATATAAAAACAAACTGGTTCTATTGTAACTGAAAAAAGAGCGGCGACGAGTTCCTACTGCCAGTTTCGTTTTTGCGTCGCGCTTAAGCTAAAAACTAATAATATTTATTTTATAAAAACTTACTCCCCATTTTTTTTTTTTTTTGGTGACTTCCTACAACAGACTGTAAGGAAACATCATAAAAGAAGGAGAAAAAGAGAATTATCATAATATATCATATTAAAACGAAAGAAAATACTCAAGACAGAATTTGCTACAGTGACGTGAGTGTAGTGCCAATATGCATTTATGTAACAATCTGAAGATGACTTACTTAGACGTCTTCAGGAATTCTCAGGCATCTTAGAACATTGCAATGTTTGATATATGTACATAGAATTATTTTTACATGAAAACTGAATTATTAAGACTTCGTAAAATTGTACGTTTACAATGAGTTTGTTTGTAATCGATCTGAAGTTTAGAACTGGCTAACTCTGCGGTTCTAGCTTCTCAATTAAGAAATAAGAGTAAAAATTCTCTCATCAGCTCATTGTTATTTAGGTCACTAATTTTATTTGTACTTGCTAATACGCACAATTGATGTAGAGTTAACATTACTAGTATTATAATATAATAATATCTTGGTACATATTTATTACACAATCGCTGTCTAGGCTGAATTGTACTACTGCACCTGTACTATTCTGGATTCTGTGCTCTAAGCCAAACTAAGCAGAGCTTGATGCTGAGCACGTGTAAACATACATTTCTTTTCTAAATACATATATATATATATATATTTACTTAAAAACACCCAGAATAAGGAAAACATAATAATAATAACTTCACACATCTCACACACGGCCGTCTGATCCCAAACTAGGCAGAGCCTGTACTATGGTAACCAGACTGCTGATAAACATACTTATATATTTCTAAATACATACATATTATAGATAAATTACACCCAGACACAGAACAAATGATCATGACACAATTATTTGTCCTGGGTGGGAATCGAACCCACGGCCTCTGGCTTAGTCCTAGTCAGGGTCACTAACCACTAGACAAACAGACATATTCATGCATAAAAATATTTGTACTGAGCGAGCTCGAACCTACGACTCCCGGCGTGGCAGTCGAATGCACCACCGCCGCATCGTTAGGCACCAAAGGTGTAAAAAATCGTATTCTTGTACATTTGCATTCTAACTACGCTCTCATCATCATCTTCCTGTGCTTTTCCCAATTTTTATTGGGGTCGGCGTAATGTGTAACATTGCAAAGGGTTTTGGCCGATTTCTTTGCCTGTCTGACGTCAACCCTTCTTGGGAATGTAGTCGTGTTAAGACGAGAAAGAAGGAAGAAGCTAAATTTGCATAAGGAAAAAAAGGTGATGAGAGGAAGCTAGGGTAAGGGATACCGCAAGTCTCCGATGGGGAACGGGATTGAGACTGCAGTAGCTCACAGAGGCCGGGGTCGCGTACCCGAATGTCCTGTATTTCCTGTGACTGCAGAGGCTCCTACGATAGAAACACCAACTGGCCATACTCTATTAGTAGTAACTTTAAGTCGTTAGAGTGCAAAGTTTTGTTTGAACCCACCTAATTTCACGGCATTGCGCTACCAACTCTTGACAAAATAGGGCATTTTACCAAAGGCACCCAAGTTTGTGTTCGCTCACGTCATCCCTTACGAAAAGATCACTATTCCCACGGCTTACAAAAAATTATATATATTGTCGAATGGGGGCCACTCGACTAGTCCAGTACCTATACCGTACAAAAAAACTAGGGGTAGACAGCATATTGTATATAATCATTGTATTGTAGTCCATACCCAAAAACTGACATAATAACGCCTCCCGGCAAAAAAAGTGTCATAATACAAAAACAGCTATTTCGCGAAGACACGACTTTTATGACTGTGAATTGAACAAAACAGCTCAGTGAAAAAGGGAACTTTGTTGCCTTTTTCACTGAGCTAATAACGATGTTTTTACAGCTGACCAAATGCAACATTTGCTATTCAATGCTATAAAAATGTAAACGTACCTAACATGTGATATGACCCTTTTTTTGTGATATGACACTTTTTTTGCCGGGATGCGATAAGTAGAAATTTAGAGGGATATTTGCATGGCTTCTTTATGTTGAGATTTCGCATCTTATACATGTCGTAGGTTTATCTTAATATTTTTTAAATTATAAGTTAGAATTGTGTATGACGCAAGAGGAGTCTTCAACATCATTATTCAATGACAAATAGTCACCCAGGTCGATGAGTATGCGTATTTTTAACCCCCGACGCAAAAAGAGGGGTGTTATAAGTTTGACGTGTCTGTGTGTCTGTCTGTGGCATCGTAGCTTCCAACTCCCAAACGAATGGACCCTTTTCAGTGCTATTTCTTTTTGTTTAAAAGGTGACTTAATCAAGTGTTTTAAATTTATGATTATTTCCTAATAGATACGACTATACTTTGTTCAAACAACCTTCACGTAAAATGTAGTAGTGAACAAATTTTTAAATTGTCGTAAACGCGATCACGTACTTCATATGTAGATATTATATATTTTACCTTTTTTGAAAAGTATTTTGATTTAAAGAATAACATTCTCAAACATTTTCAACGAAATTCACATTTTTACTGACCTGATGACGTAATAAATGTCATGGCGGCTTGCGTTTTGCATATTTGTAGAACAAATAAGAAACTGAAACTTTGAAATTAAATGTAAAATTTGATTTCTCAATTTACGAAATGATTTTTTTTATCTGTACTATTATGTTTTTTGGTCATTATATTCATAGAGTGAAATACAAGAAGTGTTTTGCCTGACGTTTCGACAAGGTTGCACAAGCGGTGGTCGTGTGCGTGTAACAACAAAAAACTTAGTTTTACACAACAAGTTGGTAACTAACATTTCCTTCAAAAGAAGAAGCCAGTGAGACTTTCAAATTAAGTCAGACCTACAACTTTTAACAACAAGTTTCACAAGAACTATATTCACGAAACTTTAGAGGAGTGTGACGAAAAAAACATCAACTCTGTCCTTTGGCAAAATCGATAAGTTTTCAACTTCGCCCATCTATTTCCGTCCGGACAGAGGAATTTTAGTGAAACTGGCAAGCGGCGATGTGATTTGAATAGCCGCATTTTGTAAAGATGGTAAAGTTTTTTAGCATGATAATATTTAATATAAGAGTTGTTCGTCGAAGTTGAACTGCCCCAAGTTGTGTCTATTTATGTAGTAAGTAAGAAGCTAAAGATAGGTAGAACACTAAAATTGGGTCAGTTATTCCGTAGGTCACTTTTTAACCGACAAAAAAAAAGGAGGTTCTCAATTCGACCGTATAATATTTTTAAATTTTTTTTTTATGTCTGTTCAGCCCTCACTCCGTTATTTGTGAACCGATTTTGATATTTTTTTTTTTTGTTAGATAGGGTATACTTCAAGGGTGGTCCCATGTCAAGGAAGTCAGGATCCGATGATGGGATCCTGATAAAATTGAGAGAAACCCTCGAAAATTATAGGAACGAATAGTGTTTTTGTTTACTTTTCATCATGTAGCTGAGCTGATGATGAAAAAAATGATGAAAGATTTTTATAGATTCAGATGTTAGTGTTGTGACATTGAATGTTATGTCTCAATTGGCTTTTACCCGCGGTTTCCTTCTATTACAATAGATTCACTATAATTATCTCAGGAATAGTACTTTTTCTGGATAAAAGGTAGATACCATTTGTCCTTTCCTTTACACCGTGTATACAAAGTTTCATGGCGATATGTTAACTAGGTCCTAAGTTCTGAAAACATAACAAACAAATACGAAACGGCTTAATACGGCTTAATGAAATTACACGCGTCCAGTATATGCGTTGACCTGTCATGGTAAGTGAGTCTATACAATGGCAGCTCAAGGTATACTGGCCAATGATAAAATCAAGGTCCAAATTCGACCACCACGTGATCTCTAGTTCTACGGATACCTGGATTAACACATAGGCTAATTTTAATCCCGATATTCCCACAGCACCGGGACTTACGCGGGTGAAACCGCGGGGCGCAGCTAGTTATGTTAACATAATAATAGCTTGACACATCTCACACACGCGGCCCTCTGATCCCAAACTAGGCAGAGTCTGTACTATGGTTACCAGACTGCTGAAAAACATGCTTATATATTACTAAATACGTATGTATACGACATTATAGTCAAATTACGCCCAGACCCAGGACAAATGATCATCACACAATTATTTGTCCTGGGTGGGAATCGAACACACGACCTGTGGCTCAGCAGTCAGGATAACTAACCACTAAACCAACATGCCAGCCGTTAATTAATTAATATTTCGCGATAAGATCGTGTTATTTAATTACACTAAATTATCATTTGGAGTGCAATCAATTATATAGCATGAATTACACGAACTGTAAATAAACTACGATTACACGGCTCCAAGTCCATACTGCAAAATCTTTCAAGGTCAAAGGTCATTAAGAATTGAGCCCAGTGTTAGCGATTTCAAGTTATCGTTTGTTTATCTGTTTCCAGCTAGGACTACAATCTACACAATTAAACAGCTTAGCAAAGATAATCATGCTATTATAATTTCTGGGAAAGTTTTAAAAACGACAACAGTAGTCTCCGGCCGGCTAAGTTTCGTATGGAGCCGGGTGGCAGGCGCTATGTATTTGATATACATAGCGCCGGCCACCCGGCCACCCGGCCATTCAACTCACATATAAAAAAATATGTACATTAAAAAATTTAAATACATGAACCACTGTTTAAATGCGATCTTTAGTTCAAAAGCTAATAATTTTTCTATATTCCAGTGTTTTATTTATATACTTTTGGTATACCTAGTTAGATTGTATCAAGTAAAAATGGTAATATAATAATGTTTATTCCGTTCTTTTTTGTTATTTGTTTGATTGTCTCTGTTACTTTATTGATGAAAAGTACCTGAAACAAGAGAAATATGTCATTAATATAATGTCCTTATCTATCAGGTTCAGGTGATTAGTCAATTTCCAGGCAACGTTAAAGCTACAGTATACACTGTACTCTGTACCATCTATCAATCTCAATTCATTAGTCAATTTCCAGGCAACGTTAAAGCTGCAGTATACACTGTACTGTGTACCACCTGTCAATCTCAATTGATTAGTCGATTTTCAGGCCACGTTAAAGCTGCAGATTATACACGGTACTCTGTACCGTGACATTCGTGCATCACTAGACGCTTAGCAATAAATAACAATGGCGAAATATCCTTAGTACCGTGTGGGTGGGACAAGCTTACCAGCTTGATCAAATAACAACTCATTTTGTACCAAACAGAGCCTAAAGCAGTAATGACAAAAGAAATACTGTTCTATAAATCGAAACAACGGGCTGGTAGTATCTTGCGATTGGCAAGTTGCTCCTTGGACGCATCGTTTTGATAAATATGGTCTTTGCAAGATATTAGTTACTTGCTACTAAAACTTGTAGTGTACATGTGACATGTGAGTGCGTATGCTAACGCAATTTCGCCGCGTCATATTTACGAGCTCAATATACTGTAAAGTTGGATTACTAACGACCCTGGCTTTGTGCCAATTCTACTTTATATACACCGTTATAGCGTTTCGAGTATTTTATATAGGCAATTATGCATTTTTAGCCGATGAAAAGGAGGAGGTTCTCAAGTCAACCCGTATATTTTTTTTAATGTATTACCACGCATAACTTTTTACAGGGTAGTTCGATTGTGATAATTCTATTGGGCATACTTCGAAATTGGTCCCGTTTACATTTAATAAAAGTTCAACCCTAAGGGTGGAAAAATAGGGGACGATTGATTGTTCACATATTGAATTTTCACCTGTCAACCGATTTTGTTGAAACTTAGCACACATGTGTAGTTCTAATGATACTACAACATGACGGAGACCTGTAGTTGATTGCTTTAGCCACAAAAAACTAAAACATAAAAACTTTGAGTAGCTCCAAAACTAAAATCAAAAAATGAAATTCGAAAACACTTTCACACATTTCACATAATAAGTCATTTGCGTGTTTGTATGTTTGGCGCCGACTCGAAGTTATTTAGGTATTTAGATAACTGTAGAAGTTTAGTTAGGCTTACGAGTTTATTTTCCAGTTTTCAGTTTCTTTCTTTCTTCGTCGGTTTAATTTTTTGTTAAAAAGTTTTTATTGTAAAACTTTTTTATCTACACTAATATTATAAAGCTGAAAAGTTTGTTTGTTTTGTTAAACGCGCTAATCTCAGGAACTACTGGTTCGAATTAAAAAAATATTTTAGTGTTGGATAGCCCATTTATCGAGAAAGGCTAAGGCTATATAATATCACGGTGCAACAAATAGGAGCGTAGCACCAATGAAAAATGTTGCAAAAAAAACGGGGAAAATTTACAAACGCAGATGAAGTTGCGCGGTTCAGCTAGTAAGAAATAAAAAAAACTTTACTAATGAAGTATTACATCATATAAGATAGATATCATAAATCATAAGAATCTAGTGATTCTTATGATTTATGATATTTATCTATAGTTGCTGTAGATGACATAACTATAGTTAGTTAGATATAATAAGCATCTTCAGGTCTTTAAGGCTCATGCTCATATTAAAATAATGTTAGTTGGTAATCGAGGAGCAGACAGTGGGCATCTAATAGTGAGAAAGTCCCGGTCCAATTTTGGACAAGATATGCCCCTATCCCAGTTTGCCTATTTATTTCAGTAAATATTCAAAGTTTACGGCAAGACTTATTCTTCTGCACATACATAATCTTTTGTTAAAGGCGGTAAAGTATGGCCACAACGTTATCGGAGAAGATAGTCATTAAGATTAGCCTAACACTTCAAAATGATTAGCCTCTAAACATTAAAAAGTTAAATCATAATGGTTGAACCGAAACCCCTCTCCACAGAAGAGAGTACACTTCATGTGTATTCGTAATTTGGTAGCCTAATGGTGAAGTGATGATTCGTGGGGCTACACGAGCCCGACAGTGCTACCAAACTACTCGTAGGACACACATGAAGTGTGCATAAAAGAAAAACAAATGTTACATTTATAAGCCCTTATTACCCAAACTCGTAGAAATGTGATAACATTCTGCAACGAGTTGGTCTGCCTGACCTACTTGAAGCATATCTAGAAGTGTTAATTAAATATAGCTCTGAGAGCAACGCGGACCGTTTGTTCAGAGATGTGCTAATTGCAGCCCTGCGCAGTTGACGAAGGAATGAGGAAGTGGACTTTGCTGTTAGTGCCATGCACAGAAATAATATATATATATCAAATCCTCATTCGCTAGTCGTGACAACTCTAAAGCTGAAGCGAATAGGGTATGTACAATCGACAAACTAGAATCGTGATTCCGGGACCCACCTTCGTTTAGTAATTTTTAAATTGTCTAAGTGAAATTACTTTTCCTATACCTTAAAATATATCCTTTCTTGAAATGTATGACAAGTAAAGCCAGTCAGTATCTTTTAAAATGACAAATATTAGGGTAACGACAGCAGATTTCTCCTATTGAAGAATAACAAATATTAGGGAAATAAGGCCACATTAAATCCTCTGGAATGCTCTACCGCAGGAAATTAGGATGACACCTAGTCGCTTATCATTTAAAACAAAGGTTCGTGCTCTCCTCTTCCGTAACCTAGTAGAATCATCAGAACAGTAAAAAAATATTTTTATGTATCTAATATTATTATTTACATAACTATATTTATACTTATGCTTAACTTACTATATGCTTCCCAATGCACCTACTTCATTATTTTCTACACCACCTTAAGGTAGACTGACAGAGAATGAAGAGAAGAATCATTACACTCCTTGCCAAACACTGGTAAACAGTTTTTTTTTTTAAAGGTTTAGTGGGCAAACGAGCAGACGGGTCACCTGATGGTAAGTAACTACCGTCGCCTATAGACACCTGCAACTCAAGAGTCATAAATGCGTTGCCGGCCTTTGAGGTGAGAGTAAGCTCTTTTCTTCAAGGTTTGAAGGCCGTATCGGTCCGAAAATACCGCAGGCTAAAAAATGGTTCCACATATTGGCTGTGCGAGGCGAAATGTTTCTAGAGAATCGCACAGTGGTGGATTGCCAATTATCAAAGTGATGGGGATGATGTTTATTCAATAACCATCAGGAGGGCCTCGAGATCGTTTGCTATCTTAATTATATACAAGAAATTTGATATGAATAGATATTTGACAAATGGTGGTAGGTCATGATTCTATTGTTGCCTATGACCAAAAAAAAGAGCTGGCTAAAAAATAGGCTATCTTAGTTTCACTCATCACGCCGTACTAATTTTATTAATTATGAGAATAAACATTTGTTAATTAATGAATACATGGAAGAAACGAATGTTTGCTTGAGACCACTATCGGTATAACCTGATTCAGAAGTCAGCTGTAAACCTAAACCCCAGCAGACATCGGCTTTCTATAGAAAAGGCTTGTAACCAGCTGACCAGTAATCTAAGGGAATCACTTCGCCGTCGTTTCATTTATAAATATCAATTGGCTGTTGACCAAGGCCAAGGCAACATTGCCTTGGCCTAAAAATGCGCGATGATAAAGCGAAAATATTTTAATTTAGGTCACCACGATAAGGGCTCAGAACTTAATTTACTAAATTAATAACATTTATTTCTTTGTTTTACAGCCCTTACTATCCGAACTAATAGGACCCAAGCAACATAATACAACCTTAGACTACTTATCTACAACTACAATGCAATCTATAGATTTCACCATAGCCTTTTAAACGTGTGTTATTTTAGACTAGCAGTGCCCCGCGGTTTCACCCGCGTAAGTCCCGATCGTGTGGGAATATCGGGATAAAAAGTAGCCTATATGTTAATCCAAGTCTCCAGCTATCTACATACCAAGTTTCATCGCAATAGGTTCAGTAGTTTTGGCGTGAAAGAGTAACAAACATCCATTCATTCATACATCCATACATCCTCACAAACTTTCACGTTTATAATATTAGTAGGAAGTAGGATGGTTTATTCTTCAAGCACTGTTTTCATACTGGTCGGTGGTTTACGTGTAATGCACAGCTTTTTGCCCATTAATTAATACTGTGTCGTCTAAAATGTCACACTGAGCTAGCTGCAATGTTGACGGATGCCATTAAGAATTTAGTATTTCGTATCTCGTCGAATGTCGTTTTTTGGAATGTTCTGGATTTATGAACTTGTATTTAAATGTTTGACGTAATGTTGAGAATATTTTTCTAAGGAAAAACGATTGAAATGGAAAACGAAAAGACTTTCTAAATTACGAGTCTAGAAGGTTCGATAGTACGTACATACGAGGCAAAAGTGGGTTAAAGTCTAAGGGAGCGAAAGCAACAGGAAGAGGATAGAGGATAGAAATTCACAAATTTTCTTTACAGGGCTGTGTCTCCTAAATGCGAAGGCTGTGCTGTCGGATAGTTTGAGTTTGCGTTTTCGGCCAGTATGTATTAAAAAAGTACGTGTACTATTTTGTGTGCGCGGAAACAAGGCCACACGCATTTGCTTTTTGTACTATTACGAGTATATAAATATACTGGATTGTTCTCTTTATATAAACAGAACAATCACTATAATCACTATACTAAGAATAGTCTCACTGTAATATGACTGCATGAACAATTTAATTTTATAAATATTATGCAAGGCGCTACCTGTCTTCTAGGTTACAGATGGGTAATAAATTATACGCTTCTGGTATGCTCATAGCTCTGAGTGTCAACTGCCTCGAAAGGAATTTAAACTGGCTATGTTTAAAGCCAGATAGCCCGTTGGGGTACCCTTCAACGTATTCCAGTGATTTACGTTAAACATTTGTGTATGCAGTCTTTCGCTTTCATTCTAGTACAATATACTGTAAAACTAAAGAAAGCTTTTATTTTTACGCAATCTGCAATCTGAACGTGCTCTCGTCAACAAATTTCTATTTATTTAACCAAAGATACGGAGGATACCCTCTCGGAGTATAAATGATAGACATTTTGTTATTTCAAAGTCAAACAATAACTAAAAACAAAGAACATTAGAGAGGAGCAATTGATTTAGGCTCTCCAAAGATCTAGTTTTGTTACCATTGTCACTAGTAACCATTTGGGTAACGATAAGAACATCTTTCAAGCAGGACTCTTCTTTGTAGTGAATGTAAGTGACCTCAGTAGTAGGCCAGAAGGTTATATTGGAAGTTGCTAACCTCAATCGATCTGCAAAGTCTAGACGAGATACCTTACAAAAGTACCTTTGTAAAAAGAAAAAAAAGTTGTTGGAAAAACAAACGAATAATTTTTTTTTATTTCAAATGGTTGTCGTTGCTTTAAAAAACGAAATAATAAAACCGAGTATAATTTGGTGTTGACAAGAATCTCTTACTTTCTTATAATCCCGCTAGTGACTTCGTAATTATATTTCGGCTTAGCGCAATTAATTTTCGTACCTCTGTGTGATAAATGAAATGCTGGCAAAACAGGATAATGTGGTTTATGACACTTCCTCTGTGAGGACTAAATTAATATGAACATGAATTAAGAAATAGAGGAAAATATGTACATGTGTAAGTCATTAAGTTTTGACGCACGTAGAGGGAAGTACCTACTAAATTATATGATGAATTAGAGCTAGAACGGTGCATGGCTTCTGATACCATGAATAACACATCACCAGCGCATCATCATCACCACCACTTATTTCACTCCTACAGCAAACAGCGGTAATCCATTCTCAGACAGTTAGCATCCTTGGCTTATAGCCATGTCCACAGCGACGCAACGGCACTAATCTGGTTGTCGCAGTAGACTTTCAGAGTCTTGGTCAAGCAATTTCGATCATCGTAAGAGGAGCACACCATCCGTCTATAGAGCAGCAAACCAAATAGGCAGCAAACCGCCTTAACTCACTGGAGACTTCACCGTATTTACCCCAGCACGGTGATACAGCACTTTGCTCCGACTTATTTATATCTGCGGACTTCAGTTCTTGCTCACCGGAACTTCCTTGTAAGAAAACTAGCCTAGACTAGGTATTAGATTTTTTTTAACAACATACCTTTCAAACAAACACATGGCCCCATCAGTGCGGCCACTTTTAAAGTACATATTTTTACGTATATTCCGAAGACTTAAGAAGATAGTTTAGAAAGTTAGGATGTCTACTAGACTTTCCTTTAGTAAACCTCAAGAAATCCGTATCTAATTAACTTGATATCGGCTACGGTATAATTCAACTCGGCAGTCGGCTCGGTGCTTACACACAGAGGTAATCAAGCATGATACCGTGAACGTAAAAAAAAATTACGGTTAATACTTTTGGAAACTTATTGATTTCACATTCTACTCAACAATTGGCTCACTGGTGTCGCAAGCAAGAAAGAAGAAAGTTTTATCCATTACGCTGCTAGGACTACAACATATGCAAAGAAAATAGCAAACATAGGACAATTAGTTTTATACGCGATACGTGCCCATTCAGCTCAGTCGTGAATAACACACCGGTCTATTAAAAGTTCCATTTGCCAACATAATAACCTACAAACAAAAACAATATTACAATATGACAAAACCACAAGGCAACAACTTTAACAGAATAGGGTCAAACTACATAGTGACGTAGCATGTTTTAGGTCACCTGCACCCTTGACCTACAAACTGTTCGAGCTCAATATGGTATTAAAACAAGTGCATAATGCCAAAGCTCTTAGTATCCAATCAAATAGCGGCCGTGGGAGTCGGGCGTGCTCAAGAACATGCACTCTTGCCAACACTAGCCAAGCACATTTTTATTTTTGGAGGCTAAGAGGTTAGCAGTAAGCGATTTATCTTTAGTTAATACTGTAGTAGTTAGGTGTATGGATTGCGAAAAAATTTACATTTTTTTTTCATTTCAGACAGTAAATTGTTCATTCATTCCTTTGTTACATTCGTTAACTGAAAGATTGTTCATGATCAACAACGATTTACAGCTTTTGCTATATTTTTGAGTATATCTAATAGTAATAATAATAATAACTTCACACATCACACGGCTGTCTGATCCCAAACTAGGCAGAGCCTGTACTATGGTAACCAGACTGCTGATAAACATACTTATATATTTTTAAATACATACATATTATAGATAAAATACACCCAGACACAGAACAAATGATCATGCTCATCACACAATTATTTGACCTGGGTGGGAATCGAACCCACGACCTCTGGCTCAGCAGTCAGGGTCACTAACCACTAGACCAACAGGCCAGTCATAAAATACATGAATAAAAATATGTTACTTTATTAAAAAAGTTTACAAATTATGGTTCAGAGATGCAATACATTTGAACTAAAGAATTTTTGTTGGGCAGGCTTAAAATAATTATTTCCAAAAACTTTGGTCTAACAAAAACAATAACAGTATATTATACAAAGATTTTACACAAAAGAGGAAGGCCAAAACTTCAGCATAAATGTTTGTAAATTGAGTTAATTAAAAAAAATCGCTAAAAGATAAATAACTTTTGTAATTGTTTCTATGGCGTTTTAAAAAAAATGTCCACCTGTCTTGGCAGAAAAATAGGTAAGTCACGCATAATTAATATAGGTACTTTACGCATTATTTCGGGCTTATCATACTTGGTTTTATGTATGCTTCTCAAGGACGCACTCATAACAAATGATTTTATTATGATAAATACCTAATTAATATTTTGAATAAGTAGATATACATTTGTGGAATCCGTTAAATATGTGTCAGAGTTATGAATAGGTGAATAGAATTTCATAAATTGTTGAGTTCCTTCTTTATTAAAAATAATTCAAACGTTTTTGTAGTCAAATCAGCAACTTCATATGAAATAGACCCATATAAGTTCGAATCTAAACCATAAAATAATCAAATAATCAAAAAAAAAAAAACATTCCCCTCAATATCCATATCATCTTACAGAGGCCACAGGAGGACAAGAAATCTATTACTTTGCCTATTACCTTGCCTCTTCTCTCCTGATTAAATGTCATTATATTATATCGATTATTAACTATAGGAACTCTAAGGATAACAAGTAGAAAAGACTAGTAAATCGCTTTCCACTTCTAATATGGTACAGTAGCATTTGATAGTGGCTCGTAGTTTTATTGTTGCACCGCCTCTGAAATATGGTAAGAAATAGCAGAGAAACGTGACCGGAATCCACATTTCCACTGTAATACGATTGGAACTTCCCTTTGTGCACTCTACTATTCTTTAATGTTATTTGCTTGGTACTTTCACACTTGGATTTCATGTTTGCGATGTTTTCTGAGGTGAACGACGGGTTAGGTTACCGAGGTTAAATGGCTGGCGCTCACTGTAAATATTGGTATATTGTGTGTCAAAGAGAAAAACTAAAGAACCAGGAAAATGCTGTAAAGACATCCTTTATTATAAAATCCAGATAGAAATATATATGATGCTTGTTTGGGATATCCCTTAAGAATCGAGATGAGTTTTAGTCTGCACAGATATAAGTAGTCACCTCCACCCATGGTACTGTACTAAGTATTAGAAATTGTGTTGTTTTTACCAGAGTGGCAACGGTGTGGGGTTCCGCATAATAGGCTCCAAGACTGAGATGCAAAGTAATAATTTAATTACGCAAAGTAAATGGATTTTTTATACCTCTAAGGGGAAGTATTGGGCGCCTGATGTAAAGTTGTCACCATACTTCACGTTTGCAACTTCGGGAGATTCATGCGCAAGTTGCCTTGTCTGGCCATCTTTTTGCTAGGCTTTGTTTTTGTAGAGGGTCTTCTACTTCTCAAGAGGACCCTCTCTTCTACAGAAGACCGCGGTTAAAAACCCCTTTTAACGCAGTAGTTCTTCCGACATATGTTAAAAATAATAGTAACAGAAGGGCTTATTTACCGAATTAATTGTATCAAAATATGACTGAAACTATCGGTAGATTGGTATCGTTGTACGGTCGGCAAAAGGCTAAACATACCCCTGAAGTTGCAAGGCGAGCAGACTGCATTTAATCATTGAGTCAGTAGTATAAGAAAAGTAATGCAAATAGACTGACAGCACACAAGTAAGTGAAAATAAAGAGTAACATTTACACACGCCTAATTATATATTAATTTTAATGCTAAACAAAGACCAAACTTTCATCACGACCTTACATCTCAAAGGTAGTGAGGAACTATTTCCGGCCCGAAGGGAGGGTCACGAAAGCAAAGCCTCCGATTGATGTGTTGGTCCGGAAATAGTCGATCGCACCCTAATAAGAGCTAGGAGGGATTAATAGAACCTTTAGAAGGTTCGAGGTCTGCAAGGTGTTATTTGTCACGAGAGGAAGAGCGTAGATTATCCCATTGATCTTTATTTTCTTTTGTTTGAGAGTTTATTAGTTCCAATTGTTTGCAATTTCTTGTGTAAACAACTAATAGCAGTATCGAGCGTAAATTTATGATTCAATAGTTTAAATAATTATATATTTTGAATTTATAAATCTAACAGCTAGATTTGTTACCCTATTTAAAACTAATTATCCTATTTTTCTCGTACGTGCATTAGCTGTACTGTAATATACAACAGACATAATATATGTATTGCATATTTGCATAGCTTGTATCCAAAATGCTAGGCTAGGCAAAAGATTTTCAGGGTCAATTCGTACCTGAACTTAAAATAGTTAAACACAGTACAGTCTATAATTTTATAAGGATGTTTAATAAACTACCCATGGATTTAAAAAGTCTGATTTATAGCAGCGAATTCGAATCCAAATTAAAACAGTTTCTCTTGAAAGGGTGCTACTATTCTGTCGAAGATTTGTTATCTCTTTTTCCTGGACATTGTTTAAAATTGTTGTTATTAATTCTGTTAAAATGTTTGTGTTTTTTATTCTCTAATATTGTTTATTTAATTCGAAAATTGTTTTTAATTTTGTTAAAATCTTTTAGTAGTTTTTTTTTTCTTTTTTTTTGACAGCTCCCGCATTAGAAATGACTCGTGTGTGGCGGAGGACTTTACAAACATATCAACAACGGACACAAAGAACACCCAGACTTGGGTGGGAAATGAACCCACGACCTAGGCCCTAGACCTAGCATAGCAGTCAGGGTCACTAACCACTACAACAGGCCAGTCAAAAAAGTTTGTGTTTTTTTTTCTAATATTGATTAATTCAAACACAATGTAACAGTTATTCTTGAATGAATATACTGAATACTGAGTACCTAAAAATACTCTGAAATATTTAGACGCTGAAATACATTAGACCGATGTGACCTTCGGCATTTACCCATAATTTATTGATCAATGTCGAAGGTCAAATTGGTCGGTGTATACCTGAAAGTCTTTAATAGTAACGTCTTTATACAAAGGTCGACGGTTTACTAAGAAAAACAGTGGATTGCTTAAATAGGTAAGAACAAAGGAAAAAAGTGTTTATGCTATGTGCATGATTTATGTACAACAAAATCCGGGAAAACTTAAACAACTGCTACTAAATAGATTCATTGTTAGATACTAGATGTTTGTGAGAGAAAGTTATAAAAGAAAATATCTATGTCGATAAAGAATCACTAAATACTAATTCCTGTAAACCGTGAACCGAGCGAGGTAACGAAGGGCAACAAAACAAACCCTGCCCAGGTACTAGAGTAGTTAGGTAAATTATTAAACTGTCCCCTTCACGAGCTTTCATGTCGACGTTATATACAATGCAAACAAAAGGGATCGTTAACTACAGCAGTAGCAGTCGGCATCTCGTGAGTGATACACAACTATCCTGCAAAACCATAATATTATCTGTTTGCCATATTATATTTATTAGCGAATAATGATTAAGAGACAGAGAACACAAATACTAAAGTAAGTATCAATCGTGGCGTGGTAGGAATAACGAAAGAGTTAACCACAAAACGTACTTCGTACGGTCCAAACGACCACAGTGCTAACTTATGCTTATTGGTAGTTTCATTCATTGTGTGGGCGAATAAACCGCACGGTACCATTACATGCCACTTTTAACAACGTTACTGTGTTATGGGCGGTTAAAAACTCTCGTTTGGTACCGTTACAGTCCTTCTCACGTCTGTAATATAAATTTAGATATAGTAGTTTTAAAATTAGAATAGATATTTTTCTACATACCTACCAAAAACGGATAACAGCATATTAATGAAGTTTTGTTGAAAAACTTCAAATAAACAAAAAATATAAAATAACCGGTAAATGGGATACTTTCATATTTTAATTAAAGCTCAACTAAAACTGTTCTTCATAATAAGTTGTTTTTAGGGTTTTTTATTGTTTTAAATTCTTGTATTGTAATTACTTTATAAATAAATAAGAGATCTGATTTTGTTTTTGTTTTAATAATGTATGATAAGTAATGAAATGTGAAATACCATGTAGATTTAATATTGCAAAGAACAACACTACCCTACAAAATCTCCGACAGAATCTTAAGAATAATAACTTTTATTAAAACTTTCTTGGACGAAAAATGTGGATAAAATATCGCATAAAATTATTAGAGAATTTAAACAATATGATTTGAAGGCAGACTAAAACCTTCTTTGTTGTAAGGGATGACGTGGTTGGATAATCGGTCGATGACGGATAGTCTGCAAACCGTATCTCGCGTAATTTGTGACCCGTCGTCTCTATGTCAACACCTTCCGGCCCCATGGCGGTTCAGTGTGGGTTGGTGAGATTATTTTCAAATTAATACGCACAATGTCCTTGTAGATTGAAGGGTTAAGATTAAATTTATTTATACCTATAGATATAAATTAAGTATTTAAACATGTAGTTGACTACTTAAAATAAGACTAGCGTTAAGAATTCTAGTCCACATGTACAAATGTTTTATTACTTTGTCATTATGCCATGAGTACTTTAAAAGTAGGTAAAATAATAAAGTAAAACTCCAAAACTCCATTGAACTCCGCATAAACGATAAATCCCAAATCAATTAATTTAACATCAATACTTATTCAGGCCTGGGATGGGACACGTGCAAGAGGGTTAAAAGGTAAAGGTATTTCCACACTCATAGCATATACTAATTAAAAATTAAACTACAAACAAAAAGAGGTAACCTTTATGGACAAATAATTACATGAAACTATTAGCGGAAGTAATAGAGAGTGTCCTTGCACCAGACGTTGTTCCGTATACAAAAAGCAAAGCACTAATAAACTTATAAAATCTTTTTAACAAAAAATTAAACCGACGAAAAGAACTAAACAGCAAAAAATAAATAAACCTTAAGTCTTAAGTATTGAGCTTATTTACATAAACTATATAATTTTATATAAACTTATTGTGAGTCGGCGCCAAACAACAAACTGATTAATTATCAAAATTTTATTTGGCGCCGACTCAAAATAATTTAATAAGACTTAAGGCTTAATGTTTATTTATTTTTTGCTTTTTAGTTCTTTTCGGCGGTTTAATTTTTTGTTAAAAAGATTTTATTTTATGGTTTTTTTCATCATCAGCTCAGCTACATGATGTGATGATTTCTAAACGCAATACCTGATAAAGTAATGAAAAGTAAAGAGAAACACTATTCGTTCCTACAATTTTCAAGGGTTTCTCTCAATTTTTTCAGGATCCCATCATCAGATCCCGACTTCCTTGACATGGGACCACCCTTGAGGTATCTAACAAAAAAAGAATAATCAAAATCGGTTCATAAATAACGGAGTGAGGGCTGAACAGACATAAAAAAAAAAAAAAAAATTATACGGTCGAATTGAGAACCTCCTTTTTTTTTTCGTCGGTTAACAATAGAAAAAGGAAAATTTAGAGAGTTCAATTAACAAGAAAACTGTCAACAATTACAGTCTCGTTAAAAACATGAATATAAAGTGTGTGTGTCAGCTCCGATGCGCGACAGGAGTTTCCAATATTACGGTGACATAAGTTATATATGTCACCGTTTATCACGAACAGACAGACAGTCAGACGCGGCGGGGGACTTTGTTTTATAATATGTAGTGATAATTTCCGAATGCTGTAGTTATCTTTTTGATAAGAAAAATTTTACAGGCAAATAGCAAACATTAATATGACATGTCATAAATTAAGAAAAAAAATCAATACATTTATTAAATCAAGTTCGCGGCTCTAGTGTGGATCTTGCTTATAACATAACCCGTTCAATGCTCAGCTCCAGTGGCCTAGTTGGCGAGTGGCTCGCCCTACGTCACGGCACCGTGCACTTGCACTAATGGCCCGTTCCCGGCCGGGTCTCCATATGTGTGCTACATGTGTTGCGGCTTTAAGAACTTTATATTTCGGAGTTTATAGTGAAAAAACTTAAGGACTTTTTTTTTTGTTAAACTTTTTTTTAGGTAAAGGATGTATGTAGCACATGACAATTTTATAAGCGTCATCGATGTATGTATATTTTCAGTTTATCAAATATTTGTCTAGCAGTAGAAGTTAAATGTAAAAAAAAATATATAACCAACGATTGAGCCAAGTCAAGCCAAGTAAAATCCTCTAATTTTCCGCGCAACTTTCTTAATTTTTTTTTTCATTAGCGAAATCGGTCCAGCCGTTCACGCGTGATGCTGTGACCAAATGAAATAGGGATTAATTTATATATACATAGATTATATTATATTTATAATTTAATATTTACATAAACGGAGGTAAAGAAAAGAGAAACAAATAACTGTTAAATGAACTGACAGCTGTCATTACTAACAAGACAATCGATGCCATTTAGTCAAGGAGGCATTAGAACTATGAGTGGTAATGGTAATCAATTTCATTAGTGAGGACATTTATCACTACACAGTGCTGTTTAAGAGTGAGTTTCTCAATGTCAGCCAATCACCACACCATCATGCCTTACATTGCAACGATGCAAGGATTATTCCTATACGTTCGTTGAGTTTTACAAGTAGCGGTCAAGATACGGAAAACAGCCAAAACTCCCAGAGCCTACAACTATTTCAATTCTGATGTAAGTTTCTATATCGTCTTAAATGTATATAAAACATCTGTAAGCTATAAGTCAAAAAACATTTCTTTGAAATTTCTATACAAAACACCTGCTATTTAACAAATTTCCATACCACTCCACTCAAGTCGATATACATACAACGATTTAATTTCCATATCGTTCGAGTAATACTCTGTCAGATCTTTTTGTGTTCAACGAAATCCTCTGACAGTAGCTCAATAAGTACTCTGTCGTAATGTCATTATTAAGGATTTATTAAAAAATATTTACTCCACGTTTTTCTTTTTCTTTGATATTTGGCCTCGTACGAAGAATTTCGAACAAAAGTGGAATTATTTTTTTAAGAAGTGGAGGAACGTTGAATGCGAAAGCTGTTTATTTGAAGCTGGTATTAATAGGGACTGTTTTTATTTTTCAATTTCTTTAGTATATTACAGAGACACCTCAAATTTACGCACTGTTTAAAGATTTACAAAGATTCTACTAGGTACTACTGTGTATGCAAATAATAAGTTAGAATTCTGTCAGAATGACGAGATGACTAGTTATTCTATAATATTTAGGATGTTTCAACCAATATCATTAATATTCTTCAAGTCTGAGAAAGTTGTGCAGCTGAAACTTCATTTCTACTGAAAGCACATGAATAGAAGGCGCGTTTATTCGACAAATATAAAGTAGATGTCAGCTATTAGCTTCAAGGGGTGAGAAACATAAAATACATTAACACTGACCAGGTCCCACTTACAAATGTCTGCCAATTGCCGAACCCTGATAAAAAGCGATTCGCAATTTAGACAAATGATTGATTACGTTCTATCCATTATTCAATATAAGCTTTCCAAAGTACCGCTACTGTTTCTATGTATTATCTACTGATAACTGTTTTGAAAACAATTTAAATTTTGTAGCCATCCGTGATTAATTCGGCCAAAGTTGGTCAAAAAGTTTCCTCGTCCAATTCTTTTAGTTTCCAAATGTTTGGCAGTTTTGATAAATGAGTTTATGTAACAACAGGGATTGTAGATACTTCCATAATACGTGAATCGAGGTAATTGAATATAAGGTAACAGTAGGAAAACCTCCAAAGGTAGAACTGTATAGGTAGGATAGGTACACCAGCTGTTGACATCTTCCACATTTAAGGCGTCGACTGTGGGCATACCGCTTACTTTTTAGAGTCGTGTCATGAGTCCGGCGTTGCTGCAGTATGAATTTGTTTACAGCAGTTACGAATCTAAGACTTAGAAATGTTTTTTTTACTGCCAGGTGAAAAGACTGTAGGTTGCCATATATGTGATTCTCATACTGGAGAAGTGGGTAAATAACATAAAGAGAATAGCTTAAGGCAATGTTTATCAGATCACGATCTCCTACAAATATCGTGTCAAGTAGTGGCAGTCGAAAGTTCCACATACTTTACTTGTATCCATTCGTATTTATATATTCGTATATGCCACCGTAATAATAAGCCAAACCATACAATGAATGTTCGTGTGAATATATGTTGTAATAGTTTGATACAAAAAACTACAATGTATATTATGTATGTACAGTAGTTGATTATTTACCACAACGGACCGTATTAGACTCGTGGTGCGTATTCCACAAGCTCGCTTCGCGAGAGTGAAAAGGAGGTGCACAAGCTACGTATTTAAAAAATAACTTTACTAAATTTTTATGTTATTCTTTGTTAATGCCTTTATTATACTTTAAAAAAATAAAACTATCACCATCATCCTCTGCGCCTTTTCCAAACTAAGTTGGGATCGGCTTTCAGTCTCACTACGATACGGCCAAACTTCGATAATTTACGTAAAGTGTTCACAACCCAAGTACTAGGCGATAACGAAGTTCTGTAGTTAGACCAGGTTGTCGGACTTTTTAGGGTTCTAACTACCCGTAACGAATGCGGCTTAAATGTGCTCTTCGAGGCACGGAGGGGTATCAATGTGTTAAGAATGGTCTCCCATCCTAAGACTGACTTGACTTGTATTACTTAACCTTTAAATATGCTAACCTAGTCGGTTACCACTTAGCCACGAGCCCCTCTAAAAATTTAAGCTATCATAAATATATTATACCTACTTATCGAAAGCATTTCATGCCTTTGCATTTCTAACGCACAGTTTTAGCATTTTCAGCTACACCTGAATCGTCACACCGCTAGCGCGGGTATGAAGCGTCTGAATATTAGGCTGTATACAACTTTACGGGGACTTGACGCTGACCCTGGTGCTCCCCATCGCTAGGGTATACTACTTAGTTTCTAATGTTACAGCAACGGTCTAAGGGCACCCCTGAAGGGGTTAGGACCTCTTAGCTGGAGACTTTGGGTGGATCCATTCATCTAGTGACGCAAAGCTGAACTGTGCTCTCAAATACTAACTATACATTGCATTGCTTTGGAAGTAATTTAGAAACTAATCTTATCTAACATTTATAATAATTTATATCACCATGAATAAATATTATGTAGTTTAACAACCAATCAAATTTGCTGTTAAGATATGTATTAAGGTACACAAACATGTACATTATAAATTACCGATTACAATATACGGAAGAGATGATTCTTACAACTACTCTATACATTTTGTTATAACGGAATTCTTGTGGGAAGAACAATTTAACTTACAGTTGTCTCACTCGGGTTCGCAGGACTGCACGGTTGATAATACCTACGCGAGAAGCATTGATAGGATTTATTAGATCTGCGTATTGCCTAGGTACTTTTAGGTAATAGACTACTTTTCCGATCCAAAAGTATTAGATATTATTTGCTGCGTTCCTTCTTAAGTCTTGATTATTGAATTTTAATAATGATTACATTCAGAAACATCAGAGCATAGTGAAGCATTTACAATGGCAGTTTACGTCAGCAATCCCAATTTGCTGGAACAATGAATGATGAGGGAACTCAAATTGATTTCGTTATACCGTTTTGGGGCGGAATTTGGTCGTAATTGTTTTGATGTAAGGCACTGTGAAGGCACAAAAGTGACATGATTCTGAATGTTTTTATTCTTGTGATTTCAATACAACACTGTTCTTGCTGGCTGTCCTTTCGAGATTTATTTCCATTAAGTTCCATTAAGGTACTAATGAGTTTAAAAATTAAATATGACGTTTGCAAATATTAGCTTATCTGTCAAAAACTCGGCAGCTTCCCTTGTCGAGATGTTTCTAATGTACATACGAGTACTTCCACCAACATCGGTTTCAAGAATTTATTTAGCTTTATAAAGTTTGGTTACTAAAAACAAATATTAAATTTAAGATACAGTCTTTACATGGGCGACGACAGTGATACCTTGGATAACCGAATCGGGATGATGAAGCTGTTATATGAGAGTTGAACCAACTAAAGCTATTCGCTGCCTGAACCCATTTCTGGCTACCTCGTCTTCTCCCAGTACGACAAACTATTTTTCTATGTCCAGAAGAGTGCGCGAGACGCGATCAGACAGACTGGACTGTCAACACAGTAAATACCTTGATTATTTAAGAGATAGTAAGATAGCAAAAAATTACACTAATAATCATAAAAAACAACTTCTGTTACGTTAATGTAACAGAAGTATTACGTAACATACAAAATAGACAAAATATCATTAACAATTGCATTTTCTCTAAACTTGTGTTGCGTCAAAATGACCGAACGTGGTAAAGCACGGTAATCTCTGCGACTATTTTTTAACGCGGCGATACTTCACGCACCAAATACTGTAAATAATACATCTAATCATTTCACAGTTCACAAAACCCTTACAATGGAACTAGGATGCCAGATTGACTCGGCCCATCTCGCCGGGTTTCGGAGACCTTCGTTTCTCTAATTAAGGCTGTAACTGTTCCACCATGGTTTCTTTTGCGTAAAAATCACATTGTCTGTTACGACCTCTTTTCATGGACATTTGTAATTGCGAACGGCAGTTTTAATTAAGTTTTTATACGTTTATTGCTTAACAAATGTAGCTATCGAGTTTGAAGCGGAACTTGGCAACGGTCTTGACCATTGCAGGGTTATGCGTTTAGAAATCGTTGCAGTATTTTCAGGAACGGTTTTTTAAAGAACATATTTTTAATAATCTAGTTTTAAAAAAATAACTTTTAAGTTAATTTACTGATGAGGCTGAATGAAGGAGAAAATTGGAATTAGAGCCGCTGACTAGAGTCATATCTCCTCCTTATAAGAGCACGTGGTCAAGCAGTATTACTTAACATATCCTGCATTTACATTTTATTACTAGCGAGTACTGTTATTTACCCTCTTGCAAGTAGGGAAGGATTTTAATAGCTTAGACCGTGGCATTTTTTACAAAGTTCTATAGAATAAAGTGTAGGCAGAGACACCATAGGAATTCTTCAGGTTAGGTTCACTATTTTGACGTCCCATGACTGAAATGATGATGATTACGATAAGACTGGTTTTAAACTAGATCATAATATATTTACACAATAGATTCATTTGAATTTTGTGTTGTTTACGCTACTACTCTGTTAATTTCTATTCAATTTAGCTTGTAGACTTTCAAATCTATTAATAGTAAGTATATTTCACGCTAGGTATGTAATGTCACTATTCATACAACACTGGATAACAAGTTTTAATTAGATGTCTAGACAATAATAATAATAATAACTGGCAACACCAACCTGTAAGCGTCATATTATCTCACAGAAAATATTATACCTATTAACTTAGTGTATACATCGAAATAAATTGCAAAATAAATACAAAACAAATATTTGGAAACAGATTCATAAAATATATAAAAAAAACACAGAAACAACATGCAAAAGTTCAAAAGAAAAAAATTCGAAGAAAATGACAGATGTCATATAAGACAATAGCCCAACAACATGGAATAAAATGAAATAAAATGCTTAAAAGGTATCAAGCTAGACAGATAATTGCACAGCAAACATCCCCGGACTCGTCGCAAAGTTCCGCCTCACAGCTGCCAATGCACTCCTCGGTGAGATCGGCAACCAGTGAGGCGTCGAGCTCAAGCTCCAGCGACGAGTATTTCTCTCCGCCGACGTCGCCAACACGTGTGCGTCGGTAGGGGAGAGACCGGCCACCGACCTACTTAGGACCCCGAGGAACACTGACCTCGAATAGGGCCTCCGCTGCCGGTGGTGATGTGCGCCGCATGAAATGGACTTATTCAATTAATGAAAACGTCATGCGGGCATATTATCGGGCTACAGAGTTGGGAACTAACCTTACTGCGTACCGTGTTCGATTACTGTCTCTGTTTCAGGAGCTTGAACCAGCTGTCAACGTGTCAGCACAAAGACTGTCGGATCAGGTGCGGGCTATACAGCGCTGTCACCTGCTGGATGATACCGTACTTGAGAGGCTACGCTCTGACGTACGGAATAGCTTGGTTATCCCTTCTTCATCGCAAGTTGTGGGTTCGGTGGCCAATCACACACCGCAATTGGTAACACAGTTACATGTTGATGAAATTGTGGATAGTGAAGCTATATCTGTAAGTACCCAATGCAACGAAAGGTTAAGGAGCGCCTTGGAGGATGTGATTCTGAAATACCGGTTTGTGAACCACATTAATAGACCACGTTTATCCCGTTTGCCTATTCATAGACGAAATACAGCGCTGGTGTGTGCCCTGGATTCGTTATTGCCTGATTATTTAGACAATAGCGAAGATCTTAGTGATACACACTCTATTCTCTACTGTGCGGCTGTCGCAGCATGTCGAGTAGCAGGAGTACATTTCTCTGTAAATACCGCTACTACTCGACCCAAGCCTGCTGTGCCAGCCTGGCAGTGTAGAATCGAGCGTCGTATTGCTGAGGCCAGGACACTCATCGGTAAGCTAATCTGCTTTAGATCGGGTAACACGCGGCCGAGAGTGATGCGCTTTGTGAAACAGGCATTCTTGGGGACTGACATTAGTACTCAACAATATATGTCATGTGTCACAGAGCGCATAGACTTTCTAAAGCAGAAAGTTTATGCATGGGCAAATAGGATTCGAAGATACAAAAAGCGAACAGATCGGTATAATCAGAATCGTATGTTCCACAGAAATGAGAGGTGGGTTTACCGAAAATGGGAACAATCGGATCCCTGTGTGAGTGACGGGCATTTCCCAGATGATGATGCTACACATGAATTTTGGCGTAATATCTGGTCGGTGCCTGTCACTCATTCAGAAGGTGATTGGATACGAGATGTCGGGTGCTCATGCGAGTCTATACAAGCAATGGAACCAATTTCCATAGCCACAGGTGACGTAAGTAGTGCAGTTCAGTCATTATCAAACTGGAAATCGGCTGGACCAGACGGACTGCACAACTTTTGGCTGAAATGGTTCCGAAGCTCGCATGCTCGTTTGGCATCTCAGTTCCAAGCAGCATTGGATTCCGGTTCATTGCCCCATTTTTTGACAACTGGCGTAACCTACTTACTCTATAAATCTGGTAGTGCCATGGATCCCAAAAATTATAGACCAATTACATGCCTACCAACTATGTATAAGCTTCTAACATCTATTCTGAGACTCAAAATTACTACACATTTAAATAAAAATTCGATCATATCTATTTCTCAGAATGGATGTAGAAGTGGGACCCGTGGCACTAAAGAGCTCCTCATCATGGATATGGCCATTAGCCAACAGGTGCGTCGTCACCGTAAGAATCTGGTTAGACTGTGTGTGTGTGCCCGACCCAGTTCTCGAAAATGGTCGTGCCACATTGTATTGGGATCGATCTATCACCACTGACAGAACTATTGTTGCCAATAAACCGGATTTAGTGCTGATAGACCGATTAGAGCGCCGCGCAATGATTGTCGATATCGCTGTTCCTCATGACGAGAACCTCGTGAAAGTTGAAAAAGAAAAACAAATAAAATTCTTGGATTTTTCTGACGAGATTGTCGATATGTGGAATATCGATTCGGCAATCATTGTTCCGATTGTCATATCTGCACATGGATTAATAGCCAAGAGCCTCGATCAACACCTTAAGAGGCTCGCGTTAGACAGCTGGATCAAGGGACTGATGCAGAAGGCCGTTCTCCTTGACACGGCCCGTATAGTGAGGAGGTTCCTGTCTTTGGAGCCCTAACCACCGGTGTCTTGGTCCCTGTACCCGATGTCGGTGGTCTACTGTTTTTTAGATTTTTAAATATTTATATATATGGTTTTGTACATATTTAAAAATGTAATTTATAAGTATTAAGATAAATAAAGAGGAATAATAATAATAATATCACACATCTCACACACGGTCGTCTGATCCCAAACTAGGCAGAGCCTGTACTATTATAACCAGACTGCTGATAACCATACTTATATATTTCTAAATACATACATATTATAGATAAATGACACCCAGACACAGAAGAAATGACCATGCTCAACTAACAATTATTTGTCCTAGGTGGGAATCGAACCCACGACCTCTGGCTTAGCAGTCAGGGTCACTAACCACTAGACCAACAGGCCAGTCATCATACATCACAATCATCCATACTAGAAGCGTTACATCTATTTTTAAATGCCTTTTATCTCCCATAATTCGTTGAAAGTCAGAAAAAAAAGATAATATTGGTTTCCAAGAATTATCTGATTTATATCATGCATATATACCGTTCTTACTCGTTCTACCTTCTACCAAATAGGGTTAACATCTCCATTGAAGCAGTAATAAAAAAATTCTGACTAAAAAGCCACACAATTTTATTTTGCTAGAAAATTATTTTAAACAAGTACATGGCCATCCTGATAGTAACCGGTCACCGACGCGGCGCCTTTTAAAATTCGCAACACTAAGGCTAGGTGCAGATTTCTGACACTACATTGGACCCGAATGCATAATATCACTACGCCTTCTTACGGTAAATGTAGACGGAGCTGACACGGCTTGAGCTACGCGATAAACTTACAAAAACCTCTTTTTCTGTTTATACTTATCACAATACAAAAGTCATTTCATGATAAAAATACGAGATTAAGGATTTATAGTCAGTAGTTTCATTTGGCGCTACGCAATGTACGCGGTATTCTTTTTGTGCGGTACGGTGAATGACAAAAGGTTCTGTTTACTCATTGTGTTATCATTTTTAACCAAAAAAAGTGAAAATTATAAACAAAAATATATGAGTTTTCCGGCAGAAAATTCCAATGATTTTCGACTCAGATTGATGGTCTGAAACCACTATTTTAAAATTGGTACGGTGTTTTTTACACCCTGTATATTATTATAGTTTCGATGACCCCGCAACTATGTCGTCTACAGACGAATTGCAGAAATTAATTGCGGTGGAGAGGCGGAGAAATGAGCTCATGCAAATCACGATACGATCCGTCCGATGACGACGACCATGTCCGTGACCGTAGCAATGAGTCAACAGACGCACTTGAACGTGTGAAATAAATGCTTGTATGGACGACTCCTGGTCATGCGGATATTAGCGGACATCGTTTGGAAAATACAGACTTTGGATGGATCAGTTCGTGACATACACCGTACAACATTCACCAGTTACTGGTAATCGGGATGGGTTCCATTGATAAAATCAATTTACAATACTATTCAGTTTAGAAATCAGGCAACTCAGCCTGATTTCTAAACTGGCAACCTCATAGCACAATAAGTTCAAAATTTAACTTTTTTTATAGAATAGAACGCATATTAAATTAGCATTGCCTGTTTAATTAGTACAGTAAACTACATAAGTATTTTTTTATGATTGGCGTAGTGTTAGCATTATTTGTTTCATGGTAGTTATGCCTAAGGCCAAATTAACATTTGTTTTTGTTCTTTTATTATTGCTTTTAGGAGGGCAACAGGCAAATATTGGTAGCGATGAGTTTTTCAGAGGTATTGCAAGCATCGCATTATACATTAATTAGCATCACGCCTAATTGTACTGAAGAAGTTGGCAGAAGAGTATGTATGATTTTTTTTACGTGTTAGTCAATCAAATGGTTCATACTAATAAATATAAAAAAAGTAAATTATTTCTATTCGATAACTCAGTAACATTGCGACATCGCTAAACAAGAGTTATTAGGTTTAACATCTTTGATGAGACGTCGGACACAGTTGCTGTCGAAATGAATAGTTGAAATTTGTCAGATATTTGACTCGGCAAGAGAATCTCAAGCAATCTGTTCCAATCAGATCGTCTCGATTGATTGGGAGTACAAGGAGTAAACATTACTGATATCGGCTTTCAACAGAACAGGGCTTCTTTGCAACTTTACCTGAAACAAACAGAGAATTTTATTAGAATTAATTAAATTATGCAGATCTTGTAACAAAATACGAAGGTAGATAAATATAAGTAATATAAAGTAAATAATTCAGACTATTTTTTTAAAACCCCTATTATATGTAGCAATATCTATTTCTTTTCTTTTGAAACTAATCAATCATTAAACTATTTATTTGATGTCCTTAGTATTAGAAGATTAACAAAAAGTGTACAGCTACAGTTTCTTTTGATGAATAAAAATATGCCTACATCCGCTAACATCCTAACTTGCTTGTTTGTTACGCTTAAGCCTAAACTGCTCAACTGATCATCATGTAACTCCATACGCGCTGACAGGGATACAGAAAAGGATATAGGGTTCCCTTTCGTCCAAAAAAGTGTAGTTAAAATTTCAATTACTAAATTTGACCCAAAAAACAAACAGGCAAGCTAAATAAAACCGTTAAAATAAAAAATGTACAGTACCGCGAACGAAGCTGCAAGTAAAAACTAGTATAAACAAAACTGACGACTAGTATCGTGTAGTATTTAATGGGTATGTTCACCCAACTCTGTCATGTCGCCGAGGAGTTCACAGTTTGAAGTTTATAGCTTTAGTTAACTACAATGCTATCAAGTTTAGTGTCGAAGTTAAAGAAAACTATTAGACTAGTCTTAAATTAAAAACAAAAGTGCTTGTGCTCACTTCATTTTCTGTTTAAAGTGACCGCCAGTTTTGATGCAGGTAACAAATAACTTAAAAAAGTTACCCTTATTCTACAATTGATGATACGCCAATAGTTTACTTCTAGAAAGACAAATGTGTAGTTATGTACGCAATTTAATGTGTACCAAATCATTGCATGAAAGAGCTGTTTACACGGTTGAAAAAGCTCCCGGCGAACAACAACGAATTTAAATAAACTGCTTACAGTGTACGAGTGACGCAAAGTAAGCAAGGCCTGGTGTGGATAAGAAAATGTACGAAGACAGTAGACGGTAAGTATGGAGACGTACGACTTAAAATAATGTTATATGAGTGTTAATAGATACAAGTCTATTTAAGCGTAAGCTGTGTGTGTTAAGCAACTCTTCAGCGATCAAAAATAAAAATAAAAATAGAGAAAATCAAGCATTACTTGTAATCGAACCGAAGCAAACCTCGCCATCGTTACATCAGCAAGATAGGCTAATGCTTCCTGGGACACTAAAGCAGAGAATTGCAATATTTGCTGATCAAACGGGCTATGGTGTTAGGCATAAACTTCAAAATTATTTTAAGGACTATAGTGTAACATCATGTATAAAATCAAATGCGCCTTTAAATGAGATATAAGCATCATGTACCTCTAAGGAGGGAACATGTAAGGACTTTACGAACTCTGATTTTATTATAATAATGGCAGGTGCTAACGACAAAAATCCACTTAATGTTATGACTTCTCTGCATCAAGCATTAAAACAGCTGAAAAACACAAATATCATTGTCTGTAAAGTATATAATAATAAATACTTAAATGTATTGAAACTTAATGACACTATGAAATTTATATGTATCAATTAAAAAAAAACATCCTTTATTTCTCTAGACAATAATTACTATCTAGTAAACAAATGTAACCTATCACAGGCCTGTAGGTTATTGCACAGGCAAATATTACATTTAAATTACAAATCAAATTTTAACAAATATGTAGACAATTTAAAAAAGGAGGATATGAAAAGTACACCTAAGCTGTTTAAAAATGTGGCACATTTGAATAAATAAGCAGTGCTTTGTTTGTGTACAGACACAACTCTTTGAAGACGGGGACATTGGGAGCATTTATAGGTACCGATAATCGCCTACCATTTAACAATTTAAAAAAATGCATAAATACTGCTATTTAATACAAAAATTCAATAAATGTCTCTGGTGTTAAAAGCGTCAATAGTCTATGGGGTGGGTTACAGTATACAGATCAGTAGGGTCGTTTGCTTATTTCAGAAAATAATCTTATCAATCATGGAAAATATCTTAACTTCTATAATTCAGGGTATCACCGTTTTTATAAAGACAGAAAGCAAAGGTCTCAAGCTACTTATGATATTCTATAAGCATTTTATCAGAGGATAATTTCAAATAAGCATTCTAAATTCAATTCTCGACTTCAATATTTGTTATGTCGCGGTGGAGAGCTAGGAAAGCGATTGCTAGCCGATATGAAACGGAGACGTGAACGAAATACCGTTAGCGCACAGTCCATCGGATTAGATACACGTATGGACTGGGCACTGGGAGCGAATCCAATTTTGTCAAGAAGAATTTAACTTGGCGTCTGGCTGGTCGTTAAAATTATCTATTACGTCAATATTAATTTGAATGTGCATTGTTAGTTATTACTATACATAAATACTTACATACCTATGTACAATTACACCCGAATTCACTGTCAGTGTCTATTCGTAAACAGTAATCATATAAGTAGGGCGAGATATCATAATATTGTAATATCAATAATCAATAAAAAAATAATGTATCATAAATTAAAATTTGAACGCAAGAAATCGTTTCTTCAATTGTTAAATACATTTTCTAAATGAAAATGGCTGGCATCTCTCGTTGTGACATTCGTTTCGACAATTATATTGTATAACTTTAAGCGTGGCCTTATTAAACAAAAAGCTCCGAGGAAATGAGTAGTGCACTGAGGGAAACGAAAGTTATTGAAAATTATTGTAAGAAAACCGACGTGACACATATCAACAGGTCGAGGAAACCCTCAAGGTTAATGCACTAACTGTTCCTCGGTTTCTTCATGACCACTTGAAAGTACGGAAACTTTGTTCACTCTGGATACGGTACTGCACTTGATGACTGATGCGTTGAGGGAGCAGAGTGTGACATAGTCTCGCGACATGTTAAAAAAATTGGAAGACGGCCGATCTAACTACGTGAACTCGATTGTTACATGTAATGAAACCTCTCTGTATTATTTGGACGTCCCTTCTAAATCCAGTAAACTGTGGTATTTGAAGATGAACCACCGCCAACGTCTGTGAAAATATACCGATCCGTAAAGAAAATAATTAGTGCTGTATTTTTTACTAAAAGAAGAATATTGGCTACGGTTGTGCTTGATAAAGGGCAGACTGTTACTGCTGCATGCTGCTGTATACAGAGGAATGTTTACCTCCAGTATCAGAAACCTTAAAAAATTTACGACCATACTCAAGCTCAAGCTGGAATTAAATTACTGGGACACGTCTATACAGTTCGGATTTAACGCCATGCAACTTTGCACTGTTCCCGTATGTAAAAACAACTAAACGAGATGGAAGTTTCTGAGTGATGAGGAGCTTATAGGAGCTTCTGAGGAGATATGCGTCTATGGTCCAGAGGGATACTAGAGCAATGTGTTCAGCACCTAGTTTACACGTATTGCAGGTGGAGAGATAACATTGCAAAAAAATTCACAAAGTACGACAAAACTAACGTAGCGCCGTATAAGATCGCTATCACGTTCATGATCTCCATCCTCCATGAGCGCTGGCCTGGGGGTAGTGGGTTAGGCTGACCGTTACTCCAGCAGAAGCAGGGCTGAGACGCTGGCGCAACGGGTTCTACACGCGCTTCTCTTGTCTGGATAGGGGTTAAGGCCCCTCCTGTTGCACGGTGTGGTCACCTGCTGATCAGGAGGCCAAAGTCTGCAGGGGGTATCCCGAGTCCCCTGCAATAGACTCACTTGTGACGGAACACCGTGTGGTTTTGAGTCCGACATACCACTTCACCTTCGGTGAGGTGATGACCCGTGGGGGTTTCCACACGAAATAAAAAAGTGTTGCGTTGCTACCTTGAGATTTTGTTGTAATTGCTCACTTGATGTTCAATTGCGTTAATTAATTTGTTCCAAGTCTAAAACAGGGAAGCTTTCAGGAAATATATTATATGGACTCTTTATCACTGATATGCACAAAAATATCTTCATAAATACTTAAACAGATTCAAATAATTTGTAGGCAGATAATCGTTTGGCCGGAATCCAAAAAGGCGATCAGAACAGTATTAGATACTGCAGCGATTGGTCGTTGGGCTAACGGTGGCATACCGTTATACTCAACGATGCAAGTGGAAAGTTTAAAGCGAAAATGAAAATAATCAATATAAAACCTTACTGAATTGTGAAATGATTAATAATGAGGTTTGTGAAAGTAATTTGCAGTTTTTTTAATAGTGTACTTAAATGGCAAACAACCATACAGCGTATCTGATAGTCAGACCAAACTCATATAACAGTTATGGGGGCTTAAGGGTTGTGCCCACTATCCACTTCTAGGTGAATAGGTCTCCAGACCTCCACGGGTAAGTACCCGTGGGGGTTTGGAGATCCGGTCATTAATAGGAACACAACACGATGCAAGTAGAACTGTGTTTGTTGCGGTTTCCGTAAGGGAGAAGATATTACCAAGTCGAGTTGCTCCAAAAGAGACATTTCACTTTGGTATTGGATTCCGGCTATAAACCGCACCGGGCTGGAAAAAACTGCTAACAATACGTATATTTTGTAAATAATTGTAAATAAATATATAGAATCCACGTTCCATAGGACTTGTTAGGTTTAAGAGTGATATTTCTCTTTCTAAATCATACATACATATACTCCTAAAAACATAACCTCCCTTGCACAGTAGGGTAGATAGACCTACCACACTTCACAATTTCCATCAGAACTACCTGACGCAAACAAAGAGGAGGGAAAAGTGGGAGAGGGAAAGGTTAGGGCCTCCGGTAACCTCACTCACTCGGCGAAAAGCAATGCAAGTATTGCTTCACTGCCGATTTTCTGTGAGGCCGTGGTATCACTTCGGTCGAGCCGGTCCATAGCCGAAGCATGGCTTTCCCACGAGTAGTTTATAAACTACTAACAGTAGTTTACAAACTACTGTTAGTAATTTATAAACATTAATACAAGAGATAATACCTATAACTTTTATCAAAACATTTTTATTGTAATGTCGTAGAGGTAATTTACGTTATAGTTATAACAGACGGATGCTCTGAACGTATAATGCGCAACACACTATTCGTCTACGAACATATTAATCATGGCCACAATTGTATAACTTGCTATTTGTATTTCACAGACAACGGCATGTCACAAAATAGTCATTTGTGACATGCCGTTTTTTAACATATATACATAAATAAAAATATTGATTTCCATAAATAAATATATATATTATAATTTATAAGATATGCATTTACATAATTATGTGCCTGATTATATTTATAATATTTATATATACCTATATTAAAGATTTATTTACCTGTTTAACATACTTCTAATTACCACTAAACACTCGCACACATTAACACATCTGCACCTGACAAATATGTATGTAAATGAGTATCTAGTAATCCCGACGTACGTGGGATACAGGTTCCAGATGAAAACCAGCGTCCAGCACTTCGCTAGACATGAAGCTGATCTAGACGCCTTTTTAGACGGGCCTTGGGACGCATGGTTACACAATAATATAATTAGTTTTAGTTGTATGTAGTATTTATAAGTTAATTCTTGTTCTTTGTTACTCGTTGTTGTTACTTTAATTTTTTTACTGATTATGTGTATTGATGTGTCTTATTGTGCTGTTCTAAATAAATGTTCATTCATTCATTTCTAAGTGTGGAATAATTTTCGGCATTTTTTGGGCCAAGGTACTAAAACATCGTCTTTAAAGATAAAATGCCGTTATGCCCGTAAATGTCATGGCTTGGCTTGGCACAGGATTTTTGAAGTGGCAACAAAAGCTTCGCACGTCAGGCGCCCCCCTGACGGAGACTCTCCAGCCCAGCTTCCTGCAGGAAGTGGTTAAGGGCCTTTTTCCGGAACGGGTGGAGTTCACGCCCCCGTCGATGGCCCCCTTGGCCAGAGAAGATGGGGCGGTGGCAGGTGACGGTAACCCACTCGTCACGGAGGCGGAAATAGGGGCGGCTGTTCTACGGATCCGTTCCAAGAACACCGCCCCTGGGCCAACCGGGATCCCTGCCCGAGTTTTGGCCCTGGCTCTTGACCACATGTCGGACCACCTCGACGCTAGCTCAGCGTCCGGACACTTTCCTGACTGCTGGAAGAGCGGGCTTTTAACGAAGCCGGGACGGCCTACCAACTCGGTCGCGGCCTACAGGCCCATCGTATTGCTGGACGAGGCGGGTAAATTGTTTGAGAGGGTCCTCTCTGCCCGCATCGTCCGGCACCTTTCCGAGGTCGGCCCCGATTTGTCGGACGCTCAATTCGGTTTTCGAGCGGGGCGTTCGACGATCGGTGCTGTGTTGCGCCTGAGGGCCGTGACCGAAGAGGTAGTGAGCCGTGGCGGCGTGCTGTTGGCGGTGTCGTTGGACATCGCCAACGCATTCAATAGTCTGCCATTCGGCTGCATCAGGGTAGCACTCCACTACCACGGGGTGCCAGGGTACCTGAGGCGGCTAGTGGCAGACTATCTAGAGGAGCGTACCGTCATGTACGAGGACCGAGCTGGAAATTTGAGACGTCGGCCCATGTCGTGAGGTGTTCCACAGGGGTCTGTTCTTGGACCACTCCTGTGGAACATGGGGTACGACTGGGCCCTTCGCGGTGACTTCCCCCCCGGGCTGGGTGTAATATGTTATGCCGACGACACTTTGGTGACCGCCCAGGGGATGAACTTTCAGGAGGCGGCGCGCTTGGCCACCAGGGGAGTCTCTCTGGTGGTCGAGCGCATTGAGGCGCTGGGTTTGCGGGTGGCCCTGGATAAGACGGAGGCCCTTTAATTCCATGGGCCCCGTCGTGGTCCACCCCCTGGCCCCTCAATCGTAGTCTACTCGGTCTTCGTACCGTATATCTGGGCCTGATCCTTGACGGGAGGTGGCGCTTCGACGAGCACTTCCGGCAGCTTGCTCCAAAGCTGGTTGGCGCTGCGTCCGCCCTGGGACGACTTTTGCCCAACTTGGGTGGACCCAGCGTCGCTACGAGACTGCTCTACACGGGGTTGTCCGGTCAATGGCACTGTACGGTGCACCGGTGTAGGCGGAGGCTCTGACCGCCCAGAATAGGGCGCGCCTCTGGCGCCCTCAGAGGGTTATGGCGGTTAGAGCCATACGCGGATACCGCACCGTGTCGACGGAGGCGACATGCGCGTTGGCCGGAACTCCCCCGTGGGACTTGGAGGCGGAAGTGCTCGCCGAAGTTTATTGGCGGGCGGCTGAGTTCCGGGCGGGAAACTGCAGTCGGCCCCCACCCGAAGAGATAAGTGAATGGCGTGAAGCCGCTCGCCGAGCTCGTTGGTCGTACCGGCTGGAGGCTCCACATGCTGGCTTTGCCGCCGTTGAGGCGCTTCAGCCGGTCATCGTCGAGTGGGCAGGGCGACAGCACGGGACCCTTTCCTTCCAACTGACGCAGGTTCTTTCCGGGCACGGCTGCTTCGGGAAGTACCTGCACTCGGTCGCTAGGTGGGAATTGAGTCCCGCCTGTCACCACTGCGACTGCAGTGAGGACTCGGCTCAGTATACGCTCGTAGTTTGCCCCAGCTGGGCGGCGCAGCCTCGGGCCCTCACTGCAGTCATCGGAGAGGATCTGTCGCTACCGGCTGTCATACGCTCCATGGCCGGTAGCGACAGAAATTTTACCGCGGTCGCAACCTTCTGTGAGGAAGTCATCTCGCAGAAGGAGGCGGCGGAACGGGTCCGGGAGGATGATCTCATTCGCCGCCGGCGAACGGGGCGGTGGAGGCGCGTTTACCAGCGCCTCATGCCGCCCTGAGCGTGGCCGCGGGTAGACGGGACGGGTTTTCCCCTCCACCCGCTGTAGTGGCCGCCCGCGAGGAGGCGGCGTCCACGTGTGTCTGGACGTTGCCTAAGTGAGAGTTTTTACACGAAGGTGGTGCCCGCGCTTTTGCAGGCAGGCGCTAGGAGGGGTCCGGATGTCTTAATAAAGCTGTTCCCGGGTCCCTCCTATTTCGGGCGCAGTACGGCACACCGTGTGGTTTTAGTCGGTTCGATTCCGACACACCGCCCCACCGAAAACCCCGGGGTGGGGTGACGGCCCGAGGGGGTTTCCACACGTACAAAAAAAAAAAAGGATATTTGAAGTGGAAACTATTTAGATTGATATTTTAATACCACAAGCGTTCACAATTCGTTCATGCCGAAGCCTTACGCGGAATTTCAAAGCGTGAATCGGTTTTGCAAGTCTTCAATGATTGTGAAATTATTTTCACTTACAGAAATCCTGTGGTGTGCGGTGCTACGAGTAAGCAGTGATATTAGACCACGATCTCTTTAACCAAAGGTTAATTGCTTTAGGTTGGACCGCACTGTATATGTAATGGGGGAGTTTGTGGTGTACGTATATTTATTAACCCAATTAAAATCTTCGTTTACATACCTTATACTGATCTACGAGTTCTGTCAGTTCTATATGGTATACTAGCGCAGTATTACAAACCGTCAGTAGGTTAATGCCATCAGGCAATAGTGCCAACGGTCTAGTGGTTAGTGATCCTGTTTGATGAGAGGTCTGGGTTTGGTTCCTACCCAGGACAAACAATTGTGTGATTAGCAACAATAATTTGCTGTGTGTCTGGGTGTAATTTATTTATGATATGTATGTATTTAGTAACACAGAAGTATGTTTATCAGCAGTCTGGTTACCTTAGTAGGCTCTGTCAAGTTTGGGATCAGACGGCCGTGTGTGAGGTGTCTCAAGTGTAAATTATATTCTATTAATTTAAGAAATGTTGTTATAGAATATTTAAATGAATGGCTTGGAGAAAAGGATGATACGGCTTGGTGGTGCCTTTTTTTCGCAGAAATCTGTTGTGCGATACCATCTACTGTAGGCGCGAGTTGAATGCAGTTAAGGCGAAGCGCCCCCTTCGCACACCTATTGTATAAACTATGTCCTTACTTCCCACACTAGTAATTGTGCAAATATCGAGGTTAACACAATTTAAATGTGAATCTGACTACTTCGTAGTATAAATAAATTAGCTTAGCTAAATGTTATAAGCCATACCACCTGCTGTGCTTCGAAAGTTTCATAAAATAATGAGATTTCAAGGTTCTGAATTAAAGTTCTTTTGACCTGTACCTACTGTTGCTATTAAAAGAAGGTTTTGAAGAAGTACACTTATAAAGAAATAAAACGTGGTCGACAAAGCCTAAGTTTTTCGATAAGTTTTTTTTACGTAGGACAGCTTGTAAAATATTGGTGCTTATAAATCGTAATATTATTGTCTTTATAATTTATTGAGAATTGCCCTCCCTATTCCGCTCTTCAGGGATATATTATTAGGGCTACTCTATGCACCAGGAGAAATATAAAAAGATGCTAGCACTGCCTAATCAACATAAAAAAATACTTAAAATAACTAAGCTTGACTTTCTGTTATTTAACTTACTTTACTTGGTACATATTAAAAACATATATGTATAAGTTGAAATAAAATGGCACTCAAAAAAGGAAAAATAACAAAAAAATTAACAAAAACTTGTTTTTTCTGTTCATAGTACTAATAACATTACAAATTAAATTATTAAAATAAAGATGTTTTTGTTTTGAGGAGTCGCATGAATTTGAAAGACTCAGCTAGTGCTTAGCTGTAGTGCTAGCGAAGGTTCCCCTTAATGCGATCAGAGCTTAACCCAGTCAGTGTCAATAAATAAATAAACACCTTTTTTGTACGTTTGGAAACCCCCAACGGGTACCACTTGGTTGTATGGGACTCGAACCGACTAAAACCACTCGGTTTACATCACTAGAGCCTTTAGTCGGGAGTCACCTGCTATACAAATGGCATGTGCTTCTATTGTTCATAGTCCTAGCTCATAGATTAATATATTAATTAGCGTTTATTTCACTTAGAAATTAAATTATTCAATGTTAAAAATTTATAAATTCGAACTTTGCCCATAAGGGTGTATTTGGCCGATCTAGTCGATCTAATTATGTTTTAAATATAAATTACTTTAAATGTTGCAAAAAAATATAGTACAACTCTAATTTAGTAATTTTAAAATTTCGATATTTATTTATCTCTTAAACTAAATTTTATTTTGTTTATATGGCGAAAATAGCCACGGAGTGGATAGCTGGAGGTGGTCGGCGACGGCGAGGAAGCCCGAGGACGAGATGGAGGGACGATCTCGACACCTTTATAAACATATGGCCTAGGGTGGCCGAGGACCGAGAGGATAAATGGCAGATTATGTTTTTATGTGGACATTTTCAGAAAAATCCGGACATTCCATTAACATTCTTGGTATGAACTACCCATTAGTTTGATTTATGTCAGCCCCCTCTTTTACGAAATATTAGCTAGATAAATTTGTCAGATTCAAAATAAGATTTCTGTTATAAAAATCACGAACGGGTCTTCTACACGACCGTGAAATATGATCATACCTTGTAACACTCTGTAAATTTACATTTCAGATAGAATAAATAAAAAACGACGATTCCCTAGAGCAAAACTTTCCTAATCTAAACACAATTATTGTAAGAAGAATGATACAAGTAACAACGATAAGCATCGGGACTATGTATTCAGTCGTGTCAATTTATGTAATATGGTTATATAATAGTGAAATTTTACATGTCAGTAAGGAATTAGGTATACCAAGTTAGACAACTTGTTATTCCAAATCCGAATCTATCTAATAAACTATTTGCTGATATGGATTTCTTTAATATAGTCTTGTTTTTACGCAACTTCTGGCATTTCGTAGTCTTTATTGTACACGACTACTCCGATTAGGTATCTACACAACATTTTTTTTTATTTGGAGACAATGCTTTAATCCTTCTAATCCTACTAATATTTTAAGTGAAAGTTTGTGAGGATGTATGGATGTTTGTTGCTCTTTCAGCAAAAACTATTAAACCGGTATGGTATGTAGATAGCTGGACACCTGGATTAACACATAGGCTACTTTATATTCCGATATTCCCACGGCATCGGGATTTACGCAGGTGCAACCGCAGGGCGCAGCTAATATCGAATAAATCTTACTTTGATAAGCCTATGGATTGATTGATTTGACGTTATTTTGATTGATTTGAATCTTTTCTAAATGAATGAATGAAATATCTGCAAGTATGAATCGGGTTTTCGCAATATCTTATCTATCAATATGCTATTTAATCTGATTCAGTAAATTTATTTTCTGTAAATAAAAAACTAAAGAAATATGTTTAGATATTACTGTTTAGGTTTTCAAGAGGTCAACGCTTTGCAGTTCATTGACCTACATTTGACTTTATTTTCGATGGCTATAATAAAACGATTTTTTACAAAAGTAATCTTTTTAAGTTAAATGCTAATCAATGACAAATATTTACCTACTGGCGAAATACGTATATTATTACATCAAAAATGTAGATGTACATATACAACATGTCCCAAAATTCAACGATAAGCCGGTACCGGTGTATGGTCAGGTCGATAAGTACCTAGGGAAAAATAATAAAAACAATCCAACTCTTACTCTAACTTTACTAAGTATTCAAAAAAGGGTTTTCGGTTACAGATACAGTAAAGTTTTTAGAAACTATGCTAAATAATCATTTTTACTTCTTGATAAGAAACTTCTTGGAATTTTTATTACTTTTCCTTAGGTAGTTATCGACGTGACCATACACCGGTACCGGCTTATCGTTGAATTTTGGGACATGTTGTATACGTAGGTACTACCAATTTGTTGGTATGTATAATTAATTCGATCGAGAACAAGGATTGTTTGTTTTTGAACAAGGATAGTTATTTGCCTACATTAAAATAATATATTTCAAATTACTGAATAAAATCAACGATTTAAGTGCCATTGAAACTGAAGCTATTGTAAGAAACAGTTTCACTACCACTGCTATAACTATGACTGCCATGTTGTTCGTCCCTCAATTCCCACTCAAGTGATTGTTATCAACTTATAATACATTCTTAGCCTTTTATAACCCCACTATTCATTAATATTTATCCACCAATTAATAGCATTCAATACTAAAATTTTAATAAAACTATTTGAGAATATCTATTTATAGATGTTCATATTTTAACAAGGATACTGCTGCAAGTTTCATCATAATCGGTTATAAGATTTACAGTTATAAGTCATCAGCCCATCAGCCCAGAAATAGTCGGTTAAGTTATATGAAGTGTAAAGGATATAGTTTATAGAGTCCGCTAGTTGAGGGGGCGTCCATTAATTACGTGAGGCGTTCAGGGGGGGGGGGGGAAGCTATCGAGCTAAATCTCACCCAATCTCACGTGGGGGAGAGAAGGGCCTCGGCAGGTATCACATATTTTTTTTTCCGCAATAAACAGTGTAAAAACTGAGTTAAATTAAATAAGAAATGTATCTCCACTAAAATAGACTATAATGTAAAATGTAAATAGTACAATAATGTAAAGTAGGAGAGAGACTCTCCCTACTACTTTACATGGTGGAGTAAATGGTACTAAAACCGCAGTTGCTCCTATTACAATTTATTTTCCGTGAACGTATGTATTTTGAAAAATCTCACGTGAGATTAGGGGGGGGGGGGGGTTGAGTAAAATCTTACGACATCTCACCAGAGGGAGAGGGGGAGTAGAAAAATCGCCAAGATCACCTCACGTAATTAATGTATGCCCCCTGACGAGTCACACTCAACACTGAGCATAAAGTATGACGTATACCATTTTAGCTACACTCACGCCCGGTTTCTAAAAGGTTGATCAACGCGAAAATTAACTAATCGTATGACAAGTGTGTAAGTTGCTGAAAGCATGACTTTGATTTGATCGTCGCGTCGGATCAGTATATTGATCATAAATTAGTATTTTTTTTCTTTGATCAACGTTTCAGAAACTGGAACTGATTTGACACAACTGATAACTTGACAGCTTTATTAGTTGGGACAATATTTTTATGAGTCTTTTAGAAACCGGACAGCGCATTTGCTCCACGTGCGTCAGAGCGTAAAAAACAAACAAAATTCGACATTGTTTAGATGGTTCTCACAAATATATCAATTGAACATAAAATTCTTTAAAATTCACGTTTTGTTAGGGAGATTTTACTCTGCTTTTTTAGTATTTTAATGGAAAATTTGTGTTTAAAAATGTTTTTTTTTGCAGGGATAAAACTGTAGCCACTTTTTACTGCATCACGATATGGACTACTTTAATCCAGAGGTTTTTGATTAAAAATATTATTAAATATTGCCATAAGAAAATACTGATGACGTGATGAAAAAAGAGGCATGCAGGATATAATTATTTTTAAAACAAAACACTCAAGCAAAACTCTCATTTCTTGGCGATATTGTGACGTTTCATTGTTAGGTGTCATTAAGCATTATGTTTCTAATGTGTAAACAACGGTAGTTGTACCCGTTACCTCAAGTCTTCTATATCTAGAGAAGACAGGCGATGGTAATGGATAAAAGAATTAGGACCGCGATCCCATTTGTCTTATTTATTACTTACTAGAGATCGCATGGTGGTCGAATTCCGACTATAATTCATTTCATTGGCCATTATAGAGTCAACTGTCATTGTTTAACTTAGGTATCATGACAGTTCAAAATATATACTGGACGCGTATAGCTTGATGTAACCGTTTTTAAGTAATTTCAATTTGTAATACATATTGTTTAAAATTTGTAGCTTTCTGCACTTCTGCTGCATTTAATCTATAAGTATTTCAAATTCCACAATTCCAGTTCATGTAATCTGTCCACATAGCTTTTATTACATACTTACGACATGATAAATAACTGACAATAGTTTAATTTGATTATTTTTCATGTAGTATTTGTCATTAGTAGTTTTTAAGATATAAATATTTTTTTTGCCAACTATAAATAAATTTATAGTTGGCAAAATGTGGGTGTTTAATACAACGGTGTGAGTGTATGTATCACTACATGATATATTATAAAACAAAGTCCCCCGCCGCGTCTGTCTATCTGTCTGTTCGCGATAAACTCAATAACTACCGAACGGATTTTCATACGGTTTTCACCAAAAGACGGAGTAATTCATAAGTAAAGTTTAGGTGTATTCATGGTTTTGCGTAAAACCGCTGAAATATGACGATGATTTTTGAAGATGTCGGAAAAAAAAACCCTATATAGTTTGCTACCCGTGCGAAGTTGGGGCGGGTTGCTAGTGTATAAATAAAAGAAATATTGATTCACTTTTAAACAGCTTAAGTTACGTCACCAGCAATATTTACGTAGTAAGATATGTCCTAACAAGTATTTCTTGTCGTTCCAACAGTATTGTCTAACGGGACTGTCGCTCGCTCCTTTTCTATGTGCTCATAATTCCCTGTCTTTTAGTAAAGGAACAGTCTGGCTTTATTCACGTATTTGCCTCATTCCTTATTGTACCTTTTTCATATCCTGGCTATTATCCTGGTACGTCGCGTCGTTCATATTCATTGTGCTATGGTGCCGTTCGTTATATTTCAGCTAGTAGTTTAGTACTGTGACTGTGGAAAACGTCAATTTTTTTTTTGTTATGATGACAGAGAATTGAGTGCCTAATTGTATTGTCTAAAATATGATTTTTGTGATAAATTCACAAACCAGCTGTAACCCACAATTTCCGTCTTGAGCTTATGTAGAGATTTGACACAATACCTTACGCGAAAACAAAATACTTTTTTTGTGTAAATGATTTTTTTAGTTAGAAGATATTTTATTTTCGAGCTAATTTTCTTTATTGACTTGCTACGAAAGTAGCTATTAATTTATTAAATATTCTTCGCTAATGGTTTTTATACATGTAGCATATTTGAGTTTACATATAAACAATCCCATCGCCAGTCAAGTAATCTATTAATTGCCGCGATAGAGTTCAATTCCTGAACATCTCATTTTCAAAGTTCATGTTCGTTTTAGGAACTAATTACTGCTTAAACGGTAAAGAAAACATCACGAAGAAACCTTTACCCGAGAATTTTCCATGTGAAATCTGGTACACGTTACGCCAGCCGTCGTGGACAACGGACTAACAAGTCTTATACTGAAAAGAAACTCGTACCTAACAAAGCTGGTATCACCACAGTTTAAATTTTAGTATACGTCTATAATAATAATAACAACCGCAGTGTTTACAAGCAATAACTTCCACACGTAAAATCTAATTTAACGTCAAAATATTCTTAAATCCGTAAAACTCCAGGATGTTTGCCCATCTATTTTATTTATCATACATTATGCAGAATTATTCCGAGTGAATAGCAGGCTGCTTGCGAGCTTGTCTTGTGGCTTATTGTGGATTTCGTGTGTAACGCCGGTGTTTTATTGCAACTTCGCTGGTATGGTACAATAAAGGCTGGTAGGTTAATGCGTCCGACCGCGCGGACGGTTTAACTGTAAACCCCTGCTTCCACGTCATAAAGTAGTCTTGGGGTTAGGTCGTTTGTTTAAATCTATGCAAAACAACTTTTATATTAAATGTCAATTATAACTTTACTTACAATACATTTATGCATTAACGATTTTCAGTCTACGTACTAAACATGTAGTTAAAATACATTTTCATTTGCATTATCATAAATATTAAATTACTAGAGTCTACTGCCTACGTAATTATGTTAATATGTAAAGTAATATGTAGTAATATTATAAAAAAGACACTGTTTCAAATTGGCCATTGTCTCAAAAACTACTAATGCGTGTTAAAAATTTGTTATTTTTCTAGATAGCCTTTTTATTGCTAAAGGTTTATTTTAGCTTTTATAACATCACTCTTCCTACAATGCAAGCCTGATGGGATCACATTGGTTTATCAAAATGACAAACTACTTAACTCTTTCATATGAACATGATATTATTAATTTATACAAATATAAGATAATGTTTTATAGTTCAAATGTATAATTAATATGGTATTGCAACTAGGTAATAAAAGGAATATGAAATCTGAATAGATATAATAAAAATACGCAGTCGTACGGTTGGACTGCAGTTTTCATTACGAACTCGGGGACTAGGAGATTAAATAAAACAAGCTGCATATGACATAGTCACAGCTGTTTTTAATTTAAACTACATTTTATGATATGGAATATAATTTCAACCAAATGGCCGCCACGGTTTCGCGATGTGAATTATGTATCTTGTTGGATTAACTTTTGACAAAATGTTTGCAGAAATGGTATCCAAGTTCATGAAGAATACGACTTACGTTAGCCTCCAGGACGACAATTGTCTATGTTTTATCTGAATAGACCAAAGATTTCATGTGGCACAGAAAACATTTCAGCAGCGTTCAAGTGACACGATTACAGCTGTAGCTTTACCAAGAAGGCCGCAAAAGACTGTCAAGCGTCCCTATTGGAAAACCCTTTATTTACTAAAAGCACACTATTTTTTGTATTTATCATAGAATAACGAGAATTGGCATCATGTTACTCATTCACTCATGTTAAGGAAAAGGAAAAGGAATTATAAATTTATAATATATTTTTGTAAACGTCTTTTGGGGTGAAAGTGACTCCAAAATAGACCGCATCTTAGGTGTGTGCATTTCTCCATAAAATATTTAAAATAAAAAACCATTAGCTATTACACTCGAATAATGAAAACCTTACTAAGATCTTATTCAAAGTAATAGGTATATTACGTTGGTAGCTATATACCGTTGACACTAAGCTTACCCACGTAAGTTGTAAAGTTCTAGTGAATTTACGTAACTATGTAATCTCAACACGTATACTTCTCCCAACTTACACGTTCGGCACTTTAAGTGCATTGCAACTTGTTCCACCGGCTGCGCCACTATCGTTTTGAATTATTTTATTGCTGCCAGCGCTGTCTGACAACGACCTATCTTGCATTGGAGTTAGTTCTTATTAAATCTACCTACCTATTCTCCTTGAGAAGCTATTACATGTATCTTTTCTATCTTCTTCTTTTAACTCTCTTTTGACTACGAGTACTTGCGGTGTCTCTTTATATTGACGGCATATATAGATACAATTATTCTTACAAATTCTTCCTACACACAGTTATTCTTATATTACCCTGTATGTAAACATTCATCATCCGTAGTAACAAGAGTCCGTTTAACTATTATTAAGCTGAAGAGATTCTATGCTTGTATGTTTGAAAGAGCAAATATTCAATTTACTACTTTTCTTAGGGTTCCGTACATCAAAAGGAATAAGGAACCCTTCTGGGATCTCTTTGTTGTCCGCCTGTTTATCTGTCTGTCTGTCAAGATTCTTTTTCTCAGGAAAGCGTAGATGTATCAAGTTAAAATTGACATCAGACATCTGCGGTCCCTTGAAGCTGTAAAAATCAAAATTCTAAGTCAACGCAATCAAAAGTCACGGCAATTTAAACCTTATATTTTTAACCGACGAAAAAAGGAAGGAAGTCAACCCGTAATTTTTTTTAATTTTGCTACCAAATTTAACACTTCAAAACCCATAGGGCACTTCCCATTGACCTAGAATTATGAAACTTGGCGAGAATCAATGTCTCACAGCACAAGTAAAAGATCACTTAAAAAAAAATTGCGCTTGGAAAATTTACAGTGACTTATATTAATGTATGGGCGAGTATTTTTATAACGGCACCAAAACTCGGTGCACGAGTCAGACTCGCACTTTTTTGACTTTTTTATACACCTATCTATCAAATAGGCACAAAACAATGATATTAAATATGCTGTTAAACCGCAGTATTCAAAATTTTCAATAATTTTAATTATTTTATATAATTAAGTATATACTGCTTTAAAATTAATTACTTTACCTCGAGTTCACGAACTCAGGCACGCATGGAACACCCTACTTCGTCCCGGCATTGACAGGGTATTCCATACTCATTATAATTATGTGGGACGCGAGGGGCTCGTTACGTCGTTAATATGTCATTAATACAGGTTTGTAGTCCTTATTGTTTTGCTTGTTAAATCAGTTTGTTTTGATATTTATATAATAATACTTTGTTCCATACATTCTTTTTATTAGAAACTTAGCGCTTAAAGGCTTCTCTTCAGTTCCTGTACGGACAATATTAATAATATTTTAATTCCAAAATCTATAGATTAGAGATATCATAATATTTTACAACATAAATACACAATAAGACTGGCCCGTTGGTCTGGTGGTTAGTGATCCTGATTGATGAGCCGAGGTGAGGTCGTGGGTTCGATTCCCACCCAGGACAAATCGCTTGTTTGCGAGAATATCGACATAATTCAAAATTCAGTCGAATTGAACTAAGTATGCCAAACGATCACAAATCTTTGATATTTTATGGTGAACAAAGATGCAACGCCGATTTCGTTTATTATATACTAGCAGCGCCCCGCGGTTTCACCCGCGTAAGTCCCGATCCCGTGGGAATATCGGGATAAAAAGTAAAACCTATATGTTAATCCAGGTCTCCAGCTATCTACATACCAAGTTTCATCGCAATCGGTTCAGTAGTTTTGGCGTGAAAGAGTAACAAACATCCATACATCCATACATCCTCACAAACTTTCACGTTTATAATATTAGTAGGATTTAGAACAAAACACCTTAGCGGAAATCACAAAACATTGCCATTCTTTAAAATCAATAATTTTTAGTAATGTCGCTAATGTCGCAAACGAGCGAAATAATTGTGTGATGAGCATGATCATTTGTTCTGTGTCTGGGTGTAATTTATCTATAACTAGCTGCTCTCCGCGGTTTCACCCGTAAGTCCCTCGTTAAGTTTTCTCAAATTTTATAATTTTCCGCGCAACTCTCTTAATTTTTTTTATAGATCCTTCTCCTGACAACAACAAACACAAAAAAAAATAGCGAAATCGGTCCAGCCGTTCACGCGTGATGCCGTGACCAAGGGAAATAGGGATTCATTTATATATATATATATATATAGGTATGTATGTATTTAGAAATATATAAGTATGTTTATCGGCTGTCTGATTATTATTCTCTTTATTCAAGATAAAACTTATTAATTACATTTTTAAATACGTACCTATAAAACAAAATATATATTTGAAAATATAAAAAATAGTATACCACTGACATCGGGTACAGGGACCAAGACACCGGTGGTTAGGGCTCCAAAGACAGGAACCTCCACACTATACGGGCCGTGTCGAGAAGAACTGCCTTCTGCATCAGTCCCTTGATCCAGCCGTCTAACGCGAGCCTCTCAAGGTGTTGGTCTAGGCTTTTGGCTATCAATCCATGAGCAGATACGACAATCGGAACAATGATCGCCGAATCGACATTCCACATATAAACAATCTCGTGAGACAAATCCAAATATTTGATTTGTTTTTCTTTTTCAACTTTCACGAGGTTGTCGTCATGAGGAACAGCAATATCGATAATCATTGCACGGCGCTCTAATCGATCTATCACCACAATGTCAGGTTTATTGGCAACAGTAGTTCTGTCAGTGATGATAGATCGATCCCAATACAATGTGGCACGACCATTTTCGAGAACTGGGTCGGGCACATACCTGTAATATGGCACCTCTGAATGCACAAGATTATATCTAAGGGCAAGTTGTTGATGCACAATCCTGGCCACTTGGTTGTGTCTGTGCAAATATTCACCGTTGGCAAGACGAGAACAACCAGAAATAATATGCCTGATAGATTCACCGGGACAGTGGCATGCCCGACAGATGTCCACCGTGCCATCTTTCACGATATATTTCCGATAGTTATTCGTCATAACAACTTCGTCCATAATTGCAAAGACAAAACCTTCGGTTCCTCCAAAAAGATCACCAAACCGTAGCCAAGAAGTAGACGCTTTAAAGTCTATACTGATATAGACCATTTAGGGCCCGATAAAAACGACCATGAAGTTCTTTGCCCTTCCATACCTCCCTGCGATCATTAGTACAAGGTACTACAGGCTTGCGCCAGTTCTCTTTAGCCAGAGCGAGCGAAGTGAGTCCGTTGTCCACTGCGACCACACTACGATGCACTCCCACGTCAGTATGAAGAAAATATTCTCTAAGATTGTATATCTCGCGATTGTGTAGGGTCTTAATGTTTAAGAGTCCACGACCCCCAAACTTTCGCGGGATATACAACCTCATTACCGATGAACGTGGGTGGTGCATTCGGAATGCAGTCAGCGGTGTACGGACTCTCCTATCTAGAGCATCCAATTCGGTTTGAGTCCATCTAAGTATACCAAAGGAATACATCAGAACCGGCATGACCCAACCGTTGCAGGCACGCATTTTGTTACCCCCTGATAAAAGACTTTTAAGTACTTTTTTCAGGCGACCAAAGAAGCGCTCCTGCAGCGCTTGTTTCATATGAGATTCAGGTATTCCCAATGACTGTGATATACCTAGATACTTGTAGCTTTCAGTGGCAGACAGAGATCTGAGTTTTGTTGAATCTGAAAGTTCGACTCCTTCAGATTCTACTATCACGCCTTTCTTTACATGCATGACTGCACATTTGTCCACACCAAATTCCATCTTGATAGAGTTACTAAAGTTTTCAGTCACCTTCAGTAACGCTGTCAATTGCAAATTAGTGGGGGCAATAAGTTTCAAATCGTCCATGTACAGAAGGTGAGATATAACTCGATCGTCTTTCTGCATCCTATAGCCCAGCCCTGAACCCTCTAACAGCGTACTGAGAGGATTCAAAGCTAGGCAGAAACACAAGGGACTCAAACTATCACCTTGAAATATACCCCGCTCGATCTTTATTAGTACTTCGTTTGCCGCAATCTGCCGACATCCTGGATAGCGAAGTGCCGTTCTCCACTGCCCCACACATGACTTCAAAAAAGTGCAAAGAGTTGTATCAATTTTATACAACTCTAGCACTCTCAGAAGCCATATATGTGGGACCGAATCAAAGGCCTTCTTATAGTCTATCCAACATGTCGCCAGATTCTTAATATCCATGATGAGGAGCTCTTTAGTGCCACGGGTACCGCTTCTACATCCATTCTGAGAAATAGATATGATCGAATTTTTATTTAAATGTGTAGTAATTTTGAGTCTCAGAATAGATGTTAGAAGCTTATACATAGTTGGTAGGCATGTAATTGGTCTATAATTTTTGGGATCCATGGTACTACCAGATTTATAGAGTAAGTGGGTTACGCCAGTTGTCAAAAAATGGGGCAATTAACCGGAATCCAATGCTGCTTGGAACTAAGATGCCAAACGAGCATGCGAGCTTTGGAACCATTTCAGCCAAAAGTTGTGCAGTCGGTCTGGTCCAGCCGATTTCCAGTTTGATAATGACTGGACTGCACAACTTACGTCACCTGTGGCTATGGAAATTGGTCCCATTACTTGTATAGACTCGCATGAGCACCCGACATCTCCTATCCAATCAACTTCTGAATGAGTGACAGGCACCGACCAGATGTTACGCCAAAATGTATTTGTAGCATCATCATCTGGGAAATGCCCGTCACTCACACAAGGATCCGATTGTTCCCATTTTCGGTAAACCCACCTCTCATTTCTTTGGAACATACGATTCTGATTATACCGATCTGTTCATTTTTTGTATCTTCGAATCCTATTTGCCCATGCATAAACTTTCTGCTTTAGAAAGTCTATGCGCTCTGTGACACATGACATATATTGTTGAGGACTAATGTTAGTACCTAAGAATGCCTGTTTCACAAAGCGCATCACTCTCGGCCGCGTGTTACCCGATCTAAAGCAGATTAGCTTACCGATGAGTGTCCTGGCCTCAGCAATACGACGCTCGATTCTACACTGCCAGGCTGGCACATCAGGCATGGGTCGAGTAGTAGCGGCATTTACAGAGAAATGTACTCCTGCTACTCTACATGCTGCGACAGCCGCACAGTAGAGAATAGAGTGCGTATCACTAAGACCTTCGCTACTGTCTAAATAGTCAGACAATAACGAGTCCAGGGCACACACCAGCGCTATATTTCGTCTATGAATAGGCAAACGGGATAAATGAGGTCTATTAATGTGGTTCACAAACCGGTATTCCAGAATCGCATCCTCCAAGGCGCTCCTTAACCTTTCGTTGTATTGGGTACTTACAGATATAGCTTCACTATCCACAATTTTATCAAAATGTAACTGTGGTGCCAATTGCGGTGTGTGATTGGTCACCAGACCCACAACGTGAGATGAAGAAGGGATAACAAAGCTGTTCCGTACGTCAGAGCGTAGCCTCTCAAGTACAGCATCATCCAGCAGGTGACAGCGCTGTATAGCCCGCACTTGATCCGACAGTCGTTGTGCGGATACGTTGACAGCTAGTTCAAGCTCCTGAAACAGAGACACTAATCGAACACGGTACGCAGTAAGGTTAGTTCCCAACTCTGTAGCCCGATAATATGGGCATATTGGCATGACGTTTTCATTCATTGAATAAGTCCATTTCATGCGGCGCACATCACCACCGGCAGCGGGGGCCCTATTCGAGTTCAGTGGTCCTCGGGGTCCTAAGCAGGACGGTGGCCGGCCTCTCCCCTGCCGACGCACAGGTGTTGGCGACGTCGGCGGAGAGAACGAAACGTGTCGAGCCCGACGCCTCAGCAGCGGCCGGTACACTTGATGTGGTTTTCGCGGGCCGCGGGGCGGAGCTGAGCGACGAGTCCGGAGATGGTATTTGTGCTTTTGCCCTGGATCTTGTCAGCATCTAATATTCTTCTTAATAATTGTATTTCTTTCAGTAAATCAATTTTTTCTTGCGTGACATGACATGACATTAAATGTCATGTCTTAGTATTTTGTTTATAGCTTAGTTTTGTAATTTTTTCCTTGTTTTTACTTTGATTTTATTTCGGAAATGCATTTTTGTCTATAGATTTCGATATTATATAGATTCAATGGAAAATTATGGTAAAAAATATAAATATTGGAAATACGCTTATAAAACAAGACTGCCTCTTAGTGTTTATTATTAATTGTTATTAAAAAAGGGACTTGTAACGTATTAACGTCTGTCACACGTTAATAATATTCTTTTAACCCTTCCACCGAACTAAATTTCAAATCGTTTAGGCTGCTCCCGAGAGATCGGTGAACCTTTTAGAAAAAAAGCGACGAACTTTATACTTACTCCTTTTCTGAAATCGCTAAAAACTTTTTTCAAGTCTTCCTTCATTAATATTAATGAAGAATGTCCTTTTAATTCTACGAAAGTGACAAAAGTTGTCTACAGAGATGTAACATTAGACGTTCGATGACAAAGACACTAGATTGGCTTATCGCGGAAACCGCAAAATGACTATGTACGCCTTTTTTCTTTTTTTTTTGTGCGTGTGGAAACCCCCTCGGGCCGTCACCCCACCGAGGATTTCGGTGGGGCGGTGTGTCGGAACCGAACCGACTAAAACCACACGGTGTGCCGTACTGCGCCTTAAGTAGGAGGGATCCGGGAACAGCTTTTATTAAGATATCCGGAACCATGACTATGTAAGCCTTTTTTTTTTTGTGCCTGTGGAAACCCCCTCGTGCCGTCACCCCACCGGGGTTTTTGGTGGGGCGGTGTGTCGGAATCGAACCGACTAAAACTACACGGTGTGCCGTACTGCGCCTAAATTAAGAGATCCGGGAACAGCTTTTATTAAGACATCCAGACCCCCCTAGCGCCTGCCCGCAAAAGCGCGGGCAACACCTTCGGGTAACAACCTCTCAATTAGGCGCCAGGCACACGCGGCCGCCGCCTTCTCGCGGGGGAGCACTATTGCGGGTGGAAGGGAAAACCCGTCCCGACCACCCGCGGCCAACCTCAGGGCGGCATGAGGCGCTGGAAAGCGCGCCTCCGCCGCCCGATTCGCCGGCGGCGAATTAAGTCCGAGTGGAGATCGTCCTCCCGGACCCGTTCCGCCGCCTCCTTCTGCGAGATGACGTCCTCACAGAAGGTAGCGGCCGCGGTAAAATTCCTGTCGTTACCGGCCATGAAGCGTATGACGGCCGGTATCGAGAGATCCCCTCCGATGACTGCAGTGAGGGCCCGACGCTGCGTCGCCCAGGCGGAGCAAACCGCCCTGCAGTCGCAGTGGTGACAGGCGGGACTCAATTCCCTCCTAGCGACCGAGTGCAGGTACTTCCCGAAGCAGCCGTGCCCGGAAAGAACCTGCGTCAGTCGGAAGGAAAGGGTCCCGTGCTGCCGCCCTGCCCACTCGACGATGACCGGCTGGATAACCCTTTGAGGGCGCCAGCGGCACACCCTATTCTGGGCGGTTAGAGCCTCCGCCCATACCGGTGCACCGTACAGTGCCATTGACCGGACAACCCCCGTGTACAGCCGTCTCGTAGCGACGCTGGGTCCGCCCAAATTGGGCAAGAGTCGCCCAAGGGCGGACGCGGCGCCGACCAGCCTTGGAGCAAGCTGCAGGAAGTGCTCGTCGAAGCGCCACCTACCGTCGAGGATCAGGCCCAGATATTTTATGTGGGCCTGAACTGGTACGAGGACCGAGTTGACCTCGATAGAGGCGCCAGGGCTACCCGCAAACCCAGCGCCTCGATGCGCCCGACCACCAGAGAGACTCTCTGGTGGCCAGGCACGCCGCCTCCTGAAAGTTCACCCCCCGGGCTGTGACCAAAGTGTCATCGGTGTAACAGATTACGCCGAGCCCAGGGTGGAAGTCGCCTCGAAGGGCCCAGTCGTACCCCATGTTCCACAGGAGTGGTCCAAGGACAGACCCCTGCGGAACACCGGACGACATGGGTCGACGACTCAAAACTCCATTTCGGTCCTCGTACGTGACGGTACGCTCCTCTAAGTAGTCTGCCACTAGCCGCCTCAGGTACCCTGGCACTCCATGATAGTAGAGTGCTTCCCTGATGCAGCTGAATGGCAGACTGTTGAACGCGTTGGCGATGTCCAGCGACACCGCCAACAGCACGCCGCCAGAGCTCACTACCTCTTCGGTCAACATAGCACCGACCGTCGAACGCCCCGCTCGAAAACCGAATTGGGCATTCGACAAATCGGGGCCGACCTCGCACAGGTGCCGGACGATGCGGGCAGAGAGGACCCTCTCAAACAATTATGACTATGTAAGCCTAGAGTAACCTAACCATATGGACGTGTTAATGCAAATGTAAAGGAAATAATTCGACTGGAAAAGACATCAAAACTAGTGTTTTGGGGAAATCTGATAACGGGCTTTTTAGACGAGAAATATCTTTATTACAACTGCCGGGTTAAAGATATTTCATTATTGATCGGCCATCGACACAATAGTGTGCCTCTAAAGTCGTCTAAATCAGATTTATACCTTTTTCTGGGAATAATATTTTATGCTAGTAAGTTGTGGCAAACCAGCCTTACGTATCAACAACCAACTTCTTTTGTCAGAACAACCAGTATATTCTCAGCCTCATTATTTTATCATTTATATCCAGGAAAAGGTGGGTATATAACACATAAAAAGGGTAAAATTGAAGCGCCCGCCAGCACCATGGATGACGGAAGAGGTACGAATGGCAATGAAGCGGAGAGATCGGACTTTCCAAAAATTCAGAAAGGATCGCTGTGAGGACAAGTGGAATATTTTTAAAGCGGCAAGGAACCGGTGTAACCAGGTGATACGCAACGCAAAACGCCGACATATTCTACAAAACATAGAGGCTTCATCTCCCTCCAGTATCTGAAAGTTTCTTAGCACTTTGGGTATTGGCAAACAACAACGCACTGAGTTTCAGACGACAATTGGTTTGAATTATATCAACCGTCATTTTTCATCTACAACTCAGCTCGATCATCAAACCAAATGTCTCACCCTAGACCATATTGCTAATCTAACTAGACCCAACATCAATAACTTTAAATTTTCTCCGGTAGCTTCTGAGGACATCAAAAAGATCATCCTGTCCATCCGTTCCAGTGCTGTGGGCTGTGATGACATTAGCCGTTGGATGATTGTTACTATTCTCGAACACGTTCTTCATGTTATTACTCATATTATTAACTTTTCTCTTGACTCTGGAACCTTCCCCTCTCTCTGGCGTAAAGCTTACATCATCCCGTTGCCTAAAAAAAGTAATCCTAGTCTTCCTGACCACTTCCGTCCAATTTCTATTCTTCCATTTCTATCCAAAGTCCTTGAGGCTTGTGTACACAAACAGCTCTCACATTTTGTCCTTAAAAATAATCTCCTAAGTCCTCTTCAATCTGGCTTCAGGAGCGGTCACAGCACTGTTACTGCACTCCTTAAAGTGACTGGCGATATTAGGGAGGGCATGTAGGGCACCAAAGTTACTGTTCTAGTTTTGATTGACTTCTCGAATGCCTTCAATACCGTCAGTCACGAAGTCCTACTATCCATTCTATCGTATCTTATGATCTCCTCATAAGCATTGGAATGGTTCTCCACTTATCTTCAGGGACGACAACACTTCGTACGCATTGATGACTTCTCATCAGATTGGTGTGATCTCTACACTGGTGTCCCTCAAGGCGGTATTCTATCTCCACTTTTGTTTTCAATGTATATTAACCTCATAACTCGAGAACTTCAGTGTGCGTATCACCTATACGCCGACGACTTGCAGCTATATACACAGGCCAGCATTGAAGACATATCGAAAGCCATTGATAAAATCAACAACGATTTAGAGTCAATAAAACGCTGGTCGATGAAGTTCGGTTTATCCGTAAATCCTGCAAAATGTCAGGCGATTATTGTTGGAAGCAAACGTATTATGTGCAGGATAGATTCTACTACCATCTCACCTGTAGTCTTAAATGGCTCATTCATACCCCTGAGCTCAGTGGTTAAAGACCTGGGTTTGCACATAGACTCATCCGTTGATTGGCGTGCCTAGGTGACTCACGTAAGCCAGAAAGTGACTGGAACTCTCCGAAATTTATATCGGTTAAAAAATTTCCTTCCTACTAAAACCAAAACTATCCTAATGCAGTCCCTAATCATTCCTATCATCGACTATGGTGATGTGTGTTATTTCGACCTGAATGCAGACCTTCTCAACAAACTAGACCGTCTTCTTAATAACTGCATTCGATTTATATTCAATCTTCGCAAGTATGACCACGTGTCTGCTTTACGTTCCGAATTAAAATGGCTACCTATTCGCCAGCGCCGTAATCTACGAGCACTAACTTCTCTTTTCTTAACTCTCCATCTCCACCTTCTTATTTAGCTCCCTACCTTCGGTTCTTGTGCTCTCTCTCTCTCTCTTTCTCGGTTTTCTCTCTTTATCATGTCTTTTGCACCGACCACTTTTATTTCTGCATCAACCCAAGGTTGACTGGCAGAGAATGCCTAAGCCATTAAGTCCGCCTTTGTACAGTCTGTGCATGAAGCATTAAATAAATAAAATAAAATAAAATAAAAAGGGGACGAGCCTTCCAAGAGAATGTCTGTAGTGAATTGAGACTTAAAAACCCAATATAAATATACTACACGACTAAAACCACACGGTGGGAAATAAGGGTCGAAAATAAGGTTCAAATCATGTCACAGGATCTACAAGCCAGTAATTTTTTTTATTAAATATGTTTCATTGTAACAGAACTTTGTATGAGCATTTTAATATTTCCTTAACACTTTATTTCTTTTATTCTATTTTAGTGAGTGGCATGTTAAATAAAGACAAATGGAGGTGGTGTTCGCGACTTTATCTTGTCGCCATTTCTTCTAATTCGCGACGACAATGACCCCATCAGTTGTAGGGTTAATTAAAGAATTAATCGCCTCTCTCAAGGGATGGGGGAATGTCGTCAAGGAAATTTGTTGTGAGATTAATGTGTACCACGTTCATTTAAACGTTGTTTTGTAGCTATCAAGTATCTTTCTCTTTCTTTATTTTAGCCGTAACACGTCACTGGTGTGTCTTCCTCAATGGTTGCTTCTTCAATGTCATCGTAGCCTGCTAATGGTAAAACCTGTCTTCAAACGCTGAACAGATTTTCTTGAATTACATCTAAGAACACTCTCGATCAAACAAAACTTTCAAACAAAAGAGTCCATTCGTTTGGGAGCCACGATGCGACAGGCAGACACACAGACACGTCAAATTTGACACCCTAAAAATTACCCCACAATGGGGTGGGGTGGGGTTAAAAATTACCCCACAATTTCTCAAGAAAACTGACACAATTTTAACACGCGCTTCAGCATGGAAACTGAAATGAACGTGGAATGGCGTCGGTCAGTACTATTAATATTGACCTACATTTTCAGGGATCTAAAGGAAGCTGTAAACGCGATATCCTCGCATTAATTATGTATGTGCATCTATTGGCTGTGAGGTCGAAAACATCAGACAGGCTGAAAATACGCGGTCATTAATTCCCTGTTCGAACAAAGGATCTGTTGTATTGTTATTATACGGTTGGTACAGTTGGGAAGTATATAGATATATAGTGTGGTATGTAGTCTGTATTGAAAATAGACAAAAAATTTGGTACGGTTTGTAATACGGAAATTTCTGGAACACATCATACAGTACTATCCAGACTACTTGCTACTACTAGCAATAGCTTGTACTGTGCTATAGCTTGTGCTTATTTTATTTATAATATGTATAAATGTATAAAATATAATATGTGTAAAATAATTCTAAACGATAGTGGCGCAGCCGGTGGAACAAGTTGCACTGCACTTAAAGTGCCGAACGTGTAAGTTGGGAGAAGTATACGTGTTGAGATTACATAGTTACGTAAATTCACTAGAACTTTACAACTTACGTGGGTAAGCTTAGTGTCAACGGTATATAGCTACCAACGTAATATACCTATTACTTTGAATAAGATCTTAGTAAGGTTTTCATTATTCGAGTGTAATAGCTAATGGTTTTTTATTTTAAATATTTTATGGAGAAATGCACACACCTAAGATGCGGTCTATTCTGGAGTCACTTTCACCCCAAAAGACGATTACAAAAATATATTATAAATTTATAATTCCTTAGCTCTAAAACATCAATCTGTGTATATTAATACGTTAAGAGAGTTCTTTGTAACGCAGGTACGTGAATATAGAAGACTTGCAAAAAGCTAAACAATTTTAAACAAAATGTGTAACAGATTAAAAAACGACGTGAAAACAGCTATATATATATATATAGCTACACGCATCTTGTATGCGTATTTTTTGACCTGTCATGGTACGTCAGTCTATACAATGACAGTTCAAGTTATACTGGCCATTGAAATAAACCAATAATCACGGTTAAAAATCGACCACCAGGCGATCTAGTATTAACATCCCGACAGATCTACCCTACGGCAGGCCACATCCACTCCGCAATGTAGGTATAAAAGTGCAAGTACACGGCGGGATCGACTAATTAGTCGATCCCGCCGTGTACCAAATTTCAGTGGGCTGCTGTGCGCCGGCCAGACCGCACGTTTAGTTCGATGCTCATTCACGCGCTGTGTCGCATCACCCTTTCGTGTCTAAACTATAGAGTTAGGGTGTGTAACATGACTTAAAAAGGTGTAACACCGAATACCACGTCCCCGTAAGTTTACTAATACGAAACACATAATAACGAATGCACGCTACCACGAAAAACTTAACGCCGTAGCCATGCGATCTCGAATAACCAAATCTCTAATTCACCAATTCGAATCACTTAACAACGAATGCACGCTACCACGAAAAACTTAACGCCGTAGCCATGCGATCTCGAATAACCAAATCTTCAATTTACCAATTCGAATCACTTAACAGCCAATGCGCGCTTCTACGAAAAACTTATCGCCGAAGCCACGCGACCTCGCTTAACCGAACCTCTAATGAGAAACATCAATAAATAATTTTCCTACTAAAAATTCATTTTTTTTGGAAAAACAAAATACCTAGGTATGTTAATATGAGTTCAGTCATCGTTTAAAATAAGGCGCACTTATAATTTATATTATCTAAAAGTAATAAAAGACAATTGCTACACGAAGGAGATTTGTTTACTTTAGACAGACGTTTATATTAAGTACAAAATGTTTATTGGCAGTGTGTAAAAAAGTAGGCATACAGTTGTGGATCGCGAATAATAACTTGGGTAAGAAGTTTATTAAGTACTAGCTGTGCCCGCGACGTCGTCCGCGTGGAATAGTGTCTTTGGGTAGAATTTTTAATTATTTAGGCTAATTGACAATACTTCCATACAACTTTTCATCCCCACCTTTCAACCGTTTACACCCCTTTTTTCGCATTAAAAAGTAGCCTATGTCCTTTCTCAAGCTCTAGACTATCTGTGTACCAGATTTTATTTAAATCGGTTCAGTAGTTTTGGCGTGAAAATGCGACAGACAGACAGACAGACAGACAGACAGACGGACAGACAGACAGATTTACTTTCGCATTTATAATATTAGTAAGGATGTTTAGTCTGGTTACCATAATACAGGCTCTGCCTAGTTTAGAATCAGACGGCCGTGTATGAGGTGTATGAAGTTATTATTTTTTTTAATGCCCTGAAACATATTTATGAATTTAATGACTGCGAGAGGCAAAATAGCTCTTTGGCATAGTCAAGAATAAGCTATCGATTACTCTGGGATCACCAAACAAAGAAAAAAAAAACTCCTGCTGCTTCAGCCATCACCACAGAAAAGCACATTCCCCTATGATATCCTACGATTGAAAATATACATTCACTCGAAATCCTTCAAACAGACATGATTATTTGCAGGTAAAATCTAATGTAACTAATAATATTGCTTTAAATTACAGGTAAAAATCGATTCCTTGTACTCTTAATATTTATAAGATAATTAAATTGAGTGGTTTTATAAAAAATATTTAAAAAAAAATTAAACCGACGAAAAGAACTAAAACGCAAAAAATAAAAAATCCTTTTAAGTATTAAGCTTATTTAAAAGGTTTATTTAAATTTTGCTTTTTAGTTTTTTTTCTTCGGTTTAATTTTTTGTTAAAAAGATTATTATTTATGAATATTTTTCCATCATCAGCTCGGCTGCATGACGTGATAATTTTTAAACGCAAGTACCTGATAAAGTAATGAAAAGTAAACAGAAACACTATTCGTTTCTACAATTTTCGAGGGTTTCTCTCAATTTTATCGGAATTCCATCATCAGATCCTGACTTCCTTGACATGGGACCACCCTTGAGTTATACCCTATCTAACAAAAAAGAATAATCAAAATCGGTTCATAAATAACGGAGAGGGCTGAACATACATAAAAAAAGTAGAAATATGTATATAAACGGTCGAATTGAGAACCTCCGTTTTTTCGTCGGTTAAAAACGATACCTAATTAACAAAAGTAAATTAGTTTATATATTAAAAAAAAGTGCAAAAAAAGAAAAAGTGTCAAAGAGAGATTCGATCCGGCACCCAATTTAATGGAAATCGTATTCTATACTAGATAGGCTAAACGCTCGCTGAAGTGGAATTTAAAATAAGTATATACATTCTTCTAACGTTACAATGTTATTACAGCTTTCATTGATTTTCCTGTGGGAACCAAAGTTTAACCCGGGATAAAAGTAGCCTATAACCTGCGCAGGCACTCAAACTATTATCATACTAAGTTGCAAGCATATCCCTTCAGTAACTTCCGAGTTTATCGTGAACATACAAACAGACAGACAGAAAGACAGACAGACAGACAGACAAAAATTGTTTGGATCGCATATTCGGCATCAGTATCGATATCTTAATACCCCTCAGTCGATTTTTTTTTTAAATTTTCAATGTACAGAATTCATCGCGCTACAGATTTATTATATGTATAGATTGTATAGTCCCTTGCGATAGACCTACTTATGTCGGAACACCGTGTGGATTTAGTCGGTTCGGTTCCGACATACCACTTCACCGCCAGCCCTGGTGAGGTGATGACCCGTGCGGGATTCCACACGATAAAAGAAAAAAAAAGAAAAATTATAAGTGTGTTGTAAAAAAGGCAGTCCGGTATAAATGCTTTGAGAATGGTGGTACAGAGAGCAAGGAACAAAGGAGTTCCAACATCTCCAAAAAAGTTCGTTGATCTAGTCATTCCAGATAAATACAGTAATTTTCTGCTGGCTCACTACAGTACTTCAGAAGATTGTATTTAATTTTTTTTGGTATGTCAGAAAACATAAGACTCCTTTAGCTAAACTCACCATTTTGGATCCTATATGTACATTTCGTACCTGTCCTACTTTTTTTTATCAGATTTATACGGTGCATGGATTAATTGGAGGGCACGGTACCTTTGGTGTTTGGGCTCCTGTCCTACAAAAATGAGAAAATTTATTGTTTATTTTATGAGCTTCTCAAGTCGCGAGCATCTGAATTTGGAACCAATTTGCAACCTAATATAGTAATTACAGTGTTCCCTGAAAGTAAGCACCAGTGTTGTTACTTCCATCTGGCTCAAAGTATTTGGAAACAAACATATACATACAATCTGCTGGTCTATCCAAACAATATTGAGAATCGACATCTTTTGCTCAGAATATGTCGTTCGGCCCGTTAGCCTTTTTAAAACCAGATGAGATGCCTCATGCTTTTGAATACTAAAAAAAAGTATTACCCAAGGACACAGTGAAAGTCACTGATTGGTTTTCCAAATATTATGTCAATGGAACTTATAAAAAGAGGACTTCTCAAAACCTCAAAAAATTCAAAACAAACTTGCAAAAAGTGCCTCCATTGTTTTTTTTTAAACCACTGAAGAATTTAACTAGGAACAAAAACATACAGAATTGATGGTAGAAAAATTAAATTCACAGTCTCAAGAAACCAAAAGAGTAAAATAAGAAACATTTGAAAAAAAAGGAAACAATGGACTTAACCACATTTTTAAATGGTCTACTTGTGCTATTTTTAGTTTTTCGTGGTAGCGTGCATTAGTTGTTATGTGTTTCGTATTAGTAAACTTATGGGGACGTGGAATTCGGGGTTACACTTTTCTAAGTCATGTAACACACCCGAGTTATTAGTACCTAGCCTAGGTTTTTTTGTTCACAAAAATAGAGTAATAGGCACATAACTTACTGGTAATTAAATTTTTAGATTAATTAATTATTTTAAAAAAGACAAATAACGTGTCGTCATAACAGAAAAGAGTTACGCGATAGAAAGAGAGGCAACTTCTAGGTGAATATAACTGTAGATAATAATTAGCACTGTGCGACTTGAATTGCGACATTATTGTGTCAGACCTACAGTTGGTATTTATTTAAATTATTTGTAGGAGTGAGACTTCTGTATCTGTACCATTATGTATTCTGTCCCTACCGTTACATATTTTTCCTCTCTGATTTAGTATTTACTATTGAATTTTATTTATATATATCTTTAATTATGTACATTATTCCATTTTAGAAGTATTAACCTCTAGATGGAAGTAAGTTAAATGATGGGAGTATTAATAAATAATTAGGATTAGCACTAAAACAGCTATACATTATAGCCTTATTGTGTTTATTGAGGTTAATGATTAAATAAGTGTTATAAATGTTTTTTTACTGATAACGGCTATTTTATACATAGCTATTTAACTAAAATTAGAATGACGGAGATTGAAAAATTATAATATTTATACATAGGTAAGTCCCCAAACTAATGTAACTATTATTTGAGTCAGCTTCGTATAGTGCAACCAAGTTAGATAATTATGTCTGGGGGCTACGACCCAATGGTTAAAATACTGTAATGTTTTACATATATATGGTACATATCTACGGTGAAGTACCAATAACTTCCTAAGTGACATTTTTCGAGAAATTCTCTTTTTTGGATTTTGAATTTAAAGCCGCTATTCGCATCTTTTAGTGAAATGTCCCAGGTCTATTTTATTTGCAACAAAATTAAATGTAAATGTGGAAATAACTCCCAACTAACCTAACGTGCAATTGTTTTTTCTTCGCCGTCGATAAGTAGGTCATTGTGCGATGTAAAATCATTGGTTGGGCACATTGTGTGACCCAACTTAATTATTAATTACCTTTTTCATATTAAGTAAATAAAATGGGGTTTTCTTTGATAATTAGAAGCATAAATAGATACTTCCAAATGGTTTTCAATTAGTTAGCATTTGAGGCTGCTTGGATATCGCGCCTTTACGATGGGTGATGGTTTCGTCAACTCTGGCGACACCAACGCGGCCTCTGATTGGCTGCCGCCGACGCCGACGCGGCTCAAATAAAATGGACATTCATTCTGATTTTTTGAAAATCTCTCGGTTCTCGTTCGGCAAATGTTTAACACGTATTTTTTTGCTGCTTTAATGAACAATTGTGTAATATAAGTGAAGCCAGAACCCGTTAAATATCGCCCTGCAGGGACTTCGGACATTGGGTTTCGATATCTGGTTTGTGTAATTGCTACACGGCTGACTGAGGACAGGTATGCTGGAAGGCGTACCCGAGCTGATCTCCAGGTTAGTCGGACCAATAGTTTTCGCTGCTACGTTTGAAACAATTTGTTTACTCAGTTTCTACAGAGTGGGTTTAATGGGAATATAAATAATGACTACCAAAAAAACATAACCAGACGGCGGTTTGGTCTATTTGCTATGAGGACATACTACAAATTAATATAAAATTCGATTCAGTATAATTACCTTATTAGTTTGGCTTAGAAAATCAACATGGAATGATTTAACACAATAGGAAAGTTAAAAAAAACCTGGGGTAAGCAACAAACCACTTCTGTTTCAACACACAAATACTTAATTAATAAACTTGTGTATATTATGAAAACACAGATACGAAGAAAGAAGACGATAGACGGGAATGTCGGGATAAAAAGTAGCCTATTCGTTAATCCAGGTCTCCAGCTATCTATATACCAATCATCGCAATTGGTTTAGTAGTTTTTTGTGTGAAAACATTACAAACGTACACACAAATGTTTCCTCTTTATAATATTAGTTTAGATAAAACAGAACAGAAGACATCAAAGTCGACGCTGAATTGAGCTTAATCGTTGTGCAGTTGTCTGAAATGCAATCTGCATCACATACAACACTTGTTGGAAATATAGCCGGCACGCTCACAGCACAGCTAATGTGAGACTAGTTTAAATTCAATAACAAAACATATCTGTGAGCATTACATGCACTTGACTGAGTTGTTTTCTATATGTATATTACAAGCAGTTGTGTGTGAATTCATTCGTGATACATTTCAAAATGAAATCTGATAGGTTACTAAGACAGGGATAGCACAACTGTCGATTTTAGTAATAGAGTGTTTAAGGGTTTTTGCGATAATACGTCGAGACGAAGTGAGATAGTTAACATATATCAACTTAAAATAAGTAATTTCCTTCCATACAACAAATGATAAAGAATCAATACTTTATCATGTTTAAGGGTATTTTAGTGCAAGAGGTGCTAATATCTAATATACCAATGAGAATTATATACCTACTAATGTTGAACCCTTAGTTCAATGTAAGAGTAAATTGACAATGACACAGACAACACGTAACGTATAACAAAGAAAGTGATAACTGATTCCATGGATTAAGATAATAATTACAATTGTAAGTAATCGATTTGATGACGTCAGTTGTCATTGAATGCGACACAGCGAGTCAGTACCGCTGGACATTCAGGCATCATCGAATCATCATATCGCATAAAACCGTATGTCTGACATATTCATTGTATATTGCCTTCCAAAAAGTAGCTACATGTATTAAGGTGCTCCCTTACCGGGAGCATTTGCCTGTAATGTAACGTTATAGATCCGAGCATTACATCAGTGAGGGAGGACAACCAAGTATTACAGTGCGCAACCTGTAATGATACTATCTGTAATATTTTGATAATAACTTGTAAAACCGCCTCTGTTTCGTCGGTTTTGAAATAATTCATGACAGAAATATAGTTTCTTCTGTTTTTTTTAAAGTACTAAATTTTAGCCCTTTCACTGGCAACACCTTATTATTGTCGGTGCAGCGGTTAAAACGAGTTACCAAGGTTATCAAGGTGAAATTCTATGTGCGTTACAATGCCCAAAAAAGGTTGCTGTCTCTCAACTTGTTGCTGTTGTCTAAAAAAAGTTATTTGCCAAGCGCTGATAAACCAATTTGTGGCACCGTCTCGGATATGCTTAATCGAAATTATCGTCCACCTAGTGTGATTTCTAAGTTGGTAACCTGTTAGTCAGTTACGCTGTTATTTTATAGGTGTAGATATTTTATTAAACTTAGATAAGAAAGTAGGAATTTACCTATAAATTCTGCATTCACTGACGTCTATCGCCTTATATTAAACCGCCCGCCATTAGCTTGATCAAAGTTCAGATAGGTCATGGAATAATAAGCAATGGATGCCTTAGGCATCCAATCTAACAAATTACAGCATGGAATAACTAATTAATTAACTATTAACAGCGAATCGAATATTGTTTTCAGTTTTAGCAGACAATATGACAAAAACTAATTTATTAAAGAGCTCAATTGCCGTAATCAGATAAAAGAAGCAATCTATAGGCAACATGGCTTTTATGTATATAGTGTATATTTTATTAACGAGTTCACACGTATTAAACGTAGAATATGATAGGATCAAGCCAAATCATGCAAAACAGTCTCGACATCTCGTTAGCGATGTCAAGTTTTGCATGATTTGTCTTTCAGTAAAAACAAACTCTTGCCTGTGACCACGGCCAGTGCAACCTGATAGAGTTTTTTAGACAATTCAAAGGAATGTAATACCTATTAATCACGTTAATTGCCGTTTATTATTTAAGTCCCAATTTATGAGTTTAGAATTCAATACAAATAAGTCTGAATATTTAAGATAATATTAGTTAAGATTTTTAGTCCAAATTTAATTAATTTAGAGGTAACCGACAATTCTTTCAATTTTGTAAAATTTCAGATCTTAATCTCTCTCTTGATATTTAAAATTCATTTGGCTTTGACTTTTCTTCGGTAATGCCTTTTCATACATGCGTTGAGATCCTCTCAAGTTTGAAAGAATTACCTATAACTTTATAAATTAAATTATTAAGCAAATACTTCATAATATATTTGTATGTCACATATTATACCTATTTTATATAAATTACATGACCCAGGGACACCTTTAGATGGTATCTCTGGTTTAGCAGTTAAAAATCTTATAATTTATAAAGGTAAAGTCCAACTGCTTCAACCAGTTTTGTGGACCTTTGTACTAAAATAAGGCTTATGAAATGTCAAAATAAATAATAAAAAAAAAAAAAATCGCAATGCGATTATAAGACATTTTTCCTTTCGGGACGTACAGACAATCAATTTCAATCTGTGGCGAGTGGTGTGTCTTGTTGCCTAGCAAATTGAGCTAGACTCAATTGACGGGTACGGGGTCAATCGCCAATTAAAGCAAGTTTTTAGCCGTGTCGCAACTGTACATGATGGAGGCGAGAACATTTTTTGGCAAAGTGACAACTGTATTCAATATTGTTTATTTATGCAGGGACGGGAATATTGTTCAGAAGTTTTAATTTTTTTTTTTTATAACTTTGTATCGAGGTTTATACTTACAGCGAGCAAATGCAATTTTCACTCTTATGAAGAGAAATAAAAAAGATTTAACAAAGAATAAATTCCTTTACGCAAAAAAGAAATATTTTTTTAAGAGATAGTTAAAACTTGATGAATTTATTTGGAAATAATTTAGAAAGTATTATTGATTCCACAACATGCATAGCGATTTCGGTCGTATGACAAAAATAACTAAACTAACTTGTTCAAAAATCTCTTTTAAATTCAAAGAAATAACTACAAATAAAAACCATGTAATATTAGAAAAACATATTTGTTGCCATTCTAATACTAACCTTATATCTCAAGCATTTAAGATCACGTTTTCAAATTCAGTCTTTCAAAACAAACAACTCGTTTCCATAAAAGACAATATCCCAAACTTAAATCTTATAAGATCTTGATACGAGGTAGCTACGACATGGCAGGGAGGTATAAAACGTTATCGGCGATGTTAGGGCACATCTGACCAACGACACATAACTGCTGATAAGAAAGAAAAGGTTCTATCGGCCCGAAGGCTTTATGTAGAACATAAAAAGACATTTGAAACAACCGCCAATGGGCTGAGTGTTGGATACTGATAAAGGAATAGCATAGTGTTTCTATAGGGAATTTCTTATTTTATTGTTAACATTTTCAAATGAGTTAGCTAACTATTAGCAACACGTCTTTCTAGAGACTCTCCATACAATTCAAGCATGTTATGCACTATTCATTTTTATTTCTCACTGTATATACGAATACATAAACTGTCAATGCATTCAAAGCCCCGCTGGACGCGACACTTTGTGCATGAATGTATTCTATCAAAGCTAGCCTTTCTACAGCGCGGCGTGCAATGAAGCGCTGTTTCAAAAAGCACCCGGTATAGTGAACTTCGGAGAAAAGTTCTATGGGGAAAGTTCTTTAGGAGAACGCTTAATTACCACATAAAACATCAGATTACATCTTCGCATCGATTACCGCATTGCGTTTTGAATACTTCCTTCATTCGATCACATTATCTGAGTGGTTGATTTAGAGGCTGCTACGATAAGTATAATGCATTGTGTTAACCACTAGCAGTAGAACGAATATAGCTTTATTACCGCACCAAGGCACTGAGAAAAAATGTTGGTCTAGTCTAGTGGTTAGTGATTATGACTGCTGAGCCAGAGGTCGTGGGTTCGATTCCCACCCAAGACAAATATTTGTGTGATGAGCACGACTATTTGTTCTGTGTCTGGGTGTAATTTATCTATAATATGTATGTATTTAGAAATATATAAGTATGTTTATCAGCAGTCTGGTTACCATAGTACAGGCTCTGCCTAGTTTGGGATCAGACGGCCGTGTGTGAGATGTGTCCAGTTAAAAAAAAAAAAAAAAGATCGATTTTTTGTGTTTGATACAAGGCCGCCATATTGGGACATGCTACTATGGTATAGATTTTATTTTAAGTATGATGCACTCCATATGTTTATTATATTACAAATACTTTAACGTCGATTAGAGGGAAACGAAGCGTCGATTACAGTATTTCTGGGTTCTTCTCTTTCGAATATTCTACACTTTTTTATTATTTTAATGTATGTATACAAATAAGTAATATAATTACTTAAAAGTACAACTATCTTCAATACATTTTGCAAACTAAACTGTGGATGATATATTGAGCTGTCTAACACGCGGGCTTTCAAATAACGATTAAATCGCTGATCGCTGATAATAAAAGTATCGTGTGTGTAGTGACCTGATCATTTTAAAAGCATATCTGTAGGTTATGCTTACAATGAACTTAACTTTAGCTTGCATATTTGTTTAGACACTACACGAGATTACAATCATGGTATTTCCCTGGAGGTTTATTAATGAAAACGAGCAGTGACGTCATTTAAACATGATCACAATTATTATCTGAGCCCTCAAAGCCACGTTTTAGGTCACACCGATGTGACATATCCCTAAGGTATTATATTTGATTAAGTGGACCATGGATTAATGACCAGGGACGTTTGCAGACCACGCGACCGCATTTGCCAATTATGCTGTTAAATATAGACTTGGAGTGGATTAACGGCTTTAGTAGTTGCGATTCTATGTTGGGTGTGAGGGGATATGATTGGTAGCTCTCTCACACTCATATTATCATGATTAGATTGTCTATGCACTGTGTGCCTGTACAACAGTAATTTAAAGTATGTAAAATCTCTGTAAAATCTTTTTAGTAAATATGGTCTAGACGATTATACATTTTTTGTAAAATATTTATAAGAATTGGCAAAAATGGAGAGGCATAATCATGTTTGATTAAACTCCTTAAATAAAGAATTTAAAAAAAGTATTCTTTCCAGAAAGCTCTTTCTAAAATTGCCGTCAGTACCGTCTTTACCATAAAGGCGCACGGGGCCTTACAGGGGTCCAGAGATGCCACTTGAGGCAGATCGATGCCGATCAAGCAAATACCTTTTCTATATATATGAGTATCTCAAAAATACATAACCTAATAACGCCTGATAAATTTAAAGAAAGTTTTCTATATGTTGAATTTGCTACAAGAATATTTCTATTAAAATAAAAGATAATTGCACAATAATAGAGATCCCAAATGAAACCATTTCTTTATGGATTTCTGTTGTGCCAAATTTGAGTGACATATTTAGTATAAAATATGTTTTCGTAATTCACTTGAACACTTTCCAAAAGGGCCCTAAATTCTGGTGTTCTTGGGTCCCGGCTTGACCAAAGTCGGCCTTGCTATCCAAAGACTTAAGAGGCTTGAATAAGTGTGAAATTCATAATCAAATTTTTTCTACAGTTTCTAAAAAGGGTTGTTTCCTACGCTCATATCCACAAACAATAATCACCCAAGTAGAGTCGATTATACAATAATTGGAACATATTTCAAGCTTTATTGTTAGGTATCAGATTAAAATGTTTAACGATTTCTACCGTTTAATGACGACGCAACTTTTTTGCAATGTAGCTCATTCCATAATAGGATATTCACTTTATTAAGCAACGGATGTTCACAAGTCGATATCGGAGCCAGTAAACTGACTTTCATAATACACCAGAGCATACCTACGTCCTAGTGCAATATGAAACTGTAAATAAATAATACACATATTTGAAGTTGGTATCGTTTCGTTATCATAACAGGACAAGCTGAATGGCAATGACATCGAATAGACAGTTGAAGTTTTTATATTGTTAAGAAAATAGTGGGTGAATTAAAACTTCGTAACAAACCAAAAATTAATGGTCTCAGAACGATCTAGATTAAGTGTGTATACGATTACCAAAAATATTCAAAAAGTACTTTACAAAGCAATTAGAAAAAAATATAGTAAAGTAAACAAATAATTCCTTATACAGTTCGTTTTAAGACTTAATTACAGGGTTCAAAAATGAGCTTTCGAATGATTATACAATGGCTTAGCTGGATGTTTTTATGGATCATGTAAATTACATACTGTCAATGGGTATAATTTTAATGCCGATCGTTTATGTATTGTATTTATACGTGACTGGCTTAACTTCATAAAAAATAATTGACTTTATACTAAGGGGTTCTTATCGAGAACAGTGGACTGTAAAAGGGTTGTTAAAGCACACGCGAATTGTGTTGCATGGGTCTATAGGCTGCGGTAACCGCTTATCATCAGGTGCACCATGTACTTGATGGCTGACTTAACGATGAAATAGTTTCGTCGCTTGTAAATCAATGTTAATTATAATTTTATGTTATCTAGTTTATACTGTCAACATTCTTAAGTCTGTTCACTGCTAACGAGTTAATTACAAAAGGAGGGTTATGATTTTCACCCGTATGTATGCATGAATGTTCATCTGTTCCCACATAACAATTTATCCTAATTTAACAAAGGAGGTATCTTTAGAAGCGTCTTGAGCGTCCGCTAGTTATAGACTGTGGCCATGGGACGTCACACGTAATTCAATATGGCGCTCTATAGAGAACAAGATGCCACGGTAATGTTATCACTGCTTCGTTTGCATTCGCTAAATATACCTTCTTAGAAAATAAAATCCAAAAGTAATTTAAAATTAAAAAAAAGTTTTAAAAAAGAAAAAAACAATTGTCTGGCATATTTATCTAGAAACTGTTCAATATTTATCATCGAAAAAGTAGATAATACTTAGACTAAGTGATGTTTGTTCAGAGGATAACCGTGGTCATATGCCACTTTGTCCTATGGATTTTAAGCGTAACTTTTACGTAGTGGGGTTATAGCTTTTAAATTTATTTTTATCTATTATTCAGTAGCTGATGAGTTTGAAAATGTATTGCTCGATGAATTTCATAGAGGAAGGCTATAACCGATCAAGTTAGGTATTCTATAAAAATTATCGAACAGAGCTCGGCAAAAAAAGAAATAATAGTTACTTCAGTATTGAGGCCGCATATTAAAGAAAGGTCAACATTTAACCGATCTATATGAAAAGTTCCAAGTTTTAAAGTTAAATCAATTATTAGTTTCTTTGTATACGCGCGTATTTGAAGATCCATTATCGTTTAGCCTCTATCTAGTTCCCCGCAGTTTCCCTTGCGTTTATCAGGTCACTGTTCTGCTTCTAAGCGTCATAGCGTGATGTTACATTGCCTATAATATTAGTCAATGAATACTCTATCCAATACTTTATCTTTACCGATGGCAAGTACACGAGATGTATGATTCAAATTAACCCGGGAGAGACCGCAGGGAGGCATGTCGACGATAAAAAATTTGCTCCTGTCTTTACCTGTAACAAAAGAAAGCGTTTATTAGTAGATTCTCACGTAGTAATTGAGCAAAGTATTCGGCAAAAATAAACCAGGAAATAAAACCGTGTTGATAGCGTATTAAATATTCAAGTGTACACACCAGGAGGGTAAACGAGCAGACGGGTCACCTGATCGTTTCACAAAATACTTAATGATCATTTTACTTCATGGCCACAAGTCTTGTCATCAGTAGTATTAAGATTAGGTAAGTAAGTTCCATATTATAAGATCCCAAGTTTGCTAAAAACAAATCCGTCTGCTTCATTTTTTATTTAAATCACCAATAACATGAAAAATGGTATTTTTTCGGTTTTTTTTTTGTAATATTTCCTCTTAGTACAAGTAGAAACTTTGTAGAAAATTGCATTATCAAAAAAATGATATGAGCAGCGATAATTTATATGTAATTGTTTACTTGCGAATAGCACTTGAAGAAAAAGGGTTTTTTTTTTAACATTTAATATCTTAAAAATAAAATTATCTATAAACTTGCAATTCTCAGAAAATGTTGTTAGATACTGATATAAATAAATGTACCAAATTTCATAACGATCGATTTTTAACTTTTGGAATTATTAACGTTCAAAATTCAACCATCCAACCAATCAACCATATAAACAATAACCATTGGTTTTTATTATACTAGGCTAGTATTATTTCTAGATAGTTTATAATCTGTCAATGTTAAATCGTCAAATCGTGAACTGATCTCTACTTGACACGTTACGGAACGCACCATGCGCGCTGAGTGGTTGAACGTGAATTGTCCCGAGCCGCCATGTTAGATTAGGTTTTTTTTATACTACATTGACATACTTATTAAATTAAAAAATAAATGACATACCTGAATATCAAATAATTACAATAATTAATTGTGAATTTTCTTTATGAAACTACACCTATGTTTATTTCCTAACTATATAGATACAGAACGAGCTACGCCAAAACCGACCAATTAGGGACGCGGTTTATAATTTTACGGCTGATGAAACCGGACAGATTATGAACCCCACAGGTTCGCTCACAATTTGACATTGATAGATTAATTTAATATTTATAATTAAACTATGGAGATATAATACGTTAAATTGTAAAAGGTAAGGTGCAGCTCATAACAGTGTTTATAAACTAACGATGTTCACAATCTTACATGACATAAACGCAATGCTAGCTGCGCCCCGCAGTTTCACCAAGTCCCGATGCCGATTGAATATCGGGATAAAAAGTAGCCCATGTGTTAATCCAGGTGTCCGCCAACTGTCAAACGACTGACAGTTATGTCAAAAGCGCTAAGGTTACATTAGAAAAGTGAATATGGTCGTTAAGTTTTCTTAAATTTTCAAATTTTTCGCGCAACTTTCTTAATTTTTTCTTTCATAAGAACCTTCTCCTGACAATAACAAACACAAAAAAAAAATAATTAGCGAAATCGATCCAACCGTTCACGCGTGATGCCGTGACCAAGGGAAATAGGGATTCATTTATATATATAGATATATATATATAATATGCGTGCTTAAAATCTAACGTTATCGTTAATAAGGTTATGCTAATATGTACTACCTAGTTTAAGGGGGTGGTGTTCGTAAGATCCAAATTCCTGAATGTCTATTCCCATATTTCCATATGTACATATTCAGTCTCCTTACCGTAAGTCTAGTTCAATAAATGTTTAATCTCAATACGTTAAGTAAAGGAAAATTATGCTAAATCTTGTGTGAATAGATTTTACTACTTGTGTAATCATTTAATTAAAATTAATAGTCGTTCTTAATTTAAATAGAGCGGCGGTAGCGTAATGGCTAAGGCGTCGGACTTGCGATCAAGTGGTTGCGGGTTCTGTTCTGGTTCTGTCTGTCTGTCTGTTCGCGATAAACTGAAAAACTACTGAACGGATTTTCATGCGGTTTTCACTAATAGACAGAGTGATTCATGAGGAAGATTTAAGTGTATAATGTGCGAAGCCGGGGCGGGTTGCTAGTAATATAATAGGTTCATGATTATCAATACATAGATACCATACTTACAGTTAAGAAAAAATCTCTATTATATTGGCATGGAGCAGTGACAAAGCATGACTGACTACACAGTACACAAGACTTCAAAATTGTTATGAAGAATCCTTTTTTTTATGTTATAGGGGGCAAACGAGCAGACGGGTCACATGATGGTAATGACTACCGCCGCCCATGGGCACCTGTAACTCGAGAGTCACAAGTGTGTAAGGGCGGCAACCCGGCGGCAGAGGAAGAGGGGGAGAGGGGGAAGAGCGGGAACACGGGAGAGGGGGATTAGACAGGGGAGAGGGGAAGGACGGGAAAAGGGGAGAGGGAAGAGTTAGGGCCTCCGGTAACCTCACTCACGCGGCGAAAAGCAATGTATACATTGTTTCACTGCCGGTTTTCTGTGAGACCGTGGTATCGAGCGGAGTCGAGCCGGCCCATACGTGCCGAAGCATGGCTCTCCCACGTAAAATTATTTATAACTTCCATTGGAGTGTATTGGCGTTAGAGGTATCGTTCATGACATGTTCAAAAGTTATTTCACGAACAGATTTCAGTGTGTTAAGATAGGTAGCGTCATAAGTAAACTGGAACCCTTACTTTTTGGAGTACCGCAGGGAAGTGTATTTGGGCCCACACTCTTTCTTATTTTTATCAACGACCTTTGTAAATTATTCCTTCATCACTGTCAAATCATAACGTATGCTGATGATACAGTTTTATTAATCAACGGCAAAGACTGGTCTGATGTCAAAACAAACTCTGAGGTAGCTCTATCTAAAGTAACCCGTTGCCTATCACTGAACCTTCTGACACTAAATATAGAAAAAACTAAATTCATTTCCTTTGCCCCAAGCCCAGCCACTCTCACCGTTTCTCCACTAATACTAACCTCACATACGGAATCTTGTAATCGCTCCACCAACTGCAACTGCATGCAAATTATTGGCGTGTCTGAGATCAAATATCTAGGGGATAGATAATCATCTTTCTTGGAAAGAACATATTAGGGTTACGACTGCAAGAATTCGTAAACTTATTTACGTATTCAGAAATCTTAGATCGGTTCTGGACCTTGACACATTGAAATCAGTTTTCTTTGCCCTGGTTCAATCCATAGCCGGGTATTGTATATCAGCTTGGAGTTGTGCTGACAAAACCAAATTTCTGGCCCTCGAAAGAGCACACCGAGGCGTTTTAAAGGTTATGTATTTTAAGCCGATTTGGTTCCCTACTTCTCCGTTATATGACGAGCTGGAAATACTTACAGTAAGAAAATTGTATTTATTAACTGTAATCATACGTAAGCACATGGAGCTCCCTTATCAACCCATTACCAATAGAAGAAGAATCGATAAAGTTTGTACAGTCGAATTGTGTAAGTCTGAGCTGGCGAAACGACACTTTCACTACTTTGCTCCTTCATTTTACAACAAAGTAAATAAAATTCTAAATATTTATCCCGATCTACTGTCCAAATGTAAATTACGTGTCACACACACACACAGGGCGTTAATGACTGTGCCACCTTTTTTTTTTGTACGTGTGGAAACCCCCTCGGGCCGTCACCCCACCGGGGTTTTCGGTGGGGCGGTGTGTCCGAATCGAACCGACTAAAACCACACGGTGTGCCGTACTGCGCCTTAAGTGGGAGGGATCCGGGAACAGCTTTTATTAAGATATCCGGACCCCCCCTAGCGCCTGCCCGCAAAAGCTCGGGCACCACCTTCGGGTAAAAACATCAAACCTCTCAATTAGGCGACGTCCAGACACACGCGGACGCCGTCTCCTCGCGGGGGGCCATTATAGCGGGTGGAGGGGAAAACCCGTAACGTCCACCCGCGGCCACACTCAGGGCGGCATGAGGCGCTGGTTAGGTCCGAGTGGAGATCGTCCTCCTGGACCCTTTCCGCCGCCTCCTTCTGCGAGATGACCTCCTCACAGTAGGTCGCGACCGCGGTAAAATTCCTCTCGCTACCAGCCATGGAGCGTATGACGGCCGGTAGCGAGAGATCTCTTCCGATGACGGTGCGACGCTGCGTCGCCCAGGCGGAGCAAACCGCCAGCGTGTGCTGAGCCGAGTCCTCACTGCAGTCGCAGTGGTGACAGGCGGGACTCAATTCCCTCCTAGCAACCGAGTGCAGGTACTTCCCGAAGCAGCCATGCCCGGAAAGAACCTGCGTCAGTCGGAAGGAAAGGGTCCTGTGCTGCCGCCCTGCCCACTCGACGATGACCGGCTGGAGCGCCTCGACGGCGGCAAAGACAGCACGTGGAGCCTCCAGCTGGGACGACCAACGAGCTATGGTGGTTCGGCGAGAGGCCTCACGCCATTCGCGCACCTCTTCGGGCGGGGGCCGACTGCCGCTTCCCGCCCGGAACTCAGCCGTTCGCCGATATACCTCGACGAGCACTTCCGCCCCCAAATCCTACGGGGAGTTCCAGCCAACGCGCACGCTGCCTCCGTCGACACGGTGCGGTAACCGCGTATGGCTCTAACCGCCATAACCCTCTGAGGGCGCCAAAGGCGCGCCCTATTCTGGGCAGTCAGAGCCCCCGCCCACACCGGTACACCGTACAGTGCCATTGACCGGACAACCCTCGTGTACAGCCGTCTCGTAGCGACGCTGGGTCCGCCCAAATTGGGCAAGAGTCGCCCAAGGGCGGATGCAGCGCCGACCAGCTTCGGAGCAAGCTGTCGGAAGTGGTCGTCGAGATACTTGATGTGGGCCTGAACCGGTACGAGGACCGAGTTGACCTCGATAAAGGCGTCAGGGGGTGGACCACGACGGGCCCCGTGAAGTAAAAGGGCCTCCGTCTTATTCAGGGCCATAGCGACCCTGGGTCCGCCCAAATTGGGCAAGAGTCGCCCAAGGGCGGATGCAGCGCCGACCAGCTTCGGAGCAAGCTGTCGGAAGTGGTCGTCGAGATACTTGATGTGGGCCTGAACCGGTACGAGGACCGAGTTGACCTCGATAGAGGCGCCAGGGGGTGGACCACGACGGGCCCCATGAAGTAAAAGGGCCTCCGTCTTATCCAGGGCCACCCGCAAACCCAGCGCTTCGATGCGCCTGACCACCAGAGAGACTCCCCTGGTAGCCAGGCGCGCCGCCTCCTGAAAGTTCGTCCCCCGGGCTGTAACCAACGTGTCATCGGCGTAACAGATTACGCCGAGCCCGGGGGGAAAGTCGCCTCGGAGGGCCCAGTCGTACCCCATGTTCCACAGGAGTGGTCCAAGGACAGACCCCTGCGGAACACCGCACGACATGGGCCGACGACTCAAAACTCCGTCTTGGTCCTCGTACATGACGGTACGCTCCTGTAGATAGTCTGCCACTAGCCGCCTATGGTACCCTGGCACTCCATGATATTGGAGTGCTTCCCTGATGCAGCTGAATGGCAGACTATTGACTATTGAACGCGTTGGCGATGTCCAACGACACCGCGCGGCGAAAAGCAATGAAAACATTGTTTCACTGCCGGTTTTCTGTGAGGCCATGGTATCGAGCGGAGTCGAGCCGGCCCATACGTGCCGAAGCATGGCTCTCACACGTAAAAATTCCACGGGTTCCGATGGATATCGTAATAAAAGCTGTTCCTAGATTCCTCCTACTTTAGGCACAGTGACAATACCACCAAAAAACCCCGGTTGAATGACGGCCCGAAGGCGTTTGCACCCCCGCACTAAAAAGGTACTACTGTACTACCTCCTATAAAATCACCATCACAACATTTGCAAACTTACGAAGAAAGCATTTTCATGATCACTGCTGTAATCATCAGATGTCATATTATATTGTTTTTAACTTTTAATTTTCACCGTAAGAGACATACACAGCTAGTTAGATATTAAGCACGATTAAGAATAATAGTGAAACCATCAACTTCTAAAAACGGAAATTGAAAACGTTACTGTGGGTTACAAAACGAAACATCGTTTCAACTTAACCCTTAGAACGGCGTACTCAGTATTAGGTGAATAAAATATTATATGGTTTTGACGAAGTAATATCCGTTCAAGACTTATTTACATAAAACCTTTGACATTCGGGTGGAAAACTGAAGACACAGTATTTCTATTTGTTCAAGACTTAGGAAACAAAATTACGAGTAAAACTCTGTTATACCAATTGCCATCACATGACGATATCGATAATTATGCTGCATCTCGAGTTCTAGAGAAAGTTCCGTGGGGCAATCACGTTAAGAGGATCAGTGTGGTACACACCGACTGCATATTTATCTTTGATTTTTAATCTTTCGCAGAAAGCAGTATGTAAAACTGTTTTATACAGTGAGTAGCTCTTCTATGCAATTTCCTTCGCATTTTGATTTGAGCCGTGCTTCGGCACATATGGGCCGGCTCGACCGGAGTGATACCACGGCCTCACAAAAAACCGGCAGTGAAGCAATGCTTCATTGCTTTTCGGTGAGTGAGTGAGGTTTGGCAATGCCTCAAAAATCGGGCTATTTATAACAAAATTATTACTTTTTAAATCAGACTAATTCCTGTTAAAATTTATGCGTATATATATAATAATAGTATCTTGTATCAATACACTACTCATCGGTTAGGCCAATTGGTTCAGTCTTTGGATACTTATTACTTCTCAAACTTTGAAATGATTTTCACACAATTTAGCCTATAACAATCTGGAATAATGTCGAATAAAACGTAAAGCATTCAAAGATTCGCATGACGTAACGTATTCCTTTCCTTTTATAATAATATTCCTCGGTTTGCAAATTCATTCAAGAATTTAAAGCAAATTCCTTCCCAACCCCAACAGTATAAATTACCATTATCCCGTTGCCGCGGAAGCGTATGTCGTTTCTAATCAGGGCTGACCTGGATAGTGCTTTGTTCGCGGGTGAATAAGAGCAGCGTGCGCAGGGTTAATTGCGTGGTTGGGTGCTACAGGCTTTGTCAACTATACAACTAATGAGTTCACTGAGACTTTGTGAACATTTGTTTTGATTTTAGTTAATTTCCATCTTCAGTTTAAGGTTGTTTGAATGTTCGTATGACAAGAAGAGAACAATTAATGCACCATACATTTTCATTTTGAAGAATTTTGATGTAAGCATATGTAGATAGCATACCCTTTTGTAGACACAGGTTAATAATGACGCTTACAAGGAGAAAACCTCTTATAAGTAAAAATAGAAATTGATCTTGAATTTTCAAACGCTGCCATCAAACGCCAGGGTAGGTGTAACGCCATGTTATGTAATCAATAAAAATGGCGAGAATTTGAAAGTGATGTACAAACACAAACAAAACCGTTAGACAATATTGGAATATTCGCCTATTATTTACATTTCGGTGACAAATGGTGCACGATAGTCCGAAATGCTAGACATAAATGATATTTCATGCAGCTGTTGTGTTGAATTGAACCAGGCTTTAGTCTATGTACCTACATTTTGACGTTGCGTGAAGGCTTTCAGAACAAAGAATACGCCATTACTACATATTTGTGAACAATTTCAGACAAACATGTTTTAGATTTTCCTTTCAAGCATATATTATTATTATAAATGCCTACGTAAGCAATTTCAAGGTAAACATACTATAAATTAACGGTAATTTGTATAATAATGCCATTTACGATTTACAAAATTTCTACGCCAGTAATTTCACTACTCATCACTATCTTCGAGAGGTTAGCAACTTTTTTACTTTGGGTTTAAAACGCTCTTGATTCTAGCATTTTAAAATTCTAGAAGATATATAGTTTGAGACCAAAGTTACAGTTATAGACATCCTTCATTTTAAAACAATAATTAATTAAGACGAATTTTAAGTACTAACGTACTACAAAATTTGGAGGACTTACGCGGGTAAAACCGCGGGGCGCTGCTAGTAAGGAATAATTCCGCAATACATTCGTTTCATACAACCGTATTAGGCATGATTTTTTCCGACATCTTCAACAATCGTCGTCATATTTCAGCAAATTTATACACTTAAACCTTCCTCATGAATAAAAATCCGTGCGTAAAACCGTATGAAAATTCATGTGATACTTTTGCAGTTAATCGCGAACAGACAGACACGGCGGGGGATTTTGTTTTATAATATGTAGTGACTGTGTATCATAGACCGAACTGGGAAGTCTTCAATAAAGGTTATGAGATGTCCTGATAAACAGTATATGTACATACAATCGCATAGTTGCTTGTTGGTTGTTTCGAACTATAAAGTCGTCACAACATAAGAGGCCAGTTTTGACGTTCCTCGTCGACGCCGTTGACCTAACTTTGAATGACCGCACTTACATGAAATCAAAAACTTAAACACTTCCGAACAAATAAATTTGTAGTTATTTGTAAACCAGGGCAGTCAATTTTATTAAAAATCTCTTAAAAAAGCAATTTATCGTAAGTACATTAAATATTATAGCAGACCGTTGTTAAAATGTTTTTGACAATATGCATTATATTACTGTCAATATTTAAAAAAAACCGGCCAAGTGCGAGTCGGACTCGCGCATACGTGCGGTTCCGCACCATGTAGGTATTTTTTTAGCGTTTGCCATTATTAAAATCGAGCAAAAAAGCCAAAAAAAAACAAGTTTTTAGTAAGGGAGCGCCCTGTATTGATTACCCTTCGGGTACGGAACGCTACAAATAATTAATTTCTTCTTTTTGTCTGTACCACCACCACTATAAGGGTAGATATTTAAAAGTTATATGCCTTTTACAGACTACTAAGTACAAAGAAATATCGAGCACTCTTTCTCTACAAAAAAATTATGTCATTGTGAAAGACGCTTGTTAAAATGTCACAAAGGATAATAAGTCAAAAGTTGTTAAAAAAACTCGTAAAATTATAAAGTACGATTTTCATAGAGAAGCGCACTTAGATATTACCTTAATAGAACGTGATGTAATTACAAACAATGCCGATGATAGTTCAAGTGATATTTTTTTGTTGTCAATTTACCGAAAATGAATAAATGTTTTACAAAAAATGTAATTTGATTGTTTTTCTTTTACAGAACTTGATTATTACTAAAGGTTTTTTGGTAGATTATTCTTCAAATTATTTTCTATCGTAACGGTTCGCACGGATACAAACTTATGACATTAGGCTAGCTGCCTATTCGTAAGATAATTTGTTTTTCACTGACTATCGAAGCATCGACATGGATCATGTTTTTATTTCATACTAGCAGCGCCCAGCGGTTTCATCATCAGCATTAGGTCTAGGACGTCTAACACTGCACATCTATTATATAAAAATTTCGAGTCACGTTGTTTGTTCGCGATGAACTCCTAAACGAATGAACCGATTTTAGTGAATTTTTGGACCCTGTGTACGTAGTAACTACTTAGTAATCTGTGACTGTGTGCAGTTTGAGCCAACTTAAAAGATAGGATGATTTTTTTTTGTTTTATTGCAAATTACCTACCGACAGCAACGCGGGTAGCTAGTATACAATAAAAAACTTTTACAAAGAGCAGTGTGCAGGTATGTATATGAATACCATGAAAATTTAAATCTTGGTCCAACATTTACAAAAACGCTAGCACGCACGTACCAACCATTACAAGGGCGAGCAATGCAAAAGCTGAGGTTTACAAATTAAATTTCCCGGACAGTTGGAGGTCATTCCTAAACTTGAGTGTGAAATGTAAAATATAATTAAGGATACGTGGGTGTGAAGTGCGGCACCCAAACTGTATTTACCCTAACTCAAACATGTTGTGAGCAAATTAACAACAGAGAGGTAAACAAAAATACCACTTGGGAAGTTGAAAGGTTATTTTTTTAATAAAAATAAATTATATTCGTGCAATGTCATCGCAAAGGCAAGAGGGTCTAGGTCAATAAAAACTTAAGATTTAATTATTTCTATGACTATATACATATATATTTCGTGTGACTGATGAAGTTATGTAGATACTTCATCAGTCACACGAAATATCAAAGACCCTAGCACTTATACACCTGATACCAAAACAAAAAAAATATACAAAAAGTCATTGTCATTAAAACGCTGATGGCTACTTTTCTAATTGTGCCAATTTACATTAAGGTCTAATTCATTAGGTCAAATAAATTGGGTGTACTTCGTTTTTGTTAATTGCATGCTTCTAAACTATCGGAGACGTTTTCAAGGGAAGTAAGGGAAAAATAACGCAAACTGGTGAAGCTCCTAATAGTGTTATTTTATGTTTTATTTACCTTTCCTGTTGTGTAGTCAGTATAATTTCAAATTGTTTACAACCGTACGGTAATTATTACTAGATTTCTAATGAAATCTTTGAAGCTCTGTATAAATATGTAACGTCAGAGATTTATCGTGCTATACTAAGACGATTCTCAGACATAGAAGTATCTTTATATTGTCATATGTGCGTCTAAACGCTTGTAACGAGTACAGAAACAATGCTTGTACTGCTGACTGATTGCAATCTTCTTTAGAGTAGTATACCAATATATTTTCTTCTAAAATACTGGCGTTATTATTAAGAGTGGGTTTTCGCCTATACTGATTGGATTACGAAGTCAGCAAACCTTTGTATTGCTAACCCGATACCTCAAGTTGCAAAAAGTCGATAAATCACTTTCGATAATAATTTAAGATTGTGCATAAACCTTTTTACAAAATACCTTCCTTTCAAAAATGAAGAAGATGAAGCACAACTTGACGAACGATATTTAAAACTTCAGTTAAGTTAGCAAACAATGAGACGTAAGCGGAGGTTCATTTGGCCAGAGTTAAGCCTCCGCTGACCTATTTCCTTTCGTCTAACAATCTCCGTTGATTTCCCATCGCCGTGCTCAGCAGATCCGGTTTTTGTTCGGCTATCTCTCTTTCGCAATGAAGGGTCTATCCCATATTCTGAGTTTTCGTTTCATTTATTTCTGGTAATGGGGATGACGAATCGTTTGTAACTATGTTGAATTCGGGAGGAGTCTGGTTTTGTTTGTATTGTATACAGCACTCCTATATTCATATAATAGGAGTGTTTGCTAAGGACATAAGATCAAAAGTCGTTAAGATATAAGACTATTCGCTAAGAATATAGGCAGCAAAGCAATTAAAACTTTGAATTTAATTAATGGCTAACTAACTAATCTAATTTATGGCTCGCGGCCCATAAGCAGCAAAGGAAATTTTTGTTTAGGAGACAATTTTATTTTTATTAACTAGTACGTTACTGCTGCGATTTAAAACCAACAAGTTACCTTACCTTAAAACAAACAAGTTGATAACTAACAGTGGCCTAATAGTTTGAAGTATATCCCGCTACGCAATGGTATCCACCAATGACAGAATGCCTTCGTAACAAGCTCTGGAATCATCTACAAATCCATAAGTAAATACTTGCGACAGCTCCGATACTCATGCTAAACAGATATTAGCACACGAGTTCGTTCGTAAAACTTTGTTAAACATTCCACGGGTCACGAATTGGATTCATGAGGATCGGGCCGGATTTGCGACTTTAATTTACATAGGAAGGCTTTTGTTAAAGTTTTTTTATACTCCCCTGTGTGATCGATTTATGGTTATTTTGTTTTATATGGAAGATTTGCCGAGACATACATGAATTTCTAAAATACATTTCTTTTTTTGTCATGTTTCTAGGTCTGAGTACACCTCTGTAATTGTTCCAACATTTTATAACAGACAGTGTTTTGTTCGGGCTCGATTTATCAACTTATTTATCTTCATGGTTAATCTCTCTAGTTGTGTGTATGATCTTCGATAATATTATGTCATAATATTTACAAAAATACATCTGTTTAAATAATTGCAACTTTATCTGATAGTCATCATCGTAACGTTATACGTTACGATGATGACTATCAGATAAAGTTAATATAACGATAAAATAATATAATAGTGGTTAATATAACTAAGCAGTACCTACATGCAACGTCAATTTACGACATTATTCTTGTGTCTATGTGTGTGTAAAGTTGGAAAAGTTGTATCCATTTCTTGCGAAGAAAATCTGCTCCCTTTTATTTGTATGTCTTTCGCAACATAGTATCCTTATCTGGCTTATATGTTTGTTTCAGACTCCCGAACTTCGTGAGGCCCTTTTAGTACTTTTCTTTATTATTGCATCTACGCATAACGTAGATTTATAGATGCGAAGCAATTAAATGGCTCGTTTAATATCGTCACTGACATGACGATCATATTTGAGCGCTTCCTTGTTTTATAAAGTAAACTCTAACAGTGTTCAAAACTTTAAGCTTGTGTGGCTGCTATAAATAAATAGCCTACAATTTGGATGATCCGTGAGTCAGTGACCAAATTAAGAAACTTTGACTTGCAATAGATTTTAACTACAGGTTTAAAATTAATAACATTTAGTAATATACCTTACTATATTGCTTAATATATACCTCTATGTCACTGAAAAATCAGGCTTCTAGCTTTATCTACATCGAAGTTACAGGGGAGTCAAAAATGTCCTGAATGTCTTTGAGAAAAGGGTGATATGATTTTAGTTTTGTTTGACTTTGCAAATTCTATGTCATCATCATCAATACTACAAATAAATAAAATAATAGTTTATTTTAAAGCTCATACAGTTATTTCCATGATAGATACCTATGCCTAAACATCAGTTTTATAAATTTGTGTCTGTCTGTCTGTTTGTTTGTTTTGGGTTATCTCCGGAACGGGTGGACCGATTTCCACGGGTCTTTCACTGGCATGAATCTGGTGTTATAAGGAGTAACTTAGGCTACTTTTATTTTGGAAAAAGAATTAGGGGTAAGAAGTAAAATGGAAAGAAATAGAATTGAAATAGAAATGTTTTACTTTTTTATAAGAAACATAAATGTTCTACTTTGTTTCTTCAAATCAATTAGTGTATATTTTAAACGAGCGAAAGCGTTATGTGGCAGTTAAATCATGGTCACGGGTTGTTTTCACCTATTGCTGAGAATATATTTACTATTCGATTCCAAGCGAAAGAATTACACTAACATTTTAAGTTTTTCATATCAAGAGTGAAACTTAACAAAAATATGATATAAAAACTTGTTGACTTCAACCAGTATGCGATACTCGGAGGCTTTTCAATTTAGCCGTGGTTCGATATTCGCGAGCTGTCGGACGATCCCCCTTGATTCATTAAGCTTTATTTATAAGATAGCCCCGTTCAAACTTAGCTCGTTTATATTAAAATTTGCAACAACTTGGCAAGTTTAAAAATTTAACTAGAGCCTTGTTAAAATCGATTATGTCTGTCCTTTGATCGATTATGTCTATCTGTTGGTATTCCAGCATACAAACTCTTTTGGTTGAACATTTAAATTTCAAAATTTAACAAATTTTAAAACTGTCAATGATGTTTCCAAACATCTTTGACAATTTTAAAATGCAACTCATATAAACATCACTCAATATAAACTTAATATTTTGTAAAAGAAACAAAAGCATAGAGAATCCTCTTTCACCCCGGTGAGGTGATGACCCGTGGGGGTTTCCACACGTAAAAAAAAAAAAAAAAAAGAGAATCCTCTTTACAATATACTTTCTCTTTTCATCCTTCCGTATCTCATACCCATACCAAGTTAGACAGTCTTTTTTTTCTACCTGGGACCACTTATAAACTCATTCGTTATTCATTGTTGGCATACCACATCCATCTCAATATTTACACCTCAGCAACATTTGATCATTTTTTATCCGTCGCTTTTGTTCCCTAACGTGCCAGCCCACACAGATAAATACATTACAAATGTTTGTCTTCTATTTCCCTCTAGTGCTCGGTGTCCTAATAATTGTTTCAACCATAGAACTTATCTCCTCAATACTTCTAAAGGGTCTTTCAACAAGGACGGGTCGATGTTAAAATTGAATAAAACAAGATGTGTGTAAGATATTAACGAAATTTATTTTTTATTTGAAAGGCCCATTTATGCCATTATGGATGGAATATGACATCGTTCAAATGTCCGCCGCGGCTTCGTATGGTGGCACGAATCCGAGAGGTCCAATTTTTAATGACTCTGCTGCATAGATCCGGCTGAATCTGAGCGATGGCCTGCGTTATGTTGGCTTTCAGGGCAACGGTCGATTGTGGCTTATTGGCATAGACCTGCGACTTCAGAAAATCCCACAAGAAAAAGTCTAGCGGAGTAAAATCACACGATCTTGGTGGCCAATTCACGTCACCTCTGCAAGAGATAACCCTACCCTCAAACCGTTCATGCAGAATGTCCATTGTGTCGTTCGCTGTGTGGCAAGTAGCGCCATCTTGCTGGAACCACATGTCGTTCACGTCCATATTGTTCAATTCAAGCCAAAAGAAATTGTTTATCATTGATCTGTAGCGCTCGCCGTTGACGGTGATGGCCTCGCCAACGTCGTTTTCGAAGAAGTACGGACCAATGACGCCGCCAGACCAAAATCCGCACCAAACAGTAACTTTTTGTGGATGCATTGTCACCTGGTGAACCTCATGTGGGTTGTGGTCATCCCATATACGGCAATTTTGCTTATTAACAAAATCATTCATCCAAAAATGTGCCTCGTCGCTGAAGATTTTTTTTCGGCCAAAATCGGGGTCCTCTTCCAAGCGTTCCGAAACCCATTCAGCGAACACACGGCGTTGTCTATGGTCATTAACTTTGAGTTCTTGGGTCAGTTGGATCTTGTACGGATGCAGGCCCAAGTCCTGACGCAAAATTCTCCAAGTTGAAGTCTGCGAAAGGCCGAGTTCTTGTGCACGGCGAGAAATCGACTGCCTCGGAGTCTCCTGAACACTCTCACGCACGGCGGCGATGTTCTCGGCCGATCTGGCGTTCCTTTGACGTAAAGGTGTTGGTTGGTTGTTTACCGAACCGGTCGTCTTGTCTTTTGGTCACCAATCGTTGGAGAGTAGACTTTGAAGGGCCACCGCGTCTGCCGTAAAATGGGCGCAATGCACGCAACGTTTGCACTAACGAACACTCATTTTGATAATAAAGTTTTATCATTTGCACATGCTGCTCAACCGTGTAACTTGCCATGGTGATTTGGCATCAGTGACTGAATAAGAAAAAACAGATTTGACAGATGCCGTCAAAACAAAATGGCCGCCACAGATTATTAACATCGACCCGCTCTATTTGAAAGACCCTTTATAATTAAAATCTAAATTTGTCGCAGACTACATGTTTCAAACCCTCGTTTCTTCGTCAATTATTTTGTGGGAAAACCTGCCACAAGACTGAAGGAGGTTCATTATCGATTAACTCCGTACACAGAACATTATAAATACTTACATCATGACCTGGGACAGTTATTTGTCTGAACGTATGTATTTGTAATATATATTTGTGTAGCTGGTTTAACTGGTAGATAATGCCATGTCGGCCCCGTACAACGTAAAATGCAGGGAAATAGGTTTTATTAGAAAACATTAAGTATTTATTATAGACTATCAAAGCGTTGAGGTGCCGTACATGTAATTTATGGTGATTCCATGATATAGTCGGCAATTTTAGCGCCTTTTGAAGTAAATTTTTTCAATCAAATGTAGAGGCGAGGCTAAGTTAAAAAGTTAAAAACGGAAAAGAGCGACTCGCGCCGAGGGCTACGCGAGTGTGTACGGACACTTGCATGAATAATTCGTCAATCTATGATGAGATATGATGTTAATTTCAACTTGATAACGCACAGCTGTCTGTCAAGACACTTTTCCTCAGGAATGCCAGGCAGACAGGCAAATAGACAGACACACCGACAGACAAACATACAGACACACTGACAGACAGACGGACAACAAAGTGATCCAATGAGGATTACGTTTTTTCTTTTGAGGTAAGGAACCTTATAAATTGCAAGATGTTACAATAGTGTTTTTCTTTTGTGTGTATAAATTATTATTAATCATCTAGTTTTACCGGTGCAGGTAATATACGAAGTATTTATTATGTGAACATCATCAGGATCCTAATATTAAACTTTGTTATATTTGGAACTTGCTAAAATGCTTGTATACATTATGCTTTGTGTACCTACATAGTTTATTAAATACTTGGCTATAACAAATTTTCTATAGTCCAATGCCGTATTCTATCTGTGGAACGACTTTTAGTGCAGGGAAAAGTTGAAGACACAAGACGTGGCAGGTCACTAATGCGATGAACCGACCAAGTCAAAGCTGCACTCAATGGTCCACTCTACGAATGTACGTACATGAAGAGCTAGAGCGTGGGAGCCTGGCGACGGATTGTTATGAAGCTTGCCACCACCACTGATGTGACGACCACGGCCACTCTGACGACGAAGAAGAAGAATAACATATATGGGAAACGGGTGTATGGGAAAATCCTTAATAGTGGCGAAAGAAATTTCCCAATGTAAAGTAGTATAATCAGTACATGATGATCATGAATCAGGATTACATATAGAGTAAATGTTTACGTCATTTCGTCATTCGGACATTTTAAATTAAGAACCTAAAACAAACAAAGAAAATTTGAACTATCAATCAATCAGCCTATTAAAGTCACTGCTGGATATTGATTTGCGCCCGACGCCCGGTCCTCTGCGTTCCGCATTGAGCCCATCTCAGCTCCCTATTTAGACCGTCAGTCAGTTAATCTGACTAGGTCTATAGTAACAATCTAAATAGTTTATTCGAATGAAATTCCTTATTGCACGTTACACTTCAGACGCTCTGCGGATTTGGGCTAGACGGAAAAAGTGTTAGTGCAACGAAAAACGCTAACTGATTTTGCGCGATAATACTGTTGTTTACTAATTATCCATATATTAGTTCGAGTAACTTTCACAGATGGCTCAATTTTAATTTTGAGTTTGTACAATATTTATTATATTTTATTTGTTAGGTTCACCAACATCTGTTCACACTTTAAATAATACATAATACATTCACAAAACTAAATATAATCATAGTGTAACAAACACTTATAGGTAAACACCTCATGTTAAAGCTTATTTACAAGTTAACAACCTTATAAGGTAATTAAAAGACTACAAAAAAGTTAAAAGATAAAAATACAAAGAAGAATTATGGCTATAATACACAAACCTAAGATATAACGTTAATTTTGTATTTACTTGACTTCCACAGCAGCTATGTGTGTGTGTGTGTGTGTGTGTGTGTGTGTGTGTGTGTGTGTGCGTGTGCGTGTGTGTGCGTGTGTGTGTGTGTGTGTGTGTGTGTGTGTGGGTAAGCGCGTGAATGCATGTGCGTGTTTTAGATTGATATTGTTTATTCCGATAGGTTATTCATTATCATAGCCTTCTGTTTAGATATGGAGTCAACATGTCAATCGATTTTGATACAATTTATTCAATCCATTAAATATATGAAAGGACACCTGACGCGCTTTCTAGGGCTTTTCTTTTCTAGTCTAGACACACTTTATCTTGTAGCTACTTTACACAGCTGTACATTGCTGCAAAGCATCATACTTATGACACAATAATAATAGAGAGATATTATTTACGCGCTGAAACGTCTTCAGTCAACATTTTCGCAGGCTATTAACTTTTATAGCAATCCTTAATGTTTCCCACATCTTTGCATATTATGTCTGAGAGAAAATGACAATGCAAATGCGAACTGTAAAAGAGGATAGTCACTTGGAAGCTGGCAGACAGGAAGACACGCCTGTTATCTTATGGGTAGTTGGCGTTACGAAGCTTAAGCACAAATATCACTTTCTTATTTTTCTATTAAAATTTGTTTGCCGGGACTAAATTATACCCTAGTACAAAATAACTATAAGTACACTATTCTTCTACGATAATTCTTTTAAATCTTTAAATCTACTGAATGAGAAGGAGAAGTTCATTTTGTTTTAATTCCTTTATTGTGAAGTGTTAAAATTGTAAAAAAAGACGTTATAAAACACAACTACTTATTCCTATTTATTTATGAGTTTAGAAGCATAGAAAATATACATATACTGTAGGAATATTACACATCGGTGTAAAGACACACACACTGTTATTCAGTAACGTTGCTCGGTTAGCATTACACCTTTGAGAATCTAAATATTGCACTGCGTTTGCCTTTCATTATCCAGTCCTTTGACCGTTGTTTAATTAAATTTAGGCCTCAGTCTAACCAAACAACACTACTAATTCACCCTCCGTACATCTGCAAATGTAATTTCGAAGCTAAATTCTCTCATGTACATCCCTTATTAGATTTGGCAGTAATGTAATGAATCTGTACATAAATCAACCACACGATTGATTCTCGCGTATTGTTGGATTCAATTCAAACAGATCAAATAATTCAATATTGGCGCCGATTCTATTGTACATACATAACTCTCTAGCCCAGCTGTCAAACGACGTATTCTATTATTACTGTTTGGTTTGAAGACAGCTAGAATAGGTCAAGTTATTCAACTTTATCCTTAATTTCTTTATTAGTATTTAACATTTTGAAAGTCGTAAATAAGAAAGGTCAAACCGAAGATCTCTTCTCAGCAACAGCACAATAGTATCAATTTTAATTAAACTTAGTAACGTCAGAATCAAATTAAGAAAATAAAGACTAAATAGAATTCGATGTCACAATAGAATAGCATATTTAATTTTAAAACTTACAAAAAATAAGAGAATTTTAGAGATAGTTTAAACAGATTGACTACAGAACGGGCACCACCACGGATCTTATGCCTATGTATAATCGATCTTATTACACTTAGAAAAAGAAATGTTTTATCAATGGGGTCATAACACTTACGCTGTACTGTACCCGTAATGTGGGCAATGCAAACGGTACACTCGCACACTTTAAATCGGCAACAGTCGAGTACCACGCCGTTCTAAAAGAGTTAACCTGCTAACAAACTGATGTATTTATGCGGGTCGGGGTTGGTTGGCAACGCAATGCAGTTATACAGTGTCTATAGACACCGGTAAAGGATTTTCTGTGAGTTTGTCAATTTGTTAAGTAAAAAAAAAATTCGTCCGCCTCCAAATTTTGCACTGAGTTTGCTCACGATACTGTGGTACTGTCATGATGTGGTACGAGTCGTAGAAATGGCGGGACAAATTTCAGTCAACATCAGTGAAAAAATTTGTTTACTGATGAGGTAATTTTAAAGTAAATTTTTCCGTGTTTTGAAAGTGTCTAACTAACAATTAGGACCTTTAACGAACTACAGGGGTTCTCGAAGGCTTCCTTCTTAGGGTATCCCGGGTCTCCTGCACTATTGCTCACTCACTCACCGTGTGGTTTTAGTCGGTTTGAATCCAACATACCACTTCGCCCTCGGCTTCGTTGAGGTGATAATTCGTGGGGATTTGAACATGATAAAACGAAAAAAAAACAAAAAAGGGCCCTAAGCGAACATAGGAGAAGGTTGAACATCTTAGGCAAAGTTTCGTCTGCTGTATATTGCGTACAGCTAAAAACATCTCTTCTACTACTCCTTCTATAGCCTGGTGGCGCTTGTTTCTTATAGTCTTAGAAATCACTAATTCCAACCAGACATCAGTGAATAATATTAATTTTATTTAAAACACTTGAACAGAAGCCCGAAAACCTTCTGCTACAGTTTCCTGTATTAGGTTGTTGCTGAATAAAATACATAAGCGGCCCATCACGCTTATGTATACTTTATTCAGCAACCTAAGTTATAAATGCGAAAGTTAATCTATTTATTTTACATACACGTTGTCACGGGTACAGAAATGACATTAGGATAGCTTTCATCATGAAAATTATAAAGGGATCCCTTAATCACTACATATTATAAAACAAAGTCCCCCGCCGCATTTGTCTGTATGTTCGCGATAAACTAAAACTACTGAGCGGATTTTCATGCGGTTTTCACTAATAGACAGAGTGATTCGTGAGGAAGGTTTAGATGTATAATTTGTTAAGATTTTGTTTAAATTGATTGAAATATGTTGATGATTGTTGAAGATGTCTCTGCTACCCGTGCGAAGCCGAGTCGGGTTGCTAGTTTATTGATAAAATCTACATTCACGGTAGTGTAACCGCAACTACTTGTTACCGAGCTGATCAAAACGTGGATTTTTACAGTACGTTGAACACTTTAACGGTGGGAGAGCCATGCTTCAGCACGTATAAGCCGGCTCGACTAGAGTGATACCACGGCCTCACAGAAAACCAGCAGTTAAGTAATGCTAGGAATGCTTTCCTTGTGTTTCGCCGAGTGAGTGAGGTTACCGAAGGCCCTATCCCTTCCCTCTTCATCCTTCTTCCCTCCCACTACTTCCACATTAAAGGCCGGCAACCCATTTCTCGAGGAAGGCCCATAGGAGCGGAGCAATGACCATAAACGCAGGTGAAACTGTGGAGACGGCTGGTCGGGTAGGGTATAAATTTGAATGCATTAATATTTGTTTGTGTTTTCATTCACATCTTAACTTATTTATCTCAATTTTAGTAGGTACGTTTTATTAAAGGTACCTTGTGTGCCACTAACAACGCTCAATAAAAAATTATAGACCGCTCTGACAGTACAGTACCGGTTTAAAAAGCTACATCAAATGCTGCGCGGGATCACGTCACGTGCGACCGCTCGCGTACGGTCCGAGCTATCCACGCCCGCACATGACTCAGAGCGCGTTGACCCGCGGCACACAGCGGACACGTCTCGCACATTAGATACCGCTTTAACACACTGCTATCATTTTCAACCGGTTTTACGTAAATGGCCTTATATTATCATGATAATTGAAATTGCTACTAGTGTAGCGGCTGGAGTGTAAACACGATAACGGTAACGTACCTGTACTAACACGACCATCACAAACATATAGTATTTATGTGATATATTTGAACTTCTTATATTTACTGTGGCCATTCGCTTTTTACGGTAATAGAACTTTCGTGTGACGTCACGCGTGAATACGAATGACGAATCCATTATGTTGAATTTCGACTTTCTCTCTTGCCCTCGTGACATTGTTAGAAAAGAACAGACTTCCAAGTATTGTCAAGTATGGATACGAATCTAACAAGCTGGGTTTACAGATTGTCGTTGTTACTTGTTATCCTCTACTGCTGCACTATTCCCTTAAACACGCCAACAATACTTGTCTAAGTGCAGCACTCTGCTACATAAAGCCATCTTATTCACAAAGGCTATTTATCTTCATGTATGGTTAGATATCGCCTTAAATATTTACCGACGGCCAACAGGCATGCCTTCGGTGGCTAAATTTACTGACCCTGCAGTTAGTATATTCCTTTAAAGCATTTGATGTAACTTTCAAACTTTCGCGTTCCATGATATAATTACACCTCTGAATTGCCTGCCATTTCGACCAGGTTGCACTGGCCGCGGTCACAGGCTGACTTTGAACCAATCTGGTCGAAACGTGAGCTTCGAGTTTCGAGCCTTATGTGATTCATGGACAATCCCTCAACTAATTGTGATGTAGTTAAATACAAATTCATACAAACATGATAAGGCGAGGAAAGTTGCAAGTCAATCAAACATAACAGGCGAATACGTGAGAATATGACTTACTTAGACAGTGCCGGTCATTCGACGCATTGAATGAGGAAATTGTTTCATTAACAAGAAGGAAGGGGGTTCTTGCGAAGGATTACATCCGGGAGCAATCAACAATATCAGACTTGTTTGGACGTGTCACTGTTACAATATAACAAGACGTTTGGGAACTGCCATAAAATAAAAATATTTTACGAGGAAAGTAATTTATGTAATCTGAATTTCCTTCGGTGGCTATTAACCTATTCTTGAGTCTAGAACTTTTGTGTTCTAAAAATAAAATATGTCTGACGCAAAGGCCATGGAGTTGTATGCACTAGAAGTCGCCTGGTGGTCGAGTTTCCACCATGTTTCATTTCATTGGCCAGTATAATTTGAACTGTGATTGTAGACTTACTAACCATGACACTAAGACTGAAAGACAGAAAGAAAAAACTAAAGAAAATACATTTATTCATAACATACATAAATAACACGTCCCCGGTATGTCCTTGGGGAATGAGTTCGGTAGACACGACCGATCCCGAGGTTCCATCTCAAAACCCGGGAATTTTGTCACCACATATAAACCATCAGTACAAAATACAGAATTAATTTTGTGTACAAATCAAAAAAATTCGAAATCAATAAATTTGATCACTGTCAAACAGAATCCAGTAACATTTCTGAACATTTGTTTCCTCGCTAGAAAATAGTTCTTCAAGTTTTATTAACACTACAATAGTTTATATTAAGAAATCACAGAATAAGTTGCCCGCAAGCGACGGCGACGGTGTTATTAAACCTCAACTTTTGTACCTTATTGAAAGCTAAAAACTATTTTAAAACAATTTTTAAACTTTGTAAGGGTGTGTAATAAAAAGTCGCAGTACTAAAGCAACGACTGTGTGTCGCCAGATACAGCGATGAATTTAATTTATAGTTCATATTGAAACCAATTTTCTAGTAAATTATTTTCGAGTTCTAACTAAAAAAAACTGTAATTTGGAGCCTTCAAGAGCTTCAAAATACTTTCAACGATGAATGAGATCCCGTACCGCCGGACACTGAAAAACTTTTCGATCAAATCATATGCACAACACATTGCGCATTATGCAAGCAAGGTCTCATAAACAATATTTATACTTTATTTTTCTTATTCTACAATATTTTAATATTTTTTTATTTAACTGGTCGATTATACAAGAGTAATTAAGTTAATGGTAACTGATCTTCTTGGAAATCAATGACGGAGGTCTGCGAGAGGAGATGACCTCTTATGGCTAAAATAATGATGTTGATTACAGTACTCCTCGTCAATTTTATACTACTAATATTATAAACGTGAAAGTTTGTGAGGATGTATGGATGTTTGTTATTCTTTCACGCCAAAACTACAGAACCGATTGCGATGAAACTTGGTATGTAGATAGCTGGAGACCTAGATTAATATATAGGCTTTTATCCAGATATTCCCACGGGATCAGGACTTAAGCGGGTGAAACCGCGGGGCGCTGCTAGTTTTACATAAACAGGGCCTAATACACGTGAACTGATGCGTCCTTAACACGATTATTAATCGCTACTTCGATATCAATTATACCGTTTGATAATATAATAAGGATTACGACACAATTGGGCTTCATCTGTACATTATCATACATCTACTAGTTATGTATCTAAAGTAAATTAATACATATATTACCTATCTATATTGTTAAATTAATTACATGAAGTTATTGGATTTCAAGAAGAAGTGAAGAGAATTCTTTGTTTCTTTTATGGTATAGGGGGCAAACGAGCAGACAGGTCATCTGATGGTAAATGACTACCGCCGCCTTTAAGGTGGGAGTAGGGGAAGGCTGGTAGAGGAGGGGAGAGGGAAGGGTTAGGGAGTCTAGTAACTTCACTCAGTCGGCGAAAAGTAATGTAAACATTGCTTCACTGCCGGTTGTCTGTGAGGCCGTGGTATCACTCCGGTCGAGCCAGCCCATACGTGCCGTAGCATGGCTCTGCTACAGTAGCCAGTCAGTCCAGCCAGGATAGAAGTAGTCCCAAGGAAAAGAGTATAATTTGGTAAGGCACTGCAGAATCCAGAAAGGGTTGTTAACCAGATCAACTAAGCGTTAGTTTTGTTACCGTAAAAGATCCGTAAAAACTTCCTTCCCTCCGATACGAAAACGCCCTGAAAGGCTTCTGAAGTTATTTATAGTCAGGTCATACCGTAAGGCTTCTTATAGCGACTTGATTGACTTCTACGTAGCGAGGATTGAATTATAGCATTTTATTATGTTAAAATTAATATATTTTTTTTGTACGAAGAGAGAACACAGGATTTTTCTTTTACAATGTACGAATAAAAAAGAGATGATTGTCATCTTGCATACTTTATAAGAGATTAAAACAGATAACGAAAAATGTAATATATCTTGTAATAACATGAACTAAGGTTTCTTAAACTTACATAGTTAAAGGATTTCAATTATGTATTCAGACTATTCAGAGCACTTGCTAAATAGAAAACGGCCTGGGAGCTTGTACCTGAAATAATGATAAAAAAAAATTAAGAATAAGTAATCTAGATACTTAAAGTTTAGATTTTTTGTATATTTGTTTGTCCATTACAAACTATTAAACTCAAAAAGTAGTTAACCGATTTTAAAAATTCACTTACAGATTAGCTACAGTATCAGCGAGTGACAAAGGCTGTATTTTTTTGTTTAAATCGTGGTCCTTAAAAGCCTTTAGACAAAGGTAAACAACAATATACCCTTATATCAGTCAACTCCGTTGTTAGACTGTCAAATACACAAAACGAAGCTATAAAGCGAAAGTATTAATGTCTCCTGAATAGAGTATAGAAAGGGTTCAATAATCATGAAACAAAAAATATCGTAAACAGAATGTCAGCTTATTATTTTATCCGTGTACCTCAAATGTATTTTTTTTTTCTAGATGTCCAGGACTTTTTTACTATCTATTAATAACTCTGGTCAAACATAAATAGTATGTTGTATAATTCCTGGACACCCTAAGTAGTGTGCTAAGATTTATTGTAAGTATGTAGGTGTGTGTTTAACAAATTTATTTTTATAAATTTAATATTTACTATTCTTGAAGTGAGGTTTTGTATTGTGTGTGTCAGTTCATACGGCAAGAACATTTACTCTTGAAAAGTGGTCGTTTCGCAGTGTAAAAAGACAAAGAAAGAGAAAAAAAGACAAGACAAAGAAAGTTGCAATTGATTACCACACTCCATTTTTTTTTTTTATAATTCTACCTAAAGTTTACCATCCGCCTCAAAATTAGACAGTTTCACTGGATCCTATATAATGGTCTGGTGTGTATCACAAATCTATTTACGTTCTAACATGCATAGCTGAGAACTAAATCTCGGCACTTTGTGTTGTGACGAACGGACAACGTACCACCGGGATGTAAATGTATTTTTTACGCTACGTTTTCACTAGAGCTGTTCTAACGTAACGAGGTAGCTATAAGATGGGCGAGAAAGGAAACCACTAATTTGCAGGGTAGTTCATTAGCTTCGCTCAGTGCAGCTCTATTACAAAGGGGGTTTGCAGAAGAAGGTCTTTTACATATAAACTATAAAACGCAATTGTGGCGTGTCTAAAGATGGGACAAACAAATTAGTTTAAAACACGATCCCTGGTCCCTGCTTAAACCCAGTAAAGCCCCATTGTCTCCCTGAATTTGGTGTTTATTGATTTGGTTATGTTTATTGTTTGCTTAACGATGTGCACCTAATTTATTTAATGCTATCTATATATATATAAAAAATGGATCCCTAATTCCCTTGGTCACGGCATCACGCGTGAACGGCTGGACCGATTTCTCAAATTCTTTTTTTGTGTTTGTTATTGTCAGGAGAATGTTCTTATGAATGAAAAAATTAAGAAAGTTGCGCATAAAATTATAAAATTTAAGAAAACTTAACGAGGGACTTACGCGGGTCAAACTGCGGATCGCAGCTAGTTGCTTATAAATATTGATATACAATTAGTTTCCTATGTACTAAACTTTGATCATTTCGACATATCTTTTGTTTTTTTTTAAACAAAAGAATTATAGCGAATAGCGCGGTTGCATATCAAACGACGCGACGTTGTAAACCATGGAGTATGGCGCTCTTTGTTGCACACTTTCATGGCACGTGCATAGGTACTGCCTTTCTGACGGTGCGTAGCCGGGGCGGGTTGCTAGTAAAACATATAATTAAACTTCGCTGTCGTATTAATGATGTGCATACTCTGCTAATGATAGTTCTGGCACCAATACTTACTCTGAATGATTGTTTATTTAATTGGTCATGTCGATTGTTTCATTTCAATTTAAATTAACTAGTTTTCACTCGCGTTAGCAGTACTATTTTTTAGATAAAAGATACCTTTTGTCATTTTCTGTACTCTTGACAACGTGTACGCAAAATTTCATGATAGTCGGTGGAGTCGTTAAAGCGTGAAAGCGTAAACAAACCCACAAACAAACTCACACTCGCAGTCAAGAAAAAAATAGTTAAATATGTTTTTATTTATTACGTGTAATGAATTTATATGAAAAGCACATAATTTTAAATCGCTGTTAATAATAATTTTACTTGGGTCTAAACCCCCGACCTCCCAAAAAACATCCATCACCTACAATGATCATCATTGCTCTTTCGAGACGGTTTGTTGCCAATTTGATACAAAGAGTTTGATCAAAGTGGTATTAGAACTCAACACTCGTATTAAACTGACAAGAAAACAATATCGTAACGTCCGGACTACTGGGCTAAGGGGACCGCTTACCATTAAAGCCGTAAGCTTGTTTACAACGTCTGTGGCATAAAGTAATAATTGCATTTAGCTTAACGCATTGAAATATACTCTAATTATTTAATCATAATGTCAACTCTTTCCCAATCTTTATCTACCGATTGCCTCTAATTTTACTTCACAACTCTGCAGTAGGTTTTAGACTATCATAGAGATTTCCACTACGAAAGAGAATAAAATAAACACCATATCACATAAAACGGTATACACAGAACTATATAATAGCAGTAGATAGTTAACCGCGCCATCAGCACAGTGTACGGGACGTTGTTTCCAGTTCACTTGGTCGTACTGTTATTTTACGTGGCCGCTCAACTAGCGCGGTCTCGCGAGACAATAACATTGCGTATGTACACTGGTGCGATGTTATACTACGCATTATATATTTTATTTTTTTAATCGAAATATACATGTAGTCCGTACAAGTTGAAGAGGGGTCATTATGTTAGTACATTTTGATTTTATGGTGATTAATATCCCAATATACCACACGCTCACATGGCATGGGTAATATATAAAAAACTCTGACAGACAGGTAATTTGTTTATGTAAAACATCACTTAATAATCTTACCAAATTTAATTATCAATTAAACAAATTTGATTTTAAAATGTATTTAGAATTTATACAAGGCATTATTCATTATGGAAGTACATTGTTAAGCAATATATTAAACTAAAATAGTTTTGTATTATTTATTGCAACATAACTATGAGAACTGTTTTCTCGTTATGATTTTCTTTAGCTGAAATACAAGGAAATATCTAGTTAGCACTATGGTTCCATTAGTATATTTCCATAAGTCATTATTCCTAAGCATTTCAGTAGATGAGTTCTAAGACGAGCATTCGATCAGACTACATCACAAGTTCTAGGACTTGAGATGTACCTAGTCGGACTACATCACAAGTCTTAGGACTTGTGATGTTGAGTGTGAGAGTGAGGATCTTGAGTTTTTAAAATTCTATATTTTAAAAAATTTAAATAATTAAATTGTATTTATTTTAAGATCTATTGTAAAGTCCCTTGTCAATCCCAACGATGCAAAACCTGAGAATAACCCCTATTAATTGCAAGTTATGGAAAAAGAGTTTGCTAGCAGCAAATGATCATATGGTGAAGTACCGTTTCTAATCATAGCTACTGAAGATGGGAACATTAAATTTAAATCTGTTTATAAACAGATATCACGTTACATAAAATATATAGTCTCTTCCTTTTGAAGTCAATTAAAAACTGTCTTCAAAAGCCAGCTTGCGAGTTACATGCTTCGTTTGCTCTCAATACACTTCCTTGTGTAGTTCACATAGCTTTTATTCTAAGTCCCATTCATAGTACAGAGCGTACTACGGTATTCCGTCTGACAGTAGGATAGCGGCCGGCGACGAGTTCCGGGTTCGGACGTAGCCACTGTATGTGAGTAGATAACACAGGGATGTGACTGTGTAGTCTGGTAAAGACAATGTTTTTATTCCTTTAAGTTAGACATGAGCGCAGAATTAAAGGAAACTGGTATAGTAACTTGGTATTGGAATTTTTAATGCAGTTTCAATCCATAACATAATTTTTTATCAGTTATCATCATCTTCCACTAACTTCCACTTATAGGATGTATAATATGCGTTTCTTAAATTCATGCCATTTTTGCTACACTTATTTAGGTTTAGCCTTTGATGCTGGACCCTAGCGTTAAACTTGACGGTTCCTGACTATCACTTGCCCACTGCTTGGCTTATCATTGCACCTTAGGGGGCCAACCCATAAGCTGCAATCGTAGGTCCACTTTAACTTTGTTTTATCTTACAATAAATAAGGATAGAATTAATATATTAAACATATATTGCCATGATGACAAATTAATAAAAGACAACGAAATGCTCATTTGGGTAATAGGTTTCTTTGACACTGTCTAGCAACCATGTCCGCATGGTCCAAAACTTAAATATTAAACACAAACATGTTATATTTTTTACTTCCCACATAATATATACAAAATGCATGCTTATATCTACAAAGACCAGACGACATTGGTTGCTCATCGCCGAATACAGACGCCACAGTTCATCAGTCACAAGCGATAACGTGACACGCCACGGTAAATATGGTCGTCTAAACCCGATTTTCTACAAATCTTGATTTTAAATTAGGTAAGTTTTTAACGTTAACGAACTAGAGTTTCAGATTACAAGGCGTTTGTAAGTGCACTAATCGTGGACAGTAAGTAAGCAGATTAAACTAACTTGTATTAGCGTTCAGCATAAAATTTGTAGCAGAAATCAAACGTATTCATGAGCGTTCTAACTACCTATTTCAGCGTAGAAATTTACGAGCCGCAAGTATTTAACAAAATGAGATGGCGTCATACGACATCGTTTCTAGGTGAAACTTATAAAGCGATGATGTAACAAAAACAAGTCTTCACATATTAAACACTAAATGGACTATATGTATTTAAATTAACCTTGTCTACATGTATGGAAATCTATTATTATTCTAATAATAAAATAAATTGTCTGCAGAACCTGGCAGTTCAGATAACATTCTGTAGCGAACACTAGACATCAATTTCAATTTGTCATGTCCATCACTCGTTGGCGTCAGGCGTTGGGTGCCAACCTTTTTCATGTGTGCCTATCACTCAATTTACAGCCACTAAAATTCGATCAACGACGATTCGGAATTCTCACGTAGAACGATAGCAAAGTTAGGCATGTCAAAATGTAAAACTGTAATACTTTATGGCAAACTATTTATGTAATCTTAAACTATGCGAGTCAACTTTCAGTATGGGAATGTAACGTGCGACAATCTCAATACCATCGGGATACTCGTTCTGACTTAAATGTAAATTGCCATATCGTGTTACTTATCAGTAATCACGGTATTAAATACCTAGTGTTTCCCATTGAAATATAAAATACCTATCTCAATGTGTTTCTCATATCTAAAATATCTGCGGCAATAAAATGTCTATGTCTATCTCTTGGTTCAAAATTGTGAGGATATCAAACTCCAATAACATACATAAGTTAAGGCATTAATAATGATATACATAGCCAATAATTCGTTGTTTTCTAAGTTTATGTAATTTAAACTGGCATGTAATACAAACGCATTTTTATTGTAAGTACCTTGTTGGTATTAATCAAACGACTTTGTTCAAGCGATTGTTGAGAAACAATCAAGAGAAACCATTTAATTAAAGTATTTCGAGGTTAATTGAAAACCGTTTGTTACTCTATGTTTCAGGTGTAGAATTTGATCCCTTTCAACTTTATTGGATAATGATGAATTAAAGAAGAACAATTAGCCACTTTTGATCGTTTGAACATCGGAAGGATTCAATCCAATCCAATCAGCAAAATTTCAAAAACAATTTAAACAAAAAAAAGCGATAAAAAGCAATTTCTAACGTACGCTATATTATATGGTTAGTGATTGTTTTTGTTTAGATCGTCCATATTTAGCTAAAAAAAAGATATAGGTAGGTATACATACTGTCTTAAAACATACTCTAGTGGTTATAAGAGTTCATGTTAATTTTAAGTATTTATTCAACTTTAGTAACACTACTCGATTTAGTAACGAAAATTCAATATTTGACCGCAACAGACCAGGGGAGTTCATCGCTCCATAGGCGAATTTAATTACAGTGTAGAGTGACGATAAATGGCTTTGGTCGATGGTCATCACTGCACAGTTTCGTAATTATATCGAGCTTTAGAATTACGAAGGAATTTGGAATTTGGATTTTCAGCATTACCTAAATTAATAGTGATTTTTATGAATACAAAAGTAAGATGTATAGGCGTGTGAAATAAAAATACAATCAAAATAATTAAACATTGCTTCAAAATGCCAATATGCCAATATGACCTTAAAAAAAATATTTAGCCACAAGAAATCAAAATTAAATTTATACAAAACACGTGTTCTATATCACTAAGGTGGCAATAAACCTTACGGCCTTAGGCTACATGCCGTCGCCGTAGTAATTATTGTTGTGTATGCTGCACAATCTTTATGTTGCCGATGCATTATGCTTTAACCAGGATGACAATAGCGCGATACTAATCCTATAAAAATATAGCATAGCAGGGGGAGGTCACTACATTTGCGGTTCGGCGACATACTAGGGGAGCACTGTGCAAGATATAACAAAATAATTGTCACATAAAAAAAAAATATATATATATTTATATAAATACATATTGTGAAAGTAAAACATTTAAACTTGAAGATGATGTGTTAATATCCACTACGAGAATTCGCACGTTATGTAAGGAGACCCTGGCACCAATAACTTCTAACACTTACAAATTCTGTTTTATTAATTCATTAACGTAATGTTATGTAAAATATTTTTTGTAACACTATATCATAAACTACCTAACACATCACAAGCGACTGTCTAGACTGCGGTACCCAATAGAATCCTAAATCTTGCTACTTGTTGTCTAACCATTATATTTGCCCTCTCGTATAATTCTGTAGATCCACTGCATTTTTTTGCTCAAAATTTAATAGGTCACTACTAGTAACATTGTAAACTCTTTTACTAGAGTACCTGAAACGTGCCGAAGGCTTTACCCATCGCGTACGCAACTCATTTTGGCATGCATGTTAGACCTGAAGGACTTTAGTTGGCGTTGATATAACTCTTCTATAATTATCTTTATTTTACAAGTTTTTAATTTTTAACTTTTATTAGACTGGCCTGTTGGTATAGTGGTTAGTGATCCTGACTGCTGAATCAGAGGTCATGGGTTCGATTCCCACCCAGGACCAATAATTGTGTGATGAGCATGATCATTTGATCTGTTTGGGTGTAATTTATCTATAATATTTATGAATATAGTCATATATAAGTATGTTTATCAGTACATACAGTACCAAATTACCAAAGTACATACAGGCTCTGCCTAGTTTGGGAGCAAACGGATGTGTGAGATGTCTCAAGTTATGAATATTTATAGACTTAGATGTTGTCCAGGGTGTGATGCATGGTTTCGTTATATTAACGAAAGATGCAGGATTTGTAATAACGATGCGTTCGCTGAAATTGAAAGCTTAAGACGTTATAACAAAAAGCAGAAAATACATACTTTGGCAAGTAATGACTTTTCAACGCATCACCCTCCGATAGCATTCATAGGTATCAATGAATCAATGACTTTCATAACATTTCGCGCGACAAACTTTTTATTATATTTTATTATTTATTTATATTATTTATGTTTTATATTTATTATATTATTATTTTATATTATTTATATATTTTATTATTTAATATATTTTAAAACAAATTATTGCTTGTTTTTACAAAGTTTTTATTTATTTTATATGGAGATGCAGCCGAATCCTACATCCCTAAAAACTGCAAATAAGCAGTAAACTGTACCAGTAGTTTATTACATTTTCAATATGGAACCCGCCTATACACAATCTAAATTAAAGTAAATATTGCATTATGCGCGCAACATGAATTTTGAACGCCGCAATATTTATGAATAAAGATAAACAATTATTAATTCAGTTTTCGTTTACATTTAGCAGTTTGCATCGGCAAACTAATGGATATTCGATATTGTTGCAGTTTTCACAAAAATTTGCATATATTGCATTTCCATACGATCTTCAATAATAATAATGATAATTATTTATTTATTTAGCACAATCAACAGTACAAATCGATATTGGGATTCCCTTCTTTTTTTTTTTTAATGTGTGGAAACCCCCACGGGTCATCACCTGACCGGGGCCAGGCGGCGAGGTGGTATGTCGGACTAGAACCGACTAAAACCACACAGTGTTCCGTCACCGGGTCTTATAGTCGGGGCCTCAGGTGTACCCTAGAAAGGAAATCCCTGTAAACCCCAGCAGACCTGGTCGCTTGTTGAACCAGGCGATCCCACTTTGAGGTGCAGATGGTTCTGTCCCCTCTAGTTTAGAGAGGCGCGCGCGGAACACGTCGCGCCACCGTCTCGGGCCTGCTTCTGCTAAGGCAACAGATAGCCCCTTCCGTCACCCCCAGGCAAGCGCTCATGGAGGCCGGAGATCGTTTTGCACTCTCCGGCGCCTGGTGCGTTTTCTGCGGGACGGAAGAGTACTTGTTCTCTCCCGTTCCCTCTCCGCCGCTACTTTGGCATCCATCACTACCTCACAGAATGAGGCGGCGGAGTCCCACGCACTCTCGCTCTGGACCATGAACGTAATCATGGTCTCCAGCGATAGGCTACCCACACCGATGGCCGCCGTGAGGTCAGCGCGCTATTGCGCCCACGCAGAGCACTCCACCAAAGTGTGGAGTGCGGTATCCTCGCGGCAGTGGTGGCACACAGACGTTGGCTCCCGGCCTATGCGACACAGGTACTTCCCGAAGCAGCCGTGTCCGGTGAGCACCTGCGTCATCCGGTAGGAGAGAGCGCCATGTCGCCTCTCTAGAAAATCCTCCATGACGGGCCTTGCCACCACAATTGTGACGTGGCCCGCGCTCGGTCACTCAAGTCGTTCTTTCCACTGAGCCATGAGCACCTGGCGGAGCTGAGACCTTTGCGCCTCGATATCACAGAGGGCAGGTCCCAGGTCCTGCTCTTGCACCTCTCTGCGCCACTGGTACAGTGATGCGAGGGAGGTACTGTGATGCGAGGGAACATTGGGATTCCCTGACTCCTGCGCTAGTAAAACTGTGTTGCAAGAGCCAGTGTCTTCCCCATCATTCATGGTAACAACATAAGTTAAAAAAATAGAGTCCTATTAGTGTGAGTGTGTGTGTGGGTGTGTTTGTGTTGTGAGTTTGTATTGTGTGTCTCTGTGTGTGTGTGTGGTTCACTCACTATACAAGAATTGTTAGAAGGTTTTCCACTTCAGTATACTGCAATGTTTTCAGATAGGGAATTATACGTTTTTTTAAACTGTAATTAGACAGTTTACTTATATTTTAATTGTTTATTACACTTGTTTATTACATTCTTCTTGCTGTTGTTGGTAGTTTCGGTACGACCTTACTATGATACCTTTTGAGTATTTCACATATGTGTTAGAAACAGTCTCAAAACCACTGATATAAACTATGAAAATCACTAACTAACAGCAACTGCCAAGTTGTTCGTACCTCTGTTTGCACTCAAGTCAATCGTTCTAAACATATTCCTACCCTTTTATAATCCCACTATTTGTTAATATTTATCAATCGACCAATAAGTATTGCGTTACCGGTATAACCAGTCAAAATAATATCTATTTACCTATTTTATTAAATAGTGAACTGTGTTATCATCTATTATAGATTGTCCCTATTTTTAATAAAATAAATAAGAGTTTTTAATGTGGCGACAACATGTGTATGTTTTCCTAACCGTTAAGACATCAATGTATTTGTATATTATGTGTGCCTACTTTTTTAACCGTCTGATGTTTAACTATTATTTTTTTTCTGGCTCTGCGTAGCATTGCAATTACATAAGTGTTACTGTGACCTAGATGAATAGACTTGTTTGTCTTTGAGTTTAATAAACGCTTTGGCCTTGTTCCGAAACAGTCTAAACCAAGATCTTGGTTTAGACTGTTTGCAGTTGCAAACAACTTCACCAGTTGGACCCATGCTGCATGATTAAAACATTACACATTAAAGCAACGCAGTCAATCCTATGGTGATTTTCATGTTACTAGGTACTACATATCAAACAGATATTATATGCATTACTATTCTGTAGTGGTTGACATACAACACAAGTCTATTTCCGAGATAATTCATCAACTCTACCAGCATTATCAACTGATAATTTAATTTTAATAAAAAATTCAAATAATTGAATCATCACACTTATCTATCACATTTATATATTTTCTTAACTTATAGTAAACCGGTGCATTTGGGTATTTTGAGTTATACGCAGCAATAAGAAAAAAAAAATTTGTTTCCTATAGTCTCAGAGTTATCAACGTAGGGAACAAATTATAAGGTTTATTCTCCTCATGCCCTGTCCCTTTCACCATAGCCACCATAGCGGACTGCGTGGCCACAACAGCACGTGGTCCTAGATTATTTTACGTCTTTGGTGCGTAGGGCACTGTTATATTATTATAACTAAGTGTTGAAACACATAATAATGAAATTTAAAGATCGTGAAGTTAATAAAAGTATATCTCTGTCAACAACTCGTAACTGCATATTTTTAAAATCTTTATTTTTGGTCATTGTATAGAAAAAACCTAAACTAATAAATATTCATGACCACTGATTCATATAAAAGCGTCATATTTCGTAACATGACCTTCACTTTCTATTAGCTTGTGGCGTCTTATATTATAATAATGAGAATTGGTTTCTTGGTCACTTACATTTTAAGACAATAACGGCGACATTAGTTTTTCTCCTTTTCAAGTTTACTTTAATACACAAAGGTAAGCTTTTTCGTTCTTCCTTTGTGTGGCATTGATGGTTTATCTTAACAGAGATAAAACATTCCGAGTTTGTATCTTAAACTTGCGAGTTATGTTTCCTCACCACGGAGGCATGTGCTACCAAAATAACACGACTTAATTATGATTACGAGTAAAAAATTGTCTTTTTAGTTTTTTATAGGGTTTATTTACAAAGTTGCCTTTCCATACTCATGCGCTAACTTAGCTCAATAGCCGATTCAAGACTTTTTGAAATTATATTTTAGCGCACAATATTTGTATCTATAAATATACTTTAAGGAGAGAGAGGACTTTCATTTAGGTATAAGAGGATATAAACTGCATTCGACTTTTGTTACCGCGTTAAAAAAAGTTATACCTACTTTAGTCCTTGCAAATTACATTTTTAAGTAGGAATATTTGTTTATTTAAGTCTCGATGTAAACGCAATCGATTGTGATGGAAAGTTTGCTTAGTTTTCAAGAAACTTCTAAAGTTATTAAGATTTGTATGTATGTCTGGAATTTGTTATTTGCTAATAAAAGTAACTTTTTGAGTAAATTATTTGTTTATGTTCTATAAAATTAATATCGCTCAGAATTTAGTAAGGCACACAGAAGTTGATAAGTTTGAACACAAATCTACGTTCGAGAAACAAAACGAATACTTGACCTATTCAGTAAAATAATTAATTGAACAGTGACCAAGTGGGGGCCGCTAACGAATTAATTGAAGTAGACAAATTCCTCATTGGCGCATAGCGGCGGAATGAAAAGCAATCTAAATTCCTTACGTTGTGTGGATTGGGGGCCCGACCGAGAATCCCGAGATCTCAGGGGTCCCGAGTTACCGGAGATTATCACACCACACTCGAGTGCAGTAAACCCCATTTGTACAGGGATTTACTTTAGGAAGTCGATGATAGACTAATTTGTGAAGGTTTTATGGTTTCCGACAAGAGAGTGGTAGGTTAAAGCTTAAATTTATCATTAGACATACTTTGAGAACATCTTAAAGTAAAATAAGTTAGGTACACTAATAATCCAATAATTAATAACCAATAATTTAAATATTAGCATTTTTAATTTTATAGTTTTGTCGCGTTACGCATGAATAATAATTATTTCAACTTAGTATCTACTCTGTTATATGGTAGACTTTATTGATCATCATTTATGTATTTGTCAAATATCGAACACTTTCTTCATGTAGGCACGATGTGCATTCATCATCATCATCATCATTTCGGCCATAGGATGTCCACTGTTGGACATAGGGCTCCCTTGACTTCCAAGAAGATCAGTTCAAAGCGGCCTTAGGCGCAGTGTAGGACGTCCATTATCGCAGTGGACAGACGACCTAGTAAAGATCGCAGGCCGTCGGTGGATGAAGGCCGATCAGCCTTTAAGCAGATTTTAACCGACTTCAAAAAAGGAGGAGGTTCTCAATTCGTCGGAATCTTTTTTTTTTGTATGTTCATCGATTACTCGAAGACGCCTGAACCAATTTGGAAAATTCTTTTTTTCAAAGGGTATACTTCACAGGTGGTCCCATTTAAATTTTATCGAAATCTATATCTAAAAAATATCTAAAAAAATTATACATCGATGATGTTTTCGTTTGCTCCGAAACATCGCTGTCTCATTGAAGCAGTGCGTTTCGTTGTCCTACCCATATTATATTTAAACAAAATACATCTACTTTTCACTAAAAAGCACATTGAAGTCGGTGATACTTTTTTTAAAAATATAATTATATTAATACTAAAACTTTTATAAAGCATCTATTGTGGATGCCTCTAATCTTACCAATGTTCAAACGGAATCATTTTTATTGCAGCGTCTCTTTACATCATAAGTAATCATAACTCATTTAATTCCCAAGAGGCATAATTTTAGAACATTTCCCCTGGCGCATATTTTCAATTAATTCTAATTAGTTCGTCGTTACGATTTATTTCGTAAAAGTAAATATCGCTGCTTACCTTACCTTTATTTTTTTTTTATGGTAAATGACTACCGCCGCCCATGGGCACCTGCAACTCAACAGTCACAAGTGCGTTGCCGGCCTTTAAGGTGGGAGTAGGGGAAGAGGGGGGAGAGAGAAGGGTTAGGGCCTCTGGTAACCTCACTCACGCGGCGAAAAGCAATACAATTCTGTGTGGCCGTGGTATCACTCCGGTCGAGCCAGCCCATACGTTCCGAACTATGGCTCTCTCACGCATAAATTTAATTATTAATTTAAAAATTAGACCTGTATTTAAACTCAAACGTTATCAAACATGAATAAAAATCATACGAGTTCTTGATTCCCGGCAATGATGACCATCTACACACTATTTTTGTACCGAGCGCTTAAATGTCTCTCAACCCTTCTTACTTATTTTAACATGACCTCAAGTCATGTGAACTTCCATTTAATCTGAATATCAGTAACTCATCGTGCTTTGGCAAACCACCGATAAAGAACACGCGATATGTAAGTAGAAAAGAATAAGTGTTCACAAGTTATCTTCTCTAGGCTTAATAATACATTTATTATATGTAGGTATTATGACTTAAAAGTGTCTAATATTGACTTTCGGATTTACTGAAGAATAGCAGTCGTTATTGAATTCGGTCCTGTGACCGGTCAAAGTAGTTTTTTTTTCGATTCACATAAAACATGTTAGGAAATTCATCCCTAACTTAAAAATAAACGCTTAAGTACTACCTGCACCCCGCGGTTTCACCCGCATAAGTCCCGATGCCGTGGGAATATCGGGATAACAGTAGCCTATGTGTTCATAGTGTAATCCAGGTGACCAGCTATCTACATACCAAGTTTCATCGCAATCGGTTCAGTAGTTTTTGCGTGAAAGAGCAACAAACATCCATACAGCCATACATCTTCACAAACTTTCACGTTTATAATATTAGTAGGATTGGTAGGATGTAAGTGTGGTAATGATTAAATTAAGGGGCTTTAAAGGTGGCAATCGAAGTCTTCTAAATCTGGCTGCAGTATTGCCATTGTAATAGCACAAAATTCAAGAGATACCTCAAATACCACTACTCAATATTTCAACATCAGTATGAAAATCTATTTACGGTTTAAAGTAAACAGGCCGGCGCAATAAACGTCAGCTTTCACGAGCAACAATAAGAGAAAGGTAGCGAAGACCACAAATCAACTGCGGCGCCGATGGGCAGACAAACCGCAAATAGAGGCGAACGCTAAACATTTACATCCGTAACTGTGGTTTGTTTTCCAACTGAGATAATACACTGCAGCATCTGAAGATATGGCTAGCACATGCTACAATAACATGATGCAAGATTTTTTTTGCAGATCGTAACTAATATTTTACTTATATCTTATTTATGCGAAAATTATATTATACTGAAATGCGAAAGTGAGTATGTTTGTTACGCTTCCACGCCTTAACTACTCAACTGATCATCATTAAATTTTGCATACACTTTCATCCTAAAAAAGTATTGTACCCTAGGAATACAAAAATAACTTTCACACGAGCCGAGGGCAAATGCTAGTTAGTATAAAATGTATGTTGACTTAACCTGGCCATCAGACGTACACAAACATTGACAAATTTAAAAAAACAAATGAAGGATCACTATATTTCTCTGTAAATTGTGACATACTCGGTACTATAATGTATTTATTATGTAACCTCCTCTCCCTATTTGTTATGCATTGTTTATGAGTGTGCATATATGCGTGTGTATGTATATATTTGTGTACCGATCATCATATTCATTTGCAAACTATTAATATTTATATTACGTATCTCTAATTAGTACTTAAATATTATTTTTTAATTATTACATAGACTCCGTGTACACTACAGCCCCTCTTTTCATGTCTGTTTCTCTATCCATCCAATGGTTGCCTGGAAGAGATCGCAAACTGCGATAAGGTCGCTAATTATACATAGTATTAGCTAGTAAGTATTTAGATATAAGAAAATATTGTAAGCTACTGCTCTGAGTACATCTATCTATCTATGTATATATGTGTAGTGTTACTTCCATAAGCTTCTGCTCAAGACTATATGTTTATATTCTGATATTTATGTTTCGCCTCTATAGCCTTCCTAATAATATCGGACTTGTAGAACCTACAGTTAAGCATACAAACTAACAAAAACGGCAGCTTTATAATCTACTAACTTTTGCTGTTTGTTTGTTTATTAAAGAAGGCTATAAACTATTGAGAAGTGACCATAAACGCACGTACACCATTATTGATTAACCAGAAGACACACCTAGTATTGATATGAATTACAAGCGTTGTATTAAATTAATAAACATTAAAAAATAAACCGACATTGAAGACAAATATCTGTGTGTTAAGTCCTTAGCTTAAAGTAATCTTTACTGAACCTATGTAGAAGGTGGTAGGTGTAAAAGATTTTTAGATTTTCTGAAGAGCAGCTATACAACAACAACTAGACAAAATCGTGTACAAGTAAATAATTAATGTGCAATTTGATCGTAGGTACTTTCCCTTTGGGTGTACAAACTACGAAGAAGTTTGTACGTAGTGTTATGTGTGTAAGATTAAATTAAAACAGTGTTCCAAGTCCGTATCAGATACGACCTCATTCCGAGTAGAACGTTACGGTTCATTGGCTTTTGATAGCAACATCTTTCACACTGTTTGACTTTACTAACATAGCATTGCCTTTGTATAGGTTTTAAATTGCAAGTACCTTAGTTACAAGCAATTGAAAAACTTTGCTGGACCTTCTGAAGGCAAGTGTATTTATCTTATTAGTTTAAACGAGTTATTAATGTATGTATCTATATTACTAATTCGGTCAAGGGGTACGGTAGACTCGATTGAAACCTTACCTGAATAATAAAACATAGAAAAATAATGATTTCGAGTCGACAACATATATCCGCAAAATTCGGATTGTTGAGTATTTTGTTAAATTCTAATGGTGCAAATGGCAGTCGCCAGTATTGGCCACTCGGATGACATCTTGAGTTCATTAAGGCCGATTCACAAGTATATCTACCTACATTTTGTAAAAGATTGTGTATTATGTACGAGTCACATTTCACCCTAGGGAAGCCGGGTTTTTATCTAGTTTATTTATATTTCGGTTATCTCGGACACGGCTTTAACGATTTTGTTAAAATATTGTATACAGATACAGTTTTGCGTTTTCAGTTCAACTGCATAGTTGTATTTCCTGTAAAAACGCAATTTTCCAAAAAAATTACGATTTTACAAAAAGCTACCGAGCTAACCTCGGTTTCCAGGTACTTTTCTTTATAAGACTAGTTCCTAATAAAATTACGTTGATAGGCATAATAATAATAATACCTTGACAAATCTCACACCGCCGTCTGATCTCAAACAAGGCTCTGCCTAGTTTGAGATCAGACGGCCGTATTTTTTATTTCAATAAATTACTTAATTTTGGTTTACTGAAATGTTGAATCTTTTGTTTTTATAAAATAAAAAAAAAAACATTAGAATCGGATTAGGACTCTTGATTTATCAATTTATAGTTAATAAATACACTGAAACATAAACATTCGCTGGTTGTATTGTTCAGTTAGTTGTGTCTGTGATGGTAAGGAGTTTTTGTCTGTTTGTTACGGCTAATCTCCGGAACGGGTGGACCGATTTTCACGCGACTTTCACTGGCAGATAGCTGGTGTTATAAGGAGTAATTTAGGATCCTTTTATTTTGAAAAAAGAATTAGGGTTCCGCGCAAAATATATAAATGTACACGCGAGCGAATCCGCGCGGGGACTGCTAGTCTTCTATATGAAGGGCTGTGAAAACAAAGAGGAAATAATAGAGTGGGTTGAAAGTCTATGGACGCAAGACGAATCTTTCCATTTTTAGATCTTTCATTAATACATTTATTAATACACATTTTTTTTTTGTTTTGTTTATTTACTAGAATGATATATTTGATGTTGATTTTATTTAAAAAAATATGATTTTGAAACTACTATTTTCATTCCTTCAATTCTCGGTGTAAAATGCAAAATGTGTGACGTCAAACAATGAGGGATCCCCACAAAAAGGATTAAGAAATTCGTGTGACGTATCTAACTTATGGATGGCCCCTAACGACAAAAACCACTCCTTGATTTCGAAATATCGACTTAGTAACACTAGCAAGAGTATTAAGTGTTCATGACAAAAATATGGAATGATTTATTTTTAAATTTAGTAAATAAATCATTGCTACATTTAAGTAATGGAAGTTCACAAAATGGTAGACAGCACGCTATAATAATGACTCTTTTACTACCAATTAGCTTATAAACGGAATTCAATCATTGGCGTCCATTCATAACATTAATCAATAACACGCAAATCTTCATTTTAAATCTTCATGCATAGGAATAAGAGTGAAATTTCACTGAAATAAAAAAAGTGATGAAAATGGTCTTGCGAACCGTGATGTTGCGAGCATTCAATTGAAATTTGATATGCGTAGTTAGTTTCGATTAATAAAGTAAATGCATCTAATTAAATTGGGATTTGAATGGTGGTAGGACACGGCAGATTCCTGCTCGAATTGGTAAACAGGATCGCTACTCTTGAATAGGGTCGAGGTCCATGAGTCTTGAGGTATTATGTTGTTGTTGTTGTTGTTGTTACACTTTCTTCTTTTTTTTTTATGGTATAGGGGGCAAACGAGCAGACGGGTCACCTGAAGTTAAATACTGCCGCCCATGGGCACCTGCAACTCAAGAGTCACAAGTGCGTTACCGGCCTTGTAAGTTGGGAGAGGGGAGGGGGAGGGAAGGGTTAGAGCCTCCGGTAACTCACTAACTCGGCGAAAAGCAATAAAACGGTGCTTCACTGCCGGTTTTTTCTGAGACCGTGGTATCACTCCGGTCGAGCCGGCCCATACGTGCCGAAGTATGGCTCTCCCACGATTGCACGATTGTTACACGTGATATCTTACTACACTGTTACCGGTTTAAAAAAAATAGATACCGGTGATCACTTGACGTTGAGCAGGCAGTATGCTTGTTCACCAATATGGTAGTTGACTGTTAAGTCAAACCACTTACTTTTTATTAAATTTCAAAACGGTACGTTGTATATAATTTTTAACGAAATAACAATTAGACTACGACTACTAATAACATAACAATGACGTCATAATAAATGGCTATCGTCAAATAATTTTTAGAGTAATAACTTCTTATGTGAGGGTAAACCGCTTCGTTACGTAACGCGTTACGGCGTCTGTCTGGCGTTTAAGGCGTCCCGCACACGTTTTGTTTTGTTTGGCTTTACATTTAAAATAAAAACAAACGTGCAAAATTGTTATGACATTTTTCAAATTCTCATATAACACTCAATTTAATGAAGACTATGAAATTATTTAATTGAAACAGGCAAGTAAATACCCAATCGTGTTGCGTAAATTTTCATTTAGGAAGTTTTATGGTAATCAACAAACGTACATACCGTTACTTTTTGTTTCGTCAAGTCTGAAGGAGTCAGATCTGCTGGATTAACATCGCAATCAGAGCTCTTACCCTCTGCTAGTACCTACTCGGTGAGGCCGGGTTTATCCTGTGCAAGGTTTCGGGGTTTTTATTTTAAATAATGTTTTATTCCAAATGTGATGCGGAGTATAACTTTGAATGCTGTATTCAGTATGGTTTGTTGAACTGATTGAAAAAAAAAATAGTGGAGAAAATAATCTCTATCTCTATCACTTAAACGTAAGCGAGTGCTCTGTGTAACATTTTAAATTAAATAAATTGAAGCGGGAAGCGGTAGCGTAATGGCGAAGGCGTCGGACTTGCGATCAAGTGGTTGCGGGTTCGAACCCCACCCAGTGCACTACCGTCGTGAACCCACTCCTAACACAAGCATTTAGCTTAGCCGGATTGGTTAACGAGAATACTAGTAATGTACTAACGTTACTAGTAGTCTTAGAAAAAAAAAAAAAGTAACAAATTTTAAATTAAATATTAAACTTACGCGTCAAGTTTTAATTCTTTAGAACTTGCTCATCTAAAATGTTTTGTTAGAATAAGTGATGTAAATTCATCACCTAACATTTATGCATTTGTGTTACAATTTATGAATCTACATATTATTATGTTAAAATAATCTTTCTAATTGCCAACTAGCCAACTATTTTAAATTCGTTGTTGACTTTGCATTAGGATCTAGAGTTGTACAAATATTATATTACAGTCTAGTAATGTTTCAGAATGGAACAAACTCTATTAGAGATTCCAAACAAATAATGCTTTATAATGTTTAAAAAACCTTAAATATACTAAAGAATATTACTAAAATGCCAAAAGTCAATAGTATGACAGACACTATTTGTTTAGGTCTGTGGAGGGACGGGTTTGGTGTCCTTCCAACACTATCGACCTTCATTTTGATACGATTACATTGAAAGCTTCGTCATGGATACTAAACGCTGGGATGCGACTGGAATGGCGCAAGGACATAAGACTTGAAGTGACAAGACGTGATGACGCTTGGCTAGAAAATCTAAAACAAAAAACCGGAAAAGTGCGAGTTTCACTCGCGTGAAGAGGGTTCCGTACGATGAATATATTTATCTACCACGTTTTTAAACAAACCTGATATTGCCGTTGAAGATGGGGAAAATTCCCCATATGTTTGTATTTAAAAATTTTATTTTTTATTTTTATATTTAAATCTGGAAATTTAAGATTGTAGTAAGTGAGCATAATACTGAGAGATTTACCATGTTATTTTAAGACCATAGACTTCTTAAAAGTCTCCGTGTAAAAAAGTGAAGCACTATTTGCTGTATTTTTAGTAGTTTTTAAGAAATACATTAACATACAACTTATAAAAAATATATACATGTATTTGAGATCCTAACAATGTAAAAGAGTAATTTGATATGTCACAGGAAACTTTTTGCAATTTTTTTGGCTAATTTCGCCCACAAAAGTGGTCCCGTATTCAAAATTTAGTTGTTTAAGTTGCAAATCTGTATTTGGGTCACAAGAATTGATATGTGTAGCAAATGCCTACTTAATCAGCTCATCAGGTTCGGAGCAAATTGCCTGTACGAACGGACAGACAGACGCACGAGTGATCCTATAAGGATTCCGATTTTTCATACGGAGTCTCCCTTTGAATTCGCCATTCACGTTCGACAATATGGATTATTAGTATCTAGATCGGCGAATACAGATACGGACCACAAGTACCTTGGTCAGTTGGTGTAACCATGAAACGACATTTGACGTTAAGGATTAGTAACACAACATCTGTCGGCTTCCACGGCGCTAGATTTTTAAATGTACGTTGTACGTGGGACCTCGACTCCACTCGGTACCACGGCCTCACAGAAAACCGGCAGTGAAACAATGCTTGCATTGCTTTTCGCCGCGTGAGTGAGGCTACCGGAGGCCCTAACCCTTCCCTCTCCCCCCTCTCCTCCCCTCTAATCTCCCTCTCCCGTCTTCCCGCTCTTTCCCCCTCGCCCCCTCTTCCCCCATTCCCACATTAAAGGGCGGCAAAGCACTTGTAACTCTCGAGTTACAGGTGCCCATGGGCGGCGGTTGTCATTTACCATCAGGTGGCCCGTTCGTTTGCCCCCTAGATCATAAAAAGAAAAGAAAAATTTAAGCATATCGCAAAGCTTTGAGGTATGATCACATTATAAAGATAGTTTAATTAATAAAAACTACCTACAAGGTAGGTTAAAATTGACTTTCAAGATTTGTTTACATAGTTAATAATAGCAAATTAAGCTAATAAAAGCGTGTGAAAACACTCGGCTCGCCTGATAATAAACGGTTAAGGTTGTTACTCAATTAACGTGTTTAACCATTCGCATACTAAAACTATCTCTGGTTAAATCAAAAATTACACATACGAGTACAACAAACAGCAATAATATCAAAACTATTAAAAACATCCTACTTTTAGCATCCCTATTTCGTTATGTCAATTAATCAATCGATCAATCAAACATTTATTTTTGTAAACATAGGTCACAAAGGTGTGCATAGTAGGCACAGTTATTTATGTTTCTCTATGTTTTGCTAATTAATGGCATACAAAATTTATCTTACTTAACTAACTGAAAACTAAATTAACCTGTCACCTCACGTGTAAACCCTTTAGTTTTTGAAGTGAATACTTTAAGCAAAGCATTGAACTCGCCTGACCGTCACGCTCAGATGACATATATACAGATATGTGGGTGTATATATATATATATGTGTGTATGTGTTTTCACTTCTGACGTGCAGTTCTACGACTGACAGTTTTTTTTTATACCAGTTTCCCTCCCTATTTATTATTCGCTTTTACGTCACGTCATTCAGATTATTCAGATGGATCTTTACTTACCCTTTAGAAAATATTTCAAAATGACTGTTTTAAGTAAGTTTTTGAGATTCGCTTATTTTTTTTAAAGCGATCCAGCAAGAAGCGGAAGCGGTCTCATGTAGAGTATGGTTTTATCATTAAAAATACGTTTTTATCTTACTTTTCCTTTGGATAAGAGACTTAGTAGTATGTAATAAGACCATTTATAGTGTTTGGTTTCCATTAAAAAATTTTAGGCTTTTTAAACAGCAGATTATACTTATTTCATTGATCGAAGTTGTGTGGTTAAATGGAAGAAGCCCTTAATTTATTGTCACGTAATGAACGTAACCTTGTTTGCTATTTTTTTGTCTAGTTTATTTATTTACAAAATACGTAGGTACATGCTCCGCATACTTTAAGCAATTTTCAATATTTTTATTGCAGTATATTCGAGAATCTGGGTCAAATGGACCGACATGCGATGGATACAGGCGTGGAAGTGATTCTTTTTTGGGTCTATTTTTGTAGGTTGTTTGTTTCAACGTTAAAAATATAACTAGGTCTCTATCTTAATTAATAGAGTACTCGTATCAACCAGTTTGCACAGTACCAGTTTTGACTGTCAAAGGCACGATGTTATTTAAGTCTGACATCTATTGTCCACACTTAACCGCGTATGTACCTATATACTATGCAATTACTATGAGAGGCGTTAGGCTACAATCCATGACGCTGCCAAAATCTGGGTTGGTAGACTTCACAAACCTTCATGTATATTATGCTTTAGTTACTCATAGGAAACAGGTTTATGCTATAATAGGCAAAAAGTCAGAGGTGATGGAACTCGAACGGTGAACTTCAGATATCAATGGTTATACAATTCAGCAATAACTAAGTACTGATTCATTACATCAATATTGAAAAAGAGTACGCTAGTACAATTACTACTTTTGAATAGATGGTTAGGTATGGCTAAGCACTTACGTGTTTAAGTGACTTCAATTCTTGAATGATTTGACTTTATCCATCATTTGTAAGAGAGCGCACTGCAACAAATCTGCCATCGTTGTTCTGCGAAATTTTATTTATTTTGTACTTTTCCGCAGATCTCCAAAGCCCTCCATTTGATCAGTCTAGCGATATAAACGTTCCTTCTCTATAATTTGGCCGTTTGTATACCAGACGTTTTGATTCGTTGTTAAATGCATGAAATAAAAAAAAATGACGAGTATTCACTTAGTAGAGACGCTCGTGTTATAGTGCATGGTTTGTGTTTAAATTAAATAAAAAAACATCATAAATATCATTGTGTGTTTTTATATTGGTATTCTGTCTTCATATATGTTCGTATTGTTTTATAAACTACACTTGTGTGATGTAATAACGTATGAAAATAAATAAAAAGGCTTTGTACACACATGTGCATTATATTAAACGTAAATTTGCTATTATTAATATCGTTGTATTATTAATATCGTTGTACGTATTTAACAAAACATGAAATGGTGCTTTACGTACCTATACAGTTTTCGTATACCACAAACAAGGACGAAGTATAGTTCGCCACTTAGTACGATATCGATTCCACATTTCCACTGAAGCAACCTTGACCCAGTGTTGGATTCGATTTACTAATACAAAAAGAAACAACGATGGCCACAAATAACTTATAAGTGTGTATATTAATAATATTGATTACGTCGTTTTTATTACCTAAGAGGGAGAAAGAGATAACTCTGTACCATGTTTTAATGTTAGAAGATAATTTAGTATAAGTAGTTATAGTTTATAATGAAGTGCAAAATAGAGATTGTCGCCAAAGAATTTTGAAATGTTGGCAACAAATAATTACTGACTGATTGTCTGAATGACTTCTGAGCTGTGTGTTAAGTGATTTTCTTGTTTAGGAAGAAGTGGAAATTTAAAATAAGTATAATATTTGAGTTTATTTGTATTTTTTTCAGTTTAACTATTATACAACCGTAATTAGTTATAATTATGTACATATTTAAGTACTAATTATCTCTCACGAATTCTCAAAACACAGCTAAGTGAGACACGTGCAAGACTGTTGACCAACTTTATATTTATAATTTTTTTATGTAAACAATATTTGCAAAAGATAAAATTGAAACAAAGAAAATGTTTAATTTTATTTTGGCAATATTAAGTCTCTATCCAACAACATAAAAAGAACACGTCTGTCTGTCTGTTCGCAATAAACTCAAAAACTACAGAACGGATTTTCATGCGGTTTTCACCAATAGATAGAGCGATTCATGAGGAAGGTTTAGGTATATAATTTGTCAAGGTTCAAATATGATGATGATTGTTGAAGATGTCTCGGCTACCCGTGCAAAGCCGGGGCCGGTTGCTAATTTAGTTTTAAATTAGTACATAAAATCACAAATAAGAAAAATACACTGTGTTTCGGACCACAAAAGTCGGGACTTTACAAACATGCACACAACGAACACAAAGTCCATCCAGACTCGGTACAATCATTTATAAACTATTCGTTGACGACGACAGGAATCGAAACTAGAATACTTGGTGCAATGGTAATTAGCGAGGTGAGCACTTAGAAGTGTGGAACATTCGTGCAGTCAAAATGTGAACACGGCCAGTGCAAACTGGTCGAAACGACAGGCAATTCAAGGATATTTATTTATTTATTTGAAGGAAAATCAACAGCTTCAACATCGAAATAGTAGCTGTGATATACTACATTTAGCCAATTAAAGGTCTTCACAAATAAGCACTATTTTATATAAAAATACAAAAAAACGTACGGACAATTTACATGTGTATCACATTAGTTTTACATATGCTATTTGTCTACAAAAAAAGGAACAAAGAAATCTCTGCTTAGCACCCGTTGAACTGTGGTTATTTGGTGTTAAAAATGTCAATATCATGTGACTTGCAGATACCATTTAAGCTCGCCATAGAAAGGTATTCTGTCGGTAATTTGATGGTGCAGTGGACAGGTGAATAGGTACGTGATGTCTCATAGTCTTTACAAGTGCGTTAAACCCAATTTGTAAAAGAAGTTCGGGACAATCAACCTCTTTAGTAATTATTTTAAGTAAGTAGTCAACGTCTGCTATTGCCCGCCGCTCAGTGAGAGGAAGAAGGTGAATATTGGTATTGGTGGTATGTATTACCTATTACGTGATAGCGTTAATTCTCGTAAACATAATTAATATAACATTCGCGCAGTCCCTGTCAAAGTCTAGATCCTAAATCTTTGGATACCCTAGAATACCATATAAAGGAATACCGTGTGGGTTTAATATCAACGCAATATGGCTACCAAACTAACCCTTCACCTTCATTACGAGTAAAAATCAATACTAACATTGAAACTAACAGTAACAAGGTCACCGGTGTTTCTATGTATATACCGAAACTACCAGGACGTTAGTTGGCGACGAAAAATATGTAGTACCAGCAAAATGGGTATACTACGATAGCAGTTCATTTAACACATCAACGAGAAATTAGGAGTTAGGAGAACAGTGTCATGTCCAAATAAATTGCAGCGCCTGTATCTTCCCCTTGCCCAATTTATTAGTATGAGGCATTTAAATCACGTTTGAGATTGCTAATGAAGCAATCGATTGTCGCTGGGACTATACAGTAATTCACCATCGATGTTTGTTTAGTTACTAATTTATGGTAACCAAGATAACATTGTAAACTACAATGTTTACTTAACCTAACTCCCAAGATATGTGAGATTGTGTCTCAGTTTAATGATTATATTTTTACTAATAAGTTTAGGTTCTATTTCTTTACTAAATTTCATTGCGTTTCTATTTTATATTGAATGTATGTTCTTTTTTACTTTAAGACTTCATATATTAGTCACATTTAGTCACACAATGGCGAAAACAAAATACATAATGTTCTTTTCTTAGCTCTGTTATTGAGGGACCTGACCTCTCTTATGCGTGGCAACTGACATCTACAGGTACGCACAATGCAATATCCAAAAGAATGGATAAAGTGTACAACATAAACATTATACATTTAAATGTGTAAATAATATTGTAGTGACGGGACTTTTAGCTTTAAGCTTTACAATATGTACACAATAATAAAATGTGTACATAATCTGTACGTAATAATTAATGTGTACATAATATGTACACATTTAAAGAACACTCATTTGAAGAACATCACAAAAACAAAAAAAAACAGAAGAAAGCCAATGGAAGATCGAACGCGATCCTTTCTCGATCGCTTGGAAGAAGTTCAAGGTTTTACATATTATAATCAGTTTGTGAATGATTAAAATAGCTTTCTGCAACATAACGTGATAAATTTGATCCCACTTTATCATGCCTGTTTTCTGATTACTACATTTTTAAGGAATTTGTAAAGTTGAAATGTAACATTAATATTTTAGTGTGAACCAACGTAAGGAAAATTTCATTACAGTTTCTACAATGTCTGCACTTCCAACGCTAACTTTCATAACGGCAACGGCACGGCTATCTCGAGAATGTCTCACACACGATCCGGGTGGACGTGACGAAATTACAGGAATTCCGAATGGTCACTGGACTCTCAAACGCTTTTTTGCTTGCACAAGGAATGTTTTGTCACATCTTTTAGATATATTCTCGCTGTAGACTTAAACGCGAATAGTGAATGATATTTTGTTTCAAAAAAAAATCTGAGAGGTCACAGACTTCCCGGCTTTTTTTTTGTTACGGGGTGGAAGATCCTCATGGAATTCCTCCACCCTTGGGGGGGCCAAAGGGGTCTGTCGGACTCTTACCGACTTAAAACCATCCTGGTTTAGTTAAGTAAGACACTTTAAGGGAAAATTTTTGATGAAGTTATAATATTACATGTGTAACTTTTATATTCATTAAATATATATGCATAATACCTTTTTAATCATGGTGGAAATGTAATTAAACGTTCATTCCATGTGACGACATAAGTAAAGTACACATCTAACTGATTCGTAGTCTAACACACTCCAATATACTTCAAAGATTAATATCGGTGGCGAAACTAACTTGTTTACAGCAAATAAAGTAGTTCGACGTAGGAGACCGCAATCTCGACGGTAATTAAAAACTCGCCCCCAGGAACAATATGAAGGAGTAGCACACGACAGACTATATAAGAGCTATACTATAAACTGGCTATAAACTTCCGTTTAAGACTCGTCAAACCTTAGATCTAAGTTAATACGGCCGGTTAATATAGCTAGTCTCCTGACACAATATGGCGTTGACAGGTTTGTCATAATGTGTAGCAAAATGTTGCCAAATCGAGTCTTAGGAATATAAATTTTTCTATTAAGCGGGTTTATCTGTTAATTTTTTACCACTTTGATAGCATGTAGAAGCTTGATACACCATTGATGTCATTAGCTAGTTGCCGGACGCGGTGCGATGACGGAATGTAGTTCGTAGACGTGGATCGTGTCCTACATAAATATACCTTTTAATAAACAAATAATGATGATACTTATTAAACTTGCACACATTAAACACATTGCACCGACCTCAAATAAATTTGGGATTAGGCTAAGAAGATGATGATTATTTACAGTACAACCTAACCTTATAGCAAAACGCTCGCAATAGTCTCACTTACAGTAAAAAAAAAGTAAAAGTAGAGGCCTGGGCCTGAGACAAACTTAGGAAGTGTTAGAGCGAAGTTAAAATGAGTTGTAAATGTAGGTGAAGATAGAAACCCCAGGTAGTTGGCAACAGGTGATAATGGAAAAGTTAACGTTACTGAGAACTTGGTAACAAATCGCTTTGAGGAAAAAATCGGCTTTGATTGAAGAAAGTTGAGTGAGTACTACGAGTAGATACAGTCTTCGCTCGTCCAAGTAATGAGCATTTCTTACTAATTCTAGATTTCACTAGATTGAAAACGCGGATACAAGTATTTTAGCCAATGGTTACGCAGTCATTTCTGAGGACAATTTGAAGATTCAATCTAACCAAGAGCATTCAATCAAGGTCTCCCTCGCTAGTGCAACTAGAACTTGTAGGTTTATGAATCTGTCATAGACATTGCAACTGCTTAATTAATTAAGAGGTGGCTATGGACTCAGAACGACTAAAACCACACCGTTTTCCATCACGGGGCCTATGGCTGGGGTTCGAAAATTAGTCCTGAATCAGACTGGATCATCTGGCATGACTTAACATCAAGCCCTTTTTCTCGAACTTTTATAACAATAATACTATTTACATTTATTACTTATATAATTACGATGAAACTACCCGTGTAACAAAAACCATGTGGTTTTATTTCAATATCACCTCACCGTGACCTCGGACGCGTAGCACGCCTTTATATGCCTGTCGAAACCGCACGCATAAAAAAGCTAATAGTTTATATAATAACACTAACATCTTTTTATTAACATACCTACTTATATATGTTTATATATATAGCCTTTTATTGTTGTAAAGAATTAAATTTCAAATTGGTTTTGATTAATCTAATGCTATTAATTTTTTGACGACCTACGTTCCGCAGCGGTAACGTATGCAACTGCCGTAGAGGTCGCCGGATCGATTCCCGCTTGGTGCAAATATTTATATGCATGAATCTGTATATTAACATTGGGGTGGGTGTTTCGATATATAACAAGTAGGTGTTTACAAAAAAAAATTGTTATATTTATCCTTGTTCTAGAGCCCATAGTAAACTATGCTATGCTGAGTCTGGGTCTTTATAGCGCTGTGTGATATATTTTTATATCATTATTATTACGTAGCTACTAAAGGCCAGCTGGTGAAACTGTATATTGAGGTTACATATTGTTTTTCTTATGTATCCACCCTGCCTGGTTGCTGTATTTAGAGCTACAACTTTTGGTTAAACCCTACGTCCAGGCCTCATCCATATAGTAAAAAACCTTGCAACCACAGGCCACTACTTCAGTTATAACTTTGTCTGGCTTTCAATACTCATTAATTAACCTGATCAAAGACTCAGGAGTTACTTCATATCCGCTTGCTTTTACCTGTAACAAAACAAAACACACTTTAATTGAAACACATTGAGAAGGAAAACAAGATATCCAGAATAACGAGACCTCTACATTCAATAGGAAGTTTATAAAAGTTTGTGTGAGAGGAGTAAACATGAGGTCAAAGTAAAATGGATTACTTCTACGGCGTAAGTCAAATCCAGCATTCCTTAATTGTCATAGCAAACACGCGGAGTTTTCGGCCCCCGTAGTAATGAAGATATGTTAAGTAATTCTAGGTTCTTTGGAAATACGGTTACTTTACGCAGTTCTATCAAATAAGGATACTGAATAATATGTTTTAGCGTTTAATAAATATAATTAAATAATCTTACTTTGAACATAAATACAAGGTCAAGAGAAATCGGGGAACACAGTACCTCATTTTAAAAAAATTGTGTAAAGGAGAAATGGTCTGAACAATAACAAACTCACACAGAGTACTAAAAGTCTGGTACTGGAAATATTTTTTTTTTATATTGACTAAACAATTGAAACAATTATGAAATAATCATTCAAATTACATCCAGTTTCAAAGACACGATTAATGACGTTTCACAATTGATTGACCAAAAGAAGAATAGGTACAATAGTAATCTCAACTAAAAGGAAACCACAGTTTTAAGGACCACGAAAATAAATCTAAATTCGCAAGATAAATAAATAAAATAATTATTTCTCGGATCCTATTGACTTCAGTCTAAAGTAAGAGTTAGAATGTATGATAAAGTTGAAATGGAAACATTCGATATGGACTCCGTAGTTTATTCAATTATTTTTTAAATATACCTATTTATTATTGGTGAAGCATGGTTGAACTCCGTGCCTACATTATATCAGTTTTATATTTGGAAGTACCAAGAAAGAGGTCACTCTATTCTCCTCTACCAGACATACTCCTATTTCCCATCTGCCTGTTGTTACTCAGAATTTCATAACCAATATACTTTTTTGCCCACTGCGGTGTTTGAACTCAGGTTCTGACGATCGCACGCAACATTATGCCATAGGGCCTAGGAGGCAATCCACCACATCTCTAATAGTTAACTTATATAATATCTGTTTAATGAAAGAATTAACGGGAAATGTTTTTCGTTTGTTTGTTTAAACGCGCTAATCTCTGGCAATACCCGTCGCATTCGAAAAAATATTATAGGAATAGTATAGGCTATGTAACATCACGCTGCAACCCTTAGGAGTATAGCAGTGACCATAATATTTGTGGTAATGCTCAAGCTGTTTTGAATAAGAAAGGTACACAACGAGTTAATTTTTAATAAGAAATTATGAATGGAAGGATGGTTTGACGTGTAAAAATGTGTAAGCTCAAGCTCAATAAAACCGTCCGAACTATTAATAATGCCTTGCAGCTGGCTACCGTGATTCCATGAAAATTTAAATCGGTTGCTTATTAGGCTCATCAGCTGTCTAATTTAACCTTTAATAGTTAATATATCCCCATAAAAAAAATTATTAACAAACCTCAAAAGGAAAGGATGTTAAATCATGTGGTAATTAACTCTTCACCACTGCGTTATATGGGGTTTATTGTAGGACACAGTATTTTTTTACTACCATTTATATAATTGTTTTTAGACTTTCGCAATTTTGATACATATTAGATGTGTAACTCGGGACTTAATCGCGATAATGTTATACAATCGTGACCACGATCGAAACGTCAGGTAACCAAGAGGTATTGTACCTTTTAAATATTATCAAGATTAAGTCCCGAGTTACACATCTAATATACCATTTATATCACGTATTTAACGGGATTCATTAAGTCTTTACAGTTTAACTTTTTTAAAGTCGACAGTGCATGTCTAAACAAACTTAGACTTTAGACTCAAATATGAATACAGCCAAATCCGCAATATTGGTGAAGGTTGCGGTACTAAGTTTCACAATCCTCTGTTGTCGAAATTTGTTGTCGCCACATCAAAAACCCTTTTTTATTTAAGGCATGCATTTATAACTTTATAAGTTGATAACAATCACTTGAGTGCTGATGGAGGTACGAACAACATAGCAGTTCTGTTACTTAGTGATTTTGATAGTTTATAGCAATAGTGGTGAGATTATTAGTAACAAATTGTAAAATATTGTTGGTTGGTTGCTTTAAGGATTTGTTTGAAATTATGCCCACAATTACATACGAGCGCATGTGAACGCAGCCGGTTGGATCTCCATGCAAAAATGAATTTTAAGTAATAAATATAAACTTCAATTTCCATCACCATACTAAAAACGCGTTCCGATGCGCTTCGGCGGGGCCGTTCGGGGAGAATCGTACTTTAGGCCTCTAACATTGATGATTTTGATGATTAACATTTCAAATTCACTATGAAACCAATGTATTTGTATGTGTATTCGCCTATCTATGTACTTTTATAAACATATGATTTTTTCTGTAAATGTATTTATTTATAGTACGGCTATAATAGTAGATTGTGGTTTGCGATATCTAAATAAGCATAATGAAGGTTTCCTTCGATGTCTTAGAAGAGATAAATAATAAATTAGCATCAGAAATGTGATTTACTTTGACCTGGTTTCGTTTTATCAAAGTCGAGGAGCATTGTTTAAATGATAGTTACCTAATTAAATAATATTTTTTTAGTAATAAATTTATTTTTTGCGCTTACGAATATTCTTTCAACATCATTTTGTTTACACATTTTAATTGTACTGTTTAATTATTATGGCCCGCGAGCCAGTAACAGATTTTCATGACCAATTTCCTCTGGGACGAAAACTCGTAAAATGCTTCAGAGAGTTGTATCACTAAGCCTCGTGAACGTCAGATGAGGTTCCGTCGGGGGGTTGAGGAGCAGCACCGCGCACGAAGAAAAAAAAATATTTTTAGTCATTTCCTCCCGATTGAGAATTGTGTGTAATGTATGTAAATTATAGCTTTCTAAAGCAATTTACAAATTATCGCCCGAGAGGAAATGACTGACGAAATTTGTACCTGGCTCGTGGACTATTACTTTTATTAGTAGGAGTCACAGCAAACCGTAAAGCAATGCTTCCTTGTGTATCGCCGAGTGAGTAAGGTTACCGAGAGGAAATGACTGACGAAATTTGTACCTGGCTCGTGGACTATTACTTTTATTAGTAGGAGTCACAGCAAACCGTAAAGCAATGCTTCCTTGTGTATCGCCGAGTGAGTAAGGTTACCGAGAGGAAATGACTGACGAAATTTGTACCTGGCTCGTGGACTATTACTTTTATTAGTAGGAGTCACAGCAAACCGTAAAGCAATGCTTCCTTGTGTATCGCCGAGTGAGTAAGGTTACCGGAGGACCTAACCCCCCCCCCTACCCCATTTACCCTACTCCCACCTCAAAGACGGCAACGCACTTGTGACTCTTGAGTTGCGAGTAAACACCCGTCCATGGGAGTCACTTACTATCAGGTGACCAGTCTGCTCGTTTGCACCCTATCCCATAAAAAAAAAGTATGCGCTAACTCTTATCAAATACTGTGAACTAAGAAAAACACATCACCTATGTAAAGGTAACCCAATAAGAGTGCACGATTTAATTTAAAAATAAAACGCATGTTTTCTTGAGCGAGTGATGATATTTTTATTGCATTGTAAAGTAGACATGTTCCGATTATGTATGGAATGAAATATCCGGCAAATGGCCCCCTCGGCTCTGAACACAGGCTCTTGCTCTTTTCATGAAAATTTAGTTGAGATTTTGACAAAGATGTGGCTCTATCTCACCAATGACGCGTTGGATCTCGGCTTTGAGCTCAGGAATTGTTTATGGTTTATTCACATAGACCTGAGATTTCAAAAAACAAAAGAAAGAAATCGCACGGTTTTAAATCGCACGATTTTGGCGTCCAATTGGCATCGGAATTTCGGGAGATGATTCGGTCTGGAAATCGTTGCTTCGATAAATCGATTGTCCCGTGCATGGTCTAGTAGGTGGCGAAATCCTGCTGAAACCACATGTCGTTCAGATCCATACCAACCAGTTGAGGCCACAAGAACTCCGTTAGCATGTTCCTGTATCGAATGCCATTCACAGTCACTGCATTTTTGTAATGGGTTTTCACAATGATAACGCGGTGTTCAGTTGTGTAGCGCTCATTTTTTAATAATCGGAACAATCGTTGAATCGCTGTCGAATATTAGAGCTGCAACCTCCAAAGAAAAAAAATGGCGTGAAATTTAAATGAGACACCCTTTATGTTAAAATGTTTGCGAGTAATTACATTTATTGCAAAAACACCGAAAATGTAGAAAAAAAAAAACCCCCCGAATGGCATTGTAGGTCTCGAATTTTCCAACCGAAATAGCTGCATAATATTGTTCAGAAAATTCGGCTAAAACCTAATATTATAAGCACATAAAGAACAATCAAAACATTAAGTAAAATTCAACATCACATAAGTAAAAAGTAAGGAAAGACCAACCCATTTCTCAAAAAGCAATCAAAACTATCGGCTGATCCAATTCCGAAATCGCATTGTTTTTGCCGAAGTATTGCCGCGGGCACCAATCGAGAGCTCCCCGTAATTTCCGCGAACTAACAACTATGGAGTGCACCATTGATGCGAAGCTCTTTTCACGATTTAGCAGTTTCGCATCACGCTCCGCTGAACACCAATGTTTCAGCTGCAATTTACATTCTTATTACAATGCAAAACACTGCATTCAATCAGCATTAGGCTTCTCTAAAAAAGGAAAGGACTACGTAATAAAATCAACTAAGAACAAATAGCATTCCTATTACAATGCACTACTTAACCAAACGAAACATATTTTATTCGTTGTCCCATTTTACTTTTCTTGGACCCTTTACAGATACTTCCATCTTTAGGTACTGCTCAAAGTTTGCTGGTAAGAAACTGAATATTGAATTACCTTTGTTCATAATATTATATGTATTAATGAGTTAATCTTATATTTCTATATAAATAATTAAGTGTGTATACCTTTATGAGTGTCACTTTTTGTATTGTTTTATTAAATACGTGTCTTAAAAGTATGAGAATTTGAATTAATATGCATAGTTACCTACTACTTCATTGCTTTAGAACTTATTTTTTTTTCGTGCCACCCACGGGTCATCATCTCACCGGAGCTAACGGTGAAGTGGTATGTCGGAATCCAACCGACTAAAACCACACGATGTTCCGTCAGAGACCGTTAGAGACAGAGAGTCCCTTTTAGAACCTACCCTTAGCGGCATTAAAACAAACAAAGAAACCCGAAAAATCATTAGCTTAGTGTAAGCGTGGATATTGCAATAATAGTCATAACCATAAAGGATTTATTTCACTGATGGTCATAACCATAACTGTTCATTGCTCGAAGAATATCCGATACCCGAAGAATAATTCGACATTAGAAACAGGAGAGGCGATGATAATAAAATTTCTAGGGTAACATAAATTTTACTTTTATTATCAACGAACCACGCGGAAGACATAACGAGATATAAAAATCGGCATACGATCGCCTGGCTGATCTAGAGATCGTAGGCGAGATAATCTTAACGACAAAGGCACCGCTCTGACCGTGACAGCGATCTATGAACAAATTTATTACCAAAAGAAACAGTTTATACTTGGTCATACAAAAACTGTAAGTATCTTTTCGCGAGTTCCCAATTTTTTTGCGATTGATATTCTTATCACACGTGCCTTCTAAAACCATCGGCCTCCAAACATTTACGGAGAAGGGAGCACTTAAGGCGTAAGGATCGCTGAAAGGGGTTCCATAATGAGCGTAAAAGCACTTGAGCTTGAGGTATGTCCCTTGGCATAGGAAATTGCCGCAAGAGTGGGAAGATTATAAAATATAGATAATAAAATCTGGTTTGATCTGCTAATGTTTAACGAATACTGTGATTTAATTAAATATTGTATAAGCGGATACCAACATAATCTATGTATGTATGTATAATTTATATAAATCAAATATAAATCTACATTTTTAAACCATTCAACGGATTCGACCGGGTATATGTTCCGTGTATCTTAAACCTTTGAGTTCCGATTGAGTTCGCACACCTATTGTACGCACTTACGGCAAGGCTTCCGAAGCGAAAAATATATCTTACATTTCAAGATTGCCACGCATATTGGCCACCACGCGTATAAAGTCATGGGCAATAACATGAGTATAATTTAGTATAATCTGTAAAATATGTGTGCGACGAGAGAAACGAAATTTGACTACCCTACAATGTTAAAACTTCGTTGCGATAATGAAAGCAATTGCAATGTCAAAAAATAAGACAAAGAAACGCAATTAAAGTTAGAGTCTGGAAAAAGGTACTCTACAATGTTAAAATTTCATTACGATATTGAAACAAATTGCAATATCAAAAAAGAAGTCCACGAAACGCAATTAAAGCTTACACTGATGAATAAACACTGATACGGAATCAGAAACTCGAAATAAATGAATTCGACTGATTAACAACACTCGACCGCGACATTTCCCAATCGTTTCCGATTCAATTTATATATACTGAAGTACAAATTTTCCAGCACTCAAGTTATTTGTAAATGATGCCCTAAAATTTCGGATAAACTCCGCCCAACTGGGTGTGGAGACAGCGCAAGATCGTGAGACAAGTCGTACAATCGATCGGACGGATGGCGGCCGCGAATAGACAGTAGCACTGTGACCCATTTCCTAAACGGGGCGTCCGTGTCGCCGTATTTCACCTATTTCTGCCTACGTATTAACTAAAATCTGTTCTTTTTTTTATTCAAAGGAACACGTTTTTCTTGCTGAGTGAAACTGACCATTAATGTAAGACAAATGTGCTGCGTTGTAAAAACAGGTAGGTCACAAACCGTCATAATATGTTTAAATGGAATTTCGAAAGGTTATTTCAATTAAACAAGAGAGGACCCGTGCTGCTCCTAAGCAGTATTAAGTTTAAGTTGAATGTTCACACTTAGCTTCCATATATCTCAACCTATTTTTAGTGGGTAAAAGCTCAAATGAAAGAGGTAATTCCAGAGAATGTGCTTAAACCGAACCGAACCTCAATTAAAACTGGAGATAGAGAGAAAGAAAGCTATAAAAAAACATTAATAAATGTACACGAGGAAATCACGTTTGAGTATTACTTGAGAAGGGTGAAAGTTAGGTGATTCAGTGATGCTTGATGACAAATCTATTCATCAATACTTTTAATTAAAAAAAAAAAGTGCGTGTAATTCACACACGGCAGAAGGTGAAACTTCAGAAAAGTAGCCTACGCGAGACTGAGAAATAAGTAAAATCTACACAAATAATTTACTAATGGTAATATATTTAATTTTACATAATTTATATAAAAGTTATTGGTCAAATTACCACAGATGTGTAACATAATTAACATAAATAAATTAACCAACAAATTTTGATACGCAAATGCACAAAAATAACACCATGTTGACGTTGACGTTCGTAGAACGTAGGCGCAAAGACAAAGATTATAGGAAATACTGTATACTTGTATTCTATCTCATTCTCTCGCAGGCTAAATTCTATTTGTGAATATGTTTGTCTCTTTTTAGTGCTGTTTACTTAAATTCTATTTCATTCTCGCGCAGGCCAAATCCTATTTATGAATGTTTGTCTCTTTTTAGTGTGAGTTTTTCGTTTCATCAAATTTCAAGTCACAACGACACTAAAGAAGTTTCACTTCAAAAAAGCAAATCGGTTAAATACACGGACGTCGGTCGGACTCGAAACAGAATTCAAATTTTATTATATACTAGCAGCGCCTCGCGGTTTCACCCGCGTAAGTCCCGATCCGATGGATCAGAATGTTGGGATAAAAGTAGCCTATGCGTTAATCCAGGTCTCCAGCTATCTACATGCCAAGTTTCATCGCAATCGGTAAAGTAGTTTTTGTGTGAAAACGTTACAAACATACATACTCACTGGCCTTTTGGTCTAGTGGTCAGTGACCCTGACTGCTAAACCAGAGGTCGTGGCTTCGATTCCCACCCAGGACAAATAATTATGTGATGAGCACGATAATTTGTTCTGTGTCGGGGTGTAATTTATCTATTACTAGCAGCGCCCCGCGGTTTTACCAGCGTAAGTCCCGATCCCGTGGGAATATCGGGATAAAAAGTAGCCTATGTGTTAATCCAGGTCTCCAGCTACCTACATACCAAGTTTCATCACAATCGGTTAAGTGGTTGTTACGTGAAAAAGTAACAAACATCCACCCATCCATCTAAACTTTAACATTTATAATATTAGTGAGATATTTAGAAATATATACGTATGTTTATCAGCAGTCTGGTTACCATAGTACAGGCTCTGCCTAGTTTGGGATCAGACGGCTGTGTGTAAGATGTGTGGAGTTATTATTATTATACAAAAACACAAATGTTTCGTCTTTATAATATTGGTTTAGATTATACTTAAATCATCGCAGTAATACCTATTTATTCAAGAATTGGTAGTTAGACGTTTACATAGATTATGTCTCTTTCAGTATATAGTCAATTATACAATTAAATTTATTATATTATTAGTCTGTAGTTCGTATATTAAACTAATGTTAATATAAATTTTACAGTTACCAGCATAAGTTTATTGTAGATCAGTAGGACGAGCTTTTTGTCCATAGTAACAGTTCAAGCAATTAATTACTAACATTGCGAAAAAAAAAGATTTTGCCTGGATAGATAAATTAATAAAAATGTAAACCAGGTTTTACACAAACTGGTAACGCTTTAGCCACCATGCGCATACATTTCGTCTGAGTCATTGGCAGCATATCATGTAAGTTGAATAATAGAGCGGATACGAGCTGGAGATAAAGTGCTAAAAATAAATGAAACATTCAAACAACTTAATGAAATGAAATTCAAATCAAAGCTGTTGAAAGCTGAATTAATCCGATATGCATTTTTAAAACTTTTTGAAGCGCCGTTTATAGTTAAGAATACATTAAAACAAGATTGGTAGCGTCAGAAGTGGAAAACGATTTATTTTGATGAGAAACGGGCTAATGTTTGTGGTAACCGCGGCGAGACTATTGCCTCGTGTACCTACCGAGCATATTTTCAACTTCATGCTGCTACTGAAAATCTCCTGGCAAAAGAATACAAAAAACAATTTTCCGACCTGGGAAGGTCGAAACAAGACATTCACGCAAACGTAAGCCCAACCTACTACAACCAGACCATCGAGGTAGCACCCTATATGATAACTATAATTATTTAGACAGTTTAATTAAATTTCTGACAGGCATCATATAACATCGCTGTCTAGTTTGAGATATGTAGTTTGAGGAACAACAGCTAAACCAATAGTCTAGTCAACAAGTTCAAAAACGTGTTAAATAGACATAAAGCTCCTAAAGATACGTGCGATAGCTCATTCGATTCGGAATGACGTCTAGAAAAATGTTTTTTACTTTAAGGGCTTATTAGTCTAGATTACACCTTTATTTATTCAAATTTTTAAATTGTTATTTAATACTATAAAAAAATATTTTAGGTGATATACCGGCTTTTTAGACGGCGCGCTTATGCCGTAATGATGCCACAACGCGGTGGCGGAGCCCTATTTTCAGCGTTAAAATAAAATTATAAATAAAAGAGATAGAGTTCCGAGAGTTAGGACTTTTTTATCGGAAATTTAATCCTTTTTCTGGATCTTTTCTCAAAATTCCTTAAATATCATTATTTTGGAAGTTATTAACAAAAAACGAAATACCTTTTTTTTTATCTTATTTTGTTAATAACAATCGCAATTTTTTATGTGCTAGTAAGCCCTTAAAAACCATTTTTCTAGACGTCATTCCGAATCGAATGAGCTATCGCACGTATTTTTAGGAACTTTATGTCTATTTAACACGTTTTTGAACTTGTTGACTAGACTACAACAGAAGGTTACATTACTGTTCTCTTTGGGAATATCTAGTTATAAATAACTACTATTCGCATGAAAACAAAAGAGGGATAGTAGAAAAAAGAAACAGAAGAATTACAAATTCATGTAGTGTATGTCTATTCGTTACTTTATGTGTAAAACTGTGAGAATTTCAATAAAACTAACATAAAAATCATAAATAGTAAAGTATTGTATTACGTACGTAAAAACAAATACGTAGAATTCAATAAGTTCAGAGAGTTTGTTGAGAGAATGAAGTCGGTGTATCGAGGAAAATGCCTATGCAAAACTCATTGACCGGTATTAAAACCGTACGGAAATAGCACTGGTTTGATGTGACAATTAATTTGGAATCTTAAAGCTGTTTTCGAGCTCCAATAAACATCACCATGATCTTCTTGCCCTGGCTTATATCCTAATTACTTGGTGTCGCTGATTGCAGCAAGAGATCTATGCTTATAGACGGAGAGCTGGCTACCAAAATCAGAAATGATAAGATTGATAAGGTGCTGAGATATTTTTTAAAAATTCTCTGATTGTGATTGAGGATATAATAATAACACATGTAACGAGGTATCTTTTTCCAGTACAAATTGTAATTCATAAAACTTTGTTCGTTAAAATTAGTTCCAAATATTTCGCAGCAAAATTTTTGATATAAAATAAACGTGATATGATAACACATTGTATATTTACATATACGTGACTGGTTGTCAAGGATGGGTGTGTATAATATCGCAATGAAATATTGTTGAAGCAATACATACGCATACGGATGACAAGAAGTATTACTGACTGTGGTGCCTACTCAGCCCTGTTATCGTGGCCTTACGGAAATAGATATATATTTAGCTCTTAGTACCACGAAATCGAAAACGGCGTTATAATATTGACTTCGTCAAATATTTCTAGAATGCTACCTATTTCAACTCAGCACTTTGATGATTGGAATGTTAGTGAATGTTAGGGTAATAATCTAGCCGACTGACCTGTTCGTCTAGTGATCCTGATTGCTGAGCCAGAGGTCGTGGTTTAAATAGTTGTGTGATGAGCATGATCATTTGTTCTGTGTCGGGGTGTAATTTATCTATAATATGTATTTATTTAGAAATATATAAGTATGTTTATCAGCAGTTTGGTTGCCATAGTACAGGCTCTGCCTAGTTTGTGTCAAGCCAGATGTGTCAAGTTTATTATTATTATAATCTATTTATCCGGAAAGATTTCAGATAACTTCAGTTTGCAATGAATATTCTGGATTATGTCTTACGTTCACAAACACCTTCAATTAACAGTCAATGTTAAAGCCAAGTTAAGAAATGTGTAATAGACTAGCCGTCCCCGCAGTTTCACCTGCGTTTATGGTCACTGCTCCGCTCCTATTGGTCGTAGCGTGATGTTATATAGCCTTCCTTGATAAATGGGCTATCCAAAACTAAAAGAATTTTTCAATTCGAAACACTAGTCCTGAGATTAGCGCGTTGAATCAAACAAACAAACAAACTCTTCAGCTTTATATTATTAGTATAGATACCCCAACTACTCGGATTTGCATTCGAATTTAAGACAGTAAAAATATTGCTAATTGTTTATCATATTTGGACGCCACGATAACAAGTACGAACTCAATAAAAATAGGTAGGCCACTTACATTGAGTCTGCACTTGTTATCAATATTAACCTTTCTTAACACTAAAATAATGATCATAATAAATTATAAAACTGAAGAGAGTTTATATTTTGGAACGCTCTCAGCTTATACAAGGTATAGACCAAGCGAACGAAGGGTCATGAACAAAAACAACGTGTGGACGTTATGACGAAACCAAGCACCCACAAATCCACAGCCATAACCGCTAGCTTTCTCTTTAACACCCACAATAAATTGTTCTTTGGTTGTTACTGCCATTAGTTCAAAATAAAACTTTTTGCGTTACATGGACCGTTTATTGCGGATACCTAACGGCCCGCTAAGACTCATAAAAGGCGACCAGTCATCGACATTTTACATTTAAATTGCAATAAAGATTACAATTTACAAATGGTGTGGTAATGACAGAATTAGCATAATAACATGGGTCGGACATTGGCATTCGTCATTGAAACTCGTCTAAGCTAAACACAAAAGCAAACATATAAAAAAACCTGTTCTTAGTAATCACCTTCTTTACAAAAAGACCACCTATGCAAGATTTTCTGGCAATTATCTGTGTTTCTAAAAATAATGAAAATCTAAAAAATCTCAATACTTTTAGTTCTTCACAAATTTGCTGTAAAAAATTGCATGAGTAGGAAGTAATTTCGAGGATATACATATTTATTTGACTACGAGCAGTTGGAACCAATATAAATGGAGGAACAGGAAGATGATGAAGATGAAAACCGTCATACTTTGTTTAAAAAAGTATTGTACCAAAGAGCGGCGGTAGCGTGATGGACTTGGGATCAAGGGACTACTGGCGTGAAACCTACTCCTAACACAAGCATTTAGCTTAGCTGGAAGGGTTAAGATGTAAGAAGAAGAAGTAATGTGTGATCCACGTTACTAGTATGTATTAAAAAAAAAAAGAGGTACATGCTGACTTGTCGGAAACACTGAGGGTGTCTTCGTAGCATATTCTACAATAGCCCGCGCTGGGCTATTGTAGAATATCAAACGTTTTTGATGTTTGCCTCAGGGATGAGGCAAACATCAAAAAAGTTTGACAGATCGAAGAGTGTAAGTTTGATATTTAGCTGAGTTGACAGAGAAATATCTTAATCAGCGAAAAGGTCACCGGTTACCAAGAATGTTAAATGATGAACAAAAGAAGAAACGACTTAAACATGAGTGATGGCCGCTGTACAGGATTTCTGAAATGATAAGCATATTTTTGTTTTGGTATTTTAGGTTTAGAAAAAAAGCTGGACTAAATTTAGACATTGTTTGGAGACTACGTTGGCAAAAAGAAATTTAATTTTGAAACCATAACCGTTGTATGTAATTACCTTCGTAATAGTCTTCCTTCTTCAAACGTTAGGAAAATAAATAAATAAGAGATGTCTAGCTTACCGGTAGTGTGCTAGGCCAAGCGTTAAGGTAGGTAGCGACATTGTGCGACCTTGCCTCGAACCGTCTAATCAATACTGCGACACTGGCACAGCTACATAAAACACTAATCTAAACATTTCAGTTTCTTCCGCATCGAATGTAATCGAATAGATAAAAAAAAAAACTAAGATATTACGTCTAATTAGTTTTTTCTTTTGATTAAAATAATGTATTAATAGCTCAAACATTTTAAATGATATATTGCTAGAGAAAGTACAAGAATGTTGTGTACATGTCAATGTTTTCTACATTTCCGAACACACTCCAGTGAATTCGTATAACTGTAACTCAAGTGTCATATTTACCTAAAAATAAACAATTAACTTTTCTGAAAACTATTGTATTGAAAAAGAAATTTTCGCTTTGTAACACAATAAAATCAACTATGATGTATTTTTAGTATAATCAGCACAATTTGGTAATGCGATGAAAACTGAAAAATCTAATTTTTCAACGGCGACTCCGTGCGTGTTTTTGTCCGAGAATACAAAGGAAACGAAAATACTAAAAAGAAAAGTGGTTAGTGCAAACGGTGGTTTATACTATTGATATTTGTAATTAATTAAGCCTTTTGTCTTTGTACTTTTTTCCTATAGACAACTATACAGGAGATGTGTTAACGTGTTTAAGAGTGCTAGTCGGTAGTATAGCATTAGTAAACGTATTAATTTAGTAATAATTAACTATGTAAGTGTTTATAAATATGTAATGGTGATGACACATATGCACGGAAAAACTCGAACGTGTTTATTCGGCAATTTACAGATTGTTTTAGTTATGTACCTTACTTTGTAACAATAAATAAAAAAAACTGAAATGGTTTTAATCGCGTAGACTGTTCAACCTATTGCTTATAGGAAAAGACGTTATTCAGATAAAACAGCGTAATAAAGTTAGATTACAGTAGATGATTTTAGACTCAGGAACAATATTAACATATTAAATTGAAATTACATACAGAAATTTCAATATTTTATTAAAGAATAAATGTGGGTCACATATTACTGGTAGCTATCTAAATAAACAAATTTCGAACGAATAAATGTGTTAATTGGAATACTTCAAGTTTTGTGTTATAAATTAAATAAACATGTGATATGTAACGGTTACGAAAAGCTACAGGGGTCCAGTATATATGTTGACCTGTCATAGTAGGGAAAGTTTATACAATAACAGTTCAAGTTACACTGATCAATGAAATAATACATTAAAAACTTATGACCATAATTCATTAAGTTTTGAAGCTACCAGTCGATCTCAGACAAATTCTTGTCTTAGGAATGGGTTCACTTTGGCAGTACCATAATTTTACCACCTTTGCTCCGTAATAGTTATGTAGAACTGGACGGATATAACAATTTAAAAAAAAATTAAAACCAAGCATACAGTACAGTATGTCTAGTAAATATGAAAGTATGTCAAGCAATATAGGTTGCCTTGTGTTAGTTTTGAAGTGTGTCATGCCGAGATGAAAAGGGAGTCTTTTGATATGCGTCATGTAACAATAAATACGAGGAGGCCTTATAAATCCTGACCCTAAGAGGGTGTATTGAATAAAAGTGGGTAGAACATGTGGTACTTGCGGCTCTTTGAAACAAAATTAGGGCGTTAGAGGTGACCTCGACCTGATTGGACGATCGGCCGTATTTTATAATAAAATATTGTCTATAGGTATAAATAGTTGCTTTACGATACCAATGAGACGATTTATAGTCCTTTTCTACACCAATCAGATATCTTAAATCTAGGCCAATTAATGCTTTGCTCGACAAGCCTCCTTTCCTCGCCTCTTGTTTTTTCTGGGAATATGATCGTGAATTTCTGGTTATAGATAGTCAGTTTCATTCAGAACTACTTATAGCTGGAAAAGTCTAATTACGAGGATCATACAAATAGCAAAGTGTTTCAATTGCTCGTTATTCTTAGTCACTGCGCTATTAACACTTTATGCTTCGTTGCTGTAGCTCCATAATATCTCCTTGATGTAGTCGTCACGATTTTGTAATAACTTTGTGAACACGGTCGCGCCTTTGCAAGACATTGACTTCATTTGGACAAAAAATACCTGTACAGTACCTACAGTCTTTTATGAACAAAGTATAAGTGAAAAAATTACAAATGATATGTTGTATACATATCATTTGTATTTTTTTCACTTATGAAGGGTAGAAAGTTTAAAATATTGATTATCATAAAATCATATCACATGAATGTCAATTCGGCTGTTACTGCTTATGCCCCTCACTGGAACGTGTACATGCAATAAAATGTTTAGGCATTACCATTGACAGAAGTCTCAACTGTAAAGAGCATATAAAACTTTTGTGTGGTAGAATAAGAAAGTTAATATTCATCTTTAAAAATCTTAGGCATATTGCTGACCCCGAGTTGCTGAAACAGATATACTATTCACTCTGTCAATCGCTCTTGACGTACTGCATATCTACCTAGGGTGGCGCCTTAAAAACAATGATGAAACCGATCGAGATCGCGCAGCGTGCGATATTAAAAGTGTGTGCCTTTAAGCCTATTTTCTTCCCTACTGCGATTCTATACAAGATTGCCGGAGTTCTGACTGTTCGACAACTATTTATACTGAGTGCTTGACTCCTACAACATAAAAAGCAGATCTTTGACCCACACCTTTTAGAGAAACGAAGGAAGGATATTGTTTGTCCCCGGGTAACTACTTGTAAAACGAAATTTGCCCAACGTTTTATTAATTTCATTGCCCCTTTTATCTATAATAAAATTAATAGAGCTATAAATATTATATCCTTTGACAAAAGTGCAATTAAAGAAACAGGTATGTGATTATGTTACCTAGTCAAAAGTGGGCGTTGAATGGAGTAGTATTTTTGCAGTGTTATAGAGAGATGTTGTAAAATATAGTAACTGATTTCTTCAGTAAATAATGGTCTCTTTAAAAAAATTACCTTTGAAAGTTTCTAGTTATCTCCTCATATTTTAAAGGATCGGCCGACAAACTATACCATACCATTACCATACTAACCAATTATACACTTTCACAATAATTATAATTCCCTTAGTCTTATTTTCTATATTAATCTAACCAGTTTACGCAAATCAGATTGGAACTCGGCGATAAACAATATACTACATTTAAATGAATCAGCAAAGCCTTGAGTCTCGATAGTGGACACATCTGAGTCCTCTGACAGACCATATTACCGGCGTGCTTAAACATATCTGCTGCAAAGTAGGAAGTGAGAAGCGGAAGTAGGTTTGTCCTGTTAAATCACTACGTAAAATGTTGTAAAATGGTTTAACAAGCGATGCCAACATCGTCCAGGTAAAAAACATTGAATAAAAAACAATCAATATAAGCGTTGTGTTCTTCTATACAATTTGCACGGATACAGCTTTAGAGAGCAGAGTCCACAGCGGACGTCCGGGAATGTAAACAAGCACCTTTGGAAACCAAGGTTGTTGCAGTCTATTTACTGTTTCTGCCTTCGATGCCTCAGTTCTACGAATCGGGGGCACATAAAAGAGGTTTATTTATACCAAAGCTTGTTATAATATGTATTCAATACTTTAATAAAAAGTGCCAGGAGGCTGTAATTTTCCCGATAGCCCACAACGCGACCACACCTCACCAAAAGCAGAGCAGGTTTTTTTACCGAAAGCTACTGCTGTACATAAATTTTCCAGACGTTGTTTACCAAAAACGTTTTTGTACCCGGGCAATTAAATACTGGACCAAATGAACACACGCAAACATAAGCACAATTATATGCCAGGGGCCAAACAAGGCAGTCAGAAATGAATAAAATTGTCTTAGTAACTACTTGCTCCTTAATACGTGTATGTTTATTCTGCTGGCTATCACGTTTAAAGCGTACGTGTTATTTGCTAACGCGCGTTACTAGTGTTGCCACAAATGTAATTAATGCAGTATCGATCCATAGCGCCCCTTATTCAGTATTCATGAGAGGTCCACGACCGGCACATTACATCCCGATCTGCTTGCAAGTAGTTTCGGATTAGTCAGACCGATGCCCCCAATCTCGAATGTGTTTCACTCGGAATTAAGTAGTTGCGAGTCTTTGTAACCAATTCGATACGAGTGTGCAGACTTATGTAACTCGATTGAATCATGGATTCGTTATGTTGTGGAATTTGCATACTAAATTAAATTCCACATAAATTTTTGTAAAAAGTTTTTTCAAAAATTGTTCTGGGATGGAGACGTGTCAAAACAGCTCGTTTATGGCAAACTAGTTTAGTAATGGACGACTCAGGGCTGATATAATTTTCGAGAAGAACTCTTTCATTGCAGAGAGTTGCCAGGTACCAGGACCAGGTAAGTCGCATGTGCTGCTTGGGAGTTGTATTAATGACGAAAATAAGATATAGCATTAGTAACATAAGTATTCAATGATCGTTTTTGGTTGTCATAGAGCTATTTTTTCTGTTCACTGTTCTGAACTGAAGCCTGCTGGCAGAACGACGATCTAGAGGAAAAAGTTAAAGGAAAGAGTTTTTTCTACGGATATAGGATCACAATATCGCATACACACGGGCTGAATATGAATTTATGCAATTCCTACAATACACGGAATCAGTTGCTGATATAGACCAGCACTGACCGAATGGTTTTTGTTTAGTAAAAAAATACTACATAAGTATCTTCTTTTTATATCGACGAAAAATACTTTTACACTGAAACGTTGTGACTAAAAAATCTAAATTATCTAAAAATTACGAAATTAAAGAATAACTAATCTGATTAAAACCTTTCGTTCTTAGTTAACAAATAGTTTGTCTCCTTTCCTGAAATGTCAAAAGCGACAAATAACTAAATGTACCTACTTTAAATAAAATGCTGTTATTCTGCGAAACATACACTGTATGAATACATAATTTAACACAAACCATGAATTATAGATACACTTGTAAACACTTTCTTTCTGAATATACCTATAAAAAGTTGATTGAAATTTTAGATACTTTGTAAATAAGGTATTTGTGTTTTATTTTTTTTTGCCTCATTAGGTTACTCAGACAACTCGCGTTAACATTTATTCAGTTTAGTTCAGTCTATCACTGTCAAGTGTCGTAACTTCAACGACTCTAAATATCCATAGACTGGACAAAAGTGAGAAATACGCCACCACTGTCATGGAAAACCGCGACTTAACCGAGCACAGTCAGAGAGAGATCAGGAATAGGTTTCTTTGCCTTTTAGTAGTTTAAAGTAAAAGGTGTTTAAGTTTTCTGTGCTATAGAAAAGTTAATAGGGCTTGTGATAATTATTGGCAGTGATTTTTTGTGCAAATAATATAAGTTGGAATAGTAGTTATGACTACATCTGATTTTGATTCCGGTCTGCGTTTAATATGAGGGTCGGTTGGTTCAATCAGCCGGTGGGACCGGTGCCGTGAATGGATTACGTGATAGCCGCGAAAGTCTTACCTATCAATATTCATGAGGTATTCGTTGGTGAATAGACGATGAGTTGTCGATATACCTAACGATTTTCATGCTGGGCTTGGATTAAATGAATAACACAGTTATAATATTCTTTTCTTTATATCTTATCGGCGAGTGGTGCAACACGATTCAAGCGATTCACGATCAGCTTACCTTTATAAATTACAGAAATAAACAGCCAATATCGCACATTTAGATGTAAACAGGTATTTACCAAAAAAAAAGCACTCTCGGTAAAGGCGAAAAACTAATTACTTTGTATCTGTGCACTGCAGGAGTTTTCTGTATAGATTTATGCTTTATATGCATCTTGAAGAAAGATATTGTAGGAATCTTGTGTTTTAATCATGTTGGGCTCTATTGGCTAGCAAAAGAACCGAACTTATATCGACTGTTGTGACTGCGAGCATATTGATTGTTGTGTGTCCTGTTTAATGCGAGCATATAAAATGTCTGTGGAAAATGGTCCTTTGCATTATATTTTCGTGAACAAGCGCAAGTATCCGTATGAGTAGGCCGTTGCCATTACAAACTCCAGGTGTCTACAAAATAAACTGCAGCTGCGGTAGTTCCTACATAGGCCAAACAAAGCGGACTATTGTTGAAAGGGTCAAAGAACACATATCGCTGCTGCGAAGAACCGACAGATTAAGGTCTAAGGTAATTTATTATGAAAAGAAAAAAAATCCTTATCCACAAAACCTTTGCCTTAAGGTTTTTGAGATTTCTATAAAGGGTTATGTTTTTAATCCCCCATTTTTAACATCCAGTAAAATTGTGACATTAGAGGAGGGGGAAGAGCCTCCCCTCTATTGCCATAGTTTTACTGGACATTTTATTACTACTGAGACAGAAAACCTTATAGAAGTGACGAATATTTTCAATAATGTTACCTATACGTAGCACTGCGTTCACTTAAATTGCCGACGCCGGACAAAAGCTTCAAAAATCTCGGACACGTGGGTGAAATAACGCCAATTCAATGTAATTTTTTTCATTAATTTAAACAGCTTGTTCATCTACCAATTATAATTTTCCCCTGGCACAGAGTGTTTTTGAAAACCCCGTCCGGACGCTCCCCGGACACCTTCTAAACTAGGACAAATCCGGGGGAACCCGGACGGATGGCAGCCCTAAATATACCTAATAAAAAATATGCCTCGTTGTTGCTCTGTGTAATAATGCTAGAGCAATTTGGTATTAGCTGGTATTATGAACGTGACAGAAAATCGTGGGTTTTTAATCGGTTCAGTACAAAGATATCATCTGTGGGAATTCCTAGCACGTTATAAAATTTGTCATATACAAGTACACTGATAACATCATACAAGAGTGTCATCACATCACTAAAACTGCTTTAAAAGCATAATAGGTTCAGTAAACCTAAAAGCACCTGTTAACAAAAATAAAAGAAACGACCAGAAAAAAAATTAAATGATAATAAGTCGTAAGACTATTACTATAAAATATATTGTGCGTTAAAATTTTAAATCCACTTTTCTTTCGCTTTTAAAAAAAAAGTGCATTCAACCACGGCAGAAGTGAAACTTCTAAATTAAATAACCAACGATTTTTTTTTTTATATTTATTTAATGCCCAAAAATGATACACGTGAATGACTATGACGCATTTTCTGAAAGCTTCATAGTACGCAGGCACAAAGACGTGCTAGCATACGAAGATTATAGGAAACTGTGTATACCTGTATTCTATCCCATTTTGTCGCAGGCTAAATCCTATTTATGAATTACGTTTGTCTCTTTTTAGTGCTGTATACTTATATTCTATCTCATTCTCTCGCAGGCTAAATCCTATTGTACTGTGTTTGTCTCTTTGTACTGTGATTTTTTCGTTTCATCGAATTTTCAAATCACAACGATTCTAAAGAAGTTTCACTTTAAAAAAATCGGAAATAAATACAGTGTAAGGCCCGCGTCAAAACATAAACAGTTTTTTATTACGAGCGATCCCTCTGATCCTTTATACAGTAGTATGCAAATTTTTCATATCATCCCTTGACAAATGGGCCGACTATTAATCTAAAGCGTCTAGTTGTTGGTCGGTTGTTACGGGTACGATCTCTTTTGTACCGAAGCTTTTAACGAGCCGACTTAATTTTATTGGCAGCGTTCACATTTTTGACCAGCTAATGCGATTTACAACCCTTTGGTAATGAGCAATGACGAGTAACTAGATATTTTATTACGAAAGGATTTGTTGTCAAATGAATGTGCTTACGACTTTTATTTCTTCTTTGTATAAAGCCGTGCAAAAAGGAAATTTTAACATAAACGACAATGGAAACATCACATGTTTAGGAAATTATTTAAAAACTACTACATTAGCCTCTGCAGTGTGGTTTCCCTTTTGTAATATTATTATAAAATAAAAGTGAACTTATTTATAATTATATTAATTCGGATTAAGTTCCTTTTTTTTTGTTGGAGGAATTACCGCTTACGGCTAATGTTCTGCAGAGATGAGAGTGGCTAACACTATTTATACGCGTGTCCTTCTGGTTATTAGAGGGCACAGTGGAGAAACGTGTGGTGTTAATCATGTTCGTCACCTCATGGTTTCTCTCTCTCATGACCATATTGTCTGGCACAGACCTCCAGCTGTCCACCACCCATCAAAAACCAACCATCAAGGCGGTGCGTTTATGCTTTCCGAGACCCCTCTCAAACCCCTCCGCCAAGTAGATGAGGTTGCTAAAAATGGTATCCAGAATCTGCTAGATGGAGGCTTAATCGCTCCGTGCATACATACCGCCTCTTTCGAAGTTTCCACGCAAAAAAGAAATATCAATACATTTTAATCTAAGTAAATAAATTGCCTTAGCTAAGACATGCTCATATATTTCGAATTACGCTTCCGCTTGGTCTAGAATTGAATGAATCTAAAAGTCTTCGACCATTTATGAATTCAGTGAAGCACGATGGGTGCTCGCGAAAATCATAAAACCTACGCTATGTCCGTTTGGCCGTCCGCATCTGTCTGTTAATACTTTTCAAAACCCACCACTGAAGTATTCCACCTCAAAATAGACATTCAGGTCGCACTGAGTTATAAATATTTTAAAATAAATTGACCTACATTTATTTTCTCGTAAATATCTCTAAAATTCATGTGGCTCCAAAACGGATGTGTTCTATGTCTTACAAAAATATCTGTCCATTTATCAAATCATGTGACATGTAAGAAAAGTTTAAAAAAGCCTAGGTATAAGTTAAAATGTATGTACAGTTCACTTCGATTAGATATACCTACATAAAGCTGAAGAGTTTGTTTGTTTGTTTGCTTGAACACCCTAATCTCAGGAACTACTGGTCCGACTTGAAATATTTTTTCAGTGTTAGATAGCCCACTTATCGAGGAAAACTATAGGTTATATATCATCACGCTAAGACCAATAGGAGCGGAGCACCAATGAAAAATGTTGCAAAAACGGGGAAAATTTACAAACTCAAGGGAAGCAGCGGTAACGCGCGCGGTAGTTTGTCATAACTTTCTTACATGTGTGAATAGCATCTCCGACTTGTGTTAATTTATCTCTATGACTGTAAGGATTTGTCCAAAAAAATTATGTTAGGTTATGTTAGGCTATTTGATTTACTTATAAAATCGATTGGCCATTATTTAACAACGTTTAATTAATTTATCATTGTTTTCGTTTGTTTTAATTTAACATTCTTTTTTTAAATAGAAGGCTATTTTCGTACAATTTATACAACTGCTACCCGCCAAACTCAGTGGTATAAAAAAATAGACACTTTTGTTTACGGTTACTGCTTTATAAACGCTACTGACGCCAGAGACATCAACAGCCTTTTTTTTTTGTACGTGTGGAAACACTCTCGGGCCGTCAGCCCACCGGGGTTTCGGTGGGGCGGTGTGTCGGAATCCAACCGACTAAAATGGCACGATACCGCCGCCGTACTTTTTTTTTTTTTTTAAAAGACAACTCCCGCATTAGGAATTACTCCTGTGTCGCGGGGGACTTTACAAACATACAAGCAATGGACACAAAGAACACCCAGACTTAGATGGGAATCGAACCCACGACCTCTGGCTCAGCAGTCAGGGTCACTAAACACTAGACCAACAGGCCAGCCTGCGCCTTAAATAGGAGGGATCCGGGACATCAACAGCCTACTGCAACCCCATCATCCTCACGTTACTCATCTTATCATCAAGTAAAACCACTATGCAAGAGGTGTTTTGATACACCAAGTCCACGAATCATTCACAATAGCTATGAATTGTAGAGGTCAGTCTTATCCGATAAAGGTGTAGTCTGTAAGTCGTTCCCCAGGATCGACACGACAGTAGAACGCTATTTCCACTAGACAAACTAAGATATCAAAAAGCTCAAGTACGTCAGAAACGGAAGAAAGAACCAATTGATAAGCGCAATCTCAGCTTTTCGCTGATTGATGTCACTGTGTCAATGACAAGCCTTCTCCAAAATCCTACTAATATTACAAACGTGAAAGGATGTATGGATGTTTGTTACTCTTTCACGCAAAAACTACTAAACCGATTGCGATGAAACTTGGTATGTAGATAGCTAAGATCTGGATTAACACATAAGCTCCTTTTATCCCGATATTCCCCCAAACCCGAGACTTACGCGAGTGAAAGTAGCTACTATATACTTACTTGATCGTAAACATACTTAGATATAATAAGACAACACGTATTTATATTTGTATGTTGATACGGTAGCCATAAAAATAGAAGCATATTTGTCATCTCGAGCAAAGAACGTTAAGATGTTATCTTTGATCAGATAAGGGAAAGTAGATTGGCTGTAAATGTTAAGGCGTTTACGACGTGTTCTATTAATAGATTAGTAGTGTTATTGTATAGTACATTAATAATAAAAACTACTACATTTTATTACCAAGAATATTTTTTTTTAACTTTATCTTTTTTATGGTATAGGGGCAAACGAGCAGACGGGTCACCTGATGGTAAATGACTACCGCTGCCCATGGGCACCTGTAACTCAAGAGTCACAAGTGCGTTGCTGGCCTTTAAGGTGGGAGTAGGGGAAGAGTGGGAGAGGGTGGGCGGGGAGTTAAAGGTTAGGGCCTCCCGTAACCAAGCAAGCATTTAAAAAAAAGGAAGATTTCTACTTTAACGTTTTTGCAGGAAATACAACTATGCAGTTAAACTTAAAATGCGAAACTGTATCTGTACACAAAATTTCATCAAAATCGTTAGAGCCGTTTTCGAGATACCCGAAATATAAATAAATACATACATACAAGAATTGCTCGTTTAAAGTAATAAGATAAGATTTGTTTCTTTTAATCTATACTAATATAATAAAGCTGAAGAGTTTTGTTTGTTTAAACGCGCTAATCCCTGGAACTATCAGTCGGATTTATGTAAACTTTATTCCGGTGAACTTTTCTCTACAATTCATATTAACTGAGATATGTGAGAAAATAGGAAGAATAACAGGATAATTTTCGCATTATGTTTCATAAAAAATTAAGACCATGGTTTCAAGCGAGTGCATAGTGAAATTTTCATATCTTATTATGACTTTGTGGACTGGATTAAACAAAAATCTATCATAGTTTCCGACTCACTGTGGCGCTGTGTTTTCAGTTTCTCCTAGTGAATTCCCTTTTATCATGGAGTTCTAGCGATCCACCCTGTCTTGAATCAAAAAAAAAAACAACTACTATTCAACTAAACAATGCAACTTTTACATTTACTTTTACTAGCACTAGAACACTTGTAGACTCGAGCACCTTAAAAACGGTAAGTATAGTATAAACGTACACCACCATCATCCCCAATGTATGCATATAAAAGCTGAAATGTCGATACACAGACACCCTTATTTATATTTGATTACCTCAGCGAAAATACTCGTACAGCCAGAGCTTCAACTCTCGATGCATTGCTTTAAATCATCATACTGTCGAAGGTGAAAACATTGCTTGTATAACTCGCGATATACGAACATACCGATGTAGCTATGTTTTACTGCTGAATTAATGTACCGTACAGGAGAATTTCCTACTTTTTTATGAGTTACAAATAGCCACGTTCAATTCGTTCTAATGAATATCAAATAAATATGATTATTCGTGTCATTAACGTCCGGTTTCTGAAAGGCTGATCAACGTAAAAAATAAGTAAGGGAACGTACCCATACTCAAAAGTCACAAGTGCGTTGCCGGCCTTTAAGGTGGTTGTAGGGGAAGAAGGGGAGAGAGGGAGAGTATACTACATATAAAGCAAAGAGGGGAAACCTGACATACAAGCGTGAAGTATTGTGCAAATGTAATTATTGGAAGTAGGGCACAGCAGAATGCCATCACTCTACTCCACCAACAACCAGCATTTCTAGCGTTGTGCTGTATTTCGGCGAGTGAGTATGGTTGCCAGAGTTCCATATAGAAAGGAGATCTAATAAAATAATAGCAAAAATAACTTGATACTTTGTCAAATTGTCATCCCAATAAAGTTAAAGTTCTAAGAATCTGATCTAATATTATTTTCTGGCGGTTTTTTCTGAACCTTATGAAAAGCAAGGAAATAGTCTCGTGCCTTGAAAAATAATAACATAAAAAGAAGAATAGGTTGGTTTGTTTCACGGTATTATTCGTTCGTTATTTCGTGAGTGTGACATTGTGTTTTTTTTTAAGGAATTTTATGAAACTGACTCTTCTTCTAACTTTGGCTTTGGAGTTTTAAAATTTTTAAACTTATCAGGCATCAAAACTGAATAATACTAATAACTTGACACATCTCACACACGGCAACTAGACAGAGCCTGTATACTATGGTAACCAGACTGCTGATAAACATACATAGGTACATATTACTCAAACAAGAGTACATACATATTATAGATAAATTACACCCAGACACAGAACAAATGAACATGTTCATCACACACTTATTTGTCCTAAATGGGAATCGAACCCACGACCTCTGGCTCAGCAGTCAGGGTCACTAACCACTAGACTACAGGCCAGAATACTTCGGTCGTAAAACAGCTATCTATAAATAACACAAATAAATTAACCAGTGAAATCACTATGCCATTCGTGTCGTCAATCTGGCTTTGATTCAAGCGCATCAAGGTTGGGCTAAAGTGTTTATTACTGAACTTCTAGAAAGTCTACATTGATATTAATTTCTGTGTTTCCCTGTCCTGTCCTATACTATAAATTCTGACATCATCCTAAGACCTCGCCTTAGGATGATGTTAGAATAGTTTTTCACGAGAGAGCTCCTAAGCGGAGAAACGTACCGAGTTGGAATTTTAAACATAATGCGACAGTAGCTTGTGCCTACTAGTAGGTTTATTACAATCTCATAATTTGAGCACACTCACAAGAAAGTATGAATAGCTCATACTTTCTTGTGCCTTTGCTCAAATTTTCCATACTTTTTTGTGCTTATAATAAAATTCATAAAATACAGCTGTTACAAAGATTAGAAGCGTTATGTTTTGTGAATTCGAGCACGACAATGAACGCGGCAGATATTGCGGTTTGTTAATTTTACGACTCTATAGAATTTGGTGAATGATTTTATTAAATACATCATATAGACAAAATAGTCTCAAAAAGGGTTACCCCTTTTTTAACAATAATTTTGTCTATATTAATTTTCTCATAAATCATGGGTAGATTGCTTTTTTTTCTTTTATAGGCGGCAAACGAGCACAGGCGGCGATTGCGATGAAACTTGTTATGAAGATAGCTGGAGACTTGTATTACCACATGGCAACTTTTTATCCCGATATTCAAACGGCATCTGGACTTACGCGGGTGAAACCGCAACGCTAAATGTATTACAGTAAATTGTTTAAGCTGAATACAAACAATCCTATTTGCATCGGCCGATTATTAGTTCAGTTCAGAGTATTTTCACCTGTATTTATAGTCATTGTTGATATCAGAGCGTTGTTTACGCGACCAAACAATCGCAAAACTACCAATGTTTGTAATTGACGTAATAAATGTTTTTTGCGTCAGCCTGTTAATGTTATACGTCACATCCTGTAACGTAAGAGTATTGCGTGAAATTTCTTTTGTTCGGTAATTGTTCTGGCTTTCTACGCATCACAAAAATACGTCATGGAGAAAGCCAGCATAAGATCACATCACAAGAAATAAGCATGAACAGAGACCCGTAGGGGAGAAGGCAAGCGGGGGAGAGACACCGTGGGTGACTGCGTTATTTGTGATTAATTTTGGAAAGTGCTTGTTTGTTCAGAAAATAAAAATCAAAAAAACCTTTTCCGCAACGTACGATATTTTATTCAACACTGTAATAAGATACTTATCTGCCTTCTACGTGCTATCGTACAGTTGTATAAGCCGATAGAGAGAAACTCTGTGCTGTGCGTCGTTAATTCCTGCAAGGAAGCCTCGTATTGATAGTCGTATGTTTGTGCAAGGTTTATGGAGCAGTCCGAAGCCTATCAGACATACTTCCGTTACAACTCAAGGAAAAGAAACGCTGTACGTGGTTAATACAACAGATTCTCTCTACTTCGTTGTTAATCAGGCAAAAAATGTGCGAATTAAGAAAGCTCTGAACAGGTAAACAGGACGGTTCGCTGTCTCTCGGATTGGCTCGAGGTCTGCTACAGACCTCCGACCGTCCAAGCAATAACCCTGACCGGCAATGGACAAGACACACTTAGAATTCCGAGTAAAAACCTAGGAAAAATCGCCCTACTCAAAGGAGAAAAACAGAACTATTCTAGTTTGAAACCTTAAATGAATAATTGGCTCATGAAATTATAAATAGATTAGTGGGCTTGTAAATTCAATTTACGTATTGTTAATTTATTTATATAAGAACCAGGTGCCTATGTCTCTTATAATATTTTGGTTAAGTAATTTGTCTTGACATCAAAACTTCTTGATTATTTAGTTATTCTTTGTAGTATTGGATTAACGAAGAAACATGTTTTATTATTGTTTTATAATTGTGTACGATGTTGATCAGATAAAACCCGTTCCTAAACAACTATCTCTATAGTAATAAATACAGGTTAGTCTAGGTTTCTAGAATAACTTGATGTGTACAGTAATAAATTAATAACTTATAACTCACATTACGGGAAGCAGTTTGAGTTGCAGATAAGAAAAAAACTTGTATTAATAAAATTATGATATATGTACAGATGTATTGTTGAGTGCTATCTACGAGTATACCTTTTACTGATTCTTGCATTTCAAAGTTTTCTTGCAAAAAATTAAATACTATTCTAGAATTAAATATACTTAGTCATAAAATGATCCTTAAAATAAACACAACGGGCGCTTATGGCTATCTAGTTTTCTAGATTAAATAACCATATGCTTGGTGTGATTCAATGATGATGAATAGTAGTAGAACTCGGGAAAAGATGCTACGCATAATATTGTAAGCGACATGTTTTCCGACATAAACGCGAACAAAGTCGAGGGCACAGCTAGTATAATAACAAACATATAACATCAAAACAAGTTTAAATTAATATTAGTTGAAGATGTTGAAGAGTTCTATATTAAGAAATAAGTAAAACGTCATATAAATATAGTCCTGACATTTATATACTTAGTTAAAAGAACTTAATTGTTAATGTCAAATGTCGTATTTACGGACTAAGTAACTAAGTAAGGTAGCTTTATCCATAGATGACGCGCGTAATATGGACTTGGTGCGTATTGAAAACTGGGTTGAAGTTATTGCATGTATCCTATTCTTTTGAAAATAAATAATGTATCAGTACATGCAAATAATAAAAAAAGAAAACTTAAAATAAAGTTAATATAATGTTTAAGATTCTTGATGCTAGTACATACTAGCATCAAGAATCTTAAACATTATATTAACATTATTTGAAATTTAAGATCTTTAAAAGAGAATTGATGATCACATTCATCGCACATCGCACATCGCCTACACTTCTGCGATAAGTATACCTTTCAATACTAAAAAAAAAATATTATATATCATTAAATATTGCAACAAAGAGTACTATAATGAAGACTCATTTACTTCAAAGCTGTAAATAGCAGAGACTACGTTGTGGTACACTGTGGTGGTTTTCACTTATCTAAAAATATGCCTTTTTTACTCAATTTCTACCGAATAAACTTCCTAAATAATGTGGTTTAGGAAGACCCGTAGGTACATGACGTCACTCCATACAAAATATGGGATGTTCTATAATGGAAATCCATAATCAGTTCACCTCAAGAGCATGCCAAGAACGTGCCTAGACTACGGTGGCAATTTTTCATCGGCAATCGCTCGGAACTTAATCGAGTGGAAAATGCAAGAATATCAATCGGATTAAGTATCTGTCCGTAAATCGACATGTCGTCGTTATGTAAAAATGAGTAATTTTTATGTTACGCTACTGGTTATTTTGTCGCCTCGTAGTATTAAACAAATTTTATAAGATCAATATATTAGTTAGTTTGACTAGTACCTACTTAGATGTCAAAAACTGCTATAGATAGTATTTGTCAACGCGAGACTCGGCGTTTGAGTACTTTCAATACCTAAATTCTTCACTAAAATTTTGAAATTTGTGGTGTTCACGTAATACTAATATTCTAAATTAGATATTTACGACCCTAACGAGTGCAGTATATTTTTTCTTTTTAATTCTTAATTTATCTGGCTAATTTATCTGAATTGAAAATGTAATAAATCATGAGTTATGACCAGAAATATTTTAAATATACATTTTAATAACGTGAAAGTGGTTTTTTACGGGATTAGTCTTTTTTAAACATTTTATATAACAATAAACTGGAAGCGAAAAGAAACACACTAACAGTCACCATTATTTGCCACTACAAGAAGTGTACTTAATAAAATGATGTGGATAACTTACGTTGTGATTTTTTTTTATTATAGGGACAAACGAGCCGACTACCGTCGCCCATGGACACTTGCAACTCAAGAGTCACAAGTGACTAAATTGTGATAAACCACTTATCAGGTAATGAGAAATTGTCACCATAACGTCACGTCAATGTTCGCTGCCAATGTCGAAACATATTAATGTTACACTGCACTACATTCAAAACCAAATCCTATTATAAGAATAAAGAACTTTTAATACCCAGACAATAGTAACAGCAAGAAAAGAGTTATTTAAGTAAGATAAAAAAAAGATTTGAGAAGCGCCGAGTGGTGGAGTGCCAATTATCCAAGTGATGGGGATGGAAGTTTTGTCGGGCGTTTGATTTTTTAAATGCTTTTGGAATTGAGAAAACATGTTAAATTTTTTGCGTCATTGGGTTTTCGGACCTCGTTGGTAGCTTGCGATGTGAATAAAATATCATTATTTTATTTTGTTTGTATTTTACATTAAAACCCGTAATACGAATTTTGTTTTATACTATTTGTACTTCAACTTCACATTAAAAGCGCGTTCCTATAAATAAGAAACGATTCGTTTTTTCGTTTCGAGCAAAATTTTGAAATTCAACGAAATTTAACCGTCCGTAAGCAAAACGAATCGTTTCTTGATTATAGGAACCGGGCATAAGTCGAAACAGTAATAATAAAACTAAAAACAAAATTTCTGCAAGAGAATGAAAAGGAAAAGAATAACGCTATGCTCCATAGTGGCAGATCAAAATATGGCATAATATTAGACCAGAATATGGATCATAGATCTTAAAAAAAAGTTAATTCCCAAATCCTCACAAGCACGTGGCTAAAAGACTTTAGAAGGCAATTAAGACAACCAAGTAATCACAATTACTATCTGAAGTAAATGCATGAGAAACTATGGTATTTTAACTGAAATCCCAAACGCTTGAGTGTTACGATTGAGAATAATATCTTTCTTAAGAGGTATTTACTGGTACTGGCAGAAAATACTTTAGACATTAAGTCCGCTCTGTACTGTATGTGGAATAAATAAAGTATTCATAAAACGTATACGGGAGAATCGGACTAATCCTAAATCAAACAGGAGCCTTTTATCACGGGACAGAGCATGCTATAGCCGATTGACACTGATGCTAAAACGACCTACAGCGACCAGCAATGTTTGTTAAAAATTTCTTTGCATTCGAATAATATTCTTATACAAACTTGCAATGTTTTGTGCGAACAATAAAGTAAAGGATTTAGGTCAATGTCTAGAGATATCGATCGGCGGCTTACCTACATTTTCTACGTCCGGCAACGACTGTATTACAATAATGCAAATATACAGCATTGTTAACGGTAATAATTTAATACTAAGGAAGCAAATAAGTATGGGTGCATGCTAGTAGTAAGTTCATAGATGCCTAAAAAGATTAGTCGTTAGCTTAACATAATGATTTAATTGCTTATTGACACTGTACAATGACATCCAGTCATTGTGCAGTGTCAATGCCCTGTTGATTGAAAGGGTTAAAAGATTTGAGTCCTACTTACTCGTAATACTTGTAATTAAAACGGCTTCTGCATTACAAGGTTGAATTATTACATTATATTTTATTATACTATATTTCATTAAATAAGTAAACTATGATCAATTTTCTTTAGAGGTATTGTTGTGCTACTTAACCCTAAGAGAGCAAGATCCATTAGCACTTAGCTAGTATTATTTATGCTTACGTGGAGAGATTGAAGGATGAGACTAATATTTTAAAATATAGGTTTATTGTCTATAATTTAACGTAAATAAATGCGTCCGATGTCTTATTATCTTGGCAAATTTAAGTTGACTTATACAATTATACATGCGCTAGTTATTTAATCGACATAACTATGCACGGTATGATTGTCAAAGAATAAGGCACAATATAAGATTTATACAATATATCCACCTAGTTTTAAACTTTCGCGTTCTTTGACATAATTATGTATTTACACGGAAATTAAATTTTAAGAAAACATTAAACATGCCACCTCGCTTTTATGCGCAGTCGGGTAAACACTAAAATAAGAACACATCGTTTTGCTTACAAACTAGGGACACTGTTACTATAGTACGTGACGGTACATAGCGAAACAAAAATTTCTAAAATATCGAAAATGTGGGGGTGGATGAAACACATTCTACCTCACGACCTCGACTACGGAGGGCGTGCACCACTGAGTCAGTCAGCCTGTGACCACAGCCAGTGCAACCTGGTCGAAACGTCAGGCCATTTAAACGTATGTAATAAATATTTAGTGATCACGTTAATTGACGTGTAAATACATAATTATTATATATCCACCTAGCCTTTTACCGCTTATATTTTAATTTATTAATCATATTGCTATTATCCACGGATAATGTTATATATAATCTCGGACACTAATTTGAAAGTCGATTACTACCTACTACAATAAACGGTTTAAAATTACACATAACGACCTCGTTCCACACTATTAACATAATTAAAAAACTTTACACACATTAGTCGCAGTTATACGTAAACCATTTACGATCTATCTCGTTAGTCGAGAAAAAAAAAATGGTTAAGAGCTTACTTACCGTCAGTGCCACACCCTGGAATCGGAAAACGCCATAGAAATAATAAGCCGATGTTCGCTAATTAAATTGCTAGACGAAAAGATCGTTATCAAAATATATTACGTAATTCTTAGTCACGTTGACGCCCATTGACATCCTGAATATGTATAGAATATAATTAGTCAAAGGAAGCAAACTCTTATTATACGCACTTAGTATGAATATATGTATCATGTCGAGGTCGAGATATCGTTATCTCTGGACTCGTCTCAGGGCAAATAATTTCAGGAACACAATCGCTAGTTGATGCGTATAATACTATGCGCACAACCTCCTCTACCGAATCGAAAAATCTTACTAAAAAGGATTAGTAAGTTTAAATTAGTTAGTAAAAGAATACTGAATTTCCGTTGCAGGGTTCAACTTTTTACTGGCTTTTTAGTAACACGCGCAAAGAAGTTCCACTGGCGAGACCTTTCTACAGTAACAAATTTTAAACGCTCTAGCTCGCGTTGATAAAACCTACGTAACGTAAAGGAGATATCTATCTATCTGTGTTTATTGTACATTTTAATAAACTCTAGTCTACTGATGTTCAGGAGCCTGAAGCGGGCAAACCCAAATATATTTTTTATTAGCGCAATGAATGTCGAAAGCCCTGTTTAAGCTTTTTATTATAATTTCATGATCCCTATTTATTATTATTGTTTTGATTGCCTAGTGCTACCTCGACCATTTCTGGTCTTTTGTAGCGCTAATACCTATTTAAGTATTATAATTATTTATAATGTATTCTTTTTGTCTTTTGCCAATAATTATTCAAATATTTTTTATATGAATCCTACGTCTGAGAAATCATTTTTTTATATAGCCTCAAATAACCTTTAAAAAAACGAGTTCCTTTCGCTACATATAAATATATTTAATGGGTTGAATAAATTGTATTAAAATATGATAAATATTGTAAAAACTTGAAATTAAAAATGCGCTATCTGTGAAAGTTGCCCGAACTAATATATGGATAATTAGAATACAACCAACATCAATGTTACTGTAGTATCGCGCAGAATCCCCATATGTCGTAAATAAAATAAATCAACTCGCGGTCAGCATTTTTCGTTGTGCTTACACTTTTTTCTCGCTGGCCCTCATCCGCCGAGCCCCTGAAGTGTAACGTGCGATAAGGAATTTCCTTCTACAAAAGCCCCGACACAATAATTATAATTAACTGGACATCTTCAACCTAAACATTGATGTAGTGTTAGAAACAGTCTAACCACCACTGTTATAAACTATCAAAATCACAACAGTAACTGCCATGTTGTTCGTACCTCCATCATCACTCAAGTGATTGTTATCAACTTATAATACATTCCTAGCTTTTTATAACCCCATTATTCAACAATATCTATCAACCGACCAATAGCATTGCTTTACCGGTATAACTAGTCATAATGTCTATTAACTAATTTTTATTAAATAGTGAATTGTTTTATCATATTATAGTTTGCCCCTATTTTTAATAAAATAGATAAGAGTGTTTGATGTGGCAACAACAGTAGATAGGCATAGCGAACTTATATCCAAACTAGCAGCACCCCGCGGTTTCACTAGCGTAAGTCCCGATCCCGTGGAAATATCGGGATAAAAAGTAGCCTATATGTTAATCCAGGTCTCCAGCTATCTACATACCAAGTTTCATCGCAATCGGTTTAGTAGTTTTGGTGTGAAAGAGTAACAATCATCCATACATACACCATTACATCCTCACAAACTTTCACGTTTATAATATTAGTAGGATGCAACATTGAGGGTACTCTAAGCATACAATACAATACTAAGGTTCTGGATGATTGCCAATTCAATGTTTGTGAATATGGGGTTAAGGTCATGGTCGCGTCGTGAAGTACTCGTTTCCACTTAGAAGATAATTTCTTACTTATCATCTTCAAATGTGTACCTGAGGACAAATATAAATACAAGATTTATTTGATATTCAATAAAGCGGATTAATTAGAACACAATTACACTTTTATTATTTCAACTTTTATAATGGTGGTCGTCCATGTCAATCAGACATATCAACATTCTAAAATAAACTATGTAACATTTAATTTTTTATTATTATGGTCCAAGAGCCAGACCTATGCCATTTTATAAAAGCTGAAAGTTTTTCAGTTTATGTATCCAACTCTGTTTGTAATGTCATAATAACAGCACTTTACATTGGTGCAGTAAAGGAGAAATATTGCGTTTTTCATGGTATCGGGGGCAAACGAGCAAACAGGTCACCTGATGGTAAGGGACTACCTCAAGAGTCACAAGTGCGTTGCCGGCCTTTAAGGTGGGAGTAAGGAAGGGGGAAAAGGTGGATAGGGACTGAGGGAGAGGGGGAACGGGGAGGGGGAAGAGGGAAGGGTTAGGGCCTCCGGTAACCTTACTCACTCGGCGAAAAACAATATAAGCATTGCTTCACTGGCGGTTTTCTGTAAGGCCGTGGTATCACTCCGGTCGAGCTGGCCCATAACGTGCCGCAGCATGGTTCTTCCACGACTATTTATGTATTTAGGTTTATAAAGGTTTTTTTTTTCATGGAAGACTCTTAGAACATTCATAGTGAAGATATGTAGTAGTAATATATTGTAAAATGTTATTTGTTAGAAAAAGACTACTTATTTGAAACCATTAATTGTTGTTGTTTTTGTATAAAAGAGTGAGATTTTTGCAATCAATACAAAAAACTAAACCATCTAAAAATCCAACTTACGTTAGGCCACGGTTCCGATAATATTAAAGTTCCAGCTGTTAACCCCTAGATATCAATCTTGAGTAGAAGATACTAAAATATACCTATTATTATAATTATGAAATAAGTATCATAATAATATTATGTATTACAAATATGTAGATTATTCATAACGTAGTAAATAAATACACTTAGCAATTTGGATAATTATTTAAGAAATAAAATATTACAAGTAAAAAAAAGAAATTATAAGTTAAACAGTATTTTTTAAACTGTTATGCCTATCTACCTGTAACTATTAAATATAAATGCGAAAATTATACATTTTATGTGCATCACACGTAATTTGATGCGGTTTAAACTCATGAAGGCGAAGGTGTACACAGAGAATGCCATCAATCTCCTTTCCATTAGTAATGTTATTTAAAACTAGCAGTTCCCGCGCGGCTTCGCTCGCTTGTACATATTTATATATTTTGCCCGGAACCCTAATTATTTTTCTAAAATAAAAGTAGCCTAAGTTACTTCTTATAACACTAGCTATCTGCCAGTGCAAGTCCCGTTGAAATCGATCCACCTGTTCCGGAGATTAGCCGGAACAAACAGACAGACAGAAAAAACCTTAAAAACTGATTTTTAGGCGTAGGGTACAAATAATGTCTGTATGAGCTCAAACAAAAAATACATTACAAACAGACACTTCAATTTTATTTATTTTATTTTTATTGATGATGATAATGATTATTGAAATATCTGGATAACACAACTCTTTGAATTCCCACATTATAAATCGATTAAGACTACAAAGTAAAGCCTAAGCCGAGTATGCTGCACGTATATTGCTCATACTTTTTGACTAAGGCTGCGTTGTTCCTGTAAACAAAAACGATCCGTTTTGCTTACGGACAACGAATCGTTTCTTGTTTATAAAAACGCAGCATACATTACATATATTTGTCCTCCGTTTGATGTAGGCAGAGGCCAGAAATTTTTTTAATGTATGATATTATGGAATATATAGTGATTAGAGCATTGTTGGGTGTTCAGCTAAATAATCTTGCGGGCCATGCAACGTTAGTGTGCAAAAGCAGACCTCTTTTAGTTGCCTGTGCGACTTCTGGCTAAAGTTCTAACAAGGAGGTACTTCCCAAGTTCAATGCAGCTTTGTTTACCTACAAGTCCCTCTGTTTGGCACGGTTTTGGGTTTAACGGGGTTCGTATATTAATGTATCTTTGTTGCTTAGTTTAAATACATACGAGTATTTCTTTACCATTTCTGATATCTAAAAAATTTAGTAGACACATCAATCAATCAGCCTATCATAGTCCACTACTGAACATGGGCCTCTCCCAATGTGCGCCACAGCACCCGGTCCTCCGCCTTCCGCATCCAGTCCATCCCTGCTTGACCTTCTTTAGGTCGTCGGTCCATCTGGCTGGGTCCTACCTTCCGTTTGCCGATTCGCGGTCTCCACTCTAGGACCTGTCTGCTCCAACGGCCATCGGTCCTTCGAAATACGTGGCCAGTCCATTTCCACTTCAGCATGCTTATCCTGCGAGCTAATGCAAATGTGTTGCTAAGCGCAAAACTCGAGAAAGGCTTGACCAATTCCGCTAATTTATTTTTTCATATTTTCGTTAAGGCACAGGGAAGGTTCTTATGGAGAGAAAAAACGTAAAAATTGCGAGAAAAATAGTGAAAACAACACTTTTCTTTTCCTACAAACCACAGAGTAAATAATAATTAAAACACAGGTCCCCAGCTGGCAAAAATTTGACGTCGTTAACTTTTGACAGAACGAAGTCTGTCGGATCAGCTAGTTATGTATAAAAACGTACTTTGACGCAAACAATTATTGACACATTTAATGGTAGCTTTTGATAAACATTTTTGTACTTACTCGGGGCAGTATCTAACCAGTCCAATGAACATGAAGGGCCTCTCTTTTGAAATGTATAGTGTAATCATAGTGATGAATAATGAAAATTTTAATTAACGAGCTAATGAAAGAGAACAAGTGACATCCGCGTCGCCACATCCAATTAACCACCCTACTGACGTCATGTACTTCCAACTACCTACGGGACCAAAGGAGCGGTAATTACCTTATATGGATGAATAAAAATTACTTTTGATGTTATCTGCTTGGAAGTACGATCCAATTATTATTTTTAATAAATATTTATCACGTAACAGCGTAACACATTTTATATTTTTAATTTTAAAGTAGTTGAATTTTCAATGAAAATTTTACCGTCCGTAAGCAAAACGTATCGTTTCTTGATTATAGGAACGCGGCATAAGTGGCGTAGGTAAAATAAGGTTACATCAAAGAGTAACAACAGAGTTAAAAACGTATCGTTTCTTGATTATAGGAACGCGGCATAAGTGGCGTAGGTAAAATAAGGTTACATCAAAGAGTAACAACAGAGTTAAAAACGTATCGTTTCTTGATTATAGGAACGCGGCATAAGTGGCGTAGGTAAAATAAGGTTACATCAAAGAGTAACAACAGAGTTAAAAAGAACTTACTGATGTCTTTAAACAGGAAAATAATTTATATTTTGTGTAGCACAAGACAATGTAGATAATATTTATTTGAAACGAAAGTTCACATCGTATGTAAAACTAAAACTATCCACAAATTATTATCTGAATGACTTATAATACTTAATCTGATCAACCTAAGAGAGAAGTCTATTTTGAGCCCTGGTATTGTACATTTTCAGTCACAATCAACAAACTTTAAAATGATTGTAACAAAGATTTGAAATAATCATTGTATAAATTTTAAATATAACATCTTTGTTGTATTTTATGTGATACACGAGTACATACCACAATTGCACATTGTAATGGTTATGTCATATATAAACACGCTTTATTTTCACTTACGAGCTAACATCTAAGCGAAATTGTGGTTTCTACGGAGTTAGTATCTCTTAACGGTAAGTGCTGGTATTTCATACATGATTCAGGACTGTAACACTAATGTATCTCGCGATCTATAGTTGTTATATCTATCGTTCATTTACCACATAATAATAATAATAATCATCACTGACAGAACTATTGTTGCGAATAAACCTGATATAGTGGTGATAGATCGATTAGAGCGCCGTGCAATGATCATCGATATCGCTGTTCCTCATGATGAGAATCTCGTGAAAGTTGAAAAAGATAATAAGTTAATATTTGGATTTGTCTCACGAGATTGTCGATATGTGGAATGTCGAATCGGCGATCATTGTTCCGATTGTCATATCTGCTCATGGATTAATAGCCAAGAGCCTCGATCAACACCTTAAGAGACTCGCGTTAGACGGTTGGATCAAGGGACTGATGCAGAAGGCAGTTCTTCTCGACACGGCCCGTATAGTGAGGAGGTTCCTGTCTTTGGAGCCCTAACCACCGGTATCTTGGTCCCTGTACCCGATGTCGGTAGTCTACTATTTTTTATATTTTTAAATATATATTTTTTATGTACATATTTAAAAATGTAATTTATATGGTAAAAGATGAATAAAGAGAATAATAATAATAATAATAATATTATTTAATTGCTAAGAGCTTCGACCAACACCTTCAGAGGCTCACGTTAGGCAGCTGGATTAAGAGCCTCATGCAGAAGGCAGTCCTCCTTGATACGGCACACATAGTGAGGAGGTTTCTATCTCTGGAACCCTAACCACCGGTAGCTTGGTCCCTATACCCGATACCGGTGGTACACTATTTTTTATATTTATAAATATATTTTGTTTTTTTTTATAGTAAATGTATTTAAAAAGGTAATTTATATGTATATTTAAGTGAATAAAGAGAATAATAATAATAACTTCACACATCTCACACACGGCCGCCTGATCCCAAACTAGGCAGAGCCTGTACTATGGTAACCAGACTGCTGATAAACATACTTATATATTTATAAATACAAACATATTATAGACTAGCAGCGCCCCGCGGTTTCACCCGTGTAAGTACCGGTACCGTGGGAATATCGATATAAAAAGTAGCCTATGTGTTAATCAAGGTCTCCAACTATCTACATACCAAGTTTCATCGCAATTGGATTAGTAGTTTTTGCGTGAAAGAGTAACAAACATCCATACATCCATCCATACATCCTCACAAACTTTCACGTTTATAATATTAGTAGGATAAATTACACCCAGACACAGAACAAATTATCGTGCTCATCACACAATTATTTGTCCTGGGTGGGAATCGACCTCTGGCTTAGCAGTCAGGGTCACTAACCACTAGACCAACTGGCCAGTCAATACATAATTAATACATATAACTAGAGAGTAGTAGAGTATGAACTACATTTAAGTTACTAATAACTATAGTAAAACAAAAAAAACAAGATATAATGGCGTACCGAATTAAAAAGTAACGAAGAGTTCCTCTGTCCACCACCTGCCTTCAAAATCAGACCAATGTTACCAAGCCCAATCTGTTGGACTCGTCAAAACGAATCATATGAGCCCAAACTCGAAAGGGTTTACCAGTAACCACTGAAGAGTTCCTCTATCCACCACCTGCCTTCATAATCAGACCAATGTTACCAAGCCCAATCTGTTGGACTCGTCAAAACGAATCATATGAGCCCAAACTCGAAAGGGTTTACCAGTAACCACTGAAGAGTTCCTCTATCCACCACCTGCCTTCATAATCAGACCAATGTTACCAAGCCCAATCTGTTGGACTCGTCAAAACGAATCATATGAGCCCAAACTCGAAGGGTTTACCAGTAACCACTGAAGAGTTCCTCTAGCCACCACCTGCCTTCATAATCAGACCAATGTTACCAAGCCCAATCTGTTGGACTCGTCAAAACGAATCATATGAGCCCAAACTCGAAAGGGTTTACCAGTAACCACTGAAGAGTTCCTCTATCCACCACCTGCCTTCATAATCAGACCAATGTTACCAAGCCCAATCTGTTGGACTCGTCAAAACGAATCATATGAGCCCAAACTCGAAAGGGTTTACCAGTAACCACTGAAGAGTTCCTCTATCCACCACCTGCCTTCATAATCAGACCAATGTTACCAAGCCCAATCTGTTGGACTCGTCAAAACGAATCATATGAGCCCAAACTCGAAGGGTTTACCAGTAACCACTGAAGAGTTCCTCTAGCCACCACCTGCCTTCATAATCAGACCAATGTTACCAAGCCCAATCTGTTGGTCTCGTCAAAACGAATCATATGAGCCCTAACTCGAAGGGTTTACCAGTAACCACTGAAGAGGTCCACTGTCTACTTCCTGGCTCCATCATCAGATCAGTTTCAAGACTTCATACGAAGATTAATTTCGATACGACAATTAGAAGTAGGGTAACTACAAGTGAAGCTAATGGAATCGTGTTAAATAATCCTTACTAATATTATAAATGCGAAAGTAACTCTGTCTATCTGTCCGTCTGTCTATCTCCTTTTTCACGCCAAAACTCCTGAACCGATTTAAATGAAATTTGGTACACAGATAGTCTAGAGCCTGAGAAAGGACGTAGGCTACTTTTTAATGCGAAAAAAGGGATGTAAGGGGTTGAAAGGTGGGGATGAAAACTTGTATGGAGGTATTGTCAATTAACCTAATTAATTAAAAATTCTACCTAAAGACACTATTTCATGCGGACGAAGTCGCGGGCACAGCTAGTATACTAATAAAAAATATAATGATAAATAAAAAAAAATTACATACCCAAGACTCGAAAATCCGTTCAACGATTAGAAAAGAGTTGTAATCTTCAAACGGCTGAACAGATTTTCTTGAATTATATCTAAGAACACTTTCGATCAAGTCACCTTTCAAAGAAAAAAAACGCACTTAAATCGGTCCCTTCGTTTGGGAGCTACGATGCTACAGACAGACACACAAATACACAGACACATAGACACGTCAAACTTATAACACTCCCCATTTTGCGTCGTGGGTTAAAAAAGACAGAAATCAATGACATTTTACAGAGAAGTGTTGTTTGTGAAGAACATCGACAAACAATAAAATTAGTCATCTCATCCACTGTCTTATAAAATCAGCGATCAGTTTTATTTTTATGGGCGATTCATTAAATCCTACCCGTCAACCAAATGCGATTGATATAAATAGTACTTAGTGAGTTACACTGGACACTAATTTATGTACTTATGTCAATGCTACCTAAACCAGCAACTAAATCACAACTATAAATAATTAAAAAGAGACCCAAGTCGTGCCAAAACCGGCACTGTATATGCATTGCGGTACGGTAGCGAGCACAATTCGACTAAACTCGTTTAAACTCACATGCAGTAGCATTATTCTTCTATGTTTTATTCCTATCCATCCCAAAGGTATCTGGAAAGGCCGCCATGCCATTATAACTACATTTTTATTAACCCCCGACGTTAAAAACGAGGGATATTAACATGTGTATTTGTGTGTCTATCTGTAGTATCATAGCTTCTAAGCCGATGGACCAATTTTGAATTTGTTTTTTTTTTAAAGGTGACTTGATCGAGTGTTCTTAGCTACAATTAAAAAAAATTCATTTAGCCGTTTGTTCATCAGCTCTTTTCTATTTGTTGATTGGATTTTTGTGTATTTTCAATGTTTGTACAAGAGTTTTACAACCAATCTTATCACGGTATATAAATAAAGAATCTTATATAAGGGTCAACGCAACTTAACGTGTTTATTACTCAAATTAGTTGCGTTAAGAACACATTTTTGTGGCTGCTACATACATATAGTAAAATGCAACGACACCTCTCGTTGTACAGATACGCATTGATGACACATTATGTACGTGGGCATAGTCGTTTTGTGGTAATTTAAAGTAGGATGTAATACCATTTATCGGTATAATACGGTTAATTAATGAGGAAGTGATACGGTTTCAGCCTTGATAGGTTGCGTCATATTCATCTCGTGTTGGAATCCGCGATGACCGCCATCACGCGATCATATTACATTTATGATCGTTTTACTGATATATTTATTATAAAGACAAGAGAATATTACACTTAAGTAGCAGCCCGAGGCAACTTACATTTAAATCTGTTAGTTTCGGAAGTTTTTGCTACAGCTTATTAAAAAACAGACTTGAAAATTAATACAAATATTGACATTATGGACCGATTTAATGCTTGATTAAAATCTTTAAATCTTAAATATTTAAGAGTAAACGCTATGGCGATGGCGCTAACTAAATTGTTATTCCGTGAACGATGTTGTCGTACATAATACCCGCATTCTTGTGTCATTGTATTTTCGCCTTTCGCAAACATATTACGATTAGAGCAAAACAGACGTTCCGATCATTTCCAGGTCCTATTTTTTTGGAAATTGTATACCGTCTTATACAAAACTAGTTGAGAATTGCGTGACGTTGTAAGTTACCGAAACAAAAACAGTTTTCAAGCTTAGCTTATGCAAAAATTATGAGAGCTGCTTTGACGTAGTGTCTACCTATATAGAGGAACATTTTCAGTTATTCTCTATGAGCAGGGCTTACAAATACTGTGGGCCTTTCTCGATATGAAAACTCATAGTGCGGATACAGTTTAGTTATCACTTCAATATTATAGCAGGTAAGTATTTTTACTTTCATAAGTAAAGTTATCGACTATAGTCGAGTTCACTTTTTGATAGTGTTATTGAAGTGAAAACTTCTTTAGCGGCGTTGTGCACTTTTTGGGATGGGTAAAACATGTTAAACTCGCGTCAGGACACGTGACCCTGATCAAAAATTCGTAAGACGGAGCTGTTTCTTATATTTAAAAAAATATAACATTCGCAATTCAAACATTTATAAGAGGCCAGGAGCGCAGAACTTCTAGTGTACCCTATGTATACATTTAGATATGTTATTACCTACTTTTTATTTTTAACCTAATTATATATATACAGATGTGTGTGTGTATGTATATGCAAAATACATTGTGAAGTTATGTTTTCACTTCTGACGTGCAGTCCTACGACTGACTGTTTTTTAGCAATTATTTTAATAAGATTACAATGACTTGGTCAAAATCACAATCACGGTCTTATTATCGACGGTTAGGATGCACATAAGCTTATTGCTTATTTTAACAATCGACGTATTCCGTTATTATTGTTAGTGGTTGAAACAACTTAGTTAAGTACCTTAGCTATGTACCTTGTATTGTTATGTACCTTATTAGATTTATACGATTCAAATGTATATTAGCACTATTATTCTATTTTTTCTCCTTCTCTGATCGTACACTAAGTGCTAATAAGACAAATGTGTGTGTATAGTCTATCTAAAGGTTGCCTGTAAAAGATTGCAGACTGCGATAAGGCTGCCTATTGTACTTCTGTTTCTAATGTATTTCTTTTTAATTGTATCCTATTTATGGTGTGCAATAAAGAGTATTTTTATTTTATTTATTTATTTTATTCTAAAGTTAAAATGTAAGTTCACATAAAAACAGCCTTACCGGTAACTAGCTTATCCTATTAATCCCACTAATATTATAAATGTGAAAGTTTGGATGGATGGATGTTTGTTACTCTTTTACGCCAAAACTACTGAACCGATTGCGATGAAACTTGGTACGTAGATAGCTGGAGACCTAGATTAATATATAGGCTATAATATATAGGCTAGGCTTTTTATCCCGATATTCCCACGGGATCGGGACTTACGCGGGTGAAACCGCTGGGCGTTGCTAGTAATAAGTATAATAAATATACGTGGAAGTTTGTGAGAATGTATGTACTGTATAAAAATATATTTTAATTAAATATAAGTTCCAGGGGTGTTACAAGCGTAAATTATCCTTGTGTTACTAGTAATGATCTATGGCACTTAGACATGGCGGTTGACTATAACCCCCATTAAAACGCTGAATTGAAACGCTATTTTAGTTTAGTTATTTTCCCCCCATATTTCACATTTACGTTTTTACTACTTAACCCATATTGAACGAAGTATTTGTATGTTTTGAAAGTTGTGTACAGTTGTAACTGGACTTCAGATTTGCTTACTATTTACTATTAAGGCCTTTCTATGTATATCTTAATCTGGGGTCTGTGTCTGTACCTTTTGAATAAAATTAAAATAAAATAAAATGAAAGTACCCAACGAGCTGCTTTTAATCAAGTAAGTCAGCTCAAATTATTTCTAGAAACAATAATAAAAGTGCAATTTGAAGTACTTCTACTAATAACTATCAGTTTTTGGTAGGTAGATAAACTAGGCTATTTCAGACTGGTATAGAATTGGTAACGTTATTTGCTTTTTTATTCCAGCGGACCATCAGTACATGAAAACAACATCAACATTAAGGATAAGTATTTTCAAACGTGTGAATATTTGTAACTACCCACATTATCATATATTATGTAATTCAGTGCAGTGGTTCTGCGCAGTTTACTGCACAAAATTGTTATTCCACTTTAAAATGTATGAAAATATTTATTTTATGTCAGGGTTTCGTTTGTATTTAAAGCGTATTTCTACTGTTTGTTACTGTACATTGCTAAGCGGACATTGTACGGGCATAATATCGTTTTTGGTCGGCACACATGACTCGATTGCTCACTGGTACCTACACTAGTTTGCCAGTTAATAATTAAAAACAAAAAACATTCCAAGCTGTTACAAATCTAGAGAAGATTTGGCTAGATTTTTAAATTAAATGAAGTATAAAACGCCTTGTTTACCTAATTTATATATGTGGTTGTCATATTTTCGCCGAAGTTTGGTTTTCGGGTCAAGCAGCAGTGCATTTTCGGCTAAGAAATATTCGGTTTTTGTCCAGAAGATTGTAATTTGGGCACACGAAATCTGGAGAAACGCAGGAACTTTACGTTTCGGGAAAAAATGCGTGATGCATGTAAATTCTTAATATATTATTGCACTCAAATATTCAAAACGAAATAATAATAAAGGGCTCAGTCCACTAAACTGTCTATCCAAACCCGTACTGGAAGCCTCTTGGGATCCATTTACATTTTTCGTCCACACAAATCCCCTTATGAAAAATGATCCCCAGTGGGATTTCTTTGTATCAAATTTCTTTTTACTTATTTACTACTAACTTTTGTTAGTTTTGAAGTTTATGTTTCTGCCTTATTTAGAATATTTATAAATCCTATTACATGAAATTTATTTTTTAATTAACATTAATTGTAAGTAAATCTTTGTTCTGGGCATCAGTTTGACTTTTGTCAATGTGTGGTGTGTATGAATATCTATCAAAATACACTTAGGCACGCTAGTGGACAGAGAAATAAAATTGTCAACAATTGATAAGACACGCAATATTGGACCTCCTTGCAATGATATATTATGTTGGAAGGAAATATTCTAAAATATGTCCACAGGCAACTTTATCAACGAGCTGCTCACAAAGTCACAACAGATGTAACGATCAATCGACTTACCCACACCAGTCTGGAGTTTTTTACTACACCAACCAACCTAAAAGTGATTGTACACGTAACAATGCTACACTTACAATATTATGTAGTACAATGTGTACATATCTATCAGTAAATCTGTAGAAAACGGTGGTAAAAATGAAAGCCAAGATAAAAACTGCACGCTTTCTTTTTTAAGCGTTACTAAATGTAGACAACCAAAATTGATGTTTTTTGTGTCGATAGCAATCTTGTTGATTACTAAAATACAACATTTCACCCGTATCTCTCTAACAGCTTATGTAATAATATAAATAAAACCGGCCAAGTACGAGGCGGACTCGCGCATGAAGGGTTCCGCACCATCGCACAAGAATAAATACTATGTAGGTACTTTTTAAATACTTTAAAAACACGTGTCTAGGGAGCCCCCTTTAATTTGTAATTTATTTTTATTATATGTTATATAGAAATACACATTCTGTGAAAATTTTAATTGTTTACCTATTACGGATCATGAGATACAGCTCGCTGACAGACAGACGGACGGTTCTTGACGGACAGCGAAGGCTTACCTCCGCTGTCCGTCAACAACAACATGCCTATTACTAAGGTAATAGGGTCCCGTTTGTTACCATTCGGGTACCGAATCCTAAGAAAAAAACATTTTTTTAGGTCCATTGTTAATCCCACTATTCCACTAATATTATAAATGTGAAAGTTTGGATGGATGGATGGATAGATGTTTGTTACTCTTTCACGCAAAAACCACTGAACCTTGGTATGTAGATAGCTGGAGACCTGGATTATCGCATAGGCTACTTTTTATCCCGATATTCATAAGGGATCGGGACTTACGCGGGTGAAACCGCGGGGCGCTGCTAGTTTAATCATAAATATGTGACGGTGACACGGAAATAGGACGTGTAAGAGATCTCATTCAGCAAATATATTATAACGGAATGGGAGGTTCTAGTTCGACGTGATATATTATTCAGTCAAATCTATCTTGTATACATACATACATGTTAAAGAGTAAACAGTAATTAATAAGTGAGTAATATAAAAATGTTTATGTTTGTGAGCAATTTAAATTCATGACGTGTTTGCAGGTAGAAGAAAAATGGTTTCTTATTGTATATTATTATGTTGAGTGAATACACCGAAGTGTACGCTAATTGTATCCTTGGTATGTCATTTAAGAGGCTACAGTGTTGTTATTATTTTTCTTTCCATGAAACCTTTAGCTATCGATGATGGACTTGCTAGACATAGCGATGGTTTATAGATAACTAGCAACCCGACCCGGCTCCGCACGGATAGCAGAGAGTTCCTCATGAATCACTCTGTATATTGGTGAAAACCGCATGATAATCCTTCCAGTAGTTTTCCAGTTAATCGCGAACAGACAGAAAGACGCGGCGGAGAACTTTGTTTTATGATATGTAGTGATGATGATAACTCCAATCATGACGACAATTGTTTTTTTAAGCGTGTGAAACAATACCTTATAAAACTAACACTATAATGTGCTCAAATTGAAATTAAATAGGTATTCTGTTAATTTTTTTTATCCAAGCGAGTTTTTGTGTTGCCAAATGTCTATACGACAATCCAAATCTGTGAAATGTCAATTATAACTAAGTATTAACTATTAGTGTGATTGAAAAAACAACAGCAAAAAGTGGACGCGCGCATATTATAATAATAACATAATAATATAACTTATTAGTTAATTCGGGGTTGTCGCATTTGTTATTTTGCATAAATCATACAAGAATATAGTGTCCAGAAAGAGGCGTGAAGATTGCAAGTCTAGCAGTGTTTTGTTTTATGAGTTGTGCGAAAAATATTTTGAAAGTAAGTACTTAATTGGCGTCGGTTCTAATTTCCTAAAATAATTTCGGCTAAGCGCGGTCTCTTTAGTGTTATAGGTCAAAACGATTCTCATTGAAATTAAAATTTTCTCAGTTAATTATTAAACAGTTTAAATGTCAATTTAAACTAAAAAAATATAGTACTACTTTTAACTGTACTAATGTTACATACAATGTATGCATTGCTTGTAATAAGTACCCATTATAATATATTCTTCAACTCTAGCAATCAAAGAAATGCTACGATACAGAATTGATAATTTTTTTAAAAAGGCAACTCTCGTACTTAGAATGATTCTGTGTGGACTTTACAAACATTTAAACACAGGGTACAAGGAACACCCAGACTCGGGACAACTATTTATGGATCACATAAATTGTTGTCCCATGTGGCAATCGAACTCACAACACTCGGCGCGGCATAGTCCGACACGACTTATTTAACTCACCTCACGTGCAATCTTTGCTTTGTTGAGTTAAAAAAGGGTGACTAATTGTTGAAGATAAACTTTTTCCAACAAAAATTTTATTGAAAAAATACGAGTTCCCATTTACTATTTATATAGCCTTTGATTTTTAGATACCAATCTAATCTAAAACCACGTTCAGACGACGGGAGTTGAACGCTGTGCTAATGCGCGTTGACGCAGGCAACTAAAACAATATTGATACGACGCGCGCACTACGTGGCGGTGATTTTAAACAAATTCGGTTTAACGGATTCGGTCTTTTAAATAAAAGTCCGTATATAATTTTTCACATAGCATGAGTTAGGTGACTGTTCATTTCATACATTTCAAGCAGTTTACTTTTGTGTAAAATAAAAATTATAAGATACAAAAAATTTACGCGGTTTTTTATTTCTTCATCAGAAATAAAAATGTTTTAATAATTTTCTGTTTTTACGCCCATTTTCAACGAATACAGAATTTAAATTTAACTGCAACAACACGCGTTCAAGGCCCGAGCAACATTCGCCGTGTGAACACTAAACAATAACCCAACGCGCGTTCGGCGCGCGGCCAACGTCCGTCAACTGAACATAGACTTGCTGTTTTACCTGATTTACTTACAGTCGTACAAAAAAGCAACGTTCCATTTTACGCAGTTACACTTTCACAGGCAACACAATAGACAGATAATATCTATGTTGTAACTGGTATCATCAATGGACGTGTGTGACCAAACACATTGCGTAATATCATTCAACTCATAAAGCTGCATGGACTTACTGTAAAAAAACTGTAAAAATTCCGTAATTAAATTCTTTCCTCTTTACTAAGAAACTTCTTTTATTAAAAGTAGTGTAGCAAATAAATATTAATATCAGTATCATAAAGGCCTTGTTTTAATCTGTAAGTATTTCAACCTCTGACAAACTATGCTATGACATTTTACCGCAATCAACTATTAAAATAATACAAAGACCAATCAGCACAATTTATCTCCAGCATTTAGCATAATTGATTAATACTAAAGTGCTTGATAAAATTGGTACAACAGGCAATTAAATTGTAATCTGAAACTGTCTAAAAAGTGGGCTATCCGGCTACAAGATCGTGGATATTATCATATCGACCGGATGCATCGAAAGTGTTAAGAAATCGACATAAAGGAGAGGAACTTGCTCAATCGATGAATGCAGTTTGTATTACTAATCGAACAAATTATAGTTTATGCGTATAACGGTACGTCATTGATAAAATGTGAGACCGGATCCATGGTGTGGTGTCGATTTTAATCCATATAAGAAGTGGTTTACTACTGACAGTTAGGTGTTAGCAATATATGCAATATCAAGCTAAAAGCAACGTCATTGAAACTGTCAGCCTCTGTGATCTCATGTTAATTTGTTTAGATGACAAGATTTCTCTCTTATGACATGGTTTTTTTATACAGTACTACTTTCACATTTACAATTCTACATATGTAGGTACAGCACATGCAACTTGACTGTTATGTAACTACATACCTCTGAATAATTAATATTTATAAATACGTGGTGGAGCCATGCTTCGGCACGTTTGGGCCGGCTCGACCGGAGTGATACCACAGTCTCAAAGAAAACCGGCAGTGAAGCAATGTTTCATTGCTTTTCGCCGAGCGAGTGAGGTTGTCGGAGGCCCTAACCCGTCCCTCTCCCCCCTCCTTCACTCCGTCTCCCCCTCTTCTCCTACTCCCACCTTAAAGGCCGGCAACGCATTTGTGACTCTTGAGTTGCAGGTGCCCATGGCCGGCGGTAGTCACTTACCATCAGGTGACCCGTCTGCTCGTTTGCCCCCTATACCATAAAAAAAAATCCTTCGAAAAACGCTGTTTCATTAGCCGCTACATTTACACACTTAATACTCAGCCTCGATAAGTAGCGAAGTCATAGCAAGAGAAAAGAGGTAGAGGAAACTACCCTAATATTTTTTAAAACAGAGAAGATAGAAAGAAAACCTTTTTCAACTCGAACTTTGAGTTTATAAATTTAACGCGTTTAAACATACGAACTCTTTAGTCGTATAATATTAAAAAATGGCTATTTTTTATTGTATGTACATTGTACATACACTGTTAAGTCGAGAGTAATAAGCTGATTTATATCTCTGCAGCGGTACATTAAGTTGCCGCCAGCGGACATTAATATAAATAAACTAGAAACTATCATATACATATTATAGGTTACTACGATTACACAATATGATACGTCTGTATTTTTAAAGCATAAATAGCTAAAGGAATCTACACTTCATAGATAAACTAAATAGCTCACAAATTATTAATTTATATAGTTCGTTTTAACTCGTCGTGAAAAATTGATTTCTGATTTTTAAAATAGAATATAATGAGTACTACTACGGGATATTATAGGCAACCCTAATATTATAGGATATCTAAGTACTCCAGGCCTAATTATTACATTGGAAAAAGCCATTTTTTTTGTTCATTGTATATTTGTAAAAATGTGGGTAGGTGGTTAATACGCCTCTGCTTACCTTTCGGGGATATAGGCGTGAGTGTATGTTATTCATATTTGTATAGAATTATATAACCTAGCAACCCTATACTCTAAACGTTTGCATTCCTTGTACTGTGTAGTAAAACACATAGGTAATGTACTGTGTGGTAATTTGGACTTAGAGTTTCTCGATTGCGCAACGCACAGTAACACCTCCGCGCTACATGTTTCTAATAATGCAACGAACTTAATTCTTTAAATATGGTAAGTTTTCAACTCCGTAAGATGAGAAGAAATTCTGTGTGGTTGTATGTAGTTCGTCATTCTCCTTAGTAGTAATTAGAAAGGTTAGGCCTAGGTCATACTCCACCTTACTAGCCTATAGCGGGAACTTGCGTTTACGGATTGAGCAATCGATCCGTAACCGCAAGTTCCCTTTCGATCTTTATAACTGGAGAAACGTCACCCGTTACTATATGCACGATTTCTTGACAAAAAAAAATATCTTTTAAAAAAAAGTATCACCGACTTCAATGGGCTTTTTAATGGAAAGTAGATATATTTTGTTTCAATATAATATGGGTAGGCCAACCAAACGCACTGCTTCAATGAGACAGCGATGTTTCGGAGCAAAACAAAAATATCATCGACGTATACAATTTTAGATATTTGTTGATTTTTCAAAAACCACTAGACTGATTTCGATAAAATTTAAATAGGACCACTTGGATACCCTTTGAAACAAAAAAAGAATTTTCCAAATTGGTTTAGGCGTCTTCAAGTAATCGGTGAACATACATAAAAAAAAGATTCCGTCGAATTGAGAACCTCCTCCTTTTTTGAAGTCGGTTAAAAACAATACGATTATAAATATATAACTATTTGCAAATTTTTACGAAATACACATTAGAAACATCGACCCATTGACCTGGTCGCGACCTTCCAGACAAAGAGTTCGCAGCTGGTTGCGACGTACATTCGCTTTCATTGTGTAGTGACGGTGTGCGTTGTGCCCAATTGAAAATCCTTTGTTTTGTAACCGAGTTGATGGTATCTGTTCTCATCGTGGGAGGCAACAGCAATTAGTTGATGTGAAGCTCAATAGGCAACACTTTAGAACCACCACACGTACTTAATTATGTTTTACAACATACTAGTATGCATTGTGATTACAAGTTCGTACATAATATGACTCGACTAAAACCTATGTATATAGTTACGTTAGTTTACATCAAATGCCGTGTGTGCATCTTGCATGTTAGAAATATTACGGGTTCGCAAAACAACTCAGCAAAATTTTAATGGTTTCGGTGTAATGCTATAGGAACACGTAGGAAACAAACAAAATCATACATGCAGCAGAATTCAGGCCGAAATGATTATGCTAAGTTCTTATTGGTTATAATCCAAGAATCAAGATGACTAGAAATAAATTAATGGTAAATGTTTTTTTTTTTTTTTTAAAAGACAACTCCCCGCATTAGGAATTACTCCTGTGTCGCGGGGGACTTTACAAACATACAAACAACGGACACAAAGAACACCCAGACTCAGGTGGGAATCGAACCCACGACCTCTGGCTCAGCAGTCAGGGTCACTAACCACTAGACCAACAGGCCAGTCATTATATAAGCATTTTTATATAAGCTGTGTTTATATTTGATTTAAAAAAAAAGTATCTACTTCTCAAGATGAGCCAATCGAGTCCAAACTCGATTAGTTTATCTGGTTTAATTCAGAAGTTTCTATGGCCACCTTCCGACTCCATCATCATACCCTAGATATCATGTAGCACCAAAGTACACAGCAAGTCAAAAGAGCCTTAACTCGATGGGTTTATCTGTTTGGTTTAGATGTTCCTATGGCCGTCTTCCGGCTCCATCATCAGAACATCTCCATGGTACCATATTATTGTATTGTCACCAAAAATAAATATTTACACCAAATATGAGCCCAATCGGACATAGGGAAGTGGTTCGTGCCGAACACACGTACTATATATTAATACAGTAAATATGCTTTGGGCGGACAGAAAACATATATTAGGTTTTAATTTCAATACCTAATGCAGTTACGCTCAAACAAAGCAGCTCAAAATTACTGAGATACGTACTACTAATTAGACTAATTACTTACGAAGGTACAAATAAAATTTTGATAATTAATCAGTTTGTTGTTTGGCGCCGACTCAAAATAAGTTTATATAAAATTTGATAGTTTATGTAAATAAGCTCAATACTTAAGACTTAAGGTTTATTTATTTTTTGCTTTTTAGTTCTTTTCGTCGGTTTATTTTTTTGTGAACAAGATTTTTATATTAATTCACAATTTTCTGACGTATATGTAGTTACGGTAAATTACGGAGCACACTATTTAAAACCGATCTCTTCTGTAATTGCTCAAGAGGTCAAGTTTACAAACATTATCTATAATTAGAGCCATAAAGTGTGATTAGTTATCTTTGTACAAACAGTGTTACATCCGGGAAATTAATATCAATTTTAACCGTTGGTTATTTTTGCTTTTATAAATAGTGAGTATTTTTTCCGAAAAAAAAAAACATGATAAAGATAAGCACCCCACGCATTTTTACGATAAAATGATGAAAACATATTAATGTGGGGATTTATTATAACGTGATGATTTCATTTGAAATGTGGGGGAAAACTGTAATTTGGAATAACAAAAATAAATTTAAGCGCAAGTCGTACGTTATTCTTGAGCAGAGTTGAGTTAGTTTTGAATAAAGTAAAGGATTAATGAAAACTGGTTAAATTTTTCAATGAAAAGAACTAACACAATGGTTGAAATCTACTTATAATAAAAAACAACAACCAAAACTAAAGGTCTTAGCATTACTTAAATATATTTTATTATAAGTGCTACATTTAAATAGCAAGGTTGCGATTGCAACAATCGGTCTGTATTGAGATTTCGCATTTCTTATCGTAATACGGAATCCAAGGGTAAAATTCCTTCACTGTTAAAGTATCTTTAAAATCATAGCGATGTTATTTAAAAAATAATTACCTAGTATTACCCTGCGCGGCAACTTAAGTTGATGGAATTAATAGAAACAAAGTACTGTTGTTGTTTCTTATTTTTTTTTCTTTTAAAAGGCATCTATATCTATAACTTCTGATCTAGGCTATCGCCGTATTATTGGTTCTCTACACACATATAAATTATACCCAGACGAAGAACAATTATTTATGAATCACAAGTTAGTTGTCTCATGTTTGATTTAAATTCACAGCACACGATTTTTAAACCGCTATGTCATTCGTGCAGTCATTACAATATTCTATATATATATATATATAAAAAAAACTATAATGGTACCTGTAATGATGACTACAATATTACTAAATTGTTATCAGATCTAAAAAGCCAATAGCTAGTTTTTCGTTTTAATTTTAACTATAAAATACGATTTAAACTAAATTGATCAGTAACTCTAAAATAAGATTACAATTTTAAAAGTATGACAAGTACATGTTTATAATTTAAAAAAGGTGTGTCAGCTCCGACGCACGAGTGGAGTTAACTTACAATTTACTACCTCTCTATCTCTCTTATCATTTGTAGACGCTGTACAGTATATATTATTTATATATATATACATATATATATATATATATATATATACATATATATATATATATATATATATACATATATATATATATATACATATATATATATATATATACCATTAACACATTTCTATTTACATGCGTCGAGGTAAGGAGTAAACTCCACTAAAGCACAAAAAGCGCCTTAAAGCGTTACGCTGCCCTCCGATCATTAAATTTTACTTATATTTTTTTCATACCGGGCGCCTTATATGAAAATCGATTCTTCAGGAGTTAACTCCAATAAAACTAAAATAAAAGCAGGTAACCCCGAAAAGAGTAGGTAGGTGTCGACAGACGAAGTTAGTCGGGATTCTGTTGAATACTGGTTCACAAAGCGTACACGTGCTAACTTATTGGAGTTTAGTCTCGTTTGCATCTAGTGTACCTATTATGTATTATTTTATGTGAGAGTATTATAAAATATAATAAGAAAACATTAAACAAAGTAAATGTGTTTTTTTTTTTGTAAATTTTCGCTATTGTGATGCCCACGATGGAGAATGACAGACAAGACCAATTTGGCAGACAAGGCCTATCTGACGATTTTACATATTAGATATAGTATATGCCTATTTACTTAATTTATGTTATGTACCTATATAAAACAGAGTGCATACTAAATGTCCACACGAGTATTTAATAAACTATTATGATACTACCCGTAGTGATAATTATTATAATTACTACGCAAAGAAAAGATAATTCTACATATATCTGTCGGTATACAAGGATAGCAGTAATCTATGTATAACAATTTGTTGGACTCGTCAAAACGAATGATATGAGCCCAAACTCGTGCGGTTTAATAGTAGTCACTTAAGAGTTCCACTAACCACCTCCTGGCTCCATAATCAGATCAGCTCCAACATGCCAAATTATAGTATTGTTTTCCGAACTACATATATACATTACATACACAGTTTCATTTCGATACGACAATTATTTATTTATTAAAACTTTATGCAGATGTTGTACAAAAGCGAACTTAATGCCTAAGGCATTCTCTGCCAGTCAACCGTAGGGTGAAGCAGAAATAAAGAGTGGTAGGTGCAAAGATATGGTAAAGAGAGAGATAAAATTCCAAAGCTACGAATTTTTAAGTTCTTATAATAATAAGATTAATTGAGTCATTAACTAAATATACACATTACATGGAATACACACATTATACTGATACATAATAATATATACTGATACTTTAAAACAATTAGAAGTAAGTTAAAATTTACTTCCAAGATTTGTTTACATTGTTAGTCATTACTAGTGAAGCTATTAACAGCGTGTTAAGAAGGTATTTGTCATAGTAGTTTGCGAGCACTGACATTCAAAAGTAAAGTAGGTACAATTTTTATATTACAATAATTATATCAACACTCTTCCTTTGTGGGAGACTGAGGAACTGAGAGGAACAGATCCCCAGGCTCCCTTCTCTTGGACAAGTGGCGTTAATTTTCACAATATTTTACAATAACTAAATATGAGATAGACTTAAACCTAGTGTTAGTCTGTGCGTGATGCTGTGTATGTATGTGTGTATGTGGTCTGATACGGTATTAGTAAGTTTTCAGTATCACTATATGTTTTGCAACCAGGGCGTGGCGTTAGTATTCTTTTTACGCAATGTATAGAAAGAATGGAGTTAATTTTTAAAACGAGTTTGCACTTTATTGCATATTTGGAAGTGTGTGTGTCGAATAAAGTGTCTTTCCAAGGTGAAAATTTTGTAAGGAAGTTATGGGATTTATTCTGTGTGACAGTTCCAAAAAAACATATTGTCCAGTGTCTTTGTCCTAATTATTCTCTGTTCTGATTACACTCTATTGACATAGACACAAGTTAAACAATGTTCAATGAATGAATTCAAACATTTGGACAATTGTAATGACAATACAAATAACCTTTTAGATAACAAAGTTCGTGGGAATGATATGAGGATACTTATACAGGTTCAACTGTTCCTGTATCCTTAGTAAGCAAGATAATACTGTTTTTTATTATACGTTTTATTTATAACTTAACTTAACTTTTTACATATAAGATATACTTATATTTATACAGATTAATTAATAAATAAAAATGAAATTATTTTCAGCCTTTTCCTCTCTTGATATGGGTCGAATGTGACAAACTTGTACTGACCATGAGTGTTACAATAGATAAGGAGTCTACATGACATCAAAAAATAAAATTGATGATGATAATAGAGTGATGACGATAAAATAACTGATTATAAAAGGCCACAGCGATATAAACACTAGTGTTTCCTTTACAGGCCATTCGACCTCGCCATCTGAGTGATACTTTTAGAGAGATTTTTACTTTTATTTAATAGTGCCGTTCCTTTACGCATATGGATGGGACTTGAGCAGGAATAAACTGAGATCTGTGCCAATCATGTTCCCTGGCATTTTAAAATAATTCAGAGACAGCAAACGAAACAAGTCAGCATAAAAAGTGAACCGTTTTCCCATCAGAGGCAACACGAGCCGAAAGTTGTATGGTAAAAAAATACTAGTCATCAATGAATCTCATTAACCCTCGTGACCCACGGTAGCAGCCAACATACACAAATTTATAAAAAAAAAACACTTAACAATAAATAATCAAAATATGAAAACCATAATTTGTTTGATTTCTTATCCATCAATACGTACAATAATGAGATATTCATAAAAATAAACCGTCATTGCTCATTGTACTAAGTCTGTTTACCGTATAAAAATATAATGACATCCTTACCAAATGTAACATGTCATTTCCAATAATGAACAACACATGTCGACTTAACGTTAGGGTAGATAAATACCAAGAAAACAATATTTTATGTCTTTGTAATGCCGAGTCTTTTTTGTAGAAAGCCTTTCAAGATAAGGAGCTAGCTACTACTGATGGTCAAATAAAGCCGATGGTGTTGTGAAATAAAATAAATCTACCTTAGTTATCCATGTCGTTAGTTTAAGTGATGTACTTTAACATAATAAATAGATATTATCTGTGCTCGCCTTATGCTTTAAAAATAATGAAATAAATAGACTAGTTACTACGCCTTAAGGTCATAGCTCATTAGAGCCACCCTCGTCGCGTCAACTCGAAGTCGACAGGTGGTCCACAGGTAGACGCCGCGTTGTCACCAGTGAACGTCGCGTGTTCGAGTGGACATCGAGTGTTCAGTCAACGCTAGGCAAGCATGCGAGCAGTGAGTTATCACCGAGTGGTCCACTCGCCGTCCGCGCGTGGACAGCTTGCGGGCGAGGCCATCCGGCGACGCTACTGAGTTGATGTAGTGAGCGCTTATCCCATAGAAGTCCATTTTAGACCGTAACGGGTCCGAGCCGCTGAACCCGAGGCTCGGCTGTGTTCGTTGGCAACACGTGCTCGTCTCGTTTTACAACATGAATTACTTGCTAATAACTGCGGCGAAGCCCAAAAGAAGGGTTATATGTTTGACTTTTATTATGCCCGTTCCTATGTTCCCTCGTAACTACTAAACGGCTGAACAGGTTTTGATGAATGATGTCATTTGATTAGTCTTTATTGCGCGAGTCACTGGGTATGTTAAAAATATAAATGGTTTTTAAAAATATTATTATAAAATGTTTTAAAAGATGATTACAAAAATATATATAACTATGTTTATTAGTTTGTATTTTTTATTTAATGTTTGTTTGTTAAAAAAAGACAACGTGCAGACGCCTGTATTTCGTTTTTTTTATTATAAAAATATACAAGCAACTAAACAGTTGCGATACCAATGGTTTCACTTACGTTGCCAACCCTATAGTCCCGTGGAATTCTAGTGACCCTACTCTGCGGCGGAGAAAAGGCAACTTTAGTTAACTTATTTAGATTTCTGTGGTAGTGACCCTAGAAGTGTTGCCTTTTCTTAACACACTTTTATATTAGCTTTCCTTGTAACTATGTAAATAAATCTTGGAAGTCAATTTTAACCTACTTCTAATTGTATCGAAATGAAATTTTGTATGGCAGTATATATTGGGCAAATTGGAGCTAATCTGTTGGTGGAGCCAGGAGGCGGATAGTGGAACTCTTCAGTAGCTAGTAGGCTTAGTACCGATGGAACCATGAGGTGGACGTGATATTAGTGGAAATCTTTTATACTTTTGCTAAACTACATTTTTTTATCATCTTTTTTTTTTAAACAACTACGTACGTTGGCATATAAGTACACAGTCTAACTGCTGTTACCGGTGCCTATAAGCACTCGTAATATCAGAGGTGACAGTTGCGTGTTGAAAACTCTGTCCTTTCAAGCGGCTCCGTCGAATATATTGATCACCAGAATTAAACCACGACGCCAGTTATATTGGATACGTATGCCTTCTTTCAAGTCAAGAGATTTCGAGGTGGGGCAGCTACCGCTCGACCAGAATGGGAATAGGTGTTGCTTCGTTGGTAAAATCTGTAATAACTGGGTCCTGTCGTTAACCGACTGGTAAGAAAAGTAGTCTCTATTTGTGAGCTTTGGATATATCCTTTTTTTAAATGTGTACATATTTTTTTTTTTTTTTGGTGACGAGGTGGAAGATCCTCATGGATGTCCTCCGCCCTTTGGGGGGGCGAAGGGGTCTGTCGGACTCTTACCGACTAAAAACCACCCCGGTGTTCCGCTACTTGCCTATGATCGGGGGAGCGAGTATCGCGATTGCATTCTTCCGCAACCCCCGATAGGCATTGACCCGTCTCACCCTAGACGGATCCCGTCACCCGGTGCGACTATCACCCGTCGGCCGCACTCCTCTGAGAGCGCACGCGGAACACTGCGCGCTGCCTCTCGGGCCTGTATCTGTTCGGACGACGACTTCCCCAAAAGTTCGCCGTCCGCAGGCCGCTTCCTAAGGTGGCCGGAGATCGTTAAACGCCCTCCGGCGCCCGGTACGTCTGCTGCGGGTAGAGAGAGTCGGATTCCGCTCTCTCTCCCGTTCCGCCGCCTCCTTTGCGGACATCACCTCCTCGCAGAAAGAGGCGACGGCGTTCCATGCACTCTCGCTCCGAACCATGGCCAGAAACACGGTTGGGAGCGAGAGACTACCCGCAGCACCAACTGCCACGACGAGATCACAGCGCTGACTAGCCCAGGCTGGGCATTCCGCCAGCGTGTGAAGCGCCGTGTCCTCGGGGCAGTCACCACAATGGTGGCACCGAGAGGTCGGCTCCCGGCCGATCCGACACAAGTACTTTCCGAAACAACCGTGCCCGGAAAGCACCTGCGTCATCCGGAAGGTGAGGGCTCCGTGCCCTCTCTCCAGCCACTCTTGTAGGATGGGTCTTATCGCCGCTATAGCGGCGTGCCCAGCGCTAGGTCGCGCAAGTCGTAGCTCCCACTCCACCACCAGGATCTGGCGGAGCTCGGCAAATGTGTACATATAATATAACATAAGTCAAGTATAAATAACCTTTTGTTTTACCTATTTCTTTTCACCCTACCGGGAACTTACAAGTTAAGCATTTATTAAAATTTCCTTAAGGTTTAATTTAAATGTAGCGATTTATGTATTTTATTTTTCAGCGTATTACAAATTACAATCCAATATAATGTCACAAGAAACTTAAGACACTACAGAAGCTGTATATTTATGAAACAATTAGTTTATGTTAAACAGCAATGAAATACATATTGTATGCTTTGTTAAAGCGACAAAAACATACGTATTATGTAACCGTTCTAAATGACGAGTGAACGGTTTTACATAAGTGATTGCAGACCTACTTAAAACACAAGTTTTGAAAAGTATCTGAGTTCTTAAAATAACCTCGACATCTACCGGCTTTCCTAATTCAATTTTGTTTTTTCATTTGCCAATGAAGCAACGAATCAATGTTTTTTTTTGGCAAACAAAAAGTTGAAGGGGTGGAGAGTGACATGGACGAATATTTATTCAGGAAGTATGGTACAGTTCCATTGAGTTTTGTGGAGCCTGTTTGAAATGTATTATACTCATGAATTAATAGTTTTATCTGTTAATCGGGGTGATCACAAGAAATCTTTTACAAATTATCTATCAATCTCTAAGAGTAAACAAAAAATATCTAAATCATTATTATTTTGTCACATGCTTGACATAACTAGTATTATTTTAGGAAATTATCTTGTGTATGGATTATTATATTATTATCTGTGTAGTAAGAATTATCTTAGTCTTAGAGATTTATAATATAATAATAATTTGGCACGCATGGTTCATACTTATACTATACCAGATGTTTTAGCGCCGGCTGTTTGAAAACGAATCTTAAATGGACATAAAAATTAAGTAACCTTGACAGTTCCTGTATAGAAAGAAATATTACTAAGAGTATATATATAGCACTCATTTAATTTAGCAACAACATAGCTAAACTAAGTGTGTACATACAAAATAATACAACTTAAATGAAAATTTATTTCGGAACCATCACGTTAACGTATAACTACACCATGGTCACAGGTGCCGCCCACACGTGTTTACTTTCCTTATTTAATACTATCAACACATGTTCCCCTTTATAAAAAACACCATAAATAGACGGTCCCTAGATGTTTTATCGACCATAAACCGGCGTGCGGACTCCTTCGTCGATAGATCACGTTCGCAAGGGAATATCCCGACTCACGGTTTTTTCTAAACACCACACTTCCTTTCGTCTCCGGAATGATGAAATGAAATTGTGTCAAGTTTACCTATCTCCTATTTTGTTTTTCTTACTTTATATTCAGTTGTGGTTCGAGTATGTATATTTGAGGTATAACCAATATACCATAAAGTTGTACACAAAACCTCGTGCAGTTTTTATAAGAATGTTTGTGGTCCTGAAAAGTAACGCTTCTCATAGTGAAATACCATTATCTATATCTATATACATAAAAATTTATTAACAACGGTTGGGTCCGCATGGGAGCCATCGCAGAGATTTGTAACCCTACACCTTGAAGCGAAGAATACGCGCTAAAACATAGTTTTAGAAACCGCCTCTATTCTTAGAATATTGAGATGAACAATGCCTCTTCCGGCGATAGTTAAGCTCTAAACAAGTTTCGGTTTTGTGGTCTTATTTTTGTATGTTTACCATGACGTAAGTGCCAGTTTACGGGAGAAGATATATATATTCCATTACCATATCGGAAACTCTTCTGAGTTTTGAATATAATTTGTGTTTCCATTTCATTATAACAATAGACAGATGTTTGCATTTATCGTCAAACACTTGTTCAATTGTCTGCTGCCTCTTTTGTCCAAGTCAATATTCATTACAGGGCCTTGTTCTGGTAGGACATAATATAATAAGTAAAATTTTGCCTCAAAAGAGATTTGTCAGACGCCAAACCAAACCTGTTTTTTAGAAACATTCATCAGTTTCTTCGTTAAACTTTCTATTTTTCGTAACAATTTCTTCTCTTGAACAGAACATAATTTCAACACGAATCCATTAAGAGTTATAGAATGTTTTGACAATTTGTTTTTTGTTTTTAGAATAAGCGTGTAATATAAGTCCCCTATTTTCTAATTTTTTTTCGTTATAAATCAAGAATTATCGTGAAGTCTCCCTCTTTCACATCAGTCATGGCACGTGATTCAAAGTCATCATTACCATAATCCAGTTTCGCAAAAATGAACGAAGTCCCCTAGTTTTATTCACCTCATTTGAATGATGCCATTGAGATCCTTGGGGATGCATTAGGCCGCAAGATGTTGGATATACCCAGGGATACCAAAAGCTCTTTTCTCATTTATTTTGACGACATATATTTAAATTATTATACGTGTGTAATATCATGTAACATAAGGTCATTGACATGATATAAAAAATATTTCTCTTTTGTTTCAACATACCTTCCAGGTAAGCTTGGAGTGTATGTTATTGTCGTCATCATATTTATAATGTTATACTACTGAGGTTGTAAATATATAACTTATCACATCAGCCTGCCTGATGTGGTGTTTACCGGTGCTTATACACACTGTAACATGATTGGATTAGAAATCTATACGTTACTCACTTTATAGGTTTAAAACACCATTTGATTTTTGCGTAGCTGATGTTAGTATTAAGTTTCATCTGATGATCTTAGCATATAAGATGTATTGCAAGGTTTTTTAAATTAACAGTTGGTATTTCACGATTTAGGCATAAAGAAGAAATACGTTATCCAAATTGTACAATTCACCAACTACAATTCCGCTAGAGCTTTTGTTACTACACGCCCCCCGCAATAATTAATACTGACTATTAATGAATGATAACCCTGCATAACAGTGCAAGTTTTTACGTCTAAAATCACTGGTCCCCAATGTGTCATGCTTCAGAGACGCTCAAAACCCTCTTTCGACAACCGAGCATAAATGTGTTTTTGCGAATGGATCCAAATAAATTAGGCGAAATATATAAATAGATTTTGTGTTTTACCACAGTAAGTATTTATGAATATCAACTCTACACATATAATTTAAATTTTCAATTCGACTGTTAAATGATAGTTATTTCAAGTAGAACCCACTTTTTAGTCCCAGCGATACTGTCCATTGCCGGTAGGGATTGGAGATGGGGGCGAATATCTTAGAGGTAAATTTAATTAATATTTACATTATTCTGCTTTTATGCTTACAATGGCATAAAACTCCTTTAAAACCATTATTTTGACATATTTTAATATACTTTATAATGGCTAAATAAATATTAATACTATTTATTAAAGCACGAGCAGCAACATTACGTCTAACTCGTTTTATAGTCCAACAACAATTATGATAATGTAAAATATATACAGTAACAGGTAATTTGCAAACCATATAATGTAATTGACATTTAAAGCTATTCAGATATTTAGCAGAAACACTACACTTTCTAGGAGTTCAATCTACTTATGAACCACGTGAATGTTCAGGGACTGATAGACCACCAGGTTCGGAGTGTGACTAACGACAAAAATGTGCCCACATTTTGTCTAAGCAGTATTCTCTAACAATAACGTGGCTCTTTCATTGGTCAGTTTGTATCAATAACATAGTCTTGAAGGATTTAACATGATCATTTCCATACATCTATTTGCGAATGTAAGTCAAGTTTAATGTTTTCAATAGCTCAAATATGAAATCTATACCAATATTATAAAGCTGAAGGTTTGGTTGAACGCGCTAATCTCAAAATATTGGTTCTTTTAGTGTTGGATAGCCTATTTATCGAGGAAGGCTATAGGCTATATAACATTACGCTACAACCAATAGGAGCGGAGCAGCGACAACAAACGCAGCTGAAACGGCGGGGACGCTAGCGGTAGTAGTAAATAGTAAAAAATGCTAATAGTTTTATTTTTATAAAAGTCCAGTAAAAAGGGCATAATGTCATTTCATGCCAGGATACAGTGGAGCTGTTTGTTTTTTCCAAAGGTGGCCAACGTCTGATCCAGGGCTAATTCGTGTAAGGGAATATTTTGAACCCCGGCCATATAACATCACGCTACAACCAATAGGAACGGAGCATCAATGAAAAGTTTTGCAAAAATGGGGAACATTTACAAAAGCGGACGAAGTTGCGCAGGTCAGCTAATGCAAGAATAAAATTGCGGACGTACAAGTTTACCTACTACCGGTAGATTTCTATACTTGTTTACAGTGTCACAAGATGCACAGTATTTGTCAGGTGGTTTAAAGTAAACACGATTACACCATTCAATTGTGCTCCAGCATTTTATATTTCAACAAAAGCAATATTCATTCCTCGGTGCGACCAATCACTTGATGATATCGATATTCCTTTTGTTCTTAGTAATTTGCTTTTACGAGAAAATGCCTGCGGGTTATCGGGTGAATATTTTATTTCGTCAGAAGTTTACTGTGCGAAACACGTCCTCGGCAATTGTAATGGAATAATACCGTAGCTAGTCGTGCTGTTATTTAGGATATTTAACAAAAATAATAGCGTAAAAAGATGCACATATTACCGTTGTGCTTGTTTGGTACCTGTACGTTGTACATTGGCCTTTTGGTATTGTAATAGTGTATGCGACCTACATATGTATTTAATGCATATCGGAATTATTGTCAAGATAGGCACGACTACAATATTATAACAACACTTAGACACTCTTTAAGTAAGATTCTAAGCAGCCTGTATAACATCTCAAATACCATAATTAGTGGCACGGAATATACTAACCGATTTTCCTTGTAAGCTAAGCATGTTATAGGTACATTAGTATAATTGAGAAACATTTTATGCGAGTCTACCCAACCGTAGGTTTCATAATCATACTTATCCAAATATGTATGTTTATTTTTAAATTCTACATTGCTGGCTAAATTATCGACGTTGATAAACTGATGTGATAATAAGCATTCTTCAATAAACTGGTGCTCATACTACAATTATAATGATCTGTTGTTAAGAGGGTAAATCTTAATTCTTTCCTCTACCAGGTCAATGGTCCTACATTGTTTGTACTAAACCATACATCGCTATAAGTCTGTTTTTTGGGAAGATTATAAAAAAATATGAATATTGATAATAATTTCCTCTACCTACGGGTAGAGGAAATTATTATCAATATTCATATTTTTTAGGTTTTCCAGGTTATCGCCGAGGGGCTTCTGATGCGTAATCGCGCTAATCGATTCACTAGTAAAAAGAAGCAGTCCTGTCTGTTCTTACTGTGTCTTGTTGCATAGACAAGGATTTTATAACATTAATTTTCGTTTTTTTTGTAATAAAGGCAAAGTAAAAATCTGATATTGCAACGTTACACGCTTGACCGTCCCATTTTTACAACGGAGGAGGGTGAGAAGGGAGTAGAATTAGAGAAAACCCAGCGAGCAAATAAAGTATCACTCTTAACCACACCAACAACTAAACCTGTTTGATCTGGTATCGGACATTACGGATTCAAAGCTAATTTGGTTGCAATCCTTTAGTGTTGTGCTACTAGTTCAACTACGTCACGATAGTGTTTTCGAAATAATTTCTTTATTATAACTTTAGAAGACGGAAACAAACTCATTGATTAACAAATTGTAGACGACAAATTGATTTCTAATAGAACAAAGCTCGTCGTTAAACAGAAATAACATTTATATTATTATGTTTAAACTTGCTGTATATCGATTCGATTTATGTCGCGTTCCAATAAACAAGAAACGATTCGTTTTGCTTACGGACGGTAAAATGTCGTTGAATTTCCTATGAAAATTTTACCGTCCGTAAGCAAAACAAATCGGTTTTTTTTTTATTGGAACGCGACATTAGTGATGTTATCAATAACGTTAGTTTAAATTAATAGTCATAGACTGCTAATACTATTAATTTAGAAGTATTAATAGTAGGTAAAGTATTAAATACAATCGCGTGAAGCCTCTATATGGTATATATAAATTTCAAGTCTTCTTTATATTAATGTTGGTATCGCATGACTACGAAGCCTTAGCCAACGTTGGGAACGGCAATAATTGCGGTACAGTTAGTTCTGAACTGTGTACGAACTGTATTAAGTCATTAAAGTTTACGCTGATGATCCGCATCGTGCCTCCGAGAAGCTTTCAACTGGCCGTGCAATGTTTAACTAACTTTGATATATTGAACTTTATGAACTACAACTAGAATAAGTTTGTTTCCGAGCTTCTCGCTTTTTCAATTTTGCGTTACTAATTTTTTTTTTATTATTATCAGCCATAGTTGGCCCGCTGCAGGGCAAAGGCCTCCCTACTCTCCTGAACCGTGAGGAATGGTAGGAACCATTCCTCACGGTTTACAGCTTTATGCTGCCAATCTACCCAGTTCATCACGCCATCTCTTTCTGGGTCTACCGCGACGTCGCTTAACGTTTGCGTTACTAGTTATATATAATTCTCTAAAGTAATACTAACTTACGCCATTGATTTAACTTTTCTAGATCCTATGTTCAAAGTTGAGCGTGTAATCAACTTGTCTAGTTGTTATCTATAGATAAGTACATGTATGTTAGGAAGCAGAGTAGACAATTAAAATGATTCATGCCCGGTTCCTATAATATGGAAGCGATCCGTTTTGCTTACGGACGGTAAAATTTTCATTTAAAATTCAACGAAATTTTAACATCCGTAAGCAAAACGAATCGTATCTTGATTATTTTAAAGGCTAATATGTCATATTAGGTAAGAGGGCTCGGACTTACCGGCAACAGCCAGTTCGAGTTACATTTATATACACACATACATACACATATATACACATACGCAATATCCCTTTCCTTCCATGGCGTTCTCTTTGTAATTTTTTTTTTGTTTTATCACGTGTGTGAGACCAAATTATAATTTTGCAAAATGTGGAAATCTAATACAACTCTGCCTACCCCGTCGGCGTCGGGGATATAAGTGTGAGTATATAATAAAAACTTGAGATAGCTGACACACGGCCGTCTGATTCCAAACTAGGCAGAGTCTGTACTATGGTAACCAGACCACTGATAAACGTACTTATATATTTCTATATTTGAGGTTGGAGATTGTTTGACTTATCATTATTGAAGTGTATGAACAATGGACTACTTAGATCCATCAAAATCATCTCATCCTACGTGAGTGGATGGAACAACCCTACAACAACAACAAAACTTTTATTTACCAACGGGCCACAACTACTTATATAAACATATTTTGTGTGAGCTCAGCACCTACAAATGTATATTTGTATCACAATTATAAGCTCCTTAAAATAATAATATCGTGCAGAACGTTATCAGTCATTTCTTAAGAATACCAAGACCAATTAAAAATATTTTACACAAGGAAAACTGTTTGTGAACCGTGTGTCTTCTTTAAAAACGTGTCTAAATAACATCGAGCAACATTTTTCTTAGTTCATCAACAGACGGACCGGGCAGTTAATACATAGTTCCCAACGGACCAGGTCGAGACGTCTAAAGCCTTTAAGAATGAAAGGCTGATTTAAGGCCCCAAGTCGGCGATAACGAGGAAACCGGCTGCGCTGTTAGCCACTCAGTAACCCTACCTACTAAGTTTAGTGCATACTTTTAGTAGGTAAAAAGTTTTCAGTAAAATACGGTTTCTAATGGACATTACACTAACAAATATGTCATGGATGCTCTTTGACTGATGATCAATGGAAAGTAAAACTAAACCGCAACACATAATGACAGAACTTGTTTAGTATTTGTCTCTCTGCACTGAATATCGGACTCGCACGTCACTCTGCTATCGAAGCCCCACCAAGATCCCCGTCACTAGATTGAATTTTGTCTTACACGGCGGCGTTCACAAATTTTGATATTCTAAGAATTTTATGATACGAGATACGATATTTTTTAAATTTGAATCTAAAGAAAAGTAAAATGGTAACACAACACCCACTCTAAGACCTTAAGCTATCTGGAAACTAGGCAACTATCCTACAGACGATCGCATCGATAATAACCTCGTGAATAGTGAGAAACCTGGTATCCACTACTAAAAGAGGTACTTCTAAACTGTCAATGGTGACAACAATAGTATATAGTATAACAATAGTAACTAACCTCAGCAAAACCTTTGAAAAAGACTTTGCTAGTAGAGATTCACGCATAGCTTAAAAGGATAAGACTGACAACGCACAACTGACACCAGTGATGCTACAGCTATTTAAATACCTACTGGAAACCACTTATTATCAAGCGCTTGTGCTTGTCAAGTTATTGGTTGTAATGATGGTTATATTGGGTCATATACCCAGAGATAGCAAATATTCAACCCCGGTAAGGTTTTTTATAAGAATCTAATTCGGTGAGTTTAATATGATAAAATATAACCGGGCCGTATTGGCGTTTGGTTCAATAGTGCCAACAGTGTTGTGTCTCACTCCTGAAATGATTTAAGTCCAGTCAGTCAGTCGGAGTCAAAAGGAAAATAAACTGAAGAAATTCACCACATAATAGCTCAAGCGAGGTAACGATAGGCAAATTATTTCTTGTTGAATTTATTATATTTAACCTACATTGCACTTAACTGCGTAGTTGTAAGTCTTTATTATTTATGGTATATGTATATTACTCTGTTTTAACCATTTATTTAGATTTTAATTGACACAATGTGTTAATATAAATAGGCAACATTTAGAGTGTGAAAATATAATCACAAATTCTGTTATTCTCGTCTATCAGAAAAACGTTTGCTTAGTCAGTAGGAGTTCCTAAAATTTCCTGGCTAGAAAGGTTTTACCTATCTACCCGCATTTCGACATTCTGGGTATGTCAGTGTCGAACGCTTTACGGGAGTTATAGTGCCATTACGTGAGATATATGGCTTCAAATCCGATTTTCCAATAAATCCGTCAGCTTATGTGTAATCTTAGCTTATGCTGGCTTATCTTAGCTAAATTCAGCTTAATTCGATCTCAATAAGTCCCTATTACTAAATGGGGAAATCGGAATCCTCCATTCTAATCCTATATTATAATAATACACTTTACCTAAGAATTTGACTAGGCACGAGTTATTTAGTATTGATTTTAATAATACACAAAAAAAAATTACGAGAACTATCTTTGTCTGTCGTCTTTGTTGGTTTAAACAAAACGTTAAAAATAAACCCTTACTCTGTCATTTGATACAATCGCAACTCAAAAGTTCTGAACGAATAAAACGTTTGAAATGGATAGATAGGGGAAAAATACCTTTACTTTTGTATTAGGCGAGTCACTAAAGCATGCCAATAGGGCTCATATTACAGTGGAATGCAAGGCGTGGTCCTGAGCGACTTACAATTCTTATGTCGGGGGAGTAAAATAAAATTACACAATGTCCCTTGAGGAGTTTCGCACGCGACAGTAACGATAAAGGGGATTATTGGCTGCACTACAGAATGCACCCCTACGTCTTATTAAGACGCATATTGGACTAAAGGGCGATCACCCCAAGCGCATTAATAGGGATTATTGCGATATCTTTACAGACATGAGTCGGTAAATCACCTTAAGCTTTACGCCTTTGTTTTATTATCGCCAATATTGTTCTTCGATTAGAACAAGTCAATTTGAATTGCTTGTAATTCTTGTAAATGGGTCAGTATTGGCCCGGAATAAAATATTTTCGCCCCTTTCCAATATCAAGGTTTGGACATGGCAGTACCCTACACCTTAGCTTGTTTGAGATGTATTGATCCTATTCGGGGCAGACATGCCACCTGTTTAACGATTCAAACCAACTCACACCACTGTAAAACAAAGTTTGTAACGTAGCTGACAATTCCAAGAAACATAACTTTCAAGTAACATTACTGGTCACATTTGGTCAGTTAGTCACGGTCATCTGGTGTCCTAATATATTATGTACCCGGACAACACCCTCAAGTTTCCGATGAGTCATTGGGAACGACAAATGAGAAGCATGACCAGCGAGGGTTCATGTCAATTAAATAGGTTGCATACTGTACAACGATTTGTTACTACCCCTGTGAATTAAGTGTAAAATTCTATTAGGGAAGTGGTTTGTGTTAATATTTACTTGCTTTTAGTACCCGCATTTTTATAAAGTGGTAAAGAAAATAAAGAAAAGCTGTAACAATATGTATACTATGCTGCACAACACTGTAAAGAATTTAACAGGTGCAATTGGTTTGTAGACTGTTCTAATTTCCAATACAGTTCCGTGACTTTCCTTCATTGTATCTATTTTTAACTCACAAAAGGGGGAAGAGTTTTTTATGTACGTATTATCGCAGGACTTTTTACAGAATAGTCCGTTTCCGATTTTTTTTTTTCATTGAGTAGCGATGCTTGGAAGTTGGTCGCATTTTAATTTGAAATAAACATTTCAGTCGTAACGGCAGGAAATAGGCGATAAAACGATTTAGTCATAAAGCTATTAAGTAATAAGGGTATAAAATTAAGACTTTATTGGTTTATAAAACTTACTATCATTCACTTATCAGTTTCTTTTTCCATCGGTTTATTAAGTAATTGCATATTTTTAAAAACATTATTGCCATACATATTTCCAAAATAAAATATGTTATAAATCAGACATGGTCCCCTGTTTTTTTTTTATTTCCTTATGGTCTTTGAGACTCAACGCAGAAACGCAACACTTGGTCTCTTTTGAAAGAAGGGGTGATAGGGACGGACAGGTTTCTACTCAAAATGAAGCAACCCGAGTTGGGATCCACCCCACGAGAACAACTAACGTAGAGTTGTACGATATTTACTAGTGAATAAGATTGCCAGAACTCCAATTGGAGTTGTAATTATCCTCCTTTCTCCTATTGGAATTTTCTAGGAACCTTTAGGAGCCTTTTGATATTGAGAAGTATGTTATTATTAAGTACACAATTTAGTAAAAACCATTTAAAGATGCAACCTTGGTAGTTAATGTCGTGCTCTTATCTACAGCTTACACGGCGGTCTCTTCTAAGTGACATTGTCTTTATAATCTACATAAATATAGCATAAGTATTATAAAAAGACAAATATATGTTTTTTTTTATCATATCTGTTACAGTAGAAGCTATTAAAAAAACATATTTTATGATATGTTCTTGTTTATAAAGATCGTCTTATATCAAGTTGTATTTCTGCTGTTATCTGAAACTAAAAAATCTTATTACAGGGCCGGCAATCAACCAATCAATTAGCCTATCGCAGTTTACTGCTAGACTGCTGCTAATTCGCAATACGCGAGTGAAATTCGATACGATGACCGCTTATCATAAGGCCGACTATAAGCATATTTGACACCTTAATTAATGGTACAAAGTTCTGCATTGATTAATGCACTATGAAATAACGGATATTTCACCCATCTTTGTTGCATTTCGGGCGGAAAAGATTTGGCGGTGAAACCTAATTATAATCGAAATTATGAGGAATTATCTAGGTTACAGTTGTAGCGTGTACTTTACACAAAAGTCCGAATCTAGGCCAACAAGCGAAAACAATGTTTTAATTGAATACACGATTTTTACAATTTTTCTTTCCTTTTTGTGATTAGAAATTTAATGAACTTGTCGAGTAGGTCACAAATTTATAATTGTTGGAGAGAGACAACACGACAGTAAAATCACAATATTGTTCTTACTGTGGTCTAAGAGTGTATGTGTGTGAGGGGCGTGTTGCCGTCACAACGGTACGGACGCTCAAGCTTTGAAATAATACTGAGATTTGGACTAGAATGGAATAATGTCATCAGTTCACGCTTTGTTTCACGACCCTTCCTACCTACCTATACCAGAAAAATAATCCTGTATTGAGAGGACACCTACAAAACAGACAAAGTACTCATACGCTCAAAACAACCGCCTAGGAACCGCGTAAATAATTGTCCTACGTGAAATCCGAACAACACATAACACTTGCAGGCTTTAAGCTACTTAACTACAATTAAAAAGAAAGTTATTGGTTTATCAATATTTAAATCCTTATTATGATCCAAGTCGATTTAATGTTATTATTGTATAATGGAAAATTTAACAAGTAAGTACCCAATACTCTCACAGATAATCGGACAGTAGTTACAGTAAAGCCATGGCTCGATAAAATAGAATAATCCGATTATACGGGTACAAGGAACCGTTGATCGGATTTAGAAAAATACTTGGAATGCAATGAACATCTCTAGTTCTCAACGGAAGATCTTATCGCATTACTTCATATGAAAAAAAAGACATCAATGAAGTTCAAATCTCAAAAAATTATAAAGAATGATTTCATGTAGCGTTAAAACACTGCCTACTACACCATTTTTTACATAGCATGAGTTCAGTCACTGAACTTGATTTCAGATTCAGATCCATTTCACGCAATTTATTATTTGTAAAAAATAAATATAAACAACAAAAAATGGTAAAATTGGTAGATAAATAAAAATCTGTATTAATTTTCATTTTAAAGCATATCTTTGTATTTTATTCCCCCTCAAGACTTCTAATTTAAATATTTACTTTAAAACTCAATTTGTGAAAAAATCTGTATAATTTATTAATTCATGAACCGCATCTTAGTAGAGATTGATATAATAAAATTGTTATAATCGAGTGCTTAAATGTTTTTATAACATTCATAATCGTTATTTAAATATTTTAAAACCCGCAACAATTAGAACGTTCTTGTCTGTGAAGCGATTTATACCTACTTCGATAATCACGTCTCTCAATCGATAAGCACGACATATGTACATACAGGGACATAATATGTATGCCGTTTGCGTGTTTTTTGTGATTTGTTGTTGTGTTTTTCTCGCTTACTTGTAGTGAAAACCGATTGTTCTATGTGGTAAAGTCTACTACCTAGGCCTGGGGGATACTTTGAGCGGGAACGAAATAATGGTGGAACTCTATTTCCTTCCTCTAACATTTTGGATCCAGTGGCAAATACGTTGGATATTGGGACAAACTTCTCGAATCGTTTCGAAGATGGATTATCTTCAGTGAGATGAACGATTCGAGAAGTTCTTTGATATATTTCTTATTTGGGGTCGAAGCTGACCCGTAAATAAGAAATAATCAAAGAAAGCACCGGTAACTGATGTATCTATATTTTTTTGTTGATTCCAGGTAGAATCCATTTTATCCGCCATATATTGCCTTCTCTACCTAATTTATGGTAAATAAATGAATAACCTGCCCCTATGTCCAGCAGTTGACTATGATACGCTGATTGATTGATTTGATTGAAATAATTGAAAACTAATGTCTGTTTTATTTTTGTGCCTTAAATCGATTATTTTTTCTACATGTATACATTATATAGTTTTGATTATTAAATACATTTTTTTTGTATGATTTTATCAACACTACATCTCTAATAAATTCAAACACTAAACTCTAAACACTAAGCTCACAGAAATTATGTTATGTGAAAAATGGTATAGTGTTCTGATTAAGGCAAAGATAAACAATTTTCAAATTGCTGTCACTGCTAAAGAAGAAAGAACTTCATGATTTGAAAATTTTAGTACAAAACTAGAACATTTCATTTAAAAAATTTCATGTAAAATATTTAAATGTTTGTTCAACTAGGCCGTAGACCCATTTTAATTAAAGTTTTAATGTGTTTTAATTTTAATTAAATTCTTTTCTTCTTTCCTTTTCTTCTTTTAAATGTATTTTTCTCAAAGCACTTAAAATTTCTTTTCTTGGAGCGGGTAGCTAGCAGCGCGAGTTAGAATGTTTAAGGTGGCGATAATTATAATCGGTAAGTTACCATCGCATTTAACAGTGAAACTTAGTTAAGTAAACGCTTGTGAATATACTTTTATAGCGTGATTGTATGATATTTTAAATTGTAATTGGTCGAATGTGTTTTCGACTCTTATTAAATCTGTTAACTTTCTATAGTTCCTACTAGTTGTGTTGTGGTTACTACTACTTCGTATGTAACCCTTCTGAAAAATATAGTTTTTATCTAAACAATTTTTTTTTCTAATTTGTTAGCAACTACATCTATACTAATGCTTCAACCTATCAAATTCACTAAATAATAGTAGCCGCTATGTTGTTCGTACTTCGATCCGTACTCAAGTGACATTATATCTTGTAATGTACGCCTAGCGTTTTTATCACCCAACCATTGCCCGCTTTTTGTCAGACGGACCAATGGCATCGCGTATAACTGTTTAACTCATTTTTATTAAATAGTGAACTGTTTTTATTCCACTATAGTTTATCCCTAATTAAAAAAAAAAATCTGGTTTTAAATGTGGCGACAACAAATTGATATGGTAATTAGCACGTTCGAACAAACAAACTTATGATATCATATTGGTGTATACAAAACTACAGAACTAGTTCTAAAATTTACAGTCAAGCTCTCAATGCAATGCAACGGGTATATAGAACAAGGCCTACGGTCTACAACGGTACTAAAAGTAGACCTACGGTATTTGATTACACGTAAAATTATGTCAATGTCACTCTAACTATAGTTAAATCAAAATATTTTTTTTTTTTTAAGCTTCAAATAATAGTTATTTGCACAATACCTCTGCCTTAAAATCAGTTTTTAATTTTTTTATCTGTCTGTCTGTTTGTTCCGACATCTCTCGGACCGGTTGACCGATTTTCAAGGGACTTTCACTGGTAGATAGCTGGTGTTATAAGGAGTAACTTAGGCTACTTTTATTTTGAAAAAAGAATTAGGGTTCTGCGAAAAATATATAAATATGCACACGCGAGCGAAGCCGCGCGGGAACTGCTAGAGCATAAAATAACAAGACATGTAATGGTATGTGTGCCTATTCTCTGGTAGGTGTTTTAGGTACCTACTGATGGGAATGTACCGGACATTCATCATCAGGCGGCCTGTTTGGGTTAAATTAGTTATCGAATCGTTTAAACATCCTTGCTAATATTTTGCTATCAGTAGATATTATTCAAAGATAAAAAGTGCGCGACTTACAGTATCAAGTACTGAATTTAGTTCAAGGTCAGACACACAAGATAACTCTCTTTATTGTCACCCAAATATTTGGTTGAAGAATTATGCTAAACAATATCATTTATTATACAGGGAATAGGATATTCAGGTACTTCTTTATAGAACTCTTTGTAGAATAGAATTGCGTAAATTCTTTGAGCTCTTGCTCGAGCCATTTGCGATGTAATGGACCGGGTGAAGCTGACGTCAGAATGCTAATGGAAAAATGTCTGAGTTCGATTATAGTCTTTTAACTCGTATTTTTTTTACTTCTTTATTTTTATAGTGTGGGCACAGAGGTTTTTCTGTGAGAAGTATTATTATGCCTTGACGGCTTTTCAGTAAGTTAACAAATATTTTATAGCATATGTGTTGTACTTAATTTGTGCCAGTGTGGCACTTGATTGAACTTACTGAAATCCTTACTTAGTTTAATTTTTTTTAAATACAAAAGTATATTATATAGTTACCACTGTGCTTCCTTATTTCAAATCGCAATGGATTAACCAATCGACCTATGTTATAGATAAGAATAGTTTATTTGCCAGAGAGTTGCATAGGTTTCTTTTAGTCAAGAAGCAATCAAGGTCTCTCAGGAACAACTATTTACAATATATAATAGCTGAGTCTTATTGAAACTATATAAAAATTACATTACATTTGTAGGATATTTTTTTTAAACCCATATTTCATATAAGCACTAATAGCAGTGTTAGACTATGCAACGGAATGCGTGTTTAAAGTTTACAGGCAACAGTCTCTAATAAATTTAAATATGAATTTTAGCTGACCGTGACATTTCAGTAATGCTCGCCATCTTGATAATTGTATACAGTAGAACCCCGACGAAACTTTTTACAGAATCACGACACACAAAACCTATTTACACGCGTGTGTGAGACTAAAACGAGGGGTGGGTGTTAAACTAACAAGGGTGCAATATTCTTATTAACGAGCTGTCAAAAATGTTACACCTAACTCTTAAATCTACTTTGAATCATAGCCCTTCGTGTACAGTATTATTGATTGAAGGTATACGCGAATGACTCAGCTTTACATTGACTATACTTACTTACTTAGCTATATAATCTAACGAAGGTTATCCACTACATAGTATTTAGTTTAAAAAATGTAAAGAAATACATACTACGTTATGTCATGCAATCCTAATGCTAACATTAGTATAACAGTAAATTTGATAAAATCCTACGAACGAATCTGGATGCTACTTGGCACAAAGATAGATTAAAATCTGGGATAGCACATAGGCTACTTTTATCCCGGAAAATGTAAGGTTCCCGTGGGATATTTCCACGCGAACAAAGTCGCGGGCAACAGTTAGTGTTAAATAAAATGTTTTGGAAGTTTTTGCCAGAGGTAACTAATTGTGCCCGGAACACTAAACGGGATTCGATGTAATTTGGTGCACAGATATAGTGTCTGGTATTCGGTCAAGTTAATAGTATGACAAAGAACTTGTTAAAGTTGGTTAAGCTACAAATAACAATGATTCTCACGACTGTTAAGTACATACTACGTTTCGTAATTATTAAAATCTGGTAGGTGATAAACTTTGCATTAAGATATGTATATATGGAAATTTTAACCTACTGAGACGGAATTGGAATAAATCAGTACGCACAGTGCTGTAGCAGTATAAATAATCTGGAACTAACCAAGTTTTTAATATTTGTCAGTTTGAACTATTTCACTGAAAACAGTCAATACTCGGTCACCTTAGCAGCTAGAGTAGACCCACCATTCTTAATGTTTAAATAATTCCAACTTGAAATTACACTAAAAAGTTTACATAGTAGATGGCATAAAATGTATTTCTTTAGGTATTTGAGTAAACTTCGTTTTATAAGAGCTTTTGTTGTATGAGATGTGTCTCGCACACTTATTCTATTTTGGATAGTTAGTAGTAATAAATGGAGAATCAAAGAAATTGGTAAGTGGTGGTGTTGATTGAAGTCATTGTAAATAACGTTTTACTGGATATAGATGGAAGGGTACACTACTGTTAGGATTGGGTTATGAGATGTTGTATCAATGTATGTTTGTTCGTATTTTATGCGCTGCCGTACATGTTGCCAAGGATACAGAGAAGGACACAGGGTCCTTTCATTCAGTAAAAAGTATTGTTCTCGAAGGTTGGGAAAAGCTACTCTATAATAAATAGCGCCAAGATTTGCCTAAAAATTAGGATGTAATTTTCTTTCCTATTGCCATGTTTCCGATTGATATTTACAAATAATATTTTGGGATATGTTATTTATTTATTTGCGAATATGGGTATACATAAAAGCTAATACATATTCCTGTACTTTGCCATATTCTACCATTTGGTATGCAAAGAGATAACAAAATAATTCATTAAAAGATTTTGTGAAAACTTACAATAAAAAGTTCCACTTATATATTAATGATGTCATGTTATGTTAAATAAAAAACTAAGAATATGAATGACATATTGTTAGTGTGTGTGTTTTTACAACAAGCATAGGTTGACACATATGGTAAGTGAACAAACGAATAATCTAAGTAGGTATGTTTACTAGTTCCCTAAATGATAAACATTTTAACACGCGTTTTCTGTTAATCCATAAATATAACACCGAGAAACAAAGATGATAGGTTGATAAATAGATATTAATGGCTACAAATGTTTGCACTCAGCGGGGTTGATCCCGCAATCAGTAACATTGTAGTCGAATAAGCGTCATCATCGTCATTTCAGTCATAGAACATCCATTGCTGGACATAGGCCTCCTTCAAAGACCGGTTGGAAGCGGCCGGCATCCACCCGTCTGTCCATCTTGTTGGAGGCCGTCCTAGGAGCGCTATCCGGTTCGTGGCCTCCACTCCCGAACCTTTCGGCCCTATTGACAATCCATTATCACTTTAACTTGCTGATCTGTTGTAATATAATATAATACTTACTATACAATATTGTACAAAATACAGTACATTACAATACAGTAATTACTGAAATGTCGTTGTCAATAAATTCGTAAAGCTAACCATGATAATGCTCATATGGTATATCGAATTGCATTGTGTAGAAACCGAAGAAGAATGTCGCTTTTAAAAGATAACCATACCGTCTACAAGTAGAGTGGCGACTATATTTAAAAAGAGAAAAAGAAAAAAAATTGCCTTCCTTAAGACACACAATAACTGCGTAACCACTAACCACACTAATGAAGGTTACATAATAAATTATACCCATCCCCAATTAGCCTTTTAACAAACCGCTTTAAGTAGCAACCATGATTTTATGTTAACAAATTACCAAGCTTCAGGCAACAAGGAAGAAACTTCAGAAACAAAGCAACGGTTTATTTATTGTACTATTTCGCTGAACTGAAAACCGCATGGATACTATCACATACAAGGGTGAGGTCATTTACTTATAAGAATATTATTTAATTATTTATATTTTATTTAGGTACAGCTAGGCACTCTAACCAATATCATTATCATATATTTTATTAAAGAGGAGGAGAGGAATAGATTCATGTCAAACTAAAAAATTAAGAAGAATAGATTGAAATTGATAACGGCCTGTTGGTCTAGTGATTAGTGATCCTGACTGCTGAACCCAGGACAAATAATTGTGTGATGAGCACGATAATTTATTCTGTGTCTGGGGGTAATTTTTCTATAATATGTATGTATTTAGAAATATTTAAGTATTTTTATCAGGATTCTGGTACCATAGTACAGGCTATGCCTAGTTTGGGTTCAGACGGCCGTATGTGAGAGGTGTGTGTGTGAAGTGTAAAAATTTTAACGAACTGTTTCATTGCATCTGTCTGACGGACATGGTCTCGGTCGTGGGTTCTCGTACTAAAATCGTGTGGTGATTTTTGTGTGCTAAAGAAAAATCGGTAATTCAAACAACACCGATTTTTCTATAAGGAAGCAGAGGGAGAAAATATTTATAGAAAGAGGGAAGAATATTTTAAAATATTGAGAAGGACTTTATCATTTTACAAAAAAAAAACTTAAGACAACAAGTAATTAACAAAAAGCCGGCATTAGTAAGCCCCTTTTAGTTAATTTTATTAGATTTAAATTAATAAACGGTACGAGTACAAAAGTACAGTTTGTGACAACTTTTCCCAACTAAGTTGGGGTCGTCCTTTAGTCTTAATATGAACTTCTTCGATATTTTACGTGAAGCGACTGCTGTCAGACCTCTACAACCCTACTAGGCGATATCGAAGTTCTTTAGTTAGACTAGGTTGTCGGACTCTTTTCGCTCAAGTATTGTTTAAAAATTGAAATTGCCAACTATATATGTCCGGGCTCACTGTAAGTAATCATAGCATTTTTGGTGAATACGGGTGTGAGTCAAGTATCCTAGTCGCCCGCCTACACTTCATATCAACATCAAATGTTCGGGACGCTAGAATGAAAGCATAAATGCAAAGTGGACTTAGGCAAGGCAAGGAAGTTCAGGAACAAAGGTATTGTGGTTGAAGAGCACAGCAAGTGGGGCGTTAGCAAATTAATAGTGGGTAGAATGTCGGATGAAGAGGTTATTGTTGTTATTGGTTCGAGTGCCTAACGGTACTTCTAATACCATTTATGGTCTTTAGTAATACTAATAAAAGGGTAGGCAGGTCTATATTCAGAAAAAGAAAAAGATGACTTTGGATGATGATGTGTATCAACACAAAAAAGGAACAAAAGAAGTATGGAGGTACGCCAACAAAATATGATTCATTAGATACATCGGTACAGTTTGGACATTACAAACAGTACATGCATTTATATTTCATATGAGTCATAATGAATTTCCTGATTCACTTGAAATGAGTTCGGTGCAATGTTGATTATATACATGACTAAACATAGGTAATCACCCGGGTTTTTCCCAGTCGTAGTAGTCGTTTTAACCCGGGTGATTAACCATCTTTATACATGACATTATATTTTAAAATATTCTGAAAACGATATTTCAGAATATCGATATATGCATCTGTTGTGGCTGTTTACAACTGTAATTTGGTTTTTTGAACACTTGATTTTATTTCACTAATATAACTGTATACATATATCTACGTAACTCATAATAAAGATAAATTATATTCACTTACTCTTCGTGTTTTTTAATACTGACATATTATATGTACATAAAACACAAAGGGCGGCCCTATTGCGTACTGCGGTTCATTTTTCTTTTTATACCGAACAAATTAATTTGCTGGTTTACCATTCCAGAGTCCATTTAGGAAGTCTGTTCGTAATAAGTTGCAAAAATTAATACTACGTTTAACAAAAAAATAAGTATCCGTATATGAAAATGGCAGTTATTAACGTAGTAGCTTCACTTGTAACTAAGTAATAATAATAATAACTGGACACATCTCACACACGGGCTGATCCCAAACTAGGCAGAGCCTGTACTATGGTAACCAGACTGCTGATAAACATACTTATATATTTCTAAATACCTACATATTATAGAAAAATTACACCCAGACACAGAACAAATAATCGCACTCATCACATAAATATTTATTCTGCGTGGGAATCGAACCCACGACCTCTGGCTCAGCAGTCAGGATCACTAACCACTACACCAACAGGCCAGTCAAACTAATTAGCTTACTATGTTAACAAGTCTTGGCAGTAAATTTTAACCTACTTCTAATTGTCTAATAAAAATTAAACTCTGTAGGTGTATTAAGTTTGAATGACAAAACTATACTTTGGCATGTTGAAGCTCATCTGATGATGGGGCTAGGAAGTGGATAGCGGATATTATCAGTGGCTACTAGTAAACCCTTCGAGTTTGGGTAAATATGATTCGTTTTGACGAGTCCAATAGATTGGGCTCGGTGGATGAGGTCAGGAGGTGGATAGTGGAACTCTTTTTTACTTATTTATTCGGCTCGTCATTAAAGCCTGTTTTTAGTTTTACCCAACTATACTTATTTTAATTAATTACAGCCTTCAAATTTGTAGCTTTATTTATAGTAGCACCTCAGAACTATTACAACCTCATTTTTATTGTTTTTTTTTACCTAAGTTGTTAAATCTGTTTGAAGGTTTTTATACTGGTAACATTGTAAACATCCAGATGACCAACCTAATATAGTAAATGAAAACCAATTTGATGCCAATAATCCGTACGATTATAACAATACTCATTGTACGTAAATTACCTATATATTTAACAGAAGATAACTATGGCAATGCCTTATTTGATCACTTTACTTCTAATAGATTAAAAAAATCGACTAGTATCATGCGTCACACTCCTGAACTCGTCGCAGAAGGATGCTTAACTCCTTGAAAAAGGGCCACCGTTGGGTCCGAAACTAGTCAGGCATCCCCGAAATAAATACGTGAGTAAAACAGTACATCTTTAAGAAACAATTTTTGAAGTGAAAACTTCTTTAGGCACGTTTGTGCACTTTTGCTATGTAGAAAAAGCACTGAACTCTAATAATGCATACATATATAGATCCACTAGAGTGCGCTAATCAAAACATAGAGTTGTGTCAGCTCCTTATTTACTAATGTCACCCACTTGCTAATGTGACGTTTTAAGTTCGTCATTTCGTTTAAGTTTTCACTTCTGTCGGCAGTCCCATGACTGCATTTTTTGTTTTAATGTATGCGTCTATCTGATATTTATCTGTACCGCCTAAAGATTGACTGATGCGTAAGTCATCATATAAGCCTTTAAATGAATAAGCTTGTGCAACAATTTGAAATAAATAGTTACAATAAGTATAAAGGGAAATAAAATAGTCAAATTAAGAGTGGTAAAAGGCCTCCTTTGTGCGGGTGTTGAAGTAATTAGTTTACACAACAGTTCAGATGAAATACACTGTGATGACGTACAATAGACGAAGGAGGTTACAACACATCTGAGATGTGAACGTCCCTCGACAACGGTTCTATGAGATTATAACTAAGATCTCAGTGCCTTTGTGTGATCGCCCACGTCTCGACTCTTACCTCTGTAGGTTCTACTTATAATTTTTTAGATCACATTATTATTTCTGATTGTGCAAAGAAAGTTCTATAGAGTATCTACGAATAGGTCCGCCACACTGTAAATTTTTCCGGAGGCTACTCATTTATTCTTTTTTTTTCTTTTATAATCATAATTCGAACCCTATCAAATGAACTAGCGACGTGAAACCAGCCCTAGCCACAAGTATTTAGCGTATTTTGGAGGGGTTACAAGAATACTAGCAATGTACGACTCACGTCACTGGTATTCTTTATTGAACGTCTAAATTTAAAACATACATCCTATATAAAGATATTAGCTGACCCGCGCAACTTCGTCCGCGTTTGTAAATTTTCCTCGTTTTTGCAACATTTTTCATTGATGCTCCGCTCGTGTTGATTGTAGCGTGATGTTATATAGCTTTCCTCGATAAATGGGTTATCCAACACCACAAGATTTTTTGAATTCGAAAACAAACAAATAAACTCTTCAGCTTTATATTATTAGTAAAGATTAAAGTTTTATATTCCTACGAATTCATTAATTAAAGACAACCCTTTAGGCACGATTGTCCCAATTCTTGGCGGCAGTTACACTTAGCCCTACTAGTTATCCCTACCGGTATGGCTAAGTGTAATTTTATTTATACTTATCCCTACCAGTAGCGGTTAGTTGAACGGTAACAAATTTAAATTCTTAGCCCCAATAGTAAAAATTTTTTTTATCGATTAGTCTACTGATAAAAAAACCAATGCGCCGTTAGTCCAATTGTATAAGAATCTAATCCGACTAATCCAAGTGTACATAAGTCCAATTCGCGTTTTCATTAAAGTCGTCGTACGTGATTTAGATAAGTTTGATAACGCTCCACATGTTCTTTCGCAATCACGATATACGCTATTAAAAACAAGGTCTATGTATATCTTGATCAACAAAAGAGTTAATAATAGACAAGAAACTGGTGAAAACTATTGTATTCCTATTCTAATTTGTTTCGCGGTTCCGCTCGCATTATTAAGGGGGGACAGTCGTTTTTGTACAAATAAAAGGTCCTTTTCTCTACGCCTGATAACCTGTATATATATGCAAAATTTCATGATGATCGGAGGAGTAGTTATAATAATAATAACTTGACACACTTCAGACACGGCCGTCTGATCCCGTACTTGTTATGGTAACCAGACTGCTGATAAACATACTTATATATTACTAAATCCATGCATATTGTAGATAAATTACACCTAGACACAGAACAAAAATAATAATGTATATATATCTTAAAAGCTAGGCTTTAGAAGAAGACCTACTTGTTAAAAATTAAATCTTATTTAAACCAATCCAATTCAGTGGTTTAACAGCTGTTGGTTATTTTTGGCAACGAATTAAAGCGCTTTACAGCAACAGTAAATGGTATTGATTCGTAGCCAGAAATAGCAGCCACTTTCTAAAAGAATATACAATATAATAATATTGTTTCACACTGTAACCAGTCAAAGGAAAATACAACGAGCAGGGCTCTGTCGCTGTGATTGACTATCTGACGTTGGATTGTTTACTACCTATATTGAGTTGTCGATTTTATATGGCCGTAAGACAGAATTTGACTTAGACATAACCTACGTAGTAACATAATACCAATATCAATAATTACTTACTTTTGATAATTTATTCTTATTAGTTTACAGCATTTGAGTTCGTCACCAGCTCACTGTAAGGTTATTACCTAATAGTTAGCAAAATAAGACAGATTAAATCATAAACTATACAAGATTTAAAGAAAGAAAGAAAAATGTTTATTTCTACATAGCACAATACATATAAATCAAAGGTAAAAATACCCGTTTTTGATAAACAATAAAAAAAAAAAATTACACACAGAGAGACAGAAAATTTCAAGTCTAAATCAATAGAACTTTGTAAAACGTTGTTGTTAAGAACATTGCGTCAAATCAAAGTTGAATGAACTATATGCGGAGGCTAAACGGTAATCATAGAATTATCACTTTAGATCAGAGCATTAACAACACAGTAGGTACCGTTACAGTCATGTCACGCTTCGAACGGAGCATAAATAAATAAGTTGGAATATAATGACGCAAACGTACCGCGACGCCATTATCCTCGGAAAAATTATTAAAATTAAAATTTTATAAAAAAGTCTGGTTTTTCTTTTTTTAAAAGAGTGGCCGTGAGTTTGTTTGCCCGATTTCTTCTCACAAGGCTCAACCATTTGGAAACGGGGGTTATAGATCGAAACAGGCAGATGTGATATTATGTTATCCATTTTGTTTTCTTTAATCATTTTACATTTGACGAAGCAAACTATTGTTGCGGTGACTCTGTGTGTGTTGCTCTATAATTTTTAATTATAATAATTATTTATTAAATCGACGATTTCGAATAATTGCACTGAATAAATTGGTCAATTTTATGAAATAAAGATTTTTTTGAATTTGAATTTGAGGTAATTATTATACAAATATTATAAAGCCATAGATTGGTTTTGTGTTTTCATGTTTGGTCCATTAAGAGTAGGCAATTAAAACGGTAGGTCCATACCTACCGTTTTAATTGCAAAACATCCATATGTTTTTGTATTTGTTACGTAGTAACTACTTAGTAATCTGTGCCCAGACGACTATAAGTCTGTACAGTCATTGATTGATGAAAATGTCACCTTTGTTTGCTTGAAACTGGAATGTATACTGAGTGGGATATTTCAATGAGCATAGGACCCATATATAACTTCAGTATAATATAACTGGAATGTGCGCCAAAAGAAATACGGATACTAATACATATTTATAATAGGGTACCAACTTGGATTGTTTGGCTAGTAAGGTCGAAATCTTGTCTTCGACCTTAGTAGAACAAAACACCGTACGATTCATTACATTCAGGGTTAAGAAATAAAAAAAGAGAGGTATACATACACTATCATGTATTAACTGAATTGCGCAAAAATACTGAAAGAGATACTGACAAATTAGCGTCAGAATATCACGCAAGCGTAATTTATATTTCTAGTAACTTACTTTACTTTTAAAAGACATAACGAGTAAAAGAAACATCTGGACCTACCGTCAATCTGGGAAGTTTTAAGGTTAAGGCAATAGATGGAGCACATATCGCACCGATACAGCGCTGTACTCCTACTATTGTTAAAGACCTCTGCCTGACCTCAAAATTATCCATGTGTCATGGGGGCCAATGGTGTGGATTCGATACAAAAGATTCTTAGTTCCCAAATGATCACTTAAACTTCTGTGTACATCACTATCACTACATTATTATAAAACAAAGTCCCCCGCCGCGTCTGTCTGTCTGTTCGCGATAAACTGAACAACTACAGAACGGATTTTCATGCGGGTTTCGGTAATAGAGTGATTCATGAGGAAGGTTTAGGTGTATAATTTGTTAAGATTTTGTGTAAATTGATTGAAATATGTTGATGATTGTTGGAGATGTCTGCTACCCGTGTTTAGTTGGGGCGGGTTGCTAGTACTATACAAAATGGAAACCAAGCATGTGACATATGCAATGATATACATTTTATCTACGAATTATAACATAATGTACTCGTTTAAATCGTTGCATTTGGGCAATACTATTGATGAATTAAATGGTCTCGACAAGGGAATAACCGTGAGTATGATTTCCGAAATTCTCTGTGGGCGAACGCTGTCTGCTTAGGTTAATCTTTGTTTCTTGTGTTGACCAGGTCATGACAATTTTGCCCGTATTCACAAACAATACTCGCCAGCGGCTAAATACAGCAGAAACTCTGGAAATACAGCCTCTGCCCTTATAAACTCTGTACTACCCCATTCACAAAGACTACCAATGAGCAGAAAGGATCAGTAAATCCTGTTTACGAAGAATAGGATTCACTCACTATGAGCGTTCGTCAGCACTACAATACCTCCTAGTGTTTATGAATACCGGAGTTATTGACTAGCGGAATGCACAGTATCATAATATTGTTTTATACATATTATTCTGCGCTTATGGAAGGAAGGTATGTTATTTTTTGTATGGTAAACAGGTTAAATAAAAATAAAAAGGTAAAATGAACTGCGTTTATTCCTTTACTTTGTAATGTTGTCATAATAATTCACGGCTGTAATCAACTAAAATATAACCTTAGTCATTATCGTAAACTAAGGTTACAAACCGGACGAAATAGACAATGAATAAAAAGTTTTTAATAGCATATTACTTTACACAGGCCATTTCATTCAGTACAGTACAGTCGTTCAGAAGTTAACTGTTCGAACATTATTACACAATAGCACAAAAAAAACTCCTACGTACTGATGAGTCACTGAGCTTATTTGTTCAATTACTTTACTGAAATTTACGTTAAAAATACAAAAAGTACCTAACATGCTAAAAACGTTTGGTTTTACCATTCGATTTCAATACAGGAAAAATATTCAAATGAGATACCTTTTGAAACAACGGTGTCTATGCCCTTATATTGAATTCCGCATACGATTTTTTAACAGGAAACTGTCTGTCAATGATGTCTGTGAATAGGCAATAGGTGCTTCAATGAACAAACATGAATGATTGTCATATTTTCTTTCAGATTACATTTCGTTAAGAGGAAAAGGAACATCACTAGGGGACGTGTCTATAGCACGCGAAACACTAAGGACCACCTCTATTGTTACAAACGCTAATAGTCAACTAACTTACCAACATGAGGGCCGTGTGTGCTATTGTAGTATGTTTTAAACGAATAGTAATATTAACAAATGAGGTTTAGCTAAACCACCTCCAATTGCTAAACAGATGGCTTCATAATTTGCATTTTATTAAAAAAATATCTCCATCTTTTCTAAACTCTTAACCGCAAATTGCGAGATCGTTATGATAACGGGACATTAAAAAAAATAAACGTTATTGTGAAATACTGAAACGAATCCGTTAATGGTGGCAGAGCATTAACCTACTAACAGATCAACTACCATTATATTGCGGAAAGCACAATAAAGCGATAAAGTAGATCAAGGGGTTTTAGCAATGAACGCCATGACGAAACAGTGTTCTCGTACAGTTAAACGCTATTGTTTGGACCCAAAGAGCGAGACAGTCCGATCTAGACTGCGTCGTACTCTTAGATCGTTCACCCTTGGATTTTAAGGTCGGTATAAGCTGACACCGTGACCGAACATAACGGCTTTGCTATAAGTAACAAAGAATGAGTTTATTTAGAGTCTAGTTAGAGAGCCCGGACTTTCCGGCAATGTCCAGATCGCTTTAAAAGTATGCGACCCTGATCTTCTGGAGCTATGGCTTAGAGTGCGTTCAGATGAAGGGCGTTGGCCGCGCGACAAACGAGCGTTATGTTTTTGTATGGTGGTCACATGGCGAGCGTTTCTCGAGCGTTCAACGCGCGTGGAAATAACAGTAAAAACAAAATTAAAACAATTTTTTATTTCTCTATCAATTCGGGTTCAGTTCTTGTATTTTACATTTATATTTTATACAAATTTAACTGCGAGAAATGTATGAAATGAGTGTCACCCAACTCATGCTATGTGAAAAATGGCATACGGAGTTTTATTTAAATGGCTGAATCATTTTACTAAGGTAAAGTACTGTTGCGCTGAAAACGCGCGCTCATGTGACCGAATGTATGGCAGACCAATGATCTCAAAGCGGGCGTCAATGCTGTTGGCGTTGACGCCGCGTCGGGCGCGCCTCGGATCAAAACGCGCGTTAGCATGTCAACGAACAGAACAAAATGCATGTTCTTTTTGACGCTCGTCAACGCGCGTTCGACGTCCGTCATCTGAACGTGGCCTAATCAATCCATCCGTATAAGGAATATCCTTTTCCTTCCCTTCTTGCCTACTTTTTCCTTTGAATATACTCTCAATTTTTCATATCTTTAATTTCTATTTAATAAAGGTTTATATATAGGCGTTCATAGAAACGCAAAGAAAAATATCCTTTTATTTGTATAGACAATTGCTATTCAGAGAACGTTGTTTGAACCCCATTTGGCTGTCACAGCCAAAATAAATGCAGTTAATCTATGAGTGCCAACATGCTGCAATTACGAAATTGTATAGCGGTGTTTATGGAAAGTAGCGGAGAGCAATTAATTTCTACAAAGTGCATTATTTAAGGTGTTTAAATCATACTTAATTGCAGGATAACGAAAGAAGTCTGCATGGAAAACTCTCAAAATTCTTTCTCTGCAAAGAGAGGCTCATTATAACAATTAAGCTAGCCACATTGTATTTCCTTCCTGTCCTTTACTTGACATTTATGACTGTAATAAATCGGCTTATTACTTTTTTACCGATTTACTTCGCCTAAGCGGAATTATTATCTTAAGCGAAAATATAATAAGAACTTTGCTAGTTAGTTAGGACCGAAGTAAATTCTAATAATACTTGATTCTAAGTGTCATTATTCTATATTTAACGCAAACGATATCTCCCTTTTAATAACGGACTAGTTCATTAAATTATGCTCCACTCAGCTAAGTTTAAATATTTTAGTTATGACAACATGACTACGACGTAAACGGATTCATTTCACAATTGAAGAATGGTAGACAAAAGGTATTGTTTTAGCCAGAAGCCGTATCAGAAAAAGGGGTGAAAACATAAGCCCCTTTTATATAAAGCGGGTGTCTGGTCTAGCACGAATTCGTCCCCGTATTTCTACACGGAAAAGGGTATTCATAATTACTTTTAACCAGCATTAAGTTAATGGTTTAGTTAATATAACAAATCTTTTTTCTTTTGTTAATTGTAGCCAAATTACATTTAATTAAGTAGAAGTCGCCAGAACCGCATGGCGGGATTAACAGGAATAGAAAAAGCTGAGTGACAATTCTGGTGTGGCGAAATCTAGCTAAATGTCACACATGTATTTTTTTTATCGTGTGGTAACCCAGACGGGTCATCAACTCACCGGGGCTACTGGTGAAGTGCTATGTCGGAATCGAACCGACTAAAACCACACGGTGTTCCGTCACAAGTGAGTCTATTCCCTAGGAATGAAGTCCCCAAAAACCCCGGCAGACCTTGGCCACCTCTTAAACAGAAGGCAGCCACACCCAAATTATTATTATGTTAAACAAGTAACAGTTACGACGCGACCTCGTGTCATAAATTAGTTGGATAATTCGTTATTTTAGACATTAAAATAAATAGCGGTAAAAGTTATACTGTTGGATGTTGGACTTTTTTCGTGTAATAAAAGTACTGCAGACGTAAATTATTCGCCGGACAATATGCAACGCGAACTCCATTGTATATCTAATTTTTCTCCTCATTCCATACACTCTTTGTTTCGGTAATGAAAAAAGTATTTTCATTCGGATTCATGAACTCTTTTAAAACGAGACTATTTATCAATGGTATTGTAAAATGGTCGATGGGCCCGAAAAGTTCTAGAATGGAGACCACGGACCGGAAAGCGCAGAAAAGGCTGTCCATTATTTATTTATTTAAAACTTTATGCACATAGAGTACAGAGGCGGACTTAATGCCATAGGCATTCTCTACCAGTCAACCTTCGGGTGATGCAGAGAAAACAGGAAGTAGGTGCAATAAAAAAAAAATAGTTTGTTAGGTAAATATGCAAACTAAATATCAGACAAAAATACTTAAAGTATATGGGACAAAATACATATCATAAATATACATAAAAATATGTACACAAACATAATATATACATACATACAAATATAAACATAGTAACGATTTAGATGATAAACTATGGGCAATTTGATACTGCTAGTTGTTCGATTATCGCGGTGGACAGACGACCTGGTAAAGATCGCAGGACGTCGGTGGATGCAGACCGCTTCCAACCGGTCTTTAAGGGAGGCCTATGTCCAACAGTGGACATCCTATGGCTGAAATGATGATGGTGATCGTAAAATCCCAAATTAGGTACTTACGAGCTTTTAAACAAAAAAAAATGAGTTTAGACAGCGTGGAAAATCTGTTTCTGTTAGAAAGATTTCAATGATATAAAGAGTTGTGTTTACCGGATGTTTCACTTCCAATACTAACAGAAAATCCAAACCATTCGGAAGCTTTTAACTTCAAACTTCGGCGAAGTTCTATTATCCCTATACAGTACAATACCAGAAGAAATATAGTCCGTATTGAGGTAAAAGTATTGCTATGTTTAAACCTTTTAACAACTAACACGGTACAGCCACGGAAGGGGAAGAGTGCAAGACATACTCAGTGCTGATTTTATTATATACATCTGTGGCGACTTCCACTTACAGTAAAAACATACTGCAACATCATCTAGTGAAGAGAAGCTGAAATACGAAGTAACTACTAATCCTGCATCGCGCTATGAAAGTTCTCGCGCCGATTAGTATATTTACAACTTCCCAACATCAACCGTTGATCCATGATCACCTCGCCTGGTCGGAGGATCCTCCCTTTGTGTTGGAGAGACATCACACCCGTTCCTCCACACACCTTTTATTATATACACTCGAGAGGAATGAATTCCTCCGAATTCATACAATAATCTATTACTATTATTCTTATAAACATCACTAATAAAACTCTTACTACAACCCTGATGGATAATTAAAGCTATACACCTGACACACGTACGTACCACTATCTAACAACGATAGTGAAATTCATATCGATTCATGAACGTTTGCATAATTCAAACAAGAGAAAGTAGTTCCACAAGGCACCGCTTTGTGACCGCATGTTTTCTAATATTTATCATTTACATAATATGTATAGTATACATTCGAAAACCAAACTATATTTTTGACTTTGTCACTGTTACGACATTAGAATAGAAGAGGTTTGAAGGAGAAAAGGCACAGCATATTTCTGATCGAATTGGATACACCTGTTGGTCTAGTGGTTAGTGATCCCGACTCCTGAGCCAGAGCCATGGTTTCGATTCCCAACCAGGTCAAATAATTGTGTGATGAACACGATCATTTTGTATTTATCTATAACATGTGTTTTTTTTTCAAAATAATTACAAGTACCTAACATTAGCTAATTAGAAAAGCTATTACCTACTTATATTTAGAAATATATAAGTATGTTTATCAGCAGTCTGGTTAATATAGTACTGGCTCTGCCTAGTTTGGGATCAGACGGCCGTGCGAGATCTCTCAAGGTAGTATTATTATTATTTATACACTGGAGATGTATTAAACTTAAATGAGTACGAAGTCAGACGGTCCATTGGGGGGAATGGGGGAGAAAAGTTATTAACAGACGAGTGGCACCATTAGGGTTACCACTGTTTATAGACCAATGGCTGTTGACCATTAGGCCGATCGTGTGCTTGTGTATCTACAGTACGGGTTTCGTGAAGAAGGTATAAGGTTTCTACAGGGTCAGTAACGCGAGCGTGTCATCTTTGGTGTTGTGAAACTACATAGGCTACGGTGACCTGGTAGCCTAATATCTCTACTGATAGTCTAATATCCCTACTGATAGTCTAATATCCCTACTACTAGCCGGATGCAGTAAGATTTTTCATTCCCTTCTTACTCCTAAGTAGATTGGGGTCAGATTATTGATGGCGGTCTCTCGACACTTACACGAGTTCCCAATTAACCATAGTGTGGTGGATGTACCAATTTATTTTTGGTTTAAACGATCACCGAGTTCAATCATTGATAGTGGCTTTCACTGGCTGTATAGGAAAAAGTAAATTGAACAATACATTGCCATATTTTTATCGGGTAACCAGGATAATTGGAAAAGGTTTCTAAAAAAGGGTTCTTGTTACATGTTATCAATTTTTTTTTTACATTTTAATATAAAACAGAATATCAGAAAGTACTGTTCTAAGCTTTATAAGCTTTTACAGCGGGGCCTTTCTCATTACATAAAATCAAGAAATATCATCGAATAAATAGAAGATTACGAACCGACACGATCCCTTTTACAACAAAAGCTTGATTAAAGACATCAAAAGCGCGACGGTTTGTTGCATCCCATTTAGGTAGATGTTTTCTTTGTAAATATACGAGATATCTCTTCAATAACCTCATTCTTTTCTTACGAAACAAATAGACACAAAGAACCGTTGTCAACCAAGGGTTTACCATTCCATATATATATATATATATTTTTTTTTTTTATACATACGTGTATTATGTAAATTGCCACTTTCCAACATAACTCGTTCATTGTTCTATTTCAAAATATAAATACTTATCTTCAAATTTGGAATGCGGCACAAAGGTTTTGCCACTAGGTTTATTTATTTTCGGGGAAATGAGAACAATAGATATACCTACAATTGTACCTACTGTTTGGTGAAGAGCTTTGTTAAAGAAATCGCATAAAAACGGAGCTAGATTTCGTCATGATTCATGTGATACAGTATAAAAGCTCACTAAATGCACGAAATCCGCAGCAATATTTATGACTGTTTGCACAAGTAGAACTAACCGTAACGTACCGTACAAATAATAAGCTACGCTTTTCGCGTACTATGTCTCAGTGACAGTAAAATTACATGAGCTTTTATAGTTATATTTTATTATTAGTACAAGTAATATAATCACAAAAGGTCATGTCAGATCAAGTCAAAAACAATTAATATTGTTATACCATGAAAAATTGCACAACCAAGTCTTTGAAAACGTTATACTGCTGCTAATGACTTAAGTGAAAACAAAGGTTGTAGAGATATATAAAGGCTAAACTGTGTATTACCTCGACGGTCACCAGTAAACCATAAAAGTACCAACAAGCTGTGCTACAGATTCAAATAAAAAGAAACTCCGCCAAATGGCAGCGGATTCGTAAATTTATGTCGGTATAATCTGTAGTTACGTTTCACTTCGCTTTCATACCCGCAATGTGCTTTAACTGGCTTATTGTGTATAAAAGGACCTCAGCATTTTGGGTCTTTTAAGATCTGATTTAGTGGGACGACTTTTGTCGAGTTGACCTACTTTTTGAATGAACCTCGCGAAGCTTTGGAATGCTCGTTTGTTATATAAATTCAAATCGAAAGTTAGCTGCAGTTAAAGCTTTAATAATGCATAGTTTGGGACTAGCTGCAATATTTTTACAAGGTTAGCAACGAGGGCGTGAGTGCTGTATCATGGGTGATGTTAAAAGTATCGATACGCGGTGATGAACTGATGACCGTTTTAAATTATGAGAGGCTTGTGCTTGACTGCTAAAAACTATGCTCTGACCCTAAAACTCTAAAAACTATAAAAGTATACTAAAAAATGAACTTGAAAAACCTTTTAGATTTTGAAGTAGGTATATCCGAGATCCACAAAATTGATCTTTAGTGAGGTAATATATGAAATAATTTCTCAAAATATTACTTCTAAAATACAAGTGACATTCCGAACAAGCTTTCAATAGATTCAAACTTTATACTGTAGCCAATAAGGTCGAGGATTCTCATGCTCACCTATTGGTTTATGGAGATGGTTACGTTGCGTAGGCGTGGATGTTCACCAGTGCGTTCAAACGGAAGACTTGTCGGTGTCACTTTAGTTTATTTGTCTGTTCTGGCTTTCTATAGACATCTATGTAATGATTCTGTCAGCTCCCTAAGCGACGTACGATAAAAATAACCACTGTGCTTCATCTGTATAATATAGATGGATAAAATACTTATGTAAGTAAAGTATACTCTCAAAAATGATTGAAGCTAATCGATTGTATTTTGTTTTAATGTTTTACATGTCACTGTCAAAACTCTTAACCAGTCAAAAGTAAACTGAAAAAAAAAAACAGGCAAAAGTAGTTTTGACTGAACGGGTCGGTCAAAAGTAGTTTTGTCTGAAAATCATGTTTTTGACTGCTAAAACCTAACCTAATTAATTTTGACTCTATGGCCGAGAGCCTAGGTCAAAAATACTTTAGACTGGTTAAGTTTTGATTTCAACATATACAACTAATTTGGAAGACCTCATGGAAGGCAGATACCGGTGTCTAAAAACACTTACATTGTCAATGTCTTACCATCACTATCAAATATCTCTGGATCTCTGGAGACGACTCATCAGCAGAAATTCATAACACTATGTTACTATAGTTCTACTGAAACACGATCTTGTACAATTTAGAAGTGATTTCGTGACGTCATACTGGGATAACATTTGAGATTTATGGGCCTTAGAAAGTGCTGTCTGTATATTTGATACAATATTCATTTTCTAAGGCCCATACGAAAAGTTGTCCGTTGTGAGGATTTAACCCACAACACTTAATTCGTTGGCAAAGGAACATTGCTATCCATGCAATCATTTTCATTTCAATCACGTCATTATACGAAAATAGTATGAACAATAAAGCAATCAAATAGTATGTGTTTGTAATTGTATAAGTATGGACATGACGTACTTACTATCTTAGAATTTTTCGTAAGAATTTTTCTTCAAGTATCATATCAGTATTCAAATGAAATGCCTTTTTTTTTTCATTATTAATAGCAAACACAAGTGTTTACCATAAACTAAACAACGGTATCTTGATTGAATTGGGTATACTTTTAAAAAGGAAATTTACAGATTTTGAAAACGTGTTCAACGATGAGTTGTTAGCGAGAGACACTTTGTATATAATATGAAGTGAATGAATGAATGGCGAATGGAATTTAAAAGTTCGATGAAAGTATCGTAGACAGTAAATGTTTACTATAGATATATAAGAATAGACCGCAGAAGGGGCGTGATATTGCCATACGTGGTCCCTCTGTCTCTTTTTAGCCGCGATTGCTCATTAACGAACTTTAATAATTGCAGTAAGTAGCTACACGTCCTAGACAAGGATAGAGGAACCACGTAAAGCAGCGTTCTCTTTTTATCGAGCTATGGCATCTACTTAGACTATAGTCCCATACTGGCGAGGTCTATTCTTATATGTCTATGATATTTACCCATGCCAATGAACTCTTGCAACACTAGAAGTATCATGTCTCTCTAAGGTACACTATTAATAATACAATTCTTTGATAGAAAATAACGTAATAATATTCCCGATTGAGAGAGGTTTTAAATGTCAGTGAGCCTAGCAAGCGAGCAGAGGTTTGACCTATAAGAAACTGAAGAAGCTAAGGTGGCCACTGCTCGCCTAAAATATTGTGGTAGATTGGCTGTATGCCTAATTCAAGAGCTTCCACATGTGAAATTCCTCCTGAAGAATCCTCAATCCAGGAATCCTTCCTCCTCAATAGGGTGGTTGTCTATGTTTACTGTACTATTGACATAGCCAATTTCTGGCACTTACATAAATTACAGTGACTTACAAAGATGGGCTGTATGCTTCTTTGCACCTTAAGTGGACACTGTATGAGTAAGACATCTTTGTCAACAGATCAATCACATTTCACATCAAATTTGTTCTATTATCGGTATAGTTCCAGAAGAATCACTCCCACGAACGCTCAGGCTGTTGAATGACCTGCCCCCTGCCAAGATTTTTCCGAAAGAGTACAGTATGGGGTTCTTCAAGAAAGGAGTATCTAGATTTTGAAAGGGTTGGCAATGTGCATGCGAGTCCACTGGCATTGCAAGCGTCCTTAGGCTACGGTAACCGCTTACCATCCGGGGGGCCCTATGCTTGTTTACTACCAATATGACATAAAAAAAAATCAAGCTGTTTCCAAAATTTTTTGAATTTTACTTGAGATATATGTAACTAAGATTTTAGCTATTAAAACTGAAAACTTTTTAAAAAGACAAATATTTTGGTAACTTTATGCTTTTAAAACCATGTCTTAGTTTTTCTATTAAAAGTTCAATATGATGTTTCAGTAGCCACTTTCTTTGTTAAAATCATTATGTAATAATAGTCATCATCTTTAAACTTTCACATTCCATGATACAAACATAATTATGATTAGGAAATAACATGATTTTGGTTCAAGTATACACATAGTTCTCAGGCTCCGAGTTCCCGGCAACAGCCTGTTTGAGTTGCAGTTCGACCCTGACCTACTCGAGCTATTCCTTACACTCTCCAATCCATCTGTGTAAACATTTTCTTTTTTCCTCCATTGCTATCTCTTGTAAAATACCTTTGCCTTTTAATATACTGTCAGCTTCCCTATCTTTAATTCCCAAAGTGCCCGATTGACGGCATTATTGTGACAGTGTTACCAAATTATAGTGAGTAGAATGTGGGCATGAGGATACCCAGCTTTTAGCCAGGGGAGAGGGGGCTAAATTTGTTGTAAAAATGTTGCTGTCGGTCCAAGGGGGTCAAATAAAAAATTTGGCTCAAAATTACCTTAGTACTATGTGAGCTTGCTTAGTGAGCCTAGGGCCCTCCACTGCCCCCTCGATATGTCCATCAATATGGGTGTTTCATAAATAGGTGTGAGTGTGTTTATGTTAAACCGGCTGTGGGCCCAGGTTCACACTCAGGCAGTGTACATACTTCAATCCTAATGATACTTATTCCTATAAACATTACTGTATATCTGTCATTTTCTATATACATATCATACACTAAACTTGTTATCCCTAACATGGGTATTCATTCATTCATATTCATGAAACTGTCCAAAGAATGCTTCTTGGATACTGCAAGGCCACCACTCTGCAGTATTAATCGCAGATCGCAGTATGTCAGGATGACTCCTCTTCTGACTGACAACTATCTCGATTACCACACAAATACTATTGACAGAGTACAATTTCAATGATGGGTATTATCATGTGAGGTGCTTGATACACAAAAGTGAGTTAATTAAATCAATGTAAACGTGATTTAAATCAATAAGATTTATCTAGACTATTTCTAGTTGTATAGGGAAGTTAGGTCACAAGTATACTACATTGCATGATGCTACACTTAAGTAAACCTTTTGCGGATAAAAAAACGGAGGAGGTTTACTAGTCATCAGCATTTGCTTTTATGGTCACACAACCTAGGGTAGTTCAATTTAGATAATTATTTTTTATTGGATATTTAAAGGTCTATATGTTTTGATGACAAGGCATTTGACTGCTCCTTGTTGCCTATTTTCAGTAGAGGTTGTCCGTTTACTAAGATGAGGATAAATTCTGTTCAGATTTTGACATGCTTAAGTTATATTACTTAAGTTCCAATAAGTATTTGTTTGATGTTGGTATTCTTACAAATCACAATATTTTATAGTTAGTGGGTATACATAACTATTAAAGTTATTATTGTTAAAAAATATCCATATTACTATATGTGTGTAAAATTTCAATGTGAAATAAGGAAATGTAAGAACAAGGATCAGTTTTAAAAGAAGAATTATTGTTCTTCTTTATAATTTTTACTCTCTCTCTCTTTATTATGAGGCATTTAAAGAATTGGAAATTATAGACAGTGGTTCAATACCAATCTGTTAACTTAGAAGATGTCTTATTACGACATTTTGACATTCCTTAATAATAAAAATAAATAAACAAAAACAAATAAAACAAAAACAGTTGACATTCTTTGAAAAAATAGATTTTTAAATTGAAACCAACAACCAAAACAACATCTAAATAGTAATGAATTATAAAGTTTCTATTCTCTAATCTTTGAAACAAAAAGAATACTTTAAACTTGTAGCCAAATTTTTACAAGACATCTACACTAACATAGTTAGAATCAAGTCACTGGCAGGTAGTGTATACAAAGTATTGGCCAAAAAATTATTGAATGTACATTGAAATTTTCGAAATAAATAATTTGGAATACGAAATCACTGTTTAATGAAAACAATTTGAATATTTTCATTACACCTATGGATACAATTTGTATGCACACTTCGTGTACTGTTACTAGAGAAGCATTCATACTACAAATGTGAACGCTGATCACAAAGACGAGAGAAAGGTGCGGGTTTAGAAACAAAAAAATATGACCTTTACAACCGAAAACGCTGGGCAACTTCGCCACCTCACAACATACCTTATCTCCTGGTATGTTTTTCGCCGACATGGTGTGTCACCTTTCTGTTCTGTGTTCTGACGTCGTCTTGGGGACGATTTATCCAGAGAAAGGATCTCACAGTTGCCGTGAGAGCCCAGCATACGACACAAAACACTTCACTTTACCAATCACTTGGCCATTATCACTCATCGACAGATGCATCAAAGCCACAAACACAATAACCGACCCATCGTTTGGAGCCGTAGTTAGCACGATTTCCCATTGAGCTTCATCGACACAGATAATTTTTCACGTTACTATACACAAACACAGCGACTGACAGAAGCTAACTTGATTGAGCCGAGCTTGACGGAAAATGGCGAGGTATGGATGACATCCCTCCCGCCTCTCCACCCGTGCGTGCCATCTATGTCATTAGTAGTTATCCAATAAAATCTAGAGGGCAGCTCTGTTTAATAACAAACACTGTCCTTGAATTTTTTTTGTTATTCTAACAACAGAGGGCGCTATTTTAAGTTATAAAATTGAATACGAGTTTTATAGAAAAAATTATCACTAGATTGTGGAGTAAGTCCTATGTTGAGTTTCTTAAACAGTACATAATACATCCAAAATTCTTAAAGCATTTTTGGATTGAAAATTTACTACACCGCCTAGGCTACTATCAAGAGTGAAACTGTTTGTTTCGCGCAATATCTGCTAAATCAAAAAAAAAAACAACTATGATAATAGAGACATAGGTTTTGGCAAGTATTATTATTGTTTTGAGTGCCTGGTGCTACCTCAACCATTTCTGGTCTTTTGTAGCGCACTTCTGGTTTACAGTTCACTGCTCAGACTTATGGCTTCGAGAAACCTCCAGATCCTCAGTGATTGTTTGTATAAAACCTCCAGAAACCTCCAGATCAGCAGTGATTGTTTGTATTTCCTGCGGTTGCATGATGTGCAACCCTAGGTGAATACTTCGGTGCCGCATTAGTGGGCCACAAGAGCATAAAATATCCATTGCAGTCTCTTCTGTTTCTTGACCGAATCTGCAAATTGTGTTCTCACCCAATTTTAGGTTGAACATATGTTTGTTCAGTTTGCAGTGTCCGGTGAGGACTCTTCTTACTGCACAGATTTTGTATCTTTTGAGCTTCAGAAGTTCTTTATATACTTTATTATCATAGCCCTTTATTATGGCTTTCGAGTGTCTTAGACCAGTCGTGGTCTTCCATCTCTTAATAGCCAATGATGTATATTTGGCGTTTATGATATAATACGGTCGCTGTTTGCTGATGCCGCAGAATGGTTCTGGGCCATGCTGTCGGTTGTCTGCACCAGCTCTGGCGAGTTCATCGGCTTTTTCGTTGCCATCGATACCTGAATGGCCTGTTACCCATCTTAATGTAATTTTGTTTGATAGCCCCAGTGTGTTCAGGTTTTCCTTGCAATTTTGTACTAGCTTTGAGCTAGTCTCAAAATTGTCTAGTGCCAATAGCGCCGCTTGCTGTCTGAGCTGATGTAGATGTGTTGATTTTTTACTTTCCTTTCAAGGTTGATCTCCATGCACATGTTTAATGCAGAGAGCTCAGCCTGAAAGACGGAGGCCTCTGCTCCCAGGTTAGCGCTCCACCTGAATTTTGGTCTCTCTCCGTAAATTCCACGTTGTAGGCTGTCTAATTTGTTTGGGGTAGTCGTTTGGCTTACCTTACGGCACCAGACGGCAGCTCCATACGTTACGATTGGCCTTGCAATCACCGTATATAGCCATAGGGCAATCTTGGGCTGAAGTCCCCATCTGGCGCCGGCCATGCGACAGCTCATCCATAAAGCCATTTTTGCTTTATGGACTATGTTTGTGATATGTGAGTTCCAGGTTAACTTTTGGTCGAGTGTGACCCCTAGGTACTTGACTTCACTAGAGAAAGAAAGGATTTTGCCGTTTAGTTTTGGATTTGACAAACTTTCCAGCTTCCTTTTCTTTGTGAATGGATTTATCGTAGTTTTGTCTGCGTTAATTGATAATTCGTTATCTCTGCACTAGTTGTTGATGGTGTTGAGTGCTCCTTGTAGTAGTGTTGAGATGGTGTGGAGGCATGGTCCTCTGACTATGACCACTAGGTCATCTGCATAGCCCTGTATGTCATAGTCGAGGTTAGACATTTTTACAAGGAGTTGGTCAACAGCGAGGGTCAAAAGTAGTGGGGATAGAACGCCTCCTTGTGGGAACCCTCGTGTCGTATAAAATTTGTGCGATGTTTCATTTAGTGAAACTGTCGCAATTCTGTTTGAGAGCATGCTTTCCAAACATTTTATGGTGGTGACATCAATGCTCTTTGCAATCATTTCTCTGAGGATTGTCGCTGTGGGTGTATTGTCAAAAGCGCCCTCAATGTCAAGAAAAACACATAGAGCAGTTTGCTTATCCTGTAGAGCCTTCTCCACTTTGTCCATCAGATCTAATAAAGCTGTTTCCGTGGATTTGCCCTTTTGGTAAGCATGTTGGTAGGGACTTAGTGGTCTTCCTACTAAGTACGTTGCTCTAATGTGCTGGTCTATAACTCTTTCTACAGCTTTTAGAAGAAAAGAGGTAAGACTAATAGGTCTAAAGGATTTCGGAACTGAATAGTCCCTTTTTCCTACTTTCGGTATGAAGCGTACCGTGACCTGTGACCATTGATCTGGTATGACTCCTCGGGCGTAACTTGCTCGGAACAGTTTTATCAGATGCGGAAGGAGAATCTCAATTCCATGTTGCAGCAGTGCTGGGAAAATGCCATCCTCCCCCGGTGATTTGAAGGGCTTACATTTGCTTATAGCCCATTTTACTTGGTTGGGCCTGAAGATTGCACTGGCCAAATTCCAGACGGAGTTTTGTACCTTGTGGATGGAGTCCTTTGGGTTGCGATCTTCGTTATTGGTTGGGTACGATCCTGAGAAGTGGGTGATTCTTAAAAGCTTCAGTGTTTCCTCTTCTGTGGTCGTGTAGGTGTTATCTGGTTTTTTGAGCAAACCTAGATAGCTACTCGTATTTAGTGTCTTGGCGAGTACTTTTTGGATTCTTGCAGCTTTGTGCGTTTGTGCAATATCCTGGCAGAAACGTCGCCATGACGCTCTTTTGGCTTTTCTGATCTGTTTGTTGTACTCTGTCAGGGCTTTCCTATACCGTTCCCACTTTTCCGGTTTGGTAGCCTTGTTAAAGGTACGTCGTGTGGTTTTCCTTAGCTTTTCCAGCTTTTTGTTCCACCATGTGGTCTTATTTTGACCTTTCGATTCACTTATGGGCAGCTTTGCTCGTAGGCGTTTTTAATGGCTTCAGCCATTATTTTGCGGAGGTGTTGAGAGAATCGACTGATTTTACAGACTTTGGAAATTCCTGTATGTGTTCTTCTAGGAGGCTTTTGTAGGTCTTCCAAGATGTCATTTTGGGGTTCCTGAGTCTGTTAGGCTCTGATATTATTGAGCCTTGTATTCCGAATACAATGTGTCTATGGTCGGACATAGAGTTTTCGCTACTTACAGACCAGCCGGTAATTTGTCTTGCAATTTTCTCTGTAGCGAAAGTGATGTCTAGGACCTCTTTTCGAGTTTTGGTGACAAAAGTAGGGGTACAGCCTTTATTAAGAATATGTAGGCCATTGGCCATTATGAATTCTAAAAGTAACTCACCCCTGTTGTTGATTCCGGTGCTTCCCCACATAGTGTGATGAGCGTTGGCGTCTCATCACACGATCAGCTCCGTCTTTTGTTTTCTAGCGTATTCTACAACATTTGACAGTTCTTCTGTGGGATCAGATTTCTCACCTGGTAGGTAGGCCGAGCAGACAAGTACTCTAGCTGTACCTGACCCTTTGAGATTGATGTAAGCTGCTACGGTGTCGTCGCTGCAGAGCTCTGTAACAGATAAAAAGTTAACACGTTTTTTGAACACTATGCAGGCTCTAGGTTTGGAGCCTCCTTTGTTTACCAAAATACTACCTGCTCTGTTCAGACCGGTGACCATGGATTTGTTGTTGAGCCAGGGTTCTTGTATAAGGGCACTTCGACGAGCACTTCCTGCAGCTTGCTCCAATGCTGGTCGGCGCTGCGTCAGCCCTTGGGCGACTCTTGCCCAATTTGGGTGGACCCAGCGTCGCTACGCGACGGCTGTACACTGGGGTTGTCCGGTCAATGGCACTGTATGGTGCACCGGTGTGGGCGGAGGCTCTGACCGCCCAGAATAGAACGCGCCTCTGGCGGCCTCAGAGAGTTATGGCGGTTAGAGCCATACGCGGATACCGCACCGTGTCGACGGAGGCGGCGTGCGCGTTGGCCGGGACTCCCCCGTGGGATTTTGAGGCGGAAGTGCTCGCCGAAGTATATCGGCGAACGGCTGAGTTCCGGGCGGGAAGCGGCAGTCGGCCCCCACCCGAAGAGGTACACCAATGGCGTGAGGCCGCTCGCCGAGCCACCATGGCTCGCTGGTCATCCCAGCTGGAGGCTCCACGTGCTGGCTTTGCCGCCGTGGAGGCGCTCATGCCGGTCATCGTCGAGTGGGCAGGGCGGCAGCACGGTACTCTTTCCTTCCGACTGACGCAGGTTCTTTCCGGGCACGGCTGCTTCGGGAAGTACCTGCACTCGGTCGCTAGGAGGGAATTGAGTCCCGCCTGTCACCACTGCGACTGCAGTGAGGACTCGGCTCAGCACACGCTGGCGGTTTGCCCCAGTTGGGCGACGCAGCGTCGGACCCTCACTGCAGTCATCGGAGTGGATCTCTCGCTACCGGCCGTCATACGCGGTCGCGACCTTCTGTTAGGACGTCATCTCGCAGAAGGAGGCGATGGAGCGGGTCCGGGAGGACGATCTCCACTTGGACTTGATTCGCCGCCGGCGAACTGGACGGCGGAGGCGCGCTTTCCAGCGCCTCATGCCGCCCTGAGTGTTGTTACCCCGTGGTGGACGGGGTAACTGGCCTCTGCCACCTCTAGGGGGTTGGCCACCCCTGGTGGTCCCCCTGTTTGAGGGAAACCTTTTCCCTTCACCTCTGGATGTGGATGGTGTAGGGTTTAGGGGTGGTCTTGGGGTTGGGGGAGTGGGGGTTGGCTTAGGGGAGGGGTGATTGAGGGTTGTGATAGGGGGTGGGGAGGGAGCTTTTTGGGAGTGAGGGAGGGGTATTGGAGGTAGAGGGTTGAGGTTCTGTCGGTGGGGAGGCGAATGAAGTTGGCTGGGTGGCACTAGGTGCGCCTTTCAGCCGGAAAAGGACCTTCCTGCAGCCGACATTGACCTTGAGGTTCTTACTCCGGATAACTTCAGCAGAATGCTCGTCTATGGACAGCGTAAGTTGAACGCCGTCCTTTTCGGGCCTTCTCCTTTGGCCTCTCTCTGGCTCTCCTTCAGCACTTGGTTCGAGTAGGAGTCAGGGTTGGGTTGCTCCTGTCACCTTTGGGTCTTCCTGTCGCTACCCTGTGGCGATTCCTCCTCCGAGCGCGTTCTTTTGATGGCGCGCTTTGGTGTGGGCTGCTTAAACTTGTAGCCGAGAGCTTTTAGTTCGGCGAAGCTGTTGCTGCTGAGCTGTTGAGCCTCGTCAGCCTGCACACCTATGTCCAGGAGTGCGAGATATCGGATCTTCTTAGATCCTTTTAGTACTCCTCGATTTTGGCGACGCCTGGCAGCCTTTGACGGGGTCGGGCTCCTGAGGAGCCTTTCCTTTCCCGTTGGGGCAGATTGCTCCGTACCAACAGCCAAAGGTTGGAAGTCCTCGCAGAGGTCCTCCAGCGATTGTGACTTAGTCACGGTATTTCGAACATTTTGGTTTTCCATGTTGTTCCCACGAGTAGCTAGGGAAAAAGGGTCGGCCCCGGCAGAGCCCCGCATACCGGGGTAGGGCTGATTACACCTCGAGGTCGCCTGGTATCGAGGGCCACTGTTTGAGACTGAGCTTCCTCTCAGCCACGCATCCATCGGCACGGTACGGATAACACCTTGGGTTGGGGTTTGGGGAAGGGGTTATTATAGGCAAAATGTGAAACAGGCCGCACTCCACCCTTTTTTTTTTTTTGGCAAGTAACTCCCCTTTCTCCTACGCTCTTTGCATTGCAATTTGACATAATAATTGCCTCAATGGCTCTTTGCGAATACTTTGTGAACGGCACTTTAGGCCCAGAACTTCAGTACTGTTGGCAAAATGTCATGGCGCAGGTAGTGGGCTGTCTTAAGTTGGCAGGGAGCAGTTTTTTATACACTTTTTTTGCTCTTTCAACTGTTCGTTAACTGTTCCTAACTGTCCGATCAAAAGTTTTATTTGTTCAATCTTAGTTATGTTTTTGAATAAAATAAAAAATTTGCTTTCTTAACTTGGCGGGGAGAAGTCGTTTTTAACCTTTTTTTTGCTATTTCAATTGTTCGTTAACTGTTTCTAACTGTCCGATCAAAAGTTTTATTTGTTCAATCTTAGTTATTTTTTTCAATAAAATAAAAAATTTGCTTTCTTAACTTGGCGGGGAGAAGTCGTTTTTTAATCTCTTTTTATTTTTGCTATTTCAATTGTTCGTTAACTGTTCGATCAAAATTTTTATTTGTTTGATCTTAGTTTTTATTTTTGAAATAAAAAGAAAGTTACCCTCAAGTTGGCGGGGAGAAGTCGGTTTTTACAATTATTTTTTTTGCTATTTCAACTGTTCGTCATTGTTCGATCAAAAGTTTTATTTGTTCAATCTTAGTTTTTTTTTTCAAATAAAATAAAAAATTACCCTCAAGTTGGCGGGGAAAAGTAATTTTTTTTATTTAACTGTTCGTCATTGTTCGATCAAATAAAATTCGGTTCTGGTTTTGTTCCGTTATGGTCACAGTTCTAACCTAACCTAAACCTAGCCTTTTCTTTTCAATTGACCTATCCTACTAATGTTAAATCGTCTGTAACTTAATATTAAAGTCCCGTCTCGGAAGTCGCCCGCTCTTGCGTGATGCGTATATTCCATTTTAGATATTAAAATTTTAGGCATGCGACTGTATTACTAAGTGAGCGACAGAAATGGCTAGTTTTAGGTTAGGTTAAAACTGTGACCATAACGCACGAGCCGAGGGAGCGAAGCGAGCGTGCCTCGGCAGCGGCCGGCGAATGCCAGAACCGAATTTTATTTGATCGAGCAATGACGAACAGTTAACGAACAGTTAAAATAGCAAAAAAAAATAATATTTTAAAATGACTTTTCCCCGCCAACCTGAGGATAATTTTTTATTTTATTAAATAGAAATTAAGATCGAACAAAAAAAATTTGATCAAGCAATGACGAACAATTAACGAACAGTTGAAATAGCAAAAAAAATATGTAAAAAACTGACTTCTCCCCGCCAACTTGAGGGTATTTTTTATTTTATTTAAAAAAAAAAACTAAGATCGAACAAATAAAAATTTTCATCGAACAATGACGAACAGTTAATGAACCGTTGAAATAGGAAAAAAAAAGGTTAGAAAACGACTTCTCCCCGCCAACTTAAGAAAGCAAATTTTTATTTTATTCATAAAAAAAAAATTAAGATCGAACAAATAAAAATGTTGACCGAACAATGACGAACAGTTAACGAACAATTAAAATAGCAAAAAAGAAATGTAAAAATACGACTTCTCCCCGCCAACTGAAGACAGCCTAGGAAGTGCACTCTTTTGTTTTTTTTTATTTTATATTTACCACATTTTTGGTGGTTTCAAATTAAGAAGACGGGGTTATAGTTTACAACTTTAAATTGTTTAATTGTTAGTGGTAAATGTAGTTGTCTATGTGCTTGTAAAGAGTAGTAAAGGGTAAATGTTCGATTACCTTTATCAATTTTATCAATAATATTCATGTCAAGACCGCACGGCTCTGAGCTACTCTTCATTATTTTACTTCTTAAATAAATATTGGCAACACTGACTACACTAGCAAAAAATGCGGTTTATGGTACGTTTACACGCACGCCGTGCAGCCTGGCAAGCAGCATGGCACGCAGCTCGGCGGGCAGCCTGCCACGCAGCGTGCCACGCAAGCTTTTCACACCAGGGCTGCCAGTAAAGACAACTTATTTTATACCGCTAAGACTCGGAAATTATACAAAATCATGTACTATTATACAAAATCAGTGTTGTACAACTATAGAACGTCACTCTTTGGGGATTTTAGTAAAAGGTGTTTTAACTTTAACGTATAAGGATTTAACAGTTTATCACAGACATGATTTGTTTTAAGTATCTCTATGTGTATGTACGTACTTTTTACGCTATAACATCAGCAATGACATTGTATCCAATTATGCAATGCAATCTACTATACAAACAGGATACAAAAGATAACCGATATTATACCAATTTTGTATCCAATTTACACTCTGGCAGCCCTGTTTCACACACTTGCAGGCATGGTCCGTAGGGTATTAGTGTTCTGTGGACATGGTAGTCAGTGCAAACATGGGAGACGATGTATTTTTATTGAAAAAAAAAACAGCCCGACATAATTATGCATGCGAAATTTTACTTAAAACTATTAGGTTTTACAATTAAAAAATCATTTATGGTGTAAAACACTTTTCAAGTAGCCAAAACTTTAAATTTGATTTTTTTATTTGACATGCGTTATAACTATTTTTACATCGAAGAGTGCTTTTACATAATTCGTTTCTTACTTTAGTGGGATCTCTTTGAATGAATTTACTATCCTCGCTAACTTTTGAATATAATTTTTTATTATTTCTAATAAACATGAACATAATTAACCATGATAAGCATTGGGGGTGCCTTCTTCATTAAATGTGTTTCGTAACTGTTTTAAGGCATACATAAATCTATTTTATTTACTGCACATCATTGATATGCGATTAGTTACAATTCTCTAATCGTCAATCAATCAATACTAACTTTAATCCTAAGAATTGGCACTATTTTGTTTCATATTTTTTTGGGCCCTGATAAACAATATTTATTTTTACTAAAGAAATAGTTCAGAAACATCTTTCTGAAGTCTTCTTTTGCTTTCGATTCATGCATGATAAAGGTTCAGACCACTCCGATATATTTGGTGTCGTCAAAAATTTATTTCGATCGTTACGTCGTCTGTATGCCACGAAGATGAAAACTATACTAACGCGGCCGAGAGCGTGTGTGTGTGTGTGTAAACAGGCACACAAGCACATTCACCCTTTGAAGTGTGTCAAAAAACCGACAGTCGTCCCGATCGGCGCCAAGCGCGTGCACATTCACGCAAGCATGCACAAACAGCCTGTTCACATGCTTGCGTCGTTGACTGTCGGTTTGAACGCGAGCGTGTGAACGCAGGCGTTAGCCGTCCCGATCGGCGCCAAGCGCGATCACATTCACGCAGGCATGCACAAACAGCCTGTTCACACGCTTGCGTCGTTGAATGTGCTCGTTGAACGTCGGTTTGAACGCCAGCGTGTAAACGCGCCATTACAATAGTTTGTCTACTAATTTAGTAGATAGACGATTCAATTCAAACAAGACTCGACACGACGACTGGCCAGATGCTTAACTAAACTAAAAAAAAAGTTCAAAACCGGCGGCCTTCAATTCTTGACCGATTATCAATTTCATTTTTTTACATAATCTCGAGATGATAGCCGCACAAACGCTCTTTGCCCGTTTTTTAATGTTCTCATTTACGTATTATTGACCTAACTTCAAATGTCAAAATTTTTCTTTTTTATGTTTTTTAAGCAGAACTTAAGCGCTGTTGGTGCGATCAATTATATATTTTCTTTTATTTTTCAAATTGAGAAATGATATTGGCAATAAAATGTTATTGGCAGAAAAAATATTTTTCCGACATTTGAGGTTACAATTTTCGTCGCCGAGGACTTGACGGTTATGTTGTCTGTCTTAACTGAAAAATAATGCTGTACAGAACGTCCATCAGCTCAAATAATCTGGCTCATTAAGCTGCCAAAGCTTTTTAATTTTTGTGCTACTTTATTTAGAAATACATTATTATCTTCAACCAACAGAACTGAGAATACAGTTTTGTGTTACAATCTGATGTTTTTATTCCATAGTAAAGTTAAAAACTTATGGAAGCTGATTTCAAATTTATGTTCTGGGAGTTGGGACATATTAAATAACTTGCAATACTGTGTAACCCAAATATGTGTGTGTACATTTTAGATTATAAAAACTACTAGCGGCCCGGTCCGGCTTCGCACGGGTATAAAATATATAGCCTATGTCATTCACTGAAAAAAATGATTAAAATCGATCCAGTAGTTATGTAATTATTTACGACATCACATTAGAAACTTCAAAAATAACAGTATTTCTCCACTTTTTAATGGATGTGATTATACATATAAACCTTCCTCTTCAATCACTCTATCTATTAAAAAAAACCGCATTAAAATCCGTTGGGTACTTTTAAAGATTTAAGCATACATAGGGATATAAGGACAGAGAAAGCGACTTTGTTTTATACTATGTAGTGATAAAGCATATTAAGTAATAATAATAATATGATATTGGCATTCTGTTTCATTACCATCAGAAGTAGGAGAAAATTAATCTGATGTTTTTTAATTTTCTTTTATTTTCACTTTTTTTGTGGTTATGCTAGTAGTTTATACATTTTTAAAATGGCAATGTCACTTCACAGCGTTCTCGATCTATAAACTTACTATTCACTTCTTACTTTTAGTATTCGCAAAATGGCGGATGGAGGCGTGGATATAGATTTATACGCTGACGACATTGAATCTGACTTCAATAGACAGGTTAGTCTACGATTTAAGTAAAGTATAGTATAAAGGGTAAATCCATAAACAGTCCGGCATGTTTATCCTGCTCATTACCTTTTAAATTAAATTTGTGAGTGGGATTTTTTAGGACGAGTTCGGCGGTGAAAATGTGGATTTATATGATGATGTGATCGCTGCACCGTCGGCGAAACCTGATGATGATGGACCACCTAATGCAGGAGTACCGCAGCACCCGCATCCTCCGGAGGAGACTAACGGCAACGTTCCATATCACAACAACGCACCAAGCCACGGTCATCATGGCCGCCGTTTTCAACTGTACGTCGGCAACCTAACTTGGGTTTGTACAAGATTTTGACTTATTTAGATTATAATGTAAATATAGGAGAGTTGTTTTTATTCTTTTCTGTTTGTTTTTCTCTTCATACTGAGAAAAACTAACATATTCGGGACTGCCGTTTTATATTCAGATTTTGTTACAATGGCGTTTAGTATGTACCTTTCTAGGTATTACTACTTTAAATATATTAATAACTTTAATTAGTTTTTACCCAGTCAATGTACATCACATACGTAAAAATTGTTTCAAATCTAGTTTCTTATGGTTCATCAATAAGAGTTTGAACTAAGTTCATCAAATATAATAGAAATAATGTTTCAAATCGTTAATTTAATGATATACTTAGATCAATCTCGATAAAATTGTGTAGAGTAATAAAGCATTCAGTTGCAGAATGTATACATATAGAAAATGTATATTATGATGATATCAGAATCATTTTTTTCATTGTTGAAATGATTTGTTTTGCATTGCATTCTAAATTTGTTATTGTTAACTGTATATATTTAAAAAAGAAGTGTTTTGTTAACAAATTTTAGTTTTACAATTACTTTTATTTCATTATATTTATATGGGTATCAAAATCTGTAAAAGACGGCAGTCCTTTTATTAGGGCAATCACATGAAACCTTTATTGTTCATTTATTATATCAGAAAATGTATATTTTCCTAATTCTAATTGAATACCTTAATATCTATGGAGTTTACCATTAAATAGTATGCTTAAGATTTCATTTGATTGCTATAATTGAATAGATAATGTGCATCTGTGTATTGTGTATAATCTTGCACAGTAGCACATGAATAATATGGACCTTATTTTATTATTTAGTTCTCTAAAATTTAAAAATTAATTGTAGGTTTTATGCTTGTTTGTAGCAATGTTAATAAATGCTTTTAGTAATAAAGTAAGGTCCCCTACAAAAATATTTGTTCGGCTCAATGCCTGTCTTTACTAAAATTTAAAGAAAAAGTGTAGTATAGCAACATTTAGAGATAATGACTACTGTATAACTTCTGCATTCTCAAAGCATAGTTGATGGTCAAGAAAATCAGTCTCTTTATAAAAAATTGGGTTTCTATTTATAATCATTAGTATGAAATAATAAGTCATATTTTCTGTTGTTCAATAAAAGTATATACTTATTAAAATCTGATTTAAATAAGATAATGTTATGAGCATTAACTTTGTTTTTTAAGTATTTTAGGATAATCATGTTTTAAAACTACTATTGTTTAAAATATTTAATTTTGTTAAAAGGGATCTACTGCTGTAAAATAATTTTGGTAATTGGAAATGATTTTATTTATTACATCATACATATCCTACTTAAGGTTATGGTTACTTAGATCCAAAATATGAAATTTGTTTATTATTAACAAGCCAGTAAAACCTGCCTAGCCTTTAAATAACTTGATAGTAATGAAATTCTGTGAGAAAGGAATATACTGTTCATTATTGTTAAATACTGTTACTATCTTACAGAATCTTACTGCTGCCTATTAATTTAATTTTCTCCTGGTTGTGGCAAAATACACCAATAAGGCTGGTGTTGGTTTTACAGTATTTTGAAAGTCATCAAATCTTATGACAAACATAAAAATCGGTCTACTTCTAATCTGGTAGGAGGAAGTAAGGTAGAAATATAATAATTAAATTATATTGTCGTTCTCTAATGCTTAAAGGAAATTTTAGATTTTTATCTATAAATGTTGCTATACTAAAGATTGTGAAGCAAAAACAAGTAAGCCTTAATCATTGACAATGTAATTAAGTTCAATTTTGATTTAACTATCAAATTAGTATTAAAATCATTATGTGTAAAATGTTCATATAAATCTTACTGTAATATCTTTATTAAGTGTATCTGCAATCCCATGTAATTTAAATAATAAAAGTCTACTTTGTGATTAGGTGTCTTGCTGTGTTGAAGGAAAGTACAATAATGTCTGTAGTGACAAAAATAATGGTATTGTGAAATCAGGAACTTGTTTTTGCTTCCATCTATATATATAATAATAATATATTATCAATAGTAGTGAATTGTTCACATAGCTATTTACTAAATAACTATCATCATAACCACAGTTACATCAAAACCTTTGTGAACAATTTTACAAATTCTTCAAAACTTCATTTCTGCACCTAATCGAGGAAAAATTCTGAAATGAGATTTTCTTAGATAATTTGTACAATGTTATTCTGTTTTGCAGAATTATTAACTTGTGACATTTTCTTAACTTATTCAATTGTTTTATGTTTTTATATATTGAATTTCATAGCAATACTTTGTTTTAAAAGAGATATTTGCATATAGGAAGATTGTTGTGGTTTGTACACATCACATAAAACATTTAGTAAGACTAAATTAGCTAGGAGACTCATTAGCAAATTGTGTATTTTTTATAATTATATATGTACTAAATATGTAATGATGGCCTAAAACTATTTGTTTTATCAATAAATAGATATTATTATTTCATATTCAAGTACCTTCACCCAGTTCATTTAATGTGTACAAGAATTTTAAATAATGTCACAGATTATATGGTATATAAATAAAATTAATCTGTCATCTATTTACTGTAGTTCATTTCTGTAGATGTGTACAAGTAAAATGAGCACACCCCATTAGCACCTACTGTAAATATCTCTTTTTTAGGGGGCATTATTGATACAGTGGCAGTCATTGGTACTGTCTTTGTGAAATATAGGATAAAAAAATATTAAGCATGCTTGTATGAGAGTGACCAAGAGGATATTTTACAAAAGTAAATAATTATTCTTGTTAAAATTTCTTCAGCTATTTGGTATTTGAAACTTAAGCAATACTTAAAGGCCTTTGTAAATCCTCTTATAAAATAAGAATGTTGATTTTTGAAATGGGAAGAATGAATGATTTTATAAACATATATATATATATATATATATATATATATATATTAGCTCATGTAACTTTCGGCATACCTTCACAGTGATTACATGTCAACTACACATCTCTTAAATATTGCTTTATAAAACATACACTAAGTCCTAGCACATATTTGGTTAAAAAATATTATGTTCTGTATGACATCACTGGATAGAATTATTGATATTGTTGTCTATTATATCATTACTATATATTTCGCTTTAGTGAATAACATGGAAACTATATGTGTCACATGTGGAGGCTCTATGATATTATAGTTTTCGCGTACACTGAGGGTGTTAAAAGCTATTTTTTTTTAAAGTAGTGTATAGTGTTACTTGCCCATTTCGATATTCTTGTCACTCGATTCTCGAATCTTGGGCGATAGATGCATGATATGTTAATTCAAACCCATTATCTCCCAATGTTCTGCTTTGTTTAACTGTATTTTATCTAACAAATGTTTTTCTTTATCAGGTTTTCAGAGGTAAGATGTTTGAGCTTGATTCGCATACATATGTAGCCATTTGTGTCGTATAATTTTATTATTATTTTTATTGTTTGTGTTTATCTTTTGGTATAATGCAACAGGCAGGCAAAACTATTATTCTGTGTGCCTGTGTCGTTAACATTTTGCTCTTGTCCTATTTATTTTTGTAAGCAAATGTACTGATTTCAAATTTTCGTTAATTGTTTACAACAAATATGTTAGATATAGGTTCAAGTTTGGGACGATTTTTATCTATCCCACCTTAAAGTTTGTATCATTACGGGCTAAGAATGTATATGCATTATGTAGACGAAACAAGATTATTAAATATGACTATAATGGTAGTATATAAATTCAAGTATGTACAACCATTGTGAACTAATTGATATATCGCGACGTCGCACGTGTGTTTGTCGTATATCACGTTTTTAATTGATTACCAGGTTTGTAGAACATTATCGTTTGTCTCTCTTGTAACATATTTTGGCAGAGGTGGATATGATAGCATAATTACATCATTTGTAATAATACTAAATAAAATAATCATGTAAATATTTCCCAACTTAAAATACTGCAATGTAATAATTCCTTTATTAAACATTTTTGTACATTAGACGATAATAAAATCTTGTTTAGTGTATTTAACAACTAATTTCTATGATATTGGACTTCAGTAACTTAAGGTGTGATGCATTTTAACGATGTAAAACCTAATGTAATGTCTAAAGATATTGAATCCTTGTTAAATGAGTTAATCTTCCTTCTTATTGTTTCGAAGGATCTCGTTTCCCGTAAGAAAGTCATGGAGCTTCAGCAGTTTTGTAAACTGCCATATTTATATTTACCGTGATATTGCCACTATCTGTGATAAACTAATGAATGAGAATAAATAAACACATAGTAACAATGAAAACTGTTTCCTTTCTCCCGACGTCTCCTGTTACAAAATTAGAGTAACGACGTTATAAAATATATGTGAAATTAATGACGAGGAAAAATAGGGATTCCGATATTGGCTGCAGCTTAGTATACCAATTTAAAAACAAACTAGGTATCGGGTACACGTTGAGTGACACTTAAGTTTTGCTTGCTTCTGCCACTTTACACAACTTCGGTTATCGTAATTTCGTGATCACAAATACGGTGGTTTTTATAAACGCGCAATGACAGGTATGTGTTGGGCGAAGGCCGTTACGCCTAAGTCCCAGATGTCTTCATCACGTATGTATGCAAAATATCGCTTAGGTATTTAGCTTGTATCGTGGTTTAGTTTTGGATAACACCTTTTCAGTGGGCGACGGACCAAGACATAGCTAACACCATCGCAGACATTGGCGTTACCGATTTCCAAGATGTGAAGTTCTTCGAGAATAGGGCGAATGGACAATCGAAGGGATTCTGCGTCATTTCTCTCGGATCCGATCAGTCTATAAGGATGGTTATGGACCGTCTACCCAAGAAAGAGATACATGGACAGCAACCAGTCGTCACTTTGCCAACTAAACAGGTAAATAGCACCACGAAGTCTAGAAAGTTCAGTTCTATTAACACAATTGCACACTAGGCTACGTGAAAACATGTCATAAAAAATAATATCTAGCTAAAAAGCTACTTTGTTAAATACGACAAAAAAATAATGAACTTTTTGTTTGGAAATTGGTGAACAATGACACAATGATTAAAAACAAACTTTTTTTGTGATATTACACCGTGTATTCTGGATCTGCGAGTACGAATGATATGAATAATTATAGGTATAGTTAGGGATATATTGGTGCCGATTCTATTGTACACTCGACTAAACTAAAACCTGACTTAATTTCTTCATATGAAATCAACCTAGTGTTCTTCCTAATAAGGTCTATTTGTTACTAGCATCTATTTCTCAGCGCCGCTAAATTTCACTAAACTCTGTCAACGTATTCTCAACTTTATTTCCACGTAGCGAGAGTCTTCATTTATTCAAACGTTGTATAATTGCCGTATAAAAACTTGTTCAAAACGAACAAGGATGACGTGTTTTTAATCTACACCTACGAAGACGCTTACTAAAAATACAGAGCAAAAGAGATGGCATTCAACGGATAGCGGCTCTCGCTACGTGGTATTAAAGTTTATTTAAGCGTATCAGACTTTAGTCGACAAATAAATTGTTTATTTCGATAGCGACATATGTTACCTACTTGTTTCAATTTGAAATAAGACCTTGTTTCTAAGTGTACAAGGTTTACTTCTTATATGAAGAAAATTTAGTGAAGTTTAATTTAGCGAGTGAAGTAACAAAATTGGGGCCATTATCTACCATTATGTTAGTGCATTTGGGATGAAAATAAATTAAGCAAAAATATTACGGAGGCTCATAAACCTGGTAATTAGGTGCCGACTATCTAGTTATCAAACTACTAGCTACCCGCCCCAGCTTCGCACGGGTGTGTAATGTAGTATTTCGCACGGGTAGATACTAATGTGGTGAACATATTATATATGATATATTATGTCGTCATATGATTATACAAATTAATACAAAACAATGTTAAACTATACGTATAAACCTTCCTCTTAAATCGCTCTGTCTATTGGTGTAAATCGAAATAAAGTCCGTTGCGTAGTTAATGCCGAGTTCCAATAAACAAAAAACGACTCGTTTTGCTTACGGATGGTATAATTTTAGCTGGAAAATTTCTAAAGATTTATTCTAAGTTTTATACTATGTAAAGATTAAATAAAAAAGGAATTGCCGAATAAGTATATCATTACTTTTGAAGTTTTTTAAATGACAAAAAAATAAAAGCTTTCCCCTTTTTTGAAGAGAGCTAATGTAGTAAAGTCAACCAAACAAATACCTATATTTGAGACAACAAATGAATGTCATTATGATATGGCATTCAATTCGTCGTCGTCGTAGAAAATTTACGGATTTGATTTTTAGTAACTAACTACAGTAAAGTTTTCAAATGATGTTTTACGTAATATTTTGAAAACTTCTGTTTCTGGTAATGAAATCTGAAAATGTTACTTTGTGTATGAGCTTTGAAAAATGTTTTGTTTTATGATTAAGTAGGTATAATGTTTTCAGTAGGATTATGTCAAAAACAAAAATCATCAAAAAATCAAATCCGTTTTCTACGACTGCGACGATTTATTTTCGAGAGAACTAGGTGTGTTCTTGTAAACGATATGACTCATGTCATTTCCAAGAACACACCTAGTTCTCTTTGACTCGGTAGACCTATTATTCTGATCGCACCTCAGTAGAAGGGTATTGTAGTGTTCTAGCTAGTGGATCGGTTATAATAACGTAATTCCTAGGTCTCCACGACTCTCGGAGAAGCCCTTCTTTAGGAGCAATATGAACTCTTTTAGGTTTCCAGTGCAAAGTTCCATTCAGTGAACACTAATAGATACGATAGGATACTCTTGAATCGCTGCAATCAAGTGCAAATGAACTCAAAAATGCTAAAATCAAATTCGTCAAAGATTTGCTCTATATTCGTCAAGTGTCGAATATACACCCGCGTCAACGCGCGTTAGCAAAACGCGCGTTCAACGCCCGTCATTTGAACGTGGCCTTTGATTGTGTTCTGACTCTGGCGCTGGCTACTGTTTTTTTTAAGTGTCCACATGTTAAGCGTTTCTCGGGCGTAGAACGCGCGTTGTCGCAGTTCAGCTCGAGTTCTGTATTGGTTTAACATGGCCATAAAAACAGGAAAGTTAAATCAATTTTATTATTTCTCTATAAGTTCGGTTTCTTATTTTGTATTTTATACAAAAATAAAATTCGTGACGTGTCACCGAACTCATTTTTATATGTGAAATAGAAACCCTCTAGAAAATGAAGAAAGACGTTAGTACTAATGGTACCTTTGATGATGGGTCAGAAAAAAAATCTATCCTGATGAAAAAAAAACTATCTTTTTACAGGTTTTTATTACTTAGCATTTTTCATGCTCCATCATGTTAGTAAAAAAATAATCAAAAACAGGTGACGGTCAAAGGATGCGCGGACGCGCAAGTTCGGCGCGTCCGTTTGTTTTTGATTTATTTTCTATGAAATTATCGCTGCATTTAGCTGTAGGCACTAACATGATGGAGCGTGAAAAACATAATTATATATTACTAAAAATAAAATTAAAACAAAAAACAATCATCGGATCGATTTTTTTTCTGACCCATCATCAAAGGTACCATTAGTACTGTCGTCAGTCTTCCTTTTCGGGAGCGTTTCACTAACACCCTGTAAACAGACTTTAATTTAAATAGCCGAATCATTTTAATAAAATCACGTGTTGCGAAACGAATGTACAGCAAACCAATTTAAATTTAATGCGCGCTTCAAAACCGGTTAGCTGAACATGGCCTTATACTAGATATGTCTATAATGTCACATACAGAGAGCGTGCTACACCCGTCTAAGGCTTAAGCGCCCACTGAGAGTTTTGATAAGATGATAAGAGAGCAGCGGCATAATGTTGCGCAGAGGCATATGATTATATACGCTTAATTTTTTTTAATTTAATTCTATTGCGCGCACTTGACCTCAAACTGCAGCATCAAGCAGTCCTTAACAAGTTACTGCTAGCGTAATTCGAGCTTCCCCGAGAACCTGCCAGCAATAATTGATGATGATACGCTTTTTTGCGATTTTTGTACAAACTGGAATCGTGCAATTGTTCTTTTTTTTTTGTTTTTTTTTTACGTATTATAGGGGGGGGGGGGGGGGGGGGCAAACGAGCAGACGGGTCACCTGACTGTAAGTGACTACCGTCGCCCATGGACACCTGCAACTGAAGAGTCACCATTTTTTTATGAGCGGAAGTATGTTACGACTTGGTTTTTTTATTTGCTTTTGGGCTTTACTACAGAAATATGAATAATCAACAAAATTTTACAGGTCATTCATATCATTACCTCACCACCTAGTTGTTGAAGAGGAAACTGATCGTCTACGTCAGGAATAAAAATAGTTAGCCATTTATTTCAGAGTACTTAGGTGTACAGTCAAGGAAAACAATATACATATATCTAGGTAGTTGGACGGTGGTGATATACAATAATATTGTCGTACTCAAACTGTCGAAAGTTGATGTTGATTTTTAGACTACAAATTAATAAGATTTATTTTTACAAACCTCATTAACTTAAAAAAGTATCACCTCGCCACTACGCCGCGCCGTGTGTTGTGGGTTCAAATCCTACACAGGACAAAAATTTGTGTGATCCACAAATATTTGGTTTGAATGTTTGTGAAGCCCCCCGCGATACAGGAATATACCTAATGCGGGAGTTGTCTTTAAAAAAAAAAATTGTAATAAGCTGTATTCTTCATCCCATATAATATTTTGTTGAAATTCAAACGGAATCAACCTTGAGTATAACCAATTCAATTAGGAAAAGAACGATTGAAATCGGTTCACAAATTGCGAAAGTATTACGCAACAAAGACACAAAATGAGTGTGAGAGCATTAAGAACCTCCCCTAAGTCTGTTAAAAAGGTGTACACCGTAATAAGTAAATAGGTAGATATGGTTTAAATTTTTACTTCCTAGTAAGTTTCAGATTGCGGTTTACTTAATCGCGTTCCTACTATTCACGGATAAAAAAAAATAATGCGACATAGTTTCTGTATTTACGACGGTGGATCCAAACGGTATACTAGAAGCATTTGGATTCGTTTTTTGGGTCTTTTCCTGGTTATAGAGATAGGATGACTCTGATGCATGTGTTTTGGCGTGCAAATAAGTAAGCGTTAGGTGACATGCTATTTTTGGTAAATGGTTATGGAATCGTTTTGTTCCTGAAGTTGAACATTATTTGCAAAAGAAAGAAACTTAGACCTCAAGGTCGTTCTAGTATCATACAATGCTGCCCGTCACTCTCATGAGCTTGAAACTATACCTCAAATATGCAAAAAATACTAAGTTCATTAAAACAACGCTTGACAATACTTTTCAATAGATATTATTAAAAATAGCTCCATATATTTTATTTTTTTGGGACCTTGGCACGCAACCTATAATCCCATACAACTTACGGTGTACAATTTACGCAACGTACCCCTTGCGAATAAGGGATTGTCCATTAATCACGTGACCTCTCACGTGATTAATAGACAATCACTTATTCTTATCCCTGTTCGGAAAATATCACAAAATATCACAAGGGGGGGGGGGGGGTTTAGCGATATGTCATGTTTATTTATTTCTGCGTAAACGCGCTAGTACACGTGTATTTAAAGATAATATTTTGAAAATTTTAAATATATTTTGAACTAAAGAATACTCGGGATTTTGGCTAGGGGGTCCCTACCCCCCTAGCCAAAATCAGTTAAGTCTACAACTTTACCACGTATCACCAGGGAAGGGGTGGTTAAATGTAGCTAAGAAAATATCACGTGATCAATGGACGACCCCTAAGAAACTTACTGCAACTACTTGCAGTTGCAAAATTGTGCAAACAAAAATGAAACTGTTATTTTACAATGTAGAATAAGTTCTTTATTTCTTGCCTACAGACAAAGGTAACATTATTTCAATGTTCAATAGCTGTTACACTTTAAAACGCCTACTCTTTGCAATAGAAATTGTTACAGAAATAGAAACGTAACATAACTTATTATTAGTTATGGTTTATATTTATAAAAAGGCCTCTTCTTGACACCCAGCCTTATCGACAACAACTAGCATCTAGCAAGTACCAATTAAAATTCAGCCAACTCGAAGAATATTGTAATGATTAAAATAGGTAAATTTAATAAAACATCTAGAAATTTGCTTAGTGCCTATATCTCTTAATATACATATTTTCTCATATTAAAGAATTACCTACCAATTACCTGCAAATGCTACATGCCAAGTTGTAATTTTAAGTAAGTTTTCAAAAAAGAGCAGGAAACATACACATATCGTCTCCCAGCAAAAAAAAAGTGTCATAATACAAAAACGGCTATTTCGAGAAAACAAGGCTTTTATGCCTGTGAATTGAACAAAACACCTTTTTCACTGAGCTAATAACGATTTTTACAGCTGACCAAATGCAACATTTGCTATTCAATGCTATAAAAATGTTAAAACGTACCTAACATGTGATATGACACTTTTTTGCCGGGAGGCGATATATTTGTGTCATGGCGGTTTATAGTCGCGAAACACCACTACACTACATTATGTCCTAGTGACAAGGATCACAAAACTTGTAAAAGAAAACTTGAATCTGTTTTTGTGATGTTTGGATTGGATGATATTGGAAGCATTCAGATCGTCAGATTTTCTACAAACACAATTCTAAGAAATAAACTTTTTTTTTTTATTAAATCTCGCTAACAGTTACCAAACAAAAATATCAGTTGACAAACTAAAAAGAAGGCACAGATCTGTTTTGTCTTTGCCTATTGATATACTATAGGTAAATATCAGTATTTATAATGATATTTTTTATATTTTGATTAAAATGTGTGCTATTACATTTAAATCAATTTCTACAGGCTCTTCGATACTAAAAAATAATGAGCCTACAACTTCAATGTATTTCACAGGCACTAAACCAGTTTGAAAGTCAGTCGAAGACTAGGTCAACGCCCCCTGGACCCAACCCAGGCATGAGGGGGCCACATCCAGGCGGGCCGCCTGGACCGCACCCTGGAGGTAAATTCTATGGAAGATATAAAACTCTTATCTTTTATTATGTGTTGTAGAAAATAGTCAGTAATTAAAATTAATTACTGAGATCAGCCTACGTAGATTCAGGCAGATCTTTTTACAGACATTAGATGGCACTAGTATCGAACTTAAATAGTAGATTTCTAGGCCCTGGCCAATTCCAACGCTCGTGGAGGTCGGCGATCGTTTAGAACGATAGGCGCTCTGTGCGTCGTTTGCTGAGTGGACGAGAACTCTCCCGTACCGCAGACGACGCACTGAGTGCAAAACCAAAATCAAATTCATTAGTAGCTTCTTGGTAAATGTCCTTCGAGCGTTTTTATAGTACCCCGGTAATTGACCAGAATTTGTTATGAAATTATATTTAGCGCTCTTTTCTAAAGCCATGCATATTTAATATAGTAAAAAGCTGTTAAAATATGTAATCATTTAGCAGAAAATAGTAAAATAAAAGAACATTATGTTCAAGATAATTACTAGTGTCTACTACATTAACTTGCAATGAAGACGAGCAATATAACATTATTTTTTATCATCATCCGCGCCTTTTCCCAACTAAGTTGGGGTCGGCTTTCAGTCCAACTACGATCGGCCGAACTTCCACAACCCAAGTACCGAATCGAACCGAAACTGATATCAAAGTTCTGTAGTTAGACCAGGTTGTCGAACTTTTTAGGGTTCTAACTACCCGTAGCGATTGCTACAGATGTTCGTATTTCAATCGGGACCAACGCCTTAACGTACTCTCCTAGGCACAGAGGGGTCTCGATTGTTAAGAATGGTCACCCATCCTAAGACTGACCTAGACCTATTACTTAGCCTTAAAATGTGCTAACGTACTCGGTTACCACTTACCCACAAGCTCCTATACCTAATATTATTTTTATAAATATATATAATAGAGAATATGTTATTATATTAGAGAATTTATGCTCAGTTTTAAGTAATTTTCTTTTTCTTGTAAATGATAGCAGCTTACAACTTAGGCCAAGATAGTAGGTAAATGTTTAAGACGTAGACTTCATGGGACTTTCGGTATGGAACTTCCTCTATGCAGACTTTAACTATTTCACTTAAACGCAGATTTCTTCGGTGGCGGACCAAACGGTCCTGGTCCAAATGGGCCTCGTATGATGATGCCTGGTGGTGGAGCACATCACCAGATGCGTGGTCCAGCTGGAGGTGCACATGGACCCCATGGGCCCCACGGCCCTCCACATGGGCCACCGCATCACATGCCTCAGCATCAAGGACCTCCGCCACATCATTTACCTCATCAAGGACCACCACCACACCAGGGACCTCCGCCGAGAGGGCCGCCTATGCAGGTAAGTTAGAAATTTTAAAATTAGGATTTTATGAATAATTAAAGGCTCATCGGAGCTAGCAATTTATTAGCAAATTTATTTAAAGCCAGGTACATACACTTATTCCTGTACCGTACGCGTATTAAGTAAGTATTATGCAGAGAATGCCCAAAGCATTAAGTCGGTCTCTGTACTTTATGTGCATAAAGTTTAAATAAATAAATCTAGTCGTTGTAATTTGGCCCCATTCTCGTAAAAGCCATACTACCCAAAGACAATTTAATTAACAATCAGTCAGAATTATTTTTTCTTCTGTCTGCTTCTCGTACACGATATAAGGATATCATTTTATCACTGTGTGTTTAGTGTTGTACTGTGTGTTGTGTCATAGCAAAATCATATAGTAATATAATACTAAAAAGCGAAACCGCTACATTCAACTAATTCGTGCTGACCGACAAGAGGTGAGAGAGAAGGAGAGGAGTGTCTGGTGAGAAAATAGTGAAGCCATTATTAAAAAAAAAAATTCGACCCTTTAAGAAAAGATCTATTGGACGTAATATTTTAAAGAGACATATATTTCTTACAGTTCCAAGGTCCCCCGCAGTTGCAGCGCGGTCCTGGTGGGCCGGGTCCGGGTGGCCCTGGCGGTCGCCCTGGCCCAGATTGGGGTCCGAGAGGTCCCCCGCAGCAGTTACCGCCCCACCCTGCGCCGCAATACGGCCCCCCGCAACACCAAATGCCCCATCAGATGCCACCACCTCACCCTGTTAGTTATACCTCAAATTAGTATCGAAGCTCAATTGTTGTGAAACAATCTCATGACAGCGATATGTCCAATCTAATACAACGCCACGCGATATAAGTGTTAGCGATAAAAATATACGACTTTCTTTCTAATTGATATTAAATGTTATGTTTCAAAGAGTGTTTGTGAATAACTCTGTTATGTGTTTGCAGGGCGGTGCCGGCGGCATGCCCCCGCCGCACGGCGGGCACGGCGGGCACGGCGCGCACGGGCCGCACGGGCCGCACGGGCCGCACGGCGCCATGGGGGCGGCGCGCGGCCCCGCGCCCCTGCCCCACCACCCAGGTATGCCCCCATACCCAGGTACGCAGATCATTACTTTTTTTATCTTACTAACCTTACTTAACGTATGTTTTCCATTATAACTTTTCTCATGTATTTGTATTAGTTCTTATAATTTTATTTTTACAAATACTGACAAATTATGAAATGCAATTGTGATATATACTTTCAAAAGCATTCAGGGCTTTAGAAGGCTAACTCTAACTTAAAAACTAGGAGAATGCCGCCACGATATGATTTGAACACCCTCAATTATTAATATTGTATTAAAAATCTCTATGGGAGGTTTCGATTGCAGCTTATTTATTTTTGAACATTTAATTAGGCAGATTTAAAAATATTAAATATTTTTACAGTTTCAAATAAATTTAACTTATTTAATGCTATGTTCAAATATTGGGTATTGCCATTGATCATCTTTTTATCGATTACAAGTTTGTATTTTACCTTCGATTTCTATTGGTGATTAATAGGACTAGACTATTTAATGAAATCTAACCAATATTCAATCTCTGTAAATAAAAAAAAATCAGTATTGAGTATCACGCGGCGCGTTGTATTGTCGCAGGTGTAAACGTGGGCGTGGGCGGCGGCGCGCCTGCCCCGCACGTGAACCCCGCGTTCTTCGCGCAGCAGCCGCCCGTGCAGCCCGCGCCGGCCGTGCAGCCGCCGCCGCAGCCCGGCCCGCCCGGTACGTGCACTTCTGTTGCTGCTCGACATGCAGCTTTTTGATATTTTCTAATGCAATCACTAATCCTGTATATTACCCGCGCATTGTATGGTACAACGTTGCGACGACATTTTATTAGTAGCCATAAAATTAACCATTATATGTAAATCCTTAATCTTCCAATTTATGATAACCTGACTTTTGCACTGTAATAAATATTAAAATTCACGACTTTTTAGAAGAACATCATATTTTTATGGTTCAGTAAACAATTTGGAATAACAGATTATTAAAGTACAATAATAATCGGTCTACACAGGTCCCGGCGCTCCCTACGGCCATCCAGCGCATGGGGCCCCACCGCCGGCACAGGGCCCTCCGCCCGCTGCCAGGCAACCATATGGAAGACCGCCACAGGTAAATATTGTCAGGAAAATATGAAAAGCAACAAGTTCAAATTAAGTTTAGTATTTTTTAATGGTTAATTGTTTTTTCTACTCGTCTAACATTAATTGTGAAGAAAATTATAATTAAAACTATGTAAAATGAGCTATTTAAACTCTAAAAGATGTAAAACTGAAAAAGAAATTGACACGTTCGTGGTAGTTTATTAGAATGACTCGATAAACCGATGCTTTGGTCACAGACTTACGCCCCAGCGGCCGAGCCGGGTCGAGGCGGGCACCACGGCGCCCCGATCGGAGGCGCCCTGCCCATCCCGCACGGCGGCATCAGCGAGGCGGAGTTCGAGGAGGTGATGTCGCGCAACCGCACCGTGTCGTCCAGCGCCATCGCGCGCGCCGTCAGCGACGCCGCCGCCGGCGAGTACGCCTCCGCCATCGAGACGCTCGTCACCGCCATATCGCTCATCAAGCAGAGCAAGGTACGTATGGAGGGATAGGTGCCATCTGTTTTGTAATAGGGTAAAAGTGAAGCAACTTATTGGTCAACGGCTTATCTTAAAAACTACATACAATACATTATACGTAAATATTAAATATTTGAACTACAAGGTAGACCAGCAATAAGATTATAATGTAATTGGGTATCGCTTTTATTACAATGTTAATCATTGTTAAGCCAAGCGTTTTTTCGGCAGGTCGCCCACGACGACCGCTGTAAGATTCTAATATCATCCCTGCAAGACACGCTGCACGGCGTGGAGACAAAGTCGTACGGTAGCGCCGAGCGGTCGCGCCGGTCGCGGTCCCGCGAGCGCGACCGCGACGTGCGCGCGCACCACCGCACGCCGCGCCGCCGCGACCGCTCCGCCAGCCGCTACCGCGACCGCAGCCGCGACCGCGAGGAGCGAGACAGGTACACTAACTCGACACCGTATACACTTCAATATTTTAACTAATTTCTTATGAGAAACGAATGATAGATGTATGTGTTTCTACCAGAAAACTGTATCAAAACTCCGGAATCATTCCTGGGTCGCCGGGAACTTTACAAAAATTCAAACAATGGACACTAAGAATACTCGGACTCAGGACAACTATTTGTTATTCACACAAATTTTTGTTCCCAGTAAAAATCGGATCTGCAACACTCGACACTCACTATACTTCATTATTCCATCCGTGCCGTCTGTGCCTATGATATACTAAGGCATTTTGTATGCAATTTTTTTTTCTGAGATTTATTACTGTCCTGTCCCGAGAATATCATCGCAGTCAAAACGTCGCGATAGGTAAACATTGTATGAAAAAAAAACCTAATGATCTGATGCGTAGATTGAGTAAAAGTTGTATAGAATCAGTAATATTTGTGATTTTTTGGCAATAAATTTGGTGTTCTACGGCCGCTCACCTCGTGCCTTGTCCCCTAACCGTTCATCCTTCAGATTGCTAACTCTTCACTATAAACTAATCTTCAAGAGTAGAGTGAATAGGTTTCTCTCGGATAGGCATGTACTAGAGTCAGAAGATAGATATAGAAGGGATGTTTATTTATTTAGTAGTAGAAGTTGTTTATAATTAATTATTTTTTTAAAACTGTCTCACTGAATTCAATGCGATATGTATGAATGCATCTTCTGATAAGCTATCTTCTTCATCCTTTAATTTACCATTCTTACAGAAATGTAGAATATTTTCTTTTAATTTAAATGAGACCAAGGTCGAGTACAACCCATTCAATCAAAAAAAATTATTCTTGAAATCTACACAAATGGCAAAGATATCGCATAATATGACACAAAAAGTCTAATTGAGAATCTCCTATTTTTTGAAGTCGGTTAATAAAAAGTAATATTATAACTCTCCATTTGTCTGGAGCTATATTTATCTTAGAAGGTTGGAATTAACTTAGTAAATAGTTAATTTAGTAGTAATACAGTAACTAATTATAAATAAACAATCAAGGAAACCATTTAACAAATAAACTGTAGTGCTATTAGTAATATCTCACACAGTGTTACTGATGGTCTTGCCTTAATTGCAGGTACAGGGAAAGGTCGAGGGAGCGTGATCGTGAACGCGACCGTGATGCGTAAGTGTCACGCAATTCATACAACGTTTTTGAAATACAAGAACGCCAAAACAGTTAAAAATTAGGTGTGCCTGTGTCATGGACACAACCGTGTGTTGTACGTGGATACGTAGGACTATTTTACATTAGCAATCAATAGATTTTAACGAGAGCTGACGATTGAAACTTAAACGAACGTCGTAGCTTCTTAGAGTCAAAAGTTATACCAAATGAAAATTTCGAAACGCAGCAAAATTACCTCAAAATGGCGGCGCTTCCCCCTCCACCGCGCTATGCGTCGCAGACCTCACTTAGGGCAACGAATTCTTTGATCCTTTAGCTCTCCAGTGGTGTAATTAAATTTTGGATGGAGATGATAGATATGTAGCTACAACACGAAACTGTATCCCCCGATTTTGTTATCATTCGTTTTTCGAATTGCCTTTTACTATGGTAGTCATTTTAAAGATGTATTCACGTCTCAAATATATTTATTTTCAGTAATTATCCAAACCTGTTTATATAATTCCCTAGTATATATGCGCTTTCAATAGGAAGTTTGTCATATATATATATATATCAACATTTGATCCCCCTTGTCCTGGTATAAAAGCTCGAAGGACCAATAGTATTATGCTTCCCACAGGTACATAGAAAAAGTTTGGATCAAAAATATAGTAATTGAAACTATATTAACCAGTATTGTGATCAGCATTAACTGATAGTGGTGACTACAATGCTGGTTAATTTAGTTTCAGTAGACAGATTTCTATGTGTATTATTTGTATCGTTGGTCACTGTTTTACAGAAAGTCGTATTTTTTTTAATTTATAATATAAAAAGTTTTGGCTTTTCTTTAAAGAAAAACTGAATTCCGTCGTAGTATATTTTAGCGTTTAGATAAAAAGCAACTGATAAATTTTTCAGTTTATTTTGTAGTCGCTCTTAATATGGCATGGGTGGAAGATAATGCAATATTATAACAGTGATTATAATTTCTTACGTTTATTTAGTTTTAGGGTTTTTTAGAGTTTCGTACTCAAAGGGACCCTATTACTAAGCCCCTGCTGTCCCAGAAATATAGCCAGCTGTCTATATTTCATCAACTGTAATAGGTAGACAGCTGAAATTTTCACACAATGAGTATGTATTTCTTTTAACTTAAAATTGTAGGTGATAATTCATTTTATTATTTTTATTTTATGAATTTTACGATATAAAAGAACTTAAATCTCGTATGATGGTACGGAACCCTTCTTGTGCTAGTGCTACTCGAACTTGGTCGGTATTGCTGTCGTATTTATTTCAGGGGTGCTACATATACAGGGTGTATTTGAAAAAGGAACACCTACTTAAATCACTGAAATAAAAAAATATATATCATTTAAAATCTTTAACTTTACACGTTCCACCTGCTTTTTTGAGAAACGGAGGTAAAAATACCTGAAAATTCAAAAGGTCATAACTTGTAAACGGATAGTTTTTTTTCGAATATTTTTTTTTGTAACTTCATGCTAGAGTCATGCCGTTTCAGTGATTTAAGTAATTATTCATTTTTCAAATACACCCTGTATAAGCTGGTATGAATCGCCACAGTCGGGCGATAAAAACCAAGTACCGATTTATGCTGGTTTGATTTTGGCGATCAATAGTTTAGTACGTCGTTGTATTATTTTATTACAGATACTACAGGGATTACCGTGAACGTGAACGAGACAGGTCCCGCTCCAGGGAAAGGGAACGCGCCGATCATTATAATAGAGGACACAGTAGGGAGGAAAGGTGAGTTATGTTATTTTGAATGTATAATTTCGTATAGTTAAGCATTATATGATACTCAAAGTTGGATCGGCTCACGGTGAAGTAGTAATGTGTTGTTGCGCAGGGCGCGCAAGTCCCCGGCGGAGGCGGCGCCGGAGGCGGGCGCGGGCGACGCGGCGCCGGCCAAGGCGCGCGCGCCGGCCGCGCCCTACTACGACGAGCGCTACCGCGAGCGTCGCGAGCGCGACCCGCCGCCCGCAGAGCGCGACCGCGAGCGCGACCACCGGCGGGACGCGCGCCACTAGTGCCCGCGCCTATTGTACAGTTACGTTCCTAGGATATATCGATTTACAGTTTACCTTCGTTCGAGTAAGCGACTTCGTATGTGAATCGATCTTTATGTCATCGATATTGACGTACCTTATTCTACTTCACGGTCGCATTTTACATAAAAAGTTAGACAAATATTCGATTTTGATATTAGTCAAATTAGTCAAGTCACAGTTGCTAGAGAGGTATCAATTATACATTTCTTTTAATCCACTTTTCACATGAGATCCTACGATCAAAACTACTAACCGAAGGATTTGTAGTGCAATCATCTCCACGTAGATTTACCTGTTTTACTATTATTTCCTATCATGAAGCTTCGATTGTGTCAAATTGTAGATTGTCTCCTTAAAACAAAATTTGTACTGTACATTAAAGTAATGGTTTCACAGAAATTGTATAAAATTGACATTCCAAAAAAACTTTGTACTGCGACAAATGGAAACGAGTTCTATTAATTCTCTGACTACCCTCATAATTAAGTTTAAACCATGTATCGATTACTACATTATTAAACATTAATTTCATATCGGCTTACATATTTTTTAAATGGTTTGAATTTAAATCATAGTCTATACGGTATTGTACATGTATTTTCGAGAGTTTCAAGTTGTTTTCAATAGGAAAATCTGTAGGGAATACTTAGGATTAGTCGTGTAAGTTTTAAGATTTCTTTTATGGACTGTTCCATATAATTAGAATATGACACTGATTTAGAAGTTAATTTAATAAATTGATGTAATAATACCATTGATGTGTTTCATTTATTATCTTTTAATATGCATTTTATGTTATGTATTTGATGATTCTACCGTAGACAAATAGATTTTTTTTAAGTTAATATAACTAACTTACACAGATTGAAAGGGACAGGTTTTGAACCATGCTATTTTACTGTTTATCGGAACTGTTATTGCTCATTTATGGTTAGAAATTAATGAAAAATATCAGTCGGTTCCAGTGAAAGCAAAAATCCCTAAGCAAAAAAACTAGTGGAACAGTAAAGTGACACTTATGTCACATATAACAATACTATACTTAATGTTCAAGTTTTTGCGATAAGCATACAGTGAGCAGCTACAGCAACGGGGATAGAATGCTTCTGAGTTCGATTCCCGGTCGCGCCCCTGACTTTTCGAGGCCCATATAAATATTCAAATTCGAAATATTTTTTCTAATGATGGACGACAACATTGTTGTAAATCTGGCTAAGTTTTCTCAGCCGCAGCAGGCTAACGTAGCGGAGTAGAATCTAATCTCCCTTATACTGAGAGTAAGTCCAAGCCAAGCAGTTTATATCGGGGCTGACATCGATATTGTAAGATGTACCTAACATTCATTAGTACCTAACATTTCAATAAAATGATTGGAACCAAAAAAAGGTTCCAATTCTTTGCTGAATTGGAACTTTTTTTTGGTCTACAAACACTACTGGGAACAATAAAGAACATCGAATGCGTTTAACTGCTTATCATCGTGGGCGTAGGCAGGCGCCGGCGTGAAAAACAACCTCACCCTGTTCAGGACACCCGAGTTTCCAAGAGGCCGATTTTTTATGATGCTCTCGATGTAGTTTCTATTATTCAGTTTACAGCGGACATCCATTCCAAATATGTTGAGATTGTCCCGCAGTGGTAGTGGTGTATCCAGAAGATCTGGAAGGGGAAGGAAGGAAGATACTTTGGCAGTAAACGCGCATGCCTGTGTTTTCTTGGCATTGAACTCGACCAGGTTCTCGGAACCCCATTTAGAGATACTATACACGTCCTAGTCAAGTGGCAGAAACTAGTATTTATGAACAGAAAAAGACAATTTGACAATCCTGCATATTTATATATTTTGCACGGAACCCTATTTCATTTTCCAAAATAAAAGTAGCCTAAGTTACTCTTTATAACATCAGCTATCTGCCAGTGTAAGTCTCGTGGAAATCTTCATTGTCATTAACTACTTACTTGGAATAAGTACGTACTTTCTTTGATGTAGATAGTTCACCTTTAAAAAAAAACTGAACTTTCTTTGTCATCAAACTTGTCGACTTTTTCCGAAATTGTGAGTCTTTTTTAGTTGTTAATGAACTTTTTACATCCTCATTGGATGACTATTCTTTTATAATTCTATAAACGGAAGCTATACCGATGCCCAAAATGCTAGCAGTTTTCTCATTTATATTAGTTTTGTAAGAATATTCAAGATGGAGGGACGATCTCGACACCTTTTTAAACATGTGGCCTAGGGTGGCCGAGGACCGGGAGGAGTGGAAGCGTAAGGGGGAGGCCTTTGCCCAGCAGTGGGACACGTGCGAGGCTAACTAACTAAAAAAAGAATATTCATCAGTAGGCCAAGTTTCCTTCACGGATTTATGCACATTAACGACCGTTTGTTTGTCATTTAAAGTAAAATACGTTCGCTGTAGAAAAAAGAGGGTTAAAAAAACCTAATTTTTTTCTTAAATGTGCTTGGAAAAATAGATCATAAATAAACTTTACTTTTAACGTTTTTTTTCGTGGTGAATTAATATCTTTTAAATAGGTTATCCTGAGCTGCCAAGTTGAAATTCCATACCTAATTCAAATCAACAACCACTCAATAATAATATTAATCAACAAGAAAAAAATCCGGCTCAGTGCGAGTCGGACTCGTGCACCGAGGGTTCCGTTATTATGTGATGGAACTTAAAATTTACGGTTTTCGCAATTTTTCCTTTATCTGTTCTATAAGACGTTGCTTCGTACCAAATTTCAAGATTCTGAGTTCACGGAAGTACCCTGAAGGTTTTGATTCCCTTGCGAGTGTCGAAAATTTTGCGAAAATTTGCGGAATAAACGGCTGTATCTTTTGATTGCGTTGGCTTAAGAAGTTAGATTTTTTACAGTTTCAAGGGACAGTAGACCTGAGTATTTGATATATATTTCAGCTAGATAACTCCACGCGTTCCTGAGAAAAAAGGTCTTGACAGACAGACAGTCGGACGGACGGACAACTAAGTGATCCTATAAGGGTTGCGTTTTTTCCTTTCGACGTATAGAACCCTAAAGAATGTAATGTAACTAAAAATTTAAGGTTTTCGGAATTGTTCCTATATGTGTGCTATAAAACATTGCATCATGCCAAATTTCAAGATTCTAGGTCGACTGGAAGTACTCTAGGTTTTGATTCCCTTGCGAGTAGTTGCGAGTTTGAAAATATGCGGCTTAAATTGCTGTTTCTTTTGAGTGCATTGACATAGAAGTTTGATTTTGTTACAGCTTAAAGGTCAAATACTCAGGTCTATAATAGACCTGAGTATTTGATATAAATTTCAATTGAATACCTCTACGCGTTCATGAGGACAGGGGTAGTAAGTTTAAAATTATTAAAAATATTTTTATTATATGATGTAACTAAAAATTTACGGTTTTGTGTGCTATAAGATGTTGCTTCGTACCAAATTTCAAGATTCTGAGTTCACGGGAAGTACTCTGTAGGTTTTGATTCCCTTGCGAGTGTCGAAAATTTGCGGCATGAACGGCTGTATCTTTTGATTGCGATGGCTTAGAAGTTTGAGTTTTTCACAGCTCTAAGGGATAGTAGACCTGTGTATTTGATATAAATTTCAGCTTGACACCTCCACGCGTTCCTGGGAAAAATTGTCTTGTCAGACAGACAGACGTTTGGACGGACGGACAACAAAGTGATCCTATAAGGGTTCCGTTTTTTCCTTTCGAGGTACGGAACTCTAAAAACTAGCAAAAACGAATTGATAAGAACAAATAAATCAACAAATACGGAAACAATAAAAAACGTACCTATCACTTGGAACGCAATGGCAAAGCAAAGCAAAGCCGAACAGGTTGACAAAAAAAAAGGGGACCAAATGTTGATAGCTGCAGTACCAGCCGCTTTCCTGTACCACAAATCAGCACAGCCATTGCGACGAAACAATTGAGAGATAAGGAGAGAGCTAGGTAATAACCGCTTGCTGTTATTACCTAGCGTTCGTTACTACAAGAACTATTGTATAACAGAAAAGTAATGAACAGTGAATAAATTTTGTGTGACGGTAGCGAAACGGCCAGACCACATATTTTGACTAAGATGTGAGTTTGTGAAGTTAGGGCTTGTAGAGTTACAAGCTTGGCTGTACATGAGATCTGATAACTTTTTGACAGTGCGAGCCATATGGTCTCGACTTGGCAACATTTTACATGAAAATGTTTTTGGTGGGATTGTTTTTTCATCTACATCCCCGGCAAAAGGTAAATGCGCGTGTTAGTCGAAGCCACACAGTCCACATCGCACTTAGGTAGTTATCTGTTCAGCGACATTTCCCGGCCATTATGCTTGGTAGAGGTTATCTCGTAGTAAATGCTCAATTGAATTGAAAACATGTCCTAAAACTGTTGTTTATACATTTTCCTACTATGCGTTACAAACTTTGGTGATATAAAAGTTTCGCCATTGACCACATAGATAGGTAACTACAAGGTAAAAGGAATCAATATACTGGCCTGTTGGTTTAGTAGTTAGAGACCCTGACTGCTGAGCCAGAGGTCGTGGGTTCGATTCCCACCCAGGGCAAATAATTGTGTGATGAGCATGATCATTTGTTCATTTGTATTTAGAAATATATAAGTATGTTTATCAGCAGTCTGGTTACCATAGTACAGGCTCTGCCTAGTTTGGGATCAGACGGCCGTGTGTTACCTACGCAACATTTTCATTGGTAATTCAAATATTGAATAAAAAATCAAAACCTTAAGAAACGAATGCTCAACGGTTTTTGAAAAACGAATCATCTATGTTTTCTTTTTTTATATAGGAACTATCTCGCGTGTAGAAACTTCCATACCTAATACTGTCTTTTTGACAGTTACCTAGAGTAACTACTATCTTATCTGTGCCTAGAGCTTGTAAAAGTAAACTTTAAAACTCGCTGTTAGAAAAATATGTAGAATATCTAGTTCAGTTGATTATACTATTTATAAACATTATAGACATACGATACTGTACATGTAGTCTGTATTTCTTTAATTTCTAAAACAAAAAGAGTTTCATTCTATTGTACGTAGTGATGTGAACAAATATGTTTCTACTGCATATTAAAAAAAATATATTAACTATTTCTAAATCAGTATAAAAGCCTTTCGTCTATAGTTATTAATAGTTAGGTATATTTAATTTTATTTGCAATGAATACCTACAAAATCATTGAAATTCAAGTTTAATTAAACCTTTGAACAAATGAACGATAATACACACTACATTCGTCAGTTTAGTCCTTTCAAATATTAATAATAGTTAGTTAGTAGTAAGTAATAGTTTCAGTATTTGTAACTTTTTACTTTTCAAGTGAAACTTTTATTCTATCGCCTCAATTTTTTTCGTCCATCTATCGCATGTCGCATTACAGCAGCACTCGAAATTCAAACATTTATGAGCGGCCAGGAGCGCAGAATTTTTGAAATTGAAATTAAATTTTATAATTGAATATTTTGTCTACTATTGGTTAATTAAGTATAATTAAGTTAAGATTGAAAACGCAATTTTAATACCCTAAATCGAATAATTTTTTAAAATTTTTTAGGTAAATGCCTGGTGGAGCGCCAATATATTTATAAAATGCATACATAATCGCACCATAATATATTTCGTTATATTATAAATTTCATAGTCTTTATAGTAAACCACATTCTGTTTGTCGAATGCAATTAGTGCTGGTACTGCTGTAATATTGCCAATGTACTCGACGATCTCAAGAGATGGCGTTAGCAGTCTTCAAATAGTGTAAACGCGCTGCACCTGATTGGTGCAAAAAAAAAACGGACATACCCTGCTCTCATCGCTTTTCGCGAAGAAGACGCCTTTAATATAAAAATTTTGTTCCGCCACGGACATCAGTTATATTTCTCGTGAAAAGAAGCTGATTTTCCGTTAGTCCTATAGCCGTGTAGTGTTTGGACTCGCTTGTAACCTTTACAAGGTGTATGTGGAGTGCTCCAGTCTACGATCGTGACCGGCCGGTCAATACCTTGCAAGAGACCGTAGAAACCTCGCCGCTGCTCGCTGCCTTCTGGAGGATCGGGACTTGGTCGGTGTTCAAGGTTAGTGCTGGCATGATTGTTTTGATCGATAGAAGTGGTTTACTTCCCTACACCTCGTACGCTAACTGTTGAGCAATCACACCCTGGTCGGGCTATTTACACGCCTGACCATATAAATTGGTCCTTACGAGTACGGATAGGCCAGTGATTCACGTAAATATTGGTGAATTTACTTTTCTATTCATATCATAAAAAAGATTCACGTAATTCTAGTGAATTCTTGCCGCCATTTTTCCTCGCTCACAGATTTACGTAAAATTGGTAAATTCTGTGTTTAAAACGCACGAGAACTACGTAATTATTGGTAGACTCGTATTTAAATATAATTAATTGTTAGATTTGGTGAATTACGTATTAATTGGTAATAATATCCATTATACTCAATTTAGTTGAACTTATTTATACCTACCCACTTATTAACCGCTCCACCACTGTACTTTACGCTAAGTCATTTTAAGATTTAAATTTAATTTGTGTTTTTACACTAACTAGGTAGATATACCTATCACTTTGTAGTTGTATTGTGATATTATTTTATAAACATGACGGAAAGTGAATCAAGTCGCGAAGTCATGTTGGTTATGTTGAATCAAAAGAAAGAATTATTATTTCAACGTATTAATCGTATGTACACATCGTCGAAAGGTATAATTTCTTTCGATTCATCAACGCGAGCTAACGAGAATTTTCTGGCTGAAACGGAGATAATAGATGATTTACGCGATAAATTTGAGTCCATTGTTGATAAAATAAATAATATAAATTTGTTATCAAAGATTACGGTCAATCCCGAGTATTCTTGCCTCGATTCATTTGATGATTTATACTCGAGAGTTAAACGCGTTAGAAATAAAATATTAACCACTTCTAAGGTGCGTTCACTCGAGACCAGTAGCTCGATCAAGTCCGTAGTGAAATTAGAACCTTTAGTAATTCCGAGTTTTGACGGACGCCCTGAAAACTGGAATACCTTTTATCAGTCTTTTAAAGCTAATATTCATTTGAATCAACAGCTTTCTGATTCGCAACGTGTACAGTATCTAATTTCTAAACTCACCCACGACGCACTAAAATTCACTTCCGGTATTATTCCGTCAGGTGAAACATATAAAATACTGTGGGATAGTTTGGTTAAGAAATACCACGACAAACGCTCATTAGGTACATATTATCTCAATAATATACTGGACTTAAAAACTTGCTCGCACACTGCGAACGCTCTTGATACCTTTGTTAGTAAATACTCCGCTTCGATTTCAGCTCTAAAAGGATTAGGCATAACAGATCTAACTGATTTTATTTTTCTTCAATGCGCTTTGAGAAGGATGGATCCTCAAACCATCCAAGCCTTTGAACTTTCGATTCGGGATGTGGAAGTGCCTACGACACAACAGCTTATCGCTTTTATACAAGATCAGGCTAAGATTTTGGAGCGCTCAAACCCGCGAAATTGGTCATATACGAAACCCGCTGCTGTTGTTACGTCGCCCTCACGCGACCGGCGCGTTCATCACACCTCCAAATCTTACGCAGCAGTTACCGCGAATTGTTGTTTGTGTAGTGGTAACCATCGACATTTATATGATTGCGCTCAGTTTAAAACTATGCGAGACGCAAGGGCTAGATATGAGTTTATTAAATCGAAGTACGGTTGCGTTAATTGTTTAAGCACTCTACATAAACTTCCGGATTGTAAGAGTACGTCAGTCTGTTTCTGTAATAAAAGACACCATAGGTTATTGCATTTTGATAGTAATAATTCGCAATCGCATGCGGCTATGGTAAATACCGCCGTCGCGTACTCGCCGCCGCCCGCTCATCGAGCGACCGTTACTTCGCCCGCGCCTTCTCATCGCGCTCACACGACTTCGTCATGCATTCGAGCGCCCCCGCTTGCTACAGAACCAGTTACACATACACAGTCTTACACTTCTTGTCATAAGGGTGATATACTTTTGTCAACCGCTCAGGTATACGCGCGCTCTAAGGGTAGCGCTGGTATCAAATCTGTAGTTAGGTGTTTGATAGATAATGGCTCGCAGAATAATCTAATAACATCTGCTTGTTCTAGTTTATTAAATTTACCGATAATACCGTTGAATAATTCCTATGTTAAAGGAGTTGGTTCCGCTTCAAGTCCGATAATCGGTTATGTTCATTTAGACATTGAATCCCGTATTTATCCGGATCAGAAATACACTATACATGCGCTTGTTGTAGAATGCATTACGGATCAATTGCCTTCGAAATTTATCGATTGTGCTCGCGACCTAGATTTTCGTAACCTTCCGCTCGCTGACTTAAGCTGGAATATTCCGGGCAAGATTGATTTATTGTTAGGTGCCCAGCTATTCCCATTTATATACTTAGGAAATATGGTCGAGTGTGGGCCGCGCGCACCGTGTGCTTTATCTACAACATTTGGTTACGTACTTATGGGAGATTACCCGCGTAAACATATTTTACCTACTGCCGCGTCTTTTTCTGCGTTAGCGCTTAATGATATAGTGCAAAAGTTCTGGGAACTTGAAGAAGTACCCATGAAACGCTTGTTGTCACCAGAGGAGACAGATTGCGAAAATATTTTCACGGCTACCGTGACCCGTGACGACGTAGGTCGTTATACAGTTGCATTACCGTTCTGTAGGGACCCTTCGGAATTAGGTAATTCGCACGCTACCGCTTATCGCCGTTTCGTTTCACTCGAGCGTAAGCTCCGTCAGGCACCGATAGTGCGCGAAAATTATAACAAGGTTATTCAGGATTATATTGATAACAATTACCTCAGTCCTGTTAAAGAATCTGAGCTGTCCTCTGATGGTTATTATATACCGCATCACGCAGTAGTCCGACCTGATAAACCGATGCCGCGCATCGTATTGGACGCGAGTGCTAAAACGCATACAGGACTTTCGCTTAACGATATATTACATATTGGACCCAATTTACAGGCCGATCTGTTTTTATTATTGTTAGGTTTTAGATTATTTCCTATTGCAATGAACGCTGATATAAAACAATATTATTTACGGATTGGTGTACCAGTAGACCAACATAAATACCTACGCATTTTATTTAGATTCAACGAATCGGAAAAAATTCGAACTTATGCCTTTAATAGGCAACCTTTCGGTCTCAAGTCAAGCCCTTACATAGCTATGCGCACTGTGCGACAGCTGGCTACTGACATGAGTCCGCTCTATCCTGATGCCGCGAAAGTGGCAGAGACCTGTCTGTATATGGACGATTTGGTTCTTTCTATTGCAAATGAGGATACTGCCACGCAATTAGCTCACAACTTGATTAAGTTTTTCAAATCGGGTGACTTTGACTTAGTGAAGTGGTCTAGCAATTCACCAGTGCTACTTGACTCGCTTCCCGACACGCACCGCAAGTCGCTTGATTTTGATGTTGACAATAATGTCTCTAAGGTCTTAGGTCTCTCATGGGAACCATGTGAAGATAATTTTCATTTCACATGCGCCGCAATTAATGAAAAGTGCACCAAGAGAAACATACTCTCGATGGTTGCACGACTATTTGACGTGCTCGGATTGGTCGCGCCTGTGATTCTCTATGCCAAGTTGTTAATTAAGGAACTGTGGCTCAGCAAGTGTGATTGGGACGATCCTGCACCGGAGCACATACGCACCCGTTTTTTCGCTCTTGCGCAAGAACTTCAAATGCTTGACACTTTAAGGATTCCACGTCATGTAGGCGTCGAAGTTGGTTGTGAATTACGTCTTGTTGCTTTTTGTGATGCTAGCATGAATGGTCTGGGATGTGTCATTTATGCCCATTGTACCTACCCGTCTGGCATTCAAACTCGCATTCTTTGCGCTAAATCAAAGGTTTCGCCAACAAAAATCACTACGCTCGCTCGCTTAGAATTATGCGCTATTTTACTTATGTCAAAATTAATAAAAACTGTGCGAGACACATATGCAACACGTATGACCATTGCCGGGATATACGCATTTTCTGATTCCACTATTGCTTTATCATGGGTTCATTCTTCACCACATCGTTGGTCAGTTTTCGTCGGTAATCGCGTCGCTCAGTGCCAAGAAAACTTGGACTCTAAACATTTTTATCATATTGCCGGAGCTAGTAATCCAAGTGATTGTCTTTCGCGTGGTATGCTTCCATCGCAACTTTTGACCCACGATTTGTGGTGGAAAGGTCCTCCGTGGATTCGCAGCTCATCTGAGAAGTGGCCGATTAAGCCATTCTCGCTTAATAATTGCTCTGTCTTGCCTGAACTCAGGGCAAATGTGTTGGCTGCCATTACTCACACAGAGCCGCCGTTGCTGTGTACGTTAGCACAACGTGTTTCTTCTTGGGAAAAGTTGCTACGTATCACCGCATATGTATTAAAATTCGCAAGACCTAAAGTTAAGGTCGAACCTCGTTCTATAGCAGGGTTGACAAGTGCTGAGAATGCGTTAATTCTCGCCGTTCAATCTGTGCACTTCTGTGAAGATATCAAATTGATCAAGGCTGATAAATTACCTTCAAAAAAGCTGCAAAGCCTCTTCGTCTTCTTAGACAAACAAGGGATTTTACGCATTGGAGGAAGACTTTCTGGATCAATGCTTCCTTTCGAAGCTAAACATCCGGTTCTTCTCCCTAAACGCGATCATGTCGTTGACTTAATAATACAGCATTTTCATGTTGTTAATTGTCACACCGGACCTGGACTTCTTATGTCTATTATACGACAACGCTACTGGATCTTGGATGCCAGGACTGTTATCAGGTCTAAGTTGCGAAAGTGCAACACTTGCTTTAAATGCAACCCAACGCATCCAACGCCTATAATGGCTGATCTTCCTGATTACCGTGTTTCAGAGGCCAAGGCATTTTGTCACACTGGTGTAGATTACGCTGGTCCGATAAGGACAATCCTTTCTCGCCGCAGAGGTCAACATGCGCAAAAGGCGTACATCGTTCTTTTTGTTTGCATGGTCACACGTAGTCTACATATTGAAGTGACCAGTGATTTAACTACTGAAAACTTTCTAGCCGCTTTTAAACGCTTTATTTCCCGTCGAGGACCAGTTTCATGTCTCTATTCCGATAATGGATCTACTTTCATCGGTGCGAAGGCACATTTAGATGAGCTGTATAGTTTTTTATTGAACTCTAGCTTCAAAAACGCGCTGTCGAATGAGTTGCTCTCTCGACGCATAGAGTGGAAGATGATTCCCCCAAGATCACCAAATTTTGGTGGGATGTGGGAAGGGAATATAAAGAGCATGAAAACGCATTTATATAGAGTAATAGGAAGTCAGTTACTTACATACGAAGAACTGCAAACTGTTCTTACTCAGATAGAGTGTATTCTTAACTCTCGTCCATTGAGCGTATTATCGTCAGACCCTTATCCTGAGGTGTTAACTCCCGCGCATTTTTTGATGTCTACTCCGTTGCAATATTTACCCGCTGCTGATTTGTCAGATCAACGATTGAGTCTGTTAGAACGTAAAAAGTTGTTAGATAGTATGGTCCAATCCTTTTGGAAGAAATGGCACTTAGAGTATTTGCACACGTTGCAAGTTAGGCAAAAATGGGCTACTCCCGACAAACCGGTAGAAATCGGAACTGTTGTTCTTCTTGAGCAGGAGAATTCTCCACCGTTGCATTGGCCGTTAGGAGTAATTACGGACGTGTTCAGAGGCTCTGATAACGTTGTACGCGTGGCGATAGTTAAAACGCAAACTGGAATTTACAAACGCGCTGTAACTAAATTATATCCTGTTCCTACACAATAAATTCAACTTAGTTTAAACCTTATTTTTTAGTTTAGGCCGCTATATTTATCATATTTATTATTTAATCGCATAATGCATGTGTTACTCTCGGTCAGTTAGAAAATTCGCGTGTTTTGAAACATCTTGTGATGTTCCAAGGCGGGGTGCATGGTGGAGCGCCAATATATTTATAAAATGCATACATAATCGCACCATAATATATTTCGTTATATTATAAATTTCATAGTCTTTATAGTAAACCACATTCTGTTTGTCGAATGCAATTAGTGCTGGTACTGCTGTAATATTGCCAATGTACTCGACGATCTCAAGAGATGGCGTTCGCAGTCTTCAAATAGTGTAAACGCGCTGCACCTGATTGGTGCAAAAAAAAAACGGACATACCCTGCTCTCATCGCTTTTCGCGAAGAAGACGCCTTTAATATAAAAATTTTGTTCCGCCACGGACATCAGTTATATTTCTCGTGAAAAGAAGCTGATTTTCCGTTAGTCCTATAGCCGTGTAGTGTTTGGACTCGCTTGTAACCTTTACAAGGTGTATGTGGAGTGCTCCAGTCTACGATCGTGACCGGCCGGTCAATACCTTGCAAGAGACCGTAGAAACCTCGCCGCTGCTCGCTGCCTTCTGGAGGATCGGGACTTGGTCGGTGTTGCAGGTTAGTGCTGGCATGATTGTTTTGATCGATAGAAGTGGTTTATTTCCCTACACCTCGTACGCTAACTGTTGAGCAATCACACCCTGGTCGGGCTATTTACACGCCTGACCAATGCCTACAAACCGAAAAAAAGTTTTACTTGCATCGTGGTTTCATAAAACCACACTATTAATTCTTTTTATTAGAAAACTTCCTTTTAAATAAAATCTAATGGTATTTTTAATTGAATCAGCAACATTGTTGGCCATTAGGTAAAAATTTATTATTTAACGAACTGTCAAAAAGAAAATAAATTAATAGAAAGAGTATTTAAATACATTGGGATTTAGATCCCAAGTCAAACTATAGACAGCTATGACAATTCAAATAAAGAACATCTTTCAAAAAAGAACAATGAAATGACAATTCTTTTCCATTCAACTTGTGCAGAGTGAGCAAATAAAGTGAAGGCGTATCTTTACCCTTATCGTCGTAAAAGCGCACCTTGTCATAAAACTTGACATTTTATTCGCACCTTCCCTCTGATACTGATATTGTTTTATCATATGAATGGATAAGAAAGTATGTCCTTTGTCAAATAATACCGACGTTACTGTGTAACCTTTACACATATTTTATCATTTTTTGAGACAATTTTACAACAACCCTCATTCCTAGAAAAAAATATAGGTACATTTGATGCGTTGAAATACAATACTATTTATTGTATGTTAACATAATAAAATTGCAAATGTGGGTGCAAATTCGAGTAGGGAAATAAAGCGCAGGTGGATAAGGTTAACTATAAGCGTAAAATCGTTATTATACTCGTACCTACGTAAATATAAAATGTACTATACTTAGTAACTATACTTAGTAACTATACTTAGTAACTATACTTAGTAACTATACTTAGTAACTATACTTAGTAACTATACTTACCAAATGTACCTATATTAAAACATTTATTGCTAAGTATGACTCAAAATATAGACGAATTTATTTGTTCTATTTCAATGTTTTAATTCAATCCAGGGATAAAATTCGAATCCAAAATTCTCTATGCCTAATAGTTTCCAATTTCCCTAAAAACGCAGGTTAAAAGCAATTACGGAGCTTTATTACAACCATCACCCTGTGAAATGAAACAACATGATCTGAAGATCCTTATATGTTAAGTAGCTGAGTAGGATTGGATGCGGATGTCGGAAGATGTATGCTATAATGCAGAGACAGAGGTCTGTGAAGTATGACTGTCATGTCATAGGCTCATTGATTGGTACCGTCTGCAAGTATTTACACTACCACAATAGTCAGTTTATCTAACTCTGGCGTTTTTATCAAATAGTTAACGAACTGGTTAGCTTAAGATATAATATAAAGCGTACTGAACGTAAATCACTTTTTCAATATAGAATCTATGCAAAAATCCAACAAAGCGAAATAATGCTTTCAACATTTCTCGCAGCTGGGGAGGAAAGCGGAAAACCCGAAGCCCTAAATTACGGGTCAACAACATTTTCAGTTATTTCGAAAATGTGATTTAACATTTTAACATCTTGTTGGGGTCAAACACCTCAATTTAAATACCTATTATTTCTGTAATCTGTAACTTTCTGATAATGACGTTTACAGTTAAGAAAATGGCAGAATTGCCGATGTTGTTTGAGTTTCAGCTTAGTATGAGTCTATGTTAAGAGGTTCAAGACTTATTATCGTAAATTTTATAAAATAAAATAAATCACTTATTTGTGTTACCTTCATGAATTTACATTGTGCTAAAATAATATATTTGTGCTATTCAAACGCAAAATTGTGCTATTTCAATATTAAAAAAACTTGTGTATTAGACATTCAAGGGTCAACGAATTTTTCTTTTGTGTCGGATTTATCTTTCTCGGTCACATTTTCTGTGTATTTATGCTTAAACTTTGAAAACATTTGAAATATGGCTTCTCATTCTTTGTTTGTGTTTTATGTACCTATTTCTGTTTGGTAAATGACTTCATACTTTATCCAAAATTGAAAAAGTCTCAGTACTTTGATTTATATGATTAATCCAAATTGTTGCCTAATATTATCTTATTTTGAATTTCATTATTTAATTGTCAGGCAATATCCAAAGAAAGACTGAATGCAAATCTTTAAATTTGCGTGAATAAGGATGATAAAAATCTTTGGAACCACTGCATCGATTTAAATAATTCTTTTATAGACCGGGAGCCGACCACAGAAACACCAATCTCATCGGTAACCCGCTCAAATTTTGTAATATAAAGGCAATCAAACCACTAAAAACAATGGGCTATGGCAGTCTGCATTACTAGGTACATTCGCCTGGAAAATTCAGAATCTTTAGATCGAAGATACTGTGTTTTTATTTGAATTGCGAACGTAATCAAAACATTTGACAAACGCCAACGTTTGAAATCGAATCATTCTATTTCAAAATTCAAACTTTAGAAATAAATCCACAGAGTACCTATCTGACGGCTAAATTAACATATGATTGTTTTGCAGTGTTTATAATTATTATTATACATATAATACTTGTATGTACATAGTTTTAATTTGTATAAATAAATATGAAATGATTTAAGCCGAGAGTGGCTGGACGGTCTTTGCAAATAATTATTATAAATATAATAACGTTTTTAGAGAAAGAAAATTTTCTAATTTTTTTTAATAGCTACTGAAAGAAAACTGGAAAAATTGAAAGCGCTTTTTTCTATGCGATTTGTGTAATTTGGACACAACGTCTGTCGGGTTAGCTATGAAATATAAATTTAGATACATCATTATTTTCAGCTTTGTGTAAACAGTATCCGAAATATCCAATTTATGTTTGTTAGTTGAGAGTCGATGTTTTCGATGGAAAACATATCTGGGCGAAGAGTTCATTTCATATTCTCAAATTAAACTTTGTAATATTATATTTATAACTATAGTTTAGGTATACTAAAAAAGAGCGATTTCATGGCTGGCCGAATTTAAAAAGGTAAAAACAATTCTACTAACCATCTCCTGGCTTTATTATCAGACCATATTTACCAAGTCTAATCTGTTGGACTCTTCAAAACGAATTATATTGTTACGAGCTGAGGTTCGGGATTAGAAAATTGCCAAATATGTTTACAGCTGTGGCAACGGTAAATATTCCAAAATTCACGTCACTACATTCGCGAAAATTTCTTAAAAAGAGGTACAAAGAATTCTCATCACGTATTAATATAATGCTAGCTGTTGCCCGCAACTTCGTTCACGTTATTCCAGATTATAATCTAACTCCGTGCCGGTCAGCCATTAGCGACGAAGAGGAGGAGTTATTAGTGAGGATATTGTTATTGAACCGTTAGTAACGCTTGGACTAAGAGCGTCGGAGTTGTGCTTGAGAGCTAGCGGTTTCGAATCCATCCAGTATTACCGACGTAAACTCCTTCCCAAAACAATTAAATTATGCTAGTCAATAAATTAGTCTATTATAGTCTACTGCTGGACATAGGTCTCTCCCAATCTGTACCATAGGACCCAGTTATCTTCTAAGATTTATGTTAGTAACAAATCATTTAATCGTGGGAGAGTCATGCTTCGGCACGTATGGGCCGGCTCGACCGGAGTGATAGATAGGCCTCAGAGAAAACCGGCAGTGAAGAAATGTTTTCATGGCTTTTCGCCGAGTGAGTGAGGTTACCGGAGGTCCTAACCCTTTCGCCCTCCCCCTTTTCCTCTCACCCACCATAAGGGCCGGCAACGCACTTGTGATTCTTGTGTTGCAGGTGCCCATGGGCGGCGGTAGTCATGTACCATCAGGTGACCCGTCTGCTCGTTTGCTTCCTATACCATAAAAAAAGTATATATATTATAATTTCGGAATTTTCGCTTCTAAATATTCGATCGTCAACATAGCACTTACTATTTGCCCTTCATGAGCCATAGGATATTTATCATTGAATCTATTCCTGTCACTATAATGAGATAGGCCCCAGAGATTTGGAAATAATGGAGTACTTTAATAATATTTATACTGAAATAACAAGGCCTAACACGAAAACACATTATATAAGGTTAGGAAACCTCAAAATAAACAATGTTTTCTTTTAAAAATAATGATGATACAATGATACATAATATATTGTATTCGTCATAATTTTGTTATTAGACCTAGTGCCCTTGGAGGAGTCGTTTTACAAAAACAGATTTTAATAGATTGAGTTAATTCAATCCGAATTTAGTAAATATTGTAATAAATCGAAATTAAAAATGCTCCGTCTGTGAAAGTTGCCCGAACTTATATTAGGATAATTAAATTACTATCGCGCAGAATCCACAGATCGCGTAAATATAAAAATCAACTCGCGGTCAGCATTTTTCGTTACGCTAACACTTTTTTCCGCCTAGCCCCAATTCGCCGAGCGTCTGAAGTGTAACGTGCAATAAGGAACTTCTTACAAAAATAATGATTGATTTAATTGTATTGTATATATTTTTTTTTTTTAAAAGACAACTCCCGCAATCCTGTGTCGCGAGGGGCTTTACAAACATTCAAACAACGGATACAAAGAACACCCAGACTCGGGACAACTATTTGTGGATCACACAAATTTTTGTCCCGTGTAGGATTCGAACCCACAACACTCGGCGCGGCGTAGTGGCGAGGTGACCACTTAAACCATTGCGCCATCCGTGCAGTCATTATTGGCGAGGTGGTAAAGCATTCGGCTGCCACATCGGGGGTTGCAGATTCGACTCCCATTCAGTGCAAATCATTGTATGCATATCTATGTGTACTAGAGATCGCGTGGTGGTCGAATTTCGACCATGGTTTATTTCAATGGCCAATATTACTTGACCTGTCATTGTAAAGACTTTTGTAACATGACAGGCCAAAATATATACTGGACACTTACAGCTTTATACACTTACCCGTTTTTGCAATTTTGTAACTTTATAGCAAATATTGTTTAACTTCTTTAGATAATTTGTAAATATTCCAAAATTCACGTTAGTGAGCATCAGGCGTGGTATTTTATTATTTGATAGTTATTTCGTTAGTGATCGTAGTGGTCATTTTGCTGCTGAGATTGCGTTGAGTGTATGGATATACGAGTATCTGGCACACTTATGCCGCGTTCCAATAAACAAAAAAGCGGTGTACAACCAAAAATATGTCTACAACAGACGACCGACTTTCAGCGTCTCACTCAGTAGAGGACAAACGTGAAAAATACAGTTCAAACCACAGAATAGAAAGATATCTTTCTATTCTGTGGTTCAAACCATGTTCAAACACACTTCACGTTTGTTATTAAATCTCATTATTCTAAGAGTTCATTTTAAAACGTAGTAAGTACAAGGTTATTCACCTTTGCAATTAAATGATAATAGCACCACGTTATGATATTATTAAAATTCACATGAAGGACGTGTCAAATTTTAGATTATTATTATGCGGTGCACGGCGCAATTTATTTTATTAACCAAATGAAAAGAGTACCTAACAACATATGTTTAATATTTTCATTGGACCAAACTGGAATACTTAATCATACGGGGCTTATTCTCAGAGTATGGAGGGTGGATCGATGCCCCATTATTCCCCACAGACTTAGAAGAAAGACAATTAAGTACAACGGTTTCTTCTTTGCAAGCTACTAGAGAAATCTTAAAATGTCTATTTATGATTACTTTGCATTCTTAATGAGTTACACAGTGTTGGATACTAATTGTACTTACTATATTTTTTTCCAGGCAACATTGATATTAAAAAAAAAAGTTACCTACCTATATAACTCCTTTACAATTGTTAACATACATTTAAATTGATTGTTCGTTGGTAATTTGACTGCGCTTTTCAAGTTTTAAATATTTTTTGTTAATTGAACTTGAAGCTAATGTTTAGAAGATGTCGAAATAAAAAAAGGAACACCTAAACACCAACCGTACTACTAACAATACTCTTAGCGTTGCTTGAACAAAGATCTCTTAAAAGTACAATGAGACAATGTCGTCTTTATGTTTAATTACTCATTCAACTAATTTCCAAACGATGGAAGTTGAACAGTTATTTATGAATTTGCGAATAAAAGTTTTAATTGAAATGGCTTTTACCGGAGTTCGTTCATCTTATCTAATACAGTTACCAGCTGTAAAAAAAGGTTCCATGTTACAGAGTTTGTTATAAATACACAATTAATTAGATTTATTCGTTAAAAGGTTTCAGCTGCTCATAAGGAAGAGACCTGAATTATGTTGTGGGCGATAATTTTTTCTTTCAGTAAAAAATAACACAGTTGGCATACTAGTATATCGGTAATAAAGGTCGGGGAAAAACTGTTTTCGTATTTTGTATGAAGTATATAATAAAATTGAAAAAAAATCTCTTTGGTTGTACTGTTTGTATCTGGCTAGTTTTCATATCGATAAACATAGGACATAAAGAAAAAGAAAAGTAAAAAACACTTCTTTCAAAGTTCGAGTTTCCTCTTAAAGCAAAACCTTGTTTAACACTTTTATAGGTTTGCCGAATTACTAGTATAAAGAATTCAGAATATTGAAATACTTAGTGGCTACTTATATTTTACGTACTTTTATGTGTGCTCATACAGTAATCGACAGGGATGGCAAGAAAACTTTATATTATTTACCGACTGTGTACTTTATAAAGGCTCAATCAAATAGCGACTTTATAAATATCCCAGCAGAGTGCAATATAACTCGTACGGCATTATGTCCATAAAACATTTCGCTTGTTATATTTAGTATCAGTAACACAGTGTAAAACCTTGTAAAAGTGTGCAAGACCTTGTTTTCTTTTACTGATACGATTCTATTATCCACGAGCGAAGGTATAATAAATTTATTCATTTATGTATTAACTCCTTATTGTACTCGTTAGGTCTAAGATACAAATGGTAATAATAACCTACACCAATAGCAATGGTGTTGTGCTTTTATTGTTCTTGGCAAGACCTTCCAAGCTAAAATATATTCAGTGAAGTGTAGGCAATACAATATTATTTCAAGCGGCCAAGGTCTGCAGGGGTTCTCGGAGGTTTCCTTCTTATGTATACCCTGCAATAGACCTACTAGTGACGGAACACCGTGTGGTTTTAGTCGGGTCGATTCCGACATACCACTTTACCGTTAGGGGCCATCCATAAATTACGTCACATGAATTTCATGATTTTTGGACCCCCTTCCCCGTTCTTGTTGCTGGTGGTCACATTTGTGGGACCCCCCCTCTCTGGGGTGACACACACTCACATATTTATTGCACAAAGGTATAATAAAAATACAATATATACTTAGTTATTTTGAAGGTCCTACGCAAAAAGGAGTAGGTAGGAGATTATAAAGTTACATACCTGAACATTTAAAATTCCAAAATTTTGTAGCTTTTTTGAAAGTCTTGAGCTTCAATTACAGGTCAGGTAACTTTTAACATTGTGGTTGAATCGCTTGATCGTTAGCTTTATAATTAATCATAATAATAACTTGAGACAGCTCACACACGGCCGTCTCATCCCAAACTAGGCATAGCTACTATGGTAACCAGACTGCTGATAAACATACTTGCTTATTACTAAATACATACATATCAGTTCACTCAATTCGATCAATTACATCGACACAATTATTTGTCTTGGGTGGGAATCCAACCCGTCAAAATTATAGACACGTCCTTCACGTCCCGGCAAGCAACATAACTAATTAGTGGTACTCCCCATAAATTAAATGTCTATAAAGATTATTTTTAACATTCACAATGATTCGATATCAACCTCCCATTAAAAGTAGCAACCAAATTTCTCAAAGAAAACAAGATTACCTAAAATTCCCAATTAATATTCGAATAGGATATCTTTTCTGAAGGACTGACGAAAGTTTATTTTATATTATCACTGTAATAATTAATGGAAAAGATATTCATACGTCCACAATACATTATTTATTACTAGCAGCGCCCCGCGGTTTCATACGCGTAAGTCCAGGTCCCGTGGGAATATCGGGATAAAAAGAAGCCTATACGTTAATCCAGGTCTCCAGCTATCTACATACCAAGTTTTATCGCAATCGCTTCAGTGGTGTTTGCGTGAAAGAGTAACAAACATCCATCCATCCATCCAAACTTTCACATTTATAATATTAGTGGGATTCTTTAAGCTCATATATTGTTTACTAATGTTGGATAACGAACTGCCCTTGCAGCTTTTTGAATAACTTGCTGAGGGCGATTTCACCCAAGTTGAACAATTAGCTATTAGTAGTATTGTACAATACACCATAAAACAGTTTACAATATTAAAATAATCTTTGTACGCATTTTTTAAGACATTTGTAACAATTAATCAATATCAAAATCAAAATTATTTATTTCAAGTAAACCAATTGTATGTATTTTTTAATTGTCAGGAGTAGGAGTCAGTCAGTGTAAGTCGGTCGTAAAGCTAGTTGCCTGTTCCAATACGTAGATCCTATGGAGAAGAACAGGCAAGAAATTCCAAGGACACTCTTTTCAACATGTTTGTTTTACAAGGTACTTGTTACATTGGTTATAAGCGCAATTTAATGTGATGACAATGTAACATAATATTGTTCTAAAATAAAAAAAATAATAACAACAGAGCTGCTAGGCAACATAGAAAATTAACTTAATGCTTATGTGACTACACAGGTCTTACATGTAATTTTTTTTTTCTAAATAACAAAAATAAAAAATTTCCCCATAGCAAAAGTGCAAAACGTGCCTAAACAAATTTTTACGTAAAAAAAATTAGGCAGGCATGGGACTGCCGACATAAGTGAAAACTTAAACGAAACGACGAACTTAAAACGTCACATCAGCAGGTTGGTGACATTAATTAATAAGGAGCTGACAGACCACAATGTTTAGATTAGCGCCATCTAGTGCATCTATATATGTATTATTAGCGTGACGGTCACGAGTTTAGTGCTTTATACCATAGCAAAAGTGCATAAACGTGCTTAAAGAAGTTTTCACTTCAAAAAAAGAATTTGCAAAATCGGTCCAGCCGTTTACGCGTGATGCCGTGAAACCAAGAGAAATGGGGATTCATTTATATATATATAGATATGGCTTATGTCTACACCATCCGATTAATAATTATACTTATATATCAAATAGTGTAAGTATTTTATAATAGATGGCCCTGGTGAATTCTCTCCACGTAGGTACATAAACTCACAAAACTCGCACACTTTTTTTATCTAAGTATAGATTTGGCAAGCAGAGGGCTGTTTGATAAAGTCAATATTTTTCTAGAGTCCTAAGACTAAGAGGGCATTTCTATTAAAATATTTTTGATTTACTTTTTCTTTAAGTACCTATATACTGTGTAAACTTAAGCATTTAAACATATTGAGATATGTTTGATTTGAATTGACCGAGGTAGGTACGTTAACATAATATAATTGTTAGTAGTTTAGTTTATACTTACTAATACTAATACTAAACAAGGTGCAAGAATTTAAGAGATTTATTTAGTTGATATATGTATAAGGAAGCTGGTCAGCTTAATCACATTCGATAATATAATAGACTAGCAACCCGTTCCTGCTTCGCACGCACACCAGAGACATCTATACCAATCATCAACATATTTCAATCAATTTACACAAAATCGTAACAAATTATACACCTAAACCTTCCTCATGAATCACTCTATCTATTGGTGAAAACCGCATGAAAATCCGTTCTGTAGTTTGACAGTTTATCGCGAACAGACGGACAGACAGACAGACGCGGCGGGGACTTTGTTTTATAATATGTAGTTAATATGTAGTGATTACATATAATTGAATGAATTATGCGGATTATTTCACGGTATCTTCTTAAAAAATTTAACGTTAAAAGTATTTCAAAATGGCAAATTTTACTTACTATACATAATCTGATTAGCCTAGTTGGTCTTTCACGAACCAATTACATCGTGTCTTTTTACATCTATTATTCACGCGGGCAACACTAAGTACGGTTTATGACAGCCCTACGTGTGGCCAACCTTGGGAGTACTGTTACCAGTTTATTTATAGACGATTGAGACATACGAGACCTCTGGGCTGTTTTTCTTGGTTTTGGGCGTGAATATCCCTTTTATAGTTATTTGTCTTGACACCTTACCTTGAAACCCTTATTGAATATAATTTTATCTACTTACCAACTTTCGGCAAAGAAATGTTATTAAAACTCATTTATTGAACTTTAAGTAAATTTGGACTCTCTATCTAGAAAAGAAAGATAAAGTATTTATTTCTTAAGTGACGTTAGTGCTTACAGTACTTAAAGTGATAAAACTTAAAAAAAAAGAAATACAAAAAAAAACAAGGAAAAAAAAAATCAACATAAAGCGACAAATGCCTTGCACGCACTTGCACGTCACTTATTAAAATTGGTCCGCTCGCGGTGACCGTGTCTCTAACTATCTATCTACTCTATTTTCACGCCTGTGTTTAGCGGAAGAGAGGTACACAGAAGTGTAATAATACATATTCAGATTTCGTCAACAATTTTTTTGGTAATAGGGGAAGACTATAAATGTTTCTCGGACTTTCCAGATTACTCAGAGAATTTTTTAACAAAAAAACAGAAATACCACAACACTTTCCCACATCCGGGAATAGAACCCAGGACTTCACCACCGATTTATGCTACGTGACCGGGACTAACGAGCCAGTTAATTAATCTTCTATAGTCTATGATATTTCATATTATTATCCAATTTTATTTTTTGTCAAATTCGGAAGGTATAAGTAAAAAAAACATAATAAATTCGTTTTTAATAATATAATTTTCACATAGTTTGAGAAAATACATTTTTCTATTAAGATAAGTTTAAGTAAGTGTAATTGGGTTAACTTTAAACTCGTTCGTAAAATATTTACAAAACCCATTGTATTTTTTTTTTTTTTAATTTATTTATTCGCTCAAACACATGTGTACATACAATAAACAATCGCATGCAAGATAGAAAGTTGGAGAAAGTTCAAGATATGTTTGCCATATACAATGACGTGCGAATTTTAATTTAATTAATTTTTAAATCTATATAAATTCTCATCAGTGATCTATTTCTGTCACTTGACCTGATATCACCAGTTAACATTAAAAAAATGTGTATATATATTAAATTATATATTACTAGTTGCGCCCCGCAGTTTCCTCGTTGAGTTTTCTTGAATTTTACAATTTTCCTGCTCAACTTTCTTTCATAAGAACCTTCTCATCATCCTCCGCGCCTTTTCCCAACTAAGTTGGGGTCGGCTTTCAATCTAACTACGATACGGCCGATCTTTGATATTTTACGTGAAGTGACTGCCATCAGACCACCACAACCCAAGTACTAGGCAATATCGAAGTTCTGTAGTTAGACCAGGTTGTCGGACTTTTTAGGGCTCCAACTACCCGTAACGAATGCCACAGATGTTTGTATGGCCCCCGGGACCGACGGTTTAACGTGCTCTCCGAGGCACGGAGGGGTCTCAATTTGTTAAGAATGGTCGCCCATCCTAGACTGACCAGGCTAGTATTACTTAACTTTGTAATGTGTTAACCTACTCAGTTACCACTTAGCCACGAGCCCCTCTTTCATAAGAACCTTCTCCTGACAATAAAAACATTAAAAAAACAAGAATTAGCGAAATCGGTCCAGCGTCACGCGTTATGCCGTGACCGAGGGAAATAGGCATGCATATATATATATATATGCATGTATAGTTTACGCCTTTTTATAGGTATAGTTCCTTAAAAAAATATAACCGTTTTTTTGCGAGATTTGCCTAGGTCCAACATGAAGACGCTCTTGGTGAATTTTAAAACGGTATATTAATTGATATAAAAAATAGTAGACTTAAATAGACTGTTATTTATAAATTGTATATTTATCTTATTATTTTGAATTGTTGTGCACCGCGAGTTACCTACTTCCACACAGTATAGTCCATCCTAAGGTTGTCTGTAAGAGATCGCAGACTGCGATAAGACCGTCCATTGTACTGTTACTTTATATTAAATTTCTAGATTGTATAATACTTTTTTGGTGTGCAATAAAGAGTACCTATCTATCTATCTAATTGACTGGCCTGTTAAACTAGTGGTTAGTGACCCTGACTGCTATGCCATAGGTCGTGGGTTCTATTCCCACCCGAGTCTGGTTGTTCTTTGCGTATGTTGTTTGTATGTTTGTAAAGTCCCCCGCGACACAGGCGTAATTGCTAATGCGGGAGTTGTCTTTAAAAAAAAATTACCCCACGTGGGTGACTGAATCCATATTGGATTCGCAGTTACTATATATTATGCAGGTACGCTATGCTACGTTGCTTTGACTTTAATTTATCTGTTACACAAGAAGCTGTTTGCAATCAAACCTAGCTTAATGATGTGGTATCCACTTCATTAGAACGAGTTGCAACCGTCTATTGAGACACGAAACAACCTACAATGCAAACAAGTTCCATATCAGCGCAAAATCTGAACACAGCTCGGAACACACCCATTTGGCCGCAGACCTTAAAATTTTGCCAAACACAATTAGTGATATTGACAGAAGTATATTGACTTCACTAATGGGATATCAACGATCCACAGAGCTGTAAAATATACAGTAGGTTAACACTTATTAAAAACAGTTCTTTCAGATTCGGTTTGAGATTACAAAAAAAAAACACGTTGTAGATTTTAATTGATTCGTCGAGCTTATTTACTGTTTAACGGTTTTGACGGTGACTCGGCTTAAGTGCACTTTGTTTAAAGAATTTGTGGTAAAACACAGTGACTAGTTATTTTGTATGTTACATACATCGGTGACTCAGCTTGAGTAAATTTTATTTCCATTATTTTAAGACAATTTCATTTAAGAAAACACAGTTACTAGACACATTGTACTGAAGCAGTTTCTAAAAAACATTTAACTACCACTAGCAACCCGCCCCGGCTTCGCTCGGGTAGCAGAAACATCTTTAACAATCATCAAAATATTTCAATCAATTTACACAAAATCTTAACAAACACCTAAACCTTCCTCATGAATCACTCTGTCTATTAGCGAAACCTGCATGAAAATCCGTTTAGTAGTTTTTCAGTTTATCGCGAACAGACAGACAGACAGACCCGGCGGGGGACTTTGTTTTATAATATGTAGTGATAATTTCTGAACTATACAAGGCAACATAACCTGTATTCGTCGAAGACAGTATTTAAACTGTGTTAAGTAAAGTGTTGAAGTAGTTTCTGTTTTTGTAGTCTGCGTTTTTGCTATACTGTGATATGTATTGGCGCCTATTGGTCCAAGGTGCCCTGTATACTGGTCAGTTTCAATGGTAATATTGTCATGTTGGTTAACAGTCTGTGTAAAATCAAAATTTACGTGTAAAAACAAATTAGGGTGTTCGTTTGTAGCGTATGGATTTCTAAACTATTCATTCGATTGATTTGAAATTCAGCTACTTACCGTAACAACACAGCATCGTATATCATGAATGAGAAAGTTAATACTTATAACTGAATACGGTGTTTAACAATCAGCTTTATTTAATATATAAATTTAGTAAATACTGCAATTTCTATACTTCTTTCAAGCGGAGCGGCGTGAAGCGAATATCATGGCCCCATTTTACCTTATTCCCTACTTAAAATACCTAATCTACATACAACGTAGGTATTTTTATTGCTTAATATCTACTGACATAAACTCTTTTCTAACACAAGAATATCCCTTTTTACGCCTACGGATTTAAGAAAGTATGAAAATAAATACACATATTTTTAAAATAAAACATTATTACAGAATAGCTAAATAACTATAAAACGTACACATTAGATACGACCGACCCTTTCATTATAAAGATAACAGCTGCCGGAGGTTCTTTTATTGTTTTGTTGTCTGTCGGACACCAGCGATAGATAGAAAATGAACGTTAGAACAGATAGTCAGTCAGGTGCGAACGGAACAGAGACGTCGGTGGAGATAGTATCGACGTTTAGTACTACAATATTACCACATGAAATAAATTACATGTATCAAGTGATTTACAACTTTAATTGTTTATTTATTTATTTATTAAAAACTTCATGCACAAATTGTACAAATGCGAACTTAATGCCTTAGGCATTCTCTGCCAGTCAGCCTTGGGGTGAAGCAGAAATAAACAGTGGTAGGTGCAAAGATATGGTAAAGAGTACGAATTTTTAACTTCTTATAATAATAAAATTTAACAAATCATTACCTGAATATACACATTATACTGATACATAATATACTAATACCTATACATGCATACATACATATATATACACATACATATACATACACATACATATACATATACATACATATACTATGAATATCAAGTCTGAGATTCATGTACTAGCACTGTGACAGTTGCGCCAACTCGTTGTGGAGGAGATCACGTACCCTCCTTTTAAATATAAAGCGGTTTGTGGACATCCCGATTTCGAGAGGGAGCGCATTCTAGAGAAGAACTGATTGGACTTAGAACGAAGAGTTCACGAAGTCGGAGTTATGAGAGGGGCATAAGAGAAGATTATTGTTTGTAGAACGAAGATTTCTGTCATGGTTTGAGGACAAAAATCGAAGGTAGGGAGCTAAATAGGATGGTGGAGATGGAGAGTTAAGAAAAGAGAAAAGAGCAGTTAGTGCTCGCAGATTACGACGCTGACGAATAGGGAGCCATTTTAATTCGGAACGTAAAGCACGCTATTCCGTTCATAAGTACCGTCCATAAAATTTTAAAATAAAATCAGGGTTAAAATTAATGAATGGAACTGTAGGTATGACACCGAAATATTTAACTAATTTATAGGTTTATTAGAGTAGGTGCCTAGTTTTAAAATAATTTGTATTTGGCTGGATACTGCAGAGGTTCTATGGGTTCGCTGAGAAGGTATTAAATTTTAAATAAGACGAGGATTATATATTTTCTCTTTCACCAATCAGCGGTTCGGATAGAAAATCTATATAAGATTGCTTTGGGGGGGGCCAGTGGGACGATTAGCCAGTGGACCATAATGCTTCGTATATCTTGTTTATATGGAGATGGTCCTTACATCTAACAGTGTGCGATGAATGTAGTGTTTTAGTGTTTGTATCAATGGCAAAGGTCGGGTACTCCAACGATATAAAATACGGAAGGCGTAAAGAAATCACCTTTATATTTAACAATTCTTTCGACTCAACGCATTTTTCTGTCCATTGATTGCAGCTATTGGCAAATATTAAAACGAGAGGTATTCTTGGTTTCATATGATCGCTCTATACTCGGCAGGAAGTCACTGGAACTACGATATGACTGAGCATTTCGTTGCCAACGCTAAGTCAATTAGTGGTCGATATTATATATAAGAGTCTGTGACATTTTTACTATTGGAATATTATTGTATTACTTCATGGTATACGGGTGGGCCAAACGAGCAGACGGGTCACCTGATGGTAAATGACTACCGCCGCCCATGGGCCCCTGCAACTCAAGAGTCACAAGTGCGTTGCTGGCCTTTAAGGTGGGAGTAGGGGAAGGGTAGAAAGAGGGGGAGAGGGGGGGGGGAGGGAAGGATTAGGGCCTCCGGTAAACTCACTCACTCGGTGAAAAGCAATGCAAGGATTGCTTCACTGCCGGTTTTATGTGAGGTCGTAGTATCACTCCGGTCGAGCCGGGACATACCTGCCGAAGCATGGCTTAAATGCTATAGATTACTAGCTGCACCTGGCATGCGTTTCAATGCCTTTTTATTTTTTTTTTACTTTTAAAAAATGGGGGGTGGGGGCAGGTGGGTGAAAAATACTTTACGACCTATTCTCATCTTGCGACATGAGATTTTTATATATTAGATATTTATCTGTGCAAGTTTTGATACATATATTGGTTATTAAAACATAATGGCTAATGTAATTTTGATTTTAGTGCAGTGATTCTGTAGTGCACTTTGTTATTATTCATCAGTTTGAGTATTTTATGTTGGTAATCGTAATCTTATTCGTTACCACGCGATTACATAATATCAACCTTAAGCACTATTACATCACGGTCATCCTTAATGTTACTCAAACCTTGACGCACTTCCCTAGTGACTTATCAGGCGGAAGCTTCGATATCCGTAACATTACTGTGACGTTGTCTAAGGGTATCTACATCGCCAGCTCGTACCTACTTTTCTTGCAATTATGTTCCAAACGGTATTCGCTTAAGTATTGGACCAGAATTACCTTTGACAGACAAATTTACGGTAGTTTCATCTCAAATCCCACTTCTGATAAGTTTTCGACCGATTCGGTGCCACAGTTTTGTTTTTACGATATAGTCTGTTATTAGTAATAGTTTTATTTTTGATAATTGTGTTTTTTTCAGGAAGGAGATCTATGTAGATAAACTTAAAAAGGATAAGCTCAATCAATCAATCAGCCTAGTCCACTGCTGGACATAGGCCTCTCCCAACGTGCGCCACAGCACCCGGTCCTCCGCCTTCCGCATCCAGTCCGTCCCTGCTACCTTCCTCAGGTCTTTGGTCCATCTACTGGGGGGCGTTCTATCTCCCGTTTACCGTTTCGCGGTCTCCACTCCAGGATCCGTCTGCTCCAACGGCCATCGGTCCTTCAGCTTACGTAAAATTTTATCTATTAGCTGTTTATTTAGCTATTTCCGAGAAACACTAAACAATTTTATATATATTATATATATAAGAGTATTTACTATTATAAGAATTGCTCGTTTAAAGTTATCTGAGGGCACGGTAGTGACCCCGCCAAGACGAGCCAAGCGATGCACAAGGGCCCTACCTACCTTCTCTCAAAGAGCTTCGTCGTTTTTTTGAACCCTCATAACTTGGGTTTGGCTTATACCAGATACACAAAATTCTCGGCATATGATGTCAATAGTGGACTTATTAAACATATAAAGTTTCAATTACATAGCTCTTTAAAGCTCTTTCGGTACTTTAGTTAGATATACGCCTTCAAGAACTGTCGCTCAATGTTCTAGCTGCATACTCGTATAGCTCGCTTCAACAAACTTAACATTGATATTGCTGTCTTCTATTAAGTAAATATAGTATTTCAATTGAAAAACAGTGGCCCGTGGCTTGTTGTTGCCAAGTTGTTTTCTCAGTGGCTCGTCCTATTGGGTTGCGAATATAGCAGTAAATTCTAATAAATTACAAAAACTTTTACTTCCTATATATATCCTATTGTTTTAATGTTACATACTTTTTATCAAGTAGATTTTGGTTCTTACACGAATGGCATTGAAGGTTATGTAGATCTTCGGAGAACCTGAGACTAAAAATGGATACGTACTTCTTTCACAGTACAAGCTATTCGATTGTGAAATTCTATCCTCTATCTGTCAGACATGCCTAAACGATACCATCTTCTAAAAATGTAGTAAAGAAGTACCTATTACTAAACAGATTGTATATAACATTCATGACAAAATGGTACTCGCCCGAACAGGGACTTGAACCCTGGACCCTTGGATTAAAAGTCCAATGCTCTACCGACTGAGCTATTCGGGCTCTGTATGGGTATTAAGAAATAACCATTCACGTGATTGTGAAACGTCTTTGCGTTATGAAGTAGGTTATTGTGTAAATAAAACGTATATAAAGCTATTGTTAGATATATTTGCATAATTAGAGTGAGCAACGTTAAGTAGAGCGAAGACTGCTATCTCTCTAGATAGTATCCAAGCAGAGAGCACCTAGAACGATTTTTTAAATGCTTATTGATGGCATCACTGAATAAGGAGTGCCTAACCTTGTCGACATGTTGCGATAAACGCTTGAAATATCGCATATTATAATAATAAGCAAACATGTATAAATAAAAAAATTAAAATACCCCGACTCAAAAACCTCTTCAACGATTGCAAAAGAGCTAATTATATTCGAACGGATGAATAGATTTTCTTGAATAATAGCTAAGAACACTCTCTATTAAGTCACCTTCCCGCAAAAATAAACTAAATTTAAATTGGTCCATCCCTTTAGGAGCTCTGATGCCACAGACAGACATTATACAGATACACAGTCAAACACGTTAAACTTACAACACCTCTCCTTTTTGCGTCGGAGGTTAAAACAATTGAATAATTAACGTCAAATAACTTTATTCTATTAAGAAGACCTAGAATGTTTATGAAGTTACTTTTATGTCGGCGTAATATTAACCCTCTGAGTGCTTATTACGTCTATAAAATAATCATACGATCTAGTCGGCGTTAGGGGGGTTTGTGACGTAATAAACACGGCGTCAAGGTCTATAGAGATTGCGCTCGTTTTAATAATCTATACTGTGTGTAACATTAAATATAATGGAGTTTTTTTATATATATTTCTAAATTGCCAAGCAATCTAAACAGCCTGATTGTAAGCGGTACCTGCAGCCAGTTGCGTAACAATAGGGTGGCAGAGCGGGCCACGGGCCCATGGCCCTAGGGAGCCCCCGGCCCCGACCCCAAGGTCCTAAGCACACGAGGCACCAAGAGTGAACTTGTGCCCCATCCGATGAATGAGCCACGGGCCTCAGATGGTATAGCTACGCCTGCAGCTAATAAATACTTGCAGCACCAATGGTGTCCCTTGTATATTGCCAATCTTATGTCCTCTCAGTGGAGCTCTTCTTTACCACCACAAAAAAGCAACAGCACTCCTGCTCTGAAGTTCAGTTTCGAGCGAACGGCAATAAGCAGGTTTTCTTTGGTTCTCTTTTCTCTGTTGCTAGGGGAATTAGGTGATTTTTATTATGTCTCCTTATCTCCGCTTCTGGACACGTTCCAGTCTCTGATTACTCTGTTGCTGTTTTTTTTTTCTTAGCTTTTTTTATTTCTTTATTTATATAGAACGCAATATCATACGTCAAGGATAAGCACTAAGCACCTTTTCCCCCTCCGTCTGCTTCGGAATTTGTATTTGTCTGTCTGTTTCTCAAGAATCATGTTGAAATTAATATCAAATACTTATGTCTGCGGTCTTTTGATGCTGAAAAAAAAAACAAGTTTCTAAGTCAACGCAATCGAAAGATACGGCGATTGATTTAAACCGTAAAATTCTAACCAATTTTAATACTTGGCAGGTAAATCAAAACCTATAGGGCACTTCTCATTGACCTAGACTCATTAATAATCAAAAATAAAGAAAAAATCCGAAAGTATTCAATTTGTTGTTATCACTACATCACTACATATTATATAAAACAAAGTCCCCTGCCGCGTCTGTCTGTCTGTTCGCGATAAACTGAAAAACTACTGAACGGATTTTCATGCGGTTTTCACTAATAGACAGAGTGATTCATGAGGAAGGTTGTTAAGGTTTTGTGTAAACTGATTGAAATATGTTGATGATTGTTAAAGATGTCTCTGCTACCCGTGCGAAGCCGGGGTGGGTTGCTAGTATCGCATAAAAAAACTTATTACTTATAGACTTCGTTCGCGCGGAGATTCAAATTTATCCCACGGGAGCGGGAACCGATTTTCTGCTCAATTTTCTTAATTTTTCGTCCCGTAAGAACCTACTACAAAGTATTAGAGAACATAACAAACCTGAATGAAATCGGTTAAGTCGTTCATAAGTTATGTCGTGACCAAGGGAAATATGGATTCATTTTTATACAATACAGATATAATTAAACAAACTTCTATTTTGCGTATAATTATGTATTTACCTCTGAATCGTTATATTTTGCGGTTGGAAAAGTGACTGTGACGTATATCAATTTATGGATGAAGGGCGAAATTCTAAAATACTCCTTCATATAGAAAGAGATCTACATACGTTTGTACGGAACTTTCGGTGCGCGAGTCAGACCCGTACTTGTCCGGTTTTTGGTTTAATATATTAAGTACCCATCTGTCGAAGTGGGTACGAGAATTTAGGGTTAATTTTTAGCCGACGCGGACGTCACGCAACGGATTAAATTTCTGAGCGTCATTATTTACGAATAAATTTCCTCACGGTTATGGCTTAATTGACAGTCATTGTTATATTTAATGAAGCAATTTCAGGCTGCCAATATTCTAGGCCGTCAAACGATTTACCTGTTATTATTATAATTAAGGCTGGGTATATTAGTTTAATTTATATTATTTTGAACCAGTCCATCATTGATAATATGTTCTTATTAATAAATTGATCTAAACTGCCTAAAACCACATTAAACATCTGCGAATCAAATAAACGAAAGTAATAATATAATTAATGGTATATTTTTTTTTATTCTAGAGCTGTTTACATCTTCACGATGTGACAATAAATAAAAAAAGTTATAGGCATTTTTCAACAATTAAACAATTGAACAATTTGGTTTTTGTTGCTTAAAATACCCTATTACCTTTCAATCGTCGATATAATAATAATAATAATAATAATTATAATAAACTGGCAACACTAAGTAGCAGTCGTGTTTTAACAACAGTATATCTAATATTTATATTTTTTATCATAATTTAAGAATAAAATAGCACATTTTATAAATTTATACACGACAATGATTACTCGGAACAAATTTAAAATGAAAACATTGCAGAAATCACATAATTAACCATAGTATATATACTAAGACATGACATTTAATGTCATGTCATGTCACACAAAAATATTGTATAAATTAATTTATTAACCGAAGACGATGCTAACAAGAGCCAGAACAAAAGCACTTATACCAACCCCGGACTCATCGCTCAGCTCCGCCTCGCAGCCCCCGGAACCCACAGCAACAGGTCCGGCCATTGCAGAGGCGTCGAGCTCGACTTCGAGCGACGAGTTTTTCTCCCCGCCGACGTCGCCAACACCTGTACGTCGGCCGGGGAGAGGCCGGCCACCGTCCTGCTTGGGACCCCGAGGCCCATCGGCTTCGAATAGGGCCCCCGCTACCGGTGGTAATGTGCATCGCATGAAATGGACGAATTCGATGAATGAGAACGTCATGCGAGCATATTTTGTGGCTACAGAGGGAGGAGCTAACCTCACTGCGTATCGTAATCGTATGATGCCTCTGTTTCAAGAACTTGAGCCAGCTGTTAACGTTTCGGTGCAAAGATTATCGGATCAAGTGCGGGCCATCCAACGATGTAATTTGCTGGATAACTCCGTACTTGATAGGCTACGCTCGGACTTGCAGGTTAGCCTTACTACTTCTCCTCCTTCACAAATTGTGACAAATGCAGACTCTTTGTTGTTACAATCTTATCCCGCTGAAGAAGGGGAGGAAAATGATGCTTCATCTGTAAGTACTCAGTACTCTGATATAATAAGGAATACTTTGGAAGGCGCTATTCTGGAATATCGGTCCATGAGTTTTGAAAGTAGACCACGTTTACCGCGTTTGCCAATGCATAAACGAAACAAAGCGCTAGTGTGTACCCTTGATTCGATGTTACCTATTTATTTTGAAGAAAGCATAGATCTCAGTGATACACACTCAATTTTGTATTGTGCTGCTGTTACAGCATGTCGAGTAGCTGGTGTTAAATTCCCAGGAAATGATACCGCTACTCGGTCAAAGCTTGTTGTTCCGGCGTGGCAATGCAGGATTGAGCGTCGTATCGCTGAGTCGAGGGTACTCATTGGCAAGCTTAACTGTTTCAGATCGGGTAACACACGCCCGAGAGTAATGCGTTTTGTGAATCGGGCTTTTTCGGGAACTGGTATCAGTTCCTGTGATTATACAGCACGAGTCACAGAGCGCATTGACTTTCTGAAACAGAAGGTTTATGCATGGGCAAATCGCATACGAAGGTACAAAAAAAGGGTGGACCGATTTACTCAGAATCGCACATTCCAAAGGGATGAGAGGTGGGTTTATAGAAGATGGGAGCAGCCTGATTTAGTGAGCGACATTCATTTACCAGATGCTGAAATCACGAATTCATTTTGGCGTAACATCTGGTCAATGCCTGTCACTCACTCTGAGGGTGAATGGATGCGAGATGTCGAACGTTCATGTGAGTCAATTAATAGAATGGAGCCAGTATTAATATCAAACATCGATATAGCTTATGCAGTTCGTTCGTTGCCAAATTGGAAATCAGCGGGACCGGACGGACTGCATAACTTTTGGTTAAAGTGGCTCCGTAGCTCACATGTATGTTTGGCATCTCAATTTCAATCATGCTTAGAATCGGGTTCGCTTCCAACTTTTATGACCACAGGCGTGACTCACCTCCTCTATAAATCTGGTTGTGCCACGGATCCCAAGAACTACAGACCCATCACATCTACCAACAGTATATAAATTACTGACGTCCATTCTGAGAGTAAAGATAGCATCTCATGTTACCAACAACTCTGTTATGTCTTACTCTCAGAATGGATGTAGAAGTGGGGCACGTGGCACTAAAGAGCTCCTTATTATTGACACGACCATTAACCAACAAGTTCGCCGTAACCGAAAAGATCTGGCGACATGTTGGATAGATTATAAGAAAGCTTATGATTCTGTGCCGCATACGTGGCTCCTGAGGGTGATGGAGTTGTATAAAATTGATACAACTCTATGCACTTTCTTGGAGGCATGTATGCAGCAATGGAAAACGATTCTTTGCTATCCAGGATGTCGACAATCTCAGGGTGACGGCGAGTATATAAAGATCAAGCGGGGTATATTTCAGGGTGACAGTTTGAGTCCCTTGTGGTTCTGCCTAGCTTTGAATCCTCTCAGCACTATGTTGGAGGGTTCAGGACTAGGCTATCGTTTGCGGAGAGGAGGTCAGGTTATATCCCACCTCCTTTTCATGGATGATTTGAAACTTTTTGCCTGCAACAATGTCCAACTGATAAAATTACTAGAGGTAACTGAAAACTTTAGTAAATCTATCAGGATGGAATTTGGTGTGGATAAATGTGCAGTCATGCATGTAAAAAGAGGTAAGATTGTGGAATCTGAAGGTATGGAACTCGCAGATTTTACACACCTTAGATGCCTTTCCGCGAACGAAACTTACAAGTATCTAGGAATGTCACAGGCGTTAGGTTTAAATGAATTGACTATGAAGCAATCGTTACAGGAACGCTTCTTTGGCCGCCTGAAAAAAGTATTGAAAAGTCTTTTGTCAGGTGGTAATAAGGTGCGGGCCTATAACGATTGGGTCATACCAGTCCTAACCTACTCCTTTGGCATACTTAGATGGACTCAGACGGAACTTGATGCCCTGGATAGAAGAGTCCGTACATTGCTAACCGCGTACCGAATGCACCATCCACGTTCATCGGTTATGAGATTGTATATCCCGCGGAAATGTGGGGGTCGTGGTTTTTTAAATGCCAAGACTACATAACCGCGAGGTATGCAATCTTAGAGATTACTTCCTCTCTGTTGACGTGGAGATGCATCGGGATGTTGTAGTAGTGGACAACGGACTCACTCCGCTTGCTCTAGGTAGAGAGAACTGGCGCAAACCTGCAGTAATCAATATTACAGATCGCCGGGAGATATGGAAGAGCAAAGAGCTGCATGGACGTTTTTATCGGGCCTTAAATGGGCCCGAAGTAGATCTATTATCATCTGTGTCCTGGCTACGTTTCGGTGATCTCTTTGGAGAAACTGAAGGTTTTATCTGTGCAATTACTGATGAAGTTGTTATGACGAACAACTATCGGAGACATATCCTGAAGGACGGCACAATTGACATTTGTCGGGCATGTCATCGTCCCGGAGAAAGCCTCAGGCATATAATTTCCGGTTGTTCTCGTCTTGCCAACGGCGAGTACTTGCATAGACATAACCAAGTGGCCAGGATAGTCCATCAGCAACTTGCTCTTAAATATAACCTTGTGACTGCGGAATTACCGTACTACAAGTATGTGCCCGACCCAGTTCTTGAAAATGGTCGTGTAACATTGTACTGGGATCGGTCTATTATCACTGACAGGACTATTATTGCCAATAAGCCTGATATAGTGGTAATAGACCGATTAGAGCGCCGAGCAATGATTATTGATATTACCATTCCCCATGACGACAACCTCTTAAGGGCTGAAAAAGAAAAACAAATGAAATATTTGGATTTGGCCCACGAGGTGGTCGACATGTGGGATGTGAATTCAGCAATCATTGTACCGATAGTCATATCAGCCCATGGGTTGATTGCAAAGAGCCTCGACCAACACCTTCAGAGGCTCTCGTTAGGCAGCTGGACTAAGGGCCTGATGCAGAAGGCGGTCCTTCTTGATACGGCACGTATTGTGAGGAGGTTTCTGTCTCTGGAACCCTAACCACCGGTAGCTTGGTCCCTGTACCCGATACCGGTGGGGCACTATTTTTTATATTTTTAAATGTATTTTTGATATAATCTGAATGTATTTAAAAATGTAATTTATATGTATATTTAAATGAATAAAGAGAATAATAATAAATAATAAATACTCTTTATTGTACACCAAAAAAAGGAAACAATACATGAAAAAATTATACACAAAATGCACAATTATTTTACAACTTATATTTTGCGGTTGGAAAGTTGACTTTGTCGTAGATTGATGTATGGGAGAGTATTTTTAGAACTGCAAAGTTTCATTTCCCTTTCCTTTTATTTATAATTTATATAATAAGGACTTAACGTGTAGCTATATATTATTTATGATATGATATGATATTTGAATCACATTACATTATTCATGTTCAAGTTAAGTTTGTCATTCGGAAAAGACGGGCAAAAACCTTCGAGAATTGATTTCCGAGATAGACGTACTATCTACATACAAGTTTGTTTGCTTACGGAACCCTCGACGCGCGAGTCAGACTCACTCTTGTCCGGTTTTTTATATATTTCTGGACAATAAGAGAACTTACTTACTTGTTCCTGGAAGTTTGAAAAGGGTTTCATCTTAGCCTGTCGGCTATTTTCGACCCATTGTACGTAATAAGAATATAAAGCCAAGAATGCGGTATAACGCAGGGTTACTTCTTAAATGTCAAGCTTACAATGAACGTAGAGCTTAGTGAGCAGGTATGTGTGACTCAAACGTTGGATAATATGAAATTTTGTTACTTTATGATATTAAGGTAGTTGCTCACTAAATCGTAATATTTCAATTTTTTGTACGGATAAAGCAGTGTCTAACTGGACTCAAACATTGAATAATATGAAATTTTGTTACGTTATGGTATTAAGGTAGACGCTTACTCAATCGGGATACAAATAAAGCACTAACTGGACTCAAAAGGTTGGATAATATGACATTTTGATACGTTATGGTAATAGCGCTAATGTCTAACTGTCAGACTATATTAGTATGGTTTTATTTGTATTTTTGCAATAAATTCGTTGCAGTTGCAGAAACGCCAAATTGTCACAAGAGTTCGATTTGACTTCCCCGTAGGTATATACGAGTATCTCTATGCAATATTGCAACTCTTTGAACTCTTGTGATCGTTGGGATTTACAAACCAAGGGTACGTGGTGGGTTTTTTCTCTATAATTAACTATTATATAAAAATGGATTAGCGCTTTGTAACCTAAATTACCTGAAAAACATTCAAACTCCTATTAATCATGTAACCGAATTGAGGCTGCGCGGATATTATGCCGCCGCATGTCACCCGCGTAATGTACCTGCATTTTAAATTGGTGTGAAGTTGTTGTTTTCTTGCTCTTTTAATATAAAGCGTAGTTGCCAAAAAGTTGAGCGGATTTTGCTTTAAGGGCGTGATATCTAGAAAGGCACACGTGGTTGCGGCGTGGTCAAGGTTTTGGATTGGTGCAAACAAATTCGTCACAAATAAACGCGTTCTTAATATAGTGGACTTAGGACATTATACCGACTTTCCTCAAATTTTTATTCTAATTTTAAAATTACAAAAATCTCATTGTGATGTTGAGTCTATTGCTTTTACAGTCGGTGGACGTTTTTCGTGTGTACGTATAAATGTTGTCTTGGAGAAAATGTAAGAAGAAGAAGAAAAAGCTGGTCTCTGGTTACATATTGTATAAATAAACTAGCGACCCGCCACGGCTTCGCACGGGTGCAATGTAGATATTAATGTGGCGAACAACGACGGCGGGGAGCAAGTTTGTTTTATACTATGTAAATATTAAAATCTTAATTCATTGTAGGTATATAAAACACTCTCTGCGTATAAATAATTGGCTATTCGAAATTTGTTACTAAAATAATATTTGGGAGAAGACAGAATTGAGATTGCGCGTTTGACTTACGTTGCGAATGTTTTTATGCACGAAGCGCTAGATATTTCGCAACAGTGTGTAACAAGCCTGTAGATTTAGGGGCAAGGTTGGGTGGTAGCATTTAATTAAAATTTAATTATTTTAAAGCAAATGTTGATTTTTGTAGCTGTTTCTACAAACAGTGCTTTCTCTACCTCTAATGAAACGGTTACTCGTACTTTTATGTAATTATTCTAAAAATAGATGCCTCCTATAGAAAAATGTCTTTTGAATATATTCTTTTTTAATTTTAATGTTTGTTAGTGGGCAAAATATTTAAGGGAATTGTCATTTAAATTTAACATTTCAACTAGACTGGTAATGGCTTGTTTTGACTTGTTTACGAATAATATAATAGTTTGTATTCCATAAATTAAATTAATCAATTTATTCGGAATCCTGTTCGTGACATTCAAAACAAAATAAAAATGTGCACCCTTTGGGAAGACAGGTTTATCACTGGGAGTAATAGTGTTTCATTCATAGGTATAATATAAAAAACTATTTCGATATAATCTAAGCAATATATTCACCGCGTATTATATTTATGCGATATAATAAGCGGCGGTAGTGGCTAAGGCGTCGGACTTGCGATGAAGTGGTTGCGGGTTCGGACCCTACCTAATGTGTGAGCCACGTTACTTTATGAAATATATATATACCTATATATATATCTCAAAAATAATAATTAAAGAGTGGGGTTGATACCAGAGATGGTGATGTTGACATACCCCAACGCAACATGTAGGGGGGTGTGTGAGGTTCCATAAATTGCACATATTGTAATGAAAAAAAAGGACAAGTACGAATCTGACTCGCGCACCGAGGGTTCCGTAAAAACTTGTATGTAGACAGCTCGTCCATTTTGGGAATCAATTCCAGTTCTTATTGAAAGACAAAAATACTCCCCATATATATAGATATACATCACAGTAAATTTTCCAAGCGCAAAATATAGAAGTGATAAAATTGGTAAAAAAATGGATATTATAAGGCTTAAATGGCCGTACCTTTTGATTGCGTTGACATAGAAGCTTATTTTTTACAGCTAAATAACCTTAACAGATAGACACACAGTCAGATGGATGAAAAAGTGATCCTATAAGGGTTCCTTATTTCCTTTTGATTAACGGAACCCAAAAATAGTCTTGGTGCCAATGGATTTTAATAAAATAAAATAGTACAAACTAAGCTTAATTTTAGTGAGAGAGCAAGGTGTATTGTATGTTATTACCCCATAAAATTATTATTGGTTTTTATATAATTCTTGTATTTAAAAAAATTATGGTTAGGAACGGATTTTAAAAAAATACAAAATCGGGAAGGTTTAAATTGGGTTTAGAATACAAGCAACCCAGCACTCATTCAATAGTATCCAATGAGGCCAATCATACTACCGAGTCACTATAACAAACTAATTTTTATTGCAATCGTCTTTTTTTCAATCTCAGTCGTAAATTAATAATTATAAAAAAGCTTGAGTGGTTACCAATACGCCTTCATGTATTGTTTAACCCTTCCACACCTTCCTATCTTAAGAGACGCTTTGAGTTCCTTCAAGATTGAGTATCTTTACGAGATTCTTCAGATCATCAGAAAACCTAAAATGCCTTTGCATTCTACATCGTTCCTCGACATATCATTCACCGTTGTTGCAACAAGGTTGTGGAATGCACTACCTATCGAAATAAGAAAAGCTCAAACAATTAACGCATTCAAAGCAATGGTAAAAAGTCACTACCTAAACTTATAGCTCTATTAGCACGTATACTGTAACCAAGTGTCAATTGCTGTTATAATGTTTATTTGCTGAATATTGATAATATCTATTCTTTCAGTATACGATTATTCACATTATTCCCCCAGTCACGAAATCCATCCTAAGGTTGTCTAGTAGAGATCGCTTTTAACAATAAGACCGCCCATTGTATCTAACACTAACATTAATATTAGGAACATTTGTAGTTCTATGTATGAGGTGTACAATAAAGCATATTCTATTCTAATTATCGAACATTTAAAAAATAATAATAAAATTACCTACGAATTTTTCTTTACTATAATAATACCTTTCAAAATTAATATTGAAGTACGCTTTGAAAGCAATAAAATTGATACTCGATTAATTCAATTACAGCTGCTATTAAGTGGATGGGTTCCCTCAGGACTAAGTAACAAGAGATAATTTTAATATGTTCGAGGGAAATTTGTTGATGCTTTAGACAAAATGGTTTTAAAATTCGATCTGTTATGTGAGGGTTACATTAATTAATGATTCTGGTCTTGGATATTTATAAAATTAAGTAGACAATTAAGTTGCGTTTTATATTATAACCAGCAGTTCCCGGGAGGTTCACCTAGACGATCATGCGGCATGACATGCTGAATCATCATGCTGCATAAAGGACCTATTGAGAGTCTATCATGCAGCATGATAATTCACTAACTTCGCTTGGTATAATCATTTTATTCAGTCGATATAGATAGCTCAGTAAAGAGGTCTTCTGCGCTGGTATGGAAATGTCTTTGTTTTTTTGTATGGAAAAGGCAGATTAAAAAAAAAAATGCATAAATATAAAAATAAAAGGAATTGTCAATCAACTGCCAGCACGTAGTTTGCATGTCATGCACGTAGTTAGCATGTCATTCGCATCAATGAATACAATTAAACGGTCATGCATGCATGACAGCACGTAACGCATGTCATGCCGCATGACCGTCTAGGGTCCGCTTAAGGGTCGTAGCGTGATGTTACATAGCCTACAAAATTTGTCAATGTATACTCTATATAATACGAAAATAATTATTTAAATCTGACTGATATTTCCAGAGACATTACTTAAATTAAAACAAAAATAAATTTAAATTATAATAATTAAAGAGTGGGGTTGATACCAGAGATGGTGATGTTGACATACCCCAACGCAACATGTATTGGGGTGTGTGAGGTTCCATAAACTGCACATATTGTAATAATTATATTATAGCGCATTTAAACAAACAAATAATCAAACAAAAAATATTTTTGTATTAGAATCGATGAACAACATAAGTTTTCAAAAAGTTAATTCTGTATTTCTTTTTTATCTCTCTCAGTCATGGGACAATGCTGAACTGTCCCAATGAGTAATTCAAGAAGTAACTTAAACCAGCACTTGAAATTTAAACAGTAACAAATGATATTAGAGAATTGTTTATGACACTATCTCTTTTTACATCACATGGGTCCTAAATTACCCAAATAACCCGTGTCGTGAAAAAACCGCGATAGCGCATAATCATGGCTAGTTTGGATAGAATTCATAAAAAACAATAATGTCATTTTGTTACTTCTGGTGCGGGACAACCGCTACCAGGTGAATTATTTAAAGAGGTGATTTTCTATCTGGAGCTGCAACCAAGGAGTCTACGAGACAGAGACTCTTGGGTAGATGAAAATACATCTTAGCCATAATCCCAAGAGGCTTCGATATATCCTCATCGCAAGGACAAGCTACAGTTGGACCTGACCTTATGACTAAGGAAAACGAGCAACTGGTGCGGTCGAGTGCAGTGAATGTTTATTGGGGAGGCCAGGGTTTCTCCGAGAAGTGACTTTGTCTGACCTCTTCCCATATACCACTGTAACGGTTGCTGTCGCTATACCCGAGTTCCTGGCAATAGACTCATTTATGACGGAACACCGTGTGGTTTTAGTCGGTTCGATTCCGACATACCACTTCACTGGCAGCCCCGGTGAAGTGATGACCCGAGGGGGTTTCCACACGATAAAAAAAAAAAGGATATGCTCCATAGATCCGTGTAGAATGTGCAGCTTGAGTGCAGCAACTGTTACCGTATGTTTCTTACTGTAACCAAAGCTGTGTCCTTGGTTCAGAACGAGGTACGGCTTTTATAAAATGATCCCATTCAAAGCTTCGTTTCTCCGAATTCATCAATTTGATTGCCTGTACGATGCTGTCTTATACAATTTACTAGTTTTCTATAAGTTTAAACATGTTTTGTTTTTGTTCCTATATAAAATAACAATTGAAAACAATTTCATTGGCTTATCAAAGTTCCCTCGTTATGAAATTTATATTGGGACAATCGTATACAATACAATGTTAATTAATTATTAGAGTATCTCGAATGAAAATAAATTCCTTTTATAAATTGATGATTTAAAATTCACACTTTCAGATCTATTAATTATTAGTAATTGCAATGCATGTAATAAATCCAGAGTACTTAGATATAGAGAATATTTTACATTGTATGTTAATAAGAACACACATGCAATAGCATCAAACATAATAAATGTGAGTGCAATGTGCCTTATTGCTTGAGCAATCTCTCGAGACTACTAACATTCCGTTTCTACATGTTTTAAATCCTTCTAAATTAAAGTTACTAGCAAAATGTGTTGGCTTATACAACAGTAGAAAAGTCACACATTACTAATTGACATTTGTGTAAACTGAATCCTCTTCAGTTCCCATGTACTCGTCTAATTAAAGTATCAACACCTTATTCCCAGTAAAACTTGATTCAAACCACTCCTTTGTGTGAGAATGTTTTCATCAACAGGAAAGATATAGGAGATCAGTCACAAAAGTACCGATTGTAATGCATCTGTCAGAAGCGATCGCCTCGTCTCACAACTGTAGTGTCATAAAAACTCGTATGTACTTCAATAATAAAGAATTTTAATCGTAGGAGAGTCATGCTTCGGCACGTATAGGCCGGCTGGAGTGGAGCCATGGCCTCACAGAAAACCGGCAGTGAATTAATGATTTGGTCTCACTTTATCCAGTTACTCGGGGTCAGTTAACCCAATCATACGAAGCTATTTACTTTGCTCTTGTACGGCGGCTTCGCTAATCCCCAACTATTTAAGGTCACGCCGGATATTTGTCATCCAGGTGGTTTGAGACGTCACGACATGCTCCCCATCTTAGCCTGGACACCTGTACTTTGTCAGTTATTTTAGCAACCTTGGAGCTCCTTTTTATATGTTCTTTTCGCACCTTGTACTTGAGGGTAACTTCTCCCGACTAACAAACACATCATACGCATTTCTGTCCTATGTAGTTTTTGTTTGTGCATCTTTGTTTTTGCGTCTGTCAATGTTTACCATGTATTATTATTTAAAAAAAAGTGTGCGTCTCGGGACGCCCGACAGAAGTGATAACTTAAACGCCAGACAGACTGGCGCCGTAACGCGTTACGTAACGAAACGGTTTACCTTCCCATAAGAAGTTATCACTTCAAAAAATCTTTTTATTCCATAAAATGATATACATCTATACTAATATAATAAAGCTGAAGAGATTTTTTTTGTTTGATTGCTTGTTTGTTTAAACGTGCTAATGAATTATCATATCATCATATCAGATTTGAATTTTTTTTTATTGTACAGAGGGGATCGTGGTTAAGTGGCAACCGAGTAGCTTAGCATTTTACAAGGTTAAGTAATACTAACCAGGTCAGTCTTAGGATGGGTGACTATTCTTAATACTTTGAGACTTCTCCGTGCCTCGGAGAGCACGTTAAGCCGTCGGCCCCGGTTGCCATACCAACATCTGTGGCATTCGTTACGGGTAGTTGGAGCCCTAAACAGTCCGACAACCTGGTATAATTACGGAACTTCGATATCGTCTAATACTTGGGTTGCGGAGGTCTAAAGGCAGTTCACGTAAAATATCGAAGTTCGGCCGTATCGTAGTTAGACTGAAAGCCGACCCCAATTTAGTTGGGAAAAGTCGCGGATGATGATGATGATGATAGAGTATTCATTGAGAAAGGTTATAGGCTATGTAACATCACGCTACGTCCATTAGGAGCGCAGCACTGAACATAATCGTAGGGGAAACTGCGGGAACGGCTAGTTATATATAAAACGGAGCATAATCGGTATGCTATACTAATAATAAATCTGAAGATATTGTTAAGATATTTCATAGCCTAATTAAGGAAGGTTATTGGTTGTTAAACATAACGCTACGCTACAACCCTTAAAGCCTGATTTACATTACATAATTAGTGACTACAAATTAGTTTCACAAGTTTCAACAATTTCACGTGTAAACTTTACATCAAGTTTTATAGTGCACGCATTAATTCCATGACACAGGAATAGTTTCGCGGCATGCGCAATATTTTGTTGAAACTAATGCCATACAATTAATTTCACGGTGAAATCGCGACGCGAAACTAGTGTCGTCAGTGTCGTGAAATATTGCTGTACAGGTTATTATGCGTCAGGACTTACCCTGTTTAGATATCTTGTTGGACACTTTATTCGATATAAAGCTTAGCTGGAGGGGTTAACGAGAATACTAGTAATGTGTGACCCACGTTACTAGTAATCTTTAATTATATAAAAAAAAAGAAAAAAAACTTAAAAAAAAGTTAAACCGACATCTAAAAATCACTTGCAAAGACTTAGTAGAAAAGGCTACAATACAAGTGGCACTTTTAATATTCTTCTTCTCCTTTTTTAGCCTTTTTCGATCAATAATTTAATTTAATTTAATGTTATAGGTTACATTATAAAGGCACTAGGTACCTACTGGTCTGTTTGAAGTCGGTGCCAAGCTAAATAACTACTTGATATGTAGATAGGCTAGGTCCACCGCGACATTAACTGTGGTGCTCCACAACTGCAACCCATTCTTAAATCCACCAACGACTTTCCATTTGAGAAAACCTTTTTTGATTTATATATTAAAATCTGTACCATAACATTTTGCATTGCAGTATGTTATGAGTTAATAATAAAGCTTCGGTGCTGATGGAGCCATAATTGATGATTTCACTACACTGTCAGTTTAACGAAACAAGTTACACAAGTACTGCAAATTTCATAAAATTAATTTTGTGACCCTGGTTTATGATCTGGTAATGTAAATTCGGCTTAAAATGTGCTCTCAGTGCAGTTACCACAAACAGCACAGCGACAACTTTCGTAAGATCATTGCAGACAAATATGACTCTAAAATTATGAAGGGGTTCATGCGAGTCTTGTTAAATTACAATTGTCTTTTTTGGCAATTGGCTTGCTGGCAAAGAGCAGCCGGGTCACTGCCGTGGGTGGCACTGGGTGACTGCCGCCGCCGATGGTCACCAGTGCGTTGAAGGCCTTTAACGTGGTAGTAGGGGAAGACGGGGAGGGGGGTTATAGCCCAAACACAACGAAATCATTGCTTCACGTCCGTTTTTTATGAGGCCGTGGTATCACTCCGGTCGAGCCGGACCAAACTTAATCAAAATCATTGTAAAGTATGGACTTGTCTGAAAATATCAACACGGTTGAATTGTACACGTGTTAAAAGTAATCAAATGTTGTTTACTGGGAGATTTTTACATTGATAGGGGTTTTTGTTGGAAATGGAAGTATTATTGGCATATTAAAGAGGAATTTGATGTTTCATAGACGATATAAAATAGTGGGTAGATTTTACGTCCGTAGGTGTTGTCGTACAGCTCCCACGCGAGCGGATATCGCAGATCTGAAATTGAGATATGAAGAATACAAATACGTATTATTTGTATTGTTTTTAAATTTCTGATATACTAGAGCTGTAGCTGTGGTTGAAGTTGTAGTAAAAGATCTTTATTCAATAAATACTTTGTACCTAACATTAAGATCTATTGTTATTTTGTATGGTGTACTGAAGGTTTTATCTGTGCAATTAGTGATGAAGTTGTTATGACGAACAACTATCGGAAACATTTCCTGAAGGACGGCGCGATTGACATTTGTGGGGCATGTCATCGTCCCAAAAAAAGCCTGAAGCATATCATTTTTAATATTTTTAAACATATTTTTATATTTTTTATATAGTATTTAAAAATGTAATTTATATGTTTTATAGATGTTAATATAGAGAATAATAATATTATAACTTGACACATCTCACACACGACCGTCTGATCCAAACTAGGCAGAGCCTGTACTGTGGTAACCAGACTGCTGATAAACATACTTATATATTTCTAAATACATATGTTATAGATAAATTACACCCAGAAACAAAAAATGATAATGCTCATTACTCAATTATTTGTGGGTGGCAATCGAACCCACGACCTCTGGCTCAGCAGTCAGGATTACTAACCAGTAGACCAACTGCCCAGTCAAATGACAGGTGACTGCTAAAATAATCCTTTATTAACTTTAAAAAAAATAGGACAAGTGCGAGTCTGACTCGCGCGCTGAGGGTTACGTAACCAACTTGTATACGTCCATCTCAGGAATCAATTCTCAAAGACTTTTGCCCGTCTTTTTCGAAAGACAAACTTAACTTTGCGGTTGCGATGCACGACAAAGTGAACAATCCAACCGCAAAATATAAGTTTGTAATCACAAAAAACTTTTCGGATTTTTTCCTTCAGTGGTGCTGTCAGACCTTGCTTCTTACCAAAAAATGGGTACCCTATAGGTGTTTGACCCAAAACCTATAGGGGACTTCCGTTTGACCAAGAATTGTCAATTTTGGTCAAAAGCAAGGTCTTACAGCACAAGTAAAGGGAAAATTCCCAAAAATTAAAAATTTGAAAATTAAGGTAAATTTTGGTACTTACAAGTTTTCGCGAAAATCTAAATTTGCCCATATCCTTTTATCACATATAGTTTACATTAGCACTATATTCTTCTTTTTAATTCTTGTAAAAAAAACAGTTTATTCTAACTTTACCTGTTTTTTTTCTATTCTTCACGACGTGTCAGCTTTTTTTTTATAGGATAGGGGCAAACGAGCAGACGGGTCATGTAATGGTAAATAAATATCGCCATCCATGGGCACCTGCAACTCAAAAGTCACAAGTGCATTGCCGGCCTTTAAGGTGGGGGTAGGGGAAGGGAAGAGGGGGAGAAAAACATGCAACATGGCACGAATCCAACTGTTCTGAACCGTAGTTGGTTTTCAGATCTTAGCTTGACATAAATTTTATTTCTATCTCGTCATCAAGCTAAGATTAGCTTATGCGTACGACTAATCGTCTAGCAGCATGATGGCCCGACGATATTTCCGTCCGTGATTCAATTTAACCCTGTTACGGCTAGCATCCGTCCATTATCCTAATTTGTCCGGACACGTGTTTCGACCACGTTCTCGTAATTGTAAATTGGATCTCCATTAGCACAGAGTTAATCATTAACAGCCCTTTAACCGATAACAGAAAATCCGTCAACTTTTGTTCGATCCCTCACCTTATTTTTAGGATAATTAAATTAAAAGAGAACTGAGAAACAAAGTGGGTAATTGGCAGGTCTGGTTATGCTGGTCACGTATACGATCGCACAAAAATCATACTCTTCTAGTCTTCTAATTGTTATAGACTAGACGTTCCCGACAGTTTCACCCGCGCTGATGGTCACTGCTCCGCCCCTAATGGTCGTAGCGTAGTGTTACATAGCCTTTACTATTCCTCATGAATCTGGCTATCATATACATAAAGATTTTTTGGATCCGACAAGTAAATCCAGAGATTAGCGCCTAAATAAACCAACAAGAAACCTTTTCAGCTTTTTTATCTACTAGCTGCGGCCCGCGGTTTTACCCGCATCAGTCCCGGTGCCATGGGAATATCGAGATAAAAAGTAACGTATGTGTTAATCCAGGTCTCCAACTACCTACATATCAAGTTTCATTGCAATCGGTTCAGTAGTTTTTGCGTGAAAGAGTAACAAACATCCGTTCGCCATGAACACATAAACGAATAAACCGATTTTAAATTAATTGTCTTCAGTGTGGTCCAATTTGAAAGATAGATTTTTTAGAAATAGAAATATTTATTTGTCAATGTAGGTAAAATTAATAATAGATGTTACATACTTAAAATAGGTCGCTACATTGTACCCATAGGCATACAAATTTTATCATTGGCTAAAATCTTAACCTTAATCATAAAGGCTTATTTTATCTATATCATTTGTCCTCAAATTAACAACACAAAACAAACAAAATTAACATAAATAAACTAATCAGACTTATAATCAATAAACTCAGTGGTAGAATAAAAACTTTTTTAATTAGGAACTCCTTAAAAGCTTTTTAAAAATATTTAATTCTAAATCCCTGATGTCTTTGGGAATTTTATTATATATTACTGGGGCCATTTCAAATATGCTTTTTCTAAAAAGTGCTGTATTGCAAGGACCTGCACTGAGAACATTTGACTCTCTTTTCCTTAATCTGACATCTGCTGGTTCTCTTTTATGAAATAAATGTGGATTTTTTTTCACAAATACTGCTACCTCATAAATATATAGACTAGGAACGGTAAGTAATTGTAAATTTTGAAAATATGGCTGACAACTATCCCTAGAACATAAATTACATATTGCACGAATACATTTCTTTTGTGCTAAGAAAACTACATTCTTATCAGTAGAATTTCCCCAGAACACTATACTGTACCTTATAATAGATTATACGTAACTATGATAAGCTATGAGTACCGTTTCATGATTCACATGCTTAGAGAGCTTGAAGAGGGCATAGGCTAAACTGTTTACTCTCTTACATAATTCCTCTATGTGCTGTTTCCATGTTAGTTTATTATCTATAATTAATCCTAAGAATTTGGTGTTATCTTTTATAGCGATTGGTACTCCTTTTTTTTATTGCATATTACCTAGGCACAGCAACGCGTGGCCTTGTAGCTAAGTATAGTATAGATTCTATTTTGATGACCTTTAACGTGTTTTTTAATATGATAATAAACTAAAAGATGCTAACTTCAGAGTTTTGTAGGCTTTATATTTAGTCCCTCATAGTAGTAAACAAGCATATTGCCATCTGTTAGGCACGTTTTTAACCCCCGACGCAAAAAGATGGGTGTTATAAGTGTCTGTGTGTCTGTCTGTGGCATCCCGAAAGGGGGAACCGAGTTAAGTACGCTTTCTTTTTGTTTGAAAGGTGAATTGATCGACGGTGTTCTTAGATATAATTAAAGAAAATTCAAAGATCATCCGCTCTTTTGCAATCATTGAAGAGACTTTCGAGTCGGGGTTGATTTAAATTTATGATTATTAAACTCCGTGCTACTAATAAAGAAAATTGCGCACTGATAATGTCCTTATCCATTAAAATAAGGAATAATTATTAGTAGCACGGAGTTTAATAATCATAAATTTAAAACACCCCGACTCGAAAGTCTCTTCAATGAGTTATCTTATAAGTGACAGTAAACAACGCTGGCCAATTTATAAGATAACTAGCAACTCGCACCGGCTTCGCACGTGTACAAATTATACACCTAAACCTTCCTCATGAATCACTCTCACATATTATAATGATTAACAGAACCATAAGGTCCTTCCAATGGATTAATGAACCATTTATTTACTTCAAATTGTAAATTAAATTTTACAGTGGGAGAGCCATGCTTCGGCACGTATGGGCCGGCTCGACCGGAGTGATACCACGGCCTCACAGAAAACCGTCAGATTGCTTCACTATATAATATAAGCATTGGCTTATATTGTTTTTCGCCGAGTGAGTGAGGTTACCGGAGGACCTAACCCTTCCCTCTTCCCTCCTCTCCCCCTCTTCCCCCTTCTCCTACTCTCAGCTTAAAGGCCGGTAACGCACTTGTGACTCTTGAGTTGCAGGTGCCCATGGGCGGCGGTAGTAATTTACCATCAGGTGACCCGTCTGCTCGTCTACCCCCTATAACATAAAATAAAAAAAAATATTAGAACCAGAATCTTTTTCTGACAAAGCTGAACGCTTTCTGTTGTATTATTCTCTGTCGTGTCTGCCCGCTTGGCTTGATTTGTTCTAGACGAAGCTATCCCGCTCAAAGTGACGCGCGGCGAGTGTAGGTACCTACTATTACATTTGGCTTGGCACCGACTTCAAGCCTATCAATAGGTAGCACATACAAATAATAGTATTTTATTAATATTAAAGGTATTAGGTTTGCATAAGAGGTGTATTAATTTTAATCTTTAATAAGTTATTTTATACTTTTTAGTTTTTGAAGTCGGTTTTTTTAAACGTAGTTTTATTTATTTTTTACTTTTTAGTGTTTGTAATAGGTTGTTCTGTAAACTACAGATACAGATACAGTATAACTACAGATACAGTAGGATTTTTCTAGATTACATCAGGTAGACTATAACATTTCATTGCTTTTTATTGTCATATTATTATTTTTATTAGTCATTTTTTTAAGTAGCTATGGGTAGGCCTACGAAAGGTGCCGCGTGCCTTAAACGATATAGATCCCAAGAAACGGGAACGGAAATAAATTAATACACAGACCACATGATGACAAAGCACTAAAGGAAATGCAACGATTAAGACAGTTAAATCTAGATTAATTTATTGTTTTCTTATTTTTGAAATTCCTTTTTATTTCTTCGTTCAGAGATTTTATGCAATCGTATTGGTTATAATATTTCTCAGTTTCTCTACTCCGCACGCTCGCTTCCCTTCAATGACAGGTAGCCTAAGACCCACTTCTCGGGACACGGGTTAATAATAATACATAATTAACCTAAATAAAAACTCCGACAAAAGCCGTGCACAAACTAAAATTACATCGTCCACGTAAACAAAAATGTTCATAAAAAAACTACTGGGCCAAACTATGTTAAATTTTTATGGGACCAAATGGCAACTATTTCGCATCAAACTAAAGAAGAATCACGTAAATCGGTTCATAAATCTCAGCGTAATCGGTGTACATACATAAAAAAAATACTAATCGAATTGAGAACCTCCTCCTTTTTGAAGTCGGTTAAAAATTGCAGATGGAACACTTTGAAGACAGATAGACAAATGAATTGACGTATTTCGCAACTATGCAATTTAGGTGTAAATTCGCTGAAAAATAATAGAATATCCTTATTCATATCTATCATACTTCTGTTCATCATTCTTTTGTTCTGAACGCGATTGATATTCTCTTGAATACAAGTCCTGCCTTATTATTTCATTTATGTACTAGCTGCCCCGACAGAATTCGTTCTGGCAAAAGTTATTGATTGACGTCAAATGTAACAAATGTTTGACAGCTGGAGACAAGTGTTTTAATTATTATTTAGTATGTGGTTTGTATAGGAAAATAAAAGTGTTGTTTTTACTATTTTCCTCCCAATTGTTACCTTTTTTTTTTTCTCTCCATAACAACCTTCCTTGTGCCTTAAAGAAAATATGAAAAAAAAAAATTGCCGAATTGGTCGAGCCGTTCTCGAGTTTTGCGCTTAGCAACACATTTGGCGATTCATTTTCATTTTTATAGATTAAGATTTTTAAGAACCTTATTTGAAGACTAAGACTAGGTGTATTAATTATATGTGGTGGAACGAGCGCTTGACACTCAATTATTAACTCAAAATACATTCAGATGTTGGAAGAAAACATATTTACATATTTACATTTCGGTTCTCTTTAGCAATTATTGGTAAACCTGTTTACTCTTATATTACGCCGGAGTTACTAATTACTTCGGTAAATAAAAACTTTACCATTGAACAAATAAATTCGAGTAAAGAAGTAAATAGAAACTGCGCTACAGTGTAGCTACCTCCATAACAGAGTTACGTGCTACGACGTAGCGTTTGTTTCAAAATAAATGCTAACTTTATGTCATACGAATTGTTTTCAATAAATATTTTTTTTTTTATACAATTACTTTAGACTTTACTTAAGACAAGTGATGTGCCGGATCATTAAAATGTGTATCCACGAATACGGATACAATAACGGATTATTATATCCGCGAATAATGATACGGATCCTAAGTTTTTTGTCAGTTGATGCCGATACGCGTGAACTTGAAACGATAGACGTGACGTTGAAGACTAATAACACGCCATGTTTCTGTTGAATATCGATTATTATATTTAGATCATTCAGTCCTTAGGTTGGCAACCCTATTAGTGCTTGTTGTCTGTACACAGCGAAATGGCCGAATGAAGTTGTGGATAAAAAATAAATATTATATGAACAATAAGAAATGTTTTCATCAACGAATTATAAAAGTCTCCAGCGCACATAAACCCTCAAAAGTTTCCACTTTCATCTTTGTCTAAATAATTGTTTTAATAACCCACTCCTAACACAAGAATTTAGCTTAGCTGGAGGGGTTAACAAGAATACTAGTAATGTGTGACTCACGTTACTAGTACTCTTTTTTTAAAGAAAAAAAAAAAAGAAAAACACATATCACGAAGATTTTGGGTTTAATCTCGTTATAAGGATAGTCAAATAGTAGCTAGTAAAATAGTAGTAACTGTATACCTGTTAATAATATTAGTAACTCACTACATATATATAGATATTTAATTTTATTAAAATAATTTTTTAAAATATAATTAACGTAATAAAATAAAATATAATGTAAAAGGTCCGTTTAAAATCAGCCTAAAAGAAGCGGTTAAGGACACGGATACAATGCTTTTTCTCCCTCGGGTATCCGCAAATACGGATACGGATATCCGGCACCGTTATTTTTTCTGCTTAGCACTGTCAATTGCCTATTGAGCATGTCGCCGTCGGAGTTGTACGCAAATCAAATCAAAATCTTTTGTTTCAATTAAAGCTATCCTACTAATATTATAAACATGAAAGTTTGTGAGGATGTATGGATGTTTGTTACTCTTTCACGCCAAAAACTACTGAACCGGTTGAGATGAAATTTGGTATGTAGATAGCTGGAGACCTGGATCAACATATAGGCTACTTTTTATCCGGATATTTCTACGGGATCGGGACTTACGCGGGTGAAACTGCGGGGCGCTACTAGTTATAGATATTTTTGAATTTTCAGCTATAGGAGTCAGGCAGAATAAGTCAGTTGTGTAGCTAGTTGCCTGTTCCAATACGTAGATCCTATGGAGAAACACAGGCAAAAAAAAAACTGTCAGTCGTAGGACTGCTGCACCTCAGAAGTGAAAACATAACTGACACATCTGTCATCTGAGCGTGACGGTCACGCGAGTTCAGTGCTTTTTCCGGATACCAAAAGTGCCCAAAGTGTCTAAAGAAGTTTTCACTTCAAAATCTCCAGGGACACTCTTTTTCAACTTGTTTTTTACAAGTTGCGCTGCGAACACAACTACTGTTGCAAAAATGAGATCTTTGGTTACATGGATAGTGCGCCTGCCTTGTTTAAATAGACACTTTGCCATAGTAATACTATTCTTGCAATTAAAAAAAATATATATGAAGAAGAGAGTGAAAGGTATATAGCGATTCTGAACAATAACTCATTAGCAATCATACACGATGAAGATGTTATTCAGATTTCGTCATATTACAAATGTCAACGCTCTGGCGTAAATATATACACTGTATGGTACGATACGTGTAAACAAATACCCTCATTATGAGGGTATTTGTTTACACGTCTCCCTAATAAGATTGGGCTAGAAATGAGGGCCTCATTCCAAGCCCAGTCTTGTTATACACATTGAGAAATATATATAATATTAAGGTTGAATGATGAGCGTTATGTCCTATCGACTCTATAACTATTAAGTTATTATAAGTGAAAAAAAAAAACGAAGTAAATAAAATCGCTTCAGACCCTCATAATTTTCAATCTAAAATAGACGATGAGGGTGGCTATTTCAGTGATTTTCAATAGATTTTTTAGATTTCTTTTTTTCTGCCATTGAATTTGTTTCTTTCAATGTACATAATTCTTTGCTCTTTTGATGGTCTTGATGCGCCATCTGATGGGCCTTGGCCTGTTCTGCAAGTATAAGCAACCTGTAATATGTATGTTGTCTGTCTACCTCCTTTTCTCCCCTCCCCCCTCTTCCCCTACTCCCACCTTAAAGGGCGGCAACGCACTTGTGACTCTTGAGTTGCAGGTGCCCATATGCGGCGGTAGTTATTTACCATCAGGTGACCCGTCTACTCGTTTGCCCCTATACCATAAAATAAAAATACTCTTAGCTTGTGGTTAGAAAACGTAAAGAACAATATCTAAAAATAATATTTTGTTTACTATAAAAACGACCATTAAAATCTTATTATAAATCGGTCAGGGTTCTTCTAAATCAGAAGTTGTTTGAAGGATTTTCCTTTGATTAAAATTCACGCTTTAAGGTAACTTAAAGTTATCTTTCCTGTATTCGTAAGCCCTTTTAGAGCTCTTTCTTTCTGTAACTTTGATTCTTATCCATTGTTGTTGACTATGAAAGAAAACAAATATATTTATACAATCTTGCAAACATTAACTTATCATTACTCATTTCAAATGTTTGTTTATTGTCACACAAAATACGCTCGTACACATCATTAAACACATATCACATAATATATAAATGTCCTTTCCAAACAGCTCACACAATGAGAGCGATCGTTTGTTAACCTGACCTTGGGAATTACTGAATCGATACAGTTTAGAGTTGATACCATATAAGTTTAAGGAATACGAATATTTGTTAATGACGATGCTAACTCTGTTATTGTTATTTAACTAGACAATGTTAGATAAATAGGAATCCTAATTTAATCTTACTAGAGTCTGTGCGGAAAGAGATTCGTCGTAGGATTTGAGGTCGCAGCGGTGCTAAATTACCTTTTTTGTTATATTCGCAACACTGTTACGTTATTATAGTTCGACAGTAATAAATACTGTACAATACAATAAACAATAATGACGTAAATGTGTAAAAAGGTAATTTAGCACTGTGGCGCCTCAAATCCTACGACGGTTCTCTTTCCGCACAGACTCTAATAGTGATTGCACGGGTATCGCAGTGGACCATTTAGGTCACCTAGCTACTACACCGCGCCAAGTGTTGTGGCTTCGATTCCCACACTTGATCAAAATTTGTGTGATACACAAATAGTTGTCTCGGGTCTGGGTGTTCTTTGCATCCGTTGTTTCAATGTTTGTAAAAACCCATGCAAAACAGAAATCTTAGCAAATTTAATAAATGCCCAGTTTGTGAAGAAGGATGGATGTTTGATATTATTCCACGCGGAAATGGCTGTGCGTCTGATCCGGATGAAATTTGGAACAGAGATAAATTATAGTTTAGAATAGCAAAATTTCCACGCGAACGAAATCGCGGACAACAACTAGTATTATAAATGCGACTGTTTCTTTCTTTGTAAAGCTAGTGTAAAACTAAGTACATTTAAACTTTAAAACATTTGGCTCGAGTAATAAAAAATAAAGGTAAATCCAATTAATCCTTCACGTAATTTGAATTTAAAGTTTACATTTCTAAGTCAAACCAGGTGGTTTACGAGTATGTCCCTTTATATTCTGAATGAACTTTGTCACGAAAAAGTCATCTGAATATCTTTATATATAATATATTTCTTCTGTGCGTGTGTATGTTACTGATGAATCATTCCATCATTCCATCAGGTGGATTCGAGAATGGTTTAGATTTACAACTGGACCCTGTAGATGGCGTAACAGGAAAAATATTTTTTACGTTCCAGCAGGACAACGTTTACCTTAGCGTTTTTGACAAACCTAACTGTCAGTCGTTTGATAGTTGGCGCGATTGACAGAATGCTGCAAATATCGTTTAAAACAGATGCGTCGGTCGGAACTTGGATTCTTGGACTTTTTTTTTATTAATTATACTAACTCGAATTCAATATTATTCATAGTTAAGACAAGACAACGTCTGTCGGGTCAGCTAGTAAACTATATTATTGTACGATTTCTTTCGGGTCTTGTCTATAAGATACGTGTGTGTGTAAATCTACCTCTATTTTGTTTTTTAGTCATTCAAATAATCAGTGAATCATGTAATATTTTGACGGGCCTGTTGGTCTAGTAGTTAGTGATCCTGACTGCTGAGCCAGAGCTCGTGGGTTCGATTCCCACCCAGGACAAATAACTGTGTGATGAGCATATGATCATTTGTTCTGTGTCTGGGTGTAATTTATCTATAATATGTATGTATTTAGAAATATATAAATATGTATATCAGCAGTCTGGTTACTATAGTACAGGTTCTGCCTAGTTTGGGATCAGACGGCCGTGTGTGAGATGTGTCATAATAATAATAATAATTAGCTTATACATACGTACCTTAATAACTAATTCAAACAAAACAAATAAAAGTTAAAACTTATTCTACTATCTGCTGTTTGGTAATCTTTTGCAGATCTGTTTGCCAATCGGCAAAGGCCTCCTCCAACCTTTTCCACTCTGTCCTTACTTGAGCTACTCTGTTCCACGTCACTCCTGCCACCTCTTTGATGTCATCGTCCCATCGTTTCCGTGGTCTCCCTCTTTTCTTTTACCTTCCCTGGGGTACCATCTTGTAACTTTCTTGCTCCATATATCAGGACCTCTTATCATATGCCCCGCCCATCTCCATTTGAGTCTTTCTGAGAGATGTGTCAAGTTATTAAAAAAAAAAAAAAATATATATATATATATATATATATTTTTATATTTTGAACGAAATCCTTATTCTTTTTCTAGAATAAATGTAGTTCAAGTTACTCTTTATAATCTGCTATCTGCCAGTGAAAGTCCCGGAACGTCTAACTACTAATGCCACAGATGTTCGTATGGCAACTGGGACCGACGGCAACGGCTTAACGTGCTCTCCGAGTCTCAATGTGTTAAAACAAAGTCCCCCGCCGCGTCTGTCTGTCTGTCTGTCTGTTCACGATAAACTCAAAAACTACTGGAAGGGTTTTCATGTAGTTTTCACCAATAGATAGAGCGATTCACGAGGAAGGTGTAGGTATATAATTTGTTTAGGGTTGTGTATAAATTGGTTGAATTTGTGTAAATGATTGTTGAAAATGTCTCTGCTACCCATGCGAAGCCGGGGCAGGTTGCTAGTAAATAATATAACAACTAGCTTAGCCGATACTAGCTTTCGTCTGCGGCTTCGCTCGCGTAATTATTGAGTTTGTAAATCAATTCAGGTATCGGGAGTGTTACTTTTTATCTAAATAAAAGGCACCCTATGTCCTTCTCTGAAGTAAACCTGACAACCTATAAGCAAAATTTAATAATGACCGGTTGAGTACCTAAAGGGTCGTCCATTATTCCATTAATCACGTGATTTTTTTTTAGCAACTTTTTAATACACGTGATATCTCACGTGTAGTGAGATCCACTCTACTTGAACCCCCTCCCGCCCTTGTCGAACCTCAGGTGATTAATAGACAATTCCTAATGCGTAAAGGTGTAAGAAACAAACACACAAGTAAATAAAGTAATCGCCATTTATAATACTAGGTGTTGCCCGCAACTTCGTTCATGGGGAAATTTTTGTGGAATCTATTCCACGGGTACAGCACATTTTTCGAAATAAAAAGTAGCCTATATGCTATTCCAGACTATAATTTATCTCTGTGACAATTTTTTTCAAATCCGTTCAGCCGTTTTTGAGTGAAAGAGTAACAAACATCCGTCACAAACTTTCGCCTTTATAATATTAGTAAGATTAGTTAGGATAATAATTTCGCATTCTAAGAAGACATGTTAAATCCTGATTCGAAGTATTTTAGAAACCAATATATAAGGTATTAGCAGCGCCTCGCGGTTTCACCCGCGTATTCCCGATCCTGTGGGAATGTCGGGATAAAAAGTAGCCTATGCGTTAATCCAGATCTCCAGCTATCTACATACCAAGTTTCATCGCAATCGGTCCAGTAGTGTTTGTGTGAAAACATTACAAACATACACACAAATATTTCCTTTTTATAATATTAGTTTAGATGAGAATTTAAACTTATTAGTCGAACTTCTATCTCCGTCATTAATTAATGAATATTTATGAGTTTACGTATAGGTGACAGGTGACCGCAAATTAGTTCGTTATGAACTACTCATCTGCATTACAGCATCTGTTCGACACATCGTTAGTGGCGGCTCTGAAATTGGCTTCTTTTGTGAGAAATCATAGCCTTTTTTTAATAATAAATTAATTTAAAATAAGTATGTTGACTTGTCTATTTAAGACAATGTCTTTGCTTTTATAAACGAAATTGAATCATTCCTTATATTCACTAGGTTTGGCCTGGTAGGTACGCCATTTCAATTTAAAAATAATTTGACTCTAACATGCCAGGCCCACTTCGCTCTGTAGGTATGAACCTACAGGTACATAGCAGGGCCGATGAGTCGTGCAAAATTCAGTGGGCTGCTACGCGCCGGCCAGGTAGCACGTTAGTTCGACACTCACTCAAGCGCCACGTCGCCATCGCTTCGTCCGTTCGTCGCTCGCTAATTATATTACCTACTCCACAATGCATAGTACTAAAAAAATACTTAACTAAACTGAAGGCAAACGCATATTGCATGGTATTTGGCTTTTAGAATAATAACAAGGATCCGAACCTCACGTTTCTCACACTTACAAAGAACATCGAAAGGTAAAGAAATACCTATTTACCTTTAGGGAATTAGTAGGTACCTATCAAAGGTACTATTATTTATTCTGTGCTCTAAGGGACACGAGATCAAGCGCATTGCCTACTTAAGAATTGCTTTTTTCTTCGGTCAGTACTCTTTAGTCATATAAGTCCAAACTAGTTGAGTCAGACAAGTCCAAACTACTGAATTAGAGGGCTCGAACTGCCCGGCAATAGGAATTCGAGTTCCAGGTATGCGATCCTGACCCAATCAATCCATATGAGTAATATCTTTTTCTTCCATTGTCCTCCCTTCTGCCTATCTTTTAATTTACTCCCAATTTTAAAATCTTTCATTCCCAAAGTGTCTTTCATTCCATTACGTAAGTGGGGCAAAATTACAGTTGGCGAAATGTGGGTGTTTTTGATACACCTCTCCCTGCCCCTTCAGGGGTACAGGATTAAATGTATATATGCAAGTCTAAACTACCACATTACACCAAACTACACACCTTTTTCAACTTTAGTCATTACATCTTCTTTCAAGCCTCCTCGCATTCGTCTGCATACTAATTTTCACTATACTTCACAATAATTTTATCTTAACTGCGTTAATTTTACGTTCTATTCTGTCATAAATATGGAGGCCAGCAGACCATTATTTTAAACTAGCTGCGCCCCGCGGTTTCACTTTGGTTGGAATATCGAGATAAAAAGCCTATGTGTTAATCCAGGTCTTCAGCTACCTACATACCAAGTTTCATCGCAATCGGTTCAGTAGTTTTTCCGTGAAAGAGTAACAAACATCCATACATCCATTCACCCTCACAAACTTTCACATTTATAATATTAGTAGGATGTTATTCAAATACAAAAAGTTGGCCTTCAGAGGTTTGTTGATTTCATGTCTTAGATTGAAATTAGGAAAAAAAAGGATCATACAAAAGTTAAAGATCTTGATTACTGATCTCAGTCCCGTACCGGATCGGAAGCCCCCAAATGTGATCAGCTTTTCCGACGTTAAAAGAGAAACATACCAGTTTACTTTCACATTTATGGTAGGTATTAGTTCGGACAATAATAAATATGTATTATTATTGACTGACAGGAAGCCAAACGATTAATAAGCGTCTTGGCCTTGTACCTTGGCAACGGTAAAAATATGTATACAATATTACTATGGAGTAGGTATTTTTTGTAGTTTTAATCTATTACTAATAAATATGGTAACAATAAAAGAATATAAATTACAGAAAGAATATTTCTGAGAGGACACATTTGCTCTAACACTTTTTTTTTTTTATGGTATAGGGGGCAAACGAGCAGACGGGTCACCTGATGGTAAATGACTACCGCCGCTCATGGACACCTCTAACTCAAGAGTCACAAGTGCTTTGCCGCATTTTAAGGTGGGAATAGGGGAAGAGCGGGAAGACGGGAGAGGGGGGAGAAGGGACGGACGGGAATAGGGGAGAGGGTAGGGTTAGGGCCTCCGGTAACCTCGCTCACGCGGCGAAAAGCAATGCAAGCATTGTTTCACAGCCGGTTTTCTGTAAGGCCGTGGTATCGAGCGGAGTCGAGCCGGCCCATACGTGCCGAAGCATGGCTCTCCCACCTAATAAAGATGTTACAGCAAATGTGTCCTCTCACTGCAAGAAGTATCTGCATACTACCGAAGACCGCTGTTAGACAACGCTTATGGTGAAGTACTGTTTTTAACCGACTTCAAAACAAGAAAGTTCTCAATTCGGTTGTATTTTTTTTGTTTGAATTTGGATTTCATTTCCGTTTGGTCCCATTTATTTTAAAGAATTTTTTTTTGTTACAATTTTATGTTATTTTTCTGCAGATGAGTAGGGTGATCAGAGTTCCTTCTAAGGAGAAAGATAGGGGTGGCATTGCACAAGTGATACCACTCGTGTAACAAACATTTAAAGGCAGTGGTGGCTGCTTAACATCACATCATTAATTTAATTAGCAACTGTTTGCATATTGAATATTTTATCTGCTGTTCTCTGTGTAGATAAACATTCTAAACAAAGTATTTTTCATGCTAAACACAATGATTGTTTAAAGTATTTTTTGTACACGAGCACATCTGGACATTTCCTTTATATCTACCGTATTTATGATTACTATCTAGTTTTACCCAAATATTCACTTTTGAAGTGATCATAATGTCATTAAAATTAAGGCGTTTTATGTTATTCCCTGTGTGTACTATATTACACACATACAATACACCATTTTGTACATGTTTACCTTGCCAGTTGTCCAACATAAAGGCGACGGTAGAATCCAATCTGATTTAACACTGTTTATTCAAAGCCACTTTCTCATGGTCGTGCAACATTGTACTGGGATCGATCTACTATTTCTGCCAGGACTATTGTGGCCAAAAAGCCTGATATAGTTTTTATAGATCGATTAGAGCGCCCAGTAATGATTGTTGAAGTCACCATTCCCCGTGACGACAATCTTAAGAAAAGGGCTGAAAAAGAAAAACAAAGTATTTATTGAATGTGGATTCTGTAATCGTTAGGCTGCTGGACTGAAGGCCTGATGTACGTTGCGTGCCGTGTCCTGGAGGACTGCCCTCCAGGACACGGCACGCAGGGTGAGAAGGTATTTGTCTCTAGAACCTAACCACCCGTAGCTTGGTCTCTGAGCGCGAAACCGGTGCGACAATTTTTTTAAGTATCTAAATATATTTAAAATCTGATACCATTAAACGAGCAATTCTTGTATATATGTATATTTATATATAATCTGAATCTCGGAAATGGCTAAAAGGATTTTCATGAAATTTTGTATACAGATACAGATTTGCATTTTAAGTTTTTTTAGTTAAATTATTTAGTTAAATTTCCTATGTTGCTTGTCAGTTCTGAGTATGTTATGCTCGCCTAGAAGTCCTGCCGATGGTGGCGTATATGTCGGGTCGTTCGGTTCCCTTCATTATGGTTGATCTGTACGATGGCTGGCGTGTGCGCCATCCTCGTGAACGGGTGCCGTTGGTCGGGGCTGGTCATCTCCGGACTGCCATTACTTAAATTCGTCTATTTATATGTTTGAATAATAGGTATGTTACATTGTCCTCACATTTCATTTACGCTTATAAGCAATGTAACCAGAAATTTGTAAAAAACATTTTGAAAAAGAGTGTCCTTGGAGTTTCTGGCCTGTTCGTCTCCATAGGATCTACGTATTGGAACAGGCAACTAGCTTCACGACTGACTTAGTCTGACTGACTCCTACTCCTGACAATTCAAAAATACCTACTATTGGTTTAATTGAAATAAATGATTTTGATTTGATTTGATTTGAAGTTCAACTGCATATTGTATATTCGGTATGAAAAAAAAAAAATTACGATTTCACAAAAATGTAACGAGTGAAGCTCGGTCTCCTAGGTACTATTTATTTAGATATAATAAATTAGGAGAATAATACTAATATTTATTACCGAAAACCTTGTTACATTTACATTGATACAATAACATTGCAAAATATTGCGTAAAGAAAGGGTATACACTATTCATAAGTAGTTTTAATTACTACAATTACCCTAGTCGCGGTTATGTCCCCCGTGTCCCACACACTTATTTAGCTCCTGGCGTCGCCAAAAGGCTCACAAATAACAAAATGTTACCAATCATGTTATCTTTAGATACGTGCTGTCAACAAAAACTTTATAGATTTATTTTGACACGATCCAATATTCAAATATAAAGCCAGAGAACACATCAATAGGGCCAATTTCAAATATATTTCACTTACAGCGTCACTCTGCAAGGACGACTGTTAGAGACTTTGTAAATGAGAAATAAATCTTCATGTCGACTTTCTAAATCTAAATATAAAAATGTTCCTTTGTTGTTTGTGATAAAGAGAAAATGATAACCATATAAAGTCAGTCAAATCAAATCGAATACCTTATTTGCATAGCACGGGTACAAAAAGGTGTTAAACGATAATAATAAATTTATGAGCGCTGGGTTATATAGAACTTAACCTATATTAGGTGTGCAAATTTGTGAGAAACAAAATGTACTGCATGCATCTTAGAATTTAAATATTATTATAAGTAGTTCTTTATATAACAACCTAATTATTGCGGCTGCGACTAATTGGATAGATTTCATGCTTAAAATATAATTAAGTATGTTTATTCGTGGTTTACAAACGCGTACTCTCCGATCAGTCTAAGTACGAGGATAAGCCTGGAGAGCCCAGGCCCACTGTTTGTTGTTGGTAATTTCTTTAGGCAGGCAGCGCTAAAACTTCTATAGCGCCATGTAAGATCGGTAGTTCCTACGTAGTTCGGCTTATCTTCGCTAGGTGACGCTGAAGTCTAGTTGCTGTATGTGGTTGTCGATATAAAAACCAAGTGCGTGTTTGTTCCCAAACTCGAACTACACAGAGGCGTCATCGTTGAGCCCTCATTTGTTTATACGTGACCACAATCCATCGCCTACTACAACAAAAATCAAGTCAAGTAATCACTAATCAAGTTCTAGGCGCAACTAATAAAAATTACACGATCGCAATAATTTGAATAGAAGGAATTATGCGTCAATTTCTGATAATAACGACATCAAACGAATGACTAGCGTGTAATATGTAATACGAACTTCATGTTTATTTTAGTGTGTGTGGGGATTATGATAGTTCTCTTCTCGAAAGCGGCGTTAGCGTAATGGCTAAGTCGTCCCCAGGACGACGTTGCGGGTACGAACCCTATCCAGTGCACTACCGACGTGAACACACAAGCTTTTAGCTCAGCTGGAGGGGTTAATAGGAATACTAGTACTCTTGTTCGTGGGTGAGCCATGCTTCGGCACGTATGGGCCGGCTCGACCGGAGTGATACCACGGCCTCACAGAAAACCTCGCAGTGAAGGCTTGCATTGCTTTTTTGCCGCGTGAGTGAGGTCACCGGAAGCCCTAATCCTTCCCTCTCCTCCTCTTCCCCCTCCCCTACCAACCTACCTTGAAGGCTGGTAACGCACTTGTGACTCTTGAGTTGTAAGGTGCCCATGGGCGGCTGTAGTCATAATTACCATCAGGTGACCCGTCTTTTCGTTTGCCCCTATACCATAAAAAAAAAAAATAATGTAATACCCACGATACTAGTGATCGTTCTTAACAAAACAAATTGTAGAGCATTAGCCTTTGTCCGCGTCTTCGCTTGCGTTAATTTAGATTTGATAAATCGATTCATAATCCCTCGGGAATATTACTTTTTTGTAGATGAAAGGTGTCATGTCATTTTCTGTACTCTTGGCAACGTGTAACAAACAAACAAACAAACAAAGAAACAAACTCTCATTTGCATATATATATATAATACTAGCTGCTGTCCGCGACTTCGTTTGCGTGGAAATTTTCCCACAGGAACCGTACATTTTTCCGGGATATAAAGCCTAAGTGCTATTCCAGTTTATAATCTATCTCTGCGCCCAATTTGTGTTTTTGCGTGAAAGAGTAACGAACATTCAACCATCTATCCTCATAAAACCTTCGCCTTTATACTATTAGTAACTAAGATAAGTTCTTTTTTTTAAAGACTACTGCTAGTATTCCTGTTAACCCCTCCAGCTAAGCTAGATGCTTTTGTTAGGATTGGGTTCAAGCCTGTTCCCGGATACTTACAGGCGCAGTACGGCACACCGTGTGGTTTTAGTAGGTTCGATTCCGACACACCGCACCGAGTTTCCACACCCACAAAAAAAAGGAGTGGGTTCACGCTGGTAGTGCACTGGGTGGGGTTCGAAGCCGCAACCACTCGATCGCAAGTCCGACGCCTTAGCCATTACGCTACCGCCGCTCCGATTACCTAGGATTATAATGGAGAAATTGTAATTTTTCGCATCTATAACTAACTTAAAGGCAAATGTCTTACAAAAAGCCTCTTAACATTATATTGGTTAAAATATATTGCAACGGAGAGGCAAATAGCGAGCATGAGATAGATTATTGGCTTGAATTGTTTGGAAGCACACTTCAGAGTTAATAACTCCTTAAGAAAATCACTCAAGATACAGTGTGTGCTCTTAATGGCTTGAAATAATAATAATAATAACTTCACACATCTCACACACGGCCGTCTGATCCCAAACTAGGCAGAGCTTCTACTATGGTAACCAGACTACTGATAAACATACTTTTATATTTCTAAATACGTAGATACAAGTAGGGGAAGGGGGGAATAGGGGACCAGAAGGGGAGAGAGGGAGAGGGAAGGGTTAGAGCCTCCGGTAACCTCATTCACTCGGCGAAAAGCAATGCAACTTTGCTTCACTACCGGTTTTCTGTGAGGCCGTGGTATCACTTTTTGTTTTTTTTTTTTATATTATAGGGGGCAAACGAGCAGACAGGTCACCTGATGGTAAGTGACTACCGTCGCCCATGGACACCTGTAACTCAAGAGTCACAAGTGCGTTGCCGGTCGGCAGTCGAGCCGACCATTATTCATTAAGTTTTAAATGTTTTGTTTTATATCATTAACCAGCATTACTTAAACTGTCCTTCTATACTTTACTTACCAAGACAGGTCAACATATACTGGACGCGTGTAGCTCGATGTAGCCATTTTCGAATAATTTTTAAACTATTAAGAAAGAAAGAAAAATATTTATTCAGTTATAACACAAGGTATTATATTCCTATAAACATAAATACTAAAAAATAAACAAAATATACAAATAATTAAAGTAATCTATTTCCGAACGAAAACATACATGCGTATGTACGTTGTGTGAAACAGAAATGGTCCTATAAACACATATTGTAAAAAAAATTGTAGATTTTTGCATTTCTACATATACAACGCAACGCACTTGTGACTCTTGAGTTACAGGTGCCCATGGGCAGCGGTCGTCATTTACCATCAGGTGACCCGTCTGCTCGCTTGCCCCCTATAACATAAAAAAAAAATTGAAATATTATAAATTTCACATTCCTAAGTCCGCGAAATTAACTTAAAAATGGTACAATGAAATCTCTTCACATATTAAAATATAAAAGACTAGCTGCGATGCCCGGTTTCACCCGCATAAGTCCCGATATCGTGGGAATGTCGGGATAGAAAGTAGCCTGTGTGTTAATCTAGGTGTCCAGCTATATACATACCAAGTTTCATCGCAATCGGTTCAGTAGTTTTAGCGTGAAAGAGCAACAAACATCCATACATCCTCACAAACTTTCACGTTTGTAATATCAGTAGGATATAAACTTATGTGCTTGTTGTACGGGTGCCGTCCATCGTTCCGATGACTGCTTACAATAAGGCTAGCGGGCCTTTTGCTAATTTACTTTCTTAGTGGTAAAAAGTCAGGCGGCGTTATCCATTTTCTGATACCTATCTAAAATAAGTTTGTTTCTACTAAGCTTATGATTCATCGACCTCTGACATTAGTATAAGAAAGTTCCTTAATCAGAAAAGTATCGTTAGGCTAAGGGTCTGTTCACACTGACACGCGACGCGACGCGGCGATGCTTAAAGAGGCTCCGTGCGGCGGCGTCGAAGCGATACACCTCGCGGCGCACACATCTTACAATAGCAATACAATATATAACTTATCCTACATAATATAATTAAACTACATAATTAATTGTATTTTTTTTTTGAACAAGCTTTCATACAAACTAAGTTTTATTTTAGTGTAGTTTTGATGTTTAAAAAAGTACTCCTCAAGACGAATCAATCCAGCCCAAGCTCAACTGGTTTATCTTGTATAGTTCAGAAGTTCCTATGGCCACCTCCCAACTCCATCATCATACCCTGGGTATCATGTAGCACCAAAGTACCCACTAAGACAAAACAAATGAGCTCAAACTTGATGGGTTTCTCTCGTTTAGTTAAGAAGTTCCTATGGCCATCTTTCGGCTCCATCATCAAAATATCTCCATGGTACCACATTATTGTACTATTACCAGAGATACATATGTATACCAAATTTGAGCCCAATCGGACATCTTGCACTGATTCAAATTTAGCTTCCAAGATTCGTGCCGAACACACATACATACAAACACTGCAAGGTAAGCAATAAAAGCTTGTAAAAAGGTACACAGTTCAGTAAGTACGCAAAAGTGGTGTCGGTGGATCGGCGTTGCGCCACGAGGCGCATTCTATCTCGTAGCGTTGCGTCTCGGTGGGAACTGACCCTAACTTCTATAGGTATATCTTTACGTAAGTTTATTGGCGTTTATTTATCTAAGTTAGTCTCGTAATGATCGGACATTATGAGATAATGTCATAGGGCTGTTTGTTTGTATTTATTCTATGATAATGTTACTGTTTGTATGAGCTTTGAAAAAAAATTGGTTTATGATGAAGTATGTTTTCAGTAGGTTTATGTCAAAAACAAAAATCGACAAAAATCGAATCCGCCGTTTTTCTGCCGGTACCGTATCGGTGGCAAACAAATACCATAAAGAAACAACTACTATTATTACATATTAAAAGAATTATATGTTGATGAATTGATTGTAAGACGTAAATGGCTTAAGTGGTAACCATTGTAGCGTCCCACGTAATGGTGTTGTGATTCTATTCTGAGCTATAGAGGCTTTCTGTCTTTTCTTTTTTCCTCTATTTTTTATTTAAAAAAATAAATATTTCATCACCAAACAACATTACTATAAGGAAAAGCCTATCACGAGAAACATGTAACAAATTATTCATCACTCAACATCTTACAATCTGAAGATTTAATGTCAAAAAGTGTAAAAAATATGGACGATTTAAAATCAGAAATTAGATTACTTCAGGAAAACCTTGAAAACAAGGAGAAAGAGCTTGACAATGCGATTCTGGAAAATGAAGAGGGGACAAAGAAATCGCACTGCTTGGTCAAAAAATCGTCATTTTAAAGATATTATGTAAAAAACCCGCTAAGTTGATTTCATATTCTATATTCATCAAAGAGACTTTCTTGACTCATACTATTCCATTCGTTTTTAATACGCTTCGGTGTCACAAATTTATTTTCACCACTGCGGTGGTTAGTGATCATGAGAGACAAACAAAGCGGAAAGCAGTATCACAATTTGGGAAACAGGATTCTAATGAATTATCGATTTTTAATATACTAGCAGTGCCTCGCGGTTTCACCTACGTAAGTCCCGATTCCGTGGGAATATCGGGATAAAAAGTAGCCTTTGCGTTAATAAAGGTCTCTAGCTATGTACATACCAAGTTTCATCGCAATCGGTTCAGTGGTTTTTGTGTGAAAGAGTAACAAACATCCATCCATCTATCCAAACCTTCACATTTATAATATTAGTGGGATAAATTTGAATTTCCAGAGATTCGTTCTTCATACTGTCGATAGCACCAGCCACATTCGTATTGATCAGCTCGGCAAACTGCTGTAATTCAATGTGTAAGCTGTCTTCGAAATCCTCTCGCAGTGCTTACGCAAATGATTAAGTTGATACCACATCCAGGGAAGTTTGTAAAATAATTAGAGATTTTGAAAAAAAAACTCTTATTATTGTAATAGATTTCGAAGTCTCGAAATATTTCAAAGACACTAGTCAGTTTTTGGTATCCTTTCATGCCTTTACATAAAACAGATAGTACGTTATCAATGATGACAACAAACAAATGAGTTTTAATTTGTTCAAAGTTTTTTCACTTAGTTTTATTTTCAATAAATTAGTGTGTTCTAGAGCCGCTTAAAGGTCTTGAAGCCTGCTGCTTTTTGTTGTGGGGCCGATTCAAGATTTCATACATTTTTAAGGGGCCATTTTTTGTAGAATTTGTGCGTTTACAGTTTGAAATTCCGTATGTTTCATTTTCGTCAACGAAATAGTCGGATTGTCTTGGTCGGAAAAGATTAAAGGGTTTCACTTTTTGTAAAATCAAGTAAATTCAATATTATCACGTCTAGCGACTTTATAAGTTTCACTTTCAAAAATTACGCTCAGGCGGGGGTGGACGCGTCTGCATACGCGAGGCCCGTAGCAATGGCTACTCTTGCTATATGGTTAATCCAGCACTGGGTTACATTATTGCAGTTGTCGTAGGGATCTCTAATTTTTAAGAAAATAAAATATCTAAGTTAAAGATTCTTTTAAATCGGTTTAGTATTTTTAGTATGTCGAAAATACTAAAATGAATGTCAGCAATTTTAGCTCCCATTTCTTTTAAAGCCATCTTATTATTGACAGTACCAAGATGACGAAGATATAGGTATATTAATTATTAGTAGTAATAGACATTATAAATTAAGAAAAAGCTTCGTCTTGGTTAATAAGTAGTTTTTAACATATTTTATGCAACATACCTAGCATAGATATAGTAACAATGATCGTTGAACAACAACGAGCCGTATCGGAGCATGCTTACAAAACGCAAGGGTGTAATGCAGCTCTGGTTAAACTGCGTGGAGGTGCGTCCCGGTTATTTCCGAAGCAAGCGACATTCGCGCTCAGACCGCCGGACGCGATGGGCGTTCCCCGAGTCGGTACGACTGTGTTACCCGCCGAGCAAGAGCTCGAGCGACCGAGACGACCCCACCTGTTGATCGTAGACGATTCCAGGGAAGCGAGAGTAGCTGAAGGTTAGTTCTATGTTTAAAAAAGAAATAACGGATATTCGATATTTTAAACGTATTTTTGAAATTAGAATCCCTTTTTTTTTAAGAAAAAGGCAAAACTCATAATTACAGGACAGTGGTGTTGTGAAATTTCGGTGTATTTCTCAAGAAAGATAAAAGGTAGGTTTTTAAATACAGTTTTAATAAGTAATAATGTGATTTAATAGTGTTCAGTGTTACCAACGGGTTTAAAAAAGTATTTCTGCAGTGAGAGCAGGTTAGACTGGTCGTAAAAATAAATTTTAAATCATTAAATTAACGAATGGAGCATTTGAAAACTCTATTATCCTCTACCTCGTCAACGAAACGACCTAACACTAGTTAAATTAAATTGGAATCTTGTTTTAACTGTATTTTTTTACTTTAAATATTTGTGCACGAATTTTGTAATTGATAGTAATATTAGTAATATTATCAGTCCGGGATTGCGCTATCATGCTATTGTGTAGGTTCAAATATCCGTTGCAAGATAAATTATCATTAGTTTGTTTTAAGCATCAGAAAAAACACCAGTGTCGCGTAAAAGTGTTTGAATAAAATATTATAAGTATTGGCCGTAAACTTGTTTCCCTCCTTCGTTCGTGCTAAAAACGATAAAGGTTAGTAGCATCTTTTCATGGCCGAAGTTAGGTTCCCACTTCGGTTAATTTGTGCGTAGTTTCTAGACAATTTAATGTGAATTCGATTATTAAATATTGACCCTTCAGCTCATCTTAACATAATCTATATTTATATAAGATATTTAAATTGAGAATGTTTTTTGTTGGCATTGTAATTGTTTTATCAATATGACAATACCTACTTTAATTAAAAAGAAAAAAATTGAAATAATATTACTATCATGTATTAGGACATTAGTCATACATGTCGTTTTTAACCCCCCACGCAAAGAGAGGGGTGTAAGTCTGTGAATCGTAACGTAGCTCGCAAACCAATGGACCGATTTAAGTGCGTTTTTTTTGTTTAAAAGGTGATTTGATCGAGAGTGTTCTTAGATATAATTCAAGAAAATCTATTCAGCCATTACAAGATCATCACCTTTTTTTTACCGTTGAGGGATTTTCGAGTCGGGGGTGTTTCAAATGTATGATTATTAGGCCCTTTTTTCTTAGATTTTCAGGAACTTGAAATGAATAAGAAAGTTCATTTAGATTTTTAGTCCTTTTCTAATTATAAATATTGAACCTGAATAACATGTATTTCAATTCCAGTGATATTTTTAACCCCCGACACAAAAATAGGGGTGTTATAATTTTGACGTATCTGTGTGTGTGTGTGTATCTGTGTGTCTATCTGCGGCATCGTAGCTCCCAAACGGATGAACCGATTTGAGTACGGTTTTTTTGTTTGAAAGGTTAATTGATCTAGAATGTTCTTAAATATAATTCAAGAAAATCTGTTCAACCGTTCTGAGATTATCAGCTCTTTTGTAATCGTTGATGGGATTTTCGAGTCGGGGGTGTTTTCAATTATTAATTTATGATTATACAAACGGCAGTTAGTTGTCCATTAATGACGCTGAGCTGAGATTATAAAACGTACATAGATACGGAGGACATATACTCGTGAGACCTCAGTCAAACCATTTTTTTTCGTATCTTCAGTTATGTCACGCAGTTTCAGTTGGTGCAAAGAACAAAATGTTCTTCTTTTATAAGAAGTTAAACAAATTGAATACAAAATCAATTTTACCAACATTATTTTGTTTTGAAAAATATACGTAATTGAAAACGAATCTAATACTATGTAAATGTACAATTCAGCTCGGGCTTAGCCGTCCTATTCGGAGACGTGGGAACTAAGACACGTTTACTAATTAAAAATGATATTTTCTTTTTTTTATCGATTTAGTACAACATCGTCAGTTCAACTCTAATATCACTAAAACAAAGTTGCATTTACTAGGATATTTACACCCATTCTTTTTCTTTATTGAGCGCTCGGCTTTAGTGTTGTGACTTTAATAATTACACCCAGTTTCTGAAAGGTTGATTAAAATATTTTCAACTAACAAAGCTGTCAAGTTAACAGCCGTGTCTAGTTCCTATGAACTATCACTCGTCTGTGGTGTCGCTTTCACTTGCTAATTCTTTTCTTCTATGAACCTCTGGCGAACCTATTCATCGCCAGAAACAGAAAAATATGTTAGTAGTGATGGTTAATCAAACATTTTCTGTTTTAATTAGGTGCTTACTCTAATCAGACAACAGAAGTGAATAAAATCAACTATTTACATAGAAAAAAAAAGATTTCCGATTACCGGTGTCCATGAATGGCACGTTGCCAACTAAATTTCCCCTTTAAATCGTGGCAACACTACTCATTAGGAGAAACACAAGTGCTAGTTAGTTTTAGATAAATGTAGTTTCTTATAGGGCTGTAGTATTTCTCAGTAACGATGTATACAACCATACCATATCTTTATAACTATTTCCGCTAAAACGCTAAATTAAAAGTAATATTATAGTTTATAGTTAAAGCAATCGACATTACGTAACAGTTGCAGAAATATAATGGGACATGGATTATTTGGCGCGGAAAATCGGAGCTACGGTTGCCATATTGTGAAACGTCAGTGCAGAGTTGCTAGATACCGCGGCTCTGCACATATTCCACATTTTCATAGTGGAGTTAGAAACGTATTGGATGGCCTCATATTAAATTTGATAAGGATAGGAAGATGATTATCATATCTTTACACTTTAAATAGAAAATTAGAGTTTTGGGTGGTAGTCGAGTGTTCATTAACTCCAGTTATGTGATTTGATGCGTGATGTTTCCTTGAAAATAAGGAGATTTTTTTAACGGGTAATTCTTTACATTCACACTTGCACTCCTTGTTGTAAGTTTTTTATTAAACTACGCAGAATAAGGTTGTAGTTAGTTTGCGTACAACATTTTTCGGGCTTCACAACCAATATAACTAAGTTACCAAAGTGTTACTAAAGTTACTATATAATAATTACTATAACATTAAGGCTTTGGACCAAAATGCTTATTTAATTATAAGTTTGTGGTAAACGACAAAGTTTGTAAACTATTTGAAACAGTATTATATTCGATTTGAAGTAATATTATAAGTGTCAAGTTACTTTGTATGTCTGTTTGGTGTGTATTTTTGTTTTTTAAACATCATAAGACTATATTGGGAAACAAACACATAGCCGTGATGACTTATTCGTGCTTTAACTAATCTAAAAGTACGGTATTCAGGTCAATGGTAAATAATGTAATTATAATAATATAAATATCTTTATTTTTTTTAAAGAGTAGAAGCACAGCAATGTTGGATGGTAGGTACAATTGGCGGCCTTATCGCACTGAGGCAATAATTACAATTTTTTTTAATTTAGTTCAATAATTTATTAGAAATTAATGTATTATTATTCTAGAATTTCATTCAACTCTAGAATTCCTAGAAGAGTTCTAGATCTTTTTAGTTTTTTAAAACCTATATCAAGTTATATACCTAACTTAATCTAAACTATTGTAACAAGGAAAAACACCGTAAAATATTTTCTTTTTTCATGGAATTTCCATAATTATTTGTTTTTAGAATTCTACATTGCAACATTACATGTTACAAATACTTCCATTTCTAACATAAAACCGTCAACGGGTACAAATAAATTAACTTAACTTTTTTTATTAAAATATTTAACTTAGACTGTTTTGTGTAACATAATTAAAGCTAATGTTTTTACTACACATTGTATTTTTTTAAGACTAAGTATGAAAGACAGTTTAAACTAAAAAATAAAAAGTTACAATGTATGTTTTCTGTGCCTTGGAATTACGTATGTTGTGATTAAAAATATCGCGGGATGTAGAAAAATGTTGCTTCATTTTAATAAAAGAACGTTCAATATCGGATCAGTAGTAACTAAAAAAAGTAATATAAAATTAAGATATTTATCTCAAAGGTAGATATAATATAACTAGCCCCCCGCTTCGCACGGGTAGCAGAAACATCTTTAACAATCATCATCATATTTTAACCAATTTACATAAACCCTTAACAAATTATACACCTAAACGTTCCTCATGAATCGCTCTAGCTTTTGGTGGAAACCGCATGAAAATTCGTTCAGTAGTTTTTGAGATTATCGCGAACAGACAGACAGACGCGGAGGGGGACTTTGTTTTATCATATGTAGTGATAAGCTAGCTGGTGTCCTGTCCTAGAGGCCTCTCCGACTGGGTACGCGACACTGGCCTCCGCGAGCTTCCGGAGTCTCAATCCCGTTCCCCATCCGAGACTTGCATCTCTTACCCCAGGTTCATCTTCCTAGGCATTTTTCCTTATACGTCTTATACTACATTCCCAAGGAGGGTTGGCGTCGGGCGGGCGGCTGGCCATAAAAGAAACAAGCCAAAACCCTTAACAATGTTACGCATTGCGCCCATTCAAATAAAAATTGGGAAAAGGGCAAGAAGAACTCAAATTAAAGAAAACACTACACAAAAATATTCAGACTCTTCTAGAAGGCAAGAACCAAAACAAAATTAAAAACAAAAGCGTGCTACAAAACATTTTTCTCTTAAAGCCACATTTTAGTAAACTTTTTTTTGGGATAGGCAATTAACTTACCGAATATGAGCTCGGATGGGCTGAAATTATCTATTAAGTTATAACTAATCGACTTAGCTAGTGGTTTTAGTAGTTAAGTTGCTCACTTACAACTTGTACACACAACCAACTCACGTACGTATCTGTCAGAGAAATTTTGATTAGTTGTACTCAGTAATTGATGTGTTATACAAAATCATTGTAGATCGTGGTTTGTACTTCTTATTCTATTGTTAATCAACTTAATAACACTTAACTTTAACTTTAAGAAACTGAGTGCAGTGCACCGAAGTAATAACATTTTCATAATTCATTATAGTTAGATGCGACCCTGACCTTCTGGAGCTATAGCTATCCTTCCATATAAGTAATATCCTTCTCCTTTCCTTCTTACCTACTGATCCCTTTTAACATGCTCCCAATTTTCCCATTTGCAAAGTGTCCCCTATCCCAATTTTTCCATTTCATTATTACGTGAGTGGGATCAAATTATAGTTAACAAAATATGGTGTTTAATAAGCCTCTCTGCCTACCCCTTCGCGGATACGATTTGGGCCTTTTCCCAATTACGTTGGTGTCAGATTTCAGTTTAACTACGATACGGCCGAACTGCGATATATTACGTGAAGCGACTGCCGTCAGACATCTACAACCCTACTTGGGAATATCAAAGATCTATAGTTAGACCAGGTTGTCGGATTTTTTTTTTATGGCTCCAACTACCCGTAATTGACGGCTTAAAGTGCTAACCGAGGCACGGAGGGGTCTCAATGTATTAAGAATGGTCACCCATCCTAAGACTAACCTGGCTAGTATTACTTAACTCTGCAAGGTGCTAACCTGCTCGGTTACCACTTATGTATATGTTTTTGTAGTTACCGACTTCTACATCTTAGTAGAAAAATCGGAGGTATTAATCCAGAATCTATTATCTTTAGTAAAATGTGCCTTATTCTACTTATATTAAATGATCAAGTGACACACATTAGTAGGAATTATTTTGAAAATATCTTTATTAAGTTATATACCATTACCATAAAGCTACGTTTAACTAAAAATACATAATCAATTTGTATCAAAAGCTTTTAGGAAATTTCTAATAATTTTTAAAATGTGAAGAGAATTGATACACTTTTGAGAACATGGAATAGCGTAGGTACATTAACTTGATGTTAAAAGGTTCGTTTTACCAGAATTACTTTAGGTACTGTTTACTTAGCTTTTATAGGTAAAAAGGGTGCTGTGAGGTGTTCATACCTACCTATTTTTATATTTAACAATGGAGTCGAGTATCTTTATTCGTGGGAGAGCCATGCTTCCGCAAGTATGAGCCGGCTCGACCGGAGTGATGCCACGGCGTCACAGAAAACCGATAGTGAAGCAATGTGTTGTGTTTCGCCGAGTGAATGAGGCTACACCTTCTCTTTCTCTCTCCCTCTTCCCCCTACTCCCATATTAAAGACTGGCAACGCACATGTTACTCTTGAGTTGTAGGTGCCCATAGGCGGCAGTAGTCGCTTACCACCAACTGTTACTTCAATTTCAAGGCAAATCAAGGTGATATGATGGACTCGACCTGAGTGAGACCACATGGTGTTCCGTAACGGAGTCTTACTTGCCAGGCACTTAGGTGTACTCTAGAGAGGAGATCCCTGTTAACCCCCACACTCTTGGCTGCCTGTTGAACAATAGGCAAGTCCAATGTGGAGTGCGAGGGGCGTTGCCCTCTCTGATATAGAAAGGCGAGCGCGGAACACGTCGCGCCGCTGTCTCAGCTAGGGAGACGCAGTAACGAGTAACCTTGCCTATTGATGGCTGGCGCGTGCGTCATGCTCGTGAACGAGTGCCGTTGGTTTGAGCTGGTCATCTCCGAACTGCTATTACTTACATATAGTAGTAGTTTGCGCGACTGTTTATAGTTTAGAACAATACGTTACATTGTCCTCACATTTAATTTGCGTATAGAAGCAATGTAACTAAAGAGTTGTAAAAAAATGTTGAAAAAGAGTGTCCTTGGAGTTTCTTGCCTGTTCTTCTTGCCACAGGATCTACTTACTGGAACAGGCAACTAGCTTCACGACTGATAAATCAAAAATACCTATAATATGTTTAATTGAAATAAATGATTCTGATTGGATTTGATTTGATATTACTCGGAGATCGTATTGCGAGACAGGATACGTCCTCTCACGCATTTTCGCTCCAGACTCCATGGTCTGGAGCGAAAATGCGTGAGAGGACGAGAGGACTCTCTCATTGGAGACCATAGGTCTGTCCATACAGACCCATGGTCTCCAGTGAGAGACTTCTCTGTATTTCTTACTAATATATGATGATTTTTTATATCACTAAAGTTGACAAATGATTGGTCTCCCATCCAAACCTTGGTTCCCTATTTTGCCACCTTCAAGTTTTGTTTTCGCGACAAAAAGTAACGTATGCCCTTTTCTAAGGTCTTGTTTATTTCAAAACAAATTACTTAAAAGAGGTTCAGTGGTTTTAGCGTGAAAGCGTAGCAGACAGTCATAGACAGACGGACAGATTACTTTCTCGTTTATAATATTAGTAGGTATGGGTAGATACCCATACCTATATATTGATATAAATTAATCTGATTACTATAGATATAGTAAATCAGATTAATTTATATCATTAATATATAATTAAAAATGAAATAGTTAAGTAATAATTACCTCGTAATAAAATATCGAGTAATGGCTGGGGCAAACAGCGGCCGTGGCGGGACGTCGACGCGACTTGAGCAGGTTGTAATGTACTAGTTAATATAGAAGATGTCACACAGCCGCGTCGCGTTCGCCGCCCGCCAGGCGCTAAATAATTTTCAACCGCTGACGCCGCGTCGCCGTCCTGCCTTGCCTGCTGTCTGCCCCAACCTAAACTTTACCTTGGTATGTTTTTGACATTGATACGTCCTATATATTATCGGGTCATTTGTGTCATGTTTTGTACGAGTAAGTGTATTGTAGAAGTAGTAAAAGTCAGGTTGAATTTGTAGTGAATACAAACTCAGATATTATAATAGGTGTAGAAACTAGCAGCAAACGAAGTTGAACAATTTATGTAAGTTTTTATTCGAAAAAATGTTTGTCTAACTCTTGAACATAAATTTATGATTTCTACGATAAAGTTATTTCTTATTAAAAGTCAAAATATAACTTTAGTTCATTGCTCGTTTGTGTGTTCAATTAGGGACTGCAATTGTATAAGATTTTTGAACGTGATAACCTCTTATAAATCGATGAACGCGGCTGCACGCACGAAAAAGCATGACTCATTGTCACGTTCCGCCTGAGCCGAGTCTGCAAGTGAGAGGGCGGAACAAGCGATAGAGAGGCACGATCGGCTTAAACGTTCGGCTTGAGACGCATCTATCTCTCTTCCACTGTTTTCTTATGACGTTATCACGTAAAATTATGGTCCGTAAACCGACCCGTCCGTAACTTTACAGACCAATCAATTTCTTTTTTAAACTATCGGTTTATAAGTTATGACCGCTTGAATTTCCACTCCCGTGTTGACTTCCCTTGTTGACCCGGCTCCAATTCAAAGCAAAAATCGTTTGTGAACTGCCTCCTTTAAATTAAAGTTTAGTGGTCTTAACACTAGATGTGTGCAGTGCAGTGCTGCTAAATCTTAATTGGTTAGTGCCGTTATGGAGGAATATTTTTAAACAAATTTCCTTTTTTTTAAGTAGAGGCAGTTAACTTCATTAGCTGCCTTTTAATTAGGCCTTTACTAGATGATATTGTACGATTGCTTTACTGTAGCGATAGGCTTACTTTTTCAACAACGCGAAAGCAAAATATGAAGATATACAGACGCATCTCAGACACCAAAATTAGGATATCACTACATATTTTAAAACAAAGTCTCCTGCCGCGTCTGCCTGCCTGTTCGCGATAAACTGAAAAACTTCTGAACGGATTTTTATGCGGTTTTCACTATAGACAGAATGATTAATGAGGAAGGTTTGGGTGTATAATTTGTTAAGATTTTGTGTAAATTGATTGAAATATGTTGACGATTGTTGAAGATGTCTCTGCTACCCGTGCGAAGTTGCTAGTTAAGTTATAATTTATTAAATTACTTTTAAATTATGGTTAATTGTTATATCGCTCCATTAAAAACTCGCATTTATTTAAAAAAAAAGGGGGCAAACTATAATAGATGATAAAACAGTACACTATATAATCAAAATAAGTTAATAAAGATTTTTATGACTAGTATATACACCGGTAGTGCAACGCTATTGGTTGGTTGACAATAATGGGGTGTTAAAAGGACAGGCATGCATTATAAGTTGATAATTGTTAGCTTGAGTGTTGATTGAGGGGCGAACAACATATCAGTTACTGTTATTTAGTGATTTTGATAGTTAATAGCAATAGTTGTCTAATATAATCATTTCACTTAAACGATTTTTTATATTTATGTATTCAAACAGTGGTACTGTTGGCAATAGTGTGGTCACACTACAAATCGATGCAAGTACCCGCCCAGCCGCACACGTTGTGATTAGTTGGTTTGTACTCACTTATGCTGTGGAAACCGAACGCCAAGTGAACCAAGGGAATGGGTGACAACGATTTGCTTAGTATTAATTAATTTTCTGATTCTGAAGAAAGAACTGACTAGAACTGTGATTTAATCGCGATAATATTTAAAAGGTACAATACCTCTTGGTTACCCCAGTCCACTTGTGACCACGATTGGTGCAATTCGATGGAAACGTCAGGTAACCAAGAGTACCTTTTAAATATTATCGCGATTAAGTCCCGAATTACACATCTAGTATGTATCAAAGTCGCGAAAGTTTAAAAACAATTAGAACTGTGATTGTTTAGCAGTAAAATATCGATAGTCTTCTTGTAGTTGCGCACCACGGAACGTGACAATGAGTCATGCTTTTTCGTGCGTGCAGCCGGCGTTCGGTCGATTCTTTATAGTATAGCCCATTGAAGTTTGTCTGTAAGAAATCGCAGCATGCGATAAGACCGCCCATTGTAACACTATAATAAACTATTGTATTGACTGCTTTGGTGATATTTGGTGTGCAATAGAGTATATCAATCTATCTATCTACTCTCACGATGTTAATTTTGTTGTATATTATCCGTCTTTTGTACCGTGTGAAATCATTCAAGCATGTCCAACAGTTCTAGTAATCGTTTATTTTATTGATACCGGTAAACGCTTAACAATAAGCAGGCCTAATCTTACTATATTGGCTATTAGCTGCGCCCGGCGGTTTCACCCGCGTAAGTCCCGATGCCGAGGGAATATCGGGATAAAAGGCAGGCTGTGTGTTAATCCAGGTCTCCAGCTATCTACACACCAGGTTTCATCGCTATCGGTTTTGTAGTTTTTGCGTAAAAGAGTAACAAACATCCATACATCATCACATCCATACATCCTCACAAACTTTCACGTTTATAATATTAGTAGGATGTGTACGACAGTATCGCCACCTAGCATGCGCAACTATACCCGATTATGTCAAGTTTTTTTTTCTAATAAATTAAGTAGGTAATTAAAAGATACATAGAAATATGATAAATAGTATTTTTAGAGGAATTTGTTAAAAACATTAAGTAGAAAAATAGATATTATTATAAAACTGGTTTTTAAAGTATAAACTAAAATAAACCTGTTTCCAACCTCACTGTGATGATGTTACTTAAGTAAGTTACTAAATACGAACGCACATTATTCATCAAACATCGGTGACATTAACACCCTATAAAATATGTTAAAAGCTAAGTTCTTAGTCTCATAACTTGAAATATAATGAAGCACACTTGATTTAGTATTTTATAGCTGGCTACCAAAATCAGAAATGATAAGGTGCAGTGAAAATTTGTGTAAAAATACTCTTTACTGTATGACAAACCCATAGCGCTAACAGCCAGAAGTCGCTCCCGGGGTCGGAAGCGTGGGCTGGCATCTTTGAATGTAGCTCTGAAATTGTGTGTGACTTGTGGTTCTTGATGGATGGATGAATGTTTGTTAATCAATAACGCCAGAAAGGTTAAACGGATGATAGTCTGGAATAGCACACAGGCAGGCAAAATGTACGGTTTCCGTGGGACAGCTATGAATTTCCATGCCAAAAAATTCACAGGCAAAAGGTAATATTTCTATACAAAATTAAGTATTTTAATCAACCGAAACCCCTTTTAAATTAGTTACTGATAAGTGTTCAATTATGTAATTGTCCCCAAAGTTCCACAGTCCTTGAAAAGGTTGTGGTAAGACAGTAACAAGATAAGGGCCTAACGCTCAGCATTATTGTGGTTGCTCTGTCCCTTATAACAGTTCGTATTGGAATTAGAGCTGCTCAAAGGAGTGGTGTAATACATTCTGGGACATGCTATCTAGACCGAAGTATAGCTTCTACAGATTTTAGAAGACTGATGAACATATTTACTTCTTTTTATAAATCCGTACATTATACCATAATAACAACAATAACTTAACACATCTCCAACACGGCCGTCCAAACTAAGCAGAGCCTTTACTATAGTAATCAGACTACTGATGAACATACTTAAATATTTTTAAATACATACATATTATAGATAAATTACACCCAAACACAGAACAAATGATCATGCTCATCACACAATTATTTGACCTGGGTGGGAATCAAACCCACGACCTCCGGCTAAACAGTCAGGGTCACTAACCCCTAGACCCACAGGCCATTCAAACATTGAGCTTATACATATAAACACTCAGACAAATACAAATAGATTATTCATGCATACAAATACACTAGAGAGCAATAAATTCGGGTCGCTCAAAGAAACCCGAATATCGCAATAACGAAAAATCAAATCTAATAATGCTAGCTTAGTGAAATAAATTGTCAATCTAATCTTAAAACAAAAATAGGAAAACCCTATTTCTTTCTCCAACTTTACAACGCGCTGCCATTACTGCGCTTATGTGGTTAGGCATACTGTGTATTGGTATACAACATTGCATTTTTTAGAATTCTCCTATTCCTCTATTTTGATGGCATAACTTTTCAACAACCAAGAAGTTTTATTACTTTCATTTAAGGAGTGTTTAAATTATCTATTAAACACAATTTATTTCACACAGCCTGCATTATTAGTTTCCGGGGTTTCTAGGTATTTTTATGTGACCCGGATTCATTGCCCTCGAGTGTATTTGCACTCAGAATCCTATATGACCTCTGACGTTGAATGTGCTATAACCATGCCGTGTAAATAACAGTTACGATTACCACAGAATCGGTTATTTTTGCAGTTTTTACTTCTAATCTGGTTTTAATAGGTATATGTTATACTAAAGTAATGAATAAAAGGAAAGAGCATATAGGAATATAATTCGTTTTTATAAACTTATTTAATTACGAGCAGTAGGCAGAATATATGGTTGTACCGTGGGATAGCCTTGCTTCGGCTCGTGTGAGCCGGCTCGACCGGAGTGATACCACGGCCTCACAAAAAAAGTCAGTAAAGCAATGATCGCATGACTTTTGAGGTTACCGGAGGCTCTAACCCTTACCTCCCCCCTCTCCTCCCCCTGTTACATACATACATAGGGTATCTTTTCTCTAGCAAAAAGTAATGGTTCCGACCAATAGCAAAATAAGTTTTCCGTGAGCAGAGCAAAGCTTATCACTACATATTACAAAAGAAAGTCCCTTATAGCGTCTGTCTGTCTGTTCGCGATAAACTGAAAAACTACAAAACGGATTTTCATGCGGTTTTCACCAATAACTAGAGCGATTCATGAGGAAGGTTTAGGTATATCATTTGTTAAGGTTTTGTGTAAATTGGTTGAAATAATATGATGATGATTGTTGAAGATGTCTCTGCTACCCGTGCGAAGCCGGGACTGGTTGCTATATATGCTATACTAGCAACCCACCCTGGCTTCGCACGGGTAGCAAAGCATATATTGATTTTGACCAACATCTTCAACAATTGTCGTCATATTTCGACCATTTTACACAAAACCTTTATTAATTATACGCCTAAACCTTCCTCATGAATCACTCTGTCTCTCTGTCTGACTGGCCTGTTGGTTAGTGATCCTGACTGCTGAGCCAGAGGTCGTGGGTTCGATTCCCACCCAGGACAAATATTTGTGTGATGAGCACGATTATTTGTTCTGTGTCTGGGTGTAATTTATCTATAATATGTATGTATTTAGAAATATGTAAGTATGTTTATCAGCAGTCTGGTTACCATGATACAGGCTCTGCCTAGTTTGGGATCAGACGGCCGTGTGTGAGATGTGTGAATTTATTATTATTATTGGTGAAAATCGTATGAAAATCCGTTCGGTAGTTATTGAGTTTTTCGCGAACAGACAGATAGACAGACAGACGCGGTGGGGGTCTTTTTTTTTAATTTGTAGTGATGAATATTACTCACAAATTTTAATATCCTAATTTTCACAATAAAGTGAAACTGTCCTTGAACACACGGAAGTTGTACTCGAATGTTCTTGGCCCAATTGACTTCCAAGGCCGGTGAGAGCAGGTGATTTTGGGTGAATTATGTTGTTACCTGTAATGGATCTGTCTGGGTATTCACCAGCATTAGAGGAATTGGCCCTTGATATTTTCCTAATAAATCATTTTTATACACAAGGACCGGTGAAGTTGTTTCGTAGTAACACTTTGGAAGTACATAATATATGGATTAATGTGACCCACGTAGCTAGTATTATTTTTTTGAAAAAAAAATAGAAATATTAGTACGAAGAAGTATATACTCACGCCTATAACCCCGAAAAGGTAGGCAAAGGTCTATTAAATACCCACATTTAGCCAATTATAATTTGGTTTCAGTCACGTAATAGCCTATTGCCGTGAACTGGGGGACTTTGGGAATTAAGATGGGAACAATGCGAACAAGTAGTGACGCAAAAACATAAATATGTAGGCACACGAGAGCGAAGCCGCATGACACAACTAGTTCGATATAAAATTAACGCACACCTTATCTATACAATCTATACATACAAATAAATAACATTGAAGTGTCTCTTTCTACATAGATACTTGAAAAACAAATCGTCTGTTCGTGTGTTTGTTCCGGCTAATCTCTGAAACGATTGCACTGATGATTTTCACCAGACTTTCATTGATGATGATGATGATTGATGTTATAAGGAGTAACTTAGGCTACTTTAATTTTGTTAAAATAATAAAAAAAAACGCTACCGAAGCCCAGCTAGTATTATATAAAGTATTTCTAGCAGGGTTTCCTGTTGTAACGAATATTAAGTATTGTCGTAGAAAAATACAACGGTAAGTTACTAGTGCTTTCTAAACATGGCACTAAATTACAGGGTACTACCCCAATTCGAACAGAAATCTGCTGTGTCGTACATCCTTGTACACTACTATATCTTTCTACAAAATGTACCAGGATAAACCTGTAAAGTAATGAATATCATTTATATTATCTTGTTTTGTGATCTCTGTCTGGTCTCTGTTGGTTTTTTTTTAAATGATGTAACAATTTTCAAAGAGCTTGAACGTTTGATCTCGCGATTGTAGACAAAACTTGAAAAAAAATTTACATCTAATTATTGTGTGTAATTGTCTGTTTTGTTTGTAAAAAAGTAAAAAAATAGCTATTACGGTAGGATTATATACTCCTTTGACGGTATACTTTTATAGGTACGGAGCCTTGAAAGTAATTTTCTTGTCAATGATTTCATTTATACTGTTCGGAATTGATTACCCAGCCGCCTAAAAGTATAAACCGCTACAAAAGGTAAAATATCTCTGATGTTACCTTGAATTCAGGCATTGAAAACCTTTTCTCAAACCCCAATAAAAACTCGAAGAAAATATTATAAAATAAATTACGTAATTCAGAACTTTTTGTTTTTCAAACATTGAGCTTTTGTATCTATGGATATTTTTATTTTTTAAAGGCACTGATTTGGGTCGCAATTAAAATTGGAACGAATTTCAATTTTTTTTCCTAATAATCGTTTTTAGGATAATCTCTGTAATCTAGTCTTTTTTCAGGTTGAAATTTACAAGATTTCTTACATTTTTGTCTACGATGGAAAAATACCACTTGGTTCAAAGTTATTGTTACTCATTGGCTATATATTTTAGTTCATTGCAGCTTCATGAGTGTTAGTGTCGTAAAACAATTATTTTTTGCACGATTAGAATATAGAAAGAATTAGAAAAATTAGAAATTCAGAATACTTCAAACTTTAATCTCAAAAGTATGATGATGATAGTTTTATTTATTTTCCTTCGATAGTTTTCAATCAATCAAAATACTAATCATAAAAGTATCATAAATTTTAGAAGCTTTTTCTCGATAACTTGCTTTTTGAGTTATTAATTACACTATTCGTGAAAAGATTCACTATGACTAACGTTAAACTGAAAACATATTGTAGACTCCACCTTTACATTACATTAATCCTCTTTCGTTTATATCATTTTTCTCCCATATTCATAAATTAAAAAAAAACTTCAAATTCGCATGACTAGAAAAACGAATCAACATGAGAATTGTCTTTAGAAAAAAAAATTATTCTAACAAAGACATAACAAAGACATAACAAAGACATTCTAATATTTTTTATGTTTAAAAATATTGTATACCTAATATTATAAGCCTATATTACTGACGTCTATCGTTTTGACAACGCCAAAAGATTATTTTCAAATGCCTCTGACTTCATGAATCAAGTTGTGTATTAGGTATGTAGGTGGAGTTGTCTGTACAATATATCACATCATCATCTACGGCGTAAATGGATCTACGTCGTAGATGATGCTACGATATTCTCGTAGACAATCGAAAGCTTAACAATACAGTCATACATTTGGACAATATATGGCACTGTTAACATACTTATTGGACTTCAAAGGGTTTGTTTAGATGAAGGTGAATTAATTTACCAAATCAATCATTTTTAAGTTACTACTGTTTTGCAAACGTACTAACATAACTAATTGTGTATTTTAGGGATGCTCGACTAGTCCGGACCCAACGGGGCCCTTTCTAAATAGGTGCAGCGACCTGACGCAACGGTGTTAGACGTCACACTGGCATGTATTTGGCAATCAAGCGCTTTAATACAATTGTGTGTGATGATGTTTTACATATCGGAAGAAATTAAATTACACTTTGTATTTTTTGAGGGATTATTACCTTTTAAAGTTGTCTTAGTGGGTTGTCCAGTCACAGGGAATACAATACATTTGGGTACGCGACCCCGGCCGCAGTTACTGCAGTCTCACTCCCGTTCCTAATCAGAGATTTGCGGTATTCCTTACCCTAGGTTCCTTTCCCTACCCATTTTTCCTAATACAAATTTACCTTCTTCCTTCTTTCCCGTCTTAAAACGACTACATTCCTAAGAAGGGTTGGCGTAAGGCAGACGGACGCGCCATTAAAGAAACCAGTCTAAAGCTTTTGCAATGTTACACATTGCGCCAACGCTAATGAAAATTGGGAAAAGTGCAGGCAGATGATATTACGTTTTAGAAAAGTAGGAATAATGGTCTTAAAGTGAAAAGATAACAGAGCGATGTTTGTGTCATTTTCTCGGTTTAACCGCAAATTTTATATTATATTTAATCAAATGAAACTCGGATGTAAGCCATTTTTAACCGACTTCCAAAAAGGAGGAGGTTCTTTATTCGTTGGCTTCTTTTTTTTTTGTATCTTCACCGATTACTCGAAGATGCCTGAACCAATTTTGTTTTTTTTTTCAAAGGGTATATTTTCCTGGTCCCATTTAAATTTTATCGAAATCAGTCAAGCGGTTTCTTAAAAATCAACAAATATCTAAAAATTGTATACATCGATGATGTTTTCGTTTGCTCCGAAACATCGCTGTCTCATTGGAGCAGTGCGTTTCGTTGTCCTATCCATATTATATTTAAACAAAATACATCTACTTTCTACTCAAAAGCACATTAAAGTCGGTGATACTTTTTTTTAAAGATAATTATGTAAATGAAAGATTACGTACAAAGTGCGAGTTCATCGGACACTTATCTATATATTATTTTTATAGCTAGCTATTTGAAAATATAAAAGGTGAGAAAACTCCCGCATATTCTTGGATATAAATAAAGTTTTAATTAAAGATAACTTCTTACTTTTTTAATTAAAACTTATGGTGTATATTCTTAACTTTTGTTTGAAAAAAAAATGTTGCATTGTCTTCGATTTTTTATTCAGACGTTAGAGAAAAGATAAAAATATCGTTGAAAATTTTGGATTTATTCGTGTGTGTAGGGAAGTAAAGGGTGTCTCACTAAGAGTGCACGATGCAAATTTGACGCCATTTTTTTCCTTTGGAGGTTGCAGCTCTGATATTTGACAGCTGCCATCAACGATTGTTCCGATTATTAAAAATGGAGCGCTACACAACTGAACAACGTGTTATCATTGTGAAAACCCATTACAAAAATGCAGTGACTGTGAATGGCATTCGTTACAGGAACATGATAACGGAGTTTTTGTGGCTTTAACTGGTTGGTATGGATATGAACGACATGTGGTTTCAACAGGACGGCGCCACCTGCCACACCGCGCACAAATCAAATCGAATCAAATCAGTCTTTATTTCCTTAAGAGTATAGTATCAATAGGTTTTACATTACTATTAAGTGCCACATACTCTGCCATGTATGGCGTGGAAATATATCTCAACGGTTATACGGTAATACGGCATGAAACAATCGACCTATTGAAGCAACGATTTCCAGACCGGATCATCTCCTAAAATTCCGATATCAATTGGCCGTCAAGATGGTGCGATTTCTTTCTTTGGGGTTTTTTTAAAATCTCAGGTCTATGTGAATAAACCACAAACGATTCCTGAGCTCAAGGCTCGTTCCAACGAGTCATCGGCGAGTCAGAGCCACGTCTTTGTCAAAATGTCATCGAAAATTTCATGAAAAGAGCAAGAGCTTGTGTTCAGAGCCGCGGGGGCCATTAGCCGGATATTTCATTCCATACATTATCGGAACATGTACATGTACTTTACAATGCAATAAAAATATCATCACTCGCTCAAAAAAACATGCGTTTTATTTTTAAATTAAATCGTGCACTTTTATTGGTTCACCCTTTACAAGGAAGGATCAAGTACCCTCTAATTAACAGAGAGCATTGTTGAGAAACGATTTACCATTGGTGGGTTACTCTCTTTGGATTCGGTTGTAGTTGTAGAGATGAAAAGGCGTTCTTCAGCGCTGTGAAGTACAGTAACAGATATCATTTAAATAATTGTCCTCATGGCCTGGTATTTCACTCACTTGATTAACGGATTAAAGAGGCTGCCATTTTTTTTTGGGATATTTCAACTACATAAACTACATATTTGTTTGTCGGGTCTTTTACTTGCAAATGCTTGGTGACCCTGACTGGTGAACAAGAGGTCGTGGGTTCAATTCCCACCCAGGTCAAGTAATTGTGTGATGAGCGCAGTCATTTGTTCTGTGTTTGGGTGTAATTTATCTATACTATGTATGTATTTAGTAATATATAGGTATGTTTATTAGCTTTTTAGATTATCATAGTACAGGCTTTGTCTAGTTTGGGATCCAATGGTCTTGGATGAAGTTTTTCAAGTTATAATTATAAAAGAAATAGATATGTGTTCGGTGACTAGTCAATTTTGATGCAGTGTTATAATTTACTTATTGGATGTATTTTTGCTAATAAGTTCACACGTTCTTTGTAATATTATATTAACCACTTTACTTCTATTATTCTGTAAATATTGTTGATTCTTGCATTGTAATTGTGTCAGCACCTATCTTTCTGCCTAAATTTTGTTATGAAAATTATAATAATTGGCAAATAAATAAGCGTGGACACGAGATTTCATTGTTTAGTGATTTGCTTGGTGGCTCCACGTTTGCAATAAGTGGAGCCACCAAGAAAAGCACTAAACAATCTTCCCATAAATGTAATGACATATACGGGAACACCAAACATATTACGAGAATATCAATTGTGCGGTTTTAGATAGTCTTAGTTCAAAACTCAGTGCCTTGTCTTCTCGAAGTGGATTCAAACCATCTCACTCGGCAGTAGAAGATTCTAAACTTAACATTGTTATCTTATCCTTGTTAGCAACAATCTAATCACTGTTGCTGTAAACTATCCAATCAGTACATAGTATAAAACAAAGTCGCTTTCTCTGTACCTATATCCCTATGTATGCTTAAATCTTTAAAACTACGCAACGGATTTTGATGCGGTTTTTTTTAATAGATAGAGTGATTGAAGAGGAAGAAAAGAGAAGAAGAAGAAGAAGGAAGGTTTATATGTATAAAAACATCCATTAAATAGTGGAGAAATACTGTTATTTTTGAGGTTTCTAATGTGATGTCGTAAATAATTACATAACTACTGGATCGGTTTTAATCATTTTTTCAGTGAATGACATAGGCTATATATTTTATACCCGTGCGAAGCCGGAGCGGGCCGCTAGTTTACTATATAACAGTAACTGCTATGTTGCGTACCTCAATCAGTACTCAAGAGATCGTTATCAACTTATAATACAAGCCTAGCCTTTTATTCACCCCACCAATGTCAGGCTGACCAATAGCGCGCCATACCGGTATAACTAGTCATAATAAGTTATTTTAACTAATTTCTATTAAATAGTGAACTGTTTAATTTTCAATTATAGTTTGACCCCATTTTTAAAAAAATAAATAAGGGTTTTTGGTGTGGCAAGAACATCTTACAAATCCGTTTTACCTCCTAGTAATGTAGTTTCCTTATTAAAAAGTACTCCATAATACCATTTTTATATTAAAATATTCTAAGTCATTCAATTTCCTTGCGTATTTAGAGAAACAAAAATATATTGTAGTATCTCAATGGTAATACGTAAAAAGTAGCATTTGCTACCTCAAATAAATAAAAGACATTACATATGTATGGGAGCTATGTTATATTAGTGGTTAGCGGTTATTCAACTTTATTAATTTGTTGTGAGAGTTGATATGAATTTAAATACCTTATGGAAATAAGCCATCTGTTCTATTCATTAATTTGTATTATGTTGTTGTTAAATTACATTATATATGAACTGTTTCGAATAATGTCAGTCATCTGTTGTATAATTAATTATCTGTATCAGATTAGTGATACGGCTCAATGGTGGCAAGAAATGGGTGAGACATATTTCTTAAATACCGACAAAAAATTATAAACATAAAGCTAAATTTACGCTACGCCTTTGCACTAGCTAAAAGTTGCTTTAGTTGTTGCAAAAAGGTATATTAATTGTAAAATAAACTCAGTGAGTATATCCTCAAAGGTGTATATTACCATACAGTATATATAAATAATGCGCTAGAGCCAACCGCCATCCCGGTGGATGGTTACTAAAAAATCCAGCCTCAATTTCCCTGATCAATCGACCCGTCTCCATTTCAAACTTATGTCCCTTGACCAGAGAATTAGTAAGTTACTGGTTTATGTACTGTCCCGTCTTTTCTTTTTGTTTATTTACTCAAATTATTTTAAATTTTTCAGACTACTACACCCTTATCGAATATTATATCTGTCTTGTGTCTAGACTTTAAACAAATAACGTAAAAAAGTGTCACGTACAGCCATGTAATAACTAAATATAACCAATATGCCGCGAAACCCTTTAGATAAACTCTTTGATGTAGTGCATTGGTTGGAGCTTGGAGCTATAACTTTTTAAATAAAGGTTTAAAAAAAAGTTTAAGTAAAGAGTTTTCAAACACATTTATTGTGATTAAAAAAGAAAGTCCGAAAGACTAATCATATACCGGTATACATTAACAGTCGTGTAATACCATATGAAAATACGGCGAAATACTTGGGTATGACGCTAGACGCAAAACTTCGCTGGAAGGCTCATGTCAAAAAAGAAACGCCAAGCCTTAGACCTACGCTACAAAAATACTCGTATGTACTGCTACTTGGTAGACATTCTACTTTGTCAGTGTATAACAAAGTACTTTTATATAAGCAAGTACTCATGCCTGTATGGACATATGGCATTCGACTTTGGAGCTGCACAAAACGAACTAACGTTGAAATCATTCAAAGATTCCAAAATAAGGTACTTTGGAGTATAGTAAATGCTCCCTGGTACGTTAGAAATGATGACATCCACCGAGACCTAGGAGTAGATCTTGTTAGTGAAGTTATAAAACAATACGCCGAAGCACATGAACAAAGGCTTCTTCAACATGTGAACGTTGAGGCTATCCAGCTCCTTGACACCACGGACATAGTTAGAAGACTAAAAAGAACTAAGCCCTTTGAGTTAGTTTAGTGAAGTTAGTGTTAAGTAGTGCAGTGAGTGTTACTCTTAAAGAACACAAGAACAAAGTGTCTTTCTATAATATTAGAGACCATAAGAAAAGTGCCAATGGACACATTCTTAACTTTGTAAGTTTTAAGCAAATTAAGTTAAATTTAAATTACTTATTAGCCTCAAGGTCTAGATTGTAATTTTTATGAGTATCCGTTTAATTACGAGTACATCATAATGAAAAAAAAAAAAAAAAAGAACCCGTGAGTTCATGCTGCTTGATTCCTTTCTCCTTAGCTCTTTAATTATTATTTTTATTTCAATTTTGATATTGCGTTTCAGAACTAGGATTGAATTTACATAAACTTTTTGACTTTTGTTTGTATCAATTTGATATTTAAAAAGATTTTTTCCTATTTACCTTGATAAAGTCTGGAAGAAAATGATATTGTGTCTGCGATTCTGCAGTTAAGAAATTATAAATATTCATGAGGCGGTTAAAATAATTAAAGAATAAAAACTTGGACTAGAATATAGGATTCACCGAGAGATTAGTCCAGCTTAAGTTGCGATCCGACTTATAAAAACAAATTGGCTACAACAAATTACAAGGGACACGTTAGAAGGGTCATGTTGTTAGCAGTGCACTACCGACATCGCATCGTCTAACACTGAGGTTATTCTATAATTAATTCCACCAGACGGATTGAGTTCATTCTGACTTACTTCAAATAAAAAAAATCTTAGTGTGATTGATTAGTCTTTTTTAAATAAAAAAATAAAGACATTGGGTCACAATTGCTTGTACTATTTGCCTATTTATTTAAGTAAAGAAAATGTCTTTGTCTTTGGTTATACCGAAGACATAATGTACATATCTAGGTCACCGTACAACGTGGGTTTGGACAATTACGGTCGGTGTTTCCTATTATATTATTATGTTTAAGATGGCAGGAATCACGTAAAGCAAACGTAATAGTCATATATAGTTTTTCTATGCTAAGGTTTATCATCTAAAATTGCAATCGTGAAAGAAAATTTTTGTTAAAAAAGTTTAGAGAGAAAATTATAACATGATAAAATAATCTGACAAATATCATATTTTGATTCCATCGCATTTTAGCTGACGTAGGTATACTTGTCGAAAAGAATACTACACTACATTTGTAACATTAAAATCGAACCCAGGATAAAAGATAATGAAATAACTTTAATTACAAGACGGCCAATATTTGTATTTCAGTAGTGTTAATTACCCATTACATTCTTGAAAGTGTTGTTACTAAGACCTTGGGCGAGAAAGGAAAAATAATCTTTTTGAAACACACTTCTATAAATAAACATCCAGTAGGTCTTATAAATATAAAACGGTATCGATGCGTGGGGCAGGAAATGGAAGCAAGGTCGGAGGCTGCGCGGGACTCGATCGTGACCCACTTCCGGGTCAAGATCACAAGGGAGCCTGGCGGGTGGGGCGATAGTGCAGTGCGCTTGCGTGGGACGCATTCACGTTGATCTTGAATGGAATGATAACCCGATTTAGTTTATGTCAGTAGAGATCTAACACGAGATCTCTAAGTAGCAATAATTGAGATAAATTGTGATTAAAATAAATTGAAAAAATATATTTTTATGTTTTAAGGGTTCCGTTCCCTAAAAACGAAAAGAGGAACTCTTATAGGATCACTTCGTTGTCCTTCTGTCTGTCTGGCTGTCAAGACTTATTTCTCAGCAAAGCGTGAGGTATCAAGTTGAAATTAACATCGTATACTTACGTCTGTGGTTATTTGAAGCTGTTAAAAAATCAAGCTTCTAAGTAAATATAATGAAAACATACGGCCTTATATTTTAATATTTTGCACGTAAATTAAAGGGTATTTCCTATTGGATTAGATGTATATCGGCGAACGGCTGAGTTCCGGGCGGGAAGCGGCAGCCGGCCCCCGCCCGAAGAGGTACGCGAATGGCGTGAGGCCGCTCGCCGAGCCACCATGGCTCGTTGGTCGTCCCGGCTGGAGTTTCCACGTGCTGGCTTTGCCGCCGTGGAGGCGCTCCAGCCGGTCATCGTCGAGTGGGCAGGGCGGCAGCACGGGACCCTTTCCTTCCGACTGACGTAGGTTCTTTCCGGGCACGGCTGCTTCGGGAAGTACCTGCACTCGGTCGCTAGGCGGGAACTGAGTCCCGCCTGTCACCACTGCGACTGTAGTGAGGACTCGGCTCAGCACACGATGGCGGTTTGCTCCGCCTGGGCGACGCAGCGTCGGGCCCTCACTGCAGTCATCGGAGGGAATCTCTCGGTACCGGCCGTCATACGCTCCATGGCCGGTAGCGACAGGAATTTTACCGCGGTCGCTACCTTCTGTGAGGAAGTCATCTTGCAGAAGGAGGCGGCGGAAAGGGTCCGGGAGGACGATCTCCACTCGGACCTAATTCGCCGCCGGGGAACCGGGCGGCGGAGGCGCGCTTACCAGCGCCTCATGCCGCCCTGAGTGTGGCCGCGGGTGGACGGGACGGGTTTTCCCCTCCACCCGCTATAGTGGCCCCCCGCGAGGAGGCAGCGTCCACGTGTGCCTGGACGTCGCCTAATTGAGAGGTTTTTACCCGAAGGTGGTGCCCGCGCTTTTGCGGGCAGGCGCTAGGGGGGGTCCGGATGTCTTAATAAAAGCTGTTCCCGGATCCCTCCTACTTAAGGCGCAGTACAGTAAAAAAAAAAAAACAAAAGGCTCTTACCATTCCCTCTCCCTCTCTTGTCACAAAAAGTGCTTAGAGTGTTTGTAGGCACAGTTAGTCGTGTGTCGTTTGCATCTTATATCATAGTTGTGTAAAACAACATAGTTTTGAATAATCTATTTCGAACCTATTTGTTATATTGGAAGTAGCAATTTTTATCTTGACATATTTGAGTTTTATATTTCGATGTACATGATAGTGCCCTCGAGAACACGCAATATCTTAAAACTATTTGAGAACGATATGTATCTCTTACGAGAGACATGAGATAAACTATACCTCGGAATGGAATAAAAGTTATAATAATATTGTTATGCGAAAAGTTATTAGAAAAATGACAGCAGGAATATAAAATGTGTTATCCGTTGCGTGTTACTTCATGGCTCGAAGGACCATATTAGTATAATTTAATTGGTGTTAAAAAGAAATGACATTACAAATGAAACTGGTAGTTGTTTCAAGATTGAAATTTAAAAATAACGTCGTTGGAGTTTTTTTTTTATGGTATAGGGGGCAAACGAGCAGACCGGTCACCTGATGGTAAATGACTACCGCCACCCATGGAGACCTGTAACTCAAGAGTCACAAGTGCTTTGCCGCCCTTAAAATGGGAGTAGGAGAAGAGAGGTAGGGGGGAAAAGTGGGAAGAGGGGAGATGGGGAGAGGGGAAGGACGGGAATAGGGGATGAGAAAGGGTCAGGGCCTCCGTTAACCTCACACACGCGGCAAAATGCAATGCAAGCATTGCTTCACTATCGGTTTTCTGTGAGGCTGTGGTATCGAGCGGAGTCGAGCCGGCCCATACGTGCCGAAGCATGGCTCTCCCACGTAGTTTGCTGGTTTTAGGGAAATTTAGTTTTAAGAAACTTAAATATCTATATTGATGTTTACAAAAGATTGAAAATCTCACGGTCAATTGAAAACATCAAGATCTTTTTAATTTTAAGTAAGTTAATCAGTTTTTTTTTATCACTTCCGTTGACTGCTACTGCTGATACCCACGTGGTGTAAAGTTAATATCTTTCCAGTAAGATGAATCATCGTTATCTGCATTTCTCTCTTAAACGGCTAGAGCTATGTTTTAAACTTAATATGTAATTGGAAAAACAATACAGGATAATACTACTTTAATTAATTAATAAGACTTTATTCAGATGACGGGCGTCGGCTGCGCGTCGAATGCGTGTCGGGTGTGTGTATAGAGCTCTCATTTGCGAGCGAGCGTTTGTTGGGCGTTGAACGCGCGTTGTTGGAGTTCAGTTCAAATTCTGTATTAACAAAAAATTTAAACAGATTTTTCTTTCTCTATCAATTCGGGTTTATATCTTCTATTTAAAATTTTTATTTTATACAAAAATTTACTGTGTGAAATGTATGAACTGAAGTATCACCAAAAGTGCATTGTGCAAAATTGTATACGAAGTTTTATTTAAATGACCCAATCCTTTTACTATAATTACGTGTTGTCGCATTCGAAATGCGCGCTCATGTGAACGAATGTACGGAAAACCAATTATTTCAAAGCGATCGTCAACGCCGTCGAGCGCGCGTCGGATCAAAACGCGTTTTAGCATGTATTGTGAACTACTTGAACAAAATGCGCATTCTCGTTGACATGGCCTTACACTAACTAAAGTTTAAAACCGTCATATTGGAGTTAAGGAAGGAGGACATGAGGAATCGATATGTACCGAAAGCCTTAATTTCAATCAGATAAGGTCTCTTCGTGTCATTAAGGCTTTTTTTTGCATCTTTTAAAACAAACGAATAAAATGAATACTTAACAGAACTACATCTGGGGTTGTTAACCTCACTTTGTTAAAAAGAGAGTAACATGGTCCCGAAACTTTTTTATTTGCATAAGTTAAAAAAATCTTATTTGCTAAGTTCTTCTGTCGCATTTGGCAAGTGCCCCAGTTAGGCACGTGACATTGGTTTCTTTCCAAATGAATGCTAATACGAAAGTCTTATAAAAGTTACACAGATGGCAGCTGATTTGAGTAAAAGCTGGACCCATTTCTTTCAACTGTTCATCAATTTTACCAAACTTTTGCTTTAGGTTCATTGTGTTAAATTTAGTTTTTTATGTGTTATTCAGTTGCATAAGGTTAATTGAGCCATGCAAAAATGGATACTATAGATGTTGCATTAGTTTGTAAATATGGTGCTTGTGTGGTGTGTATGTATATAACATATGTGTATGTATGTGTCAGTGTGCTTGAATGTAAGTGCAACTATGTGAGTATGTATATGTGACTTACGGCATATTTGCAAGTTAATCTTACCGATCAATGTGATTCAGCCTAGCAGTTTTCGCTTTGTTTTTAGTAAAGACTCTCAGAGTGGGTTGGGTACCAACTAATTACTTTTATACAAAAATAAACGTTTTAAGTAAAATATTAAGCAAATAGTCTTATTTAAATAAGATCTACCTTATTGCGTTCTAGAAATAATTTTACATTTACTTGAATTTAAATATTTTTTTCATACCAACTTTATTGAGATTAATATTTGGAGGGCTTTCTTGCCCAAATTAGCTAACGTTGTAATATTAAATACAAATACTCAAGTTTTTGTTTTAGTTGACATTGATAGATTAAGTCCTTTTGAAAGTGTTTGAATTTAAATAGATACTATGTGGGTTTGTTCACCTATAATATTAGTGTAAGTAACATAGCTCTAGTAACTGGCCAGTTGATGTTCCTGTCTTAGTGGCTTCTCCAAACACTGGACAGAAATACGGCTACGCGACCCATGAGTCTCAGTCCTGTTTCCCCATCCGAGACTTGTGGTTATCCCTTACCCTAGCTCCCTCGCCCTATACGTTTTCCTTACCCCAATTTACTTTCCTCCTTTGTCCCGTCTGAAAACGACTACATTCATAAAATATATTTGCCAAAATTGCCTTGGTAATGTTAAAAAAAAATCATAAAAAATGCTAAACCAAACACATATATAAAGTTAGAAATTACCATTAAATTTATGTAAAACAATAATAATAATCATTAATTTCAATAACATTAACAATAGTAAATTTAAATATAAATTATAATGGACAAATATTACCTACTTATTGCGCCGACATCAAATACAATTGTGAAAAAAGATAACGTGGGAAAGCCATGCTTCGGCACGTATGGGCTCGACTCCACTCGATACCACGGCCTCACAGAAAACCGTCAGTGAAGCAATAATTGCATTGCTTTTCGCCGCGTGAGTGAGGTTACCGGAGACCCTAACCCTTCCCTCTCCCTTATTCCCGTCTTTCCCCTCTCCCCCTTTCTTCCCCCCTCTTCCCCTACTCCCACCTTAAAAGGCGGAAACGCACTTGTGTCTCTTGAGTTACAGGTGTCATTTACCATGAGGTGACCCGTCTGCTCGTTTACCTCCTGTACCATAAAAAAAAAAGTTATTGCAGTCGTTATCCAGCTAAAAAAACAGAATGAGGAATGAAACAATATTCGAATGCCATTTCTTATTTTGCTTGTGACATTTGTACGTGATATATCGTCTCTAACAATTTAATGGCATATCATGTTATCGCACGGGTAGTTTCTTTTAGGTAAATTTATGTTTTTGAATTAGCTTACTATATATAAGACGTACTATATTCTTTCAATTACAGCAATGTCGTCAAAAATTGGTCAGGTCTTTCCACTTTCTGAAAATGCCTTATTACAATATCTTAGGAGCACGGCACGGCTAGTGTCAAAACATGTATTGTCATCGCTTCATAATATCGTATTTTCAAAGAAAAATGAAACTTTTAACAAAGAGAATATATAGGTCAATATCAGATGGGGTGGGCTGACCCAATTCTGTGGTCATGATCAGCCAACACTCTGGGAGCAGGATAACTCTTTTAATCAAACAGTATTTTTGTTACAAGCTACATAGTTCTATAGTGCCAGCGTTTGTAGTTTAAGATGACTATTATCTAATCTTTCGCGATATTAGCGTTTCACCCGGGGGACTGTCAGAAGATGAAGAATCGACGCAATGCAACGTAGTGGTAAACTCTGAAAACTCATACATACCATTTAGGTCAGATGTGAGGTTTTTAACATTATCTGTGATAGCTGCAGGACGGGATATCCGTAGATAAGTGTCATATTATTAATAAATTTGACAGCAGATAAATCGCTTATTCAGCATTTGAGGGTTAAGGATTATGCGGGGATCTATTCAGATTCGTTAATCACATTTTTCAAATTTTTGTATCCTCATATTCCTGCGCGCAATGCGCACGACCGCTGAAGCCCGTACAACGTCCCGTACAAGGAACGAGCGGTGGGTCAAGATCACACCCGGGCACCGTTGACCTACTTTTCGGTCATGATCAACTTCGAAAGCTCGTTGCTATAGGATTCGGTGACATTGAAACATTTATTACGTTGACGTCAGTCATTGCTGACCTTCTTTCATGTTTATTTTATCTTGTTTTTGTAACGTTACAAGTACTTTTTCTTAATATATTTCTGTTTTTTTTTCAAATTTGGAATACATGGAGGACTAATGCTTAACCTCCATGGCTGCAGCTTCATGTGCCATATCCGTCTATTAGGTCATGGCATAGCCGGTTTGATCGTAATGTGATAGTGTGCAGAATTAAATCGAATAAAATCGTATATTGTGTTTATATTACTACTAACTACTACTAATTTACTAGGCCATTTGTTTTTCTTTATAAAAAGGTGAGCAAGGTAGGCAGATAGTTACGACCTTAATTTATATGTGCTCTAATGTAATAGAAAACGAAAAATATCTTTGCTCATTCATGTCACAAAGTAACACTTATGAACGTTACAATTTTGCTTCTTCATATACTCACTTGTTACTGCTCTTGACTCTTTTATAACTGCTCTAAATTACGATAAGTATGTACAAAATGTAATTTATAACAAGAATGTTATTAAATTTTATCAAATTGCAATTTTTTTTATGTCTTCACCTTAGACAAAATAATTATATTAATACGTGAAGAGAATTTTATGTACCCCTTTTTAAGAAAATTTTGCGAACGTAGTAACGTGAAGTTAAGAATATTTACAGTTTATATATAGAAGAAGTGCAGAAAGCTAAAATTTTTAAACAACATGTCTTACAACTTCAAAAATTACGTGAAAACGGCTTAATGAAATTACACGCGTCCAGTATATGTGATAACCTGTCATGGTAAGTAAGTCTATACACTGACAGCTCAAGTTATACTGCCTAATCAAAAAACCATGGTCGAAATTCGACCACCACGCGATCTCTTGTATACCATAAATACACATTTTCCTAGATAGCTTAAACTTCCGGGCAACAGCCAGAACCTGACCTGTTAGAATTATTGCTAACACTTTCCAATAATAATTCCACACATCTCACACACGGCCGTCTGATCCCAAACTAGGCAGAGCCTGTACTATGGTAACCAGACTGCTGATTAACATACTTATATATTTTTAAATACATAGACATTATAGATAAATTACACCCCCACAGAGAACAAATTATCGTGCTCATCACACAATTATTTATTTTGGGTGGGAATCGAACCCACGATCTCTGGCTTAGCTGTTAGGGTCACTAACCACTAGACCAACAGGCCAGTCAAATACATATCTACAAGCAATATCCTTATCCATCTATGGCCTTTCCTTCGTAACTACCTTGCTTTCTATATACTCCCAAGTTTCCCATCTTTAATTAAAAATAAAAAAATAAAATCCCAAAGTATCCAGACGGCAATAGGCTTGCCCCTATTACGTAAGGGATCGAATTATAATCGGCAAAATGTGGGTGTGGGTGTGTGTCTAATGCTTGTAGACCGATTTTCATACGCCCAACTTGCTAACGTCCCGTCGTCGTCTCGTGTCCGCTACGTGGTTGAAATATAGACAACATAATCGGCACATTTTTATACAGATCAGGTTTTATTCTTATCTTTTTCTTTTTTGCGATGTTATGAAGATTTTGGTCGCGATAGCGTTTATGCAAGGAGAACTAAAGTAACAATTACGTTTGCGAGTAGAGAAATTATAATTTACATTTCAAGCATTTATTGTGGCGACTTCCACATACAGCAAAAAGAAACATACTCCAACATCATCTACAAACTACTAATCCTGCATCGCGATATGAGAGTTCTCGCGCCGATTAGTGTATATACAACTTCCCACCATCAACCGTTGGTCGGAGGATCCTTCCTTTGTATTGGATGGACATGACACCCGTTCCTTCACAGAATAAATAGCTAGTACCAGATCATGATCTTCCGACCCTTGAGGTTTTGCCTGGTTTCTTTTATGGCCAGCCGCCTGCCTGATGCCTACACTCCTTGGGATTTAATCGTTTCAAGACGGGGCAAAGGAAGAAGGAAAACTGATAGAGCGAGGGAGCTTGGGTAAGGTATATCGCAAGTCTCTCTTCTCTTCAAGATTGCAATAACTCGAAGAGGCCGCGGTTGCGTACCCGTAACCGCGTAACACACGTAACCCGTGTGTGCCTAAATAATCCTATTCTTGTGATCTGTTATGAGAACAAAAAATACATATTTTTAATTTTTTAACCAATAAAGTTCAAAATCCTTGACGATAGAAAATACCAATGACTCACATAACTTCACAAAATACACTAATAAGGCTCTCAATCATACCAGAGCAACAATAATTGTATACCTGCACATGTTTATAACAAATATGTATGCATCAAATATCCGACAGTTAACTTGACGACTTACCTTCTATTGTATGCCATTATGTTTTTAAAAACTTTCAACTGTATGCTTACTGTGTATAAAAGTTTATGATAAGTTCTTTAAGCAATCGTATGTTATTCACATATTTTAAACATAAAAACTTCCAAGACGATAGTTTTTATTTGAACTATAATTTGATCGTGTACTTGTATTGAATTCAAAAGTTTGAAGTACTTAAAACTAATTCAAAAATAAAATTCGATTCGGTTCTAAATTCAAAGCTGTAGGGAATAAGCTGGCAGGTCATTGGTCGATCTAATGGGATGACGTTTCTTGTTCTGCTTTCTAGTCTGTGGTCGCTACTTGAGAATATTTATTCTCAAGCGGTTGTCGGTTCTCCGGCCTCCATGTGCCCTTCTTGAGGTTGGGCGAAATTTAATATGACGACATTGAACTTTACACAAGGTCACATGGCGCTGGCGGGCGCCATGGCAATAAGAAAACAAGCGAATAGGAAACAGGGATAGGTAATGAAGTGATTCTGAAAAGCCCAGTAACAGTTTAGTTTTAATATATTGATATTATTTTAACATAATATTCTTTATGGCATGGCAACAGTTGAGTAGAATTGTGTTTCTATTTTATTTATTTTTGTAAGATATTTATTATTATTATTATTAATATCACTATCGAATCTTCTACGAGACGAATATGATTATTATATATCGGTAACAATATGAAATCTTTAATTCTGCAACGATTTTGAAGGATGATACAATAATATTTAGATGAGTGTTTTTAAGATATCTCATTAAACACAAAAAAACAAAACTCCCGTTTAAATCCCTCATAAATTAATAACAATACTCATATTTATATAAAGTTTTATTTAATCCTAAAAACAACGGTTTGGAATTCACGAAGTTTACGTTTTTTTTAATAATGTCGACATAGACTTAGTAGTAAGTCTATGTCGACATTTGCCGTGTGTGCTTTCACCAATGACATGCCTATAAAACATCTTAGGCTTCCATCTAATCTATTAGATACCTATACCTAGTTTATAGACTTCGTGATAGATCTTCTTAATCAAGGTGTTTCTAGCTGTATGGAAACTAAACCAGCCCGGTTTTTTTAAACTTGAAAGATATTCCGACTTGGCGTAAGAATTTTCATAGACGTATTGGATTATTTAACATATATATTTATTATTATATATATATCTATATTTCAATATGTACCAACAAAATGAAGTTTCATATATGTCAGGGTATTTTAATCTGAATCTTTTGGGATTACCATTCCACGCTTTTTCTAGCTAGAAACAGTATTATCACCACATAATACATACTTTATAGGCTGGCAGAAGGAAAAAACCGGGATATTGTTATTCTTGTTTTTTATATTACACTAAAAAGATTGCGTCACAAAAGACGCCATTGCGATAGAGAAGCCTTCAAGGTTCTTTTCGTCTTTGACAATAAACTACACAATATTAGAATTTACTAAATAAATCCAATACAACAGGTTGTTTACCAGAGTATGTCATGAAAGACATAATTTTCTCTCCAGAAACCTTTCTGTTTGGCCAACGTAGATAAATTACTAAGACATTTGTATGCCAGTGGATATCGATCATGTTTGAATTCTATGTGTATTAATATCCCCTTAAACTTTGTATAATATTTTGAATGGATGTACTACAAAATTTGATGGAATTATATCGCGTAGGTTGTTTATCGTCTCAGTTACGATGCTTGTATAATTTTCAAAAGCGTGTATTTATAAATTACGGGCAGTAAAGTTAAATTAAGCAGTAAAGGCAAATGAGAAATCAATTAGGGCTAGACAGGTGTTCCGAAATAATTCTCATTTTCTGGTGTAATATCTCGTAGGACTCCAATCTTAGCATACACCGTGATATTTGTTTTTCTTATGACATGTGTGATAAAGATGATGGACGATGAATGATGGCGTGATACTTAAACAGTAAACACTCACTGCTACATGTTTCAGCTCTTTCTGTGATATGTGATGAATGTTTCAGAGAACTAAAGACTAAATAATTATATTTTAGTAATACTTAAAAACACGCTTCCGTGGCAAACAGAATTGAAAACTAAAAAGAGCTCCACCTAGCTTCATCATCAGGCCATAGTTACCTTATTGGACTCGTCAACACGAATAATCTCGAGGGATTTTAGTACCCACCAAAGAGTTGAACTATCTACCTCCTGACTCCAGCATCCGCATCAGCAGCCGATTATACTACTGTCATTCAAACTACATAAACCTACAAAGTTTAATTTCGATTGGACAGTGAGAAGTAGGTTAAAATTTACTTTCAAGATTTGTTTACATAGTTACAAGTGAAGATAATGAAAGCGTATTAATAAAAAAACATGACTGTGTTCTTCGTAGTACGTAACATATTTTTTTTATTTTTTTTTTATGGTATAGAACGGAGTAAACGAGCAGACGAGTCACCTGATATTAAATGACTACCGCCACCTATGAGCACCTGCAACTCAAGAGTCACAAGGGCGTTGCCGGCCTTTAAGGTGGGAGTAGGGGAAGGGGGGAAGAGAGGGAGAGGGAAGGGTTAGGATCTCCGCTAACCTCAATCACTCGGCGAAAAGCCATGGAAGCATTGCGTCACTGCCGGTTTTCTGTGAGGCCGTGGTATCACTCCGGTCGAGCCGGTCCATACGTGCCAAAGCATGGCTCTCGCACGATCATAAATCTACTAAAATATAGGGAGAAAAGAAATATTTTTTTATTAAGATATGTCCATTAAGGTCTATCTCCATCACATTTCTTTCATAACTCCTTTCTTTGAGTTTATTCTATTTTTTTCGTTATAAAGACGTTCTAAAAGCTTTTCCGAGGGTCTTGCTAATTTAGATTTTAATCACGGTATTAAATGTAAGCATCTTACTTTCTAATGATAATGAAGTCTTCTTGTGCATAATTATAATTAAAGTTACGTTTTATCATTTTCTTTCTTACAATTCTATTTTTTCTGTTAATATTATTATTGTTGAAATCCAGCGTCTTCAGCCGTATTTATAAGATGAGCTATCACATCATCCGGACCAACCAAGTCTCGTGTCCTAGGGCAAGTAGTTTCGTGCGATTACGACACATCCTGGATTAGATTTCAGGTTCCAGTAAATTGTTATTTGCTTGTTAGAAAATTCTCCTTACGAGGTATGGAAACGAGTCTGGTTGTCAGTCATAAGCTTCCCCCTATGTACAAAATCTTGTCATCATGTATCATACTAATATTATAAATGTGAAAGTTTGTATGGATGGATGGATGGATGTTTGTTACTCTTTCACGCAAAAACCACTGAACCGATTGCGATGAAACTTGGTACGTAGATAGCTGAAGACCTGGATCAACGCATAGGCTACTTTTTACCCCGATATTCCCACGGGATCGGGATTTATGGGGGTGAAACTGCGTGGCGCTGCTAGTAATACATATTTGCTTAGTCCTTGACTACAAAAGACAAAATGAAGTATAATTGGACTATAAATTAGACAATGTGTACGTCACAGACAGTGGTTGACGAGATCTTCAAAGTTTTGTTGTACTTTTATTGAGTAATTTGGTCTACTCGCACTGACAAATGCTCTTTCATTATCACTCCAGTCCAATTGCACCATTGATGCTATTCAAAAAGATCAAACGAAATCAAGCAGAATAATCATTGTACAAAAAAGGCTTTTCGAATAAAGATTAATTTGTTTTATCATTATAATATTTATTTGTAACTTTAATCAAGACAACCAAAGAGATACGAAGCTAAATGTAACATGCCGCTCCGTAGCTCGTAACGGCTCCAAGCAATAGACTGTTCGCTGATCGTGTGTTTCAAGATTTCTTTATTACATACGATACTTCTGTTTTTAATAAATAAAGTTAACAATATGTCAAAAGCGGTGATAAAGTTTATAGATTTGAGCTTTGTGATAAACTTTTTTCAAAACTTAACTACTTGCAAACTTGATCGTAAAACATATTTCTTAAAAATCACTGGTTTTTATAGTCAACTAGCAGCACCCAGCGGTTTCACCCGTGTAAGTCCCGATCCCGTAAGAATATCTTGATAAAAGTAGCCTATATGTTAATCCAGGCCCCCAGCTATCTACATACCAAGTTCCATCGCAATCGGTTCAGGGGTTTTTGCGTGAAAAAGTAACAAACATGAATCCATCCATCAATGCATCCAAACTTTCACATTTATAATATTCGTGGGGTTAGAATAGTTACTGTTATTGTTTTTGTTATAGTTATTAGTTATAATTTCTGTCCATTGTCCGTAAAGGGTCATTGATATGGTCAAACCATGGCTGCAATGCAACTATGCTTAGTCGATGTTCAAAGAAAATAATTGCAGACTGTTAAGACAGATAAATCTAAAATAAGAATAGGCCACAATTTCCAATTAAATTTTATATGTATGTCACGTATCCATCAAATAGGATCTGGATCAGCACAGGGATGTTGCAGATGCATCATTTTCAAAATCCGCGACTGCCGATGTGGATGCGCATTTTTCCAAGCTCTTATCCGCGGACGCGTATGACAATGTTTATAGAGAGATCGCAATGACTGCATCAACTTGTTGTTTAGAAATATGCCTTTCAGTAAACATCATGTAATTTTATCTCTTCTTATCTCATTTCTGAAATTTGAAAATGGACATTCGTTAAAAGTTTCACGTTTTACCAATTAACGATCGTGAAAGGCAGGATCTATTCAAACCAGTAATGTCATGTCATTAAATTTTTTATCCATTCTGTAATTTTGTCACACACAGTTTCAGCGTGGCACTGTACACATAATTATTTAAAAATTAATCATATCGGAACTCTCTTGTAACACAAACATTACGGTGAAACACTAGATAAACTATCCGAAATTTTTATTTGTACTGCTGCAATTTCGTTATATTCCATCCTTATAAACCCGCCTTTAATCTAATATTAGTCATCAATTATGCTGTAGAGAACAGAATAGTGGCCTAAAGTGCTTGTCAAATTAAATCTTCAAGATTTGAATGCCCGAGGCAACTGTACAGGTTTCAGAAGGAAATCTGTCTCTGTAGGATAAATCGTTCATTGCCCTCGACGTGTCGTTGCCCGTTAAGAAATACAGAATGATGTGCGACTGTTAGGTAGCTTGTACTGTCTAGTAAACTAATATATTACATTTCTAGAACTTAGTCTTACTGTCCCTTTGTAAAAGGTTTATTGTTTATAGATGTTTATGTGCTGGTGATAAACGGTCTAGCAAACAAATCAAATCAGGATTGTTATTTGAATTCTGAATTTAGTTTCAAACTAGTTGAATAGAACACTATCTGTACATAAATACTATCTGTTTGAGCTGGGTGCTAATAGTTTGGTATAACTTCTCTTTTCGGCAAATAACTCTGTCTTTTGTAGTTTGTTTTAATACGAGTACATGCCATCTTTTATTCACAAGGTAGTTAACTTCGTCCCGAAGAGATTACGACTAGTTTAGAGTGTTCAGACCGTCCAACGTACGTAGATGGGTTGCTCAAACAAATATCTAGATTTATTCCGAAAAAATAATGTTCTCTTGTTTTTAAGACAACCAAGTAGGCAGAAACACACGGTTCAGGGTGCCTATAAATAGATCACATGCAACATGGCATGAACGTTATAAATTCTATCATCCCCTCCGGTGAGCTTTGGTAATGTAAACCTTTTATTTTGTCATGTCCCCATGGGTCATCACCTCGCCGGCAAGGTAATATTATGAGACTCGAACCAACTAAAACCAGACGATTTTCCGTCACGGGGTCCTAATGGCAGGGACTCAGGTGTACCCTAGAAATCTCTGTTTCAACAATAGGCGATTGGTATATATATATCGATTAAAATTAAAATTAGGTAATTAATTATTTTTAATATTATTTATGGTTACTGGCATTTATGGTGCTAATTATTATTATTATTATATTATTATTAACGTAAGTTTTAAATTAAATTGGTGCTCAAATTATATGATGTAACTAATCTATTTAATTAACATATATTGTATTAACATTCAAACACAATTGTAAATTGTTTGTGAATAAATGAAATGAAATGAAATAAACTTTAGTGTTCTGCACTTCTTCTACAATACGAGCTTTAAGTCGACCGAATATCACATTTCTAAGTGTGCGAAATTTGCTTGAAGTACTGAAATACACATTGACATTTAAAATCTAAATCTAATTCCCAATGTTCGTCCGTTCCCTTGATTAAAACGAACGACCGAGTAACCTTTACAGTTTGTTACTACGATGCCTTATTTCACGTGCTAAAAAGTTTAAAAAACTAATACATTACATCCTTGACCTATATGGTAGAAAACATTTTAATTTCGCCACTATACTTTGTAATAAAACAGTGCGCCTGAAATATAAACACTAGTTAATGGCCTCTCATGTTTTGGGCTTGTTTTTACAAATGTCAAGGCTTTTAGTGTTGTATTTTATTTAATTTTAGCCGTGATAATTGATGAGTAATAGTGTGGCGTGTATACTTTACTTATTACAATTGAAACCCGAGTTGCGTGCCAAACCGATTCTCTGCCTTTTAGTGTCAGTTTTCAATTTTACAGAATTTCTCTCTATTTTCTTCTTGGTTGAGTATTTATTTAAGTCCATTACGTTTGGAAGAAGTCTAGATAAATACTCAACCAAGTCGTGTATCGTCGCTTAAGTTTTGTTTTTATTGATTTCAATTTCCAAATCAAAAATTCCTATCTTATCCTACATGCAAAACAGGCGTAATGCTATCCTGTGCATGTTTATCTAAAATTTTCTATAATAGTTTACTTTGCAGAATTTTCTGTATCTGGAACAAGTTATCAATTTGTTTAAAGAGAAGCTTGCACGATCACACGACAGACTAACACGTCGCTCAAGCACATTTATAAGATACTGTCATCTAAATAGCTTGACGCATGTCACACATGGCCGTCTGATCCCAAACAACACAGAGCCTGTATTATGGTAACCGGACTGCTGATAAACATACCTATATATTTCTAAATACACACATATTATAGTTAAATTAAACCCAGACACAGAACAAATGATCATTCACATTACACAATTATTTGTCCTGGGTGGGAATCGAACCCACGACCTCTGGCTTAGCAGTCATGATCACTAACCATAGTCCAACAGGACGGCCGAATGAATGAGCATTACAATATTTAGTGTTATAAGACTAGAACACATAGGTAATTGAAGGAATGCATGATGTGCAGTCACAGCTACGTTTCTGAATGGATTTAGAAAAGTTCTATATGTAGGTAATAATATTATTTGAATCGGTTCTACAATTCGATGACGATTCGATTCGATACGGTAGGTAAAAAGACTGGTATAGTTTCCGATAAATCAGTTAAACATGAGGTCAACGTGATTAGAGATAGACCATTTTATTCACAGCAGCGCTTCGCGGTTTTATCCATGTAAGTCCCGATTCCGTATATATGTTAATCCAGGTCCCCAGCTATCTACGTACCAAGTTTCAATGCAATCGGTTCAGTAGTTTTGGCGTGAAAGAGTAACAAACATCCATACATACATCCATACATCCAAACATCATCACAAACTTTTAAGTTTATAATATTAGTAGGATACAGTTAGTAATATACTATTATATAGTTATATATTTTACTTTTGTTCCATGATTTTATGTTTGATCCATTAGCCGTTCTCCTCATTTTCACCCACGTTAATGATCACTGCTCGGCTCCTAAGGCTCGTATCGTGATGTTAATTAAATTAAAATCTTTCTCGAGAATATGGCTATCAAATGCAAAAAGAATTTTTCGTATCCGACCTGTAGTTTCAGAGATTAGCGTGCTTAAACAAACAAAAAAACTGTAGCTTTATTATGTTAAGTATAGATTGTTATTATTGTTATTTCGTGTTCTTACAATTGTTTTTAAATATTTTTTTTTTCTTAACTCCACTAGGTAGGGAAACATTATTATGCCTATGCAAAAAAAAAACCAACTGTTTAGAAACAGGTGTTGAAAGAAAAGAAAAAAAAGGAAAGAAAAATATTTTTTGTATCTTCTACAGTTATCACAATAAACATACGTGTTAACATTAGGATAGTACCGAAGCGAAGATCAAATAAGGTACCTGCGTCAGCTATCGTCGCAGATCACTCTGCAATGCTGGTATTCTCGCAGGCCTCAATTACAATCAGAATATTTATATTATTATATATACATATTATAATTATACTCATACATTACATATATTATATATACTTATATTATATTATATTATATTACGGTATTATGTATACCAATAAGTGTTATATAAATAATCATATTCTATATACATTTTACTATACATCAATACTTATATTGTGACCCTCTCGGACCGCAGCCCAACAGTTGATGTCGGGAAGTTCTATATAATATAAGTATAATATTATAGACGCAAGAACTTTCATTGCGCGATGCAGGATCAGTAGTTACAAAATAGTTCAGCTCATCTTTGCTAGAGGATTTTGAAGTATGTTTTTGCTGTACATATGTGGAAGTCGCCACAACACCATAATCAATTTTAAAAGTATTGTGTTACAAAGTACGTTGAGAGTCAAAAATATGTATGTGCTATGTTGGTATATTCCACTATGTTTACCTGGGTGATATCACCCAAGTGAATAAAGTAGATTTTTTGGTTTTCTCATTTTACCGTGGAAGAATTTCACCTAGGTGATATGTTCCAGGTGAAATAATTCGACGTAAGCGGAGGCTCTTGTTCATCTTGGAGTAGATTCACCCGGGTAAACAAAAGCGACTTTTTTTATTCATTCGATTTACTTTTATCACCCACATAGAGCATGCTAATAAAAGCTTTTAAATTTACAGACAACTTAATTTTTAACGTTCATTAGACACAAGGAACATTGTAAATCATGCTACGTAAAAATTATTTCTACACTGATTTTGTTAACTAGGATATTACTTTTGCAATGTAAGAAACTACTTTTAATTAAAACGCACCTACTTCCTGTTTTTTCTGCATCACCCAATGGTTGACTGGTAGAGAATGCCTTAGGCATTAAGTCTATGTAGCCTATGTACCAGATGTGCATAAAATGTAAATAAATAAATAAATATTTATGCTATGTTATTGTTAAAATGTTCATGAATATAATGTAATCGTGTAATTTTTAATAAGTATGTCTATTTGTAAGCTTCTACACAATATTGTATTGTTATGAAACAAATAAATATGGTTATTTATATTTGGCAACACTTACTGCTGTAATATAAAAAAATAGTTGAGTAGTTAGGTTACTATAAAATTGTTGTGAATTTGAGTAAAGACACCAAAAAATGGTCCATCCTTTAAGGAATACGTTAAAAACATGTTAAGGAGTAGCCTACGATTTACTAGGGTCAAAAGCGTGTACGAGGGCTGAATATTTGTATAAATATATGTTATCTTTCAGTTATTATAATGTCCAATATCTTTCTTCAGCTAGTTTACTCACAACATCCTTTCATCTGCCGGATATCTAATTTAACGAAGCTAGTAAACTTTGTACGAGTAGTTTACCACCGCCTTACATCGCAGGGAGTTTTCTTTTGACAAACGGTGCAATACGTTTATATTATGCTAGCAACCCGCCCCGGCTTCGCACGCTTTTTTTTTATGGTATAAGGGGCAAACGAGCAGATGGGTCACCTGGTGGTAAATGACTACCGCCGCCCATGGGCACCTGTAACTCAAGAGTCACAAGTGCGTTGCCGCCCTTTAAAGTGGGAATAGGGGAAGAGCGATCTTCAACCGATCTTCAAAAATCATCATCATATTTTAACCAATTTACATAAAACGTTAACAAATTATACACCTATACCTTCCTCATGAATCACTTTGTCTATTTGTGAAAACCACATAAAAAACCGTTCAGTAGTTTTTCAGTTTATCGCGAACAGACAGACAGACGGGGCGGGGGACTTTGTTTTATAATATGTAGCGATAGTAAGCCTATTGCTGCCAACTGGGCACTTTGGGAATAAAAGATAAGAACATTGGGAGCATGTAAAAAGCGAGTGGTAGCCAAGAAAGGAAGACAATTAAAGGAAAAGAATTTCACTTATACGGATGGATTGGCGAGCAATAGCTCGAGAAGGTCTGGTTCACATACTTGTTGCTCGAATTAGCTGTTGCCTGGTCTGGTTCACATACTTGTTGCTCGAATTGGCTGTTGCCTAGAAGTCTGAGCCCTATAGCTGTGTACTGTTGCCTTAATCTCTTTCTCTTTCTTTGCCTAAGTCACAGAAAACATAATAGTACAGGTACAGAAGTCACACTCCGCCACATTATTTAAATAAGTAGCAACTCTTGTTTCGACACAATACAGTCGCAATTTATGTCGCACAACGCTAATTACCTACAGTTATATTCACCTAGAAGTTGCCTCTCTTTTTATCGCGTAACTTTAATCTGTTCTGACGATGCCACGACGTTAGGGTTGTCTTTTTCTTAAGAATTAATTAATCTGAATATTCAAGTACCAGTCAGTTATGTGCATATATACACTGAATTCTTGCACGTTTAGTCCATCCCGGCGTATTCTTATAGCTTTATACCTACTCTGCGGAGTGGGCCTTACCTGCCTAAGTACAGGATACTTAGGCAGGTAAGTCCACTCTCCTCAATAAAAAAACATAAAATACGCAAGTAGTGATCGAATAAGGTATAATGAGAGCCATGCTTCGGCACGTATGGGCCGGCTCGACCGTGATACCACGGCCTCACAGAAAACTGGCAGTAAAGCGATGTGTGCATTGTTTTTCGCCGAGTGAGTGAGATTACCGGATGCCCTAATCTTTCCCTCTCCCTCCCTTACTCCCTCTCCCCCTCTTCCCCCTTTCCCTACTCTCACCTTAAAGGCCGGCAACGTACTTGTGACTCTTGAGTTGAAGGTGCCACTTACCATTAAGTGACCCGTCTGCTCGTTTGCCCGCTATAACATAAAAAAAATGTAACCCGTGTATAACTGAACTCTGAACTGAACTAAATTCTGTCCCATAACAGACCTTAGAGCTAAACATACAGGGTCTATACTTGGACTTAAGTTGTTGTGTAAGTATGTGAAGTTTGTAAAGGCATAAAAATCATAAGATACTACAGATACATGTGATTTTTTAACTTACTACTTACCTACGTACTGATAATAATAATATGTACAAAATTAAAACCTTTTTAATTGGTTAACTCTGATTTAACCAGTAAAAAAAATTAATCCCACTAATATTATTATAAATGTAAAAGTTTGGATGGATGGATGGATGTTTGTTACTCTTTCACGCAAAAATTACTGAACTGATTGCGATGAAACTTGGTATGTAGATAGCTGGAGACCTGGATTAACATATAGACTACTTTTTATCCCGATATTCCCACGGGATCGGGACTTACGCGGGTGAAACCGCGGGGCGCTGCTAGTCCTATTAATATTATAAACGTGAAAGTTTGTGAGGATGTATGGATGTATGGATGTTTGTTACTCTTTCACGCAAAAACTACTGCACTGATTGCGATGAAACTTGGTATGTAGATAGCTGGAGACCTGGATTAACATATAGGCTACTTTTTATCCCGATATATCCACGGGATCGGGACTTACGCGGGTGAAACCGCGGGGCGCTGCTAGTATATAATAAAACCGAAACGAATGTAATGAACGAATTACGTAATTAACACAGAACTTGAACAGAAATGACGTTATTATTAAACAAAAAATATAATTTTACGCTTACATAATTAATTTGCTTACTTGTTTGGTAAAGTTTAAATGTATCAAATGTACTAATGTATCTATACATTTATACTGGTAGTCTGTCATTTTTTTATTCGATTCGCCATTGGAACGTATTTTTTTTTAGTTTTGCTAAACTAAAATTATTGTTATGAAGGTGAAACAGTCAGGTCGGTGTTTAGAATGTAATACACGTACCGCTCATAATAGATCGTTTGAAAAACTTTTTTAATTTTGACAGGCCTAGGTAGAGTTGTATGTAAAAACCGACGCCGAAGGTGAGAATTCAAACATATGTACAGTACATACAAACATAAGCTCACACCTTTTTCCCTTTGGGGGTAGGTACGTAATAAACTTTAGGTTAAAATATACAGGAAACAGTTACAACGTTGTAATGAAACCTATCCTACTCCCAAGTATAAAAAATACAGAAAACCATTAAAAGTTCTAAATTCTTTTCAAGATGTTATAGTTTTAACAGATGATAAAACAGATGAATGGTTTAAGTTATGTTAAAGTTTTCATTAATATATTCACGTTTGTATACAATGGATTCAATCTATCTTCGTGCTGCAGAAGAGGGCTATTCGAGCAATTTATAACTTAGGAAATCGTGATTCATTGAGGCAGAAATTTAAAGAAATTAACATAATGACGGTAGCGTGCCGATATATTTATGAAAATCTAATTTACCTTCATAAAAATAAAGATCACTTCTGTAAAAAAAGTGATATACACTCTTTTAACACGCTTAATAAACATTAACTTGTTGTACCTGCTTCTAGGCTCCAAAAAATTAACAAGTCGTTTCAAGGTCAATGTGTGCGATATTATAATAAAATCCCAGATTATATTCAAATGTTAAGTATAAACAAGTTTAAGTCTACAGTAAAACGACAGCTATGCCTTAAGGGCTGTTACTCAGTAGGCGATTATATACAGGATAAAAACGCTTAGGATGGAATTGTAATAGAAATCTAATGTGAGCTAATATGTTTCTTATTTTCCATCTCTCATGTTTTTCTTTTCTTCTTTTTAATTTTTTCCTTAATTTTCAGTTTCCCTAGTGTCAAATTCTTTTTCTAGTTTATTCACTTTTAATTTTAAAAACATAATAGCACACAACAAAATGATGTGATATTTACTGAATATTGTTGAAACTGTCTGGTTTTTCTTTTTTAAAAGAGTGGCCGTGAGTTTGTTTGCCCGATTTCTTCTCACAAGGCTCAACCATTTGGAAACGGGCGGTTATAGATCGAAACAGGCAGATGGGATATTATGTTATCAATTTTGTTTTCTTTAATCATTTTACATTTGACGAAGCAAACTATTGTTGCGGTGACTCTGTGTGTGTTGATCTATAATTTTTAATTATAATAATTATTTATTAAATCGACGATTTCGAATAATTGATGGTAAATTTTATGAAATAAAGATTTTTTTGAATTTGAATTTTGATTGGCAGAGGTATTGTATCACACAAGTATATTTGTATACTGTACTGTTCTGTCCAAGAAAGAAAGAAACAAATAAATGAATTCATTTTGTACTCCTATGTAATATGCATGATTGAGCATAGTAACTGTTTAAACAGTAAATTATACATATTACAATTACATTATAATACTATTGATTATAACATAGTGACTTAAAACTAATAGGATTCAAAAATGGTTCTTAGCTCAGTATTGGGCCACTTTTTAGTTAAGAGGTGGCGCTGATATTCCAACGATTTCCCAACCCGGCAATCGAGAATACAACTTTAAAATGCATGCAAATGTAAGTGCCAACTCATATCACGGAATCAACGAGACATTCGGTATTAGTACACTGTCAAAAACCTAAGATATAAAAGTGGGTACCTACAAACTTCAACTCATAAATTTCTATAGAACTGACACGTCTGAAAATTTCTAAAGCAGCTGTATCATAAATCATAGACTGTATCGATTACATTTCAGTGTCAAAGTTAAAAGATTAATATTCTGTGCTTAACAAAGAATAAAAAAGATCGGAGATTAAAAATTGTATTGGTTATACAGCTACTGTACTACGTCGGCCATGTTATTATTTGCTAAGTACCTACAGTCGACGCTTTAATAATACACTCTAATGAATATCGTGGGTAGTTTTTATGGTAAGTGATGAAACACTAATAACGTATTTTTTTTTAGTTTATTAAAATGCACAAAACTCATTATAACCGTAAAAACATTAATACCAAATACATTGATTTGATCTAGATCGTAACGTACATAGTATGTGCATACGTGAAATCAATCAATTAACATACACGGTACATAGCAATCTCTAATACATTGACATTGTATGTCTTAGCATCAGGTCAGGTTTAAATATCTCGGGCACTGGAATGTGAAGCATCCAAACCCAGATAGCTATGAAGGATGTCTTTCACAACACTAATGAAGCTATTAAAGTTGTGTGATCACAAATGTTAGTATGTGAGTTAGTATGTTTATTAGTTTTGAATTTATTATTACTAGTGATCGCTTGGTGGTCAATTTTCGGTTATTTCATAGCCAGTATGACTTGAACTCTTATTTATAGACTTACGTACTATGACAGGTCAACATAAATACTTTACGCGTGTAGCTTCAAGTTGCCGTTTTCACGAAGGTTTTAAATTTTATATACAGATGTTGTGCATTTCTTCTATACTTTAAGTGTTCCAAATTTTTAGTACCTGCTCTCGCTTTTCTTAAAAATGCTTACAAAGAATTATCTTCAAGTAGTAATATGTAGATTTATAAGATTCGGTCTATAATTAAACTTAATTTCGATCGTTGCGATCAACGTTGTGATTGTCGAGTGTAGTCCGATTATAAGATATCAACAAAAAACAATGACTGGACCACAGGGTAGCGTGATCGGGCTCTGCTAGTTAAGCTTTAGTTAACGATTACTCTCACGTGAGCAAGACTCTAAAGATTACTACTAACAAAAAAAACTTATTATAATCTACAGGTTAATTAATGTGTATTTTTTAATATTTTCTTCTCTCTAATAACTTTATATATAAATAAACAGAAATGAAATAATTTTAATTGAAACTTAAGGTTGGGGCAGACAACGGGTGGGGCGGGGCGTTACGGCGCGGCAACGTGGAGTGAGCTATTAAAGCGTACTACCGCCGAGCGTGAGTACGACGCGGCTGTGTGATATTTTCTTTAACTTAACTTAATTCATTTTAACTTACTTAACTTAATTTTAACTAGTAAGAGAATACTTAATAGTACACTGCGTCGCGTCGTCGTCACGCTCCGCCTCTGTCTGCCCCAGTATTAAAACCTTGAAATGGAAATCTTCATTACTTTTGCTTACTAATTCAACCAAAAGCTCATAAATCTTCATTTAGATATGTTATGTTCAGTCATGACGATAATGTTACATTTGTAATATTACTGTCATATCACGTCTGTTAATTTGAGAGGTTTATTCATAAGGTGTAGCTGACGAATGAGAGAGTTTTATGTTTATGACTACACCACGCAAGGCCGGCCCACTTTCACGCTACAATGTTGATGTCTCTGTTATTCAAAGGCTCTTGGTTAAGGTAGCCTTAGTCGATATTTTGGAATCCAAACTTTCAATGGAACAACGGACACAAAGAACACCCAGACTTCGGGTAAAATTTGTGGACCACACAAATTTTTGTACCGTGTGGGATTTGAACCACAATATTTCGCGGCGTAATGGCGAGGCGATCAGTTAAACCATTGCGCATCCGCGTAGTCGGTTAAAAGGGGATAAAAAGGATACACTGCATTTTTTATTGTTTTCAAGAGTATTTGTAACTTGGGTTACACATTAACATTCTTGTTCACCACTCTAGCTAAGCTAAATGTAGTTTAGGGTTTGAACCCGCAATTACTTGATCTGCCGTCTAACGCCTTAGCCATTATGTTACCGCTCCTTTATGAGCCGCTTATTTCATAAAGTTAATTTGATGATGATAAATGAAAAAAAAAAAATTCTCGGCCCTAAAATTATCCGCTCTAACAACTTTATAGCAACTAACTTTTAGTAAATAATTATTCAAAAGTTCGAATAATTTTCTTCTGAATCGTGAGATTGCGTCATGTTTTCATGAGAATCCCTCAAATGAAAGCATTGCGAAGCATGTACGATGTTTTACTCTCTCGTTTAGCGTGCTGAGCTGAGAAAGTTTTTGAGTTTCACGCAAAGTTCGACTAAGGATCTTGAGAATAGAATCGGCCCAGCACTTACTCCACATATCATAAAACACAGATACTAGGTGTATTCAATTGTGGAAAGTTTGGTATATTTATTAAATAACAAGTATTCATTAGCAGGTTCAATTGCATGATAACTATTTGTCGATCGGGAATTGGACATTTTGAAACGTGCCACCATTAGCCTTGGCCTCTCTCCGGCCTATAAATTAAGCCTGTGTGAAAAAAAAAACACCCAAATTTACATATATATCATCGCCACCTTTATGACTTACTAACTTATGTTTAATATCAGTGTTTTTAAATTGATTCATTTAAAACCCATTACTTTTTTCGGGTTAAGTGATCTGCACGTCGCGTCGCTTGTCTGTCTTTTGTTGCGGCAGATCGTTTCTCCCAAAACTGCATCCCTGAAATACAAACGTGACTCAGATGTCGTGAGTATCTACAAGTATATCTCAGGAACTACTGGTTCGAATTGAAAAAGTATTTTAGTGTTAGAAAGCCCATTTATCGAGGAAGGCGCTACACGCTACGTCTAATAGGAGCGGAGCATCAATCATAAATGTTGCAAAAACGGGGAAAATTTACAAACGCGGACGAAGTTGCGCGGGTCAGCTAGTCTTTAATAAACATGAACCATACTACGTTTTTGCCAAAGAGCAATATACTTCAGTATGTAGTGCGTCACAGTAAACCATTTACTTACTGTGAATGTGGTAAATGCGAGACGAAAATTCATTACTATAAAATATGACCTTAATCCGACCCTGGTGTCCGCCATAGTTTTATGCTTAATATACATACCAAGGTTATGTTGGACAGTTTTTATGAGCTCGTAACTTTTCAACCGAAATCACTTACAAGAATATAAATGTCCATATGTAATGTGTTGTACAAAGGCGTGGTCAAATAAAAGTAAGTGAGCGATGATACACATTCTAAAATAAATTGGTATTCGGTGGCATGGCAGGGGGAAAGGAGATCCGACAAAATGGCACAGGATTGTACACGAGTAAATTTATGGCATTAAGTCCGCCTTTGTACAGTCTGTGCATGAAGCATTAATAAATAAATAAATTTAGTAGGTATATCTATTATATAAAACAATTATAAAATTATTGAAATCGGTTTGCAAATAGCGAAGATATCGCAAAACATACACACAAAAACCGCCCCCAGGGGTTTTTTTGTGTGTATGTTAGGTAGGCAAAAGGATATTAAAAATTATTATGAAGAAGATAAAGACAGATAAGAGATATGACTAAGAAGGGAAGGAATGAATGATGCTACAGATGAACTGGGTAGTGTGGGGGAGCAAGTCGCGGTCGCATATCTACCTCTAACTCTAGTTGACATTTAAGATTCATAGAATTTAGGTTACTTTTTAAAGAGAGTTTAACGATTCAGGTCCTTAGGATTCCTATAGCAAAGGTATCAAATGTCAAAAGTGCATCAAGACCAAAGGTAGAATTACCTTGATCAGAAAATACTTTTGATTAAAAAAATGTTTGATTCTTTTTATATAGGTAGGTAAGACTTGTATGGGATCTTCAAGAAGTAGTACGCGTTTAAAAAAAAATGATTATTAAATAAATCAGTCCACAAAAAGCAAGATAATGTATAAAAAGAAAAATAAATTACGATATTTATGAGCACACTGCACCATATCCATTAGTTCGATACCTCTCAATATAAAGATATCGAGCGTGCTTTTTTTTCAAATCAGTTACTCAAAATTAACAATTATTATACAGCTATGCTAATAAATGGACTGAAAAAATAAGATAAAAAAAAACGCTTTTCTATCTAATCTAATCTAAAGTAATTTAAAACTAATTTGACTTTGGAAAATTGTGTTAATTTAAATAAAACCAATGTTTTCATAATATTTAGATTGTGTAACTTGTGTGACTTTAATATATGTGATAAAAAATAAAATATATTGTATTTAAAATTTAGACTTTGTTTGAAGTGAATACATCACACATCAAAACAGGTGTTTTTTTTTATAGGCAGTGTGGTTACACATCAAACCCACACTTACGAAGTAACTATTATTTTATCTGTGCCCAGACTGGATTACAGTTGCATACATTGTTGTTAGAAAGTACACGTATGTACTTCGCAGCTCGAACACTATTCTTTTGTTTTGATTTTCCAACGCCAGGGTAGCAATCATTATTGAATACTATTAATGAAATAGGGTTGTACACATGTATGTATTTCAAGGAAGCCGATGCTAAGACTCAAACGTGGCAGGTCGATACAGGCCGTCGTGTCCTGTAGTCGTGCTCGAACAGAACCGTATCTCTACAATTAATATAAATATACTAGTATTATAGATTAAAACATAAACGCGGTTTAACAAGAAACAAGTAGCGGCAATTAAACATGAACGACCATTGAAAATAATATTTCAATTCAATTCAACTTCAATAGTTACTCACAATTGTCATAAAACGCTCTAATGAACCTGAAAGGATTATTCGGGTCAGATAAAGGCGTTAACCTCATGTCAACAAAGTTCAATGTCCTCTGTACAAAACATGTGCGAATATAAAGAAATGGAGTATAATAATTTGGTTCTGTCAAGACTCGGGTATATTCAATGTTTACGTATTCGTCAAAAGACGCGCTCACGGAGCCACGAACTCGAGTTTAGAAACTTTTACGCCGTACGTCGTACCTACGATAAATGTCTTCGATTAAATGTGCCTCCTCTAAATGCCTAGCATTAAAAATAATAATATTTTGGACATATTATACAGCTCGTTGTCTACACAAACTAAGCTTATCGTAGCAGGCAAATCCATAGCTTGATATGAGTTTTAGAAGACGGATAAACATACCTATATTTTTTTGTAAATACATACATACGTGTTATAAATAAAAACACTCAGACCGAGGCAAACAGATCCATTGATGTCTACAAATATTTCTACTAAGCAGGAATCACGAAAATACTACATTTTAATAAGTTTTATGGAGTTATTTCCGAAAAGGAGGTCTCTTAATTATCAAATAGATTTTTTCTCTTTGAGGTCGAGTGTTCTAGCTACAATAGAGGGAGGAATAGAATGTGGAGGGAGTGATGGCTTTATACGACTTGTACAGAGGCATCTTTCCGAACTCGTTATGTCAATATACTCGCATTGCTTGTTTAGGTCGCATTTATATCAGAAAAAATGGCTTTACAAATAGTCTTCATTTTACCTTTTTGTACAAGTATTTAAGTCGATAAACAAGCACATGGCCTTTGCGAAATATGGAAAGTGATCACATATACTATAAAAATGTTCACAATACTGGTGGTGTCACTTGAGGGTCGGAATCTCTATATCGAAAACCTGTAGTGCAAGCTATGCTTAGTTTAGGTCTAGATAACGATGTCCGAGACGGTGGCCACCTTCTTAAAATGAAGGGGGAAGGGGATTCCTACTCACGACTGCGAGACTACACGCTTTATGGACAGATAGCCAAGTCTGACGGGAGTCCACGGAGTTCTTTCCTAAGTTATACCAGAGCCATAGACACCCGTGACGGAACACCATGTGGAAAACCACATGGTGTTCCTTCACGATCGAATCCGATTCCGACATAACCACTTCGCTAAGTGCCCGAGGGAGTTTCCACACGTTTAAAAAAAAGGTGTAGATAACGACTTTTTTTCTAATTTTATTATTGTTCTTTATAATATACTATTATAAACATACTATAAGTTAGCCGTTTTCAGCTGTTTCACTAGCGTTAATGCTGCGCTTTTTAGAATGTGGGTTTAAATAAGCTTTTAACTTCCTCCATCATTGGGCCATCAAAAGCAAAATGTTTCAAAGAGAATTTTGCAAAACAGTTTCGAAGTTCCGGAGACTAGCGCCTTCAAAGAAAAAAAAATCTCTTTAGCTTTATAATTAGTACTACTAACTATTACCGGCGACTTTGTGCGCTTAAAATACTAACTAACACAAAACCCCTAACTTTGAAGCATACATTTAAAGAAATCGCATTTTGGAATTCAATTCCATTCACAAACTGACAGTCAACTTGCTGAGTTCTGAAAGTTATTCGTTTTGTGAATTGGTCCTCTTATAGATATGAAAACAACTATTAATTAAATACTAAAACAGGCAAAAAGTAAACGCACCGGCAAACAAAACAAAAAAGCTTTCTGCAGTAGGTCCAAGGCAATATAGCTGTTCTTACCTGACTTATATCTATCAACTACGCGGTTGCCAAATACCAAAAATATTAAAAGCATACCTGAAAAAAAAACACATATATTTTGATCACTTTATTGATACTATTTTCCACTGTAAACCAGAATCTCAAAGCTCAACCTTGTCTCTAGTAACAAAAACCTAGAACTTTCACATAAAGCTGTGAAAGCCCTGAGATTTCCTTGATTGAACCCCATCGCAAAATCAATATTAAGATGAAATATCCTACCTAGAAACTACTTTTCTGCCAAATTTCAGGTCTATAGACTTACAAAAAACTAACGACTTTCATATAAACTTGCAAGAGTTTTTAGACGTTCTTAATATGGCTCTGTCGCAAAATCCGCCAAACTTCAGGTCTCTAATACAAAAATACAAAGGACTATCATGCAAATTTGTGAGGACCCTTCGACCCCCTAAATCAGGCCCTTTCGCAATATCCGTTCTTAGCTGACGACTCCTACTCATGATATCTGCTCCCTGTTAAATTTTATGTTCATAGGTAGTTTTCCAGAGTTTGGAATTAGTCGGTAGATTAGTATAGTGATTAGTAGAGTGAGTATCCAATTACAAATTGATTGTTATGCTGTATATGAAGTACTAACAGATTAATCTGGTACAAGACTATACCCAGTAATTAGAAATCGCATCAAGACGCAGTTGCCAACATTTTACTCTTGAAGATAGATTTAAATAGTTGCGATATAATCTATAACAATAAATTATTCGCCGTAGATGTATGTGTACAAAAACTTCTAAAAGTAAACGCTACTTACTCCAGACACGAACGTGCATCTGTGTAATGAATATTCAACACTAAAATAGCAAGCACATTTTGAGGCGAAAATGCTTCTCTCTTTCGGGGTAAGGGACCGTTTAACGTTAGAATGTACCTCCTCTAACTTCTATTCTCCTGGTAGGCCAGTTACAAAGGGTTTAATTTCGTGTGAATTTCCATCGGGATTCGTTTAACTAAACACTAGTGTGATTAATTTGGGAATAAGGTTTCGCCATCCCAACGCTAAGCAAGTTTTTTTTTTAATTTTGATTAACAGTTGGAATTTTTGTTTAATTTCAGGGAATGTTTTATACAGAATATAATATTGTTATGACGTAAATGCTCTCATCTAATGCTCAAGGATTTCCAGTAGGTACCAATAAACGGTCATATCACCGTGCACCATTCAAGTGACACTCCTTGCATACCGACGATCGCTCATGGGGGTCACACTGAAAGTTTTTAGAAAATAAATAACGGAATGTTATAGAAGCCTGTTAATATTTTTATTACTTTTCGAAGTAGTCTCCGTTGATCTCTACCGCATCATTTTCAAACGCAGCCACGGGATCTTCAGGGTTCATAAAATGAATTGCAGCAGCAACATTGAACGGCACCAATCCAAGCGACGGCGTTTTCGATCTTCCGTCAAATTATGAGGTATCCATCTAGTACAAAGTTTTCTGGCGCCTAAATGTTCATGTAAGACTTTTTGTACTTGACCGATGTCTAAAGCTGCCAGAATCTGTTGATATGTCACCTTTCTATAAGCTTTTATCATTAGCCGCACAGCACTCACGTCATCTTCAGTAGTCGCCGTAGAAGGATGTCCTTCTCGAGAATCATCAGTGAGTTTGCTTCAACCATGTTTAAACTTTTTAAATTGCCGCCAATTTGTAAAAACAAATGACATAATTATGAAATCATTAAACATCTACAGATTCCCAAAGAGTTCCTAATACGAAATTTAAATAAATTTTACAATGGTGCCGATTCTATTGTACACTCGACTAAACTAAAACCTGACTTAATTTCTTCATATGAAATCAACCTAGTGTTCTTCGTAATAAGGTATATTTGTTACTAGCATCTATTTCTCAGCGCCGCTAAATTTCATTAAAACCTGTCAACGTATACGCAACTTTATTTCCACGCAGCGAGTCTTCATTTATTCAAACGCTGTATGATTGCCGTATCAAAACTTGTTCAAAACGAACAAGGATGACGTGTTTTTAATCTACACCTACGAAGACGTTTACTAAAAACACAGAGCAAACGAGATGGCATTCAACGGATAGCGGCTCTCGCTACGTGGTATTAAAGTTTATTTAAGCGTATCATACTTTAGTCGACAAATAATTTACTTATTTCGATAGCGACATATGTTACCTACTTGTTTCAATTTGAAATAAGACCTTGTTTCTAAGTGTACAAGGTTTACTTCTTATATGAAGAAAATTTAGTGAATTTTAATTTAGCGAGTGAAGTAACAGACTTGGGGCCATTGGCTTACTTGCCTTACATGCCTATTCTAAAAACTTTCAGTGTGACCCACGTCGACGACCCACCAAGGTATTGACAGAAGTTAAAAAATACAACTTGAATTCAATAAGAAAAGACTGCCAGGCAATTTCAAGGGTTTGAACATACGTGCTAAAGTTGTTACGAGAACTTAAAAGTGTTTTCAAGGATTGTTTCTCTTTTTTCATGAGGGTAGTCCACGTTAAGACCTAGGCAGTTCAGGTAGTCCTCTGTGACCGCCAGGTGAGTTTATAGAGGGTGATAGTCCTTAAGGCATTGAGAGTGTTTAGAGGCTGGCGATGTCAAGAGATATGATCCACCTTCTCTTCAGCATCTAGATCTTCTAGATGAAGCGAAAACGTAGGATATGGGTTAGAAGTGTTTTCAAGTAACTGAGTTTAACACCTTTATTTATAGGATAATAATTTAGTTTCATATAGTATCAGATACACTAGTGAAACTACTAAACATCATAATCGGATCGAAAGTACAGTGGTTTCTGACTAAAACATCAGTTTAATTAGTAGTGCAACAGATAATTTTAACATTTAATTAAATAGCAATCTTCACTACAAATGAATAAAATTCAGAATTGATCGCTCTAACGTGCCTCTACGTGTTATTCTATTCATCTAAAGCATCCACCTAATAGCATTTTAGAGTGATTACGGTTGTTCGGCATTTCGCGAGAAGATGTATGGCTGTCATTAATTCGCGTACAGTGTAGGATCAGCGTACGTCAGACTGAGCGTCCGAGTGTGGCCTTGCTGAGTGAGTTGCAAGTGAGCGGCCATTCGATGTAAGTAAATTTTTGTACTACTTCGTTAGTTGGCCAGACCTGGTGTAACGCGCAGGGTACTTATAAGAGTAATTAACATCAGTCTTATATTTCTTTGTCAACATTTAATTCCATCCAAATGAGAAATTACTCGTGAGTTACTTTAAATTAGGAAGTGTTTTATACGGCGTAAATGTTTTACAAAACTAGTACTCAGTATTTCGGTGGTAATGATGAGATGTAAACATTCAAAGTAATTACCTTAACCGCTTTTAAAAAGTTTAAACGGATAGCAGAGTTTTGGGGAGAAGTTGTTTGGGAAGAGCTCTGTAATATAAGTTGTACTGATGTAGTTTAAAGATGGAATACCTTATTTATTTTGTATAAAATGTAATTTTAAGATAAGGTTTTTACTTTTTTTTTCAAATGTTGCCAAATCATTTCAATCGCACTAAATTGCATGAAAGCAGAGTCATCAGACATTGACGTTTGAGGCCTGATCCAAGTCACGCGCTGGTCATGTGAAATTACTTTTAGTTACTTTAACATATTCTTGCAGGGCTCATAAATAATAACGGGTGTAAGAAATGGCCTGCCGAATCTTGAAATAGGTAGACTCAGATCATCATTGGAAAATCATTGGAATTTTCTGGAAATTGGAGTTTTCACTTCAAAAATCAATAAATATTCCATACGTCCAAAATCTGCAATCTAATCAATTAAACAACATTTATGCAATCAGCTGCTTCGACGGCGCCGAACGTTTAAGGTCATTCACAGTACCGCACAAAAATGATACCTAATGATAATCAAATTAATTACTGTAAATCCTTAATCTCGCATTTTCATGATGAACTGACTTTTGCATTGTGATAAATATACACAGAAAGATGATTTGTAAGTTCTTCGCGACGACGGTGATACTTACACGCTGTAAGTAAAAGTTACTTCATCGCATGAATATTTAATATTTATATAACTAAAGACGACTCATACCACTGCTCACCTGTGTCATATAAAACTACAAATTTATAATATCGCCGAATACGCAGCAACAGTTTTTATTAGCATGACATTTCGATAAAAACCATCTGTTGATATTATAGTCCATTGACTTAGTCACAGCTTATACATCTCCATTCTAGACACTTTGGCTATTTGGTTGTTTCAATATTATAATTAGACTAGCAGCGTCCCGCGGTTTCACCCGCGTAAGTCCCGATTCCGTTGGAATATCGGGATCAAAAGTAACCTATGCGTTAATCCAATTCTCCAGCTATCTACATACCAAGTTTCATCGCAATCGGTTCAGTGGTTTTTGCTTGAAAGAGTAACAAATATCCATCCATCCATTCATCCAAACTTTCACATTTATAATATTAGTGGGATTACATTGCCGATTTAGAAACAAACATATTTTTTCACTTATCATATTTGTATAAGATTAACAATTACTTCGATAACATGGATAAACGATCGATCAACAACTTATAGGATTTTATAATAAAAAACTTCTATTTGTTTACAAAAAAAAGACAGACCAACAATTGCCAAAATGAAAGCGCGCTATAACAAACAGAAATACAATACGTTTTTTTTTTAATAATAGTCATATAACATGAGACATCTCACACACGGCCGTCTGATCCCAAACTAGCGTGTACTGTCGTAACCAGACTGCTGATAAACATACTTATATATTTTCTAAATACATAAATAATAAATGAATTACACCCAGACACGAAACAAATGATCGTATAAATTATAGTAAATTGAAACAGGATCTATCTAAGGCGTACCACGCTGTGCAAATGAGTAACAAAACCATTTTCTTCTGCAGCAGAGTACTGCAGCGGCGTAAAATATGGGAAATATAATGTTTTTCTAGCATAAGGCAAGAAAAATGTAAATATATGCGCGATAACCTCATGTAAGTAAATAAAATACGTTAAAATGTAAAAATGTGATAAAACCGCTAATAGAGTAAATGTTTATGGTATTCCTTCGAATGTTATAGTTTCGAGTGTATATTACCTTAGTACCATTGATTAATAATTACTTACGAAGGAGGGTCCTTAAAGACAATATAGTCACTTTATTCTATTACATTGACATATAGATATAATTCAAATCAATAAGAACGTGTTAAAATATTATCACAGGACAAAAAAAAGTATAAAAAAAAAAGCGTAGGCCGAGTGTGTGCCCGGTATTTAAATATAAAGTTATTAATTAATAAATAATGCTGTATTTGTAGTTTTTTTCTAAGGGAAAATGAAGCCATTCTGATAATTCCGTCGATGTCTGTAATTACAAACACAACCGTGTTCTGCCGAATAAATGTTTATTATTAAGTTTAGCTATTTTGCAAACACATAAAAAATATTACAACACAAAATCACGTGGTGGTTTCTTTCCTGTTCGTCTTCTTATCTTAGTCACATACATATGAAAAGAAATTTTAGAGCAAGTGTCTTTTGTTCTTTATAGATCGCAAATGAGTATAAATTTTAAACACAGATTGTGCTGTTCTATTACAAATGCAAATGCTATTTTGGTTTACTTCCTCGCCTCTGCAAATATAATAGGGATAATTAATATTGAAAATGTTTCACCAGAGGAAAAACATTACCCTTAGATAATGATATTAAAAGGTTTTGTTTGGTTAGACGTAAAATGTTTAGGCATTACAGCCTGCTTACATCGGCCTTTGTTTCCGCCAGACGATTTACAGCCTACCGAGATTAATACCGAGGCGCGAGTTAAATTCATAGACTAACCTCTTCTTCCTTGAATATGTGAATGGTAGACAGGTTGCAACTTATCAAGAGGATAAAAAATCTCACTAATGTTATAAATGTGAAAGTTTGGATGGATGGATGTTTGTTACTCTTTCACGCAAAAACCACTGAACCGATTGCGATGAAACTTGGTATGTTGATAGCTGGAGACCTGGATTAACGCATTGGCTACTTTTTATATCAATATTCCCACGGGATCGGCATTTACATGGGTGAAACCACGTGGCGCTGCTAGTAAGAATAAATTTAAAAAAAGTTCAGAAACAAAATTAGATCAACGAATTAATTATTCCAATACAAATAATAAATTTGCATTTTAACTGATAAACCAATTACAAAAGTGACCCCGCGTTTGCTTTTATCAAGACTTATGATACCACAGATAGCACACACAAACACAAAACATAATATTAAGCATCATGTTTTGGGAACGACGTCATAATAATACCAACTCACTATTTATTCACTCGAAACTTTGGTTTGGGCAAATATAACGTGAAAACAAAAATTATACCTTTGTGTTCTTTTCTCGTTTGGAAATCGGTCCCACTAGCGCTGCTACCTTTATGGCTAGTTTGAACAGACTAAGAATATAAGTGCCTAACTTTTAAACATTATCGTTCCATGATATATAATGATTGTCTGATTGACTCAGTTTAAACAAATATGGAGTATACCTCCATATACATTTTTAAACAGTTGTATAAATCTTTTGCTTTGCATCTTAATAAAAAACACGTTTTTTACTCAAAGCATTCTAATTTAATAATATAAACAAATAAAATAATTAAATATCCAGATAGAAAGATGTTTTAATATTATTTTAAATAAATTGAATTATAAAGTAGCTCCAGAGGAATGATAGTCAGGCTAAGCATATTATATACATAGAAACGCAAACACGTACTCGAAATTCACTACAGTGGGTTTCACAGAAAATTTAGTTTGACTATGTACAACCAAGTTTAGTTCGTTCGCCTATGTCACAACACATGCTTAACAAAATTATTGCTCCATCAACTACATATTTTATTGTAAAAGCTCCTGATAGTACTAATTTGATATTCTAAGCGAACTATTTAAGCATGTAATCCTGTTAGTCTTAACGTATTACGTATAATGTAAACTTATGATCTAAAAAATAGAACAGAGATTTACTACTGAAGTGTGAAAAGGATAAAATTGTTAAGCGTGTTCAAGCGAAGGGCTTTCATGGTAAACAAGCATATGGGATACTTTCGGCAAGCGGTTGTTGGAACCGTTAGGCACCGGTGATGTCATTTAGCCATTGAGCTCTGGCAGCTCTACTAATAAGCAGACAAAACAATACTATATTAGTAGACATTGTTCAATTGCAGTGATTATTTTTTTGATACAAAGGGATAGGCCCAAATTATTTTGAAAAATTCTAACCTAAACTCATTGTAATATATAAAATATATCTAAAGGTACAGCACCAAGTCAACAGGAAAAACAGGGCTATTAATTAGGGCGCATTACATAAATAAAATTCTTTATTTGATTACCTGTCTTGGTAAGTAAGTCTATATAGTGACAGTTGAAGACAGGTTGAAATTCGACCACCACGCGATCTCTAGTTTTAGGAATTATACAAAATAATCTTGATGTTCTACTTTTATGCTTTTGCGTTCCATAATATATAATTATATTAACGTGAATTAACACGATCACGTAACAGGTATTACATTGTGTACCTTTGAATTACCTGACGTTTCGACTAATTTGGACCAACCTGGTCGAAATGTTTACAGGCCTGTGCCTGTAAAATTTTGATATTTAATCCTTATTACTTGATAGTGTTAATTCCCGTTAACATAATCATATAGTTTCTTGATATGCGTAAACGGTATTATAGGATTTTGATATTACGCAGCAACGATAGTAAAACCTATTGTATATTCTAAGGATTCGATTGTAAAGACGGGTTTAACAGCGTTTCTCGGATTTTTACTTTGTATATGAACTGGATACCTTACGGAGAATATGTGAACAAGGTACTTTAGTTGTTCTACAGTCGATAAGCTGGTAAGGTCAATATACCAAGATAAGTATTTATATTAGAAAGTAAATTTGCCGTGGGAGAGCCATGCTTCGGCACGTATAGGCCGGCTCGACTGGAGTGATACCACGGCCTTACAGAAAACCGGCAGTGAAGCAACCTAACTATTTCATCTACCGGGACTTGGCACGTAATACCATACCAAGTTCCTGGTTAACTTGTTTGCGATAGGGATGTGACTCAATTTACCGTGTTCTTGTGCTGTGTCTTTTACACGGATACTTCGCGAGTTCATTGCTGTTGTGCAAATATTATTGAACATTTATTTCCCTTACACATTTATATGACAGAATAACTACAGTTATTCATACTGGCAAACTTAAATTAAAAAACTTTTAAAACAATCTGCAGTCCCTGCTTGAAGGGATACTGCATAGTAGCATCATAGCAACGGCTTTTAGCTTGTTTCTTTTATGGCTGGTTACCTGTCTGACGCCTAATTAAGATTCTTTTGTCAAAGAATGTGCCTCCAGAATCATTTAATTTAATTTTCTCTTTTGTCGTCTTTTTATAATTAACCCATCAATGCTACAAACGTTATTTACATCATCTAATATAATTCTGGCTCGAAAAACCATGTCTACACACAATTACATCATTTATAGCTGTTGCCACCTGCGTCTGTCCTGTTATAACACTACTTTATCTAGGCGTTGAGGTCGCACAATTGCATGGCCTTAATAAGAGTCAGCCACGTAAACGTATGAAAGTAATATATTTCCACCTCATATATTTTTATCTTTATTGCTATTAAGGATGCATATAAAGGCTATTTGTGTAGCGTAGATCAGATTTTATACCCAATAAGCTGTTTTATAAGGTCAAATCAATCAATGTATTCAGGCACACAAGGCTATAATGAAGAGGGTTATCTTTGAAAAAGACATTGTTAAATTATTTTCTTGACATAAAATGCTCACAGGGTTGTCTATAAATTTTATGAATTCGAATTATTTCTCTTCAACCTTATGTAAATGTGGTTTATAGTCGAAATCAAATATCTTTATTTCGTACTAGCAACCCGCCCCGGATTAGCAGAGACATCTTCAACAATCATCATCATATTTCAACCAATTTATATAAAATCTGAACAAATTATATATCTAAACCATCCTCATGAATTGCTCTATCTATTGGTGAAAACGGCATGAAAATCCGTTCGGTAGTTTTTGAGTTTAACGGGAACACCGACTTTGTTTTATAATATGTAGTGATGGTCACAAGGTCACAAAGTAACATTTATGAACTTCAACATGAACTGTATTTTCAATTACTACTAAATTCTATGTGCTTTATGTAACGGCTGAAAAAAAAAGTCCGCCAACAAGAAATGTTAGACCACTATTTTTTTTAATAGCTGGTAATTACAATGATAGTTACAAATTATATCAGACATAGATCGTTTATCCTTATTAAAATATTATTTAACGGGAACCGTTGATCTTCGGGCAGATCTGACAATAAAATTTAGTAATTTAAAAAAAAAATAGAAAACTACCGTTCAATGTTTTACTAACCTTAGATTCAAGATTTTTTATTGAAATGAACTGTAGTATGATGTTTAAATCATTTTTTTGAAGTGAAGGTCACTCTGTGAAGGTTCATTTATAATTATCACACTAATTAAATCTTTTAAGTTTTAAAGAGAAATAAAGGTAACTAAAGTCTAGCCTCTGTCTAGTCGAGCGGTGTGCTTAAACTTAGTTGTAAAAAAACATTTAAGTAACTACTCATAAAATAAATAATTTGATTTGAAAATCAGTAACACAATCCATTGAAATACTGTTTTGCCAAAACGTTTTAACTCGAAAACAATACAAATATTGATAAGTGCATAAAAGTACAGTGCATATTGAAATTACAGAACAAAGCAAGTGGTGCTTGATTTTTGCGACCATTATTTCAGTTACGAGCTTTAGATATTTACCACAAATGTACTAGGCAAAATTGGGTTTCTGAACATCAACGGATTAAAATACATAACTTATGAAATTTTAGGCAAGCTCTTAAAAAAAGTTCAATGAATTTTAAAATAACCAAATAGTCGTAGGGGTACACGATACAAAAAAAAAGTATTTTAAGGCGATGGTTACGGATTGATATAAATATCAAATATGCTCATACAAGATATTCATAAAAGGGACTTAATTAACCTAAAGAGCATTCCCTTCGTAATTACTCTAAATTAACTTCATAAACTGAATACAGCGACCCAACATTCTGAGCATAACTGCTATGGCCAATATTAATCCAGTTATTTTGCAGGTTGTTACCATAAAATATTTGTAAAGAATTTGCCTAATTTTGCCTAACTGCGTGTTTATTTTTAAAAATGTTATGGTTCAGGCAAGTAGTCTCTCCGACTTTTGGCACGTGATTCTGAATATCCGTTAACCATCATGTTGCTAGAGATGTCATTCCAGATTTCACGACCATTAATATGTTAACAAACAGGCACTTAATTAAACTCTATAAAATATATATTCAACGGTGTTCCTTCGGTGGATAAATGCAACAAATTAATAATTTAATCAGTTTTTAGGGTATTTTAAGTTGTCCTCACATAAATATTTTAAATCTCTTTAATTACGGATGCATAAGCATCCAGTAAGTAGGTAGAAAAGTAATTATGCGTAAAATAAAATTGGTTCTCTTCACACCTGATACATACACAACGGTATAATGATATAAAGAAGATTAATGATGTAGGTACCGAGGACTCATGCTTAATAAAAATAACAGAGAGACGATAATATATTTTTTATATATCTTATTTTGAAATATATAAATATGATTTGTGATGTGCTAGCGCGATCAATATTGAACTTTTTCATTTGTACCGAGAGTTGATATTTATTTAAATATCTTGTGAAAGTTCTCCATTTGTTGTATTATTAATTCATATAAGCTGCTATTTTAAAAGGGATAGTGTTTCTTATGGCTTGACGTTCTTTGATGCAACTTTTGTATACTGATAAAATTCATGGGAAAATTGTAGGAAGCTGTACGAAGTTTGATGAAATTTGCTATACCTAAGGATTGTGGTATAAAATACAGGATATTTCAGGATGTCTGTGAGATAGATATGAAACGTAGAAAGTCTAAGCGAAATGTGATGAATTTTAACATGTCCCTTGAATTCTCATTGTTATCACACGAACAAAAGCTGCTACTGAAACTTTTGTTAGGTAGGAAACCGTTTAAAATAATGGTAACATAAAAACTGTTTTAAAACGACTTCAAAAAATAAGTTCTCGTTACAACATCTATTTTATCTATGACCGTAGCCAGACGAAATAATATGAATATTCTTGATTTTAATGATATGGATGTATTTATTAAAGGTAGAAATAAGTGTTTGTACGAGTAAATTATAAAGTTTGAACTGCCGGCTATCCTACTTTGAAGATGATACACAAAGTAAAATGAATAATATTCAAAGCATTATTTTTTTTTCTTCGTGAAGGTGTATTATATATTTTTCACTTCACTCAATCTTTTCACATTTAGAAGGTCAGACTGAAAGTTTATGACAGAAACTGCGATATCATCGCTGTTTCTGTGACCATAAAAATTCGAAATTACGTAATATTTACGAATACCAATTTCGCCGTGCCACGAATGCAGCACAAACGGCATCCAATATCACCGACGTGGTATAAAAAATGAGCCTCGTGGTCGACCAGCTACAAAACCTCGGCAGTGTGTACTGTACGCCGAACAACAATAAATAAATCGCACTAAAGCTTATTTCAACTTGTTAAATAAGCGTGTGTCCACAAGAGACAATTTGATTTAGAATCCCCTCATTTACACAAATGAGAGGATTGCGAATTGGATTGTCACTTGCGAAAGCGTGTCTGTCGCAATAGTCAGTACTCATCAGACTTTGTTCCAACTGATTTACATTTTTTTTCTGAATTAATATAATAATGTCGAATCCTCAGGCACAGGATTAGGCATAATGTGGGCACGAAGTGGGTACAGGCGATGAGAAAACTCCCTTTTGATGTTATCACTGATGCATTGTAAACATGCAAAGAAACACTGTACAGTTCCTGGGCTAGTGTAGTTACCTTCCGGTGAATTCACCGGAAAGTAACACAAGCTGTTATTATAGAGGGCGCTCTAAGCATCCGTACTAATGACCGAAGATGCAACAAATATATACAAGGAATCGTTTGGTGGTAGAAATTCGACCATAATTAATTAGTTTTTCGTACCATGTCAGGTCAAGAGTATATTATTATTATTACATATATATATTATATTTATTCTTTATTATACATATATATTAGACCCTTGCAGCTTGATGTAGTTATTTTCACATACATTGTAAATGTATAACACATATTGTTTAAAAACATTAGTTTCCTCTTCACATATTAATGTATAGATGTTTACAGGGCGAAATTTCCGATGAGGCAGGGAGAAACACAAAAAAACATCGATTTCCGTCCCCAGGATTTCTTTATGTATAGGAGATATCAATAATGTCCAAAATAAATTGTTTGAGTTTTTTTATCCAAACAGCTCAGCAATTTCAAACGTTAAAGCCTAATCGTTATTTTGCTAGGTTTCTTTAATTAAAAGTTTAATAATTTATAACACAAAACAAATCAAAATATCAAAAATATTGGAGAGCACCGTGAATGAAGTGACGTGAAGTATAAAACTTTTTGACAGGATGCAAGCTACTCATGTGCTGTATTATTCAATTTTAATTAAAATCATCCGAACTAATTTTGATATCGGTGTCTTAGTGTGAGATCACGTGAGTTCAGAGCTTTTTCCCCATACCAAATGTGCGTAAAGAAGTTTTCACTTCAAATATTACTCTTCCCGAGGGATAGAAAAATAACTTTCGAAGTCGCGGTCAATAGCTAGTAATATATAAAATAGCTTGAATCGCCTCCGAATGATAAATTAACTAATCGTTAGCAGAGTCCGTCTATGGAAAGTGTATTACTCAAAGACGATGCATTGATGCATGATGGTCACAATGTTAAAGTTTTCATTCAAATAACAAGTTAGAGCTAATTCGTTGCAGATGTCAAGTTTTGTATTAGGTATTCTTAAGTTTACAAAATAAATTATATCTATCAACGAGGTGCTCATGTTCTTGAAACACAACATACTTATTTTATGATACAAGTGCTGTATTTTATGAATTTGAGCAAATATACAAAAAACATATACGTGTTCTATGGAATGTATTAAGAATGACATTAATTTTTGTAACTTTAATCAGTGAAATTCACAAAAAGCATAAATAATGTTGGAAAAGAGATAAATGTGCATAAATATTATTCACATCACAGCGCAACCTTTTTAAATTCTTAAAAATCTAATTGTATCTTCTTTGGCATTCAAAGTTCTTTTTATACAATCAGCTTGCTTTCTACTTTAGTCACCGTCTGCTTTTATTATTTCATAAACTCAAGATGCTGCTTTTGTATAAAAATCCAATATGGTTCTGTTGACTATGATAGTTCATTTTCATTTTCGAATTATATATTTATAATGGCGGGAGGAACACTAAAGTTATTGAGGTGAAGATTTTGTGTAGTTAGTTGTGATTTGTATTGTTAGAGGGTATTGTGTACATTAGTGGAGTTTTTTAGTGTAGAGGTGCTTCTCGGTCTACTGATTTCGATGCGAACAGTAATCTGTCGAGTCTTACTTCCCGAGCGCTTGTAGTAGTAGCGTTATTAAGCTCATTTAGAAGGTAGTTTTTTTATGGTATAGGGGGCAAACGAGTAGACGGGTCAAATGATGGTAAATGACTACCGCCGTCCATGGGCACCTGTTACTCAATAGTCACAGTGCGTTGCGGCCCTTGGGAAAAAGAGAGGGAGGGAGGGAAGAGGGGAGAGGGGGAGAGGGGGAGAGGAGAAAGACGGGAATAGGGGAGAGAGAAGGGTTAGGGCTTCCGGTAACCTCAATCACGTGAAGCATTGCTTCACTGCCGGTTTTCTGTGAGGCCGTGGTATCGAGCGGAGTCGAGCCGGCCCATACGTGCCGAAGCAGGGCTCTCCCACGATAAACGGTTGTACGGTACATCTTGAAAGATATATCCTTCTGTCCTAGGGTCCTCGGTCAATAATAATCATTTTCTTTCACTTAAAAGATATCATGTGAGTATTAGATGCCATATACATTTTTTTTATTCTGAATGACATTAAGACCGTTCAGATTTAGATAGCGCGTTGGGTTTTTGTATAGTGTTCACATAGCGAGCGTTTCTCGAATGTGCGTTGTCACTCAGTTCGCGTTCTGTATTCGTCTTACGTGTCTTGTCAACGTCTTAGGCGTTGGCGCCGCATTAAACACGCGTCTGATCAAAGTGCGCTTTCACATGTTAAGGACTTTTAGAAAAAGCGTGTTCTGGTTGACGCGGGTCAACGCGCATTCTACGCCCGTCATCTGAACATAGCCTTATTATACTTTTGACAAACACGAAAAGCAACGTCTAACCATCCATTAACCATCATAATTGAAAGTTTTAGATGTTAGGTTAGATTTCCAAAAATTTACAGCGGTAAGGGTTTTTATTATACAAGAATATGTTTATTAGTGACGGCAAAAGTTAAGCTTATCGTAATAAAGAGAAAAATAAAAAGTGGCAAAATTTGTTCCTTAAACCTACTTAGTTGTTTTGGAGGCACAGGCACCTTATGTTGTTCCGTAAGTCGGATCATATTCTTTCGGTAGTATTAACTTAGAAGAGATGGGGCAGAACAAGTTTCTGCTTGGATTAAAGCCATCAACAAAAGCATCGATTTTCTTTTTGGAGAAAGGGCAGTGTTAGTAAAACGCTTAGGGTTTCTCTGGTCACTTTTTACGAATAGGCAGGCTGTGTTTGTCTTCGCTATCTTGGTAGTATTAAATAAAAACTGACTTCAACACACTAAACGACAACACTACAAGCATAATAGTAAGGAAGTAATGCTTTTCGACGTAACTTGAAGATTTTTATGGTATTCTAATTATTCATCAGCGTGTATGGCGTATACCATACATATATATACATACATCTGTTGTCGCCACATCAAAAACTCTTGATTTAGAAGGTAGTTTTTTTTTATGGGATAGGGGGCAAACGAGCAGACGGGTCACCTGATCGTAAGTGACTACCGCCGCCCATGGGCACCTGCAACTTAAGAGTCACAAATGCGTTACCGGCCTTTAAGGCGGGAGTAGAGGAGGAAGAGTCCGGTAACCTCACTCACTCGGTGAAATACAAGCATTGCTTCACTGCCGGTTTTCTGTGAGGCCGTGGTATCACTCCGGTCGAGCCGGCCCATACGTGTCTAAGCATGGCTCTCCCACTGTTAATATTACAATTTATATATTTTCAATAAAATTGTTGCTCAGAGTACACTTTATTGGGAAATAAGACAAGAAGTTCAAGTTAGCCAATCCTTTGCAAAGTTTTTAAAACATCTATTTCTTTATCGTTTTATTTTCTTTTGCGTTTCCTAGATACACAAACACAGCCATCTACATCTACAGTACATCCACGCTTCTGAACAGAGTAGAAAGTACCTTAGAGATGAAACAGCTATTAGCTAATTGGATAGCATAGGAATATAATTTAAGACCATTGAACAGCATACACCTGCGGAATTTCTCAAATATTGCTGCTCACTCATTATGTCACATGTTTCTTTGAAAGCGGGATCTTTTCAAGAAAAAATAAGGCGTTATGTATGAAATAAAGTGTGTATTATGTACCAAAAAGTTTTTATAAAGATTTTAGATACACTTTGACTAATGTGTGGCAATTTATTTTAGCTTTATTAAATACTACTACGTTTTACATTTTTTTTTGTGTCAAAACAATATCATAACTGTTTTACTAATGTTATAAAGGTTTATTTATTTATTTTTTTATTTATTGTTACGGTGAAAGTTTGTGAAGATGGATGGATGTATGTATGGGTAAAAGTTTATTACTCTTTAACGAAAAAACGGTTTAACGGATTTGGATGAAATTTAGCGTAGATATAGATTATAGTCTGGAATAACATATAGGCAAATTTTTATCCCTGAAAAATGTACTTAACCGCGGGATATATTTTACCAAAATTTCCAAATGAACCCGCGTTCAACAGCTAATGATATTATATATATCATCAGATATTATATAACACGAAAGTGAGTTGTTTGTTTATTTGTTTGTTTGTCTGTTACGTTTGGACGGGTTAACCATTTAACCAATCATCATGTAATGTTGTCAGGGGAACAGAAATTGACAATAAGTACTGTTCCTTAGAGATAAAGAAATAAATCCAGTGAAAAGTTGTGCCTACAGAACATTAGTTCTTGTATAATTTGATGACCTATAGATATATAGATAGATAACTCTTTATTGTACAAAAGGATACAATTTGTACATTTTTTTTGTTTATATAATTATATTTATTCGACTCTCAGTGCGTTTGACATTTTTAAATTAAAGAAATTTATACATTCTTATGAACTAAAAGCCTAAAAAAGAAAAATACAGAAAAAAATTATAAATATTGCGCGATGTTAGACTATTCGACTGCGACGTCAGTAGTCCACAGTTCGATTCCCGCTCAATGTCACTATTTGTACACACGAAAATGTTTATCTGCATATAGAATATGCTTAGCTAGAAAGCGCATTGTAACATGAATGAGCTTACAATATTATTATATCAAATTTTAAAGCCGAACCACCCATATATATAAAACAAATACCCATACACCAACTTGTTATTTACATTATCTCATTACATTCACTATTTTCATTGTCAACTTTCACGTCCCATTGGATAGAATATGCTGTGAACTATATTTATAAACTGACACCTGTAATATCATATTCGAGCAAATAAATAATTTCATTTCATTTCATTTCATTGCTATGTTCTTCCACATAAACTATGAGAATTCTGCCCTTCCAAGGGAGCTTCGCCCTTGTGGTAAGTCACGCCATCGTCAGCATGGAGGAGGAATGACTCATTATTTCAAGGTGTTATATAAATTAAAACAGCCTAGTTTAGAAGAGGGCACAATAAAAATCGTCACGGAAAGTTCAGCCGCATTTGGCCTTCCTAATTTGATTTAACTTCGGCTGTAAATAGCTGATAAAAACGAGCCAATGAAAAGGTATTAGATAAACTTTTATTTTGATTTATATGTTACGAGTATAATCAAAGATTTCTTCAAAAGAAACTTTTAGGTTCCTAAAATGTTATTATACGCAAACAATTACTTAAGTATAACAGAATCATAAGTAATACTTAAGTATAATTGAATAATAAGTAATGCTTAAGTATAATAGAATAATAAGTAATACTTAAGTATAATATAATAACATTGTTTTTCTAAAAGACATGATTTTTTTTATTTTTTTTTTAAAGAATACTAGTAACGTGGGTCACACATTACTAGTATTCTTGTTAATCCCTCCAGCTAAGCTTAACGCTTGTGTTAGGAGTGGGTTCACGACGGTAGTGCACTGGGTGGGGTTCGAACCCGCAACCACTTGATCGCAAGTCCGACGCGTTAGCCAATACGCTACCGCCGCTTTTTTAATTGCACTACTCGTAGTGATGAGTTCGATTCATCGACTCAGGAGTCCTTAAGAGCTTATTTGCGTATTTGACTTAAGAATATGTAATATTTAAGTTTATTTTGTTGTATAGATACACAATTGCATAGATAGAAAAGGTTTATTTATAAATAAGATTTACATAGACGGTTCTCACATTGCTCCGCGCCACGCAACCATGATGTCGGAGCCACGCGTGTTGTAGCGGGGACGCAGATCGGACGCGTCATACGGTTTGCTATGCGTATCCGGGCGAATCGGTATTGCAGTAATGTTTTTATGTAAAACCCGCACAGTATTGCGGAGCTGAGTGTGCCATAAGCTGCGTCTCACCACGCATCTCCACAAGGGCACAGAATACATAGTTGGCAAGAGCCCGCAATAGACGAGCGTGCCGCTCACCCACGCCACCCGCGTGCAATGTGAGAACCGCGTGGCGCGGTGCAATATGAGAACCGCCTTAATACAGTTATATAAGCAAACTTTTGTATATTTCGGTACCGAAAAATTTTAATATACGTGAGACTTGCGTGTGAATAGAGTCTTATCTTTTCCTAACAGCTAATAATATGTTAATAAATTTAATTACATTATTTTTTGTGAAATCAGCAACGTAATATGAACCTACCCACATACTTTGAAAAAACTGTAGTAACCTAATGAATGTTTCCATGGTTCATTTACGTTACAATCTCTACAAAGCACTGAAGCGCAATTGTTTTAAAATAGGACTGCAATTTTGAAATATCATTTCATTATCCAGGAGTGTGGCCAGCCGAAGGCCTTGAGAGCCAGGTGGGCTTGCGTGGCAGCTCCGTGGACTACGCAGCAGCTCTGTTACTTGCTGCTATGGCTGCCGTGCTACTAGCGGCTGTGGGCTATCAATGTGCTGCTACGTGGCGCTGGATTATAGGAAGGTGAGTTGAAATTGTTAAATTACTATACATTTTCCTTCGATCATATTTTACATACCATAGACGTTTGATCGACGTTTGGCGCGCAAAAGATGGCACCAACTCAACTGTGCTTAAAAGCGGTTGAATGCACAGTTGTGCTATCAGAAGCTAAGCTAAGCCCGCGATAGTGGTATGACGTTTCAAGTGTAGTAATTTTTTTTATTAAAACTTTAATGTTTAAAGTGTAAAAATATTGTGAAAAGTTACTTATTTTGAAATGCGAGGGTGCGTTAGGAACACGCATCACGATTCGAATACGCTTCGTTGTGGTAAGAAATATACAACACACGCTATACATTGAAGTTTTTTATCAAACTATCACAACATATATTCACAGGGACATTCATTGTATGGCTGATTTATTAGGATATTCATTTGATGCCAATCTTTCACTCGATTTTTGTTAGGAAACGAATATCTATGGTATGTTAGATCGAAGAAATTGACATTACTTTCTCTACTATACTCGTACTCTATTTATTTGGAATTTCGAAGCACTATGTTTCTATGCTCTTTTTAAACCTATTTTTAAAAACATTTCTTATATATCTTCTTTACTTGTTCTAGTTGTAGTAAATCAGTAGTTTAAAAGCTAATCTTCGTTACAATCGTTAGTTTGTGCAGGACCCGGCGTGATGGAGATAGCAACTGCGACTCGCTCTCCCGCCAAGCCGCAATACGAATCAGCCACTCACTGCCAGACCTGCAGGCTGAACCACTGAAGGAAGAGTACGTACAGGAGCATAAAGATCCTGCAAAGAAGGTAAGAAACGATTAGTCTTAGATAATATTTTTGGAATTATTAATAATAATTATTATTAAATATGTAAAGAAACTTAAGTTCAAAATTGATACAAAAAAAAAATGTACCGCTCACCGCGGATATTTAGCCGTTTTATTAAAGTAATGTAGTTGAATCCCAAGAGGTTATCAGTTATCTCTCGAATCGTTAATCTACTTAGCTTACTACTTATAAATTAATAAGTTATAGGTAAGAACATGGGCTTTAAACCTTTTGCGATGTCAATATAAAGGGTTTCATAAGGCGACCTTAAACATAAATCATACAAATAAATAAAATTGAAGTGTCTGTTTGTAATGTCAAAGTAATAGTTTTTTAAAAACATCAGTATTTTTCTGTCTTTCTGTTTGTTCCGGCTAATATCCGGAACGGGTGGACCGATTTTCACGGGACTTTCACTGGCAGCTGGTGTTATAAGGAGTAACGCAAGCTACTTTTATTTGGAAAAAGAATTAGGGTTCCGCATAAAATATATAAATATGTACACGCGAGTGTACTATAAATATTCAAAAGTAATTTGGGATAAGAAATTTAAATTAAAAGTTTAAATTTTTTAGAAAGTAATCAACTCTGGCTTTTTAATTTTACAATGAAATGTACAAGAATTTATTTACATATCTTTTTCATTATACAAACATTATTTAAATTTTATACTTTATATTATAAATCGTTTACGGTACCTCCTCAGACTTTGTTTGGAAAACCATATTGAAAGCTTTCTGTTGTCAATAGGGATTTACTTCTATCCTACTTATGCGACTTTGTTCTTATGGCGCGATATATGGCGTGTTTGGAAAATATCACCATATTTATAAAACATACTGCTTTAAAAGAAAGGTGAAATTGCAAACAATTATTTTAGGTACCTAAAAAGAGAGGACATATTACTTTCTTACTAATATTAGTTCTTTATAAACAGATTTAATAAGGCATTTAAAATAGAAAAAACAAATACTAATTCACTGATCCTGGTAATCTAACCGAAAACCTTACAACTTAGTGGCAACCCGTCTCGGATTCGCGTGAGTAGCAAAGCATATATAGATTTTTCCGACATCTTCAACAACCATCGTCATATTTCAGCCATTTTTCACAAAACCTTAATGAATTAAACACCTAAACCTTCATCATAAAACGCTCCGTCTATTGGTGAAAACTGTATGAAAATCCGTTTGGTATTTATTGAGTTTATCACGAACATACAGACAGACAGACGCGGCAGGGAAATTTCTATTATAATATGTAGTGATTAGCCATTTTTCATGGTGCCAGGTCTAGACTATGTGCGGGATGGGTCACTAGCTATCTTCCTACCTTTTCAGAAGCCAAAAATGACTTTGTCGTGTTCGCGGTGTGCGCCGAAGCATTGTCATGGTGCAATAGGATGCGACTTCTTGGTCATTTTCCCTAACTTTTTCAAAGACACTGGGCAAACAAATGGTGGTGTACCATTCAGCAGAAACTGTCCTTTGTTTTTTAAGTGCGATCGTGCAGACAGGACCCGTCCGAGAGAATAAAACCGCAATAATCTTTTTGCCTACGTTTCTCGCCTGCCTCAATTTTGTTGATTTTCTGTCACCTTCGAACACCCATACTGTTGACTGTTGCTTTATTTCCGGCATGTATCCACTTTCATCTCCTGTCACAATGTCATACACAGCATCGTGCGTGATCGTACTTTAACAAAAAAAATTTACACCAATCAACACGAGTCCGTTTTTGTTCTGGGGTGAGTTCATGAGGAATCCAGCAGCAACAAAGTTTTCTAACTTTAAAATGTTGATGTAAGGTTTTTTTAATTTGGCTCATACCAATCCCCAAATGCCCTCGAATCTCCTCATAGGTGATTACACACTTTCCTTAGTGATCGCAGTTAAGGGGCGACCTTCACGAATTTCATCATGGAGAGAAACACGGCCACGATCAAATTCTGCGTACCAATGCCTTAAGTACGATTCACACCGAACGGGCCGTGCTGGAGCGCGTTTTAGTACGGTGATGGAAATTGAAGTTTATAATTATTACTTAAAATTCATTTTTGCATGGCACTTCTTCCAGCCGCGGGCAGTTGGCTCCGCCCCCTTGTGCTCGGCTACCGAGGCGCGACTCGAGACGCGCTTCGGCGTGGCCCGTTCGGTGTGAATCGTTCTTATGTTTAAAAGAACATGACATTCAAAATTCAAACATTTATAAGCGGCCAGGAGCGCAAAACTTTCTGTGTGCCCTACGTACTTGACAGTTACAACACGTGTGTTGCCAGTGTTCATAAGCACCACTGACCGTTTTCCATCAGGTTTAAAATATACAATAACATAGCAAAAAAAACATCCATCGTCCATTGTTTATGAGTGCCATATATAATAGTGTCACGTCTATTCATTTCCCGCACCTGTGTTTTATATGTTGTATATTTCTTCCGGCGCCATTTTCCTGTTATATACAAGGTGTTTTATCTGTGTTGTGAAAGAAATAGGAAGTGCTCAATAAAAATACATGTTGTGGTTTCTTTCTAGTTTTGTGATTGTAAATATTGCATTCGCGACTGGTTGTGTACCGAGTGTATACCAAATTTGAGATGCGTAGGTATGACTCGCTTTCCGTACAGTACCGTTCTAGCACATTTCAAATCGCTCAAACCGCGCCGGCGTGCCACCTCACCCGCTGTCTGCTCCAACCTTAAATTCCATAATACTCTAAAAATGGCTCGACAATATAAACAATAAAGAAACATAGATATGACCTAAGAAATACTAAAGCTACTTAATATCTGCTAGAGCAATATTATCAGCCAATACTTTCGAGTGCATTTTTCCTTTCTTCAAGAGTTTTAATCAGGGGTTTCTTTGAACCGTTGCGAGGATAATTAAAACAGAAAAAACTGTAGCAATCATGGCCTTATTTGCACGTGACTCTTAAAACTATAGGTACATTCATATCACGGCGGATTGCATTGAAATACTAAAATAGTTTTTTTTTGTAAACTTGCAACATTAGTGACGTCACTTACGTATTGCCAACTCTTTCTGATTTCCTCATGGCACTCAGCCACTCTGCTCAACAGCAAGAAATTTCTATCTGGTAGATTTAAAAACTATCATCTGTAGAGTATATGTAAGTACATCCCTAGACGAGTTGCTCTACTTGACCGCTGTGGACTTCCTCGATCGATATCTTATCAACAATATATCGATTTAAAACATATAAATAAATTAAATTAAACTTAAAATAATCGATTTTTTCTGAAAATTTAAAGCAATTCCTATTCAATGTCTTTGCCATATCTATCCAGTATTGTGACTCTGTGCTGTCCTTGAATTAATCACCTACAGCCGCGTGGTACGTAAACATGCGAAAGGGCTACAGTATTTTAATTTCATGTACCTACTTGAGTTTCTTTCTAGTTTTGTAATTGTAAATATTACAATATATTTAATATTTAACAAAATGAAATTTATTGTGAATGACATAGGAAGTGTTCAATAAAAATACATGTTGTGTTTTTTATTAGTAGCTTTAGTTTTTTTTCTAGTTTTGTGATTGTAAATATTATAATAATTAATTTTTCATTTAAAAATGTTAAAAATGTTTTGAATAAAATAGAAAGAGGTACAAAAAAATACCTGTTATATTTTTTGATTAGTAGAAAATTGATTTATAAAAAACCACACTTATTTTAAGACGATAAGAAGAAAAATATTAGTGCTTCGACTGAGACAGTCTTTATTGCGACTGAAAAGCTTTATTGTTAAATGTAATAGTATAAAAAGTCTATGCCATATTAAGTAAGTACTTGTGCTTATTTCGATTAGATACACAAATCACAAGCTTAGTGCTTACAAAAGCATTACACCGTTCGTTCGTCACTGCGGCGCATTCGTGACTGCTGTACCGAGTGTATAACTTGAGATGCGTAGGTATGACTGGCTTGCCGACCGTTTGTATGAAGATAGAATACTGTACAGATTTTGATTATTCTTTTCTTTTTTTTTTATAAGACAACTCCCGCATTAGGAATTACTCCTGTGGCGCGGGGGACATTACACAAAGAACACCCAGACTCAAGTGGGAATCGAACCCACGACCTGTAGCATAGTAGTCAGGGTCACTAACCACTAGGCCAACAAGCCAGTCCCACGACCTGTAGCATAGCAGTCAGGGTCACTAAGATAATATTACCGTGGCCATGTAGTCCTTCTATTTTTAACGTATGTATAGAAATACAGTAGTATTATAATAATCACTACAAAAGTATTTATTTTATTGAAACTCTTTTCTTTCTCCGCGTAATTATACACATTTTATTCTCTTTTTTTTTGTACAAAGAGAATAAAATGTAACCAAAAAAAGAAATACCTTGTATTTCTGGCTTTTTTTTCTGAAAACATACAATGTATATTTTTAACTACATACATATATTCGCCATTTATTTTCTATTATGATTGTGTATTAATTATTACAATGGCTTTTAAGCAAATGATATATGTGTAGTCTTGACGTTAAGTAGAAAATAATAGCAATACATTACAGAGAGTACCAAAGTTTTATAAAGATATTCTATTTTGAATGTTTTACTTAGCTGGTTTATTACTAATGGCAGTGTTTTACACACCTGTGCACAATAATATACACATAGAACCACGATCTTGCTTGCTTGCGGACATAAATCTGCACGGTAGACACTTTTATTTAAATAAACACAAGTGTATCAAATCACATTAAGAGTTGAATATTTTTTAATGTTTTATATCATTGACAGATTGTATTATGATTCGTCATATTATAACATCGTCTACGTACAAATGTTTGAGGTGAAAAAAAAATATATTGTAAAATTTTGTAATATTTTTTGAAACCCAAATGATGAATAAATTATTAATTGAAAATGTCAAAATCATCAACTCCAGAGGACTTGCATGCGCGTTGCCGCCGACCCTTTAAAAACCTCTACACTCCTTTCTTGAAGAACCCCATACTGTAGTCCCACGGGAAAATCTCGGCAGCGAGCTCATTCCACAGTGTTTGCGGGAGGAAAATCCTCTGGAACCGTACCGTGCGCGAACGCGACGACTGCTATGAAAGCCTGAAATACATAAAAAAAAGTTTAATGGATATATACTCCTATAAATACTCTTTTGCTTGTAGGGAATTTAATATATATTAAATTTCTCAAACAGGAACGGTAAATAATGCTTAAGTGCATCTGGAAACTGGCATTCGATGGAAACCCATCGAATGCCAGTTTCCAGGTACACTTATGTGTGGTACTGTGGAAATCCACAGCGTATATTATTTATATGTAAAAACGATACTGAACGGATTTGAATATTTCTAGTTTATGTCTGAGAAAGAACTGTCTTAAAAGCCAAAACCTTTACGTTTTAGAGATGAATACTATGATTCAATATTCTTTATTCACGAGAATTGCTCTATACAAAGGCAGAGACAGATAGACATACAGTTACAGTTAAATTTATACAGAACATGTTTTAATTAATATTAATTAAAACACATTTACATCACCCATCAACATATTATACATATATATGTATAATATGTTGATAAGTTATGACAAAACATGGGATTGTATTTGAAACAATAGCTACATAATGTAGTAATCCTAAAGTCTAAAGCCTTTGATGAGATTGATTCTTCGTTACTAACTAAATATATAAATATTATTATATAATAATATTTAAGTACGTAATCACAAATTCATTCATTTGTGATTACGTACTTTGCGGTTTAAATAACCAAATTTGGTAATATTTTCTATTTAGTAAAACACTACGAATCTGACGAGAAAACGGATAAGACCCTTTTAAGTTAGCTGCAAATGATGTAAGACTCTCGCTGGAGGCCATGGTTCCGACTAAGGTTTAAAAAGAGAGTGCTTGGGATTCTGCTTGGGATTCTACCGCCTTGTTTTGTGAAAAAGTGATGAGAAGTGAAAGGGCTCTCCTGTCCCGCTTAAGAGGCACCAGATGCCGTAAAGCGCAGAAGGTGAGGCTGTTTGATACCCTAGCAAAGACCAGTTTTTAATAAGACATAGACACACATAAGACACCAACCCCAGTTGGTGTCTAATGGAAGAAGGGCAAGACCCTCCTCATTGGTGTGGCTGCCTGTTGTTTAATAAGAGGCCAAGGTCTACCGAGATTCTTGGGGCCTTACTTTCTAGGGTGTAAAAGAGGGTTCTTTGCAATTTACCCACTTGTGACAGAACATACATACATAGTATACATACACTCAGAGATAGCACACTGTGTGGTTTTAGCCGGTTCGATTCCGACATACCACTTCACCGATAGACCCGGTAAGGTTATGACCCGTAACGGTTTGAACATGAATAAAAAAATTTTACGTGGGAGAGCCTTGCTTCGGCACGTATGGGCCGGCTTGACTCCGCCCGATACCCCGGTCTCACAGAAAACCAGCTGTGAAACAATGATTTCATTGCTTTTCGCCGGGTGAGTGAGGTTACCGGAGGCCCTAACCCTTCCCTCTCCCCAATTCCCGTCTTCCCGCTCTTCCCCCCTCTCCCCCTCTTCCCCTATTCTCACCTTAAAGGGTGGCAACGTACTCGTGACTCTCGAGTTACAGGTGCCCATGGGCGGCGGTAGTCAGACCTGTCTGCTCGTTTGCTCCCTATACCATAAAAAAAAAATTGAAATCTCTACAAATATCAAAATCTCTTATACCAAAATAGAAAATCATATTTAATTAAATAATCATAGTTACTGCCAGAAAGTTAAATCTATTAATGTTAAGAAGTCAAATGACATGAAGGAAGGCTACATGGTTGTTTAATGACCTCTCAAGGGATAAAGATTATCCTTATCGCGGGAGGGTCAAATTGCTTTGCTATTTTACGGACAACGACGGTTCTTATAATCCGTCCAGATTATTCACACATCACAGTGTGCATAATCTGTAGCCTTAAGTACATGCATCAATATGTTTTATACTAGAAAATAGTTTTTATTCAATAATTGTACACAGAATCATAAAGGATTTGATTGGATCATGCTATTTATTGATAGCAATGTTTGAAGTTCGAAAGTTAATCATAGTATTTCAAAGTCACTTTTATAAATTATCGACCTATAAGTCATAGCTAAGTTGTTATAATTATTTCAATTGACTGGTTGTCTGGGTCAATTACGTGAGTTAGCGGCCAATAATCAACATGAACTGAACGTCTGTTTCTATTATCCGCTTCGATTTTTTTTTTATAGTTGATTACCATTTCTATTATAGAACTTTTATAAGTTATCCCGTATTTAAAATTCATCGAATACTCTCAACGTCTATTGAATTTGTCTACGGTCCATCTGTTTTTTTTTAATATAATTAAGATGGCAATATACATACGGTATCGCTTGTTGGTTGCCAACTCTTTCTGTCCCTCCTATGAGCCTCTAATAACTCAAATTACCAGTAAAAAAGGATAGCACTACACTAATAAACATTTTTTTTTTATGGTAGGGGACAAAGGAGTAGAAGGGTCACCTGATGGTAAATGACTACCGCGGCCAAGGGCACCTGCAAATCAAGAGTCACAAGTGCGTTGCCGGCCTTTAAGGTGGGAGTAGGTGAAGGGTGGTAGAAGGGGAGGGAAGGGTTAAGGCATTGCTTCACAGCCGGTTTTCTGTGAGGCCGTGGTATCACTCCAGTCGAGCCGGCCGATACGTGCCGAAGCATGGCTCTCCCACGATAAACTATTTAGATTGTGTAAAGTAAATCTTATAAAACATTTCTAAAGAGTTAGAGGACTTGGACTGCCTAGCAACAGTCAGTTCGAGGTACAGGCATGCGACTCTGACCTGCAATATAATCTCCCTTTCATTCCCATTTAAAGATGGGAAAATTAGGAGTATATTGAAAGGGAAATCCTATATATGATCCTAATTTTCCCATCTTTAATTCCTAAAGTGACCAGTTGACGGCTTGCCTCCTATTACGTGAATCCGACAACTGATCCGGTTTTGAAAATTCTTTTAATGTTGGATAGCCCATTTATCGAGGAAGGCTATTGCTCTATAACATCACGCTACGACCAATAGGAACGGAGCATCATTGAAAAATGTTGCAAAAACGGGAAAAATTTACAAACGCAGACGAAGTTACGTGGGTCAGCTAGTTTCTTATAAAATTAATAAACAAAAGACGTTTCATAATTGGTTGGTTATATATTTAGGTCAAAGATTCCGAAACATGCCTCCTCATTTCGCCATTTCGCCTCTGGCAATACCCAAGATAAATCTTACCACAACATAAAATCTTTTTATTTACATTGTTATGAAGAACTTGAAAAATTATGTACATGTCTTGAGCCATAAATACAACTACGCATTGTGTTCATAATCCTACACTCTGCTGAACCGCTAAACCGCTCTTCATTTGTAAGAGATTATTATTCCATTTTGTTTTATAAAAACAGGTGTATTATTCTGAATCCTACTAATATTATAAACATGAAAGATTGTGAGGATGTATAGGTGTATGGATGTTTGTTACTCTTTCACGCTTATACTGCTAAACCGATTGCGATGAAACTTGGTATGTAGATAGCTCGAGACCTGGACTAACAGGTTGGATACTTTTTATCCCGATATTCCCACGGGATTGGGACTTACGTAGGTGAAACCGCGGGGCGCTGCTAGTCTAAACTAATTTTATGAAGAGGAAACATTTGTGTGTAAGTTTGTAATGTTTTCACACAAAAACTACTGGACCTGGAGACCTGGATTAACGCATAGGCTACTTTTTGTCCCGAAGTTCCTACGGGATCGGGACTTACGCGGGTGAAACCGCGAGGCGCTACTAGTTATGAATATATTGCGTAGTTACACAAAGGCATAAAGTGTTTCTAAGATTGCACGTGACGATGGTATACGGTGTACGCTACACATCAAGAGTCGTACGATATTTTACTAGTAATCCAGACCTATAACAATAACCTGAAAATAATTAGGATTTGTTCAGAATTAATTACCTATCGCTGTAAACTATAGATTACTATTAGACAATACACGCGTCCAATAGCAAGATCGCTTTTTCTTTCATTGTGTTTATCTGCTTCGCATCCCTTCTAATAACACATATATATATATTATATAGTTACGAATTATTACTATACAATATTGACTTTTATGGTTTTTGAAACAAGATATTTGTTACAACCATGAAATTTTGCAATAATACCAGATATTAATATCCATATAGTACATAAAATTGGGCGAGAACACAATATGCAGATTCTGTCAAGAGACAGAAGAGACGGGCAATGCATATTTTATGCTCTTGTGGCCCATTAATGCAGCACCGAAGTATTTACCTAGGGTTGCACATCATGCAACCGCAGGAAATACAAACAATCACTGCTGATAGGATCTGGAAGTTTCTTGAAGCCATAAGTCTGAGCAGTAAACTGTAAACCAGAAGTGCGCCACAAAAGACCAGAAATGGTCGAGGTAGCACTAGTCACTTAAAACAATAATAATGATAGTACATTAAAAAACTGCTTTCATAGTTTATAAATCATGACTTCTTGTACTCAGATTATAAAACACATTTTTTATTATGGTATAGGGTGCGTTGCCGGCCCTTAAGGTGGGAGAGGGGGGGGGGGGGGCGAAAGGTTAGGGTCTCCGGTAACCTCACGCATTGCTTCATTGCCGGTTTTCTGTGAGGCCGTTGTATAACTCCGGTCGAGCCAGCCCATCCCGGCTCTCCCACTATACATTTCTTTCGTAAATATAAACATACTAGCTTTTACCTGCTGATGTGGTCGTGTAATTTTTTTTTCTATCCTTCAGGAATAGTTTTCGGAATGAAATGGTACCCTATGTCTCTGTATCTATGACTACGTCTATGCAAAATTCCATGATGATCGGTTTGGTAGTTAAGATGAGAAAGGGTAACAAACAAACAGTCACTTTAGCATTTATAACATTATACAGGGTGTATTTGAAAATGTAACACTTACTTAAATCACTGAAAGGGCAGGGACTCTAGAAAGCAGTTACAATAAAAGAAAAAGAAAAAACTATTCGTTTACAAGTTATGACCGTTTGAATTTTCAGGTATTTTACCTCGGTTTCTCATAAAATCATGTCCTTTCAGTTAATTAAGTAAGTGTTCTATTTTCAAATACACCTTGTATATTAGTAGCGTTTGCCCGCGACTTGGCACGCTTGGAAAATTTAGTAAAATCTATCCCACAGGAATGCAATATGTCTGGAATAGTCTATACGCTATTATCTGTACCAAATTTCATTCAGATCCGTTCAGCCGTTTTTTCGTAAAAGAGAAACAAACATTCATCCATTCATCCATCCTCACAAACTTTCACCTTTCTAATATTAGTAGGATATATTATGGTTAGGGCTATCTTAGATTGAATACATTAAAAGGACCGTAGCATTGTAAGATGAAGTAACGTAACATAGCGTTGGATCTAACATAGTAAAAATAGCGCTGTTTATGTAATTCAATACCAGTTGTGTTTCGATTTTCATTAACTGAATACATTCTTAACACAAAATACGGGGAGGTCGATGGATAAAAGTGTGATGTACAAAATGTAGTCTTGAGCATTTTTCTGTCGGTTTCTTAAAAGCTCTCAAGTATTACAGTTTCTCAGTAGCATTTTGTTGACTTCGTTCCTGAAAATTAACACGATATTAAGTCAAAGAATTTGTAGCGGACACAAAGCTTAGTTCTCCGAAAGACAAATAACTTTTACTTGATATTTTAAGTCAAGTGCTTGCCTTTATGTTAAGAGTGGACCAGCTAAACTTATCTTGTAAGTTAGTAAGATGAAGGATTTTAAAGAATTATCCAAATTTAGATCCTGGAATTGCAAAAACCATGTCATCTTTTCATACACTATGCAGTAAGGAATATACTTTTGTGTTTATGTATTTTTTACTGTGTTGTTTTGGTTGATGTTGAAATGTTTCAACGTTTAATTAATCAGACATATTAGGAAGGTTCTCCAATATTTTCCTAAAACATATCGGAAAATAGGTGTAATTAGGATGGTGTGTTAGAAACTCCCTCGCGGTGCACACGAAGGTGACAATATTCCTTTTCTTTAAATGTTGCTGCTATCAGCTTGTAGTTTGCTTTGTGAGAAAATTTTGGCCAGTCTGTTCATCTGCATGTCAGTAGCAGAGGATAGAATAGAGAAACGGCATAAGAGCGGAAGAGCACGCCATCTGTTCTCCATGAATGAGAACAACGACTTTTTGAGAGAGCGAGAAAAGTAACCTCTGAAAAAAAAATGTTTTTAAGAATATCTTGGAGTTTAACACATACATTCGCTCTGTTTATAAGCTGTTCACTTAGTACAAGAGGGGCTAGGCAATATTCCACAGTATTTTGCTGTCGGAGCTTATCATCGTAGGTACTCATGGGTAATAAGCATACCCGACACTCGGGTTACATACATAGGTAGGTATGTAGTATGTATGTAACCCAAAAATACTTAGAATTACAAAATATCAGTGTTAATGTAATTACATACTTTAATTGTCTATTGGTGAGCAATAAACCTTTTTTGTGATATTTAAAAAATAAAATAAGATCACAAACAATGGAGATGTCCAGTAACATAAATAAATTGAAAAAATCTCTATGAAGTTGCTTAAAAATGTTAAACAGTCATGCCTTTGTTCCCACGCGTGGAAAAGAACTTGCAAAACCAATGGATCTATATTTAAACATTTTAGGATACGTGCACACGCATCCATGATTTTTACAAAACCCAGTGAATCGGTTTTACTAAACACTTTTACAATGCTTTTTAAAATAATATCTAATATTTTTTAACAATACTTTTGAAATCCCCAAGATAAAATTAGTTAACGGCAAAATGTTTCTTGCAGATATAATTACAAAGATAACTGTTCTTACGTCACGTGATAAATATAGGATTAAATAGTCGTAGTAGATAGTAAGTAGCAGTATTTGTATGTGAATAGTAATTGACCTGTTCATTTGCACGAAAGTTTCCTGTATCAGAGGTAATGCAATACATGGCGGCTCTATGATACTCAAAAATAAAAAACTTAAATGTAAGAAGCGCCATAACATTGTTAGTTTATCAGTTGAACGAATGTAATTAGTGTATGCAGACCTCCTTCAGCTTTCTATGATTGTTTTAAGTAAGTTATGGTTTTAGTTTTAGAAGTTAATCCATAAAAAAATCTCTTGTCTGTTTAGCGACAAGTTCAGGATATAATTTCAGTCATATTATCTGGATAACTTAAACTTTCGCGTTCCATGATATAATTATGTATATATATGAGGATTAACGCGATCATGAAATAGGTATTACATACCTCTGAATTGCTTGACCTGTTTCGTGGTCGCGTTAATACCACTAAGGCTCGTTTTGATTAAAAGTAGCGATGATAAGGTTGGATCTTTTCGAATAAAATAAATAGTGAAACAGGGAAACAGCAAAATTGCGGTAATTCATTTAACATAAATAATAATAGTGAAACACTAACATCAGATATAGAAGTAGCCACTGCTTTTGAGATTTTTTTTACTAAAATTTCTATATCGACGAAATGTTGAAATGACTAATAGTGAATTTAGATTTCAATATGTCACTCCTACCGAAATATAATTGATAAAAAAAACGACTGACCTTTTGGAAAATGCTGTAATTATTACTAAAAGTGTAATAACTGTAGTTGTTAATCAATTATCTTTTATATTTGATCAGTGCGTCAATTATAGTGGTATATTTTCTGATTTAATTAACACCAGTACACATTTTTGTTGTTCGAATCTGGTTAGTGTTAGTACTTCAGACCCATCTTTTGGAACTATTTCCATACTAACAGTATCCAGTAAAATATTAGAAGAAGTATTTCATGATCATTTGCAGAGTTCAGAGAGAAAGTTTCAGAGTTATATCAAAAGTTTGTTATATCGCTCGCTATATAACTGATGCCGGCGTTCAGCTTTTCAAACATATATTTGATACCTGGGAGGACCCCCACGATGCCCTAGGTATCTTTTGTGATTTATCCAAGGCCTTTGATTGTGTTGTTTATGAAACTTTGAAAGAAAATTGGATCACTACGTCATTAAAAACCAGGATTTGAGTCTTCTTACATTTTATCTAATTAATAAGATTCAAAAAGTCGATATTAATGGCAAGCTTTCTCCAGAATATGTCGTTAAAAACGGAGTTCCACAAGTTCTATTCTCGGCCCATTTTTGTTCTTAATTTTTATTAACGACTTATCTCATCATGTTAAGAATAGTCACGAGATAGTGTTGTTTGCAGATGATATTTCACTTTTATTTAGATACAAACTTTGACGATGTAAACAATGCTATTTTGAAATTGGTTCACTGGTTTAATGTTAACAACTTATTTCTCAATATGTAGAAAAAACTAAATGTATACGGTTCACTACTCCAAACAGTGTATGCCCGTTGTCCCCATCACCCGTGTCCCCATAAATGGGGGCGGGATTTGAATTAAACGTGAAACAAATAAAAACCACCATACTGGTTAAAGAAGACGGGATAGAACTTGTGGATACCTTGAAATTCTTAGGCATTACTCTTGATTTTGAGCTTCAATGGGCTCTATCTGTAGTATTTCATAAAAATTATCGAATATACTCAGCTCTGCAACATATGCAGTTAGAAAAATTATTGAACTGACAGAATATTGAGACAGCCAGATTAGTTTATTTTAGTAATTTTATGGTATATTCTACTATGGTAATGCCGCCGATATTCAATTTATCTTCGAGCTGCAGAAGAAGGCCTTTATACCTTAGGTAATCATGATTCACCTAGGCAGAAATTTAAAGAAATACACATAATGATGGTGGCATATCAACACATCTATAAAAAACTAATATAAAAATAAAGACCAGTTTTGGAAAGTTAAAAGTGTGAAAAGTGATATACACCCTTTTAACACACGTCATAATCATCAACTTGTTATACGTGCCTCTAGGCTCCAAAAAGTTACCAAGTGGTTTCAATGTCCTTATGTACGATTTTATAAAAAAAATGTCAAATAATATATTCGAATAAATTTTAAGTCTGAACAAATTTAAATTCCATAAAACGACAACTATGCCTGAAGGGCTATTACTCGGTGGTGGATTATATGGACGATAAAAACGCTTGGGACTAAATTATTTTTAGGTTCACAGGCTATTTCAAATATTTAATAGAAATGTAATGTGAGCTAATGGTGCCGATTCTATTGTACACTCGACTAAACTAAAACCTGACTTAATTTCTTCATATGAAATCAACCTAGTGTTCTTCGTAATAAGGTCTATTTGTTATTAGCATCTATTTCTCATCGCCTCTAAATTTCAATAAAACCTGTCAACGTATACTGAACTTTATTTCCACGCAGCGAGAGTCTTCATTTATTCAAACGCTGTATAATTGCCGTATAAAAACTTGTTCAAAACGAACAAGGATGACGTGTTTTTAACCTACACCTACGAAGACGTTTACTAAAAACACAGAGCAAAAGAGATGGCATTCAACGGATAGCGGCTCTCGCTACGTGGTATTAAAGTTTATTTAAGCGTATCAGACTTTAGTCGACAAATAAATTGCTTATTTCGATAGCGACATATGTTACCTACTTGTTTCAATTTGAAATAAGACCATGTTTCTAAGTGTACAAGGTTTACTTCTTATATGAAGAAAATTTTGTGAATTTTAATTTAGCGAGTGAAGTAACAGAATTGGGGCCAATATGTTTTTTTATCTTCTCTATTTCTTTCTTTTCTGTAATTTTATATTTTTTAGTTTTTAGTATCCATACTTTAATTTTTTTATTTTAGTTTGCTTACTTTGAATCTTAATAGCACAATTGCGCTCGATAAAACAGTACTGTATTTCATTATTTCACTTAATATTGTGTAACAATCTGCTGATTTAAAATACTGGCCGTGAGTTAGCTTGCCCGATTTCTTCTCACAAAGCCTACTTTGAAACAGATTCTTATAGATTGATACTGATAGATAGCGATTTCACATATTTGCAGCACTGTATTGTTTATTTTAATATATACTTTGTTTTACATTCGACAAAGCAAGCCATTGTTGCGTCGACATTATGTTGATCAATAATATTTAATTCTTAGTAATAAAAACGTTTTCAAGCAATTTTTAGAGAATTTTATGAAATAAAGATATTTGACATCGACTTTATTCTGACCGCGACATGTTTTTAAGAATTTTGGATGCCCTTTAATAGATATATTAAACAAAACTAGAGATTTCCTGGTGGTCGAATTACAACCAGGTTTTAACTGTTTTGTTTTATATAATTGACTAGTATTTATTGTTTGTTCTACATAATTTCTAAGTGCGCGAAATTTGCTTAAAAATGTGTTAAAAGAAATCTCTTCACATATTAATGTATATAAGATGAAGCGAGCGTGCGTCACTTGACTGCTGAGAGGCTCTTTAAGGTGCGAGGACGGAGAAAAGACAAGCCCACCGCTGTGAATATTTCATGTGCAGTTTATGTTGCGAAATGTTTTCACTCCTAATATAAGTTTATTATTTAATGAACAGTCAATAGACTTACCTTAATACATGAAATACGATTTAACCGAACTCTTCTCTTGGTAGTTCTCTTTTGTAGTCTCTTCTGAGCGAGATTGCTACTATTTGAGCCGTTACCGCTTCGTGTGTTCGACAAACGCCGTTTGACAATCTGAAAATGTCGGTCTGACTTAAGCTTTTTAGTTTGACACAATTAAAATTGGTTATATTAGACTTAGACAATGATTGCGACACAAAAAAAAAAGAAAAAAGGTGTTCAAAGAATCGGCAAAACTTAATAGATCCCGATAGCACATTCAATGAATAATATGATTATAATTTATTGTAAACGAAACAAAAGGTATTATTTCCGAAATGTTTTATGTTTTGATTCATAAATATAATTTTCATAAGAGGACAAAGACACAAAACGCTACTACTACCAGTACTATTATATATTCTGTGCTACTACTTATACTCTCTCGTCTATTTTTTATAATTTACCAGCTGACGCCCGCGACTCCGTCACTTGAAGTGGTGAAATCTATTTCACGGGAACCGTACATTTTTTCGGGTAAATAGCTTATGTGCCATTCCAGACGATGTTCAGTTCAGCACTTTTTGCATTAAACAGTAGAACATCCATCCATCCATCCTCACAAACTTTTGCCTTTATATATATATTAGTAATTTTAACATTAATTTAATCAATCAAACAACAACAATAGAAAAAATATATATTCTCGATTATTATGATTTATAGTAATAACAAAAATAATAAAAAAGTGTGTGTGTGCAATTTACACACAGCAGAAGTGAAACTTCAGAAAAGTAGAATTAATTTAATATTAGATGATTTATATAAAAGTTATTGGCCAAATTAACACAGATGTGTTAAATAATTTACATAAATTAATTAACCAACGAATATTAATACGCAAATGCACATAAATTATACACGGGAATGATACACCACGTTGACTATGACGCATTATCTGAAGGCTTCGTAGTTCGCAGGCGCAAAGACACGTGCTAGCATGCGAAGATAGGAAACACTGTATACTTGTTTTCTATCTCATTCGAGATAGAGAGAGCAGGCTAAATCCTATTTATGAATATGTTTGTCTCTTTTTAGTGTGACTTTTTCTTTTCTTCGAATTTTCAAATCACATCGATTCTTAAGAAGTTTCACTTCAAATACATAAAATGAATCACTACTACCCTTTTGACATTGTAAATCACTAAATAAGGTACATTATCTTAGAGCTTAATAGATGGATAACTCAATTATATCCAGTCCAACACACTGTAAAGATTTATCGATTAAAGCAATCTAATATTAAAACACCTACTTTATGGCTGCTAAAGTGCCACTAGTAACATCTGAATACACTTAATTAAGTCGTAAATACCCACTGCGGCCCTATTATCTACTTAATTACGGTATATATTTACTATTTTAGTTAAATAAAATATTATAGAGGTTAAATTGTCAATGAAAACAATGCTAAGTTATCTATATATAAATAAAAATCAATGTAAGTATGTTTGTCCTCTATGCGTTTCTAAGCCGTTGGTCAGACTGTGATGAAACTTTGGCAGGGAATTCTGGGAACGCGCGCGATAACTACTCAACTGATCATAATGAAGTTTTTAATACAGATGGTGCCTTTCATCGAAAAAAACCTACTTTATCTAAAATATATTTGCCAGTGTTTGGCAAGTAGTGTAATGAGACTCGAGATGATTTTGAGTATGTTTTATTTTAGATATAGACAAGGCTTTATATACTAATGTGGTGCGAGTATATAATTGTTTTATTTCATCTCTAAAGTTAATCTATAAATGTGACTTATCTAAGTACGTGCAATTATGTACGACGTGCTGTCGCTACAATAAAAATGAATTGATTGACATAAAGCGACGCGAGCAACGCTGCTAACAAAAACTAGTATTCACAAATATCAAAAAAGGACAACACTCTTTCATAAAACTTTTGTTATCAGCGTCCCTAAGTATGTGTAATGTACCCATAGTATCTCAATCAGGCTGGTCTCACTTAATTGATCAAACAATATACCTACGAAGGACGAGCGCCACTCAGCGGTTCACACAAAATAGAACACGTGAAAACTATGCGGTAATCATTGTGAAAGGTCCTCGCTCCTAGTAGTTAGGTACACATTAGATTGGACGTACGACCTCTTCTAGGTATATTTATCGAGCTGTGAAGAGTTGAATCAACGTATTTGTTTCAAGAGTTGCTATTTACTTCAACTGTACAAGCCTTAAGTTCTACTATTTGACTTGCATTTCAGTAGAAGTAGTGTCTCTTGTGATAGTAAATTTTGAAAGTTGCTATTTCAAGTAATGTTCGGTTCTGAAGACTGAGAACTGATACTAAAATGCAACAGGCTGGAAGGCATATAAGATGTATTACGTCTGTATATATAGAAATCTTAAAGAACAAGGTATAGTTGGTCAATTTGTTAACAGATTTTAACAATGACTTTATTTACAGGTTCTTCGTCAAACGACGTTGCCGATAGTGCCGACACGCCACCAGACCTTCCAAAGGCAACTGTCACATCGTCTCGACCTACCTTCAATCCAGTTCAGTATCTGCAGTCTTGAGCGTGCTGATTCTTCTATTGGGCTTATAAAGGTTAGTTCTTAAAAGAAAAAGGGAAAAAATCTAATTTCTGCTTAGCCTAGCAACTGGCGAAACATTTCCAGCCTATAAAACTTCTGATTGCTTTGAGCGCTCGGCCAAAAAAAATGCTTCTCGGGGAGGGAGCCTCCTCCCTCCCCCCGTTTTTTCTTCTTTTTAAGTTACTTGGCGTGTTCCTAGAGTTCTGAACATCCGATTCCAAAACTTGCACTACTGCAATGAAAAATGAGTTTGATATAAATACAGAAGAGGCCAATTAGGTCCTCAACAATGGTCGTATGACTTAAATCAATTCTGATTAGTGGGACCAATGTCAGGGTCAATAAAAGCAAAATTAAAAAATTTGAAAAAACCCACGACGGTTAAAACTTAATCGAAAAAGGACAAAATAATTAAAAAACCCCCGACTTAACCAGATTATCCGATTATACAAAAGAATATCCGCCGGGGCTGCCATTAAATGAACTAAAGTTTCGCAGTTTTATAGTAACGCGAATATAATTATTGAAGATGTTTTACGACAACATAATGTAACACAGGATATCTTCATTTTAGTTGAAATTTTAAATAGAGATGGCAGCCCCCGACGGATATTCTTTTGTATAAGTTTTAATCGTCGTGGGTTTTTTCAAAATTTTTAATTTTGCTTTTATTTCCTACTTTTTAGAGAGCATGTACGTATTATGTACATATCGATATATATATCATTGAAGAGTTTTAGTATCCACTTCTTGGATATCTTATCAGATCAGTTTAAAGTTGCCAATTTATAGTATTGACATGTAAACCACATATAACTGCAAAATTTCAAACTGGCAGGACGATCCAACTCAGCAAAAACTCCATTTTTGGAGATAAATTGCAACATTGGTTTGAACAAACACATGTATACTGCAGCGCCCCCTAGTGAGTTACCACTGTAACACTCATCTAAGAACCAGCACCAATGAACCACGTACCTATTACTGAAAACCGCATCAAAATCGGACTATTCGTTTTGGAGATAAATGGCAACATTGGTTTGCACAAACAAATGTTTACTGCAGTGCCCCCTAGTGAGTTACTACCGTAACACCAATTTAAGAACCAAGCAACCACGAACATATTACTGAAATTGGCAACATTGGTTTTGCACAAACAAATGTTTACTGCAGCGCCCCCTAGTGAGTTAAAACTGTATAACCTATCTCAGAACCAGCACCAATCAACCACGAACCCATTACTGAAAACCGCATCAAAATCGGACTATTATTGTTGGAGATAAATGGCAATATTGGTTTGCACAAACACACAAACATCTCTCACCCTAAACGCATATACAGTCTCCGTGCCGTCGTGGGTAAAAAAAGTTAAGTGAAAATATACAAATTGTCAGATGTCAGTTTATTTACTTTTGATAAGAGTAAAAAAAATTATGTTTAACGAGAATTTAAGAATCACGTGTTATGTGTAAATGGGCTTATAAATGGTCACCAATCTATGTTTTATATCTGACAACATAACCCGTTCGTCCGTCTTACCTAACAGCAAATACTAAATATACCAATGTGAAGAATATTAGTGGGTAGTAATAATTTCAAGCATAAGACTAATGTGTTTTGTTTGTTAGTTACAATCGTAACAACTGTGCTGGACATTTTCAGATCCTAATCCATTATTCATTTCGCTTCATAAATGGTTACTGTCATATTTTGAGAAACATTTATATGTTGGTAAATATGTATATATATTTTGTCTCGCATTAACTAGGTTTGAATTATACAATAAACCCTCTAATGACGGCTTTTCTCTCAAAATATGAGGGATGAAATTTCTAGCGCAAAATGTTGGTTTGGAAATTTCATGTACCATTTTGCACGATGATCTTGAATTTGTGTAATCCATCCGTTAATCCTTTTGATCACGATGATTGGATACGGAAGAGCCTTGATTGTTGTTTTGTAATATTGGTTTTACTTTTAATTAAAAAAGAAATGTGGCTTGTGACAGAGAGGCGCTTATAATTTCAATTAATTTTGTACCTGCTGTTGCTTTATTACTTTCCTTTTAAAAAACTCAAATATATTTCTGTAAATGTACTAAAAAAGTTATAAAAATCTCATAATTTTTTTTGAGTCTTGCATATTGAATGCGTAGTGCATTACACTCGTAAGCTTTCTGGATAAAAAAGTTCAGAACAATGTCAGTTTATATATCACTATGACGTATGACAAGGGCTTGGTATTGACTGATCGCTCCCCTTGTCAAGATGGCAGGGACCTTCGGTTTATTTTTAGATGGCCAGGCGGCTTGTGGTGGTTAGCCTTGTGTTACAATCTTTTTGTTTTACAGTGTTGTTGAATAGAACAAAAAGCAGGGGCTCGTGGCTAAGTGGTAACCTAGTAGATTTTTAAGCCGCCGTCGGCCTCGGGGAGCACGTCGTTAAGCCGTCAGTCCCGGTTGCCATACGAACATCTTTGGCATTCGTCGTCGTTCATCGTTGGTCTAACTACAGAGCTTCGATATCGCCTAGTACTTGGGTTGTGGGGTCTGATGGTAGTCGCTTCACGTAAAATATCGAAGTTCGGCCGTATCGTAGTTAGACTGAAAGCCGACCCCAACTTAGTTGGGAAAAGGAGTAGAGGATGATGATGATGATGATTGAATAGAACAAAAAAACACCATGTAAATACATACCATTAAGACACCAATAGTAGCTGTAATACGGATCTAGTATCGTGCAACTGTAACAAGTGTAAGTGTGTAACAAGTGAAGTGGGTGTCTCAAGGAAATTGGTATTGGTTTCGTATATGTACGTATGTAGGTACATATGTATACGTGTTTTTTTACTAATAAAACACATAAATGAATAAAGCCGATATCTTAACAACGGCTGCACAAATTTAACATTGTACAAACGAAGATAAGAATCAACCCACTTAGGTAATAATATAATAATGTTTTTGGGAAAATTACACACAGATAAACTTACTTGGATACTGTTTTTAAAATAAATACATAATATACTTAGAAAAAACAAGACCAACGCAAATACCCCTGCCTCACAGAAAACTGGCATGGAGCAATGATTGGGTTTTGTTTCGCCGACTGAGGTTACAAGAGGTCCTAACCTCCCTCCCCCCCTTCCACTACTCCCACCTCAAAGTCCGACAACGCACTTGTGATTCTTGAGTTGCAGTTAGTCACTTCCCATCAGGTGGGAGGGCCGTGCTTCGGCACGTATGGGCCGGCTCGACTGGAGTGATACCACGGCCTCACAGAAAACCGCCAGTGCTTGCATTGCTTTTCGCCGATTGAGTGAAGTTACCGGAGGCCCTAGCCCTTTTGCCACCTCTTCCACCTTTCCCCTACTCCCGCAATAAAGGCCGGCAATGCACTTGTGACTCAGGTGCCCATAAGCGGCAGTAGTCATTTACCATCAGGTGACCCGCCTGCTCGTTTGCGCGCGTCGCTATTAGCGTAATGGCTAAGACGTCGAACTTGCGATCGATTGGTTGCGGGTTCAAACCCCACCCAGTGCACTACAGACGTGAAACCACTCCTAACACAAGCATTTCGCTTAGCTGGAGGGGTTAACAAGAATACTAGTAATGTGTGACCCACGTTGCTAGTATTTCTTTTGCTAATACTTGTGTTAAGAGTGGGTTCAAGTCTGTAGTGCACTGGGTGGGGTTTGAACCCGCAACTATTCGATCGCAAGTCCGAAGCCTTAGCCATTGCGGTACCGCCGCCTAATTTATTACTCACCTTTCTACTATAAATATTACAATAAATAGCTAAGATTGTGTTTTACATCGTATGGCCGTATCGCGACTGGCCTGTTGGTCTAGTGGTTAGTGACCCTGACTGCTGAGCCAGAGGTCGTGGGTTCGATTCCCACCCTAGTCTGGGTGTTCTTTGTGTCCGTTGTTTGTATGTTTGTAAAGTCCCCCGCGACACAGGAGTAATTCCTAATGCGGGAGTTGTCTTTTTAAAAAAGAGAAAAAAAAAATACTGTTCTATTTAGGTTTCATTTTATTTATTACTATGTACCTAATATGTATTTTATTTTAATAATTATTTTCAAAGAGAAAGTTCTTTATTACAAGACGAAACTACATCGACGCAATAAATTTGGATGCATGCTACATAAATATGAGTATCTATCATTCTATTAGAAACGCTTATAACACCTTTAGGGAATTACTCGAAGTCTAGAATAATATATTGTTTTTTAAAGATATTACTGTACACATTGAACAAAGGTCTTTAGCAAACCGCATTAAATCATAAATTGTACTTTATTAAATAAAGAAGCAAGTTAGTGAACCTATATGAATAAATTTTAGTCGCAAAGATTGAAAAACAGGTTACGCAATTTGATATAATTTTTGGTTTTGTATATTTATTTAAACATTAATTCTTTTTATTTTGTAGCAACCCACAACGGCTTCGCACGGGTAGCGGAGGCATCTTCAACAATCATCATCATATTTCAATCCATTTACACAAAATTTTTACACCAAATTATACACCTAAACCTTCCTCATGAACCACTCTGTCTATAAGTGAAAACCGTATGAAAATTCATTCAGTAGTTTTTCAGTTTATTGCGAACAGACATTCAGATAAACAGACGCGGCTTGACATTTTGTTTTATAATATGTACTGATACAAAATATTTTTTGTTACTAGCCGATCCCCACAGTCCCGCGATTTCCAGCATTTATTGCCACTGCTCAGTTCCTAAGAGTCGTAGCGTGACGTTACATAGCCTATATATAACCTTCCTCAATGAACTACTCTATCTAATACAAAAATAATTATTTGAATCCAACGAGTAGGTCCATAGATTAAAGCGTTTAAACAAACAATCACACCAAAATCTGCTGATCCGTTATGTTGATAGTTTGCAAATATTTCCAAACAACTTGATAAAAGTAGTAACAAAGAATAATAATTATACTCAAATACAACATAGTCCTGTGTTTACTAGCGCACAAATTATGTAGATTACCGAGTCAACAAGAGTAAACACAAGATAGAGTGAACGATTAAATGAGTCACTTGGGGCTTATCGCGATAACATTGTTCGATTGACGGTAAACATTCAAGAAACTAGTTACAGATTGATTAAACAAAACCTATCAAAGCCTTCAGACATATAAATTTGCTATTTTATAAAGTCTGGATTTCTTAAATGAAGAGAGAGAAGAAGATTATAAGGTGAAATCCTAAATAATATTGGTGAAAGAGGCTGATAATTATAAATAACACGTAGACGGGCCTCGCTTATACGTGAATATAAAATGAGTGAATAGATGATGATGAACTTGCAATGCTGAAAATGTCTTGTTGATTTTGAGTTAAACAAAAGTCCAGCCGTTCACGCGTGATGCCGTGACCAAGGGAAATAGGGATTCATTTTTAAATATACAGATTTATCAGGAAAATCATCTACAAGATGAAAACAAAAGGCAAAAGTTGATAACAACGGCATTTGCAAGTGACCCTAGGTCAGGGTGATGACTTACTATTAGGCGGTTGGTATCCTCGGTTTCCACCTTAGTGGTGTTAATAAAATGTAAATAATATAATTAATCTTTCATACGTTGTCCCACTAATTCCATATTATAAATGTGAATGTTTGGATGGATGGATGGATGGATGGATGGATGTTTGTTACTCTTTCACGCAAAAACACAGAAACGATTGCGATGAAACTTAGTATGCAGCAAGCTGGAGACCTGGATTAACGCATAAGCTACTTTTTATCCCGATATTCCCACGGGATCGGGACTTATGCGGGTGAAACCGCGGGGCGCTGCTATTTTTACATATATGCACACTAAATTGTATTTAGAGTATCCACGAAATGTTTTTAAAAAATATTCTCATCTCTAATTAATGCCAGTAACAGTTTCTGGTTTCTTAATTACAAATCCCTTTGTCTTTGTAGTGCAATGTGGAGTACTTTTTTATTTTTGTTAGTAATTACTGCTTCACTTTAATGACTGATTTTTTTGGCCAGAAAAAGACGAATGGAATTCGGTGGCGTCCGTTTTAAGTTACGACGTTGATTAAAAGGTCGAAATTACCTTTGTCAGAAAAAAACAGTCTACTACTAGGCAAAGGTCGCATTAGTATTCGGCCTAATTCTAGATGTTATTTGGTTCATTCGATCTTATAATTTCTTTAGTCGAGTGATAAATCAGGTGTCATGTGTCAGATGTCATGTTAATGATCTCCATTGTCCAGCTTTAGTGACGTATTGCTTCGTGATCTTGGCTCAACTTTGTAGGTGAAGGCCATTAACATTGAAAGAACTGGAAGTAACATTTTAAACCAAAAGTGTAAAATCATGTTTAAAAATTAGTGTTTTATGGCATAGTAACATGTGAATTACAATTTGCATGGATGTGCTGTATTTTAAGCGGAGGCCTTACCATTATGTTTATGTTGTATTAAACCATTTAAAAAAACGCACTTAAACCGGTCCTTTCGTTTGGGAGCTACGATGCCACGGACAGATACACAGACACACAGACACGTTAAACTTATATAATCCCTATTTTTGCGTCGGGGGTTAATAAATACATTGATTCGGAATGAACATGGACAGATTAGTTGTAAATCTTACCTCTTAAGATATAATATCAATGACGGTACGAGGAAATTGTACTCTAGGACACGCTTTTAATCGAAAGCTCACGCACAGACAGTTAATTAAACGCCCACTCACAGCATCATTCATGTCGTCTGCAAATCCTTGTGGCTTAGGAGACTACGACCCTGAACACTTCAAGAGTGAGGAAACGAATACCAATGGCCTGCGACACCTAAAAAGGAACAAGAAACAAATAGATGTACACCGGCATATTTCTCAGAAGTCACAGGAGTGACGAACAATGTTGTACCAATAATAACTATTAAATAACTAATGACAGTTATTACGTATTAATTGAATATAGGTACTAAACACAGCGACACAACAGCGAAGAGCTGCTGACTGTATCTTTCTCGCTCGGGTACACTCGGCGGTCCCGAGTTCACCCGATCGAGCCTTTCACCTCAGAGCGTGACGGATCAGCCTAACTTACTACCCACGAAGTTTTCACTTCAAAAAAGATCGAAAGCTGTGTCAATCACAAAGCGAGTTATTGAACATATCGGAACATTGCACGTCAGAAGTGAAAACCCATATACACACACATCTATATGTCATCATGACAATATATAGCAACTGAGCGTGACGGTCACGCGAGTTCAGTGCTTTTCCCCCATACCAAAAGTGCCCAACGTGCCTAAAGAAGTTTTCACTTAAAAAAAATCTTTAAAAAAGTTTAAAAAGTCTGTGATTATAGAGCATATTTTGCTGTATTTAAGACAAAATCACGGGATTTACGTACCAGAACGAAAAGTTCTATCCACAGACGTGACTATTATTCCTGAATAGAACAAATATTGTAAAAACGACAAAGATAGGTAATATTTGTCAACATTTTGGAATTGTGTAACATAACTAGAGGTGAAGTGCGGGTAGTTACCGACACGGGCAACACTCGGGCAGGCAGGCATCGCTGAGCTCTCACCACGTGGCTCATCCACTCGTGAACACGATCGGTGCCATCCGAGTAATTCGTAATAGACAGTGATTTATTTTTTACGTAATTACTGGGATTATAGCTGATTAGTCTTTATTTTCGTATTCAGATATTTGCTATAAACACTTACCCACCCTGTCATCATACCCATGGCTGACGTACAAAGTGAAAGTAATATACAGACAATAGATATATATTTCTTATTTCTAGCGGACTGTCACTGAACACTTCCCTGGCACATTTGAAAGAAAATATTAAAATTATTATACAACAAGCCGACATAAGAAGTTTTACTGTTCGATTAACGGAGTGCCGCGAACCCGATGGTTTACATTTGGACTATATATATTTCTAAGAAATACATTTCCAAAATGTGTTCTTTAATAATTAAGAAACATTTCCAATCAGACTTTCTTTTGAGACATTGTATAATTTATTTTCTTAAATTTTTAGTCTTGTATTGTCATCGGTTCTTGATACGTGTGAATTTTTAAGTTAAGCGGGGGTCTAAAAGTTGGTGATAACTATGTTGAAAAATTCAGTGACATTGATAGATAGATACAGGTCAAAATAATACAAAGCGTGTAAAAACTAAAGCTAGAATCACATTTACTCATGAAATTACTTAAGTTCGTAATGAGGATGCTCTCGACCAAAATAGGTCACAGCGTCGGTACAATGGGCCATGTTAGTGACGGACGTCTATCATGTGTTCTTATGTGGCAGCAAAAACTGGTTTTCTGTGCTTGACCGTGCATGTAAGCTTAACAAATGGACGTTAATAAGCTGTTAATAACTCGAGTAGGTTAAAGGACGATCAATATTGGATTTTCGTTATCTGAAATACTATTGGATTTTCTTTCTTTCTTTCTTAATTCTTTCTTTCTTATTTATTTCTACTTTCTTTCATCTTTCTTTCTTCTTCTAATGCACTGGATGCAGTTAGAGAGGATTATTGATTGATTATGATTGGTAAGGAGCAAAAAATACCTGATCACATTATAGTTAGAGGAGAGGTGTGTAGCTACAAAACTTATTATAGAAAACACACGAAGTGAGTAATGAAAACCGCTAAAAAATTTGCCATTTTCAACATAAATTTTAATTTTGGAATCGAGATCACAGTGCGTATATGATTAAACTCCACACATGTCCGAACTTGTCTGTAACTGTTTCTGCTAAAAGGGTCAGTAAAATCGTTCGGTCATCAGAAAAGCATCATCATTATCATCTACCTACCCTTGTCTCAATTTTATTTAGGATCGGCACGATCAATACGTTTTATTCTTCAACCCTAGTCTATTGTTCATCATTTCACTGCTCGCTCCCGTACTACCCATATCTTCTTTCATATATAAAAAATATCAAAAGCATATTTTTATTTTTGGCGCTGACTTCAATATTTTTACCTAAAATACCAATGCAACCTGTAAACCTATGCTCGTAATATACGAAGCTTTAGTTACTCGTGGCCCACTGTAACCAATGTCTCTGCCACTCCTATATGTCCTGTGGAATTAGTTCGATACAAAATAATAATAATGAAAAAGAAGGCTATTAAAAACTTAATAACTATATCGATGACAAAATAGGCTTCTAGTTTAAAGTTACCGATTATGTGAGCCTTCATAGATAGATAGATAGATAGATTACACTTTATTTGTACACCAGGGTTTTACAAAGAATATGTAACAGAAGATGTATCTTATAAATAGTGTACAAAGGGTGGCCTTATCGCTTAAAGCAATCTCTTCCAGGCAACCTTGGGATGGACTGGAGTTATTTTATTAAACAGGTGGTAATCGCTGATGTTAAATTAAAATGTGGTTAATGCTTATCATCTATTACATACATACAATACTCAATAATTATACCTAGCTTAAATTATATTTAGCTTATATTAATACAAAATTACAACCTATCTCAATCATTTCACCGCACTAGTCCCTTTGTTTAACACGCTACTAAATTAACATCATTGTTTTAGCTTTCAACATGGACTGCCACACACAGACATGTTATTTCCACATGATTTCCGTTACGACATTTCTCAGGGTTGACGGCAGTACAAGAAGCCATTTATTTTTTTATTTTTGGTTTTGATTATATAATTTTTCAAGTTTCGAAGGATTTTTATTACCAAACCAGAAATGGTCGCAGTTTTAATGTATGCGAGTACTTTTAGCGGGGATATTGTGGTTCCTTGTTGTCTGTTAATGAAAGGTTATAATCAAGATAAAAAAAACATTAAAGTATAATCGTGCTGAAGCTAAAAAATTAATAGAATTGAACACGTAGCTGAAAGTGTGACCATACGGAGACAGTTGTATTCGCTGCACTGTGTGCTGACTTCGCAGCCTACGAGAGCGGAATTTTCTAATTTCTTTTATCTGTTTTTGCTCTCTGAAAGCAACTATCTACCTGTTTAATTCTAGTCTTATTAATTCTTCCTTTACAGTTCAACATACTATTCTTTTGAACAGATTTTCAAAATATTTTATTAATTAAAGAATGATGAAGATGTAAAACATTGACAAAGTCACTATAAAATGTTGTTTGTTAACAAATTCAGGAAACATTTGATTGAACAACTTTTTGTGGCAGAAGAACTGCGTTACGACTTGTGATTTTTATGTGTTAAATTTTTTACTAATGGAATAGATATTTATTTACTTTAACTAAAACTGAGTATATATATTCCATACATGTTACATGTATTGCTCATTACCCGGTAAGGGTCTCTTCCCTGTGGCGCCGTATACATATACGCATTTAGATATATTTGTATATATATGTATGTATGTTTGTATTGTGTTTTACCTCATATTAATGTCTTTGGAGTCTAAATGGTAGCTCGGTATGGTTCCAGAGGAGTTTCCTCCCATGAACGGTCCGGGTATGGAATGAGCTCCCTGCCAAGGTTTTCAAGAGGGACCACATTCTTCAAGAAAGGAGTGTATAGTGTATATATTTTAAAGGATCGGCTCCGCGCCTGCGAGTCCCCTGGAATTGCAAGCGTCCATAGGTAAACTCTTACCATCATGCTTGTTTGCCACCGACGTGATATAAAAAACACTTTAGGCATAAACGTAAAATAAATGAATATAACGTTATGAAGATTGTACAGCATCGGGACTTGCTAAAAGCGAGCTTTCGTTCGTCAATTACTGAATCTAGACCTAACATTATCAAAAAATAAAAATTGAAAATTTCCAAAAGAGAAATTAATTTTTGTCTCATTCTGATGTTAGACAAACCTGTTAGGAGTAGACGTGTCATTTTCACATGATTTCCGAGACTGTACGTAGGGTTGACAACAGCAAATGAAGAGGGTGACGATCTCAGAATATACATTAATGAGTTTTTGAAATAAGTTGACAAACTAATTTATTCATATGGGGTCAATTTACCCACACTGAGAGCTGTCCGAATAAATTGCTTTGTGGGACGGGGGTGAGAAAAACGAATTTAAGAAACAAGGTCATGTGTCAACTTAAACTAAAAGTGTTACTTTTGCCACTTTTGTTAAAAGTATGTTGAATTTTTAGTTTAACTCAACCTTTGTTAATTTTATGTTTTTATTTTTAAATTTACACTTGTTTTAGGTTTATCCAAGTTTTTAAGAATTTGGCTCGGTTATCGCAAAATTAGTGACATAGGTCCATAAACAGTATCATTAAAATTTCAGGGATGGGTGGGTCACTGTTAAGTGTGCTCCTCTTTAAAAAAACAGTCAAGGCCAGTATTACTTTTATTTTAACAATTTGTATAAAATCTTTCTCTATTTTTTTTTAATTAAGTCAATGGGACTTAAATTTAATTTGAAGCAGCTCATTACGGAGTCGCTGTAATCTGCAATAATCGTAGCAGTTCCTACGAACCACTACGAGTGTAACCGTAGCTGAACGTAGCTGAGCGTAGCCGGAGTAATAACTGTTCAATTATCGTAAAGAGTGTGCTAAAAATTAGTTTCTTTTAGTGGCAATTTTATTGTTAAACCGTCAGTATAACTTTGCTGTTGTCTAGTTTGGAACTCAGCCCTTTATAAAGAAGCGAAGCGCTTTTAAATGACATTGGCATGACCCATGACAGGTTGCTTTGTTCCTTGATTAAGGATCGCACATTTTTTGTAAATTAAATTAAACAAAAAGGAACATTTAATTTAAATAACATCGAAATAGTTTAGTTAGTGACAAAAACATCACTGTTCCTTATAATTCCTGCCTCATGAAACGTACTGCATAAGGAGGAAGATAATTGTAATTTCCTACTAATAAAAAAAACTCTAATAAACTAAAAACTAAAAGAACTGACTGACTGTCGTGTTGAGGACCTATGGCCGGATACCATACACATATTATGGTTAACAATAACTGTGATTAATACATACACACAGCAAAAGGCTCGTCAGCTAACTTAATAATAATAATAACTTGACACATCTCACACACGGCAGTCTGAGCCTGTACTATGGTAACCAGACTGCTGATAAACAAACTAATATATTTCTAAATACATACATTTTATAGATAAATAAATTACACCCAGACACAGAACAAATTATCGTGCTCATCACACAATAATTTGTCCTGGGTGGGAATCGAGAACCCACGACCTCTGGCTTAGCAGTCAGGGTCACTAACCACTAGACCAACAGGCAATATACGGAGCCTAAACTAATTTGACGATCCGTAAATAAGCACCCAAGATTTTCATATTGAATAAAGGCGTGACGATAATGCTTATTACTTTTATTGTTATTGGCCAGTTGCTGTTGCTCTCCAACCATAGGACGGTAAGTCGGTTACGGGACCCCAGCCTATTCGAGCTACCGCAGTCTCAGGCCCGTTTCCCCATCCGAGATTTGCGGTATCCCTTACCCTAGCTTCCTCGCCCTATCTGTTTTGCTTACCCCACTTTGCCCTCTTGCTTTGTCTCGTTTAGAAGAAGGTTGGTGTCAGGCAGGCGGCCAGCCAACCACAAGCCAAAATCCTGAGCAAAGTTGAAAAAAAAAACTAATAAGTAAAAAAAATTGGGAAAAGGGAAGGACGATGGTTATACAACCAAAATACAAAAACAATATTTTATACGAGTACATAAAATTTATAATTAACAGCCTTATCAATCAAAGAAATATCTTTAGGTGTTAAATGTAGGTACTTAAAGTAATATATTAATGATAGTCTTGGTTATTTATCTAAATATGTTATTATCCCACTTCTATGGAAAAAAAGTTAAAGAAATAAAGAAGAAAGAATAAAATAAATATTTATTATATTATTAGCCAGAAAACGATATCTGAAAAAGATATAATTATTGGCGAATAATAATGATTTTTCATCATAACGTCTGCCAGCAAAGTCCATAATATAAAAATTTACCAAAAAGTTAGTAACTCAACATACAGCCAACATTCCTAAAAATATATTTCTCTAGATAAAATATGTAGCCAACTTAATTACAGTTTGGAATTATAAATTTAGAGAGAAAAACAAACAAAGGACCTTATCAGCAGTTGTACAAACAAATCAATTTTAATAAGTCGACTGAATAGAATTCCATTATTTATACTTCAATTCTAATTCAATTAATGTCTATTCAATACTATCTTTCTTTATTATTCAGAAAATTTGGTGTTCACGAGCGCTCAGAGCATTGGTCTATCTTTCCAGCTGACTTCCCAAGACGGGTTTCATTTAAACAATATTGCGGAATTTATTTAGAAGCATCTTTTACGTTCCCATAAAACAATTTATACCTGAATGGTCACGGTAGCTTGAATATTTTATTGGTTTAAAGCCGTTAAAATTCGCAAGCGTAAATTAAATTTAATACAATTTTGTTCGCGGACGTAATGCCTATTTTATTATTATGGGCACGGTTCGGGTGAATGGTTATTATATAACGAGTTTAGTATTTGCTTGTATTAGATTGGTAATTGGTTTGCAATAGAATTTGGAGACAATTTAATATAATTATTTAATGTTTACTCGCAAACTTTTTTTGGAGAACGATTTTTTTTATTCATACCTTGCTTGACTGGAGATGAATAATTTTTTTTTTCTCAATTTTTCTCTATGAAATCGAGAGTTGCAAGATTATTTTTTATTGAACAGAGAGATTGAGGTAAATTCAGCATTACGAGTATTAGTTGTCCTGAACAGAGTTCTTGTTTAGCTCATCGAACGTTCCTTATTTAATTGAAATATTTTGATTAGGTAACATTTTTTTTTGTGTTAATTATATTTCTGTTAAAATCAGAAAATGGTCTGATTTGACACGTTTTTGAATCGATTTAGATTCTCGATTATTTGCCAGTGCACTCACGATTGTTTTCTTTTCAGCCGGAGCTGTACAAGAATGAGCTAGTCCGTCAATCATCTACTGAAAGTGCTGAACTAGAGTTCTGCGGCAAACTTCACTTTGCAGTCAAGTATGATCAAGAGGTTGAGGCTCTGGTAGTTAAGGTGCGTATCATTACTTTTTCACCCCTTTTGGGATGACCATAGTGTATGATTTAATTATAATATAATTTGTATTTAAGCTAAGTTTTTTATATTATAAAGCTCGCAAGGTACGACACAAGGCACACGCTCTGCCTGACTGAATTTAACTCCTCTCCATTCACTCTCAGTAGTCCTATTTAGCCCTATGGCTATATTTATGTTAAAATCAGTCGAAATAATGGCCGATACCGGCCTAGGGCCAGGTGGTCTACGGAACTAAAAAACAGTTACTACAACTATCTATCTATATCGAGTCGGTTGAAACTGAGCAGTCTGCAAGTTAAACGTGGTGAGACCTCCTTCAGCTTACAGTGAGTCAACCAGTTAAGACTGCCTCAAGCCAGGTATTATTACCAGATAGTACTTCCCTATTTTAAGCACATTTTACTGTACTCTACTTCCATATGTAGAAATTAAATCTGCACTATTGAAACGAATAATCACACAAAATGGGATTCAAATAGGATCAAAGATTTTTAAGAACTATCACGTGGATGATGAAATAAAAAGTAACATAGTATTTAAATAGTTATCAACGAAGCAGCTACAAGTGTAGCTGCTTACCATTAGCACTTATGCTTGTTCACAATGTTAGTGATGTAAAAACATATCAAATGAGAATGTGGCCATAACTGCTATAAACCTGTTGGATGTTGTAACAACCCCAATGAGCTAATTAAACTAATTAACGTTCGTCTCAGAGTACATGTAATTAAGACGAACTAGCTTTAATAAGTAATTCTTAGGTGTAATCAGTGGTCCGATTTCTATGTTATTATTTTGCTAGCTAGGGTTGATATTAACATATTGTGAAGGCACCTTCATATTTATTTGTTTAATTTCGCCCTGTTATACATTCATATTTGAGTACGGCTGTGATTTTTCGTTTTGTATACAACATTGAACGATGGGTTTTTGGGGATTAGCAACATTCCACTCATATTGTGAGAGGTGGGAGCGAGATAAACCAAATATTATCCTCAATAAGTAATTCGTTTCTGTCTATGCAAAAAATATAATTATCTCCTTTGGGTTAGAGTTAGAAAGAGTTACCTTTCCTACCACTATTAATATTGTCTATGGTTATTTAAAAGGTTTCTGAAAGCATTCTAAGAGGTGAGAGTTTATCTATGTATGAACTGTGGGTAGCTGAGAATTCTTAACTGCGTTCATACCCTGACACGTTGGTATTTAAAACAATTTTATTGGTCTAAAAGGTTGAGTCAATTTATAAAAAGGAAAATGATTGTTCATTATTTTATTGATCCAACACAATCTACTTTATCAAACTAAAAATCAAAATAATGCAGCATTCTTTGAAGAAAAATACTTTTGAAATAAAATGTTAGTTTTTTTGTTCCTGTAAAAAAATTAATATCGCGCAGTTGCTTTGTGCTTTAGTTTATTGATAAAAACTATTGTGTATTTTAACACAATGTTTTCAAATATGGTTATTTTACTTTTGAATCAAGAGCTTATTAAAGAATCCTAACATGTTTAATAAAATATATATCCATATATCTATACTAATATTATTAAGCTGAAGAGTTTCTTTGTTTAATTGAACGCACTAATTTCAGGTACTACTGTTTCGAATTGAAAAATTCTTTAGTGTTGGATAACCCATTTATCAAGGAAGGCTATAGACTATATAACATCACGCTACGACCAATAGTGGTGGAGCAGAGTCCATAAACGCAGGTGAAACTGTGAGGACGGCTAGTATATAATAAAATGAAAAACTTTTTTGACAGCCCTGGTTTGAAGGTACAGATCATGGCCTAGGCCTATCTTAGGGCGCAAAAGACCCATTACATTTGCTTAATACTGTAACTTTGGACATAAAAAGGGTAATTTTACGCAGTCATAGTTATAATCACTAAAGAAATAAAAAAAAATGGATCTACTGATATGCTTTTGTGTTACATGCCAAATTATTACAAAGTTTTTTAGCAAACTTTTAAATCTTTGAAATAATATTTATACCATAGTCCTTAAAAAGGAATTATTGCCGTAGATTTATAAAATATAATATTTCAAGTAATAAAAAAATAACCAATGCGAATCTTCTTAATTAAAATAGCGCTGGACAGCGTTGCACGTTGTACAGCTTTGAGTGAAGTTTGAATACCGCTGCACTGGTTAAAACCGGCCATTTTACAATTTTTGTTTTATTTAAAAATACTACTCATAACGTCGGCCTCACATTACTAATACCTACTACCGTTAAGCCATTCAACTAAGCTATAAGCCTGTATTAGAAGAGGGCTTAAGTCGGTAGTGCATTGGATGGGGTTTAGACATTACGCAATCTTCGCTTTCGCTTCTTTTGTTTTAAACCTCCTACGCAAAAGTTTAACGTGCGTATCTGTGTGTCCTTTTGTGGCATCGTAGCTCCTAAACGCATAGACCGATTTTGATTTAGTTTTTTTTTGTTTGAAAGGTGACTTGATTGAGAGTGTTCTTAGCTATAATTCAAGAAAATCTGTTCAGCCATTCGAAGATTATCAGGCTTTTTCTAATCGTTGTAGCTTTAACCGAGCCCATCTTAGGCTTGTTTTTTTTATAAGTGAATCTATTCTGCGGTTTTATAACTTTTTTCCAAAACCACTTAAATTAACATATTATTCCATGTAAATATACAAGTCTTCCTTTTATTCTCAATCTTGGTGTAACCTTCTTGCTTTGAGAAATTTCACATACGTTTTTGTGCACATAGATTACCTACTGCGAGGATTATAGTTGAGCAGGAGAACATGAAAGGTTTTCATTCTAAACGGACATGCTCGACAAGAAGAATACTTCTATCCTATAGAAGACAGCTGTTCAACAACATTGTATTTCTGACGGAGATTAGGGTAGTCAGTTTTGTACAGAGAAGGTTAGCCACCGCGCGAATATTATCTGTCTGATGTATGTAAATATGAGTATGTATGTTGGTAGGTATAGTATGTGTGATAAGTATGTAGGTATACCGTAAATATTAATTAAACTGGTACCTCTACGTATTAGATTTTTAACCCCCGACGCAAAAAGAGGGGTGTTATAAGTTTGACATCGATGTCTGTGTGTGTGTGTCTGTCTGAGGCATCGTAGCTCTCAAACGGATGGACCGATTTCGATGCGGTGTTTTTCATTTGAAAGCCAGTTTCCTTGCAGTGGTTTTTAGCTATGTTTGGTTAATATCCGTCCAGCAGTGTAACAGTATCAGCTCTTTTCCAAAATAATGTAAGGCATTTTTGTTATTATTTTGTGTCGGGGGTTTTTTAAATTTTTAATTTATAGTTATTCGTTATATGCCAACAATTACCACCAGTTCATTAAAATCGTTAGTCCTTTCTAAGGTTGCCTGGAAAAGATTGCTTTAAGCGATAAGGCCGCTCTTTGTACATCTTCAATGCTAAACTTATTAAGTATTATAATTTCTGTAAAACTTGGTGTACAAATAAAGTATTATCTACATATCTATAGGGCTGCTGTAGCGAGTTCCTGTATGCACCGGTAACTGAATGTAATCAGGTATCTGTGTTTAAAAGCACTTGTATAAACAATACACAAAGATGGGCAGATAGATATTAAATACAATTTGATCTTCTTTAACATAAGGCTAGTAATAACTAAGTATATTAAATAATTAAATTTGAAACGTGAAATCCTAAATCCATTGGACATTCACAAATAGAACACTTCTTTTTAGAAAGCATCCTACTAACATAATAAACGTGAAAGTTTGTGAGGATGTATGGATGTTTGTTACTCTTTCATGCCAAAACTACTGAACCGATTGCGATGAAACTTGGTATGTAGATAGCTGGAGACCTGGATTAACACATAGGCTACTTTTTATCCCGATATTTCAACGGGATTGGGACTTACACAGGTGAAACCGCGGGGCGCTGCTAATATTAAATATTGTAAGGTCAAAGTTAACTTATATATTATGGTTTTTAATAGCTCCAGACCCTGGAAAAGGCCTGGCACTATTTTGAATCACATGTTTTATTTACTTAAATAAATCTTAAATTATTTTTATCGTAGAATTAAACAGAAGGTTGGTAGGGTGCAACAGTATTAGTTTGGAGTCAGTCGACGAGAGTACCTCGAATCTACAGACAAGATTTTAATAAATCACAATCGTATGAAACTAAAGCTCAATCATGAATATTCCCAAGACAGAAAGAACTATACGAAGAGTCTGTTAGACGATACATTTTTTAAATGAACGTGTTTTCTATCTATTTCACTTTATTTTAGTTAACATTATAGACTTTCTCCAAAATTGATATGAGTTTTGATTTATTCTATACTAGCAGAGATAAAAAGTAGTTAAGTAAGCCTATATGTTAATCCAGGTCTCCAGCTATCTACATACCAAGTTTCATACCAATCGGTTCAGTAGTTTTGGCGTGAAAGAGTAACAAACATCCATACACACATACATCGATACATCCATACATCCTCACAAACTCCCACGTTTATAATATTAGTAGGATTACATTATCAGTTGAAGGAAGTGTCAACGTTTCTCGCTCATTTTAAGATATGAACTTAAGAATGTCTTTGAACTCGAATTAATAGTTCAAATACCGTACTTTTGCTTTTAGTAGTATTATAATAAGACGTTTCATTTTATCTTTCTTTAACTTAAAAGCTCAATATCATCTTCAGCTTTTGTCAAAATTTTCCTGAGGTAGTTATGGTTTTAATAGCTCTATCATTAAAATTAATACTTTGTCTAAGTCAGCACTTGAATTACAATGTTATTTATGTAAAACTGCCAGAAAACTTTATAGAAGTAACAATATATTGTATATCTTTAATAATATTATAAAGAGGTAAAGTTTGTGAGTTTGGATGTTCGGGGTAATCTCCGTTACTACTGATCCGATTTTGAAAATTCTTTTAGCGTTGGATAGCCCATTTATTGAGGAGTTCTATAGATTATATAACACCACGCTACGACTAATAGGAGATAAGCATCAATGAAAAATGTTGCAAAAACGGGGAAAATTTACAAACGTAGACGCAGTGCGCGGGTCAGCTGGTCTAACATAAAAAAGTAATACGTAAAAATCAATGATGTTTGTTCATATTTTATGCGCTGCCGTACCGTTCGTCTGCTTATCGTGAAATTTTATACAGATAGTAGTTCCCGAGGGATGGAAAAATTACTTTTAAAATACCTATATTCAACACCTAACTTGTTTTAATTTACTTTATCTATACCCAGTCTAATTAAAGGTTTTTGAACGTTTTGTTTTTCTATTTAAATGTGGCATTTTTTTCAAAGTCGATTTTTTTTTTAAATACAATGTATTTAGGATTTTTTCGAGAATTAGAAAAAAATACATGAAGTTAGAAAGACTTAAATATACATAAAAAATTTCCAAACAAAAACAAGCTAACCCCCTTTTTTGGATCTAACATCAGTATTATGTTAAATAAAAATGTAGTCTAAATCACCCGGTCACAAATGGCACTCTGGATACTGTTTTAACCATAAGCTTTGCCGCAGTCGGGTAAAAAGGTAAAATTAAATTTTTACGTGAATAGTTGATAATTTATTCATTTTGAGACCATAATGCGTTTTAAAATAATGACTGACAAGATTATCATAATTCAGTGTAATTTAGTAGGGTTATAAGCGCTTCCCTCACAATATATAATGATTTTGAAAACGCTTTGGCCCATTCCTAGTAGTTCTGTAATAAAAGGCTTGCTAAAGAAAGGTTCTAAAGCAAAATTATTTATTAACCTACTCCAAAACAAAATAATAATAATAATAGCTTCGAAATTTAAAATAATGGGTAATAGCTTATTAATTTAATATTAGGAGGTTCTCTGCTCTTTTTATAATTTCAATTGAAGAAGTTACATCCCCGCAGACAACCTCAAGGTTGGTGAAAAAGGTAGTGAAAGTTTCATGTAGCAAGATTTAGGCACGTTAAATTCGGGTAATTTTAGATATAATTTAGCAGAGTAAAGAATAGTAATAAAAGTCGGCCAAGTGCGAATCGGACTCGCGCACGAAGGGTTTCGTACCGTTATCTTTATTTTATTCTGAATACATCTTATATTTAGTTTATTCTGTCTTTAGTATTTGTTGTTATAGCGGCTACAGAAATACATCAAAATTTCAACTGTCTGGCTATCACGGTTCATGAGATACAGCCTGGTGACAGACACACAGACGGACAGTGGAGTCTTAGTAATAGGGTATTTTTACCCTTTGGGCACATACTCCTAAAAAGTAAAAATAATTGTTTTATACATAATAATATGGGTTCATAACACATGGTGTAGACAAGACAATATTTGACGAAAAATTTCTTCTGAATAAAATTGTGATGCAAATTTACAGCTTATAAATAAATTTATTTATTTACATGACCATTGTATATAAGTATTCCAAGGCATTATATTTCTTTTTATTTCTATTTGTATAGCTTATTACTATTTTCTTCCTAAACAAATCGGAAAATTATATTTCCAACACGTGATGTGGAAGGAAGTGTTACTGTATTAGAGGTAATAAAAAAATATTACAAAATGTGTTAACCTCTTTAAAAATACACATACGTAAATTACAGTATGGGTTTGAAATGCCGCATACAGCCTTTATATATTTTGCTTGAGCTGTCAAATTGTTCTGATGTAAACACCCCATGCATTTTCTTTGATTAATTAGTTTGCTATGTTTTTCCTATTACTAGACTGAAATAAATTAAGAATCTTGATGTGTTCATTCATAATTATGAAATATTACTTCTTAAGGATAATCACTCTGCCTGAAATACAAGTTAGAGTTTGTGCTCTCAGAATGATAGGATGGATATTTTAGGGGAATAGATAATTAATCTTAGTAAATTGCATACAACCACAACGGGGATTTATTCCTAAATCAATGAAATACTTGGTCTTACCATTTGGTTTTAGAATAAACTACTGGAATAATAATTAATTAGCGCGAGAGGAAATTTTCTTATTCAAAGAGAGTTAGACTAACAAGCCCTATAATTTTAGAGGTCGATGTCAAAACACACTGATATGTATGGAGTTGGGGGTAACAGAAACAACGTCGTATCGGGGTACTGTATATAACCCGACTGGTGTTATAACGAATACAGGTTCCAAATAATATTATACACACATTACACACACAAAACTTAAAAATACCTTTTGCTGGTACTGGTTGGCGTGGAAATTTTGTCGAAATTTCAGACTATGATCTATCTCTATGCCAAATTTTATCCAGATCCGTTCACCCGTTTTTGCTTGAAACATTAACAAACAAACATCCATCCTCTCTCACAAACTTTCGCCTATATCTAATACCTTTAAACGAGCAATTCTTGTATATATGTATATATTTATATATATAATCTGAATCTCGGAAACGGGTCCATTGATTTTCATAAAAATTTGGTATGCAGAGGGTTTCGGAGGCGATAAATCGATCTAGCTAGGTTTCATTTTTAGAAAACGTAAAAAAAAAGCGAGCAATTTTTAATTTAAAATATTTCTTTTACATGTAGATCTTCGAAGCTCGTGATCTGCCCATCAAGGATGTGACCGGCAGCAGCGACCCGTACATTAAAGTGTTTCTATTACCCGACCGCAAGAAGAAATTTCAGACGAAAGTGCACAGGAAGAATTTGAACCCGGTTTTCAATGAAACCTTTTTATTCAGGTACGTAATTGATTTACTGCTAAATAATTTTAAATTATAATATTTTAAGACTAAAATTGGAATATGACTTAATTATTTCTTTGTGATCGTTTTCATTTGATAGGAAATTTTCTTTAAATTTTCCTTAAATTTAAAAACCTGTTCGTACCGCTATTTTTTTTGACATGTCTACAGACATCTATAATAAAGTATTCTCTATGCTTTTGTTTTTAATTTGTAATATGCTATTTATTATGGTCTATATATTTTAATAGTAGTAATTATGTTTTTAATGAAAGTGTTATTTGGGATAGTTATTTCTAGGGTAATCTTCACAACGGCCTGGCAGTTTTGAATATTTTTATCGGCCTACCTAAATGTCTGACTGCGGTGGCGGACCAGTTAGAGTAGTGGAACTCCTTAGCATAACAATTACCGACTTATCTAGTCTGCTGGGTATCGTCACCAGTCAGCTCAAAACTGAAATGGTTCTTTCATATAAATACCGAGTGGTATTACGTGGAATGGACGCCTACAGTGCACTTGCACATTTCGAGTATATGTAACTATGTTTAAATTTGTATCCTTGATTTTGTTTCGACGTTTCTTCTTAAGGCGAGTCATAGAAAATGCGGTAAAAATATTTCATATTTATTTATTAGATACCGGATATGCGTTTCATGTCTAGGATAGTTCTTAGATCTAGAATCTTATACTCATTGACAAGTGTCAATAGGTATAAGGTTATTAATACATAATGTAGTATTTATTTGGCTTCAAATTAACACTAATAAACCAAATTACTGAGCACAAAAAAAATCTTTCGTACTTATATAAGTTTCTATGCCCACCTGGTTCCCGAAGTAATAAGTGAAATTGAGTTTCAGTGTCCTACACCGTCTTGACAAATTGGTCCTTCAACAAATTTGATCACTTTATTTTGATATTAATTTTGTTTGACGGTCTGAAGGAATGTATAATAGACAAATGTGGAAGTTAACGTTTGTAAAGTGAACTAGAGACTGCGCGTTCCGGTTTTTTTTTCTACAATAATAATAATAATTTTATTTCATAAGCACAGGTATACATTCATACATTTATTGTTGGAGACTCCTCTTAAGCATGTAGAATGCCTGTGCCAGGAGCCTCCGCTTTTCCGTACCTTATAATACCTATGAATGGCATGAACATAAAATCCATGCCGAGAAATTTTACAAAAAAATAAATAAATAGAAAACAAAACAATAAAAATAAATTTACAAAAAAAAATAGTAATAAATAAAAAACACGAATACGTATCTACCCTACCCAATACACATTTTGTTTATAGTTAGTTCTTTGTAATGTAATATGTTAACTCAATTGTAATGTAAAACAAGCGCAGACAGAGCACTAGAAACTATATATATAATATTGAGATATAGAATATATAGAATATAACATTGTTTAAAAGAAACTACTTTAGTACTTTTGATATTATAGTTCTTTCGCTAGAGGACTCTCAAAATTTCTCGTGTGTTATTTTGAGTAAGAATAATACGACTGGCCTGTTGATCTAGTGGTTAGTGACTCTGACTGCTAAGCCAGAGGTCGTGGGTTCGATTCCCACCCAGGACAAATAATTGTGTGATGAGCATGATAATTTGTTTTGTGTCTGGGTGTAATTTATCTATAATATGTATGTATTTAGAAATATATAAGTATGTTTATCAGCACTCTGGTTACCGTAGTACAGGCTCTGCCTAGTTTGGGATCAGACGGCCGTGTGTGAGATGTGTGGAGTTATTTATATATGCCCCTTATTCAACAAATTGTATGAAGTAATTTATTTTCCCGCCCAAACTCGAGTAGGTCACTGTGCACATATGTGAGTGTTTGTTTTAAAGGAGAGTCTACACAACAAGTAGTTGAAGCTTGGGGATTTTATCGACACATCAAGTGATCAGCCCTTCAGCGTAGCAATGGGGCCAGTCTTTGGGGAAAGTTACGATTTAAAAGTGAGGTGGAGGAATTCTATGACGACTCTTTTAGGGTTCCGTACCCGAAGGGTAACCAACGGGACCCTATTACTAAGCCTCCGCTGACCGTCTGTCTGTCTGTCAGCGGGCTGTATCTCAGGATCTGTAATATATAAACAGTTGAAATTTTCACAGAATGTCTATTTCTGTTGCCGCTATAACAACAAATAATAAAAATAATTTAAAAATTAAAAGCTCTCCTACTAAAAACGTGTGCCTTTGTGTTAATTTTGTACGATGGTACGGAACCCTCCATGCGCGAGTCCAACTCGCACTTGGCCGGTTTTTTAACGTACTTTCTTCATTTTAGTCGTTTTTTCTTATTAGCTTAGCTACTTGTCATTACCTACTTTGTAAAATGTTTAATTAGTTAGCCAATGACAGTGTAGGGTTATTTTTGACTCTTTAAGTACGGAACTCTAAATAACCAACAAAGAACGATGAAATGTAAAAAAGCTTTTTTGCTTTTTCAATTATTATAACTGTCGGGAACTTTAACGGAGGTTGACAACCTCGACGGATGTCAATTTCATAATTTGAATATGGAATAAATAAGTAGCAAACTAAAGTTTGGCAAAAGTCGATGACTTTACCATAAAAAAGTGAATATTTCACCGCCTGTTAGAAGTTTGATATTGAGCAAATCAAACGTCGAAATTAATCATGTCAGCCTCGAGGTTATTTGCCAAATAAAATGTCCAAGGGTTTGTAAGTCTTTTAGTGTTTTTTTAAATATACTGTCTGAGACTAAATAAGTATTTTGGCTTGTTGGCAGCCTATGCAGTTTTGTAAAAAATTTGTAGCTTAGTAAGTGATATAGTTACGAGACGGTCATTATATTTATACAAAAAAAAGAATAAGGATCGTGTTTAAAAAATCTACTTTCATTAATGTAGCACATGAATACTAAATATACATATACAATTGAATTGTATATGTATATTAAGTATTCTTTTGATTGAGTTTTGTCAACATATTCTGTTAAAAGAATTGTTATTTTTTTCAATAGAAGAAAACCTTTTGAGGTTTTCTTCTATTGAAAAAAATATCTTTTATTGAATATAATTTCTATCGCGTCACAATACGCGATAGAAATTAAAAAAAAGAAAATTTGCTTAACTTAATAATAACTAAAAAGAGCTGTGGCGTATCTTAAGATTCAGTAGTTTTATTTCATATAACACACTTTATCCTCATCAATATTAAAGTCTTATACTTACTAAATTCCCTTTCAATCTGGCTTTCGTCCCGGTCACACCACAACTTCGGCACTAGTTCATAATACTGACGATAAATATATTAGATCAGAATATATTGACGTGGATATATTACAGCACTTACCTTACTCGACATTGCAACAACACATTCAATACTATTCTACGACTATCACATTCTTCTCGCTATACTGAAGTCTCTCAACAAATCTTCAAGAACAATTGATTTGTTTCATATGGACAACACATACGCATTGAAAATCTTTTTATTTCTCGTGGTGTACAATTGTACACCATAGTTTGTTTTTTTTTTATTGTGTAATGGAATAGGCTTCCAACTTGACTGATGGAAAATGATGATGAAGACGGAGATCGTGCACACCTATCCAAAAGAATCCTATTCACTCTACTCTTGAACGTTCCAGGTATATTTTCTCTGCTCTACACTTCTACATTTCCCGATTAGCATAAATTACAGCTCTAAACAATTGTGTTCGTTTTACATAATTTATGGGAATATTATTTATAGATATATATACACTAATGTACATGTCATTGGCGGCATTGAGTTGGTTTTAATTATTAAATTTGATGACGCTATATTATTGTCAGCACGAGTGTCAAAAGCTTGGGAATTCACATGGATACCTTATTCCTGAGATTTTTAGCCGCAGGAGGTTAGTCGTAAACTTTACGCTTCAGCTAGGTCCTTGACAAGTTTTCAGGAGGCGGCGTGCCTGGCCACCAGGGGAGTCTCTCTGGTGGTCGGGCGCATCGAGGCGCTGGGTTTGCGGGTGGCCCTGGATAAGACGGAGGCCCTTTTATTCCATGGGCCCCGTCGTGGTCCACCCCCTGGCGCCTCTATCGAGGTCAACTCGGTTCTCGTACCGGTTCAGGCCCACATTAAATATCTGGGCCTGATCCTCGACGGTAGGTGGCGCTTCGACGAGCACTTCCAACAGCTTGCTCCCAGGCTGGTCGGCGCTGCGTCCGCCCTTGGGCGACTCTTGCCCAATTTGGGCGGACCCAGCGTCGCTACGAGGCGGCTGTACACGGGGGTTGTCCGGTCAATGGCACTTTACGGTGCATCGGTGTGGGCGGGGGCTCTGACCGCCCAGAATAGGGCACGCCTCTGGCGCCCTCAGAGGGTTATGGCGGTTAGAGCCATACGTGGATACCGCGTTGGCCGGGACTCCCCCGTGGGATTTGGAGGCGGAAGTGCTCGCCGAAGTATATCGGCGAACGGCTGAGTTCCGGGCGGGAGGCGGCAGTCGGCCCCCGCCCGAAGAGGTACGCGAATGGCGTGAGGCCGCTCGCCGAGCCACCATGGCTCGTTGGTCGTCCCGGCTGGAGGCTCCACGTGCTGGCTTTGCCGCCGTGGAGGCGCTCCAGCCAGTCATCGTCGAGTGGGCAGGGCGGCAGCATGGGACCCTTTCCTTCCGACTGACGCAGGTTCTTTCCGGGCACGGCTGCTTCGGGAAGTACCTGCACTCGGTCGCTAGGAGGGAACTGAGTCCCGCCTGTCACCACTGCGACTGCAGTGAGGACTCGGCTCAGCACACGCTGGCGGTTTGCTCCGCCTGGGCGACGCAGCGTCGGGCCCTCACTGCAGTCATCGGAGGGGATCTCTCGCTACCGGCCGTCATACGCTCCATGGCCGATAGCGACAGGAATTTTACCGCGGTCGCGACCTTCTGTGAGGACGTCATCTCACAGAAGGAGGCGGCGGAAAGGGTCCGGGAGGACGATCTCCACTCGGACCTAATTCGCCGCCGGCGAACCGGGCGGCGGAGGCGCGCTTACCAGCGCCTCATGCCGCCCTGAGTGTGGCCGCGGGTGGACGGGACGGGTTTTCCTCTCCACCCGCTATAGTGGCCCCCCGCGAGGAGGCGGCGTCCAATTTGAGAGGTCTTTACCCAGAGGTGGTGCCCGCGCTTTTGCGGGCAGGCGCTAGGAGGGTTCCGGATGTCTTAATAAAAGCTGTTCCCGGATCCCTCCTACTTAAGGCGCAGTACGGCACACCGTGTGGTTTTAGTCGGTTCGATTCCGACACACCGCCCCACCGAAAACCCCGGTGGGGTGACGGCCCGAGGGGGTTTCCACACGCACAAAAAAAAAAAAAAAAGAAGGTCCTTGACAAGTTGACTTAAGTTAATCGCGGGAGAGGCATGCCTCTCCCACGATTAACTTAATTCAACTTTTCGGGACGTATGGGCCGGCTCGACCGGAGTGATACCACGGCCACACAGAAAACCAGAGCGAAACAATGATTGCGTTGTGTTTCGCCAAGTGAGTGAGGTGCAGGTGTCCACGGGCGGCGGTAGTCACTTACTCTAGCCTTTAAAAAACAGCTTTCTACCGATTGATACTAAATATGCACTTGTACAAACACTTTTTCTCCCAATTCTGGACTATGGTGATGTCAGCCATTTGATTCTTACCAAAGCCCAACGTAATAAGCTGGAGTGCTATAAAATTGTTGTATAAGACTATGATCACGTTTCTGAATACCGCCAAAAGTTCAAGTGGCTACCGATTTGCTTTCATAGGAATACTCGGATCCTCATGTTACGTTACAACATCTTATTCAACCTTATCGCCCCCTATTTTTATCACAAAAGTGATTCAACATTCTTCATGATATACGTATGAAATGTCTAAGGTCATCTGAAGATTTGAGAATGGAGATGAATCCTCGTGGGTGATCTAGTTACATAACTCCCGTATTTGTGTATGGAGTATAATATATCTATGTGCGTATAAGGTTTGTTGATTTGTTAATTTTTTTATGCGCTGCCGTTTCATCTGATCATAATGAAATTTTAAATACATAATAATAAAAATTGTTTTTGCCAGGGATACAAAAAGGACACAGACATTACATACAGAAAACAGATACTGTTCGGGAGAGATGGAAAATTTACTTTTATTCAAGTGAAGGCGGGGGCGAAAGCCAGTGTTATATCTATACTAATATTATTAAGCTTAGCCTTATTTGTTTGATTGTCTGGTTGAACGCGCTAATCTCAGAAACTACTGGTTCGAATTGAAAAATTATTTTAATTTTGGATAGCCCATTTATCGAGGAAGAGTGTTGCAAAAAGGGGGAAAATTTACAAACGCAGACTAAGTTGCGCTGGTCAGCTATTAAAACTATAATATGTACCAGAGGCTTTTTGATACATCCTATTTAAGGTTGACTTAAAAAATTGCATTTAACAAGGCGTTGCATTTAATAAGGTCATATCTACGTATATACGAGAAATTTCGAAAAGTTTCGTGTTTAACAAGCAAAGCTATAAAGGTGGACAAATAAAGCGTCATCGTCTATCTAAAAATAAAATAACACTTCAATCACTCAAATGATAAAAAATACTGTTCAATGATTTAAACGATTCTTATTTATATATATAGATAATTTAACAATTTTATGATACTTTCCAAATAAACCTTAATTCCAAATAAACAAACCTAATTACATCACGACTTTTTTAATCTTTTAATCATAATAACAGTACCAACTATTAATTCTTAAATGACGTACATTCCAATAATACATATTTAATCGTTCTGACAATTTCAACAATTAGCTCATTTATTTTATGCAAAAGTTCTACCATTATTCAATTATAGTACTAACTAATTAATAAATAATCTCAGCCTCATCTGGCGTAGAAAGGCCAAACTTCATAGTGACTACTGATCCTGAATCGCGCAATAAAGTTTCTCGTGCCAATTAGGATACACATTAAATAGACTGCAGCTTCATAATTAAATAATCAGAAGATCCGAGACACCATCGATGTCAATCACTGATACATGTTTAGAGTAACCACATTGTAAAAAAGATTCTTGTCATGAGCTTATTCAATTGTAAACATCATTTGAATTTAAAACAGTGTCAAAACATTCCACTGTATATATTTCTTTTCAATTGGCTAAATTTTTTAATTTTGCTATTTCCTCCTTTAGTGTGCCATATGAAGAGCTGCGCCAGCGGTACATCCAGTTCTCCGTGTACGATTTCGACCGCTTCAGCCGCCACGACCTAATCGGTCATGTGGTCCTCAAAGGTCTACTGGAGTCAACTGATTTGCAGCAGCAAATCGAGTATACCATGAACATTCTTGCTGCTCCACAAGTAAGAGAAAAAATTATTATGTTTGTAGTAGGTAATAGTATTTATTTTTCATGAATTTTACATCCCATCTGAAACAATTTCCATCAAAGTAAATAGACAGTAATTTATATTTCTCTAAAAGCTTGTCGCTAGATTTACTTGTGTAAATAAACAAGAATACATAATGTATTTAACTTGATATTTCCATACGTAATTCTGAGATAAAATATCACCTTATATAATATTAATAACTTCACACATCTCACACACGGCCTTCTGATTCCAAACTAGGCAGAGCTTGTACTGTGGTAACCAGACTGCTGATAACCATACTTATATATTTCTAAATACATACATATTATAGATAAATTACACCATATGTTTTTAAACATCAGATAAATCTCGCGACACGCTTTTATATCATAAAAATTGTGTACGTAATGCAATAAATTGATGGTTTTATTTTAATGTAATGTTTATTTTCTTTTTTTTGAACATTTAAATAAAAGCTTGTCTTTGCATTTTTTTTTTTAATATTAATCTTTAAAAAACAGTTAGGTTAGACAAAATACTACAATCACGTCGTCTATTAGTATTAATTAAAAAAAAAAACATGCGACAGACGAATATTGCCAATTTACAAACTTCAGAAAAAAAAAAGTTATCTGTATGAATACGTATCTTTCCTCGGAAGCTGTCAGTTTATGTCTCGGATGTTTACAGAGTTCTTTGAAATAAAATTCCTTAACAAAGACATAATTCATGCGAGTTCCCATAACTTAATTCTTAGTTCCTTTATCAGTACAGAAAAAAGAACGTGACTCCATTAAATCACTTTTGTCATGTTAGTTAACTTTTCCTTGTCTCTTAAGAACAGCCTTTTTACATATAATTATCTTTGCTTCTATAATATTTTAACTTAAAGACTTCATAAGACTTCCCCAATTATGAAGATTGATAAAATGGGTTCAGTAGATTTCCTGCTCAAAATAGGAAAATACAATGTGTACCTATTTTCTACTCCCTGTTTATATAACGTTCCAATGTGAAGAGTTTTAATCTCTTTTAAGATCGGTTGTACAGTCAGTGTTGAGCCGGGTTTGTCCCTTGAGTATTTTATACTTTTTTATGTTTAACACAGTTAACAAAGTCTTCAAATGTTTTTTTTTTATTTACATTGAATAGTACTTTATCCACATCAGCCCTTTTCATTTCAGTTGCGTAGTTCGTCGTTCTACTGTATAAGTGCCTCCACCCAACAAACCACTCAAAACTTTTTTGGTGAAATAGTATCTGGTGTTGCCAGTGTTTTTACCAAAAATACATTGTGGTGTTGCTAATTTACTGTTTAAACCAGATTCTGGTCATGTAATACGGGGTTAGATAGGAATTTCCTGTCGCAAACAATCAAATTGTTAACTATGAAGGTTTCGTTGTGGTTTATCGTTAACAAACGTGGTGCAGCAAACGTCTATGTTTTACGGTGATTGTTTTACATTAGGCTGAAGAAACGAGCATTCGAAATGATCTTTTGTTTCTTAATAGTACAAAAAATCTCTCACAATATCAGAAATCCTCTCTTAAACTCATGTGTCTACTATATATCTTAAGGTTGTACAATAAATGAAGGTAGATTTGAGAAGAACTTTGTTATTTAAACTCAGCAGTTTTAACGGAAAAGGACCCAAGAAAGTGAAGTAAGACGAATCGTTTGATTAATGGTTTTAGATTTCGCCGAGATCCAGCTGAGATTGTTGAGGCTGTAGGTTTAATCAATTGAATTGAGTTAAAGTAAAATACAAGAATTATTAACTACTAATGAATAAAAATATTAAATCCGGTTAAATCATTCTTCGTTGAAGTTATAACTATTATAATGAGACTCATAACGACAGTGAAAGTGTTTCGAACGAAATTTCAGAGTTTTCATGTTTAAATATTCACCTTATTACATTTCTTTGAAAGTGCCTGGGCCCACTCTTGTTTATCATCTACATTAACGATGTCTTATTTGCAGATGATAGGACATTGTTTTCAGTGCTAGTAATAATAACTTAACGTTCGATACAGAAATAAAATAAGTGGTTCCAAGCAAATAATTTAAAAATAAACTTTTAAAAATAAAAATAACGACGTTCGAACAAAGAACCAATTACAAAAACCCTGTGGGAACATAGGTATGGTCCTGAAATAATTTGAAGAAACAGACTCTAGAACATTTTTAGGTAGGTATAAGAATATAAAAATGGATAATTGGATAGGGATATGTCTCGTGTTGTCGCCACATCAAAAACTTTTATTTATTTAATTAAAAGTAGGGGCAAACTATAATAGATAATTAAGCAGTTCACTATTTAATAAAAAAATAGTTAATAGACATCATTATTACTAGTTACACCGGTAACGCAATGCTATTGGTCAGTTGATAAATATTGATGAATAGTGGGGTTATAAAAGGCTGGGCCCACATTATAAGTTGTTAACAATCACTTGAGTGCTGATGGAGGTACGAACAACATGGCATTTTCATAGTTTATAGCAATAGTTGTGAGACTGTTTCTAACACTTGGCAAACTCAAACCAGTAGTGTATGCAAACGGCTGAACCAATACTGCTATGCGCAACTCAACAAATAACGAAACAGTATTCAAAGCCCAAAAGAGATGTGTTCGAGCGATATGAGGTATACAAATAAAGATTTAAAAGTTAGTTTTACAGCTATCGAGCTGTGAAACTAACTTTTAAATCTTCATATATTAATTAACATTCCCTTTGTTTGTATTTATATGAAATAAATAATAATGTCTATTTATTTGATACTTTAAATAGTTCACGACATAATCATAAAATTCGTTTTACACAACATAAAAAAACAATCCTACTAATATTATAAATGTGAATGTTTGTGAGGATGTATGGATGTATGGATGTGTGGATGTATGGATGTATGGATGTATGGATGTATGGATGTATGGATGTATGGATGTATGGATGTATGGATGTATGGATGTATGGATGTATGGATGTTTGTTACTCTTTCACGCCAAAACGATTGAACTGATTGCGATGAAACTTGGTACGTAGATAGCTGGAGACCTGGATTAACATAAAGGCTACTTTTTATCCCGATATTTCCACGGGATCGGGATTTAAGCGAGTAAAACCGCGGGGCGCTGCTGGTATTCAATAAAAACTTACCAAAATCTTTGTTACAAATTAACAATAAGAACTTTTTTAGGGTATATTTTACAATAAGTTAACACTTAACTGACCCACAAAAGAATTAACAGGGTAAGTACTGTTTGGAGTGGTAGCTAGGTATGAAAGCCGATTTTTTATTGTGTGACATTGAAATTAAATTAAATTCTTATTTTGACAAATTAATGTGACATCGTTATTTGATTTTGTGTTATTATGTACACTTGGTTATGTAATTAATCGGCCTTAATCGGCCGGAAATTGTTTACTTTGCAACGCTAAATTATTATGTATTGCGTTCAGCAATAAATAAATGATTATGATTATACCTACTCCAGACCTCTGGAGAATATTATCGTAAACAAATAATCTGTTAAAGAATATAATAAGTTTTCAGTTGACTCGAATAAGACATTGACATCTGACCTTTGTCTCAAGAGAGGATTTGTTTTTTTAAACTCTTAAATAAATATTAGTTTTGATAACTAAGAATTTTTTAAATAATGCATTTTGTTTGTAAAATCTACACTTAAATTTGTAATGTAAGAGTTATTCAGCTAAATAATGATACACTGAAGCAGAGGTGTCCCAAACTTCTTTGTCTCATAGACCACTTGCCATATTTTTCGGGTTTGAGTAGACCCCTCGCTTAGCTAATATGATCTAAAATATTAAATAATGGAAATCTAGATCTAAAATATTTTTTAATACGCTCCAGAAACAAATAAACCCGTTTGTACCTCTCATTCCTATTTGTTAGTTGATGAATTAAACGTAAGTTCGAGTCTTCCTACTTTGACTTTGCTAATGTCTGAGACAAGAATACTGGCTACCATTAAATGTGCAAGTTCCTATAAGTTGAAAGTGTTTTGCTAACGACTTATGTGTATAAAAATATTTTACTATTTTACAGTTTTATAAGATATTAGCAACCCGCCCCGGCTTCGCACGGATGTAAATTATACACTTAAACCTTCCTCATGAATCACTCTGTCCATTAATGAAAATCCGTTCAGTAGTTTTTCAGTTTATTGCGATAACAGACAGACAGACACGGTGAAGAACTTTGTTTTTAGTAGTGATACAAATTTTTTAGTAATATTATAAAATTTTGTAAATAAGTTAGAGTACAAAACCTACAAACCTGTGTATGTGGGTCATTCCATTAATGGAAAGTCATTTTTTATTTGCTTACACGTAGACCCCTTGTATGTGGTCGTCGACCCCTGTGGATCGCTATGGACCACTTTGGGTATCAGTGCACTAAAGTAAGATCTTAGAAATTATTTTCGAACTTGATCAAAACTATTTCGATTATTTTTGTGATCTACTTAAAATGCTAAACTAGTAGAAAACGTATTCTAGAATTCTAGTCTTCGACAGTTAGGCATAATAAACGTACTATTTAAAGATATTACTTTGATAACCTCATAATTTTCAGTAAATGATCTAGCAACTTATTGTACTCCCTATACTTGGCACGTTACCAGACTTAATCGTCAGCAGCTAAATTGGAAATCGATCGGCTTGGAATTATAATGCAATTATACTAGTAGATCAGCTTTCAGGTGAAAGTGAAAGGGTAAAGGTGAGAATTCCTCTTATTATTTCAATAGCGGTATAGTAGAATTTAATACGAAAGTAGGTAATGGGTTTTTATGGTCTTGGCAGGGAACGCATTTAATAATATAAATAAAAATATTTTGTTTTCAGTTTTTTTATGTTTTATGTTATGGTTAGACCATAGTGTCTAGAGAGGCCAGATGGATTGTTTATTTTTTAATTTTTATTGAAAACGTATAGGAAAGGAAAAAATAAGGATAATTAGGAACCATGAAATTAAGTGTCCATAAACTCCGCCTAATAGACGATCGCTGGAACAAAAAAGTTTTATTAGCAGCGACTACGGACTGGAATTAGATAGGAGTTACATCTCTATAAACGGATCTCCGACATAATATCCTGCCATTAACAAGTCGCAATGTGAAGCCTTGGTTGGAGAATCGACAAAGCTTAGTAAAAAAAAAACAAAACTGCAAGAGTTTCACAGCCTAAATACTGGAGTGTGAGGTTACGTCCCCTAGTAGAAGAAGGAGTCCACACGTCTAGCAGGGAGTCCTTAGAAGTTTGGAGATACCTTCCTTGAGATATATGAGACTATGTCTAATCTATGACTATGATTGGCCTGTTGGCCTAGTGGTTAGTGACCCTGACTGCTACGCCATAGGTCGTGAGTTCGATACCCACCCGAGTGTGTTGGGTGTTCTTTGTGTCCGTTGTTTGTATGTTTGTAAAGTCCCCCGCGGCACAGGAGTCATTCCTAATGAGTTGTCTTTAAAAACAAAAACCTTATTCGTATGACGTACGTATATGTACTAATTATAATTGCATATTCTAATAATAGGCTTATTCTTACTAACAGATTAGTCTGCAGTGCACCCAGCTCATTATTAAAACTAATCACGTTTAATCCCACTGCCACGCTATAGACGATTCATAAACCTGTCGGATTACATACGTACATTCACTCGCGTGGAAATGCTTGTCCGTTCAAATATTCTATTATTGAGTTGCTATTCAAATTTTTCAAAATTGTTTGATAGAGACCACTTCAGATAATAAAATATAAGAGTAATGTTGCATGCCTGTTACTAAGAACAAATTTGTTTGTCGTCTTCTACATAATTATCAGTTAAACTGAGCAGACTATTAAGAACACTGATATTGTACTCAAAGTTAATCACGTCCGAAGTTCTCGCTTATTTCACTCCATAATCATTCTATACAATAGGCACAAGAAATACACATTGAGTTCGGAAACATTGTTTGTGGTAAACGATGTTAACCTTTTGTTACATAACAACAAGGTTCTAATCAATCTATCACTAGTTTTAAATTATTTTTACTATCATTTCTTTATAATAAAATAATTTTTTCGTGGGAGAGCCATGCTTCGGCACGTATGGGCCGGCTAGACCGGAGTGATACCCACGGCCTCACAGAAAACTGGCAGTGAAACAATGATTTCATTGCTTTTCACCAAGTGAGTGAGGTTACCGGAGGCCCTAAGCCTTCCCATTCCTCCCCCCCCCCTTCCACCCTTCCCCTACTCCCACTTTAAAGGCCGGCAACGCACTTTTGTGACTCTTGAGTTGCAGGTGTCCATGGGCGGTGGTAGTCATTTACCATCAGGTGACCTGTCTGCTTGTTTGCCCCCTATGCCATAAAAAAACAATAATTTTAATAATTTCATGTAATATACTGATTTATAATTACTTTTGTTTTTTTGTATTTGTATGTATACTTACAAATGTATTTCAATTAAGAGATTTCTATTAAGATACCCCAAGGTTGTTCTCGATTATAAAATTAAACTTATTTCTAAAATTATAAATTTGTGTTTTGTAACTTAAAATCAATTTGAATAAAGTTTTTTTAAAAGTTTCTTCTTTGTCTAGAGTTCCTTAGTTAAAAGACAAGTAAAATTTCAAGGATTCAGTGTTAAAACTTTTGCCTTAATTAAAATTTGTAAACTATAAAATATGTTAACTAAATCCTAGAAGATTAAGAAAATTATAGATTAACACATGAAAACATATCACTACATAGCGAGGAAGATCTTAGATTCAAATTATGAGAAACTAGCAGTGCCCCCCGGTTTCACCCGCGTAAGTCTCGATCCCGTCTGAATATCAAGATAAAAAGTAGCCTATATGTTAATCCAGGTCCCCAGCTATCTACATACCAAGTTTCATCGCAATCGGTTTAGTAGGTTTGGCGTGAAAGAGTTACAAACATCCATCCATCCAAACTTTTAAATTTATAATATTAGTGGGATGCTTATCTGACCAAAGCAATAGCAATCCCAAACGTAGCTTATTATTGACGCAAAACAAAACGTACTAGCCCGTGGTCGACGATCAATGATCACCAACTGTTAGTAACGTAGACAAAAATTAATATTACAATGAAATGTTTCCACATATCCGGAGATGGGCGCTACACAGTTTTTCCTGCGGCAGCTATAACCGTACCATTGTTTTCTGTACCTTGTGATAATATTCCTAATAAAATTATTATTATTATTCTTACATAGAACAATTCCATCCAGTTTTTGCTCTCTTGTCACTCCCGTACAACAGGATCAATAGTAATAATCACCAAAAGCGCCGAGTATACAGAATGAATTTTACCAGAAATATTGATATTTTAAAAATCCAATGATCCAGTTGTAGTTTTCATCAAAATCGGGCCCGAGACTCCTCTGAGTACTTTTCGCTATCCCTCATGGTTTTGAATTTTTCCATGCACGCCCAGTTGAAAAATTCACCCTGTATATATCTACGAGTTCCAGGAAACGATAAACAACACAACTGTAAGGAGTGTGCGGTCGATGATCTCCAAGTGTACCAAGTGTGTCACCACTATCCTGATACTGTGACTCCTGAACGTCAGTATCAGCATTAATAATCAACATGAAATGCCGAGCATCCATTTCTACGAGCTCCAGGAAACAATAATCTCTTGTGAAATCCGAAACGAATATAATAAAGCATTAAAAATCATCACCCTCCGCGCCTTTTCCCAACTAAGTTGGTGTCGGCTTTCAGTCAAAAGCAAATTAACTTTATCATTGCTATTAAATATATTTATTTATCCATTAAATACAGTTTCCAATAAAATCCACCAAGTTCGCTGAACGTTGAGGAATGTTGAAACGCGATCTTTAGTTGGATCATGCCCTTCTGTGCTCAAAAAGCACTTACACTCATAGCCGGACTAAAGATCAATAAGTTATTTATTATATATTTATCAATTATTTATTATTTAGAATCCTTAATTAGCTCTATAAACTTGAACTGTTTTATGTGTGGATGTACGGATGTTTGTTACTCTTTCATGCAAAAATTACTGAACCGATTGCGATTAAGCTTGGTATGTAGATAGCTGGAGATCTGGATTAACACATAGGCTGCTTTTTATCCCGATTTTCCCACAGCATCGGGACTTACGCGGGTAAAACCGCGGTGTGCAGCTAGTTAAAAATAGATTACCCTACATATCTTTTACCCTCCCTATTGAATGGTCGAGGCTCCCTCAGGTTACTTTTAATGGCATAATTTTTCCTAACAGCCATAGAGTAAAAAACCTGGGACTTTACATCGACAAATCTTTGTCTTGGGGTCCACAGCTGCAGGAGGTCAGCCGCAAAGTGTTTGCATCGATAGGATCTTTGAGAAAATTGCGCAACTTTCTTCCTATGGGCACTAAAACTGCACTGGTCCAATCTCTCCTCCTGCCAATCTTCGATTACGCCGATGCTAGCTATCTGGCTATTCTGAATTTCGTATTAAGCTCAAGTGGCTTCCTATACGGCTTCGCCGAAATGCTCATATTTTTGCCCTACTTTACAATACTTTGTTCAACCCCGCTACTCCCACCTACCTTAAAGAACGTTTCGAGTTTCTAAATTACACACATGCGAGGTTCCTGAGATCATCGGAAAATCAAGTACTGAAAATACCTTTGCATTCCACAAATTTTCTTCATAAGTCTTTTACAGTACATGCAGCTCACCTGTGGAATGCCTTGCCTGAAGCTATTAGACGTGCTCAATCGCTGCATACTTTAAAAAAAATGGTCACTGATTACTATGTCACAGTAATATTTCACTTGCTTTTAATACTGGATATGTGTATATATTTATTTTAATATCGGTATGTATGTATCTATATGTGTAAATGTATGTATGTATGTGTAATATGTGTATGTTTATATATATAGGTAAGGTATATATAATTATTTATTCCTTGTCTCTTAAATTCATTTAAGTTGCTACTTAGCTAGTCGTACACCTGCTAACTGCCCTATACATAACTCCATTGCATCTGTCCATCTAAAGGTTGTCTGTAAGAAATCGCAACTAGCGATAAGACCGCCGTTTGTACCATTTTTTTTTTTGTCTTTGTAAATATTTTGAAATGTTCCTCATGGTGTACAATAAAGAGTATTGTATTGTATTGTATTGTATCTTGTATAAATTGTTTGAAACTATAGATGTTTATATTTCCGTAATTTTTTCATATATAAAAACAATATTTTGCAAACCCTAAAACACAATGTTTTAAGTGAATAGATAAGCAGGTAAGAAGCATTAAAACTTCTATCATTCCGTCACGGTTCAGTTGGGCTACTTTAAGATATGTACAGACTTCCAGACTATGATGTAATTTAATGATACGTACCCATACAAAAATATTTTAACCATTATTTTCTTCAGGGTAGAATGAAAATTATATACTGCTAATTAATTGCCTAGTTTCAACGTTATTCCCAACTTAGCGATGGATATGGCAAAAGTTAATCAAATCAAAATTAAATAAGTATTGCTCACAGTTTCTTCTTTAACAAAAAACGCTTCTAACATCATAGATTTTAGTACTTTGTTAATTTAATTCTCCTAACTCCAACAGTAACCGTTTTTTTTAATTACTAGCAGTTTCCGCGCGGCTTCGCTCGCGTTTACATATTTATATATTTTGCGCGGAACCCTAATTCTTTTTCTAAAATCAAAGTAGCTAAGTTACTCCTTATTACACCATCTGACAGTGAAAGTCCCGTGGAAATCGGTCCACCCGTTCCGGAGATTAACCGAAACAAACAGACAGACAGACAAAAATTGTAAAAAATGTTGTTTTGGTATATGTACCGTGTATACATCCAAATGTACTTAGTAAAAAGCAGGCAATTTAATATTACAAACAGACACACTCCAATTTTATTTATTTGTATAGATGGTATAAATTTCATCCTCAATAAAAATGGTTTAGTCTGCTAGCCTTCTAACAATTACCGAAAGCTTTTACCGGAACAGATAATATTTTGAAACAAATATGAAAGTTAAATTCACAGACTCATCGCAAACTAGTGCAGTTCAAAACAACTTTTCAAAGTCAAGCTATTGTTAAAGGTCTTCCAGAAAGTTGGTCGAAAGCTGTTTGCCGGTGTCCATTTTCTACCAACTTTAAAACTTCTTCTATAGAATCTCTTTTTGTTATTCTTCAGTAGCTGCAAATGTTTTGCAAAAGTATAAGGTAATCAAGTCACGTACAATATAATTCTTTATGGAAAACGGTAAAAGAGAGATGAAGGAATCATGTCGGAGTAGCACCGTTATTGCTTGTTGCCAATGGCGAATAGGGCTTGGCCAGACGGAGGTGGGGGCAATCCAGAATAGCAATCCTATTCTCGGAGTAACAAAATAAACAATGAAATGGTACCTAATTAACTAAAAGTTAACAATGTTGTGGGTAAGGACAGTAAATATTAGGTTTAGATCTACATACAAAAAGTCATATTGTGAAAAACCTGTGGTCTGTAATGACAAAGGTTAAAATATATATTGTAGTACGGGGTCAATGGCATAAACAAAGGCGGTTTAGAAGTAGTAATTAATAAAACCTTCACAAGTAAACAAATATACAAAACTGTATTTAAGTTTAAAATTGTGCGTTTATAGAGGCAGTGACCCAGTATTATGTAAATGTCAAAAGATTTCATAACAATATACAATTAATCCAAGCTTAAAACGTTTAGAGCTCTTAAAACTTAAAGTTAATCTCCAATTTTAAGTCTTTAAACCGGGCAAAAGTCAAATTTATTTACACAAAGAGTTTTTTAAAATGTATTTATTATAATATATACAATAATTTCACAAGAGAAAATTGTAAACATGTTTATGGGAAACCTATGCGGTTTGTAATCAACGCTCAGTGTTGGTCTACGTCGCTAAATTTACAGTGTTCAGTGTTAATTAAGACTTTTGTTAGAAGTATGATTTAAGTTTGTATTTCGCATTATGGGCCTTAACATCTGTAGTATCTACTATTACACATCATAATTACACATCTGTGTAATTCCAGCGATATGCGTTAATGAACCGAGGAACTAGGTAAGCAGTCGTTCGATCGCCGTAGGTTTTGTTCGCGGCGTTCATTGGTTTCGAACCACACCGTCTCTTATGAGTAAGTAATGTGAATGTGTGTGGAAGTCATTGGCCATGTAGGGATCAAACTCGCAATAATCCCTACTACATTAGCTGGCAAGATGACCACTTTAACCATCTTCGTATAATTAATTTGAATAAATTTTAAACTAAAACAACACAAGTTTTGGTATACCCTAACGTTAGAGTGTATGATCATAAAAATAGGTTTTAGATAGATAAATAGATAACACTTTATGTGTACACCACGTGTCTTACAGTCGAAGTATCATTCTTACATTTGTCATACAGATAATGTACAAAGGACGGCCTTATTGCGAAATGCAATCTCTTCCAGGCAACCTTAGGATGGATCAATGTTTTTCGGAGAGACAGTTGTAGTTGGACGTGCATTTCAATTTTTTTATGAAAAACTACTAATTACTATAACTTAATCAATATAAAATATACAGATATCCTGTATATTTAGTATACTTATGCATACTAATACAAAACATACCTAAACAGATAATATATACTAAAGTCTATCATTTAACATATATATGTTCATTTAAACACAACATATTTCAATACGGAAATTATTAAACTAAAGATACATAATATGCATAAACCATTTTCTTAAAAATTGTTATTGATTGCGCTCGCCTAATGGTGACTGGCAACGCATTCCACAAGCGTCCAGCTTCAACAGTAAAGGATTGGTCATAAAATTTTGTGGAATGTCGTGGCATGTCCAGTCTCAAACCCTACTAATTTACTTCACCATAAATAACTATAGTCTGCACGAAGGATTAAAAAAATAGGTTTTCATCATTAGTTTTAGTTAAGTTGGTTTTGTAAACTTTGAATTAGTATCTAATAAATTTGGCTACATAAATTGTTTTTTTGTTATCAGGAGAAAAAAGATCTTGGAGAGCTGATGCTATCGCTATGCTATCTACCAACCGCGGGCAGACTCACCGTCACTGTCATCAAAGCCAGGAACCTGAAGGCGATGGACATCAATGGCTCATCAGGTCAGTGTTGAACAAGTTAAGGTTTTTTTGTAAAGTCAAGGAATAATTATACTTAAAGAATATATCTTAAGTCTAAAACCATCACTACGTGGACTGTGCCGCAGTGGAAGTGGCTTAAAAACTGTACCTCTCAGCACTGTCAGTTGACTATGTCATTTGAGTGATGCGGTTGTATCAAGGGATATTTCAACTGTGTTTAGTGCAGCTGCAAATACTCCAAATATACACGATATATAAGTTTTGGCCAACTTATAGTATTCTTTTAGGTTATATCTATAACTAAATAAAAATAATTCTAATGTCGTTCAGCGCCTCTTAACCTTCGAAAGTCTTTTGCTGTAATATTGTTAAACAACCATTTATAAATCACATGCTTGAAGAGATGCAATTAGAACTAAACATCTACATTTATACGCATCTAGCTTTTGCCTGCGGCTTCGCTAGCGTTGAGAGACCATCCATAAATTACGTCACACGTTAAGGTAGCCGACAATGAAGTGTGACATTGTGTGTAAAAGGGGTGGGGGAGACATAAGTTTTGTGACGTCACATGTCAAAATGTAAAGTATTAATCACAAAACTACAAAAGAAAGAGAAAGAGTTCACACGCTACTACACTTTTATAACAGAAAAAAAATTAGAACTGCTCTTTTCTGTTCTGGGTGTATTGCAAAATTTGTGACGTCACAACACCGACGGGTAATCCTGCCCCATAGCCCAGAGATCATTTTGCACTCACCGCCAAGCCTGGTGCGTTTTCTCCAAGACAAGAGAGCACTCGTCCTTTTCCGTATCTTTTCTCTTTTGACAACATTACCTCCTCGTTAAATGAGGTGACAGCTTTGGACCCCATCCATGGTCCATGGAAAACAAGACCTTAGAGAAGGACTTTCTTGAGTTCTGTATGGACAGAAAGAAGAAAGTCCTTCTCTAAGGTCTTAATTATCGCTATAACAACAATAATTAAAATAGATTCAGCGGTTTAGGCGTGAAAGCCTGAAACACAGACACCTATGATATTGGTATGGACAATTGTAAAAATCAATTAGTTTAATTATTTCGATTATTTCCTTTATCGCGAATTACGTAACCTTTAACCGTGAATAATATACTGTAACTTTATCCTTTTAGATTCATATTTTATTATACTTATTATTTAAAGAAAGTGTATGCAAATAGCCAGCAAACAGCGTTAGCAAAGTCAACTGAGTTCAAACTTTACACAAGTATAAACCAAATGTTTTCAAAGAGCACCTACACTTTGTTAAAATGGAATCTATTTATAACTTAAACCCACATCTTTGATTCATAATTGAGTCTTCTAATTCAGTACTATATTTAGATAGTGTTAAAAAAATTGGATATACCGTTTGACCTTTGTATCTTCATTTATTTAAAAGTTACGCGCCCTCGCTGCGTTTACTTACCGACATCGTGAATTTAGCACATTTTCAAATGCTGTTTAGGAAATGTTTAGTATACCTAGGAAACGTATATACTTAGTGAAATTCATTTTACACAACATTGGTGCCGATTTTATTGTACACTCGACTAAACTAAAACCTGACTTAATTTCTTCATATGAAATCAACCTAGTGTTCTTCGTAATAAGGTCTATTTGTTACTAGCATCTATTTCTCAGCGCCGCTAAATTTCACTAACACCTGTCAACGTATACTTAACTTTATTTCCACGCAGCGAGAGTCTCCATTTATTCAAACGCTGTATAATTGCCGTATAAAAACTTGTTCAAAACGAACAAGGATGACGTGTTTTTAATCTACACCTACGAAGACGCTTACTAAAAAACAGAGCAAAAGAGATAGCATTCAACGGATAGCGGCTCTCGCTACGTGGTATTAAAGTTTATTTAAGCGTATCCGACTTTAGTCGACAAATAAATTGCTTATTTCGATAGCGACATATGTTACCTACTTGTTTCAATTTGAAATAAGACCTTGTTTTGAAGTGTACAAGGTTTACATCTTATATAAAGAAAATTTTGTGAATTTTAATATAGCGAGTGAAGTAACAGAATTGGGACCATTGCCTACTGATTTTAGACATTATACACTTTTTCTAGTAATTCTCTATAAGGACGGATTACATAAATTTCTGGTGACATATACACAACAAAAACCGCCATCCGAGAAGTCGTTTTAAAAACCGTACATGGCTGGACATCCCTTTGCAATCTTTCTGGTTAGCATTGGTTCAGAACATTTTTGTACTCTGTTTTCAAATGAAATATATGAGTTGCCATGGGCGACGGTAGTCACTTACTTTAACTGCATAATTGACCCATCTGCTCGTTTTCCCCTATACCATACAAAAAAAAACCTTGCATATCCCACAATAAATGCAACTCTTATACCCTTTCTATGTATTTATTACCACCAAATAAAGCTGAAGCGTCTCTAACCATACTACTGAAATAACTTCTCGTTTATGTTATTACTAAAACTTCGGTTGTGTTCCAAACTTATTCAGTGTAGTGTAAAACAAATATGTAAATGCCTTTAATTTAATTAATACCACCTACGTATGTCTAATATTATTTGAGATCTATTAATAAAGCTAAAATGTTCCTACTTGAGTCCTATTTTTAAATTATTGCTTTAATTATTTATATAGTCACGAATGTCAGTAAAAAATCGTAAAGCTAGATAGTATGGAAAGTACCCACGCAATTATATATTCTGTGCCCACGGTTAGTATTTCTTCATGTACCTAATCTTGACAACCACTAGACCAGTTTTATTTTAGAACTATATAGAAACTGATAAAGACTAAATGAACGATAACCTAATGTTTTGTAAGAGAGAGGCTGACTTGAATTAAACAAGGTATTGGTATTTTATACTAAATAGGTTGATGGAAATAATTGAAATAGGGAATAAACTTTACATCGCCATCGTTAAGACATGTGCACCTACACCTCAAAAAGCAATTACTGAAGAGAAAAATAATATTGAATTCAATTTTTGTTCAAGCCAACTACTTTTTGGGTGTACAAAACGACCCTAAAACTTGACCACAGTTTTCTGTAACACATATAGTTGATAGGTGTTTGCCGCTGGTCTTCCACGCCTAGCTTGTCAGTAGACGTTCGTAGACTTCACAAACTTTGATAACATTGTGGAGAAATGGCATGCAAGTTTCACAATGGTTAGACAGCTAACCTATTCCTTGCTTCTCTTGGATAATTCTAACTACAGTTGCACCTGTGTTAAATTAAAGTTATAGATTTCGCTTTGCATACTTGTATTTTGCAGACCCTTGAGTACATTATATAAGTACTTATGCTTCTAGCAAACTAAACGTTGAAGTTGAGGAAGACTATTATGTTAGCTTAAATTTCCATAACATTGTTGTACTTTCATTGGTAGTGCATATTGATGAACCGTTACAATAATATTCCTCATATTGCAAGCTAAGTTACGACTTCAATATCATAGATTGAAAATACTTCTCTGCATCAGTAATTATTACCTTACTATGTTAGGAAGGGTTTAGGGCAGGTAGGATAGACGGGTAATGATTGTTGCTGCATTTAATTTATGCTGAATGGAATTGTACTGCCTCCGAGTAACAATTTTTTTAGTCAAATATCGGTTGCAGCCGTTTTCATCCTGACGACCCTTCTTTGTTTGCTACTATTACTACGAGTGTTGTGGGTTCGATTGTGATGTGAACTGGTATTGGTAGAAATCTCTGTTTCCTCATTTAGACTCAAAACGTTCCATTATGCATTCAGACACGCCTCGCTAGTTGAGCCAGCCTAGTTACTTCCAGAAGCGCCAAAGCCTCGTCGGGCGTTCACAGGATCCTACGAACGACCTCGCATCCGCAAAGTTTCTTGCCCATTGTGTGGTCACTCCCTCGCAATCCAGGATAACGTGGGCTGTCTCTGCGTTAAGACATCCTCTGCATAGAAGGGTAATCGATGTCGATTCAGGGAAAAATGTCCCGTAATGGTTCCTACAACTATTCGGATATCTAGCCGGTTGAGACTAAGCAGTCTACAGGTTAAACGTGGTGAGACTCCATTTAGCACCAGTTTAGACTGTCTGCAGCCAGGTATGTTGGTCCAACGACTGTTGTGCGCTTCACGAGTCCATTGCCTTACCCAAGAGCAAAGTTGGTTGAAGGGCAGTGCACGATCATTTGTACTGTGTCTGGGTGTAATATATCTATAGTATGTATGTATTCAGTCATATACAAATATATGTTTATCAGCTGTCTGGTTTCCATAGCATAGGCTCTGCCTAGTTTGGGATCAGACGGCCGTGGCGTCTTAGGATATTAACATTATTATAGACACGTTGGCAAGGTCTATGTGCTTGTTTGGCAACTTAAATATATCGAAGGTGAAAATTGTATTTGATCGACCTTTCCTTAGATATAAAACTATCTAAGGTACTATAACACAGATTACAAAACCCAAATCGGTGAAACTGTTTCTTAGAAGCACACTACCTCGTTTTTTAAAGGTTAACTGGATTCGGGTAAGTACACATTAGGCATACTCTATTTACATTATGGATAATACGGCTTATTACACAAAATGTCTTATTCAGTCGCCCTATATGTATAAAGATTATGCAATACACAAAACCAATAAGATAAATACAAAGGTTTTCTTCTCACGTTAAAGCAATTTCTAAAGTTGTATCGCGAACCGTCATCAAAAGAATACTAATGCGAGACGTGGGATTCGGTATTTGGGACAAATACACCTGATGTACTTCGAGGACATCTAAAGGTTTTTCTGAGAGATATTTGAGACTCTTTGTGCCTCAGGCTCCATCCGCATTCATTGTAGACTACAAAAAGGTCAAGTACATATATTGTATACGGCACTATGGCAAACACTTTCGCGGTTGGTACATTTATGTATTAAAAAATAAAGGATTCGGGTCTCAATCGCGTTTAATACTTCAAATAAAAAATGCTTTTGATTTCCCGACATTTTGCTCGATTTGTCCCTATTATCGTCACAGGAGGTAGTCAGTCTAGCCTGGACGATTCTTCTCAATCGTGTGTATGCGGCGAAATCTCTCTACCGATACTACTTTAAGAGCAAGTTATTTATTTTCGCTTGGCAATTGACAAATTACTCTAGTGTACAAATAACAACTACTAAGAAGTAATCCTTCACAGTCTCTTCAACAGCTTTTAATCGAGTCAAACTTTGTGATCGAGTGTTTTTAAAGTTTAAGACTTTGGAAACACTTAATATCAAAGGCCTTTTATACTTTTTACTTTGGTACTTTGCAGATATATTCTTAGTATTATTTACCGTGGTTTGTTAATTAACAGGAATATTTGCGTAATAGTTGTTGTGGTAACCTAATCCTACTAATCCTACTAATATTATAGACGTGAAAGTTTGTGAGGATGTATGGATGTATGGATGTGTGGATGTATGGATGTATGGATGTATGGATGTTTGTTACTCTTTCACGCCAAAACTACTGAACCGATTGCGATGAAACTTGATATGTAAATAGCTGGAGACCTGGATTAACATATAGGATACTTTTTATCCCGATATTCCCATGGGATCGGGACTGACGCGGGTGAAACCACGGGGCGCTGCTAGTATTATAAATGTGAAAGTTTGGATGGATGGATGTATGTATGTTTGTTACTCTTTCACGCAAAAGCTACTGAACCGATTGCGATGAAACTTGATATGTAAATAGCTGGAGACCTGGATTAACATATAGGATACTTTTTATCCCGATATTCCCATGGGATCGGGACTGACGCGGGTGAAACCACGGGGCGCTGCTAGTATTATAAATGTGAAAGTTTGGATGGATGGATGTATGGATGTTTGTTACTCTTTCACGCCAAAACTACTGAACCGATTGCGATGAAACTTGATATGTAAATAGCTGGAGACCTGGATTAACATATAGGATACTTTTTATCCCGATATTCCCATGGGATCGGGACTGACGCGGGTGAAACCACGGGGCGCTGCTAGTATTATAAATGTGAAAGTTTGGATGGATGGATGTATGTATGTTTGTTACTCTTTCACGCAAAAACCACTGAACCGATTGCCATTAAACTTGGTATGTAGATAGCTGGAGAGTTGGATTAACGCATAGGCTACTTTTTATCCCGATATGTGAAACCGCGGAGCGCTGCTAGTAATTTGTAATATTAAGTATTTATTACGACACTTTGCAGCAGTTTTTGAGACTTGAGACTTGCTTGAGACGTATGTATGTACATTGATGTAGCCATGCCATGAGAGCCATGCTTCGGCACGCATGGGCCGGCTCGACCTGAGTGATACCACGGCCTCACAGAAAACCGGTAGTGTGTAAAGCTTGCATTGCGTTTCACTGAGTGAGTGAAGTTATCGGAGGCCCTAACCCTTCCCTCTTCCTCTCTCCCTTCCTCGCCCCTTATTCCCCCCTTCCCCTTCTCCCATCTTAAAGGCCGGCAATGCACTTGTGACTTTTCAGTTGCAGGTGCTCAGGGGCGGCGGTTGTCATTTACCATCAGGTGATCTGTCTGCTCCTTTGATCCCTATACCATAAAAAAAAAATATGAATTGGATTTTACTGTGCTTCAATTTTGTTAATATGCATTTTATAACTAAAGAAAATTAACAGGAAGATCTATTTTTATTGGACTTATTTTGTTATTTTCCTTATATATATTCCTTATATATATATGTTATACTCCAACGGAAAAATATAACTTTAAAATATCAAATAGCCGTAGTAGGCCGTTTAGTTTACAATCGCAACAGATGATGTTGTTTTTCTGGTAATTTATCACGTTCTACTATAAATTGATCAATTTAGCCTATAAAGGAAATACAGGATTTTATTGTAGTAAATTAAATTAACAATACAAGGGACTACCTAACTATGTAAGCACAGAGAACGTCCTAATTATGAGGGATGAGTACTTCGTTTTTCGTTTTCGTTTCGTTTCGGTGTTTCACACCACAAGCTGTTCCCACCACGGTGTGAATCGCACAAGGAACCTTTTTTAATTGGCTGTTTGGCACCAAGGTATAAAACCACGAATGTCTTTTTTGAACTTCAATACGCACCGTGATGCGAATCACCAAGAGACTTTTTTTCATTCGCACCAACGATATTTTTGTATTAAAAGATAGTCATGTACAAAAGTGTTTCCTGAATTTACTTTTTTATTTATCCAAGGCTTCGTTCATTCTTTTCGTTAATTTTTCGCTCCAAGGTAGAATTAAATACAACTTTATGACAACTTCTGCAGAAAATAATATATTAATAGGTATTATTTACTAAAACTACGATCCTACAGCTGCTACAATTGTAAATAGTATATTCTAGAAAAACATTGATTTATGTGAGTAATTACGATACACTCAGTTATCAATTTAAATAACTTTAGTGCCTATGTGGCAATTATAAAAAAAAAAAATGTGTGTGTCAGCTCCGACGCACGACTGGAGTTTACAATTTACTGGAGTCTCTCTCTCTCTCTCCCTCCCTCCCTCCCTCTATATATTCTGTATATATTTACACATATATATAATATAAAGGTATACACAATATATCTACTTACATGCGTCGAGAATAAGGAGTAAACTCCAATAAAGCATAAAAAGCACAATAAAGCGTTACGCTGCCCTCCGATCACTAAATTTTACTCTTCATATTTGTTTCATACCGGGCGCCTTATATGCAAATCGATTCTTAAGGAGTGAACTCCAAAACACATTTTTGAATAAATTAAGTAAGCAGTACCACATTTATTAATAAAGGATTAAAACCAGAAATACAACCTAATGTATCTTGTAACAAATAACTTGTAACACTTATTAAAGAAGTTTACTACCTATAAACTACCTTCCTGCCAAATTTCAGGTCTCTAGTACAAAAATTCAAGGACTCGCATAAACACTTGCGAGGGCCCTTAGACCCCTAAATCCTGTCTTATCGCAAAATCCGTTCTTAGCTGACGTCTCCCATTTATAAACTACCTCTCTGCCCAATTATCTTCATAGGTCAATTTCTTTTCAAATTTTTCAATTGATTTTAGGGCAAATCCAATAAGACCAAACTCCATTAATTTTGATGTGTAAAATAGACACACGTGCCGTGTATTCCAAATCAAATTGCGCGTGACAATCACTCAAATATCGGTAATCCAAAGGGATGTGCAAGCAAACCCGCTAAAAATAATATTTAATTTGCTACAGTTTATTAAAATACAACGACGAAACTACTGTAATTGTTTTTTAATCTTTTGCTATTACGATATTAATATGAAGTGCATTTTCAAATATAGTAGTTTTTGATACTGTTCAGATACATACATACAGTTCATAGGCCGATATTAAATTCCTGACCGATACGACTATCTTGTATGTAGGAAATTTCACGTAGTATACGTTACTCTCGTAATTTTACCAACCACGAAAGCCAAATCATCCCGTTTCAAAAACCTTACAAATAGAAGTAAGTCATACACCATTTCCTGAAGAGAAAAGAAAAAAAAAACATCAAAGCTTTTTTCTTCGGTATAATTTTCAGGGAATTTTACATGGCTTGGTTGTCGTTTTGCACTAATCTGTTCACACGATTTGTGCAAATCAACCCTTTTTTTAAATATAATTTTTTTAAGGTGTCGATTCGCAAAGATGGATTTTTTTACGTTTCAATTATCCCCTTGGAAAAAGTAGGTGACGATTCGCACATTTGGATTTCTGTATAAGGATCATATCAAAATACAGTCGTGCACACACTGCACACAATATTATCAAGCTTGCATGACAATATAGATAGATAGATAGATAGATAGAAAATTCTTTATTGTACACCGTTACATAAAATTAATTGGAACAGATCATGGCTTAAAAATAGAGTACAATAGGCGGTCTTATCGCTAATAGCGATCTCTACCAGACAACCTTTAGATGGAGATAATTATAGAAGTATTAAATAAAAGCAATAGTTGATGGCGTACTGTATAGAAAATACAGACAAGTATTTACACGTATTAATATATATATATATACATATACATACATACACACATAAATACACATACATACACATACACATACATACATACATACATACATATACACATACATACATATATACTTAAATTATCCAGCTATTCAGTAGAGATTAAGTGTGAGATGGAATAAAAATAAAGAATAAAATAAAGGTATTACAGTGATAGATAGTATTGCTTGACCATATTTTTAAAGGCTGTAAGGGTTTCAGCTTGCCGTATTTGTACTGGTAATGCATTCCACAAACGAACAGCCAGAACCATAAAAGATGTATGAATATGTTCTTCAAATTTCAATGAGATCGAAAAGTTATCTCTTAAGAAGTATTTTATTTCATTTAGCGTGATTTAAGCCAGCATCAAGAAACCGACAAACTTCACCATAATGCATAATTAAAATTATTTGTTGCTTTTGTAAAATTGTTATATATATTTTTAAGAGGTTGATGTTATATTTCAAGTTCACAGAGTATTTCATTTTTGAACGATGCCGCTTTAAGCTATATTTTATTTTAAGTAACTGTACAGAATAGCTCCAATATTTTGATGGTGTTCGAATCGTCACTGTAAAAAATATAAAAAATTGCCAATTCGGACATGTTGAGAGAACTTTGGTATTAGAAAATTGTAGTTTTGCATGAGTACACCTATTTTTTACGAAGACAAAGTAAAGTCTAAATAAGATTTTTTAGGCTACCTTCCCTACAGGTACACACGACTCTATCCCATGGTGGTCCCTTCTTAACTACCTTTACCCTTCAATATGCTCCCAATTTTCCCATTTGAATTCCTAAAGGTTGACGGCAACTGGCTCGAGTCATAATTCGTGAGCGTCACCAAACTCTTGTTCACAACATGTAACTGTTTAGTTTACTTCAACCCACACTTTCGGCGATATAGGCCTGATTGTATGTCCGTATGTAGGTAAATGTATAGTAATTCGTATCTCGAGAATACTTAACCTACTGCGGAAGTTCCCGGTGATTCTCGTAACTAAGCTTTGTTCATTGTTAGCTGTTCCATATTTGCCCACATAACGCAATGTAGGTTAAACCTTTTAGTTTTATCATAACATTTATTTACCCCAAGTTTAGCTATAAAGCCAAGTAACGAAATTAGGCTAAGTGTTATATGTGCATATTCTTGCTATTTGTAAAATAGTTTTTCTTTGTGTGCCGGCCATACAACATTGGTGGAGTAAAATTGTGAACCTATGCAATTTATCTCTGTAAGTGAAAATTCGAGTTCGATCCACAGTTGAGAGCCACTGACTTATAAAGTACATTATTAGAAATTAATTTAATTAATTTAACTAGTACATTACAACCTGCTCACGCCACGAGGCCGTCCCGCCCCGCCCGCTAAATGACCCGGGCTTCAGTGGTGCGTCGCGTGTGGCCGAGCCTCTGAAAATTAAGATTTAGAAAGGATGCGTATAATGCCTCGTAAACAGGCTGTTATAGAATGGTGTGGTCAAATTTTAGGAGCGTTATGCGTAGCCAACAAATAGTTTATGTCACATAAAAAAATGAATCGCAAGTTTTTTTTGTTAAGAATATGCTTTTTCTATTGTAGGTGCACATTTCTAAGCAACGCATTATGAATTTTCATGCTAAATTCAATGATTTTGTTTTTTTAAGGACATTTTCAAAAAAAATCTGGACATTCTATCAACATAATTATGTATTTACGGGAATTAACGCGATCACGAAAAGGTTGCTTGGTTTACTTGGTCACAAGCTGACTCACGGCCAGTGAAACTTGGTCGGAACGTCAGGCAATTCAGAGATAGGTACTTTTTCGTGATCGCGTTAAATCCCGTGTGGAAACATAATTATATCATGGAACGCGAAAGTTTAAAGCTAGTAAGATGTGTATTAAAAATCACGAATTTTCATAAAATTGTTAACTTTACGTTATTCACGGGATCTACTATACGACCCTAAAATATGACATCAGCTTCATGTAACATTCTGTATAGAGGGTGTTTTTGAAAGGACTACTAACTCTTAAAAATTCGCATCTGTGTAAATATTTACAGTGATGACTCATCTTATACATCATGTACATACATACATAAATATACATAAGCATCACACTAAAAATATCATCATGATTTTTTGACGTGATAACGTCTTATAAATCGAACGCCGGCTGCACGCACGAAAATGCATGACTCATTGTCACGTTCCGCCTGTACCGAGCGTGCAAGCGAGAGCGCGGAACAAGCGATAGAGAGGCCTGATCGGCCTAAGCGTTCGGCTTGTGACGTGTAGGTTTTCTTATGACGTTATCACGTACAATTATCGCCCGTAAACCTTTACAGACAGTACCTTTGTAGACTTTATAGACAAAAATTTTTTTTAAAGCGAATATTTTTCATCAATACCGCACACCTCCGCTCAAGCAAACATTAACGGCTTTTATAAAGGTAACCGAAAGTATGCGATTACTGACAAGTTGTCAAATAATGTATGGTATTTGCCTTACTTCCTTAGTGTGCTTTATTAAGTTCGCCAATTAAAGTGACGTAAGTAGACAAAAAAGTAAGTACAACAAATTGTCACGGTGTCAAAGAAAAATCTAATGGGCTTGGTTTATTTTGAAATCATGGGTACGTCACTGTCTTCACCAATGCTAAGTTTACAGATGGTTGAGATAACCAAGCTTATATTGCTTACTAGAATTGCACCATATCTGGGTACCATGGAAATGCTACTTTTCAGTCGAGCGGGGTAAACAGTAACACTTGACTTTCTTATTCAGACATCGGGTAATCGTTAAACTATTTAGAACTGATCTTCAACTTGCTCGGTAGCACTAGTGACTAAAGTTGGTCTTCGACATTTAAAAATGAAATTTTTATTAAAGAAATAGATCCACACAGACTTCAACCGAATGTTTTATATACAGAAACCTTCCTGAAAACATGTGGAATATATTAATGAAACAATGATAAACATTTATTCATTTCTTTTAAAAAAATCGCGGACTTTACTTTTTAAGAAAGTCGGTCAAAATATTCATGTTTTGGTTTTATTATTGTTAGGTTTTGTATTTTTACATGACCCTATATTATGGCACATCGAGCGATACTGAGTGGTCTATACATATCGATAAGTAGATAAAGGAGACTAACTATATAAATACATTGTCAATTCGTAGACAATTAAAATTATAATCCTAGATTTGGTAGTTGAGCAAAATAGAGTTTCATTAAATAAAATTATTAATATAAAATTAAAAATAGTCACTTTCACTTGGTTCTGTAAGGAGGTTATTTTATCAATTTAATAGGATTTGTTAAATGAGGTTTATTTTCTTGTCATAAAATAAACAACTTTTTGGTAGTCTATAGCATAAACTAAAATAAATAATGTCTACAGTAATAATTGACATTTATGTGTAAGTGGTGGACAATACGTCATAAATATTAAATTTTTCTTTCCACACCCAATGGAAAAATATTGTAGTGCTGATATAAATGTGCCCTTGGATAGGCGTACAAGCTCCAAATACGGCAGTGACGCCAGTTATGTCGATACAATACTTGTACCCTTTTACGAGAATGATGTGCTCATCAATGTTAACTATTGTCCAAAACGATATTGGAACAATGCTGGTAGGTCTCAAAAGAAGGAAATAAATCAATTTAACAGACTCCGTGATAAAGAAAAGGCAAAACGACCCACATACCTGGAGATGTTTAGAAAACAGTTAGCATCAAATTACATAGATAAAAAGACAGATGAAAAGGAAATAAGTGCATTGTCACCGTGTTTAGATTGTTGTGAGAAAAAAAATGCTGAAAAGCTCAATAACTCCTTAACAAGTTTTGTCAATCCTGACCTTCATATCGATACGTACTATAAAAAAATTGTAAACAGAGATATTCAAATGTATATGGATAAATCTTTTGAAGACGATTTTGAATTTTCATCCAGTAGTCAACATCAAAGTCTTGGTAATCTTAGGGATATTTTGGACGCATCAATCTCACGACGTCAATCAACACAAACAATGATAGAAACTTACGTAGAACAAAATAAATCACCATATAATCGAACTAAGAGTCTTCAAAGGCACTCAGAAAAAGTAAGAATGGCAAATCGTCTAAAAATGTACCGAAAATCAGTTCAAGATGACTTTGACAAAAAAATGGCAGCAGGTGTACCTGCCAAGCAAAGAAATGTAAAGAAAAATGTTCAACAATCACAAGTTATGTCATCTTTAACCACTACCACTCAGAATAAAAAAGTAATTCAAATTAAAAACACTGATGCTAAGTCAAAATCAAATATAAAAGATGATGAAACCCAACTAGCCCTCAAGATAAATGGAAATCAAAACCCCGTCACAGCGAGCCGAATGAGACTTGACAAAGCGGGTGAGGGAAACGTACTCATATGTAAAAAATACGATTCCGTGAATGTTAATTCAAAGGTACAACTTGGGTGTGAAAGTAAAAAAAGTGAAGTAAAAGTTCCTTTAATGCCATCATCTTCTTTGCAACTATGTTTCATGTTGAATTTCTGGACAGCACCTCGATCGACTACTAAAAAACTGTTGGAAGAAAAAAGTCTGATGCTTCAAAATTGTAGCTAACATTAAACCAAGTTGCGCATAAAATAATAGTTTTGTTTTATGTTACTGCAAATGACATTTTCAATCTGAAGTGAATATTTTGTTAAAAATAATAAAGACGTATTGTCCTTGCCTCCTAAGACTAATGATTCATTGCTTTGATGGCCTATATGTTTTAAAAATAAACTGACTCTTTTCTTTTGCTGCATTTGGAATCTTTTTTAGGGTTCCGTTCCTCAACAGGAAAAAAAAATAACCCTTATAGGATGACTTTGTTGTCCATCTGTTTGTCTGTCTGTCCCTTTTCTTCAGGAACCCGTGTACGCATCAAGTTTAAAATTAATACCAAATACTTATGTCTACAGTCCCTTGAAGCTGTATAAAACCAAAATTTCTAATTGAACGCAATCAAAAGATACGACCATTTAAGCCTTACATTTGACCAAATTTAAACATTTTGCAGGTAAATCAAAACCTATATATAGGGTACTTTCCATTGACCTAGAATCATGAAATTTGGTAAGAAGTAATGTCTGATATCACAAGTAAAGGGAAAAATACGCAAGTCGTTAATTTGTTATTATATCACATAAAAAAAAATAGTTTATGTGACTACAAACTTATATTTTGCGGTTGGGAAGTTGACTTTGTCGTACATCTATATAGTATAGGAGAATATTTTTAGAACAGCAAAGATATGTTTGTCTTTCCTAAATTTGATTCCTTCCTCCTGAAAAAAAATTGATTCCTGAGATGTGCGTACTATCTACATACAAGTTTGTTTGCTTACGGAACCCTCGGTGTGCGAGTTAGATTCACACTTGTCAGGTTTTTTTTAGGAATAGGCGACAAATTTCAATCCTCTTTATCAACATAACCAGTCCCTGATCAACCATGGTTTGTTGGCCTTATTGAAAATCACTTTTTGACAATTCTTTTGGGTGGGCTCTAACTAGGTGTTGTCGGTACCTTAATGCATTATCCTAAAAAAAAACCTTTTGTTCACATTCGTTGTAATTCATTAACGCGTAGTCCGATTGCAATCATTAGTTTTTTGTTGGAAAGGAGGCACCAACGGACACAAGAAACACCTAGATTCAGGATAACTATAAGTGGATTACACATTTTTTTTTGTTTGTTTTTTGGCATAATAGAGAGTGCGACCACTTAAACCATTGCGCAATCTGTGTGTAATATAAACATATATATAATACCTATACCTTTAAGTAAATATTTGTAGTGCAATATCTACACTAATATTATAAAGAGGAAAGATTTTATTTTCTGTTTGTTTGTTTGGATAGGCTCCGAAACTACTGAACCGATCTTAAAAATCCTTAAACTCGTAGAAAGCTACATTATCAGCGAGGTACACAGGTTATATTTTATACTAGTAATTATAAGATTTCAGCCTGAAATATTGGTATTCGTGATGCAAGTCAGAAGATAAAGCGCTTCCGAGCTGCTTTATGTCTATGACTAAATGGTCAGTCATACATCAAAAATATGTATTACAAAAGTGTTGGTCTTTCGTAGCTCTAAAATAAAGTCTGCGGTGCCATATATGTATCTCTTATAAATGAGGCACAATAACGCATTTTCTGTCGAAAATAATGTAACAATTAAAATGTGATTTTCAATCGTCATTATTCAGCATAACAAATTAACACTTACAAAAATATAAAAATAGGTAGTCATGGGACTGCCGACAGAAGTGTAAACTTAAAACGACGTGTCACATTAGACTCTGACGCGAACCCATAACTTTTGCCCCTACCTAAAAACGCTCAACGCGGCTAAAGAAGTTTTCAATCTCAATTCAGTATCAACTTCAAGTCCGATTTGATAAAATAAACATTATTTTTGGGTTGTTTAGGAAGTATTTTTTATTAGAAATTATTTTTTATGAACGTTTTAATATAGTATAAAATTTTCACATGTTCACAAAAAGAATGATTATTATCTAAATAATAGGTTCAAATGAATGCATTAAATACAAACCAATTTTATAAAATTTTATGTAATTGATTTGGTACTTAAAAATGGGATTTTTTTTATAGCGCTTCTATTATCAATTTAAGCTCTGTAACCAATTTTATGTTATTTATTTCTGCATGAAAGGTAGATAGAAACGCTATTTCATTACCTCTGGCAACATATATGAAAAATGTTAAATTTCTTCAAGATCAATTGAGTAGTTTAGGCTTAAAAGCGTAGCAAACAAACTAACATTGCCATTTATAATATGTTAGAGTATTAAGTAGATAAATATCAGATGTAAAAGCATTTACTGGCAGTGGCGTATTGAGGTTTTTCTCACTTCTTGACGTATTATTCGTGTTAGGGAAATTTGCCAATACTTTTCCACTTTGAACGTATGTTTATCTGCTAATGTGACCTATATTACTTATAAACGTGGAATAAAACAAAAAATCAATGAATTTTAAACCACTGATGTGAATCGGTATGGTTTTAATTCCCTTGAAGCAACGCGTCACGCGTTATGGTATAAGGGTAGTAGGTTCTTTACGGTTTATGGTATAGGGTCTTATGGTTAGGTATAAATATATTTAAACGAGCAGACGGGTCACCTGATGGTAAATGACTATCGCCGCCCATGGGAACCAGCAACTCAAGAGTCACAAGTGCGTTGCCGGCCTTTAAGGTGGGAGTAGGGGAAGAGTGGAAAGAGCGGGAAGAGGGGGAGAGGGAAGGGTTACTGCTTTCGGTATCCTCACTCACGCGGCGAAAAACAATGCAATCTTTGCTTCATTGCCGGTTTTCTGTGAGGCCGTCGTATCACTCGGTCGAGCCGGCCCATACGTGCCGAAGCATGGCTCTCCCACGTCACTTTCGCTTACACTGATGATATCTGCGATATAAGTTTGAAGTTTATAATTATTTTTGTTAACAGATCCATACGTGAAAATCTGCTTGATATGCCAAGGGAAACGCATCAAGAAAAAGAAGACTACTGTCAAAAAGAACACTCTTACACCGGTGTATAATGAAGCTTTGGTCTTCGACTTACCTTCGGAGAACGTGTTTGACACCACGCTTCTCGTCAAAGTCATTGATTATGACAGGTGAGAAGTCTAATAATATATGTTATTTATACTTGCATGTGTAAAAGGTTTTGTTCCGGGCAACCGATAAATGGAATATTTATTATGATTATCCGTCTAATCTATCTAAAAAATGTTTTTCAATTCGGACTCGTAAAAAACGTCATCTACATATATTTATTAAATTCTCAAAAACAATTAGTTCCTCAAAATACCAGTTTTAAGAGTATTGAAAGATATGATTTTACTACTTTATGCGTATATATATTATATTATTTGGTGTCTAGACGAACTGTAACTTGTTTTTCTTCTTTGCTAGTATATCTTTGTATCGTATTAATTATTGAGTGGGGTTATAAGAGAGTTTTGTGAGTTGTATTGTCTGTGGCGCGCCAAAATCAAAATGTAAATCTATGTCGTTTGTATATGAGAAAAGGTTCATTGTTTAAGGATCAGTGCACTGTCGCCATACCCCAACATCGTCCTTTTATTCACATCTTACTGACAATAATAAAAATGATAATCCGTGATTGAAACACGCATAAATATATATAGATGTATATTTTTAAATAAATAGATACATAAAATTACATTTATTACATTGTGAACAGAGCTTTGTACATCACTAACGGTTCTGCCTCGCTGAGATTCATGTAAAACAAACTTGGGTGTAAATACACTATATGTTTTTAGGTATGTTGTCAGAATAAGAAAAAGTAAACGTTGGGCATTATACCTACTCATAAAACATTTTCCTAATATTATGGTTATTATGAAACTTTTCGAAACCCAAAACTAACATTCCTTAACATTTGTTATCTACTAAAATCAAATCATGTTGAAGCTTCCGATATTTCTTAGAAATACGTTTATCCGTTTGCCGTGTAACTACATATTCTTTTTGTATATTATTCGGTATTTTTCATTCCCATGTATTATCATTATGAACCATTCAATTTATCTCAAAAGAGAATAAGAATTCGTTTTATAAATCGTACAATCTCTTTTTTGAACCTCAATCTCAAATTGACACACAAAATATTGCCCTGAAAATCAGAAAGAAATTTACATGAAAATTCATAATGTAGATATTATTTAGAAATGTGCACCTACAGCAACAAAAGCATTTGTCAGAAGATAAAATAATTAAAATTTAAGCTCAATCAACCATTTTTCGGCTACTTCTAAAACGTGAGCACACCTTACTAAACGGAGTTCTCATACTAAGACACGTAGTGCTAATTTCACTACAAGAGGATACATTCTTCTCGTTGAAATACAACTGAAAAGACCAACTCATCTAAAGAAGAGCTTAATCACATAATATTCTGTATTCAAGACTTAGTTGTTAATGTGTATTTACATTAAAAGTCGTATCTTTAAAACAGGATTGGATCAAATGAGCTGATTGGCTGCACGGCTATCGGTTCTACCCTGATCGGCATCGGGCGCGAACATTGGCTGCAAATGTTGGACAATCCTCGGAAACCAGTGGCGCAGTGGTACCCCTTGAACAAGAGTCCACCGAACAATGTCACGTTGCCCAATAACGATGCTCAGAATGCAGGACTCAGCTGCTTAAATGGAAGGTAAGTTGTGAAATGGCTATATTATTTTGATAAATTATATATCTATACCGTACATTATAACCATACCTTATTTCATCGAGACGTTAAGCTGTCCTGGGCACTACTAACTACTAATGGTATTCAGATTGACGACATATTCACTCATACCGGAATTTATTGTACACAACATTTTTCATTTCGATGGACAAAGTTTTCACAGTTGGCATATGTAGATTTATATATAAAATCTGTTGCATGTACCTACGTCTATTTATGGTTTGTACGTTGTTTTATAAATAATCGATTTATAGAATTTCATTTCACTTAATTTTTTTTTTATATTATCATTTCATAGAATAATCAATTTGTGCGAAAAAATCTAAATCATGATTTTTTGTTACAAATAAAATTGTATGTTTCGATATTCATATCATAGAATAATAAATCAAATATTCTTTATCCTCATATTGTTTAGTTCATATAGAACTTATTACCAAGAAAAACATTTATTGAGTTACAGTTTCTAAACATTTCAATTCATACCTTTAACTCTGAGGTAACCAACCTACTTTTCTGGTAGCAATTCGTATCTGACGAGGTCGCAATTTACATTTTAGTTGAATAATATACCATGGCAAAATACACCAAACAAACAATATTCGTTAAAAAATAATTCTACTGTTTGATAACTTTGTTGAATAAAAAAATGTGATTATAAAATTAATTGAATTGTGTTTCTGTGAAATACCTATATCAAAAGTATCTAGGGATCGAGTACGTTTTAGAGTATCGCCGCAATTGAGGATTATTATTTTAACTTTTTTGGATCGTTATTGATTCTTTTTAGTGAATTTCACTATTTGAATAAAGAATTTTCTTTAAATTTTGATGAAAAATAGAAAATCAACTGTCAATCAGGATTCCTATAAAGGTGTGTAATAGCGTTTTTACAAAACCATAACAATTTCTGCATCGGAACCGGGAAAAAATTGCATTGATATGGAGCTACGATATCATTTAACACGAGAAGAGATGATGGGAGCCGTCAGAATGTTGCAAGCTGGACTTAGGCAACGTACTGTGGCTGTCGCTCTTGGCACTACACGGAGCGTCATAAGCCGCCTCTGGACAGGCTTTCACGTCTACAGTGGGCTCGCGAATACAGTATTTGGGATTAGGAAGACTGGCGTTGTGTTTGTTTCCATTGAATCTCGTTTCGGTATGAGGCTGGACGCAAGACGTACTCGAGTTTGGAGGACCTCTGGACGTCAAGAACGTTTGAAATTTTGTCAGGAAGTCATTCATATGGAGAGCGAACAATAATGGTTTGGACCGGTTTTCGGATCAATGGAAGAACCGATCTTATTTGGATCAGGTGCAACCTCAATGCTCAGATTTATGAGCAAAGGATTTTTTGAGACTTGGTCATCCCTTTGCGAAGCCGGTTGGGTGATTCTTTTCGCCTAATGCACGACAATGCACGTCCACACACGGCTAGAGTCAAGCCGAGAGCCGTGATCTGCTCAATCGCCAGACCTCAACCCAATTGGGCACGCATGGAATATGGTCTAAAGAAGAGCACTGCCGAGTATGGATGTCGTGCATACCACACAACAACTTTTTGACTTGTTAGAAAGAACGTGGGCGGCCTGATGAACTGATTTTAAGCATGTCAAGTCGCTGTGATTGTGTGATTCGTGTCAATTTTTTGTTTAAGTTGTTAACTTAAACATAAGGAATGAAAAAAAAAAAAACAGTCTGGATGACTAGATTTGGTAAATATCAATTGGATATTTTTTATGGTTATAAATGTACTTGATTCTAAGACATTTCTATGTTTCATTCAAGTAGATACTCTTTTAACAATAATATTCGAAACAAAAATACAAGAACCAAATATTAAATGAAACATTTGCTGCAAAACGTAATTCTATGAAATTTCTGTGTGCGAAGCAAGGGAACATCCTATTTATTAGCACGTACGCCACAATTCCTTCAACTTACAGAATACAGGGGTTCAGCAGCATAGTAACTAACGTAGTATATGTTTTTTTTTTCCGCTAAGTTGGGTCGGTTGGGTTCCACAAAGGGAAGATAGGTTTGGCAATGCGTGATTGACACCAGTGGTGATACTAGCAGGTGGTGTGCTTATTTGCCAACTTACATCCACACCCACATCCCCAAAGGGGTAGGCAGCGGCGTATTAAACATCCATATTATGTCAACTATAATTTGGTGCCACTAACTAGCCTCCTAATAACTTCCTAACTAATATTATAAATGCGAATGTAAATTTGTGTGCTATGCTGTCACGCCTTTACTACTTAACAGTGGGAGACCCACGCTTCGCACGTTAAGGCCGGCTCGGCCGGAGTAATACCACGGCCTCACAGAAAACCGGCAGTGAAGGAATGCTTGTGTTGTATCTCACTCGTGAGTGAGGTTACTTTAAAAGCTGTTTCCGGATCCCTCCTATTTAAGGCGCAGTACGGCACACCGTGTGGTTTTAGTCGGTTCGATTCCGACACACCGCCCCACCGAAAACCCCGATGGGGTGACGGCCCCAGGGGGTTCCCACACGCATAAAAAAAAAGAAAAAAGGCCCTAACCCTTCGCTTGTTAGGGTGGAGCCGTGACGGTATAATGTGTGATGAGCTATAATGTACACTAATGCGAGCAAAGTCGCGGGCAGAAAATAGTAGGTATATGGAAATTGTTGGTGCTGGTCCTATTTTAAATTAATTCTTTTGTTTTATGTTGTTATAGTCGCCATGTTGACGTATCCTTGAAGTTCTTTGTTCTTTACATCTGTTTAAAGAACAATAAGCTTTTAGCAGACCTCACAGTGCTCATAAAGTAATTACTTACCTACAGTGGCAAATTAGTACTCTAGATCAAAATTAATATTTGTACTACAAAAATTATATCTTGAAGCTTTTTCATTTTAGAATTTAATATCAACACAGGTTCTCGTTTAATTAGTTTTTTTATAATAGTCACGGATTTAAATCAGATTCATTTTACGTAAATTAAATACAGAGTACGAATGAAAGTTCTTATAAAATAGAAATAAGGAGTAGTAGATTAATAAATTAACTTTTGAGACAGTAAATTATTGAACTGTGGTGGAAAATACTTCAATTATTATTAATTGATTGTTTATCTATCCTGTCGCTAGCTAGCTACTAGCTAAACGAAACACCAAACGTGCTAGACTTACGTAAACAATATGATTTATAGCAGTGCCGACGAATGAGGTTATTGAATCTAATTTTTAACCTACGAAGCGAAAAGTAGAGATGTTATCAGTTTAACGTGTGTATCTGTATGTCTGTCTCGTGCATAATAGGTTTTAAACGGAGTTACCGATTTTGATTTAGTTTGTTTTCGTTACTTACTTACTTCGTTGCTTACTTCTTAATGGAGAAAAAACTAAATGTATCCGGTTCACTACTCCAAACGTTAAACAGGTGAAAACGACTATACTACTTAATGAAGACGAGTTGGAACTAGTTGATACCACAAAATTCTTAGGCATTACTCTTGATTCTAAGCTTCAATGGGGCCCTCATATTGATAAATTATCGAATAGACTCAGCTCAGCAGCATACGCAGTTAGAAAAATTCGTGAACTGACTGATGTTGAAACAGCCAGATTAGTTTATTTTAGTTATTTTCATAGTATAATGTCGTATGGTATTCTACTGTGGGGGAATGCCGCCGATATTCAATCTATCTTCGTGCTGCAGAAGAGGGCTATTCGAGCAATTTATAACTTAGGGAATCGTGATTCGCTGAGGCAGAAATTTAAAGAAATTAACATAATGACGGTAGCGTGCCAATATATTTATGAAAATCTAATTTATCTTCATAAAAATAAAGATCACTTCTGTAAAAAAAGTGATATACACTCTTTTAACACGCGTAATAAACATAAACTTGTTGTACCTGCCTCTAGGCTCCAAAAAATTAACAAGTCGTTTCAAGGTCAATGTGTGCGATATTATAATTAATCCCAGATAATATTCAAATGTTAAGTATAAACAAGTTTAAGTCTACAGTAAAACGACAGCTATGCCTTAAGGGCTGTTACTCAGTAGGCGATTATATACAGGATAAAAACGCTTGGGATGGAATTGTAATAGAAATCTAATGTGAGCTAATATGTTTCTTATTTTCCATCTCTCATGTTTTTCTTTTCTTCTTTTTAATTTTTTCCTTAATTTTCAGTTTCCCTAGTGTCATATTCTTTTTCTAGTTTATTCACTTTTAATTTTAAAAACATAATAGCACACAACAAAATGATGTGATATTTACTGAATATTGTTGAAACTGTCTGGTTTTTCTTTTTTAAAAGAGTGGCCGTGAGTTTGTTTGCCCGATTTCTTCTCACAAGGCTCAACCATTTGGAAACGGGCGGTTATAGATCGAAACAGGCAGATGTGATATTATGTTATCCATTTTGTTTTCTTTAATCATTTTACATTTGACGAAGCAAACTATTGTTGCGGTGACTCTGTGTGTGTTGATCTATAATTTTTAATTATAATAATTATTTATTAAATCGACGATTTCGAATAATTGACGGTAAATTTTATGAAATAAAGATTTTTTTGACTTTGAATTAGAAAGGCGACGAGAGTGTTCTTAACCATAATTTAAGAAAATCTATCTAGCCGTTTGAAGATCATGAGCTGTTTTCTAATCCTTGACCCTATGTGAGTAACTTCTACGTGTCTGGATTTGAAATTTAATATCTTGTTAGTTCAATGATATTACAATAACATGTCAAAATTGTCCTAATTCTGTAACATCATCTAGCAGGGTACCCAACTCATTTACAATGATACGTTATTTGTTTTTATTTCCTGGGTTTTATTTTTGAGTCGAGGGAATTTTTAATTTATACTTGTTGGTGAATAGAATTTACTGAGTCTATGCGTTAGTCAGTCGTCATTAACTTTTAAATTATTATTTATAAAGGGTACTATATAAAGGAGTGGTCATATTTTAGGGTATTTAGGGTGGTATATACGTAAATAACGTAAAGCGCTAACAATTTTAGAAATAATCGTGATTTTTAATACAGAAATTTTGAAACTGACGAATTGAAAATTAAAGCTAACATTTCGGAACAAAAAGGGCTGACATTTATGAGCCTATGGGTATTTAATACCAAAGACGTTACTGGAATGTACAGATTTTTGTTAAAATATCTGCATAAAAAATTTTAAAAACCAAATCATTGAAATTTCTTAAAAAATCATAACATATTGTTTAGAAATTTGCATCTACACTAGGGAAAGCTTTATCGAAAGAAAAGAAAAAAAAATCCAATTTTTTTTCAAGCCGCATAAATTATTTTGCTACACATAATGCTCCTAAAATTTTAACGGACCTTTTTGTAACATCCTGTATGTTCAATGATATGCAGCCATAGATGCAATAGTCTTCTTGAATGAGATAGTAGTATATAGCAGAGTTTCTACTTAGGTGAGTATTATTTGAGAATACAAAATTATTTGAATTGGTAGAATAATTAGTGTCGTCAGCATTTCAGCGGGTGCTTAAGTGTTGTGACTAGAGATGGGTAATCACCTGGGTTAAAACCCATGACTGGGTAAAAACTCGGATGATTACCCATCTATAGTTGTGACGGTGATGACTAATGGCTAATTTAGACTTTGTCAATTGCAAGTTTAGCAATATGACACATTAACAATGTTACAGTGTTTTAATACCAGGTATCAAACACATTACAATTGATTGTGGTGTGGTGATGCCTTCGACCAGAATGCAGGTCTGCCCGACAAACTTGACCGTCTCAGAAATAGCATATCTGCTCAAGAAAGTCTTTGTGTGTTTATAATCCTCGCTTGTTTGATCACGTATCAACTTATCGATCTCAACTAAACTTTCTTCTCATACGCCAGCGTCAAAGTTTGTATGCCTTGATCACACTTTAATCCCTATTAAAATCTTGTCTTATTTACTTTCAAGTTCTTTTATTCAAACACGACGGTAATCTACGGTCTCTTAATAATCTTCTTCTCTTTAGTCTTATTCAGAGCTTTAGTTTGGTTCACTCTTCCTTTATTTTATAAGTTTTCGTCCATATAATGAGCTTCCTTTTGAAGTTAAGATGCTCATCAACCGTAATTCGGGCTAGACCGAAAATACGTAAAGGTTATCATTCCTTTTTGGTAGAAAGACACTCGTTCTTTTAAATCTAGTGCACTCTAAATTTGGACCATAGACAGAACCATGGTCTCTGGTGAGAGGCAACTCTATCTCCTTAATTTTTTTTTTTTGAGTGGGAGCCCCCACGTGTCATCACCTCATCATGGCTACGGGTGACATGGTACGTTGGAGTCGAACCGACTAAATACCACACGGTGTTCCGTCACAAGTGAGTCTATTGCAAGGGACTCGGGTATATCCTAGAAAGGAAGTCCCCGAGGATCCTGGCAGATTTCGGCCGCCTCCTGAACAGAAGGCAGCCACATATTTTCGTGCGTGCGGAGGGCCTTGTCCCCCTTCCAGTTTAGTTTGCTTCTGCTAGGGTAATGAGTAGCCTCACCCTTTACCCCCAGGCCAGGCACTCTCCGGCACCTGAATACTACAGTTCGGTCCCATACTAAAGTTTGTACAAAGTTTAAATAAATAAACATAAATGTCGAGAAAAGGAGTCAAATTATAAGCCTTGTATATTTTCTGTCGACATTTCATAAATTATGTTATCATCACATAATATGAAATGTCGGTAACAATACTGTACGAATCTTGAATTTTTCATACCGTAAATATGTGTATTGTAAGTACACTTCGTAGCTGGAGTATTAAAGACGCCTACACACAAAGTATATGTCTGATGTGTGTTTACGACTTCGTGCCCATGAATTTTGTAAACAAAATATTATCTTTCAAATCCTTTGAATAAAAATTGATTAAACTTTTTTGCCTTTTTGTGACTTCTTTGGTACAATATAAAGCAACCATTCATTTTCGTCAATAAATATAACAATAAAATCGACGACAACTATGTCTGTTGTCTGTGCTTCGTTACTTTGTTTATCGATAAACAAAATCGACGAACCCGAGAACGAGACGAAAAAAAACCCGAGAAGTCGACTTCTCGGGTTGTTAGATTTGCTTAGCTTAAATCTGAACTTTAGAGCTTAACCTACACCACCTCGCCTTGAAAAATTAAACTTACCATTTTAAAGGAAAAAAAAACGTAAAACTATCGCGATTAAAGTCTATTGTCACTTATTTTATTTCAAATTTAGAGTTCTCGCTTGAAAAGGAACAAAACTTTTTGACTTTCAACAGACCTGTCATAACAATGTGATTACCAAGTAAATAATGTTACAATTGACGGTAAGCGTGGCCCAGGAAACAGGTCAACAATGAGTACTTTGCATAATATAAAGTAGATGTGTTTATAAACCGGATAGAACTTGGTTTTAATGTAATGACTTTACCTTCAATCCAGGCATTTAATATTATATTTGTTTCTGATGTTTTATTATATTGTATTATATTATTATAATTTAGCGTCAAGGTAAACAAGCGATTTAATCTCCGTTTAGCTTATATTGTTTAAGCTCCGTCGTTGTATTCTTTTAAAAAAAAAAACAAACATATTTTTATTTACATAAATAATCCAAAGGACAAAGCTGTTTACTGTAGTGAAAGGTCGCGGTATAGAAAATTTACATTATTAAAGTCTAAAAATAAAAAATATTACCAAGAAACGAAAAAAATACTCTCTTTGCTGTGGTTTTAGAAAACACAAACTACTTAAGTACGTACCATATTTTGTATTAGGGTTTCGTAAGGGTTCTTATGACATAATTTTATTGTCCGTCCGTCTGTCAAGACTCTTTTTCTCAGGAACGCTTCGAGGTGTTAAGTTGAAATTAACATCAAATACTCATATGTCTGTATAAGTCAAGGAAAACAAAATATTTGAGCCAATGAATCATGCCAATTAGTGACAGGCAAGATTTTACAGCACAAGTAAAGGAAATAATCCGGAAATCGTTAATTTGTAATTATATCACATAACTTTTTTATCGATTACTAACATGGGGAAGGGGGGGGGGGGGTTTAGAAGGACAAAGTCAAGTTAGTTTTTCGGAAAGAAAATTGTCTAAAATGTTTAAGAATCGATTCACGAGGTGGTCGTACTATCTACATACAAGCCTATACGTAACCCGTTACGTACGTACGTTGGTGCGCGAATCAGACTCGCACTTGTAATTTTTTTAATAAACATACACACTATATATAGAAACATCCAAACATATACAAGTACACATATTTATGCATACATATGTATATGCCTATTTGCACTGAGCAGGGATTGAAGCCGGGACCGTAGCGTAATGGCTAAACCGTCGGACTTGCGATCAAGTGGTTGCAGGTTCGAAAGCCACCCAGTGCTCTACCGAAGTGAACCCACTCCTTTTTTTTTTTTTTTTTTTTGTGCGTGTGGAAACCCCCTCGGGCCGTCACCCCACCGGGGTTTTCAGTGGGGCGGTGTGTCGGAATCGAACCGACTAAAACCACACGGTGTGCCGTACTGCGCCCTAAGTAGGAGGGATCCGGGAACAGCTTTTATTAAGACATCCGGACCCCCCCTAGCGCCTGCCCGCAAAAACGCGGGCACCACCTTCGGGTAAAAAACCTCTCAATTAGGCGACGTCCAGGCACACGCGGACGCCGCCTCCTCGCGGGGGGCCACTATAGCGGGTGAAGGGGAAAAACCCGTCCCGTCCACCCGCGGCCACTCTCAGGGCGGCATGAGGCGCTGGTAAGCGCGCCTCCGCCGCCCGGTTCGCCGGCGGCGAATTAGGTCCGAGTGGAGATCGTCCTCCCGGACCCTTTCCGCCGCCTCCTTCTGCGAGATGACGTCCTCACAGAAGGTCGCGACCGCGGTAAAATTCCTGTCGCTACCGGCCATGGAGCGTATGACGGCCGGTAGCGAGAGATCCCCTCCGATGACTGCAGTGAGGGTCCGACGCTGCGTCGCCCAGGCGGAGCAAACCGCCAGCGTGTGCTGAGCCGAGTCCTCACTACAGTCGCAGTGGTGACAGGCGGGACTCAGTTCCCTCCTAGCGACCGAGTGCAGGTACTTCCCGAAGCAGCCGTGCCCGGAAAGAACCTGCGTCAGTCGGAAGGAAAGGGTCCCGTGCTGCCGCCCTGCCCACTCGACGATGACCGGCTGGAGCGCCTCCACGGCGGCAAAGCCAGCACGTGGAGCCTCCAGCCGGGACGACCAACGAGCCATGGTGGCTCGGCGAGCGGCCTCACGCCATTCGCGTACCTCTTCGGGCGGGGGCCGACTGCCGCTTCCCGCCCGGAACTCAGCCGTTCGCCGATATACTTCGGCGAGCACTTCCGCCTCCAAATCCCACGGGGAAGTCCCGGCCAACGCGCACGCCGCCTCCGTCGACACGGTGCGGTATCCGCGTATGGCTCTAACCGCCATAACCCTCTGAGGGCGCCAGAGGCGCGCCCTATTCCGGGCGGTCAGAGCTCCCGCCCACACCGGTGCACCGTACAGTGCCATTGACCGGACAACCCCCGTGTACAACCGTCTTGTAGCGACGCTGGGTCCGCCCAAATTGGGCAAGAGTCGCCCAAGGGCGGACGCAGCGCCGACCAGCTTCGGAGCAAGCTGTCGGAAGTGCTCGTCGAAGAGCCACCTACCGTCGAGGATCAGGCCCAGATACCTTATGTGGGCCCGAACCGGTACGAGAACCGAGTTGACTACGATGGAGGCGCCAGGGGGTGGACCACGACGAGGCCCATGAAATAAAAGGGCCTCCGTCTTATCCAGGGCCACCCGCAGACCCAGCGCCTCGATGCGACCGACCACCAGAGAGACACCTCTGGTGGCCTAACGCGCCGCCTCTTGGAAGTTCGCCCCCCGGGCTGTGACCAGTGTGTCGTCGGCGTAACAGATTACGCCCAGCCCGAGGGGGAAGTCGCCTCGAAGGGCCCAGTCGTACCCCATGTTCCACAGGAGTGGTCCAAGGACAGACCCCTGCGGAACACCGCACGACATGGGCCGACTACTCAAAACACCATCTCGGTCCTCGCACATGACGGTACGCTCCTCTAGATAGTCTGCCACTAGCCGCCTCAGGTACCCTGGCACTCCGTGATAGTGGAGTGCTTCCCTGATGCAGCTGAATGGCAGACTATTGAACGCGTTGGCGATGTCCAACGACACCGCCAACAGCACGCCGCCACAGCTCACTACCTCTTCGGTCACGGCCCTCAGGCGCAACACAGCGCCGACCGTCGAACGCCCCGCTCGAAAACCGAATTGGGCGTCCGACAAATCGGGGCCGACCTCGCCAAGGTGCCGGACGATGCGGGCAGAGAGGACCCTCTCAAACAATTTACCCGCCTCGTCCAGCAACACGATGGGCCTGTAGGCCGCGACCGAGTTGGTAGGCCGTCCCGGCTTCCTTAAAAGGACCAGCTTCCCGCTCTTCCAGCAGTCAGGGAAGCGGCCGGACGCCAAGCTAGCGTCGAACACCTCCCTGAGGCGGTCGGACATGTGGTTGAGGGCCAGGGCCAACACTCGGACAGGGATCCCGTCTGGCCCGGGGGCGGTGTTCTTCGAACGGATCCGTAGAACAGCCGCCCCTACCTCCGCCTCCGTGATGGGCGGAACACCATCCTCCTCGTTCTCCCCGTCGTCTCTGGCCAAGGGGGCCATCGACGGGGGTATGTGCTCCACCCGTTGCGGGAAAAGGCCCTCAACCACTCCCTGCAGGAAGCTGGGCTGGAGAGTCTCCGTAAGGGGGGGGCCCGACGCGCGGAGCTTTTGTTGCGCCGCACGATATGGGCGTCTCCAGGGGTCACGATCGAGACCCTCCAGCATCTCCTTTCTTTTTTCTTCTTTGGCGCGGCTAATAGCCAGCTTCAGAGTTTTCCGCGCCTCCCGGTACTCCTCATGAAGCCGGTCCTCTTCCCCATCTTCGCGGTGACGCCGCCGGCTGCGGGTGTAGGACCTCCGGGCACGAGTACAGGCCACGCGGAGGTCCGCCAACTCCTGGGACCACCAGTAGACCTCCTTCCTTGGAGGCCGACGACCTCGAACGCGGGGCATGGCCGCATCGCAAATCTGCGTAAACGCATCGCGAAAGCGGCCCGCCCCCATGTCTGCCTCCTCGGTCAGAGGCCGCGGAGACAGCCAAGAGTAAATAATGGCTGCCTCCTCCAGTAGGTCCCTATCCAACTTGGTAACAGCCCACCGCAGGAAGCGGGAAGAACACCGCGCCGTGTGACCCCTTCTGGGGTCCTGGGTCCGGGAGAGCTCGAATCGGATATAGAGGTGATCCGAGAGCGTCTCAACCTCTTCCAGGACACGCCAGTTCCTTACTCGTACGGCGAGAGCAGGGGTAGCGAACGAAAGGTCCACTATCGACCCTCCCTGCTGTCGCACGCACGTGTTGGCGGAGCCTCTGTTTAGGAGACAGAGGCCCACCGATGCCGCCCACTCCTCGACGGCTTCGCCTCGTGCGTCCGTCCTGGGGGAACCCCACGCGATGGACTTTGCATTGAAGTCCCCCAGCACCAGGACGTGCCCAGATGCCAGGCGCCGCATCGAGGTCTCCAAGGTGTTTAGGAAAACCTCGAAATCGCTCAGACTCCGGTTGGGGGAGAAGTACACACCGTATACGGTGATGCCCCCCCATTCGGCAGCAACATATCCAGTACCCTTGTCTCTTAACGACAAGGATGGGAAATGAGCCGCCGTGGAGCCAACGACTGCCACGGAGCCGTCCCGGTCACCCATCCAATTTGGACGGAGAGGAACGTAATAGGGCTCCGCGGCTACGGCCACACCTATCGACCACTCCGCCATGGTTTGCAGAAAAAGGTCCTGCGCACCGGCAGAGTGGTTTAGGTTCGTCTGGACAAGGAGGCTAGAGACTTGGTCCATTTATTGGACCGTCTCTACAGCCTCCTCCATGGGCGACGACGTCGACGCACGAGTGACATCAGAGGTAGCCTGGGTCGATTGGCTAACCCCCGATGTATTTTGAGAAGTGCGGGGAGGCTTGCAGCCCCCCTGCCCCATCTGGTGATTGGCGGGTAAATTACCCGCCGCACACGCGGGGCAATGAGGGGCGGCGGAACATTCCGCCGCCTTGTGCCCCGGTCTACCGCAGCGGAAACATAGTCCGCTGCAGTCGAAACAACTTGCACACTTGACGCGGGTGTGCCCCGAGCCTAGGCATTTGAAACACCTCATCGGTCTCGCCACCAGGACTGTGACTCTGGCGTTCACGAAACCGATGAGGATCTTGCCGGCATCGCCCAAAATTTTGGCCGACGCTACGGGACAGCTGACCCACACCGCGCCAAGGCCTCCTGGACCGGGGCGGATGGTGCCTACTCTGATGCTGTCCACGTTGCATCCCGTCTTCTCCTGAACAGCAACGCGGACATCCTCGACCGTGACCGAATCGTCCAGGCCCGAAATACGCAGCTCCGCGCACTTGGTGGGCCTGGCAATTTTCACACCATCCGTTGCTGCGAATATTCCCCGCAGTTTCTCTGCAAAGGCGTCCGCTGTCTTTGCGCCTTCAGCCCCAGGGAACTCGAGGACTCGAGCTCCCGTCTGGGCGAGGCGCATTCTCACGCCCACGGCCCCGAACTCACTGGCAAGACTATCCCGAGCCTTCTTAAAGACGTCCGCATAGGATAGTCCGCCGTCGCCCGCCGCCGGCGATACGGTAACCACCACTGCCGCCGTTTTCGGTGGCACCAGTTTCCGTGGCTTCTTTGTGGTGGTCACTGCCTGCGGTGGAGAAGGTACACTTTTGGCAGCCGTCTTATTCCTATTTCGGGACCGCTTCTTGCCTCCTTCGACCTTCTGCCAACCCTCGTTGGCGGGGGCAGAAGTGGAGGGGCCAGACGTGGAGGGGGCAGATGTGGAGGGACCAGTTGCGCTCGTCCCTCTAGGTGCTGGAAAGGGAAGCGGAGGGAATTCCGCTACCACCTTCGTCGCGGTCTTAGGCGGTCGCCCCTTCTTCGGTGCAGCTGCAGGCGCTGGCGCTGACGCTGCCGCTGCATAAGAAACGACGACGCGACCACCCGAGACGGGAAGCGCCGACGGGACTGTAGCGGCCTTTGCCTTGGCCGCGGCGAGTGGCGGCCGAACGATGGGGGCCGGAGGAAGCCTTGCCTCAAGGCCTGCAAGGCGCCCATCCATCATCCTCCACACTGCGTCAATGATTTGACGCAGGTGGGAATCTGGAACTTCGGGGGGAGAGGGGGAGGAAGCAGGCTGTGCCACAACTGGTCTCGATGGCTCAGCACAATCCGAGCGTGCCTGGAATTGGGCGAACTGGGCGCTGAGCTCAGCTACCTGCCCCGCCAACCGATCGTTTGCCGCCTGGAGGCTCGCGACGTCACCAATTAGGCTCCTAACGATCCCAGAGACAGCGGAGGAGGAGTCCTTAAGGGCCTTTACAAAAGAACCCTTAAGGTTCGTGGACTTGGTGGCCACTTTGTGAATGATGGCCACCGCCACGTCCGCTCTCTCCTGCATGGTTACCGGTGTTTGGGGGACCAAACCCCCTTCCACCGGCTCCCGGATTTTCTGCAGGAGATCCGCAATCTCCTCCTCCGCTACAATTTCGCCCTCCGCTCTGGCCCGGGCGTAAGCACCCGACTTGGTGAAGGCGGAACCTGCCGGAGCTGGGATCGGCGTGCGCGATCTCGACCTCCCCCTTAGGCTACTAGCAACTTTAGGAGGGAGCATATCTGTGGATGGTTCATAATCCTCATCCCTTGAGCGACCTCGTTTTCGGCTCTCGATTTCACGCAGCTCAACCTCCATCTCCACAACTTCAGGAGTTTCATCTGTTTCTGTGGATGATCCAGCCTTGGAACGCAGACGTTCCGATTTGCGGTTGCTCCCAGGAGTCAGATTGACTTCTGGGAGCTCCACCGATATAGTCGCCTCAGATGAGACTTCGTCGTCGGTTGACGAGATTTCAGCAACTTTTTTGTTGCTCCTCTTGTTCTTGTTTTCTGGCGCTTTCTCCTTCTTGTTTTCAACGTTTCTTTTGTTTTTATTTTGTAAATTTATATCCATATTTAGTCCCACGATTGGGGGAGAAATAAAGGTCAACCCGGGCAGAGATCCCCCAATACCCGGGCAAGCGTGGATTTATGCCCAACCGGGGGGTCCGCAGGTGCCCCGGCTGGGAGTGCGCTTGCGACTGAACTACCCATCAGCCATGCATCCCCTGGTCACGCACCAGAACACGGGATTCGGGGTGATTTTTTAGAGAGGTTTTCTTCCTCGCAGTCCGGGCGGCTAAGCCAAGACCCTCGTGCCCGATCGGAGTCGCGAGACATGACCACGACTCCTTTCGGGATTACGATATGCCGACGGTGGCAAGGAAACTAAGTTTCCCACGCCTACTCGGTGGCAGTGTGAGTGCACGCCGAGCCCGTCCTTCTTCTCCACTGAGGGCAGCGGAGAAACGCCGACCCATGAAAGGGTCCCTCCTTCGTGATTTTTTACCGAGGTTTTCATCCTCATATCTCCGAAGAGCGAAGAGACAACAGAGGAATCTGCAGAAACGCCCGCTCTGTTGGACTGAGCCTCGACCGAGTGGCCGAAGAAAATGGCCTCCCCTTCTTACTAGAATATTAGCCGTTGGTGATGACGCCCTCCCCAAAAATGGAGGAGGAAAAGAAAGCGTCATCACCAACGTTTCCAGGGTGCACCACGTGGAGGTTTTCTAGACAGCACCCCAAGTGAACCCACTCCTAACACAAGTATTTAGCTTAGCTGGAGGGGTTAACATGAATACTAGTAATGTGTGACCCACGTTACTAGTATTCTTATGTAGACTCATCATCACTACATAGTATAAAACAAAGTCGCTTTCTCTGTCCCTATATCCCTATGTATGCTTAAATCTTTAAAACTACGCAACGGATTTTGATGCGGTTTTTTTTAATAGATAGAGTGATTGAAGAGGAAGGTTTATATGTATAATAACATCCATTAAATAGTGGAGAAATACTGTTATTTTTTGAGGTTTCTAATGTGATGTCGTAAATAATTACATAACTACTGGATCGATTTTAATCATTTACAGTGAATGACATAGGCATTTATACCCGTGCGAAGCCGGAGCGGGCCGCTAGTAGTTAATAAAACTAATCAAAGTTGTCATACAACATCTAATCTTAACCCTATAAGGTTTTTTTATTGGCTAGTATAACTTGAGCTGTCGTTGTATAGACTTACTTACCATGATAGGTAATCGCATATACTGGACGTGTGTAATTTCATTAACCCATTTTCACGTAGTTTTTAAAGTTGTAAAACACATTGTTTAAGACATTTAGCTTTCTGCACTTCTTCTTTATTTAAACTGTAAATATTCCAAAATTCACGTCACAACATTCGCGAAATATTCTTAAACAGGGGTACAAAGAATTCTCTTCACGTATTAATACAATGATATATATGAAGTAGACTTGTCTATATCCGTAAAAAGGTTGTCTGAAAGAAATATCGGTGAGTGATAAGACAGCCAATTGCCATGTCTGTATAAATATACCATGTCTGTTATAGTTACATTTTCCTGAAATGGTGTACAATAAATAAATAAACAAACTCATTATATCAAAAAGTATATTTCTAAAGCTTTTCATGTGATTTCAACAGTTAATTCTACTTATTTGTTTACAGATGAAGAGACTAAAGGAAAATGACTGAAGATATTAACATCAATTAAGAAGGCGTCAAATATTTAACGTAGACAAAGTATTCTCGCGATGCCAAACGTTACAGTAAGTACATGTGATTATTAATAACGATTGTATGTCCATTTACTGTAGACAAAAGATACACATCAATGTATTGAAATGTAGAGAAACAAATTGTATAGATGTGAGTTGACGTAGAAATGAATTTATCCATAAAAGGTCTAAATGTTTATTAAAAATATAATTTGTAGTGTAGCGTTTAAAATCCAATGTATTCTCATATCATTGCCATACATTTTCTACGTCTATATCATATATTTTACCTTCCTGATTTTTTTTTCATATGATATACACTGTTACTTATACCTGAAATACGCACACTTCAAATTCAAGACTTATCACATCATGTACATAATAGATTATATTTTACTTATAATTGTTGTATAGTTGTTGTCTTTTACAATAGTCATAGAGTTAAAACTGTCGTTGGATCTTAAACAATTTGATGTCAAATTTAATTAAATATGTATTGTCATAACTGCAGACAGTTACGATTTGTTAAAAATGGAAGAATGTTTGGAACATTCATTTGGCGGACAATAATGTAGATGGAAGATATATATGCGAAATACAAAAATATAATTTTGACACAAAGTAACAGAATAATTTTTAATTTGTTTTATAACTATATATGTATATGTTACATAAAACTTGTAAGATGAAAACGAAGCTTTAAATCGGATTAAAATTAAAATATATCTAAAAAGATATCAATGTATTTTAAAATATATATATATTAATAAGTTTTAAATTATATAAATGTTTTTTAAAGTGATGAGCGTTGAAGATTTATGTACTTATTGTCTGCATTATAAGCTTGAAATGGCTCAGTTAATATATTATATCCTATAAATATATTTATAATTTTTAATTGTATTTTCAAATAAAAAAGTTTATTGTAAAAGTTATTTAAAGAAAAGTGAAATCGTGGACATTTCTTTCGATTAAAAGTAGCTTAAAATCCCTTCAGTGTAATCAATTGGAACGGATATATTATATTATTTGGTCTGTAAACCTTGATGTATACTTATATATCTAAGATAAAATTAGAAATAAGATTGTATAACCTCTACACCTACCTACAAATTTCCAACTAGAAAAGCGTAAATGTAACGATTCCGAATTCCTGAATTATGTATGAAAATATTCTGTCAATTTTTCAAGATGTCACCTACATCTGAACTGATACCGTAATTGTTATTAAAATAATCTTTAAAAATTACATGTCATCGTTAATCAAATTATTTAAAAACTATATTCAGTAATAACGTACATAAAATATCGACATTAACCATATCATTGGAAAGGTATGACACTGTTATCCCCATGCTGGAGTAAATTGAGCTTTTAAAATGTGTAATCTTTTAACCATCAGAATGATTTTGTTAAAGAAATACGTCCCAAATCCGGTTTTTTCACTTCAGATGTCAGAGTCAATCGGTACTTAGGACCTCTCTTGATAGATTTAAAAGATGTAAAGGTGTAACCCCTTTGAACTGGTAAACCAATTGCATTTCTAAACGACTCGACATAAATAACTCATTACCCATACCATATTAACATACATACATATATACTCACGCATAAATCCCCAAAGGGTTAGGCAGAGATGTTTAAAAACACCCACATATCACCAACTATAATTTGACCCACTCTCGTAATAGGTGCCTATTGCCGTCAACCGGGCAGTTGGGAAAAGATGGTAGTTAAGAAGGGAAGGCAATGTCCTCTTAAATCTGTTATGGCAAGTGATAATTAAATTCTCATACGCATACGAGTTTTGAAAATCTAAAAAATTGCCACTGGGGATCGAATTTGAAACGCCGGCGTCAGATACTAATGGTTATACTAATACTCTATTACTCAACAAGAAAATACATTTACCACTACGAAGCAAGAATATTTATCAGAACACACAAAAATTTTATTTCAAACAAGTTTTTAAATTTAGAAATATTGCAATTTTTTTTTTTGGTGACGAGGTGGAAGATCCTCATGGGGAAGGGGTCTATCGGACTCTTACCGACTAAAAACCACCCCGGTGTTCCGCTACTTGCCTATGATAAATATTGGAATCTGGTTCTACATGGAATACATCATGAGCCTGTATCTCAACCCATTCCGAATTTTTTATGTCTGTCGGATCATTCGCGCATATAATTATATAGTGTTTTCATCATCCTTTGCAATTGTTCCTGGAAAAAAGATCTCCTCTAAACTGAGAATAATGGAAATGACAGTACAAGAGATGGTTGGACGAGAGGTAATATTTTTGTATGAGACTAGAATACGTGTCATATATGTTACTAAGTCTTTATACTGTAAAACTCTATAAATGTAAGTGAATGTACTTTTACTGATATATGAATAAAATGTTGACATTTGTAATGGCATTTTATTATAATTTTATTTAAATAAGTAGAGACCTGAAACGAATTGGTAGCAATAACGTAAATCATGCATTTTCATTGCAATGCTTTGCAAATGTTGATTTTTTAACCCCCGATGCAAAAAAGACGGGTGTTATAAGTTTGACGTCGATGTCTGTCGATGTGTGTGTGTGTGTGTCTATCTGTGGCATCGTAGGTCTCAAACGGATGGACTGATTTCGATGCGGTTTTCTTCATCTGAAAGCCAGTTTCCTTGCGGTGGTTCTTAGCTATGTTTGGTTAATATCGGTCCAGCAGTGTAAGAGTATCAGCCCTTTTCCAAAATGATGTAAGGCGTTTTTGTTATTATTTTGTGTCGGGGGTTTTTGAAATTTTTAATTTATAGTCCTTTTTTAATTTTTTTAAATAAAACTACTAGAAACTTTACAAGCGACATATGAGAAAATGAGCAATTTTGTAACGTAAGTCAGTACTTCAGTCACCTTTGCTCAAAAATCATAAATGCTCGTATACAGAGAAATCCGTAATATCCCAGATTATTCTAACAGAAAAGTATATTAAACTGCATCCTATGTCATTTCCCGTATATGCTGGAGGAGACATTCTAGTGTCCGGAGTCCGGATCCGGATCTTTAGATTTTCAAACACATCTTAGTCTTCGGAGACCCACAAATGGGTCTACTGTGTTATTAAAGACTAACCAAAATTGTATGTAGATACACAATAGTATTTTAATTCTCTACATGGCAAGTGCAAAGGCACTTAGCAGCGAACTGAGGCGTTGGCATGTTATTATCTCTCGACAGGTAAGCTTGGACGCAAGTACGACTGGACTGCAATAGAGATCGTGAGGTCGAGCAACAAATGGTATTTGGCTTTTTGTTAAGGAAGCCGACGTGGCGTCCTGTGCCTCGTAAAGCCAATTACCGTCCTATCTAATTAAGAGAGTTAGGAAATAGATAGTGTAGCCGGATGTTTAGACACGTATATTATTGAGCACAAATAATATTTCCTGTGTAGCTAGTTAGTCTAGTGTAGTAGTGTAGTGTGTTATATATAGTGGCCACTATGATCGAAATCATATCAAAACTAAAAACTAGACATATTCAGTATTTAAAGATAATAATAACAAGAAAGAAATTTAATAATGATGAACGTCGATATAGAAAAAGCAGTCCTCAAGTCTTATTAGCTAAGATTAAAGCAGGATGAAACGGTTCACGTTGATTAATGAAATAATTTTTTACAGAAAAGAATTTTAGAAGGTAAATGGACCAAAAATATTTAATTATAATATGCAAATGCCATGCGAAGTTTCGCTCAGAATAAGTTAAGTTATGGGTATAATTATAAGGGCTACCGATAGATTTTGGCTTTAAAATTTAACGTTTTACTAATGGCATATCCTGTCGCTTTATGATAGTGATTAACTAACAGGCAAGATTCGAGTCCTATTCTTTGAAAAAAACCACTATGTGTCCTAGAGATTTCTGTTTGTTTTTTATGGTATAGGGGGCAAACGAGCAGACGGGTCACCTGATGGTAAATGACTACCGCCACCCATGGGCACCTGTAACTCAAGAGTCACAAGTGCGTTGTCGCCCTTTATGGTAGGAAGAGGGGGAAGAGCGGGAAGACGGGAGAGGGGGAGAGGGGAAGGACGAGAATAGGGGAGAGGGAAGGGTTAGGGCCTTATTTTTTTTTTGTGCGTGTGGAATCCCCCTCGGACCGTCACCCCACCGGGGTTTGCGGTGGGACGGTGTGTCGGAATCGAACCGACTAAAACGGTGTGCCGTACTGCGTCTAAATTAGGAGGGATCCGGGAACAGCTTTTATTAAGACATCCGGAGAAGGGTTAGGGCCTCCGATAACCTCACTCACGCGTCGAAAGGCAATGTAAGCATTGTTTCACTGCTGGTTTTCTGTGAGGCCGTGGTGTCGAGCGGAGTCGAGCCGGCCAATACGTGCCGAAGCATGGCTCTCCCACGTAATGGCTCTCCCTGTGTATGATTATCTCAAAATAGACATTATATGTCGGACCTCATTCCCATCTTCCGCGCCTTTTCCCAACTATGTTGGGTTCGGCCGAACTTTGATATTTTACGTGAAGCGACTGCCATCAGACCTCCACAACCCAAATACTAGGCGATATCAAAGTTCTGTGGGTAGACCAGGTTGTCGGACATTTTAGGGCTCCAACTACCCGTAACGAATGCCAGAGATCTTCGTATGGCACCCGGGACCGACGGTTGTGCGTGCTCTCCGAGGCACGGAGGGGTCTCAATGTGTTAAGAATGGTCACCCATCCTAGACTGACCAGGCTAATATTACTTTACTTTGTGATGTACTAACCCACTCGGTTACCACTTAGCCTCGAGCCCCTTTTAGAGGTTATATGTCGGTATACTACTTATTTACAAATAGTCCCTTACATAAGTGTCTTCTGTACCTACAATAAAGTGTACCTATATTATTTCCTACGACAAACTGTTTCCAAAAATGTAGTCTATACTTATAATAAAAATGTAACAGGTCCAATTCTGTACATTGAAGATATTTTGAATTTTTTTTTGGGGGGCACTCTATGATCGATACTGAAGAAAAAACTATAATTTTTTTCATTTTTGTCTGTCTGTCTGTCTGTCTATCTTTCTGTCTGTCTGTATCATGGCTGAGCATCACGCTGAAACTACTGAACGGATTCAAATGAAACTTGGCATGATTTGAGTTCATACTACGAGGTAGGACATAGGATACTTTTTATCCCGAAATTCAGGACGGTTTCCTTGAGAGGGGGGATGAAAGTCAAAATGTGTTCTTCGTTGTAATTCATTGATGCGTAGTCCAATTGCAATTATTCTTTTTTTGTTGGAAAGTAGACGCTTTGTAGATTGTCACGTAATCTTTTTTCTTCTATATCTATATGTATAATAAATCTATAGACGTGGAGTTTGTGTTTGGTTTGTTCACGTAAAAAGTACGAAATAATCCCAGAAACGTATTATGCAGAAGTATTGTGTGTAATTCCGTGTAATATTCAGTATTTGATTGATCACAATTAGTTCTTTTTTAACAACTTTTTCTATCCATAGAAAAAATTGTTAAAAAATTTGAAGAAAAAAATAAACACCGCGCAGTGACATCTGTTGTTTGTCCCAAGTAATACAAACTATACAATACTTATAACGTTAAAATAAATTCAGTAATATTTTTTTTAATATTTATTATTAGCATAGAACACACGCATCTATACTTATGATAAAACTGTTATAAGTCCAATGTACAGAACATTGAAGATATTTTGATAGGCGAGTGTATAATATAAACATATACAGTTTTCTATTTATTTAGAAAGCCACCTATAGAATGCTACATTATCAGCGAGTAACACAGGCTATATTTTTAAACATAAATACAGATCATGTTTGTATTGTTGTTTGATTGTATCTTACAGTAAAGGTGTAAGTACAATAAAGAGATAAATAAATAAATCATCTACGTATTTACGGGAATTAACGCGATCACGAAAATGTATTACATACCTCTCAATTGCCTGACGTTTCGACCAGGTTGTACTGGCCGTGGTCACAAAACCAACCTGGTGCAACCTGGTCGAAACGTCAGGCAATTCAGAGGTATGTAATACCTTTTCGTGATCGCGTTAATTCCCGTAAATACGTAAATAATATTATATCATGGAACGCGAAAGTTTAAAAGTATAAATACACATCAACTTTATAAAATTTTATGTAAATGAGTAGGTACTTAAAAATGGGAAATTTATAACATCGCTTCTGTTTTCAATTTAAGCTAACGAAGTGTCTCCACTAATTAACTTATTGTATACCAGAAATGAAAAGAAAATGGCTTCTACTAATAATCTTATCGTATCGTATCTAAATAAATTCAACCAATTTTTTTTTTAATGGTATATGGGGCAAATGAGCAGACAGGTCACCTGATGAAAGGTGACTGCCGCCGCCCATGAGCACCTGAAACTCGAGAGTCACAAGTGCATTGGCGGCCTTTAAGGTGGGAGTATGGTAAGGTAGGGAAGAGGGAAGGGTTAGGGCCTTCTTTTTTGTACGTGTGGAAACCCCCTCGGGCCGTCACCCCACCGGTGTTTTCGGTGAGGCGGTGTGTCGGAATCGAACTGACTAAAACCACACGGTGTGCCGTACTGCGCCTTATGTAGGATGGATCCGGGAACAGCTTTTATTAAGACCCCCCTAACGCCTGCCCGCAACAGTGCGGGCACCACCTCCGGGTAAGAGCCTTGAAACCTCTCAATTAGGTGACGTCTAGGCACACGCGGACGCCACCTCCTCGCGGGGGGCCACTACAGCGGGTGAAGGGAAAAACCCGTCACGTCCACCCGCGGTCACACTCAGGTTCGCCCGGTTCGCCGGCGGCGAATAAGGTCCGAGTGAAAATCGTCCTCCCGGCCCAGGCGGAGCAAACCGCCAGCGTGTGCTGAGCCAAGTCCTCACTGTCGCAGTGGTGACAAGCGGGACTCAATTCCCTGCTAGCGAACGAGTGCAGGTACTTACAGAAGCAGCCGCGCCCTGAAAGAACCTGCGTCGGGCCGGCCCATACATGCCGAAGCATAACTCTCCCACAAAAATATTTAAAATTAATTAAAATAACATTACCGTTTTTATATAATTAACATACAACATCTAGCTGACCCAACAGACATACTATTTTAAAACAAAAATATTAAGGGTATAACAAAAATACTGACTTGCACACTAAATTATCAAGTTACAATGGAATTTCTAAAAATGATTTCTAACCTGCTTTACAATAATATAATTATGCATGCACGACCAAATTTCATTTCACAGATAGTACATATAGGCTAGGTTTAGGTTTTGTTAGTACTGCGAACCGAATTCTATTGCAAAATCAAATTTTTTTGTAACAAACATTCCATAATTTGAACACTGGATGTATTAGATAATAAGTTTCCATTAAATAGTTATAATATTTTATTGTGACTCGAAGACTATTAAACAGTATACTGAATTTTATTTAATTTGTGTGCATATTTAGTATGCAGTTCATTATTTTTGTGCTACTTTCGAATATTCTGTTAGAAAAAAAGATATTTATAGTTATACGATTAAATACTAAATGTTTATAATAATAGTGAGTTGCCAACAGAAGAGTTTTCATTTAATAGGCAAAGAAAATAACTTTTGTATATCTACTATATTATAATAAAATACCTATACATACGAGTATATGCTTCAACTTAACTCAATTTTAATATTTGAAGTCTTATTACTAAATTCTGTCGTATCGATGTATTTTAATTAAAAATTGCGATTATGCTCCTTATGATTAGACAGGCAGAGTTCAATATTATATACAAGAATTTATTCAACAATTGAAAGGTATTTTTTTCTGAGAAAAACAGTACCTATATAATTTATAACACTCTCCACATTATCAAATTGACTTTATTACACGTTAACTATATAGCTAATCAAATTAGGTACAGTTTTTAAAATAAATAATATTCGAAAATTATAGCACCTTTTGTATTAAAAAAAAGTGCGTTTTTGTTACACTGAACCTCTACTCTACGTCTAGAGAACACGAGCGAGTGAGACGTGTGTTATAAACACGCACCAGTATATGTGCATCTGAGCGTGACGGTCACGCGAGTCCAATACTTTTTCTCCATCCCGCAATTGCACAACGACGTGTTATATACACATATTTGTAACATGTATCTGAGCCTATACATGTATGTCACATATATGCGACGATCACGCGAGTTCAGTGCTTTTTCCCCAACCCAAAAGTGCATAAGGTGCCTAAAATAAATTCACAAAAACTTCTTTTACCATCAAGATGATCTTATTTAAATAAACTTTGTCATTTATAGCAACTTATTTGGACGCATAGTTGAGGAGATATAGAAAAATATATATATAGTCGTTGATTCGTATAAAATCAGAGTGGCACTTGATCGCGCGTTCTGCGTTTCGATACGGGAGGGGAGTTGACGTCTGACGATGTGTATAAGGTAGTCGAGCGGCTCACTTGCGCAGTCTGCTCCTTACTCAACGCAATAAAATAAAATAGTGATTTTTCGTAAGAAAAATTGAACATTCGATTGAAGTTTTTCAGTTTTATTTTCTTTCAGTTACGATCCAAACTACTGTAAATTTGGAGGAATGAATAAGACTTGCCCTAGGTGCCAACAAAAATAGATCGATGAAGCGAGAAGTGATTCTTCCCAATATATAGGAAGTACCACAACCGATACAAAATCTTTTGACGGACATTCCATTGTCTGCACATTTTTTGAAAAGGTGCAATAGTCTCTTTCATATGCCTTCGTTTGGGAATAAAATAAGTTATAAAATTAAGGAAGGAAGCTTCACTCTCACTTTTAAGGTCGGATGGGCAGGTTTTCCGCCTCATAGGCAGCCTTTTCCCGCAATCAAACTTATAGTCACAAACTGATGACCACGCGGGCAGAGCCGCGGGCACAGCTAGTACCTTATAATATCGAATCACCGAGGGTGAAAGCAAATTCAAATTCAATATCTTAATTTAATAAAAACGATAATCAATTATTTGAAATCTTCAATTAAAATATAATTTATAATTATAGATCAACACACACAATAGTTTGCTTTGTTAAATGTAAAATTATAAAAAAAAAAATGATAACAATATCATATATATATATCATCTGCCTATGTCGATCTATAACGGCCCGTTTCCAAATCGTTGAGCCTTGTGAGAAGAAATCGGGCAAACAAACTCACTGATACTCATTTTTTTTTTGACCTGACTGCGATCTGCACTCACGAGCTAAAGATGTCTTTCTTTTCTTTATATACTAGTTAGACGTTAAGGGATACGTAAAAATCGCGTCAAATAGTGGCACTCGATAGTTCATAATACAATAATGTAATAATAAAGTAATAATGTGCATGGATTTATTATGCCATCGTAATAATAAACCAAACAATACAAAGAATGTTTCTGTAAATGCATATATTATGTTGTAATTGTTTAATACAAAAAGTGCAATGTATAGCGTTTATAGTTCATTACTTTCAACAACAGAGTGTATTAGACTCGTACGTGTCGTAGACACGTACTACACACACGCGCTCGCGAGAGTGAAAAAGACAGGTAAGCAGCTACGTAATACAAAAACAACTTACTTTTTAAATTATCGTTCGCTACAGTGCCATTATTATACTTAAAACAATTAAATCTATGATAAAAATATTACTTATTCCTATCTAAAGTTAGACATTTCATACCTTTTTTGCTAACTCAACTGTGCTTACAACTATATTCAAGCAAAGTTTATTTGGTGTTATATTTGAGCACCCTTCAAACATCTATGGTATATTTGTTCAAAAGTTATTGGTGTTTCGGGTAAGGTATTCTATTCTTCCAAGTGTGTATACTATTAAACTTTGGCCTAAACTACTCAGAAGTATCAATTGCTCTTAGACTGAATTGATACCTATAAAGCCAAAGCATAACGACATTCAATTAATAAACTTCGTTGTTATCAATGATATTCATAATCATGTCAGATGTAATGTTGGGGGTTTCTTTGTGGTCCCCGAAGGTAAATTTAAATGAGGAGAGGAATTAGAAACGATTAACCATTTTCACAGTTTATAATTGTACACTTACTTACTATAGTTGTAAACTTGTGGTATAGTTATTTGAAAGAATTTAGATGTTAACAAGACTAGGTTCATGGTGGTGTCCTTGAGAGGCTTTTTGACGTAGCTCCGGCGCTGGTAGATGAAGAGTACTTAGCTTCGGAGGAGTCTGGAACGGAAGAGGGCCGCACCTTTTCGCCCGCTCTTTTTATACAGCGCAAAGTTCGAAGTGGGTGTGGTCTCGGTGAGTAGTGGTGGTGTCCACAACCACACCATGCTTAATGGATGAATGTGGTATTAGAGGCCCCATAACGCTCATTTTACTAAGATTTTAAAATGTAATTTTTTTTAGTTCATCTAAATGGATTATTAATATTTATAACAGAAACATTTTCTTATAAATTAGAATAATTAGTCAAATATCTAGAAAAATTTTCCGACTTTATATTAAGTATTTAATTTATATTTATTAGTATAAAGATCGAGTTCCAGTTATAACAGCAACTAAATATAATACTAACCTACCTACCGTATCACTTTCGCTGATACGCTTTACGAGTATATTCGCAGTATGTGTCACCAAACTCACCACAAGGACAATTACCTGTAAAACAAACACATCGTAAATCGTACCTTTCTCGTTCTAGGTACGTGGTAGCTCGTATGTAATTTCCTGTAACATTGACATTCCTGATCCGATCTCGGTACACAGACATATTGAATTTAAATTGTACTCCGTATTGGACTGCGTACAGTACAAATAGTACAAGGAGGGGACAGTGCAGTTTAAAAGGGACAAAATTACAAGAGAATTTCGCTCGCAATTTTCTTTACTATAATAGAGACGTTTAGATTTACTGTGTTGGGTTCTAATTACTTGATTCAACAGTTCTGAGGTATATTTTGTGTATGCATGGCTTTTAATAAATGTAGATTCATGAAAACACTGGAGTATTTACTATTAAAGTACTATCTATAAGCTGCAAGCCCACAAGTATTTACGTAGTGTAACAGCATTTAACAGTACAGTTCACGAACATTAGGTTCATCCTGAATAGAAAATACTTTGAAAACTCCACCGAGTAGCTCCTTTAATATTGAATTTTTATTACTTTTAATTAAACAGGATTATTGCACGATACGACACACAAAATATTCCTTTTCATCTGTGTGATTTGTTTTGTTTTTTTTTCGTTCAGTTTTGATAGTGTTGCGACGTTGAATATGTTCAAACTTCTCAACAAATGTTACTGACAAAGATAATAGTATATATTATTAGTCCCAGATTGCCGAGTATATGTTACTAGTCTGTAAGCTTTCTTAAAAAACATAATTAAATAAGTATGTACCAACTGGCATACTGCTTGAATACCATGTAACATTGATGTGACCACAAATAATGTAATCATAGTATGATATTGAATGAACATAGTACCTAAGTATCTACCTACACTTACTTTACAATCACCGCTTTCTATAGGTATCCAAACTATGCACAGCTTGGCCCATGGAGACACAACACTGATTAATTAGCGAGAATCGAACTCACACCACTGACATTACATTTTGAATGCTGTACTGATGCGCGATAAACGTTATTTTACTGTTTACGTTTTGACAATTATTCATCGAAATTCTGTATTTTGCGATCAATACCTTACAGTTCAAACAACTTTATCAAATTATTTATTGCGATAACGTGATTAATGTGTAAGGTAAATTTGCTTTTGTTTGCGTTAGAATATAAATTTAGGTTATTTATTACTCTACTAAAGTAGCAAACGAATAATTACATTGTTAATTAATAAATTGTATAATATGTATTGTAATGATAGTTATGAGTCGATTAAAATTTTCGCAAGGATCTTATTCCACTAAAATCTATTTGCTTAACATTTCGCCTAGGAGTGTGCATCGCCGGAATTTTGTTGGTATGATATCGGTGGCCCATTCAGTAACTGATGATCAGTCATGCCATGGAATTCTTATAACAGCATCGCTCAAGAACGTTAAATCTTTGATGTCATCACTGCTATCTGTGGCGGCAATTATCGAAGCGTTCAAGCCAGGAAACTGGTAATTCAATTCTTTGAAATAACGGAATCGATGACATACCGTTATTTCGATATTTCGCTTGTCGTTTAGAACTCACAACACTAATCGGTTTTACTACTTCGAAGCGGCACTGTGCTCACTGTAATGATATTAGTGGAAGGGTGATTGCATTCCGGTACCACTACTATTCCATCAAGACTGGTAAGAGCGATATCAAAGCCCAAACGGTGAATTTAGTTTAACTCAAAGTTTTTTCTTTGAACTGTTATCGTATAGAAAAACAGCAAATCATCTATTTAGCCTTAAATTATAAAAATACATACCGTAAAAAAAATAGGGATAAGAAATTTAGGAATTTATTCAACTTCACTTTTCCACTTCAAACACTTTAAGTAATAACCAATTCAAACACAATGAGTTTGTTATAAGAAAAATGTTCTAATTTTTTTGCTTAATAAAAGAAATAAGTTCAATTATTATGAGAAAATATTTCGAAATATTAACGTTTCTATGAATAACAAACCTGTTAAAACGATAATGAGCTTATTCCTTTTTCTAAGTACTATCGTGAAGGTATTTACTTAGGAATTATTTGATAAGTCGAAAATAATGTAGGTACCGAAAATAAAATAAATATTGTCTAAAATAATCTAAATATCTATTTCATAAAGACCCTCAAAAATGGCCTTTCTTTAACTTAAAGTTATGAATCAACACAATTTCCCTGCAACAATAGTGCTGTGTCAAAAGTAAATTATTATAACAATAAATAACATTTAATATCGTGTTGTAAATAGTAAAATCGCTCGCTGCCAGTTTCGATCTACAACCGCCCGTTCCAAATAGCTGAGCCTTGACTTGCTTGAGATATAAAAAATCATAAAATTTCTATACTACAAATATAAAAATAAATAAAAAACTATGTAATATTCTTGAAGTTCTTGTTGTTGCTGTTGTTGGTGAATTACTGAATCTAAAATATTAGTTTTATACAAATAACACAGCACTCAATTAAGATACAGCCCTAGCGGTGGGCTTGCAGTGGCCTCATACTCTAATACTTTTAGCGTACTAAGCACTATTTTAGTTTTATGTATTACTCACTTAATATGCCAAAATTATGTATTACAATAACAATATTTTTATACATGCACTCTGACATTTCTATACAAGTCAATTTAAGTAACATTTTATTGTGATTGCGTATTGCGCTGTTGTATTGTGAGGCAATAAATGGTTCTTTCTTCTTCTACATGTGTTACAAATTCGGTGTTTATACTATAGATTTACATGAAAATAAAATGATTTTCTCCCTTCTACTTCCCTCCATTAAAGAAATAGAAAACTTCTTCAGTAAGAAACTATCATCTATCAGTGTTTTACAAACAGCAATGACATCCAAGATCTAAATAACTATCTGTGAATGACTCAAAAAGTTACCCAAACCGTATGGGAACGTGTTGGCAGTTCTCAGACAGTAATCCCATTTTTTTTTAAATACCCAGAATAGTACATACATACGCTCACGCTCGTGTCCCCGAAATCAAATCAAATCAAAATCATTTATTTTAATGAAACCATTATAGGTATTTTTGAATTGTCAAGAGTAGTAGTCAGTCAGACTAAATCAGTCGTAAAGCTAGTTGCCTGTTCCAATACTTAGATCCTGTAGAGACGAACAGGCAAGAAACTCCAAGGACACTCTTTTTCAACTACTCATTTTAGACTATTCACTATCATTTTTCGTCGTGCATCGTGCATGACCTTGGCGGGACGTACAGCGAGATGGAGCGTGAATATTTATCCATAAAACCGCTTATTGTACTTGCATTTATCAAGTTTAAGATTTTATTAAAATATATGTATGCATCTCTCGTGGCCGTCAAACTGAGGGCCACCATTTTAGTATCATCCGTATCTACAATGGTGCTCTTCAGTATTTCCATCAGGGGCTATTTGAGGTCTTTCTGACGTGTCATAATAAGAAAAAAAAAACTGTCAGTCGTAGGACTGCACGTCAGAAGTGAAAACAAATTTTTTAAAGATAAATTAATAAGGAGCTGACAAAACTCAATGTTTAGATTAGCGCCCTCTAGTTGATCTATATATGTATTATTAGCGTGACGGTAACGAGTTTAGTATTTTTTCCCCATAGCAAAAGTGCAGAAACGTGTCTAAAGAAGTTTCCACTTCGTAATGCGGCGGTAGCGTAATGGCTAAGGCGTCGGACTTGCGATCAAGTGGTTGCGGGTTCGAACCCCACCCAGTGCACTACCGACATGAACCCACTCCTAACACAAGCATTTTAGCTTAGCTGGAGGGGTTAACAAGAATACTAGTAATGTGTGACCCACGTTGCTTGTATTCTTTAAAAAAAAAAAAACAAATTTTATTATTAGTTGTATACAGTACATAAATTTTTGTCGATATCTGTTATGTCTAGATAAATACTATGAAAGGAGGTTAATCATTTTGATCCATCCTAAGGGTCTCTGGAATAGATTGAATCAAACAATAAGGCCGCCCTTGGTACAATATTTGTCTCACAAATAATAAATAATAATAAAAAAAAAAAAAAACTTTTATTCCATAAAAAAGGAGCTGCAGTACAATACATGAAGTAACTTATAATAATAACAACAAACACTTAAGTAATAACTACACTTAGCGGTTAAAGTACTGTCCTCTTAAATAGGCTACATAATAGCCTGTAGTAAAGAGAAACAGTGCCACCTCCTCGGAGATAGGAAATACAGTGTTTGAAAATATAACATTATCAATCATGCGAGTACTAAATATACCTTAATATTCATATGTATTCTTTCGTTCTTGTATTGTACCGTGTGTGTGTGTGTGTGTGTGTGTGTGTGTGTGTGTGTGTGTGTGTGTGTGTGTGTGTGTGTGTGTGTGTGTGTGTGTGTGCGTGTGCGTGTGCGTGTGTGTGTCTTGTTGTGTTTATATTGTATGATAGTTATTGTGTTATTATAGTACAGAACGTAAAAATGACTCCGTTTCATCATAGGCTGTATTTTGAAGAAAATTTTGAACAATAGATTGTAAATAAACGTTGCAGAATTTATTTTATTTTATAAATATGGACCAAGATAGAAGAAAAACCTTTTTGTGAAAGAATATTTAGTCCGAGGCAGGGAGCAAATTTTATTTATACGACGGTGGTTGTCAAGCATAACGTATGGTGTATTACAATGTTGCAAGAGAATAGTTTGAAGTATAAAGTTTTGTCTTACATTAAAGACCCTACAACCATGCTATGGCAACTTGAAACATAAAAGAATTGCACTTTTTTTATTGAGTCCAGTGCCATCCCAAAGATAGATACCGGAACTAAAATTACTGTGTTACAATATTTAAATTTATAATTTGTATGAGGGGAAATTTATTACCCTCAAATGTATTACGATTTAAAATTCGCATTTGTAAATAACAAAATATTGCATATTAAATATCTAAAACCACTTAAAATCTATACAAACAACAATTTGTTCACCAACACACAATAATAATAATTAAAAATACAATCGTAACAATCAACAATTTTTTTTTTAATATTTGGAACTTATTAATATTAGGTTGGCAACACTTCACTTTATTGCAAATGGCTGCGTATGAGTACCGATTGCCGGTTTCTTGTGCTTTTCTTTTTGCAATAGAAGTTTGAACATAAAAATCGGAGATTAGTAATAAACATACCTTAAGTAGCTAAAGTATAAAATTCTCATGTTAGAACCAATAAAACAAGAAACATGTTACAACAAAACACATACATACACTGTATAAGTAGGTACTTATATATTGTTCAATTGTATATATAAATATATACTTATAAATATGTATATTATATTAGTTTTCGGTATCTGACCACTAGGCGGAGTTTTGTGTTGTCAATAAAAAGAAGCAGAGCTGCCTGTCTATATCCTATATACTATTGTAGTCTTTGCCTACAATTTTTATAAAGTAACGTTGTTGAATATAAAATCGGTTTGAAAGTTGCAATCTTCAGTATGGCTCTGTGCGCTATTTCTAATGGGTAATATGTGTACGATAGTGGTTACATTGATATACAAATTTTATCTGATCTACCGATCTATAAGTTCTCTAAAATGTTAATAATATTATTTCATTATTATACGAAGAGTGCACAGACACGAAGTATTTCGCTATTGTCAGTCTGCCGGTTTTATTATTTTAGCAATTGGTAGTTAGTTTAGAATCCTATATGTTCTTTGGTTTTTAACTAAAAATACAATTTTATAAATACAATTAAGAATCTAATGTATTTATTGGTGGATTCAGCGAATACTTTCGCTACTAGTGTTGATACCAAGCGGTGAGAACGGTCAGCTGAATAAAATTGGATTGGTTTTCTTAGAGTTCGTTCCCATTAAGGTAGTTTGTCCAAGTTTAATACAAATGACAAACCCAAGTTTCAGTGTCCTTGTGCTACAATAGAGTTAGCATTGTACAATTGTATCGTTTTATAAGAACACTTTCAAATGTTGTCCAAACTTTAGCCTGGTTTTAAATTAATTCATCAGTTTAACAGAACCATACATCTTGATACTATACATAATATATACATATATTTAGGTTAGACGTAAGAAGCTTTTAATTAAAAAAATCTTCTGCATATCATAAAATGTATAAGGAATCAGCTACAAGAAGAACATTACCATTATTACACACGGCCGTCTGATCCCAAACTAGGCAGAGCCTGTACTATGGTTATCAGACTGCTGATAAACATACTTATATATTTCTAAATACATATTATAGATAAATTACACCCAGACACAGAAAAAATTATTACGTTCATCATACAATTATTTGTGCTGGGTGGGAATTGAACCCACGACCTCTGGCTTAGCAGTCAGGATCACTAACCACTAGACCAACAGGCAAACATTATACAATAATATTAAAATCTAGTGTAGAGTATTACTTCGATAGACACGGTAACAGATTGGGTACAATAAGCGTTACCTACTTAATGAGTGCCTTATGAAAGTACTCGGCGCAGTATTTCTTTAGTCTTAAACAAAACTTTCCGCATCATACGTCAATATTTCACACGACATTAAAACCCATCCGTCTTCATACAATTTGCCATAGTCACTATAAACTTTTGTCTCAAAATCTTTATTCTATAACGAAAACAATGATTTAAACCTGAAAGAAAACATTCTCCATTTAAATATTCATCCTGAATCCCTGAAAAATAAAAAAAAAACTGTAAAAAAAAATATTATTATAATAATCATTTTGAGATTCGAGACTGAAGGTCCTTTATAAATAAAGTATATCTATTCAAATATTAATATAATATGCTTATTATTTAAGGACATCATAACGCATTTATAATTAGTTGAACATAAGTTGAAGAAGGCGCAACCAATCACAAGAGCGTGATCTAAATATTCTTTGACGTCATTCTTGTGTAAGTAGGTCATGGTCTTCCTTGTATCTGTCCTGTCCTATGACTTTTTTATTCGGGGTTATTTGAATACACCTGTTGCAAATCTGAAGGCTGAATACAAGGTTTGTATTTGGAACATATTATTATGTTAATGCTAGGTGAATAATTTGCTTGCCGTGTTTTTTTCTTTTAAGTTTTGATACCAGTATCTAGAGAGGGGAATACCAAAATGAACAAATATTTAATATAAGTACATTACAAAGGGGCGGTAGTGTAATGGCTAAGGCGTCAGACGTGTACCTACTCCTTTTTTTTTTTTTGTTTTGTGCGTGTGGAAACCCCCTCGGGCCGTCACTCCATCGGGGTTTACGATGGGGCGGTGTATCGGAATCGAACCGACTAAAACCACACAGCTAAAGGAACAGCTTTTATTAAGACATCCGGAACCCTCCTAGCGCCTGCCCGCAAAAGCGCGGGCACCACCTTTGGGTAAAAAACCTCTCAATTAGGCGACGTCCAGGCACACGCGGACGCCGCCTCCTCGCGGGGGGCCACTATAGCGGGTGAAGGGGAAAACCCATCCCGTCCACCCGCGGCCACACTCAGGGCGGCATGAGGCGCTGGTAAGCGCGCCTCCGCCGCCCGGTTCGCCGGCGGCGAATTAGGTCCGAGTGGAGGTCGTCCTCCCGGACCCTTTCCGCCGCCTCCTTCTGCGAGATGACTTCCTCACAGAAGGTTGCGACCGCGGTAAAATTCTTGTCGCTACCGGCCATGGAGCGTATGACAGCCGGTAGTGACAGATCCACTCCGATGACTGCAGTGAGGGCCCGACGCTGCGTCGCCCAACTGGGGCAAACCGCCAGCGTGTGTTGAGCCGAGTCCTCACTGCAGTCGCAGTGGTGACAGGCGGGACTCAATTCCCTCCTAGTGACTGAGTGCAGGTACTTCCCGAAGCAGCCGTGCCCGGAAAGAACCTGCGTCAGTCGGAAGGAAAGGGTCCCGTGCTGCCGCCCTGCGCACTCGACGATGACCGGCTGGAGTGCTGGTCGCGTTAATTCCCGTGTAAATATATAATGTAGCCATATTTTTCCAGTCGCCAAGCCACAGTAACTGTCTAGTTCTACAGTGAGATATGATATCTTTTACAATAAAAATGTCAAATTAAAACTTCTGAACGTCAAATTATGCTTGTATATTTACATTTACTATCTCATTGCAAATTACCGAGAATTAAATAATACCGAACAAAATCGGTTGCCGCATCGATGCTTTCGATAAATGCAAGTATCGATATCTGAGATAGCGATATTTGCAAACAATTTTCCTTTACGATGCCGCTAAGTTACCGTAAAAACTTATTAAGAGTCCCGTTTTGTTTGAAAAAAAAAACATACTTAGTTTGAAACTTTGAAGTATCCTATTCCGTTTTTAAAGATTGAAATATTTTTTAATGATCAAAGTTCATTTTTTTCACGTAGTTGGCAACATGCTTTTAGTTGTCACAAAGTAGATAGCTAAAAACATGTTGCTAAGGCTTCGGACTTGCGGCTAGTGATTGTGGGGTTCAAACTCCACCCAGTACAATCGCGACATGAATCTATCTACTCCTAACACTGGCCCATGTTACTGGTCACTACTAGCAGTCGTTTATATAAAAAAATAGCTACCCGGCGACGCGTTGCTGTGGCTAGGTAAGTTGCAATAAAAAAAAACCGGGCCAAGTGCGAGTTGGACTCGCACATGATGGGTACCGTACCATCGTACAAGATTTATAGCAATACAAACTCTGTGAGCATTTCAAACGCCTACTTGTTGCCACTATTAAGATCAAGCAAAAAAGCAAAAAAAAAGAACACGTTTCTAGTAGGGGAAAACCCTTTAATTTTTAATTTTTTTTTTATTATTTGTGTTACAGCGGCAATAGAAATACAAGTTTCTACCTATTACGGATCATGAGATACAGCCTGGTGACAGACAGACAGACGGACAGTGGAGTCTTAGTAATAGGGTCCATTTTTTACCCTTTGGGTACGGAACCCTAAAAACTATCCCAACTCTCAAGTTGGACTAAACTGCACACATTGTGCAAAATTTAATTGCAATGGGTTCTTTACTAGGAGTTCATCGCGAACAAACAACGTGATATGATTTTTTTATATATATAGATATACCTTATTTCAAAATGAATAAGGCAACAACGATAGTCGATAGTAACTGTAAGACAATTAACTGTCGCAATCCGATTTTTTGTGTTTTTGCGACCAAATTTGGTTATATAATCTTTAAAAAAGCATCACCCACTTCAATGTGCTTTTTAGTATAAAGTAGATGTATTTTGTTTAAATATAATATGGGTAGGCCAACTAAACCAATGAGACAGTGATGTTTCGGAGCAAATGAAAATATCATCGATGTATACAATTTTAGATATTTGTTGATTTTTCAAAAACCGCTTTAGATAAAATATAAATGGGACCACCTGAGAAATATACCCTTTGAAATAAAAAAAGAATTTCCCAAAAAGGCGTATTCCAGTAATCAGTGAACATACATAAAAAAAAAGATGCAGACGAATTGAGAACCTCCTCCTTTTTTGAAGTCGAGAGTACAACTCCAGGTTCGCAATGCAATATGCAATGGGCAATAGGCAACTAGCTTCACGACTGACTTATACTGGGTTTGGTTGAAATAAAGAATTTTGATTTGATTTAATGGGAGAAAATAATCGGATAAAAAAGACCCACAACTACTCTTCTTTAGTTGCAATTTATGACAATGTTCACGAAAGTAAACTATATAGAAACAAGAAAGGGGTTGCAAAGGTTACAGTACTGGAATAGTAACATCAACTTAGTCTTAAAAAATTAAGATTAAGAGAGAGAGAGAGAGCAATCTTACAATTTAAGATCTTTATCTATCACTAGTTTTATACTTTTTGTTACATCTAATCATTTAAATCGATATCTCCACCATCAACGTGTGAATACATCTAAATATTACACATAATAATATGTTCTCTGCCAACATCTGACAAGCATTGACAATTCATCTGAGCTGCCTATCGCCTATCAATTACATCCAACGTAGTCCCTGTATCTCTATCTGTCCAATGATATATTCAGTGGATTTTGGTTTAAAATTCATGTATAGACGTCGACCTAACCTAATTCTCTTTTCAATATATTTCTTTTTTTTTTTTTTTTTTTTTTTTTTTAAATAAAAGACTACTAGTAACGTGGGTCACACATTACTAGAATTCTTGTTAACCCCTCCAGCTAAGCTAAATATGTTTGTGTTAGGAGTGGGTTCACGACGGTAGTGCACTGGGTGGGGTTCGAACCCGCAACCACTTGATCGCAAGTCCGACGCCTTAGCCATTACGCTACCGCCGCTCAGTTAATAACTTTGGATACTTTGTGATTACTTTACATAATATGGGTCAAACTCTGCAGAATCGGTTTTTCTTCGTTGGAACGAGGGTGTCAGGAAAACTGTCTGAAATAATGGCCTCTTTGATACCGGATCTACGAGTATAGACTAACGACTAACGGCTGTAGTTGAAGTTTCTGTATTAGTTGGAGCCTTGAGCTTGCAAACGTTTTGCTTGTGTGATTGATATAAATTGTTGAAGAATACAAAAAATTCTATTGGGATATCTCCCTAAACAGATCAATGTGATTATAATTGTGCATGCTATGAAATCTATACTAGTATAATAAAGCTGAAGAGTTTGTTTGTTTGGTTGAAAGCGCTAATTTTAGGAACTACTGGTTTGAATTGAAAAAATCTTTTAGGGTTGGATAGCCCATTTATCAAGGAATCTCATAGGCTATATAACATCACGCTACAATCAATAGGAGCGCAGCAGTGACCATAAACGCAGGTGAAATTGTATGTTATAAAAACTATACGATCGGTTAGTATCAGCCGTCTGCTAGAATAAACCTAAAAGTATTCTCTGCCTTTTCTCGTCGTTTACGACCATGTAAATCCATTTCTGCAAGAATTGTGCATGGAACGGACAACACTACAATGTGACCTTAACCATTGTTTAGGTCACATTTTAGTGTTGCCATTGTAGTGTGGTCTGCTCCATTGAGCAGATCAGCAGCATCATCATCGCCACCATCGTATATACTCCAGCATACACTACAGCAATCAGCGGTAATCAAGTCTTAGCCAGCCAGCGTCCTCGACCTCAACAGGGATACCACACGCCTGGAGCGACCGCTCCAGACTGGTTACCCCTACGGAATTATCAGCGTCTAGGCACAGCACACTCCACCAACGGTCCTTGTGAGAAAATCATATCTCTCCCGTCAACGCAGCAGCCAGTTACAACGCAGTAACCGCAACACTGCACGCAGTACCGTAGCACCGCACGCAGCCCCGACTCACTGGGACAAGCGGAATTCGGCCCCAACTCACTGGGACTAGCGGCATTCAGTTCCGACTCACTGGAACTAACGGAATACAGTTCCGACTCACTGGAACTTGCGGCACTCAGTTCTGACTCACCGGAACTACTCACTACTGGCACTGGCACGCTCCTTAATAGGGCATAGACAGCTGACTCATCAAGATATCGACCTCCGGTCTTGTACCCCTCCAAGTGATGTGGCCACTTCTATATACAGCAAAATCATACTCCAACATCATCTAGCGACGACTACGGAGTAATCCTAAAGTTCTCGTGCCGATTACTATACTTCCCAACATCAACCGTTGGGCCGCGGCCCGCTAGGCATGATCACCTCGCCTGGTCGGAGGATCCTCCCTTTGTGCTGGAGGGACATAACACCCGTTCCTCCACACTTCTTTTGAACTGTTGATTTATTTTTTCTTTATTATTTGGAGTCTGTTCTTTCTTCAGTCAGTTTAGTAAAAGAACATGTAAGTCTTCACTTTCCATTACACCATTTTACAAGACCGGATGCCAAATCTTAATTATTAATTGATCGTTTGACTGTCTATATTGCATGATAATGATGCACTACCTAACACTTTAAACAATATTGAAACTTGTCAAATGAAAAGAGTGGCTGTGAGTTTTTATAGTCGTGTTCTTTTCTTGCACGCTCTGAGAGTTGTATTTGTTAAGTGTGTAGTTCTATTTGTTAAAGCCAGTTAAGCTGTCGTACACAACAATGAAATGAGTTTGTATAACTTCCTTTTGATCGAAAATACTTTGACTGTTCATTTTGACGTTATATATTTAAAGTTTGTTAGGTATAATGAAAACAAAATTCACAAATAATTATTTCACATTTATTATAACATTTAACCTTGTGATACCTATCACAAGGTTAAATGATTTGATTCTTAAGTAAAGTTGTTGAGTACTTGATTTAGTTTGTTTTGGTACTCATATTCATTTAAATTTTTCGTTACTAAATATCACCCATGCAGTTAAAAAGAATATTATAATAATAAAATATATATTATAAAAAAGAAATAATGAATACAATATAAGTTGTTATAATTTTAGGTTACACAAGTCAAAGTAAATCATTTTTAATGCATGTCAATAAAGCACAAATTGGATTCTTACAAAGATACACTAAATGATAATGTTTAAATAATTTATATTTTCTCATATTAATTGACTGAGTAATTAAAACAATTTGTAAAAGTAGAATTTCAGATCCTTTCCTAAATAAATTGATGTCAGAAATATTAGAAATAGTTAGGTAGGTGGTTTTATACGCGTGAAGCCATCCAAGATACTATTTTGCTGAACAATTCCGTACTGTTTTTAGGGAGACATATTTCAAAATGCGTATGTATATTTTTTCTGACAAATAATACGACGTCTAATTAGATATATTGAAAAAAATATGAAATCTATTAGGTACAAATCCGTGCGGCCGTTCTATCCAAGCGATTTGCTTGATTGTTTTTTTACATGCAAGGTATCGATGCACAGATTTATCATCAAGCATTGGGAATCACCTAACTTTCACGCTTCTCAAGTTCCTTATACTCAAACACAATTTCCTCCTGTACATTCATTATGTTTTTATCACTTACTTTCTATAACACAGTATATATATACAGAGATATAGCTCTGGTTTTGATAAAGGTACGCGGTTTGTAATGGTCTAGGAACATTAGCTGGAACGGGCTCCTTCAATTAGAGCTTTTGCCCAATTAAATTGGTTGCATTGAGGGGATGACAGGTGTTAATATTTCTTATATTTCAAATTAGAAGATAATTTTCAATCCTATTATTTTCATAATTTTTCATCCCCTGTATGTACCTGCCATGCCCGTGGCAGTGATGGGTGTAACTAGTTACTTATGTAATCCAATTAATAATTGAATTACAAAATAATTTTATCAAAATTTAACATATCGCACTGCTATTACAAGAGTGTATCAACTCAAAATGTAGCTTTTTTCAGAAACGACAGAAAACTGATTACTCGCTTCTTGTTAAAGATTATAAAAGTGAACACTGTATATAGATTATTGATAAAATTAAGGGATTTCTGTATTAATGAATTATTTAAGAGATTGCAGGTTATCAAGTTATTTTAAATTTTTGACTCAATACTCTATTGTCTTAACAAATTTCAAAAAAAATATGAATTATTTTTAGTGGTTTTGTTGAAAAATTTGGCTTATTACAATTTATTATTATTATTTTATATTTATTGACGCATAGGGAATTGATATTTACGTATGAAAAATTAATTATCTCAAATTTACCCTATTTTGAGTTGATACAGTCTCGTAATAGCAGTGCGATATATCATCGTTATTACACAGTATTCAATTACATTGTAATTGGAATTACTTTGGATGTGCAATGAAATGAAATAAAATGTATTTCTATTTCAAAGAATTTCCATAACTACTTACGATGTAACTGTAATTTGTAGTTATTAATCTAATTACTTTTTGCCCATCACTGGCCAATGGACAATTATTGCAACTCAAGAGTCACAAGTGCGTTGCCGGCCTTTAATTAAGATGGGAATAAAAAAACGGGAGTCAGAGCCTCCGGTAACTCACTTACTCGGCGAAACACAACAAAAGCATTGTTTCCTGTGAGGCCATAGTATCATTCCGGTCGAGCCGGCCCTTACGTGCTAAAGCAAAGCTCCGCCAAGACGCAAGTGCCTAGTACTAGTATCATTATTTGACTCAAAAAGACACTTTCTTAGCACACCAGTTAATGATTAATTTCACACAAATATTTTTCGTTTTGTTGAGTTTGACGTTTTTAATGGGGATTATTAAATTGGATGGATTTTTGCCAAAACTACTGAATCGATTGCGATGAAACTGGGTATGTAAATAGCCGGAGACCTAGATTAACACATAGGCTACTTTTTATCCCGATATTCAGACGGGATCGAGACTTACGCGGGTGAAACCGCGGGCGCTGCTAGTTAGCTATAAAATGGTTATTTTAACACAGTTTTACGATTCTTCTGGAGAACATTTGTACCCATTTATTTATCTGTTATGCATTGATTTTAAATATTTAAGAAACTGAATTATGGCGGCATTATAATTTTAAATTGAAATCAAATACGGAGCTCTTGTAATCACGTCTGTGTTTGATAGCGCCATCTAAAATCCGCTGAACTGAAGTCGCCTTACACTCCTTAAGTCGATCACTAATCCTATAACGATACGGCCTTCTTATATACAATAACATTTCCATCGAACTCACCTTGAAAAGATTAAGGAGAATTAAGATTTCGAATGTTCTTGCAGTCAATATCTTGTTACGAGTATGTATATTTACCAAAAAGTTTTGTTTACCTGTATTATGAAATTCGTTTGAAAAGATGAGCCGATTTACGTATAAATCCTTTGTCAGATAGATGAGTGGGTTTTGTTTTTTAACGATGTCCTCACTATTGTTAGGTACTGTCTTATTCTTTGATGAAACATGTATGTGTGTATTACCAAACTTTCGCTTTGCGCGAGAGGTTATGTGAAAGGGGTGTCGTTATATTTGAGGATTACAATAAAAATGCTGTAAAGCAATGTTAATTATATTGATAACTGATCATTATAACATTATATAGATACAATCACTTTATATTTGCTTCAACGATGTCTCGCCACTTGATAGATAGACCGCGCTCACTGGTGTCAGCGACGCGAGTCTTCTGTCCTAATTCCAAACTATATCTATATAAATAAAAATAAATCTCCAAATATGTTGCTAATCGCAAAATTCGAGAACGGCTCAACCAATATGGCAATTTTTTTTTTCATATTTTCGTTAAGGCACAAGGTAGGTTCTTATGGAGAGAAAAAACGTGCAAATTGCGAGGAAAATAGCAAAAACAACACTTTTATTTTCTTATACAAACGACAGAGTAAATAATAATTAAACCCCATGTCCCCAGCTGTCAAACATTTGTCGTCGATCAATAACTTTTGACAGAACAAAGTCTGTCGGGACAGTTAGTACAAAATAAAAATATAGAACAATCGAACTTAATGCTACCAGGCAGAATCTCTCTGCATTGAAGGAGGTCTAATGCTACAGTATGTCATTATAACTAATAAAGCGATGCTTAATTTTTCTTCAATACTGTTTAAATGTATGACGGGGAGCCAACAGGAATATTATAACATAAATTAGAACACACGCACGTTCCTAGACGAACTGACTCGTCACTGTATTCTCAATCAAAATCAACTCACACTTGTTGACAATGACGTCTTGTTTCTAAAGCGACGTTATTAGACAACTGACATTTAGACGTGTTGACAGCAAACAGACCGATTTAATAACCTCACGAATGATCGCCATCTAGTAATAAATGTTGGAAACTAATTAATCTTGGTATTCCTATTGTCAAAGCTGCGACATGTATATCAACCATTGCCTGATAAGATTGTGTTTAAGTAGTACATCCTAATTGTTTTCATGTGACATTTAGGTTTTAAGGTATTTAATATCTTCTCTAGTGTACTGGAGCACTTGGTACAATATTCGACAATCATCATAAACCAATTAATCAATCGATCAGCCTATTGTAGGCCATTGCTGGACATAGGCCCCCGAATGTGTGCCATGGCACTCGTTCATCTGAAATGCGTATCCAGTCCATCACAGCTACTTTCTTCGTCAGTCCATCACTCTGGGGGAGTCCCACCTTCTGTTTACCAACTTGGGCTCTTCACTCTAGGACCCGTTTGCTCCGAAAGACATCAGTCCTTCGGCAGGATCTACAGAAAATAACCACTTTGCTTGTACAATCTAATGATATTATGTTTATTCAATCTGAATTCATACATTTTTTTTTTTATGGTATAGGGGGAAACGAGCAGACGGGTCGCCTTATGGTAAATGACTATCGCCGTCCATGGGCACCTGTAACTCAAGAGTCACAAGTGCGTTGCCGCCCTTTAAGGTGGGAATAGGGGTAGAGGGGGAGAGCGGGAAGACGGGAGAGGGGGATTAGAGGGGAACCGAGAGGGGAGAGGGGAAGGACGGGAATAGGGGAGAGGGAAGGGTTAGGGCCTCCGGTAACCTCACTCACGCGGCGTAAAGCAATGCAAGCATTGTTTCACTGCGGGTTTTCTGTGAGGCCGTGGTATCGAGCGGAGTCGAGCCGGCCCATACGTGCCGAAGCATGGCTCTCCCACGTAAAAAACTTTCATTTATATTTAAAACTGGATGTTGAAATTTTCTTAAAATGTTTATTTTATAGAATAATAAATTTCATTCGTATCGTATCGCCATCAAATCGTTTGACTTAAAGGTTAACACTCTGTATAAATGATATCGTTTATCCGTCCCAACAAAGGTGAGACAGTTTCTAAAGATTATACTTTAAAAAGATTGACTTCTAAACCGGTTGAATAAAAAAATCTTTTTATCCCTTTTATAACGTTCAAACAACTCGTAAAACTCCAAGTAGGGCTTTTTTAACCTACAGGGCATTTTATAACTAAAGTAATTCATCACATAAAACATAGTCCACTTCAAGAATGAAATACATATATTAAACCAAGTAGGCACCCGTTTTATAAGTGTAACTGTAATAAATATCTGTTATACATATATGAGTATAATTATATGTATTTTTATCAATTTCAAGAACTGGCAGTTACGAGTACAATTTATGATAATTTAAAATTTTAGTACGCTAGAGCAGATAAAAGTTTTTTTAAAAAGTTTTACAGGTTTCTGGGTATGTAAGATAATTATGTAAAAGTAAATTCAAATTCTAATTCAAATTATTTATTTCGGACTAAATCCATATTATGTTAGTAACAGTGTGTCTTAAACTAGTGTTAGCATTGAATAAAATTATTTAACAAATTATTTACATTGTGTATGAATTGAGATCCACCTGTGAATAAGGGGGGAGTCCCACCTATCTGAAAAAACCTTCAGGATGCTGTTGGAGGAGGAGCGCAAACGCGTGAGCATGGAAGCTCAACGTTTCCGCATTATAGCGGTGAACCCATCGACCGGCGCCTCCGCGAACATGGCTGACGCACTACAACGCAACGGCAAACCCAAAAGCACCCTGAATGCATTATTAAACTGCACACGCAGGTCGCTGTATGTCCGCTGCGCAAACTTAGTCCACAAGCTGCACGTGTAAAATGACTGACAGAAGGCTTTAAACAGCGTAATTTTCACGGTGTCAGTACAGCGTACAAACCTGCGAGCCAGCATATTGCAGCGGACAGCCAACGATCTGCGTTCCCTATCGATATCCACATTATCTTTTAGGTCATCGGTGACCCAGTGGCCCAAATACTTAAACCTCTGAACCCGACCTAGAGGAGATCCAAAGAGTGAGAGCTCTGGAAGCTGTTTGTACGTAAAAGCACTTGATTTCAAAACTAGCCATTCACTCTTATATGTGTTGTACTTGAGCCCGTGGGCCGCCGCATATCCCTCTAAGATTTTAAGGAGTTTATTCATCGCGCCCACAGATGGGCTCAGCAATACCGTATCATCGGCGTAGCTGATGTTGTTTACACAAACACCATCTACGTGACATCCTGTTCTGGTGCTATTAAGCTCCTCTAACAATTTGTTTATATACAGATTGAATAAACGAGGGGAGCCCAGTGACTAAATATTTTTTTTATTGAATTTTTTTTTTTACTCTCGAGAATCGTTGTGATTTGTAAATTCGATGAAATGAAAAAGTCACACACACAGGAAACAAAAAGAGGCAAACGTATTCATAAAAAGGATCAGGCTGCAAGAGAATAAAATAGAATACATGTATACAGTGTTTCCTATCTTCGTATGCTAGCAAGTGTCTTTGCGCCTGCGAACTACGAAGCCTTCAGATAATGTGTCATAGGCAACGTGGTGTATCATACACGTGTATATTTTTTGTGCATTTGCGTATTAGAATTCGTTGGTTAATTAATTTATGTTAAATATTTAACACATATATGTTAATTTGACCAATAACTTATTTAAAATTAAATTTATTCTACTTTTCTGAAATTTCACTTCTGCCGTGTGTGAATTGCACACACACACACTTTTTTTTTACCCATATATCACCTGATGGTTAGCGCCGGATACTTATAAACTCTCATAACACCAGAGATATCGCTTAGTGTAACCTATCCTATCAACCTCCATTATCGACAAACACAAGTCTTATTCCCAGAAAGTCCTTCAATATGTTGTTGCTCGTTGCTCGAGAGAGAGACCCATAAAAGACACATATAATACATATGTGTCTTTTATGGGTCTGGATTACGGCTTATTCGTTTGTAGATTTTACTGCATCTAGGCTTGTGTCAGACCATGTCCACTGTTTCGAAAAGAACCCGTGTGCTCCTTGCCACTGCCGTACTAATATTTACCTTTTGATATCAGAGAGGAAACGCGGAGAAATAAAGCAAGACATATCGTAGGCTACTAAATCTTCGGCAGAACATTGGAACAGGATGATGAACAGGAATGGCTGGCAGGAGCAGCGTCTCCCTTAAAAAAAAGTCGCGTTGCCATTTTTATAGCCCACAATACGCGTCATATAAGTATTCACAGCTTACCCTTGTTGTTCTATGACGAGTGTATAATATAGTAGATTCCTTCCTGGACATATCATTTAAATTTTTATAGTTTACAATATATGGCCAGCAGTGAAATATAAAAAGCCTATACTTAAGACAAGTTACACCATTTGGGTATCATGGCGCATTTACTTTACACGTTTCTAGACTAAGTTTTATAAACTTTCAAGTTAAAATTTTCTTGAAGAAATCTCATTATCGTTACTTAAGCTTACTGTAACTGAGAGCTAACTTGTGGACTTTTACCGTTAAGTACCTATCCAGAAAACCTTATATTTAAACAGTTTAAAATAAGAATTTTAAATGGAAAGATTTTTTATGGAACAAATATGGATAGATAGAAGTGCAAAATTGTAAATGTAAACTACAGATCAAATTGGTGATGTTCTGAAGAAATTGCAGGTTAAAGTGTGGCGTGTCGTGGAGAGGCAATTGAAACACGTATTAGCATGACGATACCTATAATAATACTGTTATTGGTCCCAATTCTGTTACTTCACTCGCCAAATCAAAATTCACCAAACTTTTCTCATATAAGATGTAAACCTTGTACACTTCGAAACAAGGTCTTATTTCAAATTGAAATAAGTAGATAACATATATCGCTATCGAAATAAGCAATTTATTTGTCGACTAAAGTGTGGTACGCTTAAATAAACCTTAATACCACGCAGCGAGAGCCGCTATCCGTTGAATGCCATCGCTTTTGCTCTGTGTTTTTAGTAAGCGTCTTCGTAGGTGTAGATTAAAAACACGTCATCCTTGTTCGTTTTGAACAAGTTTTTATACGGCAATTGAAGAGAATCTTGCTGCGTGGAAATAAAGTTGAGTATACGTTGACAGGTTTTAGTGAAATTTAGCAGCTCTGAGAAATAGATGCTAGTAACAAATAGTTGATTTCACATGAAGAAATCAAGTCAGGTTTTAGTTTAGTCGAGTGTACAATAGAATCGGCACCATTAGCCTATTACATTATTGTATGCTTAACTAAGTACATAACTAATACTACCACACTACTAGGTCAGAAGTACCCGAACCCGGCGAGATTGTATGAAAAGTTTAATGACAGTACAGAAAGATCGTGAGGAGGACGATGTAGGAAAAGAAGCAAATAGCTGGCTGTTATCTCTGTCTATTCCGACAGTAGAAAGGCGTATGTAAACAACAGTATAAAGCACTTAGTACGCCTAATACGCAATTCATCGTGTAATAGGTATATTATTTTAAGAGGGTCTCTTTAACTTGTTGCATGTTTCAAACAATTTGCCTTGCTAATAGCTTTTATGTCTTCAAGTATTGTACATGAAATTTATAAAGAATCAATGTTTTATCCAACACTCACATTTTGCCAACTATAGTTTGGTTCCATTAACTTAATAAATAGCAAGCCCATTGCCGTCAACGGGGCTCTTTGGGAATTAAAGATGGGAAAATTGAGAGTACATTGAAAGGGAAAGGGAGATAAGAAGGGAAACAGTAGAAGGAAAAGGATATTGCGGAGTGTTAACAATTGCTCAAGCAGGTCAGGGGCCTGTTACTCAAACCGGCTGTTGCTGGCAAGTCTTAGCCCTCTAATAAGTTACTTGACGTCTTATTGTTAGACAAAAAGTTGTAAGTATTAAAAGAAATATTGTTCTGAATCTAGTCGGGTTTTATTGAATAGATACGTGACTATTGACGATGATGATATAAGCTTGTTCTCGTTGACGTGAAACTTCTTTAGAATAGTTGAGATATGAAATTCAATGAAACGAAAAACTCGCACTAAAAAGAGACAAACAAGACAAACATTCATAAATAGGATTTAGCCTGTAAGAGAATGAGATAGAATACAAGTATACAGTGTTTCCTATAATCTTTGAAAAGAGACAAACATATACAGAAATAGGATTTAGTCCGCGAGAGAATGAGATAGAATACAAGTAAACAGTGTTTCCTATAATCGTTGTCTTTGCGTCTCCGTACTACGAAGCCTTCAGAAAATGCGTCAATGTCAACGTGGTGTAATAATTTGTGTTGATTTTACTTTTTATTTCTCATTTCATTTTTTTTTCATTCAAAAAAGACAACTCCCGCATTAGGAATTACTCTTTATGACTTTTACGACTTTACAAACATACAAACAACGTACACAAAGAACACCCAGACTCAGGTGGGAATTGAACGCACGACCTGTAGCATAGCAGTCAGGGTCACTAACCTACCTAGGCCAACAAGCCAGTCATTCTGTCGTGGGCCCCTGTTCTGAAGTTTCACTTCTGCCGTGTGGGAATTGCACACACACATTTTTTTTTAAGTATTTGTCAAAAGTTCTCGACAGTACTTCCACATACATACATCAAAAACATACTTCAATATCATGTAGCGAAGATGAGCTGAACTACGTTGTAACTACTAATCCTGCAAAGCGCTATTAAAAGATCTCACGCCGATTATAAAAACTTTCAAACAGCAACCGTTAGGCCGCTGCAAGCCAGGCATGATCACCTCGCCTGGTCGAAGGATCCTCCGTTTGTGTTGGAGTGACATAACACCTGTTCCTCCACAAACCCATGGCAAGGGCGAAACAGGTCAATCAGAGTAGTATAGTAGTAGGTAGTATTAATATTCAGAACATTCAATTCAGACTAATATGATCGTGATCTATCGCTATTACGTTTAGCAATTGCTAAACGTAATAGCTTCTGTTTGGGTTGCCGGTACTGTTAAACAAGCTAGTGTCGCATTTGAATAGATGTTAGCAAAACATATGTAAGTATCTAGCTACAGTAAACACTCCAACCTTTTAGCTTTCTATGAAGATCCAAACTATATAAAAATACTGACGCAATTTCATTCATACTCATTCTAGAACCTAAATTTGCCAAACAAAATTATTGTTGCATGAGAAATTCTAGTAATTAAAGACTAAAATACCTAGATTATTTTAAACTTCAAAGTTAAATTGACAAGTTTGTGTTAGTTAGAATCATTTAACATCAGTTGACTCTGTGACTGAACAGATCTTCATCTGTTTTGTTTGTTAATCTAAGCAATTAATCCTAATACGCTTAAGTCATCATTTTGCATAGTGAAACAAAACAGCGCATTTGGCTGTTTTAGTTCAAACATATGTTGAACAAATAATAATCCACATATTTTATGTAGTAGCAGCATAAATTTCACGTTCGCGACCACAACTGTAAACAGAGCAAATTAATTCATGATCGAGATAAATGATAGTCACCGCAAACAAGAAAACGCTTTAAAAGTAAAATAATGTTGAATTTCACTGACGTCAAAATGTTTTATCAGTAGTGATAAAGGTATAATTATGGCTTAAAAAAATACTGTTATTTATTCTACTAGCGACACTACATAATCACTAGCTCAATTGGACAAGTGCGACATGAAAATTATGATAGTGATGGTTTATCACGGAGTTTGTCCGCCAGAGCTACCCTAAAGATTTCGGAAGTCAAATTGAGGGAAGCTTCAAAATGAACGTCACCAGTTCTAATTTATGAACTAAAATCTTGCAGACGTGTCTTTAATTTCGCAACATAAAATGTCCATAGACAGCAGCAAAAGGACTTCGGACGTAAAAGTAAAGGACAGGCTTATGTCTGATGACAATAAATGCATCTCCCCCTCCTCCACGGTTAGAATTGCCAACAGAATCCTCGTTTCCACGTGTTATAGTTCTAAGAAATACTTCTTTGTGTCTTAGCGTGAAAACATCGCATAAAAAACTCTACGAATGTCTAATTTCCCAGAAATGTCACCGCTCTCCCAAATGAAGGATACCACCGAAGGAATTTCTTATTGGGTAGTTCGAAGAAAACCAATTTATCAAAAAATATTAAGTAAAGATATTGGTAATTTTTATAAGGTTGAGTGGTAAGTTAAGTAATTGACTGGCCTGTTGGTCTAGTGGTTAGTGACTCTGACTGCTAAGCCAGAGGTTGTGGGTTTGATTCCCACCCAGGTTAAATAATTGTGTGATGAGCACGATCAATTATTCTGTGTCTGGGTGTAATTTATCTATAATATGTATGTATTTATAATTAAATAAGTATGTTTATCAGCAGTCTGGTTACCATAGTACAGGCTATGCCTAGTTTGGGATCAGACGGCCATGTGTGAGATGTGTCAAGTTATTATTATTTAGGTATCAGGCTAGTTACGTTGCAGTTGAAAATGGAATAAAATTTGATGAGAGCGCTGTATTCAGCCTGTTTTTATTCTCAGTTCAACAAGTAGCTAACAATTTATAATGCTTTTTTTTTACGTTTAATTAGACGCAAACATAGTAAATTCGCTTGTCAGGTTAACTTTACTAAATTTTTTTTCCTATCACGTGTAATTAATATTAATCGTTGTAAGTTATCAGGAAATGGTATGTTGGAATCAAACCGAATAAAAGTACATAATGTTCCATCTTCTATGGGGGTTCAGTGAGCCTTAGCAGACCTAGGCACTTTATCAAACAGCTCGTGGTCAATACTGTTTAGTACATATACCAAGTTTTTTTTGGATACCAAACTTTCATGTTATTTGTAATTACATACATACATACACTCATGCCTGTATCCCCAAAGGCGTAAGCAGAGGCGACTTAAACTACCCACATTTTGCACACTATAATTTGGTCTCGCTCACTTAATAAGCTTACTCACGTCAAACAGGCACTTGGTAAATTAAAAATGGGAAAATTGGATATAATTTAAAAGGGAAAAGTGAGCGCGATGGGAAGGCAATGGAAGGGAAAAGATATTGCTTATACGGGTGGATTGGGGCGTGTAAGCAAAACACTGTTTACTTGTATGTGTACCTGTATGCTTGCATTGTATTTCGCCGAGTGAGTGAGGTTACCGGAGGTCCTAACCCACCTCCCCCTACTCCCACATTTCTCAAAGGCCGGTAACGCACTTGACCTTCATTTGCTGTTAAACAAAATCACTTAGCTAATTTGAACAGATCTCATTTTGTAGGTAAGTTAATATAGAACAAAAAAGCTATGGGGACGAATTTTATTTCGAAAAACATATTGGAAACGAGATATGTTACGAAATGTAAAAAAAGAGTACATTTGTAAGTGAATTGCTCTCTACTTAACTAAAAACAACACAACCGTTTTTATTACTCAATTTAATCATGTTCTTGACTCCACCAACAATGGTAAAGAATAACAGTTGCGAAAACTAATATGGTATACGGTCTTATAATCACTTCAAAAAGTAATAATGGCTATCACCGCGGGCGATTCGACTAGTACACAGTAAATACATTTAACATTTGGGACTGTAAGCATAGTCGATACACAGAGGAAATCAAGTTCGCACAGGAAAGTAATTGTCAGTACAGAGTTAAAAACGTATAGAGTTGACATGGCAAAAAAAAAGCGTTACGTCATAATGTCGCGCTGAAGTTTTGTTTGAATGTTGTTTAATGGTGGTGCGTGCCCTTGACGACAAAGTCGCTCCATCGTTGGCTCACCTTTCAAACAAAAAAATCAAAATCAGTAGATTCGTTTAGGAGCTATACCACAGACAGACACACAAATACAAAAATACACAAATACGCATTTTAAACTTATAATACAGAGGTTATATTACATCCACATGGGAGAGCCATGTTTCGGCACGTATGGGCCGGCTCGACTCCGCTCGATACCACGGCCTCACACAATGCTTGCATTGCTTTTCGCCGCATGAGTGAGGTTACCGGAGGCCCTAACCCTTCCCTCTCCTCTATTCCCGTCCTTCCCCTCTCCCTTCTATCCTTCCCTCTAATCCCTCTCTCTCGTGTTCTCGCTCTTCCCCCTCTCCTCCTCTTCCCCTACTTCCACCTTAAAGAGCGGCAACGCACTTGTGACTCTTGAGTTACAGGTGCCCATGGGCGACGGTAGTCATTTACCATCAGGTAACCCGTCTACTTGTTTGCCCTCTATACCATAAAAAAAAAACATACGAGTAGATTATTTGTAAGTCACTCAACGCTACGCAGTGGGCTCTCGTATTAGGCTGAGAGAAGCCTACTCTGTAAAATACTAAACTCTGTAGTTGGAAGAGTAGCTCAGCAAGTGGTCTAGCCGCCGAACGTTACACATATAAACGATACACATCTACTATGGTCCTACTCGTTTTTTTTTATTAATGTTGTGTCGTGTGGTTGTCGAAATGTTGGCATCGGGTTCAATTTTAATACTCAGAGGATCATCATTTCTTTCGTAGGCTGTCCACTGTTACACTGTCTTACAGAGACTTACTGTCTCTAAACTTCTGTATAGTGCGTTTGTCTTCGGTTTGTATACATTTTAGTGTGTAATTTATTTATTTATTTAGTTAGTACGCAGTTTAAAAAATGTGTTAAGAAAAGATTTTATCCAAAATATATTGTCTACATATATCGTTACATACAAGGGATATAAGATAGTGTTGAGTAGATTGTGTCGTGTGGTAATTGCCACTAATATACATAAAGAAATGACTAGCTTTTGGCAGCGGCTTCACCCCGTAAAGAGTATTCTATGTGTTAATCCAGGTCATAAACTATGTGTGTGCCTAATTTCATCCAAATTCGTTAAGCCAGTTTTGCGTGATAGAGTAACATACATCCATCCCTCCATTCGTTCTCAGAAATTTTACGTTTATAATATTAATTAGATATTTGTATTTAGATATTTTATATACGTATATTACATTGTAAACAATGTACATTGTAAAAAATTGTAATTATCAAATTAAGTTAACAAAATAAACCCTTTGAAAAATTCAGTTCAGTTAAACCAATTTTTTTAGTTCATACGTTCACACTGACATCAATAAAAAAAAAAAAAATTGAAACCCAACATGTGTTTCGTATTAAATAGTAGGGTTTGGCTTCGTTAAATTTTTTCAAGGTTTTGTAGCTTCCATGACTTAATGTCTCTCATACACCTCCATAAACACTATTTGATAAAAGTAAAAAAACGACGCCATATGCAAATTTGGCCATTACTATATGTATATAAATTATACTTCTTCGTAACCAAGTATCTTATAATAGCTCCACCGAAGCTGTGAAACAAGATTCAACTCGAACTTATCTCCCTCCAGGGAAACATAACTGGAACAAGAATCCTAAGGGGATGTAGCATTGGCGCGACAACGTTAAACTACGAATGCTACTAATTTCCACAAGTAGCCTTTCTACCTTTAAATGAGGATATTCCGCCATGACAATTAACAAGTCGCCTAGTCGTGGAAGCTATGGATATCTTATTGACGACCTGTTTGGCGTTACAGAAGAGCATACAGTAGAGTTCGTGGCTCCGATTTCCGCTCAATGAAAATATTTGCTTGCATGCATTTTTAACCGACGAAAAAAAGAAGGTTCTCAATTCGACCGTATAATTTTTTTTTTTTTTATGTCTGTTCAGCCCTCACTCCGGTATGTATGAACCGATTTTAATTATTCTTTTTTTGTTAGATAGGATATACCTCAAGAGTGGTCCCATGTCAAGGAAGTCAGGATCTGATGATGGGATCCTGATAAAATTGAGAGAAACCCTCGAAAATTGTAGGAACGAATAGAGTTTCTGTTTACTTTTCATTACTTTATCGGGTATTTGCGTTAAGAAGTCATCACCTCATGTAGCTGAGCTGATGATGAAAAAAAATCATAAAATAAAAATCTTTTTAACAAAAAATTAAACCGACGAAAAGAACTAAATAGCTAAAAATAAATAAACCTTAAGTCTTCAGTATTGAGCTTATTTATATAAACTATAAAATTTTATATAAATGTATATTTTGAGTCGGCGCCAAATAATAAAATGATTAATTTGCTACGTACAGCCATTTCTACGTAGGTACATATAAAATTTTGATAATTAATCAGTTTGTTGTTTGGCGCCGACTCAAAATAAGTTTATATAAAATTTGATAGTTTATATAAATAAGCTCAATACTGAAGACTTAAGGCTTATTTATTTTTTGCTTTTTACTTCTTTTCGTCGGTTTCATTTTTTGTTAAAAAGATTTTTATTCTGGATGTTTCTATGTTTAATTAGTCCTTACTTGCAAATAATACATTATAGTGAAGTAAAATTTACAAAATCGCTTTAGTAACAAACCATATCAAACAGTGTAAAAATAGTTTCACTATCCACCTTCTGGCTCCATCATCAGATCAGCTCCAAGTTGCCAAATTATAGTATGTATTGTATTGTTATCCGAACTACATATACATATAAAGTTTCATTCCCATACAACAATTAGAAGTAGATTCATTTGGACTTCCAAGATTTGTCTACATATTTACAAGTGACGTTTTTAAAGCTATTAAAAAACTTACGGCTTAGCGGGTAAACATTATTAGTGTCCTACTCGTAGAACCCGTAATAAAAACTTTGGTAAGTTTAGGTAGGTTTAGTAAGAGCGCTGTGTATGTCCTAAAATATTATTATTACAACATCGACTTACGAAGGAGCTCATCCTCAGGTAAATGTTTGTAGTTTTTAGTCTAGTTTTTCACATGACCGATTGTCAGTAAGTACATTGCTTGACCCCGGCCCCTAGCGGAACCAGTCTAGACTCTTCGCCCGTGTTGGCTGCAGAGAACAAAACTACGATTGTAGTTTACAGAGAAGGGGAATTTGTGAATGTTTGGTCGCCGTAAAAAAATCTTGATTTCTTTCTACAAAGTTCTTTACTATTTTGTTAAATGGTTTACAGGCTCGTGACCTATAAACAGTTGTAAATGAAGACAAAAATATTAACATGATTGCACTATTACTAACTTTAATGAAATTATTATTAGAAAATCGCTTACATACAGTACACAACTCGTTCGAAGGTCTTGGTATACGTTTTTATAATAAAATTCCTATACATGTAATCGACCTTCCTGTAGATAAATTCAAGCGAACTTTAAAAAACCACCTTATTAGGAAATCCTACTATACGATCAACGATTATCTAAACGACAAACAGTCTTGGGCTTAAGGTGTCATTAGGTATATACACACAAACTTCTTTGTCTTATAATTAAGCTAAATTATTAACAAAAACCATTGTCAGTTGAAAGTAATGCGTGACGATTATTATGGTAGTTTGACTATTAGTGATTTTTATCAGTATCTCGACTATGGTTCGTCATGCTCACTAAAATGTCATTGCTTGCGGCGTCGTCATGGGGCGGGTCATTTCTTTCCCTCTGATATGGCGAAGGAGATGATGGCTGGTCCATGCGTCATACTCGTGAACGGCTGCTGCTTGGGGTGACTGGTCGCCCTAGTCAGCGATGCTTTAGCCTATACTATTATTTTGCAACTCTAGCCTCTTAATCCAGTCACGAATTATTTTTAACAGTAGATTTTGCAACTGAATGAAGGTAGATGTGCACCTTGAATGATTTCTATGTTTAATAGGTTCAAACCTTCAACGGTATCACTGAGTGATTTTTATTTTTTAGTACGTTAGCTTTTGGAGCATTTCAATAAACTGAAATTCAGGTGGCATCAGCTTGCATCCTGTTTACCTCTCGTGTAACACTAACACTATTGTACCTGAAGATCTGACTTTTAAAAAGAGTGGCCATGAGTTTCTTTGCCAGTATTCTTCTCATAAGGCCCTACGCATTTTGGAAACTGGAAGTTATAGATCGACACAAACAGGCAGTAGATTTTGGTGTTTTTCACCTAATTTACCTTAACAATCCAGTACATGCTGTGGCGTCTGTTTGTGCCGATCTATGATTTTAACTCTAGCTTCAATTTAACGTTCATAAATGTCACTTTGTGTCTTAATTAAATAAATGATTTTGAATTGAATTGAATTGAATTGAAATTAGAAAGTTGTTTTAAAACAAACTTATTATAAAATGTAAAAAAGAAAACAAAAAATAAAATAGCATTTCTATAAAATTATGTAAATAAATAAATAGACAATATTACTTCAGTTCAAGCACAGAATACATAATAGTATGGTTCAAGTAAGATATATATTTTAATTAGAATTTTTGGAAATTCGTATGTTTTGTTTTGTATAACAAAAAAAGTCCTTTAAGTTCTTTTGTTGATCTTGCAAATAATAGAGGTATAAGATATAAGATAAGAATAGAGAGAAAGAAAACATCGATGGCTTGGTGATGATTGAAGGTTGTCTGTAAGAAATCGCAGCATACGATAAGACCGCCCATTGGAACACTCACTTTATTGTAATACTGACTGATTTTGTATTATTTGATGTGAAATAAAGTATATCTATCTATCAATATATCTAAGTACTAAATTGTAGTAGGGAATATTTTTATTTCTTTGAATTCCATCCACGTTCCAAATGACATTATACCACCAAAATTTGGGTCCATTTTTATTGATGTTAAACCAACGAAACGTGACGTCTAGACAAATATTATTATAACAGATTGTGGATTGCAAACATTTTAGAGATTCTCGGATGGTTTTTCTGAATAGTTTGGTAACCTAATTCTGGAGGTAGGAGCCCCTAGCGCACGGAATTATTTTGAATATTTATTATAAAAGTTTTTTGAATTTTTTGTTTTATGAGAATTTGATAGAGAAGATTGGTATCCATAGGGCACAGAGGATCTGGTTGAAAGCCAGCGCTAGGCACATGTCTGGCATATTCTGAACCAGATACTTTTCGAGAGACGTGAGATACAATTTTTTTTTTAATATTATAGGGGGCAAACGAGCAGACGGGTCACCTGATGGTAAGTGACTACCGTCGCCCATAGACACCTGCAACTCAAGAGTCACAAGTGCGTTTCCGGCCTTTAAGAAAGGAGTACACTCTTTTCTTGAAGGTTTGGAAGTCGTATCGGTCCGGAAACACCGCAGGCGACAATTTGTTCCAAATGTGTGGTGGATTGCCAATTATCCAGGTGATGGGGATGAAAGTTTTGTCGCGTTGAACGATGGCGAAACGTTGCGGCCGGTATAAGTCCGAACAATTCCTCAGAGCACTCCCCATGATACATGCGATAGAGAATGCAGAGTGAGGCTACATCTCTACGCAACGCCAAGGGGTCAAGGCGATCTGAAATATCCTGGCAATCGATGATTCGAGTTGCTCTCCGTTGAATGCGGTCAAGAGAGAAAAGCTGGTACTGGGGTGTTCCTGCATAGATATGAGAACAGTCTTCCATATGCGGCCGAACATGCGCCTTATAAAGTTGTAGGCGGTGGGCCGGGGTGAAATACTGTCTCGATCTATTGAGCACACCAAACCATATCATTGATATGCAGAAGAAACAGCGTGGGTGATAGCACACAGTCGGAGCATGCACCTGCGTCTGCTGTCTGCATGTCTGCGAGAAAGCTGGTGGTCCAGTTGCATAATTTCTCGGGAAGCCCATAGGAAGGAAGCTTCGAGAGAAGCGCTTTGTGACAGACCCGATCGAAGGCCTTCGCTATGTCCAAACTGACTGACATCGCCTCCCCCTTGAACTCGATCGCCTGTGCCCTACGGTGAGTCAGGTATACGAGAAGATCACCAGCTGAACGACTCCGACGGAAACCATATTGGCAGTCATTGAGTAGCTGGTGGTCTTCTAAATACCGAAGGAGCTGGCAGTTGACAATGGATTCCATTATCTTGGAGAACAAGGTGGTTATGGCTATAGGTCTATCGTTGGACGGATCCGAGCGGTCACCTTTTTTAGCGATCGGGTGCACTAAAGCTGTCTTCCATGAGTTCGGGACGACGCCGAGGGAGTAGGAGAGCCGATAAAGGCGCGTTAAAACCGGTGCCAACTCTGGAGCACACGTCTTCAGCACGATAGGAGAGATTCCGTCGGGCCCACTCGACTTATGAATATCGAGGGAAAGAAGTGCTTTACGCACTGAGCTTTGGAAAAAGAGGACTTCCGGCATCCAGCTGTCGCACCGCGGTATGGTCGGCGGTACGTTTCCCTCGTCATCCAAAGTCGAGTTGGACGCAAAGAGGTTGCCCAAAAGGTCGGCTTTCTCCTTAGCGTCGTGGGCCAACGAATTATCTCCCATTTGCAGGGGTGGAAGGGATGGTCTACAGAAATTCCCCTGGACAGCTTTGGCAAGAGACCAAAATGCTCGAAATCCAGAAGGGAGACCCACCAGTCTCTCACCAATTCTGCCGATGTGCTCCGACTTCGCCCTGGCAATGTCTCTTTTGAAGGACCTGGAGGCAAAGTTGAGCTGCTTTTTTAATTTGCTGGTCTTTACATCCCGTACTACCGCTGCATTTGCCCAAGCTTGGTAACATTCCTTTGCCCAAGCTTTCGGCGGGACGCCGTTTTGCAGGATTGACCAAAAGGCTGGGATTTGCCACCAATGGGAATGAAACAAAAAGCTCCATTCCCTGAAGCAGCACATCAGCGACAGAATCGGCAACGATGTTGGGATTATCCAGCTTGAAGCAGACTTGCCTCCAAGGGTAGGATGCAAAGAAGGTTCGCATCCCATCCCTGTCTGCTGACCTATAGTGCCACACACGGCGGCAGCCTACAACTCGCGGCTGCGGCGAGTACGTGAGTGTCACCGTACTTCGGATCAGGCAATGGTCCGAGGAGCCAATTGGGGCCTCAACGGAGACTTGGTAGCCATCCGGATGAGAGGCTCGTGGCTTTCTACATCTGGGATTCGCGTAGGCGTTGCTACCAGTTGTGTCAAGCCATATGTCAGGGCGAAGCCGTGGTGGGCGTTAAATTCGCCAAGTATCACGATCTCTGCGGATGGGATCTGCTGCAGCACAGAGTCTGTAGCCATTTGGACGTGGTCGATGAGTCGGTCAGTTTCGGCATCACCACTATGAGACCTATAGAGGCATGCATAGACGCGGGGGTGATCATCGCTGTCTACACGGAGCCACAAGGTGGAAAGGTCCCTGCCTTCAAGATTGCCGAGGCGGCGAGAACTGATATCGTCTCTAACGTACACGCACACACCAGCCTTAGGCACAAATGAGTGCTCCAGACCGTACCCAGGGTAGGAGAGATAGAATGTGTCCGCTGGAGACGATATCTGCGTCTCGGTTAAAAAGAGCAAGGCCGGCTTTGCTGTTTCGAGGTGGTGGTGAACAGCGTTGAGGTTACAATGTATGCCCCTGATGTTGCAGAAGTCCACGGTGAGCGTGGCAAGGGGTGCCTTGGCATGCTTGCTCTTGCCCCTAGCAGGTGTTTTAAGCGCGGTTGTGCCCTCCCCAGAGTATGAGGAGCAGCCTGGGCGTCCACGCCCAGGTGTACTGTGTTCTGAGCGTGGACGCCCAGAGGGGGATTGTCTAACGCTAGCGCAGCTGGTACCCCCCTGGGGTAATGTAATTTTTAACGGCGCCATCATTGGGGGGGGGGGGGGGGTTGGGGTTTGGGCCTCCGGTAACCACACTCACTCGGCGAAAAGCAATGGAAGCAATGCTTCACTACCGGTCTTCTGTGAGGCCGTGGTATCGAGCGGAGTCGAGCCGGCGCATACGTGCCGAAGCATGGCTCTCCCACGTCAAAATTTTTTGCAAGCAAAATCCTTACTAATATTATAAATGCGAAAAGTAACTCTGTCTGTCTGTCTGTATGTCGCTCTTTCACGCCAAAACTACTGAACCGATTTAAATGAAATTTGGTACACATATAGTGTAGAGCCTGAGAAAGGACATAGGCTACTTTTTAATGCGAAAACGGGATGTAAGGGGTTGAAAAGTTGTACGGAAGTGTCATCAATTAGCCTAAATAATTAAAAATTCTACCCTAAGACACTATTCCACGAGGACAAAGTCGCGGGCACAGCTAGTTGAATATATATGACATGATTGTAATGTATATTCATTATGTCTTATTGCCGGGTCATTATGTCTTAACGTATCTTGAATGTCGGCGAATAAGTATTTTATTTAATTTTTTTAAAATTTAAAAAAATACAAATATATTTATTCTAGATGAAATTTGTGGCGCAGAGATAGAGGCTGTGGCTCGCGCGCTCGGTACAAATATTTCTATAATCATAGGCATCAATAAGATCATAGAAAAGAATAAACTTTATTCTACACCAAAAGAATTCTAAGGCATTGGTATATGGCGTCCATTAGACGCTCATGCTGCTCAAGCGTCAATCATTACCAAAAGTCTTTTTTTACGGATGTTCGTTGGTGATTGATGAAATAATATCGACATTAAAATCTCATCATTTAACCGTCAATCACTGCATTAGACGATAGGTTATTCGTCAATCATCGTTTTGATTATGGCAAAACTGACAGCAAAACCTACCGTGTAATGGGCGCCTATCTGGTGAATATGTACAAAGGGCGTTCTTATCGGTAAAAGCAATCTCTTACAGGCAACCTTTGGATGGACAAAGTTTTTAGATTATAGGCATTGTTCTGGATAATTCTATGTACAATGCTATACGTAGCACACTTAAATATTATTGTCGCTACATTCAATGCTTTAGCAAGGCAAATAAATGTATTGAACTTATATTTAATTATTATTTTGATGTTATTGCATATCACTTTTAGTTTTCAAATTTAATTAAGTACATAGTAATCGTTTAGTTAGTTAACACCTATTTTATTGTTATTATTATTTTTAATTATGTCAAATTAGTAATTTTAGATGTGGGAGAACCATGCTTCGGCACGTATGGGCCGGCTCGACTCCACTCGCTACCACGGCCTCACAGAATACCGGTAGTAAAACAATGCTTGCATTGCTTTTCACCGCGTGAGTGAGGTTACCGGAGGCCCTAAGCCTCCCCTCTTAGCTATTCCCGTCCTTCAGCTCTCCCCTCTCGGTTCCCCTCTAATCCCCCTCTCCTTACCTACCTTACCTTAAAGGGCGGCAACGCACTTGTGACTCTCGATTTACAGGTGCCCATGGGCGGTTTTAGTCATTTACCATCATGTGACTCGTCTGCTCGTTTGCCCCCTAAACCATAAAAAAAAAAAAATGTCAATCTCCATTATATGTAACCGACTTCAAAAAAGGTTCTCAATTCGTCGGAATCTTTTTTTTATATATGTTCACCAATTACTCGAAGACACCTGAACCAATTTCGAAAATTCGTTTTTAGTTTCAAATGGTATAATTCCCAGGTGGTCCCATTTAAATTTAATCGAAATCAGTGGAGCGGTTTTTGAAAAATCAACAAATATCTAAAATTTGTATACATCGATGATATTTTCGTTTGCTCTGAAACAACGCTGTCTCATTGGCGCAGTTTGGCCTACCTATTTAATATTTAAACAAAATACGTCTACTTTCCACTAAAAAGCACATTGAAGTCTATGATACTTTTTTTAAAAAGATAATTAACTTTTATAACCGTTATTGTGCATGTGGTGTTAGCTTTAAGTGACAACTACACTCATACATGTTTAGTCATTAAGTTACAAATCAGTAATGCTTTAGTGTAATAATCGTTGGCTGACCAAATAAAATAAATAAATAAATGCAATGCTTCGATTCCAGAAGTATTTTCGAACACATTCTACATCGTTTCAAACATGGAAGTGTAAACATTGCTAAAAGCCAGTTTGATAAATACCGTATTATGAAAGTTCTATACATTGTTCTCCCCTTCACGCGAGTAGAAGACTGAAGTTAGGTAATGAAACACTCCGTTCCCTGTGCAGTTGCAAACTTCCAAGGGTAGAAATGTACGGTCTAACAATATTTACAATTGCTATAACTGTCGTACCATAGACAGGTTTGTTGTTTTGACATATATCGTTGCGTATTTTTTTTAATTTGGAACTGGTAGTTAATACAAGGATTGTTTATAAGCGTGTGTGCCAGTATGAACTCTGGCACTCTCTTATTACTGAGAGGATTTCCCTCGAGAAAGTGGTATATTTTACTATCAATCAATCAATTAGCCTATACTAGTCCAATGCTGGACATAGGCCTCTCCCAATGTGTGCCATAGCACCCGGTCTTCCGCCTAATAATAATAATAGTAATAATATTTTACTGCAGATAATAAATTATACTCTGGTATCTGAAAACAAATATTAATTGGTACAACTTCTAGTGGTGTACATTCACTTTATAAATTTTAAATCTTCTGATGTCAATCCACCAGCTCGGCCGATGTCAACTCCAAGGCTTCTTTCTTGTTTTTTCTCTTTTATAATAAATCTAAAAGCGACTCAGCTATCTTATCACAATCAGAACGTCGTTCATGCCAAAGTGGTCGGTATGCCACAGTACATTATGTAGGACCACTCCTGATGAGATGCTACCATCAAGTATAAGCACCAGTAGGATTATGAGTTTAAGAGTATAAAAGGCTCAACAGGTGACCAAATTGTGTATCAAAAGAATCAATGCACTAGGAATTTAACTGGATTTTTTAAATTCGTGGTCTTTAGTTAGCTGGTGGTCTTCTATTGGTATTTAAATATTCGTATCTCTATGAAACAAATGTCTTGTTCTCGGGTAAAGTGTAAACAAAGAACAGTTAAAGAGTTTATGGCTCTTTTGTTGCAATTTGCAATAGTATTTAAAAAAACTAAATTCAACGTAATTAATGTAAATCCAAGCATAACATTTGAGTTCGGAGGATTACTGTAGAGGTGGAACGCGTGTTACGCGCACGTGCAATGCAAATGATGGAAGACTTCAGAGTGCATTCAATTATTGTGTACCTTATTCATATCTCTTACGATGGTCAGACAAAAACGACATGAGATTGAATCGGCCGTTTCGCTTTTATCAGAGTTTTTAGTTGAGACAACGGATCATGATTGCCTTGCACTATTATTACTCAGCTTGATAATTATGTGAAATAATTATAAAGTCTAGCATATGTTGTTTTAGCAGAACCAGGCCTGAGACGGTGGCACGACGTGTTAGCTGCCATGTGTGTGTAGTGTTAGTGTGTAGCTGCCTTCTGTATGAGGGCGGCCAAAGTCTCACGATAGACTCACTTGTGACGGAACACCGTGTGGTTTTAGTCGGTTCGATTCTACCACTTCACCGATAGCCATGGTGATGTGATGAAAAAAAAAAAAAGCATATTATGTGGTTTTAAAAGATTTGACTACAAATAAGCAGGTCGCTGGCGGAAACTCCGAACATACGGCTACTCTTATGCTGATAATCATTTACTGTACAGAACTGCAGTAATACTTTGACGGATGTGTTTTGACTTAGGCGCCCATTACACGGTAGTTTTTTTGCTGTCAGTCTTGCCACAGTTAAAACGGTGATTGACGAATAACCTACCGTCTATTTCAGTGATTGACGATTGCATGATGAGATTTTGATGTAGAAATTATTTCATCGATCATGAACGAACATCCGTCAATCATGACTTTTGGTAATGATTGACGTTTGCATGAGCGTAATAGTATAAAATAAGCAAACTACAAGTGTAATTGCTTTGGATTACTTATAAGAAGCTGGTAATGACAGCTACCGCACTACAGAATTCCCTTTGGGTCGAATGTTGAATGTACATAGATTTCTTAAACTAAAACCACACCTAAATATAGAAAATTTATTGTAAATCACATAAATAGTGATCCACTATGAAGACCGTATTATAACCGAATCGTCAATTAGCAAGGCGACCACTTATCATACCACTTAACATGCAATCCGTGCATTCGCATAAACATTAACTAATTTAATTCTACAGAATTATGCACAGTACATATCTGATTAGACGCTTTAAGGAATTAAGCACCTAATCCTTCTAAAGTAAAGGTTAACGCAAGTTAGAATGTTTTCATACACTTTCGACTTTGGCTTCACAAAATATGAAAATGCTTTCTATAAAACAGTCTGCCGTCTTGTAACGCCCCGCTTTCCAGAATCCATTCACCAATTGTTTACAAATCGACATTGTCGATAGAAGACACACAATGAATAGAACCCATTGTACATAACTCAGTGTGCTCCATTCCTTACCGTTCAGAACAATTGGAAGTTTGTTATGAAACTCATCTCAGTATTGTTCATATGAAAACCAGTATATTAGGAGTTACGCGTGTCTTGGTTTGTTGAAACGAAAGTAGGTATTAAGCGCCAATTTTGTTTGAATTTATGGTTACTGCTAATTACTAATTAAGTTCGTGGGCTATAATTTTATTGTTTATTAATGAGATAATAAAAATATTTATTTAGTATTATATATCCATAAAACGAATTAGTCGGTCAAAAATGTTTTGATCGTGATCTTTTTATGCAAGAAATCAGCGTATATTTTTTTCTTTTTTTTTACACCTAGCACTAGGCACAATGATCGCTCTGTCGCTTGGGACTTAACGAACATACAATGGACGCAAAGAATAGACTCGGGACAAATATTTGTCCTGTGCGGGAATCAAACCCACGTTAACAGTATACTGTATACAACAATCTCATATAGTAGCATGTAACTATCATTATTCAAAGGTGGTTATCAAATTATTTCGTTTCTGAACAGTTTATTTATTGCCTCAAGATTTACTAGCCGGCTTCCCTAAGTATTCATTACTTTTCTGCCCATCTCATCTCACGCAGACCATCCATCTTTTCTTATGTCTTTATGTAATGCTCACGATCCAATATTTTATACCCGAACAGAAACGCGTTTCTCAACTTTACAAGCACTAAATTAAGAAGTTAGGTGGCTTTAAATCAGAGAATGGAAATAAGGCCACTGTGTGTTTTATCTCGTAACTAATAGTGATGTTTTTAAACAGTTTATTTAATAAAATATTCGTAATTACAGAATGAAGGTTATAGACCCAAATCAATATAAGGTAACCATGTGAGGCACTTGTATTTACTTTAACATATTAACAAAATATTAATTTAGACTTCGTAATTCGTTGCTGCGCATGCAAACTCCGCATTAGAACAGCATAATAAAACAACTTTCAAAAAAGTAAAAAACAAATATCATCTTGCAAACAAGTCGTAACTATTATCGATAAATAATAATGTGATGAGGTTAATTTCATATTTAAAAATTTGAGTTTAATTAATGAAGAGATTTCTAGATGTTGTTGCATATGTTTACCTAATCCGAAATAAATGCTACATCCTCTTTGAAGAAGAAGTCCAAACCTTCTATTTTACAAATAACACGTCCTTTGAAGGACTAAATAATAGATACTTGGACATAAAAAGTTGTCGTGAAAATAAGTATATATATACCCAATATTTAAAAAATAATATACCTCTGTGATATAATTAAATCAATAAAAATAAACTAAATTAACAACGCTTCCTCCTCTCTTCTAAGTTGCCGGGCCCTACAGGGTCCAGAATATACTGGAATTATTGTTTTAACATCTTTAAAACATTTGGTGTGCAAGAATTGATTTGAGTTTATTTGAACGTAACGACCATAACCATTTTCAATGGAACCAATTTCGAAGGAGGTTCAAAGAGGTTCTGCACAGCCGATTTCAACAGAAGAAGCACTTCTATCCCATAGATCATGTTTAGTGTCTGTTAATAGAGCGAATAAATGTTAGACCAGTTTTTTTTTTATATGAGAAGCCACCAACAGTGTTTTTAATTATTCATGAATATTCATAGAACGGAGAAGTCAAATGATGGACGTAATTGTTGCTGGCCTTGACATTTGATTTTAATGAAAATACAACGTTAAAGAAAATCTTTATTGGAAAATAAACTGTCCGTGAAATGTTATAGAGATCAAATAACCGAGATGGTGTGAAATTAAAAGTAGGTACTATAAACGCGAAAGTAAGATTGTTTGTTACGCCTTATCTAATCAACCGATTACCATAAAAATTTGCACACATGTTTTTAGGGGTACGAAAAATAACAACAACAGGGTACCTCCATCCATTCCATAAAAATGCTGTCCTAGTGGGGTACCTGAATTGCATTGACAAACATGCATACATACATTCACGCGAGCAACATGATTGCACTTTTTGTCACTGACCGATGTCAGGCGAAATGTTACTCGTATATACACTAATGACTACATCTGCCGCGTCTGCCTGTCTGTCTGTTCGCGATAAACTAAAAAACTACTGAACGGATTTTCATGCAGTTTTCACCAATAGATAGAATAATTTATGAGGAAGGTTTAGGTGTATAATTTGTTAACGTTTTGTGTAAATTGGTTGAAATATGATGATGTCTGTTGAAGATGTCTCTACTACCCGTGCGAACTCGGGGCGGGTTGCTAGTACCCACATAATAAATTATTGTCAGCAGATGCGGAGAGCCTTTTATCAAATACCAGGCTTGATTTAAAATTCGCAGACTCCAAATAAGATTTTTTTAAGGTTTTGTCATCACATCAAAAACTCGCATTTATTTCATTAAATTTTCAATAGGGGAAACTATAGTAAATGATAACAGTTTACAATTTAATATAAATGACATAATTAACATTATTATGACCAGTTATACCAGGGTCGCGACGCCATCGCATCGGTCCGCCTGAACTCGAGGGCAATTGTGCTGTGATAAAAAGGTTTGGCCTGCATTATAAGTTTGATAACGGTCACTTGAGTGCTTATCGAGGTACGAACAATATAGCAGTTACTTTTATGTAGTGAATTTGATAGTTTATAGCAGTAGTGGTGAGGTTGTTGTTAACCAAGGCCTTAACCCATTAATACCACTCAATTTGAAAACCAAATCCAAAAGCTTAGCTGTCATCGGTTCTGTATAAACTAAATTCGGGTATATTTTATGGTAAAATATAATAAACTGTTATATTTTCCATACTATAATACAGAATAGGTAACAGTACGTTCATTACAATGTCTCAGTTTTAGACGGGACAGTTACATAGGCAATTCTTGATCAGTTCCACGAACTGTTTGGTAAATGTTACAAAGCTAAACCAACAGCAATTCGTCTAAACTCTGCTTTGTTTCCATAAACACAATATAACAAGAATAAAAACAACAAAAAATTAAAAAACACTCTATTAATTCTTAACCAAGTCTCCTCTGCTTTTTCAAAACTAAGTTGGGGTCGGCTTTCAGTCTAACTACGATACGGCCGAACTTCGATATCACCTAGTACTTGTACTAGGCGATATCGAAGTTCTGTAGTTAGACCAGGTTATCGGACTTTTTAGGACTCCAACTACCCGTAATCAATACCACAGATGTTGTTGCCAACCGGTACCGAGCGACGGTTTAACGTACTCTCCGAGGCACGGAGGGTTCTCAATGTGTTAAGAATGGTCACCCTTCCTAAGACTGACCTGGCTAATATTACTTAACCTTGTAATGTGCTAACCTACTCGGTTGCCACCCAGCCACGAGACTTAACCAAGTGACCTCCAAAATATGATTTATTTTTAATGAGAGAGTATCTACACTAATTATAAAGCCAATCAAAATCAAAGCATTATTTCAATTAAACCAATAATTGGTATTTTTGAATTGTCAGGAGTCAGTCAAAATAATGAGAGGTTGGACGCGGATTCATCGTGGCAATTTGTAACCCAGCTTATGTTCTCGCTTATTTCTTTCAACTAAGCGATGAACGATATGTAGGCCGGTTACGCAGTGCAAATAATAATTACCATAGGTACTTTCACTCTGGGATTATAATAAACTATTTTTTTTATTAACTGATCATATCGAAAAGATCGGGTAGTTTCAATTCGACGCGTATTGTAAAATATTCGGCCTATTTTTTTGTAAAATAATTTAAAATAGGAATATAAGGTCTGATTAATTGATTTTTCTGTTGAAACTTGTCACTCCTACAAACGTATATAATTAAATTTTTGTTACTTGTTTTATTTAGTAAAAAATATGGCGCACTGGCCACAAGGTACAATAGATAGGGATGGGAAATTATCGGACGAATGATTGAACTGATGTATTTTACAATGGTAACAATCAAAGAAGAATCTAGTCTACAAGAATCCGTACCTCCAAAATATGATTTATTTTTAATGAGAGCGTATCTACACTAATTATAAAGCCGAAGAGGTTGTTTTACTGTTGAAAGTGCTGATCAATGGAACTACCAATTGGATTAAAAAAAAAACTGCATATGATTACCGAATTCTTGAAAAAGATGGCTATTTAACATTACGTTGCGATCATAAAAAAATTGGTTTTTCAATTCCCTAGTGATGAATGACGCAGTAAAATAAATCAAAATCAAAATCAAAGCATTATTTCAATTAAACCAATAATTGGTATTTTTGAATTGTCAGGAGTAGGAGTCAGTCAAAGTCAGTCATGAAGCTAGTTACCTGTTTCAATACGTAGATCCTATGGAGAAGAGCAGGCAAGAAACTTCAAGGACACTCTTTTTCAAAATGTTTTAAAAAAAAATCTGGTTACATTGCTTATAAGCGTAAATGAAATGTGAGGACAATGTAACGTACCTATTATTCTAAAATATAAATAGACGCGCTAATTACTACTATACATATTAATTAAGTAATAGCAGTCCGGAGATGATCAGCCCCGACCAACGGCACCCGTTCACGAGCATGACGCACAACGAAGGTAACCGAACGATCTGATATATACGCCACCATCGGAAAGACTTCTAGGCGAGAATGACATACTCAGAACTGCCAAGCAACATCGGAAGTTTAAGTAAATAAGTGACTACATAGTTCTCACATGAACAATTCAAAATATTCTTAATTAAGCTTAAAAAATTATAAAAATAAATAACTAAAAAAAGTATAATATCATCAGATAATATCAATGTTGTGTAAAATTAACAATGTCACAAATAATAATGAAAATATCCATAAAAAGATACATGTCAAATAAAAAATAAAATTCAAAAGTGAAAATTCAGAAAAAGCAGAATCTAAAGACCACCATAACTACCTACTCATGTACAGTATTTTGCCAAGCAGTGTTATCAGTGTTATGTAATCATTAAGTTTATAATTTGCTTGTTTACATAGTGTGCGTTTTATACAAGTTTTAAATTTTTTCTCACTTAGTTCAAGAATATTAGGAGGTATTTTATTATAGAACTTAACACAGTACCCCATAAAAGACTTTTGCACTTTTGTTAATCTAAATTTAGGTTGAACTAATTTATTTTCATCTCTAGTAATATAATTATGTCTTATGTATAAATTATTTCCCTTTTGGGTATTTACAAATATTTAAAGTTATTACTTCTGAAGAGGTATATAATTACATCGATTAAGATTTTAAAAGCAATGAAATCTAAACGCTAGATAGATAGGTGTACTCTTAATTGTACACAAAGCGATAGGTTACAATATTTTAATTATATCTACATATGTACAATTGGCGACCTTATCGCAATTTGCGATTTCTTCCAGGCAACCAGGATTTCGCTTTTTTCTTACAACTCTAACTCAAGCTGTGGTCCTGGTCGAATTGTACAGAGAAATCTCTAATTAAGATTCTAATTATTAATAAATGATTTCATTGCAACACCCTATGCAAATAACCATTATAAATATGAACCGTAAGAAAACATATAAGCACGGATTAAAGGGCCCAAGAAGGAGTGGAGATTCATATGAGTCAAGGGCTGTTAGAACTCTTGAGTCTTCGAGTAGATTTCCACCACAAATTCCACGAAAGGTTTATGTAGGAATCAAACGAACTTAAACCTTATTATACCTATTGTTAGCGGACAATAGGCCCATCTACCTTACCGTCAAACCTTTGAAAGTCCTGGCCACTGAAAAAAACTTCACAGTTCACTTCAAATAAGAAATCATAAAATCGGAATAGAAATAATAAAATCACTTTTGTTTCTTGACAAAAACTCGTATGACCACGATCGGTGCGATTCGATTAAACGTCGGGTGTATCAAAGTCTAACAAATTCAAAGACAATTATTACAATACGATGATTATCGATTTGTCCATGCAAAAATCGCAAAGCCAAGAGAAAGATTTCGTTGTTAACATTCGTACGGAAAATATCTCATTCCGTTTAACTAATTTTTTTTATCCTAAGGCGTTCTCTCACCCTAATTTTACTCTAATCAAGTTATCCTGTCTTTTCGCTTTATAATTCCAATTTCACGATGTCTTTATACACTATACTTCCTACACTTTACCCTTATTTAACACAAATTTATTCTACTACTTAATTTAAATCTAAATACCTACTTCTTCGTCTTCTGTTGCTACCCGAAAATAGAGATTAAAACACGAAAAAAAAGAATTTTATTAAGTGCGGGTCTATATTGTGTTAATTAAAACATTTAGAAGGTCCTCAGCAACAGCTTATTTACAAATTAATTAACGTCGATGAATACTATTTCTAGTGTATTGAGATTGTTTTACATTTGAGGACCTAAAAGATTCTTAATAATACATTTTCTATCTCATCGTTCTCTTCGTTACATACTTTTAAATATCAATAATACCTTTTGTGTGTTAGTCATGAATAAACACGCCTGTTGGTAAGCGGCTTGGTCATCCATACTTCGATGTGTTTATAGATCAACGTGAGGTGAAAGCTGCAAGTGCGATTAAGTGATAACTTTCTGAATACTCTGGATACGTAACACTGGCACACAACATAACTGAAAACGTAAAAAAAATAAATCAACGACTACCTAAAATTATTATTTTCTAAGATATTTATTAGAAAACTGTTCCAAATTTGAATTTAATTTACATGCTGCTAACATCATAACTTACTCACATAAATCACCCTCAGAAAATTATTTATTTTACTGATGACCACCCAATTCTTCTGTCCTTTAAACTGAAAATTTCAAATACGCTTGCTTAAAGCTTAACAAATAGCTCTGCAAATCCGCAATTTCCCATGCTCTTTGTCAACTCGTATGAATGAGAGGTTGGACGCGGATTCATCGTGGCAATTTGTAACCCAGCTTATGTTCTCGCTTATTTCTTTCAACTAAGCGATGAACGATATGTAGGCCGGTTACGCAGTGCAAATAATAATTACCATAGGTACTTTCACTCTGGGATTATAATAAACTATTTCTTTTATTAACTGATCATATCGAAAAGATCGGGTAGTTTCAATTCGACGCGTATTGTAAAATACGAGTATTAGGCCTATTTTTTGTAAAATAATTTAAAATAGGAATATAAGGTCTGATTAATTGATTTTTCTGTTGAAACTTGTCACTCCTACAAACGTATATAATTTAATTTTTGTTACTTGTTTTATTTAGTAAAAAATATGGCGCACTGGCCACAAGGTACAATAGATAGGGATGGGAAATTATCGGACGAATGATTGAACTGATGTATTTTACAATGGTAACAATCAAAGAAGAATCTAGTCTACAAGAATCCGTAGTGTGGAATACTAGATAAATTATTGTGCAATTATGTGAGTATTTTTCTCTGCTAGACAAAGTCCTTGACACTTCAACAGCATATTTTTAAAAGAAGGCAATTATGTATTTTGTTGTATGTATGTATGTTTTGACATAGTTACATAAAGAAAAAACTGTTATAGCAAAAATGTTAACTGCAGAAAAACACACTAGGAAAAATGCCAAGTTACACATCTTTTGTTAAAAGTTGGATTGGAGTTTTCCTCTAACGTCAATTTCAAGCTAACGTTTTATTCCGTATAGTATGAATTTTAATCAAAATAAATGAATAAATTCTAATGTTCCGCAACATTGTTTTTATTTATTTACATTTATTTGTATTGACGTGCTTAGATATTTATTTTTAAAAGAGTATTTCGATGCACTTGACAGCCTATGATCTGCATGTTACGAAGACTTGACCTTTGTTACAAATAATATAGTTACCCTAAGGACTTATGTAAGCAGTCGCCAAAAATGGTTGATCTATTTTTGTTCCAAGTTCCAGACAAGTAAATTAATTAAAAATCTTTTTGTGTGGGTTGAGTGAGATGTTTAATAAACAGAGCCGTTTTTTTCCATTTCAAATTGATTGCCTAATTTCTAACTACTTAATTTGATTATGTATGGAAAAGATTCAATTTGCCCAATTCTTAAAAAGAAAAAATATTAAACGCATATAACTTTTAAATGACTTCTACCGTAAGAATAAAAACTTATTTATGAAGTATAAAATTATCTCGATATAAAATTAATAAATTATTATTTTTTAATCTCAGATGAGATCTGCCACAGACCTAATATTCAGTATGCACGAGACGTCCTATTGAAATTTATCAATTTTGTTAAATTGGAAGTAAAGATGGTAGCTCTCTAATCAAAGTTGGTAAGGTTATAAGGTTGAGGTACTAGACCAGTTTGGTCACTCCAATTCGAGCACAAATTTACCATATCCTCACATTCCTTACTTTCAAATTAATAGCAATGATTTTAATCATTGATTTCACGGACATTTCAAAGTTTCATTTACGCTAACCCTCACAAATCAATGTGAACAATACATATTCAAGTCGTAACCCATGTTTACATACATATGTTTACATAATATATATTCGTTAATTAATCATTTGTCTTTTAATGAGATTGTTATCATCCGATACCTTGAAATTTGAGGGCTGCTTGAAGACTTGTAGAAGTGGATTTTTATAATAATTAAATTCAATATGTCCGTCTGGTAAAAGTTTAATCTGTCAATTGAAGACGATGTAATAAATCATTTAAGGGAAACGTTATTATATTAGAAAATGTTTGTTTGTTGTAAACAGCCTTTGTTAATCAGTTGAACAAGTATCATTTTATTAGACTCGTGAAGTATTTTAACTTTGTTTACAATTTAGGGGTTTGAGGGGATTTACTAAAGATATGTAGAAACTCTTTCGGAACTCACACTGTTAACTAATTATTACATTTGCTAAAATAAATATAGCTAATTGAATATGTAATGGTTTGATGTTCTATGATTTGAGTATTTAACCTAAACAAAAATGGTTATTACGATGATAGTTTCTTGTATTTTTGTTAGTTTTTCAATCGAATGATGAGGAGTACTATGTTAAATAACCTGTACACGCGTGTGTTGGAAGAAAGAGAAACAGCTATAATGCAGGGTTTTCCTGGATATTCTTTGATTGATGACAATACAACCTACGAAATCCAATCAATCAAAGATGTGGATAGCACACAAAAAGCGTAGGGCCGCTGTGATGCTGATGACGGTGAAGAGGTATCAACTCCAATTTTGTCAAACGCTTATGCATTATCAGCAGTTTTAAGTTTAGATTTATGGTGCTATGTATCTTCGAAGACGCGATGCAAAAGTTGTGTAATGTAATTATAAATAATAATACACTATGATGTAACGTAATTTAACACAACAACAACAACAACAGTTCCAACAACTTTATGAAATTAGTACATAATATGTTTTATTTTGCATTTCTAGCTTAAGACGCGTTTTTGGATTTGGTTTAATTTAATTTCAGGCTTTGGACCGGATAAGTAATACCCCTGACAACATTATGTGCAAAATATGATGATGATCGTGGTGCAGATAAGGCGAAAAAACGTAACAAACAAACTCATATTTAATACTGGCTGCGCCCCGCGGTTTCACCCGCGTAAGTCTGATGCCTTGGAAATATCGGGATAAAAAATAGCCTATGTGTTAATCCAGGTCTCCAGCTATCTACATACCAAGTTTTATCGCAATTAGTTAATTAGTTTTTTATAAACGGCTTAAAAATCGTTTAGTAGTTTTTCGTTTATCGCGAACAGACAGGAAGACAGACGCGGCGGGGGACTTTGTTTTATAAATAATAAAGAAATAAATGATAAAATCAACACTTTAGATATAGACACAATAAATATATTCAATGACTTACCTTTAACTGTTACTTCATCCAATTTACACAACGAACGGCACGAAGTGTCCAAAATGAGGGTTCTTCAGAACCCCCTACGCCCGACGTCCAAACGGCGTTCCATCTTAGGAAATATAAAGAAAACTGAAATTTTGACGAGGCGTTGTTGACCAAGCTCTCATCTTTGTTCGTCCATAAATGGAACCAATATACATTTATTACCTTTTGAGAATTGAGATTAAAATTTATTTAAGTCAATGTAGTCGACATTGACTTAAATAAATTTTATACTCAATTTCAATTTTGGGCATTACAGACATACAGTTTAATTTGTATTGAATGTTAGTGAAAGTTACTACTAATTATGAAGATTGTCAAGAATCCTTCCACAATGTTAACTAAAAACTATCTATTAGTAAAATATTGTGGTATGTAAAAGTTAAACCAACACTATTCAAAGGAATTAGGATTAGGAACTATTCAATTTGGACAAAAAACTATAAAAATTACTGTATTCAATATAATTTCAAATTAACTTCAATATAAATTATAACAAATGTAACCCAGTGTATCTTGAGAAGATTTAATTAGTTACGAGTATGTTGTAAACATACGTGTTTGACATGTGCGAGTAATACCCATCTGAGAGTTCCGTACAAACTTGATTTATTACTATTGCGTGTATATCGGTGCAATTCAATTTTGTTTAAGTTAGGATCAAATTGGACCAATCGTGGTCACGAGGATACTACAATTGCAAGCACTGCTTAGTTTGGGTCTAGATAGCGATATGTTATATGTTCCAGAATATTATTATTATCTACCAGAAAACAATCCTATTCTTATTATTTTACTAGCAACTCGCCCCGGCTTCGCACGGGTAGCAGAGACCTCTTCAATAATTTCAATCAATTAGTGAAAACCGCATGAAAATCCTTTAAGTAGTTTTTCAGTTTATCGCGAATAGACAGACAGACAGACAGACGCGGCGGGGACTTTGTTTTATAATATGTAGTGATTTTTCCGACTACGTCCGGTTGCGTGCACCCGCTTAAGTCCCGATACCGTAGGAATATCGGGATAAAAAGCCTATGTGTTGTATCCAGGTCTCCAGCTATCTACATACCAAGTTTCATCGCAATCGGTTCAGTAGTTTTGCGTGAAAGAGTAACAAACATCCATACATCCTCACAAACTTTCACGTTTATAGTATTAGTAGGATTCATAAAACGGTTTACTTCGGCCGACACAGCAGCAGTGAACATTTTTTGTATGCTAAAACTTACTGAGATATCGAAGCGCGTCATTTAGCTTATTTGTATGAAGACAGACTATTATTTATTTACACATTTTGTTCCCTCAACAATGCCAAGTCACAAAAATAAAATAATACCACGTAGTTCCTAGTTCCTACGTCATACTCACAAAAGTTTAAAAATAGCTCAATATGCCTGAAAAATTTATTGTACAAGCACCACTGGAAATATCTCGACAGCTTTGCCATTTCTGTAGACACGTGATATTGATAGCATACTCACTTCCTTTCCTCTGACAATGACATTGACGGCATTGGTACGCACAGTTACATAGATCTAAATTGTCTATGCTAAAAGAGCGCCTATTTATAATTTTAAACCTAATTTTTTTAAATGATATTTAATTTTAAGCCATCTTTACAAAATATATATTTCATTTTATACTGTTTTGAGATAATAGTTAAAATATCTGAATAGCAGTCGTAAATTTTTTATTAATATGATTTTATTAGGGAAGTACTTACTATTATATTTTATTATCATGAAAATTGTAAATATATAGAAAGCTGATTATCTTTGGTTCTTGTTACGGGATTACGGGATTATTGTCACATGTTGGAGTCCTGACAATAATTGTAAGTCGAAATTTTTGAACGATAGTGTAATTTTTTTAATTTTCAATTTGTTTCACTATTAAAGCGTATTTTTTTTTAGTAAAAACTTAAAAATAAACGATATCTATTTATTCAAAATGCAAAAGCACCCATTCATTTGTTTACAAGTCACTTCTAGCAACTTTTGTACGTATATGTGTGTTGAACATCACGTGGCTTTCAATTTGACCAATTCCGCACGAATTGTAATAATTATTTGTGACCAAATTATCTGACTTCGATATTGATCGATCTATCTTGACTTAGGAATATTTAGATAATGAAATATTTTGGAAAGTACAGATCTCAACTTGGCATTGTATAATACAAACGCGATTTAGACACAATTTCATACTTAGATAAGTGCATGCTACAATTTTAGATGTACAATAATTTTATGGTGGGTGTTCTCCCACGTCCCACGATTGGAGTGTGAACTGTGAATGTGATAATTTGTCTAACAATTATATTTTGGCGGCTGCCGTTAGCTATTGCCGAAATGGATATTTATGATTAAACATACACCAACCAAGAACTAGTAGATAGATGTGAGTGTGAGAGTGCTATGTGTCTCACATTCGCTACTCGAGAGGGGAGGAATTATTCTTCTTCAAAACGACGGGTGTCGTTTAACATGGTGGCCAGGACCAAATATCGACATCTTAGCTTTTATTTTCGCTTACGTTCGTGTAAAGAAGCAAAAATGAATTAGAAGTTGAAATTAAGTTTTGTATTAAACAAATACATACATACGTATTTCAAGGACTGGATATTGAATATAGAATTATTCAGAATGTCCAGACCGTTAAAAAATGCTACATGTCAGTAGTCAATATATTAAAAACGATTTAAATTAGCAAATTGACTTAGCTGTATGATGTGCCCCACCGATTGGGCAAAGTATTAAAAAAATATGTGTTTTATTCAATACAGAATATGCACGTAACTCCAAAATAGCCTAATTATTTTTATTTTATTGTTATATAAATATGCCTATAAATTTATTTTGTATGTATCATATTGTAATTGTGAAAAATAATTAACTTTATATTTTTGTCACTAATTTCTAAAACACAACGCTTTGCACCTTTTCTGATAATAAAATAATCTTTGTTACATGAAGTTTACTATTAGAATACTATTAATATTAAAAGTTATTAAAAAATCCATGTTCATTTTTATCTTAGTCAGACTTCTTTTTAAGAGGAAAAACTTGAAGACTTGTGACTTTGTGACTGAGCACTGGGTCCCACTTAACCGTTAGCCTCAGAGATGACACGACGTTATCACTGCAATAACTACATCAGTCCTACCTCCTCTGTAGACCTCTTTCTCCTGACGTCATTCTAACACACTCTCATAATGTTCATTTAAATACATATATTTTTTAGGTAATAACTATTTATAAGACACTACAGAAGTTCCTATTAGTTTTTATTTCGACATATGAAGAATATAACCCATCCGCCTTCATTAGTAAGTTCTAAACTGAATAAAAAACAACTACGCTATGAATCAGCTCGTGTTTGCAAATGATCAAAAATGGTCCTTCTATGTATATTCTTGGTCCTAGAGCCCTGCCTAATGTACCTTAATATGCTTTATTATTGCTACACAACTTTGCCAACTGTTGTGTAGCAATATTCATAATGGTCAGACAATGTGATAAATAACGAAGTTTAGATAATATAATTATTTATCATATAGCCCGATTTCACTTGTCATTATTCATATTGCCCGGGCTTTATAAATAGTGCACTGTTTAATCACTTCGTCCATAACACATGCATATATTCAGGCCTATATCCCCGAAGCGTAGGCAGAGCGTTAAAAAAAAGAAAATTGAACAGATTACTACACTGCCTACGTATGATTTTCTTTTAAATATTGACCATTCGATTTCATGAGATAAGGAAATAGACAATATTATAGTACGTGCACGACTTAGGAACCAATGGATTACTTTAACAAAAAATATTAAATGGTTCTTATGACAATTTTCCTCTCCAAGACGACTTTCTTTCAAGTAAACAATGTTTTTTTAACGGCGTTTACTTATTGAGTTTATATTATACATGTTTAGAAGTCATAGGCATAATTAATTTACTTATTAGTGAGCACCAACGAAGTCTGATGCTTTTCGTGAAATCGTAGTTCAAAAACAAAATAGAAAAAAATCACGTGGCAGCGGTGGGATACGAACCCACGCCTCCGAAGAGACTTGTGCCTTAAACCAGCGCCTTAGACCGCTCGGCCACGCTACTGTTTAAAACTTTTTCACTAAAAGAGACGACGACGACTAAAAGAGGCATGTATCGTTATCGCAATCATACCGATACATGAACCAAAAAATACAATGTTTAGAAGAAAATCGCAAGATTCAAGTAAATTTTTCAATTTTATAATGTTTCTCTTAGAGGCCATCCTAATTAACTAAACCTTAATACGTATCCCTAATGACAACTAAATTCCCATCTGAATGCTATACATTTTTCATTTATTTACATCACGTATTTCATCTTATGTACATATTTACTAACGTATCGGCATAGAATATATTATAGTAGATAGAACTACACAAACAAAACTAGGTCTCTTTTAATTTTGATCGCACTTAAGGTAAAATGCACTTTCATACAACCCATTAGGGTATGTTATGGTCCAACGAACCAGGGAACCATAGGACGTTAACCCCCAAAATTTTAATATGGTGGATTTGTACAGCAGGGTTAATTGAAGCGACTACAACCACGTCTTATATTCGACATCAAATATACGGATAACCGGGAAAGCCAGTTTACTGTCTTTGTATAGAAGAAAGGTTTCTTCCTTGCAGCTTTGAATCAGCACAATCGTTCCTACCTGTTGCTGGTCAGCATTATAAGGCTTCTATACAATTTTCTTTTATTACACTGCTGGCTTTTAAGGTGGGAGTGGGAGAATGGGGAGACGGGATTAGGACCTCCGGTAAACTCACTCACTCGGCGAAACACAATGTCAGCATTGCTTCACGCCGATTTTCTGTGAGGCCGTGGTGTCGCTCCGATCGTCCCAGCCCATACGTGCCAAAGCATGGCTCTTCCACTCTTCTTTAAAATTAACTCTACTATCGTTCTCAAGTTATGATACATTCAGTGCCTAAAACTGTAAAGACAGTAAAGGTTCCACTATCTTTGACAACGAAAAATTTCAAATGTCGAATTTTATATAAAATATAAAAAAAATTGTGGTACATGTCAAAGTTCCAATTACATGTTATGATTGCGTTGAAGGCCGATAGGCTGACAGTAATTTATCGACCACGCTCGTCAGACAGGCGCAGCTCTAGTGCACTGGTTACAGAACAGGGTGGCATTTAGAACAGTACTCCTGCAGATGTGTCGAATATACATGTTTTTAACCGACTTCAAAAAAGGAATTTCTGTATTCGATCCCTATGTACATATTTAAGTGAGCGATTTTATTAAAAAGTTATGAACCGATGTTCATCATTGTTTCACTAACGTGTTCGAAATGTTTTCAGGAAGTTTTTATATAATACATTAGGTATTTACTAGCTATTTTTTTTCAGTCATAGTTCTTTAAGTAGCTTTATTTTTTGTTAAAATTTTTACAAATGGAAATTGTTATTTACTTTTTATTTTATAGCGTATTGGCATTTTATTGAAAACTAGTGAATTTCGTAAACATGTCATTCTTTTAAAAATTTTAAAGAGTATTTTGAAAGTTTTTAGACAAATTCAATAATCTCATAGATTTAATCTTTTTCTTTTCCAATCTATTTTGAACTTATAAATGAATATTTTACACCGTTGTTTTATGTTCAATAAGCCTTAAATAAATTGGTCATTTACTTCTACGATAAACAAAAAGGTATGAAATACATATTATAATAAAGATAAATTACTTGTTTCGCACCATATTTATAGATCCATGCAGACCGCAAATTGCCCATCACGAACGTATTCACTGTACCGTGATCAACAAGTAAATAAAATATAGAAGAACAATTCCGGAATGGCCAATTTTGATGGGGATGTCATACAAGGATATCAATTTAATTAATTGTTTTAACTTTAATATAACTGTATATTATATAAATTGTTATACTATATTTGTTAAAATTATATAAGCATGCATTATGTATAAATTAGCATGTCAAGATAGAGTAGATCTTTTAAATTGTGTACAAGGATATGTTAATATTCGTCCAAGAATTCTTAAAACATGCACGTGTTTGTGGCAAATAGGAATTTGTCTCGGAAATTTCCGGTAACATTTTTTTTCGTTTTTTTTTGAAGTTCAAGTGATGCGGGTAGCAACTAGTAGAGATTATATTATGATCTTTCAATAGTTGTACGAGTGAATAGTGTATCGGTGGCTATGATCACATACTCTGTGAAGTTGTACTTCTGTTATTGCTCAGTACCGCAATAGTGTGATTTTAGTGGCCTTCAGGATTCATTCAGGCAATTCACAAATTTAAATATAGTAACATAACAAGTATACTATCAATCTTAAATACAATACCGGTATATAATAGAGTAATTTACATATTAAAATTCGTAAGATAGAATACATAAGCATTTTTGCGCTAAAAAGTTGTTAAGATTTATGATAACCATATTCAGCGTAAGTTTATTAAGACGTACTTATTTGGCAAATCCGTTGTATTTCTTAATTGTTATTAAGCAAGCGTCTAAACCCACTAATATTATAAACGTGAAATTTTGTGAAGATGTATGGATGTTTGTTACTAACAAAAACTACTGAACCGATTGCGATGAAACTTGGTATGTGGTTGCTGGAGACTTGAATTAACACATAGGCTTCTTTTTATCCCGTTATTCCCACTTACGTGGCTGAAACCGCGGAGCGCAGCTAGTACTTTACATGCAGCCGCAGTAACTTGGGCTTTGATACTATATTCTCCTACAATATAGCTCTGGTAACAGGTAAACAAAAAAAAAACAGCACTATAGACTTAGTTTTGTGTAATCGCATCCTTTTGTAAGATAATATAGGTACTGGACCAGTCTATAGGCTCCGTATTCAAATCATGCAATCGAATCCAATTACCTTACCCCGAGCGTATAACGATACAGATACATATTAGGTACATCTGTACAGGATACAGAATACTACCAATTTGCAAAGGCTAACAGATATTTATTCTGCTCCGTACTAAACCTGTTCAAAAAAATTCTGTCAACAATTATGATTACCGAAACCGCCTGTCCGTTAGTTGGTTCACTCCATTGTGCACGCAAGATGATTGTCAAATCCGGTGTGCCACCGAATCCTCTTTTGTAACCAGGGCTTTAGTCGGTGGTACATTTATATCCGCTGTCCAGCCCTAACCATGTTAAATTTATGTTAGCAAATTTATTAGACCTCTAACTACAATCATTAATTAGTTTAGAATACTACAAGTTAAGTTAGAATTTTACTGTGTAGTAAAAACTGCATTTAAATATGAGCACGTTGATTAAAATGCGAATGCAATTAAATGTGACTCTTGTTGAAAATTAACATTGGAAAGATGAAAAATACATTTTAAAGAGTTTAATGTGTCTGACTTTAACTATGACATTGAGTGAGCATGAAATTATTGCTGCATTAGAAGTGGAAAAGTCCCGCAATATTTTCCGGTTTATATTATAAAATGAATGCATCCCTGTGCATTTTGATCATAAAACCTATTAATATTTAAAATTATTTTTATTTATCATTTCTGTTTTAATGGAGTAGTACTGCTTTGGACGTCTGTTTATCAGCTGATCAAGACTTGAATCTTATAGCTAGAGCTTGCCAACAGTGTAAATTGAGGTCTAGAAAAAGTCTTTTTGATGTACGATTAAGTAATGAATCATCAATCACAAAATAAATCATGAAGTTTTCAGCCTATACTTTGTATGGAAAAAATATCAACTAGGGCACTTGCTGATTTGACTATAAAAATACCTTAAAGTGGAAGTAGTAAGGGTTAGAAAGAGAGATATGTACTAGGATTTGAAATGAGGCATCCCTCCATTTCAAATCTAGCAAAGGATACCGCTTACTAAAACCGTAAAAGTAAGTCCCTATTCGTTCAAAAACACCAACGTTGAAAGCTCACTAAAAAGCGGATAATATTCAAACATCAATGATCGTGATTATTTAAAAACTTAAAATGAAATATATATAATAATATAAATATGTTCAAATATTGGTAGAACTACATAATGTGTTAAATATTTTGTATTTTTTTTTATGTGATAATCTGCAAACGAGCAGACGGGTCACCTGATGGTAAGTGACTACCGCCGCCCATGGACACCTGCAACTCAAGAGCCACAAGTGCGTTGCCGGCCCTTTAAAGTGGGAGTAGAGGAAGTGGGGGAAGAAGGAGATTGCAGGGAGGGGGAGAAGAGGGGAAGAGGAGGAGAGGGAAGGGTTAGGGCCTCCGGTAACCTTACTTACTCGGCGAAAAGCAATGCAATTATTGCTTTACTGCCGGTTTTCTGTGAGGCCGTGGTATCACTCCGGTCGAGCCGGCCCATACGTGCCGAAGCATGACTCTCCTAACTAACATACAGTCAATAATGGTTTTTTTTCGTAAAATAAATACTTCTCTTGTTGGCCTGTTTTCTCCTGTCGTCCTATTACTAAGATAGATTGAAATATAACAGCCGAGTAGCTGTAAATAAAAAGAGTGCTCTATCCGCAATAATGAAATTGAGTTTAACTTACCGATTTATCACAATATAAAAAAGGCTTAGAACATTTTCTCGCTAATACGTTGAATTTACCAACCATTTCTTAAACGAATATCAATGTATATTTGTCATTTTATGAAAAACGCTTTAAGCTTTTTATTGACAAAATAGTAAATTTAATTTAAGTTTTTATTATAAGAAACTGTTGCACACTTAAACATTCGTGTATATTTAGGAACACAACCCAAACTCTCTTATAACAATCTGTCTGACTTACACGTCACAACATCTAATATCTCCGCATAAGAAAATACGATACTAAAAGAGGGCCAGCTTGTCATAGACATTTCATTCACGACGTCACATCTTCTAAGGCATTTGACGTCATATGATGTTCATTTATGGATCTTTTTTATCTTTCAATTTCTTGCGATCGACATTCAGCAAACGTTCGCGTTCCATAATAATACATATTTTTTTAAACGGGTACTAACGCGATCAATAGATATTAAACACCATTGATTTGCCTGACGTTTCAACTAGGCTACACTGGACGTGGTTATAGTCTGGCTGGGAAAAAAATTGGCAACATTTGTGAAGATAATAATAATAATAACTTTATACATCTCACACACGGCCCTCTGATCCCAAACTAGGCAGAGCCTGCACTATGTTAACCAGACTGCTGATAAACATACTTATATATTTCTGAATACATACATATTAAAGATTAATTACACCCAGACACGGAACAAATGGGAATCGAACTCACGACCTCTGACTTAGCAGTCAGGCTCTCTAACCACTAGACCAACAGGTCAGTCAGGCCAAATTGATCGGGGTTATACAGTACGAGTCTAAAGTTTTGTTTTTATTCTGTAAAAGAGTCACTTAATAGCTTGTGTTATTAGCCACCGATCGTATCGTCAAATACAAAACTTTTCATAGCCAGACGCATTAGCGTTCCAGACACGGCAAGTGCAAGTAATGATACATGAACCGGAGCTTTTTACGGAACTCTGCCGACCAATACTTGTTAGACTAATATTAAACCGTCGCCATACTAGCCAGCTACTCGTACTGGCGGTACGAGTATCTCATTCAGAGCACGTATTAACGGATTATGAAGAGCTTATTGATTTCCCATTTATCGAAGGATGAGGTACTGGTGTTGTTAGGTAAGATGGGGGTTTTATTTACTTTGGATGGTTTTATGGATTTTGTGTCAAGTAAAATTATGGAAAGGCGATTAAATTTTGAATAATGTTGCGAATATCAAACAGGATAAACTTTTTTCTAATTAAATTTGTCTTCAAAGATTATATTATTAGTTTGTACTGTATTAAAGCGTTCTGTGATGTAGGAGACAAAGTCTAACTATAGGTAACTTAATTTTAATTAAGTAGACCACTTTATACGTTTGCATGAAACTAAGTTCGGAGATAAACAGTAAAACTCGTTGAAGAATAGTATCAGTCTCTTTTTTTGTACCATTTCGGTGGCAAACAAGCATAGGCCGGCCTGGTGGTAAGCGATTACCGTTGTTACTTAAAGACATTGCTTACTGGTAGATAGCTCATTGAAAATAACTTAAAGTTTTAATTAATTTTTTCTTATCCTATGTAACTAATAAGAAATATGTCAATAAATATCACAGTGCTAATATTAAAGCCAGTAAAAACCAAAAAATATTGAAAAAAGTATTACAAATGCCTAAATAAATAATCCATGTATGTTCAATTATCATTCTATGAGTTTAAAAAACTACAGTGTATTAAAATATAAATAAACTAGCAACTCGCCCCGGCTTCGCACGGGTAGCAGAGTCATCTTCAACAATCATCAACATATTTCAATTAATTTACACAAAATCTTAACAAATTATACACCTAAATCTTCCTCATGAATCACTCTGTCCATTAGTGAAAACCGCATGACCATCCGTTCAGTAATAATTTTCAGTTTATAGCGAACAGACATACAGACAGACGCGGTGGGGTTACCTTGTTTTATAATATTAGTGGAGAGCATAAATTACAGATTTAGAAAAGATCTGAATCTTCGACACACTGAATAAAAGAATACTCTCGATCAAGTCATCTTTCAAACTAAAAAAAAAACAAATCAAAGTCGATCCGTCCGTTTAGAAGCAATGATGCCACAGACAGATACACAGACACATATACACACGATAACCCTTTAACACCCCTCCTTTTTGCGTCGGGGATGAAAATCGAATACTATAGTTACATAACGCTATAGTAATAATATTCAACTATACCGTACAAACCACTCGCTACATTTCACTGTAATCAACGCTACATTTCCTTCCACACCTTTCGCACTTGACGGTTTTGTCCATTACTCGTCTGCTGAATTCTCCACACGATTTCGCTGACAGTAACACGAGTTCACCACAGTTTCATTCCAGAACACTCACGGAAAAAAGAACTTCATTCTTCCCGCATTAAGGTTTTTATTTAATCAAAGCGTTCTGTCTAGTTGAGTAGTTACAAAAAGTATCTGATACTGGGGTTTAGAAATAAAGTCGTCGCTGAACACACACACAAAGGATGTACCGAAAGGTTGGTTTATTGTTAAATGAGATAGACTGAAATTGTTCACAAAGCCGAATCTTCTTTAATTACAGTTATAATATAGCCCTTATGTAGTGTAATTTTCTTCTTAAAATTATGTATAATGTACATATTTAAATTTTAATGTTTAATTTTCTTACTTAACTAAACTATCTCTAAAATGAGGAGGATGATGATGAACACCAAATTTGATTCTGAGAGATTTAATGTTTTTTTTTAAATACTACTTTATCATGGGCCACATATTGTTAATATTCTTAGTAGATTAGCTAATGGTGAAGTATCAGGAGAACTCTTCAAAATTAACGTACTTAAAAAATTGAGGAGGATCTCAATTCGTCTGATTTCTTTGTGTGATCGCCAATTGTGAAACGACTTCCTTTCTACAGCTTGTGTGAATTTATCATAATGTGACAAAATGTACACACAGCACATTTACATTTATAATATTAACTAGTTAAGATTGTAATGACACAACTTTTGAAAACAGTTTTCTTTCTGAAACCAGAATCATTTCTGGTTTCAGAAAACTATTTTTAAAAGATTCAGAAAATTATTTCAGTTTTAAAATATTTCGTTTTTATGCATCGAGTACAGTGATCTTTTTTTTTTTTCTTAAAGACAACTCCCGCATTAGGAATTACTCCTGTGTCGCGGGGGACTATACAAACATACAAACAATGGACACAAAGTCCTTTGTGTACATTGTTTGTATGTTTTTGTGCCCACCCGAGTCTGGGTGTTCACCCCAGACTCAGGTGGGAATCGAACCCACGATCTATGGCATAGCAGTCAGGATCACTAACCACTAGGTCAATGAAGTCACAGTTGAAAATATTAATAAAATAAAAAAGACCATACAGTTATCGGAATTTTTTACGTTCGGTTCTGTTAAAATAAAATTGATATTTAAAAATTTACACAGAAAAGTCTTACTTTCAATAAAACCTGCGTAAATAAAGCGTTTTCTTGAATCACTATACGTATAGTATAGAATGTTTGTAACATAAACAAACCGACAGCTATATACCATTATGAGCGATTCTAAGAACTTCCGATTAGAAGGCGAATAGAACACTGACAACAAACGAACACAAGTTGTTATACGAAACAGCTACATTTGAGCTTTAGACCAACGCCATAAAGTTGTTGGTTGTTACGGATATTCACATGGTACATCAGTTATTTTCGAACTCATAGCGTATTGTCTATCTACATGGGTTCCAGTTTTGTCTAAAGAAATCTAGATGTTGCCGTTGAAAAGGTGAAGATATCGCTGACCAGGTGTTCACTTTTAATCAAAACTTAAAAAAAATAGGAAAAGGTTATTAATACACAATGTTTTTGTTTTTAATGCTGAAACTGCAGTGTGGATATATTTTTCCCACGGGGTTTTTCTTATTTTGAAATTGGAGTGTTGATGATTATATGTATGTACTCCAGTTTGCTATTTCAGTAATAGACTTATTTATTTTACCTTAATTATTTATTTTGAAAAATTTCTTGCACGGCTCGATTGATGGCAGCGGTTATCAGTACCTACCGATATACACTTGCGACACGGATAACGTTATTTGTGCATTGCTTAACCTAAACTCAGCCGGCTGACCAAATCAGGCGTACTGGAGCAGTGGAACGGCTTGAAGTTAATACAAAATCTGCTGAGTTCTCTCGTCACATAGTTTCCAGAACATTCAGGAAAACTAACACAACCTCTTAAAAAGCCGCCACTGAGGAGCTCGAATCGCACTCTAAACCTTATATCGAAGTAATCAGACATTTTTTGCCGTGCTCTGAGTAAATTCACAAGGGTAGCAATGTGGATAATAATAATAACTCCACACATCTCACACACGGCCGTCTGATCCCAAACTAGGCAGAGCCTGTACTATTGTAAACAGACTGCTGATAAACATACTTATATATTTCTAAATACAGACATATTATATATAAATTACACCCAGACACAGAACAAATGATCGTGCTCATCGCAGAATTATTTGTCCTGGGTTGGAATCGAACCCACGACCTCTGGCTTAGCAGTCAGGGTCACTAACCACTAGACCAACAGGCCAGTCAAATTTGTTTTATAATAATAATTAAAACCATTAGATCGCTACACTATTGAATTAGGTAAATCCTGTAATTATAGTTGTATTGTGAAATAAATGAATAAATTAAAAAGTTGTACTTTAGTATTGTACAATGCACGTGACTGAAGACGGTATGCCCTTTTCGAAGGATTTTTTACTCATTGAGTCTTCCTCCTAAAGGTTTTTATTGGCACATATAATTATGTTAGCATAGTTGTTATTTTTTTGTATTAAAATAAAGACAGAAAGAATACCCTTTCTTATTATAAAACTAGCAACCCGCCCCGGCTTTGCACGGGTAGCAGAGACATCTTCAACAATCATCATCATATTTCAACCAATTCACACAAAACCTTAACAAATTATATATCTAAACCTTCCTCATGAATCGCTTTATCTATTGGTGAAAATCAGATGAAAATTAGTTGTGGTTTTTGAGTTTATCGCGAACAGACAGACAGGCAGACGCAACGGGGGGCTTTGTTTTATAATATGTAGTAATAGTAATAATTTCAGTTCACACACAGAACGCCTCCTGTCTAGCTCCTATGTGCTTGGGATGTATATACTGTACAAAGAACTAAAGTAATGAATATGAGTATCACTAAACTTTTCCAGCAACGCCTGAATATATCTCGTTAGTATTCATATTTAAATCAAACTCAACTGTACCGTTGGAAAGCTTTACTTTGTAAATTAATATGCTAACATAGTTCGAACATACTACGGTAAGTTAAATTTAAATATTGTTCACACGGATAAACAAAATATTGTGCTTGAAACAAGACCCTTTGAAACTTAGAAATGCTTGTTATTAAGTCCTTACAAGAGAGGAGTTATCGGATAAACAAAATGTTGTGCTTGAAACAAGACACTTAAACATTTTGAACTGCTTGTTATTAGGTCCTTAAAAGAGAGGAGTTATCGGATAAATAAAATGTTGTGCTTAAAACAAGACACTTAAACATTTAGAACTGCTTGTTATTAAGTCCTTAAAAGAGAAGAGTTATTGGATTAACAAAATGTTGTGCTTGAAACAAGACCCTTTGAAACTTAGAACTGCTTGTTATTAAGTCCTTAAAAGAGAGGAGGTATCGGATAAATAAAATGTTGTGCTTGAAACAAGACACTTAAACATTTAGAACTGCTTGTTATTAAGTCCTTAAAAGAGAAGAGTTATTGGACAAACAAAATGTTGTGCTTGAAACAAGACCCTTTGAAACTTAGAACTGCTTGTTATTAAGTCCTTAAAAGAGAGGAGTTATCGGATAAATAAAATGTTGTGCTTGAAACAAGACACTTAAGCATTTAGAACTGCTTGTTATTAAGTCCTTAAAAGAGAAGAGTTATTGGATAAACAAAATGTTGTGCTTGAAACAAGAGCCTTTGAAACTTAGAACTGCTTGTTATCAAGTCCTTACAAGAGAGGAGTTATCGGATAAATAAAATGTTGTGCTTGAAACAAGACACTTAAACATTTTGAACTGCTTGTTATTAGGTCCTTAAAAGATAGGAGTTATCGGATAAATAAAATGTTGTGCTTGAAACAAGACACTTTAACATTTAGAACTGCTTGTTATTAAGTTCTTAAAAGAGAAGAGTTATTGGATAAACCAAATGTTGTGCTTGAAACAAGACACTTTGACACTAAGAACTGATTGTTAGTAAGTCTCAAAAAGGGAGGTGTTGATGCTTATAGATTTTTGTGTCGTAGCTTCAAAATGTATAAACGGAAATGGAAATGGTTTTTATTAGACACTTTATTTAGTCTTAGCTATGCTTAGTATAAAATCTATAAATATATCAGCTTTATTCCCGGGTTTTCAATTTTCATTTTCAATTAACATTCTACTATATATTACACATCCTGAGGTATACACATCTCTATCTAGACCTAAAGGTTCACAGAGTAGAAGCTATGCTTAGTAAACTAAAACCAAACTAAGCATAACTTGTACTGTGGGCTCTAGAACACGGATAACTTATATATTTTTTGTTGTAAATACATATCATCATCTCCCTTACTGACTTCCAAGAAGACCGTTTGGAAGCTGTAAATACATATGTACCTACATATTATACATAGATAATGTGTATATTACATTAGGTTATCGTAAATTCTATTTACTCATTAGTGTGCTGCAATTAGTATGTCTACATTTCAATCAATCCACAGTGTTCTAAAGTTAATATTTCTTTATTATTAGGGTGACACACCAAAAAATAGGGTATATATCTGGAGAAGGGATTATTAGGGAGGGATACACTACACCACTGAGGCTGAAGAGACCGCGAAGTACGTGCGCCAGAAGCTTAATCGAACCGCATCGTTAACTTAAAGGCGTTCGTGGTGCGAGTTTTCAACTGTTATCTGTACCAGGTGTTAGATGAAAGCTTTTGGCCTTTGGATGTGGTATTCCGTCGCTTCTACGGACAAGTACCAACAGACCGTACAACAACTTAGTGCGAGTGAAAAGTTACAAACTCAGTTTTAAGTTTTATTTAGTAACACAATGTATTAGTATGTATATTTAGATTAAGGTATTTATCTATGGGCCTATGTAGCCTGAAATAAATAATAGTTATTATTATTATTAATGTTCGCTTTTGTGGCCTGCATTTTAGAAATATTTAATACGAATGACTATATCTGACCCTTTCTTCGGGATATACAGAAGTGAATTGAATAAAAACTGAAATACCTTTGTTTTCCACAATATGTAAAAGTACACTCTTTAAATTAACGTCGCAAAAATATAAGCAAATTTGTAAAAGCATAACATTTGCAAGAATACTTTAGAAGTTTGACAAGTATCTATATCCGGTATTCGTTCGAATTAATAGACGCAAATGAGGCGTCCGATTCATTCAATTCGTACATTTTTAATCATCGTTTACCATTTATTTTAGTTCTACATTTTAACTACGACGAATATCATTGAAGTGTTTCCATGGTATGGTACGCTTAAAATCTATATATGTGTAAAATTAATGAATCGATTTTAATAAAATTGGCAGAATGTGTGCAGTTTGATCCAACTTGAGAGACAGGATATTTTTTTTTTTTGTTTTATTTATTGAAAATTTTCTAGCCACAGCAACGCGTGGCCGGGTAGCAAGTAATGTAGAAAAAACAAAACAATATGGTCATTATAATGACACAAAAGAAAGCAGGACATCAAGAAAGAAAATGTTGTCAACATTTTCTTCTATAAATCTTTTTTATCATGTGGAAACCCCCACGATTGATCATCTCATCGAGGCTAATGGTATGTCGAAATCGAATTGTAATATGTAATACTTTATTCCGTCACTAGTGGATGTATTGCGGGTATACCCTAAGAATGTTGTCTCCCTCCTATGAATCTTAGAAGGATAAACAATTACATGTACTCTGAACACATAATTAGGTACATGTAATGCCTAGTTGTCAATGTACTATTGCGTTACTACCCGGGGTTCAGGATTAGATAGGTAAGTTCTCTTTATTGTACACCAAATACATATAAAAAATAACAATAGGTACCAATTTATAACGAAATAGACACAATTTATTGAAATATTTAGCAATTAATTCTCACTTGTTTCTACTTCTATTCCCTTCTAATATTCGCACTTGTTAATCGCAGTATCGCTTAATTAGGACTGAATATTCATCTCGCATTGCAGTCTTTATGTAGTAAACCATCTCACAGAATGTTCGTGAATTTTACTTGACTTGTCGCATATCTGTAAATCGAATTGGCTGTCGCTGTATTTCTTAATATTAAAAGAAACAAAAAATTTGGATTTTTTTTATGGTATAGGAGTTAAACAAGCATATGTGTCACCTGAGTCACAAGTGCGTTGCCGGCTGGGAGGGGGGGGGGGGGACGGAAGGGTTAGGGCCTCCGGTAACCTCACTCACTCGGCGAAAAGTGATGAAATCATTGCTTCACTGCCGGTTTTCTGTGAGGCCGGCCCATACGTGCCGAAGCATGGCTCTCCCACGACGATAAGTAGGTCCTTTTACTCGATTCTTATAGCTAAAGACGATAGCTAAAAGTTTCTAGCATAATTTTACTTAAAATCGTAATCAAAACGTAGAAGAAAACATACAATGTAATGTATGGTAAACCACATCTAAATATCTAAAACATTCTTCACATGAATTTTAGGACACTGTACAATATTTGTTTTAGCAAAAAAAGTTTTGCAGTAACGTTGTCTACTTTTGTATACTGTAAGTCTCCTCATAAAATGCCATGGTAACACTTCATCGAACCAAGCAATCAAACCGGGGTCAACCGGATCAATGACCACGGCAATAAAAAAAAAAATATTTAGAATATTTGTTACAATAAATTCAGAATACCAAAACAATTCTGAAAATAACTGATAGGAAGTCCTTAAAATCTAATAAATTGTTATCTACACACTTTCCTGAGGCGTAAATATATAAAGGAGTGCCTTCAACTGAGAACCTTTCGCACACAACGACCTTGTACACGTGCAGCGCGGCCCAGACGGGATGGCGAGCCCCTGTGTAACAGAAACAAAAGATACAAAGACAACACGATAGAAGAGTGAAGCACAATGATATTGACCTTGCCGTTACTGACGTCATTCCCGACCTAGCTGCAGCTTCCCATGTTTCAATGTGTGTGTGATCCAGACCCTGAAATAAGTTTGTGTGAGTTTATTTTCTTCGTAGCTATTTGTGTGAGTGTTCTCAATGTTTTAACTACGTTCGTTGTATACGTATGGCCGTGCAACAGGCGAGGCTGTTGTTTGTCTGTGTGGGGCATTGATTTCTTGTCTCCTGTAAACGCAACAGGCATATTACAATGTTCACGTGTTTCGGCAAACATAAAGGCTTTATTAAGGTAATAACGTTTACTTTGGTGGTAGCTTTTCGTAACAAAGGAGATTCTTAGTAAAATTATTTGCCTATAAGGTGATGTAATCGTTTGTTTTAGCAAGACAACCTAATCAATATTTTACCGTTATGCGTCTGACATATCTGTTGCTAATAAGAACGAGATACATTGATCGATCTATGAAAAGAAGCCCTGATCAACAGATTGAAGATAAAACACCTATTTTACCGAATTTAAGTAAAGGATACGATCAGTCAGTATCTTATAAAGCTTCTGGAAGTTAAAGTTGGAAAACTGCTTGTTTGGAATTATTCTTGCTAACTCTAAATTAAGTAGTCAGGTTCAGGAGCCGTGCGACCTGTTCAATTTAACATAATTACGTCCTTATATCTATGTATGACTTTGAAGTGCCCACACGGTAATTCAGAAAAGAAAACAGGCATTAACCCAACTAGTTCTGATTTAAAAAAAAGTCTACATCGAACTCAGAACATAAGGGTTATTTATTTTCAGTTTTAAGTGTATTCGATTAGTACTAGCGAGACCACGAAGTGATGTAAATGATCTCTTTGATACAAGCCTAGGCACTACCGGCCTGAGTTGTCCTGATCCTGATACACATAACTATTTTCATGGCATCGGGATTTACGAGGATGAAACCGCGGGTCGCAGCTAGTTATTTTATAAAACTCTTGAAAAAATGGATGAAATCGTCTTTTGTTTAACATGACACGAGTTGTTTAATTATTGGAACCTAGGCAGGTATAACAAGTTTAGTTTATTGTATTAGCAATTTACACTTTATGCAAAATAAAGTCAACAAACATTTTGTATTTAGAATATTATAAGTCTATGTAAAGTAGGCGTAATAAGAGGCTATATGAAATTATTATATTCCGTTTTACAGTCGAGGAAGATAGTCTTAACCACCCACGATTTTTGAGAGCGGAGAAGAGTTTTCCATCTTTCAAGTTCAAGTGGCCAGAAACAGCCAGAGGTTAGCCGCTTAGTCGCAACTTCGCGTTTTTACCATCGCTCTCTTGGAAGTAGTTCCAATATCGGAGACATAGTATAAATTTGGACAGTTCGACTCAGAAAATGTTACTTTTCCGTGCTCTTAGCAGAATAGTAAATGGCGATTTCTACATTGAAGGAAAAGTAATTTAAGATTTACGTTCGGAATATAAATCAAAAATATACGAGTACATGGATTTCCTCTCGAATCGAGCCACGTGGCTCGCAAAGTACCTCTATACAGAGTACAGAATATTGCTGTTAAGTGTCCCTTAAGAAACTTGGCATACCTTGGCCGCCTATCGACCGTCAGGTAGACGCATCGAGACCGCATTCTGCATTCCCAACACGTTGGGATACTCTCTCAGGCCAAACAGCAGTACTATAGTATCGGTGAGTAGACATTCATTTTGTTGTAATTTGTGTGCTTATATTTAGTTATGACGTTTCGACCAAGTTGAACTATCCGTGGTCGAAAGTTAATCAATTAAAAGGTTACCTATTACATGATCGCGTTAATTCTTTTTTTTTCTTTATTGGGACAAAAAACAGTTACACGCTCTGTCTTACTATTATAAAAAATATTATTTCAAATAAGGTAAACGTATATACTGTCCATAGACATTTGACTGGCCTGTTGGTCTAGTGGTAAGTGACCCTGACTGTTAAGCCAGAGGTTGTGGGTTCGATTCCAACCCAGGACAAATAATTGTGTGATGAGCACGATCATTTGTTCTGTGCCTGGGTGTAATTTACCTATAATATGTATGTATTTAGAAATATATAAGTATTATATAAGTATTGGGATCAGACGGCCGTGTGTGAGATGTGTGGAGTTATTATTATTATTATTTACTAGCCAAAATATCGCGTACCAATCTTTTAAAGTTATCTGAAAGTGAAAGTTTAAAAGTGTGTGCTTATAACTATGATTTTAGCATGTTCAATTATTTAACTGTTTGATTAGATAAATTATATATAGGAGAGATTAAGAAAACTCACGTTGTCAGAGAGATACAAACGACCAGAGGCAGCTTATAAACCTCCATTCAGGAAGTGTAAACTATATGCAAGTTCCTAAGACAACGTCAAAACCTATTTACAACCATTTACATCAGTATTTGCCACTTGAATAGCTCTAACGCTTTTTACTATATTAAAGGAGACAAACAACAAAATTTAATTATGCTTCCAGTGAACAGGCCATCTATCGTGTACAATTTCTAATTGAACAAACCGTAACCATTGCCATCTCTTGACTTCCACCACCCACTAATTGAGATGGCTACCTCGTTAATAGTTACCTCATAACTAAAAGTGAATTCAAACACTGAAAGAGTATTGGGTACACTAAAATTTTGTAATAACTAGTCTAAGCCAACACCTAAGGGTTCATCCCTTAGGTGTTGAATACAGGGTTTCATAATTTGCATGGAGAAATCGTATAAGAGAGAGATATCAATTCAAAAATTTGCAGGATTGCTCAACAAATAAATTAACACGTGTTTCGTACTTTTCCAAAAAACCCTTCAATAAGTGAAAAGAGGTAAATAGTCTAAAAATCAACATGGGTGTTATTTTGAATCGAGACGTTAATCACGAAAATGTCAAGAGTAAATCGCTCAAACTAAAATGTTAAAACTTATCAATAAAATCAAACTTATAGCAAACGATGCCTAGGGCTATAGCCAGCGTTAAATATTTACATTAACATCGTACATATATTTACATACCCATACGCTGAAATATGTTTTGACATTATATTTGACCTTACCGTCTGTCACACCAGTGATGTTTAGAGCGAATAAAAAATTATAATGCAGCGAAAAATTTATAAATTTAAGTGTCGAGTCTAGAAAATGTTAACTAACAAATATGTAGGTATCGTTTATGTAGATTATGTAGAAATATGTTTAGCAGGTATAGACTACACCCATCACTCGTGACCGTTCCCAGACGGTCACTGGTGTTAGGTGTAGTCACCTCCCTAACGCGGTGAGCTCGTTGGTCTAGCCTCACCGCCTCCACTTCTAATGCGTGAGCTAAGGCAGCCCGTGTGTTTTGTGGTGCCCAAGCCTTACAGCAGCCCTGACCTCAAGGTCACGGATGCCGTCACCAAAGGCTTGCACCAGATTGCCATCGATCAATGTAGATGCCGACTGATATGCCTTCCGGACGAGCTTCTTAATTTCCAAGGCCCACTGCTGTAGTTCTCTCCTCAATGCTGCACGTGTTCCTTTAACTAGGCACGGACTCGACTCGGAAACGTACTCCAGGTGCGCGTCGCCGTACCTCGACTTCAATGCCTCAACCAGCTGCTCGTGAAAGAAAGAAAAGAAAAAAAATATTTTGGCTCACAAACACTTAAATTTTCACGTGAAAACAATAAAATAATGAATTAGGAAATAAAAACAAGAACATAATATTGTAGACTAAAAAGATACAAAACTAAAACAAAAAAATTGGGAGTATATAATTTCTGATCACTGGCAACACCACATCTTCCGCCTGACCAAGCGGAAACCGCCTTCATGAAGGCCAGTATTGTCAGTGAGCAGTGATACAACCTTAAAACTATTAAATATATTTATATATATTAAGTTTATAAAGTTATGTGAAAATGTGTGTCCCATCACTGGCATCACTTAAACCGCAATACTGGTATTCGTTGATGACGTCCTTGCCAAGACGTCGTCCCGGGGTGACCGCTGTCATGGCCTGCGCCTCAGTCCACCCGATCGCCTTCATAGCAGCCTCGAACTGAATCTTATAAGCAGACCATGAATACGTCCCGTGGAATGGTGGCACCTTAAACCCGCGCGCGAAGAAGCTTTGTCTCCGTGATGCGGGTCCCATGTGGATCGTCTCCTTCATCACCTTGAGATCCTTCATGAGGAACATCTGCCCCTCCTGGCGACGGGCCTGGACCTCTTTGTCACGCTGCAACTGCTCTTGCAGCTGACGAGCTTGCTCCTCCTAGTGACGGGCCTACTCCTCCTGGCCGTTGGTCGGGTAGATTCTACGAAGTGAATAAAGGGCGGCATAAGTATGCGGAATTCCGTGATTTATACAAAGAATATAAAATAATCATGCATTTGTACTCACTTAAATTTTTACGCCTACACCGCTGAACCAATTTTCATGAATTTTTCTACAGAGATAGACACGACTTTTGAACAGAGATAAATACGAACCACTCATGTGATAAATTTCGAAGATAAGTGTAATTTAATCAGAGCAATAATTACTATTATTGCTACTATTATTGCTCTTAGGTAATTTACTAAACAATCTGTTTATCATCTGTAATGTAGGTATTTCTTTTAAGGGTATCCTATTTATGGTGTGCAATAAAGAGTATCTATCTATCTATCTATTGTCGTAATTCATCACATGAAGTTGTCACTTGATTAGTTCTAGACGGGTGGAGCAACGATGGTTTATGGCTGGAAATCTAATATAATGTATTCAGACAATCACGTCAAACGTGATACTAATAACATCTAAAAAAAAAATATTAGCGATGTATTAACTCATTATTTCATTAGATTATTAGTATCACGTTTTAAGAGATTTATTTTTTTATTTGAATTTTGAATGACATTAAAGTATTTGAAACACACAACAACTTCGAACATCAGAACGGAAATCTTTAGATATTTCCATTATATTAATTTCCAACATTACTCAGCTTGAGGGAAGATTATTATGAACAAGAAAATTTACCTACACATTATTTTCTTGAAAGCCATCTTGAACGGTATGGATTACCACATTGGGCTTGTAAAGCCACTCAAGTATGACTAAATTTCGAATGAATATGAAATTTAACAAAATAAAATTAATGTATGAAACAAGGAGGCAATCGCCAATTTCTGCATAATTGGAGACGTTTTACTAGAGATCTGTTTCCACTCTATTCAAGGCCGCTGTTAACTAAACTGTACTTAATGAATAGAGCAAAGAATGACGATTTAATTCACAGCTTTCACTCACTCAATCCCAAATCTCACATTAAAGAAAATAAAAGAAAAGAGTATCCACTATAACAAACATATATAGCTAATTGTATGTGCTTCAAACATGGGAAAAAAGATATTATAGAGAATAATTTATACCTTAATAAAAGTAAACTGCAAACATCCGAAAGCACCGTATAATTTGCTTTGACGACATGATTAGAAAAGCAGATAATTTATGAGACATGAGTAATGGTTACAAGTCATTTCATTAATTAAATGGTAGGATGTGTACTAACCATGTGCTTATTATGTATTCTTTAACCACAAAGACTATAAACGAAGAAAAATACATAAACAAGGCTTGCAATTGTCTCTCTGTAAACAAAGTCAGACGTTTTCAAAGAACAAGTAAAATCAGTTACAAAATAAAGATTGAAGATAAAACTACTACGCAAAATTTCGCGAAAAGAAAGATGATCAATCTCTTTAAATTATTTTTTAAAAATGAAGCAGTACTGTAAGTTTTATAATTAGATTGACAATCTGACGTTGTTGACGAAATGATAGATTATAGAAGATATATAAAATTAAAAATTAAGTTTATTGTCTACGGATTGATGTTTTCCTTCTTTGCAGTGGAATACGATCACCGTTAGACTACATATATGTAAAAATTATAAGATTTTCTCTTAGACTTATAAACTCGTGGCCTTCAATAGAAAAAAGCGAAGAACAATCAAAATGTCTTTCATTTATTTTGTCATCTTTTCTGTCAATTTTAACATTTACTCATTTTATCGGGGGGACTCTGTATATTACTTTCCATGGCAAATATTTATCATTTATGGAAATAGGATATGCGTATATTACCACGTTCATGAATGTAGTTATTGTTGTAAGTATTTTGTTTTTCACTATTTTTTTGGAAATAACTATTGAAAAAAGATAAAGTTTATGTTGTTTTCAGTTAGTCTTTACTTTATTTGTTATTTAACGTTAGCCATGTTGGTAGACTTTCATAAAGTAATCAATAACAGCGTAAAACCAAAATCTCATCTATGAGAATGAAAACTAAAATCTTATCTATATCTGTTTTCATCTAAAATGGTTTGTATTTTATTGTAATAGAATTTGTTATTTTTTAGTCGAGACTATTAACTTTAACTTTTTCTGAAAAGTATCGAAACGTGGCGAAATTATTTCTAACCAGAATTCATTTATTCTACTACAAGGATAATTCTGAATACGCAATGAAGGTAAGACTGATGAAACGCTTGCTTATAACCATGAGTATAACTTGTATGCTCAGTTATAAGCTAGCTTTATTCACAATGTCTACTTTGTCATTTTTACTTTATTATAATGCTTAAAACTAACAATTACTTTTATTTTCACAGATACACAAACGAGTCCATAATATTTCACACACCTTTACAATCTTTTTAGCAGTGCAGACTTTTGCAGGCGTTATTTTCTTCTGTGCTATACCATTATATAACTGCTGTTCATCAAACTGTTATGAAAATTCTGCCTCAAAGAATTTAACTTTCGAGATCTCTGTCTACATTATTTATCCTTTCCATACTTATTCGAGTATGAGTGGATATATTTTCATCTCTATTTTTAATTGGTGATTAGCTGTTTCATAGTTAACTCATATGAAATCATTTATTTATCAACATATTTGTACATTACTTTTTATAGCGTCAGGTTCTAACGATGCATAAATAATGAATTCAATCTTTGCTTACTGAGGTTGTGCTTATTGCATTGTAGTTATTTTTTATTTACAGTATTTTTGCATCCTTGGCCGCAACCTGGTTCTGTATGTTTGATCTGTTTTTATCTATTATGGTGTTTCATGTATATGGTCATTTTAATATCCTACTTTGTAAGATAAATACTTTTCCAAGGCCAACTCAACGATCATATAAAATGCTTGAATCATATGAAAAGTATTCTGATATTGAGTTACAGATCATTTCCGATTTATTGAAGGATTGTATAGATTACCATAAACTTATTGTAAGGTGAGTATAATCTTCAGAATTCAGAAGTATTATTATTGTCCAGTTATTGGCAGTTGCTTAATTGGGAAAAAAATGTGTCACTAGGTATTCTTAGAAAACACTTTACCCCCCCGTAGGTTACGTTACTCTATAACACTATGTGTACCTTTTGTTTAAAATGCCCTCAAATTGATTCGAAGTTTCGAGCCTTTGCTTACGTAGTAACTACTTAGTAATCTGTGCTTTTGCTATTAGATTGTGGTAAATGTTAAGTTTTAGTAAGTATTAAGAAGGTGGAGTACCTAGGGATGGTAAAGGAACTTGACATTTTTAATTGTGGATTTTACCGAACTTTTACTTAATCCTAAAAACCCAATCACACTGTACAGATGTTGAAAATTGGTGACCAGTCAATAAAACCAAAGTAGTGCCTTGATGTTCTTAGAATTAGAATTAAAACGAAATTGAAGCTTACGTTAACAAGATTTAATACTTAAGAAAAGGTAAAAGAAGAGGAAGAGGATGCTAAGTCATGACAGTAGAAAGTTAAACATAATGATTGTCATCAGATGCAAAAACATTAATGATAAACGGGTAAAAAGGCCCAAAAAGAGTTTAAATACCTATATATTTTTGGTATGCGTTAAAAATGTTTGAGGAATAAAACGTCCAGCATATTTACCATCGAGAGATGGGGATGCATCTACATTCGTTGTGGATATTGATGTATCCCCATCTCTCGACAGACGTACGGATCTGAATAAAATCGGACAGAAATAGTGTGTGGAAGGTATAGTTATCGGTGCTCATTTAATACAATAATATCTTTTTATATTCTCTACCTCGAAACAGCTCAATTATGATAGGTTAGGTTAAAGGGCTTAGAAGTGGAATTATTGAGGTAAAACCTAAAGATTGACTGTATGAATGTTTGTAAACGTTTCAAATGAGCTACGATTTCAGTACAGTTTGGACTTTTGTAATTAAGACTTAGGCTTAGTTGGATATTACAGTCGTTATGTATTAAAAGGATTATTATTTATTAAGTTTTTATAATTTTTTCCAGTTTCACAAAGCGGATGTCAGATGCCTTCGGTACAATGTTATTTGTATATTATATTTTTCATCAAGTAAGTGGGTGCTTGCTACTTTTGGAATGCTCACAGATGGTTAGTATAACAGTTTTTGACCTAAATGATACATATGTTTATTCAACAGAAAGTTAATACGATCAATCGCATTGGTCTTGATACAATGTCAACCTACTCTGTATAGCAATAATAATAATCTCAATCAAAACCTAAACTTGACACAAGCACAGACACACGTCTGATCCCAAACTAGGCAGAGTCTGTACTTTGGTAACAATCACATTATTATTTGTCCTGGATAGTAATCGAACCAAGGACCTCTGGTTCAGCAGTCAGGTTGACTGGCCTGCTGGTGTAGTAGTTAGCACAACTAGACCAGCAAGCCAGTCAAATGTATATAATTTAAATTGTTTCCTTCTTATTTTCAGACCGCTGAAGCTTTGGTTCGTTATATGCCAATGACATTAATATTGTTTCAACAACTAATGCAGCTTTCTATAGTATTTGAACTGATTGGAAGTACAGTATGATCATTTATTAATTATTTAATTTTAAGGTGGTAAAAGTAACAATAAAAAATATGGTTCTTTCTTATTTGACTTGAAGTAGCTGTGATATTAAACAGTTTGTGCAGCGTTTTAGGAATAAATTGACCATTGACCAGAATGCAGTGTTGTTGTCTCGTACTAAGCATACCTTGGATAGAAAACATAACAAAATAATCCCCTAGAAAACACTCCAATGCCGACAAACATTTTGTTCATACCATGTTTTTAGAATGGACTGAAAGTGCGAAATAATTCCTACACCTTCATGATAAACCTGGTAAATATCTTAAAATAGATAATGGATGAAGGAATACATTCATCAATCACCGCCAATATGAAATAGAAAATGACGTCGTTTTCTGATGAAAACACTTAAAATAGCATTTAATTTTCAAATTGACTTTGAAATATAAATGAAAAAGATAGATAATATAAGCAGATATGAATAGATTCTACCTCTTGTAGAGGAGACTGTTCCATTCAAAATATAAGGAAATGGAAAGCCGTTTCCTTCTATTTTGTGTGGAGCAGACTAAATAATCACATAGTTTTGATACACGCCATAATTATTGATTTAATAGAGGTGGTTTAGTCTTGCTAGAATCACCAACTTCAATCAACTATTCAACCATATTTAAGCCCTGGAGCTGGGGACATCTGTCCGAGTTACTTGTTTTAGCTCCATCCTTATTGGCCTTGTTGGCCTCGGAGGCGAACAAGGTGTTAATATACTCTCAGAGGCATTCAAACGAACAATCAATTGCTTATATTTTATTACGTGTTAAGGACATAGCATAATCCTGAAATGATTCTAACTAGCTTGTGAGTTTGGACCAGGTTTAGAATCTCGCGCTTCAATTAATGGTTTACTATTAATTGCCGAGAGAGATTTTATTTCAAGACTTGAATTTAATTCTCAATCCACTTGACTCCCTGGAGAATTGCAGAGTAAAAAGATTTTTTTTCCTGTAATTAATGAGTAAGAAAAGGAAAAGAAGGCATGAACTTAGAAATGACAGTTACTTTATGTTTTACCATCCGTTACTTCTAAGAATCGTATCGTGATCTTGCAATATATTATATATACTTACAGAGTGAAAAACTAAAACATGCAGTTTACGGCTTACCATGGGAATCTATTGATGTGAAAAACAGGAAAACAGTTTTCATACTATTGATGAACGTACAAGAACCTATACATGTGAAGGCCTTAGGTATAGCTAATGTTGGAGTTACCACCATGGCTGCGGTAAGGGTAATGCAAATTCTATCTAGGTGGAAAGCAAGCGTATCCCCCACCTGACAATATGGATCATCATCCTCCGCTCCTTTTCCCAACTAAGTTGGGGTCGACTTTCAGTCTAACTACTATACGGCTGATCTTTCATCATGGGCTGATGCATGCTGATGGCATCAGACCTCCACAACCCAAGTACTAGGCTATATCGAAGTTCTGTAGTTAGACAGGTTGTCGGACTTTTTAGGGCTTCAACTACCCGTAACGAACGCCATAGATGTTTTTATGGCACCCGGGACCGACGGTTTAACGTGCTCTCCGAGGCACGGAGGGGTCTCAATGTGTTAAGAATGGTCATCCATCCTAGACTGATCTGGCTAGTATTACTTAACTTTGTAACCCGTGTGGCTATGGGCTAACCTACTCGGTTATCACATAGCCATGAGCCCCTCCACCTGATAATAAGGATATTGGGTAAAATATTTAGACCCTTGTAATACGTGTGTATCAGCATCGCAAACAATCCTTTAAAAATCTATAATTTACAAAGTCAACTCAGTGAGAAGCTCTTTTAAGATTTTAACTTATTTTGTAAAACTCAGAACATTGTTTGCGAGCCAATCGTGTCTGGTGACCAGAACAGACCCTAGACCCTTGCTGGAAAATCCACGAAACATTTTCATATTAGAAAGAATCGATGATGATGATCGACGTAGAGTAGCGACGGTGTTAAACTTTCAATTAGTCTTTAAACAGTTATGGTATCGCTGTCCACGTTAACATAGACAACGATGCCGATGACACCACCATTATTGCATTCATACATATACTCACGTCTATATTCCGGAAGGGGTTTTAAACATCCGCATTTTGTCTACTATAATTTATAATTTGGTATCACTTGTTCGTGGGAGAGCTACGCTTCGGCACGTATGGGCCGGTTCGACCGGAGTGGTACCACGGTCTCACAGAAAACCGGCAGTGAAAATTGCTTGCACTTTTTTTCGCCGAGTGAGTAAGGTTACCAGACTCTCTAACCTCTACTCTTCTTGCCCCCTTCTACCCTCCTTCCCCTACTCCCACCTTAAAAGCTTCCAACGCACTTATGGCTCTTAAGTTGCAAGTGCACATGGGCGGCGGTAGACACTTACCATCAGGTGACCCGTCTTCTCGGGCTATAGGGCTCGTTACGTCACGACACGTCACATCTATTGCCGTTAACCAGGCACTTTTGGAATTATAGTTAGGCAATTAAAGATATGGATTATATGGATTTAGGAGTTTAAGAAGTAGATTGAGCAGGTTACATACTTGTAACTCGTACTGGTTGTTGCCGGGAACTGTGAGGCCTGTAACCACCTAGTTTTGGATATTTTTAAAGTAAAAACTTCTTTGGGCACGTTGGACACTTTTGGTACGGGGAATAGTCACGTCACCGTTACGTTCAGATGACAGATGTGTCAGTTATGTTTTAACTTCTTACGTGCAGTCCTACGACTGACAGCTTTTTTAGGACCTATGAACTCACAACACTAGTGGTGTCACCTGGTGGTGTGTGTTTATGCATTGAGAATCCTGTCTCCCCTTCCCGTGGTTGTATTGTAACCAGTATCAGAGCCAGCATTTCATTCACCCGGTGCAAGTTTCTGTAAGTGCGCCCTCAAAAAATATTTACCTCTTGATAATTAAATCATATATTTATTTGTTCATTTGTGAATATAAATATTCATTTGCAAATCTTATAAGCTATTTTGTTTTTTACTACATTCCACCATTAGGCATGCAACGAGATGTCAATATTTTTTTTTCAATATTTTATTGAAATAAATTTAACATTTACATTAAAAAGTGAAAGCTTTCCATTTGTTTATTATTTATTTATTTATAAGGATTGCCAATAATTAATACACGTTACTAATATAAAAAAAAAGTATTATTTTAAATTATATTAAATTTTTAAATATTATTTTAAATAAAAAACTATAAATATAAATATCACTTCAAAAGTGCGAATAACAACAACAACTACAATTTATACGCTGGTTGTGTTATGTTTGTACACCTCCAGGGTCTCCGCCCTGTCCAGGCACCGTTGGACCCTATTAAACAGCTGAAAAAACAAACCTAAGTCAGTAGTGGTATTCATAATCTTCATTAGGATGGAGGTACTGGACCAGCCGATCGGCTTCAATACGAGTAGAAATCTGCTACCTCCTATAATATTATGTTATGTTTTATTTATACTAGTATAAATATAATAATATTATATTACTTTTAATAAATATATGTTATGTGAATAATTTATGATGGATTTATAGTTATTTAGTATAAACTAAAAATTTTTTTACAGATATTAAAAACATCGCTGTCATATTTTACATTTCTTCGTAGTAAGTAAATGACATGAATATTTACAATTCAAATGATTATCTTTGAAGTTTGCAGTTAAATTAATGTAATAATAAAAATTCAAATGTAGTAATGTCTTAGACAGTTCACTTTGTTCTTTAGAAAATATAGATTTACACAAAGGATTAATAATAAAACAACATTAATAAACATGCAAATTTTATTCCTATTTGAGAATCTTAAATCACCTTGACACTAAGCGCTTATTAATCCTCAATTTTTAATAAATACATTTATATCATGCTTCATTTAATATTACATATTAATATAACACTATACTAAGTGTGAAAAAATATATAAATTTACTTTAAACATTTTCATAAAAAAGGAGAAATATTGCAGCTAATTTATGGCATATCTGTACCTATCTAAAACTAACAGATAATTTCTAAATTTATTTAGTTCTAAATTTGAACTTCACTTCGTTTGACAGGTCTTGCTTTAGTCATTAATAGTTTTTTTTTGTCATAAGGTAAAAGATTACACAGAGCACAGAATAAAAAGATGTTTGGTAAAAGCTAATTAGTTGAATTTATGTCAAGTTCTAGACAACAAATCGGCTTTAAGTTACATTAAGCTACATAGAAAAAGCAATCGGGTTGAATGTAGAACATTTTGAAATTCCAACGATATTTAAATGTACCGAAGTCAGCGCTTGATACCCATAAAAAAGTTTATTCGAAGTAATAATAATAGTTATAAATAGTTTGTATATTATTACTGTTTCGAACTTTAAGTTCAAATCAAATAAAGCGCTTTAAAGCATTCATGAGTAAATCAAATAACCCAGTAGGAACAAAGGCAGTATGGAGTCATGTAGTCTTGAACGTTCGGTTGTCTTCTAAACAAGAAAAGGTTTTAGACGTTAACTAAAGTAGAAATTGTATAGGAGTAAGTGGTTTCTACTTAAGATAATAAACAATATACCTTGAGCAAAAGCAAGTTCTGCGTAATGTGACATTTATTTTTTTACTGATAACTCATTCGTTCGTTATTAGTGTCAATTCTGCTGATATAATTTAATAGATAATAGAATTGAACGCTCTTTCGAAATGTTTTGTTCAATTATGTACATGTACGGGCATTAACGAGATCACGTAAAATATGACTCAGTCAGTCAGCCTCAGACCACGGCCGGTGCAACCTGGTTGAAACGTCAGGCAATTCAAAAGTATGTAATACAGATTACGTGAACGCGTTACTTCCCGTACATGTATTTACATAATATTGTGTGATAGAACGCGATAGTTAGTATGTTTTGTTAAATATACTAAATGTAAGTCTTTGTAAAACTTTTGTTTCTGTTCTTTGATATTGATGACTGTGTTTTGTTTTAGTCTGAGTGATGTTTTGAAACTAAAGCTATAAAACATTGAAGTAAACACACAGCTCACTGTCATAGTCCACAGATCACATCAGTGGAATAAGCCAGGTTATTTATTGGGTTAGTAGCTCAATAGGCTAGCTAACTAGCCTAATAAGGCTAAGGTTATTTTCAAAACACAAATTTCGTAAACGAAATATGTTAAGAAGGAGTTTTAAGCTAGAAGCGACGAGACTTATATTTTACGGCTCTGTTTATTACATATTACCCATGTATAATAGATATAATTATAGCTAATTCTAGATATACATATTATGTAGGTATATCTAGAATAGAATAGAATTTCTAGCAGGAGCTAAAGCAGTTATTTTTCAATAATGATAAAAGAAAAATACATTATAGATTTTGTGTATTTGCTTTTCTTTATGGCAAATTGTGTTTAAGAACAACATTTTTAAAGAATGAACGGTGTCACCATTGCTTTGCTAAAGCTTTTAATTTTAATAGACTTTAGTATTTGCATATAAATATCGTTGGAGTTACCTAAATGAGCAATTCTTTCGTTTCTAAGTTCAATTAGCTACAACAGAACGTAAGGGCGTTCGTGACCTTTATTACTTACTTACTTAATGAAGATAGGTGAGTTTTAAGCATACCTACTATGGAAAAGTTGAAATTTATTAGCTCTGTGTAGCCCTCAGAGGATGAAGTAGTGAAGTTCTACAAAGTCATACATTCTAAAAATGGTTGACCTTATTTTGTTATATACAAAATAAAAATAAAATCAACCCGTGAATGTTAGTAAATATTTTGTTATTTTTCTAACAATAATCTAATGTTATATTAATAATAAAATGCCCGATGGATATAGAGCAATATATTCAAAAACAAGATACAGTTTTGTCGCTATTGCTTCAGTAATAATTAGTATTCTAAAATCAAAATGTAAAAACATTTCGTTCGATATCGCTAGATGGCGTTGTTACAGAAAATTTGATACATGCAAAACTTTTGACTTTACTGTATTACTTTTAACTTTTGCTAATTAGGTTTGAAAAAGGAAATAGTTAAAATGAACTAAAAATGATAACATTAATAAAGATATTAAAAAACTTTCAATTTTTTTTTATGAATGCTAAAAAACTAATGAGCCATGATATTTTTACTGCATTTGAGTTCATTATTTTTTAGCTGTTATTCGTAAGTGATTTAAACACTCGCTAATATTGATGACTAAACACTAACAATAATTTCTGCATTCGATCATACTTAAAAGATAAACATTTCGTACTTTTATTACGCAACTGCATAACAAAAAAGTAGAAAAAACTAATTTCATGGATTTATTAATTTAATTGTTGAGCCATTAATTGAGGTCTACTAGTATTCTCAATAATAAGTAAGCACTTAACAACAGGCTTCGCACTTAACCAAGCCGACCTCATCACAGTTCATGCACTTAAGGGCAACAAACTCTGCCGTAAAGTGGTTCCTGTGTAGGCTTTTCTTGGATCCTTTGCAGATTCTGCATGGCAGGAGACGGAAGCCGCCACACATTTGACAGGTGTTGCAGGCATCTGGACTCTGAAAAACGGAGAAAAAAGAGTTTAGAGAAAAAATAATCCTACATTTGAGTAAAATGGCGTAACACACTATATTTGTAAGTGTTTCTTAATGTCTATGATAAATTGCTAAATGATTGAGGTGTGCAGGGCGGGAGTGATGTTACTTGTACACTGAGCTTCACAGCCTTTGCAGTCTCTCAGTGTCGATAGACTATGAATGTTGTTACGCAAATCAACTCTGAATTTATTATCCTAAAGCAAATATCTTCTTCTTTTATCCTATTCTTAGTCTTTAACGTCTATGGAAGATTTACAGCCAAGTAAAACAGAATATTGTTAGTCAAGAAAACAGGCAGCCAATAAATTTCACTCACACAAGACAGAATATAACTAAAGTGAACAAGACATTGTAGGACAATGATAACAAAAATCGTACTACAAACACATACAATTACACATGTTACAAATATATCACAATAATCATCATAATTATCCTAGGTTAGTATGTATAAACCTACTACTCTCACCACACAATTCCCCTTAAAGAACACACTAGTATTAAAAGGATCAATGTCGTACTATTCGCACAGGTTGTTAAAGCTTTTGACCTTTGACCAGGTCTGGCGCGCAGCTCTTTTAAGTAAGCTTCCTGTGTGTCGCAGAGTTTCATTGGTATAGCATACCAATTAAACTCTGCGAACGGTCGATTCGGATTGTCTTAGATGGCTGCTCTTCTGACTAAATGGCAATCTATGCTGGGGTACATCAAAGACCTGTTCTCTCTGCAACCTTGTTCCTGCTCCATACTAACCACCTTTTTTTAACACCTGGCATTATTGGCTACGGCAACACCGTTGAAGAGAGATATAATATCCAATGCGAACGTTTATACGAAATCCAGTCTTTGAGTGTCTATGATTGAAAGAATTATTATGACATTGCAAACATCGCTAACTTTCCGAAGACCAAGAGGTATTCGCGTATGTATATGTAATTATGTATACTACAATTTAAGTGCTGGGGATAATGTACCTAGCACTAAATATTATTAGAGAATAAAGTAAAGATTATGGAGAAATATAAGAATAGGACAACTTAATGCTATTCTTTTCTGCTAGCGAGTAGGGTCGGTAGATGTTCATAGGATTGAATTGATGATAGAGTTGAAAAGCAAGTGACATATTAGTGACAGTCAGGTGACCCGGGTGCTTATGTCCATGCTTATATAACAGAAAAAAACATAAGTATTTTTGTCACAAAAAGCACGATTATGAAACGTTTCGTATAAGTCCTAAATTGGTCAAGCACTAAATATTATTAGTATACATATACAGATTCTATTATAGTCTATTATTTGTCCACGTATGGACAGTGGTCGCGTATTGTGACTCGTGCGGAACCTCTGAAACTTAAAGGTACTTCACTCTAAAAATCTATTACAAATTGAAAGCCGTTATCTGTGTTTGTGGAACTTATAAAAGCCTCTCAAGTTAATAAAGTTCTTTATTTTTGAGAGTTTATCTATAAACTCTCAAAAATAAAATGTCATGAAAAATAGAAAAATACTTGTGAGTATTGAAAGCACAGGGGCTCTGTAATTTATGTTTAACATTTAATGTGCTTCATTTTTTTTACAATATTAGTACAACCAGTAACATTGTTATTTTTAACATAATAAAGTTTTTAACGAAGAAAAAAAAGGATAAAATATAAATGTGTAAGTAGAAATATAAGCAATGCAGTACAAAATTCCACTGCCTTGTTGTTATATAGTATTGTATAAGAAGATTGGTACATTACCACTGCATAGCAATTTTAACATTTTATATTAGACAGCCTTCTGAGATCGCAATAGTTAAGAGTCATTCAACCAGTTGGCGAGATGAGAAAAAGAGAAAAGAAAAAGGTGAGTATAAGGACCATATAAATTTTAATATCTTGTACTAGGCAGCCTTCTGAGATCGTTCGCGATCGTTAAGAGTTTGCGAGATCTTTGAAAAAACTATTAGTCTTCGGTTCAAACACCGTAACTCCAAATAGCTTAGAAAATAAATTTATAAAATGTTAGTCAATAATAACGTGAGATACCTTACATAATATGGCTGTGTAATCCCAAACTATTGAGAGCTCTGGTAACCATACTGCTGATAGACATACTGATATAATTATTACTAAATAATACATATTATATATCAATTACACTCACACATATTCTTTGTCGATGAAGAGCCATGCTTCGGCACGTATGGGCCGGCTCGACCGGAGTGATACCACGGCCTCAGAGAAAACCGGCAGTGAAGCAATGCTTGTATTGTATTTCGCTGAACTACTGAGGTTAACGGAGGCTCTAACCCTTCCCTCTACCTATCTTCTCCCTCTATCCACCTCCACCACCACCTCCGTTCTCCCTTCTCCACCTCTTCCCTATTTTCCCCTATCCCACCTTCAAGGTCGGCAACGCACTTGTGATTCTCGAGTTGCAGGTGCTCATGGGCCGCTGCCCATGGGTAGTCACTTACCATCAGGTGACCCGTCTGCTCGTTTGCCCCCTATTACAAAAAAAAACCTCACACACAGAACAAACGACGATCGTTTGTTCTGTGTGTGGGGTTTTTTTGCCTCTGGCTCATCAGTCAAGATTACTAACCACTAGACCAACAGCCCAGCATCAGTGCTTGTATAATGGAGAAATATAAGAATAGGACAACTTAATGCTATTCTTTTCCGGCTAGCGAGTAGGGTCTTTAGATGTTCATATGATTGGATTGATGATAGAGTTGCAAAGCAAGTGACATATTAGTGTTTCAATTACAGTTGCGCCAGAACAGTACAGTCAGGTGATCCGGGTGCTTATGTCCAAACGTAGATAACAAAAAAAAGGTGATTATTTTTGTCACCAAAAGCACGATTATGAAACCTTTCGTGTAAGTCCTAATTTAGTCAAGTTAGCTTGTCGTACGTGTACATTTATTTCGCACATCATATTGCGTAATGTGTGAAGTCGCGCGCAATAGCGCTAAGTACAATATTTGGCAAAGAATCGATTTCACTTTGATGGAAACTGTTTTACGCACCTATAACGTTCAGAACAATTCAATTTCATGTCTGTCACCCGTTGATAGATCGGAGTGGTTTAGTAATATTATAGAGCTTTGGTTCCCAATTATTTTGTTCCTACGTACCACTTCAAGAAAGACCTGAAACTCGCGCACCCCTTAATAAATAAAAAAATCTGTTTGTTTTTAATATTTCTTCTCCATCTTCAAATTTAAGAGCTATTTCTTGTCCCGGCCCTTACCTGTTTCTACAATTTTCCCTGTGGCCCACTCAATAAAAATGTTTAAAATCAAAGGTGACAGAGGACACCCCTGTCTGACTCCCTGCACACTGATCGATTAAAAATATATTTTGACAATTGCTATTTTCCTAATTTTTTTACTGATTTTCTTAGCCAACTAATTGCTTAGCGTACCCCTTGATGCAACCACTAATTGGAAACACTGAGCTAGAGGATTCGATCCCAGCCCTTTTTACTGATCCTGGGATTCCTGGATTGTTTAAAGATAATTCTGAGATCCCGGGATAAACCAAGTCAGACTTCTACAAGGGTGTTTCAGAAAGGTGTACTTACTCATATTGTAGGAACGATATGTACATCCGAAATTATGATATTAGTGTATTATTACAATATTTAATGAAGTAGCCTGAAAAAGGTTTTAAAAAAATTGATTTTTTTCTTCGCAAAATACTATGCGTGGTACAAGTGCACGTTTATAAACAACATGTCAGTTTTCTATAGGTTTTTATTCCGAAGATAATTAAATATTTATAAAATGTAATAAGACATAAAGTAAGTAGACATGAACGCGTAGACGTAAACGCCCTAGGAGGCTTCTGTGCTTCTGGAAAGAGCCAGGCTGGCTCAACTAGTCAGCCTATCTGAACGCATAATGGAACGTCCACGAGTCTAAATGCGGAAACAGAGCCCTATACCAATACCAGCATTTATGAGTTCATGAATACTGATATGAACATATAATAACAATAAATACCTATTTATTTTCTACAAAAAATTCTTAATTATAAGTAAGTATTTAATAACGTAGAATAATATTTTTTCAATATAAAATTATCACATACCTCCTACTCACTCGCCTATATTTAACTATATTGAAGTGTATATTTTAGACACTCGTGTCAATTCCATGATTCACTGTCCAGTAGATAGCGTCCTAACAAATACACCAGCGAAATAGCTGCTATGTTTATGACAACCACTATTTTTTCACAAGTGAATAGCTTGTTCGTAATGTTGCTATCACTTCATTATTTCTTTATGCATTTGAACATATATTATGAACACATTTCAAAACACGTGACTTTGGCAACACCAGTGTTTACAAATTAAGTGACATTTATATTGTTTTTATTATTGAGTCCTAATGATGGCAGATCATAATATTTTCGTTTCCTTTCTTGGTTAATGCTCAAGTTAAAGGTTAAGTGCTCGATATAAATATCCAATCGTATGGTAAACAAGTAATGCTCATATATAGTATAATAAATTATAAATAAAAAACAAAATGGGTAATATTTAATGTTACCAAGATAAATATTATACCTTACTCTGTAAAAAAAATATAACTTGCAAAAATATCTAAACCCAATAATATTACAGACGCGTGGTGACTTCCAGTAAGTGAAAGGTTAAGTAAACTCACTCGCAGTACTGCCTATCCGTCGCCAAACAAGTTACCTACATCTAGGTGATAGTGATGGATTGAGTTTATATTTTCGTGGATAACGATCTTAGGGTTGCTAGTAAATGAAATTTCTGTGAAATAGTGTAATGTTGTGTGTAATGTAATAATGTGGAATTTCTGTTCCTAAAATAGCATCAGTGAAAGGAGGCGTATCAGCAATGGTGATGAATGAGATGCCAATGGTTCTGCGTAGGCTGAAATAGTGGAATGACCTCCTTGCTACTGTTGTACTTTTTTTAATTACGGTTTGTAGGTATTTATTCCGCATCTAACCATCTGCAACGATGCCTTCGTATCAACCCTATTCAGGACCCGAAGATTCAGAATTTTTCGCTACTAATTTCTCCCTGCCTCCCTAGAACTAAACATTAAAATTAGAACGAAAACGGCATACACTTTCCTTGGAATAGGCCATGTAAACTGTTCTTGGATCTCTCCTATTTTAGGCGCAGTAAGGCACACCGTGTAGTTTTAGTCGGTTCGATTCCGACACACCGCCCCGCCGAAAACCCCGGTGGGGTGATGGGCCGAGGGGGTTTCCACACACACAAAGGCCATGTCATTCTAGGCGTTTGTGTTGGTCACTGTTGTTGATCCTGGTATACAAGAGTCCCAGCAGTAGGACTGATTTCTTTGGAGTCCTATTTACTGTCTAAAAAGGGCACATGAGAGATGCATCTCCTTCTCTAGTCCGGAGATCATTAATGGACTGCGGCGCGGTGGTTTGTTTTATGCAATTACATCGATATATATTCGTGAAATGTCAACCAACGATGTTAAATACAAATATAAAAAAACCTAGATTTTTTCGAGACATTTTGCACCTTATGATGAAGTTGGGGAAGTCGCTTTAATGAGTAAGCTTTCTTTACGGAAATACATATATTATCTATTCTGAGCCTTTACCTGGTAGCAATCAGTAGACTACAACTACACATACACACATAGTAGGATTATATTTGTGAATATATTTGCAATCTTCAGACGTAGAAATAACATAGACATCATAAAATATCCAATCAAAATGTTATAGGTTTGCTAACAAAGCTGTTTAATTTCCTTTGCCGTAACTATCAGAATGAGATTTATACATATTGTTTCTGATTGAAAATACAAAGTTTGTATCTTTTGTATTTGGTAAATAAGTTATCTATCTATGCTTTGCCAACGTACGCATTCACATAAAATTGCCGGTTTCACTTTAAAAGTACGTTGTATATGTTTTAATGTACCAAGAGTAATCATGTAAATACGTAAAAAAGCTTTTTAGCCACGTGCAACAATAACATTGACTTTTGTTGAACGAATTTATCAGAAGATGTAGCGGAACATGAAAAAGGTTTTGGTCGTTTTGGGAAAACTATCTCGCCAATCCGTAAAACTGTTATTCTTAGGTACCAATAGAGAATTTCTTTCTCAACAATTGTATATCAACTTACTGAAAAATAGATTCTTTGCTCTTTTGTGAGTCTAGGTTTCTTTAAGTTCTCTATTGGTTTGTGAGTTTACTGCGTCTTGTGCAAATCATCTACAAATACTAGAAACAAGCTGATAATATCAACTCTTCTTTTCATTGTTCGTGGGAGAGCCACGCTTCGGCATGGCTCGACCGGAGTGATACCATGGCCTCACAGAAAACCGGCAGTGAAGATTGCTTCACTGCCGGTTTCCTGTCAGGCCGTGGTAAATACAATTTATTTCATTATGTTCGGCGAAAACGTTATTATTTATTTCATAATTTTTGGTTTGCATTGTTTTTCGCGGAGTTAGTGAGATTACTGGAGGCCTTAACCCTTCCCTCTACCCTCTATTCCCCCTTTCCCTACTCCCACCTTAAAGGCCGGCAACGCATTTGTGACTCTTGAGTTGCAGATGCCCATGGTCATAGTCACTTACCATCAGGTGACCCCGTCTGCTCGTTTGCCCCCTATCCCGCAAATAAAAAGATGTAAAACGCAACTTAAGAAATTTCATTAAAACTACTATTGTTTTTAGTCGTTATTACATACAAATAGTTTTTGACTTCTATAATTTGGTCCCAAACACGTAATAGGGAATAAGCTTATTGCCGGCAACCGGGCTATTTTTTTTTTTTTTAATGAATACTAGCACCGTGGGTCACACATTACTAGTATTCTTGTTGGAGTATATTCAAAGAGAAAAGTACGCATTTCTAAACAATATATTATGTAGGTCCCAATGCTGCCGAATATCGTTATAAAAAGTAGCTTATGTGTTAATACGGGTATCCAGCTATCTACCTCCCAAGTTTTATCGCAATCGGTACAGTAGTTTTTGCGTGAAAGAGTAAAAAACATCCATACATCCTCACAAATTTTCACGTTTATAATATTAGTAGGATTAACCCACTTTCGATTTATTTAATAACACTTACACTTAGAAATAATAAACAGATAATATATGATATGCCAATAGTATTTGTACTTAAGTAATGTGCTTACGAAAGTTTATTTATACTTTACAAAAAAAATACTTCGGTAAATGTTACACCATTAGAAATATACAAATGGTGAAGAAAAACAATGAGCTGTGTATAAAGAAAGATAAATGAATAAAAGAATAGGTGAATCGACATGCTTTAATAATCTATCAGAACGGTTTCTCACGCTTCAAACTTGCTCTTTATTTATCGACAAACGATTTAAGAAGATTTCATCGTATCACGCTTGGTATACCTGCGTCACGGTGTCAGAGCACAAATGTTTTACTAATTTTATTTTATTTTTGCGTATTTTGACTAAATATTGAATCAGTCTATTAAAATTAGTTAAAATTATTAATTTAAATAAAAACCAGAAGGAACATAATGAAATAAAAGTGTATTTGGTTTCAAGTTTTGGAACTGTAGAAATAGGTACCTATTTTATAATAAAATTATAACGCTTTCTAGATATACCTTATATTATTAGAGGATTATGTTTTGACAACAATGTTGATTGGACAATAGAAATCTCATTGTTAAGTGAACAAAACACATTACCTTATAAGGTTTCAGCATTTTCCTCAGTTCTCCACTTTCGTTCAATTTCTCCACAGTGTCGGCATCCTGAAACCAAATGAAATTGTATTTAAATATAAAGTTTTCAATCAAGACAACCTTGGTATATTACTAGATGCTTTTACCTTGTATAAGATGTTAGTGTATATATATGATTTTTATACTAATCTCCAGTAATGTAATTAGGGTTTTATTTGTTACAGAAATATACATGATAATTGATAAATTTGTCTAATAGGTAAAACAATAACATCGACCCGCTCGCCCAGTTGCTTAATATTTGCGTGTTCTATCTATTTGAAAAATTGGGTTTTTTTTTCTGGAAAGACACATGTGTAGATAAACTTTAAGAGCAAAACTTCATCTAAGTATCTATCTCAGTACTAAGATCCAAATCGTTTGAGCTATTTCCGAGGTACACGAAATAAATTTATTACATTACTGGAAATGGGCGGTTATAGATCGACATTGGCAGATAGCGGGCTTATCTTTTTGCAACGCGGCATTATTTATTTATATATATTACTCGCAGCACCCCGCGATTTCACCGGCGTAAGTCCTGATCCCGTTATAATATCGGGATAAAAAGCCTATATGTTAATCCAGGTCTCCAGCTATCTGCGTACAAAGTTTCATCGTAATCGGTTCAGTAGTTTTGGCGTGAAAGAGTAACAAACATCCATTCATCCATCCAAACTTTCACATTTCTTACTGTACCTGTACCTGTACCTGTACAATATCTTACTGTACCTGTATTCGCAAATAAACTATGATTATGATTATGATTATGATTTATAATATTAGTGGGATTAGTAGAATTTAGTTTACTTTTTACAAAGCAACCTATTGTTGCGGGAACATTGTGTTGTCTATAATATTTAAATTTTAGATAAGAAAAGACGTTTTCAAACAATTTGTAAGAAACAGTATGAAATAAAGATTTTATAGGCTTTGACTACCTACGAGTATATTTTCCAATAAGACCTCAACCGACAGAAATTACAGCAGACAGATTACTATCTAGCATTTCCTTTAAACCAATATCAATATAACTGTTATGTCAAACACTCCAAACAAAGACACATCCGCGAAGTAGTGAAAGTAGTAATAAAGGCCAATTTGAATCACATAAGCAGCTCGCATAGCCAATTCTCTAGTTTTACGCAGTAATTTGATTTTATTGAAACAAAATAAGAAAAAATATCTCTATAGAAAGACCATTTTTAGATTTGTAAATTTGAAGGTATACCTATCTGGCGTGTTAACGAAAGTGGAAGTTCCACGCTAGTGATTGCTATTGTGTTAAAATTATGCGAAGATCCGCAAGATTCATCACGATTGGCTACTCTCTGTAAGATGATATAATTAGCATTATCACATCATTATTATGGTATGACTAGACCAAACTAGTACCAGAGAATGTTAACTTGTGTAAACCAGACTTTGCTTGTCATTCAACATACAACACGTAAGTCACACAATGACGTTGCGACCTTCGAGTGCTTATAGCACATGTGCTGGTTTGCCGACATAGTAAGAAAAAAGTCGATAATCATTTCTTAGTTTACAATCTCTCACTAATGGAACAGAACACATATCTTTACATAGTATAAAACAAACTCGCTTCCGACGTTTCTACACTTAGATCTTTTAAACTACGCACCGGATTTTAATGCGATTTACACCAACAGATAGAGTGATTAAAGAGGAAGGTTCATACGTATTGTTTAATATTGTTTTGTGTTAATTTGTATAATGATATGACGATAATTATTCACCACATTAGTATCTACATTACACCCGTGCGAAGCCGGGGCAGGTCACTTGTACTATATTAATTCTATCTTTATCTGTGCTCTCCCCATAGTCGCACGGTTAGCTAAATCACTGGCCAAATATTCCTGCCGTCCTAGTACTTAAAAGAAAGACTTATTATTTCATTCCAATTACACTTGCTCTAAACATAAATAGTTTAATACATGAAATGGGAAGTTGATTCTAAGAGTACAAAAATGCATAAGATAAGATTTCCCAGAAAGATTTCCCATTTATGAGAGAATTTTAGTTCTTTGCATTGAGCATAGAACTAAAATGCTCTCAAACATGGATCGGCAAACTTTCTATTGACAAGTGTTTTCAACGCCATCCGTTACCGGCTTTTTCTTGTCACAGTCTTTGCACGTAAATTGTCCGATATCCCAGAGTAAGGAATATTTATGCGACAACACTTGCACCGAGATTGAACTACGTTATTTTTTACTTTTTACTACGAACTTAACAGATAAGTACTCTTCATGTATTTTATGTAAATTAGCGTAATTCATAGAATGTTCTTATGCGTAATCAAAATATACCTTATTAAGCACACGCCCTGAAAAACAAAACTTAGGATCTGTCACTAAAACGATATTCGCAATGTTTGATACATGTACGTTTTTTTACTTTTTAAATTTATAAAAAACACATCTCCTGAACTTTCCTCTCTTACCGTGAGAGGTATTAGGAAATAGGCCCTAATCTAGTGCAAATTTGACAGATTTCCCAAAAATTTTAGAACTTTGCTGAGAAGTTATTAGAGTATCCTTTTTATTTTATTCCTGCCCTCTTGCATTACTGATAATTATTTTTGTCATACGTTCATTAACTCTAAAACGACAGATGTGTGCGGCGATGACGTCAATGGTTAAACTTTTCAGGACAAATTTACGGTGAGTGCTGAAAATATGACAAAGTTTGAAGCGATTATGCTAATTTTATCTCATAATTTTAAATTGGATTAAGCAAACTTAACGACGAGATTCAATGTATTACTGTTGACTCTGCCAATTATGTTGCCTGACACCTGTGTTTTGTTAGTCAAAATATATATAATTTAGCTTGACTCTTAAAAACAATGTCAGAAATTATTACGTAATAAAAAACTAATTAAAAACACTGTAACCCAACTATTGCAAAATAAAAGTTATCTAAAAAGTACGACATATACATACAGAAATCAAGACAACTTATAAATATATAAATTCTCTCGAATTTACTATGTTTGTATCTATGTCACCTGGCCCATTATTACGAATCTATTGATACCTCATTCATCAAAATCGATTCCGAAGTTTATGCGATACGGTGGAACACACGTACGAGTAAATACAAATATACTTACATACATAAAAATACATAGAATGCTAAAATCCTACCTAATCCTTCATTTTGGCTTTGCCGTAGTCGGATAAAAAAATTCTTAATTTTATTTGTTGCAGTTTCAAATCTTAACATGAGATTGTTTTTTTTTAAACAAATTGAATTCGCTTCGTTGCCCTTTCATATAGATACAGCATAATGCCTGGAAATTAGACATTTAATTGAGGGGTTACAGGTTAATACCTCCAGAATGTCATTTTATATAACAGGGGTTTATTTACCCAACATAATTGATAAATAATTTAAAGTCAATGACTCCATCCGGATTAAGTGATCGATCAATATGTATAATTGATTATATATCGGTTTTGATAAACAATATAAAGTCAATGACTCCATCCGGATTAAGTGATCGATCAATATGTATAATCGATTATATAATTCGGTTTTGAATAAATATTTATCGTGATTGATGGATAACATATAAATGAGTGTCTAATGAACTAGACTCATCTCCTCCTTAATAAATAGAAAGAAACAAAGACCCACCGTTCTAGTACTGAAATCAGCCTAGCAACGGTATACTTCTACGTTGAACAGATGAACTAAAATCTAGAAGACCCTAAAGCAATTCTTCTAAAGATAACATAATATTATAGGTTTTTTTTCTGATGGCGATGTAAGACTTGAAAACGAAGGGTGTTATACTTTTAACATGTGTATCTGTGCATTTGTGTGTCTGTCTGTGGCAAACGGATGAACCGATATAGATTTGTTTTTTTTTTGTTTGAAAATCGAGAGTGTTCTTAGTTATAATTCGAGAAAATCAGTTCATTCATTCGAAGATCATGAGCTTTTCCTATTCGATGATAGGATTTTAGAGTCGGGGTATTTGAAAAAAAAAAGTTATGCATTTAATATCACTCATAATAGCTACTGGTTATTTACATAACATTATCTGGCAGTATATGAAGATCAATGGAATATAATATATCAATGAATAAATGAAATACATTTTAATTTACTCGTAATCCAATTGTTTTAAAACAAATTCTTTTTTTTTAGTTCTTTGCATTGACTTACCTTATACAGTTTTATGCTCTGTATTTAACTGGAGCTATTATTATTGTTAAAATCGCATCGATTTTCATTATTATAGCATATGTAGCTAAACACCATTCATAATCAAATCAAAACGAATTAGTAAATTAATAAATAAATAAATTATATTCCAATGATTATTACGATAATAATACTAATAATAATACATAATACGCATAATTTAATACGTCTCGTAGATTTTCTCGTTCTCATAAAACTACAAAAAAAATTGAACTAAAAAGAAGTTGACTTCTTATTATGCCCAACGACTTTTTAACCTATTTGAAAAGGGAGAGGTTCTGAAAACAACTGTATGTGAATGATAACATTCACATACATACTTAAGTACTAAATACGTTTTATGTATTTGAGTATAGGCATGATGAACATTCATTTTTACTCTATAGAATGTATTTATAAAAATATTGATTTTGTAATTTAAGTAATAAAAAATGTATAATAACACTCAAGACTTACGCTTTCGACGTTAAAATTAATTACATAAAATCCACTTTAATCAAATCAGCATCTTAATGTAAATGTAACTTTAATTTAACCAAAATTATTTATGTCCAACTTAAAAAAGACAATCTCTTTTTTTAAATAAAAAAAAAAAAGTATACAAAATAAAGACATTTGGCATAAATATTCGCCTTATTTTTTATTTATCGACGTAATATATCAGTCTAAGCTTTTAACTCGGTTCTATCGAAACGAAACAATGGTGATCAATCTTCGTGTAAGTGTTAAAAGCCCATTCATATGTTTTTAACTAAAGATAGGTATCATATTCCAATTTTAATTACTTTTTATTTGTCCAGTAACATCAAAATCAAATATCAATTTGGTAACAAATTATATATTTTATATTCATTAATTCAATTATAATTATATATTTTATATTCATTAATTCAATTATAATTATATATACATGCTAAAATCTACTTCTATTAAACAATATAATAATAATAACTTGACACTTCTCACACACGGCTGTCTGACCCCAAACTAGGCAGAGCCTGTACTATGGTATCTAGACTGCTGATAAACATATTTAAATATTACTAAATACATACTCGTACATAATTATCACTACATATTATAAAACAAAGTCCCTAGACACGTCTGTCTGTCTGTTCTGGATTTTCATTCAGTTTTCACTCATACACAGAGTGATTCATGAGGAAGGTTTAGGTGTATAATTTGTATCCGTGCGTAACCGGGGCGGGTTTCTAGTTATAGATAAATTACACCCAGACACAGAACAACATGCTCATTACACAATTTGGATGTTTGTAACTCTTTTAAGCAAGAACGGATCGGAATGAAATTTCAGCATAGAGATAGATTATAGTCTGTAATGGCACTTAAACTACTTTTTATCCCGGAATATATACGGTTCCTGTGGGGTACATTTCACTGAAATTTCCACGCGATGCAAGTCGCGGGCAACAGCTAGTCGGGAATATATTTGAAATATTAATAAAACCAAAATCAAAATTATTTATGTCAAGTACACCCATTGTAGGTATTTTTGAATTGTCAGGAGGAGTCAGTCAGTATAAGTCGGTCGTGAAGCTAGTTGCCTGTTCCAAAACGTAGATCCTATGGAGAAGAACAGGCAAGAACGGTCTTTTTCAACATGTTTTTTTTTTTACAAAGTTACTTGTTACATTGCTTATAAGCGCAATTTAATGTGAGGACAATGTAACATAATATTGTTCTAAAATGAAAAAAGAAAATCACAGAGCTGCTAGGCAACATAGAAAAATTAACTTAATACTTAAGTGACGACACAGTTCTCACATGTACAGTTAAAATTATATATTATATTATTAATATACAATTTGAATACGAATAAATATAATAGTAATAGTAATAAATATTATTTATTATACCTAGTATAATTAAAAATGTTTTTAATCGTCCAATTACATTATAACACTGAATATGAACTGACAACACGCTCATTATTCTTGTTTATCCATCCAAAACTGGAGTAATGACAGTAAACTGGTATCCAGTTTGAGGGTGGATTAGCTTGAATAATATTTTTGCTGTTTCATATACTTATTTCGAACTCAATTTGTTACTTTTAAAAATAAATATGTAACCGCTTTAACCGTTCAATTTGATGGTTTTAGAATTTGGAGAAGCGACCATATGTAAACTCAAAATTTATTTTTTTCACTATTTAAAGCAGTTCGCAACAGAAACACTGCTTTTTAGGTTTCCGTACTTCTAACAAGAAACCCCTATAGATTTGCCATGTCCATCTGTCTTTATGTCCATCCATCAGCTTAAATGAGAGACTTTTGGTACTAAAAAGCTGTAATTGTGCATGGGTCACGGTGTCAAAGTGTACCTCCCCAACACGTAAAGTGGGGATGGTTTTTTTTTTCTCGCCTTTACCATTAGTGTAGGGTATTGTTGGATAGGTTCAAATCAATTTCAAAAACATTTAGGGGGTTTGAAGACTATTTTTTGATGGATCGGTCTACGAAATATAAACTTTGAAGTGCTAATTTTTGTTAGAATCTAAGAAGTCAATTCTTATTTGCTTGTTGAAAGCAAATAAGAATTGCCTTAAAAAATCTGAAAAAAATAATTTTGGATCATTATATACATATAATAAGTTCAATAGCGAAAGTATCGCGCTAAGTTAGCTAAGTTAGCTCAGTAAATTGGAGTGTAATAGTCGCCCAACATATAAAATGTACCTAATTGGAAAATTTCGAACGAGATACAAAATTCTTAGAAAAACATGGTTTAGATGAAGTTTTTACTTGTTTATAATGGAGACCTACAATGTGCGTGGCCTGATACGACTTTTTTACAAATAACGTTAAGGAGCTGTTGCGATATTGAGAGTAATATTGTGTTTCATATACAACTAGCAACCCGCCCTGGCTTCGCACGGGTAGTAGAGACATCTTTAACAATCATTATCATATTTCAACCAATTTACACAAAACGTCAACAAATTATACACCTAAACCTTCCTTATGAACACTCTGTCTATTGGTTAAAACTGCATGAAAATCCGTTCAGTCGTTTTTCAGTTCAGACTTTGTTTTATAATATGTAGTGATTAAGCGTATGCCACAAACTATCAAAATTGTTTTAGAATACTAATATTTCAAAAGTTTAGAGGAGATACCCCAGTGACTTCTCACCGTCGTCAGGGAGGCTTGACAGTTGTAGAACCCTATCGCGACGCTTGACGCGACGCACCTAAGTAAAATTATATAACACTAATAATGCCTTTATTTTCAGATACTTTTTATAGTTTTTTCTTATACTAACTTAAATCCAAATTATCGACAACCATGTCTGTTTACCCTCGTTTGGCATAAGCCTCTTCCAATTTCTTCCATAGTTCCCCGTCTCTTGCCTTTCTGGATTACGTGCCACTCCGACTACCTTTATGTCATCTTTAGATCCTTTATACGGTCTTCCTCTATTTCTCTTCTGATATAAGGGACCAGTTTATGGCAGTTTTATTCCACTTTTCTGATTCTCTTTGAATATGTCATGTCCAACGCCATTTGTTCATTCTTGTCGTGCAGGTGACATTTTCTAGTTTTGTTGTTTTCCTTATACTTACAGTGTTTCTTACTTCTTTCCATTGATCGCTGGCAGACTTCTAGTTTTTGGGTATTTGCTTTGGTGAGAACAATAAACAATTATAGTAGCAAACAAGTGCCACTCGCGGTTCTCGATGCCTAGAAACACTTCCAACACCATGGTGTTACTTTTGCGTTGGCAAACCTTGTCAAGGTGTTTTTATCGCTCTTCATATCAGTAGAAAAGGACAGTTTTTTGCCAGTAGTGCTGTGTAATCACGATCTTCTGGTTGAGCTGAAGTTACTGGATCAGCAGCGCTGCTCTCATTCGAGCAGAAGTCTGGTAAGCCCTACCTCTTTATAACGAAAAAAACTGATACCTTCTGGTACTTACTATGAGAACAATAAGGAAGATGAGATTACAAGGTAAGTCCTGCTATCTTGTTCCAATAATCGCATAGAAATTACTTCAGTAATCTATGTTAGGAACGGGTAAAAAAACTCATTTAAACCCACTAAGACCTCAATCTGTTTGACGTTAACTACAAAGTTTTACCGACTTTCTTTCTATTGTATAAAATGAGGGCGCTCAAGAAAATCTTCTTCGAACGTTATTATTCTATAAAACTGGAATATATATCTTATTCTGACGCATGTAAGTTAAATTTTCAGTAAAACTCGTTAATGGTAACGTCGCCGTAAGTTTAATTTCTACTGGCTATATATGTTATGGATTAGGAAATGTTCAGTTACTTTTTATAAGCCTATATCCGAATGGATTATTTGAAAAAAAAACTTTAACACAAAGATGAACGCTTTTTTTCAGCGAATGTGTTAGCATTTCTTCACATGCGATCAACATAATAATAACTATTAGGAATTTTCTGAATAAAATTTATTTACCAACATTTTTATTTATTTACTTTTTATCCAGAGCAAATGATAATTATATGCTATTTAAGTATGTTGCGATTATTTAAAAAAGACATCTCCTATATCAGCACTTCACACCAAAACTACCCATGGTTACATCTATTTATTGTCAACTAGCAGCGCCCCGCGGTTTCACCCGCGTAAGTACCGATCCCGTGGAAATATCTCGGTTAAAAAGTAGCCTATATGTTAATCCAGGTCTCCAGCTATTTACATACCAAGTTTCATCGCAATCGGTTCAGTAGTAGTGGCGTGAAAGAGTAACAAACATCCATCCATCCATCCAAACTTTCACATTTATAATATTAGTGCGATTTGAATTAGAAGCTTGATTTTTTAAAAGCTTCAAGGGACAGCTGATGAGCTGACTTAAATATTTGGTGTTTATTTCAACTTGATGCCTCTACAGGTTCCTTAGGAAAAGGGTCTTGACAGACAGACAGATATTACAACAAATTAACGACTTTCGGATTTGTTCTTTTACTTGTGCTGTGAGACCTTGCTTCTTACCAAATTTCATGATTCTGGATCAATGGGAAGTATCCTTATCCCAGCTCATCTCCTTATCCCATAGGCTTTGATTTAGTCTGCGAAATGTTCAAATTTGGTCAAATCTAAGGTTTAAACGGCCGTATCTTTTGATGGACTTAAAAGCTTGATTTTTTAACAGCTTCAAGGGACCGCAGCCATAAGTATTTAAATTTTAAATATATTAATTTCAACTTAATGCGTCCACTGGTTACTAAGGAAACGGGTCTTGACAAACAAACAGACTTACAACTGAGTTATCTTATAAAGAAAAAGAAAGAAAAAGAAAGAAAAGAGAATATAAGGGTTCCTTTTTCCTTTTGAGGCGACTGGTCTACACCCACCTATTATCGTGGGCAGTTTCATGGTCCCGCAGCTACTTCCAACCATGTCTTATCAGGCGTGTATACTCAGGGAGCCATTTATTTTAAATAATACTCAAATCATATTGTTTTTTTATTTAGACAAACGATAATATATTTTTTAAGTCATTCAAGGGCAAATACAGTTTTGGTTAGACGAAACCGTCACGCTATGGTTTTCAACACATATGAGTCACAAAATCGTAATAGAGCAGGTTGAGAAGTCTCACTGCGCAATATCAGTTTAATAAATAAGGACTCTTGCTCCAACATAATAAACTCGCAATTCATGTTGCCAGCCCTAATTACCTACAGTTATTACGTTCTAGAAGGTGCCTCTTTTTCTATCGCGTACCTCTTATCAGTTCTGACGACGCCGCTACGTTAGGATTGTCTCTTTTAAAGAATTCTCTGAATATTTATTTACCAGTAACATATGTGCCTATTACTTTATTTTTGTAAACAATTTTATTTGTCAAATCTAGGCTAGGTACTAATTACCTACCTCGGTAGTCTAGATACAAATGGATGACGCAGCGCGTGAGTAAACATCGAACTTACTTAGCGACCAGCCTGGCGCTCGGCATCCCACTGCATTTTTGGCACTATTAATCGAGCCCGCCGCATACTTGTAGTGTTATACCTGAAGTGCGGAGTGTACGTGGCCTGGCCTGTTAAATTAACCCACTTTAGTAAACGATAGCCTTCGAGACACAGGAACGCTCCCTGTCCTGAGGCCATTAACAGAAAACACTTAGCGACGCAAATACATAGTACGGATAAGCTGTACACAAACGTTTAGCTCAAGGACAGTGGGCACGTGGAAGAAGACTCGAGACGCGTGCTGCTATATACAATTGTACATATTGTATTCAACTTTCTATTCAACTGATCATAAAAGTTTTAATGTGTTTCTATTAAACAACTAAGCAGTATTAATTTATTTGCTTATTGAATGAGTAGTATGTTTTTATTCCAAAAGATGGTGTTATTTTATTTGCCTATGAATGAGTAAGTTTCATGGTATGTAATTGATAGTTTTTTTTTCTATCGACATACTCAGAAGTCCAGGGAAAAATCCCTAGTGCCATGGAACCACGGGTAATTAAAATTACTCCTGGACCTGGTAATGGATCGACCCACCGGGACCACGGGTAAATGGTGATCATATTATACTTTTATTTTACAATTATTGACACTGACTTAAATAATCTATTATAATTATTATTATTGTACATACAAAACCTTTATTTCCAAGAATATAGTGAAAACAGGTTCTTCATTATTTTATTTAACACTAGCAGCGCCCCGCGGTTTCACCCGCGCAAGTCCCGATCCCGTGAGAATATCGGGATAAAAAGTAGCCAATATGTTAATCCAGGTCCCACCTATCTACATACCAACTTTCATCGCAATCGGTTCAGTAGTTTTGGCGGGAAAGAGTAACAAACATCCATATATCCATACATCCACACATCCATACATCCATACATCCTCACAAACTTTCACGTTTATAATATTAGTAGGATTATATTCTGCCACTTTCGGCGTACAAATAGGTATAGCATATTTCGATATTTATAAAGCATGCAATTTTAATTTAAGATGGGTACATTCTATTTTAAAGATTTACGTTAGATAATAAAGTACGTGAAAAATTATAAAAAAATACTGATAATTAAAATGTAAAACTATGGGAAGTGGACATCACAAGTATATGTGTGTAAAACAGAGTTATATATTCCATAAAGATGTACATGTGATCACATGGCAACCCCAATTAAATTTTTTAGAAGTCCCCCGTCAGTGCCACTTGAATTATCCGAAGATCGAGCGCTAATTCGAATTTAAAAATTTGATAAATACTTTCGAGGTTACTGCATTGCTACTGTTTTGTCGTTATGAAGGTAAACCAAAACCTGCTCAAGGAACCCAAACACAATGGTCCGAGTCCACGGTAACATATCGATGATAACATAATGAGTGGTCCTATTGATACTAAAACCATGGTTTAAAAGAAATAAATATACATTCGAAAAAAAAAACCGCCCTTTAGAAGAATCTTTTATAAATAAAGCTTTAAATATTTCTATCTCATTTGAGTTGCCCGTGTGGTGCATTTTTGATGGTGATTTTAGAAGCATTTTAGATTTTAGTTTTTTTTAGAGTATGTACTCTAAAAATTTCAAGTTACCGAAATAAAGTTATTTAGACCCTATATTAAGTAAAAATGTACGTTAGCTACTTGCATAGCGGGGGAAACACCGTCAGTCAGCCTATGAATTGCAAGAAGATTGTGTGTATGAAAAAATGTTTAAAATCAGGTCGCTTGAAATTTTAGGAGTACATTACTTAAACACTATATTTAGTAAAAATATACGTCAGCTACTTGCATAAAAGGGGAAAGATAGTCACTTACGTATTACGTTGCGTATAAAACCCTCATCTGAAGGTCTTACTACCGTTGAATGTATAGCTGACTATTATTTTTATTATTTTAATAAAATAAACAGTTCACTGGACAAGTGTCATTGAACCTAAAATGACTTTTCATATTTTTATACAGGTTTATATGATCAGCTTATGTATAATCCACCATTAGTTTTGCAGCTGACTTTTTTTTAAGTATTGTCATTATATAAAGATTTACTGTGCAAATTTTCAAACGACCTGAAATTGTTTTTTTTTTTATTTTTTTTTGACATAACTAACATCGTATCACAACCAGGTCCACCACGGGTCTGGCAGCTGACGCTTGTTTCCATTGCTAGCTATCTCTAGACTATCGACTACACAAAAAATAAAGCGACCTAAAATCACCATAAAAAATGCAACGCTGCCTCCCGTACCAGTTGTTTTAAACTGTTTGGCAACCAAATGTAATTAATTTCACCTGCACGTAATCACGTACTGGGTATAAAAATAACAACCATTAATTATACGTAGGTAGCGAAAATATTGCATGCATAAAAATGAGTTTCAAGTTTGGACGTTTTAAAATGATGTTTCAACAATTCAACTTTTATCACAAAAAGATTTTCCTAAGGGAATATAAATAGAAATGTAGTCAATTTCCCAATATATCAGTTAATGAGCATAATATATAATGTAATAGGTAATGGCATTTGTTTCACTTTCGACAGGCGTAAAAGTTCCTTTTTTTGCCTCACTTTGAATTTTATTTACATTTGGTTTCACGCATCTGAAAGTACGGCGAGTAATATAGAAAATGCTTATTTATTTTATTTATTTATTTGGTAAACTCACAGTATACATATGTAATATTTATGGTAAAATCTAGGTAACAAGGTTCTGATATACATGCCACTTACGAGATAGCACAGCATTCACAGTTTAGCCAACATACAACGAAATCATATTGTTTTGTAGGTAATAACAGTCTCAAAAAAGAAAAATAACACAGACAGTTTAAAAGATATATAAGAAAAAATATAACATTACATTTTACTTAATCTAGTAAGTTTAGTTATGACTTACTGGTAGCTGAAATTTGTTAGCTATTTATTTATCGGCTGACATAGGATATCTTTGATGAAGAATTGGTCCCGAGGGATACATTGATTAGCAATATCTAACGCGAGAGAAGCTATGTACCAAGTTAGTCTACTGACTATTTTAAATATCTCTGGAAATGGGAAACGTTAACTTGAAAATGAACGGAAATGTGAACGTAATTGTAAGAGTGAACTTTAATTTTAAATGTAATGGAATTGAAATGAAATGAAATATATTGAAGCAGTCCGACTTGGGAAAACTTTTCATCCAACGTTTTCACGATAGTTACAGAAAAACGTATCGCGGAGATGCACTTCCTGTTCAAATAAATGCGTTTCCTCCATTCGGAGCGAAGTAAAGTAAGTCGAACCGAATCGGAAGGAGTCAGTGGCCATTTTGCATTCTGGCAAACTGCTCTAGTAGGTCGTTAGAGGTCTTTCAAGCTTCAAACATGGTATTAAGACCTGTATTTAATTTAGCATTAGGTTAAATTAAACATTAAATATCATCGAGGATCTAAAAGACTGAGTACCGCTAAGTCTCTTAGATGTTATTTGCACAAAGCCTTTATTTATAACATTATAAGGTTCTAGACATCACCACTTCATTTTAAATGAATTCCCTAAACAATAACTGAACGTATGGATTTAACGTTACTACCTACGTCTTAAGGTTTTCTCGGAGTTGGAGTTATGTATTTAACTAGCTCTAAAGATTCAACTAATGTTATTGGTGGTTTCGTCAAGACCTGTTTTTCAGAAATGGGTAGAGGTGTTATAAAATTAATGCCATATTTTAAGATTATAGATAGAAACAAAACAAAAGCCTTATTAGCTCAAGCTTATGAACCCGCTCCGGATCAGTAACCCACCACATTACTGATAGTCTAAAGTGTGTTCTTAAAAGAAATCTGATATCTAAACATGGAATTTAAAGTAAAGGAAGCAAAAAGACAAAATGACATTCCAAAATGTTTACAAAGGTGTAAAAAACAGAATAGTCTCCAATTGCGGATTTTGACGGGCGCAGCTTATTTATATACTAGTAGTAGTATTTCAGTACTAATAATGTAAATTTTGACAAATATTCGTCATCATCATCAGTCTATCGTCGTCCACTACTGGGAAAGGCCCCTCGGAAAGACCGAAAACTATCCCGGTATAATAAATATTCACTATACTAACTTTCAAACTTTCGCGTTCCATGATGTAATATTATCTACGTATTTACGGGAAATAACGCGATCACGAAAAGACTGACTCTCAGCCTGTGACCACGGCCAGTGCAACCTGGTCAAAACGTCAGGCAATTCAGAGGTATGTAATACCTTTTCGTGATCGCGTTAATTCCCGTAAATACGTAGATAATATTATAATATTCACTATATTATAATAAAAAAAAATTATACTTAGATGTTTGGACATTATATAACATGTAAGTTTAATATCTAAAACCCGACCAAATAAAATTACGAAACAAGAAAATATTAATGACTAGCAGCGCCACGCGGTTTCACCCGCGTAAGTCCCGAGCCCGTGAGAATATCGGGATAAAAAGTAGCCTATGCGTTAATCCAGGTCTCCAGCTATCTGCATAATACCAAATTTTATCGCAATCGGTTCAGTGGTTTTTGCGTGAAAATGTAACAAACATCCATCCATCCATCCAAACTTTCACATTTATAATATTAGTGGGATTGACATTCTTATCTAGAAACTGTTCAATATTTATTATCTAATAAGTAGACAACTTACGTATTGTACATTTTAATTAAATATGTAGACATAGCGATGTCCAGAGGATAGCGGTGGTCGTAAGCAATTTACCATTTAAGTATGGCTGTAATAACTTTTATTTATTAGAAAGGCTTTAAACTTATTAATAATTATACTATATTTATTGCTTTCTTTTATAAGTTCTGGAAGCATACTATATTATATTTTGACTGACCTGTTGGTCTAGTGGTTACTGACCCTGACTACTAAGCCAGAGGTCATGGGTTCTTTTCCCACACAGGACAAATAATTGTGTGATGAGCACGATAATTTGTTCTGTGTCTGGGTGTAATTTATCTATAATATGTATGTATTTAGAAATATATAAGTATCTTTATCAGCAGTCTGGTTACCATAGTACAGGGTTTGCTTATTTTGGGATCAGACGGCCGTGTGTGGAGTGTGGAGTTATTATTAACAAAAGTTCTAGTCAAACTTGCTACAATGTTTTATCGCTATGTTGTTTGTATGTCTTCCCTCTTAGAATAAAAATATGAATATCGCCATACGCAGAAATACATGCAAGGTACTAGTGATAAGTGGCTTTAAAAAAATAAAAGATAGAACGATATTATGGCCTCACATTAGTGTAATAGAAGTATTTTTCATAAAGATAAAACTCAGTAGCAACATTTTAATGATAAGTACTCTGAGCTTTCTAGGTAATTAGCTCTTTAAAGATGCAAATGAGTGCTTTTAAAGATTTCGACATTTTTACATATTACTTACGATTACAATACTTCCAGATATAATTTGACGAATTAATATTTCATGTAAACAGTGACCCCCTGACTAAAAAAGCTGTCTACTGTTTGCTAGAGTGCTTTGCACCTTACCATGGTGCTTATACCCTAGTATCTCCACAGGTACAATCCTTCGTGAGACGTGTCTATTACTTTGGAGGTTGTAAAACCTGTCTCATCAACGGCCTGACTTAGGATGGTAGACGCGCCCGCTATCGAACTTCTGAAGCCCGATTTAACAGCAGTGAATTAGATTCACTGCTGTTAAATCGGTCAGTCATCACTCATCAGTCATCAGTCGTCTTTCTTCCATACAAGCTAACATCCTCGCTGAAGGTTGCTATTGTTAAAATAACCACCCGCCAAACAACCGATACATAGACCAGGTATCAAAGGAAAACGTGACTACACGGAAAACTCGTCTATGTCTCTCTACACAATAAAGCTACTGGGGTATCTCATGTGATAGATCTTGTAAAGCATTGAAGCAGTCGTTTTATAAAGAATTAAATACAGTATGTCTGTGTAAGTATACTTTGGAGACGGAAATTTTATCCAGCATGCAGCACATCAACATCATCCTGAGCACCCAGGACAGATTGTCTCTGTCCTTCTAGATTCATCTCAACGTAAGACGTAATTTATCAAACACCTTCACAAATTTTCAAGTCTGTTACATTATGTGTATCTAATATTAATAATGAGAATTCGTAGAAAAGTTTCCATAGTTCTCTTGAATCCTCGTCGGCACGAGTACAAACGTTTGTTTATGAGCCTTACGCGTGCCGGTAACAAACAATTGGAGCAACAAGTGGAGTTGTATCGATCGCAGTAAGGGGGAAGAAACCGACGTATTGTGGAGTTAGTTTTATGATGTCTGGGTTGGGAAGTTCGACTTTCGTTACGATTAGAACTTTTGTGAGACGATGATAGCAATCATAATTTATATTACGTTTTTATTTCACCTGCGTTTATTGTCACTGCGCCGCTCCTAAGGGTTGTAGCGTGATGTTACAAAGCCTATAATATTCCTCATTGAATATTCTTTTCAATGCAAAAATAATGATTCAAATCCGATTAGTAGTTCCAGAAATTAGCGCGTATAAACAAGCAAAAAATCAAACAAAAAACTCTTCAGCTTTATTATATTATAGTATATTTGTTTTATCTTCCTGATTAATAAATAAGAAAGTAGGCAGTCATGGGACTGCCGACAGAAGTGAAAACTTAAAACGACGTGTCGCGTCAACGAAATTTTGGATAAAGGTTTTCGCTATTGAGCACTCGTTATACATTTTCACCTTAATTACAATTATGTTTTTGTTTATTTTACATTATAAATTGCGCACACAGTAACTACTTTATTGAACTAATTATATTTTTAAAGATTTATTAATGAGGAGCCGACAGAACTTAATGTTTAGATTCCCTCTAGTGGATCTATATATGTATTATCAGCGTGACGGTCACGAGTTCAGTGCTCTTTCCCCATAGCAAAAGTGCCTAAAGACGTTTTCACTTCAAAAATTAAGTAAAAATTAAATGGGCATTAAACAATTTATTATTTACCGAACGGTAAACTTGCATGCACTTTTGTTTAGTTGAAATAGCTCCATCCCAAACTTTTAAGAAGCTGTACTGAAGTGAGATTGAAATTATCTTGAAATAAAGAGAAGCATTAAAAATATATAAATTATATAAATAAATATAATTTTGTAATCGCAAAAATATTTTTCATGTATCTAATAATTTACAATTTAACGACTTTCGGATTTTTTCCTTTACTTATGCTGTGAGACCGTGCTTCTCGCCAAATGTCATGATTCAAAGGTCAATATGAAGTATTTGATATGGCCACATTTTATAAATGCGTTGGCTTGGAAGCTTAATTTTTTACAGCTTCAAGAACTGCATGTTAATTTCAACTTGATACCCTCCACACGTTTCTGAGCAAAAGGTCTTGACAGACAGACGGACAACGAAGTAATCCTATATGTGTTTTTTCTTTCGTTTTGATGAACGGAACCCTAAAAATGATCTATTCTAATTACTACATGTAATTAAAAGAATGTAATAAAAAGAATACCCAAAATATTTTTATTTATCGGTGGATAATCTTATCATCGACATTTAATGGCAGGGCACAACGCCACCTATGGAGACAGGCGTTTAAATGTATAGTTATTGATTCTTTACTACGCCTAGTAGGTGGCACTGGCTTTGGTATCACTAAAATGGATACCAAATTCCTATTCATGTTTTTAATTGTGCGCCGAACCCCCAATTGTTTAGACCACGAGCAATTAAAATTATCTCGTGGGCCATAGGTATATATTATATTAAAAATTCCAAGTGTATAACGAAGATAGATTAACTTAGGTAGGCATAAATACATTACTGCTTTTGTAGGAAAACTAGGGAGGCACCGCCACAATACAGAAGATCGCGGTTAACCAGTACCACTTAACGTAGTGCTTCGTGGTCTCCAGATCTGCATGGTAGAGGGCGATAGGGACGTTCAAGTGACGCCATTAGTTTTTCGAGCGTATTAATGGTGGTGCATTTGTCTGCTTACTATCAGAAGAACCGTATAATACTAGATTAATAACTTTCGGAGGGGTAATCTTATTTATTAAAGTATCCCAGTAAGGTAACTCGGAAAGTATGATAGATTTACGAATTTTTTTTATATGATAGATTTTAATTGAATTCGGTTCGAAAATACATAAGAAATGATAATTTCATTATGGGCTCTCTTTATACCTTAGGCTTAATTTTTTAATACCTGGATGACCGAGTGTTTTTTACGTTTTTTTAAAATTAAACCTAGCTGGATCGATTTATCGCCCCCTAGACACCCTACTAAATTTTATGAAAATCGTTGGAGCCGTTTCCAAGATTCAGAATATATACAAGAATTGCTCGTTTAAAGGTATTAGATTAAACAGCTAGCAACCCCCTCCGGCTTCGCACGGGTACAAATTATACACTTAAACCTTCCTCATGAATCACTCTGTCTATTAGTGAAAACCGCATGAAAATATGTTCAGTAGCTTTTCAGTTTATCGCGAACAGACAGACAGACGTTGCGGCGGACTTTGTTTTAAAATATATTTTTGAAAAGCAACTCTGTGTTCCTTCCTATTTTATCGCATATCTCAGTTAATATGAATTATAGAGAAAAATTCACCGGTATAATAAAGTTGCGCAATTAAATTTTATGTAGGATACAATTTTATACAATTGCAAAACGAAAATGAAATCTTGTGAAACGGAAAACAAATTTCCCGTATAGAAGGGTGCTCCAGTAACACATCATAATCGCCATCTAATTCGACGACAGCGCCATCTGTTGATCAATATAGAAACACACCAAATATTGATTGGCACTGCCGCCTTAACAAAACGAAAATATTTTAATTGTCAGTCATGTACTCATGTCAGTTACATGGCGCTAGATATGTTTCTACGATATTGTATTTATTACGTTAATCACGTTTTATAAATATTATTGATTTATTTATTAAATAAACCAATCACCTAATACGAGCATTATTATTATTATTGTAGTGTCAGTAGCTGAAAAAAAAAACGAGTGTAAAACATATCATCCTCTATCGGGTCATAAATACTGACACTGAGGTGCAGCGCGCTCTTTTTTTCATGCAACGGCGAGCAGAGCGGACCAACCTGATTATTATTTCTTTAATGTGCCTTGGAAAAAAGAGACACCTTCAATATATATCCCACTAATATTATAAATGTGAAAGTTTGGATGGATAGATGTTTGTTACTCTTTCACTCCAAAACTACTGAACCGATTGCGATGAAATTTGGTATGTAGATAGCTGAAGACTTAAATTAACGTATAAGTAGGCTACTTTTTATCCCGAAACCGTGGGGCGCAGCTAGTTTAACTATAATTACTTCGAAATATAACACAGTTTACGCGTCACTACACTGTGACACTGTACACGTGTACAATCAAATTAATTTCATTGACCTCTCCATGTTTTATCGCCAAAGCCACTGCCAGTGCTAGTGCTATTGCAATAGCTACTGACAGCCTCACTTGTCCCGTAGCGCTCGTGAGGTGTAAAGCCACTAAAGCTTCATGTGCAATATGTGCATATTTATGCCGTGTTGTTTCTGGTAGGAAATATCCGAGTGGAAAATTACCTACACATAAAATATGAGTGCGTGATACATTACATAGCCTCGAAAGCTGTACTTATTTTACTTCCTCTGTCTAACTCTAGGGTTATAATTAAAATACATAGAACTAAAATATTATATAAAAAGAAGTATCAACTTTCATTCTAGACATAATTATGATAAAACAAATAACTTTAAAAAAAAGTATACCTGATTATAATGACTAAATTCCAGTGAGATCAACCTTGATTACAACCAATTCAATTAAAAATAATTATTGAAATCGGTTCACAAGTGGCGAAGATGTCACCTAAGATATCTGCACACAAAAAATTAGTCGAATTGAATTGTCCTTTTTGAAGTCGACCAGTCGGTTAACAACTAAGACTAGGAAAACTACCTACCGCTAGGTAGTAAGTAGTAAGTAAGTAAGTAGTAAGTTACGAGACCCGTTTATCATAAAGCTCCTTATAGACGATGTTCTTATTTGTTAAAGTCCTCCAAACCAGGACGTGATCAGCTAGTGTCATGAACACACCTTTAACATTTTGTATTTTCCTATGTGTACCTATAACCGAGTTTTATTCAGTCGTCGTTTAGTTCATCGAAATATTTCACGAAATGGTAATTTCACATTTAGTTATTGATTTAAGGGATATTACCTTATTGTATCTTACTTGAAAGAATCCCAGGAACAATGGATGGAATAGAAATGTAAAGGAGAATTACATAAATCCAAAACAGAAACGAAGATTTGTATTCAAATTTTACGACAGCAGGTGTAGGATGTTATCTTATGACTTGTTGTGACGAAGCTTAAACCAGACAGAAGAATAATATTTTATAGGTACCTAAGCGATCGTTCCAATTTTTAATATATGTACAGCCGAAGCAAGTACGTTGATTTGATTAAGCGATACTAAGTATCATCTAATCTTCAAACACATTTTTTTGAGTAAAAACTTCTTTAAAATGCACTGAACTCGCTTTGACCGTCACGCTCAGATAAGTACGTATATACAGTTTTGTATGTATATATATATATATATATATATATATATATATACAAAACTGTATATACGTACTTCAAGCGAGTTCAGTGCATTTTAAAGAAGTTTTTACTTTAGTCTGGTTGCCATAGTAATGGCAACCAGACTGCTAATAAACATACTTATATATTTCCAAATACATACATATTATAGATAAATTACACCCAGACACCGAACAAATTATCGTGCTCATCACACAATTATTTATCGTGGGTAGGAATCGAACCCACGACCTCTGGCTTAGCAGTCAGAGTCACTAACCACTCGACCAACAGGCCAGTCAATATATGTAAGTTATGTTTTCACTTCTACAGTCCTACGACTGACAATTTTTTTATCTTCAGATTTCCGCAGTATTGAAGTATAAACTATGAGTTTTACTTACCCCAATATGCTGTCCATCCACGAACATCTGTGGCACGAGGATCTGGTCACTCCTCATTCTATCCCTAATTTCGTCCTGGTACTCTGTACTCATGAAGATATCTCGTTCCTCATACTTCACCAGTAAGTTTCTGAGAATTTTCTTCACGAGCACACACTGCTGGTACGTGCTCCTGACGATGCCCATCGTAGTCGTATAAACCACTACCTTGCCAGCATCTTTTTCTTTGTAACTCTGTAAACAAAAAAAAAACAATATTAGATAAGCTGAATTAAGAGAATTTTCACTTTTACACAAATTAACTTTTATTTTTATGTACAGCGCCATCTATGTTTTTAAAACGTTACTGTTAAGGTATCAATGTTCTATGTTAGCAACATGATGACAATTCGTATTAGTGTAAACTTTAAATAACAGAGTGCGCTTATAACAAAACTTAAAAAACTTGAAAGCTAACAAAATATGACTGCTTGGGATTGGGTAAAGTAGGCAAGAAGCCAAGCACAAGTTTTCTATTCTTAAATTAACTTTTTATAACTATGTACTGTAAAGTGACAAGAGCACAACGGTGATTAAACAACGTATACCGGAACAACATTCAGTTCCGTAGCGTTACACAAGAACATAATCTAATTGACACCTTCTGTATGTAACAACGATTCCCACTAAGTTCTATTCACACCTGCGCCATGTGAAAATAACAAGTTACATACTAGAACTGGGTAACTATAGCGAAACATTCTCAAATATAAATGTGATACCACAAGATTGAAAGATTCGCATGTTTTAGATTATAGACACTCGGACGCTAGACGTATGTTGGTTGCAGGTTGACAAAAGTGCTACTATATCTAAAAAAGGGATGGAAAAACTATTTCATTTGTACCTAACTACCCAATTCTTTAATTTTAAGGCGATATCTCCGTAGTAATAAACGTAGACGTATGTATTGATTCAAGTAAAATGAAGAATCTAGCTGAAAAGCTCAAAACTTTTGTCCGAAGTCCCAATGTTAATATCTATTATCATGTACATAATTTTTAACTGTTTACTACTGGACTATTTTAGGAGCAAGTTAACTTTTATAAATTTATGTAGCTGCACCCCGCGGTTCCACACTCGTAAGTCCCTTGTTAAGTTTTCTTAAATTTTCTAATTTTCAGCGCAACTTTCTTAATTTTTTCTTTCATAAGAACCTTCTCTTAACAATACCAACACAAAAAAACAAAAAAAAATATTTGTATCTACATGAAGCAAACCTTGTTTTTGTTTTTTTTTTTAAGATTTATTTGTTGGAGGGCTCGTACTTGCCGGCAATAGCCCGTTAGACCCGTTCGAGTTACAAATATACGATCCATCCGCAGAACCAATATACCCTTTCCTTGTCTTTCCTTCTTAAGAACCTTTCCCTTTCAATATATTTCCAATTTTCCCATCACTGATGGTGCGCTGTTGACGAAGTGGGACCAAATTATATTTGGCAAAATGTGAGTGTTTCCCCCTTTTCCACCCTTTCCCTACTGCCACCTTAAAGGCCGGCAACGCAGTTGTGACTCTTGAGTTGCAAAAGCCCATGGGCGGCGGTAGTCATTTACCATCAGGTGACCCGTCTGCTCGTTTTCCCCCTACACCATAAAAAAAAAATTATGTTTGAACGTAACTGAAAAACTTCTCATCTCGATAGTACTTTGAGTGACGTAACCAATTACGTTTAATGTCCGCGACTCTTGCGCATATGCAATGTTATTCTTACATTATATTGATTCGGTGACTCTTTTGTCACTATCACAAAACTGATGGGATTAGCAAATCGATTTGATCCACTTTTAAAGCTTTTTCATTACTAATTTGCTAGTTTCATGGTGGATTTGGAGCTTTTTAATGAATGAATGATTTGTAATAAGGGCTTTGGAATGAATGGTTAAGTACAATTAGAAAGTAAATATATTTGAAGACATTGATTCAAGATGATATAATATTATAAAAAATGAAAGTTGTCGATGGTTAGTCAGTTTTGTTGATTCTTTATGGTCTCATTGGACTTTCTTATTTATATATTGTTACAAGAAAATTTATTTTAGGTTATGAATGTTATGATCATGTGTCCTCCATTAAGCTTTATTTTGTTTTTATTTTTGGATAATGGAATAGAAAGAAATAGAATAAAATAGAAATATGCAATCATAGTTTATTGATGTATACTGTGTATTTATAGTACACAAGTAAACAAAAGCATAATGTCATAACGATCACTTTCTATTCATATTGTTGTACACCCTTATTGATATAGTGATAGATGACAAATTGTACGTATACATATATGCCACGTAAATATATTTTACTGTTCATAATTTAACGAAGATAAGAAGGTAACTATCTACATGTACTCAAAAAGTACTTGACATTCTATTCCAGAATCTCTGGTATGACCAGTAAATGTTGCCGGTATTTCCTATTTCCAAAACACCAAAACAAATCATGGAGTCTATATAACTTAAGCCGTGCAAGTATCGTGGCGTGAAGGCGTCGAGAGTGGTATTTATCCGAAATAACCATTTGAGTTTTGAGCTGACCGGGCAGGACCCCTAGTAGACTAAACAAGTTGGTAATCACGGAACTCAATCACATTTTATTGAGCTCCACGACTCCAACCGGTCTGCCACCGCACTCTGACTGCGGTGTCGGACAGGCATTTGGGTATGACTAACAACATACCAGCCAGTTTCGTAGTCTACTAGACCGAAGCCTACTGTTACACTGAGCCAGCTTGAGCTTGAAACGACTCCCTATTGGGGACCTACACCCCATCCTACTGTAGAGAACAGTCACCGTTTAGAATATATTTTTTTATGGCATAGAGGGCAAAGGAGCAGACGGGTCACCTGATGGTAAATGACTACTGCCGCCCATGGGCGCCTGCAAACCAAGAATCACAAGTGCGTTGCCTTCTTTAAAGTAGGAGTAGGAGAAAGGTGGAGGACCGGGAGAGGGGGGGGGGGGGCTAAGGGTTAGGGCCTCCTTTAACCTCACACATTTGACAAAAAGCAATGCAAGCATTGCTTCACTACCGGTTTTCTGTGAGGCTGTGGTATCACTCCGGTCGAGCCGGCCCATACGTTCCGAAGCATGGCTCTCCCACAATAAATATTATCCAGATTAAGTCCATTAAGGCCAAAGAGAGTATAAAGATAAAATAACATTCAAACACTCAAGCAGTTGGAATTGTTTATAAGGCCTGCCCAACAACACTTTATAATGTTACTCAGTCAATAGCTTTAAGTGATGTTGTGAAAACAAATCAAGTACAACTTGTTGTTTCCGACACTTCAAAATAAATAACCAAGTAATGGAAATGAAATTAGTTTCTTCAAACAAAGGTTTTTGTACTTATAATCATGGAAGACTTACTCTTTTAGCAACATTAGAAATGTTTCATTTATTTGGTAAGGTATATAAAAGGTACTAGTTATTCAAAATATTCTATATTCAATAATGATTCTATAAAATAATAGTCTATTTATTTTTAAAACTAATTACGAAAAATTTACAAGAAGAAAAGAAAATATTGGGAAACAGGAATGAAATTAATAATATTTTCAGAATCGGAAAATTGTACTTCTTACATACTTGTGTGTTAATAGGACGTTTCATAGACGACGTTTAATAAAACATAGTTATGTTAAGTTGCGCTATGTAATGTACCGTTTCTTACAAACGCAATAAACACATTTATCAAGTATTTTTAAGGTTTGTAATCGTGTTGGGAATGCGTTAAGATGCCTTTTTCTGTCTCAGAAACTCCTTTTTCTGTCTGAGAAACTCCTTTTTCTGCCTGAGAAACTCCTTTTTCTGTCTCAAAAACTTTCCTGTTATACTTACTAACACTGGCCAAACATTCATTGTATCCTTAAGATGATACTAACAGAAATAGATAGATAGAAATAGACAAACGAATTAACAGATTTTTACAAATTAGATAATATTACATATACATCTTTTTTTAAGAATATGAAATAAGCAAGATACTACTACTAACTATCCATATAAATATGTATGTATCTTACCTGAGGCATATGACTTATTAAACATATTGGTATGCCAGCGAGCTTTTTATGGTAAAGTTACATAAAAATGGCGAATCAGGTCTGTTGCAAGATTGTAACCTGCCCTGCTGTTCAATAACGTATGATACAATTTGAAAGGTAATTTGGTAATATTCGTAATACTGCAGATAAATAGTTAAGTTAGTTTGAATAATAACTGTTGTGAATGGTTTTCATGCTTATTTAAGGTATAAGTGTTTGACTAGTTTCGGCTTAGACACCTTTAATCAAAAAGCGAAATGACCTGCCGCTTCAGTGTCAGGTGCTTCCTTGAAACACACAACTGTTCTGTATCTTAATTATAAACGTGAAAGTTTGTGAGGATGTATGGATGTTTCTTACTCTTTCACGCAAAAACTACTGAACCGATTGCGATGAAACTTGGTACGTAGAAAGATGGAGACCTGAATTAACGCATAGGTTACTTTTTATTGGAAGTTACGCGTGTGAAACCGCGGGGCGCAGCTAGTAATATGTGCCGGTAATAATACAGCAATACGCAGCTAGTAATACTGCAAATGATTATTGCTCCGTTTAAAGGCTGTAATGCATTGAAAACATTACATCATATACGTATTTCTAACTGACGAGGAGGTCGATTCTCGTAACTAGATATTTTAGACAAAGGCTACATTTCTGAATTTCTAGTTTCAAGTTTCTGAAAAAGGCTTCAGCGAAATCCTGTACTTCAATCCAGGTCGATCAGTACAGGGGCATTGTCGAAGTTTGAAATTAAGATTGAGCAATTAGCCTATCACAAAACAAAATCTTTAGTTCTTCATCATTAATAAAAACAGAAGAAAAAAGAGTTATTTCTAAAATTTTAAATATAAAACGGTAATTTAAAAAACGATTACACTTCTTACCTTTCCTATTTAGTATTATTATTAGTCTAATTTGATAAAGAAACGAACATTGCGTGCGAAAACCAACAATGTCGACATGAAACATTATATTCAATGTCTAAATATAATGACTTATTTCCGATAACACAAGTGTAAGGTATTTAAATTGATTGCCCATATTAGTATGTGTGTAACTTGTGTAATGTAGTATTCATGATTGCATTCGATAACACGACCAGATACAATAGTAAAATATTTAGGGTAACTCAGGAGGCACTATAATTTCATGCTTATATTTCAATTTCAGTGTTGGAGCGTGGAAGAAGTGAGTACTGACTATTTTGTCAGAGTGCCTACGTCCATAGCAAATCGTTGTCGTACACCTATTTGTCTGCTTGTTATAAATATGCGTTGAAGTAGAATATCAAAATTAAAAGTAATTTTACATGTATAGAAATAACAGATAAATGATGAATTAACCTACAATAAAATCTGTTAGAAATTAGTGAATTAAATAAAATTAAATTAAACTAAGGGTTAGGGCCTCCTTTAACCTCACACATTTGACAAAAAGCAATGCAAGCATTGCTTCACTACCGGTTCTCTGTAAGGCCGTGGTATCACTCCGGTCGAGCAGGCCCTTACGTGCCGAAGCATGGCTCTTCTACTTAATCGCACAACTATTCCTTAGTTAAAATAATTGTATTTTAGTTTGATTGATATATTCAGAAAATATTTAATGAGAACCTTCCCAAGAAAGATTGATTTATGATTGCTAAACTATCGATTTTCTTAAGAGAATAATAAAAAAAGTTATGAAAAGTGAGTAAGTTAATTGATATCATTATTGTACAACAAATATTCTATCTTTTCATTGTAATGCAAGTTCCGACCCACCGAGGGATGAGATCGACTCCTCAAGTAGCGTACCCTTAAGTAGGCTAATATGTCAATTACATAACCTTTGTCTTAGGTAACCTGTTTGCCCTGTAACCCCAATCCTGCGGTTTTCATCTTATGTAAGGAGGCATTTCATTTGGTTTACATCATATATAAGTTACTGGTAAATTTCTAGAGAAAATTGTTAGAAATGTCTGGTTTCTGCGAAACTGAGTAATGTATAAGGCTCTATACATAAGAAATTCTGAACAGTTTTTTTTTGTTTTTAAAAAGATATCTCCCGCATTAGGAATAATCCTGTGTCGACGGGCTTCACAAACATTCAAACAACGGACACAAAGAACATCCAGACTCGGGACGACAATTTGTAGATCACACAAATTTATGTCCACAACACTCAGCGCGGCGTAGTGGCGAGGTGACCACTTAAACCATTGCGCCATCCGTGTACTCAAATTAGTAACCGAATGAAAAATTCCAAATTAAAAAAATAAGTACGATTTAAAATCTTTAACTTTACACATTCTACCTATACTTTTCTATAATACGGAGGCAAAAATACCTGGAAATTCAAACGGTCATAACTTGTAAGCGGATAGTATTTTTTCACATATTTTTGTTGTAACCACACACATGCTAGAGCCTTCCCCTTTCAGTGATTTAAGTATTGTTCCTTTTTAAAATACACGTTGTATAAATACCTATCAAGGCTAGTAACATGTTCAGCATTTCTCAATAGCTCTTAGAAAGGTAGTGTTTCGCTTCAATACGTTCGTAATCTTCAAGGAAAACTTTCTTCGTGACAAGTGGCCGACAATGACTAAGCTGACTTCTTCGTGTCTTCTTCGTATGACCTTTACTTTATGGAGAACCATTATGTGGGTTTATTACTACTGTATTAACAGTGCGGATTTTTTATTCAATTTGTTGTAGATATGAGACAAATAACGACTTGACTTATTTTAGCTTGATTTAAGTGGGGTACTTACTTCGCGATCACCAAATCAAATCAAAGTTTATTTGCATTGAATGTAGGTTCATCAGATTATGGGTGGAGTAGTTATAAATGAGCCGTGTACATTCTGTATTAAACTAAGTATACAAAATTTAAAACGGTAGGGTAGATGATTATATTATCATTGGTGGCGGGTATCATGCATTTGATTAGTAATTAATAAATATAAATATAATATATAAATATAATTAGTAAAAATAAATATTAACTTTCTCAACGATTCAATAACTAGCATTGTATTTATTTGCTGATTATCTTCTGCACGCGGCTTCGACGCGTCGTCACGTTGTTGGTCAAAAGTTTATTTTTTAAACTCTGGGGCAGTACTCTTTTTTTGGATGAGATTTGGATTTATTTTCTTTTCTGTAACTCTGACGTGCAAACAAAATTTTGTGATTATTGGTTGAGAAATTCCTATATCAAAACATTTTCGGAGTTACAATAAAGAAAAATCGGTAATACTTATTACCGATTTTCCGACCTTTGGGGTTACAACTACATAGTTTTAACCCAAAGGTTTTCGTGAAACCTTACAAAATCCTTCAATTATCAAAATCCGTTCTTCGCTGACTTCCTTACGTATAATCATTGAAAATGCCAACGCATTCTACGAATTTCATGGATAAAACCTTTTCAGCCCAGGCCATCCGTCTGTGGAATGCATTGCCACTGACCATCAGGCTCGCAAAAACTCTACCCAATTTTTTAAAATTAATAAAGGAGCATTACTTGAGTTGTTGAGTGGTTAGGCTCATGGTGCCCGTTTATTTATATGTGTGCACCTTTATTTATTTATTTGTGTATGTATACCTATATATTTATATATATGTACCTATATTGTTATCTGTATGTATTTGAAAATATATGTTATTATTTTGACTTAGATAACATTCTTAATCAATTATACAGTGCATCTCCTCATGCCATACATAAACTCTCGTTCCATCCAATGGTTGCCTGGAAGAGATCGCAGAGCGCGATAAGGCCGCCAATTGTACAAGGTCTCTACTTTTAGTTTGTAAGAATGTCTTTAAACAGTTTTGTATGTTTTGTATAATAAAGAGTTTATCTATCTATCTATCAAACTCCGTGTTTGCCAATATTTGTTTTTGATGTAAAGAAAAGGCAAAAACACAGAAAACAAGAACAGAACTGTCTGCGATTAATATCGGTGCTGTACGAGAGACAATTGAAACGAAATCTGATGAATCAAATGGAGCTCTGGCGATCCTATTTGCCTGTTGGTATAGTTTTTTTGGTCTTGGATAATACTTACTTAGATAAGAACAACCTTACCCATGATCTAATCAGAGTTTACGTGGATCTTACCAAACGGCTAAAACATCGAGTATTGCGAGAAGTTTTCTAATTTAGATTTACTTTTAATGTGATCAACAGGTATTCTTGTATTCAGACAAGATGTTTTATGTATTAATTATAAGTTTGAGAAGTTTCCGTAACACATTTTTAATGTAAACTTCTAAAGTAATATCTTAATAACATACAGTCTTAAGGACACATTAAAATTATTAGTCTAGAGTCTTTAAGTCCAAGGTGCTTCCAAATTGCTCTAAGCTCCGCTAAATTCGGCAAGCGTTATAAGAACCATTCACATACGAACCGAATCAAATCAATTGACCTCATCTGTTAACCTTGTCCAGCATTACAAAATGAATTCACACGAAAGCCTTGTTTCCAAACCGAATTCATCTTAATGTCAGTAGATTAATGTTACCTATACAGGGGAGTAATAAATACATTAGTTAGAGGGCTTGGACTTCCCGGCATAGCCAGTGCGAATTACATGCAACCCTCGAGCTTTACACTTCCCAATCTATCCGTATTTCCTATTCCTTTCATTGCCTACTTTGCCCAATTTTCTCATTTTTGATGCCCAAAGTTGGCCCCAATAGCCCCTATTGCGTGAGTGAGACGTCAATAGGCTTGCCCATATTACGTGAGTGAGACCATATTGTAGTGTGCAAAATGTGTCTACTCTTTCGGATTCAGATTCGTGTGTTGAAGCGATAAGCGTTTTCTGGTACCTACTGATTCTGATACTTCTGTACGACTCTTTACTTCCCTTGTAAACTGATGACGTGATTCAGCTGCCATATCTCTTTTAATTCTAGTTTCTTCATAAAAATATCATCATCATCTACCTGCAATTTTCCTAATTTTCGTTGGGGTCAGCGCAATGTGTAACATTGCAAAGGGTTTTGACTGATTTCTTTTATGGCCGGCCTCCTGCCTTGGGAAAATAGTCGTTTTATGACGGAAAAGAAGGAAGAAGGGAAATTTGTATTAGGAAGAATGGGTAGGGATAGGAACCTAGGGTAAGGGATACCGCAAGTCTCAGATGAGGAACGGGTTTGAGAGTGCAGTAGCTCACAGAGGCCGGGGTGACGTACCCGAATGTCCTGCATTTCCTGTGACTGGAGAGTTCACTACGACAGGAGCACCAGCTGGAGAGTCTTTTTTATGGTATAGGGGGCCAATGAGCATACGGGGCACCTGATTGTAAGTGACTACCTTCGCCCATGGACACCATATTATATGGGCAAAAATAAAATAACATAAAATAATAATATGAACTAGGTAATCTGCTCCCTTTTTGGCGTATAAGCTTTATTGTTGTCCAGTACGTTATAAGTGACCTTAGAGATATGTTTGGTAATCATTATGGCACTAAAGAAGACAAACACATTTTGATTCATTACTCTTCGTTTTCGTCGACTACTTTTGATTCACTTATTATGTGGACCAAGGATATAAACAGTAGTAGTACAATATTAGAACACCTAAATAAACTATGAACCACACAGACTCGAAATAAAATATTTGGACTGCATAAAAAACGTAAACGCCTTATCAAAGTTCACTAGAAGTTACGTCATGGGTTTTTGCGGTTGCTGAGCTGGTATTTCTTTTTTTTCTATTGTGTAAACTATTTTAGGAACTCATTGTTTAAATACAATGTATGAGAGATTCATTGTAACAACTAAGATTTTTTTACCTTCAGTAATACTCCTTAACAGCTTGGAAGTTGTTTCTCGTAAACATGTGTAGTTTCAGATTCCTAAATGGGTATGAATTTGTTTATTAATCACTTGCCAGAAGACTGATCATCAAAATAAATATGTTAAATGTTAAGAAGTACCCACTATTCAAATATTATTAAATAGTGTAACATTTTTTAGATATCGACTTTTGGAAGACTTCTTTAATGCCTTTTTTGTTATTAGTAACGGGGATCACTTCAATCAATCAATCAATTAGCCTATTCTAGTCCACTGCTGGACATAGCCCTCTCCCAATGTGTGCCTTAACACCCGGTCCTCCGCCTTCCACTACCATTCTATCATTATCACGGTATAAATATTTTTGATAACCTCCTTAAATTACACTGACTTGTCTTTTGTTTTTTTTTTAAAGACAACTCCCGCATTTGGAATTACTCCTGTATCGCGACACTTGTCGAGGACTTTACAAACATACAAACAACGGACACAAAGAACACCCAGACTCGAGTTGGAATCGAACCCACGACCTATGGCATAGCAGTCAGGGTAACTAACCACTAGGCCAACAGGCCAGTTTGAGGAAAAGGTTCTCATCGGTAGTAGACTATAGAAGGAAGGGACTATAGGGACTAAATTTTGATCTCAAACCAAGAATGAACTTATATTCAACTTCATTAGCATATAAGACCGGAATGCACTACAAAATGTAAATATTTCCCCTCTCTTAACATTATTTGGTGTTTCCATTACGTAATTATGGCGGTCATACTGTATACGAAAGTCGTCAAAATAAACATGTAGCTTATGCCTTATTTGCCGCAGCTAAAGGCGGTGCTATTAAGACGAAGCCGTTAACCGCTATTACATCAGTTGGCATATAAAGCTAAGTGGACATTGCAGTAAGGAAGATTAAGCACAACTGGCGAGCCACAGTGAGAAAATTATGTGAATACTTGCAAAATAACTTGAGGTACGTTTGTACTGAATGGTTAAGGTATATAAAGTACTAACAGCGCCCCGCGGGTTCACCCGCGTAAGTCCCGATCCCGTGTGGATATCGGGATAAAAAGTAGCCTATATGTTTATCCAGGTCTCCAGCGATCTACATACCAAGTTTCATCGCAATCGGTTCTGTAGTTTTGGCATGAAAGAGTAACAAACATCCATCCATCCATCCAAATTTTCACATTTGTAATATTAGTGGGAGTGGGATTAGTGGGATTCGTACTGAATGGTTACGGTATATAACGACACTTACGCTCAGACTGTGGGATTTATTTATGTAAGCAATCAATTGCATGCGGTGCACAAACATAACTTTTTAATCACAGCCCCGCATGGAATTCTAAATGAATAAGGTATTCAGTGTACAATACGCTACATATATTAGTAAGTTTGCTAATCGTACTACTAATATAAATGCAATAGTTTGGATGGATGGATATTTGCGTCTTAATCCCGCCATAGTGGCTGAACGGACTTGGATGACATTTGACACAGACATAGATTAGTCTGGAATAGTACATATGCCCGGCTCAGCCCACAATGTACGGTTCCCGTGGGATAGACTCACACATTTTCATTTATCGTGGGAGAGCCATGCTTCGGCACGTATGTGCCCCCCATACGGGTCGGCTCGACCGGAGTGATACGGCCTTACAGAACACCAGCGGTGAAGTAATGCTTTCATTGCTTTTCGCCGAGTGAGTGAGGTTACCGGGGGACTTAACCCTTACTTCCCCTCTTTCATGCTTCCCCTACTTCCACCTTAAAGGCTGGCACTGCACTTGTGACTCTTGAGTTGTAGGTGCCCATGGGCGGCGGTAGTCATTTATCATCAGGTGACCCGTCTGCTCGTTTGCCCCCTATACCATAAAAGAAAACACATAAACATTATAAAATCTCCGTAATAAGTGTAAATTGAATAATTTGTTAATAATCAAAGTTATCCCGCTTTCCGCTGCCAATATATCGTTTGCATTTTTTATCGTAATCCGGGAATGGACACTAAAGGTTGCTCTTTGGAGTTGTCAGGAAGAAAATCTCCGAAGAATATTACTTGCAGAGATGGTTTCTAGCAGACTAATAAGATTTTTTCTGCTTCAAGTGGACGGAAGTATGAGGAATAGATAACCGGAGGTAAGATTCAAATTGGAGACACCTGTCTCGGAAGTACTTAATTACACAAACATGTATTCAGTTATGTAATAAATTATGTAAATTGTTGTTAAGTAACTTAAATGAACATTCATGAAATAAATTAACATTAGACACACTTATTATAAGTGCATCTCATTACATGTAATTACTTTAGTAGGCTCAGTAATGTTAATTTATATTTACTAATTTAAAAAACTTTATATCACAACAGAATGCCAATTTGAGCTCATGTTCGTGATGGTCCAGTACCTTCATATGGGTTTTTTAACTTATCACAGCAATCAATTACACGATGATGTATTCCGACAACAGAAATATGTTCTGATTGATTGAAACCCGCTAAAGAAATAAAATAATTTACAATAACATATTACTGGCTGTATAGAAAAATAAACTATATCACAGATTAAATAATATATGTTTCGTTGGATTTTTAGGAGGAAGGAGCGAAGCAGTAACTGCTATTATCAACTAATCTAGCAAAATTTCAGGAGCACGAAGTGGGAACGGTAACAGGGAAGTGGCGAAATACCGGGACACAACTAAAATACACATTAATAAATAATATCGTGAGGTGACGGTAGCTGAAAAAATTAGTGACGTCACACATCAACCAATATCGGGCTATAAATAGCCATACTGCACCTCGCAGTTAGCTTTCTTCTGCATCGAACGGCAAGCATAGCGGACTTACGTGAGTAGTATCGTATTCCGAACGAATTTATAATAATAGTTTAATGTAAATCATGGATTATTATTATTAACTAGTTAGTTTTACAACGTGTGTATAACGTTTAGACTTGAAGTCATCCACAAGTAAATATATACATCAATATTAACTTATCTACGTACCTATTAATTATTCTGCAGGAAGTTGACAGGGACATGGTTCATGAATGCGAAATCATTGGCTAACGATTTTAATAAGCGGAAAATAATGGCCCTGGTCAGTACTCGATGTAGGAAAAGCCGTTATAGAAGCAAACCTTTCCTACTACGTACTTGACTATAAAATCTATGATAGCCACGTATATGTACTGCAAAGTTATTGAAAACATAGTTTAGTTTTCTTTCAAGCAACGAAACCAAAACACATTAAACAGACAGTAAAAAACAAGGTAAGATAGATGGTGCCAAATAAAATAAATGGCCGGCCTCTCTCCATCTGTTTACGGTGTAGAACAAGAGGTGGTTCTACAGTTCTATGGACAAAATCTTTTTAAAAATCGATGAGGAAAGCATTTTGTTATCTGCGAATTGCTCAAGAGCTACCCAATTAACTTGTAACCCCATCGAGACCAGAAAAGGGACTTCGATAGATTTGACACATAAAAGTACAAGGCACATATTACGTGTATTTTACATTATAGCAATACTTACCTTAAACTCGATTAATTAAGTGCATATGTACTAACGTGTAAAACTTGAAGTAAACATGTCGACATTGTCGTAAACAAACAATCGATGCTCATCAAAATAAACTACATTCAGGATTACGAAAAGTCTAACTGTCATGTAGGTGTGTAAAAATACGAGTACCGTAATAATGGTTAAAACTCGTTTAGAAATTTGCCCAACAAGTTTCCATCTAAACTGGAGTAATACACTCTGAGATTTCTAAGAAACATACTCGCAAGTAAATACTTTGGCCGAGTAAATGATACAAATCAATATTAAAAAAACTTGGTTGTTTGCTTCTCAAAGCAAAATAGTCAGATGCATACCGCACGACTTAAAGAAGCCACGGTTATACTTGGGACCAGGTATATTATAGCTGAATGAGCCATATTCCACATCCTCCTTTGGCTTGGCGGCTGATACTTGTTGCTCGGAATTCCGAGCAAATTAATATATAACAAACAAATCCCAGTCAAGGTCAAGAAAATTTCCATTTTCGGTTCAGATAGCAATCAGAGCCTACACTGTCATAACATGGATAACCTTAACATTTCCCTTTTACATAAGAACACCTACCTTCTTTATTTTATTACTGTACAAAATCCATACTAATGTATATTTTATAGTTGCAAAGTCATAAATCAAAAATGTTTTATGGAATTAGGAAAGGCGTTTGATTGCTTATTTTATACCCAAAAGATATGATATTATGACATAGACATTAATTTATAATCTCTAAGTTTAATTTGAAAATCGTTGTCAGAATTCTCATGGAAGAATTAAGCACTGTAATATTCCCTTAGAACCGATTTCATTCCAAAGGGTCTTTAATTTAGTAATTAATTTAGCAGACTCTTTAACAACCCTACCTTAGAATAAAAATAACTTCAAGCTTTAAAATTCTTCTTCACCTGAAAAAGATGTGAGACATATTTTATCTTACTGATTGATTAATTTTAGCCAGTGAAGTTTGTATTTAGCACATTATGTCGCTTTTAGTATAATTGGCAAGTCCTGCAATAGTTTGATACCTATTGCAGTGCACCTCCCGTCCCTACACAGTGTTTTATAGTAGAAATTAATATAATCATTGTACAATTCTATTCATTCATATACATATTTACCAATTGCCATTGATTGTATGTGCATACGAATAAACTTGTTTCTCAGTCATTGATTATACATACCCTCATTAGTAGGTACATTAGCCTGAGTAGCGTGCACGTCACCATTCAAAATCCGATTCATTAGATTGTATTCAAGTATCTATTTATGAATAACTAGTTATATCATTACTAACATACCTTCTACAGTTACAGACAAATATACCTAAGTCGTGATCCAGCTATACGACCTTGTGAGGCGAACAGGTTTCCACTAGCGGTAACCGGTCCGTACCGGTTGGGAAAACTAGGGAACCATGGACATCATTAATTGTACGAGAAAGTTCCTGAGGCATGCACACTAATGTTGGTACATGAGATTCATTTATACTGATATTAAAATAATTTAATCAAGTCTTATCAAGAAGAGAGATGAAGGCTGAGAGGTTTTAATTGTTTTGAAAATTTTAAATAATATACTAGATTTTGCACGCGGCTTCGCTGGCTTAAAAGTCCATCGTTTGGGGAAAGTCCCTTTTTCTGGATGAAGTAAATGCAAAATTTCATGATGATTGAATGAACGGTACGTAAACATAATTTTTTATACATAAGAAGATGTATAATATATTATGTAGGTTTCACATGCTTCAACTTTAAAATATGTTCAAATAAGTGTAAAGGACATATTTTGATTGTGTTGAACATTTGAATAAAAACAACACATCAGAGTCCAGTCTGATGTAGCTGTTTGATGATTTAATAATGACAATTTTACTAATTTGTGACATTAGAAGTTTATTAAGACGACGAGTGTGCGTTATCTAACGGAAGATTTTGTGGAGTCTGTTTATCAAACCATTCCATATGGTTTGTTCCATTCTGTCAAAATTCGATTTGGTAGAAAATATATTTTGGGAGGTGGAGTTTCGACGGTGCTGTAACACCAAATATATTTTGATTTGGTACATACCGAAAATACCGATCTACAATCGTGTTTCTGTCATGATAACTAGTATTTTGCTTTAATACGACTAAAGGTTGATGAACACATGATAAACTGACTTTTAAATATGTACACGATTACATGTTTTAACCGACTTAAAAAAAGAGGTACTATTACGTTCGACGCAAATTTTTTACCTCTATGTAATCATATTTCGTCGTGTGCCATAGTTATTGGTAAGATGCATAATGTTGACACAAAAAAAAAGAACTAATTAAATGTAAGACCGCTTGATAAGCTATTACAGTTTACTAGACCTAAACGTACCCAGTGAATGAGTAATAATGGATCTTATTACAATATGTGACAAGGACAACGAACGCAATATAATATTGCCAAACGGTTTTTTTTTTGTAACTGACACCTAATTTGTGATATAAAACGATTTCGTAATGTTTTCATTGTAATTAATATCAGATGTAATAGTATGTTTTAGCACAGTACTTGATCGTGTCAATTAAAAAAGGGTTATTATTTGTTACCAACTTTATCCTGACTGCACCCGCGTATATGGTTGTTCCTGCGATATCTGTAGCCTCTATTACTGCAGAAATAAAGTGGCTTTCTTTGAATTATTCAGTATTAAAGAAGTTTCTTCTTTCCCAAAATTTATTACCTTCGATTCAGAAGTTTAGCCGTGAAAGGATGACAAACGATCACTTTTGTAGATTAAACTAACAGACTACATAAATGAACTTACTAGTAATCTGGTATAACTTGCACGTATTGTAATTTAGTGTAATGGTGGTGGCCGAAGTCTTTTATAAGTCCATATTAAGAAAGTACATTATGAGATGTATCGAAGTTTGATAAGTTTTTAAGAACTTTAATTACTTCATTATTTCTCTTTAAATATTCTTACATCTTTGGTTACGATTATCTGGCTTATGGACCTTAGTAGATAGATAAAAGTACCATCATTCGAGTTAGGTCTGATTCTTGCAATCAACGGGGACGAGACGGCATAGCAATATTATTAGATGCCCCTTCCCCCTTCTAGATTCTAGCATTCCACTGGCAAAATTGCAGAAATTAGGTACTTACCTATCATTCTTTCACTACGGTAGAAATATGTTGAAAAATGATTGAACACTTCGTGACGTAAAACCAATGTGCGTTTATGAATTATGATCAACTTCAAAAAATGCAAAGTACTATTTTAGTACTAATACTTGCAAGCTTCTTTACATTCTCACGTGAACATTCTTATATAACAAATTAAACAATATCTACATAAATTGATTTTAATATGCCCATGGCAATAGAATAGAAATGTTGTAGACAATGGCGGCGTCCTTCCCACACTTTCAAGTTGACGTTTGCCGCGCATACACGATGAATACCAGCTGCATGTACTCGCACTACACTCGTATGACGACACTGCATATCTACATACCAAGTCAAGTGTGTTGCAAAAGCGGCCCTTGACATGGAGACGAAGGAAAACATTTAATTGCACTACACGAGTGTATTGGGTGGAAGAAATTAAAATTAAAAATTTACAGTTACAGACCAGAGCTGTGATTACAAGAAGAACAAGAAGATAATTTTCTGTTTGTCTGATTTTGTCTGGTTCTTCTTGTATTCGTCTCTAAATGTTTAATAAACATGCAATGTAAAAAAACACATTAGTGGAATGCAATGGAATACACGAGTGTTTGTAGCGCGTGGAGTGGCACCGGTTAACTTCTACCTCTCAGGCATGGACCATGGTGTCAGTGCTGGTTTGTCAACGTATCTGACAAAGAAAATACGCAGACCCATTCTGGTATGAGCGGGTAATCCATGTTAATAAAAAAAAATTTAAACGATGTTGATGATAAAGAAACACGCAGATTACTCTCGCTCATGAGTGCTGGCCTGAAGTCGGTATGAAGTACAATGTAAGGCGGTAGTCATTGTACACATACATATGAAGGGGCATGCAGAGGCGTATAAAACCACCTACATTTAGCCAACTATAATTTGTTCTTACTTGCGTAATATTGGGATCAAGCATATTACCGCCAACTGGGCACTTTGGGAATTACAGATGAGTAAATTGGAGTAAGAATATTGATAGAGAAAGTTAGGCAAAAAGGCTATGCACGAAAATGACATGAGGGTTGCATATCTCGCATTGGCTATTACCGGGAAGTGAGCAACCTTTAACTTATTACGACAATGTGTACTGTGTGTTTCTTTTTACCTTCTCACGTCATGTTTTATTCATCTTTTAGTTTGCTTTCTAGTAACTTTGGTTTTACTTTTTTATCCATTATGTTTAACTTTTGTTATATCTTCAGATTGTGTTGTAAATTCTTAAGCAAAAAAGATGTTCTGGAGGACTTGTTTAGTGATATGTGATTGGATTATTATTCACCATTTAGTTTTTATGGACTGTTTTTAGGTATCAATAGGAACAGTTTTACCAAAATCCATACGTATCATTACCAAATGTTTTTTTCAGTCGACTTAGAAGAACAATAAGCAAAGAATTTTATGAGAAGCGTAATATTTATTGCGGCATTGATAAAAACTAGGATTAGCCAATCTTGTTGGGATTTTATTGATAAGTTTTGTTTGTATAATACAACATTTCTCACGGATTTATCAAAAATTCAATAAAGTACAAGTGTATAGCGTATTAGTAATCGATGTAGGTCACGATATTGATAAAACTTATTTTTAGAAAATAAGATGCGAGAATGATATTTTACTATTTATAAAATGTACTCTTGTATTGTAGACGATGTAGAAAAGGAAGAAATTAATTTAAATCGTTTGAGAAGCCATTATTATTATCATTCTGTGTGACTGTTGAGTAATCTTTAAACTAAAATAGTTATCCATTAAACCCGGATAGCTATCGAAGTTAAATAAAGATTGACGTTGATCTTAACACAAATGTATGAAATGGTCTGCCACTATTTACTCCAAGATTTCCTATCCTATCTAATTTACCTAACCTTTGTTTCCTTTTATATTTAATCTAATCAAATTGTAAGTCGTCTTTTAAATCAATATCTTCAAAATTGAAATTGAAACGATGACGCAGTGCTTTCACAATAGTAAGTGGATAGACCAAGTTCTATAAATGTTCAGTTTAACCAAATTTAAGATTTTTCGTCACTTCAGCGAACTCAAGCAAAATAAAATTGTAGATTGAATTATGGAATAGTACAAAAGAAACTTAAACCTTTCTAAGACTAGACTAAATAGAACTAATCAAATCTACAACTTTACTTATCAAATAACATTAAATAGGTTTCGAAAGCACTATAATAAAAAATACACAGATGATTTCATATCTAATTTGACCGAACACAAACACAGTACAGAACAATTTGACCTCGCGTTACTAAAACAATCACCCTCTTATGTGTATCACGCATGGCACTCAACGACACATTAGTCCTATAGGTTATCAATTATTCGATTCGATATAGCCCGATAGTGTTGATTGTGCACTTTATAAACAATGAGACAAATCGATTGATAACCTTGGATTGTAACATAATCGAGTTTTTATTGAATGGACAAGATAATGCAGACAATTATTAATGTAGTTATTTTTTTGTAAGATACCGTTCACTTTGTTCTAGGAAGTTCAGGGTTTCAGTTGGTTGTAAATTGCTCTGTTTGTTAGTCATTCTTATGTAAAGTATTGGACTGACGGGCCTGTTGGTCTAGTGGTTAGTGATCCTGACTTCTGAATCAGAGGTCTTGGGTTGGATTCCCAACCAGGACAAATAATTGTGTGAACGGCACGATCATTTGTTCAGTATCTGGGTGCAATTTATCCTATTACTTATGTATGTATTTAGTAATATACAAGTAGGTATGTTTATCAGGAGTATGGTTGTAATCAGACGGTCGTGTATTAGGTATCTCAAGGCATATTAGAAAAAAATTAAGTTTATTACATATGTTCTAATGTCATAATACACATAAATTACTTGGGAATGGTCATCATAGGCTATATTTACAACTAGTTCCAAGGTAGACATGCAAATGTACATACGATATGAGAGTATTTAGTAGTGAGGATATAGTTTGTTTGCTTCCTTCATAAATAAAATAAGAACTTATTTGAAGTTAAAACAATCATTACAAATAACTTTGAGAACATAATATATATTATATTAAAAACAATATATTCATCAATCATATTTTCACAAGTGATTCAAAGTAAAGAGTCAAAACCAAAAGATGATACTAGTACATAATACAGCATGATATTCATTGATCATATTTTAACAACTGATTAAAAGTAAAAAGTCCAGACCTAAGATCTAAATTGCAATCTATGATACTATATTATCTCTACTAAAATACTGTATATATCTATTTATGTATGTATATAGCTCGAATAGTACGCCATCAACTACTGTTTTTATTAAATAGTTTTGTTATTATCTCCATCCAAAGGTTGTCTGGTAGAGATCGCTATTAGCGATAAGACCACCCATTTTACTCTGATTTGTAAGATGATTATTTGTTTCAATAGTACCTTATAAATGATGTACAATAATGAATATTCTACCTATCTATCTGATGATGATTGATATAAATAGTATATATACAGGGTGACATTCATGGATCATATTTTTTTAACAAGTGATTGAAGAGACCGAACCAAAGAAATATATAAATAGTACATATTGACATTTTAACGGCTATTTTAATTTACTTTTACTTTCATTTGAATTCATAATATGATAATCCTAACGTCTATTTTTTACATGTAAAGACTAAACTTGGAAATATGAAAATAAAAATCTAAAAAATATTTAAATAATTATATCAGACAGTCAACGAAGCATATATATTACGTAAAATTATTAAAATGAAAGTGGTATCAAATACAATCATTTTTAAGTCTTTAATAAATTGTAATAAAATTGCTATTAAATGTAGTAAAAGCGTAATAATTAATATTAAGGTTGGAGCAGACAGCAGGCCCTTTCCGGATGTCTTAATAACAGCTGTTCCCGGATCCCTCCTATTTTAGGCGCAGTACGGCACACCGTGTGGTTTTAGTTCGTTCGATCCCGACACACCGCGCCACCGAAAACCCCGGTGGGGTGACACAGGCATAAAAATAAAAAAAAGACAGCGAGCCCTAAGGGCCGTGAAAGAAGAGCTAGTGAGTTGTGGCGGCGTGCTGTTGGCGGTGTCGTTGGACATCGCCAACGCAGTCAATAGTCTGCCATATAGCTGTATCAGGGAAGCGTTTCATAATTCACGAGGTGTTCCATCGCTACTTAATATTAAGCCTTGCGCAATAAATATCCGTTTAAGACTAAATTATTGTAGCTTTAGCTTTAACATCTTATAATCCAGTAATTGGTCATTATTCTATTTGTATAACATTAACAGTCAGTCAGGTTCTTAAACTTAATCTAGATCAAAAACACCTCTTCCGACTTCCGTGTCATCAAAAGAGCATAAAAAGTTCGTTTAGTCATCCACAGTGTGAAGAACGGTATTCGACATTACAGTACTCTATGTTCTAACGGGCCACAGCAAACTGTAGCATATACCTAATATAATCAATCATTTAAATGTAACACACTGATTTGTTTCGCATTTTTTGTTGTAATATACACAGTAATACTTAATAAGTAGGCAAGGAATGTTACACTTGTTGAGAATCGGAAGTTTTCTTTAGTTTCACTAGCATGTATTGCCATTGCTTTGCTCCTGAGGGCAGTAGCATCATCCTCCGCGCCTTTTCCCAACTAAGTTCGGGTCGGCTTTCAATCTAACTACGATACGGCCGAACTTTGATATTTTACGTGAAGCGACTGCCATCAGACCTCCACAACCCAAGTACTAGGCGATATCGAAGTTCTGTAGTTAGACCGGGTTGTCGGACTTTTTAGGGCTCCAACTATCCGTAACGAAAGCCACAGATGTTTGTTTGGCACCCGGGACCAACGGTTTAACGTGCTCTCCGAGGCACGGAGGGGTCTCAATGTGTTAAGAATGGTCACCCATCCTGGACTGACCTGGCTAACATTACTTAACTTTGTAATGTGTGAACCTACTCGATTACCACTTAGACACGAGCCCCTCTCCTGAGGGCAGTAGCGTGATGTTTATTTATCTGTTACATTACTCAAGAAATGAGCTTTCAAATGCAGAACGATTTAAAAAATCATAGAGGAGTTTCACATATTAGTGCTTTAAAAAACATAACATATCAGCATAACGGCTGTTAATCGCACGCATAGATGTGTACATATTTACATATATTTATATATTAGCTGCGCCCCGCGTTTTCACCCCCGTAAACCCGATGCCGTGGGAATATTAGCATAAAAAGTAGCGTATATGTCAATCCAGGTCTCCAGTTATCTACGTACAAAGTTTCATCTCAATCGGTTCAGTAGTTTTTGCGTGAAAGAAAAACACACATCCATACATCCATACATCCTCACAAACTTTCATGTTTATAATATTAGTAGGATTATATTATTTCGTGCTAAAAAAGAAACGTGTAGATGTTGTCTATTCGATATGATCCTAAGCGATGAGATGTTGCTTATAGACTTAATGGTCACAAACAAACGACGTCTATGTCTGAGTACGTACTCAGACAACTGCGGTAAACTCTTTAAAAAGTAGATGGTTTCATAAAATTTAAAAACCGAACATCATCATAGAAAGTGCAACTGAAAACATTTTGATTTTCTTTTAAACGTCACTACTGTTGCTAGCATAAACTAAAATATATTATATTGAAATAGACTGGCAACTCGTGTTGTGTAGGTCAGCGCCTCTGAACGCAAAGTAAGGGAACTTTAATTCCCTACTTTTCACCTATAGAGGCGCTGACTGCATGTGTAAAAATGTATTACTAATTACTTTAGCTATAATTTATAATAATGAGGATAGAATAAATAACACAAACGTCTAATTTAATTAGTCTATTAATAACATATCATATTTTATTATCATTACATTTACAAAACTTTATTAATAATGTTTTCAAGCATATTTGAACTGTCACTGTCACCACATACATATATAAAAAATTTAGAACAGCTTTTGACTGTGAGAACATTGTTCACTTATTTGCACCAACTCATAACGAAAGACACTCTACTATTACAATAAATCATAACACTTTTATTACAAACAAGGAATAATTTAAAATATTTATTAATTATCAGCGATTTTTTTTCTGACATTTGACATTTAGACAGAGACCAGAGTTGCCAGCAAATTATACTGGTTAGCTACTTTATGGTCTCGAGTAATCATTAATTTTATTTCGAAACAATGATCTAATATTTTAAATAGTAATGAATAAAAGTTTTAAACTTTTTTTATTTAATATTAATCAAGGAATTATTAAAAACGACAAACCTGGTGAAATGAATGTACAAACTTGACAAGTTATATAAAATACCTGAAATGTGTGACGGTAAAATATGGTAACCTAGAATAACAGTTTTATGTATCAGGTGAAGATGTCTCTTTTAAAAAAATTAAAACTTGTTCCCGAGTTGCCAGGGCATGGTTGCTAGTGTTCATACTCTACGGTAACGGCCATTATCATCTTCATTGATATCTTTATATTCTCGTGAAAACATCACGTCATTCTTCCCGCGGGTTATAGTTATAACAGCACAACTAGCCATACAGCACATTACTCAATTCTTATTTAGTAACATTATGATGAGATTTAAGAAGGTTATGCATTCCTAGGATGATAAGTCTTGCTTTAAAAAATAAGAAAAGCTTGGGATGGAATATTTCCTCAGACAAAATGTTCCCAAATCACAAATTATAACGAATGAAAGTATATCTCAGATAAGTTCATTGTTTATAATTTGTTAAATTAGGGAACATTTTGTCTTACAAAGACTGGCCTTTTATTTATTAAAAAGCTTTGTCAGGAGTTTGAAGTCTAAACTTATGTCTTCGTCTAAAAACCCTTCTTGAGTAATTAATCGTCTATTTTACACGAGTATTCTCATGACATTTAACTAGCAACCCGCCCCGGCTTCACACGGGTAGTAGAGACATTTTCAACATCATCATCATATTTCAACCTATTTACACAAAACCTTTACAAATTATATACCTAAACCTTCCTCATGAATCGCTCTATCTATTGGTGAACTGCATGCAAATCCGTTCACTAGTTTTTCAGACGCGGCAGGGGTCTTTGTTTTATAATATGTAGTGACTAGTCGTTCCCCGTAGTTTCACCCACGTTTATAGTCACTGCTCCGCTCCTAAGGGTTGGAGCGTGATGTAACGTGGGTTAGCTTCCTCAATAAGTATTCTATTCAATACATTGTTTTTTAATCAGACTTAAGTACAGAGCGCGTTTAAACAAGCAATAAAACAAAAATCTCTTCAGCTTTAGTGTCCACGTTTCCTAAACCACTTGAGTATTATATTGTTAATATGTTTATTATTTTATTGTAGTAAACGGGCTTAAAGTGGAGACTGCGAAACGGCAAACGGAAGGTAGGACGCTCTCTAGCCACATGGAATGACGAACTTTTTTCTTATTTTTTTATGATATATCGGTCACCTGATGGTAAATGACTACCGCCGCCCATGGGCACCTGTAACTCAAGAGGCACAAGTGCGTTGCCGCCCTTTAAGGTGGGAGTAGGGGAAAAGGGGGAGGGGGCGGAGAGTGGTAATAGGGGAAAGGGGGATTACAGGGAAGAAAGGACGGGAATAGGGGAGAGGGAAGGGTTTGGACCTCTGATAACCTCACTCATGTGGCGAAAAGCAATGCAAGCATTGTTCCACTGCCGATCTTCTGTGAGGCCGTGGTATCGAGCGGAGGCGAGCCGGCCCATACGTGCCGAAGCATGGCTCTCCCACGTAAGGACGACGACCTGAGGAATGTCAGAGACCTGAGGAGCAGGGTTAGATTGGATGCCGAAGGCGGAGGACCCGTGCTGTGGCCTCTCTCGCCTATGTCCAGAAGTGGATTGCAATGGGCTAATTGAATTTTTAGGAAATGTCTAATAGAATGGTTAATTAAATTTAACTCAAACAGTTCATGCGGTTCTTGAGTCATATTTAGCACGACATTTTTTGTATCTAATGTTACAGAACAAAATGGATTTTGAAAACAATTTTCATTTGCACACATATTTACATCATAAAATCATATTGCTTTCATGTCATTTGCTTTGATTTTATTTTGTGATTTCTTTATGCAGACATTTTCTGAAAAATCTTTACACTTGACTTCGCTGACGGTACCGCCAACAGTGTTATAACAAAAAAACAACTTTTTTGTCCAAATTACTACACAATAGACGTATTAAGATCACAGGCTGCACAATATTCCATCTGATAATGTTAATGCCTTTTTGCAGACGTTTAGCAAAAAGAGACTGTAAATGTAATTAATCATCTTACGCCCATGTGAGAAAAAAAATCATTTTGTTTTAATTAGTGAGAAATGAATATCTTTGCTAGCATAGCGGAATGCTGCCGCTTCATTCCACAGATTTCGACGGCGCGGTGGCTGCTTCGCTGAATCATTTTGATCATTGATAATCAGATATTAATTAAATAGTGAGTTTGTAACCTTTAAAGATCAGAGATCAAAAATAATTCACAGATTTCACATGTTTAGTTCCTTACAACTGTATAAGTACAAAATCTTCCGTTATTTCTTATTATATTTATTGATACTAGAGATCGTCTGGTGTTGGAAATTCGACCACATTTAATTACTTTTTATCTTTTTAGGAATCTCTTCCTCGAAAGGAAAAAAAGGAACTCTTATACGATCAATTTTGTTGTCCGTCTGCTTGTCTGTCAAGATCTTTTTCTCAGGAACCCGTAAATGCATCAAGCTGAAATTAATACCACATACATAAGTCTGCGGTCCCTTGAAGCTGTAAAAAAAACAAGCTTCTACGTCAACGCAATCAAAAGATATGTCATTTGTCCGTTTTTTTTTAACATAAATGAAGCTAGTTATCTAAACTAATATTATAAAGAGGAAACATTTGTGTGTATGTTTGTAATGTTTTCACACAAAAACTACTGGACTGAAACTTGGTATGTAGATAGCTGGAGACCTGGATTTACGCGTAGGCTACTTTTTATCCCGACATTCCCACGGGATCGATACTTACGCGGGTGAAACCGCGAGGCGGTATAAGTTGCACTGTCATTGTTTAAACTTTCCGTATCATGACATATTGACATGACACTTTGTATTTATGTTTTCACGTATTTTTTTTAATTTTTAATTAAAAATTGTAACTTTCTGCACTTCTTTTACAAATAAACTTTAAGTGTTCCAAATATTACATTCTTCCGTGAGCGATATTTGCTTAAAAAAGTGTCAAAGAAACATCTTCACGTATTATTTATGAAAATATTTTCCAAACACAAAAGAAATGATGTATGTAAAAAAATTGCAACAATGTAGTCACTTACAAAAGAACGATGTAAACACTTAAACATACATTGGTTTTAATTACTTAATTATACTGCATTAAATAGGAAACGACTTATATGTCTGTTCTTAATGATTTAGTACTCTGTTATTACTAGAGATCGGATATTCGGATGCATATTTACCTAAAGTTGAGGTTGTTGGCTATTATGGAAAGCACTTTTTTATCGAAAGAATCCCGCGATTCCAGGAAATTCAAAATTTAAATGTACCTATACTCCGTGAGATGCAATAAACCCCAGTTTGACACAAATGACACTTGCTCTGTTACAACGTATAATGGTTGCTTTTCCCTACTTTTATTGTCAGTGATTTTTGACGAAGCAAAAACAACCTTATTACGTTGTAACAAGTGTAAAATCGGGCCTATCAAACCCCAGGAAATGTAAGCATTTTGTAAGAGTGCGAGTGAGACGGCAAATTATACTTGCTTGTGCGCAAGTAGGAACGCGAAAATACAACTGCATTCGTAAATAAAAATATACTTAGAAGCCGCTTCCATAATTTGTTATCCAAAAAATAACTTTAGGTAAATATGCATCCGATTATCCGATCTCTAGTTATTACATTACTTCGACGCTTCACGACTTTATTACTATGTACAAGGAAATTTTACAGATATAATTATACAATTTTCAACCGTATAAAACTTTGTAACTTGAAAGAATAGGAACAATAAAAATACTGTTGAATCTAGTACAATATTTATTATGATCATAAATTACAGGAACATATCACTTCTTCGTTAATACGTACCAACATAATAGCTTTAACTTTACATCCTTGTTATACTACTAATAAAATAAAAACGTTAGGATTCTCCAATGTATTCATCAAACAAAAGTAAAAGTAAATTAAAACAGAAGTAAATTAAAAAATACTTGAAATATCAAGATGTATTAAACGCATTCCCGATTCTAAACGCGATACATCGTTTACGAAACAAAAAAAAAGAATGTGCAGTATCCATTTGTCATTTTTTAATAAAAACACGTCTGCTTAGTCGGGTTTTAATTCAAAATGACAACAAAGCTAACGATGAAGAAATGATGACTAAGTTAGTATGTTATATATAATCGGAAGCTAAATTAACGTTATTTTAATTAATATTCTCGATTTCTCTTTCACGGATGAGAGAATATTTTGAAAAACTTTTACATAATATTTATACGTATAAAACAACAGAAAGAACTTTATAAACCTACATATATTTTGCATGGCATAGCACAGAAATACCGATACTAGGCATTGATTTTGTTTTATTTTCTAAGTTATCTCTGGGAAGCAGACTTTAGTTGCATGATATAAGTCATGACAAAGAGAGACCCGTGCGAGCACGCTATATATCACCAGACTGCTTTGTCACTCTCATCTTGTCTATGGATATGGAATAATTAGATACACCCACAGTAACTTTTGGTACTGTATAATTTTTACCATGTGTCTATGAAGAACTTGGGAGAAGCGCGGTCTTTACAGCTTAATAGTGACGCGACATTTTCTATGTTTCTATACAAATCAAGAGCGTATAATACACAGTCATCTTGCCAAAAACCCCTTAGTATCATAGTAACCCCTTAGAAACAAAATAGCTTAGCAAAAGCAAGTTTGTAACAGATCCATGCTATTATACCACTATATTTATATATATACAACAGGCGGCCAAGGTCTGTCATGGTTCTAAGGGGCTTCCTTTTTTTGCTATACACAAGTTCCTGCAATACCCTGTGATTTATTATTATTAGAACTACAAAAGAACAGAAACGGTCGAAGTAGCTCTAGGTACTCAAACCAATTATAATACCCAGTTTTCTAGTCAGTTTGACTCGACTTTAGCTCGACACACCAGTCCACCGTTAGCCCCGGTGAGATGATGACCCGTGGGGTCACTACATGCCAGAACAAAAGATTACCATTGTTTCACTGCGCATGAGGTTTCACTGCATTCAAACAACTTTAATTGTAGCAAAAATATCTATGTTCTACCAACTTAATGTACGAGTATAACACCAGTAAACTCAAGGTCTAATATTTTTGGAAACTTGAAACCATCAATTATAAGCACATTTCCTACAATTGCAACCGCAGATTTAATTACATAGCAATAGTAACAAATGCGAGTTAGCTTTCATTACTTATAAACAACCGGTATGCAACTAAGATATGATAGGCATGCGGTTTGCCTTAGAATAGCAAGGAATATCCATTGCAAAGAGCTTACAATACTCGTACCAGTTGTTTGTAATCAATGAAATTATATACAAACAATATCATTGGTTTTAATGAAATTTAATAAATAATAGTGCGAACAAAGAAGACATACCCTGAAGGGGGTGATAGACATTCGAGTAAGTACGCGTACGTGTGACTTGAAAACGTTTTCCGCCTGTGTATCATCTAAAGTCCGCGTGCATTAAATTTGCAGGTGAACCAAACGGTTTAAAATTTTGTTGGTACCCCGCCTCGGCAGCATCGGGTAACTGTTTTCAAGAGGTCTTCATATAGTGCCTCAGTTATACGTAAATAATTACGAAAGTCTCTTTTCCTGATGTAACTCCTTTATTAAATTCATACGTGATGAACTTTTTATAGACTTTTCAGGACGCAATATGATATTATTCCTAAATAACACAAAAGCTCCTCTGTGGTCGACTGTTTGACAGAAAGGAACAATATGTGTAAGTAATTTTGTCGTGTGTTGTCGACGTCGAGCAGAGTAAGTACGCGAAATTTTAAAACCGCTAGTTTAAAGCTCATACGTCTATCACCCGCTTAATGATGACAAAGCCCAGAGCTTAGAAATGTATCCCGACAAGAGAAGTAACTTTGCTTTCAGAGGACAACACTACTACCATATCGCACTGCTATTACAAGAGTGTATCAACTCAAAATGAAGCTTTTTTCAGAAACGACAGAAAACTGATTACTCGCTTCTTGGTAAAGATTATAAAAAGTGAACACTGTATATAAATTATTGATAAAATTAAGGGATTTCTGTATTAATGAATTATTTAAGAGATTGCAGGTTATCAAGTTATTTCCAATTTTCGACTCAAAACTCTATTGTCTTAACAAATTAAAAAAAAAATATCAATTATTTTTAGTGGTTTTGTTGAAAAATTACAATTTATTATTATTATTTTATATTTATTGACGCGTGGGGAATTGATATTTACGTATGAAAAATGAATTATCTCAAATTTACCTAATTTTGAGTTGATACAGTCTCGTAATAGCAGTGCGATATATATTATTGTTTTCCTGACTACGTGTAGGTTTGCCAGAGCTCAGGGTAATGAGATTAGGGCGGGTCTTAGTGGCATTGCAAGTGTATCAGGTCAGTTACGTGTGTATATTTTGAAGAAATTATAGACTCTTGTAATTAGTTTTATTTTTTCTAAAATCAATTTTGTCATACGGCAATGAATAAAAATTTTAACTCCATATGTGCAGTCTTTATGTTATTTTACAATATGATATAAAACTTCTTGATGCCGTTAGAATATCGGGATAAAAAGTAGCCTATGTGTTAATCCAGGTCTCCAGCTATCTACATACCAAGTTTCATCGCAATCTGTTCAGTAGTTTTTGCGTGAAAAAGTAACAAACATCCATACATCCATACATTCATACATCCACACATCCTCAGAAACTTTTACGTTTATGATATTAGTAGGACATTGTTGCCACCGATTGCTAAGGAATGCATTAAGGTAATCGCTGTGTATTTGTTGTTACAAATACACATCGATTCAGTACAACAGTACTATGTTACATTTTAGGCAATAGAAATCTAAATAGATATTGGTTAATATCGATTATTTCGAGTTCATGACTGAGTTAACAAGTCATTAGTCAAACTTTATTGCATGCTTCACGATTGACTAATGAAAAAAGGTTCGGTACGTGCTCTAGCATCAAGGATATTGTTGGCAATGGCAAGAAAGTAATAAAAGGAAATAATATTTTCAATGTATAACAAGGAGTAATATTGACAAACAAAACTATCTCATAATGTTTTGCTGGACTGTTCAAATTTACATAATGCATTTTAAATCGTATGAACATATATTATGAATATGTATGTACTGTTTAATTTAATCGAAATGCCTTTTCTAATATTTATTATTTACAATGAGGTATTTTCTGAAAATATACAAGAGTTCAGCGACACAAGAAAATAGGAAGTAAAAACAGAGGCGACTGGGAAATCCTTCCGAAAACATAGAGAGGCGTTAGTACAGATGACACCTGATACATGATGTTATAAAAAATCGGAAGAAAATATAATTAGGGGAAGGAAAACTCTGGATTTTTTTTTTCCTGTGTAGTAACGACAACATAGTTCTAATAATAGTAAAGTAAAGTTGAAGTGCGGTAAATATGATTGCTTGCATCTCCTACACTACGCCTACGCCATGCCATCTAAATCAGAGCCGATAAGTACTGACTTATTAGGAATGCTAGTAAAATAACAGAGAACCTTGCCATTATTAAGATCAGTTACATTAGTTATAAAACCATCGTCGTTCAAATCACTGAGAGACTAGTAAATCTATTTTATAGTTTATATCTCACATCTCGTTCATAAGACTGATAAATTAAGATGTTATAACTGTCTTATTTTAATAGATATTCACGCATTAATTAACTGACGATGTTTGACATTTTTGAAATTATTTTAGTACAATTTTTTTAGAAAGGACTAACAATTCAAGCAGAGTATCAATCAAGTCTTTTTTAATTTTTACGCTTTCACGTGTTATGGGAGTGTGAAGTGGTGATGCGAGTGCTGATTGGGGTGTGAGACAAAACCTTTTAGCTCCCGAATAAAATAAGGAAGAAAAAATATTAATATAAGAAATAAAAATTATAGTAATAACAACTTACATCTAAAAACAATAAACGTGCTTGAAAAATGTGTACCTCACGTGCCGAATAAATAATAGGATCTGGTTCAACATTTGTTAGAATGTGTCTAGCGCTGATTTTCAACCAGACCCTTTAATGGTACAAGGCAAAATTTATTAAAAGTTTATTGGCCAAAATTTGCTCTGAAACCTTCAAATTATAAATGTTTAGAATGCAGTCATAAAAAATAATGAATGAACACTTTGTCTGACCACACAACATGAGCAACAAGCAACTAAAGAAATGAAAGGAGTCAGCGAAACATACTTTCACCGAAATCTTATAATAAATAAGTAAAATTTGAATTTATGCGATTGTATTTCGGATGTTTATCTACATTTGATATGTTCTAGTGAAGTACATGTTCTACGTTTGTTTATCAAAACGTAAATACTTGACATTCGTTTCTAAAATGACAAATTGGTTTATTACGTTTATTGAACTGATTTTTATTTTAACTGCGAATAGAGATGGAAGCCACGCAATTAAATGACTAATAGATTTTTTTTGACTAACAGTTCCAAGTAAAATTTTCGGGTCAGCTGAGGATTTGGAGTCTAGAACTGTAGAGCAATTTGACGAAGTAACTGTTATCTAATCTGTAGTGTTACTGTCTGTTACGGAAATGTATTTGACATGTCGTTAAACAAATGTAGGATATTATTAATGGCTACCTTTCGTTTTAATATTTAGATTCTTTAAAGTAGTGATTGACATTTGCCTCTTGTTAGCACATATTCAACTTTCTTAGGTTCACGTGCATATTACAAATCAACCATTTCTTACCTGGCACTTCTGGTGGTTTTGGTTTTGTTTGGACAATATTTTGTAAATACTCTTACTTTTTTAGCAAATAACTAGGCAACCTTATTCTACAACACCATCCACACAGATGTTCCTTACACATGTGACATGATCATGAAAGATTACGAGTTCCATCTGTACCTACTAATATAATAAAGCTGAAAAGATTTTTGTCCGATTGTCTGTTTCTTTAAACGCGCTAGTCTGTTGAACTACCAGTCGGCTTCGTAAAGGGATAGTTTATTTTTGTAGTGGAGGATGGCTAGGATAGGATAGGCTATATAACATAACGCTACGACCGTTAGTAGCGGAGCAGTGACAAAAAACATAGGTGCAACTGCAGGGACCGGCTAGTATTATATACAACCAGACAAGATGGTGTAAGGTATATCGTCTGCCGCCACACAGTCTCCTGGCCACTCGAGCCAGCCAGCCGTGATGTTTTAGCAACCATTTAAAAGTTAGCGGAAATACTAAACTGGTACTTGTTTGCACTTTCATTTTTACGTAATCAGACAATCTATCAAAATGCATACCGCAAAATTTTACTGTACACATGTAGAAAATATATGAAAATTATCACTCTGATTTGAAGTGACACTATGAAGGTTGCAGGTTTTGTTATAACTATAAGATCTATATCGAGTTGACTAACTACTGAAAGCAAATTTGATCTGAATTAACCTACAACATAACACCTAATAAGTTTCTGACTTGGTATGATAAATGTTCGAATTACGTCACTGGTATATAATAGCTTATTAAAATTAGTTATTAAGAAGTTATTAATTGTAAAAGACAGCCGTACCGTTAATACCTTTCATATAAAGATAAAAATATGCTATCCTAATGTTAAACTACTTCAAGCGTTGTAATATTTGGTAGACAGACGGATAATCAAATAATTCTATATAGGTTGTCATTTTTCTTGGTGGTTACTTATTACGTTTTCGATAATCCTAATGAAAATAATATCATAACTGGAATGCTCTCTAAATCACTACATACTATAAAACAAAGTCCCACGCCTCGTCTGTCTGTCTGTCTGTTCGCGATAAACTAAAAAACTACTGAACGGATTTTCATGCGGTTTTCACTAATAGTCAGAGTGATTCATGAGGAAGGTTAATGTGTATAATTTGTAATAAATAAATAAATATTCGCGTTAAATAGATAACCAACCGCCTGCTTTCGTCGGTTTTAGTCAGTAATTTATAGGAAGTAATTTAATTTATGTATATATTATGTACGTAATATTACATTAATATGTCTACATTTAAATTAACAAAAGATTCTAATGTAAGTTAATTTAATGTGAGACAAATGTATATTACAACGTATCCGAAACAAACAGTACTTTTTATACAACAGTAATTTGTTAAAACTGTTGTTTGTAAAAACTTTTTATATAACAAACATTATGGTCACGATAGTAAGCGATTATAAATAGAAATACATAAACAAATGGAAATAAACATTCGTGCATCCAAATAGTTGCACTAAACGGGAATTGAACCTATGAACCCCGGCGTGGCAGTCAGACACACTGTCGCCGCATCAATTGACAATCCTATTATGGAGACCTGACCACTTACCCTACTCACTAATAGAACTACACTGTATTGGTGGTTGGTGGCGGTCCTAGATAGGGTGTCGGTATGCAAAATACGAGAAAACATGAAAGTAAAACGCATCTTTATAATGGTTAGATTTGTAAGAAAGTAGGAGGTGGAAAAAAAGTACAGTTGGCAACACTGTTGAAAAGGGTAAGATGAAATATGGCGAGAGATTCACCAAAAAACGATACGAGAAAATGCGATGTAAGTGGTTGAAAGGGTGCAAAAATAATTGTTCCAAAGAAGAAAGGAGGCGCTGCGAATAAAAGAAGGCCATGTGAGGTAAAATGCCTACGGACTGGATAAGTTTCCTCATTTTATTTCGATCTGGCAAATGTGGTGGAATGAGGTGGCGGGAGGCGAAGAAAGGCCACTGGTGATGAATAATTGACGGCGTGTAGCGGTAGTTTGTAATTTTTATCATCTTAATTTTATTTTCAATATTAATAATTCGGTCAAGGGGTAGGGTAGACTCGATTGCAACCTCACCTGAATAATAAAACATAAAAAATAATGATTGTGAGTCTACAACATAATATATATCCGCAAAATGCGGATTGTCGAGTATTTTGTTAGATTCTAATGGTGCTAATGGTAGTCGCCATATTGGCCACTCGGATGCCATATTGAGTTCGTTAAGGCCGATTTACACGTATATCTTGAGTTTGTTAAGACCGATTTACACGGATATCTACCTACATTTTGTAAAAGATTGTGTATTATGATATGAGTCACATTTCACCCCAGCGAAGCCGGGTTTCCATGTAGTATTTTTATATTTTCATACAACTTTTGTTTTCCTAGAAACATTCACTCACACATGCACGCACACAATCAGACGCTGACATTCATCAAACATATTAATTACGTTTCTGGTAAGGTTGGTGAATGAATCTTAGCCTTTGAAGGGTATTATTGCCGTAATTTGCAACACCCTAGTCGGCTAAAACGCCTGTGTTCTCACCTATAATGTATTGTGACCGCGAATATCCCACAAAATTGTATTATAAACTATAAGCATACGTTTTCTATGCTTTTCTATGTTACCCAACCGCATTGTAATAGAGAAATCATAGGACTGAGAGCTCCGTTATCTGCAATCTTTTGCAGGCAATCTTGGTTCAATATTTGTTCTAAGCTATGGTTGCCAATACTTGTGATAATTTAGTGGTATTGTGTAATTTAAAAGTAAGCTTTTGACCACGATCTTGCTTACATGGACTCTAATGAGTGAGTTATGTAGTAGTTGAAGCAAAAGTGCAAAAGGTGTATCTGCATGGTTGACCCATTATTATTGACGTCATTTTGCTTTAATGGTGAGAGAAAACATTGTGACAAAATATATAGAGTGTATTTGAAAAAGGAACACTTACTTAAATTACTCAAAGAGCATGACTCTAGCATGCAGTTACAATAAGAATTTTTGAAAAAAAAAACTATCCAAGTCAACTATCAAGTTATGACCGTTTGAATTGCCAGGTACTTTCAAAAAATTTGGTGGAATATCTAAAGTTAAAGATTTTAAATAGTACGTATTTTTTTATTTTGGAATTTTTCATTTCCTTACTAAGAAAATCCATAAAAAACTAACTTCGAATATTTTTTAAGATAGTTTTTATGGATTTTCTCAAAAACTGACAAACGAAATGAAAACTGAACTGAACTGAAAAATATCTGGAAATCCGAACGGTCATAACTTGTAAACTATGGATAGATTTTCTATCTTTCTTTTTGAAGTGGAATTCCCATTACGTGACGTGCAAATTTTCTGAAAATCGCCCATTAGATTGGCTTGGACAGAATAACAGCGGCTAGTATGCATTGCACTGTTGTCCATATGCTGAGTCTATGACCATTTCGTCTTTACAGCTTCAGTGTTCTGTCTTTACAGCTTTAATATTGTCTCTAATATAAAAATTATTAAGTATGTGATGTAAAAAACATGCTGACAAGACATGCCCTGTATAAAAACGTTGTTAGAAACAATCTCACAGCTAATACTATAAACTATAAAAAAAAAACTAAATAACAGTAACTGCTATGTTGTTTCTACCCCAATCAGCCTTCAATTTATTGTTATTAACTTATAGGCATGCCTGTCTTTTTAACACCCCACTATTGTCCACCGACCAATAGTGTAGAACTACCGGTATAGCTAGTCATAATAATGTCTGTTAACTCATTTTGATTAAATAGTGAACTGTTTTATCATCTATTATAGTTTGCCCCTATTTCTAATAAAATAAATACAAGTTTTTGATGTGGTGATAACAAAGCCAATCCGCTCATTGCTGGTGGTGTGTAGCTACAATGGCCAAATCTCAAGTCGATTAGTTTTTAATTAGGCCTGTTATCGAGTATAATCATCATCCTCCGCGCCTTCTCCAACAAAGTTGGGGTCGGCTTTCAGTCTAACTACGATACGGCTGAACTTTGATATTTTACGTGAAGTGCCATCAGACCTCCACAACCCAAGTACTAGGCGATATCGTAGTTCTATAGTTAGACCAGGTTGTTGGACGTTTTAGGGCTCCAACTACCCGTAACGAATGCCACAGATGTTTGTATGGCACCCGGGAACGACGGCTTAACGTGCTGTCCGAGGCACGGAGGGGTCTCAATGTGTTAAGAATGGTCACTCATCCTAGACTGACCTGGCTAGTATTACTTAACTTTGGTAATGTGCGAACCTACTCGGTTAGCACTTAGCCACCATCGAGTATAATGGTAGTTCTTTGTCAATCTATAGCTAGTGTATTCTTTATTTTACACCACCCTACATTATATATATATACCTACACTCTACTATCGTTAGGTAAGTCAATATGGTTTCAATATACATTGTCGTAAACACATATATTCACTTTTAATTCCAAACATTAATTAAAAATATATCTCTATGATTCTGTTACAAACAAATGTGGGTACTTCCATTATATGGCAGCCCTACCGAACTAACAACAGTGCAAATCTCTAACCGCAACCTTCAATAATACCAATTTCCAAACGTTTGTGAGCCTGTCTATTCTACTAACATACTTTTGATTTGCCGATTATAAATATTTTAACGCCATAAACTTTACTTCGGTGAAAGTAATCTATCTTCGATTATACTTGGACATCTAAAATTGATGGTTTAATACGATAAGCCGTTTATAGTAGTGTAGTCATCTAACGAGGAACGTTTAGTAATAACTGTATTTTTTTGGGTTACCCTATAAGCCTCCGCTGTTCGTCCGTCCGTGTGTCTGCAGGCTGTATCTCATGATCCGTAATATGTTACAGTTGAAATTTTCACAGAATGTGTATTTCTGTCTGTAACAACAAATAATAAAAATATATATAAAGGAGGCTCCCCTGCTAGAAACGTGTTTTGGTTTTGCTCGATCTTAATATTTTTTTCGACGACGGTACTGAAACCTTCGTGTGCGAGTCTGACGGCTGTTTTTTTATTTTGATCTTGTATTTTATCCTTATTACTATAACGAAATCTTTCACTTAAACAATGACTTCAAGAGGGTCAACAGAAAAATAGTTAAATCATAATCATTTATGAGAAACACAAAAACATTTCACAATGTACTATAGTATTAAGTCAGTAGAACTATCGGGCTTACTATATGATTTGCAAAATCATTCATTTCATTTACTGTTGTAGATGTACAAAAAATTTAACGACGATTCTAAAGAAGTGAATTTTAACACGTTTACAAAAATAAACTCGCTGACTGAGACTCGTAAATACATCATGCACACACAGCAGTATTATTATTTATTTATCCCTTAATTTTGCATATTTAAACCTTAAAATATTGTAACCTGCTTTGTGTACAATAAAGAGTCAATCTATATATCTATAGCAAATTTAAATCTTATCATAATTTCATAATTCTTATATTCTGGCAACTCCGTTTTATAGGTATTACCAGCTTTGCAACAAAATGTCCAATTACTTAAATTCAAATTCTTAAATTGTGTTCCTTTCAGTACAAAATAACGGTCATACTTACAAATTTGGTGCCGGTTAGATCGCCGTATCAAGTTTTGACTATATTAATTCTGTTTGACTATAAATATTGATATTATGATAATATTATAAAATTGATAAATATTACCGGTGATAGTGGAGTTGTGTAATCGTTGGTTTCTCACGCTGACGACATTGAATTCGTTTCTCCTGTCGCGTATCTCTTGACTTGGAATGTATGGGCGAAATTTATTGTCACTTATTAAACGCCTGATCGTGAGGAAATCTTATAGTTGACAGTTCTCTACAATATTCTAGATGGTTTATGAAGTTCGCCACTTAGCCAGCGTGGTGGAATAAGGCGTAACTAGTTTCATTGTTAAAAATATATTAGGACAAAGAGTTTTAGGTAGATTTCGAAGAAAAGTCTACCTATTAGTTTTGTACCAGTTGTCAAGTTTTCCAAAAATGTCTTGACAGGAGAGGAGGTCTAGTTATGATCCCGAGACCCCAAAACAACCGCCAGTTAAAAAGTTTACATATATATATATATATATATACCTCAATTTTACCGGCGGATAGAGGTCGCAATTATGCACCGATTGCTTTCAAACTTAGACGACAAATCAACAGGGCAAAAATTAAGGTTAAGTTCGTGAATATATTCAAGGGGACTGGGGGTAGATTTAAAAAAAATTAAAAATACACGAAATCTACCTGTGTTTTTTTTTTAATTGCCTATTTTGTTGTTTTTTGACGTAGTTGGTTGAACACTACTAGCCAGTACTAAGGTCTCAAAAACTTGTTTCGGTAATTTGATGACTCGTGCTAGGAATGGTCTGGTCTTTCAACTTTTCTTATCGATAAAAACAATAATTTATTATATTCATGTAATATTCAGTTGTATACACCGTTCTAATTATGAAACGTTGATTGTCGTTTGGATACGACAAGCAACGGGTTGCGACCGCGATCACGAAAGTTCGGAGTCGTGATTACAACTGGGAAGCGCAAGCGCATACAGCCGTATAATCAATTCTTCCTTTACGCTTGTAAAAACGCATGATGTTCGCGCATGTAATTGAATTATACGCTGTGGATACAGTATGTATAAATAGCAGTAATCTAATAGACACACATACTTTATTGTAGTGTTAATCACTTTTTCCCTATTTATCGGTTCAGTCTTCACTCACACACGATCCCGTTGGGCATTCTTCTCCCACGCAGAGAAGCGAATTTCATATGATGTAATTTAAGATTTTCACATGAATTGTGCTAAAGAATGATTTAATGTTAATAATCATTATATAGAAAATGATAGGTCTTTCTTAAAGTTGCAAATATTTCACAAGTTGTAATAACGGTTGCCGCTGCCTATATATACACGAGCGGCACATTGTCAACGGCAGAGGCAACTACAGCCGTTGACAATCGTCGGCGGCAGCCGTCGAAGCGTAGGCGGTAGCCGTTGACACGTAGGCGGCAGCCATCTACATGTCAGCGTCGAAGATCTGCAAGCGTTACTATAGGTCGACGGCAGATGCCGACACGTCGACGCCCGTCAACGAATGACATGGCTCTGCCGTTGATAACGTGCCACTCGTGTATATGAAGCCTAAACACAACCATTTCCAGTAGTGTAACACAGAGACGACCCACACTCTTAGCACTACATAAAACTGCATTTAGAGCTATTTAATTAGTAGTTTTTCTGTGCTATGTGCAACAAAAACTCGTGGACTTGTGTGAGTTTCAATATAATGAAAACTACATTGTGTGCCATACTGCACGTAAATAGGAGGTAGTCCGGAAACGCCTGTTGATATTATTAAGACATCAAAGATCCAACTTCAAGCCGGTTTCCCTTGCACGCTATTCTAACCTTTCCACAGACCTGAGACAAAAATATTACCAGCTCTTATACAATACTGGAGTAGAGATGATTTCAAATCGGGTGTTGCTAACTTGTTGTAAAAAACATTATATGAAGCCATACCTACCTTAAAATTTTAAAGGATTGGTAACAAATAAGCTAAGCTTAAGTTAAACGTGTATCTTACCTTTTTAAGAAAAAAAATACAGATAAAAATCAGTATTGTCTTGGAAAATATTTTTGAGTTAAAGTTTAGGAAGGAATAATGTTCTCTAGTCTTTAGTGTTTTATATAATCGAAAGTATTCCTTAACAACTGAACAAATGAAATAGCTTTTGCTATTTATATAGAAATCGACGTAATTGCACTTCAATATTGAATCGTTACGCAATGAAATCATCGCCATTACTTAGAAAGAGTTGCGTATTATGTTGTAAATTGTGATAACTAGTTATAAGCAATATCCAATGACGAAAATATATTTAATTGTTATCTGTCATGCGGAGGAATGTAAATTTTTGGGAACTGTAATATGTAACGCAATATTTTTAACAGATTCAAAAGAAAATGACTGAGATACTAAACATTAGAAATATGTTGTCGCCACATCAAAAAACTCTTACTTATTTTATTAAAAATAGGGACAAACTGTAATAGATGATAACACAGTTCACTATTTAATAAAAATAAGTTAATAGATATTATTTTGACTGGTTATACCGGTAACGCAATGCTATTGGTCGATTGATAAATATTAATTAATAGTGGGGTTATAAAAGGGTAGGAATAAGTGGAGAACGATGACTTTAGTGGCGAACAGTGGTACGAACAACTTGGCAGTTCCTGTTAGTTAGTGATTTTCATAGTGTATATCAGTGATTTTGAGACTGTTTCTTACAAATATGAGAATTGAGTAACATAAGATAATGTTTACTAGTTTAATAAAAGATGTAAAGTTTTATTAATAAATATAATTATAAATAAATAAATGAGTATACTGGACTGATAGTTAGTGGTTAGTGTGCCTGTTAACACTCTTAATAAATGTAAAACCGTGAAATTATTGGTAATGTATTAGTTATGGCAACCCCAGCTCCCTCTTCTAGAAGACCAGATGATAAGATCAAATAATCTTAGCTAGCATATCTAGCAACGGATATATGAATATGTAGAAAAAAGCTTTCATGTAAGCGTTATGATCTAATCTAGAACAGTTGCTCTACTGTAACATAATTTTATTATGGCGTTACAAAAAGTTAATTTGAATCAAGAATGTGCCATTCTTGCTAACACGGGTGTAATTAGGTATGTTGGTGGTGGAATTAAACTATGATAGCTTAGTCTATGGTCTATTTCTCATAAAAAGTAATAGTTATAGTGTAATGCTTCGATGGACACGGCAGATATCACTTTCTTTTGTATGTTGGTATCAACATGTTTAATAGAGATGACCACACTAATCACAGATTTGATTGATGATTAATTGTGATGTTTTGAAATCTAAAATCACATTTTTCCTATTAAAAAAACTGTAATAAATTTTATAAACTTGATGAAAAAATGCTTAAATAATAACTATTATGACGTGATTGCAAACACCAACCACATTTATTACGTCATTAACCGATATACAAGCTGACAGCTGTCAGTTGGTATCATAATATTAACTATCTACATTATATAATTATACTAATCTATGGTCCATTGTCAGTTTATCGTAATCAAACTCAGTGGCAGATGCGAGTGTTTTAGCGTTAAATTAAAAATAAATTTTTGTTTTCCATTCTTTCTTTCCAATTAAGTTTTTTTTAATAGAATATGATTATTTGCTTTAATTAAAGGCGTTGGTATAAAATAAAAGAAGTTTTGAAAATTTATCAACATACTTATTATGTACATTTAGCATACTTTACAATCCGTGTATGTGTTGAGATGTTCACTAAATAAATAAGTGGTGTTATGTTGTATTTAGTAGCAGTAGAAATTTTTTGAAAAGCTTTGCTTAGCTTTAATTAAAAAGCCATCGTTTTAGTATTGTTATGTATTATATAATTGGATTTTAATACACAATAATAAAGGGAAGCCCATTATTATTGTGTATTAAAATACCATTTTCTTTGACATAAGTTTATCTTTTGATTACTAGTAAAATTTATTACGAAGGCTGTGGAGCACTTTGTATATTTTTTGCACCATATTGTGTTAATATTGTTGCATTGGGTAAGTTTTTAGTGTTTACATCACTATTTTTATTACACTAATGAGTATTAAAACAATGTTTTGGGTAATAAAACATAAATAATAATAAACAATACCAACTAATATATCTATCAAAATAGACAATAGCCTGTGTTACCAATGGATTAGGCAGTTTCAAAATAGAATCAGTAACTGCTTAGATTACCTTAAACATTCAAATTTAGAAACCCTTTTCCCAACTAAGTTGGAGTCGGCTTTTAATCAGCCGAAGCTTCGATATTTAACATGAAGTGACTGCCATCAGACCTCCACAACCCAAGTACTAGATATCGAAGTTCTGTAGTTAGACCAGGTGTTTGGACTTTTTAGGGCTCCAACTACCCGTAACGAATGCCACAGATGTTCGTATGGCAACCGCGACCGACGGCCTCTTCGAGGCACGGAGAGGTCTCAATCTGTTAAGAATTTTCACCCATCCTAAGACTGACCTGGCCAGTATTACTTAACCTTGTAATGTGCTAACCTACTCGGTTACCACTTAGCCACGAGCCAGCAATTTAGAAACTACCTCTTCATAATATTAGAACAGATTAGCAAAATGCTTTTCATAATATATTTAAAAAACGATAGGTACAATATGCTCAACAATAACCATTGCCCTTGAACTCACTACAAATAATCCATCTAATACTTACCTATACTAGTTTCTTAGTTAAGAAAGTAACATAACTAATAAGACATCTATAAGAGGTTGTTCAACACTTGTCTTGCCTTATATAATAAGTTACATACATTTAACTTTTGTAGGCGAGCGGTCATGAAGCAATGTAAATGTACATGAATTTTTGTTGGCAGTTACAAACGAAAGCATTAAAAGTCAAGGTTTTTCGTTATAGGTGTTGAAAGTAATTTTTATTCAGTTTAAAGTATTGTGGTTGTGGCTGTACAAAAATATATGTCTCAGGCATCGATATAAATGTACGCTCAATGGTCTCAGGTATTCTTTATACAAGAATTATTGCACAAATATATAATTGTTTTTAAGAAAACATAATATTGTATTTAGTATAGATTTACTGAATTACTGAAATAAGTCATATTGTTTTTTCAACACTTCATATCACATGTTGAGAAAAAATGGCGAGACATTTTATTGTTGAAGGGGTAGGTCATTGGCTGGACAAAATATTTCAATCGAGTTTAGTAGAGTGGTTATAGTGTGTTGCCAAATTTTCGGAACAGCTTTTAGTTTATAGCAAGGCCCTTATTTAACGCAGAAAAGTAATATTCAACTAAAAAACCTCTATAAAAAAAGGAAACTCGAAAAGTAGGTATCCTAACTTTTAAAGTTTCCCGCTACAACACTCGCATCTGCCGAATGAGTTTGATTACGTTACCAACCGATAAACTGACATTGCCGATAGGTAATATTATGATACCAAATGCCAGCTGGCAGCTTGTTCATCGGTTAATGACGCAATGGATCTGGTTGGTGTTTGCAATTAGGTACGTGATAATAGTGACTATTTAAGACTTTAAGACTACAGTTTTTTAAATGAAAAAAAAAAAAGTTTGTCAGGTTTTAAAAACATCACACAATTAATCATTTAGTTACAACGTAACATAAATTCGTGATCAGTGTCAAAATCCTTAGAAAGGGTCTTCGGTTGGAGGGGATTTAGCTTTTTTGTTCATTGCAATGGTAAGAGTTATATATATTATATTATTATTTAGTTGTAAATGACATACATAGAATGCCATTTTTTTAAAAGTTAGAAATCTGCGTCAAAGAAAATCAAAAGGCTATTGTTAGTGAAACATGCAATAAACAAATCTAACCTTATCATATTCTCCTAACAAAAACTAAAATAAACCAGCAAGCGAAGAGGTAACACCAACATCAAAAGAGCTAGAAATACTCTAGCTATTTTCCACTATAGACATCCCTAATTATTAAAAAAATAATGTGAAAATATGTTCGTGATTAATCGTATAATGTTATATTAATAATATATTATTATGTTAAATGGCAGTTTTATTTGATTAGAAGTTCGATCAATAATCATCAGTTATAAGAGGAAATATTTAATAGCGATTTCTTGAATGTCTGTGATGTAACATCCTCTTTGGTCACCAATTTCCTGACATAGGATGTGACGCCTTTATTTAATGAAAGTTAATAAATGGTTCTGGTATCTAATATTAATGAATAAATTAATTCTAATACAAAAAAGGACCTAACATTTTTTAAATTTTAAGCTTACGTTTTCCATGATGTATATATAATATAATATATAATTGTGTAAACGGGAATTAACGCCATCTCGTAATAGGTATTAGTTACCTTTGAATTGCCTGAAATCATGATGAACCTGTGACCAAACACAGCTGTACATTGTAATGCATTTTTTTTGTCGACGACAATTACTATTATTGTGAAATATGAATAGCATATAAGTGTTTACTAGCCCACTATACCGAATCCAATAAGGATATGCTAGGCATTTTTCACCGTTATTTATTTACCTACATGTTTGTCAAAATTTGTTAATAAAGCAAATATTACCGAAGAATCAACAAAACAAACACAATTCACAAACAAACAAATAAAAACAACTCATTTGATTTATTGAGCGTACATAATCACGTATTATGTCTAATAACTAAAGGAATGAACGCAACAATTATTAATAACCTGTTTAATGAAGCAGGTGAATGTGAACAACCAAGGTTAATAACTGAAGCACACGGAAGGCGATATGAGGAAGTTCTTTGGGCTTTAAAAACAGTAGCATTGGACTAGTTACGAATGCTGTCTGAAGTTTGAGGTCGAATCTAGGCCGTATGTGACACATTAGATGTGTAAATCGGGGCTTAGTGGCACAAATATCTATAAGATATGATACTTTTTTAACACGCTTTTATTAGCTCGACGTGCATGTTTGTATTTATGTATGTAACGGAGTCTTTCAAAGTATTGTTACCAACGTACTTGTCTTTAAAATTTGCAAGGTGTCAAGGGCCATGACAATACAATAATGTCATAACTTTGTCCTAATGATCTGATCAGGACCATCAGAATACAAAAAAGAAGAACTTCTTTGCTCAAATTTTACTGAACGAGTTTTTCAACTTTTGCAACAAATTGCTGACCGCTACGGGCCGGAATATGAACTAAAAATAAAACATGTGTGACACGCAAATTTTCACAGTGCTACAGCGCCACGTTTAGTCTGGCACTGATCTGTTAGTAATTTTGCTTTGCTAGTAATTTAGCTTAAAGTGTTACTAAGCATGCATGTCATTTAGTATGAAAGTGGGTATGTGTGTTGTCTTTTTGAAATGATTTTACGAAAAGCTCTGGTCAAGAATATCTTGAATCAAGTTTTAAGTAATTATAGTCCTAGTTTAACGTTATCTTGTAGAAATAATATGATTACCGGGGACTTCTCCACAATGTTTTTGAAGCTGGACGAAGTAGCCTAACCTGGTTTTGGTAAAGGCGGTCCTTAACCTTTACCTAATACTGAGATAGGATTCCCTATGCAAATAAGTGGGATCCTAAAAGACAGAAAATGAAGCAACTGTTTCCCGCAGCTTTAACCGAAAACATCTCGCTTCATAACAAATCATGGCGTAATGATATATAGCCTATTATATTCCTTATTCAATGTTTTCTCTTACCTTTAGGCCTTGAGATTAACATAAACGAACATTGTCGTCAGCTTTATAGTGTTCATATAAAGAAGTTTAATTAGTTTCGGTTCGATCTCCGACCACCGAATACCTTTTCATGATCGCGTTAAATCCCGTGTAAATACAGTTAACTTTACTTTATTTTTTATATAATTATTGAACTATTAGTTTTTTAGGCATTCATAAACTACACGTAAAACGCATGAGCGAACTTAATCTTATATTCTTATAACATTACTCCTAATAATTTTAACATAAAAACCGTTTCTGTGTCTAAAATATTAAACACGTACTTATTTACGGGTTTGATAGGGCATGTCGATATAGCAACAAAATGTATACATTCTATAGACGCTAATATAATATTATAGCTGAATAGTTTTTTGTTTGATTGTTTGTTTGTTTAAACGCGCTAATCTCTAAAACTACAAGTCGTATTCGAAAAAATATTGTTGTGTTGGATAGAGTATTCATCGAGGAAGGTTATAAGCTATGCAACGTTACGCTACGACTCTTAGGAGCAAAGCAGTGACTATAAACGTTGACAGCGGTTTTGTACTCTGTTTCACCAGTCAAGCGGTTCCAGATAAAGCTAAGCCTGCTGTGACCTACCTCGCCCATTGTCAATTTATTTGGTGACCAGATAAAAAATTGTTTCACATGTGTGTGTATGTTTCAGTGTTTATTTTAAAGATACAAACTTTTCAGTAGTGTTAAAATAATGTAAGTCATATCAGCAAGTTCATGGTCTAGTTTACACTAGAGTAAACTACGACTATTTAATTAATTTCCAAAGCACATATTTTGTAGTATATTCTACCTGTAACATCACAAAAACATTTGTTTATATTACAATTTTAATTTACTGTTTAAAACTTTAAATATTATTGCAATTCTTCTGTGTGTATTAACACGTGACGTGACTGCGCCTGCGATGCGGTGGAATTTCATTACGAATTTTAATGGTCAATGTTTTATATTTAGTTTTTGCGTAAATAGTATAGTTTATATACATACATACCTTCCTACATTATGTATATGACATAGATACTTATTATGGCCTGTGTTTATTGCCAACTTAGTCTGACTCATTTTGTTGTTAGTATCGCAAGAATCTGTTGTTGGTTTATTTCATACAAACAATTTTAGTCCGTCTTGATAATATTATAGAAGCTTTATTAGCAGAAGCAGTTATAGCTGAATGGTCTATCTACTGGCGTCTGACTACACTATAAGACTGACTACAAGGAAGGTATATTGGTGATGTAAGTAATTTAGTGATATCTCTTTCTTCTATATTCTTTAGGAAGAACACCACACAGATACAAGCTAGTATACGAGTTGACAGGCATAAATTACGCAGTGCAGTACACCCTTACTGCCTTTAGTAAATATATTTTTTGCTTGATATCACCTAATTATATATATGTGCTTACTAAAAATAATAGACAACATTGTTAGGAAACCAACCTACACCAGTAAGCCATAATGTTCTTAAATGTTTAAAACATCACGCGTTACCATCCAAAAATAATAACTTAACCTAAACGTAGCGTAAGATCAAATTTATCAAATTGTATTTAAGTGTGGTTTCTACTAGGTACTAGAATAAGAAACTGGTAATATAAACCATCGGCAACATCAAACATTTTTTTCTAACTTTCTCGAAGTTTCTACCTCAACAGAAACTCTTAGAAAACTGGATGATGCTTCCGACACACTTATCGACAGACGTGGGACATTCGCAATAGGAAATGACAATCTTAGTTTAATTAAAACTAAGCGTGGAAAAGCGGAAGGTGTTGTTACACTTTGTAGCTGTTGCAGAAGAAATCAATTCAAAATTTAAGTGTAATAAAGCTAGCCTGACACCGTTAGGAAGCTGGACTGAATATATTGTAGTATACGTTTATATGGTATAGTTGATAATAACCGCGAAAACTAGTTTTTTTGTACAAGGCTTTAAAAAATACGTTTTTAGCGGCTTAAGGTAGCATTCATATAGACACTAAACATTAAAAAAATGATCCGTACCTTGAAGAAAAATTATGATAATTTATAAATGTACAGGCACTGTCAACATGTGTTTTCTAACGGTTACCTCACACGATGTCTTTACAATGACAATTGTTGTAGGACAAAAGCCTTTGGACCGACACTCAGCAACGTCCGTTCATAATTCTGAATGGCAATTAAAACTGTCAATTGTTTCTACGATATTTTGTACTCGTGCAAAAAACTATTGTTCGTAACGAATACCCATGAAGGTTCAATACCGAATAATTGATATTTTAAATATTAATAATTCAATAAACTAGAATACGTGCTCGCGTGTGATACTTTCGAATGCATTTAGTTGTTATGACCTCTAAAATCAGTACGCGTAGAACGAGGTAGCAATGGACATAAAAACTGTTACAGCCAAATTAGAAAAGTGAGGTTTTAAAGACATACCTTTGTCGTGCTCTGTATCTGCAAGAAGGTTGCGATGCCAGCTCGTACGCGGTTCTTCACGCCCCTTATCGTCCCTTTAGAGCTTTTGATCGTTGACGGTGTGTCTTCAGTTTTGTAATCCTTTATGCCTGCAAAGTACTCCATTTCAGACACTTCACAAACACTCTTAGCATCAACACTAACACTTTGCACATCATCAAATTGTTTTTCATTGAGATGAAAATCATAAAACTTGTCCGTATCAAAATAATGGCTACTATAAAACATTTGCTCTTGTTTTATCTTGTCCTGTTGCTTTCGCTCCTCGTATGTACTCTCACTAATCAGAGGCGTTTTAGAACATAAGGTTGCAGGCAACGATTCTGTCGTATTTTTTGTTTCTCTATGAACCTGAGAAACTAGACGGAACGAAGTGAGCTGTGCGCTTTCTTTCGGAATATTAGCATTCTCATTATTATTCTGGTTCGCTTCCTGTTCGTGTGGCTCGGACTGCAACTCACTTTCAGTTTCAACTGTATTTAGTTTTACTGAACGGTCTCTTATGTCTTGCAGCAGACCTTGTGGTAGAAAGCTACTGTCTTTATTGTTCACTTTATTATACGTCACTGGCGCGCTCGGTGATTCCGTACTCTGTTTCTTTTCTTTTTTACTATATTCGCTATGACTTTCATCGGCGTGCACGCTTATATTCAGTTCGCTGCTATTCAGAGAATCGCATGATATATTTGAATCGTTGTCTTCAAAGTCCACTTCGCTTAAACTGCTCCCGTTTGTTGAGCTGATTAGCGTTACAGATACAGCTTTCTTTTTTGAACTAGATTTGGAAGTCTTCTTTTTCGGTAGAGGTGGTGGAGTTCCGTCAAGGTCGCTGCAGGTGCCGGAGTCTAGTGTATCACTTGGAGAGCACTGACCGCTCGACATTACCATGTTCGTCATCGAATTGACGAAGGAGTTGCAGTATATGTAGGGTGCTTTATCCGTCTTCAAAGATTCCACGTTGTCAAGAATCTTCGGTTCACTTTCATCGACGTTGATTCTAACTAGGCTGTTATTTTTCTTGCAAATATCTTGAATTTTAAATGGATCAAAGTCAACGTCACTTTTGAGATGTACGCTCGATATTTTAGGAGCCTTAGGTTTTTCTGAATCTGTGTTTATTTTGATTGTGACCACATGTGGGCCGTTAAGAGCGTCCGTACTAGGCGTACTCACAGGTCGTTCTGACTGGGTCGCCGCTACGAATACCGTTGTAGATGGAGTCTTAGAATTAAGGACGAGAGAGTGCATCGAACTTAGTGAGTCCATCCGGAGATTGGTGGCGGTGAACCCGTTTGTGCTCATGTTAACTTCATCGTTTGTAATTTGCGTGTAAGTTGTCGAACCTCTCTGCTTTCCTTTTGGAGGTAGAGGAGGGATGTATTCGACACTGGGGCGCGTCGTAATTTCTTCCATCATTGTGGCGGCTAATAAATTGGCATAATTAACGGTGCTTCTCGTTTGCAATGCTGGTCAGGTTCGTTCAGATAGTGGTAGATATATAAGGCATAATGGTTCCGGTGACCGTTTGTGACTGGGTCAATAATCCGCTCAAGTGGCCTGTATTTCTATCCGTTTGTTTACATCTGTAAAAAAAGAAAAAGTTTACATTAATACAATACGTTGTGTAAGTCTGTACTCGATACGTGCAGGATTTGTTTATATTCATGTATTGCTTATAATACTAATAACCTACATAGCATTTTAAAGTATGTGTCAACACTAAAAGATCACGTAAAGTCGTTCACTGCAACGCAATTAAATTACTCAAATGTAAATAACACATCTTTTTCAATACCAGAGATCCGACGCAACCAATCTTACGTAACTAATACTTGTTAATTAAGTTGTAAGTATGTTACAATTGTTTCTAAAAAGCACGTCATTTTAACTGTGTATACGTTGACTTGTTCGAATGCTTTAAAACTACGCCACAAGGGCGACTTTAAAGCAAACTTTTGTTTATCAGTAATAGCAAGAAGTATTAAATAAAATATATTATTGAACAGGAAATTCATTAGCAATAAAACGAACTAATGTCGCATCTCCCGCTGGAGGTTTCGGTTTATTCATGTTTACGTAATGCTTGTCAATGTGAAAGCAGTCGTTTCAATTTTAAAATATGTTATAAAAACGATAGATATTTTAGATTCATAAAACTTCGAATTAGTATACATTTCTATGTAGACAAACAAACCGGTGTATGACGAGGACTGGCCATTATAAATATCATAACAATATCAGACAAGTAACTTTTTAATTTTTAATAGAATAAGAAATCGCCTGGCAGTCGAATTTCGGCGGTTTTGAATGTCTTGTTTTATTTATTTATTGTCCAGTATAACTTGAATTGTCATTGTACATACTTTTGTGACAGATCAAAATATATACAGCACGCTTATAGCTTTATGTAGAGGATGTAATGCATATTCTATGCTTTTGCGTCCCACTAATGCGGGACCGAAGCATTAACCTAGGGTTGCACATCATGCAACCGCAGGAAATACAAACAATCACTGCTAATAGGATCTGGATGTTTCTTGGAGACATAAGTCTGAGCAGTGAACTATAAAGCAAGAATGCGCTACAAAAGACCAGATATGGTCGAGGTAGCTGGCTGAGGTACCAAGCACTCAAAACAATAATAATTACAAATGATAGCTATAAGTAGCCGTATTACATATTGTTTAAAAATTTTAGCTTTCTGCCCTTCTTCAACATACAAACTTTATGTATTCCAAATTTCATATGCCTGTCTGTGCGCGTTTGTTAAAAAAATCATACAAAGAATTCTCCTCGCGTAGATATTTAATTATATTATTACACATGATGATAGATAGATAGATATCTCTTTATTTGTACACTATTTTTACAATACATTTACATAATAAAATTATATCAAGAATAATATAATGTACAAAGGGCGGCCTTATTGGTAGATGCAATCTCTTCCAGGCAACCTTAGGATGGATCAAAATGATTCGGAGAGACAGTGGCAGTTGATGGTGTATTTACAAAAAAGAACAAAAAAATTCAAAATAATTTATCATTTCTAATAAATATTAAAATATACAGATATTCTACACTAACCTACTTAACCTACTATAAATACCAATACACATATATGTATGTATGTATAACAAATATACATACATAAACCATAAACTATATTATATACAATACATACACATACAGTACAACTAAAGTGAAAGGTGATGTTCATATACCATTTTTTTTAAAACAGTTATTGATTGTGCTCGCCTAATGTTAATTGGTAATGCATTCCACAAGCGTACAGCTTGAACAGTAAAAGAACGATCAAAAATTTTTGTGGAATGCTGTGGCATGTGGATGGTCATAATTATATCCTAGGATTGTAACTGAAATAATTATAAATGATTTCTTCATTTATAAGTTTAAATGAAGAAATCATTTATAATTATTTTTATGCCTTACCCAGATATTTTAAACGTATTTTTAAGTATAAGTAGTTTTCCTACAAGCTAAAATATTTCCAGTTCTCGTCATTCCAGCGTTTTCGAGTCAAAATTAATGATGCGCAGGGACAAGGTAAGCAGGAAAGCATAGTGATTCATTAGGAAAGTATCTTTGTTTTCCATTCCATAGTTGTCACTCAAAAGCCTTTCTTCTGCATTGGTTATAAGTTATCAAGAATATGTGCCCTCCCAAACATTTTGTCTTAATCGCAATAGCCATTACGGTAAGTATTGTTCGTCAACGAATTTCTTATAAATTATAGGTAGAACAACAATTTGACCACCATTATTCAAAGGTTGTCTTGGAAGAAGTTTGTCAGTGACAGTTCTTTGTTGAAGACTACAAAGCGGCCTATTAGCAATACTCGATGAAGGCGATAGTGATAATGTGAACAACAGCGCTATCACTCATTATTTGAATGGTATGTGGATAACGATTCCAAAATATACTCTTAATAGAGTCTTTGGGGACCGTAACCGCCGATATCGAACTAGCTTTTAGCTTTTTTTTTTGGGCGAAAAGTATGTTTGTGTGTCATTCTCTGTATTTCATGATGATCGGTTTCGTAGTTACGTAAAATCGTTACAAATAACCAAACAAACACACACACATTTATGACATTAGTTAGAATTCTAAATAATTTTAAAACAGAGCATAATACAACCGATGATTCAGTTGTATTATGCTCATGTTAGGGTGAGCATTCCAACCGTGAATCTGCATTAATTTACATAATCATTTGGTGATATCTTTTTAAAATCTAGACTGAAGTGAAAGTATTGTTGTTCAAATACTATCATAAATTGTAAATTTGATTTATATACTACACAATAAAAGTAAAGATGGGAATATTATTAATAAGTTTATTGAATAACTATGGCGATGTCACACAGTTACTGTGGTTACTATACGTAATACCTATACCATATATTTTATGAATCATTTATATTTATATAAATATATTATATTTTTTTCGATGCCAAAGGTTGACGACCGGGTGCTTTGGCGCACATTGGGAGAGGCTTGTATCCAGAAGAGGAATGCAATAGGCTAATTAATTGATTATTTGGTTGCAAGTGCTTATCACAGAATCTACCAGCCGGAATTAATAAATTATTTTTCAGTTAGACTGTTTATTGAGGAAGTCTATAATATATGAGCAGATACTGTGAAACACAGCTAGATAAATATTAAAATTCAAGTACCTATATGTTAGCTTTTAGATTTAAAACAGGATTATTTATCTATACTAATATTACAAAGCGGAAATGTTGCTTTGTTTAGCGTGTTTCAGCGTATTTGTGTATCTGTGTCTGTCTGTGGCACCAAATGTCCTAAACGGATGAAGCGATTTGATTTCTTTTTTGTTTGAAAGGTGACTTGATCGAGAGCGTTCTTAATATCATTCGAAGATCATCTTTTCCAGTCGAGGAAAAGATTTTTGAGTCAGGGCTATTTAATTTTTTAAATTTAAATCTACTTGAAATTAAAACAAACTATCTTGGATACGTATCTAAGGTATCTATCGCATGACTTGACCTTGGATAAATAAGTCACTGCACTCTTCCATCTAAAGTCTGCTCACGCGTCTCATGTCTGCACGTAAACACGGAGACGGTAAATCTTTATAGCCAGATCAGACAGGGGATTTGCATGGACAACACTGGCATTGGTTATAAGGTTTAATAGTTTCTACTTTGTAACACTATAAAGGAAGGGCACAGCCACAGAAATCTAAATAAGGTAATTTCTGTGGGCACAGCAGATTTCTGCTCAAAACGTAATCTCAGGCACTACTGGTTCCAATGCAAAAATTCTGATAGTGTTGGATAGCCCATTTATTGGGGAAGGCTATATAACATCACGCTTCCGCCAATAGGAGCACAATAGTGACCATAAACGCAGATGAAACTGCGGGGACGGCTAGTGTAATAATAATACTCTTTATTGTACATCAGGTATTAAAAAGAAAAAAAAACTGACAACTATAAACAGGTTTACTAACTTTTAAACTTTCGCGTTCCATGATATAATATTATCTACGTATTTACGGGAATTCAGAGGCAGTCAGGCAATTCAGAGGTATGTAATACCTTTTCGTGATCGCGTTAATTCCCGTAAATACGTAGATAATATTATCTAGACAGGTTTGTACAATTCTCACAAGGCAATCTCTTCCAGGCAACCAAGGATGGAGAGAATACGTCACAGGGAGTGTACATTTAGGTTGGTTTACAATACTTTAATTTGGCAACATGGAGTTGATCTGATGTTGAAGCCAGGAAGTGGATAGTAGACATCAGTGGCTATAGCTCAAATGGGTAGTTTTGACGAGTCCAACAAATTGGGCTTAGTACCGATAGTCTGATTATAAAGCCAGGAGGTCCACCTCCTACCAACGTAGAACACTTTTTTAATTTAAAATTCGGTTTGCCATTAAAAATTATTTTTAGGACTCCGTACCCAAAGGGTAAAAACGGGACCCTATTACTAAGACTCTACTGTCCGTCTGTCTATCACCAGGCTGTATCTCATGTACGGAATCCTTTGTGCGTGAGCCCGACTCGCACTTGGCCGGTTTTTTTTATTTTAATAAACTATTTTTTTTCTTCTCACACACGGCCGTCTGATCTCAAACTAGGCAGAGCCTGTACTATGGTAACCAGACTGCTGATAAACATACTTATATATTACTAAATACATACATATTATAGATAAATTACACCCAGACACAGAACAAATTATCGTGCTCATCACACAATTATTTGTCCTGGGTGGGAATCGAACCCACAACCTCTGGCTCAGCAGTCAGAGTAACTAATCACTAGAAGAACCGGCCAGTCACTATAATTTATTAGATTGTGGTTGTGAAGTTCCATGGGGAATAGCCGAGTGCTTGTTTGCAGTCTTAGAAATATAAAAAAAAAAAATGCTGTTTGGGTTTGTAGAACGGTTTTCTTTCTTTCGTTTATCTTACTATCTTACTTACGTTATTGTATTATATTAAAATCCGTACGAATATACATTATTTAACGTCAATAAAAACGTCAGTACTTTGTATTTAAAAAAAGAATTTATTCTAAAAATACCAAATACAATATCACATGAACGGTTCGATTCGTACACGGACCAAAAATGTTTGTGATCCTCAAATAGTTGTTCCGAGTCTGAGTGTTCTTTGTGTCCGTTCTTTCAATGTTTATAAAGTCCCGCGACACACGAATCAGTCTTAATTCATAATGCAGGAGTTGTATTTAAAAGAAAAAAGGAAGATTGATTACGCGATGCCAGGCAATCTTCAACAAAATTACTGGTCCTGTGGCTGGAAGATGATTCAATCATCATTACGCTCTGTTACAACATTGTTAGGACTGTTTGTCAAAGCGTTATTTAAAAAACACTTTCCCTCGTTCAATTATCTGTACGGATTGCGTTTTTCTAATGAATTTTTATGGTAGATTCTCCACGGTAGCTTGTAGAATTATGTTTAAAATTGTTTTTTTTTTTCGTGTTATCATCAAATAAATTAACAAACAAGATTAATGGCCATAACATTTTTGTTGTAAAATAAAACCAAAACCTTTTAAACAAAAAGAAAAGTTGAAAAATATTGTCATGGTAATAAAATGGCGGTTAATGAGACAATCGTCCCACTTGTTCGACCCACAAATCAAAAATTATATTTTTCAAGCTACTTTCAACATTGTTAAACTTTAATTGTTATCTAAATCCGTTTAAAATATGTGTGTGCATACTAGGAAACTTTGTATAATAAATGTATTAAAGATAATTTTGAGTTAATTATATTTTGAGACAAGCATATCGTTGCAATCGATTTTAATAATATTTTTTTCCCTTTAAATTCCACCAATCAATATATTTTGTATCAAGTAGATATGCTAATTTTGTTAAAACATATATAATATCTACATGGTTGATCCAAGTGTATAATCAGTTAGGTACAAAGAAATGTGTTTTCGAAAGGCGACTAGAAATTGAAGTGTGAGAGGCGTCCCCTTCAAGGTAAACCCACAACTCTGTCATTTGCGACACGCAGTGAGATTTCAAAACAAACCTCGTTATTTATCAGAAACAGAATATGCGGTTCACGAAAGCAATGACCGTGAGTAGATAATTATACAAGCTGTTAAAATATCACTAAAAATGTATGCCTACTTTTAATATGTTGACTTTACCTCACATACAAGTTTAGAAAAAAGTACGAGTATTGTTTGAGAATAAATAGTGACGAACCTAATAAATTTCAAATCAGACATATCAGACTTATATTACAAAGTAGCCGTACCCCGCAGTGTCACCCACGTTTATGGTCACTGCTCTGCTGCTAAGCGTCGTAGCGTGATGTTACATAGCGTATTATCTTCCTCAATGAATGCTCTATCCAATAAAAAATTTTTCGAATCCGACTGGTGGTTTCAGAGGATCTTTGCATGACTAAACCCCTGACGCTCAAACCTTTGTAAAATTCCTTGGATCTTATAAAAGCGTCAGAGAGCGATTAGTTGGATACGGTGCAAGACCGTATATTGTAGAAGGTTTGACCTCTCTCGAAGACTAGTTTCAGTTGTAAAAGCTCATTATTGTGGATGAAAGGATAACTTTCACATCCATGAAAGCCTTAATAAATAATAAATTTCATATCATCTCGGTTCTCTACATATAAAAAGTTAACATTATCACTTAGGAACAGAAACGAAGATTTAAAACTTTATATAATGGTATTAGTATCGAATTCATAAATATGGGATTATGACGTAAGTGTAATAAGTTTCATTGACCAATAGCCAACAGTGAAAGCATTTAATTGGTTTTCTTTTTATGATTCAACAATAAATTAGTTCCCATACTAGCTAGGTAATAGCTTAGTAGATATCTATTAGACCAGCAAGTTGTCTAAATAGATAATAATAGTAAATATTACGTAACACATCACTAAATTCGTTTAGAATGAAGTTTTTAGCAGTGCAAATGCAAATAATGTGCAAAGTGGCCGTTAAAAGAGTATTTGTATTATTGACTAGCTGTGCCCACGGTTTCACACGCCTATAATTTAAAAAAAAATCACATCAGCGCAAACGAATAACGCAGTTCGGGGGCACTTTTTCTTCTAAGTTACTTACAAAAATATTTCAAGGCTAACGGAGAGGTGTAGCGTAATGCTTGATAGCTTATCCTATCCCTAATAAATCTAGCTATCATATCTACTGCAATTAGATCCAGATATTAGTGTGTTTAAGCAAACAAGCAATCAAACAAAAAGTCTTCTTAACGGAGTTATATGAAGGTAAGGAAAAGAATTATGTTTTTAAAATCCTTTAAAAGGAATATTAAAATTAAAAGTGTTTAACTAAAGTTCCCAAGAATCTATCTTAGGGCCCTACTTAATTCTTTCAGTTTATAAGAGTTATGTTTATAGCTATATCTATAATTTTTTACACTAATGTTTTTTCTACTATCGTGTCGATTTCTGAGGTTCTACTGGTTTGAGGCACTTAGTAACTGCTAACTCGGACATCTGGTAGTGAAAGTACAAAGTACCATCCTTTGTCAACAGTTAATGGCTGGTTATATAACATCGAATTTGATGGAGTTTGTGCAATAATGACAATATGATTTGTGGAATTGGTATTTATGGTATTATTATAGTTTCTTTTTTGTTGTTCTTGGTATAATTAATAACCTTATTTCGTTACATTAAGAGCCATAGGTTGAGTTTTGAAAATAAGTTTTTTTTTTAAATTTAAGTGTAAAGTCTATACAAACCTTTTTTAAATATAGTTCCACAATGTGAGTATCACCTTTATCCATTAGGTATGTCTATCTCAATACTGCCAATAAAATAAAATATTAAACTTTCTATAAAAGCATAATGGCACACGAACGCAATATGTTATATTGTCTATTAGAATACTATGTATGTACTCCAGTGAACTCGATAAAAATATCTGGTGCAATATATGATGGCCGGTTATCACGGGACGGGTATGTCAGGAAAACACGTCATGATTTCCATTAATTTTTCGCTCATATTTTCGTGATGATATTTGCAAATTTGTCAAGACTAGTATATTTCAAACCGTATAATTCACCCGCGTAAGTCCTGATCCCGTAGGAATATCGGGATAAAAAGTAGCCTATATGTTAATTCAGGTCTCCAGCTATCTACATCCCAAGTTTAATAGCAATTGGTTTAGTAGTTTTGGCGTGTAAGAGTAACAAATATCCATCCATCCATCCATCCATTAATCCAAACATTCACATTTATAATATTAGTGGGATCATTTTTATAACTCGCCCGGTATAATGTGTTAATAAACAAATTCTCATATCTATGCTAAACTAGTAGCTCTATACTGGACTTTAGTAGATTATCTTCACGGCTTGAACCAGCTTACTTATTGGCTTCCTTGTTTGTATAAAAGTATTAAAGAGAATAGTTTTTTACAATTATTTAATTTATAAAGATCAAAAATAAGTGCCTGTTCAAAACATCCGCTCTCATAGGAAATGTTGAGCAACAAGATATCATGGAACAATCAACGTTCAAAGAAACAGAAGTTCAATTCCACCGGAACACAATGTGCGTTTCCACGCTCTTATCCACGTTTAACTTCAAATGTCAAAGAGCATAAAGAAAGTTAACATTAAAAAAACGACAGTAATTATGACATTGTATGTATTTGCATTATTACCACTGCAAGCGTTTCCTCCTTTCATTGACAACTGAAGTGACAGTACTTAGAAAGAAAACAATTTAGTTTTTAAATGGAGGAGACTGTCTACTCCAATACAATAAAGTATTGTTTAAAAGTTGGTAATTTGAGGACATTCTAAAAGAAATAAATAAACCATTTGTGTGTAATATAATCATCTTTATTATTATTTAGATTTTGTGCTGCAAAAGAAATAAGATTATTTTTTTCTTGTGAAAAGTTTTAAAGTAAGTGAAAATAAGGTTTAATTAAATCGAGATGATGTTCAGTTACTTAGCACTGGTACTCAGAAAGGTGTAATAAGAAAATGACGTTTTTAGGATCTGAAAAAAATAGAATAATAAATTAGATTAAATAAAATATTTTTGTGTTTCTGTTGTTTTTAGTAACTCGTAAAGCTTACTGCAGCCGTTTGAGCAACTCCAATTTTAGCGAGGCCTAAAGCCTGCACATATATCGGTTCTTGTACATTTATTAGGAAAATGGTTATTGTTCTTCTATTCTTTATATCCATATGTTCCCACGGGATACCGTATACGGCATCTTTTAACTTTTCACTCTGAAATAATGTCGCGTTAATAAATCAAGAATAGGCATCGACTAATTACTTTTAGAGCCTGTGGGGGAACGGATGTTATGTTCCTCCAACCCAAAGGATTAGTAGTTACTATGTAGTTCGGTTTGCCCTTGCTAGATGTCACTGAAGTATGTTTGTGATGTATGTGGAAGTCGCCACAAGTAAATATAAAGTCTTATGATTCCTTAAAACTACGTGATATAGACAAATTTAATTGGACTGATTGAAAACGTGACTCTACAGTAGATGAGGCTATTTTGGTAACCAAAGTTCCATGGCAGGGAGGATAAGTTTATAAAAACCAATATAAACACTATCAATGTATGTTACCTTCACTCGTACCGTGTGCTTGTATATCAAAATAGTTATCTTTTTCGATTGCAACAATAACTGTCGTGATTTAACAAACCAAATATGTATGTTATGTTGTGCCCAGAACGGTAGGTCGTGGGGTACGCACATGCCGGGTGTTTCATACCACAAGCAAGGTGCAAAACGAATGTTGGCGTACGGCTATCGAGTTTTATGTTATTTCTGAATATATTATTATTGGAAATTAATTTATCTACTGAGACTTTCAGCATAAAGGCACTAAATTAATTATTTGCGTATACGTATGTACATTAACTGGGCACCGGTGTGGGTGGCCGCGTCACCGTCCCGTCCCGCCCACTATCTGCCAAAACCTTAAGTTAATGAATAATTAGCGTCCAATATCGTTTAAGAAATAACATAATTGACATACCATAGTGCCTATAAGTTCAAATATAGCTGAAGTTTGTATCAATTCTAGAACCAGCATAATAGTAAGTGGCACATACCGCGTCATATTTTCTATGCTCTGAAATAACAATTGAAAATATTTAAGGATCGAAACCACAAAACGAATGACACATTTCTTTTAAATATTTATTTGACTAACCATTTGAGAACATCCCAATAGCAGCAAACACAGATTCACTTGATGGTAGGAGTAATAAATAAATAGCGGTGGGCCGAAAGCATCCGATACTTCGTTAGTAAAACTGTAAATATTTAATATATTTGCTCCAAAAATACTCGCAATACGTGCACTGCACAGGTGGGTACGAGGACGAGTGATTCGTGCAGTTAGGGATGTATGTGAAGTGCTCGCATGGATGAAGGTTTGTTTATTAATAAAATTTAAGGCACCTATACCAGGCAGGTACGATGTTTTTTTTTTTAATTAAATAAAAAAGATAACAAAGATGTTTTTTTAAGTTATATAAAAAGATAAATATTATACATAATATATTTTAATATTTCAGTAATAAACACTTAATTTTTCAAATTGATGAACAAAACAATTTGTTTTTAAAGACAACTCCTAAGAATGATTCCTGTGTCGCGGGGGACTTTACAAACATTGAAACAACATATTTGTCCTAAGTACAGACTTAGGACAAATATTTGTGGATTCCACATATTTTTGTCCCGTGTGGGACACTCGGCGCGGCTTAGTGGCAAGGTGACCATTTTAGCCATTGCGCCATGCGTGCAATCATTTTGCCAATTTATTCTCTTTATACTAGTATTTTAAACATATTTTTAATATCTGAAGGGCTTAAACCTTAAACTTAGCAATGCAACACTTTCTTAAATCACTAAAAGGGCATGACTCTAGCATGCAGTTACAAAAAGAATTAAAAAATAAATATTAAATTAAAATTTATGACTTTGACGTCTGAATTTCTAGTTTTTTTTTTTTTTTAATAATAAAGAATACTAGCAACGTGGGTCACACATTACTAGTATTCTTGTTAACCCCTCCAGCTAAGGTAAATTTTCACCTCCGTTTCTCATAAAAGCAGGTGGAATGTTCCCTGAGGCTTCCTTCTTAGGGTATACCCGGGTCCCCTGCAATAGTGTGGTTTTGGTTGGTTCGATTCCGACATACCACTTTACCATAAGCTCCGGTTAGGTGATGACCCGTGGTGGTTTCCACACGATAAAAAAAAAGGTGGAATGTGTAAAGTTAAATATTTTAAATCGAACATATTTTTTCTGTATTCGAATTATTCAATCTGTTTTTGAGAAACACCATAAAAATTAAGTTCAAAAATTGTGCATGTTGGTAAAAAAAAATGTTTGATTTAAAATCTTTAGGCAAGTGTTCTATGGTCAAATACACCCTGTATAGTTACTCGACTATCAGGCGATGGTAATTGATACAGTCGTGTAGCTTCTTCGTTACACATTTGATTTCTTCCTCGGAGTACATTTCTGCGTGAACATTTTGACCATTATAAGATAAAATGTTCTTCTTGGCTGGCAGTGGAAAGGAACCCAGATCATGAAGGAGAATCTTAAAATGTCCCCAGATGTGGAAAACAGTAATGAAAATTATCACAGCCACCATTTGAAATAGCGACCCTATAAAATACGACTCAATCCTGAGAACAAAAAATAAGACATGACATTATGGGCACAGTTTCTTATTTTGACATTTGTCTCATACTTTTCTTAGACTATTAATAATACTAATAAAGCCTTCAAATATATCTAGATGATATCTGAAATCCTCGCTCCATTCTGAATAGCAAGCCGAACGTATAGGATTATTTGAAATTAGCCGTCTGCTCCGCTGCTATTTATCGTAGCTTAATGTTATATAGCCTATAACTTTCCTTGATAAATGGGCTATACAACATTAAAAGATTTTTTCAATTCGCAACAGTAGTTCCTGAGTTTAACGCGTTTTACCAAACAAACAAACTCTTCAGCTTTATAAAATAAGTATAGATTTTGCATCTTGTAACGGAAGATTTTAATATATGGATTTTTAATAATATAATATTTTTTTAAGCTTAAAGTTTTTATGTATTAATTATATTATATTCCACCATTGGGCATGCCAAGAAAGAGCTCTTGGCTGTGAATATGGTAAACAAATATTAATTTAAATTATACTTTAAGATCTGTAACTGTGTTTCCATATTCGCAAATGAACAAATTAATAAATGTTTCTCACTAACTTAACTTACGATTAAGAGATTACTGTTTTGAGACTAAACCTGACATACTAAGTCTCCTAACACAATAATTAACTTAGTAGGAGGGCAGTAGCATAACTAGTAGTCTGAAACCCACTGTATTAGTAGTATAAAAAAAAACTTACCAATTTATCAAATTACCAATAATATAGCCGCGTAAACTACTTGATATATCAATGGGGAAGTAAAAATAAGCAGCTTGAATGTATGTAATATTGTGTGTGTTTTCTTTGTCATAGTTTCCTTCGGCATAATTTGTGTATAACGGTCCCAAGTTATATAGTATTATGTAACTGTACATTAAAAATTCAGAAATCCGCATAAAGAGAAATGACAGAAAGTGCACGCGTTTATGAGTCTGAAATTAAATTATTATATTAACTCAACTTAAATTAGAGACTGGGATTTTAAAAAGCAATACCATTTTAAAAAAGAAAAATTTAAATGAAGAAAACCCTACAGAACTTTTAAAATATTATTTGAAGAAATTTTACGCATATTATTAAAATTTCCCTATTACCTCTTTTGCCCTCTTGGCTGACTGTTCATAACATGTATTTCTTATGTATTATACACGAAAACCCAAATGGGGCGAAAAAATATTAAAAGTAGGGCAAATAGAAATAAAAAACGATTTCAATTATTTTTGAGGACAAAGAAGAAAAATATGGTGTGAAAATATATGAATGTGTAAGAAATCGAAATTAATGTATACTAACCTCCATTGCAAACTCGGACATGTCTTTAAAGTAAAACAGATGCATTTTGTTTAAAAATGATGAAAGCATGATTTTATATGCCGATGCTAGAGATATCGTAACGTAGGTGAACTAAAAACAACATTAAAACACAACATTATAACGCCCTACAAGTTTTCTTTCTAACACAATTTGTCACGAAATGAGAATGGCTTCATGAAAAATGTACTTCCAGCATATACAAAGTCAACAAGTATGAACTTAAGTTTGATATATGAAATAAATTTCGTTATATCGTGTTTTTCATTGCAATGTTTATTAGTAAAACCTTCTTTTATTAGTATTATTAGTAAAACAATCCTTTTTTCTGGACTATTATTAGTAAAACAATCCTTTTTTGTGGAACAACGGGCAAACGAGCAGACGGGTCACCTGATGGTCATACCACCGTCACAAATGGACACCTGCAACTCAAGATTCACAGGCGTGTTGCCGGCTTTTAAGGGAGTAGCGTAAGGAGGGGAAGTGGCAGGTGGGTTAGGGCCTCCGGTAACCTCACTCACTCAGCGAAACACAACTTTTCGACGAGCCAAGCATTGCTCCACGACGGTTTTCTGTGAGGTCGTGGTATCATTCCGGTCAAGTCGGCCCATACGTGCCGAAGCATCGCTCTCCCACTGAAAATTATGTGTTTTGTCCCTCGTAATAGGAATCAGCGTGTATTCATCTATCGAACACGTTTCTAGATTCCGTACTGCTTCTAAATATTTTCTAATAGCTTGACTCAAGAATGGGATCCATATCCATATAGTTGTACGAAAACTAGAGACTTTACTTGTCTCCTGGGTCCAAATACTTAGTTTTGTAAATATAAAATAAATAATTATAAATGTTCTTACCGCGGCTACTGTGTAAGAAATCATCATTGTGCACATCTGTGTTAATTCCAAAAAATTTAAATCTCTTTCCTTAATATAAATGCCACTGGCGATCACTAAGGATATATAGAATATCAAATATGCCACTCCAAGTATGGCCCTTTTAGCTGATAACTTATCAATGGCTTCGTCGCATGGCCAACAGTTTACTATTATTAAGTAGAAACGCAATAATTTGTAGTATTTGTAGTCTAGTGGTTGATTGATACCTCTGAAAGATATAGGGCTTTGTCACGTCTGTATGACTATACAGAGTGTATTTGACAATAGAACACTCACTTACATTACTGAAAGGCATGCAGTTACAAAAATAATCTTTGAAATCAAAAAGTGTGTGTGTGCAATTCACACACGGCAGAAGTGAAACTTCAGAAAAGTAGACTACGAAAGAATGAGAAATTAAATATAAAAACAACGCAAATAATGTACTAATGTTAATAAATTAAATTTTATATAATTTATATAAAAGTTTTTGGTCAAATTAACAAAGATGTGTTAAATAATTAACATAAATTATTAACCAACGAATTTTAATACGCAAATTCACAAAAATGATACCACGTTGACATTGACGTATCTGAAGGCTTGGTAGTACGCAGGCGCAAAGACAAAGATTATAAAACACACTGTAAGCTTGTATTCTATCTCATTATCTCGCAGGCTAAATCCTATTTATGAATATGTTTGTCTCTTTTTACTGTCGATTTTTCGTTTCATCGAATTTCAAATCCCAACCATTTTAAAGACGTTTCACTTCAAAAAGTATCCTGTATAAGTATTGGTATATATTACAACTAGCTGCGCCCCGCGGTTTCACCCACGTAAGGCCCGGTGCCGTGGGAATAGCGGGATAAAAAGTAGCCTATGTGTTAATCCAGGTGGCCAGCTATCTACATAGCAAGTTTCATCGCAATCGGTTCAGTAGTATTGGCGTGAAAGAGTATCAAACATCCATACATCCATACATCCACACATCCATACATCCACACATCCATACATCCACACATCCATACATCCTCACAAACTTTCAAGTTTATAATATTAGTAGGAATTATGAACGTTTGAATTTCCAAGTATATTACTCACGTTTCTCATAAAAGCAGGTGGAATGTGTACAGCTAAAGATTTTAAATCGTACATATTTTCTTATGTAGGGAATAAACGCGAACAATAGATATTACATATCTTTAAATTGCCCGGCTGATCAATGATCTGAATGATCATTGATCAGCAATTGTGGCCTGTGACCACGGGCAGTGAAACCTGGTCGAAACATCAGGCAATTTAAATGTATGTACTGTGCAAAGGTATACTATACTACCTCTTGATAGCGTTAATCCCCGTATTAATAATTATGCATTTATCATGGAACGTGAAAGTTTAAAACAATTATATTAGTATAAAGAATTTTAGTTTAGTAGTTTCTAAACTTATCAGCTACAAACAAATATTCCTCTTTGTAATATTATTAGTAAAGATTAGAAGTATAGAAAATTTGATTTATTGTCATAATATCTTGACTTTTGTCAATTATGTGTTTTTTTTAATTATTGCTTATTGATTACTACAATCCTTGATTGATTTTATTTCCGTAAATATTTTTTAACCGACTTCAAAAAAGGAGGAGGTTCTCAATTCGACGACGTACTTTTTTTTATGTTTGTTACCTCAGAACTTTCGACTAGGTGAACCGATTTTGATCATCGTTTTTGGTTTGGTCCAGTTCTGACAATGGCATCCATGAGAAAACCATATAAATCTTCTAAGGAATAGTTTTCGGTTTTTTTTTTAAAGAATTATAACTGTATACATGTTTTGTTTAACCAAATTTAAAAGTACGGTTTTTTTAATCTACACCCAAATATTCAACGTGAATTTCAAAAAACTTACTCTATGGCGTCTTCAATAGTAAAATATTCTTTTATCCTCTGCATTTTTAATGTACGTGAAACTTCAGATAAGTTTTTAAACGCCTTATTTGTAAGCAGGATGAGACGAGAGTGAACAGAAATGCTATTTTTCTTTCATTATTCACTTCTGAATTATTTATTAAAATTTTATTAATTAAAAGAAATTAATTCCTTTTAAAAACTAATACGCCTATAAATATAATTACCTATAAAAGTTGTAAGTGTAATTAAGACTTTCACAAGAAATGCCTATAATGTCTTTAACAATGTACAAATGGCTTGTTCTTGTAGTTAAAAAAAATATATATACCAATACTTATACAGGGTGTTAGTGAAAGGCTCCCGAAAACAAAGACAGGTGATAGTACTAATGGTACCTTTGATGAAGGGTCAGAAAAAAAAATCGATCCCGATGAAATTTTTTTTTTTTTTGTAAAGCATTTTTCATGCTCCATTATGTTTGCACAGCTAAAAACAGCAGAAGGTCGCGCGAGTTCGGCGCCCGCGCGTCAAATGACCAGAGCGTCAATTACATACTATTGTTTTCGTAAATCGCATCGTATCGCATCATATTATCGTTCTTTAAATAAGACACGATAGCTTTAATAACAATGGTTAGTCTTATTAAGAATCATGTATTTATTAGTATACGGTGAAGCAACAGTTAGTTGAAATTTAATCCCACTAATATTATAAATGCAAAAGTTTGGATGGATCAATGTTTGTTACTCTTTCACTCCAAAACTACTGAACCGATTGAGTTGAAACTTGGTATGTAGATAGCTGGAGACCTAGATTAACGCATAGGTTACTTTTTATCCCAATATTCCCACGGGACTTACGCGGCTAAAACCGCGGGGCGCTGCTAGTAATAGATATATCTAAAAAAACCTATGCGTGGTATACGTAGTTGACTTGAGAACCTCCTCCATTGTTTCGTTGGATAAAAGGAAGTTAACATAATGAAATCACCGGAATTGATAAAACCGCTTTTAATTGAAAGGTGTACATAATAATTATAACATTGTATTTATTAAAAGTAAATGGCAGTGCTAACTTTCGCGTTCCGTGATATATTATTTACGTATTTACGGGAATTAACGCGATCACGAAAAGGTATTATATACCTCTGAATTGCCTGACGTTTCGACCAGGTTGCACTGGCCGTGGTGACAGGCTGACTGGCTCAGCGGTGTACGCCCTCCGTCGTCGAGATCTTGAGTCGTCGAGAGGTATAATACCTTTTCGTGATCACGTTAATTCCCGTAAATACGTAAATAATATTAAATTGCAGTGAATGTGAATAATTATTCACGTTGAACTAGTACGCAGGAACATAAAATAGGACAGCGATGTTTTTATTATCTGAAAACAATAACATTGACATTGTTTAAAGCGGTACTTTTAAGATTTAAAGAGTACACTATGATGCATATTAAAACTTTCTACTGTACCCTGGCCATCGTTGTCACTCCAATTTTGACTAGACCTAAACCCTTCACGTAAATGGGTTCCTGAACATTCATTAAAAATATGACCACGATTTTCCTATTCTTGATATCCATGTACTCCCATGGTACCCCATATACTGCATCCTTCAACTCTTGGCTCTGAAAAAGTCAATGTTTTTAAAACAGTGACATCAGCTTTAAGATTACATCATTTAAATATTTCACAATTATTTACTTAGAATTCGTGACGGAACGGACTTTTTCCCCGTGTTCAATTTTCGAACGTTTCTGTTTGAAATGGATAGACTCTTTATTTACAACCTTCAGCCATCTTATTAGGAATGAAAAGGACTTGGTTCAAATCCGTTTCTGAATTGGTTTGATAACAGTCATCGAAAACCTGATCATAGATGGTAATGGACAGGAATTGCCAACAAGCTACTTGATATATATTTTGTAAGTATTCAAAAAAGACATAAAAGATTGAGTTCAAAATCCAGCGTAGGACGTCCACCAACAAATTGTGCAGACGACCTTGTAAAGATCGCGGGTCTTCGGCGGTGGAAGCAGGCACCTTTTCACCGGTTTTTTTGACGATAATGAGTTTTTTTTTTAGTTTTACGGCTTAAAGAAACAGTAATACAAACGTAAACAAAGTAAAACATACAAGATGCAGATACTGTACTAAAAGCTAAACAATAATTCGGATATAAAATCGTGGGGCGTAGCGTAATCTGTAATGTATCTATATTTGACTGGCCTGTTGGTCTAGTGGTTAGTGACCCTGACTGCTAAGCCAGAGCTCGTGGGTTCGATTCCCACCCAGGATAAATAATTGTGTGATGAGCACGATCATTTTGTTCTGTGTCTGGGTGTAATTATATTTTTATATTCAAATTTTTAGTTTTTTATTTAGTTACTTATATCTTATAAATTACTTATAAAAATATGTATTTTTTATACCGTATTTATTATACTAGTCGAGCCCTTTCATTTGATATCCATAGTGATATAGTTGTAAAAAAATATGGAATCCGAAGTTTTTTGGCGGCAGCCATCTTGGATATACAATGATGCTGATTACACATAATTGTAATAGAACTAAAGGTGTGTACCAAATCCCAGATCAATTGGTCAACAAGATTTTTTTTTTTTGTTACAGCGCAAGCTAGGTAACACCGTTCCATAAGGTCAAAAAAGTATTAAGAATATTGAACTAAGATATAGGTTTCCAACTTATAAAATTTACAAAATGCACATACCTTTGTTCCTATTAATTCAAAAATAACTGACGTTTGAATCAATTGTTGAAACATTATGTAAACAAGAGGACCATAAGCTACCATAGCGTCTACAGTCTGAAAAGTTTGTTAATAATGGTGACCATTATTTTCACTCGTTAAGGCCAGAGATCAAAATTATTATACATAAAACCAAGATAGACTTACCATTCGAGAACATTCCACCATCATTAAACATGAGGTTACTTGAAAGTAAATATAATAAAAAAATAACATTGGGCTAAAGGCGCCTGATACTTGCTTTGTGAACCTTTAAGATGAAATGATGTCTTTGTTAGTTAATCATATATATATTATTATTATAAATATTTTAAAACTAGTCTTGGCAAAAAAAATAAACTTACTTCAAAAATTGTAATATTGCAACTAATACTGTGTACCTAGGAACACTGATACCCAAAATACAGGTTATTACCTAGCGGTTTTCATTATTTGTGAAATTGTTTACCAGTCTACCTAACTAAGGAATTCCTTGTACAATTTGACATGTTTTTGCTGGTGTTCAAATAAAAATTATTATTATTACTTACTCTACAATCTGACGATGATAGTCAATACATTGCTTCATCTTTTTCGATACCTCATTTAACTCGTCTTTAGAATATAAATTGATGTTTCCAAATGAACTTTGTGCATACACTGGTGAATTCACTGATAATTTTGATGGCAGTTGAAAAGAATCAAGTTCATGGAGAAGTATTTTAAAGTGTCCCCAAATATTGAAAATTATTAAAGAGACCGCTAAATCTATCATAAAAAACCACATTGTTAATATGTAGGACTCAAAGCTGAAAATAAAAGTGACAGTTTGTTTAAAAATGTTAATAAGAATGTTGTTCGTTTTAAAGACTAAAATCTTTATTTTACTACTTGTCCTATTGTCGTATTTTTTTTATTGTCACTTCCATAGTCCATAGTTCAAAGGAATATTTTAAAGAAATACTATAAGGCCGGACAATTGAAAAGTCGGCGACGAAGTTCCTGCAACGCAGTGCAGATCCGCTTTTATCATTGCTGATAACATTCATAATGCTGATTGGTAAAGTAATAAGTATATTAATTATCGAAATATAGATATCTTGTCTACATAACTGGAAATTCCTCCCAGCACGCTAAGTTTTTCTTTTTCAATTAAACTTTGAATCGTGTTGCAATGAATGTCAAATAAATAAAATTTTACTATAATAACTTACCAATTTAATATAAAAGCAAAAACATATCCAGGTAAAGTGGTAGCTGTATCATACGGAAAAGAATAATGAAAAGATGTTTCATACGGTACATCTTCTGATATTTGCTGGGTATATTTTCCTGAAAAATAGTTATTCAGCATAGGCCCCACTTGAAAAAATACAGATACGCAGATTATTTGTACTTGAATACAAATTGTGAAAACATGAGAAATCAAATGTACGCGTTTATACATCTGAAATAAAAATAAAAAACTTTATAAAGGTACTTTTTTGTATACTGGAGACTAAAAGTAATATTCCAAACTAACCTTCATAGCGTAACTAGATGAGTCTTTGTAGTAAACTAAGTGCATCTTTGTTAAGAACATCGCAAACACTTCTTTATATTTCGAAATAGATAACAGGGTTAATCTAAACTATAAAAATATGCACATATGTTAAAATTGTTACTACAAATGTAAATACATACTTGCGGTTAAACAGCACTAACATAAAAAAGATGCTCATTTATCGCTACTCTACTCGCTACAAAAGTCGATGGAACCTTTGTGACATTTTGAGACAAATATAAAAAAGAAGGCGAAGGAGAAAATAACATTTAGTTTAATAAGCAAATGTATATGCATTTTTCATTTCTTCTACTCCCAATCATGAACAACGTCTAAAACTGAACAGTACTGAATATTCTGTAACACAGATTGACATCGAAAGAGAACACAGAGAACACTAATTTTAAGTAAATAGAGAGTATCAAGAAAAAACTTCTTAAAATTGTCCAGCCTATTTGGGCGAGTTTATTGTCTCTGGACCTATTTTTAAGAAGTGTAACGAAAAAGGAAATCATTTCAAAATTATCAGAAACAAGGCGTTGGAAACAGGAGCAGAGTTTATTTTACTCTAAACGGATGGGGACGGACTTTTCCAAAACGAAGGCCTAGACGCTATGTAAGCTGGTGCGCTGCTACGTGCAAAATATCTGATGTTCGAGACACGCCGTTTTTTCAAAGCTAAAAGCCGAAGTTAAAACCTGTTAGTCCAAGCTTATCATCATTTTCTACCTTGAAAGAACATCTTGTTTTTTCTTTTTTCTTATATTATGCTTACCAAGAGAAATATCCATGTGATTTGTATCAGATAGACATTTACCAATTCAAAAAAATCTAATGTATTTGACCTCATGTATATGAAACCACCAATTATAAGCAGCAAATGTAAAACGAAGTGTCCAATCGATATTAACGCCCAGAATTTTGATGCATTCTCTCCTATTTCTCTTACCGGCCATGCATTTAACAATAATAAATTAAATCGCAGGATTCTGAAGTAAGTACATTCTTGCGGGTTTTTGATGTCTCTGAAAGGAACATCAATAATTATAATATGTGGCAATACGAAGTTGCAAGCAATTCAAACCTTACAGATTTATAGCCGCAAATATCTACTATAGACAGCAGGATTCCCAAAGCTCTTTAATAGTCCCTAAATCCTAAGGCCTCTTTAATATGTCTTTTCTTATAGGGCTCGGACTGCCCAGCAACAGCCAGTTGGATAAGCAATATATGCCTTTCCTTCCCTTCTTACCTATCATCCCTTTTCAATATACCCCTAATTTTTTCATCTTTAATTCCCAAGTGCCCGGGTGACGGCAATAGGCTTGCCTCCTATTACGTGAGTGGGAGCAATGAATTATAGTTGGCAAAATGTGGGTGTTTAATGCCTTCGCATACCTCTTGGAGGATAAAAGCGTGAGGGTATGTAAGTATGCGTCTTTAATAGGGCCCAAGCGTATAGACGGTACTCAGGAAGTTTGAATTTTTGTGCAACCAGCTCGCAGGCCGTGCCTGCAACACGCATTACCCTTGGTATTGCCTTTAATTGCCGCTTTTAAGTCTCCATGCAATGGAATGAAGAAAATGTAAGTAAGGCATAAAATCATGAAACCTTGCGACATGTTTAACAATGGACATTAGGTGTTTTGGTCATCTTTTCACATAAAATTTAATACCGTCTTGTAACCCTTAGAGGCTGATCCTACCGGACAATTTTATAATTTTCTAATTTGAATGACTTAAACTGAACTGTAATGAAAACATTTCAATAAAATGCTTTAGGCCAGGGTTTTGAGCTTTGTATATAATAAATGTGTGTCTTAACCCCTTGTTATCGGGAGTTAAAACGAGACACTTACAAGACTGTTGCATCTTTGTCAATATTATTCCTTACTCTTTGCATTTTACGACTGGTATTCTTTAAAAGTTGAATAAAAGAATTGCACACGTCAATTGCAAAAGTGACTCGCCTCGAAGAATGTATTAGGAAAATTGATGTGTAATGGTCTTACACTGATTTATGTATGTTTTTTGTTTAATCACGAGTAATCAGCGTAATTGTGTTCAGATTATTATGAAAGTTTCAGGGCTCCATGCAGTCGCAGTAAATTTTAATTTCTTTATACCGTGGTGTGGTGGTAGATGTTCTTGAATTTCCACAAAAAAAGATTGTATTTCATTTAACAATGATTCAGATGAACAATGATAAAGAATATCACCTAAAGTTCGTTAGATAAACGTTTTAGTGCGCTAGCACTTAAAAAAAAATTATGTAATTCTAAATTCTTAACTTAACAAAAATATTAAACAGAATAACCATCACTTTTTAATATTTTTATGGATTTTTTGTTTTACCAGAAAAAAAAACTCTTAATTCTAATGTTAGTGAGGCCAATCTTTGTAAGCGAACATCTTTAGAAAGACATAAGAATAAGCTTAAACTATTTTCTCGGTTTTTATAACGTGATCTTTATTGGTCTAAAGGATTTTGTGATTATGATTTAGCCACCACAACCAGCAGACCACTTATTCAAAAATGGCATTTTAGCATTTTTTGTAAAAATAAATACAAAAACACTTAATTCCAGTTAGCATGCATCTCAATGGTTCTACAAAGTCTAGATAATTCAAAAGAAAATAAGATAGAAAAAAATATTTTTATTGTAACCCATACTAGCCTGACTCTTGGCAACAAATTCAACGAAAAACCATAAAACATTGAGGATTTTGTACGTATAGCCCGTTTTATTGCTGTTCCATGGAGGAAACTAAAATAACTTAGCGTCTCCGACGTCACAGATATGATCCTTGCCTTATATGCTCATGCAAGTGTCAATCAATTCTAAAGGTCATGATTGACGAATGATTGTTGGTAATTGATGGAACTTTATCGACATTAGACACTCAATATGATTGGCCCTCAATCATTCCAGAGATTTTGCAGAGAATACACGCGTTCACTCAAGATTTCTTATTTTCTTATTTAAAAGAAGACAACTCCCGCATTAGGAATGTCTCCTATGTCGCGGGGGACTTTAAAACATACAAACAACGGACACAAAGAACATCCAGACTCGGGTGGGAATCGAACCCACGACCTACGGCGTACCAGTCAGGGTCACTAACCACTAGACCAACAGGCCAGTCAAAGATTATATGGATATTCATAAAAAAGCCTGTATTGTAATTTTGATTCTAATTATAGGCAAAAACATAATGTAGGCATGTTTGTTTCTCACTTGAAGCACAGATTATTAAGTAGTTACTAAGTAACTTGAAGTGTCTGACTAGGAACCTATAATTAGTTAAAATGTTACCCTAAATACAGAAGTGCATTCACAACTCAGAATACCCCATTCTTAACTCTCTATGATTCCATGATACGCTTTTTATCCTCTCCAATATGTATTGGGATCCTTGATATTAAGATAGCTATTAGAAGGTAATATAAAGTTGGCTTCTAAAAATCTCAACAGTCACAGGTTCCCAACCAGGTCTAGTTACCTTCCAACAACCTTATATCTTGACAACTTGATAGAAGCTCCTGGATACCAATAGAATCTAGTTGTATTTAGGAGAGATGCAAACAACAAGTTGTTAGAATAATCGATGATCAGAAACCCACAGACGGTATTAAACCTCTAATCCTTAATACAGTAACCATGTGTGTTTTATTGCATGTACAATTTTTTATATTGTTCAAGATAATCTCATCACCGGCAAGGGTTTCCACAGTCAAAATTAAAGAGGTTAGATAGATAGATAGATGTACTCTTTATTGTACACAGAGCAGATTACAATATTTTCTTATATCTAAATACTTACTAGCTAATACTATGTACAATTGGCGATCTTATCGCAGTTTGCGATCTCTTCTAGGCAACCATTGGATGGAAAGGTTCCGTACTGAAGAATAACTCCCTGGCATGATTTATCCAAAAAATTTACTAGTATGAATGACGAATTGGGGTTGCAAACGTCCATAATTAAGTTGGCTGTTAACTCGTTTCTTATCCTTTGCTGTATCTTTACAAGAACTTAAGGTCTAGGGTAAGTAATAAAAAACCTTCTTTAAAAATAGCCTTCTATTCATTTGCAGTACCAAGTCTTCCAAAAAAGCTGAGATCTGGTGAAAACATTGGTTTTTATATTTTTCTCTTCTTTCTGAGCTTTACAGAACCGCAGCAGTAAGAAAACTGCACGGGACTTTTAATGGAATAAGTCATAATAATACAGTATTGTATTAAAACCAATAGTGGCATAACCTTTCATTGGCTGCGTAATTAAAGTAATGACTAAGAGAAAAAAAAAAGAATTTGCACCTGTCTATTAACCTTGACCGTACTACTGATACTCTTAGCCACGTTATCGTAATCAAGAACTTATTTATTTATGAGTGCACTTTATGCAATTTTAGAAATTGTATTCAGCGAAATTGTGTTTTAATTGCGCCCTTGGATATCTATAGAAGTCAAAACGGAATACTTTTATTCTGAATGAACTAGCATTGGAACCTCGGCTTCGTCTGCGTGGTCATAGTATATCTCATATCACAAATAAAATGAGCAAAACACGTGTACGTACCATGGCTTAACAGCTTTGGAGGTGTCTACCTCATAACGTGTAGAGACTAACACCCGTCTTCACAAACAATGCTAGTAAGACTCAGAGTGAGCCCGGATACATAGATGGCAATTTCAATTCTTAAACAATACTTGAGCGATGGACAACGCTATGCGTTCATTACACCCTCATGTAAAGTAGCTGGACAGTTATTATACGCAAAGCATAGTGTCGGTGGGAGTGACAGTTGATAAAAATTGCTGTTCTATTTCATACTTTTTATTGAATAGGACAATAATTACCAGAATATAAATTAGAGATTTTCAAACTTCACCGTAAAACGATAAGGAAAAAATTTCTTCAGCATTATATTAGTATAGATTTACGTTATACGCACATCTGTCAGTCAAATACCGGAGAGACCTTAGCAACGGAAAAGACCAATCACAGATCAGTATTCGACGCAGTGTGTTCGCTTAGCAAAGGGTAACTAAAGTATCTTTTGTGAATTGAATGAAAAACTCCTTAAGCCTTAAGCCACTCGGCACTCGAGCCATACTGCATCGGCTCGTGCGGTTAGTATTCTTTATATGGACTTCAGTGGATATGCGTCCAGTACATCGACTCCCTATCGTCACCGGATCGCCTCTCTCGCAAGCTGTCCAGATCACTCGGTGACAACTCGCTGCTTGCATGCTTGCCTTGCGTTGACTGCGCATTGCAAATGCACGGGTCCCGAGTAGACCAACAATATAATATTAACATACAGCAGTGAATGGCGATAGCCTGATGATTGATGTACCTACATATTATATTTTATTTGTTTTGTTCTTTATTTGTTTAAAGATTTCTTGCATCCAATAAGCTTTTTTTTTGTAGCGTCTTTCATTTTCTTTTTCATTAAGTGTGACAGCTATGAGAGCCAATCCACGGTTTATACAATTTTACATAACGAAACATACGTGTAGACCTACTGCCAACCACTGACAGACTACTCGGAAATACGTGGACACGCAATGTCCACTCGTTGACCACGCGACGTCCACCCGTGGACCATCTATTGACAACCAGTTGACGCCGAACGACGAGGTGGTGCTGATCGGGTGGCTCTAATGAGCTATGACCTCTATGCAGCATAGCGTTGCTTCCACACTGCCCAAAGTACTGTTTATAAATACGGGTGTTAAACAATTTTCTCTATTATTTAAAAAAAAGGTAACACGAATTGACCTCTCATATTGCAGGTATATGTTAACTAATGGCTGATGTTTCTGTGTTCACAGGACATACGGGTACGAGACTTGCGATATCACTTACCCTAGCTTCCTCACTCTATCCATTTTCCTTACCCCAATTTACTTTCTTCCTTTGTCCCGTATAAATAACAATATCATTCCCAAGGCAGGTTGGGGCCAGGCTGGCAGTCAAAACCTAACTTACCTCTTTCCAATGTAATAATTTGTGCCGACCCCAAATAAAATTGGGAAAAGATGTTCTGATGATCTCCTATTAAGGCATAGACTTTTTGGTATATTAAGGAAATTTAATTGCATGCATTGTCTTTAGGTTGGCAGTTACCAATATCCTAGATTATATATAATTTAATAAAATATATTGATATTTTAGGCTTTGTGGATGTTCGTGAAATATTTTATGTTATGTGGCAATAAGGTGTAGTTATGCATGAACAATATTAAACTAGCTTAATTTTGTGTTATCTATATGGTTAAACTATTTAAATTTTGCGTTTATTTCGCGTTTACATGGTTTTTCGTTTATACTAATAGTACGCAAAAAGTGTAGTAAGAAAATGATGTCTTTAGGATCTGAAAGAGAAAATATTTGGATCGAAGTAAATATATATAGGGTGTATTTGAAAAAGGAACACTTATATTTATCACTGATAGGGTATGACTCTAGCATGCAGTTACAAGAAATTTTTTTGAAAAAGAACTATCCGTTTACAAGTTTGCGTTTGAATTTCCAGGTATTTTTACCTCCGTTTCTTATAAAAGCAGGTGGAACGTTTAAAGTTAAAGATTTTTAAGCGTACATATTTTTTATTTAAAAAACTCTAAGTTAATTTTTATGGATTTTCTTAGCAAAAGGAATGAATCATTCCAAAATTAAAAAATATGTACGAGTCATAACTTGTAAACGGATAGTTTTTTTTCAAAAAATCTTATATAACTGCATGCTAGAGTTTTTTTTAATGGTATAGGGGGCAAACGAGCAGACGGGTCACCTGATAGTAAATGACTACCGAAGCCCATGGGCACCTGTAACTCAAGAGTCACAAGTGCGTTGCCGCCCTTTAAGGTGGGAGTAGGGGAAGAGGGGGAGAAGGGGGAAGAGTGGGAAGCGGGGAAAGGGAGATTAGAGATTAGGGAAAGGGGGAGTGATTTAGTTTCTCTAATCTTTGAACTCTAATCAAAGCTTTAAAAAAAAGGTAGTTATCTGTACGCAATTTTAATCTTCTTTTTCATTTCACGTATTTAGATAGATAACATATTGGCTGGCTCAATTACCGTCTTGCACAGTTACCTTGTAGCTTGCAAGAGTACGCTCAAGTTGTTGTGTTGTGTTGCACAAGTAAAGGTGAAATTCCCAAAACGATTCAGTTTTGACTATATAAGACTTTTCTTTGGGTCAGTTGTGGAGAGAGAATCTTACCGTGACGGATATAAATATATTGAAGAATAAAATTAAATACGCCTACCGAACTCGCTTACTTTTAATTACAACATTGGGTACTGAATATTGAGTGTTTGGACAAAATTCCACAAAAATGTCTTTCTTTTTTAAGTCTTTAGGATAGTTTTTTGGGTGACTGAAGCCTACCACCAGAGAGTATAATCAGAAATGTGTAGCATATCAAAAACATTATCAATTAAATTCTGTCTTTGCTGTCTACAGCTGTGTTCGAGTAGGTTTCCTATTTGCACAGTTTGTTAATTAACACATGAAAAATTTACATCACAGCATTTAAATTCGATGAAACTGAGGAACGACAGATATATAAGAGTTAACGTTAGTGGAGCCACGTACTCTAAGCACTTGCTTCATAGCGTCTTCCACCTTAATTTTTGTAGAAATTTACCTCAAACCATGCCTGCCTTACTAGTAATACCAAAGTTGTGCCTACAGCGGACAGTCACCACATAAGCAAATAACACGCACGTACCTGTCTAGTTAGGCACACATGAAGTTACGCGTGCAACATTTGGATATAGTGTTATTTCTTATGACTTTTCAAAATAAGTCAGACATCGGTTATATTAAATAATCTGTAATAAGAATAATGATAATAATAACTCCACACATCTCACAGACGACCGTCTGATCCCAAACAAGGCAGAACCTGTACTATGGTAACCAGACTGCTGATAAACATACCTTCTTATTTATTTCTAAATACATACATATTATAGAAAAAATAAACCCACACACAGAACAAATTATCGTGCTCATCACACAATTATTTGTCCTGGGTGGGAATCGAACCCACGACCTCTCACTTAGCAGTCAGGGTCACTAACCACTAGACCAACAGGCCAGTCGAACTTTAAAAGCGCTTTACTATGAAGCAGGATGTGAAAGGGATGAATAGCATACACATTCAATTTATACAAATGGAATGGTATATATGTTACTTTAATTAATTATAAGTAATTAAAGAACAAAAGAAGTCCAATTCCCAAAGGATGTAAAAACTACTTATAGTCAAAAACTAGTTAAGACCAATAAAATCAACACCATTTATTTTAATTAAACCAATAATAGGCATTTTGAATTGTCAGAAGTAGGAGCCACTCAGACTAAGTCAGTCGTGAAGCTAGTTGCCTGTTCCAATACGTAGATATTATGGAGAAAAACAGGCAAGAAACTCTAAGGACACTCTTTTGCAAAATGTTTTTTACAAATTTCTGGTTACATTGCTTATTATCGTAAATGAAATGTGAGGACAATGTAACATACTTATTATTCTAAAATATAAATATACGCGCTAATTACTACTATACATATTTAAGTAATAGCAGTCCGGAGATGACCAGCCCCGACCAACGGCACCCATAAAACTGGTTTTAGTTTAAATATCTAGGATAGAACTAGTTTCCTATTTGTTGAATTATGAATCTTTGAGTTATGATTTTAGAATGGCTAAGGGGCTCGTGGCTAAGTGGTAACCGAGTAGGTTAGCACATTACAAGGCTAAATAATACTAGCTAGGCCAATCTTAGGATGGGTGACCATTCTTAACACATTGAGACCCCTCCGTGCCTCAGAGCGCACGTTAAGCCGTCGGTCCCGGTTGCCACACGAACATCTGTGGCATTCGTTACGAGTAGTTGGAACCCTTAAAAATTTGACAACCTAATATCGCCTAGTACCAGACTAGGCCCACTCCGGTCAGTAGGTATGAAGCTGCAGGTACCTAGCAGCGGCGACGAGTCGGACGAAATTCAGTGGGCTGCCACGCGCCGGCCAGGTAGCATGTTACTTCGATACTCACTCACGCGCTACGTCGCTTCGTCCGTTCGTTGCTTACGAATTACGTTTCCCGTATTTACGTAGTTAGATTATATTATTAGTTATAATCAGTATAGTTAGATATTTACAAGGTCAAGTTTAGCTATGATAAGTATATTTATTTATTAGGACTACAACAACTGATACACATCTTCTATTTATACATCTATACTCTATAGAAATAAATAAAATTGGAGTGTCTGTTTGTAATATTAAAATAACCGCTTTTTACTAAGTGCATTTGGATGTATATGCGGTACATATACCAAAACAACATGTTTTACAATTTTTGTCGATCTGTCTGTCTGTTTGTTTCGGCTAATCCCCGGAACAAGTGGACCGATTTCCACGGAACTTTCACTGGCAGATGACTGATGTTAAAAGGAGTAATTTATGCTACTTTGATTTTGGAAAAAGAATGAGGGTTCCACGCAAAATATATAAATATGTACGCGCGAGCGAAGCCGCGCGGGAACTGCTAGTAAATAAATAAATTTGAAGTGTCCGTTTGTAATGTCATAATGACAGTTTTTTTACTAAATGTATACACGGTACTTATACCAAAAAAAATTTTTTTTCACGTATTTTTACGTTTTGTCTGTCTGTCTGTTAGTTCCGGCTAATCAACGGAATGGGTGGACCGATTTCCACGGGACTTTCACTGACAGATAGCTGGTGTTATAAGGAGTAACTTAGTCAAGTTTAGCTTTGATATGTTTAGGACTACAACAATTTTGTCTGTCTGTCTGTTTGTTCGGCTAATCTCCGCAACGGGTGGACCGATTTCCATGGGACTTTTACTGGCAAAAAGCTGGTGTTATAAGGAGTAGGGTTCCGCGATTTGATTTGATTGACCTAGCTAAACACCTAAAGGAGATAGTTTCATTCCATGGTACACACTAACGTATGGCAAATGCCTATCTTCTTAGAGATTAAAGTATCCATGCAGAGGTTGTGAAATAAAATAGTTTTAAGTAAATACCTAGCCTAGGTTTATTTAAAACTGCATTTGTTTACAGAAGTAAAGTAATAGGCACATAACTGGTTATTAAATATTTAGATTAATTCTTCTTACAGAAGACAACCTGAACGGCAGCAGAACAGACAAGAGTTACGCAATAGAAAGAGGCAAGTTTTAGGTTAATATAGCCAATTTGGAATTAGCGGTGTGCGATCTGAATTGCACCTTATTATGTCGGAGCAAGAGTCGCTATTTATTTAAATGGTATTGCGAAGAGGTCCTTCTGTACTAGTACTATTATATATTCTGTGCTAGTAGTTGGGTTGTGGAGGTCTGATGGCAGTCGCTTCATATAAAATATTGAAGTTCGGCCGTTTCGTAGTTAGAGTGAAAGTCGACCCCAAGGATGATGATGAGTGACGATTTCAGAACAATTATATTTTGAGTTCTAGAGGAGTTCCACTTGGAGCGTTATTACATTGGTGTTTAATGTGGAACTGGTAATCTTTGTTGATCATCTGAAATAGGTTTTAGGCAGAGATGTATAATTAGCATTATTGTATGCTCCCTTAGAGTCCAATTACAATCAGAAACATAACTTACAATAGGCAACTAACGGCTAGCGGTGGTCTATCAATGTATTTCTACGGCATTCTACGGCAACGTTTATTGTCATTGGAAATTTCCGAAACCCTCTTTGAGGTTCTTTGTTTCACCTGTCCCTAATTAAGTCTCGGTTATCCTTCCTACAAAACGAAGGTTTTTTGTAAAAAGTGTTGCTAAAATTTACTATTTTAGTTTCCACTAGCTGTGCCCTGAGCGGCTTCGCTCGCGTGTACACATTTATATTTTTTGGCAGAACCCTAATACTTTTCCAAGATAAAAGTAACCTAAGTTACTTCTTATAATACCAGCTATCTGCTAGTGAAAGTCCCGTCGAAATCGGTCCACCCGTTCCTGAGACTACACGGAACAAACAGACAATGCAAAATGTTTTAAAATTGATTTTTTGGTATAAATATCTACCGTAGAAACATTCAGATGCATTCAGTAAAGCTGTTATTATGACATTACCATTACAAACAGACACTATAATTTTATTTATTTGTATATATTTGACATAAAGACCTCTTTTAATGTAAAAATTTTCAATGTTAATTAATACAAAAGGAATAACAAAATATTCTATAACATTACAATAAAATTTAAAATCAACATTGTTTTTAAAAAACTTGTTTTATTTTTATTATAATAACAATATTGAGATTATGAATTCAAATGTCAAGTTTTATTATGATATCAAATTTGTAACCTTAGCTATTAGTAAGTATGTACCTACGGACCTTGAAATAAAAATATAGACATTCTTTACTAAAGAAGCGTGTATATCTAGCCGGCAGGTAAATATACATATTATTTTAAAAACAAGCAGTACCCCGCGCCCACGCGGCTTCACTCGCGTGTATGTGAACCCTAATTCTTTTTTCAAAATAAAAGTAGCTCAAGTTACTCCTTATAACACCAGCTATCTGCCAGTGAAAGTCCCTTGGAAATCGGTTCAACAGACAGACCGACAGACAGACAAACATTTAAAAAATGATTTTTTGGTATAAGTAGCGTGTAATCATTCAGATACATTTAGTAAAAAGCCATTATTATTACAATAAAAACAGACACTTCGAATTTTATTCCTTTGTATAGATTAAAGATTAAGGGATAACTCTGAGTTAACCCTAAGGATCAAGTGCGTATAATACTTAAGGCAAATATCTTTGGTTTTCCGAAATGGTCGCTTGTAAACAGATATTACTAATATTAGCTCAACGTTATAGCAAGAACACCTCTCCCGCATATCCAATTGACAGAGATAAAAGTATAATCGAACTGATTATGCAATATACAAAGTGTTTAATTAACCAATAAAATCTTATTTGTTTAAAGATGGGCAAAAATTAAGCGAGAGCTACATTAGGCCAACGCAGACGTCTGAGACATCGTACACGTGTAAGGTTGGTGTGCCTATAAAATCGACGCAACGCGTGTCATTCAAGAATTATTCAAATTCACTGGCCGATTCATTTATTTTTAAGTAACTGGCCTAGTGGTTAGTGACCCTGACTGCTATGCCATAGGTCGTGGAATCGATTCCCACCAGAGTCTGGTTATTCTTTGTGTCCGTTGTTTATATGTTAAGTCCCCCGCGACACAGGAGTAATTCCTAATGCGGGAGTTGTCCTTTTTAAAAGAAAAAGGATGAAAAGAACTGATGAAAACAGAGTCTAAAACCAGCGTAAAATGCGTGACACGCGTTGCATCGATTTTATGTGCACACCAACCTTACACGCGTAAGACGTCTCCGACGTGTGCGTCGGCCTAATGTAGCGTCTCAGACGTGTGCGTCGGCCTAATGTAGCTCTGGCTAGAGGCAATGATGCTTAAGCCTTCATATGCTGTCAAGGGTTTACGCTGACTGTTTGAATAGTAACATTCACTACTACAAAAAGGCCGTCTCTATTCTCTCTAATCTTATAAGCCATAATTATTTTCTTATAAATATTATCTTACAATAGCGTCAACTTAAGCGTCAATTTAATCCTCGTTTATTCGGCTGTCCATTTAATTTAGATATTTATGAGCCGTATTATGATATTATAATAGTTTTGATCTTTGATATTACCAATCCCGACATTTAGGCGTATTTCAAAAGTCAAGCAGTCAAGGCCGTTTTAGATGCGCACGCGACGAGTAACTCGTACACTTGACAAAGGTGCGTTACTTTATTGTATAATATATTATGTAAAAAGTAGCACCCGTTAAATATTACAATAAATGAGAGCGAGTGATTTTTAATGTGTTGTTGAACGTTGGTACGGCACGTCACGAAAAAATGTTGTTGGGAAATCGCATGCTAACAAATTTGAGTAATGGAAAATGTCATCAACAACTTTCGGAATTCGAATAAATTTGAAATCAGAAAATTGAAGACGTAGATTCAGGAGTCTTGAATGATTAATTATTTATTACTAGAAATTGTCTGGTGGTCGAGTTTCGACCATACATTTTTAACCCCCGACGCAAAAAGAGGGGTGTTATAAGTTTGACGTGTCTGTGTGTCTGTCTGTTTCATCGTAGCTCCCAAACGAATGAACCGATTTAAGTGCGTTTTTTTTGTTTTGTTTTTAGATATAATTTAAGAAAATCTTTTCACTACTTCGACATACGAACTTCAAGTATTACAAATTTCACATCCCTCCGTTCCCGATTTTTGTTTAAAAAGGTTTCAAATAACTATTTTGACATAGATGAACCTAATGAAAAATAAATTATATGTAAGAAACAATTTTCGTGCTTATTGGTTTTGAAAAAAATCCAATATTTTATACCGGCTTTTTTTTTTTAATCTTTCGCAAATTTAAATTTATACAGTATTTAGTCAATATAAATAAAAAAGTATTTAGATATAAAATTATACGTATTTTAAGCCACTGTATCTCTTTTACACGTAGCCGAAACGACTACGATATTCGACTTCCCCGCGAATTTAGAAACATTTTATTGGCATAAATACTAAGAAATCCTTAAACTATTAATCGTTTAGCTACATGATACTGCATATGTATATTGTATACGCTTTATGACCTTCACATAATAACACGACCTTGCCATCAGTTTTGTATCAGTTTAAGACAATTACAGCATTCTTGGTATCGTCGGCTTGCCTTCAACCGGCTTAGCTTCTGAGTTTTTGTGATGCTCATAAATTTAACGACATTAGGTCGAACTGATATCATCAACATTGGAACTGATCGAATGATTGTACACAAATGTTCACTGTTGTAAAATATGTGGGATACTCAATAGAAAAAATAATAAAGTTATTTAGTTTAATTAAAAAAAAAAAATAGAATATTACTAATGAATGGACTTCGATATAACTGGATATAAGCACAGACAATGTGCAATTTATTCTACACCATGGGTCAATCAACATTCAGTATTTCTTTGTTTACGTTACCTTTTTCATAAGATGTCTTATATACATTATTTCGTAGATCGTAGTAGGTACACGAACCTAGTTGAAACGTCATGTAATTCAAAGGTATGTAATATCTATTAAGTACGATCGCGTTAAATCCCATTAAAACGATTCTATAACTATATATCATGGAACGCGAAAGTTTAAAAGTTAGTAGGAAACATCGTGTCGGTTACGCATCGCCATTTAAAAAAATATTGAAGAAACGTGACTAGTTACCATATCAAATGATTCAAGTTTCCATCTTGATTTATACGCTATTTATGAATCGTTAAACAGTTGATCCTTGTCACGTGGCAGAGAATGTGAAGTCATGTTTATGGCCAGAGAAATCCGTATGCCATGAGGAAGGTTAATTGTTTTTAGTAAACACCAGCTTGGTCACAAACCCAATATTCTTATTACCAATACACAAAACTAGATCTTTTTAAAAGAAGATACATGTAAGTAGTAAACATACTAAATGGGAAGTGAACTTGTTACCTTCTGATTGTATGTAAACTTCTGATGTAATAAACAATAGACCTTAACCGGTCATTTGGTGACGTTGCAAAAAAAAAATATTGTGGTAGTAGAAAAAAAAATAGTATTTTACTTTTACTTCGCTACCTTGGAAATTCAAACCTATTCCACGGTACATTTTTCAGGGATAAAAATTTAACCTTTGTGCTATTCTAGATTATAATCTTTCTCTGTGCCAAATTTCATCTAAATCCATTCAGCTGTTCTACCGTGATTGAGTAACAAACATTCATCTATTCAAACATTCAAATTTAGAATAGTACTAAGATGTAAGTATACTACAATATAGCCAAAATAAAAAAAATGGAATTAAATTTCCAAACGCATAATACTATGTTAAACAAAGCGTTACTACATATACTGCTTCCTTCTTCATACACAACAATACACACCAGAAATTAATATCGTCTCATTTGAATTCAAACTAGATGCCGCCGCTCCTCTTAGTTCCGCATGAATAATGATGGACTCTATTCTTTTATACACTTGTGTTGAACGAATTTCGCGATATTGAAGTCTGGAAATTCTCTTTTGAAAGAATTTTACAGCATTTCGCTAACATGTTAAATTTATTAGCTTCAAATAATATGTACATTTACATCAGTCAGTGATTTCATAAATATTAATCAAGTGCTTTTTCATTTAACGATTTTATGCATGCTCGTATGTATAGCTACATATTATTATAATCAAATAGTTTAGTTATTCGGTGTTCATACCTTAGGCATAATTCTACAGTCGCTAATTAAAAAAGTATTGTTAAAACACGACCAGTAGCTTTACAGCTAACTTGGCAACATTTGTTACTAGCTGAAATCACAGGGTCAGTGTTAGTAGATACCTATCTACTAACAGCATCGCCAGGCTGTGCGTATCATGTGTGTTATCGCTACATCAAAAACTCGTGTTTATTTTATTAAAAATAGAGGCAAACTATAATAGATGATAAAACAGTTTACTATTTCATAAATATGAGTTAATAGATAATATTATGACTAGTTATACCGGTATAGCTTCGCGATTGGTCGATTGACAAATGGTGATGTAAGGCTAAGCATGCATTATAAGTTGATAACAATCGCTTGAGTGCGGATAGAGGTAAGAACAAGATACTCGTAGCAGTTACTGTTATTTAGTTAATTCGATAGTTTATAGTTATAGTGGTGAGATTGTTTTTAACATGTGTATTTATGTCTAATTCAATTATTAGACATTTATGTAAATAAATCGACTCGATCCTTAGTTTGTCTTAAAATGTTTTGTACTTAGGTACTCATATAGGTTTATATGTGCGACATACAATTAAGTAATTTTTTTTTTAAAGTATCTTCGTTTTAAAACATCATAACTAGCCGTTCCCTCCCTTTTTACTTGCGTTTTTAGTCACTGCTCTACTCCCAAGGGTCGTAGCGTAATGTTAAATGGCATATAACCTTCCTCAATAATTGAGCTATCAAATGCTAAAATATTTTTACAATCCGACCGGTAATTACAGAGATTAGCGCGTTTAATTAAACAAAAAAAAAATAAGCTTTATTATGTTATTAGTATGGATAATATGTAAACCATGAGTGATTTTACTTTTTATAAAAGTAAAGAACAAATTTTTTTTATCAATTAAATTATTTAGTAAATAAATTCATATAAGTAATCCAAATTGTACAAATGTATGCTTCTCAAATCATTTAAAGCTTAGATCTAAATACGACTTCTTGGTATAAACAAAGAATATCCAAAGAATTTTTGAAACCTGCTGTTTTTCAAATTACGAACTCGTTTTACAACTCATAAGCTAGAAGAGCTCTCGAAAGTGTCTATTGATATCCGACGAGCCATTAGTAGGCAACTCACGCGCTGCTTTCATCAACATTGACCGCTCACACGTACACACACACACACTACACTACGCAATTCCAATATCTTATTATGTAGAAGAAAATATAAATTCTCGAATACGATTTGCAATTAATGGCATTCGAAATTGTGTTAATGTAAATTATTTTACGAGTTTGAAGAATGTCGACAGTCAATATCCTGGACAAGATTCAAACTAATCAGTGAATTGTTTTTATTTTTTTTTGTAAAGTTATCAAAATGGATAACTTTTAAAATACAGACGAAAAGATGGCATAATTTTTTTTATTTACAAGTCAGCATCATGGTCGCATATAACAACATATACGACAAATAAATTGTGAAAGTCATGCATTTTCACACCAAGAAGCAAAATACATTGGCCATAAATATTGTACCAAGAGTCTTTGAATGAATCATTTCAATTTGGAATCCGGATACTACTCGTATTATGGTATTTCTTCTTGGAACACGATTTTTGAGATACTCATTCTATTTTGCATTACGTAAAAACTTGCTTATAATCACTTTAAAAAATAAAGAAATTTACAGAGAAAACATTCTTCTAAAAATTTATTAAAATTAGTAATGTCGTCACACAAAGTTTTACATGAAAAACAAAGAAGCAATATTAAACATAATATTTATGTCCAATTACATCCTCAATGTACTAAATTACATATTTAAACATCACAACTTATCGAAGCAATTGTGTTGTGATAACACATAATATACCAAAAGAAGTAATAAAATAATAAATCATTTACCTACGTAATGACCGTAATTATCATATAAAATACCAACGAAATGTACATAATAATCCCACTAATACTTACTAACTAAGAATCGACCTCTAGTAATAATTAGTATGTATTATGAGAAGTGTCCGCTTCACCCGCAATGTAAGGTGTATCATTTTTTACCCCACTCTTTGTGTGAGTAATAGACCGGAAATACTGGCTACCTGCGCCTAAGCATGTCAAGTAACCTTTCTTAGCAAGTTGTGAGTAAAAAATAACGAGACGATTCATATTATGTCTATGGATCGAGTTGAATGACAGCTGGTTGTCGCCTTTGAAAGTAAACCAATAAATAGAACTAAAAGTGCATGAAATTCGGAATCGATTTAAACTTTAGCAGTCTTGATACTACGAAATAAATTTTTAATAAAAATAATTACTTTCTTCAGAAAAGGTATGTCCATACTATTTTGTTGGAGAAAATGTCATTTAGGTAAATTTGAGTAGGTATTTAGGACAAAAACGGTTGAACAAATCTGTCTTGTATGTTAATAGTCTTTATCGTTCATTATTTTGTTGTCCGAGATTCTACTTTTAGCAATTAACTTAACATCTGAAATATTATTTATTTATATGATCAAGGGCTGTAATAAATCGTAGTGTTAAAGTTTAATATTTATGTTTGCTCGAATATAAGCTAAATCGTAATTTATGTCAAAGTAATAATTCAAAACACTTGAACATAAACAACGAAGTTACCTAATGTTTATTTACTTGTCCACCTGAAACCTTGTAAGCGATAGGTACTTTAATAAAATCTTTGTAGTAAATGATCATAAAAATTCTGCCTGAACTTATCTTATCAATATTATAAAGCTAAAGAGTTTGTTTGTTTGGTTGAATGCGCTAATCTCAGAAACTACTGGTTCAAATTTAAAAATTATTTTAGTCTTGGATAGGCTATTTATCAAGGAAGGCTATAGGGTATATAACATCACATTACGACCAATAGGACCGGAACATCAATGAAAAATGTTGCCAAACAGGAACAAATTATCCCTCTCTTATGGGACGTAGACGAAGTTGCGCGGGTCAGCAGTCTTTTGATAAAATTTAATAATCAAGTAAAATGATTCCTAACCAGAAGCATAATACACTCACTCCTGTATCCTCGAAGGGGTAGGCCAACTATAATTTGGAACTCCTATTACGTTAATAGGTGGCAAGCCTTATGCCGTCTACCGAGCACTTATGGAATTAAAGATGGGAAAATTGATAATATATTGAAAGGGGAAGGGAGATAAAAAGGAAGGGTAATGGCAGGAAAATAATATACCTTAAAAAGATGGATTAGGGAGTGTTAGCAATTGCTTGAGCAGCTCAGGGTGAGCCCTCCAACATAACAAGAAACAAGCTTATCGTCTTGATCTAACTTATCTATTAAAATTTGTATTTTGCATCTAGCAATTATTAACCGTATAATGTGGTCCTTGTGTAATATGATATACAACAGAAGTCTTTACCTTCATAGACAAAATGTAACATTGAGATTTCAATAGAATTCATTCAATGTTTCAAGTGACCCACTTTTGATTGAGATACCTATTGCGTGTCACACACAAATGAACCGATTCGACAGATCGCGTAACACCTGTGCCAGTACTTTCACCTCAAAAATCGGGTTTGGGTGCACGCCGAAACAAGAAATTGATTATACAACTCACTTGGGCGTAAAGAAGCTGATTATTTAGTTTTGATATTCTTAACCAATCTCAATGAAACCTCGTGATTTGCGTTAGAATTGTAAGTCTGATTTGTTGAGAATCTTACTCTTTGCCACTGAGATTTTTTGATTTTTTCAATATATATGACATGCATTAACATATTTACGGCAAAGCAATATTTAACTTTAAAACACAAATAAAGCTAAATACTGAACATAATAAAGGCTAATACAGACGGCTATAGGATTTAAATCATGCAACTGCTAAAGGTACTTAGGGATATGAATGACATAATTCATTAAACAAGATATCGAGTCAAAATAAAATAGTTATAAGTAGATATACTTAGTCTATGTAATATGACTAACTAATAATAAGTTTGATCACCGGTGACTGGTGCTCACGATTAGGCAAGGCCAATTACAATCGTAAATAGCTATAACTGCTTTAATATATACTGAATACTGACACTTATATTTGGCAACTACATAGAAAGCATATTGACCGCAATCAAATATTTAAGCAAAACTTTAAATGTTTATTACTTTATTTCAAAATAAAATGTGGGAAAAAGAAATAAAGATGTTTGGAAATCTAATAAAAGTAAATGGATTTTAATGATCGGCAATTTATACATCAAGGCTTAAAAATTAGTTTGTGGATTGCGGCTGCTAAATTCGGCAATTTAAAGAAATCTCAACTCAATACATGCAATGCCTTTTTCTTACATTAAAACCTCCTAGGACCACATGCAACGTGACTTGTATCTTTTAAAGAGGTTTTATCGCAGCCTCCAGAGCCACCGTTCCCGTCCTTTGCCAGTAAGAATTACACCTGACCGAAGCAGCGTTCCAATTGATTGGCGTCCTCAGGCAGTAGGCAAATATCTCTGTGCTAGAACGTGTCCACTGCCTCAGAAAAAAATATGGGATAGCGTTTCTCTACTGAGTAGTTTAATGTCTCAGTATATTCATAGATAATTACAGGTCAATGTAATATAAAGTAGTCGTGTCTTGTGCACGTTCAATGATATACATTTTATGTTTGTTGGCCAACTAGTTTGAAGAGTGACAATGTACAAAATTTAGTATAATTTAATGACTGAAGTTTAATCTACTAATATTTGTAAAAATCTATACATCATTTACAAGATTGTAGCTAAGAAGAAAGTTAGTAGCACTATATACGATACGACATTAAATATTGAGTGAATGGATACGAACATTCGGTCACCGAGGTCATTCACATGCCTTTCGAAGAATCGTCTGTGAAAAGCTTATGTGGACATTATATTAAGGAGAAGACGCAACCAGATTTAATTTGCAATGACTTTATAAAAGGTATAAAATATCAGGTACTTCAGAGCTTATTGCGAAAGCATTTTTAATTTTAGTGACGAAACTTTTACTACTAATTTTAAAGTGACGTAATTCGTATAAACAATTTGATGACATTTTTCATCGGTATTATTAAAAACAATGACAGAAAAGTTGATGATAAACAAATCAGTACATAATGTTTCACGTTTGTTAGCAATAACACACGGGGAAATATCGTCTGCGAGCTATTCTGGCGTGCGGTGGAAACTGTAAGAGTTACACGAATATAATGTACGGTGGGATTGTTTCTCCTAAATAGTTCTACAATAAAGTCCGCGACAGTATATATATATATATTTTATGTGTAAGCCATTATTACCAAAATAGTGAACCATAAATGCAATGAAATTTGATTTTTTATTCCCAATTCACATTTAGCAGTAACAAATAGATTTTTATAAAAATAAATACTTTTATCGCTTCTGATATTCAAAGTAGATAAACTTTGTCTTTTAAATTACGTAGTTTGGTCAAATATTTTTAAAGTTACGACTATAATATAAAACTGCGGGTGAGGGGGGCATCGCCGCCGCGTGAGACACTCGGCTCGGATGCGGGCAGACGCGTGAGGGCCAACGTTATTTACGGTTGTGTCCGTAATGGGAATTTTCAAGACACTAGCGATTTGTTAAAATGCTCTGTATACATAAATTTCTATAATATACTAGCAACCTAAATATATACTTATACACCTAGACGTTCCTCATAAATCACTCTATATATTAGTGAAAACGGCATGAAAATCCGTTCAGTAGTTTTTAGATTATCGCGAACAGACAGACAGACGCGGCGTAGGACTTATAATATGTAGATAGCAGGAGACCTGGATTAATACATAGGCTACTTTTTATCCCGATATTCCCCTGGCATCTGAGTTACGCGGGTGAAACCGCGGGGCACAGCTAGTTCAGTAATATTTAGTAGATAGTAAGATACCTATAAGTTTTGAATCTTTTTCAGCATCTGTAATTTTCTGAAAAAAGAAAATGCATATTAGCATTTTCTTTTTTCAGAAAATTACTTTTTGTCCAGTAAACAAACAAATTTTCCGTAAATGTGTCGGTCACATTTATTCTAGAGAAAAGAACACAAGGATATTTCGACTATATTTCTATGTATTGTAAATTTGGTTATTGGAGCCTGTAAAAAAGTAATCACGAATTTTCTTAGTCAGTCAAAGCTATAATACATAACTGGGTTTTCAATGCAATTATGAGGGTTTAAACCACTCCCTTTATAATTTAAGAACTATATATAATTGCTTTGAAGCTATATTTGTCGTTGAAGGATTGGTTCCAAATCAAAATAATTGCCTTTAATAGCCTTATATTAAATGATTTTAACCAAAAGCAGTAATTTATAAATCCTACAATAATTATTTCCTTCCTTTAGGAAATAACAACCGGTTCACTGAACTTTTATATGATTGGGAGTGCTAAAAAATCTTAGCAAGTTTCGTTGCCATTCCGTTTGAATCATTAACAATTATTCTTCCTACCAATAAGGAAATTATGGTGACAAAAACTGTGGAGCATAGACACGAATAAACGGGAATGTCAAACACTTTCACTTAAGAATGAATAATAAAAGTATTTAGTCCATCGGTGCGTAACGCCACAAGTTCGTTGCGAATGGACAGACGACCAATAAAAATGCAAATTAGCGGAAGTTTTTTTATGGTGTAAAAGAAATTGTTGGAGTATCAGCTGTTTGTCTGTTGTCTAATATGTTTGCCTAAAGTTGAATGCACTCATGTCTTTAACAAAAAAATAATACATTTTATTTAGATAATCGGTGTGTTAATAACTTATTAATTAAGATAGTGAGGTTCATTGACTTCAATTCCCTAGCCCTCGGGAACAGTACTTTTTTCGGGATAAAAGTTACCATAATAATATGCCATTTTCTATTTTATGAATATTGATTGATTAGTTAAGACGTGAAAGCATTACAAACAAATAAACTCACCTTCGCATGTATAATATTAGTAAGAATTTACGACTTTAATCTCAATATAATAAACAATTAAATTAAAATAATTAATAGTTTTGCACTTCGCTCACATTTTTCCTGTATTGTTTTATTAGATGCATTATCCACAGCAACATCATCATTATATACTAACTTATATGGTTGTCTACAACGTAAGTTTCTCCTTTAAAATTGTATTTATTCTGATTGACTTTCTATTTAATATATTTTTTTTGATATCACGTTAATTTTAATTTCATAGGTGGTTTTACTGTATTTGCTTGTCTTGTAACTTTCTTTGGCTTTAATATTGTTATTTATATGTTTAGTGTAACTTATTTAAAGTTAAACCAAACATATAAATAGAGAGCGTGCACCGCTGAGCCAGTTAGCATGTGACCACGGCCAGTGGAACCTGGTCGAAACGTCAGGCAATTCAGAGGTATGTAATACCTTTTCGTGATCGCGTTAATTCCCGTTTAAATACATAATTATATCATGGAACGCAAAAGTTTAAAAGTTAGTAAATAAATCCGCTAATCACGATAAATCGTTAAACAACATTGAACTTTGGATCTCGAAAAAACAACTTATTATTGGCAATGTATCTCTGTATATTTTGGTTGATTTTATATTATTCACGTCACTTATAATTCTATTTCATGAATTTTAGAATCGATGTCATTTGTTGGAGTTTAATAAATAATGTCCATATTTTTCTTACCTAGGCTATATTTTGTGTTACAAAATCGAATTAACCTGTTTTATTATATCAAATTTATTGGATTTAGATTTTAATTCACTATTTATCCATTAGTCCAGATAGCTGGTAACAAACTAACAATCAACTATTTTGCAAGTCCAGGTAGGCTTATTGAAAACTATTGAAAATCGACATAGTTTGCCACTTAGTTTAAATTTTAATTGGACTAGTAATCTAGTAATGCCTATATCTACGCAAATACGGGTATTGGTGATCAAATTATATTGAACTCCAGAATCAGTTTACGTTCCATTGCTGTGTGACGGCATATTTAGTACAAACTAGTACTTATAATCGTTTGTAGGAACAGTTAGTAGTACGGAAACTAATTGCCCGAGACAACTTGCACTAGGCAATATATTTTTATTTAAAACTTTCACTGTCAGAAATGAGTTTTAAAATATTTTGTGTTTCGATTTACTTTCGCATTTGATATTTTGCTTAATGTATTTTTGTATAATGATCAGTCATTGTTGCTAATGGATGAAGACTGAAATTGATGACGATGCGTATGATACAATCTGAAGTGAAGAGGCAACGCATCGCTCATGATAATAACTGTATTATGAATTTATGACCGAGTTGGTAAATGGAGTTTTGAAAATCACGATTCATTTGGTGTTCGGTGATGCTTCTCGTTCTGATGTTCACAGATTATAGAAGTTTTCTTTACGATGTATAACTACAGAATAATAAAGTGTCAATATTGTAAGAACGTATTATTAATTAAATTATATCACAAGCATTCCACGTCCATCATAAAGTTTATTTTTCTTCGCCATCGCTTTTCTTTGTACTAAATATCTATTGTTTGTATTAGCTATGCGACTGGATGGAAATACTTCCATCCAGTCGCAGAGCTAATACAAACAATATAAACTTAACACCATTGTTACAAGCTACCGACCACGAACAGGTCTCAGGTCATTCACCTCAACCTTCAGGATCTGCTTCGTCCTGCCACCGAATCACTACCGGTTCTTGCATTAATAAGCCATTCCTCTTTTTTGAGAGAATAATGAACGATCTTAATTTTTTTTGTCAAGTTTTAGGGCTTTTTAAATCTTGGTTCATACAATACTTTAAATTAACTTTCTTATTATAATATACACATATATATATATATAAATATGTATATGTATTTCACGATACGTGCAAGGCCTTGATCTTAAATTAATTAAAATAAAATTTAGAAAAATGATCTATTGATACTTTCTGCTCCTTATAATTTTAAGTAATAGATAATTAAAGACAAGAAGATTAAAGGTTTTATTATCAAAACATATACCTATGACATGATTATAACCCAACGAAAAGTATCACAAACAAGAAATTACCAAACTAACTACCATTCATAAACCAGACAGGTGTGGCCCGTAGCAATGGTTGGCTCTTTAATAGTTGCCAAACATAAATTTTTCGAAATCACTCACAATACTAGGTGGGGCCCAAGCCTAAAAATTTCAACAATCGGGTACCCACTCAACTGGAACCAGAGAAATTCTGTATCAACAACGCTATTGGTAAACATTTCCGCATTTTCTGTCACATCTGATTAGTATAAATAGCAGAAAAATTCAATATTTAGAATAATAGGGTATTGGCAATTTGATGTGGGTACGTAATGCTGTTGCAAATGAGCAAGATTGGATTTGTTAACCGAATCTAATGTGGGGAATTTGTGTAAGTCAAACGGTTTGCATTTTAAATTAAATATTACATAAATATAAATGTACATAACATTTTGTCACAAGAAATAAAACCTAAAAATTAAATTAATGTTATACAAACTTGTGTGTGAATGTACTTTTAGTTTAGAAACGGTGTAAATAATACAGTGTAGAGTAACTTTATAATAGTTAATTAGTAATTTATTAGTTAATATGATGTTCCACCTCAACACAAAGTCATAGCATCTGAGATCTTGCAAAAGCAGATGATTATACATTGAGGTAAAGTGCACAATCAAGAACTATTCATTAAACTTATCGAATAATCTCACTCCTTGAAGCTCCTGACTCCGTATATGGCTTCGTTGGGAATCCGAAAACAAAAGCAAAGAGCTAAGAGATTCGCTTCGCCGCCTTTAAAAAGCGGCCATTCCAGGAACTGAGAAGGGATCTGGTAGGATGGACAAGGTAAATGATGTTTTAAAGAGTCCTGAAGATGTGAAATACAGTAAATAAATTAACTATAAAAGATAATTTAAATACTAGTAAGATGTTATTATATTTTCATTATACAATCAAGAATTTGAAATAAACTTTTAATTTTTACTGTTCATTTATTTCCATTTTAGCTGGATGTTCAGTGCATTTATAATGTCAGCAAAATATTTCTAGAAATTTAGTAACGGCTTAGCAACTTTATTTGCTTTATTGATTTCATGATTAGTTATAATTGTGTAAGACAATAATGCTTATAGTTCCTTTTACGCATTTAAAAATAAATGCTCATATAGGATCAATTCATTCGTTACAGCCTAAATATAAAGAAATTAAGTTAATGGCAGTAATCGGCGTTAAAAGAAAGGTAAAGCAAAAATTCGACAATCGCAAATTTCAACAACTAACAATATCATATCTCTCACGGCCCTCTGTACGCTTAGATCTTTCAAACTACGCAACGGATTTTAATGTGGTTTCAATAGATAGAGTGATTCAAGAGGAAGGTTCATACGGATGGTTTAATAGTCTTTTGTGTTAATTTGTTGAAAAATGACGATAATTATTGTTCACCACATTAGTATCTACATTGCACCCGAGCGAAGCCAGGGCGGGTCGCTATTTCATCATAAATTTCTGACAAAAAGGTTGTATTGCAAATTTCTTCCGTGGTATGTGAACATAATTATGATAGTTTTGATTTGTGAATTTTCATTAATGTAAATTACACACTTTATAGCACATTTCTGAAATATCATGTTATAAGCTTTTGAGTATTTAGGAAGTAGTTCTTTTAATACGCTTTCATTAACTTCACTTGTAACTATGTTAGCAAACCTTTGAAGTCGATTTTAGCATACTCATATTTAAACTAGCAGCGCCCCGCGGTTTCACCCACGTAAATCTCAGACCCGTGGGAATATCGAGATAAAAGTAACCTATGTATTAATCCAGGTCTCCAGGTATCTACATACCAAGTTTCATCGCAATCAGTTCAGTAGTTTTGGCGTAAAAGAGTAACAAACATCCATTTCTGATGGAAGCATACTTCTAACTGTCGAATGGAAATGAGACTGTACATATATATATATATATATATATATATATATATATATATATATATATATATAGTTTGGATAGCAATAGTATAATGGAGCCAGGAGGTGAAAAGTGGAACTCTTCAGTGGCTACTAGGAAACCCCTCAAGTTTGGGCTTATACCATTCGTTTTGAGAAATTGAAAGAAGAAAAGAAAGAAAGAGAGAAAGTGTTTTTACAGCATGTGTTTGTTGTATGTGCATTCACACTACATCCTTCATGAAGATGCGCTGACAAAACGTCAAGTTTATAAGATTGGTATAATTTTACTTAAATGCCTTGTTATGCAGTTGTTTTATGTTTAGCTTCAAGCTAAATATCCTTATCAGGGTTATACACGTTTAGTCTGTTAGTCTCGAATCCAATTATCACGTTGGCATCTTTAAGCCGAAGAATTTATGCATCGATGGAGCCACTCTCAAAGTTATTACTATTCAGAACCAGTTTGTGGTGGCGCACTCACGAGCATGAAGAGCCTCGGGCAAAAGGACAATATCAAGGACAAAGCCTTGGTTGGACCAAAGACTGATTATTTTAATTTTTCTGTATTTAGTTTTACATACTAAAGCTATTTATAAGTTCATTTATTCTAGGCTTGTACAGCACAATTTTTTTATTAAATTATAAGAGGCAAACGGTGAGTGACTACCGTCGCCCATGGACACCTGCAACTCAAGATTCACAAGTGCGTTGCCGGTCTTTGAGATGGGAGTACGCTTTTTTCTTGAAGGTTGGAAGGTCGTATCGGTCCGGAAATACGCCAGGCGGCAATTTGTTCCCGAGATTGGTTGTGCGAGATAAAAAAAATCTGGAGAACACACAGTGGTGGAATGCCAATTATCAAGGTGATGGGGATGAAAGTTTTGTCACGTTGAAAGATGGCGAAACGTTGCTGCCGGTATAAGTCCGAACGATTCCTCGGAGCACTCCCCATGATACATGCGATAGAGAATGCAGAGTGAAGCTACATCTCTACGCAATGCCAAGGGGTCAAGCTGATCTGAAATATTCTGGCAATCGACGATTCGAGTCACTTGAATGCGGAAAATAATAACTGTACGGTTCGAATCCTACACGGGACAAACATTTGTGTGATCCACAAATAGTTGTCCCGAGTCTGGGTGTTCTTTGTGTCCGTTGTTTCAATGTTTGTGAAGCCACCCGCAACACAGGATTATACCTAATGCGGGAGTTGTTTTTAAAAAAAAAACAAAAATATTCTTTGCTTAACTACAAGTGATAGTACGAGTTTATGAAATTGCTATTATTATATATTGGAATTTAAGTAAACTCTCCTAAGAAAACATTTTTAACACGATGGACGTTTCGACCAGGTTCCACTGACCTGTATGTAATACCTTTTAAATACTGATCGAGTCAATTCTCGTTAATATATTTATATATTATTATGTATATTATATATACTAATACATTTTATGTTTCTAAATAGTAACTGATTTGTGACGTAATGTATGCATATATTTGGAGAAAGTATTCTTGATTAGAACACCAACTTATTTATACATAAATTCAGACTTATGCGAATAGAGAAATGCGCATCAAGGTTTCAATAATAATACTTTTTATGCTTGACATTATATTAGAGGTATGTACCAACAGTGCCGTTTTGTAGTAGTAAAACAGTTTTTATGACAAAGTTATTCAAATTACTGTCGTTATGCTACTTTTCATGCGTGAGAGTTCATTCATGGTTTCATCTGCGTTATTGTTATGTTTGAATTTTGCTCTAGATTTATTTCACAAACAATTGTAGTTCTACTAGTAAGTACAGTAGTAAGAGAACAGTCTGTCTGATAGTAGGTATCTATTACCAATATTGTCACATGCTTTGCCATTTTGACCCTCCCTCGCAAAACGTCTAACAGGTCGGTACCCCTATCAAACAGTTAAATAATCAAGTAATAGAGTAATGTGGAAAAATCGTATGTACAATATAAATACCTATTCAATTAAGCAGTTGTGTTGCGATCTGTACTTGACGATATTACTGGACAATAAAAAATCGTCTCCATCGCATTGCAAACCCAAATATTTGAAGTCAACAGATTTGATCTATAAAAAGATCTAAATGAAATAAGAAAGTCCATTGATTTTAATCTGACCCAATATCGGAAATTGAAGTGTATAAAACTACATAGGTGCGTATAACTTAACGCGATCTACATACATAAAAATCTTGAGTGTAACTTTAAATGGTTTGCAAGTTGATTAGAATGCCATATATAATCATATTTGACGAAACTGCTATACTGAACTATTACAAGACGTGCTCACTGCAAATGAGGCTGTCGGCATAACAGTAAAGGCAGGTGAAAAATAAAAGAAAAACGCTCGAGTATCCACTTTCTTCGCTAACAGCATCTGTCATCAGTTTGATGGAAAATGCCGTAACTATGTCTCACTACGGTCGGTGCATTCAACACTCGACATGAATATAGACCTAATCGCTCACACACGATGTTACATTTTCTAAGAGAAATTCTCTTGAAGCAGAAATTATAGAAGATTACTTTCCAGATATAAATACATTTTTATGTGAGGTCAAATTATAAGCTGATCAAAACTAATTTAAATATTTTGTTTAATTTTTTCATTTTTTTTTTCATTGTCCTATGTGACGATCGAACACAAAACATTCTATACTTTGGGAGTTGCAGTTTTAAAACGAATTCTAAAATATCGATTCATCATCAAATATTGGATCATATTGATTGACAACTTTTAACAATTAGATTGTCATAATATATATATTCATTTTATATCTCAGTTACAATAATCAATTATAGTCTCAAACAGCCGTTTGGAAAAAAGAGCCAACGAAAAGCTCACTAAAGGCTAAATACTTGCCAATATATGTAATGAATATCGTTTGACTTTTCGTGATATTTAATAGTATATATTCTAGGTAGTTTGGAAAAAAAGATACAGCTCTAGGTGCCATCAATACTGGTTTATTGTAAGTTAAGAGTGTGTCCATTAGGGCCTTACGGTTAGGTGTATCTTATGTTTCGGTTACTTCGGCTGTAATAACTTTGTGAGCAATGATAATTTTCTAGCCCGTTGCTCAAGGGCTACATGCTCATGCTTATGTTCGTTTATTTTGATAAAAACAAAAAGTGGAGTCTTTCTAGTCTGTTTATTCCATAAATGTGGGACAATCTTCCATTATTTAAAGATAAATATGTTTAATGATAAGTGCTTCTAAAGTCTCCTTACTATTACAAACCCATCGAGATTGATTTTTTTTTAACAGACTGAAGAATATCATCGCAAAACTTTTTAACCGACGAAAAAACGAAGGTTCTCAAGTCGACCTTTACATTTTTTTTTATGTATGACCACGTGTAACTTTTTACGGGGTAGTCCGATTTCAATAATTATTTGTTAAAAAGTTTTTTATCAAAATTATTAAATGTATCTTTAAATCAACAGACATTAAAAAGTAACTGGACCACTGAGAACGTTATATAGTTAAGTTTATTTAAAGTAGTGCAGTAGGAGTTAAACAAAAAACTTGTGAACAACGATGTCCATCTATGTCTTATGTGTCTTGGCAAACATCCTAATGAGTCACATAACACGTCTAAATACATGTTAACGTGCAATACTCGGTATAAAAAACGACATTAACAGAAAAAGTGTGAAAAATATCGAAGATTAGAAATACAACAGATTCATGTTTAAATCATGATCGAAATGAAATCCAATGCGTATTTATGGTTGGTCGTAAAATATGAGAACATATGAATGAAAGGTTATATCATTCTCATTAGTAAGTTTCTTGAATAATTAAAATTATAATCTAATCAACTGTGCATAAAGAAAGTTCCAAAAATGGTCGGCAAGTATTATTTAATGATTGTGAAAACATTCATTGGGGTTTTAGCAAAATTTCATTTTAAATTTAGATTATTAACAACATCAATGTTTTATTAATGTAACATTCAGTTCATTTATTCATTCATTCTATATTCAGTTGAATTCAAAATTTAAACCTTTATTATGTAGGTATATATAAAAACATTGAGGCATTCGGCTTAGTTATGGTGTTTGAAAACAACCTTTTTACCTCTAAGTGGCCTTACATATTATTGTTATCAACTCCTGCGACTGACCTAAACACGTTTCTGCTGATGATTTTACGTATAAAAATATGGACAATTTTAATAATTCTAATAATATTAAACGTGAGATGGATATTAAAATTAAAACATTTACACACACAATTAAGTGGATGCAAAAAACATAGTGTGCAAAAAACACCGAACAATTCGAAGGAGTATAGAGGAAGATGATTATCATTTCGTATTTTATTAATGAAAAACACTTCGTGTTTTAATCTATCAAAAACTATTTGGATACATGCAAAAAAAATCTCTGAAAGTAAGAATTTTTGTAAAGAAGGGAGAAATTGACGTCTAGAAATCTCAACTACGAAAATATTACACATCAAATTATTTAAATACATTGAGAATAGAAATAAAAGCTTGATATTTATAATGAACAGGATATCCTAATTGATAGGTTTTTGACTTCGAAATCTTTAGTGTTTGAAAGGATTTAAAATATTACATACTTAATCATGAACTAGACCACTGCCAAAATTAATGTTTTGAAACTAATAAAAAAACTATATTTTTAGTAGTATCGTTTATAAGCGGATAAACGTCTAATGTAAGTGATACTTAACATTATTAAAATTTATATTGTAGCTTCCCTACGACAACATAATGCACTAACCACCCTATCGACAGTTACTTATGTAGGATAAATTAATTGTGAAGCACAGAAGATGTAAAACTGACTATATATTTTTATAATAAAGTAATTTTTTTTTGTGCTTGAGCATAAAATAATTAGAACACTTTATATTTTTTTAAGTTGCCTATAAGCAGACTACAACTTCTGTGAGTCATTATACTGTCCAAAGATTTTAATCTTGTTTCTTGTTTTGTCAAATATTTCAATATTCTTCGAAATACAAAACAAAGAATGGCGTTATTAACAAAGACATATTGTATTGTGAAAAAAAATCTCCAAGCTATTTTAAAGATGTTAGTCATTTATTTATAATAAAATGTTTTAAAATGACGAATCTGATTTTAGTAAATTCATGAACTTATTACACATTTCTCATGTCTGATATTTCAAAGACATTTCTAAATGTTTGTAAAGCCACGAAAAAACGGAGAAGGTTCTCAAGACAAACCGTATACGTATGTACATATACACATAGGTATATATTCTTTTACTTTATATGCACAACTTTTTAGTGTTCCGATTTCGAAAATTGCTAAGCATATTTATGATTGAGCAAATGCTCAAACACACAAAAACACTTCCGGAAGGATTTTTTTATTATAACTAAATAGTCTGTTATGATAAAAAATCCTTCCGGAAGTGTTTTTTTAAGTAAACAACACCAAAATTAAAGCCGACGTATGTTCATAAGTAAATTGCGATTGCGATGAAACTCCATTAAATATTTCTGTAATTTATTTTAGAACTTGATATTTACGAGTACCTATAATTCTACTGTCGGTATTAATGCTTTAAAATTATTTATCTACATACTTGTTTTTGCACTAAAGTTTCACAACGATACAATAGGAGAATCATATTTAAAACGACAAAAGAATAACAAAACCAAATAAGTTTCTGCTCATTATTTTGTATTCATACGAATAATGTTTTCGAGAAAAGACGGTTTAACAACCGTCCAGTTTCAAAATGTTATGATCTCTTCCAAAATATCTGCTTACTTAAGACCTTGGCTAATGAAATAATGAATTGCCCAATATAGATGTCTCAACCTTTGTCAACGGTTAAAACTGGACGAAATGTGAACATTCATACATAATGCACTTGTTCAAATGTCAGCAAAACATTTGTTATTGTGTAACTTTGTTTACACGATAATTATGTTGATCGTGTTGGTGATAGGTTGGTCAATGTACTGATTGTACCGCCACTGGCTTTTAAATCTGGAAAACTTTATGTTATGAAGAAACCTATAGTTACAACCAAATTTATCCCACTAATATTATAAATGTGAATGTTTGGATGGATGTTTGTTACACTTTCACGCAAAAACCACTGAACCGATTGCGATGAAACTTGGTATGTAGATAGCTGAAGACCTGGATTTTTATCCCGATACTCTCACGGGATCAGGACTTGTGCGGGTGAAACCGCGGGGCGCTGCTAGTATGTTAATAAATATCATACTTCATACATAGTTTGTTTATGTGTGTGCATTTCTGGATCCTTCTTTTTTTATAGACACTGTGGTTTTCAAACGAAAAACGATTTGAAAAATAAAAATAAAGTTAGTATTTGTGTTTTTTTATAAAATTGTTTGAACTAATTATATAGATATCAGCAGTAAACTAAGCAATTACATTTCTTATTATATATTTTACTTTAATTCAGAATTTTTGTTTGTACATATTAAACAACTCCGTTACAAAAAATGTATTTCTTTATTATTTGTCACATAAAATAAAATATTCTACTGTAATGTCTATTAACTTAAATATGTATAATTAGTTTTTTATTGCATGGGAGAATTTAGTAACAAGAAGTGGCGCAAAGCAGACGACCTAGTCATATTTTATTACACCTCCGTCACGGTTTTTACTTGGCACGATGATTTTGTAAATAATATTGTAATAAAAATTGAAGTATAAATATATTCTAAGATGTTTCTACATTTTTGTGTTATGTTCGCAGGGAAATTTTCATATAGAAAACAGATACTCGGAATATTTTGGACCAATTCATTCTTTAGAGCACGAGTTACTTTCGATGAAAAATAAGGACAACCTATTTATGTTATAGTGTATATTTACATTAGGGTAGTTACATAGTGTCGCTTAAGTTCTAATATCGGCCGGAGTCATAATTTTTTTGAGTAAAATATGTGTAAAAGATGCTATAATAATTATATTTGACGGTTTATTTGAGGCACCAAACAAACCAAATTTGCTTGATAGAATGGCATGATGATCACCAATGTATGTATAACAACTTGTGTAAAGTTCTATATCCGTTATGAATAAATGTTTCCTGTTTATTGTTAATACATATATTATTGATTATACAGTTAATACATTACATTCTTTCTATTTCACAAGGACGCATCGGACGCAATTAGTGCTCGTATTCAAACTACCCGTGTGAGCTGTACTCGAAATCAAACTGCCCGAATGGGCTAATATCTCTACTCTACAAGTCCGCTGTTAGTAAACAACACTAGAGTATACTGTTTCTTCTTTCTACTTGTGAGTATGCCAGAATATTAATTATATGATAATATTAATTTAGATTATTTTGTTTGTATGTTTTAACGCGCTAATCTATGGAACTACATGTTGGATTCGAAAAAATCTTTTGTATTGGATAGAGTATTCATTGAGGAAGGTCATAGGCTTTGTAACACCACGCTACGAAATTTAGGAGCGAAGCAGTGACCAGGTGAAACTGGTAAACGGCTTGTAGTTTTATAAAAATGTAAGCCTCCTAGAAACCTGTAAAGTGACAATAAATACTGAATATAACCCTATAGGTGGATTATTCTCCAATTATTCAAATCAAGAATGTACTAACCCGTTAAAGACCTTTAATTATATTCCAACGAAAGCACTACAGATGCCAATCCCCATCTAAATTCTACCTGACACATATACAAGTACCTACTCGCTTTCAGCTTTCTAGGCTAACACCGCATATTTAAATCTAACTGCAGGCAACAACCTCATAGAAGTCCGAACGCAAATGTAGCACAAGAGATGACCTCCTGGATACGATCAGTGTTGATAATTGTCGTGATTGTGGTAGAACTGTGTATATAATTATACCGTAGTTGTTTTATTGGTGATGTTAGTACTACTGTCAAAGGTGAAGGCCGTTTGGATGGTGTGTTTGATGGTGTACAGTTACAAACAAAAATGTAAAGATTTTAAGGACTCATTTTCATCATTATGTAACTTCTTAATGCCTTTAACGGACTTCTAGTAAGTATAGGTAATTTATGTGTGTATACAATGAAGAGAATAAGGAAAATATGTATATGTGACTGACATTTGGTGTAGTGGTTAGTGATCCTGGCTGCTGAGCCAGAGATCGTGGGTTCAGTTTCACCCAGGACAAATAATTGTGTGATGAGCATGATCATTTGTTCTGTGTCTGGGTGTAATTTATCTATATATAATACGTATGTATTTAGAAATATATAAGTATGTTTATCAGTAGTCTGGTTACCATAGTACAGGCTCTGCCTAGTTTGGGATCAGACGGCCTTGTGTGTATATCAAGTTATTATTATTATTCTCTTTATTACACTTAAAACTATTATTTAGTTACATTTTTAAATATGTACAACAAAATAATAATTTAAAAATATAAAAAATAGTAGACCACCAACATCGGGTAGAGGGACGAAGACACCCGTGGGGCTCTGAAGACAGGAACCTCCTCAGTATATGGGCCGTGTCGAGGGAACTGCCTTCTGCATCAGCCGAGAAGAAGATTTGTTTAAACATTAATAACTAGTTAAGTATACTATATGAAACTCAGTATACTATATGAAATCTTTACCTATCAAGAGAGTTCTAAAGTATCTTCCTTAATAGATCATAAATTCATAACAATAAAGTTACAATTACAAATAAATATCCTGCCCATTATTTTTATCCAATTTAAAATTTTTTTTTAAGTATGATAATAAACACTCTCGGAGTATTGGCGGTGATTGTATACGTCAATTGTTTTTGTAATACTATTATGTATTCTGTGGTAATACTTGTAGAGACGTGTTCAAGAATTCAAGAATAAATAAATAAATAAATATTATTATTATGAACCGGCTAAAGAAAAATAAAAAAAATACTACATGGAATATGAAACGAATAACAATTATACCACATGATTTGTTCCCAAATTTTATTTATTAGTTTATGGTCACAAACTAATATTATTATGTTTCTGTTTTTATGTTTTTAAACGTGTAACCGGTATAATTAAAAAATATATATTTTTCTGAAATTTGTTGAAGAAGTTTGTAAGTTTTATGATTATATACTACTAGCTGCGCCCTCCGGTTTAACCGCGGTTTAAAAAAGTAGCCTATCCAAGTCTCCAGCTATGTACATACCAAGTTTCATTGTAATCGGTTCAGTAGTTTTTGCGTGAAAGAGCAACAAACATCCATACATCCTGACAAACTTTCACGTTTATAATATTGGTAGAATAATGTCCGGTTTCGATTTTTACACAACGTAATTTTTTTATGTTGCCTGTTTCACTCGCATACTTAGTCTGTACTAAGTTTTAAATACGTTACAGTTAATTTTATATACAATTATAAATAAAATTAAACAGTTCTGGGCGTTCTGACTGCTTGTAAAACAAATAGGTAATACTTCCATAGATAAGTAACAATAGGTATCTACTAACACGTACCATAATACAAGAATTATTTCGAAACATTTTCAAAGGAATTCGTGCTATTTAGTAAACTACATATTTCCTTCACTTATACCAATATTATTAAGCTCTTAAGCTCTATTCGTACCTACTCATTGTAGGTATGTTTATTTCTACGCGCTGTTTTCAAGTTAAACCGGGTCGGATAATAAAAATGTTATGTTATTATAAAGCCTGTTTAATATATGAAAGGCTAATCTATGCTACTTCCATAATATACTATTACAGTGAGAATATTATATCAATATTTTCAGTATATTTTAAACCGACTTGGAAAAGGACGCGATAACTTGACTATTTGTGAACCGACTTCAATAATTATTTTATTGATGGAATTGGTTGTAATCAAAGTCGGTTCCATTTCAATTTGAAGGAAATTCTTAAATTTCTACTTCTATGGGTGGAAATAAAGAATCCAGTTTATTACAATTTATGATGATTTAGGCCCATTGAAGTCGGTGATTCTTTTTAGTAAATAGTTAATTTTTACTAGTAGAAAGTTACTATAGTAAAAAGTTAATTATTCAAACATTCGTTCGACACGCTTCAATTTTTTTTTTTAAAGAATACTAGTAACGTGGGTCATCACATCACTAGTATTCTTATTAACCCCTCTAACTAAGCCAAGTGCTTGTGTTAGGAGTTTGTTCACGTCGCGTCGGTAGTGCACTGGGTGGGGTTCGAACAAGTAACCACTTGATCGCAAGTCCGACACCTTAGCCATTACGCTACCACCGCTTCCTTCTTAATTAATCCATGATACCTACCCATCCATTATAAAAATTATGTGTTTTTTTTAAGAGAACCATTATAAAATCAAACGTGTTATGTTTCGTAAATTTAAGCACACAGTCACAAGCACCATCATACCTACTTTATGGAATGTTTAGAAAAAAACCGGCCTTTAAAACTTAGTAGAAATCATCAAGCAGACGATAGTGCGAACTTAATTAAACAGGTATTGTAGGTTTTTGATTTATCAAAGTAAGTATTACATAATTACGTCTATATGAATAAAATAATGAATAATTTATTTCGTAAATAGATCTTTTCAGATACCTTTACACGTCAATTAGGTATAAGTTAAAAAGATTAAAGACATTAATTAAAATACTCAACATTTATTATATAATATACATATTACAGTATTAGTTTTAAAATATACTTGGCTTTTATATGGAATACTAGTTATCTCAAAAGATTCCATAATCTTTTTTTGTTGGAGATGTGGTTGCAAGACCATTTATGACAGTAACGGTATGGCTGATACATTGCAAAATTGCGTGAGAGCGCTGACCGCTTGTAATATTGTCCATGAACACTGGGTACAATTTATTATATGAAACGGAAACTTGCATTAAACAAACATGCAGCAATAACAAATATCCCATTATTTTAAAAATAAAATTTATTTACTGATCATGTAATTACCCAATTTCATGATTGTGATTACGTTTCATGCTAGGTGATGAAAACTTCGGGTAGACAAAGTGAGTAAAGGTATGTATAACCTTATAAATGTATATTTCAAAGATTGTACGCGACTCGCGAAAGCTTATGAGACAATAATGATTACAAAATCCATGACAGCTTCAGAAAAAAACCTTGTGGTTTACATTGTATACACACCTTTGTAATATTTGGCAGAAATATAACAAAAATGATAGATATTATTCACATTTTGAACACGTCATCGACTCGGTAAACTTTCATTAAAAAAAGAGAAATGTTTTCAAAATAACTTATTAATTATTCATGAAACTTCTCTTAATTTCGACTGTTTGCCTCATTTGAATAACATAGCGTTATTTAATAGATATCGATGAAATAACAAGCTTAGGCAGAAAAATGAGTGACTGAGGTGTGTAAAATCCACCAAGCAGATTTGTATGGATTACGAACAATGAAACCGGAGTATTTCGTTCCAAGCAAATTTATCGAGTCTGAGTATTTCTAACCTATTAATATTTAAAATGAATAGCTGCTTGAACGTAAGCCTCAGCTAAATTATTAAGATTTAGCTGTTTTAGCTTTATCTATCTAAAATAATTAGAATGTTGTACAGAAAGCTACAATGTTTAATCATTAAATTAAATTATGCGAATACCGCTACAAAGCTACAGTATCCAGTATATGTTGACCTGTCATAGTAAGGAACGTCGATACAGTGACAGTTCAAGTTATATCGGTTAAATATATAAAAAAAAAAATGAAATGAATAATGTTCGAAATTAGACTACCAGGCGATCACTAGTATTTATAAATAGGCAATGAGTTTAAGTCACTAGTTAATCACGAATACAAATAAATAAAATTGAAGTGTCTGTTTGTAACGTCAAATTAATAGTTTTTTAAGCTTATATAGTTATTTGCACGATATCTATGCCTAAAAATCATTTATTTTTTATTTTTGTCCGTCTGTCTCTCTGTTTGTTCCGGCTAATCTCCAGAACAGGTAGACCGATTTCCACGTGACTTTTACTGGCAGATAGCTGGTTTTATAGAGTAACTTAGGCTACTTTTAATTTCAAAAAAGGATTAGGGTTACGCGCAAAATATATAAATATGTACATGCGGGCGAAGCCGCGCTGTAACTGCTAGTATCAAATATCGTACGTACGAATATATGCCATTGTCATTTCGTTATTAAAATACAGACATTTATTCCTAAAAAAAAGGATAAATTTTTACTCTTCAGCTGCTTCCTTGTCTTACTTTCTGAATTTCGTGACTTAAAAACCAGATGTCACAGGAACATTGAGATTGTTGACAATATAATCTGCTATAGGTAACAGGCGCACCTTTTGCCCCCAGCGAAACCGGTATTTGTTAACTGGTTTCGATGTAGCCTTTTCCATCTATATGTAAATAGATTCGAATATACGGATTTCAGGTTAGGTTAGGGTTAGGTTTAGGGTCCGGATGTCTTAATAAAAGCTGTTCCCGGATCCCTTCTAGGTCAGGCGCAGTACGCCACACCGTGTGGTTTTAGTCGGTTCGATTCCAACACACCGCCCCGGTGGAGTGACGGCCCAAGGGGGTTTCCACAAAAAAATTATTAGGTTTAGAGTAAGATGGAGCTATGGTTAGGGACCGCTTTCAAACAAACGTTTATGTTGTTGTATTAAAAAAAATTGTTGTACTCATCGAAATAAATTAAGACAGTTTTATCTTGTTGGGTGCAGGCAGCATTTTGCTGAGATGATGACCTATTTAGGTCCGCACAAATGTACGAAAAACTAAAATAAATAACAATATAATATTTTTCAGTCAATTATAATTCTGGAACGATCAAGTGTAAACAGAATAGGTTTCTCTTGGATATCTTCGTCTACATCAATCTATACATTACACAAATTCCATTACACAATAAAAATACCTTTTAGACTTCTTTTTTATTGTTTATTGTAATGAATAAATGTATTTTCTATCTTCTTTCTTTCTTTCAAGTATATTAAATGCATTATTATATTTTTCTCCTCGATCTTTTTTTTTTAATTTAGAATGAAAATACTCGTCGAATATAATTGTAAGAAGATATATTACAGACGAATAAAAGTTTGCCTCTTTTAAAATTACTTATTTAATATATAAAAAAATTATTACTTATTAAATTCAAACTCAGTTCAGTATATCCCAAAGCCACTAACCAGTAATGAGTAGGTCAAACAGATAATGTTTGTTTACAAAATGTAAATACCGACATACCATTGGAGACGGACCTCGGAGGGGAAAGTATGCCATAATTACCACACTTGGCAAGCGGAGTCATCAGAGTACCTAACGGGAAGTGTAACAAGTGAGTACACCTGTCGACCTCCAAGATCTTCCTCTTTGTAACATTATGAGACATTATCCCGTCAAAATGAACCACCTGTAGGCTATTTCTGTCGTTGGCCGGTAATTTGTGGTCTGTTAGATAATGTCTTATTTGAAAATAAGTGTCAAAGTCGTTGATCAAGGGTCGAAGTTGTCATCTTAGTAACTACTCCATCACTTTTTATATACCTATCATTTATGTACATAACATATCATAGATCTAGTAAATGCGATGTAAATAAAAAGGTTTCATACACGTACCCTTCTAAGCTTGAAATGTCAAAAGACTCAACTATTTCATATCCATAAATTAAGGAAGTCGCAGTAAATGTCTTTAGCTCTATGAGAACTAAACAATAGATAGATAGATAACTCACTATTTGTACACTATTTTTACAATACATTTACATAATAAAATTATATCAAGCATAATATAATGCACAAAGGGCGGCCTTATTGGTAGATGCAATCTTTTCCAGGCAACCTTAGGATGAATCAAAATGATTCGGAGAGACAGTGGCAGTTGATGGTGTATTTACAAAAAAGAACACAAAAATAAAAATTATTTGTCATTTCTAATAAATATTAAAAATATCTAGATATTCTACATTAACCTACTTACAATGTCGTGTCGTCGTAAATAAGTAAACAAAACATTGTTTCGTATGCTCCAATTAATTCTTGATTATCAACTAAATACTAGTTAATCGTCATAGTAGATTCTAGATTTAAATTTTAAAATCGATCATCAAGTAAATTAGAAGTAAATAGGGGCATAAGAAAAGCATTCGTCGGTCGTTTAGGATCGAAGAAACTTTTAAGATACAGGTAGTATTCACACTGCTGCTGGTCAGAAACTGGTTCGTAGCCGTCACACAGGTCCAAAACATTTTTAAAGATGACATCAGCCAACTGGTTTTTGAAAAGAGTATTGAAACTTCTCATAGCTTTTATATTTTTCGTTGAAGACGACATCAAGTCGAAAGACGAGCGTAGATGAATATTTCTGAATGAGTTGCGCAGCATTTTCTTAATATATAATAAATGGTAATAAATATCGTAGAAGGCTTTGTTGAGGTCATCAAATTCTGTAGGTAGGTATTAAAGATCACGTTTACTGCGACTGGTGATCTCAGACAAGCTTATTTGCGTTAACATTTTTATGTCGCAGTTAATTGTATTCACTGCGTAGAAACTTCTTAATTATTTAGAAAAATACATGGATAGTATATGTATAATAGAAAAATTCCAACCATGACAATGATATTGCGGTAATGTTTCAAAAGGTTTAAGTAAAATTTGCAATTCACACTGGCAATACCCGTGCGAACACTGATAAAAGTCGCCAACAAAAACTAGACGAATGATACAATTAACAGTAATCCTATCTTAAATAACTTACCAGAAAACGTGAGAAAACATCCGACCTTCTGCCGTGGAACAATCAGCCGTTGTTAATACACTGTCTTCGAATGTCACAAGCACAGGTCACGATAACGGAACACACCGCATATGCAAAAAACTGGACGCGAAAAGAAATCAAACGTTCGAACGCGATTGGCCGGTCGGTTAGAACGTTCGAATCCGAAATTCAAATTGACCAATTACGTACGCTCGCGCATGCGTTCGGTAACGACGAATGCTTGACGCAGACTGAGGTAGTTTCTCAAACGAGTGGTAGTTGACGAGCCTTCTCCATTCACACTGTCAAGTTAATTGTTTAATAAATTATCAAATTTCGAACTTAAGTATCCTAAAATAAGGTACATTTTGCTTTATATAAACATGCGATTATAGGCCTTTTATCGTAAACAGAAACACATTGCCACCTCAGTCGCCTTCACATGCGCAGGAGTACACTTTTTTTTGCAATGTCTCGTTATAATTTTCTTGGAATATTTTTAAACTTATGAGGTAATTTTTTTTATAAAATCATCAACATAACTCATCACACGATACAATAAATTGATTCATTGTATATTAATTCACAGTTCTGTTAATATTTTCTAACAATACGTTCGTTGATGTCTTTAATAACATCAACTATATGTCATCATTATGTAAGTCTATTCCAGACCTTATTTCCTTTGCAACAAAATCTATTTTTGATCATACAGAGTCAAGCCCATAAACAACAATACAATACATATTAATGAGAAAAATGATAATTGTTAAAAAATGTTATGCGTGCGAAAAAATTACGTCATACTCACGTAAGTTATTGAATTTTTTCATAGGCTTAAAATACTCTAATAAAATTCATAACAATACATTTTAATTTCTAACTTTATGTAAATATGTGTAACGCTCAACAAAACGAACAAACATAAAACAAAGTACTTTTTTATTTATTTCACACCGGTTTGTTTAGCAACTGCGAGATAAGAATCGAAATATAATGTCAGTTTGAACATCTACTATATTATACCCAGTGCTTGTATATAAACAAGTGGAAATATCGTCGGGCCTATTGGCCTAGTGACTGATGAGTTGATGACTGATGAGCCAGAGTTCGACTATCACGCAGGACAATTTTTTTTTTTATGTTTTTTTTCGAAAAATATAACTCCCGCATTATGAATGTGATAAGTGTGTTATGTGATAAGCACGATTATATTGAATATATATTGAAAATAACAATCGATTTTATTTAATAGGAAGTTTTAATCGATTTAAAAAAGTTAAACTTTTGCTATAAAACTTAACTAGTTCAATAAATTATAATAATATTACCTACGTTTAATGTATTATTAAAACATCGATATTAAAGTTAGTGAGGACTTAATTAAGTGACAAATAAAATGTGAATAATATTTCATTTATAAATTTTTCGAAGTTTAAATTTAAAATTCAACATTTTGATGTTATTTATTGCAAATACAATTAAAACAGCTATTCATAACCATAACTACAGATAAAAGGCTTTTTATAGAAATAGATATGATTGATTTGAAACATTTGTTCTCATCACTACATACTATAGAACGTAACTCTTTTCATTGTGTAAAACAAAAATAATTTATTTTGATAAAAAATACATATCACAATGTTTGCGAGTGGTAATAAATAGTTTATTCTAGTGTAATAGTATGTAAAGTGTATTTCTAACTGCGCGTTTTAAAGTTTAATGTTACAAATTTTGGTACAGTTACGTTCTCAAACAACTGTCAAAAAGAAAATAAACGAATGGATGGAGATCCTTTTATTGCAATTTCAGTGCGTGCTCTAACAACAGAGAATGACGTCACTTATTGGCTATTTGCTTTTGCTGACTAATATGACTCGTGGAATGTAAAATGCAGTTGCTTTGTTTATTTAAATAGTGTGTATAAATGTGGCGCAGTATAGATTGATACCTTACAGAACAATACAAATAATCTTTTTATACAAAAAGTTCACTCTGTAGTTCCCTTGACACTTTAAGAGTGTTGTTCGAGAAGAGTGGAGGTCGGACACTAGGTCCGATCTCAACTCTTCTGCAAGTCTTTCTCAATCCTGTTTATGTTTGCAACTCTTTTTTCTTTTAACTTGTCCTATCCATATTTCTGTCTTCTTCAATTCAATATTCTTTGTTTTTTACCCAAACAATGTGCGGAACAGCGTTTCTATGGTATTCAAAGATATCACCAGAAATAACAAGTTACTTTGCTTGTGTTTACAGCTAAGGTGATAGACTTGCTTTACAGGCACCAGGCCTGTGAACGTCTACAATACTTATAAGTATTATCTCTTACGCGTTCCCAACCCTATCCAGCTTTCGTGGAGCTCTTGATCCACAGCTTGGATCCTACAAACCAGCAGCATTTTTTTTTATATAATAGGGCAAACGAGCAGACGGGTCACCTGATGGTAAGTAACTACCGTCGCCCATGGACACCTGCAACTCAAGAGTCACAAGTGCGTTGCCGGCGTTTGAGATAGGAGTACACTCTTTTCTTGAAGGTTTGAAGCATTACTATAACGTGAAGACACTGCTCTAATTGGGATACTTTTATTTAAGCAGAAATCGGCACTGACACTCACACACTTGTAGTAAGTGTGTGAGTGTCAGTGCCGATTTCTGCTCCTTCAGTTTGCGACTAACCAACCAATCAACTTTCGAACACATAACCCCTCAATCACGACACAAAAAGGATATGTCGAAGTCAAACCTACTACACATCACAGGCTGTCTTTACCTCAGACGTATTTTTAGGAGATGATCACTTTATTCACGACATAGTTTATCTTCCCCTGCGGAGAAGTACACATAATGCGTTTATGTGCATGCCTAGAACTGTTAATTTTTTTAAATATGGGAGGAAATATATATTAAACACTATACGATTGGAGATGAGGGTTAGTCTGCCTTCTGCCATATCTGTGCCTGTCTGTCGATCAGATTACGCAGCCATTAATTAAATAAGCTAGTATGTAGTATTAGTTATACCGATCTGGATTCTTATTCCAGGAATACATATATATTAAATATAACTATAACCTTTCACAGAGTTAGTTGATAATCAAATATGGTCGATAGCATTTTTAGGTGCATTCCAACGTGTTATGTAAATAAAATCTTCAAGTACGGTCATGGATAAATATTTGTGTCCTTATTAAGAAATATAAATACTAGGTTTTGATCTAAACAGAGCCATGAACTGTAAATGGAACCTGTTCTAGGTCAACAATGTCTAATGATGTTGTTTTTATATTGGCCAAGTTTAAACGCTTTTGGTAATGTTCAAGTTGTTGAATTTCAAACATCAATTAAAAATCTTGGATCTTATTGATATTACGATTCTTAGAGTCCTCAATTAGAGTATGTTCACATGGCATTAGGAGGAAGAGGGGGCGAACCCGCGTTGGGTTTTTGTATAGCGCTCACATTGCGTTGCGAGCGCTTGAACGCAAAATTCGTGTACATGTTGACGCGCGTAAATGCCCGTTACCATAACGCGCTACCAGAGCCCGTTATCTGAAGATAATCTTACATAATTAGTCTTTATCATTTGTCAACCTTCCGTCTGTTTATGCTTTAAGGCCTTTTCTGAAGTGCCAGGTAAATGTGTCAAGCTGAAAATAACAGCAAATCCTAAGCAGAGGTTAGCCACTAGTTACATGCTTTACGGACGTTATTGCAATGTACGTCACGATTCTTGAATTTTTTTCTGTGAAAACTAAAACTTAATTTCATTTAGTTAGCCTGAGAATTGAAAATAAAGATGAGCGCCATCAAACATGGCTGTCAAACTAAATACTTGTGCAGCAAATAATTTTATACAACAGAAAAATACTTGAAGCTTCGTTCATATCATTTATATCGTAAGTATTTTATGTTTATAGAACGACACAATACAAGATAAAGTGAGACCTAAGATCGAGCCAAATAGGTCTCTATAGGTCTACGACCAGTCGACCAGTCGTCGCGAGTACTGTTTGCGTTAGTAATACAGTTAAACAAAGCTTACGCGTTTTAAGATTTCAAACAAACATTTGATTTAATACTTGTGGGAAATTTTAAAATGTTGAATTATATTTCAAATATTTTTTCGTCACTTTCATTACGAATACATATGAGTTGTACTCCACCTGATGGTGAACATGTCAGCAAGTGGGATCTAAAGCCTGTTGTAAGTGTCAACACATCTAGAGTAGCCGTTTAACAAGAACCGTAATATTTTTGTGAGCAAATACTATTACGCGAAGCAATCTAAACACAACTGAAGTAAGGTGCGTTTTTTTTAGAAAGAACTTTTGCGCAATTTTAGAATCATCTTCTCTAGTATAATGCAATTTTTTTTTCTATATAAGCAGTTCTTTTTTGTTCATATAGACAGCCTTGTCTATGGAACGATTGTCGTATAAGATACAAAGACATAAGGATACACTGCGCTTATAATGGGCCTAACGTGTAAACCGATGCGATAGCTCGATAAAAAGAGAACGCTTTTGTACGTGGTCCCTCTATCCTTGTCTAAGGCGTGTACGTAAAAGAGACAGAAGGACTACGTATGGCAGCGCTTTCTTTTTGTTCATCTATGGCACATCACGCCCCCTTCCACGGTTTATTCTCATATGTCTATGATAAGAAACGTCTGGTGCACTATAATCTTTGAATAGTCATTAGCCTAAGTAAGGAGGTTTGAGTTATTTTTTCAAGATGGACGAATCATAAACTTTACGTAAGTATAATAAGTTTATGGGACGAATAGACATCTATTTTTTTTTTTTGCACTTTTGTTATTGCTAACTTAGAAATACTTAATGCTTGCTAACTTTGTGAACTTAGACATTGGCGGAATTCTTGCGTTGATTCTACACATGCGGGATAGAGTTCATAAAAAACATATATATTTACGTATATATTCATAGCCTAAGAAATTATAATCTCAAACCTCAATGCACAGATTAATGCAGTTTTAAATTATATATATTATATAAGATAACATTATCAACACTTTATATATTTGTTTTGAAAAAAAAAACAGAATAATAATATATACTTTATCTACGTAGAATGTAGTAGAAAATTCTCAGCTTTGACACAAACATTAAAATGATTCTCGATCATTATGTCAGATGACTTCCTATGACTTTTTATTGACATGCTTACATCACTGAATCAAATATTTCAAAGTATATAAATTAAGTAAAAGATCACAATATAATCTCTGAAATATAAAAAGGCATTGAATAGTATGTTGTGTCTACACACTTGCGTCACTCAGTGCTTTTGAAGATGGCTTTTACCTGGATATCAAATCATTAAGCACCATCAGATAATTATTTTTTAGGTTTATTAGCTGAACTGGTTCTTTATAGCTTTTCTTGTGTCCCTCGCTCATCTGCTGGACCCGCATTGTTCTCATCGTGGCAATAATAATAATTAAAGTAATGACAATCTTCTAAACCAGCTTCAGGCGACTGTCTAATTTTTGTATCGAATATATTTATTTATACTATATTTATATTGAACAGGAGACGACATGCCGCCAAAGCCAAAACCTGATACTCCGACAAATAAGCAGAAACGATCTCCGCCACGGCCTTGCCAATGTCATCCACAATATCGCTACAATAGGTACCCAAAGGTAAAAGCATTAAATTTTTGGATGAGTTCGAAACAGTATGGATATACACGAAAATAAGATTTGACTTTTTTCATTTGTTGTAGGACTCTTTTGGCATTTATTTACCGCAAAAACAAACATTTAGTAAAGATAATATAACCACAACTCGAGTTATTTCTACGGATGATGTAATATCTAATACTGCATCTAGTAAAAATCGAAATCAGAATAAGCATGTACCAAACTAAATATGGGCAGTATATAAAAGGAATCAAGCGTATAATCTTAGGTTAATTTCACCGTTCAAAACCACAATTTGGGACTTCAAAAGAATTGCTAGAAACAACACTGAAAGAGCAGCTATTAATTTAAAGTAAAGAACTAAACATTAAATAAACTTAACACTGCAAAATATAAGAGCTCTTAATATGAGTGATTTTTTTTTTTTTTTTATTTATTTATTTATTTAGATACATTTACAATATTATTACAGGAAAACTCCCAAGGCAATATTGCAAGCTTACAACTAATTATAATAAATGATTATAAACAATTAATATATATAAAAATAATTACTATAAATCTATTATATTTCAGAAATGAACATAGGGTCATTAATTTAGGATTTACAGGTCAAGCCTAACATAAGAACTGCTACTGTCAATCAAATTATTTTCGAGATACGTCGTCTTCACAACAATCATAGGGAGATTAATTTGATATTTCAAACGTTTGCTTTTGTCCAAGAAAAGTGCAATTTGATACTAGCAAAATCTCCTCTGTGTGTTTTGTTTTTTATGTATTTATTTTATTTTATTTTATTGGTTTGTTTAGTACCTAATGACGAATGACAGTAAAGCTGAAGAGTTTTCTTGTATGTTTATTTAAACGGGTGAATCTCTAGAACTACCAATCGGATTAGAAAAAATATTTCTGAATTGAAAAGTGTATTCATTGAGGAAGGTTATAGGCTATGTAAGATCACGGTATGACTCTTAGGAGCGAAGCAGTGACCATAAACGTTTCTGAAACTGAGGGAACTGCTAGTTATCAATAAAAAAAATTATACTGGTGTAGTCGAATTTCAACCATCGGGTGTTCACCCGATGGTTTAAATTTTATTTACTTTAAATATACAATTGGCACACACAATATGAAACCAATATACATAATACAAATGATCTTTAAAGTTCCCTAAAAGTAAGAACAGATTACGAAAACTTGTTTCGAAGTTACCGTCGTCAAGTTCGAACGAACGTGAACGGATGGTGGAGGTCGCAGAACGGCATTCCGAGTAAGTCGAATTATTTTTAGGTATTCGCTAATATATTCTGCCGAACGTGTTATGTAGTTGCCTGGCTTTTGAAATTTGCATTTTTTTGGTAAGAATCTTGATATATATAGGCTTGCTAAGTAAAAGTAAAATAGTAGGTAGTAGAACTAGGAACTCGTAATAGGTATATGTATGTTCTTAGCGTGATGTATGGCATCATAGTATTTCCCATTCTATTATGTTCTAAGATAAAATAATCTAGACTTGCACTTGCCCAGCTTTCATTATGATTATTTTCAAAATAAATGTTAGTAATTAATTGCCTCTAAAACTACTATAACCATGTTTCCCACTATCCAATTATGTCTCAAATCCATTTATTTAAGAATGGTTAACAAGCCACACAGCTTTTCACATCTGATTACACTTGTATTATCTTTGTTTATGTGAGTATCTATGTTGTCACTTTTTGTTAACGTTATTTTAATGTTGTTAAGAATAAAATATATTTTCTGTATTACATAAAGGCTATCAACACCGTGTGATTTCACTGGCTCTAACTTTGCCGTAGCCAAGGCGAGGTGACGGTTTACCCATACGTACAAATACACTCAAGCATGTATCCCTGAAGGCATAAACAGATGCACATTAAACACCAACATTTGGCCAACTATTATTTAGTCCCAGTCTCCATTTAGTTTAATAGCGGACTAGCTTATAGCCGTCACATGGAATATAAAAGATGGAAAAATTGGGAGTGTATTGAAAAGTAAAGGAATGGATGGAAAGTAATATTGATTATACTCATGGATTTGTGAGTCTAAGCAATGGCTCGAGCGAAAATGTGTCTGATCGTTTGAACTTAGCGGACTGAGTATGCTCTGTGCATGGTTTCCGTTATTGTAATTTGTAGCGTTAGGTCGCCAATATCTGTCGATCGGTTTCTAAAACCATATTTATTTATTGGTCTTAAAATGGCCTCAATATTGGTTAGTTGATCAATCTCATGCCATCACCATCAGGATACAATTTTAAACCATTAACAATTAATCCAAATTTTGATTCTATTTGAATTATTATTCACTGACCTCTAAACCTCTTTAATATTAGCAATTCTACCATTAATAAAACAATTAATATCTTGATTATACCTATTATCACCCCGCACACAAAACCTTCAAAGGCATTAATTACCATCTACCATACCAATCATTGTCGGGTCACCGAACTCAATAATATTAGAATAATTGTTGCGTGCTGAAAAATACGTAACACGATCTATAACGCCGTTACCGTTACCTTAACTGTTATCGCTGTGTTGTGGAATATTTCATATTTAACTTAAGGTATTTTTACATTTCTTAGCTTTCGTGTTATATCTTCTTTGGTTGCAAGATGATTTGTGTTGTCCACTATTACTAACAGTAGGCATAGAACATCATTAGGTTTACTTCCTATTCCGTGGTGGTTAAATAAAATGTTTGGCAATAAGTATCTGCCTAGCGTTTAACAATGAGCAGTAACCGGTGCCTACAAAACAACCATCAGTTCCTGACAAAGTTCTTTCGTAAGTTTCATTTAATATTTAAGAAAACAGCAACCCTACATAGAGATTGTGACAGTCAGAAGTAACTCTTACAATTATAACCGCGTCATTGGTCGATTCTACGCCATCTGATAGAAACCGGTTCACATCAAGATTTCTACCAAGGTTCTAAAAATTTACCTAAGGATGCTAAAAATGTGATTGATTGGTTTGACTTGTGGCAATTTTTTTTTTATTTTTTTTTATTATAAAATGGAGGAGGCGTTTGTCTTACAACTCACCTGATGGCAAGTGGCGATGTAAACGAATATGGTATACGCCTATCCAAGAAAAACCTATTCACTCTACACTTAATTTGGCGGCTTACTGCTACTGTTTGGCCTGTCACGTGTGTATTTCGGAAATGTCCGACTAGAGTGTGACGCCTGACACCATCGCAGCAGGACACTTCACTCCTTGAATGAAGGCCCCCATCGGATCCGAAACAAGTCGGGCACTTGAGTAAAACCATACATCTATAGTTATATTATAAACAAGTAAAGTTTGTGAGTTTGGATGTTTGGGGTAATCTCCTGTACTGCTGATCCGATTTTGAAAAATCGATGTTGGATAGCCCATTTATTGAGGAAGGTTATGCTATATAACAATACGCTACAACCAATAGGAGCAGAGCATCAATGAAAAATGTTGCCAAAACGGAAAAATTTTCAAACGCAGACGAAGTTGCGCGGGTCAGCTAGTCTTTAAACAGGAATACCACTCACGAAAGTTAAGTTACATAATGTTCTGTAATTGCACTTGAAAATTTTTAGAAGTTCTACAGACGATGGTATACATGTAGGTTGAAGAAGTGGTGGCACAGTGGTTCTGATTATTACTTGATCGTTCGGTGATAATTGGTGGCATTTTCCGGCCGATCATCGTCTACCAGAGAGCTTGAAAAAAATTTCAATGTGTGTTTTAAACTGGCGGTATATGTACTGTTGATTTTGATCATCAACAAAAAAATCTACATCAACAAATCTACTTAGTTTGCGCCCGTAAATTATACTAATTTGAATTCTTTAGAATTAAGCTCATGCTAAATAAAATGTTTTCTGATTTTTTTATTTATATTTTTTTTTATGATAATGAATGAAGTCGAAAAAGAAGAAATAGTTATTATTAATGAATTATGCTATTAATAAATAACTGTAACATTTAATATTTTTATTATATATACAATATAATTGTGTATATAATTTACATTATATCTTTGACGTAAAAAAAAACTGATTTTTGCGCCCGTAAATTATACTAATTTGAATTCTTTAGAATTAAGCTCATGCTAAATAAAATGTTTTTCTGATTTTTTTAATTATATTTTTTTTTATGATAATGAATGAAGTCGAAAAAGAAGAAATAGTTATTATTAATGAATTATGCTATTAATAAATAACTGTAACATTTAATATTTTTATTATATATACAATATAATTGTGTATATAATTTACATTATATCTTTGACGTAAAAAAAAACTGATTTTTAAATAATCTTTTTAATGTTACTAATACATTTGACATGGATATTTATCACAACAGGAAGAAATGATATTATATATTATAATACCATCAGCGATAATAATAAAGTAAACATTAATTAATTTTATTAAAACATCAACTAACAGACATTGACTAGATATAATAAACATCTATTATATTTAATAATTAATCTATAAACGTAGTGTATTGACAGAGATTTTATCTACAACTAAAAAACAAACGAGAACTTGAATAGTAGCAATCACATGGAATGTAAACAATTGTTAAGGAACACGTTTTTAAACTGCAGAAACAGACTTTCATAAATTACTATTCAGAATGAATAAAAAATTAAATAAAAAAAAAAACAAATGTACGTAGCAAAATGTTAATAAATAAACCTAACATACTTAAAACAAACATAAAAAAAATAACAACATTAAAGCAACACAGAAACAATAGTGTTGGATTTAATAGATACAAGGTGGGCTTCTTAACGTACATTCCTCATTAATTAAAAAAGCTTGTAAGGATTATGATAGGCGATATAAAGCAAATATTTTAATATGCTCATTATTTGTGATGTCAAGGATGAAGGAGAAGGAAAATATAGTGTTAGCGACAAGATCAACAAAGTAGGTTCTAAATGACAACAGATAATTTTTGTACCAACACTAACTGTCATGAAATAAATTTGATAAATAGCTTTTACAATTATTCATATTAATATTAGGCTGTTTGCAATAACCTTAAATCTATTAGGAGCAATCTATGAAAGCATTGCTATTTTAGATACTATAAACAAATAAAATTTATAGTTTAAATGTAGTCTACAATCTGAACATGAATTTATAAGATCGCAACATTTATTTTATCTTGATAAAGAATATCCATTATTCTTAAGAGTCATTTCTTTTACTTTATAAACTAGACACAGTTTTCACTACAAATATTTGTTTTTATTTTGAATTAGGGTGAGAACATTGACAAAATATTCATGCGATTTTAGTAAAATTCACGATCACTTAATAATATATTTCCAATCTTAGATTTAAATCATCTGCCTGGTTAGAAACCAAGTCTGCATTGGTTCAGCTTTTCCTTTCATAGAAACATGTCCACGGTAAGTCAGTTCAAAGCGCTCATCATAATTATCTTCACGCATCAAGTACCTGAGAACAAAAATTTACATTCTTGATAATCTAGTTTCCTTGTTATAATTATTATTTCTTATTGGCTCTTCTGTAAAAGTTTGCGTTTAAAGGTCAACGATTTGCATTATACATTCATGTTTATAAGAGATAAATAGATCAATAAAGTAGCCAGTATAAAGAACTTGTTTTATGTACACTGTTGATTTAAATTGCTTTGGGTGCACCCCTTGAGGCACCACGAAAATGTAAGGACTTCATAAGAATATAAATTGACTTTTATAGTATCTCATCCTCCAATGAATTATCATAAAAATAACAATTACGAATCGTATTGTATGAATCAATTGGAAATAATAATTGTTGATTAAAAAAAATTTAATTGCATCCAGTGATCCACCAGTGGTAGTTAATATTGACCAGATTAAAGTTATTAGCAATTTCATTCAAGATCACCTGTAAATGCCATAAAACCAAGGTTAAATCCATTTTTTGAAAAGATGAATATTACATTAACGTTAAATCACACAGTAACTAACAAATTAAGTATTATGGACTCTGCAAGAAACACGTTATTTACCGCAATTTCATGCTCAGTTGTAAATACCACTTTGTAAGACTGCGTGAAATATATTTGGCTATTTTTATTTAAATAAGTGCATAGGAAGACAATGATGGACAAGAAAAATCTAAAACCGACTGAGATAACACATCAACAATGAGAAACAAAAAAAAAAAAAGTAGACTTCCTCACATGTAATATCGATGTCAACTTTTAAAATAGGAAACCTGGTAAGGCTTCCCAGCATAAAGGTAAAGTAGATTAAACTGCACTTGTAAGTTTTCCATACAAAACTGGGGTTGAAAGTGATTTTGTAACTACTCCTATTGCTGAGACAACAGCCACGGAAGGTAGTTCACCGAAAAAAAACCCAGAAGTTAACTAAGAGTGTCAGCAAGTTATTCCAATTTAAATAATATTTAGAGAAAACTTTTTGCTTTGTAAAATATAAAAAAAATAATTAGACAATTAAAATAGGTTAACAAAAGTCAATAATAATGTTGGTTGACAAATACTCGTAGTTGTCCAAAATATTTTTTCAATATTAAAATTATTGTGCGCAATATGGATTCGTTCATGGAATGTTACTTTGAGGAGGTGTTCGCTAATATGGATCGCGACTGTTTGAACGAGAGAAGGAAAAGGCGAGATCTCGTTGAATACTTCAATACTGTCATTGCTGGATGTGCAAGAGGTTTATTATATATTTTACTCGTTTTAGGAGCTTTTGTAGCATGAGTAATATATTGTATCTGTGTAAATGAATATCGAATATTATTGTTTTTATGTCATGAGAAAAAGTAAACATTTTATAGTAAAGTATATAAAAAGCTAAAAGTTCCTTAATCTTTAGGAAATGACTAAACTTTTAAAAGATTACTGCTAAAAAAATACTTCAAATCATATTAAAGAAATAATACTCAGTTACTGTCCTTACAATATTATTTAGATATAAATGGTACAATCTAAATTAATCTGAATTTTATTTACTCATAACAAGATCTTTGTTTTTTTTTTGTTTTTATAATAATATAGTTAAACCATTTATTATGCAACTCATTATGATGTGATGAATGAAGAAAAAAATAAAAAAATATATTTTCAACAGTTGTTCAACTATAATAAGAATAGTGGGACCACATTTATTTATCCCAAAGTATGTTTATTAATAATTTAAAATAAAATACGTTCCAGGTCAAAATCACTCGGACAATACATCGTGCAAAAATTTTGTGATATCGGCGTTGAGATACCACAATAATTGCAAGACCCGTAATGGCGATGTTTGTCTCATGGGCAAGTACCATAACTTGCTTTATATAGCTATGAAATTGGCCTTTGATTGGAGCTTGCAAGATAATGGGGTTGTAGCAGCATTGTTAGATGAGATGTATGCTTGCGAAGGAACATTTGAAAGAATTTTTTTGGGTAAGTGTTTATCTTCTAACATAACCATCTTGCTCGATATCACGAAAATATATCCTTCGCAATTATTCTAAATTATAAAATCCTGTAATTGGGATAAAATCCTTACAAATTATTATTTAACCTATTTTCTTTTCTTTCCACTTCAGGGGCAATATTCGGCACATCAGCTCCATACTTTCTAGCTGGCTGGAAGTCGGACTTTACGGACAAAGAAGAAAACGTTCACGCTCTGGTCTTCTTTCTTGATCACGCTACTAACGCAAATCTTGAGTATAAAGAAGACGATAGGTCTTATCGTTTTATAGATGTGCCTCTAGAAAGCTGTGGTCGAGCTTCACCGTTAAGGGTTGTAATACAAATGGGAGCAGCAGAAATGCTTATGATATTACTAAGATTTGGAGCAACAATAACGTCTGACAAAGTTTCTACAAACCCAATAGAATCTATTCTTGATCGGTTGAATGAATACAATGGAGTCTATCCATATGAACTGGTTACTTGCCTAAAATTAGCTATGAGAGCCGTTCCAAGCATTTCTTTGACTGTTAATAAGGAGGAATTGAAGCATTTGGGCCTACCAACAGATTATAATTATCAGAGGCGATTGATATTGGAAAAGTATGGCGATATTTTAAAAGGACATTTGGTGCCAGCATCGAGATGTGGTTTGAAACCAACGGAATTGAAACACTTATGTAGATGCATGATAAGGCGGATGCTTTGGGCAAATTTTGAGTTACCATTAGGTATCCAAAAATTGCCTATTCCTATAACACTGAAACGATATTTGGATCTGTGTGAGGATTAAATATTATTACTTACCTACTTTTGTTTTTCTTTTAAGATGTTAAACTAGTAAAATGATGAATTTAGTATACGTACCCATAAGTATCTTCGCTGACGTTGATAGTGCCAGGTACTCCAGTAGTTTCGCAGCGGCTGGTCAAATTCACGGTGTTACCAAACAGACAATAGCGTGGCATACGGTGACCGATCACGCCGGTCACCACTTCACCGGTGTGAATGCCAATTGTGATACCCTAAAAAGACGTGTTATTAGAATTTATACTGGTATTGGAAATGTGTGTGTTTTCACGTCTAACCAGCTGGAACTATACTGATATAAATATAGACGGGACTTGGGAAAGAGATATAGGCTACCTTTTGTAGCAAAAATAAAATTCGTGGGGGGAGGGGGGAGGGGGGCGGGTAAAATAGATGATAAATGGAAATTTTGCATACATACATTCATACCTGTATCCCCAAATGGGTAGGCAGAGGCGTGTTGAACACCCACATTTTGGCCAAATATGATTTGGTCCCAATCACGTACTAGGAAGCAAACCTGTTACCGCCAACCGGGCACTTGGAAAATTAAAGAAGGAAAGGCAATGAAAGGAATAAAATATTACCTATAAGGATGTATTGGGGAGTGCAAGCATCCCGATAGGCAGGGTCTCATACCTGTAACTGGCAATTGCCGGGAACTTCAAGCCCCCTGACTTACCTTACCTACTAGGTATATCTTTAACCATAATTATGACATAGTTATCCAATTTCCATAAAATAAGTAATATTTGAAATAAATAGAAAACTTGTATAATGATAACCAGAAAATGGTTGTTTACGTGCTTTGAATGACTTTGTACTGTTTATAAGTGTACTTACAACAGGTACCCCATCAACAGTGACTGTCTGTGAAAGGTCCATCATATCGAGAGCAAGCAGGGAAATATGTTTAGCATGACCAACTTCGTATTCTGGTAATCCTGATACCGCCATATATTTGTCACCCACTGTTTCAACCTGAAAACAATCAAGAATAGGGAATATGCATGTATTTTTTTTATCTTTTATTGACTTGTTCCATTATTCTACCCTAATAAAAAATATAAATAACCTTGGCAATGTTCAAATTAATTTTTAAAATAACATTGAAAACATCGATAAAATTTTATCTGTTTGAACGCCGCCATATTTCGCGGGCCTTGGATGACGTCACGTTCCACGCTTACTGTTTGTTTCATAAACTTACTTGAAGTGTTACAGTAATTTTATACCGATTTCCAGTTGTAATTACTATTTATTGTAATTATGGATGGATGGATGGATAAAGTTAAAAAACCATTTTATAGGTATTGCCTTGTCCCTAAGTGTAAAAACACTATAAGAAGTACACCTAATACAGTATTTTTTCCTGTACAAAATAATAATGTAAAATACGAAAACAATGGTGTACATTAATGAGAAGAGATGAAGTATCTTCAAAATCGTGTTTATATTGTTGTGAATATCACTTTAATGTAAGCATATTACAATTTAATTGCTAGTATAGTGTGAATTAGTCGGCAGTAGGTAATTTATGTTTGTTTTAAATATCAAGCAGAAGGCAACTTGCTTGTCTACTTAAACTAGGTAACAAAAGTCCAATAAAACTTCATGAATATAACTAACTAATCATATCTTACCTATCCTTTATTATAATCTAACAAGTATTATAATAATTACCTTACGGCTTTCACTCCTTTAACCTCAGCGGACGTAAAATCTGGATTTGATGCAAAATATATAGTCATCATGAATGCACCTATTTTCGGTAGATTGTCCGATTGTGCTTTGACAAAACTACATTCAGTCATTGTCCAAGATGATTTCTTATTTCACTAGAATGCTTAAATTGCACTAGCTAAGAGCAAAAACCACAGGAACACCTATCTTTCTCCGTAACACTACGAATATAGGCACCGATAAATGACAGAACGTAGAATGTCACGTCATGTTTTGTTTCGACCAATGGTGAAGCGTTTTTTATTATTTTGCATATTTTAATTAATATTTTTTGCAATTAAAGACAAACTAAATAAGAAAATAATTGTTTAGGCATAATATCTGGACAACAAAGATTCAAGGGAAAATTAATCAAGTAAATTTAAACAACATGCATATTCCCTATTGCATCAAGAATTTATTGTGCAAGCGGTACCTACCGTCACAGCGTATTCACCGAAATCATTTTTAGCCCTACTAGGGATTCTGAATATCGAGTTAAAATAGTTTGCAGATAGATTATAATTAAAAAAGTGGAAAGTGCAAAAGCCAATATACTATTCAGAAAGATAGTATATATATTATATAGTATACAGGGTTAGTTGGTTAGGGGCTAGTGTATAGGGTACACTATTGGCTAACAGCGGTTATCAAAGCCCATCGACTAATATAGATTAGACTCAGGACTGTAACTATTTGAATACTGATTTATGTTTTAATTTTGCGGTAATGAAATAATATATTTTAGTAAAAAGTTAACTCAAATGGAAATGGGCTGGCCAAGTAGCACGTTCCACAGATTCCAGGTGGACTACGAAATGAAAAAGTAAAACAAGGCAGGTAGGATACGTCTCACCCTATCTTCAGGAACCTTCATTTCCGGCAGACGCTTATTTTACAAATACATCGTCATTTTCGTATTATTGTTCGTCATTGAAATTCAACACAAAGAAGATACTTAAGTTTAGTCTTTTTCTTAGTATAATTTATAAAAAGTAAGAAAACATGTTAGTTTGGTTAAAAAAATGTACCTTGTAAACATTAGCATTCCTTTTCGGGTCAGTAAGTACATCAAACGCCGTGTACAAGTCATTGAGCATCCTGACGATCTTCATTGCCCCTTTATGGTCGGTGTTCCTAGCACAATAGTTGGCAAAGCCAACAATACCACTGAATAGTAGGGTGACAGTATCGTAGCGTCGGGCTGGAACTGGACGGCAGTGACGGAGTTCTGTAGCCACACTGATTGGAAGGACTGAGTAGAGGAGTCTGAAATATACCATAAAAATTGTTCAGTAAAATTCAAATGAAACGGAAAATCTATTAATATAAATCAAAAACAAAAATATTTTGATTTCGGAGGGAACACTTTCTATTACTATAGAATTGCAAAAAAATACTTTTATATGTATTATATTTTGTTATTTTAAATGCTAAACTATTGCAGTTGACGTATTTTTTTTGGGTAAGTCTCTTTAAATATTTATGTGTATTACCTGTCAGTCTTCTGCTTCTCTGAATCAAGCTCCCTGAAGGTTTGCTGGAGTTTGTCAGTAAGAACTTCGAGGTTCTGTGTCAATTTGTAGTCAGCTTCAAACTGTTCTGACATAAGCACCAGGTCGCGTGTTGCATCGTGAAGTGGAATGTCCGAGATGCAGAGACCGCGTCTGACAATTAAAATGGTTTCAGTATTTTTTTGTACAAGCAGCTACTTTAGAATCACTAGACACCATTTGAAGATTAACTATTAAGCCATTAAAATCAAAGAAGATTAGATAAGGGAAATGAATAAAGGGAATGCAATGGAAGGAAATGGATATTGCTTATACGGATCTAACCAACTGTTAGAGGACTCGGACTTCCGGCAACTGTTAGTTTGAGTAAGAAATATGCGACCCTGAACTGCTCAACCTATTGCTTACACTCCCCAATCCATCCGTATAAGCAATATCCATTTCCTTCCATTGCATTCCCTTTCTTTTTATTTTAGTTATTTCCACAGTGTCATGTCTTATGGCATTTTATTATGGGGGCGTGCCGCTGATATAGAATCTATATTCGTTTTGCAGAAAAGAGCTATCAGAGCCATTTAATCATAATAATCTACGTAGTCGCGATTTCCTCATGGATCTATTTAAAGGAATCAACATCCTGACCGTGCCTAGTCAGTATATTTATGAAAACATCATGTATGTCAGAAAAAATTTGCATCTCTTTACAAAACGGTGTGAAAGACATAATTATATTACTAGAGATGGAAATAAATTAGTTCAACCTAAATTTAGATTAACAAAAGTGCAAAAGTCTTTTATGGGGTACTGTGTTAAGTTCTATAATAAAATACCTCCTAATATTCTTGAACTAAGTGAGAAAAAATTTAAAACTTGTATAAAACGCACACTATGTAAACAAGCATATTATAAACTTGATGAATATATGGCTGATAACACTGCTTGGCAAAATGCTGGTCCAGCTCCACAGCACTGTACATGAGTGGGTAGTTATGGTGGTCTTTAGATTCTGCTTTTTCTGAATTTTCACTTTTGAATTTTATTTTTTATTTGACATGTATCTTTTTATGGATATTTTCATTCTTAATTGTGACATTGTTAATTTTACACAACATTGATATTATCTATAGGTATACTGTGTTTTTTACGTAACATTGATATGGTCTACAGTTATACTGTGTTGACATTGAAAGTATTACATTTTTTTAGTTATTATTATGATTTTTTAAGCTTAACTTAGAAAATTTTGAATTGTTCATGTGAGAACTATGTAGTCACTTATTTAGTTAACTTTCCTATGTTGCTTGGCAGGTCTGAGTATGTCATGCTCGCCTAAAAGTCCTGCCTATGATGGCGTATATGTCGGGTCGTTCGGTTTCCTTCAATATGGTTGATCTGTACGATGGCTGGCGTGTGCGTCATGCTCGTGAACGGGTGCCGTTGGTCGGGGCTGGTTATCTCCGGACTGTTATTACTTAAATATGTATAGTAGTAATTAGCGCGTCTATTTATATTTTAGAATAATAGGTATGTTACATTGTCCTCACATTTCATTTACGCTTATAAGCAATGTAACCAGAAACTTGTAAAAACATTTTGAAAAAGAGTGTCCTTGGAGTTTCTTGCCTGTTCTTCTCCATAGGGTCTACGTATTGGAACAGGCAACTAGCTTCACGACTGACTTAGTCTGACTGACTTCTACTCCTGACAATTCAAAAATACCTATTATTGGTTTAATTGAAATAAATGACTTTGTTTTGTTTTGTTTTGTTTTGTTTTCAATATACTTACACCCATTTTTTCCATCTATTATTCCCAAAGTGGTCGGGTGACGGCAATAGGCTTGCCGTCGTACAAACGTCGTATAAACACAAACACTATTTAATGCCCGGTTCCTATAATCAAGAAACGATTCATTTTGCTTACGAAGTTACGGACGGTAAAATTTCGTTGAATTTTGTAACGAAATTTTATGGTCCGTAAGCAAAACGAATCGATTATTGATTATTGCCCGGTTCCTATAAGCAAAACGAATCGTATCTTGATTATAGGAACCGGGCATATAGGAACCGGAGAAGACTACTTTTAGTGTATTTTCACTGAGTGGCTTAGACAGTTTTTAAACAAAATTTATTGTGCTTAACTGTTAAGATATACTCTCTGATGTAATTCGATGACACAATTTTAAATTATACCTACTCATATTTAACAAAAAAATTGTATTGGATAAGAAATGAGTTTAACAGATTTCATGTTATTGCTACTTCCTCCTTACCTTGTCAAATCATCTAGATTGGTGACGCTGGGGTAGCACTGGAAAACAACTACGTCTGTCTCTGGAATGTACAGCATTTGACCCTGTAATGTTAAATGAAAACAATATTGTAGTGATCTGAAATCGCGGTGACATGTAGTTTACAAAGATTAAAGGAGAAAGCGAAGTTTAAAATTGCAAAAAATATTTAAATACTTTTATTCTTTCTATCCTAAGTAACTTGCATTATTTAGAGAATTAGTAACTTAAAAATATGACAAAACAAATCATAATCACTTTTGCTATGCTAATTGATATCATTAATTCATAGGTTTGTTACTCTTTCACACTGAACCGGTTGGATTGATTTGTATGGAACGCATTACATAAGCTGTACAATCTTAAATTAAAATACCTTCAAACGCAGTGAAGCTATGTCCTCATGTTTATCAGTGACAGCTGTCATCTCTTCAGACTTGGTCTTCAGCACATACACAGTATTGATATGAGCCAAAACATTTTCAAATGTCATTTCCAAGTGAGGCCGTACCTGTAACAATAATTTAAAAATATATTATTATAAATCACTTCTAGCGGATAGCGGGTGTCTATAAATAAAGCGTGACTTACTACAAAATTCTTCTCTCATCATATATTAGAATTTTATGAAAATGGTAACCTTACAGACATCATCATAATCTTGTTACCCTTATCCTAAATTTATTTGGGGTCGGTGCAATGTGTGCTCTTATTCCATTCATCGTACTTTATCATTCGTCATTTCACTGTTTACTCCCTTTCTAGACATACCCTCTTTCACGTAATTCATCCATCTTTTCGTTGGTCGTCCTCTATTCTTGTATCCGTTAACTTCCATGCATAAAATTATCTTTACCACATTTTGCTCATTCCTTCGCATCAAATGTCCATACCACGATAATTTACCTAAGAGAAATCTTCAAAATAAATATATCCTAGAATGGAATAAAATCCAAATTTGTTGATTGCATAAATGTATCGTTTGATAATAATTATCTCACTGATCATATTACCACCTAGTGTATATTTGAGGCGTAGTACCTTGACAAATTTATATGCAGCAGTATTCTGTTTAAGCAAAAAAAAAAAATACATTGTTAACAGCATTGCCTGAATGTCATAATACCTTTAAACTTAACTTGCCTCAGTGCGATAAGGCCGCCAATTGTATCTACCACAAAACATTGCTGTGCTTCTACTCTTCAAAATCATTTTGGTGTACAATAAAGAGATATATTATTATTATTATTATTAATTCAGACCATTCGCTTCTAGATAACAGCCTGGGAATGCTCAATAAAATATTTTGAGTCTTAGATGGATTCTGCTCGACTCGATGGAGCTCCACTCACAAATCCGTACCAAATCCGAGTTAATAATAGAACAACCTTCAGACAATTTATGTAATGGAGCTTGAGTGTAGATTTGAAGATCATCTGCATCAAGGTGGTTCAAGCTAAACTCTGAAATCTAAACTTTGTAACTTCCTACATGACGAATATGGCGACACTTTCAAGAATAAAAACAGCGTACCGTATCTAAAACATCAGTGATCTTGCATCCAGGTCTAGTAACTCTAGGCAGCAGTCGGGACACAGTGCGTCCAGCTTGAACGATGTTCAGCTCACGATCAAACATCAGATGGAATGGAAATACCCTGCAGAATGTAGCTGGGCTAACTTTTGGCTCTGAAATATATCAAAGATATGATAGCAAATTAATGTTTATAAGTACAGTAAGTAGGCGCGCAAGTTGAATGCAGAGCTTAGGAGTACGCTAGTGTTTAGGACAGTACTACACTGAAGGCATGCGAAGCGAGGTTTGCAGGCGGTGGTGGTAGGTTTTTGGCTGGGTGAGGCGACGTTTGCGGGTTGCCCTCGCCCTTCACCTTAGGCCCTGACTGCATTTAACTCGCGCGCTTACTTGTTGCTTGCTACAAATTTAACTCATTAAATTTGTAACTATAATAGGAATTTATCCGTTTCACTGGATATGAAAGTAATCAAGAAATTACTGGCACTGATTTTTGTAGTTAGTAGTAGTAGGTAGTTAAAAAATATTTTTTGTACGAATACTAGTAACATCCTCCTGCTTGTGTTAGGAGTGGGTTCGCATGGATAGTGTACTGGGTTCGAACCATCAACCACTCGATAACAAGAACGAGGCTTTAGTCATTACTAAAAATTTAAAAAAATATCATATTTATATATTTATTACCAAGTGACAAAGTTTCAATTTCAGTCAACTCAGGAACGCTCACGCGACCAGACGTTGAAGTTTCGGTGATGAGAAACTGAACGTGATCGCATTCTTCTTTGGTCTTCAGAATTTCTACCTTCACTTCGGTATCGTGCAGTTTACTTGCTACCGTCTTAAAAAAAAACCTTATTAATTTATTTGTTTTTATAGCACTTTCATTGCTGTTGTTCAATGTGTTTGTAAATTGGAAAAAAAAAGTATTTTCAAGTGTTGCTCACAAGTAATCACTAAAAAAGCTGTAACAAATAAAGATAAACGGAGTTATATACATTTATATGATATGGAAAGTATTTTAGGCCCTCATTGTTCACGATATACATAAATGATCTGTGTAAACTTGTAAACTTGGGATTCCTTACTGTAGAGTTTTCGCCTACGCATACGATACTGCGCTTTTAGTTCAAGGGTGCCACTGGAATGAAGTCCGAGTTATGTATTGGCTTGCACTTATTTACTCACTCTAATTCTCTCTAAAGGCAGTTTTATAACTTTCACCCTCAAAAATTCTGCATTACCACCTCCAGATACATTCTTCATTAAAGCGCATAGATGGGCAGTTCCTGCTAACAATGGTGATTGCCTTATAGTGTCCAGAGTTAAGCAGGTTAAATACCTTGGTATCCAGATCATCATTATCTGAATTGATAGTCACACATTTTCTTTATTGCAAAGATTTATGTATAAAAAATCAGTATTACGTTGTTATTCCGCGATGAACTCCTACTAATAAACCGATTTTAATAAAATTTTGCACACTGGTTGCAGGTTAGTCAGTTGGTAGCTAATTAAAATATTAATAAAACAAAACTGCCCTGACAAAAAAATAATTACGTGCCATACAGCCGCCATATGGAATTTATAATTATTCTTTTTACCAAATGTCTCTCTGGATGATGTAAGGATTCTAACGATGCATCCAATACTATTCAGGCATTCAGAAATTATAGTGAAATAAAAAAGGCATAAATCATAACACTGAAAACATTACACTTCTATTTGGACAGTCGTGTAAAAACTCAAAATTATCACATACCAGGTTGTTTTTTGTTCAACATAAATATTATTCCATTCTACACAAAAAAAAAAACACTTTTACCATCACTCAGCCAGCCTTTCAGGACGCATGCCCGGTCCGGCTTTGATCTTTGAATCGTCTTGAGTGAATTTATAACAAATTAAAAAAAACAACACTACTGTCACTTCGATTACATATCGGTAATACTAACCATTACTATGATTGCGTTTGGATCACGTACCTTCATTGAATACAGTTGAAACTAGTATTGACGTATTGCGCATCATAAATATCACTATTGATGACGACCCATTACAAATTACTATATTCATTAACTAGTTTTTCCATCGCAGCTTCCCTCACGTTAATAAAGATTTTAGGAATCAATTATGAAATTCCTCAGAAACAGTACTTTTTTTCTTTTTATAAATAGTAGGTTCTTTTCTGTATCTCAGTATTCCCGGCTAACGTGTATACAAAATTTAATGATGATGGAGCAGTTAAGATTAAGTTAACAAACAAACAAACATTCGCATATAATATCTAATTGCTACTAAGCACATCGTTGTTGTTGTTGTTGCGAAGGCGTCCTTTGCAACAACAACAACAATGTACTTCACTACACTAAGTCCTTTCGAGTTATGCGATGACACAAAAATTTTGGTCACCTTTACAATCCCAATGACGATGTGCTCCAGTCCAGGTCTATCGGAGTAATAGTGGAGCACTAGTGCTCCGTCTTCAGGTCGCTCGGTGCATCGGAATGATGGCGATCGCATCCCAGGGTACAACGTTCCGAGATGGTCGTGGAGGCCGTCTAGATTCTAGAAAAAGATGATATACGTAAATTTATTTTAAAATTTTAAGACTTTACACTCATTTTTAGATAACTGGCCGCTAAGCATTAAGTTTATTCTTAACTTTATCAAACACTTTACTTATCTACTTTGAGGTTATAACTAAGAGACTGATCTGTTTAATTTTTTCGAAGAGTCTGAAGCCCGTGGGGTCATAGCAGTGTTTATTTTTCATAATTTTATAAATAAAACTGTATACCTGTAAGAAATCACGCGGCGTAGCTCCCAAAACTTGCAAAATCTTATCATAGCCCGAATCTTGGCAAAATTCGAAGAATGTTTTTCCGAATAACTCCAGTATAGCATCTGCGGGTATTTCTGTAATACAACATTTTGAGGCTTAATTTTTTCCAGGATATAATTGGAGTTGATTGTGTCATAGTTTGAGATTTATTTATCTCTTTTGAATCTTAATGTAAGAGAAAGAGATAGCAATCTATTTTGGAACGATATTTGTTGCCATCTTCGGAGAAATATGTATACTACGACGAATGTTTGTGTTCTACGAATGCAATACTAAGGACACGCCACAAACGATTTACAGGAAACCTGGATACTGTTAACTTTTATCATCCCGTGTGATGCACATACTCATACGTAATTCTATCACAATTATTGTCATCATTCCAACTATACAAAATCCACTGCTCAATATATATTTTCACATTAACATTTTTAGACCGGACTTTTACGAGTATTTTTACTGTACAACGTTTATATAACATGCACATGTAGTAACGGTGGTGGTCTTATTTTTTATGCAACTTAAAAGCTAGCAAACATGGTGGTGAATATAAATACTCGCAACTTCTATTCGGTGGCGCTGTAGTACCTCTTTTTACCAGCAGAATCAAAATAGAAGCTCATACCCTGGGTAACTCAGGATATCGGGATCAGTCGAGTGTCTCCAAATCATGAAGCAATTTCTGTGCATTACTTGCTTAAAATTTTATAAATATTAACAGAATAAGAAGGCTTGAAAATTATATCATTAAAGAGTTATTCAAGTGTCTACTAAACTATGAAAGTAAATACAACAGTTATAGAAAGATTTCCTATCTTGTGTGTGATAATAAATTATTTAGATATAATATCGATATGGTAATTAACTTTCCTATAGCTATTTGCCTCCTCTGAGTATGAAAGGCTGAGGCTATAGTTAATTACAATGGACTTTTGGTAGGCTGAACAATCCTAGTTCCAATCAAACCGCGACGTACACAACCTTTATGATACTAAATTGTGAGAATAAACCGCCAACCGGTTTAGAGCGGTGATAGTAGCCTTGGGCATCATCACAAAACAATATGCTAGAACACTTATGATAACAAATTCTCTTCTAAAGCCCAGAGGTCCTATACTGACCGCTCGTCTACGACTCTTAAAACTCGTCTTTGTACCTAGTCAACTGACTTCCAAGTTATACAGACGCAGCAAAGTGCGGATTCGCTTTATTGAGCATACCAAGCTTTTTTGGACACGGGCCTAATATTATTTTTTGGGTTAGTACTGGTTACTGGTGGCTTTTGTTTGTGATCTCGACAGCAAAGCTCCAAATCAATGCTTTTCGAGGCGATAGAGAGCAAATTTCAAAAAAGAGGAGAATAAGAGACTACGTCCACCCATGGGCACCTGCAACTCAAGAGTCACAAGCGCGTTGCCAGCCTTTAAGGTGGGAGTAGAAGACGGGGGGGGGGGGGGGAGAAGGGTAGAGAGCGACTGGGGGAAGGGTTAGAGGTTAGAGGTTAGAGAGCCTTTGGTAACCTCACTCACTCAGCGAAATACAACACAAGCATTGCTTCTCAGTTGGTTATCTTCAATGCCGTGGTATCACTTCGGTCGAGTCGGCCATACGTGCCGGAGCATGGCTCTCCCACGTGAACACACATATTTGTATTTCAATGGGACGTAATTGCAGTAACTTTTCCGTGCTATTTTCTTAATTTTTTCTTTCATAAGGACCTTCTCCTGACAACAAACAAAAATTGCGAAATCGGTTCAGCCGTTTACGAGTGATGCCGTGACCAAGGGAAATATATATATAGAAATATGTATGTATCTCGCTCGTGTAAATATATTTATCGAATTTGAAATAAAATGTATATATTCTTTCACTGTCGAACAACGGATGTTGACAGGACGCGTAAGTCCTGTAACATCCTATATTCAGTACACATTCTGCTGCAGTCATGGAGAATATCGGAGATAGCACAAAGTCTCGACGGAAACCGGCGTTTTTGTGATATTGTAATTTGAAAGGAATTGAATTGTAATTTGTTCTATTTCTAAGTCCATAGCTGCCTTTAGATAAATAATAAGTGCCAGCATACTTAAATATATTCTTCTTCTTTTGCAGATACTCCTAACGAATTACAGCAAATAAGACAATGAAAAAACCAAATACCTATTTACTGAAGTGACGCTTCTCTTTATACCTAAACCCCTAATTAGGCTAACATTAGATATTTTCCGACATATCCATTAATATACAAATTAAATTAAACTTACGCAGAACCTCGACAGCTGCAGTAATCAGATGGTACGTGATCTCATCTTCGTAAATCTGTCTCACCAGAAAGCTGCCCTCCATACTCACGTCTGCTTTTTTCCTGTTACAGATAAGACTTTGTTTAATTTAAAATTCTATAGGTACTTTAAATAAGTAATCAAGCTGTGGCTTCGTATCAAAAATAAACAAAAAATTAATTCCAATTTCAAAAACTTTTTAAGATAGGCAACCCAAAAACGTGCAAACTAGACAAACAACACAACCACTTATAGAAATAACAATAATACATTAGGCTATAATCCCCACAAAGACTGCCACTCAATTTAATTTCTGTTTAGCGAGTAATAGCGAGCAGAAACCACACTCTCAGAAGTTCGCTTTAGATAATGAAATGTCAGACTTACTTGATCGTCTCCCATGTTTCTTCGTCAAAAGTTTTGGTTACCAGCAACTCGAGAGCGTAATTCACAAAGCCGTACTGAAATTTAAAGCCTCATTAGTGTTCCAATTGATCCTATAAAGATTTTAAGTCAAAATAAATGCCTTACCATGATTGTGGTTATAAGTTTATCTGAAACAAACAGAAGATTTATTGAAGAGTTTTTTATCGGACTTTGATCTTTATTTTAAACTAGCAACCCGCAGAGATATCAGGTAGCAGAGACTTCTTCAACAATCATCAACATATTTCAATCAATTTACACAATATCTTAAGAAATTATACACCTCAATCTTCCTCGTGAATCACTCCGCCTATTAGTGAAAATCGCATGAAAATCCGTTAAGCAGTCGAAAGTCCAAAACAATCATCACTACAAATCACTATTTGTAGTGATGATTGTTTTGGACTTTTGTCATAAAAATCAATATTATTATTGCCTTCCATAAAGTATCAGGCTTCCTTGTTCTTTGAGAAAACACAACACAAGTATCACATAAGTCGTAGTAGTAATTATCACTTAGTTATATTGCTTTTTGTGAACTTGACTATTACAAATGCACTTAAGTATATTATGTTTTATAAATCATAGAAGATGTAGTGAGGTTGATACACACGAATTGTATATTAAAAATATTGATATTTGTGATGTAATTCAAGCCTTCACTAATCAAATAGATTTTTTTAACAGTCAATAAAATAACCGTTAAACAAGCTGCGGATTAAATGGCACCAGAAACTCTCTTTCAGTTAGAGCCTCCTCCTAGAGAGAATAGGATAAAGACTTTTGAGGATGAAGAACTCTCAGGTTTCATGGAATGTTGTACCGTTTGAGTGAGACGCCAACAATTAAGCCTAAATGAATTCTTGAAGGTAGGTATATAGATCCTACTTTAGTTTCTGAACTGAGTGGCGGGCACATAGCGTACCGTGATGGCGTACCCCTACGAGTTGGGAGAGAGAAACTTGTAAATAATAAATAACCCTTAGGTAAAGACTGTAATAAAATTATAATATTTACAACTTCATTAAAATAGATACAATATTGTTAGATACGTATTGTTACTTTAATTTTATTTATTGTAATAGAAAATAACAAACAACTTGCTAGACGTTGTTAACAAAAAATTTTTAAAAAAATATTTTTGGAGTTTATTGGAGTTTACTCCTTAAAAATCTATTTGCATATAAGGCGCCCGGTATGAAAAAAATATGAAGAGTAAAATTTAGTGATCGGAGGGCAGCGTAACGCTTTAACGCTTTGTTGTGCTTTTTATGCTTTATTGGAGTTTACTCCTTATTCTCGACGCATTTAAGTAGATATGTGTATACCTTTATGTTATATATATGTGTAAATATATACAGAATATATAGAGGGAGGGAGGGAGACTCCAGTAAATTGTAAACTCCAGTCGTGCGTCGGAGCAGACACACACATTTTTTTTTAAACATACATAAATGGTAAAAAAAACTAAAAGAGCAAATAGATAAGGCTTTTTTTACTTCTCGTCGCACAAAACTCATTTTCCTATACGCGGTAGCTCACGAACACTTTGAAGACAAAGCGGGTGATTTATATTTTAATTTTCTCCTCTTACGCCCGCGCGAAATCAAAGCGGGTATTCATTCGATGTTATCTTCTTTGAAATTAGTAAGGTACTTTGTTTATACAAATAAATGCATATCTGATAAACATTACGAACCATTAACTTACTAATTAAAATAAAAAACTAATTAGAGAAAATAGTTCGTATACAACTTTCATTACAGAGTAACAAACAAATAAGACATTTCCACAGCAAGTAACAACAGAGATAAATTAAAAATCAAACATTAAAAGACAACTTTAATAAATGAGGATGAAACAAAACGACAAAATGTTTCATCAGGTGTGTAAAACGGTAACTTAATATGTTGAGGTTCTATTCACCACTAGAGAGCAGCACCTCAACCAAAACAAAATTTTTAATTTTAACTTGTACACCTACTGGCTACTAGATGGTGGTTTAGACTACAATTAGTTGTTATATATAAATATTAATAGTAGTATATAATCATAAATACTTTTATTGTTTAATTAGTAATTCAAATTAAACGCAAAACGTGTATGCTTGAAGATAAGGAGAACTTAAAAAAAAATACCAGCAATATATTTTCGGTTTGTTGTGTAGGTAAAATTTAAATAATATGTGCAAATTAAAAAATAAACACATGCATATTAATGTAACGTTAGTAATTCAACAGCTCAAAATATGAAATCATTGAGTTATAGTACAAATTTACTCACAATGTTAAGAAAAACAAAAACATCAAACTCTTTTATTGAAAACGCACACTAACCTTTTTGACTGAGTGCTCTCCAAATGTCAATGTACAGCAATTTTGAAGTATGTAGATCGTATCGAAGCCATACAAATTTATTCGTAGTGTTTGCTTTTCCAATTCAGGCTAACGTAGCACCCAACCACATTACTACACGCGCCGCGAGTTGGGCGCTTACTGACGTACTGCTGCGATTGGCTGAAGCAATGACGCGTAATTACATTCAATAACATCAAAAGAAACTTGAATATGACTACGTGTGTACTGAAAGAACAGAAAAAAAAAATCAGTTTAGCTAAATACCATATTATTATTATTAAATTCTATTCAAAACTGGAGTATTTTGCGCTCGACAGTAGAGACATCTTTGAAATATTTTAAAACTAAAAGTTGATTGCTGCTTAACGCTAGATAGTACTAGTAGTTCTTTTATAAAATAAGATTTTATTCGTTTACTTTATTTTGGGGGTTGTAGAGTACTATTTAATTCCTTGTTCTAAACCCACGTTCACACAATCTTAATACACCAGCTTTCTAATTTTACAATCAAAACTTTTTTTAATGAAGGTACATAAATGTGTTACCCTCTACCTACGCATTTTTTATAGCCTTAAATTTTACATGTTACTATTTACCTCTTTTTCACATTTCCAGCCACGTTATAAGTAAATAAGACCATTTTTAGTGGGAGAGCCATGCTTCGGCACGTAAGGGCCGGCTCGACTCCGCTCCATATCACGGCCTCACAGAAAACCGGCAGTGAATCAATGCTTGCCTTGTTTTTCGCCGCGTGAGTGAGGTTACCGAAGGCCCTAACCCTTCCCTCTCCCCTATTTCCGTCCTTCCCCTGTCCCCCCCTCTTCCCCTATTCCTACCTTAAAGGGTGGGAACGCACTTGTAACTCTTGAGTTACAGGTGCCCATGGGCGGCGGTAGTCATTTACCATCAGGTGACCCGTCTGCTCGCTTGCCCCCTATACCATAAAAAATAACAAAAACATAAAATAATATAAAAATATTGGTTGTTATACAAGCACCATAAAATTGCTGTGCGTCGGCCTCGCTTCGATGTTTAAATATAATATATGTATGTATAGTTATTATGTATTTTATACTCTTAACAAAATAGATAACTTTGGGAGACGTAGTAGATAGACAATGTTATACAGTCAGTAGCAAACCCTATAGCTGCATTTCGTGTTATGAAAGCGTATGACCGATTACATCTTCTAACAGCCGTTGAAGATGAGACGGAACAGCGGGTTTGGTCCACTACAACGCATCAAATCTGGTCATCCTATTATTATTAGCCATAGCTGTATGATGATTAATTAAAAATAGGTAATTGAAATAGAACCTTTGTACTTACCTTAATACACAATTCAACAAGAGTGGATAACTATTACAGATTTCAATAGTTATCCACTGTTCTTAAATATTTTTATAGAGTACAAGTTCAATTTAAAACTGATATTATGTAGTGTTTCTCTATTACAAAACACACGTAGGTACTCGAGTTTCTTGGTAGCTTGTAACAAAGAAACATGTAGGACAATCAAATAAGTCTGACATTTCATTAACTGAAGCGAATCTCTGAGAGTGGTTTTTGCTTGCGAAGCTGAAACCAAATCGTTTGTGTCCTCTCACTGCCTCTCAGTGATTGCTTGGTGTGTTACATTTGTAACAAGTAATGAAATTTTGTATTTACTGTCTTTATAGCAAGAAGTATTGAACACCTTAGTCAGTGAAATGCCATACCATTGTCTTACCTACTGATGATATTCCTGGTTGCCAGTAATTCCTAGACAAAAAAAAAATTTCAAATTTTGTATTCGGTTTTCAGAATTTTCGATCAGTGCCTTCTAGGAAAAGTGCTATTGACTAAAGCCTGGCAATAATCTAATAAGGTTTAGCAAAAATTTTAACCAAATTTTGAAAAGCTTTCAACTGTAAACGTTGTAAATAATAACCGAATCGATTTAAAAAACTTGTTAAAATATAGGTGTAACTTTTAAAACATTAAATTAAGTAGAATCTAGCTCTAGTTCTTTCAGGCATTGAGCTTAAACTACAGGATAGGACGTGAAGTCGTAGCATTGCCGAATCGAAAAGGTACTTTAAGCAACTGTGACCTCCTGGTACACATGTAGGTACCTACATCTATATAAAAAATATTATATACGAGTAAGGTTTAGTACGAAACCGTCTACTAAAACATTACAAGGCAAGTGCTATGTACCTAAATTGACCAGAACTTATCAAATATTGTAAGAAATAATGACATTCCGGAAAATGCTGTAAACTTTGGGCAAAAAATGTATTTGTCTGTCTATCAGTTTATTCTAGGGTCAACGCCGTGGTTAACCAACCGCTATCTCTTGTTCTACACATTTGCAAGCCTTATACGGGAGTAAATTGGAGAATTAATAACTAATCAATCTCTCTATATCCCCAACGCTGCGTCACGATGATGACGCCGTGACTTTTCTAATTTATATTTCTGTTATTCACCACTCTGCTCAGGATTGTTCTACTCTGCTTAAGAATAAATTTCGAGCTAATGGAAATCGAAAATAAAACCATGTGTTTCGGGAAAGAATCTTGTTTCCAGAAATTTTTGGCACGTTTTTTCTCCATCTATTCAAGCCTTAAATTATGAACATAAAGAAAATTATTGTAAACATTCTAACCAAATATTTTGGAACGGGTCATGTATTTTTTTACGTGGAAAAATTGACGCGATCACAAAAAAAATATTTTGGCATAACGCACGTTCGATGATCGAACGCGAAGAAATAAAGTTTTATAGGCAAGTAAGAGCGTTTTGTTTATACAATGCCGTTGAATAATAATCGACTGTGCCTTTAAGTATTGTTTGTTGAGAAGGCGCCTCATATTCACATAGATTAGGTTTAATAAATCTAGCTGTAACCTTTATGATCTTGTGTAAAAAAGAGAAATACAATGCAATAGTATGCCAAAGTGATCCACGACAACATCGGTCACGGAGGGAATATGATATGGCAACACTATTCCAAAATTAAAAATCGCTTATTACTTAAAAAAACCTGAATTTTTACTCCAGCCATTAAAATACAATTTGCACAAATAATACGCGCTTGTTTCCTTTGTTTGTGTGTGAGTTTAGCCGAAAATTACTCTTCAAGTAATCTTAATCAATTGTCTTTCAAATAAAAATGTCCACTACGTCCAAAGGTTGTAAATTTTCGCCAATTTAAGGCCAAAACACCATTAGTGGGTACATTAGAACCACCCTGTTACATCACAATCAGAAGTAATCTCCAAATAGAGTGTGGCCATATTAATCCATTTATGTAATTACTGCCACACCTAGTATCATGTCAGTCAAATCACAGAGCAATGGGCAAGGCTCGCGTGTTTTGCCACATCATTGCCTACTTTGTACTTATTAGTTTGTGGAATTAAATTTCCTTAATTTCAGTACCTATGTGTGTTAACGGGAAAATTGTACGAATGGTACTTTGGACATGAAAACCTATTTTGCATTAAGTACGGCCCGTCTAGTATATTATTATACTTGTTACCAAAGTCTATGTTAACCAAGGTCATTAAAAAAACAGGGACTATTATTCCGTAACTTGCATGCAAAAAAGGCATTGGTTATTCAGCAAATTCCTCTCAATAGAAGGCAATATACAATCTGTAACAATTTGAGAAACACCTCTCCAAAGGCTTGATCATCAACAATTCTCACAACTCTTCTTTGCACAAAATCAAAAGCAACTACCTGAATGCCATGCCATTCCATAGTCACACGATCACACTACTTTATGTCAGGAGATTTTGCAACACAATAATAATCATAGTTTGGAAAACTAAAAATAGACGCAATTTATGGTAAACCTTAAAGTGAAAAATAGTTCCACTTTCCACCTCCTGGGTTTATCATCAGACCATTATTACCTAGCCCAATCTGTTGGACTCGTCAAAACGAATCATAAAAGCCCATACTCGAGGGGTTTACTAGGAGTAGGTAACTGAAGACTTTGACTATGCTGACTCTCCTAGCTCCTTCATCAAAATAGCCCCAAATTGTTAAATTATACTATTGTTATTCAAAGTATATTGTCAATGTATATTGTATTGTCATGCATATTATACATACAAAAGTCTATTTTGATATATTTACCCTTGGGAGAGCCATGCTTCGGCACGTATGGGCCGGCCCGACTCCGATCGATACCACGGCCTCACAGAAAACCGGCAGTGAAACAATGCTTGCGTTACCGGAGGCCCTAACCCTTCCCTCTCCCCTATTCCCGTCCTTCCCTTCTCCTCCCCTCTAATCCCCCTCTCCCGTCTTCCCGCTCTTCCTCCCTCTTCCCCTATTCCCACCTTAAAGGGCGGCAACGCACTTGTAACTTTTGAGTTACAGGTGCCCATGGGCGGCGGTAGTCATTTACCATCAGGTGACCCGTCTGCTCGTTTGCCCCCGATACCATAAAAAAAAAATACTACAATTAGAAATAGGTTAAAATTAACTTCCAAGATTTGTTTACATAGTTAGTTACAAGTGAAGCTAATGAAAGCGTGTTGAAAAAAGGAAGCCTTGTCACCTCTCTGAAATACTAATTCCCTGTATTGAGCATGCTAAGTTTCCAACTACGATACTAGGTATGGGTGAAAATCTCTAAACGGGAAATTTCTAGATTTTCGTAGACCTTTTGCTGCTTCCAGCTAATGTACTCTAGGCGGGGAGTGCCTCGCTTTATAGTTGCTGTGTGTTACTGTAATTAGCAAAAAGTGCGTGGAGTACTAGAGAAGTGTGGAGGGGACGATAACGCCGAGTGAAACAGACGGGAGTCCTTGTTGGCCTCGTTTAGGGTTAACGTATCGTCCACAATGGAACTATGACGAACGATATCAGGGACTTGGAGCCTTGATTGTCTCTGAGTGGCAGTCTGACACAGACCTCTGCTCTGGCAACCGCTGACCCAGAATGGCAACTGATAGAGGCAGGGGCTTTGGAACCGCCATTAAGAAAGTCTCTATAAAAAAATTGGTGCAGGCGGATTTACTAACTTTTTGGTTAGATTCAGAGATTTGGGATATGATCTGGCATAGTCCACCACAATGTTAATACATAAACCTAAGCGGTAACAGACAAGAACAGGTATCTAGAGCTTATAAAAACTGCCTAGAGGACCATACAGTCACACGATCGAACCACATCATACCATTATGTTATTTTTAAATTTAAAATAAGGAATATTATATCATAACTAGCATCTAGACCAGTAAACAGATTAATCTTTAAGAAGGGTTTTTTCGGCTTGCAGCATGTACAAAACATTTTCATAAAAAGTACCTAACACTAAACAAAGGCTGATCCTCGTTTTTATAATATACGACACCCCAAATAGCAGTTGTTAGTCCTCTATTCAACAGGCACATTCGCCTGACCTACCTTTCTGACTACATCCATAATAAATGACATAGAGTGAATGACCAAGTACAAGAAGACAAAATTCTAGTAACATCTAATATTAAAAAAATGCAAAAAAGTTTCTGAGTGAGCCTGACATAATATATCTTGTTGAATTTGGCTCTAAGGTAGATTATTTTTTACAAAATGGTTCATGAGGTACGACACGGTACAGTACAGCACCGTACAGATAATTTGTATTCAGAGTCTAGACCTTGTGATTTGTTAGTGAGAGCAAAACAAAATGAAGTCATCAGTGAAGTGTAATGTGTGTAGATGAGACTTGTGGAAATCATGAACTCAAAAAGATGGCTTTTTTTTATCGATATCTTTTAATCTGCAAAAGAAAAGTATAGAGTTTTTAAAATGTCTGCTAACATAAGAAAATTTATCCTTAAATTAATTATGGTTTCGTTAAAACATCAATTTATGCGGAGGGAAATTTTACGATCCATGACTTTTGAAATGTTAACGAAAAATATATGTAGGAGCCCAGTGTAGGCTAGAGTTTAATTGCTATCCTTGGCTGAAAATAAGATTATTGTCAACAGCTTAAATTAATAGCTTGTTACGAGTATATGGTAATTCACTTACTCGTACCACAGGTCACTAAATACTTTCAGTGATCTGTGGTGCTGTATTTTCTACTTTACTAAAGATGTACAAACGGACTTAATTTAAGACCAATGTATGGGTTTTTTTACACAGTGATTTGCTTTCAGATATTTTTGTTCGTCTGGAGTCGAGACCGCGGCACGCGGTTCGCTTCGCTCTCAACTTTGCTATATAACAGACAACTCGCCCCATTCCCGGGTTTTAAGAAATACCTTTTAACCTTTTGATAACCCCTAACCCTGTACCAAAATTTCATGTTTTTAGTTGGCTTAGAAGAGGAGAAAACAATTTTTGATAACCTGCCAGTCTCACTCCTGAATTATATGATTTTTAAACGTTCGTTTCTCATTAATTATTAAAGTTAAAGTTATTTAAGTTCGACTTTTAAAGCGTATACAAAGTTTCATTTCAATAGGTTTATCCAATCCTGAGTTAGAAGGTCTGACTATGGCTCGTAATGGTTCCTCTAAATTCCTGTAAACCTGTAAATATAGCACAAGCGCTTTAGACTCGTGAACTTGTCAGCGCCCTTCTGTTGGCTTAGATTCTGATATTGCTGTGATATTGTTATGTTTCAGTTTGTTTGTAAGTACCTTGGAAATCTTGTTATTGTTGTCACCACTGGGCAACACAGTTTGAAATCTGCTAGTGGTTTTCAGTCGTTACGAGGTCTAAACCTTGAGAGTTATATTCAAAGAACTCAAATGTAAGTGTTATTGGACCACAAACCTTTAGAAGATACTTGTCTTATATTTATTTGGTACTAGCTTTTGAACGCGGTTTAGTTCCTTGCGTGAATGTAGATTTCGTAATCAATTTAGGTATTCCTTTTGGGATTTAATAACTTAAACAAATGTAAGAAAAAGTATCTTCTAAGGGCTTGTAGTTCAATACAAATTGCATTTGGGTTAGTTAAATATAACTCTCATGGTTAAACTTCGTGCCGACTGAAAAACCGCTAGCAGGTATTAAACTCCGTTGTCCAAGGGTGACGGTAGGCATCTAGATTTTCATAACTCAACATGACTTTTTTTGTAACTCTAACAATGTGCTCATTTAAAAAACTAATTCTTAAAAATAAGAATAGTCTAGAATATTACCTAGAATATAAGCTAAACCACATATGAAATATATTATTTTATATTCCAATTGGTTCAGCACGAATGGCATGCATATTCATGTACTAGAAAATGTAATAAATGTATGAACTGTAATGTGTATATTAGAATTTATAACTTAAACAAGGCTTGTCCCACACCTTCCCCCGCGTTTGTGGTTAATGACACGCTCCCAAGTCGCAGATTATGGGTCCTTTATCCTTTCTGAACAAACAGCTGTCCAAATAAACTCAGACACATACCCTTAAACTTAATAATATTAGCATTGAAGAAATTCATGTTTTAAATCGAATATGACTTTGAATGTAAGTGTTGAGTATGAGTCTTTTTTTAAATTAAAAAAGTCAATTTACAAACTTAAACAACGCTTCTGCAAATTTATGTTTTATGATATTCCTAATTGCTGCTATTTTTTTATTTATTTTTAATTAGATTTTTTTATTCATTAATTAGATAAGCAAAACATAGACAGAAAAAATCAGCCGAAAACGAAAATTACCCTCTTAAATATTATTACCAATCCAAGAAATTACAACCCTTCGAATAAAAAAGATACTGTCATGGAATATGTAGAAGAGTACCAAGTAAATATATCGGCCAAGCACACTTTTATGTAGGTACTGAAAGTTCCGTACCTCAAAAATGTGTGATGAAAGTATTTCTCCCATGACACTTTTTTCACGTATAGTTTTTCGTATTGTTCGGAGAAAACCTTGAAATTACTCGCTTATTATTCATTCCGTTGATAACATAGGGTGCCCTTTCTTTAAAAAAATGCATTCCTATATTATCTTTACAAAGCTTCGCGTCTCGAAACCTGAAAATCAATCAGAAGTTTAATCTTTAGGACTACCTCTCATGTAAGCCTTACGAAATTACTTTTACTGATTAAACTGAGTATCGTGAATCCGTGCTCTTGGGAGATACGTGATAAATATCCAGTGAAATATAAATGTCACTTAAACCATTCTTAGATCAACCCATCACTTCACTTTAGGGCGTGTACCAATTTCCTTATGTTGTCACCACATCAAAAACTCTTATTTATTTTATTAAAAATAGGGCCAAACTATAATATATGATAACACAGTCCACTATTTAAAAAAAATCAGTTAATAGACATTATTTTGACTGGTTATACCGGTAACGCAATGCTATTGGTCAATTGATAAATATTAACGAATAGTGGGATTATAAAAGGGTAGAAATAAGTGGAGATCTATTGACTTGAGTGCGAATAGAGGTACGGACAACTTGGCAGTTACTGTTAGTTAGTTTATATCAGTGGTTGTGAGACTGTTACTTACACTTATAAGTATACAAAACAGAAAAAAACACAAGACTTTTCTTTGCTCGTCCTCTACGTTTGTATCTGTCAACTTCCATACATAAACATTTTGCTCATCCCTCCCCACCGCATCACATGTCCACACATAATATTAAGAGTTGAAACTTATGGCAGACAACCGTACTAAAATTAGTTTCACCGATTATCTAACTAAATTAGTCTTACCACAGCTCATTTCTAAAGAATTGTGTAATTCTATTTTTTAGCCCCGTCCTAGTGTCAGCCGGTTACTGCTTCCATTACCGCATTTAATATTTCACAGCCTTCCTTTAAAGCTTTATCTTTCAACTTATCTTGTACGTGTTAAGTGATGATTTTATTTTCTTGTTTTTAAGTGGATTTGTCTTGTTAATCTTTGCTTTGAAGAAATTAAGAAATAATGCAAATTGTTTACAGAATTTTTCCATTATCTTAGCCAACAGCTATAGGTACCTACTTATTTGTATAAAAAAGTATTATCCTTTAATTATTTTCCTTTTTTACTTACGTTTCCCTTTAAAATTTTCCATCTTTAATTCCCCAAAGTGTCCGGTTGACGGCAATATTACACGAGTAGGAACTAAAAAAAAATTCAGTTGGCATAACCTAGTCTTTGTTGTTTCATATTCAAAGAAACACAAAATACTGTCATGGTGAATCATATAAAGAAGCAATTGCTATTGATTAAGTATTGCGAATCTTCGCATAATTGTGACACAAAAGCGGTTATTATGTGGAACTTACTTGAATTTATTTTTACTTTTCGAAAGCGCAAGAAAACTCCAAATGATACAAGTAAAAATCTCTATTTATTAAAATACTTTAACAACATACCATGTTCATCAAACTACAATTAATATGCCACTTATGTCCTGTACTCAATACATTATAGCTTCTACGTGCCGCTCCATGCAGGTATCACGAGTCCGGTAGATCGATACATATCGATAATATAATTAATGGTACAATGAGCAGTATTATCGCATCCTGAAATGATCACAGACAATCTTAGATTAACTATACTCGGAATGATGGTGGTAAGTGTATACAGGGAACACTTAATTAAATCACTGGAAAGGGTGACTCTATTATGCAGTTATAATAAAAAAAATTGAAAAAAACTATCCATTTGCAAGTTATGACCGTTTGAATTTCAAAGTATTTTCGCCTTCGTTTTTTATAAAAGTAGGTGGATTATGTAATGTTAAAGATTTTGAATCATACATATTAAAAAAAAAGAGTAATTCCATAAAAACTAATATCGATTTTTTTATGGATTTTCTTAATAACTGAGTGAATAGTTCCATGCTATTACAATACACATTTATATTTAAAAAACCAAACAATAGAATACAAAGTTACAACTAAGAAAAATACATCGATTTAAAACAGCTTACAATGTATTTTATTACCCTGTACAAATGCTACTTACTCTAAGACACGCTGCGGCAATAAAACAGAGGTACTACTTAATTTCGCTAGTTAACTTTAAATGAAGTACAAAGAAGTTTATGATTGTTTGGGATTGCTAATAGTTTGCGATTTGTTTTAGTACCTTGTGAAAGAATATCTTCTATATATAAAAATGAATTCCCCTTTCCCTTGGTCACGGCATCACGCGTGAATGGCTAGACCGATTTCGCTAATTCTTTTTTTTTTTCAGCAATACCGTGGGCAAAAGCTAGTTTTAAATAAATAATTAAAAAACACATACTCCAAAAAAGGTTATTTATCAAGGGTAATTTAGCAAGCTAGGCTAGCTTATATGAACTTAGGTTGCGTAAATTGCTTGAATAGTGTTATTAATTGTAAACTGAATGAAAGAAAGTTAATAAAATAATGGCTAATCATAATAAAATTGCAAAACTAAAGTAGAAGTTAAAATATAAGCTAAATACTTACATATTTTAATTGTGTACAAATTTTCTTAATAAAATATTATTCGAAAATATTTACGTTTACAGTTCTCACTGAAGCTACTTGAGTACCTAATTAAAATGTTGAACATTTCTATACCTAACCCATTCATTAAAACAATTCCAATGACCCCAAGAAAACCATACCTCTGCAGTTATTTAGTTAGAAGTAGGAGAACATAAACTTACGTTGCTGCAACATTGAAGTAAAAGGATACCCAATTTCGAGTTAATCTGATCTGTGCAACTTGCACACACATATTTTATCAACTAGAAAAGAGCTAATGGTCTACAAACTGCTGAAGAGACTTCACTCTTTCATTGCTGAAGAGAACACTCTTGATTGAGTCATGTTAAAACAAATACAAAATTAAAAATCCATTCATCAGCATGTGAGGGGTCAATTTCCGTATAACTCGGCGTCCGTCTATTATGCGTGCATATAACGCTGGCCATCTGAACCAGTCTAGCTCCTGCCATAAGTACAGAAGCCTCCTGACTTACTTCTTCCTCACGGGCTTCTAAGGGCGACCTCGCAGCCACAAGGATACTTGCCCGTTGTGTGGTCACTTCTTCGGACTCCAAGATAATGTGGGTGGCCGTTTTTTCTGCATTGAGACATCCTATTCTGGGGGCTGTCTGTCGCATTTATGTTGAATAGATGCTGATTGAAGGCCACATGGAAAGTAATGGTTTCTACAACTATTTGTATGTCAGGTTGGTTAAGGCTGATCACTTTTATAAGCCTCCAGTGCTTTTAGGACGGCCATACTATCTGACAGTATATGATATTGTACTCCTTTATGCCTTTTGACATGACCGCAGTAGCGTAGGTGTAGGTTATTGCAACAGATTTACAATTATAATAATGGGATGTATGTGTATGTCCGCAGCTTCACTCGCTTAAGAGTTATTTTTGTTGATCTCTCAGGAACAGTACGATTTGGAGGGGTGAATAGTACCATATATACTCTTCTGGAACTCTGACAACGTGTATGCAAAATTTCTTAATGACTGTTCAGTATTTAAGGTTTGAAAGCGTAACAAAGAAACAGAGTTACTTTGCATTTTTAATATTAGTATGGATTGTGAGAGAGATTTTTATAACCTAGCGACAATGATATTTAGATGTTTAAGTCTTGAATGAATATTCGGAAGATTCTCTCTCAAACCAAATCAAATCAAAACCATTAATTTATTTCAATTAAACCAATAATAGGTTTTTTTTAATTGTCAGGAGTAGGAGTCAGTCAGACAAGTCAGTTTTTCAAAATATTTTTTTACAAATTTCTGGTTACATTGCTTATAAGCGTAAATGAAATGTGAGGACAATGTAACGTACCTATTATTCTAAAATATAAATAGACGCGCTAATTACTACTATACATATTTAAGTAATAGCAGTCAGGAGATGACCAGCCCCGACCAACGGCACCCGTCTCTGTCTGTCATATTACAGTCCCTGACTCCATCTTGGAGCCGTCCGTTTAGATCCTTACTTCATTTATACAAAATTGGTCTCTGTCATTTTCATATAGTATTTGGTCCTTTCGAAGATGTATTCTTTCCGAGTCTTGTCTTCCGTCCTGCGGCAGCTATTAGTGGGCTATCAGCTATCAGTTTTGAAGATACGATGCCAGATACAGATACGTTAAACTTATAACGTGTAATACTCACAACATAGAGTTGAATAAAAAATAAAAAGCTAGGTTGAAGCCTTGCTTCAGAAGGTATAAAACAAAGTTTAAACTTTACTAATTGCGTGTACAAAATAACTCATTTAAGTACTAAAGACTACGCTTCCAGAGCTGTCTTCCATAAACTTATAGAACCATCACCCAGTTCTTCGAAAAGACTAATTCCACTACTGTTAAAATAATGACCCCTATTATCATACTCATTGCAGTGAAAACGTAAACGTTAGCGTGACCGTAAACGAGTAGTTTTACACTTAATGTTATGCAAGAACTCCTTTAATTGGATTCTTTTCCTGTTTTCAAGCAGTTTGTAGAAAATAATTTTGTTGTGGAAGATAAGAAACTACAAACAGAACAATAAAAATAGTTCCAGAAATAAGTTTCTTTCAGTCAGCGGTATTAGTAATTACAAACATAGAGTCGGTATAGGTTTTAAGTTAATAATAATAATTTCGTCATTTGCGATTTATTCATTATTTATTCATTATGCGAAAAATGTCTCCTCTTTTCCGTGTACACCATAAATACAGTACGTACGAATTGATGTTAAGCGGTACCGTATTGACTAAGGCACCGGACTTGCGATCAAATAGTTCTTTGTGGGTTCGACCTGGAGCTGAAGGTGAGGGAGTAATGTGCGAAAGGTTACTATGAGTCTTTACCAAATTAAGATAACAAATGTAATTTACCCAGAAATATTGGAATATGTTTAGACCAATATTATAAGTTAATTAATTAACTATTGAATGAATTTAAAATTAATTTTTTTTCTAAAAAACTAGATATTTTTAAGAACGATTAACATTTCATTTTAAATTAATTATTAAAAATATTTTGATAAATATTTAAATTGACTGTAAATTTCAGATTTTAGTGTATAGAACGTGTCCTGTTTTATTAAACAGAACTGCCGTTGTTATTGAGCCTCAGGCATTCCAGTTTTATCCCAATATTTGCCTAGCCTGTTGTATGATATCAAAAACTAGAAACGCTTTGAAGTTGAACACGGGTTTTTGTTGAAATACCAATTCGTATTGCATCCAATCAATCTATTTAGTCAATCTATTTTTTTCGTAATAGGTGCCATTGTTCCGCCGATGAGCAATTATGATAACAATTCAAAATATGAACATTAAAAATACGTCATCAACGCAAAATTTGTGGTGTTATAATTTTAAATTGAATTGTGATAGTGTTTAACGAAAGTGGATTAATAGGACCCTATATTACTGTAACGTCATTTAAATTATTGTTGTCACTTAAGTACCATTGTATGCGCAATTGATTCACAAACAGAGGTTCAATAATGTAATGGACAGAAACGTATGACATGTTATAATAACACACTTGTTTGTAGAGGTAAGGTTTGTCTAATAACGAATCAAGAATCTTGCTTACGAGACGTTGTTACATTTATAGGCATTCCACATTCGTATTAAAAGATTTTGTAGAAAAGGCGTGTCTCAAACTGTTGAAATAATAAACTATAGAAATTCAATTTAATTAAATCTAAGAAAAAAATTAGTTGTAAGTTAACCCTAAATGCAACAGTTAAGAAAATGTTAAAGGCTATGTTATATTAAAGGTTAAGTATAATGTATGATCAAATTTTGAGACAGTAAATTATATAATTATCCAAAATCGCTGGACATCGTTCTCTTTTTTGTTGGTTATATTTATTTTGCGGTTTGTAGTCACAATTTTGAGTTAAAAAAGAAAAGAAAATGCTTGTTTGAAAAAAAAATGTTCTTAGATGTTACCGCCTTGTGGTGCCTTGTACATCTAAGAACATTTTTTTTGTAGCAAGAGGCTATGTGCATATATGCAGTTGGACAGAAAATTGGTCTCTTTTTCAACATATAACGTAGTAGTATATACACTAATCACGTAGTAGGTTAAAGGTATTAAACGAACAAAAAAAATAACACCATGTATATTTAACTCCTGAAAAACATGAGATCGTTTACGTACCTATAAAATATCGCACAAAAGTAAGGCCGGAAACTAGAAAATCCTCTTCTTTTCATGAATTATTTGTCAATTAATAAAATAATAGAAATAAAAACAAAACTGTAGTAGCTAGTAGGATACTTTACAGCCTTTAAACGTTTAGTTTAGGCAGAACTTTATCGAACAGAATGATAGAGAGACAGATGAACATACTGAAATTAAGAACGTTTGCCAACTTAACCTTGTCAATGACTTACACATTGGTTGTTGGTTGGTTAGTTTTATCACTATAGTATCATACAAAGTACACACGGGTTCAGCTTAATAATTAAAGGCGTGACATAGTTTCAACCCTATTTCACAATTGCTAGCAATATTCCTCTACAAACTAATTTGCGTAGCATTCATGGGTTAATACGCTATTTGTATGTACATCGTAGTTAATTTGGGTCTTAAATTGGATACTGTACTCGTACATATAAAAAGTCTACATGAAAATGCTGTTTCTTTTTAATTCTATAACTATTTTGACAAAAATTTGACTACTAGATGTCTAGAGATGTGGCGACCACGTTCATGTAATAACAATAATGATGACTTACAAATACTAAAAATATATTTTTGTGTGTACTATTTTGTCTAATGTCTACTGTTCTTTTTAATTTTTAATCACATTAAACGACATGTAATGTCTACTATAGAACTATACCATACTAATTATAACTTTTAACTTAAAAACAAACACTATTACGTCACGTCGTCAAAGTAATTTAAACATTGTTAGCGAATCCATAATGACAACTTAAATTCTGAATAATATTATAAATATGATATTTTTTTATATTATAGGGGGCAAACGAGCAGACGGGTCATGTATTCCAGCGATTGGTTCGATTGGTTGTGCGCGGCAAAAAAAATCTGGAGAACCACACAGTGGTGGATTGCTAATTATCCAGGTCATAGGGATGAACGTTTTGTCGCGTTGAAAGAGTTTGTTTGTTACGCTTTTACGCCCTAACTACTACTCAACCGATAAACACCTAAACATTGTCAAGGGTACTGAAAAATACAGGGGGTACCCAAAACAAATGTACCGTCCCCAAAAAAATGTACCATGCCATTACACGTTCACTCAAAGGTGACCGATAGAATTTCCAAATTGTGAGCAATCAATATCATGCAACGATCAATCACTGCATTAGACGATAGGTTATTCGTCAATCACCGTCATGATTGTGGTAAAACCGATAGCACAACTTACCGTGTCATGAACATGTACTAACTTTATAGGCACCACTCGTGCGTTGCCAGCGCTGTCTGGCAGAGGAAGATTATGAAGATGTTGTATATAGACTAACTAACAAAATAAAAGAAAACTCAGCTAATGGTTGATGGATGGATGTAGTTTCAAGAAGAAATGTAATTTCTTGAAACTGCTTGTTTTTATTTATATTGTATAAATTTCGATATCTGGCTGGGCCCAACAATAATAAACTATGTGATTATGAGCTTTATATTACTTATATCGAACAGTGTGAGATGAGATGAGGTACTCGAAAACTTACTTGCCTTCGATTTACATAATATAAAAGGGCTGTAAGATATCATTCTAACAACCAAGTGCTATGTTTTGACACTAAAAAGTAATAGGATTTAATATTTAGTATCAAAACACATTGCACGTATAATAAACATATATGTATCTTAAAAATTATTTATTTCCGTCTCTCAATCTGTTCCATCAACCATGTATGTCTCTGCTTTGGTGGTTACACCAGCTCGTTTTATAATAAATTATGGATTAAACATGTGTGATCACAGCGGTCTTGGTGTAGACTACCTACCTAGTTATATGTTACAGTGTGCTTTAGTTTTGGTAAACACTAATCCCATACTGACACATGACAGATAACATGTGCGGGAAGTTGTTTGGACAAGCTAACACAAAGACGATCTTGATTCGCTAAGTATATTTGGAAACATTGCAAACGATAATAGCTGATGTATATTTACACAGTTATATAAGCAAAGTTTACATTGTAATAGAAGAGTGCTTTCTCATCTCAAAATATTTTCGCGAACTGGCGAATCGACATTTTCTTGAAGTAAGGTTACTATAGACGATAGCGAAGCAATTTTTATGAAAATCCTTTCGTTTACCTAAGAACCTGATTTCGTTACAAGTAAATTGCTGCTTAGATTCGCTAAAAGTCAAGTGCCCATCTTCCAAAATATTACTTTTGCATATTTGTTTAGTGAAAACCCGTAGTATGTGATGTTATGTGAATGTAGCCCCCGTGTTGTGGATTAGGCCTTAATGAGATTGTTACAGATAATTATGAGTAAAAGGAAGATATGTCTTAAAGTCTAAACTTGGTACCAGAGTATAAAAAAGTTATTATTTTTTTAATATGGATTAATCCACATTTATAGCACGTACTAGGACAACTATTTTAAAATGTAGTTGGGTCTTAAACAAAACAAGCACGCCATAGACAAAAATTTTAATTTAGAATTTTATCAATTTAAAATCAAATGTATAATTTTAATATTCTCTATATTAAAATCATACATTTGATTTTAAGAATAATAATTTAGCAAAATTGTAACCTATTTAAAGAAGTCCACAAATAAGTGCGTCATTAGAGGATGTTAAAAAGAAAATATAACTTCTAATATAATAAAATATGATTAAAAAGAAAAAATCACCATTAGATCATACTACCGGCAGACCTATGCCGCTCGATGTACTAACGTGCGCTAAACAACTACCGGCCGCATGGCCGCTGGCGGCCCTTACTCGTATACGTAGTCTCGCGCAGTGGGTTGCCGACAGCTGTACCGCACGCTCACGCTTTTATTTTTGAATTTTTACGTAATTCGAAATCGTATTTTCATACCTTTTATATACTTTAAATACAGACAATTTGACATGGTTTCTGGTAGTTTATGTGCTGTACATGGACGTAGATCCAGTAAGAGAAAAAATCAACAAAATTTGTAATTGTCTTTGTTTTCAAATATATTTTGTTCTACTTTGATGTTTTGGTTACAAATAAATAAATAAAAAATAAAATAAAAATTATTTATTGACACAAGTTATTACATTGGTATTTAAGATTAGGCACAATCTTTGGATATTTATTATAGTATGTACTGATACTGATTCCCAAACTAGGCCAGAAGCCTGTATCTTGGGAGACAGTGTTCAGCCCCAAAAAAGGTAAACAGTACTGTTTGTACATAAGGTCGCTGTTTGTTCTTTAGTTTATTAAGTTAAAGCTCTTAATTATATACCTGTGTGTGTGTGTGCGCGTGTGTGTGTGTGTGTGTGTGTGTGTGTGTGTGTTTGTGTGTGTGTTTGTGTGTATGTATGTGAGGGTAATTCGAGATTAGTGGGATTTATTTTAGGAATGTAAGCAGGTCTTCAGTTGTTTCGTAATCGAGTTGTTGAAGCCAATCAGTAACTTTCACTTTAACTTCAGGTCTACTTATTGAAACGATATTTAGTTTCTTATTCAATTCATTGTATAATTTAGCGCTTATACTGCGCATTTGTCTTCTCGCGAAGGCGGTTCTACAAGTCACACGAGGGCATACAGATGATAAGCTGCGTTTATTTGGGTCTGGGTGGGGCACATCACGATATTTCCTGAGGACAGCTTTCAAGATGAACAGCTGTCGAACTGAGAGGACCTTGCAGTTTGCATATAGGCTCACAGTCGGGTATCTGTAAGGTTTCCCTGTCATTAACTTTAGCACCGCTCTCTGTGCCCTCTCCAATTTAATAATTAAATGCGTTTTAGCTGCTCCACCCCAGACTGTAATGCAATATTGTATCACAGACTGACATAGAGATATCATGCGGTAGGGCATCTTGTAGGGATTTAAAGACGTATATCAATCGCCTTACTCTTGCTGTGACTAAATCTATCTACTTATTCCATTTCAGTCTGTGGTCGATTTGTACGCCCAAATATTTTACCTCTTCGACCCGCGTAAGTTCTAGGCAGTTGCATACGTCGCGTTTTGTACAAGTGTGAGCTTTAATAGAGAAATTCATTGCAGGGTCGGTAAATTTGTTCAGCGAAAAAGCTATGTAATTAGTCTTTGCTAAATTTAGTGTGAGAAGGTTATTTGATAGCCATCTCATAAATCTAGATAATGAGTATTCGGCTCGCTCCTTTACAGTATGCCAGTTTGGGCCCCAAACGGGAATAGCGGTGTCATCTGCGTAGGTGAAGATATTAGTATTTGGTAATTGCATTGTGCAGAGATCGTTAATATATAACTGGAATAAGGTAGGGCCCAAAACACTGCCCTAGGGCACACCGTAACTCACAAATGCTTCATCACTAAAATAGCTCTCGATTTTAACTCGTTGTCTCCTATTTGTGAGGTAGTCTTTAATGATGTCATGGGATAAACCTCGTACTCCCAGCTTTTGTAGTTTGTCAAGAAGTATAGGGACATATACCGTGTCGAAAGCTTTCGAGAGGCTAGAAAAATGCATAAGCATCTGTTTTTTGCGTCTAAATTGTCTACAACGGTATTGATCAAATCCGTTACAGCATCTTCTGTGGATAGTCCTGGGCGAAAACCATATTGGTTTGGAGCTAGTATACTAAATTTGTCCAGAAAAGATTTTAGTGCTCGATTTAGTATCTTCTCTAGGATCTTAGATAAGGCCGATAGCACTGAAATAGGACGATAATTATTTAGGCTATCCCTGTCACCATTTTTAAAGATAGGATGTATAATAGATTTCTTAAAGACTTCAGGGAAAGTGCCGCTATTTATGGCTAGGTTACAAATGTGCGTTATAACAGGTGTTAGTACTTGGCAATTTTGTCGGAGGACTTGAGAGGGAATATTGTCCCATCCTGTAGCGCAGTCAGAACGAAGTTCTAAGATTAATGCTTCAATATCGGTGTCTATTACTTCAAGGATGACAACTGAACCAGATGGGCTGTTTGGGTCGAGTTCTTGTAGAGATGTGGTTTTTTCATTAAAGTTGGCAGACTTACGAATTTCCTCAGCCAAATTTTTACCAATTTCTTTAAAATAGGTGCATACATGGTTAGTAGACGTGATTGGGTTGTCGGATAATTTCAAAAGTTCTTTTGCACTATTTTTTTATTTATGGGTTGATGAAATGTCTCTTATGGCTTTCCACAGGGCCTTTGGATCACTACCCGCATTTTCAATATGAGATTTGTTAAATGCAAGCTTTAATTTACGAAGGAGGTTTTTACAAAAATTGCGGTAACGCGTATATGTTAGTTTTAGGGTCATATTATCAGGTGTTTTTTTTACTTAGAGTGGAGTCTATCGCGGTTTCTAATGCATCTAAGAAGACCCGGTGACATCCAAGGTTTTAGAACTCGCTTGCTTCTGGCGACTGTTGATGTCCTAGTGTGTTTACCAATTGTATTTGAGAGTAGTGTGACAAGCATATTAGACGCAACATTTGTGTCGGTAGCTGATAAAATGTCAGAGAAGTTGGTGTTTTCTAAATCCATTCTAATACTTTCGTAACAAGCACATGTTCTGCTGATTATTGATTGATTGTGAAAAATGTTTTTTTTAAGACATAAAGCAATGGGCATATGGTCGGTTATGTGGGATTCTAAAATAAGTGTTGTAGATAGAAAATCTGATTTTATAAAAAAGTGGTCGTGACACGAATTTACTCTAGTAGGTTGACAATGCGATGGAAAAAGGCCATGAGAGGCATTAAACGTTAGGTATTCTTCACGAAATGGATCAGTTGAGGTCGTGCTTATGTCGATATTTAGGTCCCCTGTCAAAATAATATTATTAGTTTTTATATTAGCGTATACGTCATTAAGGCTATTTATAAAGTTATTAAATTTTTCTTTGGTAGATAAAGAAGGGGATCAGTATATGGCTACCACACTGACACAGCGATCTATTTGACAAACGAGACAGTTCCCATCCTTGAATATTGGTTCGTTAACTTTGCACGATAGATTCAAACTACTATAGATGATTATGCCGTCATTTTGGTTTTGGTTTAGTGTGGTATAGTGTAACGTATATCCTTCAAGGATAAGTTATTTATATTTCGGAGCCAGCATTCAGTAAGTATGATTATATCTAAATTAATGTTTATTTCGGATATTAATAGGTAGAGTTGGTCAAAATTTTTATTTATGCTTCTAATATTTAAGTGGAATAGTGTAATGTTTCTTTCGGTGTTTATATACAGCCTACAGTCTTTCGGGAGACAAGTGTATGACGTCGTCGCCTCCAGCAAGTCCAGGTCAGTGTTAATGTTATTTATGTTAGCCATTTATGATTTAGAGGAACCCAAAACCTTCGCAATCTACGGATGGTAAACCATTCGAATAATACAATTTATTTAATTAATCAAGTGTTTGTTTCGAATACAATTAGTTAATTCTGTAATAAAAGTAATTAATAATGGTTTGCCATTCTTATTAAATATTTATAATAGTAAAGAAAATACGTAATTTTGAAATGGTTTTAAGATTCTAATTGTGGAAAAAATATATACTTAGGTAAGTACTGAATTCCACGCGTTTGATTGGGAAAAGATTTGGATGTAGATACTCAACTTTAATTAAGGAGCATCAACAATATACATATGCAACATTGTTCTTTAGATTTATCACTACATCACATCTATACTAATATTATAAAGCTGAAGAGTTCGTTTGTTTGGTTGAAGCTTTAATCTCAGGAACTGCTGGTTCGAATTGAGAAATTCTTAAAATTTTGTGTTGGATGGACTATCTATTTATAGAGGAAGGCTATAGGCTATATAACATCACGCTACGACAAATTCTTTAAGTTTCTTTTCTCGAATAGTTTATTGATGTTTCTCGTTAGAGGTTTGGTTAAGCAAGGTGGCTTGGCTTCGGCAATAAGTTTTCGGAGAAGCGATTTGTTGTAAGTGTTTCGTATTAGTAACCTTACGGGGACGTGGTATTAAGTGTTACACTTTTCTAAGTCAGATTTTTTGTGTAATAAAACTTTACTTAATTAACATAGCCATTTTTTATAAAAATATTGATATTTAATATTACATAAAAGAGGAAACTCTAAACTCACTTACGGCAACGCAACCATGCGTTATTGCGAGGCAATAATAATGGTGTTTTAAGAACGTTAAAGATCATTTTCGCATGCAGGGGTCGGCGCTCGGAAAGAGTAGGTAATTAAACGGTAGGTATGGACGTTTTTGTAGGGAATGTTTTATCTGTTACGTAGTAACTACTTAGTAATCTGTGCTACCGGAGAGAACTGAAAAAATTTATGTCAGCTAAAATTTGGCTCTAACGATTCCTTTTTTTAAGTTTTTTGCTCATAATTACAATAAAAATTGCAATAGAAACCTCTATTGCAATTTTTATGAATAGTCATATAATCACATCAGCACCTGTATTCTCTGCAAAATCTCTTTTCGTCAGTCATGACTTTTGGAATTGATTGCCTTACGTTAGTTTACCAAGTTTATGGTGATGCCTCTCTTTTTGCGAGTTTTTATAAGCACTTGCTACCAACTTATATATATATATATATATATATTTTTTTTTTTTTTATATTATCGGGGGCAAACGAGCAGACGTTGCGAACAGAGCAGTCACCTGATGATAAGTGACTACCGTCGCCCATGGACACCTGCAACTCAAGAGTCAAAAGTGCGTTGCCGGCCCTTGAGATGGGAGTACGCCCTATATATATAAAGAAAATCGACATCTACAAATCCCTAACACAAACCAAGTTTTTAATTTATCATTATTTACCCCTGACGTAAAAAGAGGGGTGTTAAAAGTTTGACGTATCTGTGTATCTGTATGTCTGTCTGTTGCATCGTAGCTCCCAAACGAATGGACCCATTTAAGTGCGTTTTTTTTTTGTTTGAATGGTGACTTGATCGAGTGTGTTCTTTGATATAATTAAAGAAAATCTGTTCAGCCGTTCGAAGCTCATCAGCTCTTTTTTAATCGTGGAAGGGAGTTTCGAGTCGGGGGTGTTTAAATTTTAAACTTAGTTTACATGGAAAAAGATTAGCAAGGTTTGTCAATTTATTACTACCAGTAGCTCAACCTTATCACATTACACACGTAATGTAAAATATATCTTTCCGTTTTCTTTGTTGATTTTTAAACTGATAAGTAGCTTAAATACTGGTCAAATATGCTTTTGTCAAAAGTAATCAAGTTAGCCGAAGCCCGATGTTGTAAATTTGATCGTATGATTGTGATTATGGTTACTTTATAATCACTTTCGCGATATCATAATATGATGAAAAATTGTGAACTGCAACCAATCATCTACAATTTAACCTATTATTTCTCGATAGTATAAAATCCATCAATGTCACGTCCTCAAATTATAAACTGATATCAAACTGGCATGCGACGGAACGCACCTTGCGCGCTGATTGGTTGAACGTTAGTAGTTTTCGACTTCTTTATTTTGATTTTCATTTTGTTACTACACGTGATATAGTTATTAATCTAAAAAAAAATTACATGATTAAAATTAAACAATAAATTGTGAATTTTCTTTATTTGTTCCCTAGCTCTATGGATACAGAACAAGTTACCGCCTACACCGACCAATCAAGGATGGTTCACAGTAGTAATGGAAATTAATGCTAATTCACTTTAATTTCACGATCATGCGAATCCTCATGTCTTAGCATGCTATTTGCTAATGCTAATGCTATTTGCTAATTCGGTAATATTAAATATAGATATAACTTAATGAATAGTAAATCGTTGAAACTATATTATAAATAAAGACAGCACAATAAAAAACAGACAAGTAAAAAAACTAAAGAATACGTAAACAAACCTCCCACGGTCAATTGCTAAACCGTACTAAAGATCAACAAAACAATCGGATATATATCAAGTCCCATACCTATTACCTACCAAAATTAATAAACAATAATAATTAGGAAATGATACGCATTCATGCAAAATGCAACTCTAAATACGGGCATTTCTTTTAAGAAAATAATAACTCTTATGCACGGCCTCTCTGCTATTTCACCAAATTAGCAGTAGGCATTAGCAAAATAGCAACGGCACGACGATTTATTTAATTTCATTTAGTTAGCACGTGGATGCGAAATAGAGCGCACGCTGTGTGAATGTGAAGCGTTAACGAACGAAGTGCAATGAATTAATACGTTCACGAAATTTCACAAGTTCAATTAATTTGCTAATTGCTAAATCAGAATTCACAAATTTAATATGAATGTGAATGCTAATTATTTCATCGCTAGTTCACGGTTCTTTTACGGACGGATTAAAGGACGACATCATCTGGAATTTGAAAAAGAAAGACAAAAAATCAATGAATAGAAATACTTAGGTAAATAGGATTTACATTTAGAATAGCTAAATAATAGCAGTTTTTCATTTGCCTGTCATTGACATTTGCTTTTGACAGCCGATTGTGTGAATTTTTTGTCAAATTATCTCTTGGCCTAAAAGTATATATATTCAGATGGTCAAAATATAGACTTAGTCTATAAATCTATCAAATATAAGTACGTATAAAATGTGTCACTAAGCACTTGAGTTGACAAGTTTAAAATAAAAACTAGTTTGAAATCATAATATAATTTAAATATCAGCACAGAACCATTTCCAAGAAACCCGAAAGAAGACCCCTAGAAAGCGGTCACGCTTTGAAGCAGAATTCTTAGTTTATTACTTTTTCACGTACACTTTAATACTAAGAGGTTTGCAATAATAATTACACTCTTTTTCTTGAAGAAACTTGTTCACGTTTAGCCGAGAATTAAAATGACCCTTGTTTTGAAAATATAGCACATTCTGAGCGACCTGACACTTCATTTATAGATAGAAATTCTTCCATCTTCCCTCTTGGTACGTACAAGAACGAGAGAGAGATTTACAAGAGAGATTACAGTATTCCATTCGCAAAAGAACAGGACAAATTTTATAGCCACCATGTCTGTTATCGATTTAAATTTAAAGTAACACTGGGGTGATTCAGTATCAGGTCTCTGGTGTACATAAAAACTGATAGTAGAAAGTAATGTATGATATATGTTACTTGAACATTACTATAACTAATTATTTAAAAAGTTGAATAAAATCTTTATGATTTCGTGCATTATTCTGTTCAAGATTGCTACATTACTGATTAGGAAATTCTGTTAATGTACCTTTGAATTACGCACGCATGAAGCTTCAAGTATAACTTTTTATGGATACATATAAACTTAGAATGACGTATGACGTAATCATACGATGTCTTAAAATATGGTAATAATGCAAAATACACAATACATTTTGAACTCGTTTCACAGTAAACACTAAACAAACAATTTATTATTAACCATTATAAATAACCTGATTGATGATATTACCCAAACAGTTCAGCTGCAACAGTTGCGTATAATGGATGTCCTCAATATTGATCACTGTAATTACGGTAGTTATAGGGTATGGAAGTGACAATCATCGTACATTTTGAGTTTTAAATTACCCTATTTGAGAAAAAATAGTGTGATTAATTTTGGAAGTAACTTATTTAAAGTATCAAGAACATAATCGTTGTCTGATATAGAGATTTGGGTAAAGTTATTTTACAGATTGGAAATAAATTTAGTTTTTACTAAATACGGTCATCTGTTTCAGGGTGGAAGTACTTGTATGCACATCATTTGATAAAAGAATATTAAATACTAGTTTGTTCGTACAGTCAGATTGACCGTAGACGTACAATGCATTATCAGTTTATTACTAAAAAAAGGGTACTAATGTTGCCTTGAAACCCAAGCCAAGGCATTTCATAATAAAGAAAAATGAATGACCAGGCTCGTGGTAAAAATATTTTGACTGACAAAGAACACCGCTGTTCGCATTGGAGTCAATATTCTGCCGTATTGGTTAACATACTATTCTTTATAATTTGGTTAAATCAGATTAGTTTGATCATCTGGTGGAAAATTTAACCATTATTCTAGTTAACCAGGATTAAAAAAACAACAAGTTATGGTGTCTCTTCGGACATATCAAGAGGGAAACTTCTGTATCTAGTTATCCAATTATGCTAGTAAGCATACTATGAGGTTCATCACCGAATCAGATAAGGGGGCTGCACTCCCGACATTCTATTCGACTTTGAAATATTATTTAAGAGAATATTAAAAAATCAAGGATATTGGTTCTTAATGTTGTTTAATTTAATATTTACGCTTAGACGCGCTTGCTAACGTACAATCTTACAACTAACTAGAAATGTGAGGAAATCGCACCCATTACATGATCTCAAATTTGCAGTTTTAATTCTCCAAGAAATGTTGGAGAAGAAACCGTACTAGACTTGTGTAGGATCACGGTAAATTAAATGTTCAAGTCAGACGCTGCAGCTAATTACTGGAAAAGCTTACTGTACAATTCTTCAAGCTTTAGAACTTGAATCTTTTTACAGGTTTCCTCCTATAATGCTTTTTTATTTTAAAGTAATTTCAGGTAAATACACTAAAAAAAGCTCTCTAAATTTTATTTATTCTCGTCTCATGTAAAACACAAATTGCTTGGATGGATGCTCTGAAGAATTAAATCAATGTACCAGTATCAAGTGTACTATCGACGGTGAACCCACTCCTAACACAAGCATTTAGCTTAGCTGGAGGGGTCTAATCTATGTCTAAGTCTAACAAGGTGTAACCCCTGTCACAAAAAGAACCCCGTTTTAAAAACATTTTATTTTATTTAGCACTAGCTATAAGTTGCCCGCGACTACGTTCGCGTGGAAATTTTGGTGAAATCTTACTCACAGGAACAGTACTTTTTCCGGGATAAAAAGTAGCCTATGTGCTATTCCAGACTATAATCTATCTCTGTGCCAAATTTCATCCAGATCCGTTAAGCCGTTTTTGCGTGAAAGAATAACAAACATCCAAACATCCTCACAAACTTTCGCCTTATAATATTAGTAGGATAGGATTCTCAATTCAAAAAATATATATTTGTTTATTAGTCACTCAATTTAAAGATAAATCTGCTGAATTTTGTAAACGTACGATGTATAAACATCCGGAACAATTCAGGTTTATCTAAACTCCAAATTTCCGGACGTGTGAGATGAACTCGTCAATAATTTACAGAAGAGTATTGGCTAGTCCAGGAAGTGCTCGCGGCTAGTGAAAATCTAGACGTTGTTATTCCTACCGCTACTCTTTAAATTACTTAGCATTCAATGGATATATTCACAAGATAGATAATAAAATATATTACATTTAGAAAGGGTGTTTTGATAATAAACTAAACAATTAATACTAGAGAAAAAGAACAATACAAACTGAACAGCTTTAGAATTCATGTCGATCTATTGATTAACACAACTACTCGTGTTGACGGTGTGGCGGAGCCAATTACAATGGAACCATTTTTAAGACAAGAAATAAATAAAATGGTGATCTCTGACTCCATTTGTCTATTGTACCTGATTCCATAATATCTCTATCCGTAGCATCGTAATTTCCAAACGGATAGACCGATTACAAAGTTTCTGGGGAGGTTTTTAGTTCTGTTAAATGCGTTTACATGTAGTGATGCTCGCAATGTATCTGAGTTCAATTAAGAATAAAGGTTATAAGTAATCGTAAATATAGGTCTGAATACAGTCAAACCGATTACATAGTTTTATACAAGGTGTCCCATAAGTCAACGTCAAGCCGGAATCGGGTAACTGGCTAAGTCACAATAGTTATTAGAAAAATATAAAAAAAACCACAACACAAATACAAAAAACACAAATACAAAAAAGTTACGTATATTAAAAATTCTTCTTCTTGTCCTACAAAATTCGTCATCCTAAAGCAAGGCCTAAAATTCTTCACCAGCGCAATTTCAGTGCCATGGATTGATAAGCTACTTACGGATGCGATCAATATCGACTGGACACTTATTTTAGCCTCTGAAAATATAGATGAAAAAGTCGATATTCTTACTACTAACCTCACACAATTGTTTGACAAACACGCTCCTATTCGAAAAGTTAAACTAAAACACTTACCTTCACCATGGCTCACACAGGAGATAAAATCAATTATTGCCAAAAAGGCTGCAGCCAAAACCAAATACAAACGCCGACCGACGCAGCAAAACCTAGATAATTACTTATCTATCCGCAATCACTGCCGCAAGGTGTGTAGGAAAGCCCAACGCCAACACATTAACAAATCCGTTCAAAACGATGATCCAGCTAAAGTCTGGAATTTCCTTAAACCACTTTCAGTCGGAAAATCAAAGCAAGAAACAGTTTTTGAACAGAATTTCACATCTTCGTCTAATTTTAACAGGACAACCAAAGCAAAGACTTTGGAATATCTTTCAACACTGCCAACTCCAGATTACGTTCCATTTAATTTAAATCAAGTCACCGCTTGTGATGTTAAACAGAGCATATTATCAATAACTTCCAACGCTGTTGGAATTGACTGTGTCAGCCGTAATATGGTCCTCCCCATTTTAGTCTCGATTCTTCCCATTGTAACCCACATTTTCAACTTTTCTTTAACTTGTAGCTCCTATCCATCCAGGTGGAAGGATGCTCAAATCATTCCCTTGCCAAAAAAGCCTAACACTGTTTCCTTTACTGAATACCGTCCAATCTCCATACCACCATTCCTTTCAAAAATAATGGAACGCCTTGTAGGTATATAAACAAATTAGTACGTTTCTTAACCTAAACAACCTTTTAAATCCTTTCCAGTCTGGCGTCCGTCCTGGACATAGTACTACCACAACCCTTATCAATATTACGGATGACATTAGATCATATATGGAAAACGGCTATCATACAATACTCTCCTTGTTGGACTTCAGCAATGCATTTAACACTGTCGATTTTGATATACTATTAGCGATGCTCCGCTCTCTTAACATATCTCCAACGGTGCTTGATTGGTTTCATAGTTACCTGTCTGACCGCCGTCAACGTATTCGAATCGAAGAAACCTTTTCTTCGTGGTGCAATACCTCTGTCGGTGGCTTGTTATCCCCATTACTCTTCACAATATTTATTAGTACTATCTCCTCTAAGCTTATTTCATCCCACCACCTATATGTTGATGATTTGCAAATTTGCACACACGCTCCTTTTGGACAGCTATCCGCAGCCATTGATAGTATAAATAAAGATTTAGCGCACATATCTGATTGGAGTTCTGAACATGGACTCACCGTGAATCCTGAAAAAAAGCCAGGTTATTATAGTTGGAAGCTCTAAATTAATTTCAAAAATTGAATGTTTGAGCCTCCCACAGGTTAATTTTAATGGCAAGATTTTACCTTTTTGAGAAACGGTAAAAAACCTGAGGCTTCACATTGTCCTTGGGTCCCCAGCTACAGGAAGTTAGTTGTAAAGTGTTTGCATCAATAGGATCCCTGAGAAGATTACGTAACTTTCTTCCCATTGACACTAAAATTGCTCTGGTTCAATCTCTCCTTTTACCAATCCTCGATTACGCCAATGCCAGCTATCTTGATCTCACTGAGGACCAACTTAATAAACTTGAGCGTCTACAAAACGTCTGCATCAGGTTTATGTTTGGCTTACGCAAATATGACCACATTTCTGAATTTAGAATTAAGCTCAAGTGGTTCCCTATACGACTTCGCCGGAATGCTCATATTCTCGTACTACTTTACAATATTTTGTTTAATCCTTTTACCTCCATCTATCTTAAAGAACGTTTCGAGTTCCTAAATGAAACACATGCGAGGCTCCTGCGGTCATCGGAAAACCAGCGCCTGAAAATACCACTGCACACCACGAATTTTCTCCACAAATCTTTTAAAGTCCATGCAGCTCGTCTGTGGAATGCATTACCTGACACTGTGAGACGTGCTCAATCGCTAAACATTTAAAAAAAATTGGTAACTGATCACTATCTGTCCTCATAGTTAGTCACTGACAATGTTGGATATATGTATATACTTATTTATTTAATATTCGAATGTGTATATGTATATGTATGAATGTTTATAGCTATTTTATATTTATTTGTGTTTGAACCTATAAAATAATTTAAGGTAAATATGATTATTATTATGTATCTATTTTCGCTAACATTCGTATAGTCCAATAAGCTACTTAACTGAGTTTGTACACCTGCAAAGTGCCTTATGTACTAATCCATCACATTTGTCCATCTGAAAGTTGTGTGGAAGAAATTGCAACTAGCGATAAGACCGTCGATTGTACCATTATTCAATGTTTTTCATTTATGTTGTAAATTTTCTATGGTGTACAATAAAGAATATTGTATTGTATTGTAATTTTAAAATACGTAATTTAGATTTTTTTAGTATTTTTCTGATAACTATTATGACTTAGCTTGTTACCCGATTCCGGCTTGACGTCGACTTCGGTATTGCGACACCTGTATATTATTAGATCTGTATGTTATCACATCTATACATAAATAAATACACTCACCAAGATTTATTAGAACTATATACTAATTAATTTAAAGCACGTGCGGTAACTCGCGATGTTCTCTTGTGAGATGCGTCATTTATCATTGTAGCATTGCACAATGTCATCGAGGGAAAGACTTAACGACCTCCTATTGTCTTACTTTCTCGTCAGCGTTCACTACGTAATAATAATTAATCAAAACCATCATTATGGTGCATGACTGATTATTATAATTTCTATGATGTAACAAACATTTCAGAATATAACTAACAGCTCTACACATTTTAATGTACAATCATTTAAGGAAAAAATTACTTTAGCAATTAATACGCGGAGCAGGTGGAATGACGATCTGCCCAAAATGGTTGGGAAAACTGGATAAAGGTAGCTGACAATTGAGCTCAGTGGCGTACATTATGAGAAGACTAGCAGTGAAAGACTAATGATGAATAATCATCATCAGTCTTTCACTGCATGCGGAACAGTGGTTGCCTGATTACAATCTTTTATTTAACTGACAATGTTTGTTAGTTAGGGTCAAATCTTGCAAGCTGAAATAAATTCACTTGCTCTTTTTTTTATGGTATGGAGGGCAAGCGAGCAGACGGGTCACTTGATGATGGTAAATGACTGCCGCCGCCCATAGGCACCTGTAACTCAAGACTCACAAGTGCGTTGCCGCCCTTTAAGGTGGGCATAAGGGAAGAGGGGGAGAAGGGGGAAGAGTGGGAAGACAGGAGAGGAGAAGGGGAGAGGGGATGGACGGGAATAGGGAAGAGGGAAGGGGGTATTCTCACTCACGCGGCGAAAAGCAATGCAAACATTGTTTCACTGAGGGTTTTCTGTGAGGCCGTGGTATCGAGCGGAGTCGAGCCGGCACATACGTGCCGAAGCATGGCTCTTCCACGCTCTTATCCTATGGAGTTGAAATGTTATAAGTATGTGTATTCAGTTCTGATGACAATGCATTTTTATGATAAGAATGATATCATTCTGCACCCAGGATCTGCTCCTTCGAGGGAACTCCTCAACGGTCCATAGTATAGAGACGAATCCTTATATACGAATAGAATTATGATAATCTGTTTTACGGGTGGTTATAGATCGACATTGGCACAACAAACAAGATTATTTCAAGGAATTTTTGATGAGTTTTGTGAAATAAAGATGTTTGACTTTGACTTTAAATGCTCATCATCACAGCTTGACTACTCTTGAATGATCTTGATGATGATAATACAGAAACAAAAGTTTATATACGCATTAAATTATGATAATCTGTTCTAAAGCCTATAAAACCTTGTTTTTAAAAATTCTTTTTTTTTTGTTTATTTTTGACTTAAAAATGTCATAACCTTTTTTAGTTAAATCCGTTGTGAATACGTTCCAAATGTGTTAGTAGAATTACAACATGTCAAAGTAAAATCATAAGACAAAACAGTACGTATACGGTATGAATATAGTATATGCATATATATGTCTTTAAAGAAAGACAAACATAAATTAAAAACACAAAAGATTTTATTAGAAAACATTTTATACTGTGTTGCACTTGTCTATTAATTAAAGAGGTTTATTAACCTGATTTAATAAACTTTTAAATCATAAAAAAATGGCCAAGTGCGTGTAGGGATAAGTGTAGTGTAGAGTGTTGTAGTTGACAACGTCATTTACATATTTTTTTAAATTAAACTTTGCTTTTTACTTTTAACCAACCAACCAAACAAAATGATCTTGCATTTTATAAGTAGTTCGACTATTGCTAGTTAACTTGTATGGCCTACTTAGCTGTGCTGGTTTTCATTTTATCTTCGTTATATGCATTGTTATGTGTATTTTTTTTATTCGTATTTTTTCTACAACCGTAATTTTTTTAGGATACTCAAGAAACAACCATCAAGTTCGCAGGGCGAGGGGATACTTGACTCTAACAAAAATTACGACTCTAAGCAAAAAAATATTTTCACACAACCGAAATATCTTTAAAATACTTATCCAGCGACACCTCACACTATGGGATGGATGAGAAAAAAAACCCAGACATGTAGGAGAGGTATCTTAAAAAAAAATTAAAATTTCAATTTATCAACTTGTTGTTGTGATAAATATGTATGTACATTTCAGGCAAATTACTGCTTTCTAGGACTTAGGGTCTCAGATGCAGCTGTAGAAAGACGGACGGACATGGCAAAACAATATGGGTTCCTTATTGACTACGGAATTAAAAGAAAGAGGTTCTCATTGCGACTATATTTATTGTCTACCAATTTACCAATTTAGTACAGATATTATTCAGTTTTTCATCGGACTTGTTATATTTCGAAAGCATAACTAAAAAAATTACTAATACTAAAATATTTAGACACATTGGGTTTTGATATTTATTCTCATTAAGAATTATAATACAATTCACTTAACATGAGAACATAATTATTACTAATACACAATAATATTACTTGAGAGCATAGATAGATATTGGCGGTGGCAAAATAATAATGCTTTAACTGCTACCCACACTGTCACAACTTCGAGCGTAGACGGACATCGCACTACAAAGATGTAATGATGTAGTGCGCTTAACTGGAAGCGACATTTTAATTTTTGTATATTAATTTTCGTAGTTGATGCTGCTAATAGTTTAGTAATTAAGAACAATGTTTGTGAATGTGTTTGACTTTATCCGATATATACTTATTACTTATAATTTGTGTGAACCTCTTTACGCACGTTGGGCACTTTTGGTATGGGGAAAAAGCAATGAATGTCATGTGACCGTTACACTCAGATACATATATACAGATGTGTGTGTGTGTTTGTGTGTTTGTGTGTGTGTGTGTGTGTGTGTGTGTGTGTGTTTTCACCTCTGACGTACAGTCCTACGACTAACAGTTGATTCAACCAACATTAGTTACAGTTTTTAATTACATGATGTTTAAGCAATTTTTTAAAAGTAGAGATGGACCGCGATTCTTTAATATCTTTAGGAAGCCTGTTATATAACTGCGCGCCTTCGTACATAAGATTTTTTTTACCGTAGTTAGTGCGGGGTGGTTTTAAAACTATGTTATTAGCATTCCTTAGTTGAATCTTTTGAACGTCTCTTTTCTTGGTGAAACATATTTGTGTATGTATATTTTTTGTTAGTATTTTCCGTACTAATAAACAGGTATAGTATACATAAGTCTGATTTACATTAAGTATTTTTGTGTTTCTATATATATTATCAGTAGGCGTTAGATAAGCACATTGAAGTTGGTTGTAATTCTTTCAAAAGATACATTTCTAGACAGTCATCTGCATATACATTCTGTATGAAGTGGAATGTCTCTTTCATAAAATATGCTTAAATTATCTATTTATATAAAAAATAATTCTTATTTCCCTTGGTCATGCCATAACTTAAGAACGATTTAACCGATTTCATTCATCTTTTTTTTATGATTTCTAACACTTTGTAGAAGGTTCTCACGGAACGAAAAATTAAGAAAATTGTTAAGAAAATCTGTTATCGTGGGATAAATTTGAATTTCCACGCGAACGAAGTCGCGGGAAACAGTTAGTAATTATCTATTTTTATACTTAGGCCCTTAGTAGCGTAAATCACTACGGATTTAAAGACTTACCCAAAGAATAGATTTTTTGGAAAAAAAAAATAACCCTCTGCAAATGAGTGAGTGTTCTAGACAAAATAACACATCTATTCATTCAACTGAATGATGAGAAATAAAGTAAGGTCACAAGGATCCATAAAGCACGCTATATACCAAAGTATTATATGTTAATGTGAGAATATGAAGAAACTTACAATCAAGGAAAATTTTGGTAGGAAATATACATTCAGTATATGATATTTTGACCAAAGCTAGTGGGGCGTCCCTAATAACTTTATTGACAGATTTTATCCGTCAAAAGATTTACGTGTTTTCTTTACAAAGGGTCTATTAAAACTTTCATTAAATAGCAGACAGTAAATAAATAATAAGTAGTTTTGCAAACTATGTACTTATCTTATTTTTTCCAAGATTTTTTACTCTTGCGCAATACTTATTGGAGAGTTAGAAATAAGATAATATAAACAGTTAATAACTATCTCTAATGATTATTTAACATTGTCTGTGTAGCTGAATAACAGTTTGGGTGCTGCAACTTTTCAAGGTATTTTAAGAACAAGGCATAAGGCAAGGCATTGCTTAAGCATACACCCGTGTCACCATGGTGCGTTGATAGTTCATTTTGTAATTTACTTTATTTGGTAATATACCCGTCTCTTTGTCTGCAGTTTTTAACCAACTTCAAAAAGGAGGAGGTTCTCAATTCGGTATTTTTTTGTAGGTACATAAACTTTATGTATTTAAACTGAAATTAACGCGATCACGAAAAGGTATTACATACCTTTATATACATTTTATACATGCCTGTGACCACGGCCAGTGCAACCTGGTCGAAACGTCAGGCTATTCAGAGGTATGTAATACCTGTTTGTGATCGCGTTAATTCCCGTTTAAATACTTAATTATATCATGGAACGCGAATGTTTAAAAGTTAGTACATAAACCTTGATAAATATATATATATATGATATTGATAGATATGTAGGATATACTTGTTATATAATACATATCTAATGGACACATTGCCTGAAAGTAATCTGTTGGAAATCGACAACTGAATTGATTTGGGTCAGATAAGATACTTTGTTTTTCTAAAATGACCGCAACTCTTTTTTTTTTTTTGTTGACGAGGTGGAAGATCCTACATGGATGTCCTCCGCCTTGGGAAGGCGAAGGGGTCTGTCCGACTCTTACCGACTAAAAACCACCCCGGTGTGTCACTACTAGCCTATGATCAGGGGAGCGAGAATCGCTATTGCATTCTTCCGCAACCCCCGACAGGCATTGACCCGTCTCACCCTAGACGGATCCGGCACCCGGTGCGACCATCACCCATCGGCCGCACTTCTCGTGAGAGCGCGCGCGGAACACTGCGTGCTGCTCGGACCTACGACGACTTCCCCAAAAAGTTCGCAGCCCGCAGGCCACTTCCTAAGGTGGCTGGAGGTCATTAAGCTCTCTCTCCCGTTCCGCCGCCTCCTTTGCGGACATCACCTCCTCACAGAAGGAGGCGACAGCGTTCCATGCGCTCTCGCTCCGAACCATGGCCAGAACTACGGTTGGGAGCAAGAGACTACCCGCCGAAAATGACCGCAACTCTATAGCAAATTCGTATAACACTTCAGGAATTCAGCATCAAGTAAAAAAATCTACTTTATTCTAAAACTTTTACTAAATCTTTATTTTTCTAGGAAGGGATTAAAAAATAATTAAATCATCGATCCACGAGGATTGGTTTTTTCCTCACAGTTCGAGTAATCGAACTATGTACAAATCAATCAATAGATACAAATAAATAATCAATACAAATAATAAAATTTAAGTGTCTGTTTGTAATGTAAAAATTATAGTTTATTTTTTAGCTCATACAGTTATTTGCACGATACCTATACCTAAATAAAAATCAGTTTTAAACATTTTTGTCTGTCTGTCTGTCTGTTTGTTTCGGCTAATCTCCGGAACGGGTGGACCGATTTCCACGGGACTTTCACTGGCAGATAGCTCCTGTTATAAGAAGTAACTTAGGCTGCTTTTATTTTGCTATTTGCTATTATTTTGCTCGAAACACGACACATTATGTAACGACACGAAAAACATCGTACACATTATGTATATAACTGCATAAGAGAAAATTTCCGGCACATTTTAATTGCATAATATTTCCATAAAATTTGCTCGATCGGACGTCATTGAATCAATTAAACAGTATTGCCCATCGAGTTTTATCGACAGCACTGTACGGGAATCGTCACTGTTATTGATTAACCGTACAATTCGTATATTCGCAACGAGCAGCCACGTGGAAATAATTTACGGCTTAAATGAGATCAAATTGCGTATTGATAAAATTATGAACATTTGCTAGCCGTCGCATATGAGATCGTAGTTGAATTAATCTCTAGAGACAAGAAGTAATAAATACTCTTTGAGAAGTTTAAAAAAAAGAAAATAGTATTTAGTAAGTCAGAGTATAACTCTGACTTTGGAACATATTTTTCAGAAGAATTTTATAGGTTTCTGTTTCCAAATTTGTACACATTGGGAACCTTTGAACTAGTTGATACTTTTTGCCTTTTTACTTTCACTCTTCTATATATTACACTAGCCGTCTCCGCAGTTTCATCTACGTTTATGGTCACTGCTTCGCTGATAGGATTTATTTTATTTATCGAGAAAGGTTGTATAACATACAGCCTAAAGCCTTTGTCGATAAATGGGATATCCAACACTAAAATAAGTTTTCAAGTCGAACCAATAGCGCCTGAGATTAGCGCGTTCAACCAAACAAACAAACTCTTCAGCTTTATAATATTAGTATAGATTTAATGTTATTTGTATATTAGTGCTGTTTTGTTCCTGACTTCATCCTTATTTCAAACTACGACAAAAAAAATATGACAAGTTCCTAGCCTGTTTGAAGGCTTCGCTTTGTGTCGAAGAAACATTACTTCTCGTTCCTCGTCATAATTACTAAGAGTTCATGGGATATGACACCGTCACTGTTATTAACCGATATTGTGAGACGACCTGGTAAAGATCGCAGGACGTCGGTGGATGCAGGCCACTTCCAACCGGTCTTCTTGGAGGTCATTAAGGGAGGCCTATGTCCAACAGTGGACGTCCTATGGCTGAAATGATGATGATGATGATTGTGAGAATGTGCTTCACTGCTCATGTAGAGGGTTTTGCGAGAGACTTATGTTTAAGAGTGGATGTCTTTTTCATAAGTCTAACTGAGCCACAGTTTTTATTACACCATTAGACTTCATGTTGTAAGAAAAATATAAAAAAATGCTTTATACGTATCGTAAAAGCAATGTTATGATCCAAATAAGTTTACATTGATAGTTGCTATAAAGTAACTATTAAAATGGTTATGGTTCAATGAAAATGCTGTATGTATTATAAATCATTTTTACCCGATTGTTACGAAGCCAAAAAAGGAAGGTTATTAATTTTCTATGTACGGTTTTCATGCCGATTACAGATTGGTCATTAAAGAATTGATTAATGAGAACTTTAAAAAGCAATATATATACGATTAAAGATTAACAGTCTGGCCATAAATACTGTTACAATAAAAAAAAAAAACAATATTAACATTTGAATTAGGAACCTGTCATTATGATATGAATAGTCATTGTGTTTTATCATTTTCGCGTCAATCTTCGTTTAATATTCTTGTGATATTAAAATACAGTGGGATGATAAAGAGAATAGAATTGCTGTCATAGCATTACACAAAGCAGATATGGAGCTACATGAAATTATTGAAACTCTCCATCCGCTTGATATTAGTCGAATGTTTATGTTCTTTGAATGTTAGTAACAGAATGAGATCAGGCCATCTATGTTATATTCGTACTAAAAAGGGGACCGAAGCAGTAGAAGAAAGGTTCCCAAAAATCCTGTCCGATAACAAAAATAGATAACTAGGGAAATTATTACATTACCCAGAACCATGTTGCATAATAAAAAATGGCGTAGGATTTGCAACTTATAAGCGACGCACTGATCATTACATAACCGATAATTTCAAATGAAAAGGGTGGTAAAATAAAAACAACATCCTATACAAAGGGAGGTGACAGAAAATAATAATAACTAGGAGAAATGTTGTACTCTTGCTTAATTTTAAAAAGCAGAATGTTGTCGCCACATTAAAAACACTTATTTTATTAAAAATAGGGACAAACTATAATAGATGATAACACAGTTCATTATTTAATAAAAATAAGTTAATAGATATTATTTTGACTGATTATACCGGTAACGCAATACTATTGGTCGATGGATAAATATTAACAAATTGTGGGATTATAAAAAGGTAGGAATATGTTTAGAACGATTGACTTGAGTGCAAACAGAGGTACGAACAACTTGGCACTTGCTGTTAGTTAGTGATTTTCATAGTTTAAATCAGTGGTTTTGAGACTGTTTCTAACATGAATGACCGAGTTTAATCAATTCCAAGTACGTGGAATTTATTGGTGCCATGTACAGCAGGCACTCTTTCTTATTTCAAAGCCCACCAAAAACCCTATCGGGGTACTCTATCATACGCCTTTTCTAGGTCAACAAACGCCATGCAGTTTTTGCACGCACGTCTGTATTTATCTGAAATTTCGCAATACGCCCAGAGAGAGTATGGCATACTCTAAACGCCATGATGATTTCCTAATTCCTAGTACTTTCGGAATTTTTAATACATTGCATCAGATTAGCAGTGGCCAATTTTCTCATAAAGAAAGTGCGTTTTAATCGAAAACAATTATTGTATTAAGTTAAATAGCGAAAATTTTTATTAGCTTTATATTTTTATAATTCTATGTAATAAATGTTGCATGTCATAGAAAAAAAAACGATGGTAACAATACTTAAGGCATAGCTTTGTATATTATCCAAAAAATATTACGACTCCACTCAAATGTTAAAAGAATAATATTTTATATTGGTCTCTAAAAAACGGATCTTTAAAACATCCTGCCAAAGTAGTACACTTGAAAGCTTCCTCTTTAGTTAAATGAAAAAAAAAAACGAATAACGAAAGTAAGAACCAATACGTAAATCAATTAAAACACGAGCCTACATTACATAGCTTAGATACTAAGCCACCGATATTGAAAAATTCTCACGTGAGAGCAGGTTAGATGCTCGCGTCTTAATGAAATTCCTTTGCCGACCTCCTATTGCGAGAGGTAAGCATACAGTAATTATGTTGAATCCTAGTGAATATAATTGATTACTTACCATTCTACTATGCAATGGTTTCACTATGACCGTAAATAATCTGTTATGTGCTATGGATACTTCGGTATTTTCCGGTTTTGCGGTATGAATTAAACGGGTCATCATCACAGATCATCACTAACAGAAACTTCTAGATTATATACGGAGTGTGCAAGTTACAAGTCTGGAAGATTCTTTTCGCTTTTAATAATGTTAATCACATCGTTTAAAACCTATTGGGATAAAAGATTAGGTACATAGTAAGAGCAATTGCTTCTAAGGAGACAATAAAATGCCTTGTATATTACGGCTTTTGAGGTTGAAGAGCCGAATTTAAAAATGATCTAGTTGTGGAATATAATAATCATAGGTCAAAATATAAATATACATGTTAATATGGATATGCCTTAAAGATTTCAGTATTTTAAAATGACTCAAACATTTTTCTATAAAATTTGTTAAGTGAGTGATAACTTGTTCAGAGATATGTATTAATACGCGTGTAGTTGAAATCGCCATCATCATCTTCTTGCCCTTTTCCAAAATTGTTTGTAGTCGGCCCAATGTGTTTTCTTATTCCATTCTCCTCTATTATTCGCCAGTTCACTGTCTAAACCATTTCTAGAAAAATCTACTTTCACGCAATCCATACATCTTTTCTTTGGTCGTCCCCTACTGTTATATCCGTCAACTGCCATACATAAATCTCTTTTCAAATAACACATCTCAAATACCACATTTCGCTCATGCAAAATGTGGTATTTATTTTGTGGTATAGACAACAGATGCGTATATATTGTCCTTTCGATTTAATAAGGAACCTGGAGTCGCATATTGTTCCTGTCCCTTGCCGCCACGTCATCCACCCTTTATTGATTCCATGCTGTATATATCACCATTGTTTTGTAGGTAGATTCCGAGATACTTAAAATCGGTGAAGATTGGTACCGCTGTTCTATTCAGCGAAGTGGTTAGAGGACTAGTGATACCTCCGAAATTCGAGGCCGATTGTCGAGGCCCCGGCAAGAGGCAAGAGGACCAGTGACGGAACACTGTGTGGTTTGGACGATGTAAGTACATCAAATGATTCTACCTATTCCGACGATTGATAATAAATACAACCCTACCGTTAATGGACATGAAGGTTGACAAATAAGTGCTGCCTGTTCAACCATGGCTATAAAATCTAATATTGAGTTTATTTCATGAGGTACGGAAAACACTACTGTTTCTTTCGCTGTCCTTATCAAATCTATCTCTGCTACCGTCTTAAGTAACTGTAACTTTGAGAATTGTCTATGTATTGTGTATTATACTCTAACACTGTTACAATTTTTCTTCTCCTTAAATTTTTTCCCTTTTTCTTTAATTTTTAATCTAATATCTTAACTTAAAATTGGTACTGCGTCCGATGTTTTACTTGTGTTAATTGAACTTTCAACAAAATAATTACATTTAAAGCAGTTAACAAAGCTCCATTTGCCGTTACCGAACTATAAAACAAAACGAGAATAACAGAATTTTAGTTCGGAGTTCGGTTTACAGGGCCGTATAAACTAGTTAGATGCGCATATGAACTCCATTGGTTGCTATAACTAAGTTATTGAGGACACAACCTATTCACATTCGCACACATACACCCCAATCAGTCTCAACATGTAATAACGGAGGTGTAAAGACAGAGTTGTTATTCGAAATAAATTTTATATACAAAAGTATATAAAAACCATAGTATCCTATAGCCTTTTAGAACAAACAACAAATCCTAATGATCAAACCCAATGCCTTAGGTGAAATCTCATCTCTTCTGCTCCACTTTCCTTTTATTTCGCTTATTTACATTATATTCGTCCAACTCCAGTCATTCTTCTGTCAGTCAGCTCTGTATTCTAAATCCTTAGTTACTAAAGTAACAATAATACCCAAAGTAAAATTTAATCTCCATTTATTAAAACCTTACTCGATTACCGTATCTAATACCAAAGGATCTTAATCAAGGAAAAATAGAGGTGTACAATGCACTGAACTGGGTAAAACCTTACCCGGATTAATTGTGTTAGACTAATATCCGGGCTAACTATGCGGCCGGTTAACACGAACCTTGTTGCGCATATTATCAGGGATAGGTTTATACGTGTTTGTGGAAGTTATTTTCTTTAATTATGTAGTATGATATGGGTAACTTTTGTGGACTATGGAATAGGGGCCAATCAGAGTAAAAAGGTTTTCCCCGTTGACTCATTTCAATGTAATACAAAGTATAATACAAAGTAGTACCACATGGTTGTCAATTTACCTGCATGTTGCTGATATTAATGAAAACTGAAAACATTCTTACACCCATGATAGTAATTTTGTTGAATTGCGTCATCAACCAAACCGTCAAAGTTAAATTTAATAAAGCGCTTAAGTTATACTTATGATATTCCTTTTTTACCTGACTGCGAAGGAAGGTTATGTTTATCGCGCGTATCTTGTGTTTGTAAATTTCTTTATTACCTCGTATCTTCCAAATGGCTGGATGGATTTCGACAGTTAAGGTATCGTTATATTCGTCTTAAAAACCCCAGTGTCCTTAGAAAAAACAAGATCCGCCATCTTGTTTTTTTTTTAGGATATCAAAATAAAGAAAATTAAAAGGGGATTACAAAGATTTATATAAGTTACATGTTTAAATTTAATTAGGAAAAATAAATTGGTTTAAAAAGTTTTTGATAGCGTAAAAATAAGCCATGTTTGTGTCGGACCCCATGCTATCATATGAAATTTAGAATAGTTATAAATATCAGTAGCCCAATCGTATTTAAAATGAAACAAATAAATCGTTTGTAAATAAACTGTTTTGTTTGTCATGCAATCATCTCTATATTTTGCTCGACCTATATAAATAACACAGTTTTTGTTCATAAGTCTAAAATAAATAACTTAAAAAATCAAAAACCCGACTGCAAAAAAGACAATTCAAAAGTAATCCACTAAAAAGACCGAAACAATTTTAAGAATAGAAAATTTAAATAAACTATAAACAAAGTAAACTCTACTTCGGTTTAACAGACTATATTATGAGCTGAAACCCTAGGTTAAATACCCGCATTAAGTTTAGTAGCAGGCGGGACCCAATTACAAATTATAAACCGAAAGAAAATTATTGGGTAAAAGACAGGTATGTCGATAGGTCGATTTTGTAGCACTAAAGTAAAATTTAATTTTTCAAATTTCTTTTATTGCAAATTTAATTGTGCAAAAACTACTTTATCGATCCTGACCAAATTTTGAGGGTAGGTTGAGTATATATGGAAGCACTCAAACATAAATTTTTTTCATTAATTTTTACTGCCTTGAATTACACGTATGTTATTTTACACTTTTTCTTTATTTTTAAATAAACAAATATTTTTTATTTATTGAATTACATTATTTATCTTGTTGCAAAAGAAAGAGGAATAAAAAAGTTTATCACAACTATCCTCTTAAAGGCTTACACCGCGAGTTAATTACAAAAATTTGTCGAAAAAGAGGCATTTTTTAATAAAATTTGCAGTTTTTTAATTTTCATTCGATTATTTTTCACGAAAATTCCTACCATAAGAATCACTGCGCAACCCCTACATATTGTTCTAAAGGTTGTTCCTGATCGATTTCGAAACCGTAATTGTGCAAAGTCACAACCAAAATTGATAGGATTTGAAGCTCCACCGACTGCACTAAGGTTAAACTAACATAAACAAACTAATTCCCACATTATCTGCATAGACATGACGTTAACTGTCCTTGACTCAATACGTTTTTTTTAACGTTTTTATCGTTAAAGCTAAATATATATAAAAGTACTATCATAGGATAACATCATCTGTCCTGTTGCGCGACACATAGAAAAATGAGAGGTTTAAAAATTCTCCAGCAAATGATTAAGTGCCCCACTAGTAAAATTCTTACTCAAGGACCGTGTCTGCATTGTCTAGTAAGGAAGTATTTTTAAATGCAATTTAAAGTTTTAAGAATGTAAAAATAGGTACAAATTTTGGTATGGGATTTGATAAATTTATAGTGGTTACTGAATAGAAGGTATACGCTCTTTAAAAGATTACTTTACTTTCTTTTAGATACTTATGTCAATATATTTGCACGTTCAAACCCATAGGGTTTGTACGTGCAACAGTCCCCCAGGACGGATGCCCGTGGCGAGGCGGTGGAAGAGTGGGCAGCAACATTGGGCCTCTGTCTGTTTAACAAAGGCTCCGCCCACACCGGTGCCCCGTACAGTGCCATTGACCGGACAACCCCCGTGTACAGCCGCCTCGTAGCGACGCTGGGTCCACCCAATTTAGGCGAAATTCGCCCCAGGGCGGACGCAGCGCCGACCAGCCTTGGAGCAAGCTGCCGGAAGTGCTCGTCGAAGCACCACCTCCCGTCGAGGATTAGGCCCAGATATTTAATAGGGACCTGAACTGGTACGAGGACCGAGTTGACCACGATAGAGGCGCCAGGGGGTGGACCACGACGGGGCCCATGAAATAAAAGGGCCTCCGTCTTATCCAGTTCCACCCGCAAGCCCAGCTCCTCAATACGATCGACTGGATCAACTGGGCTGTAACGTATGTGTCGTCAGCGTAACAGATTACGCCCAGCCCGGGGGGGAAGTCACCGCGAAGAGCCCAGTCGTTGTCTCAAATTTTCATCTCGGTCCTCGTACATGACGGTACGCTCCTCTAGATAGTCTGCCACCAGCCGCCTCAGGTACCCTGCCCGAAGAGATAAAAGAAGGCGTGAAGCCGCTCGCCGAGCCGCAATGGCTCATTGGTCGTCCCGACTGGAGGTTCCACTTGCTGGCTTTGCCGCTGTGGAGGCGCTCCAGCCGGTCATCGTCGAGTGGGTAGGGCTGCCGCCCTACAGCCGCACGGGACCCTTTCCTTCCGAATGACGCAGGTTGTTTCCTTGCACGGCTGCTTCAGGAAGTACCTGCACTCGGTCGCTAGGAGAGAATTGAGTCCCGCCTGTCACCAATGCGACTGCAATGAGGACTCGGCTCAGCACACGCTGGCGGCTTGCCCCAGTTGGGCGGTGCAGCATTGGGCCCTCATTGCAGTCATCGGAGACGATCTGTCGCTACCGGCCGTCATACGCTCCATGGCTGGTAGCGACAGGAGTTTTACCGCGGTCGCAACCTTCTGTGAGGACGTCATCTCGCAGAAGGAGGCGGCGGAACGGGTTCGGGAGGACGATCTCCACTCGGACCGAATGCCGGCGCTTTCCAGTGCCTCATGCCGCCCTGAGTGTGACCGCGGGTGGACGGGACAGGTTTTCCCCTTCACCCGCTAGTGGCCATCCGCTAGGAGGCGTCGTCCTCGTGTGCCTGGACGTCACCTCAACGAGAGTTTTTAACCAAAGGTGGTGCCCGCGCTTTTGCGGGCAGGCGCTAGGAGGGATCCAGATGTTTTAATAAAGCTGTTCCCGGATTCCTCCTTTCTTAGGCGCAGTACGGCACGCCGTGTGGTTTTAGTTGGTTCGTTTCCGACACACCGCCCCGCCGAAAACCCCGGTGGGGTGACGGCCCGAGGGGGTTTCCACACGTACGACGGTGAAATTAGATCAAAAAGTTGGGTAACCAAAAAGTTATCGTACTTTGTAAATGTAATCGCGATTAAGTTACAGATTACACATCAAATATATCTACAAGTTTAAAAATAATTATATGTAAGGGTCTCTACGTCGATTTTTTTTTATAAAAACACAACTCTGTACTAGGAATGATTCATGGGTCGCGGTTACTTTACAAACATTGAAAGAATGAACACAGAAAACACCCAGATTGGGGACAACTATTTGTGGATCACACAAATATTTGTCCTGTATGGAAATCGAACCCACAACACCCGGTGCGGCTAAGTTAGCATAGCGACCACTTTAACCATTGTGTGATGCTTGCAATCAAAATTATATTACTTACTAGTTAGTTATGTTAGTTCGAAATATATTTAAAGCAAGCTTTTCCTTGAAATGTAACTACTATATACATGATGAGAATAACACTCATAAATCTAACGCCTGATAAAACAAAACGTTTCTACAATCTCATTTAAGAACCACAACGGAAGAGGTCATTTGCTACGCATCAACATCTTCATAAAAACGACACTAACTCAAAGGAGACTCGAAATGCTTTATCTCTGAATCTTTTTTCAGCGTTTACTAAGAATATGCAAGATATCTTTATTGTACGTAGTCAAAGAAAAGTATGGTGGATCGTTATGACGCTAAATTTGGTGGAGATAAAAAATGGGCGTCATTGTGATCCTAGATTGCTGTCGTAAAGAGTGTACTTTCAAAATATTTTTTTATATTCTTAAGGAGTATTGTTGTGAGCAAGAATCTGTCTGATGTATATATGTATGACTACTATATTCGTGAAGTGTTGTAAATGAAGGTTTATTAAGAAACATGGCAGGATGGAGTTAAATTTCATCTAAACAATTTAGTTTATGGATGAAAACATACCATCCAGTCATGTCATGTGTGTCTCTATACAAACTGTATCATCTAACCAAAAAAATATTTATGAAATTTTTTTTTTCATATTTTTGTATAGATATTACTGTATTTTACTGATAAAAGAGATAAAACATGTGTCGAATACTATGTGTTAGAATGTTTAAATAGAGCTTAGGTATGTTAGGTATGTTAGGTATGTCTTAATTTATACATATATTTTGCTCCACAGTGGTGACCCCAAACAGTATACTATTCACTTCACCTACGCTAATGAAGTGGTTAACAAAACCTAGTAAAACATAAAGCTACCGTAATACTAAACCACAATTTCCATCTAAGAACTAAAATAAAACCCTTAACAAACCAATTAAACACACGCACCAGCTTTCCCAGTACTACACATCGTAAAATGTGCCATAAAATTAACCCAAGTATTCATTACGAACACTGGATAATATTGCGAACATACAATTTGAGAGTCAAAAATTATCTGCAACAGCTATCAACGGAGAGGCACGTTCAGGTTGTAGTGCAGGCCTAGTTACGGTCTTGAGTAGATAATTAAGACTTTATTATAGCAATAAATGGGTGTACAGCTTTATTTGAGTTCTTTAATACGGTTAGATGCTATTGATGCGCTATTTTGAGAACGCTAATGCCTTAGGTAATGTTCCGTTTCTATATGGAATAAACTAAGGCATACAATAAAATCCAAAAGCTTATTTAGTTAATATAGATGTGTTTGTTTTGAAATCAGATTACTTTATTATGGAATTTTACTTATGGCAAGGTACTATAAGGGTCCAAATCTCGTATTATTGAATGCCTATTTAGGGTCGCGTGCAAGGTAAAAAAATTAGGCACTTCTGAACCGGTGTTGGCTCTAAAGTTTCTGCATTATTTTTAAATTTTATTTAAGGTGATATACTTGCATTACTTACAGCCATGTACGAATGTTACTTTATTGTATTTACTACATAATTGTTACAGTGACATGGTTCATCCCGTGTCAACTTACTCAACGCTGTCCCCATATTCGGATATATAGGTAATATCCGTTTGACACAGTGACGTTTCCCGTAATTTATGGTTTAATTATCCACGACTCATTAATATTGTTGCATTACAAATGAGCTATTATCTCTAGGAGACATACAAACTATGGATGTTATAAAATCGTACCTACTCTAAATCAGTATGCCTAGTATGAGTTTTATTACTGCGAAATGACGGCAAGTTTCGAGAGTACTATGAGTAAAATGTGCAGCTAGAAATTATTTCTGTCAGAACTCTTAATTCTTCATTTTTTGTATGAGCTCGGTTTATAAGATAAATGAAAATAAATCCTCAGTGGTATATTCGGCGGTACTCAAAGAGTTCAGAAGGTAAAATTAAAACGAGAAACTTTCGGGTATTCCCTCACAAGCTGAAAATAAACCGTATAATTTATATTCCATTGAGTAAGCAAAGCAGGGGCCCAACCTCAAAAACCAAGACTAAAAGCATAATATAATATATTTTAGTTTGCCTCCATAATTAATGCTGCAAAGAGAAAACGCCACAAAGTAGGAGGTCGCCTAGTTTCTCAGTGTGCATTTCAAATGAGTTGTGTTAAATATGGCTGTTTTGAAACTACCTTCATTTCCATCCGAATAATAAAAGTCAACATATTCTGACTTACGCTGTCGCCCTCTCTTTGATATGAGCTACAAACATGCGTGGGTAAATTAATTGAAAGGCGAGAGTGCAAATCGCGTTTAAAATATGGACAATCTTTTGGTATTCGTTGTTAGACAAAAAGAATACAGAAGGCAGATAGAAATAGACATGAATAAGAATGTAATTAATGTTTTGTAAGTTTCAGGGGTACTCAATCTTGATATATAGTATGTGATGTTCAGTAAAAATTGGAAATTAATACTAAATACTTATGTCTGCAGTCCTTTGAAGCTGTAAAAAAATCAAGCTCTAAGTCAACGGAATGAAAGATACGACCACTTAAGCCTTAGGTTTGACATGTTTTATTGGTATTTTTATTATTAAAATTACTAAGAAGATCGAACAAACCTTTGAATGAAAACTGAAGAACAGTAATTAAAAATCAAGAATTAGCTTCGAGATCAAAAGGTGAGTTAAATGAAATATGGTCAATGAAATAGACTGATACTTCAAAACGAACGAGGGGTAATATTTATTAGCCAGGTAATATTATTGCGTAAGTAATAAGTTTAGTTTAATAATACTCCAATGGAATTCATATAAAAGGTTAAGTACCCGTGACATATCCTGATTACTACTAAATTATAAACTGGAAAAATTTTGAAAACTAAAAAACCTTATTGTTAAGTTTTCTTAATATCTTATAATTTCAAATGAGCAATTCTTGTGTTATGCATTTATTTATAAATTTACTAGCAACCCACCCCTGCTTCGCACGGGTAGTAGAGACATTTTCAGCAATCGTCATCATATATTTCAACCAATTTACACAAAATGTTAACAAATTATACACTTAAACCTTCCTCATGAATCTTGAAAATTACCTTGAAAAAACCTTTTAAAATTGCTGCGGTAATGAAAAAATACATTGGATGCATTATTTATAAAAAAAAAAACTCAAACGGCATATGTTAAACAAGTATTCGAATTTTAGTGGTCATTAAAGTCATTTGTTTACTAGTAGGTTTCCCTAAACGGTAATAGCGCTGATTTATCTCAAACATATATTTTTTTACACTAACTGTGCCGTTTTATTTAATCGTATTTCATCTTAACTAACAAAAAAACAACAAACAAATAATAACTAAAAGTTTCACATAAAAAAAGCATCAAGAAGTTCATAGACCTTTCCTGAGATACAATTGCGATAACTTTATACTTTATTTTTTTAATTGAAATCACTAGCGTATATGAAATATAAATTGCTTTTGCACAGGACAACGATATTTATTGATATCTATGTGAGTGTAAGGCGGAAGGTAACTCTAAATTAACGCTATTTCTGGCACGCTAATGTGTTTATTCGATTGTCAAGCACTCATTGACTTGTTGATATCATATACACTTAAGCGCGTGTGAGTTTATGCATCTATTGATTTTGTTGAACTGCATATGTAGTTGTAAGCCAATGGAAGGGACAATTTGGAGACAGCAGTTTTCAAACATTTCAATCTAAAAGGCAAATCTAGTTGGTTCTATGATCTGAGGTGCGAAGTATCTGATAGCTCAACTATGCTTATTTAAATATTCACCGATCAAACATGTATGGTATATTTAATCGAAGTATTTACCACACAATTTTATAGTTAGTGTTAATACTATGAATTTTTAAGTAGTATGCGTACTACAACAATAGTAATTCAAAATATTTTTCTAAGAGTAAAACAGTTGTGTTATGTTTTCACTTTTATTATCCAATCATCAATCCTTTCAGCAAGTTTTGTTATAATATATAGAAATATTGCGTAAGATATTTTAAGAGGAAGGGTCGCATGTCCAGGAAAAGACCCAAGAGTTAACACGCAATTGCCTCCAACGCTTGTGGGTTGGGTGACGTAGACCAAGGAGAATAGAAGGAAAAGTTTGTTTGGCCCTTTAGATATAAACCAATTAATACTTCGAAAGTATTCATAGTAAGTTTTTTGTACTACATTGGTGGCAAACAAGCATACAGCCTTAAATATAATAATAGCTTATAAAGTAATAACCTTCCCATGGCTTTATAATTATAACTTCATTTCAACTTCATTTTGGGTATTCACCGACATGCAAACGCGATTATAACCATATCGCTCCAGTAGTTATGAACATCACTCATGAAGTTTTAATTATAAAGCCATATTAAGGTTATTTCTTTATCTTTTTCTCAACTCTATGAAATGCCACGACGTTATACATTTGAACGATTAACATTTAAGACATTTATCATTTACACTTTGAAAATTTCGCATTCCATGATTGAATTATGTATTTAACCGGGAATTAACGCGATCACGAAAAGGTATTACATACCTCTGAATTGCCTGACGTTTCGACCAGTCCGTTTCGAGCAGTCAGTCTGTGACCACGGCCAGTGCAACCTGGTCGAAACGTCAGGCAATTCAGAGGTATGTAATACCTTTTCGTGATCGCATTAATTCCCGTTTACATACATAATTTATCATTTTGAACTGGTATATCTATGTTATAAAAGCGTCTATTAAGATACACTCCCAACTCAGCATTAGTACACTTTCACTGCCATATTGAATTTCCTCGAATGTTGTTGATTTACTGGTTTTTTTTTGGTATTTTAGTAAGCCCATACAAGATCGGCCCCGAGCCACGTCGGCACATATGGGCCCGATCGTTACCTTTATCTTATATGAACGTTGAGACCACCCCTTCTATTGTTTTCGCAATAAATACAATAACCGTTCTAAGGTCAAGATGGGTCATTTTATATTAGCCAACGGCAATACTAGCTGATATTTGGATACGTGTTTTTGTTTATAGAAAAACATTTATTGTTATAGCATTGTCTATTATTAACCTTCGACGCAAAAAGAGGGTTTGTTATAAGTTTGACGTGTCTGTGTGTATGTCTGTGGCATCGTAGCACCCAAATGAATGGGCCGATTTAAGTGTTTTTTTTTGTTTGAAAGGTGACTAAATATGAGAGTTCTTAGATATAATTCAAGGAAATCTATTCAGCCGTTTAAAGATCATCAGCTCTTTTCTGATCGAAGAAGAGATCTTCGAGACTGGGGTATTGTAAATATTAAATTTACGATTATGTTAACTGTGTATTTGTTTATTAACTAAACACATCGACTGGCCTGTTGATCTAGTGGTTAGTGACCCTGACTGCTAAGCCAGAGGTCGTGGGTTCGATTCCCAACCAGGAGAAATAATTGTGTGATGGGCACGATCATTTGTTCTGTGTCTGGGTGTAATTTATCTATAATATGTATGTATTTAGAAATATATAAGTATGTTTATCAGCATTCTGGTTACCATAGTACAGGCTCTGCCTAGTTTGGAATCAGACGGCCGTGTGTGAGATGTGTAGAGTTATTATTATTATTATTACATAATGTGTTTTAAAAGTAAAGTAAGAATTTGTTTTTAATACATACTAAAAATGTAAATGCATTACGGTTGTATGACTTACTACTTTACTACTGGTAAGTTTTAGTAATTAGGCGAACATTGTTTGAAATATTATAAATCTCGACAAACACACATTAGTAGATAAGTGCAATCTGATTTGTTGATTACAGTCACATGGTGATCCAAGTGAGCGCATCAATCGTAATCTCGTGCCGGCGTTTTGCACAATTGTTGTCCTATATCGAAGTTCAAATGTGTTTTAGAAATGAATTAATACATGTTACCAGTGAAAGTGATTCGATAGAAAAACTGCTTATCTGAGAATTCATCATAATATTGTTGAATACTTAAGCTAAAGATTCTCATGCGGTCATAGGTACTAGTTTTGCAGCTCTTATAGTGCGAAATATCTGCAGAAATAGTTTATAAAATAACTCTGAAAACAAATCCAAACATAAAACTATTTGTATAGAACCCTTATTACGGATGAAGTTCCTATAAAATCACACTATTCAAAGAATAACGAGTTCCGTTCCCATTAGTTAGGATGATTTCATTGTTGAAGCGACACCTAGTCGGTCGAATTAAACCTTCACAATGCCATTTCATTCGTTCATTCATTCCCTATTGTGTGAAGGCCGTCTATTTTCATCAAATAGAGGAAATTGAGAAGTGAACATGTTGGAACGAAAATCTACTGAAGATGTCTTTATCATAATATTGTCTCTATCATAATTATCTTTTAGAAATCTTTTACACACATCAAAAAGTCTAAGGAACATTTACGGTTTTGAACGACTTTTACTATTGTAATATATTTATATTTCTTTTATAAATAATAACTAAGCATTATTTGATGCATTAGTGACTAAAGCAACAAAATCCTTCATACAATTGTTCATTTAATCACAATAATTAACGAAACGTGTACCGTAACGTAATACGTAGTATAAAATAAAGTTACAACAAAATTAAACTTTTCATGTTTTACAAAATTAAATAACGACGTTTTTTTAAATATTTAGTAATTCAATATAAAACTTGTCGGCAATGATTTTTCATTGAATTTATAAGATTGTTTATCTGATCCTGCGGGAATCGCTCCTAATGGAATTTTAACAAATCTTTCAGTTGTTGGCGACAATCCAACAACTGAAAGACTAGTTAAAATTCCATTATGACTCCATCCAGGTTCTCTAGAACACGTCTGAAGCATGTCCCATGCATGCTCGATGGGACTGAGGTCTGGAGATTGAGCAAACATGGCCCGGATTGCCGTGGTATGCCACGGCAATACCCGGATGTTTTCAATTACCAAGTACTCTCTGGTCCTCCGAGCTGTGTGCGAACGCGCATTGTCATGCATAAGCGTGAAATCTGAGCCAAGACTTTGTGCGAAAGGGTGAACATAAGGCCCGAGGGCATTTTCAACGTAAGTTTCAGAGAGATTTTCTTTTCCAAATTAGGATCGAAGGCAGGAAACCAGGATGTAAAAATTCCTCTTCTTTTATACATTTTATTATTATTTCATACACACATAAATACGAGTATATTTATTATTAACTTGGTAATTACGAGAGGCTTAATTTTAAATCTGATGATTAAATGAACCATTTGACATTTCCATCATCAGCTTATTTTAAATCTGATGATTAAATGAACCATTTTACATATCCATCATCAGCTTATTTTAAATCTGATGATTAAATGAACCATTTTACATTTCCATCATCAGCTTATTTTCGTTTTTGAGATGCTACAGTAATAAATACATTTCTGCATACTTTTAATTTATCGGAGTAGTTCTTATTATTATTGTCTATGAGCGAACCACAGCGTTAATTTGTTAAAAGGACACTGTAATTTTCTTACACAAAGCCCACACAGCTACTTGTTTTTACACCACTGTAAGTTAAATATAGTATCAAATATATAATTAAGAATATTGCGAAGGAATATTCTTAATGCGGGTGTTGTTCAAAAAATAAAGTTTAGTTTATTTCTCGGAATATTCTTTAATAATGCATAGTATACAACTATACACTATTCTATTTTTATTAGTTTAACAGACTCCCTTAAAATGATGGCAGTATAATGCTCTTGTAATGTAAACAAACAGTATATTTAAGTATTATTAAGATACTTTGGGAAACATTATTAAGTAGTTGTTTATTCATTGTTTTAATTACTCTTAGTGTAATCTTTAGCATTCCCATTTGAGAATTGAATTAAGGAATCGCTTAATTTTGATGTAAGCCAGTCTTTAAAAGCATGTTTGAACAAGAAAGTTATTTACTCTATTTGTAGTTTTTGTATGTATACCAGATTTATGGGTTTTTCGCTTCGTGAACCAGCATCTCAAATAGAAAGACTAATATTTTGTTCGAGTCTTTAAACTTACAGACTCGTTCGTCAACGACACATACCTATGTAGTTGGTCGTTGCCTGTGACATCTAACTTGTTTGTCAAAAGACACGTATTAGATGGTATATGCCATTGATTTGAAAGCCTTGGTCATCAATTGTACAATCAATCTGACTGTCTACTCGAGCAAACCCCCATTTCGGTTCAACTTGTGTATACCTCACTTATATAAGGCTTAAATGTTTTGTTTATCTGACTTCCTTGATACTCGTATATCATTAATTCGTTTTTATTTCATTGAATATAGTACTATCAAAGAATTAAGTAAGGTGTTTTTTTTTTTAGAAATTTGGCTTTTAAAATTAAATCAAGTGCGAGTAAGAGATAATATTATGCCATTTGCGTTTAAATCGGAGTTTGGGCATATTGGCAACGCGGCTGGCTCTAATGAAGCGCAATTTTCGACCACATTATCGAGAAAATTGTTAAATGTTCATTTTAAAGTGGTCCAACGCCTGTGGTTCATCGGCAAAGAGTAGTGTAGTGGCTTTACATATCTCCAAGGAAAATAGTCCATAGGTGTGAGTTCACACGAACATGGAGGCCAGTTCTCAGGATTATTCCGCAAAATTATGCGGTCATCAAATGCTTCCCGCCATAAATGAATGATTCACTGCGCTGTGCGATGTAGCACTATCTTGTTAAAACCAAAGCTCTGCCAGAATAAAACCAATTGAGTAACGAAGAAATCAGCAATCATCCCTCCATTATCGGTACCATTTTGGGCCGGCATGATCTTTATCTTTATATATTATATTTATGCATTTTTAAATTTTAATGACCAAACCTCTGAAAATTGTTGTACTATTGTCTATATTTACCTGGATTCCTTTATCAACTCCGCTATAATAGAATATCACAGCATGTTGTCGTCACATCAAAAACTCTTAGTTATTTTATTCAAAATAGGAGCAAACAAAGAAAAATATATTTATTCACAACCCGCAACATTCATAACATAAATAACAAAGAAAGAAGATAATCAAAAAATAAAACTATAAATTTATACATTTAAAAGGGTTTTCGCCAATTAGTGCGGGCCAGAAAAGGTCACCATCTCAGCATAATGCTGCCTAACCTAACAACGGGTGCAGCGCTGGTTTTCAGATGGTGCCTCTTAAAAAGTGATACAACAGACTTAACATATGATATAACAGTTCACTATTTAATAAAAATAAGTTAATATAATTATTATGACTAGTTTTACCGGTAGCGCAATGCTATAGGTCAATTGATAAATATTGACGAATAGTGGGGTTATAAAAGGCCATGTTAACATAACAAGTTATTAACAGTAAGTTAGGTGCTGGTCGAGGTTCTAACAACATAGCAGTTATTGTTATTTAGTGATTTGAATAGTTTATAGCAATAGTTGTGATACTGTTTCAAACAAGCATATATCTAAAATATATGTGGGACGAAAATTAAACAACGTTTGGTACGTTTGTCCAACTTCCCACATATTGTCGTAGTTATTCGATAAATCTACATAATGATACTTACAATACCTGATCTATCCGCAACTTTGTTCCCGTCTACCCACATTATCATATTATTAAACCGAGAATGAAATTTATAATATGATATGTAAAGCATGGTACCAGTAGATTCCAGAAACTTCGGATGTTACAGAAAGGTGTGGTTTAATTTTAGGAGCATAATGTGTTATCACCACTTCAAAAAACTTGTATTATTTTATTAAAAATAGAAGTGAACAGTGAACTATAGCAGATGATAAAACAGTTCACTATTTAATATTAATGAATTAATAGATATTATTATGACTAATCATGTGGGTGACGCCCGTCTGATGAAAAACTGGTACTGGTGGGGTGATATTAAGTGCTTAAAGGTGATATATAAACTTGAGTGCGGAATCTGCGGATCGAGGTACGAACAATATTGTGGGGACGGTTATTTAGTGAATGAACTAAGCTGTAGGTGAGGTTGTAACTAACAAATGAGTAACCAAAAAATAGTTGATTTAAAAACGATTTTTTTTTCGTCATGATCAGAAATGATCTTCCTGCTGCAGAACGACCCGCACCGGCTTCGCACGTGTTGCAGAGAAATCTTCAACAATCATCATCATATTTCAACCAATTCACACAAAACCTTAACAAATTATACACCTAAACCTTCCTCATGAATCGCTGTATCTATTGGTGAAACCCGCATGAAAATCCGTTTAGTAGTTTTTCAGTTTATCGCAAACAGACAGACAGACAGACGCCGTGGGGGACTTTGTTTTATAATATGTAGTGATTTTCATGTCTATTTCAATGGCTTTTTAAGGCATACATTTTCAAAAAAAAATCGGCCATTCCATCAGCATCATTGGTATTAAATACTTATAGTTTACTTCATGTCAGCCCTCTCCCTTACGAAATATTAATATCGGTCAATTTTCAAGTTCAATTTGACAGTTTCATAAAATATTTCTGTATTTATAGTCACGAATTTTCCCTATTATTCCTAAAATGATAAGCACTTTACTTTTGTTTACTGGGTCTACTATACAACCATCAAATATGACTACAGCCAGTATATTTGTATATTATTCATTTTTGATTATAATATAATTAGATCAATTACTTCTCCAGATATAAATAAGATAGTTGCGTGTCACGTCAAATCTGTTGCTTTTCTATTTCCTTAGACGTGAAGGGGTACGTTCAGTAGGTACTGGTATGAAGTTACAAATTATGACGTCATACTTTGCTATTATCAATTTGTATATTTTTAATGCTTAGTTTGACATTAAAAATTAATTACTAAATCTAATTTTAAAAAGTCGTACATAACATTTATTTCACGAAGACTTTTAAATCTCATTATTTTTCATAATAGCATTTTTTGTTTATTTTTACTACTGAACTAGTGAACTGAGTTTCTTTTTTTTATACTGCGTCTGTAACAAACAAGCATACGTATAGTGAGTGGTTACCGTAGCCTATGGAAGCTTCCAAATCCTTATTATGTATAGATACCATTATTGGAATAAGTTAATGACGTCTAATATAGCTCGGCTAATTATACTTAGAAATTTTAGCAAGAATGCTGAGAAAATACCTTTTAAGGAGTTGCTTCCATTCCATTTTAGATTGAACCAAGTAGTTTTTAATTAATTTTGTGAGCGACGTTTTATTAGGACGATCTAAATAAAATACCTCTTGAGTTATATATGGAACCAATTCGTTTTGATGAATAGATTATAATTCTTCTTTGATATAGAAAAAGCTGATTGATTGTGAGACATCGAAATATCAGTAAGATAATTTTCTTAATCAATCAGTCATGTGATTAAATAACTTTTCATTTTAAAGATCACCATCGTTATATACTCCAAATAAATATAGTCATTTACACTTAGGTTTGTATTCTTCGTAATTTTACTTGGGATTTGTGATGATGTGAAGTCTCCTTGACCTGCAGTTACTAAATATACTAATACTCAGACTTTAACAAGTATCACTACATATTATAAAACAAAGTCCCCCACCACGTCTGTCTGTCTGTCTGTTCGCGATAAACTGAAAAACTACTCAACGGATTTTCATGGGGTTTTCACTAATTCATGACAAGAGTTCATTTCATCGTCCCGTTTTTGTCCGGCCAGAGAACATGCTGATAATAACATTTCAGTTAGCAATAACAATTAGCCCATAAACTTAATAAATTAGCCCGACCCAACAGTCACACCCAGATCCTCATGATTCCAAGAAAATATAAATACCGAGTTAATAATATATGTCCCGGAACAAATGAGACGGTTGTTATGACGGCCTTTAATCCATAATATTTTAAACATTCGCATTTAAAATATTATGGATTAAAGGCCGTCATAACGTTGGTTTGTTACTTTTTCACGACTAAACGGCTGAACCGATCGTAAGGAAAAAATCAGGGTGGTAGATTATATCCTGGGGAAGAAAATAGGCTGCTTATCCTGAATAAATGCGCGGTTCCCGTAGGATAAATATGAATTTCCACGCAAACGAAGTCGCGGGCAATAGCTCATGTTTTATAATTCCAAGTATTTTCTCTTACTAAACCTCTGAGTTCAAAGAATTTATATTTATATGAAGTAACATTTTACAAGAAATATTTCATAAAGTATGTCTCACAAACCGTAAGATAAAAACCCAATTCTGCATTGCAGATACAAACACTAAATTGAACCTTTTCGTCAGAGTCCAATATTTTGCAAATGCTCAGTTTTACTAAAGGCATAACTTTTTTGCCAAACGCAAACAATTTCTTCTACTAAATTACTTTTCCAAACTAGAAGCCTTTACACATCTCCTATTTATATTTTTATTTGAACTGTTCACTTAAACACACTTTCACGTAACAGACGCTTTTCTGATAACAGGAATGTCTTATAATTTTGAACTCTTGGATTACATCCAAGTTTAGTATCTTTGACGATAATAACTTATTTACGATTATAAAGCGCCTTTATTATCTTTGTATTCATTCACATCCAATGGATTCGGTCTAACAGGCACATCAATGACCCGTCCTTAAAAGATCGGAAATGTCTTGATCTCTTATCGTTTACAAAAGAGGGATTTCACTCTTCTTTAAAAAGTTGAAATTATCAGATCCTTTCTCGGTAGCGGGTCTAATATGGGAGATAGTTTGCTCAGTTTAGTGCTTTCCAACTCGTTTGATTTCTATAATAGTATCCGGGGCTTCCACAGCTGAAAATATTTATAACTAGCAACCCGCCCCGGCTTCGCACGTTCAAATTATACACTTAAAACTTCCCCGTGAATCACTCTGTCTATTAGTGAAAACCGCATGAAAACCCGTTAAGTATTTTTTCAGTTTATCGCAGACAGAGAGACAGACAGACGCGTCGGGGGACTTTGTTTTATAATATGTAGTGATACAAGGATGGCTAAAAAGGAAAGATGATACTTTTTGCCTCGTAAGAGTGACTCTTCACTCTGGAATGGTTTACATACATTGTCTAAAGCTTCGTAATTTTCAAGTTCTGAAGGTGCAGCAGTGACTGTTATAATATTATAATTTTACTTTGATACCGTAATTATAGTACTTTAAAATACTTCTCTTGATAAGACTACTTCAAAGATCTAAATTAAATATTTTTGCCTTTAAACTTGTTACCTTTTATAGTTTAAATAAGTTGTAAGATTCTGTGCGTCAATTTTGAAGTCCCTTTATAAATTATGTATTGTATCTGCAGTTTTCGTGTGCCATTTAAGTTTCGGAATCTTCAAATATGGCTTAGAAAGTATGTAGGTGTGTTATAAATGATTTATAGTTCAATAACATATCATAAAATAGATACTGATTTTCATTAATTCTTAAAGTGTACACTCAGCTACAATGCAATAAAATACAATTATAAACCATATATATTCAAAATCATTTATTCGATTAAGACACTAAGATACTGACATTTATGAACGTTAAATTGAAGCTAGAGTTAAAATCATAGATCGGCGCAAACAGACGCCACAGCATGTACTGGATTGTCGAGGTAAATAAGGTGAAAACACCAAAATCGACTGCCTGCTTGTGTCGATCTATAATCACTCAGTGATACCGTTGAAGGTTTGAACCTATTAAACATAGAAATCATTCAAGGCGCACATCTACCTTCATTCAGTTACAAAATCTACTGTTAAAAATAATTCGTGACTGGATTAAGAAGCTAGAGTTGCAGTTGATCGAACCAAAATAATAATATAGGCTAAAGCATCGCTGACTAGGCCGACCAGTCACCCCAAGCAGCACCCGTTCACGAGTATGACGCATGGACCAGCCATCGTCTCCTATACGAATATCTACGCCGCTCATACAACCTGTAATATCCAAATTACTGTGGCGACTTCCACATACAGTAAAAACATACCCCATCATCATCTAGCAAAGATGAGCTGAACTACAAAGTAACTACTAATTCTGCATCGCGCTATGAGAGTTCTCGCGTCGATTAGTACATATACAATTTCCCAAAATCAACCGTTGGACCGCGGCCCGCCAGACATGATCACTTCGCCTGGTCGGAGGATCCTCCCTTTGTTTTGCACCCGTTCCTCCATAATGGTGACCCGGACATGATTGGAAGCAGCCTTCATGAAGCAAATCAGCAGAATCATCATCGCCACCGTGGTAAACACTCTTACAGCAATGAGTGGTAATCAAGTCTCAGCCATCCAGCATCGTCGGCCTCAACAGGGATACCACACGCCGTCAGCGATCGCTCCGGCCTGCTTATCCCTACGGCCTCATCAGCGTTAAGGCACAGGTTAAGGCACAGCACACTGCACCTACGGTCCTTGTTAGAACAGCACCTATGCAGTCTACTGTATGTGGAAATCGCCACATTACCTTGGGCATGCGATAGAAATGAAACTAATTTCAGTGTTTATTTTGATGTAATACATACGTATTACTTCAAAATATACTACTATGTTAATGTTTTAATAATTATTATTATACCAGATACTAAATGAATCAACTGTAGATAATATAGGTGTATTTGTTTCTACTTGGGGGCAAGAAACTCTTATAAAATGTTTGTTGAAGAAGAAGCCTTTAGCAGACGTCTCATGGGTCATATAAAGTAAAATATGTAGGTAGGTAGGAATAATGTTGTACAATAGATGTCTAATTAACGCGATCACGTAATGAGTTATACATACGTTTAATGTGCCTGACTTTTGGAGCAGGTTGCACCAGCCGTGGTTACAGGCTAACTGGCTCAGTGGTGCACGCCACGGTTCTTCATCCACCTTAGCATTTTCAATATTTTTGAAAATTTTTTTTTGCCAAATGCCGTCACATACTAAACTACCAATATCTATTTCTGTAACCGATTGACGGAATGCGAAAGTTTGAAACTTAGCAGATATCTATATTTACTTAGCAGTCAAAGTAAAGCTAGTTAGCAGGGAACTTGTTAAATGTTGAGCTTATTTCTTATTCTGAGACACAGTATCTCGAAAAATTCAAATCCATCGTGACTTTTCATGGTAAAGTAGTTAGAAACATACTAAGCACACACTCATATACTTTATCATCATTATCATCGTCATCATCCCAATTTTACTTGGGGTCGGCGCAATGTTATATATTGTTTCATGTTGTTCACAAATATCACTACACTAAAAGTGTTATATGATGCACTGGTCAGAAGCCAATTAGAACATAATGCTGTCATGTGGGCACCTCATGAAGCGAAATATAGGGTTATGCTAGAGCGCGTTCAAAATAAATTCTATGTTATATCTATGTTATGTCTCTTGTACTATAAGCTTCACGGGGTATACCCGTTTTATCCACTAATGTACCCTAAACTGTTTGTCCTCGGTCGGGTATAACGAGCTCAGAGTACGGCGGGACTTTGCGCTGGCAGGACACCTATTAAAACTACTGCATGGTGTAGCAAATAACCCAGGAGTGCTATGCCACCTGAAACTTTATGTGCCGGATCGTTATGTCTGGCGGAGGCCACGTCCACTATTGCCGCACCTGTGGCTAGAACTAACTTGCTCACCAAGATACCTCTCACTAGGGCTATCCGTATAGTGAACCAGGTTCACGAGCGGGTTGATATATTCTCGTTTCGATTGAGTGAAATTGCAAAAGTAACTTTATTAGTTGTAAGTTATTTAGATACCGTATAATATATAAATAAAATACTCGTATAGTGTAATATTTACAATATTAGATAAACAGGACAATATATTTCTTTAGTTTTTATATTTAACATGTGATATTAAATAATAAATAGACTTAAGTTACCCACTATTATATTAGGCTTAAAAATCCCTGTAAAGATAGTGTATGGTCATAAATAAATAAATAAAAATAAATAAATGTTACAACATTGTAAAGGTTTTGGCTGGTTTTTTTTTATGGCCAGCCGCCTGCTGACGCATTTTTGTAATCGTTTTCAGACGCGACAAAGAAAGAAGGTAAATTGGGATAAGGAATACGGATAGGGCGAGGAAGCTAGGGCAAGGGATACCGCAAGTCTCGGTAGGGGAAACGGGACTAAGACTGCAGTAGCTCGAAGAGTCCGGAGTGGCGTACCCGTATGTCCGTCCTGTGATTGGAAAATCCACTAGGAGAGGGACATCAACTGGCCAACTCATATACTTTATCATAAGAATAAATTAAATTGTAAGTTTAATGTACAAGTCTAGATCTTAGTTATCCAAATCTGAATTGCCCTACACACTTCAATTTATTTGCCAAATAGTGTAAGAACACTAGAAACGCTCACTTGAGAATATACAATAATTATAATAATTATTCAGTCGTCTTAAATCTAATCCATTAAGGGATTATGTTATATTTAGGAAAGACTTAAGATTTATTTGCTAATAGGCAGAAAAGTATGACTTACCAATTAGTACCAAACCAAAGTACCAATTGTTACATAGTCAGAACATTTCGCCATTTATGACTGTAATCGGGTGAGTTAACGATCTGGCGGTAATTGGTGAGATTACTCCGAGGCGTAAACGTTTACGTTGGCATGGCTCACAGCTAACACAGTTACGTATCTAAGAATGTTAGGTAGTTTTGTTCCTAATTAAAATAAATTATATAGATTTTTATATAGTTACTAGCTGTGCCCCCCGGTTTCACCCACGTAAATCAGATGCCAAGGGAATATCGTGATAAAAGTAGCCTATGTGTTAATCCAGGTCTCCAGCTATCTACATACGAAATGTCATCGCAATCGATTCAGGAGTTTTTGCGCGAAAGAGTAACAAACATCGATACATCCTCACAAACTTTAAAAATTTTTACATTCAATATCTTCACTACATATTATAAAAAACAAAGTCCCCCGCCGCGTCTGTTCGCGATAAACTGAAAAACTACTGAACGGATTTTGATGCGGTTTTCACTAATATGTAGAGTGATTCATGATTAAGGTTTAGGTGTATAATTTGTACCCGTGCGAAGCATGGGCGGGTTGCTAGTATATAATAGAAATGAATGTATACAGAGCCTTTTAGCAAATCGATAATGTCTTGAAAATTTCCATTACGGACACAACTGTCAACAACGTCTGCCCTCATGCGTCTGCCCGCCGCCGGCCCGCGTCGCTGGTAAGCGATGTTCCCACCGCCCCTCGCCCGCAGTTTTATATTATGGTCGTAACTTTTAAAATATTTGACCAAATTACGTACTTCAAAAGACAAAGTTTATCTACTTTGAATATCAGAAGCGATAAAAGATATTTATTTTGATAAAAATCAATTTGTCACTGCTAAATGTGAATTGGAAATAAAAAATCTAATTTTATTGTATTTATGGTTCACTTTTTTTGGTAATAATGGCTTACACATAAAAGATAGATATATACTGTCGCGGACTTTTTTTGTCGAACTATTTAGGAGAAACAATCCCACCGTACATTATATTCGTGTAACTCTTACAGTTTTTCCACCGCACGCCAGAATAGCTCGCAGATGACAGATTTTTTTCCGACTTTTTCATACATCCATACATCCTTACATCCTCACAAACTTTCACGTTTATAATATTAGTAGGATATAACACTTCGATTTCAGTACTGTATATATATTTGTACGTAATTATATTGTACACAAATATATATTCAAATAGACATCTATTTGAATATATATTTGTGTACGAGTATATTCACAAACAGTCTCCGAGTATGCTCAGTTTGTGATTGAATATGTTTTGGAACATTATTATGATTATGTTTTTAGTTTATAAATTGTGATCATTATGAAATGTTTAATTCGTCTAGGAAAAAACTACTGTTACCGCTTAATTAAGCTAGTATAAAAATAAATACAAAGGCGTACCAAAATTAGCTCCCTGTGGAATCCCCCAAGTGAGTAGTTATAAAAAGACACGGTAGTATTCAATCAGTATATTTATTTGATTATTATATTTTGGGACGCGGACTGATTAAAATCCTTGTCTCTAATTTGTACATATTTTTCAGTTACCATGCAAGAGACTAAGGGCGATATCTTTCCTGTTAAAACCTGAAGGCTGCTTCAAGTCGATTAATAAACCAAACCCTCGAATTTAATGAGTCAGAGCCAGGGGTAGAAGCAAAAATAAACCTACGCAGTAGTGAAAGATTAATTGTTTCTTTGAAAGTTGGGTAAGTACTCAGTTTTTTGGTAATTATGAAAATTTGATTAATGATGCCAGTCTCGTTAAGGCAGCAGCTATCCAAATAAAATGTTTTATTTTGCTTCTGATTTTGTGTATAATTTTGTTTGATGGATGAAAATTTTAACTTAACAGTATAAGTATATAACGAATAAAATGAGGTCTGAGATAACAAGACTCCTACGTCCAGCGTTTAATTTTGTTGTTGTAGTTGCTTCATTGCTATGAACAATGATAACAAACGGGTATGTCATCGTCGTCACATATCTATATAATAAAAATGAATTGCCAAATGTGTGTGTTGCTAAGCGCAAACTGGAGAACGGCTCGACCAATGCTGATATTTTTTTTTTTAAATTTTCGTTAAGACACAAGGAAGGTTCTTATGGAGAGAAAAAGCGTAAAAATAGCGAGGAAAATAGCAAAAACATCACTTCTTTTCCTATACAAAACACAGAGTAAATAATAATTAAAACACATGTCCCCAGCTGTCAAACATTTCCCGTCAATCAATAACTTTTGACAGAACGAAGTCCTTTGGGGGCAGCTAGTTATCTTATATAGACAGATTTGAATTAGCAAATATTCAAATCTGTCTGATGTTTCAAAATTTATTTTGAACATAAAAAAATATTTTAACTTTATCCTTTTCACTGACATTGGTTTCATACAGAGGATATACCTTGATATGAGTTATATAATCGAAACTGATTTTTGTAACCAGGTAATAAGTAAAGAGTAATATTTATTGTGTATGTACATAATCATCATCCTCCGCGCCTTTTCCCATTTGAGCATGATTTAAAAAAGAAACATTTTAGTTTCAGGTTATCTGAAATGAAATACGATAGGTTTCTTCATATTATTTCACATTCAATGGTAGATTAGTTTAATAATTACATTTTTTAACACGTCTCTACTATTTCTGGTATCAAACTTCTTAAACAATGTACATACAAGTCAACCTACTATTATTAAATAAGTTAAAAATGTTTTTTTGTGACTTTTGTGCTTAATAACTTTTACGATGTATAAACCAAAAAGTATCTTCAAGTTCTCGTTTCATTCAAAGCACGTAGAGAGTTTACTGTCTACACTAAGGATAATAAAATTCAACATCAGCGACTTCATGACAGGCTTTGGCACTTAGGTCCTTCTTATGATAAAAATTAAGGTGAATCAACCTGTCGTTTTGAAAGTAAGAAAGCCATAAACGTCATATAAAATCGGGAAAGACCAACTTCAAAGACTTTGAAAATTATGAGTATAATAAGCTCAGGAAATCAAAGCTTGGTGCTAGGGAAAGATAAGAATGCATTTTCACAATTCGATTTAATTTACTTACACAAGATGTAACTCAAAGTTGTAGAACTCCGAATTGGAATCTACATACTTGAGAGCAATGAATTCGGGTCACATAAAGATACCAAACAATCTCAGAAGCTAATAATGCTAGCTTCGTGAAATGAATTCTGTATATTAAACAATTAAATTAAAGTAATAAAATATCTTGTTTATTGTAAAGTTATGTCACCAAAAATTACAAAATTACAATAGGGAGTAAACATCGTATTAGGAATGTACAGCATGCCAAACTGCATAACCACAGAAATTGCAGCACATAGAGGTAACACAAAGTACTGAAATTTTAGGAAATTGTTAAGTCGTAGAAATATGTTGTTGTTCTTTCTATTTTGGTTTTAAGATGAGATATAAATATAATTCAAAGTGACAAATAAATTTTATTACTTTCAAAGGAGTGTTTAATTTTCTATAAACACAATATATTTTACTAAGCTAGCATTCTTAGCTTCCAAGATTTTCAGGTTTCTTTATGTGACCCGAATTCATTCCTCTGGAGTATATTACCCTGAAAGGTAAATATGTATAAATAAAGGTTCTCTACTAGTATTACGTGACGGAACATATTCGATTCATAGCAATCGCGTTTTGATCTTATTTACCTATCCATTCACTACTTCTATCCAATTCCTAAGATCTTTAAAGTTTTTTTAGAAAAATAATCTTACTGTTTAAGATGAAAGCCATGTAGAAAATGTTTTCGGCATTACTGTGGCTTTCAGACTTTGTAAACATAAAGCAAAGTCAAAGAAGCTGAGACGAGCTTCTTTGATTTTAAAAGCCTTACAAACGTCGAAATAAATGTGTATTGGTAATCACGAACACGGAACTTTCTAAAATACAGAGAAATCGTAGCATTAACATATTGAGTTCAGGAAACTAATTACTGCAAAATTATTTTAAGATAATGTGTGTCATGTGTGACACTACTTTTGGTATATGAAAACGCTTCCACTTCGGCTTGAAAGACTTTTATTATAGGATCACCATATTGTGATTGATGTTGGCAATTTGTTTATCTATTTACTTATCTACTGCCGGTTAATCCCTCTCTCTCTCTCTCTCTCTCTCTCTCTCTTTAATTTCAATAGAATATTCTTTATTGAACAGCACTAATAACATACAGTTCAAATGCATCTTAAAAACAACGAAAAACAATAACAATAATTTTAGGTAAGTAAGATTCAGAATATGGAGGGAAGAATAAGTAAGATTCAGAATAGGTCATGGTCAATCAGTCTCATGCCCAAACACAAAAAAAAAATCCAACCAGGGTAGGTAAATATATTTGGCGAACTTAATGAATTTTAGCATGTTGTATATGTACTAATCGGGACGAAAATTTCATTGCGTGATGCAGTATCAGTAGTTACTTCGTAGTTTGGCTTGTCTTTGATAGATGGCGCTTAAGTATGTTTTGTTGTATGTGGATGTGACGACGAGTACTTATTTAAAAAATTTAGGCACAGATTCGAGTTTGTTGAAAAGCAATATGTGGATATGAAGCATAAGTAATTGCTTTTGTATTGAGTCTACAAAAGTCTGCCACAATGTCAAGAAGAGAAGGCACAACTGCTATATCATCTTCAACTTGCTGAGAACTTCATATTTAGAGGAACAATATAAAACACACAATTTGTTCGTGGGAGAACCATGCTTCGGCACGTATGGACCGGCTCGACCGGAATAATACCACGGCTTCACAGAAAACCGGCAGTGAAGCAATGCACACATTGCTTTTTGCCGCGTGAGTGAGATTACCGGAGGTCCTTACCCTTCCCTCCCCCCTCACCCTATTAACGCCCTTCCCCTGTCTCGTCCGTCCCCTATTCCCCCTCTTCCCCTACTCCCACCTCAATGGGCAGCAACGGACTTGCAGGTACCCATGGGCGGCGGTAGTCATTGATCATCAGGTGACCCATCTGCTCGTTTGCCCCCCATACCATTAAAATCAAAATAAAAATGTATACCCACCCACCCACTCTACCCCACAGTAATATTTAAGTTTGCTTTTTTATTGCTACGAATGTATCATGCTATTACTACTCACTGTAAAAACCTACTTTTATTATATTAGATGAGAACTCCAATCGTTTTTATCTTGATAATAACCCTGTCTTTTATTACGAACCAGATACCTTTCTCTTTGATGTAAATATCAACAGTATGACATCATAACAAAGTTTGTGGACTCTGTAGACACAGTTAAGATCGCGATGATTAAACTTGGAAAACAAAGATTGGGGACAGTCTTTGAGCAGTTGGACTCTATGTATATACATATGTATAAAATAAATTGTTCTTGACGAAACGAGTTCTTCAAATACCTACGTATTTGATATTTCAATATAAAGGGTTTCATTGTAAGGCTCATTCAAGTTTAAAATGTACGCCGTTGATTCTCCTTAGCATAGGTGTATATGCAAGAAAAGCGACTATGACAAAATAAAAAAAAAATGTGTGTGTCAGCTCCGACGCACGACTGGAGTTTACAATTAACTGGAGTCTCTCTTTCTCTCTCTCTCTCTCTCTGTCCCTCCCTCCCTTCCTCTATATATTTTGTATATACATATTTACACATTATATATGACATAAAGGTATACACATATCTACTTACATGCGTCGAGAATAAGGAGTAAACTCCAATAAAGCATAAAAAGCACAATAAAGCGTTTCGTTGTCCTCCGATCACTAAATTTTACTCTTCATATTTTTTTCATACCGGGCGCCTTATATGCAAATCGATTCTTAAGAAGTAAACTCCAAAAAGAAGTAATAAATATATCAGTTTAAAATAATGAAAGATAATAAACCCGACAGCACTAAACTAGTTCCAGTTTACAGTTCCTAAACCAGTTCAGCATTTTGTTGGTTGTTGGCACTGGTTTTACATCCATAACCAAATAAAAGCATCTTATCTTGATTTGACTCGACCCAGTCTCTATCCTGCTTTTTATTTTCTCCTTCTCCAATTGTTTTAATCTGGTTTTTGTCCGTATCTTCATTACTTTCCTAGTTCATATGACGGCACATGACGAGAGACAGACCAGTTTTTTCATGAAGTGATTAAAGTTATATATTGCTTCAAAGATACTTATTCGCTAAAAATTTATAGTTCCGGTGGAATTTAAAGTTAACTGAGATTCGTGGCACCTGTTTCAAGTGGTATTTGCAGACAGAATAGAGCACTTTACAACTCGAAGCTTTTGAAGTTCCATTCGTAAATTCTCTTTAGTTGTCAAGTATGCTTTCGCATAAACTCCAATTAACATTACGCATTCCGGTCACGCTTATGAGAAATTTAGGACGCATCTATATTAGCATCATCGGACTTAATGGATAAAGGGCAGAACATAATGGAAGTTAGTCATCATTTTTACCACAAGTAAGAATGAATGTAGAAGATAGACGGATGAATACCTAGATAGAAAAATGAAACTTTTTTGATGGTTGAGTTTTAATAAAGAGCGTTTGAACTTTGTAATTAAGTTAAACAACCCGTGGAAGTGATGTAGTCACAATTTTTATTATTTTACACAATTTATGTTAAAGGACATTCGATGACATTATGTTTAACTCAATTTCACGAAGAGCACGAGTTATGTTGGCCTTCAATTGTCTGTGGTTTGTCTGAATAGACAAGAGATTTCAGGTAGCCCCACAGAAAGTAGTCGAGCGGTATTAAGTCACACGATCTCGGTGGCCAGTTGATGTCGCCACCATGCGAGATGACGAAGCCCTCGAACTTATCATCCACCAAATTCAATGTTTCTCGTGCAGTATGGCAAGTGGTGGCGCTCTGTTGCTCCACACGTTTGAGAGATTCATACCATCTATCCTGGGCCACAAAATATTTGTTATTATCCGGTATCGGTCGCCATTGACAGTGAGCGCGGCTCCTTGCGTATCTTCGAAGAAAAAAGAGCTTATGGTACCACTGGACCAAAATTTACACCAAACAGTGATTTTCCGGAATGTTGAGGCACCTGATGAATCTCCCATTGATTTTCATTGTTCCAAATGCACTCGGCAAGTTGGCCATGAATGCCATATATTAGACGAAACGCACGGAACGTTAGGCGAAAGCACTGATTTTGATAATAAATTTTAACAATTTCAATTCGTTTCAAGTGTAGCGTTCCATGGTGTAATGTCAAGACTTACTAGGTATCCTTGTCAATTGTCAATTTGACAGCTATCGCTTTACCAAGATGGCCGCTATACGCTGCTAAAGTTCAAGCGTCCATATAGTAAAACCCTTTATAAGACTATTACCGTTAAGTAGACATGACACGATACTACGTTATTTAGTAGAAATATTTCGATTTCGGCATTAAGTAGGTATAAACATGTTAATAATAAATATATTGCCTGTGTGTTGACATAGCTGAATATGAGGTGCGTGACTCCATTGACAGCTATTTAGCCACATACATTTGCATTTGTTACTTGTATGTTCACAGATAGGTCTTAAATTATATTATTTAAAAAAATATATATTTTACAGAAGGGGGCAAAACAATCTTTTCAATGTTAAGTCTAGGGATTTATAGACATAGATAGATTCTTTATTGTACACAAAGAATAGGATACACTAGCTATTGTTTAGTACAATTGGCGACATTACTCCAAATTGCGATCTTTCAGGAAACTATTGGATGAATAGAGAAACTTAAAAGATGTTAAAATTCTGCAGCATACGAGTACAATGTAAAGACCTTCTGTTATGATAAAAAATTGTTAAACTTAGACATAGTACTTGTAACTGAAATACATTTAATGGTATAAATCAATATTTTCAAAACACTCCATCAATATCACCACTCCGTAATGATCGTACTGATGCCTATTATCTACTTCATAAAGCACACTACTTCTAATACTCCAATTATAAAATGTATTGGTCTAAGAAAGAATGCCTAAATATTTAGGAAATAAATATATTGTTCTACTTCTACACTGTACTCAGATAATCCACAGAGGAGATCGTCAAAGTACAAAGATGGTGATGAAATGAGACGAAACGGAACCGTTAAGTAAGGAAACTCCTTTTTCGATAGTACAGTAGCCGAAAGCAGCAACGTTTTCCCACGAAAATTATTTATTCTAAAATTAATTATTATTTATTTTCATGTATATGTACTTCTTCGTCTTAGTTTAAATAGAATATTAAATAGCATTCTGTATGCGACAGTATAAGTAGATAATCTTAAAGTTCAATTCATTTACTGTCCAGGTTGTGCAGTGAGGAGTGTTTTTAGGTTTGTCTTCTCCTACTCAAGTTTTATTATGCCATTCTTTAACACAATAAAGGTAGCAAACTAACAAAGTGTGCAAGAAACATACGGTGAATTGTGGTATTTTTTACCTGTTCTCTTCGTTATTCAATACATCATTCTTTAGCGCTACAAACACTTCAATAATTCGAAATTGGAATCGCTGATAAGATCACATGGAATATTTATTTTACAATATCATGAAGGCCTAGCCCCTCTTTATGCTCCAAGTCACGGCTCCACCCTTGCTATGACGGCAATTCAAACGTTTTAGGATGATGTTAAAAATTATAGTGTCAATAACATAGCGATATTAGCTTTTATGATAAAATTATTTGTTTTATATTAGTTGTGTTTCGTTTTTTACGATGCTACCATGATCATCGATTCGTTTAATTAAGGTACATTTTTATTTTGCAACTGTCAAATGTAGCGTAATAATAATGGTTTATTGAATTTCCACGAAGTTATAGGTACTTGTAGATTCAAAATTTTAATAGGAATATGTAATGCAACCATGTGCCCTGTGCCATGGACTCCTGCCCCTCTCTCTCACTTTCTCTAGTACCTTCTTATAAAAATACTGTTTCAGAAGGATAAAAAAATACCTTAAATTGTGAGCGAAGAAAGAAAGAGCGAAGTCGTGGGCAAAAATCGTTTTATACGAGTATATTTGTTTCAAAACTTAAAAAAGATTTAGATTCCGATTAGCGACACTATCACTGAGTTTATTATACTTATAGGTACTACGGTACCACGAATTTTCATCCATTTCATCCACTCCGTAGCTGGTATAAAAAGTCACATAGTCGTAAAGAAATGCAAACTGTAAAACGTCTAATAATAAAAGAAAATTATCAACGTAAAGCAATACCCGTTCTGTTTACCATGTTCAATGTAATTTATGAAAATATTTGTTTCATTTGGCGCAATATTATTATTCGAAATTGTATAGGTTTATACATAAAATTTCGATTACTTTTATTGAACAATAAAATTTATAAAACTGTTATCTGATTGAGATACAACATTAATTTTCTTGACCGAAAAGATACGGGCTAAAACAAATGTGATCTAATTTCAGTAACGGATGCCGTTATTACCCAAATTAATACGGCTAATGGATGCAGATAAGGAATGATTCCGTTAATTATTATTCCTCAGGGTATGAAAAAAAAACAGATGGACCAGAAATAATTTAAAGCCATAGGCTACATGCGCAATCGTCAATTACTCGTTATAACATTTTTCAGTATTAATCATAATTGGGTTAAAATACCTCTTGTGCATATTGATTTCACGTATTATTATGTACAACGGATAGCGCTTTCTAATGGCACATACATATTTTTTTGAGTATGTAAAAATTGTAGGGATAGTTAAACTTTATTCTGTAGTTTCGAGAGTCGCAATTTGTTTAAGCTACAATGGCTTCATCCTTAGCTTCTGACATCATTCGGTTTGTCAAACCGATGCGCGATGGAAGGGATAAAGGTTGTTTTGCGATAGTCTAATATTTATATAATTTGTCTATTACTTAGATATATTCACTCAAACTCCCAACATTTTCCACGTCACCATCGAACGTTACAATAATAAATATTACCAAAATAAATAATTATAATATTACTGAAATCATATACCAATCTTGTTCATCAAATTAACAGACTGTAATCATGCACATATTAGCATTCACTCCGGTCTAGTAGAAACACAGCCTTATATTCATGGTGACCCAGACAATGGGACTCACGAGACGCGACCGAATTACTGATAAATGAGGAACGTGTCAGTGTAGTCAGTCTCTCATAGAAGAGTAACTGTAATTTTCTTCATTACGATGTTGTAGGACTAATTGTAACTCGTTCAATGGTTTATATTTCGAATTTTTTGAATGCTTATTGCTTGCACCGGCACTTTAAGAAATAAAAACTTGATTTTTGACTCAAAGACCTATTTTCAATTCCACATTTATTCTTTCATCTTATAAAATAAGTAATTAAACTTCTCCAATATTTTAACAGACCACTCTAAATTAGGTTGCATTGCAAAAGGGTAGTTTCCTGTCCCAAAATATGAATGAATTTCTTTCAAAGGTTTTCTTCAAGAGACAAGTACTCATGAGTTCTTAAAAAAGATCATGAACAAGTTCTTACTGCGGTTATAAATCCTTAAGTGTCAAGTAGTCGAGAGCGCAACAAGCTGAGTATATGGAAAAACACTGTATCTCATGATAGTCCCTTATGGTATGCAGTCGCAGAATTGTTAAGTGAACCTTCGTCAAGAAAAGTTACTACTATCCAATCTATCAAAATCTTTATACGATAACGGTAAGGGCATCTAACATGAGGCGAACGCGGGTGGCAGAATATATTTCACGCATCGTATTGAGCCTGTTCAAGCAATGGCGTTGGCCTGCTTGGGTTTGAATCATACCCAGTAACTAAGTAACCAGTTTAAATTGAGAAAAATAATGAAAATGACAAAAGAATTAGGTGTATTTTTTCATAACTTATAATAGACTGGCCTATGCGTTAATCCAGGTCTCCAGCTATCTACATACCAAGTTTCATCGCAATCGGTTCAGTGGTTTTTGCGTGAAAGAGTAATGAACATCCATCCATCCATTCATCCATCCAAACGTTTACATTTATAATATAAGTGGGATAGTGGGATAACACCTTTCTTTGATTCTATTGTGTTAAAAATCTTAACAGAATATGATAAAACGTTCATTAATGTATTTTTATTACAAATTTCCTATATAAGGAAGATAAATGTTCTACAAATCCCTTTTTAGATTTGAATATTAAATTACAAAAATAAATAAAAAGAACTTTAATAAAATAGAAAGCTTTTTCATATACCAATATTTGACCAACGTAGGCTGTTACGATTTAGGGATGGCACGATGTTGTAGTTAAACTCAATTTTCTTAAACAAAAGTTTAGTCGTGTAGGTGTTTAGTGGCAACCTTATTATTGTAAACAATGTCAAAGTGCCACTGGAATCTCTAATAATCTTACTTTGTATATTTCAATTAATGATCTTTAGGTTGTTTATGGAGGTTGAGATTTCGGAACGACAGTGTATTCCAGTGGTTTGAGTATTACTGTTGTGAGGTTTTGTAATGTTATTAGATTTGTTTGCCGTTAACGTTATCCGACAGAACTGGCTAGCCGCTCGTTTCCTACTCCGCTGCTAGTACACATTATATTTTTAACAAAATTATGTATTTACACGGCAATTAACGCGATCCCGAAAAGGTATTACATACTTTTGAATTGCCTGACGTTTTGACACTGCCAGTATGTAATACCTTTTCATAATCGCGTTAATTCCCGTGTAAACACATAATTAAATCATGGAAAAGTTTAAAAGTAAGTATATTTTTAACATGTTTTGCTTTGAATACTTATCTAGTTTTTATTCCCCATTCGTAGGCGCTGCAATTTACGCGCAATAATAACCTGGCAACACGAAGAAGTCTTGTTTTATCAATGCTTTTCTAGTATTTATATTTTTTGTCATAATTTACCATTAAAACGATATATTTTAAAAATCTTTTTAATATCAAACAAGCGTTGCAGGAGCTTTTTTGGTCACTTGAAAACATACTTTAAAGTTTTTTTTCAGGGGGTAACAAAATACGTGCCTGCACTAGTTAGCTCAGGCCGGTTCTGATGTATTCCTTTGTATGCTTATGCAACGTGTATATTACAGGAGAGTCCGTACACTGCTGACTGCATTCCAATTGTACCACCCACGTTCATCTGTTATGAGATTTTATATCACGTGAAAGTTAGGAGTCGTGGGCGCAAACATTTAAAACCCTGCACAATTGCGAGATATACAACCTCAGAGAATTTTTTCTTCATACTGATGAAGAAGTGCATCACAATGTAGTCGCTGTGGTCATCACCTCTCACTGAGCTCACTCACTCACTCCGCTAGCTCTGGTTAAAGAGAACGCAAACCCTGTATGTAGTACTTAGTACTAATGGTTCCAGGGAAATATAGAAGCGCAAAGAGCTCTACGGTTGATTTTATCGCAGGGTGCGAACATGAGCCTGATATAGACTTAAAAGTATCCAAATCTAAGCAACGCGCAACGGTTTGGTGATTTCATTGGAGAAACCAAAGGTTTTGTCTTTGTATGGACGAAATTGTTATGACGAATAACTATCGGAAATATATCCTGAAAGATGAACATCTGTCAGGCAAGGTTGTTCTCGTCTTGCTAACGGCGAGTATTTGCACAGATACAACCAAATAGCCAGAATTGTACATCAGTAACTTGCTTTGCTCGTGACACCGTCCGGTCCCTGGTACTCAATGTCGGTGGTCTACTATTTTTTTAATTTTTGAATATGTATATTTCGTTTTTTTATGTATTTAATAATGTAAATAATATGCTCATTAATATGAATGAAGAAAATTATAATAATAACCTGGGACATGTTACACATCACTATTTACACTCAACTAAGATAGTAGTTAATAAACTAGGGCGCTACGTAAGTTTTGTCGTAAGTAACTAGGTGCTAAACACATTTCTCCAGTATCCCTAAGCTGCTCATTGCTCGTAAACTTGCGCCTTTTCAGTTGTTTTTTTTACATACAGGAACTATGCAAAGTCGCATTGCGCTAAATCCGGACTATAAGGAGGGTGTCCTAGCAATTTGGTTCCAGTTTGGTGCAAATAGACGTAGTTTCACAGACGTCACGATCGAGTTCACGCTATTAGATCAATTTTTTTAAAATATCATGAGACCAAGAAAACGCTGCTCCCTCAGCTCATCAATCATCAAGACAGTAAGGTTCCTAGAAAGAACAGCGTGTCCGTACTTTCAAATGGTCATGACAAATCCGATAACACGTTGGCCTTCCTCCAATAATTGTCGTACAGTCTCATGTTCTTATCGGTAGTCACTTCTATCAGCCTGCCAAACTTTGCATCATCTTGTAAATATTGCCGCGATTGAATTAAATATTCATTGGTCGGGACTGGTCATCTCTGGACTGCTATCACTTAAATATGTATAGTAGTAATTACCGCGTCTATTCATATTTTAGAATAATATTTTACATTGCCCTCACATTTCATTTACGCTTATAAGCAATGTTACCAAAATTGTTTAAAAACATTTTGAAAAAGAGTGTCCTTGGAGTTTCTTACCTGTTCTTCTCCATAGGATCTACGTAATGGAACAGGCAACTAGCTTCACGACTGACTTAATCTGACTGACTCCTACTCCTGACAATTAAAAAATACCTATTATTGGTTAAATTGAAATAATTGGTTTTGATTTTGATTTTGATATACCATCGTTCTATGGTTCTTAGTTAAGCCACGCTTAAAATTATACAAAATAATTACACGAATTTCATAACCGCCATTTTCATTTTGAAAATTTATTTAAAAACTGAACAAAGGATTCCTTGCCTCCAAATTTGTTTTTTTTTAATTAGAATTTATGGATGACTTCAAATCACCATATTATGATATCTAGTACATACATACGTCAAAACTTAAGTAGCGCCCTATGAATATGATAGATGTAGACCCTATCTACACCCTACATCTATCATATACGTAGGGCGCTACTTAAGAAGCTCTCGTTTTGCTAGATGTGCAAAATATTAAATTTAACGCTTGTTAAATCTCTCCCAAAGCTAACTTAAATCTCATAGTTCAACAGCGCTTCTAAGTTTGGGAACACAGATAGTTCTCAAATCTAGACTTTGTTGTGAAGTTTTTAAAGCAGTTTTGGTAGCTTGCGAATGACAAAAAATTTAAGTGGTTAATTTAAAAATACAAATTATGCAAAGCATAATCATGTATGTTAACAAAACAAAAAAAAATGTTAAATTATCTTATTAAAACAAATGAAAAGGCACGTCACGCACAATACAGCGTGTTATCATTACATATCAAATGACTCACATTTATAAACACGGCTTCATTAAAAATCTTCATAAAGTCCTTCTAAAAATTCAGGGCTGCACGTAAACAAACTCGAGTTACTTGTGAATTATTCATATGTCGGTGCCATCCCTGTGGTTGTTATGAAAAAAAAATCTTTGTTAGTAATTTTGTGCAACCCCCGTAATTAAAATTTTTTGGGGTTCTGTTAAAGTATTATTATTTTTAAGTTTATGCTTTTGCTCCATAATCTTTTTAGGCAACTGGAATTTAAATAGATTTTACTTAATTCTTGGTTTTGTAAGTATTTGTAAATTCTTTAAAAGGGAATCATACCTATTGTTATATGCCTAATTAACGGAGTAAAGTATAACTTTCTATCAACTTAGGCGTGCACTCAAAATGATTTAGGTATTTACATAATTGTAGAAATTTAGTTAGGCAAACAACCTTATTTTTTTTTTTCAGTTCCATTCGTTTTTCGTCGGTTTAATATTTTGTCAAAATGTGTTATTTTTTTTGTGGCTAAAATAATAATATAATTAAAAGTTACTCATTTAAAATTCTTACTTACGTAACTTATATATAATATAATTACATTCTTTAATTATTCATTGTTATTTGTTGTAAATATTTAAAAAACACATATTTAACAAACTTTTATTAGATTCATTAAGATGAACAAACAACAACAAACACAAGATAGCTGCTGTAAACCCTCCCTCGAATGACTTTCGCATCCATCATCAAATAGACTACAGGTGCCCGTCATGTTGTAGTGTCATTAGAAATACATATGTTAAGTTTCAATAAAAACGGTACACAGGTGCAAAGTCAATGGGAACGATCATTCAGGTTGAATTTTTTTTATTATAAATTGAAATGGGACGAACTTCAAATTATTCCCTATTCAATAAAAAAGAATTATTTAAATTGGATTACCCTGTAAACATTTATGCGTCATACATAAAAAAATATCTCTTTTTTTTCTTTCAGGCTGCCTATACGACATTCAGCTGGATATTAAGTATTTCCATTAAGACGTGTTTGGAGAGAAATGCAGTGATTTTTCAATTATAAAATAATATCTCCGCTTCCATTACATCTTGTGGGGCTCGTCTCCTCAGTCTTTTAAAAGTTGTGCCAGGTTTCTTTTCCCTTAAGTTCCTTGCAAGTTGGTTTGGGTGGTTTTGCATACGCTTATGATAAGTTTGCAGTGAGTCTGCTACTTCCTTCTTTTTGTTTTTATCTTTAGTTCTCGATGCACACGGTCATTTTTTATGTACCATGGAGCATTGGTAATCATAGAAGCAGCGAAGCACTTTGGATCGGAACCGTTGCAGTGTTTAGAGATTCGAATGTGACACTCCGTATGTCCAAAAGCCAATAGATATTTCTCCTTTATTGGCCAAAGGCTTTCCTTTTCGTTCAAAATATTTGGTCCAAATTTGTCGTCTGTCTAGGTAAATTCCTAAGTATCTAACGCTATCGGACTGCGGGATCCTGACTCGGTTTAGTTTCACTTCGGGATATGTGTCGCGTCTTAGTGTAAAGGTCACATGCACGGACATTAGTTTGCCGTTATCTTCCAATCCTGCAGCCATTTAGATATTGATATTTTGTTCAGACTTACGTGGTGTTTTAGAGATGATCCAGATGAGGTTTCATCTACTGTTAAAATGGCTGTGTCATAAGCATATGTGCAGGTGATTACATTGTCTGCGTTCGGAAGATCACATGTATAAACCAGATATAATAAGTGACCCATAATGCTACCCTGAGGGACTCCTGCTTGATCTTAAAACGGTTAGTCCTGCTGTCACTGCCTTTCCTTGAGGTATGACTTTATTATCTTGAAATAGTTGATTGGTAGTTTAGTAAATATTGTATAGAGGAGTTCATCGTGCCACACGACTTGCCACAGTGTTCAAGTCATTTCTTACCATATTATATAATATTACCTTCTTATTCTCAAGACTGCTTTGTTAAAACGACATAAGTCCGGTAGTTGTCTCGCATCCTATATATTATACAAGTTGGTAATACTGTTTCAAACAGAAACTCTCTGTGTGTCTCTCAACACGAGTATTTTCTGTGTACTTATTGTCGAATAAAGCGTGTGGTAATGTATTATCTAAAATAACTCTACTTTTATAAATAGCTACTAATGAACTATTTGTAACATTTAAAGTAAAAAATCCAACGCTTATTTACATGCAATGAAACATTGTTTTCTACTTATTAGTTATCATCTTCCGCGCCTTTCCCAACTAAGTTGGAGTCGGCTTTCAATCTAACTACGATACGGCCGAACTTTGATATTTTACGTAAAGCGACTGCCATCAGACCTCCTCAACCTAAGTACTAGGCGATATCGAAGTTCTGTAGTGAGACCAGGTTGTCGGACTTTTTAGGGCTCCAACTACCCGTAACGAATGCCACAGATGTTTGTATGGCACCCGGGACCGACGCGACGGTTTAACGTGCTCTCCGAGGCACGGAGGGATCTACTTATTAGTTATGTTGGCTATTAAGGCGTTTTTTTTTTAAACTATAGTTTAGTTTCTTAGTTGATAGTCTTGTATTGTCATCGGGCCTTGATACGTGTTCAAATTTTCAAGTTAATAGGACGTGAAAACTACGTTGAAAGATATCGTTACACAGATAGATACAGATCATCCTCACATCCTCCACGCCTTTTCCCAACAAAGTTGGGGTCGGCATTCAGTCTAACTACGATACGGCCGAACTTCGATATTTTACGTAAAGCTTTTGTTTATTTGCAACAAGCAAATCGCTTATGCATTGTCAATCAACGGTATGTCGGTATTACGAAATGCAGCTCTTTTAACACAACTAGGTTTGCAAGAAGCTTACGGTCCAGCTTAAAATAAGCTGTTAGGCCTGTAAACACTCGCAACAAATTGTTTAAATTCCTTTATTCCTTGACAAAGATTGTGACTTAAGTTTAATAAAAGCTGTATTAAAAAACTTCAGAGAAATTTAAGCTACGAGATAATGATTCCAGTATAGTGCGTCTACCTTTGAATTTGAAGAAAACTGACTTCAGCTTACGATCGGAAAAACTATAATTAAAGTCTAACATTGTGGCTAGATGAAATATTTTTGTCGCCTGAAGACCATGCATTGTTGTGTATTGTATGCAAAGACATATGATTAGACTTATGTCAACTATATTTAAATTTCAATTGACCAAGACGTTGTGATAGCGTAGTTCTCAGACAATATTGTCTAAGTTGAGAGATGAAGAAATGTTTATTTGCGCAAAAAGTTGAAACAAAATCGTTCATCAGCAGTTTTTAAGAAACAAAATAATAACACATATTAAAATCATAAAACACCTTTATTTTTATTTCAAATAATCATTTCATACAACAAGCAACGGTAAGCCGAAATTCATTTCCACTGCTCACATACGCTCTGAAAAATTTAATATGAAATCAGAACCGAACGGAAAATGCTGTCTGACTTATAGGAGATAATCTTTTTATTATTCATTTTGTGTTTACTGCTTTCATAAGGCAGTAAGAGAATTTTATGCTTTGGCGTAGATACCGTTTAGCTAATTAATGAACATTTGCTGGTGCCGTCGTATTTGTACTTTTATTAAAATGGTATAAAAAGAAAACAGATATTGTTATTATCTTTAGTTTATTGTATAAGGAAATATAGGATAAGTCATAAATGCTAGTGTGACTGGGAATAACTCACACTTGACTTTAATTATATTCTCAACAAATAGGATCACAAAGTGATGATATGATTGATGGAAGATGAAGGATGTGATTAGTAAAATGCTCTAAGAACCCTGGTGTCGCGAATGTTTATGTGCATCGATAAAATAACTACTTAAAACACAATCTCTAGGAGAGCCGTGAGCTTGTTTGCCGTCTCTGTTGTATAACAAAAATGTGCTCGAGTTATACTTGCACAAACCCTTCCGTAACACCATCACTTTTTGAGAGGATTTTTTTGAAAAAAAAAAAGTATTTATTAATACATAAAGGCACGTCAACTCTATTGTGAAAAAGAAGTTTAGGCATGGTTGTGTTTGCTGATTCTACTTACCTCGTAAAGTATGGTAAACTGATATTGTGAATGTGACAATGGTATCGGACTATTCACATATGCGACTGGTTAACTGTATTTATTTGAAAGAAAATAATAGGTTGGTACTATTTATTGTTACCAAAATAATAGGTTTCATATTTTACTTACTTATACATATCTACTTACTAGTTAAGTACAATGTATGTGGGAATATATCGAAATGAAAAAATATTGCAATATCGAAATTTTCGATCTCTTCCATGGATTGGATGGATGGAGAAATATTGATGAGAAAAGAGGGACTGCAGTGAACAAATAAGGAGCTCATGTGAAAAATAATATACAAGTACTACTTAGAGAAACTTAGCATAAATACAATGATAGGTACACATACACAAATATACATATATTATGGATATAGTAAAAAAATAAAAGTTTTTAATTTTTTTAGTCCAACATTAAGTATAGTCATATTCGAACAAGAACATATCAATATATATTATGATACACCTACCGGTAATGTTGACAACTAAATCAGTAATGTTATCTAAACAAATATTGTCCAATCCCTGAGATTTTCCCTCCTACAAATACTTAAATAAATTGCTTACCACTTTCTCTCACGACTATGAATATTCTTCTATATGCATTTAACACATAAAAACTTCACAAACTTAAAAATAGACTACGTTTACAGTTTGACAGCAATCAACAATAAACAATGATGACGTTTTAAAAATTAATGACGTTTAAAAGTTACTTTTGCCATAAAAATAAATAAGTTTAATTTGTTTTTCGCAACATGACGAGGTTTTTTATTCTCCTGGTCCGGCTATACCTTAAACTTAATATTATGCTAGTATACTAAGTTTATGGGCTATACATACAAATGCACACATACATACACATTGCATTAATGAATATGGATGTAGGTAATAAATACATAATAGTACCAAGTATTCACATTCACGAAGAAATATATTGTTCCTTCACTGTTTTATCTGGGTAGCGTTTATTGACTTAGATAATTTGCAAACAATTTCTTTCAAAACAAACTGCGGTTGCAGAGTACAGGTACTACCTTATTACGACATTTTCTATTCAAACAATACCAAACAATAATAATAAATAAAAATATATATTAAAACACAGGTACCCTATGAAAACACCTTTATATAACACTTTGTTTCGTAGTTCATCTAGCATATTAAACCGTTCATTCATAAAAAATAAGTATTAATAACTATATATTATTTATGTCGTTAGTCTTCGCACTTGCGGGACGGAATTCAAAACTCTTCTAGACTTGCCAGTGGAAGCACTCCTTAAAACTACACACTAATACACATACATCTTCCACTCATAAAAACCGGCGAAAAATATACTTGGAAATGTAAAGAGGACGTAGGCCTTAAGTATAATCCTCTTGGTTTTACGATTATTCCAGTGTTTACTGTAATGTCACGGGTAAGTTTCTGTAATATTTATGAGGGTAGTCAATAAAAGAGTGTATTAAAACCACTAAGAGCCCTTTACGGACATACATGAATTTTATATATTCTGACAGCCTAAAAAATGAGTTCACTGAACCTGTATACGCACAGTGGATAGAAATTCGTGTTTCTTAGTTATTGAAAAAAATATAAACAAGTTACTAGTTTTATAGATCTGTCACTACCGTTTTAAATATTGTTTTGGCTTTGGTATGATTTCTCAGTTTGTGGAACTGGCATAAAAATCAGGGATTCTTTTTCACAACCATGGTTGTTTAAACAAACACCCTTAAAGCTTAAACACCACTGGTGTTATTTCAACCTTTATCCCAATAAAGCGACTTCTGGCAATACCAATTCCTTAGTGCTACTCTATTCTCTCCCCAGCCCTTTTTAACATCTACGGGGCACATAATTATTATGAGACGAGGAAACCTAGAAGACTGCGACAGAGGATTTACTGTTAGTGGAAAACTTATCCATCCATAAATTTAATCTCCGGTACGCCGACGACACTGTTTTAGTGGCTACTTTGAAGGACGACATGCAGGATCTGTTCCAGAGGCTTGAGACGGAGAGAGCGAGGACATAGGACTCTCGGTCAACAGGGCAAAAACGAAACGAAGACCATGGTCGACGATTTTATTAGATACTGGAAGTATTATTACGATCGACTACTATACAAATATCTCGGATCCTCAATTTGCAGTAATGGTAGTTACGTGTCAGAGATTGAGAGAAGAATCGGATGGACGGACCAGATAAAGGACACGTGACACAAAACTCCACTAGATCATCAGGGATGCGATGGACTGAAGCCAATTTAGAAAAATAGTCCACTCCAGATGACCATGATCCTCAGTCAAGTCATGAGAGTGCTGCGGTTTTAAAAGTTTTTTTAATAGACCCCATTTACATTATATGGCTTCAACAGCGTGGAGGCCATGCTAGTGCATGTTGAACTCTCTGGAGGTCCGTCGCTCTCATCGTCAGGGTAGCGGATACACTAAATAGATACCACGCTGTCTCTCCACGAAGAGTCTCTAAAAACATGTTTTGTAATAACCCTTTGAACCCTACCTAAACATTAAAATATTTACTATTCACACCTTACAAAAAGGAGGCTTAAAAAGAATATTAAAATATTTAGAGGTAAGCACTCCAGTTGTCAAAGGATTTTTCCAAAACACGTTTACTTACTACCTAGCGGCTTGTACCGGCCAGAAACATTTAGGTTTGAATTTCAAACGTAATCTTTAAAAAGTAAAAGTATGAAACCCCATTTAATTCTATTCACAATAATATTTTTAAGGTTTTCAATGTGTTTACTATGTTTTCTTTTTAAATCACAAATTAAATGCTCTTCATAGTTGGTTATAGTTGAACAACTGACTGTACTTCAAACGCATTGCACTCCACTCCTATTGTTTATGGTAGAGTAGCTTCAGTTCGCTGAATGATCTCCGTCCTCGGGTTGGGCTGACCGTTACCCCAGCAGAAGACTTACGACGGTGGCGCGGCGGGTTCCGCACGCGCCTCTCCCATCTGGAGGGGGGGTAGCGCCCCCCCTATCGCGCGGTGTGGTCGCCTGCTGATCAGGATAAGAAAAAAAAAAGAGTAGCTTCAGTTATTTAGAAGTTAAATTTAAAATACTGAGATTTTAAATTTCATACTCATAGACGAAATTTAGAGTCGCGCAGATGTCTGCATTGTTCGCCAGGCTACATATGGAGATTTGGTGAATTACATCTATTATAAAAAATGTTAAAATGCTGTGTACCTGCGGCGATGACGGATCGCTGCTATTTTTAAGGTTAATTAAATTCATAAAACTAATAGAAATGCATATGAACCATTAGTATGTTGAGTGAATGAATGAAGAAAACTAAATATACAGCTGAAGAATCTGTTACTTTGAACGCGATACTGTCAGGGCTGGCTGTCCGATTCATGGAATTATTTTTGCGTTAGACAAAAAGAATAGAAATAAACCTTGATTGTACACCTGTTTTATTTTACTTCCGTGGGACATTTGTCGAGAAAGATAAACTGCTATTGTAGGGGTCTTGCAAGCAGGTAGCAGGAACAAGCAGATAGAAGAAAACAATTCAATAGTTCGGAAGTAAGTTGTAATGGAAATTGCACACAAGAAGTTTTACACAAGAACAAGTAAGCACGGAAGGAGAAGTAGAAAACTATAGATACGTAAATTAGACTATTTGTACATAGAAAACATAAGAGGCGCAAGCGGCGGCAGTTTCGCGTCGGGTGTAAAATCCGACTGGTCCGCGCATGTCGTTCAAATAAATGCACTGAGCCACCGCCGGACCGGTCGCTGTGACGTCACACTAGATCGAACGCTGCATCGGCCGTTGCTATTAACTACATACAATAAAATATGTTTGTCCGTTGTTATGAATATAAAATAAGATAATTAGCAACAGTGACAGATTTACAAATACAACAGGATATGCATATATACATATATATAAATAATTACACATAGTTTATAAGACATTTACAACAATGTAGTTAATATATAATAACTACGCCACAGCTACGAGTATAAAACATCCTTTTTTTTTTTTTTTCGCTGACGAGGTGGAAGATCCTCATGGATGTCCTCCGCCCTTGGGGGGGCGAACGGGTCTGTCCGACTCTTACCGACTAAAACCACCTCGGTGTTCCGCTACTTGCCTATGATCGGGGGAGCGAGAATCGCAATTGCATTCTTCCGCAACCCCCAATTGGCATTGACCCGTCTCACCCTAGACGGATCCCGTCACCCAGTGCGACCATCACCCGTCGGCCGCACTCCTCTGATAGCGCACGCGGAACACTGCGCGCTGCCTCTCGGGCCTGTATCTGTTCGGACGACGACTTCCCCAAAAGTTCGCCGTCCGCAGGCCGCTTCCTAAGGTGGCCGGAGATCGTTAAACGCCCTCCGGCGCCCGGTGCGTCTGCTGCGGGTAGAGAGAGTCGTATTCCGCTCTCTCTCTCGTTCCGCCGCCTCCTTTGCAGACATCACCTCCTCGCAGAATGAGGCGACGGCGTTCCATGAACTCTCGCTCCGAACCATGGCCAGAAACACGGTTGGGAGCGAGAGACTACCCCCAGCACCAACTGCCACGATGAGATCACAGCGCTGACTAGCCCAGGCTGGGCATTCCGCCAGCGTGTGAAGCGCCGTGTCCTCGGGGCAGTCACCACAATGGTGGCACCGAGACATCGGCTCCCGGCCGATCCGACACAGGTACTTTCCGAAACAACCGTGTTCGGAAAGCACCTGCGTCATCCGGAAGGTGAGGGCTCCGTGCCCTCTCTCCAGCCACTCTTGTAGGATGGGTCTTATTGCCGCTATGGCACTGGCCACTCACCCTGATCTACCGCATCCCTGCGCCACCGATACTGCAGCGCAAGGAGCACTGCTTCCAAATCCCAGGGTGCGGATCCGGCTAATAGGCTAGCAGCCTCGAAGGAGATCGTACGGTATCCCCTTATGACTCTGATGGCCATCGTGCGTTGCGGCTTTCGCAGAATCGCGATATTACGGGCCGTCAGAGTTTCCGCCCACACTGGCGCCCCGTAGAGCGCCATAGATCCCTGTATACAACTTTCGGCAAGCTGTGTTGGGCCCTCCCAAGTTGGGCAAGAGCCGCGAGAGTGCCGCGGTGACGCCCATCAGTCTGGGGGCCGGCTGCCGAAAATTTGGTCCGAAATCCCATCGGCTATCGAGGACGATTCCTAGGTACTTCATCGTACGCTCGATGCCGATGCGGACGCCCCCTACCACGATGTGGGACCCCGAAGGTGGTGCCTTCCGAGGACCATGGAAGCAAACGGCCTCGGATTTCTGCAATGCCACCTCGAGGCCCAACCGCCGGATCCTACCAATGACTTGCGCGACCCCAGCTGTCGCCAGAATTGCTGCCTGCCGGTGCGTCTTCCCACACGCTGTCACAAGCGTGTCGTCGGCGTAGCAAGTGACGCCGACACCATGGAGAAGAGCAC